>RCWM02000087.1:0-2997500 GCA_003667255.2 Euschistus heros
TTCAAACATTAATACATTTCTATTCCAATTTTTAAAAACCAATAAACCTTCCTATATTCTTGACATAATAATGTTTTTTTTCTATCCACCTCCTAAACACTAGATCTCAATCTTTTAAGCTCTACATCCACTCACAAATAACTGCTGCCTTTAAAAAAACCCTTCATCATTAGTGTTACCACCTTTTGGAATTCCCTACCCATTTCTATTCGTAAAGCTGCTCCCCTTACTTATTTTATTAATAATCTATTTGTACACCTGTAAGACAACCAATCTTCCAAAAATGTATAAATAATAAACTGAATATTTAGAATTAATTTATCTTTTCATATACGATTATATTTTACATTATTTTATGTTTCTTGTCGACAATATGAGCTGTAATTACTGAATCATTTAATTTGTAATTAATACGGCCGGACAACTGTACCTGTAATTTTGAATTATTTTTATTCTTACGGGACGGTAAGTCCCAAAATAATATTTGCTTTTCATTTTGTTTCATTGCTTTATTTTCAACAGCAAACAAAAAAAAAAAAAAAAAAAATAAATTATTTTTTGTTGTATGTATAATTAAATAGAAAGTATCTTGTCTAGTTTTGTTCAATTAATAAAGAGCACATCAGCTCTGCTGTGCTCAAACAGGGTGACCAAAATTTGTGATTGAACTGAGATTTTCATGCCTTGTGGTTTGTAATTTTTATTATGGGTCTGAATTTTAAAGTGATTTAATATAAGTTATTGATATAATTACGGCTTTATATTATTTGAAAGAGCTGAAAAAAAAAAAAAAAAAAAAAAAAAAAAAAAAAAAAAAAAAAAAAAAAAAAAAAAAAAAAAAAAAAAAAAAAAAAAAAATCGGATTTATTCAAGTAAAAGAAATAGTTTATCCGTAAAGAAACAGAATGTCAGAAATTGTTTTGTAGTTGCAGAATAGGATTTAGCAAGGCTATTTACATTTCTAAACAATAAATATGCGATTATGATGATACAGAAAGGTCATTAGAAATAGACAAATAATTTAATAACTATTAGTATAGAGTCCCTTTGGTCTATAAGAAAGGGACACATGTTGAATAGTTTCTACTAGAATAACTATGTTGGTGTCTTATCTGTGCGAATTTATGTTCCGTCATAAATACACAATATTTAATAATTAATGATACATATAGATACATATTATTATTTCGTTTTTTACAAAGGAAACTCTCTCTTCTGGGTTAATTCTTATCACAGGATACTATTTTTAGAACTGCCAGGATCTCTATGGTACATGAGTATTAGAACACTCCATGCAAACCTACACATACACACAGTACTGGGCCATATCAAAACAAAATACAGATTATTCCACGACAAACTATATGACCACCCAAACAGACTCATACAAAACATGGCTACATCAAATATTCCTGACAATACGTACCGAAGGCTAAAAAGAAGCTGGATGAGCGACATCCATAAGTAAGAACCATATATAATAATGCCAGGAGAAGGTGCTGGAGGGTACTGGCTTCCTTCATGTTTTACAAGCCTTAAGCATTTTTTTTAGCACATTCGCTAGTTGTCTTCATTTTAAGACAGGTTTGAATTAAACAATAAAGATAAAGAATAAAAAAGGAATTTTATGTCACATCAGTTAAATTCACTGTGATTATTATTGAAATAGAAACGTTTACTGAATATCAATGGCAAAAAATGAACAAAAGACCCGAAAAATGTAGTCAATGGTGCGACGACAACCCTCATAATTTGTATTCTAGACGCTTCAAGATGAATTCAGATTACTTTGCGAGAAGCATAAAGGAAACTTTATTTGCTCTCCTTTTTTTCAAATGTAATACATTAATAATCCATTTCACTTAGAATGGGATGTGTTCTCTGAAGATGGGTGCCAACAGCATTCTCTTCGGTACCTACATAGTCAAGGGGCTTTCAGGTAGGCTAAGTTATAGAACGAGAATCATCAGATAAAATCTTATTAGATTATACTAGACCGTAAAGTTTCCTGCAGTGATCCATCACCCGTGATCCGAACTCTGAAGAAGGAAGGCGACAATATCGAGCACATTGGGAAGGAGGCTATCTGGAAGGCATTGGCCAGGCTGACAGAGGAGCTATCGGCCTATTAGCGATGTGTCAGGGCACTATCAGCCGTCACTGCCTTAGCTGGCCTCTCGTTACACAAATTGAGCCGCCCGTTTAGTTAGTGTAGTCCTCTGCTATCTGCCATCTCGGGATATCGCCGTGTCAATAGCTCCAGCTACCCCTCACAGATAACTTCTGCCACCTCATAGATAAGTCGTCTCCGAACCGGCCACCTGTCACCCGAGAAAGATCTCTCACATTCCTCACTACATGTCGCGGGCTTTGGCCCAATGCTGGACGGATACTGGTTTGGTTTAACTAGGGCAGACTAATTTAGATCAAATGGTTTACAGCATTTCTACAGATATAACAATCTGAATCCATTGGAAATTGCTTGGAAACTCTACCCGAGAGGATTAAACATAATTAGTGAAAAAAGCACTTTTGCACAACAATTTTTAAAAATAGTCCAACGTTATTAATACTTGCTCCACAGTCCTTTAGCTTTGATAACTTAATTCAACCTCCATTCCTGAGAGAATCGGATCAGGAGATCTGAAGACGAAGTTTTATGGACCTATAATAAGGAATTGTGAGTTTTGACTAAGAAAAAATCGAGTGCTGTACTTACACTCTTTAAGATGACACGAGCGTTTCCCAATCAGTAACAAATTGATGGCTAGAAGAGAATGAGTGAGGAGAGAACAGTCAAAAAAGCTTCACTACGGGAACTCTGATAGACCCCGGAGTAAACCGAACGGAAGATGATAGGTTGGTCTACGAGGAACTAAAAAGTAGTTTTTCCGTCAAGCGGACTACCGAAGGAGGTGACTAGGGAATTGAAGGTAGACTAGCCTGCTACCGCGTCATGAGTCTATTGCGCCGTGAATAAATCAATGAATGAACAATCCATTCATTCTCAATCTTCCTCGAGGTATTCCTCGATTATTATCGCATTTATATTTATAAATTGTATTTCAATTTTAATTTTGTATGATCAAGTTCAACTTAGGAATACATTCAAAACTTGTTTGAAATAATCTGCCATAATAAATAGAGATGGGCTAGCTAGTCGCACTAGCTAGACTTATCGGGTGCTTTTAGGCGATTAGTCGGCAAACAGTGCTGTCAAATGAATTATATATTATTGCTATAAAATATATATCAGTTACTATATTATTTTTACTTATTAATAGATAAAGATATTCATGATAGATAACGAAAAGCAATTTCGCTGACTTTTTTTTTAGATTTATAATTGTATGTGAAACCTACGATTTCAAATAAATATAATAATAGAATAAAGAAACAACTAAATAAATTTTAATAAATAGGAAAGAGGAAAAAATATAAGCAAAGGAATATGTGCTTCTTTCTCAGATCAATAACAAACTGTGCAAGGCGTTCCCCCAGACAGTGTTAAAGTTTAAATAGTGGATACTTTTTTCTTTTTTTTTCAATTTTCGTAATCTGGTGTATGCTGTCGGTTATCTTTCCTATCCTGACAAGATAACTGCCCAAGAACTGGAACGATCAAACTTAACTGTTACAAATACCTTGATTACATGTTTCCCATGAGATTGCATCATATTGGTTCAAACAACAGGCAATTTTTTTTTCTCCAAATATATAATTTATAAAAGCTATAGTGAAATATCTGATGCATTAAAAAATATATAAAACAAAAAAACAAGTTTGTGAAATTAAAAAAATATTAATTTATTTATTTTAAAACTATTTATTGGTATTTACAACTCTATACATCATATACAACAAGTAAATTTGAAGAAAATTATTACAATGACGTGTAAAGAACTACTCACTAGTAGCATATTAATAGTTCAAAGACCTAATTCCTGGCCATGTTCTTCTCAGACGTCACGGAGGATTATCAGGAATGGAGTGTGAAGCAAGTTGAGAGACAAGTGGATTCGAGTGGGTAAGGAGCTTACTATAAAAGGATAGGTTTCTGCTTTAAGCCAAATCAAAAACATATGGATATTTTTTTTTTGTAGCAGAATAAGGAGCATTGATGATTTTACGAAGGATATTGGAATATTTGGTGAAGCCCCAAAGTTCTACTCCGTATGTCCAAATGGGTCTAATACCATGTAAATAACTCTTTTGTAATTTATTGAGAGCTTTAAACGCTTGTCTAGTAAATGTTATAAGATGAGTTGTATATAACGACGGGCAGTTTCTTGTCGTTTTGGTCTTGTCTGTGGATTCCAAGTAAGACGTTTGTCCAAGTGGAGTCCTAGGTAGCGGATCTGCAAAACAGGAATTAATGGAACTTTATTAAAACATAATGTAGGCTAGGAAGTAGTAACTAAAAACTAGATAAGATTATAATATAATTAAATCAGGAAATAAAAATTTACAAATTTCCGATGTATCCATAATTGTTCTATTCTATTTTATTCATTTTAAAATGATTCTAATATACCATCAAGCATACTTCAACTACTAAAGTTAATGTTAGTATTTGAACACGGTTGTTTGTCGAGGCCTTCTTGTTTAATTTCGACATTCATTATCATCATTCTCGACAATCTCTTCTCCTGCTTGAAATAAAAAGTCCCAGGATCATTCTTCCACTTTTCCGTGTATTGTCACATAATAAGTTGACAGACGCGGATTTAACAAAATTTAAAAACATATTCCATTCTCTAATCATCTTATTTCTTTTGGATTTTTTAAAATATTTGTTGTTGTTTTTTTTAATAACTGCAATTACAAATTATATGGAACACGACCTTGATAAGCTATAAATAAGCTATGTCAACGTTATAAATTTCAATTCATAATACTATTGTAAATTAAAATTTATGCCCACTATAAATTTATATAATTTATATTGAATATTTATAATATCCATACTACATATATATTTGCGGCCGTTTCATCTTCCCGCATTATAGCACATCGATCATGCTAGAACTGCTAGAGTGCTATAGCATAATTAATTTACCCCATCGTGACGGGCCCTGGCTGTTCTTCATGCTCCTTCCTTTTAAAGCCTTGTTTTCTGTATAGTAATGCGCTCTACCTCGGCGCTGCTACTGCCGCTAATCGTGGCGGGACGTCTTATGTTACTTCCTTTTTTGGTACAATGGCAACTCCGATAATTCGCTATCCTGGAATAATTACTGATTTTATTTCTATCACAGATTTCAATATCGTTTCACCGTTAGTTTTATGTAACTGGGTTTTATATAAGCGACATTTTTCTATGTACAGTAGAACCACACTGATTCGATTTCGGATAGACCGACTCTCCGGGTAATCCGACCCTCCAGCGGAATCCCTAATAGTCCAGTAAAATTGTATATTTTCATATGCAATAGGTCGGGTAGTTTTGATAATCCACCGACTTAAAAAAAAGATGAGGTTCATCGTCAAATAGTTCGATCTTTTTTAATAATTTCCCAAAATATCTGCATAACGGTTGGTTGTAATTGAAAGCTTGCTATATTCAAAATAAAACTTAATTCAATAATATTTGAGCAGAAAATAAGCTCTGTAGCTTAACCGGGGAATAAGATGCAGGCTTTCAAAATTTCGGAATTTTTTTAAAACTTGGCAGAAATGCCATGTTTTTTTAACGGTTTTTTCTATATTCGTCCTTAACAACGACGCATAAAACATACTTCATTGTGAAAGATTTAAACCAGACACAACACAGTGTCAACTGGAGACTGCTTCTATATATATATATATATATATATAGCTAAAAAATTGTTATGCAAAGATATAAGTCTATTTCTTTTTCCTTCAATTCTTTCAAAACGTTAATATATAGCTTTTAATATCATTGTAATACACTTTTAACTAGTTAATCCGACATTTTAGCAGTTCCACCTTACCCATGGTCCCTTAAGGGTCGGATTAGTGAGGTTCTACTCTAATTCCAAGTGGTTTCATATCTTAAATTTAAAATTTAAATATTGCGCTGTAACCAATCAAAATGATTGGTTATATTTATTATTTTGTAATTTGAATCCGTATAATTGTACATATAAAAAAAAAATTAACTGTAGAGAAATGTAACTGATCAAAACATTTACATGTTTATTTTATTAGTTTAAATAGATGAATAAGACTTAAAACAAATAAAATAAAATGATGAAAATTCATTTTCTCCAGCGGTTATATTCAGCATTATATTTATTTTTTTTTTTAAAGGAGTGAAATATTTAATTTTATATTATTTTGTTAAAGAAAGAAAAAATTACATTATATTTTGAAATAATAAATTTTAATATTCAAATATTACTTAAACTGGCAGTGGTTTCAAAATATTTCAAACTTTATAATCAACTAGTCTGATAATGTTCACACTATTAATATAATTGTGAAAATGTTTCCATAAATAACCAATTATATTTGCAGTGAAATTAATAATATGTATTATAAATAAGTATTATGTAGTTTATTAAATAGTGATAACAAGTGATCTGACAAGAGAGATTGAGGAGGGGTTTTGCGGGGGAAAACTCACTTGGAGTTAAGGGTACAGTCTAAAACCTCTTGGGCCAAAGCCAACATCAAGAAGTCATTTAAATACAGTACTTTTAAGTTTAGTATTCAAGATAATTACTGTTGTGAATTTGTTCCAGAGTGGCGAATAGTTAATTGTTATATTAACGATAAATAGAACATTGTGCTATTTATTTATTTTATTTTTTTATTTTTTTTAGTTCATGAACTAATAAATTAAACCTGAATTTAAAGCAAAATGTAAATTATGGCAAACGAATTTTTACGTTATCTCTAAATATAATTTTATGTTAGTATCAAATATTTGTTGTAAGAGTGGTATTATTTAAGTTTTACAGTATACTAATTTTGTGCTCAAATAGATCTATATTATTATGTTTTAATTCCATTAGTAAAATATGAAAAATTTGGAAATGTTATTTCATACACTGCAGATGCAGTTTTTTTTTGTTGTTTTTTTAAATTTATTATTTATATATGAAATCATATCGAGGAACATCCCTCAGATATTTCATATACCAACTGAACAATTATATTTTTTTATATACTCTATCTTTTATTTTGTATTATATTATTAATTAATCACCTTATTGACTAATCGATCTATTACCATTAGTTGAATAATTATTTTTTTCTGAATGAATTATTCTTATGTCTGTATTCTATGCGATTCCCTAGGAATAGAAGACTCCAAGGTGTGAGACAATTTCCAAAGTTCAGAAGATTACATAAAGAGGATGAATTATTATAATACTACACCAACGGTCGTGAAAGAAGATATTTGGCCGCAATCAACCACCTCTTTTTTTCTTCGGATAAAATCAAAGACAACAATTATTCTGTCTTCAGCATCAATCAAACTCGAAAGGAGCGTGGCAGTCAAGTACCTTAGCATTTAACTACCGCGCCTTGCTGGAGATAAAATATAATTTTAAAAAATTGAAATGTAATTCTATATCATACAGAATCCTGTTGTTTTTTTGTTTTTGTTTTTTTTGGAGAGGAAAATAGAAGAAGTCAGGTTTTTAGGACAATGGTTCCCCAGGCTAAATGAGTGTACATATAGAAGACGAATCAAGAGAAGTATGCTTGAACACGATTCTTAGGAATGGTTGTATGGATTAGAATCGGACTCATGGACAGGTTCAAGACTGGTCCAAAAGAAACATCTTTTGAAGTAATATTAGTTAAAGAATACAATTAACATGAGAATGCAATAGGACGTCTTTCTGTGAACATCATACCCAAATTCTCACCCAAATATACCCCCAAAAGTTGGACATAACGAGTGGATGTTTATAGTTAAAATTAATATAAATATTATTCATTAGAGCTCTCATTATTCACTGGGATAGAAGTCAACGCACTCGAGGCAGGCATAAGGTGTACAGGTGGAAATAAAAGAATTATTCCCTTCTTAAGCTCCCACAAGATCTAAAGGTATTTCAGTAATAAGCCAGCAGAAAAACTCAAAAATCGATTAAAGAAAATAAATGGACTGAATATTTCCCCTTCACACTTCCACCGCTAGACATGTTCTTATTAGACACCGCGGGAAGTTCCGCTTCTTCGAATTATAACGCTCCTAGCAGCAGTAGCTTGTGTTCCAAGATACCACCCACCATTAGTTTAACAGACAGCTCTGCAATATATTGCCATCATGTACTAGATATAAGAACTATTAGTTGGAACGCTATCTGTGAAATAGGCTATCTCACGATCAGACCTGGAAAATTTTATATTCTATAAAAACAGGATTATTTTTATATTTTTACTGCTCAAAGATTAGTGAGGAAGAAAACGTTGTGATGGCTGCCACCGTACTTATTATTTAAAATAAGGAGAACTAACTGATTAAAAATATATATATATATATATATATATATATATATATATATATATATATATATATATATATATATATATATATATCTTGCAGTGTATTTGACTGATACCAGCTTAATAGATACAGTATATTAATAGCTAAGAGCACGAATAGTAAGTATTGAAAAATTGGTTGATAGGTTTCCGGTAGGACACCCAATTAGAATATAGCCTCGGTACTTAGCTACGAAGAGCTGAGCTACTTAGCCCTTTGCCATCTAGCCTGTAGCCAAGGTACCTAGAAAGTTTTATCCTAAAGAAGTATCCTCAAAGAATTTTAGCAGACAAAAGATTCGAATTTTAAGAAAATAAATTCAATGGTTAGATGGAGGGGATATACCTCTATTTAAGATAGATTCATAGAGAGAGATTGAGAGAGAGAGAGAGAGAGGGGGAGAGAGACCTTACGATGCTAGCTTAAACCTTAGCACTAAAGATCTTAGCACACGTTGAACCATATATTATAAGCATTCACGAATACGTGTCTATAATAATTTAAATTGTATGCTGACCATAATTGTAATATAATCCATAGATAGATGTTACTAAAATAATAATGCAATTAAAATACTAAATAATCATGATTAAAAGACAATACCCTAAATGCCACTACTTAGAATAGAATCGGTTAACACGATTGATGTAAGACAAATAGATCGGGCATCAATAGAGGGGTTTATTATTCTACTAAGGGCAAGGTATATATTGTTAAAGTTAACAGTACTAAATAATCCCTCAAACTGTGTGTAACAATAAAGTAATGTATTCAACATAGTTGATCTGAAATGTCGATCAATAACTCATGGAGACCAGAGTTAGGCAAAATTTAATCATACCTTGACAGATAATTTTCTATAATTAATCAGCAAATTTGGATCATGAATGAATCATTCAGTCACTTTTTAGAGAACTTATGATTGTTTAAAAGATCTATTCAATCATTATTATTATTTTTTTTTATTAATTGCTTTAAAGTATAAACTTTATGGCAATTGAGTTAGCCAATAACAATAATAATTACATAATATTAAATAAACAATAAATACAAAGAGAGAAAGAGTTTCACATGTTATATAATTAATACTAACAGAACAAAAAGAAAAAGCATACAAACAAAGAAAAAAAAAAACATACATTTTTACAAATTTCATATATAATAATTTATAGGAAAAAAAAGATTTAAAAGACATTTTTTTTTCGTTTACAAGCTATAATGATATATACAAACAAAAAGAAAAAAAAAAACAGTTTAAAACATTTTTTACAAATTTTATATAATCGATATTGACTATAGTCTAGGGTCACAGAAGTTGTAGCAGCAATTGCAATAGAGTCCAATTTTTTATTTAGTTAATTGAGGACTTCGAATTTCAATCTTTAAAAGACATCAATTACATTTTTTGCTAGCGTTGGAAAATGGGTTTTAAAACATTTAAAATAAATAGGAAGACGTTATTTATCTTTTCAATGCTATTGTAGGATAAAATATTTTCCAAAGATAGACTTTTATCTGTTTGAACTATATAGTCTTTTAGGTATTTTTTTCTCGAAAATTATCGTGTCTTTGGCACTCTAACAACAGATGTTTTAAGCTATTCACGATGAATAAGCAACAATCTTCACATTTTTCTTTAGCTTTAATTTGTTAACTGTTATTTTTAAAAAATATTTTCAAGTAGTCACACTTGGCTATTCTCAGTTGGCTAACGGTTTTTATTTTGGTTATATTAATATTATATTTAAAAAAAATTTTTCCGGCTGAGGGTTATTAAAATTTGAAATTTTCATAAATAATGAGTTATGTCTTGTAATTAAAGTACGATCAATGTCTTTTGATAATAAATGATTAGTGGCTTTTTCTATTATGTTATTTTTATTAGATAATAATTTTTGTGGATTGAAAAAATCTTGAAAGTGTTCTGGGATATTGCCGTAATGGTTAATTGTTTAATTTGAGATACCCAGTTATATTGAAAATCTGGTGTATTGGCATGTAAATCTAAAAGTCTTCCGAGGCAGATACGGGGTAGCCAATTTTCTGGTAATGCCATGATTTTAAATGAAAAATTTATAATTTTTTTTAGTACTGGGATGAATAACGGATTCCGTCCTGTTTCTAATCTTACAATATAATTAGGTGTGCATTTGGGCCAGAAATATAGTGTTTTTAGAAATTTAAGTTGAATATTTTCGATAGTTTCCAGGTAGTTTAAACTCCAGATCTGAGCGGCATACAGAAGTGTTGATGAGACCATAGCATCAATCATTATTAAATCAGGTGATTGATTCCAGGAAATTATTGTCAAATAGCTATGATTAAATTTTTCCCTACTCTAATACAGGTTTAAACAAGGTTGAAACAACTAGTCACACTGGCTCAGAATGGAGACAATCTATAGCACCTATATTGGAGCTATTGTTTCATCTTACCTTTTTGCTCCAGAGAATGTTGTAAAGAACGGAGAGCAAGCTAGAGCCACAAATCACAATAATTCAATCCCAATAAGGGGCACGAGCAGCCAGACCGAACAACTTGCCCATACAGACTAGAACACGCCTACAAAACATCGAACTACACCAGCACATCATGAAGGTTTTAATTTCTTCAACCTCGTTGTTCAACTTTTCATTGAGTGCCCATACATAGTTCAACTTCGATTTCAACAAGCTAGTGTGTAAGGAGTCATTGAAACATGTTGAGAACACTTTCATTGTATACATTTTTCTTAAACCGATATAACTAAGTTTGAAAACTGAAACCACGGGTTTTTGTTAAATAATCTAACTGACCAGTTCAACTATGTAATTACTAAAGGATACCAAAAGATGAGGCGTTCAGTTCCACAATAGGGCTGCTCGAAAGTAATCTACCTAGGATCTTACAAAATTCAGCATGTTCACTTTAGACAATATTTAAAAATGAGAAAATAAACACTATCAGTCCTCCCCCTGCTGTTAAATCTAATACAATTACCATATATTGTTTAAATCCTTAATAGATGTCTAAAACAAAAACAAAGTATTGTAATGTGTGCAGCTCGCTAGTATGTGTTAGAAAAGAAAAGAAAAAAAAAAATCGATCGAAAATGGTCATGTTTAGTTTTAAAAGATAACTCCTCATTTATTTTATATTTTTTTAGTAAATACGGATTCAGAGATTTTAATTACAGATTAAATTTTTTTTTTTGGAAATAAAGTAAAATAATTAATTATTAGAATAACTATAAGCATTTTAATGAAAATAACTATTACATTTGTTTATTACAACTATTGAACATTCCATCAGGATGCTCCATCATACTGCCTGAATCGTTTCTTTACAGCATTTAGAATCTGCAAACCATAATGATGCATTTAGCATCATTCTGAAATATGTTGATCAGGCAATAAATATATTCGAAAATATTTGATGAAACTTTTTTTTAATGCGTTAAGGATGGATCTAATTTGTTTTGGAATAGGTTTTATTCTAATCTAATTTCTTGTCAATATAGGGTACTTTGCTATAGATATGGGGTACTGTCAATCTTCATTTTTTAACTGGCTGTATAACTGAAATATGTTCACCTTAGTATCAAGTACGTAAATGACGAATATTCTTCATATATTAACTAAAATATACAAGTGTATAAAGAAAGTAAAATAAAATAAAAAATACAAAAATAAATATGCGGTAATTACAATACAAAGTGACTTGTAAAAGAACTCGTAGAGAAACTACCCATTGGTTAATCAGAAGAAGATCTCGCAATCATCCTCTTTCCTTAAACATCAGAGAATTGACAGAAATGGAATAGAAAGCATGTTGAGAAAAAATTGAATTCGGGTGAGTATCTAGTTTATTATAAAAGGAAATAAACCAGCGACATACATTGAGTGCTTGCTTTACAAATAAATAAAATAAGAATAAAAATGATTATTCAACATTTGTCTGACAATCGGAAGCAGACCCTAACGTCAATAGAAACCTCGAATACTAGGTTAGTATAGAACAAGCCCAAGGGCTCGAATCGGGGAAACGAAAAGAGTCTTTAGACCCAAGATGTCGGCCTCTATAAATCGTGACTGGGGGAATATTGGATTGGAGCCATGACTTGGCATCCTGTTCTAACATTTATAAAAACATTATGTTCAAAAATAATTATTATAAAATGTTACATACAAATGTGTGTTGGAGGATAGAATCAAAGGTCGATACCCTGAGGCTAGTCGGAGGGTTTAAGCTATTATGAACCATAAAGTTAATACCTTGAAGGAAACTTTTAAGGTCTTACTCCGTTCATGGAAAACGTTTTCAGCCAAACAGAGATCCGAGAAACAACAATCCATTCATATAAAAAAAACTTTGCTACATGTATAGTTTCTAGGAAATTATTATTACAATATCATACCCATCGCGGCTTCCCCGCTCTCATAAATAAAGAACTTACACTATTATAACTAATAATTGAACTTAACTTGTTCAGTAATAAAAATCTTGTGTTGAAGTGTGGAATTTAGCATTATAACTTCAATATTTTGACGCATGGCAGCAATTTTTAACCTGGTTAAAATTTCACTGATTATGTGGTTTAAGAGTATGTAAAAGCATATTTAGACATCCAATGTGGTGTAAATCGGTCCGTCTGGTTGGATTTTAATTTCTAACCATAAAAGTATGTGACAGTTTGGCAAACCTCGTTTCTGGCACTCAAGACTATACATTTTAATTATTTTTATAGTAAATGTTATTATTGTAAACCTTCGTAGAACTATGAAGATGTAGTTAAAATTTAGCACAGTTTTACCATTGCAAACTCTGTTGCAGAATAGCCACATACCGGTCGATTTTTAAACTGCTCTGGGATCCACATGTTGCTCTATATATTTATAGCGTTTTCATTAAAAATTGAATTAAAAATAAGTAAATTTTATCATAAACTTCTAGCTGCATATAACATGGTAACCTCTCTCGAATGGTATTTGCTACCTATCGGTCGATTATCAAACTTATTTATCGTTAATTTTTTTTTTATGGCAATGCAATTGAAAATTTTTAAATTTTATTATTGCTAAACCTTCCTTAAACTATAGAGATGGTGTAGTTAAAATTTGGTTTAGTAGTTTTCGCGGTTAGTGATCACAAACGAAAAACGGCTTGTCCTTTTATATAATAGTATAGATATGATGTTTTAACGTAAATTTGAATATAGTTCAGAAAACCTAGTAGAGCATATAATTAAGTAGAACATTCATGCATCATGGTATAATATGTTATTTTTCTCACCTCCAAAATTCAAATGAAAAAAATAGACTCAAATTTATTCTAAACTTATTTCATGTTAAATAACAATGGAGTGCGTCAAATAACTATATCGAAATACACAGTATACGGATATATCGATATTGTTTTCCCAATAATCCGATATTTTCATAACCATATTTTTTCTTAGGGTATAGCGATACGTAACGTACGATATATTGTTTTCTCTATACTATAAAATACAACATATAAGTATATATATTTAAAAAAATATAATAAAACATTATAAAAGTGATTTAAATAAGGGAATGTTTTTAATGCAACTTTTTTAATTTTTGGTAAGTTTTCAAGGAAACATGTTGCTACTGTTTCTACTTCAGTGCTAACAGAGCGATTATTTCCTAGAGCAGGACCGAATTATAACCAAAAACGAATAATTTAAGAGGAAATATTTTAGGCTAGTTACTGTTCCTACAATCCACTGATGACGATATGTGGAAATTAAATAGTTGGCCTCAAAATATTGATATCTGAGCATATGTACCTATAGTTTAATTCATAAAAAAAAAGCTTTTTAATTTCAAACATTTGAAATAGTTGTGTTCCTATTTAAGCTGTAAAACAACTTAGGATAACACCATTGAACCAACAACAGCTCCATCCACCTTTCTCCAACCCAAAATACATTTATATACCAAGATAGAAAACACTAAATCAATAAACAAAAGTAATGTTGTTAAGTTTTGATAAACTTTCTGAGGTTAGGGAATGGAAATAACAGAATATCAATATTTAAAAACTAAATAAACTAAATATATGTTTAATGTAATGTTGTTAACTTCTACTAAAGTTTTTTTTTTTTTTTTTTTTTTTTTTTTTTTTTTTTTTTTTTTTTTTTTTTTTTTTTTTTTTTTTTTTTTTTTTTTTTTTTTTTTTTTTTTTTTTTTTTTTTTTTTTTGCTTCTTTAGATAGAAGTGTCTTATTGAATTAATATTACAATCTGTGTTACCTCAAGACAATAAGTAATATATATGACAAAAATTTCATTCAAAGAAAGAACAATAAAAATTTAGGGAAATACAAAATATCAATATGTAAAACACTAAATGCATTTTTGACAAATTTTGGTGGAGCAGTGGTTCGATGTTGTTACTTAAATTAGCTAAAATGATAAAAATAAGCATTAATATGATTGAAACGTAATTGGAATATATATAAAAATAAAAAATCGAAGTTACTTGTTCTGTCTGAACATTCTCTTGTACAACTTGGCGCACAACTTGCCTGGAAAGGCAAGTTAAATTCAATAAATAAATCGCTTTTTCTTCAATAAAGAAAGCTTGAGATGTCGCATAAGTGGACTGACGAAATGACTTGTAAATTTGTGGAACTTTACGTAGAGCATGAAGTTCTGTCGAACATGTATAGTGAATTATACAAAATTAAATACGTTGAAAAGATGGCTGTAGATGGATTGTCTTGAATGATTCTATAAATAAGCCAAAACCTGAGCAACATGAATGTGAAGTTTTTGCAAACTATATTGCAACGCAGTTGAAACAGCTTACTCCACAGTCGTGCTTACTGGCTCAAGAAGATATTCAAAGCGTACTAACAAGGTATAGAGTTGCTAACCTGCGATCTGAAGGATCAGCAGTCATCACCTACTACCTCCTCTTCGTCATCACAGCCGTACATGTACTCATCAACCCCAACTATAGATATCTCCAAGAACCTCTCCAAGAAATTCAAAGTTATCGAATGCCTATATACACGGTTAGAGCTGAGGAATTTTTAAAAACACCTAAAATGGTAGCTTAATAGAAGTGGATCACGGGTGCCAGAGTTCACAGGCCTGGGCGCACTAAGGCCTTGGCACGGCATTATAAAAAAGGTAATATTCTACAGCTTTTTGAACGTTCAGCTTACAGCTCACGAACAGCTTTCTTTAAGGTTAAGAATGTTTCTGAATTTTTCGGAAAACAATTAATTTTACTGGCGTTAAGTAATTAAATAAAAAATAAATAAATAAATAAGTTCCTTTTATCAATAAAAAAACTAAACGCTCTTTTGTTTTTCCAATATCTAAAATTGGTTTGTGAATGTGAAATTAATTTTTATTTTACATTAATCAATGTTTGTTTATATTTAATATTGAAGGATTGTAGTATTCAAACTGATTTCACGCATTTATCACGATGAATTATCAATGTAGATATTGGCGGCAAACACGTGGCAGGTCTTCAGAGGATGTATGGCTTTACTTCTGGAATGAACACCGGGAAGTCGTAATTGTTTTTACCGTTACTAAGGACTCTGAACATATGAGAACGGATATCTCAAAAATTATTATGGTTGGTTCAAAAATTGTTGAGAACATACACTATTTAGTAATATTGAGCAGAGTTTTTTTTCTTTTTTTTAAAATCTTTATAGATTCAATATACGACAGTGAAAATGATAGCTAAACTGAGAAGAATCGGTTGTTTACATTTTAATGATTTTGTGTTGTACAGTCCTGATCACGTTATAAATAGCTACTTTTTTAAACGAGGAGTTATAGTTCAGTCAAAATACCCAAAAATAATTTGTTTGCCTTCCAAAAATTAGAGAAGTAGGTATAATGTTTTTATGTG
The DNA here is from genome assembly GCA_003667255.2 of Euschistus heros. Lineage (NCBI taxonomy): Eukaryota > Metazoa > Arthropoda > Insecta > Hemiptera > Pentatomidae > Euschistus > Euschistus heros. Next base: position 16,351 of record RCWM02000087.1, read on the forward strand.
GTTCAGATAGGGCCTAAGAATAACATATTAAAATAGTGACTATATGCATATACAAAATGTAACTTTTATTTTATGACATTTTTGACTGGATTAGCTATTTATGGGTTATAGGCTCTTAAATATGATCAACAATGTACGATTTGTACATGTTACATTTTTGTAAATGTGTTTTGTAAAATCCGAAAATGGTGCCAACATTTTACTTTGGCTGTACTGTTAACAGGTGTTTAGGGAGGCAATAGGCAATCCTGTTTTCTATATATTTTATCTAATATATGAAAGTAGAACCATTTATTTTATTTCTGATAAATTGTATCCAAACACGATACACTGGTTCCAGTATTTCCCTTGAGTCTGGGAGTTTTTTCAACCATCATTCAGACTATAAGTGGCTTGTAGACTACTGTATGATATATAGTAGTTATTTCCCGTAATTATTAATTGTTTATAACCTAATCTCGCAGCTATAGCTTAGAAATAAAATGCAACTAATAGTTATAAAGTTTGCTGAAACTGGTAGTTATATTAGAAGCGAGTTTTATTGAGAGTCACCTAGTCTGATAAGTTTCTTCAACAGCTAGGCTTTTCTTATATAAGCCTAGTTCGAAGGAACATAACACTTTCGTCTTCAGTTTTATTTCTCCTAGGAACCTGAGGTTACGCAAGCGTGTAAACGCAGCCAATGGCTGAACGTAAAGTGTGCAACGTTATAGGGTTGCAATTTATCCATAAGTTTTTTTTATATATTAGTAGAAAGTATTTTCGTGTGGCGTCTGCTAGCTCAATAAAGCTGTTATTGAATACTTAATACCGAAAATGCCAAAAGTATCTCCACCGTACCTCCGGGTTTCTCTCTGCCCAATTATTACTATCCCTGTTCTTATGGCATCAGTTTGACAAACGACTAACCATGGAATCCTCACCGAAAACCAAAACAATATGATTGTTTCAAAACTTACAGTGCAGATACTCTAAAGATTTATTACAAATTCCTTCCGTATTCTGTCTTCATAAAATAAAACCTAAGTAAAATCCTGAATAGTCTTCAATATGTAGAGTATTATACCTAAAGACCTGAATATTTCCAATGTTTCCGGTTTGAATCAGAGGGTGCCCATATTTACCCCTTTTCCTCCTATATGTATTTATTTTATTTTTTTTGTTATGAATACGTATTTTTTCCCAATATCTCTCTTGAGCATTATAAAAGAAGCGAATTACTAGATAGAATTTGTACCATTTTATTTATTCAAAGGCTTGTATCTTCAAGCGGTTTTAACAATATACGTACAAGACTAAAGCGACAAGAAACTGCTCGTCGTTACAAACTACTTCAACATTTACTAGACAAACGATCAAAGCTCCTAATTCATTACAAAAGACTTATTTACATGGCTGTGATTAGGCATGGACGTACGGAGCTGAGGTTTGGGGCTCCACTAAACCACCCAATTCATCTTGTACCTAATCCTTACAATCCAAAATCCTAAATGCCCCTTACTTTGTCACTAATAAACTTATCCATAAAGACCTTAATGTTCCATATGTTGCTGAGTTAGCCCAAACCAGATACCTATCTTTTCATAGTAAGCTTCATAACCACTTAAATGCGTTATTTTCTCGTCTTGCTTCCCACTCCATAACCGATAATCCTCCGAGGTGTCCGAAAAGAAGATGGCCTCGAAATTTTCTAGTGTTGAATTTTTATTGAAGTGCTACAGATGAGTTTTGATATGTTACTGTAATCGTTATCAACACATTTACTTTATGTATACATTTGTACAGTTCTAAATTTCAATAAATTGGTATGAAACAATATAGGTCATTTGAATCCCATTCTTCCCAATCTATTTATTTTCATTATGTAATTTTCTCCCTATGATCAAGCATTAGTTCGTGTCCGTAAGGCGGAATATCGATAAGGACTGAATATGGTCTAGACCGTTTCACGCAATTACACACGTATGACATTAAACACCTGAGTCTTTTTTTTTTTTTTTTTTTTATCAGTGTTTATCCTTCCCGTTGTGAAGAATCAGTTCGTGAGAAATCCCACCTGGATTTATTTTTTCCTTATTCCTTCTTTTTATTTTCAATAACCGGCATGGGACGTCCTTCACAGCGGCGACCCGCTCAGTGTGTTACTCATGCTCCCGTCGGCAACCTTGTCGTTCGGTCCTCACTACAATCAGATTTACAGTTAAATAGAATATGTTTTTTTTTTTTTTTTTTTTTTTTTTTTTTTTTTTCCTCTCAAGTCTGTTAGAAACCGTAGTCAACAATTAATTTTTACTAAACAACAACAGAAAACATCATGATGTTGAAGTACAGGTTCATCGTTATCATTATTACCATTAAATACTTATTAATAATCTTTAGGATCTTTTAATTTTAATTATAGAAATTGATAGGGTGCTAATAAGTAAAAAATGTTTTTAGGGTTATTAATCAAGTAGTGTAATAACTGGCCACCAAGTCGATTTTTTATTTTTATTTTTTAAACAAAGCAGAGAAAAGCAACAGACTAGTTAATTCACTTGGGATAATAACACCACAAGATAATAAAAAGTTTAATTTGTTCGAATTATTGTATTTGTTTGTATTAATTAATTTAGGTTTATACTAATATTAGTGGATAGGAAAAAAATGATAATGTCCGAAACGAAAAACCCGCCTGGGCCTCCAGAAAATGGACTGTATGGGAAAATATGAAAACCTGTATGGGAAAATAGGTTTTGCACCTGTGGGGAGATTTTATTTAGAAGGTAGCATAAACAAATAGTACATAAGAAACTTCTTACCTTCTTACTGCCGCCGACGGTCTGTCCGGGGGCCCCCGGAATCCTTACGGTCTGGCAAATGCTTCTCCTAAGCTGCAATATTTGTCTAGGCTCTCCTCCTCTTATGTCACCACTCTTGAGGGGAAGAACTAAATCTTTAATGAACGTCACAGGAAATAAGATCACTTTTAAAAGAGGAATAGGGTCCTGGAAGGCAATTTCACCTTGGTCATAAAAGCGATGGAAGACCATGAGGTCTTGGGCAATTTTAATAGGTGCGTACTGGAGCACAGATGCTAGAAGAAAGAGGGAATATTCATGTGGGGATTAACGCAGATAAGGGCTAGTTACCTAGAGATCCACAGAGTGCGTCAATGAACAGTATATTAAAGTTTTTCTCCTTTCCCCCCCTCACAAAAGCGCCGATTGGCGCGAACAATTAGGCTTATATCTCGGTGGACCCACGAACTAAATCCTGACCTTCCCACTCTGGCTAAAATAGGTCTGTAACCTGTAGGGTAACACGTCCTTCTTGCCCTATTTCTAGTACATAATGATGTTAAACCAATTTTAAAAAAATCAAATTTCCCATGGCGGGGAAAACAACAGAGCTGTACCGCGTCAAAAAAAAAACCAACTCTTAAAACGTGATTTTATGCATTCAAACCAATATAGCTCCTAAACGGTAGGAACTAGCGACAAATGGTATATGGCTAACAATATTTTCCATTAAATTTGTAATGTGAAACTATCGTCAAATTTTTGATTCGACAAACACTAACAGTGCTCCAGCGTTACAACATGTTACATTTTAAAGGGAAAATGTTACACTCTAGGTTGTCATGTTACAAAAAAAAAAAGTTAAAAAATGATTGCTATAGCAATGCTTTACCTTACATAAAGACTATAGACCCCAGTCAAAAGACATACATGGGAAAAAAATTTAAGTCTGTTTCAGAGAACAAAGATGTTCGTAACGGTGACTACTGGCTACAGGTTCTAGTTTCATTATTTGAACGATACAAATAAAAATGACGATTAGCTAACACCAGAGTTAATATGCTGTTGGTTTTCGTCATCGAATATCAATGAATGCATTAGTGGGCCAACTATATTTTCGACACCGAAGAAATACTGACTCCGTAATTCACTAAAACATCTAACAAGAAACTTATAGCACAAACAATAACTCTGTAGTGTCGTATTTTGTTAAAGTTAATGGTCGTTGGTGAAGAAATATTTGAACTTTGAGAATCAAAGACAGTATTTAGTTAGTTGTAATTGAAAATTATTGCACTACATACTATTAGTTGTTTTCTCTTTTCTTGTTTTAATATAATATTTCATGTATTTAACTTATTCGATATTTAGATTCAAATTTGTCAAATAAATATCAATATTCAGAACCTATTTTTTTTTTTGACAATTTTTTTTTTTGCCAGTACGCTCTCATTTGGGAAGAAAATCGTTTTTTTTTATTTTATTTTTTTTTTATTTTTTTTTATTTTTTTTTTATTTTTACCCTGATTTTAGAGCCTCAATAGGAGTACACAAAATACAGGGCCCCAACATTATATTTCATATTATGCTGATAATGATACTTGTTATGTAAATATAATCTCTTATAGTTCAGACAATTTAATGATATACCAGTAACAAAATCATTTGATAAAATAAATAATAAAGTATAATATCTTGCTACTTGTCAAACAATGTATTTTTCTATTGCCATTGATGCTTACTGTGGTCCTGTGTTTGCCACCTAGAAAAACTTAAAACATATTTTTAAAAATTGCAATTTTTTTCATATCTCCGTTTCTAAAGGGAATAAAAACTATTTCAATTTCATAGAAGTAATTTTAAATAGGTTTCCTTTTTTTTTTGTCACCACCAACTGTCTAGTGTTAGGGAGCGTTGAAGTTAAATACGTAATTGGATGCAGTGTCTATTAAAGAAATGTTATTTCTCGCTCCATTTTACATTAGTGCCAAGACAATTGCTTTGACGAAAAAAAGATAATTCAAATAATTTTTTGTGTTGTTACATTTATTAATTTCCTTTTTTTTTTTTACTTTTTTAATTGTTTGTGTTGTTAGATTTACTAAATTAAAACTTTCCACAATTCTCTTATATATAATCGGGCAATAGGTCCTATGTACACCTTATTTTAAATAATATTTGTTTTCTTAATTTTTTTTGTTTTATTTATGTTTTGATCCCTCACTCAAATGAATTCTCTTTAGAATAAAATTGGCACCCCGAAACTCCAAGCCAGTAAGCCCACCGAATCGTGCAGCAAGTACTCGCCAGCTCAGACATCAGGGCACTCACTGTATCAAGTTCAAAATTGTTAGTTTTCAGGCTATTCTGTCTTTCCTGTTAACAGTAACAGGGTACTTATAAATCGTATGTAAATTTATGCAGGGAAGGTGGCAATAAAGATCCATAAGTGCTAATAAAAAAGGAAGCTATCTGCTACTACCCCATCGGAATATAATAACGCGCAATTAAACCCAGGAAATGTCCAGGCCCAGGTTAACTAGCCTGTATTTGTCACTGACTCCTTGTAGCTGTGACAAACGATTGTGTCGCTCTGATAATATATAGCAAGCCGATTCCCTCTTCTATTTAACAATCGTGTATTTATCTCATTCATATTATCTCTTCTTACTTGTTCTCAGAGACAGTACTATAAACTAGAAAGCAGGTATTAAAGATGGAATCAGGTGTAACAAAAGGATTATTTCTTACAAATTTTATTTTCACCGACTCATCCTAGCTCCGTCCTTAACACGTAATGCGATGACACTTGTGTGTTATTAAATAACGAGCCCTTCATTGCCTCCTAAATGCTCCAATCTCATATCATAAACCTTCTAGAATGGTGTCGAAATTGGAAAATAAAAATAAATCTTAACAAATACCGTTTTCCCTTTGTCCTTAACCTAATACTTCTTGTTCTAAAGTATTATTTAATGATATTAAATTAATCCATTTTAATCGGATACGCTATCTAGGACTCCATCTGGACAAACTTCTTACTTGGAATCCACACACAAGTCTTAAAAATCTAAAAACTGCCTCTCAATTTCTCCTTCTTCAGCATTTATAAGACAAACGGTCAATCCTTCCTATAAATTAAAAAAGACTTATTTACGCGATAGTAGGTAGATCTATTTGTAAATAAGGAGTTGAGCTTTCGGGTTTCACTAAACCATCCAAATCACCTCGTATTTCGAAAAAATATTTCGAAAAATCCTAAATGCTCCTTACTTACAGACAAATAAACTTATCCATAAAGATTACGATGTACCATATGCTGCTAATTAAGCCGAACCAGATATATAACCTTTTATAGTAAACTTCATAACCATAAAAATCCATTAGTATCTCAATTAGTTTTATATTCTATTCCAGATAAACCAGTGACGCTTCTGAAAATGTTTATTGGCCGATGTGTTGTACTCGTTGACATGTGAAAAGCATTATCATTAATGGTAACTTAATTAATGGTGTATCTTTGAAGTAGTCAACCGTAACTTTAGGTTTTATTCGTAAATTCGTATTGAAACTTTTGAGCCAAAGCAGATTTTTACTTAAGTCATATAGTGCAAGTTGTCATAAATTTTAGAATTAATATAAACAGTGTTAAATTATAAATTGAAACTTCTTTACACTAGTAGAATATTAATCGCTTAAAACAACGATATTTTCTCATAGTCTTATAAGCCAGTGCCCAGGGGTGAATCTGACTCATTGTCGATTCGTTAAGGCTAGTGGTAAAAGGGTTTCGGTGAGCAAAATGATCACACTAATTTTGATAATATAACAAATTTATAGCAGTATATTACAGAACTGTACAGAAATAGAACAGACCAGAACAATTATAATTTAATGCGAAGGTTAACTTCTTGTCTTCGGGGATTTCCTATTAGTAGACGCGGCAGGAGCCTTCGTTTTAGGATGACGGTCAAAGTATGAAACAACTACAGTTAAATGTTGCGTTAATTACTGAGTGACGGGCTTGTGACAACTGAATATAAAACTATTTTGTTTATTATAATTTTAAATAATATTATTAGTTAAACTGGCACAGTGAATTCTGAGGTATCGAACATCTAAGTTCATTAAATTGTATTATTATAATTATTAGAAACTAATTAGATCTTTTTTGTTGGATGTTTATATAACAATATGTATTTACTGGTTTAAGATATTTTAACTGTTGAAGGAAATAAAAGTACTGAGGTAGTACAAATAAACAGGAAAAAAAAAGTTAATGTTTAGAAGTAATAGAAAATTCCATTAATTATATTGCAAATATAAAATACTAGCTGAAAGTTCCCTGCTCCGCTACGGTTTAATATCATTAGGATGAAGACAACTTAAATTAGTAAAAGTTAAGCTTAACGTTGATAATTATTATTACTTAAATAAATCATTCTTAGAATAATTTACATAAGTAAATTTGACAATTTGCAAAAGTTAATTTTATATTATTTTGATAGTCCTCCAGTAAAGCTTCGAGGCAGCAGTACCATCTTACCTAGCTCTGATACCAGACCATCAGAATTCAGCTTCTTATGGCATACTTTAAGTGAATATAGTCTCAACTTCTCAACTTTTTTGAAGAAAGTTTAGTCTTTCTGTTTCAATTTTTGCGTACATATCAAGCATAAATTGGTTGAGGAGATTACGAAATTAAAGTAAATAAGGTTATTCACCTCCTCTCTCCACTAACATTTAGGCGTAAAAATCAGCTGCAGGCACAGTTTTCTTAAGTGATGTGTTGGTGTTTGGGTCACGCTGAGGGATGTTAATACTGTACCTTTCTTCTCCATGGTAGAACATGAAACGATACTAAAGAGAATTATACACTTGATAGAACTCATTGATTCTTATCTGTTTTTTGTCCCTACATCTGGCCTTACATGTCATCACCAGAGAACATAAGGCTTTTAACCTCCTCTTTAACAAAAGTCTTTTAATAGCTTCTCGTCACGAAACAACTCAAACTTGTAAGTTGTAAGTAACCTCTGCAGCTACCATGAGTTCACAGAAAGTACAAATATTATAAGGTTTCGACATCGATCGTATTTTTGTTTGTTTACGACTATAAGGAACTTAATCGGTGGTCAAAGTTTGCGGATTAAAGATCTAACCTATTTTTTAACTTAGCTTACCTCCAAATACCATATGATAATTTATCTCTTATTATTCACCTAATAAAAATTGAAATCGCATTTTTCGCAAATTAGCCGCGATCCAAGCCGATTTTTTAAAATTCCTTTCTTAGCGAGCACCTACGGCCCTAGAGGAATCTACATATCGAATTTCATTCCAATCCGTTCGGTGGTTTCTGAGATTTCGTGTTAAATGAGTGAGTGGTATTTGACAAATATATAGTAGATATCATTGGAGTAATGTGTGGTTTGAGTTCATTTATAATGTCAATATTATTAATTATTGGTATTATTATAATTTATAGAATTAATGTCCTTGAATAGATTGAAAAGTACACTGTTTCTATATCAACCTAATAAAGTTTTAATTTAAGGTCAGCAGTTTTAATATTTTTTAAACTTTATTTATTTATTCATACCAGTCTGAAGACAATAAGTGAATGTGCTGAATAAATAATAAATAATACATGTAATACATGAGGGAGACCATTACCCATCCGTACCTTCTCTTGAAATTAATTTAGGTCGTCAGTTTTTTTTAAAGATATCCCTAATCCAACTACTTATTAACTTTCGTTACGAGTTGTTGGAGGTATTTATTGTAGCCATGTTTGTATGAGTCTGTTCGGACGGTCATAAAGTTCGTTGTGAAATATTCTGTACTTTGTTTTGGTGAGGTCAAGTACAGCGGCTATGTGTAAGTTTATGGTCATCGCCCTGTTACTTACTTACAATGACCAAAGGAGATCGTCCAATATGTGCACTATCCACTATGCAATGTTATGCTCTAACAGTATTTTAATTTTAATGAAGCATTTTTCTCTTATGATAATATATTTTACATATAATACAAAAATTAAAAACATTATTGTTTTGTTTTTAAATAACGCCTAGAAATAATTAACAAAGATTAATTAAATATATATAGTCTCTGTTTAGTTATTATAAAAACATGCAAGTATGAGATACTGATATAATACATACTAGATGAAAACTAATGATTAATGGATAGATAAAGAATATTGAAATGTTGCTTTAGAGAAATATTTTATGAAAACTGCATACCATCTGTATTTTATTTAAAATAACCTTTTTAAAAATGCACGTTTCGTTGTCCAATAACTAATCACCGAGCCATGGATGTTGACAACAAAGCTGAAGCTGAGGCTAGACTAAAATGCACCGTTCTCCGAAGGACAAAAGTAAAAGTTTGCATGACTGCAAAATATTCGAAAGTGCATTAATTTGGTCGTGTATAAGCATGTCTTCATCCTAGTTTTCGATATGCATTCCTCATTTTGTAATTCATTAAATCAGTTTCTTGTATATATCTCAACCGGAATTAGAAGTAGAAGCCATCCTGACTAGCAACTAGTTTTCGGACTAACCGGCATCTCTTGCAAGAAAATTTAATTTTTTTTTCTTCAGGAAATTCAGAATAGCAACTGACTAATAGCTTGAGGTACGCATGATAGTATAGACGAATCAATAAAATTAGGATTGATGAATTAATTGCCACTTCTATTGGCATTTTCATGTTTGAAGGCTAGTATTGAATGTTACAAATCCATCATTAGTACAAAGAACATACGAAAACTTCATCAGTTCAGGTAGGTAGACGACAATTTGTCAACCTGTAAAACCCAGAATTATCATCAAAATAGAAAAAATACAGTAACCTTGTTCTCCTCCCAAATCCTCGCCAATTCCTTAGAGTTTCCATACTTGATGCTTCAACACTGCAGTAATAGTTAGTTTGGCCTTTACACATTCATGTGGTTTATGTAGATATACCATCAGTAACATTGTAAGTAGATCCATAATCTGCCATATTTTTAAATAATATAGAGTTAGATATTCTAACTTATGCATTTTATATATTTATAATGTTAACTTTATTCTTTAAATTACCTGTTTAACTTATATAATTGTATTATAACCTGCTTTGTTCACTGTAGGGAATGATTATAGGACCAATATAGTCTCGAAAGCTCGCCATAAAAGGGTAGTTAGTTGAGGTTGCTTCCCTGAATATTTTCGAAATTTGGAGTTTTTTAGTATGTGTCTTTTTTGATGAGTAAATAAAAATAGGTTTCAGTAAGTTAGTAAAATTATTCAATTTGTGTCTAAGCAGTAGCTTTTTTTCTTGAAGTGTGTACATTAATTATCATTATTAGTAACGATTTTTAATACGCTTCTTTTAACTTCACGTGTATCTAACGGAAATTTGCATCGTAATTTTCACCAATTTCCAGCTATCTAATAATCTTGAAAATTTGCACACGTGCATCAATGACAATACAATAATTGCACAACTTTATTTTAATATTCTTAATTAGTCCAGTCGACATACACCCAAAAAGAGGTTCTGCCTTGCAAAAATGTTTTGTGATTCAGTACGGTCCAGATGGATCCTAAGAATAATATATCAAAAATATGACTACATTTGATAACGAAAACATTTTTTGGAGGCAAAAAAAACCCCAACATTTTTGTACTTTATTCAGATTTTTCCAAAAACCTTAAACGAAAATGCTTTAAATCGAAAAAGGTGTTATTAAATAAATAACGTTTGTTAAATTGTGTTTCTAAAGACATCTCTTAAGCTGAATTTGATTTAAGCATTTAGGCACAATCGAACGAATTTCGCCAACTTCCTTAAAAAGTTAGTTTTGTTCATGTTTAAGAGTCTATAACACAAATATGGCTAATCCAATCAAAAAAATTTATATAATAATAGTTGTATGTATATCATTAGATTTTGTCATAGATAGGTTTAGTCCGGTTTGCTATTAAAGCGTGAGTTTCTAGATTTTTAAACTTTATTTTTTTTTTCAATAGTTAAAACTAAGTTCTGTTGTAATTCACTAGCTCCAAAAAATATGGGTTAGCATCGGGCAGAACAATAAAGTGGGCTAGTACGTAAATGTGCAAGAATTTATCGCTGTTTGGTACTGATAAGGTTGAGGACTGCTTAAAATGTAAATTTCATTCTAGTGTGGGCACTGCTGAATACTACCCGAGATGTGTTTATATATTTGTTTGTATAATGACTGCCAGGATTCACCCATTCAGATCAAGACAACTTAGTTAAGATTTTCTAATTTATGCATTGATTATACAAAATAAAGTTAAATGATAAATACATATATCAGTTTTTTAAACTAATATAAAATTTAAACATAATGAGAAAACATTATTTGTGCTAGATGACAAACTGGCGTATTCATTTTTTCTCGTATTTAATAGGATTTCCTTTATGATTGAGGGTCATACCTTAACTATATTAAGTGACATATCAAGCCAAAGACTTCGTATTTTATCAAGTATTTAATAACTTTTGCTATACCACTAAACATGTATATTGTAAACAAAAAACATACTGATAAATATTAAATTCACGAGACGTTTTCGCAATATTATAAAATTTGATTATTACTTATACATTCTGGTCTTTTCAATAACATAATAATTTTAATTAGGTCATTAAATATTTATCATTTCCTCTTAAAAAGAGTTGGTTCGTTTATTTATTTTATATTTTGGCCTCAGAAACTCTCATTTGACTGAGTTAAAATACGAAGCCAATATTCATGGGAAAAATTTAGAAAAATATTTTTATTTTCATGAATAAATTTTGATTAACAACTGAAGCTTGCATTTAACCCCATTTAATGATTGGCAAGACAAATCATAATTGCGACGTCTCACACTTCTTCCAACATTTACTAGATATGTACTAGAACTGCACATTTTTGGGAGTTCTGAAAATCACAAATAATTCAAATTTATTTTGTCATGGAACAATAATTTATTTTTGTTGGTAATTTGTTTCTTCATTCACATTTTATTGAATTTTAAAGTTAAGTAACAATCAAATCAATTATGTTTCCTTGTCGTGCATCAGCTTTTTTGGAAGCCTATCTTCCGCCATCCTTTGTATATGACCAAGCCACTTTAATCTGCCTACTTTGACTATTGAAATGATGGGTTCACCAAACAGTTGTTCCAGTTCCAGGTTGGTTCTGATCCTCCAATTCTTGTTGTCATTCACCGGACCAAGATCTTTCTGAACTTTATTCTCTTGAGTCAACAAACAACACTCGCTTCCATAAGTCACAACCGGCCTTTTTACAGTTTTATATACAGTGATTTGGCAGATCGAGACACTTCTCGAGATCTCAGAATTTTACTAGAGGAAAAAAGGCAATTGCTGCGAGTCGCTGTTCTTGCTTCTTCAATTTCAATTCATTTTTTTTCTGTTATTAGAGATATTGTGTATCTAAACGTTTTGCAGCAGTTAAATGAAAGCACATAAATTTGCAATCTTCAACAAGGCACCATAATGTTTCCATGTACTCCGTCTTACTCCAATTAATGCTCAATCTCTTGCTAATAGCCGCTCTTTCAAACTCTTCCAACATTTCCGAAAGTGTTGGAAATGTCCTTATCAGGTATACCTTACGTATGTAAGGAATATTAATTTAGTTTTAAGGTTATTTTCGTTTCATGATCAATACTGAACCTATCTTATTAATTTATATTATATTAATTTATATCAATAAGTCTGATGAATGAGTTCTTTCAACTGAGAAACTACGAAACAATGAGCAACGAGAAGCTTTGAATGAATTTTCCAATGTTAAGAAAATATAAAAACAACCTTTGGTAAGTTTAAATGATAATACTGAGTCTATTAGCAATTCATAGCCAGTGCTTTCTAGTGTTAGAGCCGCTAAGAATAAGGGAACATTTAACATGATGTCGCTCATATTTTTAAATGGAAATTATAATTCAAATGAATTGCAAATAATAGGTGCTTTGGAAAGCGAGTATCATTAGTATATAAACATATACTATATTTATAACCTACATCATAATATATTTGGTATTTATGGTTACTAGGGCTGTAAAAAATATGCAAATAAAAATACTGCAAATATGAAGTATCTATATTTTTCTCGATGTTGGCCGTCTAGGACCGTGTGAAGTAACCATATGCAATAATTTCTGTACTTCTTTCCTTTCAAATAAATTCACTTTGCTGTCTCCTTCTCTCTTTTGTCAAGATGTTAATTATTTCTCTCTTTTTCTTCTTCTGAAAACCCTAATAGTTTAGTGTCATTCTTCTAAAAGCTGTTTTTGCTATGTCCCTGAATCCATAGGTTACCATTTTTGCTCTTGTGAACATAATTGAAACTTTGTTTCGTAAGCCTGTTGTCATTCATCCTCATTATGTGACCAAAGAATTTGATTATCCTTTTTCTGATTGAATCTGACATCCTTTCATTCATGCTCTCTTTGTACATGTCCTTGTTTTTCCGGTATCTTGATTCTCCCTTGTCTGTTATCAATATCCCACAAATTGGCATATGAATTATCTATATAGATAAAAGATATATAGATATATCTATATTATTTATAAAAATAAAAAAAATGCAATACATACTTATACATAAGTACAAACCCTAAGTTGAAGTAACAATTGTGCTATAAAAAAAGAACAGTAGAAAAAAAAATATCAAAAAACAAAATGACAACATTCATTAAATATAATTTTATATGAGAATATTAAAAAAGAAAACAATTTATAAAACTTAAAGTTGTTATATGTATAGAAGGGTATGTCCGAAATAAAGTATACCATAAATTGGTATTTATTTACCAATTTTTTTCTGATTTGGTTCCAGATTGTTCGAAATTTTGACTTCTTATCATTGTTTTATTTGTGCTTTGTTATTTTTATGTGTTGAGTTACTAAAAACTGTACAGTATTTGAACATGGTGTCTACCAATTTCTAGGTATATAAAAAATGTACAGTATTCGAACAACATCTTTCTGATTGAAACAAAACCATAAAAGACAAGTATTCTTCGATGTATTTAGCATTAAAAGTCTTGATTGAGAACTCATGCATGATTGATTTTAGGCATTTTAGAAGTAAATAAATAAAAATTTTAAAAAAAAAATTTTATGGAATCCCATGTGTCTTAGTTGACACTGCGTGAGAGATGATTGATTTTGGTTTATAGATGATGACATGGAGAGTGGTTTATATAATGATGGTAGGAATGAGGGAAATAAGAAAAGAGAAGTAATATTCTAAGTATGAATTCGTATCGTATTTGAGAACGAGAGATTCAGTCGATTAAACAATTCCAAGAGAAGTAAATGCGATCGAAGGTTCGCTCAAAGAGAAATTAGCACCTGGAAAAACATCATTTTTATAGGAATATGAGGGGTTCCCATAGCTATTTTTCGGATTTGATTTGTATTTTATTTTTTTGTCTATTCCGAGACATAAATGATTACAAATGTCAAATGGTGATATACCATATATGTAAATAAATATTCAATTAAAGTTCAACATATGGAAAAATATGTATTTATGGAAACATTTGCACAAATATGCAAAATAGAAATAACTCAAATTGATTCCAAATGCCACAAAACATAGATTGATGATATTAGAAGCTTTAGTTGGCTAAGAGAAATATGCAAATGCATATATTTCACAGTCCTAATTTTTACTATTAGAATATTAGATAATCGTATATCGTATAAAAAAAATATTTCACTTCTTTCAGATTTTTTTTTATTTTTGTGACTAGTTATTATTTCTTATAATTTCTGGTGGAATGGACCGAAGAAACAAAATACATAATAAAGCATTTCTTTCAAATTTTCGATTGCGAGAGTTCTTCACTGCTCTAAAAAAAAAATTGGTTTTGTAAATGTTGTCAGACAAGTCACGTACAAAGGAATGATATCTTATTCTTTTAATAGGACACCATCCTTCAAAATGAATGGGTGAATTCTTCAAGCCCACGCTCGACAAGTGTTGGGACGTGAGCTAAATGTGAGATTTAAACTTGTCCATTAAATGTTATCAAATTAAAATATTGCTTAACTCACTCATCACCAATCAAATATTTTCTAATGCAATCCAGTGACTGATCTAACGTGCTATTCTGGTCGCTTCATTTTCGATCAGGGATCACATAAAAAATTTACGATATACTATCCTACTAGATTAGCATAAGATTTTCACAGCAGATTAGCGACAGGTAATGCTAGTGTAGCCAATTTATAGGTGTTGGGGTCCAAGGGTACTTTTTTTTTTTTTTTTATAAACGTAATAATATCTCCCACTTAACTTCTCATCAATATATGTATTTACAATATATTCAATTCTTGGAAGGCAACAATAACGGGAAACATTTGAGGAATAACATCAACTAAAATAATAAACCAAATCATTAATGTTAATACAAACTTATTTAACCTATACTATAAAACATAATCCAATAACTGTTAATCAATATTAGAATGCTTACCGCTGGGTTAAGTATTTAAATAAACATAAAGTGTTCTGTCACTACACTGCTTTGTTCTGGAGCAAAGACGGTACGGAAGTAACTTCTTCCTTGATGGGCCACCCCACAGCGCTAGCGGCGGCCAATGCCTTACGAATCTAGGCTTACGAAGAGCTTGACAGCCGAACAAGCCGTTACACTAGTTATATAAAACTGCTAAGTAATATATGCTGGTAATATATAAGACCCAAAAATCCAAAACAATAATGGATTATAATGACATATGATTGTTCTAGATGTGCTGAAATCACAATGACTAGTGATAAGACGCAGCAAACACAAACACGAGTACAAACTAGAAGTTGACAAAGTGAGTATTTAAGAGACAATAAAGCTAAACTGTCTCTTCTATGTTTGCTCAGCTACAATGCAACTTGCTAGTTTCTTCACTATTCGCTAAGAATTCAACCTTCCTCTCCTTACATATAACATACACATGACTAAATGCGTTTGTTATTCCATCTATACTTTATTAATCATCTTCAAAACTATAACAATATTTTCCTGTTGAACGGATCAGATGAAAATTACTAGATTAAGACAAATAACTTACTCACGGCCGTCATTCTGAAACGACAAGAAACTGCTCGTCACTTTGGACTATTACATTTACTATATAATAACTCTAAGCTTATAGTAAATTATAAACGACTCATTCACGTGTCAGTAATTACAACTACTCGGACATATAGAGGTGTGCTTCGGTGCTTTGCTAAACTATCAAAACTAATCCTAAACAAGTCTTCAATACTCCTTACTATATTACTAATAAATTTATCTTTAGTGACATAATCAATAAAAATTTGGCAAATTTAACCCAAACCAGTGGCATATTATAATAGAATGGTATAAAGAATACTTTGTTCCATTCGAATTCACTTGTCTCCTAACTTTTTACCCACTCGATACCCGATAAACCTCCAAGGCGCATTAAAAGAAGATAGCCTAGGAGCCATCTAATGTAGATTTTATTGAAGGTTATTAATAAGTAGTTACTTAACAAGTTACTGACATTTTATTGTAATTTTTCCTCCCATTTACTTCATGTATATATTATATACCGTTATAAATATTAATGAATAAATAATAAACAAAAAGATCCTTACCGATAGTGTAGCCGCAGATTATACATAAGGGAAGGTGGAAGTTATAATCTTTAAAACGTATTGTTTTTTTGTTTTTTTTCCAATGGAGGAATGAGTGTGTAAAAAAGATTAATTATAATTAAAATCTGATCTGCAATGAGAATTATGGGCGCATAAATAGTTTATTAACCACCACATTTATGGTTCTCAGAAAAAACTTGTACTACTTTGTCAGTGTTTATTAGCTGTTTATCCTTATTGCTAATGGGAAGTAAAATACCTTGCCAGGAATTTTTGAATTAAAGTTTAGAAATGGATATACAGGGAATTTCTAAATAAGGAAGAGTAGAAACGAGAAGGTTAGTTTAGATTAGTAAGTTTATCGCCCAATAAATAGCACAATAAAACGCGATATCCTTCACGTAATATGCTATCTCTTTAGCGTTTGAGTAGAGTATTATTAGAATATTTGTTGAGTAGAATATTTTACTTGAAGCTCTTTATCGAGCACAATATTAAGGCAGATATCAATATTATATTGAGGGTCATCTGAGGCTCCACAAAACAATCCAATCCATCTCATATCTAGTCCTTGCTTTATCTATCAGACCATAATGTTTCATATGTTGCTGATTTAGCCCAATCCATTTACCAATTATTTCATAGTAAACTCAAATCCACTAGTCTTTCAACTTGCTTCCACTTCTATTCCTAACTACCCCCCGAGGCGTCTGAAAAGAAAATGGTCTCGAAACTTTCTCATAAAGAATTTTAAAAGAAGTCCTACCGAGGAAAGCTAAGCCTTTATAAGAAATTATCATGTTATTGTGAACGTAATTATATATACTATTTTTTTTTCTATAAAGAAAGAAAGAAAAGTAATCTTTATTCTGGGTCACCTTTTCCCCTGAGAATAACATGAAGGAACAATTAAAATGTATTATTGTCTGGCTACGAATATAACAGACAGCAATTTCTGTATATTATAGATTATAAGTTATATACATATAAATATATAAAATGGAAACTAAAACTAAAAACAAATCTTCGAATGGATTGATAATAGAGGAAATAATTGGATAAATGATATTTAAAGGAAGTAAGAGAGGAAACATTGCGAATTGAAGTGGGTATGGAATTCCAAAATGAAGCTGCACGAATAATTAAGGGATTTTCAGTGGGGACAGTATGATATCCTGCAGTATGGCAGGATAAGAACGAAATGAAACGAATGTTATCATTGGGTAAGTTTTGGTATGAATTAAAACTTGTATTCTTTTGGATATATATATTTCTTTTTAAATTGTCAAAATCAAAAGCTATTTTTTAATTAAACGTATATTAAAAAATATAATCAGATACAATTTTCGAACTACAACTTGAGCGGAAGCTTACATTTGAAATTATTGGACTTTTAAATATTTGTTATATATATACCGGAGGATTAATTAATTAATTCTAAAAATTTTCAGCTTGTTGTGAAATCTAAAATTTACTGGAATACAAGAAAAAAAAAAATATATATATATAATATAAATATATATATATATATATATATATATATATTTTTTTTTTTTTTTTTTTTTAAATAGATGCCGGAGTGAATCAATAATTTCTTGTTTACAGTCAGAAATTTGCCAAGTCAGGTTTTCTTTACTTCTAAAGATTAGGAAAGAATTTCTGCCCCGTCAGAAAACTGATGGGCACAAATAGCATGGTACAGCTCTACAGTACACCGAGGGTTAGCTGTCTCTAAGGTCTTCCATGTGGAAAAAAAACTATAATTTGTGGTCATTTAGGGTCTCTAAGATTGAGGTTTCTAAGATAGCTATTTCAAAATAATTTCTTACAACTATTGATGGAGGTATAACACGGACATCTTAAAAATAATATACCTCCATGAAGAATGACAAATGCATGTGTGTTGGTTTTAATAATCTAAATCGATGATTTAGATATTCGAGGATTAGTATTTCTAGATTTTATTTTTAAATAGTTTTTCTACTAGATTATCTTTAGGTGAAAGGTTTTCTACCAAAATTATATCACATTGCATCACACAAAGTGGACATAAAAAAATAAGGCCTCTTTCTAATCTAGCCAGACCTTAATATTTTATTTATCGAACAGCTGTGAAAAGTTTTCAGAAATGGACTTCGC
Organism: Euschistus heros; assembly: GCA_003667255.2. Lineage (NCBI taxonomy): Eukaryota > Metazoa > Arthropoda > Insecta > Hemiptera > Pentatomidae > Euschistus > Euschistus heros. The sequence goes on from RCWM02000087.1 coordinate 34,936, forward strand.
TTGATTTGGGATCTACGCCACATTTCTATTGATATATAAAGCTAATAATATACCATTTCTTATCTATTATCTATTAGTTTTAATTCTACAGCTTTTGGCTCTTCGGTGTTCTAAAAAGAACTTTTCGATTTTGGATTTGATAACATATTTATCAAGGCCGCTTAATTTAAAAAAAAAGAAGTCATATTTCTGAGTATTGTAAAACTAATAAGCCCTATATTTTTAAAAATAAATAGTTCCACCTGTAGGGAGCATTGGAACGATCACATAGTGGCCACAAAAACTATATTCCATAATCTCAAGGGGACGTTTTGACTTGTAATTCGCAGATTTGAATGCCGATTTTTGTGTCGGTAGTAGGGATCCAATAGTGCAAAACTAGAGCCGTTAAAATAAATAAAATACGAAAATCACGTTTTATTTTTTTTCTCAGCTCTTAGTCAAGATAGAGAAATGATTTTTTTACGTATAAAAATACTTTCGTTATGCTCAAGGCACGACCCGGCTTTAGGGTGCTGAAAAAACGACAAAATTGAAAATGAAAAATGAAATACGCTGTAAATCAGGAGAAAATATTTTTCATAAAAAACTGACCTCAAATTTCGATTCAGCGCAACAAAAAATCCTTATATGTGGAATTTTATCAAAATCAAAAAATATTGATTTTTTTTATTGAGATTTCATCAAGAAATTCTAACGGTCATAGCAACTGCTGTGTTCAACCGATTACAATAGTAATAGTTTCATAAGAATCAGCATAAATTCAGCTTTTTATCCATGCATATAACATTTACTCCAGATTTTAGTGGACAAAAACTGATATGAATAAAAACAAATCTGAGGTCAAATATAACTAGAGACATCTCAATAAGGAGAAATCCTGCAACCTCCGGATTGTAATAAACAATGCAGTTTTAGAGCTTCTAGATGGTCTTAAAATTTGGTTTCAATCGGTGGCGATAAATGTGAGATAGCGCCAATTATTTACGACTTTTCAGAAATTGACAGCCTTATCTTACAAAATTTTAAGAGTAAAAAAATTTAATTTTTGATTTCGACAAAATTTGGTTTCTACATGTTTTTGAGATGAGTTACAAGTCAAAACGTCCTCTTGTAAGTTAATTTTGATGCGGGGTGGTTCTTGATCGTTCATAACAAATACTTAAGATAATTGAATATGATAATGCATTTCAACATTACAAGAAATTACGAATGGTGGAAAAAAGGAGCCATTAGGCCGATGTTTTAGGATCGACTAGTGACCAGATTACTAAATAATATAACCGATAACAAGATAACCGTCAATAAAAAAAATTATTCTATGACATGAACTGTGCGAATATAGTTCATGTAACCTAATAATTAATTATATTAGCATTATTATTATTAAGAGGGATACTAGGCCTAGATGACAGAGGTGTTCTTATCGTTCTAGGATTGAATACCAAAAACTTATGCATATTTACCTAGGTGTTTCTCTCGAGGTTCCATCATTGTAACAACAATTTAACATTATCCAGTATTTTTGGAGCATCCCTATTTTATGTAGCAAATTTTAATATACAATGCAACCAATAATAATTATAAACAAATACTTATATGAAAATATAAATAATGAAAATATTAACACTGATAAAAACAAAGAAAATGGTATAAATAAAATATATTAATCTAATGCAGAAAATAAGAGCATTAAGAGCAATACAAATTATTCAATGAAAGTAAAGAACAGAGAAAAATAACTGATATTTTTTCGTAATAACAATAAAGAAATAAGATATAAATAAAGTAAACAAATACCAAATCAATATATAAAGGAGAAATCGAAATTTTACAATACAACGAATTGAAATAAATCCAATTCTTACCAAAAAAAAAAAAAAATAACACAACAATTTAATAAAAAAAATTTCTATACTATAGCATAATAATAAAACATAATAAAAAAATAACAAAATTAAAAGACCTCTTAAACTTGACAATAAAATCATTGATACAGTCAACAAAAAAGATTTAATTTATAAAATCAACAGCTTAAATTGGAAATAAATATACGATTGGGAAAACAAAACAAAGCCTTATGAAAATTTTGAAGCAGCATATCAAACTCATATTTTGAAATAAAATAAAATAGTTTAAGGGAAAAAATTCACATCGCCACAATTAAAGATGAATCTTAGGCTTAGTACTTTAGTGAGATGTCTGATTGTTCGCGAAAAAATGTGCTTCGTTGAGGAGCGTAAGGTCTCCTCCAAAAAAAATGAAGGGAGGCAGCTTGCGTGACTGGACATATCCAAGTGGATCTCTCGACTGCATTCACCCTAGGTTAAGAGAAAAAAAAAACTTCAATAAGCAGTCACAAACCTAGATTTCGAGTACGGAGCCTCATGATCCTAGTAAACAGGAAATTCAGACGTATTCTGGTCAATCAATGCGACATAAAGCTGTTTATTCGATATTCGTTTATTCGAGTTGAAAGTATTGCGTTTCACAATCACGTGTATTATCGCAAGCTGAACGAGTGGTTTCCCAAAAGAGAAATGAATCGGTAATGTCGTCATTACTCACCCGTGGCCACCAAGACAGTTCCATTGACATCTTCCAACAGTTATCTGTATTTCCAGCCGGTTTTACGTCAGCAATATTTGGATTTGTTCCTCTTGAGTGACCTCACGTGTTCTATTCATGAAGTTGAGTTGTATTTAGGAAAAGCAGCAGGGAAACGTGACCGGCAGAGGCAGTGTTATTTTCCTCTCCCTCCTCAACAACCCCTTACTTTACCTGAATTAGTCTGTTCGTTTTTAAATAGTTTGTTGACGGTCTTCAACTCTGTTAGGCCCATGATTATAGAAATAAAATGAAAAAAAAAAATCGAATAACATAAAAACAAATGCTACAGATGTTATTTTTTGCACAGTTTACAGAATAAATGATAAAATGTTATCAAAACAAAACTCTAGGAAAAGAAACCAAAAACAAGTTGGATCCAATAAATACAAAAAAAAATTAGGAAAAACGCAACATAAAAGCGGAAGAAGCAGCACATAGAAATGCCTTCAGAAATAAATGGTTAAACATGGGATTCCGAGGTGCAACATATAAGAGAGAACAAGTACGAAGTGGTCCGTATTAAGAAAAAGGAAACGCGGTAAAAGTTAAATAAAATAAAACAACAAATGAGAAGAAATTGAAATTTGCATTAGGTCATTTGTTGGTCAATACGGAAAGAAAAGAAAATACTGAATAATGTGGCAAATAAAGTTGATACTTATTTTTTTTTTTTTATTTTTTTTTTTTTATGACCTGTATGACAGTTTGGTAATGTACATGGAATTGGTTACAAATTAGATACTTTTTATTTTATTTTTTCCGCCTCTTCTTTCTTACCGTTTTGGCAACACGAGGTCTCCTAGCTGGGAGAGTGGGGGCGGGGAATCCATTTCTCAGAATTGACAGGACAACTCGACTTTACGCCAGTCAGGTTTGAATACGGGATCTTTCGTTAGCTTTTGTTGCAAGTGTAAAGAATGTTTTTTTTTTTTTTTTTTTTTTATTTTTTTTTTTTTTTTTTTTTTTTTTTTTTTTTTTTTTTTTTTTTTTTTTTTTTTTTTTTTTTTTTTTTTTTTTTTTTTTTTTTTTTTTTTTTTTTTTTTTTTAGTATTTAATTCCAAGCCAGGCCCCGCTTTTACAAAATTTAGATTCAATATTTTCTCCTTGAGCATAACAAAAAGTTATAATAACTTATTTAAAACCATTTAGATCTTTTTTTTTTTTTTTGTTTAAATGAGTTTCGCAGATTTACAAAATAATATGAAAAAAATAAGAGTAGCAATCGTGTATTTTTGTTTAACGATCAAAAGCCTAATGCATAAGCCGAATTGGCGACTGGCAAGTTCCAGTTTTACTGACCATTCATTCTTTTACGATCGCAATCAATCATAGGCATAAGACCCCAAAAATATCAGCTTCGAGAGCTTATTTACACACCTTAAAGAAACATAAGATATTCCACGTCTTCATGAGACCAGATCCTGCGATTGGCTTACATTGTTCCTGAACTTATTTCAACATTATATAAAGGACTAATTCTCCAAGGGAAATGTGTGATCTATACCATTGAGATCAAATAAACAATTATAGACTTACATCTTAAAGTCTCTTAAATAAAATACATTTATCTTCGGGATCTCGATGGCCGAGCGCTTTATGGTGAAGGTCCCTAGGGTATTAACAAAGTGACTAACCTAATACATCTGAGACTAGAGTGAAATCGTTTAATAATGTAAGACATTAATAATTATTTATTATAAAATTAAATATATATATAAAACTATTACTTTACTTTTTTGGAAAAACAGAAAAAAATTTATTGATGTTATATTTATTTATTCTATTTATTTATTATCAAGTAATAATAATTTGTTTGTAGGTTATAAAAATCAGTATTAGCTAAACTTTTACTAAGTTTACCATCGTAAAACTAATTGTAGTTTTATGAACCAATATTCGTTTATTTAACGAGATTCATTTATTGTACTATTTTTTAATTATTTGGTCCACCTTTTTTATCCATCTGTGTTATGTAATTTGTTCATTTTTGTTTGGGAAAATGTATGTATGTACATATGTCTATAGTTATTGAATAAACATTAGTGGCACAATCGATATTTTAACATAGATGAGTTCGAAGTTTACCTCTCAATTGCAAAAGACCTGGGATTTCACCTTTTTTTTTTTTTTATTTATTTAAAACACAGACAACTATAACTAAAAATAAATAAATAAACAAATAAATAGGTAAAGTCCTTCACCTATTTTTTTTTTAAGTTATAGTTGTCTGTGTTTTAAGTTCTATGGAGGATAAAACATATACTGACGTATAAGCCTACATTTTAAGCATTCTTGCAGAGAACACAAAAATTAATCTGTATTAATATGTCACCCGATTCTCATTAAATCTAGCCATATAGTTCAGAATTATACTATGTAGATCATTTTACTATTTAGTTATGGCTAACTGAGATCATAGTATGTTACTCCTTTTTTTTTTTTACACTTCCAACTTTGACCAAGTAAGAGATTTGTTTTGTTTCAGTTTTTCAAAAGATAATTTTTTATTTTATTTTATTAATTGCCGCATCTACTCACATGAGTCATTAGCGGCTTAATACACATATTAAAATTTTCGAACAATTTGCAAAATTTCAGAAATTCAAAAATGTTTTTGATTTTGTCTTCTGTGTCTTCCAGTGCTTTATCTATACTTGAGGGTATATTGTATTTTGTTCTGGCGTCAGAGTATAGTGTACATGCTGCTACTATGTCAGTGCTGCCATGGAAGCTGTACAAATCGGTGGTTCTAGGCTACTCATCAGGTAACCGTGGGTTAAAGCTGAATGTCCTATTCTTAACCTCTTCAAGATTATTTCTTCTATTCTTGATTTTCTAAAAGATGTTGTCCAGGGCCGGGTGTCTTGTTAAATTCTTGAAGTTTGCTGGGTATTTGGTTCCATTTTGTTTTGCCAATGTTAAAGCAACTTTTTTATACAGTATGTTTTTATGTCAGGAGTCGTTGTAATGTCAGTAATTATAGTTCCTATTTGGTTCAGACTCGCGAGATTTGCTGTACTGTCGGCAGCTTCATTTCCGGAGATGCCAAAATGTGGAGGTACCCCAGCACAGTCCCCCCACGAAAAAAGATAATTTTTATAAGTTATTTAAACGACAAAAAACGTCATTAAGATTTTTTAAAAGTAAAGAGATGAGCACACTGCTCTTCACAGAATCTAGCTAATTCAGTACAAGAAGTAGCGCTACTGTTAAAATGGGCAAGTGTTACACAATGTACCTAAAACTGCAAACGAAACAATAAAAAAATATATATTTACTATAACTTGGCTAATAGGATCCAATCGTTAATAACACCGGACTCCTCCTTAGTGATCTCGATTTATTTTTAAACATTACGTATATCATGTAACGTTACATAAGATACAAATTATAAGCTATAGTAATTCCATAGAGAACCTACACACTTTGACATACAAACTATAATTTATAAAATTATTTCCATTTAAGTAGTTCAAAGAAACATTAAAATGGCGGATCTCACTGAATCACTGAAACATTTTATCCAAGTGTGGTGATCTCAAATGATATTAAATTTCATATTGAGACACTGAGATCACTTATCCGTGAACTACAATAGAAATCGTTCTGGCCTATATTATCGTTTAGTTCTGCTTCTGAACCTTCTTCTAGCATATCCTCCGCATCATATCCTATCCACCCCTCCTCAGAGCAGACCAAGGTCTTTCTGTTGAAACATGACTTCGCTTATAAAGAAAACCAAGAAAAGAAATGAAAGAAGATTCAGGTTAGTTAACCCTCCAATTCCCAAAACCTGGTTAAATGATTTAAATTTTAACTTAATATTTTAAATTTATAATATTTTTTTTTATCCAAAAAGTGACATTTTAATGAAATCTAAAAAAATTAATGAATATTTTTTGCTAAAAAATCCAAGTGCCTCTGGGACTTCAAACTAAATATATAATAATAAAAATACAAAACAAATTGATGCATGATACATAAGATCTCAGCATTGGTTACAAATTTCAAAATCGAATTGATCACATTATTATTATCATTGCAAAAATTATGAATTATTAGAAAAACACAAGAAAAAGTAGGAAAATTAGGTAATTTAGGAAAATGAAAAAGGAGGAAAACGAGAAATCTTGAGATAATTACATGGTGAATAAAGTGGTCACAATATCCCAGAGCCACCTCAGGCTGCCATCGGCTCTTTTTCCTCATATTCCAACTTAATAATTACAATTATTTTCAAATTAAAGCCACTAGAAAATAATTAGAACTTTCTTAAGTACGACCCAATCAAAATATTCATTGTAACTTAGGCTTTTACTGCCATAATAAATCCGAAAAGCACCAAGATCCTGCACACCTGTATGATTGCTGGATAACCTCACTTTTAAATGTAAACAAAAACACTAGCGCAACCAAGGGTTGGTTCCATGGAATAAAACTGCAGGTTAGTTCATGTGGATGCTATGAGAGAAGAAATCAGACCAAAAATAGATATCATAAGAAAATAAACTCGTTTCCAAAATAAACCCACAGGTGCCTCTGGGAACTGGAGGGTTAAGTATTCCACAGCATAATCTAAAAATAATAATAATAATAATATGTTATGTTGAACCTTCAAATGTGATTGAGTTCTAATATTTAAAAAAATTATCTGAATTTTCACTGGAAATTTGCAATATGTTCACAGTTTTTTTTTTTTTTTTGTTTTTTTATTTTACATTCGAAAAATGTTGCTATCAGAAAACTAGTAAACGACTGGAGATTTTTAGAACGACTGTCATTGATTTTTTAAAATATTTTTAAAAGTATAATTTCAATTACTTAATGATACAAATAGACATTTATTGATTATTATCGTTTTTCTAAATCTTGTAATAACTCTAAAAATACCATTTGCCCCAAAAACGATATTTTAAGCCCTTATTAAGAAGAACAATTTAATAAATTATTTATAATACAGATATTAAAAATCCTGCTTTGAAGATTAATTGTTAACATTTTCGAGGTAATTTGACATATATTAATATAAAACGAGATCAGTTTTAAATTAAATATATTTTTTTCTTTATTAATTTATTCAGAATTGAAGCTTAGAATACTAAATCAGCCAAGTTCAGTTATCCGAATTTTTTTGGAATCATTCTGTTTCAAAATTATCTTAAAGGAAGAGTCTATGAGATCTATCATTCAGCTTCTTTTCAGCATGTTAGTAGTGAGTTATCATTTAAAAAATAATAATTACATTTTTCTGAGGACCTTCCTTTCCCAAATCCTCAGCAACCTCTCGTTCTCTTGGGTCAGCACCCAGCACTCGCTTCCATAAGTCACAACTGGTGTTATTACAGTTGTGTAGACCGCAATTTTGGCAGATCGAGACACTTCTCGAGACCTCATAAATTGATTTAGGGCAAAAAGGTATTTGCTGCCAGCCGCTATTCTTGCTTTGATCTCTAATATCATATAATTTTTCTTCTGTTATTGGAGACCCTAAGTACTTAAACGTTTTGCAGCGCCTAAATGTGTACCCATAATTAAAATCTTCGGTGCGGTAAATGACAGCGGGAATTGGATAATAAGAACCAACCTGAAGCTGGAACAATTGTTCGGTGAACCTAACATCATATCGATTGTCAAAGTAGGCATATTAAGGTGGCTCGGTCATGTGCAAAGGATGACGGAAGGTAGACTTCCAAAAAAGATGATGAACTTCAGCCCGGGAGAAAAAAGATTGAGAGGAAGACCAAGGCTGAGGTGGCTGGACAATGTCCAGGATAACCTGAGAAGACTGGGAGTGAATGGTTGGAGGAGGAAGGAGGAAGATAGACAGGAGTGGCTGTCGGTACTTAGTGAACCCAAGGTCCGACTAAGACTGTAGCGCTCAATAATAAATACATAACTAAATTATATTTTTCAGTCCTTGTCATCCTTCATAACTAAAAAATAAAAGTAAAAAAAAAAGATGAAATCCTTGTTCTCTATCGAAAATGTATACCCTATTCCCTAACCTATAATAGAGAGTGAAATAGAATTACAGAAACTAATTTTGAAATGGTTGAACTTATGAACTTTCAATTACTTCAGAATGGACTGAATGAAATGCGTCATAAAAGAAATACAAGATTTCCAATTACCGTTTGTCTATCTTTGAAGATTTTTTTTTTTTTTTTTTCATTTGAAAAAGCATCGTGTTTGTTAACCCATTTTAGATTTTATCAGTGTGTGAAAAACTATGTACTTGAGTGTAACTATAGTGCAGATTAAATGAACATAGATATGTACATGTAGCGAACAGGAAGCATATTGTTTAACAAATCAATAGCACAGCAACGCTTTTCAAGAACATAACACTCTCATAGGAATCTACCAATAATGATTTTCTCCCACTGTTTAATACTTTTTATGAGCTGATGGTATACGTTAGGAATCCAAAGTGGGGTTGGTTCCCATTGAATATATATTTAGTTATGTAACATATATACTGCGAACAAGATTTTTCTGCTTTAGAATATGAAAGAAAAAATGATAATAATAGTAAAATAAAATATAAACTATCGAGTGAAATATTTAAAAAATGACAGGCTTCTGTTTTCGAGGCCGAGGAAGGACATCCTTGGCCACTCTCTCCATCCACAATTAGAATTAGCTTGTTCGTCCTTAAGGATTGCTGTTTTAACGGTTTCTTAAGTTATCCGAAGGATAACTTCCTCCATTGTTGTCCTCCAGGATACTGTTTTAAAATATTTAACGGTTTTAAGATTCGGACTCAATTAAATGTTACTGCCATGCACATAACATGACAAACAAAAACAAACAAAATAACCAATTTCTTTGGTATCCCCAGTTCAATCAAAATATGAAATAGCTTCTGGCGATCAATTGAATCGTAAGCATTTTTTAAATATTACCGTTAAGTATATAAGATAGTATTGTTACAACATCAGATTGTTCTTTCTGAAATATTTATTTCACAAAAAATATAGTAACTATCAACCATAGTTGATGGTTGACTACTTCACTTTATAAAAATAACCTTTAAACCAGAAAGTCTTACCTATCCAGTTCAAAAAATACTTTCATCAACAACCTTAAGTTTTTGAAAACGAAAACATATACAAGTTATAAATTTCGTTTCCTTTCAAGAAATATTTTGATATGCGTTCAACAATAATAATGTATAGAATATCTTAGTGATTCATTTTAATAGTATGTCAGTTACTCAGTGTAGTTCATGTATAGTTGAATGTTGTGTACTAAATACAAATTGGCATCCCGGTATTATGTGCAAGTTCGTGAGTATATAAACCATCATGAGTATCATAAATTATTTTATATAACATATTCACGACTCTAGAACATAAATTGTATGTATTTCTGGACTTTTTTCAAACGTTTGATAGAATTTTGCAACAGTGACTTCACTTAAAATTGAAGACGATACTCCCTTCTGCCTTTCTCCGTCCATCAAGAGTCAAGCTTCCTTCCATTAATTAGGCGTCAGGATATATCATGAGCTTACTTCACTACTCCACATTACATAAAGACATAATATATTCAACACTATGCAGATGAAAAAGCATTATAACATCAGCAAAAAATCCTACTCACTTTAAACAATCCCTACGACATTATTTGTCTAGAAAACCCAAAAAAATTATGACAAACGCAATAATGATTACACTTCTACATGAAACATGCCCTCCAATTAACCTTGGAAAAACATTGATTCCATAGATAGACACAATACAATACCATGATCTGAAATTTGACTGGTTCAACACACCAAGAAAAAAAGGAAAACCTCAATCAAATGCTAAGACTTTTATAATACATTTTCTCAAAACTTTCAACGTTACAACGTAAACACAATTTAAATACGTATACTTAATATTTGGATCCGCGCATCACATATACACATTACAGGTATAAATACACACTAACCCATTCTAAAGTCTTAAGAAAAACTATTCAGGACTATCACAAAATCACGCTCAACTATACATACTGAACTTCGTATCCCAACTGTAATATGTATATCCTAATAGTGTATAGGATATGACAAGGTCTTAACGCACATACCAGATAAAATCCAAAACAGTTTGAACAGGAAGTGGACGCGGGACCTTCAGGGCTAAGTTCGAAAGTAAAGAGATTATTTACAAATTTATAGTTATTTCAGAAAATTCGTGGCGATCATAGTTGACACGTTGATATGAAATAACTATAAATATAAGCAGACTATCAAATTTCATTTACAATTAGGATTAAAAATTAACAGATAAATCGCGATTATTTACTATTCACCCAATGTATTATAAAGAATAATAATACAACTTCATTTTATCTTATAAAAATTGTGGCAAATAATAATTTAAAACCCAGATAAGAAGGAAGATAGCCGCGAGTGTCAGCACTTGAGAATGCATGCTCATAACATCTTCAGCGCCGGTTCGAATCCGACCTAGGAGGGTCCACATTTATTTCCTGGTGGGCTCATGAAATGAATTTCAATCTTCGCACTCAGGTAGGAATATGTTGGTAACTTCTAGGATATCCCGTTCTTCCAGGTATTATAGAAGGACGAGTACATAAGGATGTTAGGCAGTAACATGTAATAAGTACAAATAACAAAGAAAACAAATAATAGAAAATAAATAAATCATAAATCATAAAAAGTAATATTAAAAAATCATGCTTGGCATCATACTAAGAGTGTGGTAAATCACTAGTTATGGTCACCTCACCTGTTATGGGCAGGCTGATACAATTATCGTAATAATAAGGGTCTAATCCATTTATTTGTGATATCACCAAGATGAATATTTCTGAAAAGGATTAACTTATGAAACCCTCCCTCCTATCCCTTTCCAGTAACCATTAAAAAATGTTTGCCTCAAATAGTGTCCTGAAATACCTCTTTTTTTAGTAAGATCGTTTTTAAAAGTGAGGATTCTTAAGGAATTACAGTGAAATTGCTTCATTAATTTTAGGTTTTTGAGTTATGTAACTTTTCATTAGAATTCAGGCTTTCATACTTGCTCCATTATGTTTGACTATCTGATTTTAAGTAACAATAATTTTGAACTGACTATAACCGGTGTATAAAAATACGAAATATGAGTTATGGTCACCCCTATCCATTTCAATTTTCTGTGGTGTCACTAACGTTCTGTCTGCTAATAAAGAAAAAATAGAATTTTCTTCATTTTATTGTATTCTTTTAAAACTTAAATACATCTCTTCCTAGCAGTGGTCATGTTTGACATTACGTCTCTTAAGTGACCATTACTAGTTAATACAGTTAGTTATATTCGGTACTTCGCGGATGGCTACTGCTGTTTAAGAAAACTGGGAACATCGAAAGAAGATAATTTGCAAATAATACATTTCGATTTCTTTTAATCCATTAATTTTTTTGTGAAGATGATTACCATATTGCATGCTTGCCGTTACGGCTTATGTAGAAAAATCAACGAGAAATGCGACTGTAAATTATACTGTTATAAATAGTTATTTAAATTTATTTTCAACTGTCATTTCATGACGGTTTTCTAAACTAATAAATAACTACTAAGTTTTTTAATGAGTGTGAGCGAATGTGTTTTAAAATATACATTTTAATTTTTTATTGGACAGCGTTGAATTACTATTTATATTAATTTTATAGTTCTAGTTGTTCATTAATTAATACTGATTTTTAAATTATTAAAAACATTTGCTTAATTATTATTTTGCCACATGAACATTACTAGTCTTGGCTATGATAATAACTGGTTACTTTTAGCTTTTTGTAAAAAAATATAGATATTTATTTGAAAGGAAGCTTTAGTGAATTTGTCAATTTTACATTCAATAGAATAAACTTTTGAGAATCAAAGATGTCATATTAAAAACTACGACCATAACTAGTGATTTACCCTATCAATCGTAAATTGTCTGCAAATAGAACAATTAAAACTATAATAACACTCAACGTTTTTTATTTCTAAAGGAATAACTCTTGCGGTAGTTTGGGCGACCCTGACATTCGTAATACTGGTCTTGTGGTCTTCTGGAAAGTTTGATCTTGTTTCTTTGAGTTTCAATTTAGCATAATATATGAGTTTTGATTTGTAAAGTCCGGCATCCTGATCAGTGGGCTATTCCAGTTTAATTTTACACTTTAATGGAGGTTAAACACTCACATTGTTTAAAAAGAGAAGTATTCGGTTCCTTTATTTACGGTTATATGCCGGATTACTTAAAAACAAGCCAGAAGCGGAATTTCATCAAGAGGAATGCCGAGAAGACAGGAATGCTAAAAGCTGCGTGAGATCTGAAAACCTAATAAATTGGTGTCTATTGCCTTCTCCATCTCAAGTCTTGTCGAAAACTGACTAATTGAAAGGCAGACTCCGCAGGCCGTCAAGACATCTATCGGTCATTATGTTTTCGTGAGGACCAAGCGGTTACCCTTTGGAAGCGTCTAATCTAAATCATTTAACTCTTTTAGAAATGCTAACTTTCTTCCGATGGGAGTGACTTTTGAAAAGAGAGAAAAAGGTGAAGCAATAATGACTATCTAAACAGCTAGGATGGGATTTTTCGGCACCGAATTCAATCTCCCCCCTCAATAAAGAAGGGTTTCTCAGCCACGCAATGGATTAATTGGTAGCCCGGAAGGAGAGCTCTTCAACAAATATTTACATATGATAAACTCGGGCCGTCAATGTGGGATGAGTGAATTCCGGTATATTTCCCTCCAGCGGGCAGAATCAGATCTAGGAGGGAATAATCAATGCTTCCGGTAATGATAGGTCGTGTATTCCGGGAGCCGACATCTTTCTGACGTATTAATACCACTGCTGCTCCACTAAGCATATGTTATTCATATCTGATATCCATCAAAGTAAACAGATATTCCGATGATAAACACTTTATCAAAACATCTTCAACATCTTATAAAAAATGATAAATTTGTTATAAAACTAGAGATGGGAAAAATATTAACAAGAACCTATCATGAATTAGTCAAATAATAGAAGTTTTCACTTAGAAATAATATCTGCAAGGAATCATAAACACTCATGTTAAATGAATTTTATTAAAACAGTATATAAATGTAAAACTTAATTATTTCTTTTTAACTATAATTTTACAATCTGAAACATCTTTTTTTTAAATTATAATTATAACTTAAGGTTTTGATTTTTTACTTTGAATGATTATTATGATAGTTGTTTTAACATTAAGAATTGTGTATTTTAAATTCAAATACGGTGTTATAAATATACAATACACTTAACCGATTAGTCATAATAAAAAAAAAATATTCAGTTGATTAGTATGTTGTGTAAAATAAGAAACCCATGCGAATAGATACAGCATCGCACAATATAGTTTTTCTTACTATTAACTATTGTATAAAATAAATACATTAAATAAAAATAATGATAGCATTATACAATAACAAGTCGATATTTTGCAAAGCAACTACTCATCGGTAGTACTTCAATAGTTGTATTGTAAAAGGTCCCTAGGAATTCTAGTTTTCGAGCATCACGAAGGGTTTTGCCGAGAATAAGTTAGGAATTTAAGGAGCTATGATGCTAATTACGGAATATTTTATTTATATTTTTGATAATAGTTTTCATTTATTTACAAATTTACAGATTGTATAGTAATGTTTTTGGTTTCCACGTTTATTTTAGTCGTTGAGAAAATTATGACTATCAAGGCCCGAAAACACTATAGACGGAGCATCGCAGCGAATCGGAAAAATGTCGAAGCGCTAATATTCCAGAGATCTTGTTTCGAAAAAGGGCCTAATAAGGAAATTTTTGGTATAGTTTTGATTTTTGATACAATATGTTTTTAGGGCGCTAAACACGAATCTGATGTTTGCGAACAAAATTTCTAACGAGAAATATGCTGCCCCCCCCCCCAAAAAAAAACAACTGTAAAAATGAAAAATAGCATTTTCTCAAATAACTCAAATACTATAAATTCTTTTCGGAAATTAGCTACCTACAAAATTAAAGAGGATAAAATTACCAACATTTTTTTCGCCGATCAGCCGTTTACCCGCTAGAGCGCTACGAAAGGGAGCATCAAAACACAAAAACTCGGCAAATCGGGAATCACGCGAATTCAGAGAAATTATTTTTCTTTAGCTAAAATTGACCATGTAGGATAATGAACATAGCATTATGACTACATTTTATACAAGCTAATGTACCATTATATTGTTATATGTATGTATGGAGTGTAGGGTTGATTACAGTCAAACGGCTAAATGTTTGACTTTTTGTACCGGGAAATTAGAATAGATCCTTGATTTCCAAAAATAAAAAAAAGGTCTGACTGCTAGAAATTGGTCAAGACCCTTAGTTCTAAATGTGGTAAAAAGTTTTCCTTGAAATAGCGGCAGATTTGGGCAAAGAAGAGGGGTCACAATTAACCGCAAAAACACGTGTGTCGGTACTTTTAATACCTCTAACTATTTGTCTGATCCAAAATATCTTTTTTCCATCTGAAAGCGGTTAAATTTACAATGAGAACATATTTATATAAAATATTGATCAAGTCCCTTAAAATACCCATGTCTGAGAACGCCCTACTGTTGTTAAATCCTCGTTTTTTCTGTAAATCCAAAAATAATTATTCGATCCTAAAAACTGTTAAATTTTCTATCAGATTCCATATATGAAATTTTAATTAAATCTCGTTAAACACGTTAAATACGTGGATGCAGGTTTAGGTTCTATTGGGAGAACTTCTGAATCGTTGATAATGTTATTTTTGCAAAGCGAGAAAAGTTGTCCTCACAATGGATAGGTTTGAGGTTATCCAGCCCAACATATGATATAAGAAGACCATTATGGATAAGCTTACTGTCGACATAATAATGTGTAACCAGGATTTTTAGAAGGACTATGCATTGTAAGGATTGGATATTAAATAAATTAAATCGTTCAGTGGAGCTCTAAGCCACTACTTCGAATGCACAAATAAATCTAAATAGATGAGTCTGTATCTACATCCCCCTTAGTGCTATTTGAAATTAGTATTTAAAATATCTTTATATTATATTACTTGTCCAATAATAAAATGTTCTCCTATGTATTTACAATTAAATGAAAAGATAAGTGAATCTTCCAGAAATCACGGAGAGAAGACAATGAAGATTCTGGTGAGGGGAGAAGAGTAATTGATGAAAATATACGATTAGTCCCAAAATATTGAGTTGACTGAAAGAATAGCTCAACAAGAACGATAGAGAAGATTGCTAAAATTTATCCATTTTAGTAACCACTTTGTAATCAATTGAGATTTATAATATTAGGTTTTGTGATCAAACTGAGATATATTTAGAAATAATGATGCCACAAAAATTAGAACCTATAAAAAATTACTTGTCACAGTAAAGATTCATTTTACACTAATTCATTCAGACCGTGTTCGCCACACATTTGTTGATTCTGGTAATATTCCATACAACTTGCGATTATAAAGTGAAACGAGAATAATAATGCCAGAAGTGGAAAGCGCTGACCAGAAATCAAAGAAAAGGAATGAAGATGTCCGAATAGATTTGAATAAATTAACAATTTATCAAATGATCAGAGATAGAAACTGGAAATTTATCAAAGGTAAAGGTTATTACGTGATAAAAAAAGAAATAATTGGAAGAAGAGCTAAAAGATACATCTAAAGTATAAATGATGTTTAAAATTCAAAGTTTTATGAATTTTACAACCCGAATAAATTAGGAGATTGTGTTACTGTTTTTTAAAAAAAAGGGAGGATGAATGTAATATCTTTTCTCTTCTGCGACGAAAATGGTTCAAAAATTATTATTGATGCTAAGATTATTTCAGAATTGAAACAAGAAATAAATTTAATAATTACTTCAAATAACACAAAGTTACTCTCCTAATTTCAAAAACGTTAGGAAAGTTTCAATTCTGATAAAATTATCTAAGTAACTATTTATCAATTACAGTTTTTTTTTTTTTTTTTTTTTTTTTTTTTTTTTTTTTTGTTTTTTTTCCGCCGATGGGGATTTCTATGGAACATGTGCTAATTTCGTTCTTTGCTGTTTTCTCTTCATCCAGTATTCCTTCATCTTTTCACTGTGTTTCTTTTTCTCCTCAGGCCACTTTGGACCAGGTTTTACTTCAGTTTTCCTTGGAATACTTCCATAACCAATACCTTGTTTATCTCTCTTCTTCTTTTAAATTATTTCTATCTGCAAAGTTAAGTTTAGCCCCACTCAATATAAAGCCAAATTTTCTGGTTTAGGTAGCATGTGAAGAAGACACACTTCAGATCAGTCTCAAAGATTTATACATTTCGAGCGCTATTTGTGCATTTATTGAGTTTATTTTGTGCAATTTGAACAATATTAGTGCGCGTGTACCGTTATTGAAAAAAAGTTATATATTTATATAAATTTAATTTATTCAAGGCCTTATACAGGTGTACAGAGCCTTAGCATTGAAACAATATATCGACAGCTCTTAACAGTCAAAAATTCCTCCCAATGTTTTGAAACTAATAAATCAGAAACAGAAAGAAATGGAACCAACACAAAAAATAATTACTCTAAGTCCAGTCTAACATCAACGCAACTGAAACCACAGACACATGCGCAAAAGCCACCGCTTCAGAATGGTTTTCAAAACGAGGAAATGCTATCATTTTACAAATATTGTAGATTTATTAGATACACCTCTAGAATATCCAATTCAAGGTTTTGTATTCATTTTAGCAATAAGGAAGCAGTCGATAACCTCCTTAAGATACACCAATCGACAACAAACAAATATTTAGACAACGTCTAATTAACCCTGCCAAATGTATAATAATTTCTAATGCTTGCCCATCCATACCACACGAAGCAAAAGAAAATGAACTTAGTTCATTATGAACCTAATTTCAGAACCTAGGTCTGAAATTAGTCTCTCCCATGCATTTTCTAAGAGCTGGTTATCAGGCCCAAAGCTGGAGCACGTTTTAAGTTTCAGACAAAAAGTGTACATTCCGCCCGAAGATTTGAATAAACTTCCAACGTCTTTACTTATAAGACATGACAATGTATCATACCGAATATTTTTGAGTGAAGACATTGTCACTTGTTTTATTTGTAAACACCCGGGCCATATATTTACAGATTGCCCTGGGTGCGATAATGAAAACAATATTGAGGAGGAAACTAATGGGAAAGAAAATTTATTAATACATTTTGACCAAGATATAAAAAATAATAGTGAAACAATTACCAATCGTTCAGTATCAGACATGCCCAATCATACGGTTTATAACGTTCCACCGAACATAGCGGGTTGTCATGGAGACCCTTTTAAAAATAGAGTCAAAAGAAGACTGCAACAGAATAGAGTCTTTAAACCAAGTAGCACGTAGCCATGGTGATGAGTCAAACAACAAGGACAATATCACTGTAGATAGTTCCGGTGCCGAATCACCTGCAGTGAGCAATTAATTCGAGTTAATTCGAGCAATAAGCAGCGTTACCCGTGGCGGTTTCTGGCACTAAACGATGTTACTCAAGTCCTCCTGCTTCTACTTTATCCAAAATAGAATTAAGTTTATCTTTAGATTCTCCGGATGAGTTCGAAACTACCATTATTTAACAGGATTTCCCATCAATACCAGCACCTCAACCTTTTCGGAAAATGTCAAAACAATTAAAAAAGGCCAATATCAATCCTGAAATTAACTTCGAAAATTCCAAACAGTTAATAGAAGATAATTCACATAAGTACTCCATTTCTTTTGATGAAATGGTGAAATTCATTCAAATGTCTTCTGAAACTAAAAACATAAGCGAGCTAGTTCACGAGTTCACGAACAACAAAGACATGCTTGCCGAAGCAAAGAAACACACAACTGACAGACTATTCAAATTAAGGATATCAAAGATATAAAAAAGAAAGAGAGACTCTACAGAAAATACTTTAAATACAGCACCGATAACTAGGAAGTGACTAAAAACTTTTTCACAGGAACATTACTTTAAAGGGACTCTACCCACCGACCTGCAGGACCTGCAATGTACCCCTGACCGTGGAAAATCTTAATGGACTGCGAGGAACATAAGGATGCAAGGAAAGATTGCAGAATGGCCAACCGGAGGAACATCGCTCTTGGTGACAGTGAAACGTCTGTTGAAAGTTTATTTAAATTTCTAAAAACATCAAAACTTTATAACTATGTATAATTATGTTTACTTTAAAAATATCATAAAGCAGGTGTTTGAATTTACTGAATGTTAAAAAAAAAACCCACATACAATTGTTGTTGCTAATGATCCGTTAGGGTAGATACAATAAATATAAATAATTTTCTAAACTTTTATTTTCTAAACTAATTTTAAATGGTCATATTTAAATTATTTAACCAAAAGAATTAATTATTAATTATAAAACCATTATATTTTTATAAACCAATGCATACATATTGCTTATAATAGCTAAGTTGATAATTTATTTCATGTTTTAAATTCTTTAAAATAGAGACAGAAGAGGAACTTCAAAAAAAAGTTAACAGTAAATTTGTAAACCAAAACTGACGATAAACAAACAGTTTACCTTAGCAAAATATAAGTTTTCAACACTAGATATAAAATATCTATTATTAATTTCTAATCGAAATCCAGAGCTGTCTGGTATAACCATCTTTCATGCAAATTTGGACACATCGCCTCCGGCTTACTAGATCATCATAATCGGGTGTCGCATAAATTTGTACAAAACATCAAGGGTCAACTCCTAACATCAATAGGAATAAGGAGCAGCATTATAAAAATTATAGCTCATTTAAATATCTTGAATAAAATTTGTATTAAATAAAAAGAAAAACCAATTGAGAGACTTATTCTAGAAAGTTGAATTTTTCTGGTTAGTAGCTTATATAGACTTTAATATTCCATAGATAAATTTGGCTAGGTAAAATTTAAATTTAAAAACAAAACAACCAACTACACACTAATTATAGAGCAGTAGTAAATAAGCATACCAACAGTCAATACATACAGAAGCATTACAATAAGTTTCGAGATCAATTAAACTGGACACCCAAATAAACTCATATTTGACTTGGCCAGATTTCTCATGCTGGCATACAGCATACAATACCAGGAGGAGAATGAAAAGATACTTGGATACTTGATTAGAGAACTACACACACCAATAAAAGAAAAGGAGGGGGTGCCGCTGGGTACTATCTCTCCTCATATTCAACAAGTCATTTCTTTTTTTTTATGTCTATTGATATTTCAACAAATCCTCTGATTGTGAATTATGTATTTGACAAGTGTGAATTTTAAAAGTATATATTTTACCTTTATTTATTTATTTATTTTTTTAATTTATAAACTCATTCCGTGACAAAAAGCAAATGCGATAATAATATTAAATATACCTGTCAGGTCAGGTCTAACATGATCTTTAAGTAATTTTATCGTAGTAGATCCCTCAACTAACTGATTTTTAATGTTGGCCGTTTATGTAGGAATGGATAAAAAGTCTCAGTATTTTGTTTAGGCTTAGGCTTATTTGTTTCACGTGTGGGTCCTATATCATCCTTCAGCCGAAAATCAGTTCTAATTATTAAACAGTGTTAGTCTGTTGAAAACATTATTAATGTAAACTGTATCATGTCGAAGTGTTGTGTTGATTTTTTTTATGTTGAGTATAATTTTCCATTTTTTAAACCAGTCTTGTAATTGTAAGAAATGTTGGAGTTAGAGTATACCCACTTACTCGTGTGTGCACATTATGTTCAGAAAAGGTGCAAACATCGATCAATGCGGTATACCTTAATTGTTCGAATAGATAAAGTATAAGTTGTGGAACAGATAAAATGTTATCGGAAAAGATTCAGAAACGGAATAATCAGTTTTTTGTTCGAAAATTTAAACTTTTAATGGAACTATGGCAACCAGTAAGAAAACATGGCTAATATTTACTGTCTGAAGTTGAATGAATGAGGTAGACATTAACGACCAGTTCGTAGCGGAATTAGAAAAACTGGATATGTGAATGAATTAAAAATAATGTTTTAATATTAGCATATACTTATAATTTTATCAATCTACAATAAATCAGTTTTATTTTTCCACTAATCGCCTCTGTATCATTTTACGTAAACATACTCCTAGATTCCAGGATAAGAACTAGCTCTTATAAATCTAGGTAGTCTGATCTCGTAACACTTATAAAACTAAGGGATCATACAATGCTTTGTGCATATCCACGCTCAGCTATCTGATCGATCTTGTGCCTTATAAGGAAAAGCTCTTGACAATCTCGAAGACACCTTCACTACATTTTTTTACTTAGGTTCCGATGAAATGGCAGAACCCGCATCTTTTACCAGTATATTTATTTATCTGTATAATCTCCGGTGGAAAAGACCTCATGTGTATATAGGACATGGGAAGACGTACTGTTGGGAAAGATATACAGTCGGCTGTAGCGGCTCCCGGCTGCATTTATATGCAAAAACCCGATGCGTGAAGGGTATCCTCATCTTCACCGAGGACGATTTATCACTAGCAGGACTCCGATCTGTGTAAATATGTAAACCCAGTTTAGTGTTGGAATAAATTTATTCAACTTCCAAAGAGGGAATGTGGGGGATTTTAGTACCGCGTCTCGTACAACAACTGAGTCTGACCCTAATCCTCTTGGGAAAATTCTAAAATTGTGTTTTCAAATAAAGCATCGAGACACAAGCAATATTTTTACAGTAGGGAACGCTATGAAATTTAATGTTTTCTTTATAATATTAATTTAAATCTGACTTTATTGGATTTTATTTTAAACTATTTATAGCTATTTATATACATACATTATATAAAAGAAAATTTGAGCAAAATTACAATGTCATGTCAATAACATGTAAAGAACTAATCACTAGTAGCACTTCAATAGTTCTGCATTATAAGGTCTCTTAGCTATCTTCTTTACGGGGAATTATCGGTTTTTGAGTGTCAGGCAAGTTCGGATTCGAGTTTGGGTTGAGTTTAGTATAAAAGGATTGGTATCTGGTTTGAGCCATATTTGGAATATGTATATGTAACATTAAGATCTGTAAGGATAACCATGTGATATAATAAGCAGCATTGAGGATTTGAGGAAGGATTTTGGGTTGTGAGAATTGCTTAAGAACAGAATTGGAAGGTTTAGAGGAGCCCGAAAAATCATATTTAAACGAATTTTAAACGATTAATATTATTAATATTTATTAATATCTTTTTTCTAAGCTATCCACTTACTCGACCTTTATAATTCAACATATTCAACTATTTTATTTATTAAAACAGAAAATTGTTCTTTCTGGTATATTTTTTAATAAATTTAATCTTAATGAAACCCGAAAAATTAGACATTGGGATTATCACTACATAGTAGTGGCATTGTAGAGGTCAGAGAAAAGTGTTACTCAAAAATGAGGAGAAATAAAAAGATTTGAAAACCTACTTCATACCGCGAAAATCGTACAATCAATACAATTTAACTTGAGATATATGAATTATCGAAGCAATGAATCTGAAAATATGATAAAATTTATATTTTTAAGTATCAATATGAGGACAACAATGAAATAGAAACTGTGAGTTCCTTATAGTCCGTTTTTTTTTTGTTTTTTTTTTTTGTAAAAACAGTTGATCAGAAATCAAGTTATTTAAGCTGGAAAGCTATAATTGAATCTAAAAAAATGTGGCCATGTACGAGAAGTGGAGAGGATTAGCAATTTTAATTGCAAATCAAATGATTAAAAAATCAAGAACATAGTTTAGAAACTACTGTTGAAAGAAAAAATAAATAAAAAAAGATAATAAAAATAATATAGATAAAACATTAAAAGAATAAAAATGTAAGGTTTATTTAAGTTATAAAATGTTATTGAGTTTTTGTTAGAATGTATTACCATATGTCTAACTATGAGATTGATTAGTAGGCTGTGCAAAATGTAGCAACACATTTGAAATGGGCATCATCGCTCAATAAAGTTTCTCTCACTCTCTCTCTCTCTCTCTCTCTCTCTCTCTCTCTCTCTCTCTCTCTCTCTCTCTCTCTCTCTCTCTCTCTCTCTCTCTCTCTCTCTCTCTCTCTCTCTCTCTCTCACTCTCTCTCTCTTTCTTAAATTTTAGGCATGATCCTGCACAACACCGAGGACAATAACATTAATAAATACTATATTAACCGAGGTACACACGATTCAATTTAAGTTTCAATAAAACACGGGGGGAAAAAAGATTTTTTGGTAAAAGGTAAAAAGAATTTGTTCAAGGAAAACAGCAATACAAAAGAATAAATTTCAATTTTGTCTGTTCATTGTCCAACAGAAATAGGAAAAGGAAAAGGCCGACAAGCTTGGGTATCAATCAGATCAGTGTCTAAAACTTGTAAAAGATGATAATGCAGATAAAGGAAAAAGTTTGTGTTTAAAGACTAAAGCGACAAGAAACTGCTCGTCGTTACAGACTACTTCTACATTTACTAGACAAACGATCAAACCTCCCAATTCCTTACATAAGGCTTATTTACATGACTGTGATTAGACCTATTTGTACGTACGGAGTTGAACTTTGTGGCTTTACTAAACCATCCAATTCATCTCGTATCTAATCCTTACAATCCAAAATCCTTCGAAGAATCCTAAATGCCCCTTACTTTGTCACTAATAAACTTATCCATAAAGACCTTAATGTCCCATATGTTGCTAAGTTAGCCCTTGTAAATTTCAATAAATTGATATACAGGGTGTCCCAGACATAGTGTAAAAAAAAAAAAAATGGGTAATACTGCAAACTAAACGGGGTAGAATGGCACAAAACGAGTGTCCTATCTTAAATACTTGATTGCTCCACATACCTATTAGATTGAATAAATGTATTAGTTTTTTATCACTTGTCCATTAAATATTTTTAAAAAAAGTACGTTTATGTAACATTAGGTAATCAGCAAGAATTTGGTTAACCACCCCTTAACTCCCTATAAATAAGTTTTTTTTTTTTTGGAGGGGGGAGGGAGGGCTTGCCACCTTCACAACTCTTTATCCATCATGCATATGGACAAGTGATAAAAAACTAATACATTTATTCAATCTAGTAGGTATGTGGAGCAATCAAGTATTTATTCTCTAGCGTGTTTTTCATCAGAAAAACGTCAGTTAGACATAAAAGGTGAAGTGCAATTGTATCATGAGTTACACCAATAAAAAGCTAACTAAATTCTGCAGTTTTTGAGAAATTTGACGGCTTCTAGGTTCTCCAGTGAGGAGTGAGGAATTTTCAAAAAATATTAAAAATTTAAGTTTTAATATATGTTTTGTGTTTTGCACGTTAAAAGGTACCTTAAAAGTGAATTTGACTAGACCTAATTCATATTTTAGAAAATTTAATGCTGATTAAGAAAATATCATCGTTTTAGTTTCTACGCTAAAAAAAAGTAGAGAAAACTGTAATTTTTCAGAAAAAAGTAAGATTTTAAAAATAAAAACGAAAAAAAAATTCTATCTCCTCAAAAAATTGAGATAGGACACTCGTTTTTGCGTCATTCTACCCCGTTTAGTTTGCAGTATTACCCTTTTTTTTTTACACTATGTCTGGGACACCCTGTATATAAAAAAAAAAAAATTGTGTTTCACTAACGTCCAATTTAAAAAATATTTTTACTGTTATAGTAAGTTTCTTTTGTAGTCTGGACAAATTGATTACCATATAAATAGGAGCTAGAGATTAGCCATGGCAGGAGAAGGATCAAAAACAGATAGTAATGGAAACTCTTACTAGCATTTATTTCATTGTGAATTAACAGGCATTCAGCTAGGGTTAAAATTTTAAATCTACGTATGTTGAAATTTCGTATAGTTTAAGAGGAATCGTTTTTTGTATCCATTCGTTCGGTAGTAATCTAGGCAAAGAGCAGTGTTAGTCTTATAAAGAAATACTTTTATTATTACTATTGTTATATTCAGCGTTACAGCCGTAGCCGAACATTGGCCTCACAGAAACCGACAGCCATCCCTATCTCCCGCCTTCCTTTTCCAAGCTCTTACTCCCAGATTTCTTAGGTCGTCTCCGACATTGTCCAGCCATGTGTCTAGCCTTGGTATCCCTCTAAATTCCACCCGACTTGCTGCACCTGTTTTTTTTTTTAGTTTATCTTCAGGCATCCTTTGCACTTGGTCAAGCCACCGCAATCTTCCCTTTTAGATTACATAGGCAATGTTCTGCTAAAAGGTAAAATACCATAATAGTACTAATTCTATTAATAAATTAGTAATTTTAGTGGCTTGATTTACCCCTTAGTAGAACTAAACCATTCTGGCTTGAGCGTACCAGAATAACCGTGTTTTTATTTGCAATTTCCATTAGTCTCGAAGATATAAATCTATTACCTATTCAGCACAATCTGAAAGCTGTAGAAGTAGTGGATCTGGATCAAATAGGATTCCTGTTGTTGGGTAATTATTAGATAAATATACATTAGAATAATTTCCATTGATGCTTGGCCTCAAGTTCCAATTATGGTTTGGTTACAACGACTCTTCTAAACAATTAGATATAGGTGAGATAATGGCTCGACTCAGGAACCGGCTTTTCCTCAAGACTTCCTTAATTGGATAAAAATAATTTAATGGGATAATGTGGGTGTGGGCGCTATTAAATTAATCTATTATTTACATGCTCACTCCTCAAGGCGGTACAGGCTGATCTATTACCTTAGATCCCGACAATGGTAATATATTCTTCTCTTAATAAGTAAAAGCAATAAGGTTTTATGGTATATTCTAATAGAATAAAAAAAAAAAGTGCAAACATACACAGGTACCCACTGACGCACAAGGACATCTGAAGACGAATTTTAATGTATTTTATATATATTTTTTTATGTATGTATTTATTTAGACATAGTATGCTTCTGTATAGCACTGCAATAGGTTAGAGGCACCGATATCATAAAAAAAAATTACCACCAAAATAATAACTAGTTATAATACTATATAATATTTTATTTATAGTATTTCTTTAAATATATACTATATTAAACATATATATTATAATATAGTACATTCGTATATTATAGTAAAAAAAACACGTAGAGTTTTATAATCTTGTGTAGGGATTGTTGTCGTAAAAATAATATCCATATTCCATATATTTTAAGCTCTAAATACCAGTAAATCGTGATTTTTTTTTTTTTTAATTAAATGCTATTAGAAATATTCTTATATCGTTACATTTCTAACCAAAAATTTCTGAATGTTTTATCTTTTTAAATGATTAAAGACACGATATCGAATAACTGGTCTTCTCAAATGAAGGATAAGCTAAGGTTTAGTCTACCGGTAAAATGAGAAATTTTCAATGTACATATTGTGTAAATGGATCCTCTGTCATATATATTACTAATTGACTTAAGGTGAGTCAAATTGTGATATTAGTTTTATAAAACACTTCTAACTACAAAAAAACGTTAGCAGATTTATCAGAAGTTAACAACATCAATTCCATAGCTAAATTCTTTCCCTTCTTTAAACCACTTTTATAAGGAATTGTTACTTCTTTTATTTTAATAATATATATATTTACTAGCGTCCCCTAACTTAAGAACTTAGATAAGTTTAACTAATAATTGAAATTTTCTTTGTTTATGAATTTAATTATTAGCTATCAAGGTCTATGGCTGTGTGGCAAACCTTGTTTCCTCCACTTAACAATGTACATTTAAATTTTTACTATAGCTAAATTTTCCTAGAACTACGAAGATGATGTAACTACGTAAATCTCATTTAATAACTCAATGGAATATAAAGTAAATTTTAATATCAGTTTCAAGCTCTCTATAGCACTGTACCTTCGTAATCACTCATGTACATTGGCTCTCACCACCTATCGGTCAATTTGCAAACTTCACTGTAATCCACATTTATCGCATTTTTAATTACAAATTAATTAAAAATCAGTCGATTTTAGTATTGCTAAACCATCCTGAAACTATAAAGATGATGCGGTTAAAATTTGGTACAGTATACACAGATAAAGTTGTATTTTGTATTTTTATTAAATGAAGAAAACTATATTTTGTAAGGTACATATCGATCTATCGATAAGTCGTTAGAAAAAATACCAGATTATGGAAAGAAAATATTTATATATCGATAAACATTAGGGAGAGAAGTGACAATGGGCAGATTTTGAACAAGCTGTCATTAGATTTATTTCTCTTATATTATTTTTTTATAATATAGTAAATTTCTATGGATATTTTTTTTTGAAATTATCAGTATACCTCAGAACTTGTTTTCTTTTATTTAAAAAGTCTATGGCTTATAAACTAATTTTTCTTTCGTTCGTTCGACCAGCGCAGTAATAAAGATATGGGATAAAACCCTATTCAGAGAACATTATTATTTTAAATTATTCAGCTAAACATTGATTTTATCCCTTACAGGCATATATATTTAAAAAGAGTTTTTAGGAAATTTTTATTTTTATCCAATATATTTCAAAAGTTCAATTCGTAGTCACATTAAATTAAAACATAAATGAAAAAAATACAGTTCTGAGACAATTCAAGCAAAAGAAATCATTTCTGCAATGACAAAAACATGTAAATCAACGTACAGCTGCACATAAGGGTATTTGGCTAATTTAAGCGGCCAAAAGTCGATTTTATAAAATTCACAGATGGTTAATAAAGCCAAGCTATTTATAAAGTTAGATAAACAGAGGACATTATGTGTCATTTCCTTCCCTGCAATACTTAAGTCATACGATTAGTCATAAGTGCCCAAACGCGCCAAACCAACGGATCTCTCTCTGCTTTTAAGTGTAATCACTTAAATTAAAATGGGTTTTCTTATGTTTAGTGATATTTTTCATAAATAGAGTTATTGATCTTGAAACTGCAGGTGAGGACACATACTTTTGAAGTGTTTATTATTTTATCAATTAATGTATCAGTGCCATTTCGGCTGTTTGAAAAATACTGTATTTTTCGTTTATTTTCAACCACATTTTAGTATATTTTAGTGTTTTTGTTGTACTTCAGGGTGCGTCCCGGCTGTTATTTTTAATTTATTAGAAAGATTGGACCTTTTGTAAAATAATACTGTTCAAATCAGCCGCACCTTTTCGATTTAAGCGGCACCAAACATGACGATGAGAAAATATTAAATTACTTGAGGTACGCATGATGATATAGAAGGATCAATACAATTAGGATTGATTAATTAAGTGCCACTTCTATTGAGATTATTTTATTTGAAAACTAGTTTCGAATGCTAAACATTTATCTTCAGTTCTAAAAAATACAAAAAATTTTTCAACACATCAGTACTATGTTCCATAGATTATATATACTAAAGTTTATAAAAAAAAGATAAGACAAGAAATCAAGTATAGGCACTCACCTTCGAGGTAACTAAAACACTGAATTTGTGAGAAGTAAAAAGGGGAGGCAGGTAGGTTAAGTTTTAGATTTACAATGGGGTTTCCCTTATGACTCATTGGGTTTTTTTCCGTTCCTATGGGAAACAAATTTAAAATGGGGCTATTGGATATGTTAATCTGATCATTTAAACAAAAATCTGGATCGGTTTTAAACGATTTTATTATTTCTAGTGATTCAAAACTATTTAATTTTAGGCTATTTTCTACTTGATGTAATATTTTTACTCCTGAGTCTTTATTAAATTTGTGGTTATTTTCATTTAGATGGATAGCGAAATTGGAATTTTGGGTCTTCATTTTGGGTATGTTCATTTACTCTTTGATTTACCGATCGTCCGGTTTTTCCCGTATATTTTGCTTCACAGTCATTACATTTTAATTCGTATACGTCGCTTTTTTGGAAAAGGTCTATTTTGTCTTTCGGTGAAGGAAAGTATGATGACAATGGTTTATCTATTTTAAATGCAGGGTTTAAACCTAATCTTTTTAATTCTTTCCCGACTTTAGCGGATATTGGGCCGTAGTATGGTATCAAAATATATTTTTTATGGGTAGCTTTACCCTCTGGAGGTGTTTTGTATATATTATTCATAGTTTTTTTATGAATTTGTTTTCTTAAAATATTATCGATTGTGGCTTTACTGTATCCGTTGTTGTTAGCTATAGTGTGAATTGTTTGTATTTCTTTGTTATAATTTCGTTCATTTAGCGGTATATTTAAAAGGCGGTATATCATGCTATGAAATGCTGCGAGTTTGTGTGTTATTGAAATATTAAATTAAATATTAAAATTCTTTTAACGGGATCTTCAATTATTTTTTGTATGTGTCCATTGGTTCAGCATAAGAGGAGTGTCCCAGAAACCACTGAACGATAAAATACAGGAGAAAAACCTCCCAATACTGAACTAATATTAGATAAAATTTATTTAAAGACAAATTTTAACTATTGGGAACTATTTTAGTGAACAGGTAAAGGACACGAAGTACCAATTTCCTGTTTAAAATCTAAACTTAATCGTAGATAGAAAAAATAAATAATCCTTTAAAAAAGACAATTAGTTGCAAAAAGCATTTGAAATACTTACTTTAATTAATTAAATTCATTAAAAAGCACCTTATTCACACTGAAAAGCAATTGTTATACTGTGAAACATATCGTGTGACTTACTCTGATTGACGTAAATGTGTGTAATGCCATCACATTAACATCAACCATGATGTCCTACATTTGTGGCGTAGCCTTTCAGGAATTCAATTATTTGATAGGAAAACGTAACGTTAATTAAAATTATAAATAAGTCTTTCTTCACTTAGATAGAAAAAGCAATGTCGCCAAAACGGTTGCTCTCCGAAGAAGCCGTTGAGGAATAAATAAACGTTTCAAGCTATACAGCCAGAATTTTACACGAAAATTTTCCAGGAAGGAATTTTTAAGTATATTGAATAAACTTTTTTTTTTTCTTTTTTTTTTCATAAAAAATCTGAAAATTGATTGGCTTAATATGATTAGTAAATATATTTTCGACAGTAAACTGGGATTAAATAATTTTGCCCGTCTAGATTTGTAAAATACCCCTATGTGAGCTGGTTCAATTCAAATTCTCAAAGGTTCAGATTTTAAGTTCCGATCTGCTGCGAATCGTTGTACGAAGCAGTTACGGAACATTGTCGCATACTCAACTAAATTTCACACTATTATCTCATTTTCCGTGAATGTGGGAAATAGGTTGTCCCCTAGCTAGGCAGAGATTAGCTTTTCCGCTGGTTCACAGCCAGCTTCTTGTCAGTTACAGTACAGTACTAAACCGCTAGGGGCAATTAAGAGATGTTAGGCGCACTTAGCCGCTCGTATTTATAACAAGTGGGAATGAGTTCTACATCCACCCAGGCAATTCTCAGGAAAATTTAAAATAAAACTCTGTAAGAATTACAGCTGGTTAAACGATTCAGTTTAGAGCAGCGGCAATTTTCTAGAAGACAATTTTAAAATGGAATGAAAAATAAAAGAACTTGACTAAAAGGGTAATAAAATGTTTTTTAATATTTATATTTTTTACATTTTTTATTTATTTATTTAAACAAATTCACAACTGAAGAGTCTTCCCTTAGCATCAAGTAAATGACTTGCATTTTAATAATTTAGCTTCTTAGGTAAAGTGAAAACAAAAAAGTGTTACATTAATGATTTTGTAGCAAATTATTTAACTGTAGACAGACGCAAAACACCAAAGGAAGAATAATCTCTCAATAAAATTAACATTATTATTATTTTTTTACTTATAAATAACAGAATGTGTTCATACGATTTTTCTTAAGTTTAAACGCCCACAACTCTTAAATAAATGAATCAATTTATTTTTTTTTGTTTTTGTCGCAAGCATCCCAGGATAATGGCAATGAATTTGACAGACATACTGAGAAAAAGTAACTAATAACGTATACAATAAACTATAAATTAACTATTAAACACTAAATTGACACAAAAAAAAAATGTTTAAGTTAATTTGAAGGGATTGATAAAGAGAATTACAAGATTTTTAATGAAACAGGATGACAATTGTTAAGAATGAGAGAATTCCAAAGGTTAAAGATTTATTACAAGCTAAAGATCTCTAAAAAGGATATAGATTGGAAGAGTCTGGTGAAATAAGCAGTCAAGGAATTATTGCTTGTATGGAAATTTATTAGTATGGAAATTGGCTACATTAAAGTCACCGAAAGATCCTAAGACTTATCTAATAAACAAGTTGAATGCTTCAATTTAAGAGAAAAAACAAATAATTAACTATATTTTTTCAGAATGAAAACGAGAAAATCGCGAAAACTGGATAAATATATATTTTTCAGGAGAGGGATTGAACTAGTGGCAGATCATTTAATTACGCCATTATTCATTGAACTATATAAAATCAGCAAATCTTTCAAAATGTAAAAAAAAAAAAAAAATATGATATATAAATAAAATAATATTCTAATGTTATTACTGAGGAGTGTCTTTGAAATGGTTTCATTTGAAATACCCACTTTATAGTTAGAATCGACGCTTAACACTCGGCCGGTCGCGCACCGTAGAAAGTACGGGTTGGGAACAAAAGTTATTATAACTCCTTTAATAATACTTTAACCTCTCTAATCGGCGAGATATGCTTCCTTTAGACATTTCTAACTACAACATTAAACAAAAAAGATTCAATTCTTTAAATATTATAATAATTGTGTGGTCAAAATAGAAAAATACACCCAACCCGTACAAATTAGGTGCGCAACCGGCCTTGTTTATTTTCTAAACAATAAATCACCACAGAACATATTAGAGGAGGGTTTTAGGAAGGATCACATTATCTAGTAGGTTAAAAATAATAATAACATCATTACAAAGTGTTCTAACCAAGTATCGAGAGCTCTACCAGCCAAGTTGACAAGGGTCACTACTGGGAGGAAGGCATTGTCTATTCTTTGCATCTCAATCAGTTTTCTGTTATAAATGCGTTAGACGACACTGCTGCAAAGAAGATGCGTGAAGCTTGCAATTTGTGTCATTTTATAAGAAAAAGAGTAATACGACGATATTGTGTGCGAAGTGTAATTTGTAAAACTCAGTCCATGCCAGTGTGTACAAATCGTATTAATCCATCAACAGAAGTTCCAGGTTTCAGAAGACAGTGAATAATCAATAT
Source organism: Euschistus heros (assembly GCA_003667255.2). Classification (NCBI taxonomy): domain Eukaryota; kingdom Metazoa; phylum Arthropoda; class Insecta; order Hemiptera; family Pentatomidae; genus Euschistus; species Euschistus heros. The sequence goes on from RCWM02000087.1 coordinate 66,693, forward strand.
TGAATTAAAATTTTCAATTATTACATGTTATTATTAAATGATTTGACCTAAAAGCAAATGATTTACACAAAAAAAAAAAAATCATTAATTGCGAAGTTTTTTCAAAGTTGTTTATTTTAAAGTTATAAGTTGATTATTCTCAAAATAATCTTAAATGGATTTAAAAAATATTCTGAAAGAAAAAAACCCGCTAGTGATGAAAAAAATATAGAAACCCGGGAACCCGTAGTTTTTACGGTGCGCGACCGGCCGTGTTACGAGACTGGGCGCGACCGGCCGAGTGTTAAACAACCTCATGCACATAAGTCAATTTTTTATCAAAATTCGTTAAATCATTTCCTTTACGTAAAATTTTACGTTGAACCAATTTTCGAGATCAGATTTCCAAAAAAACCCGAAGGCATTTTTGCCAACATGCCACAAGTGGAATCCTTTGTCGACATACTACAACTCAGCTATTTTTCATCTAATACACCTCGAAATAGAGTCACTCTTAAGTTTTTTCGTATAAATTAAATCAACAAATCCGTTTATTTGTTTTATTTAAATAATAACAATATGAATAAATCAGTTGTATGTGTCTCCTGTAATGTTGGGGAAAATGACTTAGGGCTGCCAGACAACTGCCGTTGCTTAAGCGACGTAACAAACCGAATATATATTTACATTTCATTTACAGGATGTACCAGTGCTAACCTAGGAATCCTCTCCGTCTCATCCATGATCTCTCCAAAAAATTGGGAAATAAAAGAAGGTAGATTAGGAAAAAGTAATAAATGCACTTTATACCCGAAAGAAAATTTTATTTTTAAAATTTTTTATATGGGTGTAAGTGTATGTGTAATGCCATTAGTATGGAGCTGATTATGAGATACGCTGAACTGTTTGGTTGCTATTAAAAGAGTAAAGACAACAGAGGAGAGGCACGGGCCACGAGGAGACTGCGTCACGTCCGCGTACCAAATCGCGAGCCTCCTTTGATCGCAACAGAAGAGGACAGATTTCACGCAGCCGGCGGATAATCGGGTTCGTCGCCACACCGGCCATTGTCAAAACATGATTCAGCCAAAAATAATTGGAGGTAATCACCACCAGTTTCGTAAGTCCTTTTAAACACTTTATTATTATTTTACATATGAGGAAAATATTCTTGGGTCCACGCCGGCATTTATTTCTTTGTAATCGGGCTATGTTCATGATAATGACTGCACCATTGGTTTACCGTGATAACATTATAGAGCCCCATTATCTTGGAAATCTAATTTGTTTCGTTTAAGGATTACGATAAAATGTATAGGCATGTTCTGGAGAGCACAATGCGTCTTTCTTATAGCCCATCCAAATTGTCACAGTTACACATTTTATCAAGGCTTTTTTTTTCTTTTTTTTTTTTTTTTTTTTTTTTTTTTGTATATATTGAGCTAATAATAAGATATAACAAATCCGAAAGCAAAATGTTATAAAAAAAAACACACAAAAAAATATCAGGAACGGTTCGTGAAGGACTTAAAAAATTTTCTTAGTAATTAGCAAAGTCATTTCGAAGCATTATTTTTTTTTTTTTTCAAAACTTCTGATTTTTTTGTCTTGTCGATCAAAATACTAAAAAAAATATGTTTGTTTTCACTACTGTGAAAATAAACGGTACCTATTCGTGTAAGATAATTGTACACACCACATCTTCTCTCGGGGCTCAGATGCTCCAGCTTTGAAGTTACTCGTTGTAGCCAGCAGCATATAAGTGGTTATTTATTGTATGATTTTTTTCCTTAAAAACAGGCTTCTCTTGTTTTCTTCAAAATAGAACATAATGTTACAGAATAGCTTTGTGGTAAAAATTCAAAATTCTATACAGAGGGAACGGAAAAGCTATTAAACATTGCCAAAAATGGATTGACTGCAATTAAGCGTGTTCAGATAATTTTTTTTTTTTTTTTTTTTTTTTTTTTTTTTTTTTTTTTTTTTTTTTTTTTTTTTTTTTTTTTTTTTTTTTTTTTTTTTTTTTTTTTTTTTTTTTTTTTTTTTTTTGGTTAGGAGATTTTATTGCGAGATTTTATAAGAGCAAAAATACCTCCTGATATATATAAAAAGATCAAACATAATCACGCAAAGGTTCACTTTTTGTTACTCTCAGGCTGCCTTTAATTTTTCTCTCATTAGGACTCTTAGTTCTTCAGTCCACTTAGTCACTGCCTTTTTCTTGTGATCTCTCTCTGATGAAGTTTCCCAATAGTTCACTTTGTTTCTGTAGACGTTTTCATTTGCGATTAAATAAAAATGTTATTAAAAATATATTTTATAGTTCTATTTCAAAACTTTAGCTCCACATCCACTTCAGGACATTATAATAATTATTGTATAATTATAATATTACCTAGGTATTAGAATGAATAATACTATAAAATAGCGACATATTGATAATGTAATTAAAATCCATTAAATGATACTTGTTAAACATAGCTAGTAGAAATTATTATGATATATAATATGTGGTTAGGAGATTTTATTAATCAATAGAGCATTAAAAATATATCTTAAGAGCAAAAATATCTCCTGATATACACACTTTATTTGAAAATATTCATCAAAAATAAGTATCATGACTTTGAAGTAAATAAACGACATTTTATATTAACATGCATTAAATGTCTATTAACTTTAATTTATATATATGTTTAATAAGGTTCTTGAGATTCAGTCCACAAAATTATAGACTTAATCTCAAGAACTAGACTAAATTATATAATTTGTTACACTAAGTTTCGTCTATTTGTTAATCCAATTTTTCTGAAAATAATTAAGGTATTTATTTATGACCTAACAGTGAAACTTTACCCATATAATAAATATAGATTCTTGCAAATAAAGTGTTTATATCTGGAGATATTTTTACTCTAAAATGTTGTATTTTTCTAGATACATTTGATTTTGTTGTGGACAACCAACAAACCTATCCTGGTTAATGAAAATGTGTATCATGCCGGGATTTGAAACAAGTTCAGTTAGCACAGGAACTCCATCCTCAAGGTCCGCCCGCCAACCGAAACATAAAGGTACACTAAATTGATTTAATTTGTGCAAATATAATTTTAATGTTATTCAAAATCTATTAATAACAACGCCCGCTATATTTACACAACCTATATGGTAATGAAAATTAATATTAATCACCGCACGAACAATTGAACAGAAGGAATAATCAAGACTGACAAGCTAATAAGGCCCATAGAAACGCAAAGTCAACGATAGGAATAAAAACATGTCGGCCGTACGTGAACGGACTTTTTAGGAGTCAGTAGTTTCTTATGCAGCAACCTGTCATTTCAATATAATCAGAATAAGACTTTGAATACTATGACTAAACATTCATAGAAGGCCGTTGCAATTACAACACTACCAGAATGGATGCATATGCTAATTACTGCATAATCTGGGCTATTGAGCAATATCCATGTCCGTATTTATTTCACCTGAAACGGAACTGTTCTGTAAGCAGTTCAAACCGGAATTCTTAATGTCTTCTAATCCTCTTGATGTGCTTATACACTGCAAATCTTTCTCGTTTCTTAAAATATATTCTGGATGAAGAAATCTCGAACAAACCAAAAGTTTTCAAGAGCTCTGCAGGAGCTGGAACGAAATAAATACCATAAGTAGACTTGAAAGAACATTTGATTAGATTCTTTTGTTAAGGAATCATCTTAGATAGTTTAAACCATGAGTGTCGCTCCATCATTATTAAAACAAACTATCAATTGCAATATTTATAGCACAAACATGTACATAGGAATCTAAACCTTTAAACCAGGAGATGATCATTGGAACAAATATAGATAAATCCAACGCATGACACCTTTGATGGACCAAGGTCAACCATTATATACAGTCCGATAATTTCTAGATCAATATTCAATTCTAGGAATGCGTGGGATGTAGCACGTTTCGAAGAGTCATTGAGAATTAACAGGATATCCGTTTCATTGAATATAGTTAAAATATTATGATATATTTTATTAAATTATTTATATAATATTTAGTAGCTTGTAAGAGGCTATCTCCAGTAAATATCAAGGTTTAGCCTCAAAAAAAAAAAAAATATGGATGAGCTTTAAGAGACTTAGTTTATGACTAGGAGAAAGAGTTATATACGGAAAAATGTATAAAAGTTTTCATCAATTGATTTTTTTTTTTTTTTTTTTTTTTTTTTTTTGAAGGTCCAAATTTTGATTTTGCGATCTAGAAGAATTGGCGAAATACTTTTATATCGATTTCAAAATAAAAAAAATCGCATTTTTACATAAAAACAACCTCAAACTGTGTTGAGGTCCCAATAGTTCACCCAATAGTTATTGTTGCAATGCTTACAGTATAATTAATTAATTTCAAATTGGATCAGATTCATCTTTGGACACTTAACATTCAATGTCTTCAGTGTCCTATTCCTTAATTCTTCTTTTTATTATTTTTTTTTGTAAAAAAATATATTTTTCGATGAAGGCGATAATTTTTATCAGTGTTGGACATCTCCAAGCGTTGTCGAAAGTTTCCTTCCAAGCCGTTCCTACTGGAAGGAGGTTTTGTACAATTGACATTCTGTCAGGAATGTATCTGATAGTTAAGAGCCATGCAAGATACATACTTTGGTGAGGGTTCTCTTATTGTAAGGTAGCCATGTGTAAGGCCGGAATTGCCAATCCTCAGTATTGGAATAACCACTTCTTCTCTTCTAATTTTCGGATGGGTTGTATTACATTGTTTTATGTCACTTTTAATGCTTTTCAATTTACTATCTCCATACATTTTTCAACAAAATTCAAGTATTCTTGACAAAATATTTTAAAAATTTGGATAAGTCCAAAGGTATTGACATACTTTTGACATCTCGTGAGAAAATCGCTGCTTCGTTGCCTGCCTCATAAGCTTCATTCCCTTTCGTCCCCACGTGGGCCGGTAACCCAGATAAGCACCAAGCTTTTTTGGGATTCATTTAACATTGAGACATATGCCTGTGCTTTTCTTATGATTGGATTCTTATTATATATCTTGAGAAGGGATTTCATAGCAGATAGGGAATCCGTAAATGTGGCAAAGTTTTTTTTTCTGCTAGACGCATAGCGTATTATATCGCCATACTTATCGCCTAGCACTCCGCTATAAACCAGTAATTAATATAGCCATCAGTAAGCGGGATGTTTAGAAAATAATTCAAAATTGCGTTATCTTTATGTGGTTTACGCTGTAACAAGTTTCGTTGTTTAGTTTGCCGAGGAGAGGCGGAAGTTACATTTCAAAGTGGGGGGAGAGAGAAGGGGAACTAAAGCAAACAGTTCGGGAAAGACTGTAACAAACCACAGGCTGTCTTTCAGTACACCGTATACATGTACCTCGGCTGCATCTGGATCAGAAAAAAACAATCAACGGTTAGAAAAAAACAATATTAAAAAAAGGCAGACTAAAAAAAGTAAAAAGTTTAAACTCCATTTCCCATATGTTGGGATTTTCCAGTATTCCACGGAAGGTGAATATATCCAGTTAATCAGAAAATTGATGAGCGATATATATACTTCACATATTCCCAAATTTTAAATCTAGTAAGAAAAAAAACAATAAATTACATTATTTGGAACTTATCTATAAGTTGTTAAGAGTTCTCCATCTCCAGGCTCCACCAAAAGAGAGATTCTTATTTTCTAGAGCAATCTATATATACACCCTTTTCTCCTCCAACTAACCTTTGCGTTTTCTTTCTTTAAATATGTTATTTCATTGCTGAAAAACTTAAAAGGTGTTTGAGGTCGCTTTTACCGACAAAATACTTAGCAGATATCAAGGCTATCCCTAATTGTCTGCCCGAAGGTTCTGTCCTTAATGCCTACCCAAGGGGCTATTAACCCTTAGAATTTTAATATTCATAATATAAATCACTACATCATAGGGTGCCGCTCAACTTTCCACTTGCCATCCACAATAATTATTAATATTAATTTTTATCATGTATCCATGATATATCGCACAATTTTATTATCCCATACAAATTGAAAATTAGTTTAAGTACTAATATAAATTTCCGAGCATTTGTTAATCAATTGAAAAAGCTGTAAGAAAGAAACTGTTACGGTACAAATTCTGATTTATTAACTAAACCTTGATGAATCCTTGAACTATACAAGTAATCCGCAATCCAGGCCAGAAATTGGGTGACGCTCCAGTTCGTGATTTTCAAAAGTTGAAACATTTAACCCTTGTGTACTCACCTTGTTCTCTGGGACAGTAATGCTCACCTCGGGTCATTATGACCCGAGAATTTATAATAATTATTTAAGGTATTTACTATATCAAATATATTAAGAAATTTAGTTTTTAGTTAGGAGAAACCTTTGTTCATTGAATACAAAAAAAAAATGGTGAAAAAGAAAAATTCCAAAATCACATTTTTTTAATATTTTCAAAATCTGTGTTAATCCATGGGTTCCATAAAACTGAAAACTTCAAATTATAATATTTATTTAAAAACCGCCCCAATCATTGTAAAATATTATGTTTTTGAAACAATAAACACAGTCAGGAATTATGAATATAATTAAAATACTTAATATTTATAGGAAAAATGTAAAAAATACCAGAAAAAAATTGCAATTTCCTTCTATGTGAGAAACTAAATATGTACTTCGAAATGACTTTTTATACTAACAAACTAAGAAATTATCACGATGTTATTGCGGTAACTAAAAAAGAAAGAAAAAAAAAAGAACGAAAATGCTTCAAGTTCATTGTCAGTAGATTGAAAATCAGGCCGTGGGCCTGGAAGCCTTGTAACTAAATTCCTCTGGCAAGTTCTCATCGAAACAGTTTGCTGTTTTGCCCATTTGGTTTTTCCGTCTTTGGATTTGAATTACCCAAAGGGAATTGCGCATACGAAATCTTCTCCAGGCTCTATTTCTATTTCTGAGTCCGTGTTGTGGTCGCTTTTTTCCTCATTGTCGATGTCTTCCTCAGCTGAATCGTCGGATGCAAGATACTCATCAAGAGGTTCCTTTCGATTCTGACGTTCCAACTCCTCCTTTATCTCTTCGTCAGTAGTAAAAATAATTCGTTTCATATTCCATAAATTGGCAGATATAAATAAAAATAGGAAATAAAAAATTCAATAAATGAAAAAAAATAATTATATATGTACTCACGTCGGGTCAAAATGTTGATTTCCAAGAGCGTGTGAATGGTATGGAATCCTAAACACTACTAAATGAAAGTGGGGTGATTGATAGAGGATTAGGGAGTAATTAGCGCCTTCAAAAAGGCGAAAAAGCTCGTCATTTTTGGGAAATCGCCGGGTCACAGTGACCCGACGTGAGCACTGAAGGGTTAAACATAAAATTAAAGCAATTTTTTTTTACTATTGATTCTTATTAAGAAAAACAGTTATCTTTTTTAAAAACTGAGTATTATATATCATTATATAGGTGAATTTTTTTCTAAACATTATCAGGAAAATTTCGCAGTAATCGTATGCTTGAAGGTAACTTAATGGCCCTAATTAAAAAAAATAATTACAATTAATGAACAGAAATGGTCGTTACTCTGTCACAAAATTAATAAGTGTTTACCTATCGTTCAGTTTAATGTCTAGATATAGCTGACCGTGAATAATATCAACAAGACAGTTGAGATGCGGTCGAAGATAAACACACAGAATGAAAACAATAATTAGTCAAGTAACGAAGTTGTGGCTAAGATAATGCAGATATTTGATGGTAACCTGCTGGAAAGAAAACATCTCTTTTCCCGTAAGCTTGAGCACAACACTGTGTGTTTTATTCTGTTTAACAATGTTTGAAACATATAACTATATCCTCCTAGGTACAAATTTATCGAAAATAATATTTAGAATTTTGGTCCACAGAAAAAAAATCAACCGTAGGCTTAAGTAATTTACAATTTTTTTTTTCTAATCCTCCATTTATTTACAATATATACAATTGAAAGGAGTTACGATCGTGGATTGCCTTGCGGCATTTGAAGATGGGTGTCCTCGGCAGCTGCTGGATCCACTCTGTTGACGGATGGTCTTTCTTCTTCTTCTATCTTGAGCAAGGAGGAATCACTCTGCTGGCGGTGGTGGTTCTAACGGGTCAGTCTGTTGAGCCTAAACACCTTCCCTCGGCGAGTACGTCCGCTAAGGCGGTCAAACCTTGCCACCTCCCAGGCCTGGGAGGCGGGACTACGTTCTTGAAGAGAAGGTTGGAACAGTGCTTCAGCCCATAAAAGAATTTGATGTGCCGGCGGCCAATGTAGTATGGAAAGCATCCTCAGCTGCTCTAGGATGGGACTGTTTTTGGCCCTCTCAAGGTTGATACCACGGACGAATCGCCGAAGGACGGTGTTCTGGAACGTTTGGAGGGCATGTAGTGTACTCTTGTACATGTGGTGCAGCAGTGGAGCTCCATGGAGTAGGGTGGGTCTAATTATGGATTTGTATATCTGGAGCTTGAGGCGGAGGGATAGTTGGGGAGAAGTCAGGAAATGATAGAGGCGGTAAGTATTTGCCCTGGCCTGTTTGATCCTGCTCTTCACGTGGGTGAAGAAGGTCAGGTGTCGGTCAATGTTGACCCCAAGATATAGGATGGAGCTGGATATTGGTTGCTCAACATTGTCTACTGTGAAGTGCTTAGGCAATCTCTTCTGAATTTAGCAAAGGACATCACAATAGCGTCACTTGGGTTTAACCAAGCGTTTAGCGTTTTCTTGGGGTTAACCTTGATTCCACAGGTGTGTAGAGCTTCGACATTGGTGGAGGTTACCCTCTGAGCCATGTCGATTGTGTCATTGTGTCCAGTGATAAAATGTATTTATGAAAGCCTTTGTACATTAATAAATTCTTCGAGTTTAAAGTATAATTTTAACACTTGTTCCACAGTAAAGTAAAAAAAAATAAATAAAAAATTACATTTATAGTTTTTAAATTTGACTGACATCTTATTTAATTACATCAAAAATGTCGGATAAAATAATTGTAATTCGTGGTATTTCAAGAAATGTACAGTGTGCAAAGACTGTAGTCGGTAATAGCAACAGCTTTACTCCTAGAGTGCTACTGTTCTTTATATGTTCTATGTTCTTTATTCCTTGTGGTTCTTTATATTTCTTAGAAATAAAGAAATTTATAAACTGGAAGATCACAGGACGTCTAACCTTTCCATCGTTAAGCAGCTTCTCATGTGCAAGACCATCATAATACATATTTGGACTAGTGGACTTGAAGTTTATGGGGCAGCAAAACAATCGAATATCAAACGCATTCAATACTCTCAATTAAAAGTACGCCATACGATTGTAAATGGTACATAATATGTTTCCAACAAACACCACTTAATAATTGCAATATATCTTTTGTCCTTGTTCTCATACCCGTTAAATATTTCGGCTTCGTTTGGAGATTCTATGTATTATATAATTTTATTCCAAATGTATTTGGATTATCACCACTATTGTTCTGTTTCGACCTGAGAAAATTAATTTTAATACATCGATATTAGTTTTTATTTTATTAATGAAAACTTCCACAGATGTGGTTTTTCTAACCACAAATGAGGGGGCCAGGAAAAAATACGTTTACGTCCTTATTTGCCGGATTTGAGTCAATAGTGGCAGCCAACCCACTTTCGACTAAACATTAGTTTAATAAATAGTCCCCCAAATAATGGTGTTTGAATTTTTCATGTAATGGCTAACTTTATTTTGCTGTTTTCACAAAATACATACCAATGAAGATAAAAATATTTTCCCTTTGACCCATCAAATATGTTTTAGAATTCTCCTCCAGGCCACTCGACTTACGGCTGAAGCTTTTAAGTCCTTCCCTAATGACAGGCGCAATTAGTTCTCTTCCACTTCATGTGTTCATAATACTCAGAATCTTCTATTTTTTCCTCTTACTTGTATGTTTTTCTTATTATGTTCAAACTAACTTCTTTTTTTTTCATTTTTAATGTCAGTAAAGATTATATACTAAAAATTAAATAAAACTTATTTCATGTGCAAATATTTTAGTAATGATTTAGTATAATGATTGACATACCATACATCGAACGACGAGCACGGCAAAATCCTTTTCTACATCCTGGACCCATCGTCTCCTAGGTCGTCCTCTTCTTCTGTTGCCATATATCACTCCAAGGAGAACCTATTTTTTAGTTCTGCTGTCCTTCATTCTTTTTGCATGGCCCAACCGTTCCCTTCTTCTTGTTTTTGTATAGCTCTAACAGTTTGCTATTTCTCCGATCTCTGCATTCCCCATGAACCATTACAGGTCCATATATCTTCCTAAGAATGTTTTTATTTAAGATTCCTGATTTATTAATAAATTTATACAAAACTCTAATATGACTGATAGCCACACATGCCTGCAAAATATGGATTATTAATAAGCCAGTAGCTATGAAACTAGATTAAATGGCAAATACTAAGACTTTTTTTGACCTAATAAAGAGTAACGGAATGTGGTAGCGAAGGAAAAATATAGAGATTTGTGATAGGTATGGTGTTTTACCATTAATGAGTAAGAGTGCAACGACTCAAATGGTTGGGGCACATCAACCGGAAGGGTAAGAGCAAACCATACCTTAAATTATTCTCCGATCGACCGGATGGAGCGAGACCTTGAGAAGGAGAAGACCAAAGAAGGTGGTTCGACGATGTCTCTCAGGACAAGTGGAAAACTCTCAAGGATATCTCTGAGGCACACTGCTGATCGAGACGATTGGAGGAAGACTTTAGAGTAGTCCAAGGACGGCTTTATGCGTCTGACAAGCCATCAAGAAAAAGAGTCACATAGGGACCATGATGAATATGTCGGTTAAAATATTAGATCGCTGAACTATAGAACGTATTCCTTAAAAACGCTATCTTCCAACATAAGGGCGTTAACCACAATAAACAACTATTATAATTTCAGCAATCGATTTAGTAATATTATAGGAATTTTCCTATTAATTAATGTTGGAAATTAAATAACACATTCATACTAAGAATGGAAGTCTCATAAATCTAAAGTGATACAACCTGCACTGCCCTTAATGCAAACTATAAGTAAGCCGCATATTGTTCCAGCAGAGTAATGAAACAAACCTTGATTGCTTTCGGAAATAACAGTTTTGCAATAAGATAGTGCCGGTAGGGAACAGAGGCCGCTTTGGGTATATCTGCGCGGGAGTGAGGACATCTGAGCGGGTTGCAGTATAAGGGATATGGGATCAAACACAATGCCTCCACCGGCTTTATTATTAATTGCGCCTGGTCAGTTTCACAATTGCCGCAGCTGTGTCCTTCCAACGGGAGCCTCAGGCCCGAAATGGAAACATGCTCATTTGTTTGAGTCCGCTATCTCGAGCCCATAAGTAATCAGGAATAACTTTTCCCGTTGCCGCAACAGCCGACTATCGCACAACTTATTTCCCCGGTTTACATTCATCGTTTCCCTTATTATCCATCCCATTTCCATAATCTCAATGAGCCTCGGGGGAAAAAAAGCAGGAGAGACTATAAATAATAGCTGAGTGGGTTGAACGTTTAAGTCCCATTGACCATCTATAGGCGAAGTACGCTATAATTACCTGAACGCTGCAATATTTTGTACACGAGCCTCTGCTGACGTACTTATTGGCTCAAATTATGATTGATGGCTCTCTAGTAACAACCATGCTGAAACTAATTACCATTACGGATTTAAAATGTAAATTGGTTTTCTTAACCACGTAAACTTTAGGCATTGACATTTTAAAAATACAGTAATAGCACCATACATAAGTAACATCTAGTACATTCTATTTCCACAATTATCAGCTCACACCTGTTTAAAAATGCATATCAGTGTAAAATTTCTTCTAATGATTTTTTTTTTAATTAGTATTTTAAGACATTCAAGAAAATGAAGACGTGTAGATTTGTGATAAAAAAAAAAAATCTTTCTCCCTGACTAGGAGAAACAATAGATCATGCATTAGTATACCTTTTAGAATTAAAAGAATCAAATTACCCACATAATTAATTAAATTAAAAATCAATAACTCGAAATAAACTAATTAGATGTAGTGGATTCAAAGGTGACTTTTTTCATTCGAACCAATAAAGCTCCTAACCGGTAGATCCTAACAACAAATGCTATAAAACAAAAAAGATTCTCCGTTTAATTTCTGATGAGAAAAATATCGTGAAATTTTTGATGCGAGATCAAGACCTTGCCAAAAAAGACCCAACACTTAAAAAATGTAGAAAGTCGTGAATTTTTATTCAAACCTATATGGCTCCTTAACGGTTGGTCATAGAGGCAAAAGCTGCATAGAAAAAAAAAAAAAAAAAAAAAAAAAAAAAAAAAAAAAAAAAAAAAAAAAAAAAAAAAAAAAAAAAAAAAAAAAAAAAAAAAAAAAAAAAAAAAAAAAAAAAAAACACTATTACATTTCTGATATGGAATCGTCAAATTTTCGATCCGAGCAACACTAACAGAGTTAGCGCGAGTCAAAATAAATGTGAAAAAGAAACGTTACACAAAAACATAGTCCTCTAGCCAAAAGACACATCCATGTCAAAATGTGCAATTTTTTTTTCTAAAAATCCATCAAAATATTTTATATATCTATTGTAACACATCCTAGAGGCAGCACATAGTTCTGGATGGAAATACAGATTCATATCTTTGTTAACTGAAGCATTCCTAATTAAGTTTTTCTCAACGAAGTATAACCATGACAATTTCAATTTCATTCTATCTTGCTAAATATTTAGCTAATCGGGATCTCTACCTTTCAATCTTTCCTGTTGAGGCAGAGCTTTATAAATGAAAAAATAAATAATTATTAAAATAAATAATCTAAGAAAAGATTTCTACTTACATTATATGTAAAATGTGCATTATAAAATAAGACAATACAAAATATGATTGAACATCCATGGAAATGAGCTATAGTGGATTCTGTTCTGAATTGTGCCTATATTTATGGTTCCGTAAAGAAAAACTTTCAGACGATCCTGCTGTTTGCCTGAGTGTTAAAGTCGATTTAAATTCAGGGACAAGAAAAATAGAACATACAATTTACATATGCTTAATTTAAACAACACCGATAGTGGCGTAAATGTTGAACTGCACCAACACGCTTGCTTGGCCTTCACTTATTGATACTCATCCTTTGATAATATTAAATAGGGATAAGAAAAGAATCTGTGTTGGAAATCGATTATCAAAGTTGATTCCAAGGATTTGATCGATACCGCTGTCGTTATTGATAGTTCTGTATGATTCTTATCCCTGATTTAAATATATATATTATAATTTATCTATGTTATCATATATATATATATATATATATATATATATATATATATATATATATATATATATATATAGAATTTGAAAATAGTTTTCTTGAAGCAGCTAAAGTAACAAGAGTAAAAGAAACTATATGAGCTCATGAGAACCATCATTACTGAAAGAGGTCCCCTGGATAGCTACCGTATGGGAAGAGATACGACATTGAGGATCCGTGGGAAGGAGAAGTAGTTGCGAAAGGTGGGTATTAAAGATTGTACGCAGCCAGCCCTGGGAGGCTATTAGGCTATCTGGGCCAGGACCCCGGTGCTACGGAGCAGCGACGTCGTCTCCTTCTTGGATGAGATGAGTCGTAAATCGAGGCATTTTATAAGGCATTTTTCTAGAAACTGATCAGCTATCACTAACAGGACGTCATGGTAGTTACATGTTACAACGTAGTAATGGACTCAGCACGGATCGCAGTAAATTTTATCTTCTCGTGCCTAGGGGAAAGATGCCCCAACGACTAGAACACAAAACATCTTAAACCTTCTCTTAAGAAGTAAATTCATATTAAAAAAAGGTTATTAATACAATGCACAGAAAATATATTTCACAATCGTGTTAGCAGTGATGTGCATATATCACAAAATATATCGATTATCGACTACGATAGAATGCCGATACCGCGTGTTGAATTTAGGGATGGGGTCGAATCTCGATTCCACTGATTCTTGAGAAAACAATCTGTATCGAGTATCGATGATCCAAAGTCGATTCCTAGGAACCGATCGTTAAGCTGATGTTTTGTTATAGGTAATTATATAAAATAAAAAACCTGTACCACTAACAGACTCATACCTTAGGTAAGGATGTACTATTACTGGGCCAACGGTTGTGAAAGAAGAAGATTTGTCCTAAATCTCGCTCAACCGCCCGGTTTTTCCCCAATTAAGGGTAGCCACTTATAGAGGCTTTTTTTTTTTTTTTTTTGTACACTTGTAGCATTTATAAACAAATAAATAAATAAAAAAATATTTTTGGTATAACAGTTTTCTCTCACAAAAACTGAATGATACATTATTTTTCTCTCTGACATTTAGTGCGCCACTTAAGGCTCGGACGTTCTAATCATAAATCTTATAACTTGCGAGACTCTCCGTTCTGCTTTTAGTGTCTTATTAAAGGTGTTAATGGCGGGAAAGAAATCAGCAGAAAACATTTTATGTTCAGTGTTCTTTAATTAAAGGATTAACAAAAACATACATTTTTTTTTTCTCTTTCCAGCTTAACGTACAAGAAAAGTCCAATATACGCAAGCAATTACATTTCTCTACAAAAGGACAGTTTATACTACTTTATTTTGAAAAAGGAAGAGAAATCGAGTTATGGAATAACGGCAGAAAGAAGGAGAAAAAAAAGGTGAAACAATAGAGAAGACTCGTAAAAAAGCTAAGTGTTTGCAGAGCGATGGAGCCACTCCCACCCCGCTATTAATTACAAATGATTAATGCCTCGGGACTATTTGAAAGAGTAACTAATTACTTTGATTCGCTTCCGGCTCGGGCAGATAAATGAGCTGGCATCAAATCTCTCCCTGCCCCCCCCCCCCCCGATCTGGGACAAAAACATACAGTTAGTCTTTCATCTGCCCTCACATGGAGTTCTTTCATCTAGCTCCGCTCTCTCCGGTCGTCCTTAAGAGGCACCATAACCATAGCTTCTTCTCTAATAATATTAATATAACTATTTACATGTTCACTTGATAAAATAATCTTATGGAAGCATGAATTTAAATTAAAATTTGAAATTAATAACAAAATATAAAATAAGAAAGTACCCATCGGTCAAATAAAAAAAATATATACATATAGAATATAGAAAGTAATCCGACCCCTAATAATCCAGCCAATAAAGGCTTAAGAGTGCGTCGTCACTAATCCAAAGTTTTTTTTTCGGAAACATGTAAGAAGTTAACTTCCTACGAGTCCTGGCGTTTCTGGCCTGGAACAGGAATGGTGGGGGGGGGGGGGGGGGTCAAAGTTTTGGGTTTTTACACATACAGTGGAAACTCGTTATTTCGTCACTCGATAAAGCGTCTTATTCTGTAATTCGTCAGTCGTGTTTTTTTTTTTTTTTTTTTTGTTTTTTTTTTTTTCCTACTTATTTAATCAGCCTCATTTGGTTTGTCAATAAACAATACTCCAACATTTATACATTTTGTAAATCATTTGATGGAAAAAAAAAAAACAGAACAAGCCCGGAGACGATCCCTCCATAGATTGTAGAAAGAGATGAAAGGGAGTATTAATGCAGTTGACGAATTCCCGAAATCATTTAAGACTCAGCAAAGTAGAACCTCATATGAGAAAAAGCTTCTTTTTCTGGTTTCAACTTTCTGACAGCTAGTTCATAATTCCTGGATGAATCAAAAAAATTCCCCTGGTTGGTTTCAAAATGTATTCGTTGTTCAAGTAAAAAAGTATTTGTAATAAAAAAAAATCCTGAAAAAGCTTTATTAATTACGGACAACGCTCTATGTCCCATCCTCTAAATGAACTAGACGTGGATGAAAATATAAAATAAACAAGTGCGGGCGCTAGCTATCAAGAAAGGACGGGAAAAGGCAGTACAAAAACAGATATCTGATTTATTAAAGAACTGATTTATGTGTTATGAAAGAGTTTCTTAGGATTGATCCTTCTATATCATCATGCGTACCTCAAGTGAAAGAGTTTCGGTTTTTACATTCAAGATACGTATGTATTGAATAAATATGGTATCTATGTCTATTGCTTTTGTTTTATTTTATACATGTATGTACGTTTTTGTATATGATTTCCTTTTATTTGAATGTTTGTATTACAAGGTTATTGTGCTTTTTGTCATTGTCACTAAGTCCAATGTTCATAATGTTCATCTGGTCGTTTTTATACTCAATTAATTGCAAAAAAAAATAATAATTCAATTATTAAGTTTAAAATTCTTTTTTTGTTACTTTACCAGCAAAATTCTGTAATTCGTCATTTTCGTTATTTCGTCACCCCTCCTTCCCCACTCATCACGAATTATCGAGTTTCTACTGTATATCGAAAACGATCAGAATCAAAATATAGCTGTGTACTAAATTGAAGTTGATTAAATTCCCTACAAATTTTCTTCAATACACTTGTTTCGTATTCCCTTCCGCTCTTAAGATATACGCTTGGTAAATGTGAAAACTTGCGAAAAAGCGATTTTACCTCACGTTTTCTGCTACACGCCCCTCTTTATCTTCTTTAACATTTATCCCACAAAAAAAGTTCCATAAAAAATGTTGTAGAGCATTAAATTTCGTTATAAAAAATACATGTTTACGCCAATTTCTCTGTTAAAAGCCAACACCAATTTTAATGTTTTTTTGTAAGATGTGATTTTAGCAGTAGTTTGTTTTTTAAAACGCAATGCCTCCTATAGGTCTATATATGTATTATTCATTCGAATTAAATGTATAATGAACTTCAATGATTTATTCTCACACTGAGAGTTCCAAAACCTACCGCACATGTTTTTGCCACAATTCTCATATTTTCAAATTGAGTAATACCATTTTCTAAGAAATTTATACTCTATTCACCATACACGAAAGAGATGTGAAAATCAAAATAAATTTTTAACCGAATAGCCCGGTATTCGATTAATAAATCGAAGCTCGCTATAGCGCATATATTAAATAAGTTGCGGTAAGTTGCATTTCTCCACGAAAACAGGTTTGTCGGTACTCCTTTAGCTATAAGTCCGAAACTATTAACCCGATCTAAAATTTCATTTTTCCATTTGACAACTGATTTAATTTTGAATTAAACATATGAAATTTTGATTAAATTTCGTGAAACACCCAGGTTAGCCGACTGAACATGCCATAATCGCCATATTTTGCAAAACATACACATTTACAATCCTGGCGTAGGTATTTTTCGTAGGATTAAAAATGTAATTAGCTTTCAGATGGAAACATGAAGTTTCGGATCAAATCAATAGTTTCGGAGTCATGGCGAGAAATGTGCCAAAAAAAAAAGTTGACTCACCGTGCTGGCGTGGATATTTCTCGGAATTTAATAAAAGTTCCATATATAGAATCTAATAGTATATTTATTCAGTTTACAGATGAAAAAAATGAAATTTTGGATCGGATAAATAGTTTTAGAGTTAAAGCGAGAAATGTACCGAAAAAATGTTGATTTCAACAACAGTACGGGTCCTCAGCGTGCTAGTGGGTGTTTTACGGGATTTTATCGAAATTTCATATATAGGATCTAATAGTAAATTTTCATAGACTTGAGATAATAAATGAAAAATTAGCTTTATTGTTTAGGAACTAAAATACACTTGAACGCAGAAAAAATATAATAGATTTCAAAATTTAGTGTGAAAAAGAAAACAACTTTAAAATAATGCTGATATTAGACTGATTAGTTAATATAAAAAATGTTAGGTAATTAAAATAAACAGATATCATTTTACAAATGCACAACTTTCAAATATCCGAAAAATAAAAACACAGCACTTCCCTCGATCACCCAAACGTTGCCATTTAAAAACATTTGCGTTACTGCTTTCAGTGACTTTAGATGGCTCCTGTTCTCAGTGAATATTTCTCCACCTTATGAAAATATCCTTTCAAATGATATTGAGTTAGCAGGAATACATAAATATGCTTTCGCGATTAAAGCTAGGGACAACTATTTAAACTCCTTTTCTAATATTTCAGCACATTCACTTGTTCCGGTAACGCAAAATCCTGCAAGTAGCGTAGAACAGTAAGCAAGCAGTCCACAGCTGCAGTAGATTTCTGGTATTTTTTTTTTTTTTAACCTCTAGTCTGCAGAAATATTTGTTTTTTTTTGTTCATAAGTTCAAACTGAAATCAAACTAATATGTTGAAATAAAAAAATTCTCCCCTCAAATTATAGCAACTGAAGCCGTCGATTATTTGAAAAAAATCGATAAGCAATCGATAGTTTTGAACAATGGATTGCAACTATCGACACTGGGTCAACCTTGCCCTAAGGGATGAAGGGGTAAAGGGCGGAACGGCCAAAAGGTCGAATTAACTGGAGATTTCAATGAAGCACGCGTTTTTCATAGTTAAAAGTCTACTATAATTGTATTAAAAAATATAAATTACTATTTAAAAAAGTAAAGAAAATAGAAACGTACGTTATATACACCAATAAACTTATAGAAATAGAAATAGAAATAGAAAAATAATTATATTCTGGGACCGAGTACCTTAAGAATAACAACTTAGTACAGAAAGAAATAAAATTAGTTACATCTGGTCAGAGACGTAATGAATAAATAAAATGAAAAAATAAAATAAAATAAAAAATAAATAATAATATAACAATGATAATGTATACTTACAAGGGGACGTTTGCAGTTGTAACTCACAGATTTTAATGCCGATTTTTGTGTGGGTAGTAGGGACCTATAATAGTGCAAAACTAGAGTTATAGCCCTTATGAGCATTGGGAGCCGAGAAAAAAAGTGAAATATGAAAATCAAGTTTTATTTTTTTTTCTCAGCTCTCAGTGAAGATAGAGAAATGATTCTTTCACGTTTACTAGCAGTTATGTATGTTAGTTTAAATAAAAATACTACCGTTATGCTCAAAACATTACCTGGCTTTAGAGTGCTCAAAAACTCAAAAGATTAAAAGAGAAAAAAAAAGAGGTTAAAATTTTGAAGTTGAGATTTCATCAGCAATTTCTACGAGCCATAACAACTCCTGCGTTCAATCGATTACAATAATAATAGCATCACTAGAATCAGTATAAATTCGGTTTTTTATCCATGCGTATAACATTGGATTTACTCCAGATTTTAGTGGAGAAAAACTGATGTGAATGAAAAAATCTAAGGTCAGCTATAACTTGAGATATTTCAATAAGGGAAAATCCTGCGACCTCCGGATTTGGGCTAAACTATGCAGTTTTACGTCTTTTAGATGACCATAAAATTTGTCCTTAATCGGTTGCGAAATATGTGAGATAGCGCCAATTATTTACATCTTTTCAGAAATTGACAGCCCCTTCCTTGCCTACGAAAATCCTACACAAGTTTAAAAGTAAAAAAAAAAAAAATTTAGATTTCGAAAAAATTAAGTTTCTACGTGTTTTTTGAGATGAGGAATTTAAAAATAATAGCAGTTTTTAGTTAAAAAATATTCCTCACCTATATTATATAAATAAGACGTTTTAAAATGATCTATTTCCATTATTACTTTATTTTTTACACGATAAATTTCAAATAAGTCCATTTAAAAAAAATATAAATATTTCTTAACCAAAACCTGTTATTAAGATTTGATTATTCATCAATCTTAGGATTTCTATGCAATTTGAAATAAAAATATGTCATTTTATAACGTCTTATTTATACAATATATGTGAGGAAAATGTTTAAACTAAAAACTCATATTAATTTCAAATTCCTCATCTCAAAAAACATGTAGAAACTTGATTTTCTCGAAATCAAATATAATTTTTTTTACCCCTGAAATTGTGTAGGATTTTAGTAGGCAAGGGGATGTCAATTTCTGAAAAATATAAAAAATTTGCGCTATCTCACATATTCCGCCACCGATTAAGACCAAATTTTAAGGTCATCTAGAAGACGTAAAACTGCATAGTTTAGCCCAAATCCGGAGGTAGCAGGTTTTCCCCTAATTGAAATATTTCAAGTTATAGCTGACCTTAGATTTTTTCATTCACATCAGTTTTTGTCCACTAAAATCTGGAGTAAATCGAATGTTATACGCATGGATAAAAATCAGAATGTATACTTATTCTAGTGATGATATTATTATTGTAATCGATTGAACGCAGGAGTTGTTATGGCTTGTAGAAATTGCTGATGAAATCTCAACTTCAAAATTTTAACCACCTCGAAAGGGGTAAAAAATCAATATTTTTTTATTTCGATAAAATTTCACACATAAGGGTTTTATGGTGCATTAAATCAAGATTTGAGGTCAGTTTTTCATGAAAAACGTTTACACTGATTTACAGGGGATTTCATTGGAATTTTGTCATTTTTTTTGAGTTTTTGAGAACTCTAAAGCCGGTTAATGTTTTGAGCATAACGAAAGTATTTTTTTATCTAATAGCGTACATAACTGCAATTGAACGTGAAAGATTCATTTCTCTATCTTGACCGAGAGCTGAGAAAAAATAAAACGTGATTTTCATATTTTTTTTTTTTCTCGGCTCCTAATGCTCATTGGCGGCTATAACTCTAGATTTGCACTATTATAGGTCCCTACTACTCACTCAAAACTTGGCATTCAAATCTGTGAGTTACAACTGCAAACATCCCCTTTTTAGATATTAATTAAATATATAAACAGGCTAATAAGAAAACATTCAACAAATGAAATAATAAATAGATTCTTTTGATACAATGCTTATTATATACAATATAAGAACCTAAATGTTATATTCGGAGTGAAAAAATCTATTTTGATCGGTATCTAATTTTTGCAAATAGTTATTGAAAGTGTTCCAGAAAGATATATAATTTAATTGATAAAGTAGATTTTTAGCAAGCGTCACCTTGGATAAGAATGAGGTACTAGATATAGTGGAATTTAAATGTTTTTAGAGATTTCGCTTGTCTAATATGAGAAGGAATGGAATTCCATAGGATGGTTGGTTGAGCTTATATGTTGGCATATGAATGCTTTAGCCAGTTATTTACGTATAGCCTTATTGGTCATAATAACACAGTATTGTAATTGGTTTTTAGCAAAAAAATTTGTTTTTAAACTCATTCATAATAAAATATGCTCTAAACAACGTTGGTAAAGACGTTAAGAACAAAAACCGTTAAATACAATTTCCGCCCATTTTTGAAAAAAAAATTGAAACCTGTATTTAGTTCTGAGTTTATTTTCTGCTCAAATTTTATTAGTCTACTCTAATTTTAAATATAACAATCACTTCTGTATAATTGACCGTGCGGCTGATATTTTGTGGAAACGTTTTATAAGACAAGTTTCAAATCATGGAAGCTTTGACACTTACCAAGGAGCGGTTGAAGATCTAAACCACGGATTTTCGTACAGAAGTACAACACATTATCAACATATCAGCAAATCAAAACTACCCGACCTTTTGTGAAAGTACAATTTTACTGGACAAACAATTAATAATAGTCGGAATTATTAATAAAATATCAATTAAAATAACGTTTATTCCTTAGAAATCCATAATTTATGATCATTAGGGGCTGATACTAATAAATCATAATTCATTTATTAGTGTGCTAAGTAAACCAACCTTTTCCTATATTTAAGTAAGTTATTGTTTAAAAAAAAATAAAAAAATAAAAAAAATACATTTGTTCACAGTTACTTTACAAGCACTATCTTGCGGATCGACTAATTGGATATATCTTTTTCTAAAAATATCTTGATCAAGTAAGCTATGATAATTTATAATACGATCCTTGAGGAAATTTATGTCAACCTTCAGGCCTTTATCTTGCCGTAGGTAAATCATGCTAATTGCGTATTTATTCAAAGAAGGGAGAAATAATATATAAATGATTACAAATAAAACAAACGTATTTAGCAAGTTGATCTATATTTCTTCCCTGGAAGGGAATTAATTCATTGAGTAGCTTCGTTGCCACTTTTTCTTTACAAACTGTACTATTGGTGACAGAAAAATAATAATAAAACTGATACCGGATTAACAATGCCATTATTTTTATGGCTTCTCAAGGACAACACCTATGGCACTTTACAATTGATTATTTATAAATGTATTACTGTAAATTTTACTTTTAATTTATTTTACACTCTCTTCGGTCTCATATGTAAATTATAGACAATTTTATTATATAATTTAAATGAAAAGGAGATGTTGAAAGAAATAAAAAATACAAAAAGACTAATATAATTAATATATAATAAGACTATATTTATAATGTATATTTCCTTTAATATACAGGGTGTCCCGAATTTAAATGGCCAAACTTCAGGAACTTATAGGGGACCGAAAAACTAAGACAAATAGTCCTTTAGAGATTTGCTCGTTTTTGCTTAGTTTTACGAAGAAATCCATGGGTGTCATATGAGGTGATCTGGGTGGCCAAGGTACTACTCCTCCACGTTCAATCCATCGTTGTAGATAATTTATATCCAGCCAAGCTCGAGCAACTCTGCTATAATGAGCTGGACATCTATCGAGTTGGAACCACATTTCAATCCGCTGCTGTAAGGGAATGTCATCAAAATAATTAGAAAAGTGGTTCTTCAAAAAATGTGTAAATGTGATACCATTCAATCTTCCAGGTAAAAAATATGGTCCCACCAGTAATCCGTTCTAAATTCCTAGCCAAACGTTAATAGCAAATTCATGCTGAAACCTATACTCTCTAATGGCTCTGGGATTTTCAAGAACCCATACATGATAATTTCTTTGATTAACAATTCCTCCTCTTGTAAAGGTAGCTTCATCGGTCCATATAATTTTAATGGAAATAAATTATCATCGCGAATTTTGTCAAGAAACCAGTTACTAAAATTCAATCTCTTGACATAATCTTGAGGTAATAAATTCTGAACTTTTTGAAGATGGTATAGGTAGCGATTATCACCTTTCAAAGTTCGCCATATTGCTTGCCGCGATATTGCTAATGCAGCAGATGGACACAATTTCTTCTCCGATAATCTGCTCTTATTGCTGCCTGGAATTGGTCGCCTTCATTACGTATTAAGAATGACCCAGTCTCTCGTAGTTTATTAACAGTTAACGAAAAGACTCGTCGATTAGGCACTCTTCTATTTGGAAATCGGCGCGCATACTCCCGCACCGCTAGTAAAGCATTACCGTTACAGAAACCATACACAAAAATCATATCAGCTTATTGAACATTAGAATATGTATGCGGCATTGTGGCTGATGCTATTCACACAAAAATATCTGAGTAACTGACTGAAGACTGATTTAGGAATTATAATCCTTGAAGGAAGCCAAAATGTAAACAAATAAAAGAATGTAAAGGATAACATTAAGTGTTTACATATCTCACTGCCTAGCCTGACGAACTTTGAAAGGTGATAATCGCTACCTGTAACATTTTTGTTTTGTTTCTTCTTTTTCCGATTTTCTCTAAAACTAGGCAAAAACGAACATATCTCTAAAGGACTTTTTGTCTTAGTTTTTCGGTTCCCTATAGGAACCTGAAGTTTTGCCATTTAAATTCGTGACACCCTGTATATTAATATACATATTATTTTAATTTAATGGCCCTGATATGTTGTTATTCTTATTTTGGAGTAGCATGAAACACTTTTATGTTGATAAGTAATAGATCTTTTCCTAAGCAACAAAATATTCTCCCACAATCGATGTGTGATCCTAAACAAATAAATGAAAAGGGAAATTCTACCTAGTTTTGCTACAAGGAGGTGGATAAAGCAGAAGATGGATTATACTAATTTTTATTATGATGCAGAAGTTGAATTTAAATTCCAAATAAATAATGTAAAACGGAAGAATAAAAAAATGGACATCCTAACACACTCATAAACGACAAGGCCACAACTCACATAACAGACAACACCAAAAAAAGGCTGAATAGAAGCTGGATTAGGAATATCCTCAGCTAAGTTAAAAACAAAAAAAAAAAAAAAAAAAAAAAAAAAAAAAAAGTTAGGAGAAGGTGCCACAGGGTTCTTTTCCCTCTCATACATTGCACGCCAGGTAATTTGGCATTTCATCAAATTCACCTATTGTTGATAATTTTTATCGACAGGTGTGGTTTCAGTTCTGAAGTTAAAAAAAAAGAAATAAAGCAAACAAAAATATTTTAATAAAATAAATAAAAAAAACATTAAAAAATACATGAACAATTTTTTTTATTATTCAACATTTTTCGACCTGAAACTTATCACATTATAAGTACCATCCATAACGGGAATTCTTCAGAGGGCCTAAAGATCCCTAATTTCAAGTTATACACAGATATATCTTCGATACCGCTATTAGCCGCATGCATATTTCAAAAAGACTTCCAATAAATTTAACCGAGTCCCTTCCACGCTGCCGGGAATCGGGACCTAGTCGTTTAGGTTCTGCTCTGTTGCATTAGGTCTCTCAGCCGAACGAGCTTAGGAGAAAAAAAAAAACCCAATAAATCAGATCATTTTTTTCCTGAAAGTTTATTTCGAAATGTGTCGTGTCGCCTGTGAACCGCTCCGCCGTTAAGATCGGCGAACTGCCCCGTGTGACTCCTGGTGTGGCAAGAGGAGATCCATGACCCCAGATGGAGGAACCTCTTCACACTTCTGTTAGCGGCTTCACGGCACATGATGAATGGTCACCCTCTAGATTGGTTCCATCATTGCATTACCTCCGGATGGAATTGAAAGCATTATTTCATTACTAGGCAACTCCGTCCCTTTGAACATTTCCAGCGTTAGATTCGCTTCTGGGATTTCTTGAGTCACTCCCGGCTGCAATATATATACTTTATGGAGGGTATATCAAGTTATGTAACATCTGTTGCATGATAGTCTTAAAAATATGGCATTATTGCATTTTAATGGTTCAGGTTTAGTTTATCCTATTTTAATTTATATTAGACCTGATGCTCAAATTATAAGAAAAAAAATTAGGTTGGGAAGGCAACGATTAAGTTATAAAACAGGTCATAAAGTATGCTTCGAAACTAATCCCATCCTTAGGCCCAATCCTAACTCCGAACCTCAAATCATTTAATCATTGTGTTCTAAAAAAGTTAGTGATCTGTCCAAAATCAAACTGAGGTATTTCACTGATTTAGGCCTATTTATTATGATTTATCACTGATAATGTCTTCTTAGTATATATGCATATGCTGGCCTATGACTGTTTTGCGATTTGTAAAAAGTATTGTTTTGTTATTCTTAGTTTCATATTTAGAAATGTTTGTTCATTTTTTTTTTAAGTTTCTAGAGACAATTGTGTTTACAATTGATTACAACAGAGACAATTCTAGGTTTACAATTGTGTCAATGCGTTATGAAGCTGTGTACAAAGCTGTATCATCTGCGTCCAGGAATGTTATATTACATGAGGATGTTTTAAGAACAGATTGAAAAGAGATAGAGATAAGCAGGTGACTTGTGCGAGACCAACAGGGTAATTACTTAGGAGTGTAATGAGTGAACAATGTGAATTAAGTATGCAGGGAGGTTATATAATATTAATTTATGTATAAGACTGGTGTGCCAAACGGTATCAAAAGCTTACTATAAGTCCAACAAAAACTTTTCTGTATGTTTATTTTACATTGAACGCCTTAGAAATGAAGACTTTGAGGCTGGCCAAGCTGTTAACATTAGAGTGGTGGGCTCTTAAGATAAATTAAGACAAATAAGAATAGGATGGTAACCTGTAGGACAAACCGTTCTTTCTTCCCTAGTTGAAGAATACAAGGGTTTCAAGTCACAACAAACTAGAACCAGTTATGGTAATTTGCTTGAGGGATGCATGATGTTATAGAAGGCTAAATAGAATTAGGATTATTTGCTACTTCTACTGGAAATATTTTTATTTGAAAACTAGTTTCGAATGTTCATTACGAGTTATAAAAAACATAAATAAAATTCAAAACATCTACCTTACACACAAAATAAAAGATAAGAAATCAAACAAGTTGTTACTAACCTAAGGAGGCAAAATGGATGAGCTTCTAAAAGATATCATGGTCTAGAGTAGACTGAGTGAAAAGAGACGAAGGGGGGAGTTGGGTTTTGTTTATTAGTCAGGTAAACAGGTAGTCCTTTAGGTTTTCCGTTTGCCTAGTCTGTTTTTACAGGAAACAAATTGAAAATGAGACTATTGAAAATATTTATCAGGTCATTAGAACAATCTACATTGGTGTTGAACAATTTTATTATTTCTGATGATGTGGAACTCGACTCTCCCATTCGCCTTCTAACACACTCTAATAGGAGTGGCAAACAATTCATCAATGCTGATTGTACTTTGAAAATAGTATTACTTCTAGTTTCTCCATAGCAATGTCATATTTTATGTTTTATAATACATATACGAGCATGTGGATGGCCTACACAGTTAGGCTATTGCAATAAAAATAATCTGAATCCGTTATTAATTTTCCCATTTACCTGAATAATTTTAGTTCTTTTATAAGGAATCATTTCACAACAAACTAATCTACCACAGACATATTCCTAATGTGATCCCAATTATATTTACTAAGCTGTTAATCACGGCAACGAAATTCAATCCTGTTACATTCGCAGCAGGTGCCTCGTCTCCTGATTAACAACGCAACCTCCACGACGTATCAATCTCAGCGCTGGAACAGCAATGAGGGAGCAACCGCTCAGCTGTTATTAATGACTTCAGAAGCGGCTATTAAGGAAATAAATAACTGAGGAATATTCATTTAGGGCTGACACGAACCGACCTGAGAGACAGGGAGAAATAACGGCAGCGTGATAGAGGAAGAGAAGACTAACATGTTCATTACCAGACCAAACAGCTGGCTGTATTTAGGATACTTAAGCAATCAGATAATAAGAAAGCAGTAAGAAAAAAACTGATTTAATTATCTTGGCTAAAGCTCTGTCAATATAATTTTGAAGCCTCGTAAGAAGTCTTATTATTAGGATTCTTGGTTTAATATTCTTTCACGAAAAGTTCAAGTCAGCCATCTGTCCAAATATATGCACAAACACACGGCATCAATCAATTATCTTGGCTAAATCGTTAATATATATCTGAGTGGATTGCAAGGTTAATAGTTAAAACTGTTAAAATACAAAGCGGCCATCCACTGTTTTTGTTGGACTGAAAACAGCGGATCTCTTAAATGTTTGACTTCCCGCTCTTCCCCATTGCTGTATGGTATATATCCAAAGTTGCCTCAAAAGAACATTGTAATTGTTCACTCTATCAATATAATTTTGAAGCCTAATAAGAAGTCCGTATCCTTGGTTCAATATTCTTTCAAAAGTTCATATCAGCTATTTGTCCAAAAATAAGAACAAATACACCGTATCATACTTGGGTAATGGTGAATTATTGAAAATATTTGATGAGGATCATGTCTTAGTGTAAATATGACAAATAAATTGTTGATCTAAATCATTTTTATCTTCTATCGTCAGGCACACTCAGGTAAGACCTCCATAATCCGGCACGCTCGGGGATCCGACGATGCCGAATTATAGAATATGCCAGATTATCGAGGTCTTCCTTTAAAATGGTTTAAACAGGGAATAAACTATAAATTAACGCACATAAACTATATATATATATATATATATATATATATATATATATATATATATATATATATATATATATATATATATTATTAGGTTGTTAAAAAGTTGTTACACTACACGAACAAAAATGTTACAATACATAAAATATAAACTGAATTAATAATTGTTTCTTAAAAAAAGTACAAACATAAACGCGCTATATTTTAATATATATTTGCATGTTATGATTGGGTTTTACAACATTGTTAAAGAGTTAAACATTTCAATTGTGTGACATTACAACAAACAACAAATTAGTACATACAAACATTTCAACACAATAAACAAATATTACAACACATAAAACAAAATCAGAACCAAAAGTTATGTTTCATAAAAAAAAAAGATCTACATACAGTACTGTAGAATTCAATCAGATTTGCTGTCTGCTGCTGGTACAGTAGCCCCCAGATGATGTTGAGGGAGTCGGAAATGGCAATGTTGCTGCATTTGCATCTAGTATCGTCTTTTTTCTGAGCTCTGAGGAACATTGAAGGAATATCAATCTGCTTTTTTGATTGGTTACTTTTTTAATAAAAATTATTTAGAATGATGTGCAGATTCATTACTTCAGTAGCATGTTTGCACGTTTCAGCAAACTTGACAAATTTATTCAATGCCTCTGAAGCATCAGTCTATGTGTTTTTGGTTGGTGACGCTGTTTCCTCCTCATCACTCTCGGTTTCTTGTGAATCCTGTGTGCTTAACACATTTTTTATAATTGCCTCATCGCTAAGCTCCTCATCTGTGGGTTCATCTTTATCAATATCGATCTATTCGTGGAGTTCTTCTTCTGGAAGACCGCTCAGGGGAATTTTTGGAACAGAAGAAATGGCATTTACAACCTGTGATTCCCCGATTGATGGGTCATCAACATTTTCACCTTCCGAAGACGTTTTTTCAAAATGTTTTGGCCATAGCTTGCGCCATGCCAAGTGCAACGTTGAGTGGTAGATTTTCACACACTGTTTTAGACGATGTGGAGCCAACAGATAGTCTAAATCACTCAATAATTACTAAAACTCTAATCTTTATTTTTCAAGATGATGGATGCTGGACTATCGGGTCTGCCGTATTATCGAGGTCTTACTGTATATATATTTAAAAAAAAAAACTATAAAGATCTGAATAGAGAAGAATCGCCTAAATCATTATACAATACAAAGCCATAACTACCTGAAACAAAGATGATAAAATTATCATTACTTTCTCTGCCACTCTATTAAAGTAATGATTATTTTTTATTTTACTATTCTTTAAACTACAGCTGAAACTAGTATTAGTTGTAATTTTTTTCTTTTTTTTTTTTCTTACTTTCATGTTTTTAGATAACTTCTTTACGTCTAAGAAAGTATTTAAGATACCGAGAAAGCCCCATCATTAAAGCTTGACCTTAAGAAGTTTCATTATTTTTCTTTATAACTGAATTTTATATCGTCTACTTCTACTGAAGAAAAAAAAAAGGGAAAACTACATTTATCTTACTTTGCTTTTTGACATAACTACTTATTAAAAATACATCAACATTTTTTTTCAGTATCCACTCCTATCTGATTTTTGGTTTTTTACCGAGAAATTGTGGTAGAAATATGTAAACATGAAATATTATTAAGTTTAATGTTAGTTACGCGATATTAAAGAAATAAAATGCTGTGTGAACCAGTAAAAATCTGCATTAAATAAATAGTTTTGTAACCTTTACATCACAGAATGGAGTGATATAGGTCGGGTGTAATTCACTGGACTTATCTGCCGGGGAAGGACTCAGGGGTCGGAAGTGGTAACTGGGGCCTACTCAGTCACAATAAAGTTTATTTTATCAACTCTTTGTGTAACCGCTGGTCAAGAAACAGTACTTACTTATCAAGTTCTAAATGCAAGAACCTTTCTGGGTAGCTTTGATACCGATTGCTTAATGCCAGGAGCAAATGCTGACTTTTTCCTACAAGGCACTCCGGCATAACAAAATATGTATCGATTAACTGCAATAAGACAATAGTTATCTTTAGTTTACATTTTTATTTGAGGTACGCATGATGGTATAGAAGGATCAATACAATTAGGATCGATGAATTAATTGCTACTTCTATTGGAATTATTTTATTTGAAGGCTAATTTCGAATGTTAAACATCAAGCATCAAGAAAAGTGCATGATTTTAAAATTGGTGGTTAATGTTTAACATTCTAAAAAGGTTTTTCAATAAACAAACTCAACAGAAGTAGCAAATAATTCATCAATTCTAATTATTTCTATTTCATTATATTAAAACTTTTAATACAGTCCGAATCCACATATTTGCCAAGATCGATACATACATATTTGATTTCTCGCAAAATAAAAATAAGTGAAAACTTTCTGCAATACAGCATTGTTAAATTTTTCCATATTTTAAGATTGTTTTTAACACTTTGCGATGACGTCAACATGCTTCAATCAAATTGAATTAAGTATTTTTCTAATTTTAATTTCAATGATTTTTTTTTTCTTTTCAGGAAGACCCACATTCAGCAGTAAGTAGGAGACATTCATTTATAAATCAAAAAATATTCAACCCAACTATCTAAAATATCCTTGTTATTTCCTAATAGGTTTAAATTGTTTTTATTGAATTCCTCCTTCTTATTATTGATATAGGATAAATAAATTCTCTGCCCAATCTATAAGGAAGGCAATATGATGCCATACGAAAATTCCAGTGGAATAGCGCTCCTGTCAACTATATGCAAGTTGCCCATTGCAATCAACCGGAGATTGGTAAGGTGGCCTGAGAGAGACTTTGGAGATTATTAGAGCGGGATTAGACAAGGAAGGTCCACACCAGACTAGCATAACACAAGTCTACATCATCTTCTTATATATTTCAAGCAGGTGTATGGCCCAGTAGATAGGGGAAAGATGATAAGGGATATCGAACCTCTAGGTGTTCCATCAAAGTTGGTGAGATATCTTGAAATCGCCTGAAAAAAAAAAAAAACTAAGTTTCAGTTAAGGGTTGGTGGGTTATTATCGAAAGAATTTGAAGTGACTAGCGGCTTAAGAACAGGTGACTCTCTTTCGCAATCAGTATTTAATCTGGTCCCTAAAAAAGCGATTAGAGCTATAAAAACATCCCAGAGGAGATATTTATAATAGACTCATCCAACACATGGCTTACGCAGATCACAGCACGAATATTTCCAGCACTTTTGAGAGTGTTGGAAGAGTTTCACAGGGCGGCTATGAGCAAGGGATTGAACATTAATTACGGTAAGACGGAGTACATGAAAACGCCAAGGTGCCTAAAATAATGTAGAGATGAAGAAGTGCAAATAAATCGGCAAAACTTTTAGGTACTTAGGGGGGTCTCTAATAACGGAAAAAAATGACATTAGTAAAATTCTGAGGTCTCGAGAAGTGTCTCGATCTGCCAAAATCACTATCTACAAAACAGTAATATGGCCGGTCGTGACATATGAAAGTAAATGTTGAGATTGAGAGGTTGAGAGATTACTGAGGATTTAGGAACGAAATCTCCTCAGAAAGATCTTCAGTCCGGTGAATATCCACGGGAATTGGAGAGTCAGATTAAACATGAAACTGGAACAACTGTTTGGTGAACCTAACATCACTTCTATGGCCAAAGCATGAAGATTGGGGTGGCTTCGCCAAGTGCAAAGTATGCCTGAAGATTGAAAACCAAAAAACGGTGTAAGGCAGGCCGGGAGGAAAAAGAGTGAGAGGGAGACCAAGGCTGAGGTGGCTGGACAACGTCCAGGATGACCCTAGAAGGCTAGGAGTGACTGGTTGGAAGAGGAAGAAGGAATGTAGATAAGAATGGCCGTCGATTCTTCGTGAAGCTAAGGCCCGACAAGGATTGTAGAGCTGAGGATAATAATAATAATAATAATAGGTATAATAAAAAAATATATGGTCTAACTAAAGGTGAGCTGAATCTTTGGTGAATGAAGAACTAAAGATACTGTTTGCAGCCCCAGATATTTTGGCTAATATAAAAGAGGAAGGATAATATAGCTAGGAAATTTACAAGGAATGGCACTAGGCTCCATAAGATGATGTTAGAGGGGCACCCAGATGGAAGAAGGCCTCAACTGCGTATGCTCAAGATGTGCAGGACGATCTTCGGGCTGAAAATAGGTCTAAATGGAAGGGGATTGTAGACGAGGCCGGGGTTATGCATGGACCATAGCGCCATAAAATGACGATTATAGATATAATGTTAATTGAAAATATTTCCAATCAATATTATCAATATTCAGTTTCTCGTTTCTCCTGTAAAATTTCATTTTTTACAGTTTTGTCTTTGTTTCACTGAATAAGAAATTTAATAGTGTAATATATTTAATGTAATTATCTGTTTATTTAAATGACTCATGATTGTAATCGCAATTACAAATAAAATCGTTTATTGCCCGATATCGCTAAAATATCTAGTTTCTAGATTTAGTTTCCAAAAACCTACCGACAGTACGTCCCTCGCCAAATGTATTATTAGTGGCTGAGGCTGGTTGCTTGTGTGCTTGTGTGGAAAATTTTGAATGGTCCTCTCAAAATTAGGTATACTAATTTATATTGTTGGCGTTTAAGTTATATCATGTAAGCCCAAATGCATTTCTTACGTTATACTTATCAAAAGATTTAAGTCATTATTTTTTTTATTAAGTAGTCCGTTACTATAAATAATATAAAGACTATTCGTGTAGCCTGACAATCCCAGCTATTACAATTTCATTATATATATAAAAAAAAAGAAGTTATTTACAACCTCATATAACTGTAACTTATTTATTATAACTTAATACCTGTTACCAGATCCACTTTAAAACTGATAAGTTATTAAAAGTTCAAAAGTCATTAACGTTAAACACCATGATATTTACATACAATAATTACATAGAGCAAACAATAGGATATAATATTGAACGGGGATAGAGCTGGCCTGGATAATTACCAACCTCGAGGCTATAAAAGCTCTTAAAATAGATAAAGAATGCTATTAAATTCCTTTAAGTAATACTCAGAGCCACAAGGTCGATCCCATAAATAGTCAAACTCCAGCTTCAGACGAGAGATACAGTAAATAAAGCAGGAGTAGCTGTTATCGATGCCTAGGACACCTTCACACCCAAGTTGAGGAGAGGAATTAATAATTCAGGGAGGCAGCGGGGTTAGTGGTGGAAGCACAAGTATTAATTATCAGGTTCAGTTCAACCTTCTTATTATTCTTTTGATCACTTCATTACCTACTTCCAGGTACAATCCGAGACTGATCAGTCTGTTCAAGAGATGACTTCCTGTTCTATTCAGAACAAAAAAAAAACAAAACAGAAAAACAAATGAAACTGAACTAAAAGGGAAACATATACGTCAATGCAAAGAAAACAAGAATCAAACGTACCTTCTTTGAAAAATCACTATGCAAGGGAAAAAGAATTATGAATGACACGATTCGAACATTTGATTCGACACAAACTTGGAACAACTTGCAAAGGACATTTGTTGTAAGTAAGCAGTTTGACTGGAAGGTTCTGCAATGTTGTCAGCTTGAAATATAATGGAAAATATATTGGTTATGCTTTGGCGGGTTTTTAAAAAAATGTGAGGGAAATAGATTGACTCTATGGGGCACAGGCATTAGGTGTCATTCTTCTTATTGCAAGCAATTAGCTTTATAAAATTTAATATATTGCAGCTACAATTTAATATACTAGAAAAGAAAGAACTTATTCGCCTTTAAAGTTACCTTACTCATGTTATGGGGCACATGAGGGTAATAGAATTTAACGTTTTGAATTCAAATTTAACCATGAAAACAAATCAATAACCATGGGAAAACTACTTTACGTTTACGAGGTAAGTACCTTGTTACAGTTGGGTCGCAAGAAATTTCATGTAGAAACCACAATGGCTTCGGGACACAAATTCGTATATAATGGGAGAATGACCCATATACATGATATTAACTATAATTCAGACAATGTACAATAATGTAATTCAATTCACAAATTCTTATTTACGAAGATAAACATTTCATAAATATATATTTTATTGTTTTAATTGAATATTAGTGTTAAAAAACTAGATTTTACACGTAATAAAATGGAAAATAATCTTTTATTGACAATATTCTCGGCTTTTGGCCATCTGAGAAATGATATCTCCTAGAAAGGCTACCTAATTTAGAAACTAAAAGAATTTTTTGGGGAAAAAAAAAATTAGAGAAACAATAATATATGAAGATAAAAGGTATGAATTTAAATATTATTTATTTGTCCTAATGTTTTTGATTTTTTTTGTTTCGTTTTTTGTGTGCGTGCATTATAATTGCTTTGCTTAACTATTTTTCGAGGATCTTCATTTGAACTTGGTACACCATATATCAAATTAGCACACTTTATTTTAGTTATATATTTAAATTAGCAGAAATCAGTAACGATAATACCCTAGTTGATTAAAATTTCGGAATTAAGAACAAATCACAGGAGATATTTTAGAGTTTATTCATGATAGAAACATAGAGTTGAGATGGTGATTAATCATCTTATTATATCTTAGTGTTATTCATTAAATTATTCATAAACATTCTTCCCTAAGTAACACGTTCACCGAAGAAGACTTAGCCTGCCCTATTACAATGGAAGCTTAAAGAGAACAACGCACTTAAATGTCAACACTGTTGTAGGTATTCCATGACTCGCTTTGACTACGGTGCCGTAAGTACTATGAAAATGCTTCGAATGGTAGTCAAGCAACAACGATGCGGTGGAGATAAACCCGTGTGCAGTTGTTGTTAGGAGCTATTATGCCGTGTGTGTATTACCTCAGAGAGGCCGCGTGTAGCAAATGTCAGTTCTGCATCACTAAATCAGAGAGCTGGAACAATCTAAAAGTATGTGATGAGATGAAAACGGAGATTGCCTGAGAGCACTAAATCAAGTTTTGCATACGGGGACAGTGAAATACAATGCATTACAAATACGTGTTCGATACTTGGTTCACGATCTTCCCAGAGGTCAGCGCAGGGGAGAAAGTCTTCGCCTGCCTCTAAAGTCATCGCGTAATGATTTTTCTGGACTTTACCCCCGCCACCTCTTGTTGTTTTGATCCTCCGGTTCGATTCCGACCAGCTGAGCAAGAGTTTAATTGAACCGACATCAGAAAGCAGGAACGGTTGCACAACGCAGGCCTAGTCTTCGTTTCGCTCCAATTCTTCGGAACCTCTTTCTCATCCCGACACTGCCATTACCGGTGTTTATCGCTATGGCCATCTGCCGCCTTCTTGTAGCCTGACCAGGCGGGAGGGGATATAGTCCTATCGCATCATCTTCTCCGTTGACATCTGTTAATTATGAAACTTTCATCGGTTTTTACTGCTTTGTCTGAGTCGTTAAATCGACCGAAATGCGCATAAACCAAACATGTAACACAAAGTTGCCATTTTGTCTAAAAAAAACCTACTGTATAATTTTAAGAACGATTTTTCACTTCAATGATACATAGTTTATTAAAATATTTGTCTCAAATTAAAATACTTTTCATATGACACAAAATATTAACTATTTGAAATGCAGATTGTGTTAGTAATAAACAAATGAGGAGGTGAGATGCAAAACTCGTTCGTTCCATTTTTTTTTAAAAGTTGGATATTAATTATCTTTTAGAAAGATAACATATATAAAGATATTTATTGATAAATACATAAAGATAGTTAATATCTTTTAGAATCCACTGACATCTCAATTTAAAAATAAAAATGGAACGAACGAGTTTTGCATCTCACTTCCTCTAATGTAAGGCAAGGCATCAAATACAAGTTGCCATAGATCTTGGAACTATCTTTCAAATAAAATAAATATCAAATAACTGTCATCTCTCGTTAATTAAACTGATCCATTGATCTGATGCGTAAATTATCTGATTATCATTCCTTTCAGGTCATTAAATGTTTCAGAAAATAAATGTATTGAGTCCAGACCGCCTGTATTCTTTGACGTAATGAAAACTTTTGTTACTAAAATACCAAGATAACTGTTTAGTATTTGTGATCGTTTTAATTAAAATTTTGTAAGTATTATAACGTTCTTTTAACCATTTCCGAAAATTTTGGGAGCCATATGCACATACTTGTTTAAAAAAATGTGAAAAAGTAGATAACTTCTTTGTTTGATCAAATTTCGATTGCTATCCGAATAAACAGAAAATTAGCTTAACTATTTATTTAATAAATTTGTAGTGTAATATTTTCCCGGCCCATGGTATTATTAATTGATTGAGGTGTACACAAAACATTGTAGTTAGTTATTTTCTTTGAATTCAGTAGATAACTTTTTTGGATGGATGTCTGTATTGTCTTGGAAATAATTCAGTACTTAATCACAAGTTAATTACTGATTTTTTTTTTTTTATGATTTCGTTAAACGAATTATAACTCGAATATAACTATCAAGAGCCAGAATAATTAGTTATCTACTAGAATGTGTTCACTATTCAACAATGGCTTAAAAATTCTAGATTGAGAAATTCTATCAAGCCATTAAGACAAGGAGGTTCGTGGCCTGACATCTTCCCAGGATGACGAGTTTCTGTAAGCTTTGGTGGCAGTTAGTTAGGCAGACACTGACTAGTGTCCTCAAAGTAATGAATTAAAAAAATCAGCGTTATAAAAGGTTTTGTCATTACTAGAGCTTAGTTCTGAATGTCTCAACCACCCTTATCTTCAGAACTGTAGTTGACCAAGTACCATTTGTTTAAGGATTTCAACCACCAAACGATAAAAAAAATTCATTGATCTATGAAGCCGATGATCATATAGATCAGAAACATTGAAAGAAATGAAGCCAATTTCATTATTACCAATGTTATCTAATAATTTATTTTATAGTTTTATTTTAAAAACATGAACCTGCCTTAATTTAACCCAACAGCATAATATATAATTAATGGAAAGAGCCTATACGATTATCAATTTAAATATGTGTAGCAAAGTAGCTGATTACTTTGCCAAGATCTAATCAGTGGGTTGAAGGATCACATAGCGATACTGAAGCAATAACTAGAGAAGAGCAATAACTTGATACCTACTTTATGGGAGATCTATTCGGCCTTCGCAACTACGACAATGCGTTTCCTATTCACATATTTATTTCTCTAGGATATTTCTTGTTCTGTCTACACAACTTTGTAAGGAATTCTCTTCGTAACGGCTTTATTTACATAGCCAGGTCTACAAAATTATTCAGAACAAAAAGACATAAAAATAGTTTTAAATGCGATTTATATCCCGGTATTCTTTCTATTGTCTATATGCAGATACCACAGATGGGGGTCACATCGGAATGCTATCGTAGTTGAATACAATTTTTTTATTTTATTTCCTTTTAATCCTCTATTTGTTTATTTTCAAGCATACATTATTTTTGGAATTCATGCATTCTTCAAAGTAGATAATAAGCTAGGAGCATTTGCGGTTATGTATGGAATTATGTAAATGGACATACCTTCATCTTTTGCTCAGACATCTCCAAGAAACTCCAGTTAATTATACTTTCAAAATGGACTATTGAATTTCTTTCTTTTTCGTACCTGGGATAATACTACTACTATAACCAAAATTATAAATAATATAATTATTATTTTTTCGTATTAAGGACTATTGTAACTTTTTGGACATAAAAATAACTAATCAGAATAGATGCATCTGGGATGGACCTTACCTTATCATTCTGCGGGGCGTTTTAGCTACGAGGATTTTGGGAAGATGTGGACTTATTCATAGGCTCGCTTGCCTTCATGCCTACGGCTCAGTCGGGTCCTAATAAGATGAATCTTCAAATCAATGTACAGTTCTTTTATTATTATTTTTGTTATTGATGGAATAGATATTTAATGAGCTCATGATTATCAATGGCGTAGGCTTTAGCGTTAATCTACCGGACATTGCACTTCTTTTATCTACCATACACTTATGGAACAACAAACACTCGTATAGAAACATATGTTATAAAACACTCATCAGATTTTTGATATCTCCTCCCGGAAACGACGAGCAGTTTCTTGTCTTTTAAGTGTCATATATGAATTCCAAGTGTCGTTTATCCAAATGTAATCCCAGATTCAGTCAACGGGGATCAGTGGACTATTATTACAGGATACTGTAGGACAGGAAGCCGTAGGTTTGCAACGAAGGGTAAAGGTTATTCGATGAGATTGGTTTAGATATATTTTAATTCTTCATTTTTTACTCCATTTATTAAGCCTTGTGATATGAGATCGCCGTGTTTGGGAGGCCATATAGGAATCACTGTTTGCTGATATCAAACATGTGATAAACAATGTAAGGACAGTGGTAGGATGAGTATGGATGTCTGTTGTATACACCGTGTTTAGGATGAGACCTAGGAAAGTATATTGAGAAATAACGGCAGATTGGGTAAAGAGGAGAGAATAGGAAAATGTATGGTTTACTTTGAAGGTTCAATCACTGAAAAATTTCTAATAACAAACCGTAGGTCATTATTTATGAGTTGTCAGTAATTTTATTTTATTTTTATTTTTATATTGATGAGGTATAATTGACTGTTAAGTATTAGGAGAAGTAGATGGTTGAGGTATGCAGTCATAAAGATACACAGCAATTAAAAAATATGTTTTTTTAATTTGTAATGCCAACGTTCCAACTTGCATTGCAAGCCTTCATCAGGGTTTCAGACGGATGTAAACAGAAACTGTTACAAGTAAACAGTTTGGGGATGAATTAGACAATTTGAACTTAGCCAATTTAGGCTTCATCCCCAAACTGTCTACATGTAACAGTTTCTGTTTACATCCATCTGAAACCCGGATGAAGGCTTGCAATGCAAGTTGAAACGTTGGCATTACAAATTAAAAAACTTATTTTTTATTTTTAACGACTAAATTTTCAGTCCTATATAGTACTAGCTGAAAGGACCCTGCTTCGCTACGGTTTAATATCATTAGGATGAAGGAAAACTTAAATTAGTAAAAGTTGAGGTTAACATTGATAATAATTATTACTTAAATAAACCTAAAGAATTCCATTCTTAGAATAATTTCAATAAGTAAATTTGACGATTTGCAAAAGTTAATTTTATTTTATTTTATTGTCCTCCAGCGAAGCTTCGAGGCAGCACTACCATCTTACCCAGCTCTGATACCAGACCATCAGCTTTTCTTATGGCATACTTTAAGTGAATACCGTCTCAACTTCTCACCTTTTTTTATTTTTTCGAATAAAGTTTAGTCTTTCTGTTTCTATTTTTGCTTACATATCAAGCATAAATTGGTTGAGGAGATTACGAAGTTGAAGTAAATAAGGTTCTTCACCTCATAACATTTAGGCGTAAAAATCAGCTTCAGACACGGTTTTCTTAAGTGGTTTATTAGTGTTTGGGTCACGCTGAGGGATGTTAATACTGTACCCATGTTCTCCATGGTAAAACATGAGACGATACTGAAAGAGAATCATACACTTGATAGAACTCACTGATTCTTATCAGTTTTTTGTCCCTACATCGAACTGGCCTTACATGTCATCACCAGATAACATAAGTCTTTTAACCTCCTCTTTAACATAAGTCTTTTAATAGCTTCACTTCACGAAACAACTCAAACTTGTAAGTTGTAAGTAATGCAGAGGTTCCCATGAGTTCACAGATAGTACCAATATTATAAGGTTTCGACATCGATCGTATTTTTGTTTGTTTACAACTATAAGGAACTTAAACGATGGTCAAAGTTTGCGGCTTAAAGATCTAACCTATTTTTTAACTTAGCTTATATCCAAATACCATATGATAATTAATTTTTTATTGTTTCACCCAATAAAAATTGAAATCACATTTTTCGCAAATTAGCCGCGATCCAGGCCGATTATTTTAAATTCCTTTCTTAGCAAGCACCTACGGCCCTAGAGGAAGTTACATATCGAATTTCATTTCAATCCGTTCGGTGGTTTCTGAGATTTCGTGTTAAGTGACTGACAAATATATAATAGATTATGTCTTATTAGTACTGCTTAATGAAACAGTACCAATAAGACATAATGATTTGATATTTATTAGGACCTTATGAAATATAACCATGCGTATTCATTTATTTAGCTAATACAATGAGATATAGAAATAATCAGTTCAACTAATGAACAAATAAAATGTTCTTAACTG
Organism: Euschistus heros; assembly: GCA_003667255.2. Lineage (NCBI taxonomy): Eukaryota > Metazoa > Arthropoda > Insecta > Hemiptera > Pentatomidae > Euschistus > Euschistus heros. The sequence goes on from RCWM02000087.1 coordinate 106,506, forward strand.
CAATCAAAAAGTTTGATCTAAGGCTTAATCACTGGCTATAATTAATTGCTAAGGACATCGTAGGTGATTGTATCCTGGGGATTAACATAAAATGTAGCCTGGTCGGAGGAGCGGAGGATGCTGCACCAAGATATGCCACGTCAGACCCAATAATTATTTAATTATCCAGGTGTGAAAATTATTACGCTTCCTCTGCAATTAGTTATGTGTCTTAATTACGTTAATAAGAGCAAGGGGCAGATCCGTGTCAGATGAGAACCTATCATCATAAATAATTTAAATGGATTAATAATTAGTTATATCCTTATACGATCCTACGTTTTTAGAGCCCCCAGCGTCACCATGAAATCTAGAAGTGAGCATTATGGGCCAAATTTCAGTGACATGAATATTTTATAAATTCTATAAATATCTAATAGTTAATTCTAAATATAAAGCGGTCAAAAAAAATAATAATTACCTCAATAATTGCTTAATTAATGTTTAGTCAAAAAGCTATCTATTTATTTATATTGACAACTGTATACAATATACGTCAAGTAAATTTGATGCGAATGTGAAGCATGATGGGAGACTAATGGAGTGGAGGTGGAGTTTACTATGCAAGGATAGGTTTTTGGGTTGGAGTATATTAACAACATATGGAACATCAAGATCTTCATAGATAAGTTTCTTTGTGACAAAGTAAAGAACATTAAGGTTGTTTCAAAGATTTAGGATTGTAAAACCATCTCACAGGGCTAGAGCATTAATACCTAGAAAATGTAATATTAAATATTATATTAAAAAAAAAAGAAGTATACCACTACAACCTACAAAGTATTTGGATTCAGTACTTTAGTTAGGATGTACGGTTACAGCGCCAATCGTTGTGAAAGGAGAAGATTTTGCCAAAATCACGCTAAACCACCATGTTTTTTTCCAATCAAGGAAACTCATTCTATAAAGCCTGTATTTGCCGCAACCACCAGAAAGGTCTCTTGACCTCGATTAAAGCCATGGCCAGATAAACAGAAAAAGATTTTCTGCTTTCAGCCGGAGTTGAACTCGGGCCGTGAGCTCGGCTGTAATGTGCCTTACCCACTGCACTGAGCTACCACGCTTCCCCGGATATTATGTAAATAATTAAAATAATAAATCGTCGTTCAAGGAACCACATGCCATTAGTCAGTTTTCTCAACTTTATAAGAGACACATGAAACGGATTTATTCATATTATTATTATCATCCAAATAAAACTAAAAAAACAGGCTAACTACTACTACAATTTAAACCAGAAAAAGTAAGAAACTTACGATTGCCTTTTAACAATTCGGAAAACAGCTAAGTTGTATCATGTGGACAAAGGATTCTAATTGTTGGAAGTGGACAAAAAGTGGCTGTATCAGTGTTGCCTTCGGTTTTTCAATATCCGGATCCATTTCGAAATTTCACGTTAAGTAATGGTCTATCTAATTTTGATATATGAGATTGCTTAAGCGTCGATTTATGTAGTAATTTAAAAAGAAATTTAGACTGGCTTTATTTTTATTCGATACTTTTATTTTTCCCACAAAGCAACCGCTATCTATAATGCACCTTATTAATACTTTCAGAGAAGTAACTAAGTTCAATAAAATAATCATTACAATAAAAACATCCTTACCAAGTACTAAATCCAACCTTTCGTGAGTTGTAGCGATACAGGAAAATTACGACCTTAGACAAACTAACTCTATTATCCCCTAACTGGGAAAAACAATACATCATTGATATGTCTATCTATCTACTACTCTTAAAAATCTACATTTTAGAATTCAATGATCAAATCACTTAAATTGATAATTTAATTAAATACGTAATTAATCTTCTTTGAAACCGATACCTCCAAGATTGTAAAATCGCATCTGCAAGTATTTTTACATAAAGAAAACCAAAGGGAGCTAGTTTACAGAAGTGCAAAAAGACTTACAGGAACTGGGTATCTCACACGAGGACGTGATCCATTGATGAAGAAACTGGAAAAAGCACGGAAATTTCAACCAAAAACGAAAATAAAAACAGGCAGGATATGGACTGAAGGAAGAAGAATGCGGGAATACTGTGTCAATGTAAAACATGGAAAATAGTTGAAATAGTGTGGTCCACAGAAGAACAAAAAGAATTAAAAAAAAAATAATAATAATAATAATGTTTAAAAATAAACAAAACAAAGTAGCGAGAAAGTTAGGATTTCAAGCATTTTTTTTTTCATTCAAACCAATATAGCTTCTAAACAAACTAATATAGCTTCTAAACCGTTAGGTCCTAGCGACCAATGATAAAGAACAAATTATATTCCATTAAATTTCTGACAAGAAAACTGTTGTCAAATTCTCTATCCAATTAACACCAATAGAGCTACAGCATGTCAAAATGTTACATTTTTGACTCTGAAAAAATCTTAACACCAAAAAAGTATTGCCCCCAAGCCAAAAGACATATCTATGTAAACAAAAAAAAAACATTATTACTAACGATTTATTTGTAAAAATAAAGTAAAATTTTCCGCCAAATAACTGGAATAGTCTTTATTTAATTTAGGCATTACTTTTAATATTTATTTAAATACATAAAATTGAATATCGACTTTTAATTCAGTGAGGGTAATTTCAAAAAACAAACTATAGCTGGGTCATGTAAGTTACATTTCGACCTAAAAGATAATGTTAAATATTATATAAATAATTGAAATAATATATAGCCGCTTAAGCAACCACATGTCATAAGCCATTTTTCCCAATTTTAAAGAAGGCGGATAAAATTAAAATTTTAAATTTAAAAACTCATCCTCATACTATCCTCACAACCTTTGCTGATGACACCAGCGTGTTATCAGTCAATGATGATCCATTTTCTGCATCCTATACACTCCAGCCACATATTACTTCCCTTGAAGAATAGTTTAGGGACCTTTACCCTCCGTCGAAAACCTACCGCATCCTGTCCTACCAGTATCCTTTAATGGTGTACTGCTAACTTATGTGGAACAAATACGATACCTTGGATTTCATCTGGACAAGAGACTTACCTGGAACCCTTATACAAGATTGAAAAGACAAAAGCTGCACGTCGATTTCGACTGCTACAACAAACTTACTATGAGACAAACGTTCATGTCAAAATCTTCCGATTCACTAGATGTGTTTTCTAATACAGTTGTAAATTTCTATTAATAAAAGAATAAAATAAAAAAAATTCATATATGACGATTATCAGACCTATTTGGGCTTACGGTAAAGAATTGTGGGGATCCACTAAACCATCGAATTCTTCCCGCATCCAATCACTCCAATCCAAAAATCTTCGAAAAATCCTTAATGCTCCTTACTTTGTCACAAATGAATTAATCCATAATGACCTTAATATCCCATATGACGCCGATTTAGCACGAACCAGATACCTCTCCTTTCATAATAAACTTAACACTCATCCAAATCCACTTGTTGCACAGCTAGCTTCCCATTCCATTCCTGGAAATCCTCCGAGGCGTCTGAAAAGAAGATGGCCTCGTGATCTACTTTTGTAAATATTTATTAAAGTACTACCAATGGGTAGTTCCTCTACAAGTTTTATTCATGTCAATAAATCCCACATATACCGCCTATTTACTAGATGTGTTTCTACTAGTTGTAAATTTCTATTAATAAAAGATTAAAAAAAAAAAAAAAATAGCTATTTATTTCTTTTTCATAGACCATACTACTATATTAGACATTTTATCATAGCAATAATAATACAGGAGGAAAATTAACCCTTACTTGTTGTATGCGGACTCATTAGATTCAAATCATAGGATAAGTCCTTAACTAGTGCTGCAACAAACAATTTTTTCGGATTGTTGATGCATGAACATCAAAAGGTACTCCGACCAGAGCAGCATGGAGGGGTTATCTTACAGGTTATCGACCTATTATAGTTAAATTGTAAAGGTCGAGGTTCATTCCGTGGGTACACTACAAAAGAAATTTCAACTCATTCAGGCTTCGAACCGGCACCACGGAAGTATAAACAAAAAACATACCAAAAGACAATAAAATTATCTTTATTACAGTGGATAACCTTCTTCCACCAGGATAGAGATTGTTGGAAAGTTGGGGTGTGTAGTTAAATGATTCCATTCTTGGCCTATGAACACTGGCTGTAGCAGTGCTCCCTTGGGAAATGGATCCAATACCAAATTTAACGAAAAAGATATGGTTTAACTAATTTTTCCTGAAACATAACTTGTGGTGAAGCAAGTGTCTGTATATAATTAAATTTATTTATATATCCATCTATGTTTGATTAATTAATTGTTCTATATTGTGATTATTTCTGAAGATGGAAACCAATAATAAAAATTCCCGAAACATGTATAATCATTATTTCAAACGATAAAATAAAAATAGATAAAAACCGATTATTTTAAATTAATATACAAACCTCCTTAAACATGAAAATAAAAACGATGAAGGTAATTATTTAACTAATTGATAAATTACTGTTTGCTCAAGAACCCCTCTTTCAGACTTCTACAACTATCTCAAGGAGCTACAGCAGTAAAAGGGACTGTCAAAACAAAAAAAATATAATTTTTAAAAATATGTACATTAAAATTACTTTAGAAAGGCAGGCATGATTTTATAAACTAACAAACTGGTAGCTTCCTTTTAATCGCATAAAATATACTAATGGAAAAATTATACATTAGTGTTTTTGAAATATTAAGATAAAAATATGTGGTTGGAAACTACCATTTTGAAGAAATAGATAAAGCATGAATAATACTATGGAAATCTATTATGTATCGAAAAAATTCTTATATGTAGAGAAGCAGAAGGAATATTTAATTTACCTTCAAGGTCAGAAAACATACAAAAAAATTAGACTTTTTATGTTTATTTTTCAAGTAAATTACATCCTGCAAGAAATGTAAACACATTATAGGTTTCTTGTTTACCTGAAATGATTAATACATAAATTCGCTAATATATTTTTATAGCCTTAGCAGAGACATTAAAGGAAATCAATCGAAGTTATTCCTCTGCAATGGAAGCTTGTTTGGTTGATTGAATATTCTCTTGCACCAAATATAGTTATATTTAATTACAATAAAATATTTTATATCCTGACATATCATTTTGCGTACTTTAGTACATATTTGTATTTATAGCATTTGAACAGGGCGCCATTGCATTTATAGTGTTAACAAGACGTTGGGCTAGATAACAAGGTTCCGTAGACTTCTCTGATCCTTTAAAATTAGTACTAGGCATTCTTAAGGATAGACAACATAAAATATACAGTTGAGAATATGAGCTGACCACTTAATTTCATCTTACTTTCCATCTAAACGCATAGGTTGGCAAACTAATTTATCAAATTATTTTATTTGCGTTAGTACAAATAACGGACTATGTAAAAATATCAATTGATGTATAAAATATATTTAGTCTTTACTACATTTTTGTTCATGATTAACACCCAATAACCCATAGTGTTCAATGAATATTCATTTCATAGTAAACAGCAAATCCAGAGTGGATCAACTTGAATGGTATTAGATTGCAAACAGAAGACAATCTGAGTCATGTGAAGATGTTAACGTTCTTGTTGTTTGACTCAACGGGTAAAATACAGCTAATTGTTATTATTGCCTTTATATTTTAGCTTTATTGTATAAACAATGACAAAAGCTGTTGAGGTTAGAGATAGTTTTTCTGACAAAACAAATATGTTTATAATTTCTTCATTACACTTACTGTAATTTAACAATTTTACAATTACAATTTGTTTTCGTTCATTATCAGTTAAATATTTAGTGAAATTAGGGATATAACCGAGACCTCAGTACTAAAAGATAATATATTTAATTTTTTTTTTTTAAGTTATTTTTTCCAGACTACTATATAAAAGACTACTTTTCTTTTGTTATTACTAACCACGATAACTACAGAACCAATCTATACCAAATATTAAATACTTCATAGGAAGTTTAACATCATCTTCAGAGTTTAAGGGGTTAGCAATAATAAAATGTACTCAATTTATATAAAATTTTAATGTAAAATGCGAAAAATATCGTCCGGAGAGAAGTGTTATCCAGAGCTTGAAATAGTCAATAAAAGTTACTTATTTTAAATTAAAGTGTTATTAAAATAAGATATATACTTATGTGGTACGACATGTGGAATTTGAAAATCGAACGATATTTCGCTAATAATATGTTCTCTATCCATCTGGTTGGTCTACGGGAGAGACTGAAACTATGATAATATAGTTCTTCGGACGTTAGGACTGACTGTTTCTCCTATGGGCAATAATATGTAGGACTTTCCAGAATTGTAAACCCGAACAATCAAATTATTCTCATAATATCGGGAGACAAAACAAAATGTAGTTTATTCGCATGACTTATGAATTTACTTTGTCGTTTTTGCATGCATTCTACAATGATTATAATGAATAAAATTTAAATTATTATTTTAAATTCAAGTTTTTTACTTAGCGAGCGAAGCCGCGGGGGAGGAGGATACTGGTTAAGTGATTAAATTGAATGAAATCTTAAGTCCAGACTAATTATTTTGTTTATAATTTAGTCATCTATTATAATTAGGAAAAATAGTTTTTTATTCTTAATTTTGAAATTTTTCGCTTTTACATATTATATTCCTAGTCTAGGGACCCTAGATGTCGTGAGAAAGTGGATAAGGCAAAATTGTGCACTTTTCTGTAGGGAATTTTTCACCGTTTTCTAAAATCTAATCACTCTAAAAATTACTTATCGAATGTTGTATTCTCTTGATTCATTAAAAATATATTTTTTCTATTTATCGAAATAAGAACCGTATACAAAATAAAATAAAAATACATCAAGATGCTTCTAATTGTATGTCAATTGCTTATACTGCAATCACCCATTGGTTGAAATATAGCACTTTAATAAAAGTTCTCTATTAGGAACTGTCTCTATGTCTCACGGCTATTTTCTTTTCAGAAGCCTCGGAGATATCCCTTGATTGGTCGCGTATGGATGAGTTACAAGAAAGGTGGTGCGGATGACAATAGTCATCCACTAAGTTTTCTGGTGTTTTAGCAACAGGCATCTTTTTTAATCCCTTTATTTTCAAAAATACTTTACAAAGGATATGAGAAATAAATTATTTACTCAAAATAATTAGATATAAAGAAAGTACATAGATCATTATCAAAACATACCAAGTTGAAAATAATAATTACGGGGAAGGTCGCGTGGATGACAAACGAAATAATTCACTCACATAGCAGAGTACTTCAAAAATATCAGTAGGGGGCGTTCAATGTAATTATAACTGACTCCAATGTATTCATTTTGCTAATGTAGACAAAAAAAAAACAAAAGTAATTGAAATGTCTCGCGGAGGAAAATGTTTAGCCAACTAAAAAAAATCGGAATTATAAGTCGAGAATATCCTTTAGCAACTAACAGAGCTACTGAGACCCTTTCTGACTCTAGGCTCGTCATATTCATCCATGCCAAAACATATATAAAGAAGCGTTGTTTAGAGCAGTGGAGAACTATTGTAATCCGCGCGACCACTCGAGGGTTAAAGATAAGTTTGTGACAAAGTAAGCAGCATTAAGAATTTTGGATTGTAAGGGTTGGCTACGAGAGGAATTGGAAGGTTTAATGGAGCTCCAAATCTCAACTCCGTATGTCCAAATGGGTCTAATTACTGTTATGTAAATGAGTCTTTTGCAATTAATCGGAATGTTTGAACTTCTGTCTAGTAAGTGTTGAAGGAGTCAAAAAGTACAGGAAGTTTCTTGTCGTTATAGTTTGGTATACAAATGTTTTTGTGGGATATCATTGAAAACTGTCTTTGGAGACAACCTCACTCAATTCTAATACATCTTTATAGCCGCAGCATTGTACCTAAAATCCATTCCAGCAGCCACAATGATTTCCGAACAAATAGGTAGTTACACTATTAAAAATAAATCATAAATAAAATGCAATAGACGCCTAATCAGCTTTTTGGCATTCTTGTTAATTGAATTAGGTGACAAAATAAGGTGTATTAGTTACGCATATTTAAAGAACTAGCTCATTAGTTTGGCCGACTGGTCTCCTCCCCTCCCCTCCCCTCTGATGACACCGCCCACCTGGAGTGCACAATAAGAGACCCAGATGGAGGTAATGGAGAAGAGGCATTTAGCCGACACCCTGCCAATCCTAACTATTAATTACCCCTCGGGAAGATGAAAGGTGCCGACGTAATGGTGCAACTCATAACCATACTCCCAACGGTTCAGTAATAAAATGTAATTAAACAACTTCCCAGGCCCTTCTTTGCATTTTATTTATGCACTTCTCTCCAATAGCCTATTTAAATCTGAATGCATTATGCTCAGAAAAGTCACTTCCTAAGTATGTTCTGCAACAAGTATATACCAGTGGAACGGATGCTATAATAAAAAAAAAAAAAAAAAATCGATGTCAAGGAAATTCAAAAGATGCAGTAGTAGTGCAACACGTTTCACATACACACAAAGACAAATGAAGCAGCGGACAAGTTCCCGTTAGAAAAGCCATTCGCATTGGCCAATACACATGACCAAATTCTTAACCTATAGGAGGCGAACTCCCTACCTCCAACGTTGGACCAATGAGAAAAGACTTGTCCTGAGATCGAGAACTTGATTGGTGAATTGCAGGAACACGCCTTCCGTGTTACGAAAGTGACATTGCGACATTCAGAGCGGCAACCCTTCCAGCTGGCAGCAAGTATGTAATGCACTTAGCAGTATCCCCACTATAGCCCAGAGTGCTGAGTTTTTCAAGTTTATAAACAAGGATGTAGAAAAGGACTCGTAACTATGATGGTTTATAGCTTAAATGTGTTTTGTTTTAGCAGTAAATATTAAATTTTAATCTGAAAATCTTCAAAGAAAGACCTCATAGACCAAAATATTATTACTTCTGTGTGAAAAGTGTTTTCTGGGTTTCGAAATCTTAAATGCTAGAAATAGAAATTTACTACCGTTTGATAGGTTAAAATATCAAATGCAATATTACGATTAAAACAGATTTTTAAAAAGGACTAGTATCTTTAGACTAAGAAAAAGCACTTCATAGTTCTGCGTTAGTATTATTATATCCTATTAATATCTTTACTCTGTGTCACAACAACTCCTAACGAATGTTTTATTGCAAGCCACAACGATCTTGACAACGTGCTTTTCTTTATCTTTAAAAAAGGAAAAAATACATAAATTTTATGCTCTATAACCCAATCAAATTAATTTCTTTCACACTGTAGCCAGTTCAAAATATTTGTAGATATCCACTTGGAATGCGACTCGACAACATCAAAAGACGTTCTTCAGAGGTATTTTTTAGCATAAATTTAATGGCTTCCATAAATTGGAAAAGTCTCTTGTGAACGGTGAGATTAAATGATGATATACATAAATAAATAAATGTCATCCAATTACTAATTTTTATAGCTCGCCCAGGAACTGGTTCTGATGATCACTCTCTGTGACCTCACTCATCGCCAGTAGGGAATCTCAAGCATTCCAAACCGACAATGCTCTCCAGATCTTGCCAATGGTTAGGAAGGTCGAATAATAAATTTGGATTAGATATTGACTGATATCTCAGCGGTTCCAGGGAAAAGATACTGAGCAACATCTAAGGTAATCATCAAGAAAATAGCTTTACTTTATACGTCAAAGTAAACCTATATATATCGGATATATACAGTGTAAACGAAAATATTAAAAAATAATCTATGAAATTTATTATTAGTTAACCATTAACTGAAAATCGAAACCCATCCAACAATCAATTACTCTTAAATTGTGCTCTCGAAAATGGATAAATACAATTTTAATACAAGCCTTAAAAATTCCTATTAACTTTCAAAGAAAACGAAAGGTTAGTAAAATATTTGAATATAAATAACAAAATGGCAACGAAGAAACTTACACGGTCCCAGTTGAAATAATAACTATTCATTTAAATTAAATTCAATGTATCACTCATTATCTACTGATCCTTGTTGAACAGGACCACTACCTAGGACTCCAGCTGGACAAACGTTTAACTTTGAATCCACATACAAGACTTAAACGAAAAGAAACTACTCGTCGTTTTAGACTTCTTCAACATTTACTGGACAAACGCTTTGAGGTGGCAATTAATTACGAAAGACTCATATACATGACCGAGGCGTCTGAAAAGAAGGTGGCCTCTGGACCTCCTAATATAGAACTGTTATTGAAGTTCAAAGGCCCTGTCCTGAATCCAGCTTGTTCTCCGGGAATTATATGCGCAAATTCTTCTTCCAGTGTTCAACTCAGGCTGCTGGTTACTGTTATTACACAGTAGTTTTTACAATTTTTTTTTTCTACCTTTCTTAAAGATCGTTGTAATGCAGCCAACCTTCCACTCTTCTGGCACTTCACCTTTATTTATGCAGTTAGTCATGTAACATGAACAAGATTGTATAAGTTCTTTTGGTCCATTCTTTAACCAGCAACAGACATATTATTTTTCATCTTCTTGAGAGCTAAAGTAATTTCATCGACTGATATTGATCGATATTCACCTCTCTTTCCCGGATTTCTATTATCCTACTAGTCGCCTGGGTAATATATATCGGTCATTCTTCTGTTTTATCCATATCAGGTCCAATCCTGTTAATTAGTTTTTATTTATGTCTTTTAATCTTTTCCATGCCATATTGCTTTTTTTACCCTGCATATATATCTCAATTAGTTCACAGTTACTTTCCCAAAATATACTGATTACCTTTTTCTATTTTTTTAAACTTATCTGTTGGAATTTTTATATTCCTTGTGGTTTTGCGCGTTTTTGTTTGAGAGTCATTTCATATAGAGTTCTTTCTCTTCTTTGACAATCTACATCCCACCAATATTTGGCCTGCCTTTTTCCTTATAATTCTTTTCCAAGGCCTTGATGGATGCACCTTTTTTAAATCCTCATAGTTGTTTTCCTCTTTTTCGTTAGATCTTGTACCTCTTGTACTTTGACTATTTTGGCACAGATATTTTACTAATCCTTGTCTCAGACTCTTTAGATTACATTTTATTTGGTTTCCCTAGAAGAAGTTGTTTTGCCATTATAGAAAAGTGTAAATGATAATAAACCTCCAACTATGCTGTGCCACACTCTGAACATCTCATAGCTCTAAAATCACACACAGCGATAGTTGGATTTTTCCTCACTGTGATATAATCTATAATACTTCTAAGATTCCGTGTATGTTGCGTTATGTAAATTTATGGATGGTTTTGAGTTCGAAGAATGCGTTCGTGATTCTAAGGTCAGTATTTTGACATAAGCTTTTTAATCGAGTTCCATTACCATTAATAACATCTTCCCCTACTACGTCACCAGGAATTTCTTTACGAACTCCAGCATTTAGAATGTTTCATATTTTCTAACTAAAACTGTGCGAGCCTAATAAACAAGCAACAAACAGAGCTTACTTATTTAAAAAACTTGAGTACATAAAATTAAATTCAAGTCATAATGTACATAAAATAAGCAATTAAGTTAAACATGAATAACAGTAGTGAATGCAAACTAATTTTTTTTTTTTTCTGTGGCTGCATTATAACAAATACAAGGATGACATTTTTTGTTTATTTTAAAATAGATGTTCCACATGCAAGTAAGCTCCACAATCTTCGAGATTGAGAAATAAATCTAATTATATAGGAAGGACTGTTATTAATGTCCTCAGGTCGTTTAGAAATATAACTGCCTGTGGTAACAGTGTTCGCGTGACAACATTGAGGTGTCAGAGGTTTCGTTAGTTCGAATGATATTAGGACCCCAACAGTAGCATAGTTTAACTCGAAAACATAGTTATGATAACTAGAAAATAAATTAAAAATAAAGGTTCCTTTATTTAAACAGTTACATTTTAAAAAAAAACTGAATAATTTAAATCTTTAACCAAAGAAGGTAAATTTGAATTAACTTGCTTAATCAGATTTCCTCATATATATATATATATATATATAAATTTAATTAACTTGCTTAATCAGATTTCCTCATATATATATATATAATCTTATTTTATGGTCTAACTGACGTTTTTACACTTTGATTCGAGAAATGTTCGATGATGAAATGACCGTATTCAAGCCCAAATTCATTAGATGAAGATCTTGGGAAATTCGATTTGTTTTAAATTGTAAATTATTAAAGTTATATTAATTTAAAATTTGAATAATTGAAAATCCTTTGTAAGCTACTTTGGTAGAGGACTATGACGAATAGGGAATCGTTATAACTAGATAACTAGATCAATGAATAACAAAAGACTCATCCACATGACAAAATAATTAGACCTATTTGGACGTATATGAGTTTTTGGGTTCCGTTAAATCTTTCATTTCAGCTCTATCTATTTATTTTTTTTTTTAATGTTGGATTTTCCTCATTTTCCTACTGTTTACAGATAATCATTAAAGTGTGAAATTATTTACAAAAATAAAAAAAACATGTTAATCATGTAGAGGACTTTAGACCGGCACATGTATACTAAAAAAAATTTTTTTTTAAAACTATTTATTGATATTTACAACTGTACATTAATATACATCAAGTAAATTTGAAGAAATGATTATAATGACATGTAAATCACTTGTGAAGAACTACTCACTAGTAGCACTTCAAAAAATGTTGTAAACTAGAAGGTCTCTTGGCCATCTTCTTTTCAGACGCCTCGGTGGGTTATCAGGTATCGAATGAGAAGCAAGTTGAGGACTAATGATTCGTGTGGGAGTGCAGTTTAATATGAAAGGATTGGTATCTGGTTTGGGCTAAATCAGCAACATATGGAACATTGAGGTCTTTATAGATAAGTTTATTCGTGACAAAGTAAGGAGCATTAAGGATTTTTCGAAGGATTTTGGATTGTAAGGATTGGATTCGAGAAGAATTGGATGGTTTGGTGGAGCCCCAAAGCTCAACTCCGTATGTCCATATAGGTCATGTCCATTAACTGTCATGTAAATTAGTCTCTTGTAATTTATTGGAAGCTTTGATCGTCTGTCTAGTAAATGTTGGAGTAGTCTATAACGACGGGCCGTTTCTTGTCGTTTTAGTCTTGTATGTGGATTCCAAGTGAGACGTTTGTCCAAATGGAGTCCCAGGTAGCGGATCTGTTCAACAGGGATTAGAGGAATATCATGTATACTAAAAATGATTTGGAATTGTAAATATGTCAATAAAGCCTTTTATCATAATAATTATTATTATTAATCCTTACAATCTAAAATTGTTTAAAAAATCATCTATTCTTTTGATCACGGGTAGATTTTTCTATTCACAAAGTTGATAAAACTAAGTTTACATTTAAATTTATTATTTATTTTTTTTATTGAATAACTACAAGCTGTCTCACTCAAGGACAAAGAGTAATATAAATAAAAATGAATCTATACAATTAAATTAATTTGATAAAATAGTTATTTATTTCTTGTTCATAGACCATACTACTATATTAGACATTTTATCATAGCAATAATAATACAGGAGGTAAATTAACCCTTACTTGTTGTATGCGGACTCCTTAGATTCAAATCATAGGATAAGTCCTTAACTAGTGCTGCAACAAACAAGTTTTTTGGGTTGTTGAGGCTTTAACATCTTAAGTTACTCAAATTAGAGCAGCAAGGAGGGGTTATCTTACAGGTTATCGGCCTATTATAGTTAAATTGCAAAGGTCGAGGTTCATTCCGTGGGTACACTACAAAAGAAATTTCAACTCACTCAGGCTTCGAACCGGCACCACGGAAGTATAAATAAATATATACAAAAGACAATAAAATTATTTCCACTGCAGTGGATAACGTTCTTCCACCAGGATAGAGAATGGCAAATTTCGTTCTTTAAAATAACAATACATGACTGGGCTAACTATCCTCATATTTAAGTGTCTGGTCGCTAGTACAAAATTTTGCAAACCAAAATTGTACCGATAAATTAATATTATTTTTCTAGCATTCCGTAGCTTCTATGTTTGTACCCATAGAGCAAAATCATGAATTGTTCAAGTGGAATCAAGGCTTAAAAAAATTAACTAACTTTTCATTAAGTGAAACAATCGGGTTTCCATGGATAAAATCAGTTTTCAGTGTCATTAAATTAAGGAAGAGCTAATATAAAAATGAGTAACACAAATTATAAAATTACGGAATTATTTTGCCAAGTTGAGGTGCTTAAGAAGTAAAAAAAAAAAAAAAAATACAGAAGAATCATAATCATTGACAAAATTAATCAACGAGTATATAAGAAGAAGGTGATTAGGGGTGCAGTCAGGCTGAAAAAACAAGTCCGAGAAAAAACACAAGAAACCATGCAGTATTTCCCTTATAATCCTACACAATATGTGTCACTTTTAAATTGACATTGAAAGAAGGTAAGTTAACATTACATATAAATAATAGCATAATAGCATAACATTATAAATAATAGCAATTATTATTTATAAAATTTAATAAATTATATAAAGGACATTAACTATTTTGTAGGGATTTGAAACGAATATCCTTCAGTGGCTAAAGTGGATAATAATAATGTATTACTATCACATTTTTTAAAAAAAATAAATAAAACTTAATTCATTAATTGAACAGCTACACATATATTTTTTTCAGAACAGTTCAGACCACACAGTCTTTTAACCCTTCACTTTAAAAAAAAATATTGGTATTCGTAGCGCAAAAGTAAACTGTGTAATCTATAATCTTTAAAGGCATGATTTAGAATCCCAACCATTTACGCAACGAAGTATCAGATTCCATGTCAGGCATAAAAATTCGGACTATCTCCTTAAGAAAATTTATTAAAGGAGCTAACTCTTGTTCAATGTTGGTTTTCAAATAATTAATCTTAAGCTAAACTATCAGCCCACCGAAAATTTCAATTAAAAGTCGTTAAATAAATATCCAGAAAATTTGAGGGGCGAACAACCAGTGATTTGAGAAGAGGGAAAGGCTCCCGCGGGGATAAATCTTGTGGCGGCTCCAGGACCGCGGGCGATCCCGCCAATGTTCTCTTATCTGGGCTATAAAAAGTTTTTTTTCAACAAACGAATGGAGAACTAAAGTGGAATGGTCAATAAAACTATGTTTCCTAAAATTATTTGAATAGGAACGAAATAAATTTAGGAATAACGAAGAAAATGTTTTACTTATTTTAATGCAACTGTCAAAGAAAAGCACCGACCGAAAAAACTCCAATTTGATCATTTATGATAATTTTACAAATCAATTTACAGACAATATCAAATTTTCCTGATATATTCCCACGGAAAATTTGTACATTGAGGTTCAGAATATTTGAATTATTATTCAACGTTAGCAATGAGCTTATTCATACTTGTTTATTACCCCACTCTGTTTTCGAAATTACTTTCTTCAGCCCTCAAACAAAACTTTCTTCTGATTAAGTAGTGCTGAAATCGTTGGCAGATCAAAGTCAATGAATCAGAATACTAGAATGTTAGTTTCAACCTACGTCACAGATGTCTGCCTCTTGTTCAATTTAAGATTATTGCTACCCTTTATGTGTATATGTATAGAACAATAAAGTTTTTGAGGTACCTTTCATCCCATTCTGCACCACAGCAAAAAACAAAAATCTACTGAAACAAACAAATTCTTAATTTTATCCCAAAATTAACCCACCCATATTTCTCTTAGTCACTGGACTATACAGCATCCATTTATTTATTTTAATTAGCATGACATTGCTTTATTTTTTTTCTAAATCAGAGATAATGCTTTTTACAGCACTACTAATTTTGTAGTGCTATTTGTATTATATTTTGGCATTTGGTAATATTCATCCAATCAAAGTATTGTATTAACAATATTATATATATGCTAAAATAAAAGACATAAGCATATCTCTGAACTGTAAAGGATGATTAAGGGCGCAGTATTCGAATCCCTTAATCAAAGCTTACAATGTTAGCCGAATATCTGGCATAGTAAATTTATAATACTCGTATACTTAAGTGTTTTTATATGAAGCACCCTCAACTATACACGACCAATTAGCCTACCACAAAATATGTTTTTGGTTTCATAACATAAACATAGAAAAAAACAAGAAATTTTCAACGGTATTTGAACTGTAATAAGAATGGGAGTTTACACCATTAAGAGAAAAAAAACCTTATTTAGATTTTTTTTTTGCTTGTTTCGGAATTATTCATCATATTGAAACCACGGTGTGAGATTTACTTGTGAAGGCAACGGCCGAATGAAATACAATTTGATCCCGTCAACACCGCACCCTTACATATACAAAGATAAATCAAACATATTTTTGTCTGGTAGGAATTATTATAGAAAAATTTAAAATGCTTCCTGCGACTTGAGTTGGAAAACTCTTGGCGGAGGCTGGAAAACACTTCTAGGAAAGAGTATTGGCTGGCATTGCTCGGTTTGGAATCCACAGTTCGAAATTCCGCCTTTAAACCTCCCTTGCGCATACCGCCATTAAACGTTGCAAAACGACGTTGAAAGTTAAAATTCCTGGGCGGGAGAGTCACCATCCTCTCCTCGGCTAGACCCACTTCTTTATTTTTTCTTATCGAAATGAGGCTTTTGAGATATCGCCGCGCGTTAATGTTCCCTAACCTCGGCCACTCCTCGGAGAAATCAATTTGTAAAAGATGATTATATGTTAAAATAAACCATATAAAATATTATCCTTACATTTATAAAGGGAACTAATTGAACTGGACTTAAATAATTCATGATACACGCATCGCCGAGTAAATATTTATGGCAGACTGATAATAAATATATAGAATTTATATTAAAACTAGGAGGATAAGAAACCTAAATTTCCAATATAATGAAAAAAAAAAAACATAAGATTATTCAATAGTTTTTCAGATGAAGCAAGGATGTAGAAAATGAAAAACAATTATGTTTATGTAGCATTGTAGGTGCATAGGTATTTTTCATACATGCCATAAAATATGTCCAATCTACTTCTCAGCATACTTTATATATTTACGAAATGTTTGTATGTACTGGCAGAAAATCTCATAGGTATAACAACGACTAAAATTCGTGAACATTATAATTGGTATGTAGATTTATTTTATTTTGATAACTGAAACCATATTTCTACTTAATTAAATGAGAATGCTTAGAATCAGAAGTAGTGGAATATGACCGAACATGGTCATTTTGACCAAAAATCAAACGCATCGATACTTTGCTAACAAAAATAAATGTTGCCTTAACCATAAGGGTTGCCGAAATGGCAAGTTTTTCCGTTCGTCCATCCCCAGCGCGAGCGATAGCAAATTACCGAACAGGCTAACAGCTGAAGAGGCAGTTACAATGCTGCATAAATACACCCCTAAAATTCAGTTTAAAATTATTTATTGCTTAAAAATCTTTTGAAATTCTATACGCTATAAAAGCTATTCGAAATTGAAATTTCTGCATATCTTCCAGCCACAAGGCATTTCCATAGGTGTAAAAATTAGAGAGTAAAGAAATTGGTGACGAATCCCAGAAAATCTTGACCAAAGTACCACACCCTCCCCATCTGGTTTCACAATTACCGCTAAATACTGCCGAAAAGACAGTAAAAACAAAGATTCTCTCATTCGAAAAAGAAATGAAAATAAGCTACTTTCCAATTGTGACTAATCACTCTATACGAAACGGATTGTATTCAGTTTTGTGAATTGTTATCGTATCCAATTTCTTCTTAGACAGTGAGAAGCGTTAAAAAAAAAATACATTAAAAAATAATAATTATTTGCACATCTATGGATATGGCAATTCGAAATTCCGAAATGACATAACTTCTTAAAATCTGTTTTATCGACACCTCAGAGGACTTGAAGTATTATTGAAACGTGCTACCATTTTCATCTTATTTAGTAGAAGAAAAAATAATGATAATAAAAAAAATATATATATATAACTAACAAAAGAAAATTTAAATAAATAAAATTGTACAAAACTAAAAATTTATTTATGATATAAATACATCATATTTCAGGCGCTATCTCTACTTTCTTCCGGGTAGGAAGGAGTGAAGAAGATTGTGGAGAAGCCCCACGCCCTTGAAGGGCTGTGAATAGGCCTTTTTATGATGTTTATTGTAGGTCTTGATTGATGGAATTTAAAGCTGATGCAAAGATCATGATGGCAGTGGCTCGGAATGGTATATATAGGAGCGGCTGCTTGTACGAAATATAAGACAGAAAAATATTGACCCCCCTATAAGACCTATAAAAAAAAAATGTAGTTTACTTTTCCTAGCATTTTTATAACATTTCTTTTTTAAAATGCATTATTATTTATTAGAAATGTTTTCTACAGCAGTAAAATGTAATTAAGGTACCTCACCACAGCTCATTTAGAGGAAGAATTTATTGAGGAATACGTTCCTGAAAAAGAGATTTTATTAATAGGAATTGCCGATTTTACTATGAAAATGCCTGACTTCGTTAAGGAATAGTTGTGCATTAAACATTAGAAAACCTAGGAATTTCCCATCCGCCCCTTCTTCCTTTGTTAGTCCAGTAAAATAAGGGTTTGCCGAAGAAAAAACTGCCGAACTTTTATTCTCAACGGATCTTTATGTTTTTTGGGGTGCTGAATCCGAATCTGAAGTTTGCTACCATGGTACACGTTGGCTTCATACTTAAAATGGCAAAAAAAATAAATACATAAAAAAAGCCCAAAATACCGTTTTTTTTTTTACCTGTAACACAAAAACGAAGCTTTTTTGTAAAAGCTACCTACGAAATGATAGGTCCAATAGTAGTAAAACATTTTTCCAATAGTAAATTTGACCAGCTTTTAGTAAAAAAAAAATAATAATAATAAATTTTATGCTGAACGAATATTTTTTAAGTTATAGTGAAACATGTGCAAAAAAACCTGGATTTCACAACAGTGCGGGGTTTTTTTTAGGGATATTATTAAAACTTCGTATGTTATAGTCTAATAGTAAATTTAATCAGCTTTAAGATCGGATAGTTATCGGATAGATAAGTTTCGGAGTTATAAATAAAAGAGTACGACAAACATGTTTTCGCAGAGAAGTGGAACTGACTGCCAATTGGTCAATTTCAACAATTTTTTCCTAGACCATATCTTCGCAAAAAACGGTATTTCGGAGTTGTTTTTTTCATTTCATGTGTACTAATTTCAGCTACAATTAATATTTCAAGACTTTTTCGAAAAAAAAAAAAAAAAAAAAGCTTCGTTTTCGTGATGGACTATATCGTCGCCAGGCATCTATCACAAGTGGGATGCGTTGCAGAGAAGGCTATTGAATCACCTTCTACAGTCAGTTAACCTTCAATAAATAAGTTCATAAATGCTGTTTTTAAGGACACTGTTTTACAGATCTGCCAGGATCTTACGATTTTTTCTAGAAGGACATCCTTGGCCACTCTCTCCATCCACAATTAGAATTAGCTTTCTAAAAAAAAAAAAAAAAAAAAAAAAAAAAAAAAAAAAAAAAAAAAAAAAAAAAATATTGTAATGATTGAGGAGAAATTTCTAAAGATTAATTACTCTCAAAATTAAACAATATATTGTTAATTGCTTATAAAACTATTGCGTTAAAAAAAATATCATACAACTAAATTCTTTATAGTTAATATAAATTAAATTGATACTTTCTTAAATACTTAATTTTCTTATTTTTCAAAATCCCTTAAATAAATTTTCTAACTGTAAAAAAATAACAATTTCCGATAGATATTAATGGAGGTTATAATTGCAATAATTATCACAAAATAATTGCCTCAAAATTGACAATATCTCTATTCGTTTTCCAGCAATTCGTTCATATATAAATTCCGATCTCCCTTTTCTGGCTTTATTCCAAAGGGCATTATTTTATATTATTATATTTAACTTAATTTAAACGTTCAAAGCTCCCAATTAATTACAAAAGACTCATTTACTTGACTGTGATTAGACCTATATGGACGTACGGAGTTGAGCTTTGGGGCTCTACTAAACCATCCAATTCTTCCCGTATCCAATCCTTACAATCCAAAATCCTTCGAAAAATCCTCAATACTCCTTACTTTGTCACCAAAAAACTTACCATAAAAAATGTTCCATATGTTGCTGATTTAGTCCCAAGATACCAATCCTTTCATAGTAAGCTCCATAACCACTCAAATCCCATAGTTTCTCAACTTGCTTCCCACTCAATTCCCGATAATCCTCCGAGGCGTCTGAAAAGAAGATGGCCCAGAGATCTTCTTGTGTAGATTTTTTTATTTTTTAGTGAAGTGCTACTGATGAGTAGCTCTTCTCAAGTTTAGGCATGTTATTGTAAACTTTTTTTTTTTAACACATTTACTTGATGTATACTTGTACAGTTGTAAATTTCAATAAATTGATTAATAAAAAAAAACTTAATTTAAAACGAAATAATGGATAATTAAAAATCTTATTCAGTATTGGCACTTGTAATGCACCTATTTATACTCAAATCACAATATCTGAATTTCACAATTTTGTGGTAACATTTAGAAAACAAGATCCAAATAAGTATCAAAAATACGATATGTGAGAAATTTCAAAATAGAAAATGAAATAGATGACTTGCCCAAATGGGTTATTTCTTTGTAATAGTCAATCTAAGAGCACGGATGACTAACAACTTTAATATTTCATTACGTGATCAGGAATCATCGATTCTTTCTGTCTTTCAACACGAATGGGTACTAATGGACTTCATGGACGCATGAATTGAGATACATATACCGACATGATTAAAGACCGAAAACATGACTTGCAAACTTTATGATTGATTTTCGCCATCAATTATTTGATTAAGGTCGTTTTACAGTGATTTGAGAATTGATTTTCACTGTGATTCCGAAATGCAGTTATTTATTTATTTATTTTAATTTTTCATCTTTTTATGGTACAAGAACCATGGCGATCATTCGAAAAGCACTTATTCTTTTACATCAATAACAAGAATATATAAAAAAATAAAATAAAAAATAAGAGAAATAAAACTGAAAACGATAAATCATACAGTTTACCACTTTCAAGCTACGGCGATTATCAATCCTTCAGAAAATGTATTGGGTTCAATACATATCCCTCTCTTCGAAGGAAGGGATGTATAATCTATAAGAAACATAATAAATTTATATTATATATTACAAAAAAGATTAAATTAAAAAAAAATAAAGTAAAAGACTAAGCGAGTTTACTATCCGCAAGCCAGCGAGTTTAAAAGCTAGCAAGTTAGGTAGCGAGATGGAGATAATGACACACAAACGTTCTCACTCTATCTAGCGAGTTCGATTCATCTGTGGTATTATATTTCGCTATACTTGTCTGAGTGTTCTAACGATAAAAAAATCAGTGTACACTGTGTTATAGGATTTAAACTACACCTACTACTTACAATCTATGATTTTTACCCCACTTTTCTGTTCGTTAATTACTTCCATTCCTTTTTTTTTATATATATATTTTTTTTTAT
Organism: Euschistus heros; assembly: GCA_003667255.2. NCBI lineage: Eukaryota > Metazoa > Arthropoda > Insecta > Hemiptera > Pentatomidae > Euschistus > Euschistus heros. The sequence continues at coordinate 128,044 of RCWM02000087.1, forward strand.
AGCAAGAGCTAAAATAACTGCTTCCTCGCGAACTATATCCGTCGACATTTTGAACTGAAGCTGACAATTGCCAGAATTAACTCTCCAAAGGGGGTTATAAGGATGTATGGAACAGAATAATGATTGAGCCAGAGGATTGAGAGAGCTGGAACGATTGTGGTGTAATTTCAAAAAATTAAGAGGTTGGATATTGAAGATGTAATTTATATTGTGAACATTATGCAGGATTTTATTGGGATTATGTCTCGAATGTATTATGGAGCTTTCACTATTACACGGAGAATATTTGATTCGAAGGATTGGATACAATTTTTATTCGAAGTTTTTGTACCTCACAGCTTAAGTACATTGATCTAAATAGGTTTTGTAATGGTTTTGAATACAAGAGGTTTGTTTTCAATGAAAATATGAGATTTCCTTTTTAGTAGTCTATACAGTTGGCTGAAGAGCCTTATAAGTTCATGACATTTGGGCCGATTGAAGGGTTCCACATCATAATACAATTAAAAATTAATTTAAAAAAATGTTAAATGGATTTTTTATTTAGTGATTCCAATTCGCTGTTGTACGAAAAAATAGCTATTGAAATAATTTAGTTAAACGAAATGTGTTTAAAAAAAAAGAAGAATGAAAAGCATCCGTCATTAGGGTTAACAAGAAACTGTGAACTTCAATGAAGACGTAACGAGGACTAAGGTTTTCTCAAAGATGTTGAGGACAATGTTGAGAGAGGCCTCTGTTGAAAGCTGAGGAGGAACATGTATATATGCAATTCCCTACGGCGAGGGGTCTGGGTACAGTGAGGTGTGAGGCACCATCAGCGGCTCATTCTATCCACAGGGTTATAAATCCGTCAGCGGGGCAAGCTTCTTTAACTAGGCCTCCTTAGCGGAATGTGGGTGTGAGCTGGTACCTGGTACCTAGCCAACTGCGCTAGGATAATAAAATAAGTGTGTACCCCTCAACGTTCCCTGGAATGGGGCTTAAGTAATAATTCGTGAGGAGCGTTAAAGTTCACCTGGTCATCCGGCGGACAGGAGATAAGGCTGCACAGAGGGAAAGTGCCCATTGTCTACAGCCACATCCCGCCCGTCTTCCACCACCTTTGTCCGTTATAGTCCAACAATAATTAGTCATGAACCTACTTGATGGGTTCTATATCAATCATCATGATGCTGGAAAGAGAGGATAACTAAGGAGAGTAACTGATTGATCAGATTAAAAAGGTGTTGTATAGGATGGTGAAAGAGAAACTAAAAAGCCGTCTGGCATGTTACAAGTGGGTAAATGTCCTAACGGTGGAGAGAGCCGTAAGAGTATGGAATGGGTTATTTCTCACCTTAAAGATTTGGGTGTTCAATGGAGCTAATCTCAACCTTATTAATATTGCCAGATATTTTTTCATTATTTCAGTAGATTATTATTTCATTTAGTTAAAAAGACAAAACATGAAATAACATGGACGTCCTTGTTAAAAATTTCAAATTCAAAACTTTTGAATATGTTTTTTTTTTATAATTCAAAATGACTATAAATGTTAAGGCCAAAACTTTGGAATAGTTAAATTCTTAAAGATGTAAAGAAAAAAAGTTTATTTACTATATGTAGTTCAAGTTCTATTTGATTCCATAGTTTTTTAACATGATCTCAAGAATTTTTATAATTTTTGGTTTTTCAAAGGTACTCACCAAGTATATTGAATATTCTAACTTTCAAATTTTTACAGATATTACTGAAGTATGTTTGGAAAATACTAAAAAGCTACCTTTATTTATTTTATTTCAATTATGTTTCTTCCTTATTACTCCGTTAGCTGTATGCCTGGGATTTCTGACTAGGAAAACATAAGTCTAACAAATAAAGGTAAACATAAAATCAAACAAAGGTTTATATATGTTTCGATAATATAAGCAAAATATAAATAATGTAAGGGAGGCACGATAGCTCAGTGGGTAAAGCGCTTGACTACCATGCTCCTGCGCCCGAGTTCGAGACCTACTGAAGGCAGAAAAATTATATCCTGTCATTTCAGCCGTGGATCGGATTCGAGGTCAGGAGACCTTCCTGAGGCACACCCAGCCTCTTAAAATTGGGGAAAAACCTGGCCATTGAGTGTGAATTACCAAATCACCTCCTTTCACACAACAGTCTTACTGAACCCAAGATAGTCCAGTCAATGAGGGGTGTAGAGTGCATGAATTATGCAATAATTTTTTACATCGTAGCTTCGTTAGAAGTAGCTATAAGATAAACATACTAAATGTCCCCGCCCCTGGGGGTGAACTAACGGTGGGGGCGGGGGAGGGTAGAAGTTCAATGTTTTTGGTTTTTCGATTATATCTCGAAAACGGTTGACTCTAAAAAAATATATTTCAAACAAGCGTTAAAGCTAACTAAATTTCCTATAAAATTAATTTCACACAAATTTATCGTAATTCTAACTGTTTTTAAGATATTCGTTATTGAATTTTCGGGTGATTTTCGGGAAAATACAAATGTAACCTCACTTTTTGTCAATTATTGCTTCTAGTACATTTCACGATCGTTTCGCAGAACAAATGTCAGAATCAAAATTGTAAAGCATTAAATTTACTTTAATTTAATATTTACGTTTCTGGTATTTGAAACAAATGTTTAACAAAAAGTGAGCTTATCATTTTTTTATTTCTAAAATTATCGAAATTTAATAACGTAAATCTCGAAAACCGTTGGAATTGCGACAAATATGTACATAATTAATCTTATAAGAAATTTAATTAGCTTTAATTTTGATTTATAGCATATTTTGCTAGAGTCCACCTCCCCACCACTCTTAGGTCACCCCCCAGTGGTGGGTACTTTTAGTATGTTTACCTTCCAACAACTCCTAACGAAGCAGTGTAGTCAAAAATTATCGCATATTTCATGTACTCTACACCCTTCATTTCAGCACTCTTTAACTGGAGTTTCACTTCTCTGCACTTGGTACTCAGTTGGCTACAGCAACGAAACTATTTGTTCGATCCAAAATTTCTTTTTTTCTTCAGAATGCTCGTTAAATTTGTTATAAGAACCAATAATTAAATATTGATCAAGTCCCATTAAATACCCATACCAGCACGTTAAAAACCGTTTACTATTTTGAAATCCATGTTTTTTTGGCATAGTTTTCACTATAACTCCAAAACTATTTGTAAGATCTCAAAAATCATTTTTTTCAACTAAAATTTGATTAAATTTACTATCAGGCCTTATATATGAAATTCTGATTAATTCACTTTATACACTCAAACCAGCCCACTGAGTATGTCAATACATACATACATATGTCATACAGTGTCAAAACATACATATTTAGCGTTCAGGCTTGGGTGTATTACAGGACTTAATCAAAATTTCATATATAGGGCCTGATAGTAAATTTAATCAAATTTAAGATGCGAACAAAGAATTTTCATAAACATTTGCTTTAAATACCAGAAACGTATATATGAAATTAAAGTAAATTTAATGCTTCACAATTTTGATTCTGACATTTGTTCTGAAATACGATCGTTGAAGGTACTAGAAGCAATAGTTTGACAAAAAGTGAGGTAACAGTTGTTTTTTTTCCCCAAAACCACCTATATTAAAAACGAATATTTCAAAAATGGTCAGAATTACGACACATTTATAAAGAATTAATGTTATTTAATTATAATTTTATTTTATTATTTGAAATATATTTTCCTAGAGTCAACCGTTTTCGAGATATAATCGATAAACAAAAAAATTTAACTTCTCCCCTCCCACTATACCAGCGGTGTTGAAAGGAGGTGATTAGGCCAGAATTCGCACTCAATTGTGTTTATTGTCTGGACTGAAGACCCTTCATGAGTTGTAAATGGTTGTTTATAGGGTTTTTTTAAATTTTTTTTTTTATTTTTTTTTTTTAAATAATGTAAATGGATAATGTCACAGAAAGTGGAAATGTCACAGAAAGTGGAATATTAAACTCACAGGTTTTTTCACTCAAATATAATTTAATAATTCAGGCAACTAATAAGAAATTATTAATGTTTTTTTTTAATAATTAATTTATTTCCTAGATTTATTATTATTGTATTTTGTATACAGTTTTAAATTTCAGATAAATAAAAAATCAATAATATATATATATATATATAAATGCATTTTTGGTTTTGCATATTAATTTATTTGTTTTATAACTTTCTTTTTTATGGGCTCATGATGGACTGCCTATCTTTTTTGGCGTGTATTTTAATATTTTAAAAGAAAATACTAAAAGTCTGTCTAGAATAGAATATAAGTGAAAAACGCAAAGTCAACAAACATGGTTTTCAGTGCTTGATCGGCGCATACTCAAAACCATGTCTTATTCACTTAGTGCTTCACTTGTAACCACAAGACATGCCAATAACCTGAAAGATATAAAAGCGATTCTCTATGTCCTAGTTGGGGTACATAAGTTGATAACATTTCAACTGACAAACAAAAAGTTAATAGTTCGGCAGTAAGATTTTATGGCTATTGCCAATAAAACATGTTTCAATAATGAAGTCTGTTAACACTTGATAGCAAATCTCTAAAAGTAATTCAATGTTTCTTAGCTGATAGCTTAATTAATATAAACATTAATATAACAACATCAATTACACTGTTGACATTTCAGTTTCAATCAGTTTGGAGAAGATATACAAATAATCATGTTACACGCTTGTTACTACTCAATTAGTTCCGAATGTGGGCTTGTGGGACTTTTCTAATCGATTGTACTTGGAGCTACCCGTGGAAACATAGGAAGTCATTAAACATCTTACACAGTAATAAATAGCTTGTTTTAATTGACATCATCAGTTCAAATGACATTTAAGAGATCCTGGCAAGTGGTTCCCCAAGAAAGGAGCCAAGAAGCGAGCTCTGATTACGCAAAGTAGATCTTTGCAAAGAAGAGGTATTGCTGCTATCACCTAAGGGATGTGGGTCAGTTGGCCCAAACCGCAGGGCTGCCCGTTATTAGACTGTAATGCGACGGGATGTCGTGACTGAACAGATTGGATCATGGGATTGCATGGACCCGATCGGATGAGCTGGCCCTGTAATGCTCAGTCCATTAAGGCAGGGAACAATTAAATCTTTGCTCTCATGGAGCACGTAGTCATGAGAAATAATCAGAAGTTGTTACTTAATCTGGTCCCTGTTATAATTCCACTGCGTCACCCTCCGCCGCCTGGAAGCCACCACATCACCCTGCATCATCCGTTGCTCTCCGATCCGCTGGAATCATGGGGTGGGGATGGGTAAAAATATTTGCAAGGCAATTTACTTATAATTATAAAACTGATATTAAGCACTGATTTCAAAAAACAATACTCAGACTTACGAACGAAAATATTTAAAACGCTTAGCATTTGATAAGTCCACCAAATAAGTAGATCTGATACTAATTATCCCAAGTTTAATATAGTTGTACCAAACTTCATAACAACAATAATAATATTTTTTTTTTTTTAAATAGTAGAACCCTATAATCTATAGTAATATAAAAAAGGACAAGCTTTTTTTCATTTTTGTTCATAAACCAAGAAAACTGCTGAACCAAGTTTTAACTACATCATCTTCATAGTTCTAGGAAGGTTTATCAATAATAAAATCTAATGATTTTTAATCATATTGTTATTAGAAAAGCGAAAAATGTGTGGTGCGCTGTAACGTTTCAAAATCGAACGACAGGTGGCTAGCGACATTCAAGATAGGCCACAAAGGTAAGGTGTTACATAAAGCTTGAAATTGATAATAAAATCTATTCATATTCAATTAAATTATAAAAAAAAGATTTAAATGTGTGGGGTGATATTTGTATCCCGGTGTAGTTTGAAAATTGGCTGATATGAAGTTAGCGCCATTCCGCAACAGAGTTCACAATGGTAAAACTACTAAGCCAATCTAAACAAAATTTTTACTAAATCATTCATATTTCTAGAAAGGCTTAGCAATAATGAAATTTAAAGATTTTCAACTATATTTCTATAAAAAAAGCGGTAAATATTTGGTGCGCTGTGAAGTTTGGTTATCGACCAACAGGTGGTGAGCACCATTTGAGAGAGGTTACAAAGGTATAGTGTTATATAGAGCTAGGAATTTGTGATCAAAATATCTTATTTTCAATTTAATTGTTATTAACCAAAGCTATAAATATATGGAGCGACATGAGGATCCCAGTTGTTTTGAATTATAGAATTAATTTTTATGCAGTTTTTTTTTTTATTTGTTAAAATCGATCATTTGATATGTGGCTATTCTGCAACAGGGTTTGCAATGGTAAAACTATTAAACCCAACTGTACTAATTGGCTTGTACAGTCTTGGCTTCTAACGATAGAAGAGAGCACCTCTACAGTTGATGGTATTTGGATCATGGAATATACAGTTTGTATTGAAACAACGATAAAGGATAAATAAATATAATAAATTATTAAAAAAACGATGTATGTGAGGTGGGACATGTAATTCCAAGTGTTTGTTCTTTTTTTGAAAATATACTGGAGAACTGTCGTTGTAACTATTTAGTTGTAGAACCTAGAAATTATTAAAAAAGCGATGTATCTGAATATTTCAGTTCAAAAGACTACAGTTTTCAAGTTGCTACAAGACTACAAGTTTATTTTGCTTTTACAATTGAAGGGTATTAGGCTAGAAGTCCATCGCCACCTGTTAGCTTTTCCAATGTGCTCTCACTTAAGGTGGTTTTACGGAGGCTGGGAAGAGGATTTTCTCATATTTAGTTGTTTAAGAACCGTTCCTAATGAGGAAGAATATAGACTTCGCAATTTTCATTTGCGATTTATTCGGAAGTATAGTTACTGGATGTTCGCCCTTCTAGCCTAACTTCATTTGAGCAATCGCAAGGCCAGAATTATTAAAGCTTTTTGGTAGATTTTAGTATTAGCTGTTTCTATTACAATCAATTAATTAAAGGTAAGACTTTCCAGGACATTCCATCACCAATGGAATCATTCTGGTAACATCGGGAGAGAAAAGTCGAAATATAATTTATTCGGAAGTCTAATGAATTCATTTTTCCCTGCTTGCATGCTTTCTACAATACAAGATAGTAATCGATAACAAAAATGAAACTTCTTAAAATAATAAAGCCGCAACAGAGGAAGCTAGTATAATAATATAGAATTCATCAAAGTGGTTTCTTCACGATAATTATTTAATAAAAAGTGGAACAAATATAAAAATGATGTCCGTGTATTCTCGGAATACACAGCTTTTTAAACTGTTCAGAAATCTGGCAAACTCAACTCCAGGTTGGTTTAAATAACAGTACATTTTAATATTCAATTTTGGAGAACGTTTAAAATTTACTGTATAGTTGTAATAGACTGAAATTTATGATTTTACATTTTGCCTTTATGTATGGGGGCCTTGTTAAGCCCCTAACAATAATGAGCTAAGGTAGGTCACGGTATTAGCCTGTACTGTTCATTAGTGGTCTATACTAAAACATGGACAATGAGTATGTTATGATAAAATATGTTGTGATTTAGTTTTGTATTTAGTTCAGAACCTGAACTCCGATTTCTGCTCCAAGGTAAGAGATGTTTCTTCAAAGTAAGTCACTTTTAATTTAAGAATACAATGAAAATAAATAATGAACTGTGTTTAGTTCTAGATTTGTCGATGTCGCGTTTGAATGTAATATATGTATTAAATATTAAGCTAAAAGAAATCGCATCGAACAATAAAAACATATCTTATTTATTGTACAAAATAAATATATAAATACAAGGAAAACATACTAGTTCCAATTAAAAAAATGTTTGTAGTTCTCACTTAAGTTTTTTAATAATAACTACAGTAATCTCAAGTTTGATTTGTTTAAAAGAAACTATTTTAACTTGTTATTAGGGAAATATATTAAATTCCGACGTACATCAAATAAAACAAACTGTTTGTTTATTTTTATTTTTTTTTTTAAATCCCTGGCTATCATGGCGAAGAGGCGAAAATGTGCAGTTTTCAATAAGGTGTTTTAACTTGTATTCCTAAATTCTTTTATTTCTTTAAAAGTATCATATACACCAAAATAGACACCTTAAGTTCTTACTAAGAAGCACAACTTAATCAATTTTTACATATAAAAAATCGTCCTTTAAAGATTAATAGTCAACTCTTTTCCAAGGAAATGTAACTTACTTATTAGATGACAACCGCCGGGAATAAAACCACTAAAAAACTTTTTAAATATTTAATTAATTCAACCAAACCTTTATATACATAAAAATGATGATTTATTAGAAGAGTATGAACCAATTCAATTGCATTTATTCAGAAAGTTTCTATTATTTAAACCTGATAAATTTAACTTTTTAATAATTGTATAAATAAAGAAAAAAAAATAATGCATGTATGCCATATTTGCAAAGAGCAAGTAACTGCAATTAAAAAAAAATAGCTCAAACATTTCAATAAAGATATTGAATATATTTAATGTATATAATATATCTATATATTATAAATTATTGACTATATAAGGAAAAAAACATCCAAATAATTATATAGAATATAAAATATTCCAAATATTTTATATTTTATAGAATCTATTTTTAATATATTTTATAGAATATAAAATATACATGGCGGAAAAGGCATGAGGGGGAGCAGAATCCAGTGAATATAGTTTAATCTAGAAAATTTTACATAAATTCAATGTTTAAGAAGAACAACGGGAACCTGTAATTTGGTGATCAAATTCTATCAAACCACCTGTAATTAAATAATAATATTTTATTTTTCCCACCTAAATACCTGCAGTTGCAATTTCAAAATTTTATAATTTTTAACTGTCCTAAATTTTCCTTTTAATTAAATGCAGGTGGCTGCGTCTTTCCTCAGTAGCTGACCTGCTTCAAAACCACCTGCGCCTAGAGCAAGTGAGCTGCGAACGATTCTACTATTTCAACATGTATAAGCCCACATCATAGTAATTGTCTATCAAATTACTAGTAATTAAATCATTAGTCTCAGTAATCTTTGTTGCATAATATTAGTTTGTCAGTAATTAGTTGAACCAGTGTATTCTACACTAATTAAGTTTCATTAACATTAATATAAGGAGAATAGTTGTTAGACTTTAAATATTAATAATATATAGATATTTTTTAATAATTTGTTTTATATTAAAAAAAAAAAAATTTTAAATGCAAAAATGAAATATTTAATTAAATTGTTTTGATAAAGGACCGTCTCATTATTCTACGTTTGGTGCTTGATGAGCCGAAAAAACAAAAGTAAACACAGAGAATAGCAAATCTTATTACAAGGATATGGTAGGAAATGGTAGTTGTTCTAAAAAAACTGTAATATTACGTGATGTTACAAAATATATATAACGTTTTGCTATGAAATATTATTATTATTTTTTGTTTTATTTTTAATGCTTGATTTAATTATTTTATTATAAGTTATAATGCAGATAATTAGTGAATATGTTGTGTGAAAGTACATGCTGTGAAAGACATGAGGGAGAGCAGAACAGCGGCACCACCTGCTTTGATTTTTTTTTTTTTTTCTTTTCAATTGATTTTAAGAAAGCTGTAAATAAGATTTATTGGCACATAGATAATATATTCGTTGTTACAAACAAATTAATGATATTTTATATCATAGTTTAAATTTACACCAAAGTTTTTTGTAGATGGCATATCATTAATGATTGCAGACAAGAAGTAGAGTACAGCTTACATCAAGAAAGTAAATTATATATACTTTTTAACCAGAACAGTAAATAGGAAAATTCACTCTAAACATAGCAGTCGTTTCTCTTCACCCCAATTATTATAAAGAACTCAAGAGTAGTAATGTGTTAACTGCAACTGCTTAGTAGGTACTAGATCATTAACACCCAGTATCAAATACCAATTTGACTGTGGGAGAAAATTTCTTTCTTCATCTATAAAATGTGCATCGACCCTAGAATTAAACTTACAACACAACCAGCATCTACAAAGTGGATTCTTGATCCTTCAATGCGTTGCGGTAAATTAGATTCATCAGCAACTTGAATAAATGTAGGGCAACAAAACAGGCCTGAAGGCAACACCGTTTTTAAAAAAAATAAATATGAATAAAGCATATAGATTCTAACATAAGTGATGTAAGATGCAGAGGACTTAAATTAATAACTGACATAAATAAGAAACGGAATGTTTTAGCAGTCTTCAACATCTTGGTAGAGTTCACCGAGGTGAAGTAGTTCAACGAGGTTACTCAAGTCTTAATCTTTGCAAAGTTCTGAACCTTTTATGTGATCATGCAGTTTATTTTCTAATTCAGACCCTGAAAAAAACAGAATTTTACCCACTGGAATTCAGCAATTAATTTATCAAAAAGAAGCCATATAAGGCTGATGAAACATTCTAGCACATTTGGAACTTCATAACCACTCAGATGGGCTAAAAATTATTCCATTTCTCTCTTTCTCATCTACTTGCATTGTCATCCTGAGGTAAAAACCACCATTAAAGTCAATCTCCGTCCACTTTTCCACACTATACCGATGTACGCTCAAGTCACTTCCTCAGTCTCTATTACACAACGCAGTTCTTTCTATACCAATCTATTGACCCTTAATTTCTCATATATAGTTATTTCCTCAATTATCTTCATTGCATTTATTAGCTATATTATCCTCCATGTGATTTACCTTTAAATATTCTTCTTACTCATTACATTCCTTCGGACCATTCTTCATTTATTGGGTAATCTCATCGTTTCTAAGACCCTACTAAATTTCTTATGAGAACAACTTAACAATACAAAGAAAAGATAAATAATAGACGAGATAAATTGGTTGAGTATTGTTAAATATAACTGAGTAAATATTAAAAGAATCACTCTAAATAAAAAAACAAATGACACATGTGAGCTGAAGAGTGTGTGGTTTGAAGCTAATTTGGTGCACTATTGATAAGACTAATCATGCAATCATCATGTAATCACGTAATCATGAAATAATATTAGATAACTAATTTCCTGGAATCAATTATCTAATTATTTTTTTTCAATAAACCAAATCATTAAGTGACTAAAAAACGAACTGAAATATTTAATCATGATAAAATTAAATGATTTATTCCAGAAAATTAGTTGTCAAAGGCTAACGATGAAAAAACTTTTTTACTTAAAACACCTTATTTTTCTGTTTTTTAGGGTGCTAAATTCAAATATGACACTTATTAAGCCGTATCACCTACCATTTTTTCACATTTGCACATCAATATATTAATTTTTTTGATTTATTACAGAATTTAACAGCTTTAATATACTACAAATAAAATTGTAAAATAATTTGTGCTGGATGTAGAAGAGATGGCAGAACTGCTGAAACTGATACAGATATAGATGAGCAAGATGATGAAGAGTTCCAATGTGCTACAGCAAATATAGAGCCTAAGCTGTTTACTCAGATTGAGCTTAACGACTTAGTTAGGGATCTTGGGTTAACAAAAGAAAAAGCTGAATTGCTTGGTTCTAGACAAAAAGAAAAGAACTTGTAGGCAGTTGGAACTAGTATATATGTATATAGGAAGAGAGAGCAGCAGTTTTCGAATTTTTTTGAACAAGAAGGTGATTTAGTGTACTGCTCAGACATTCCAGGTCTGATCAAAGAGTTTGGTGTTGAATACAAAAAAGAAGACTGGAGGCTGTTTATTGATTTTTCCAAAACTAGTATAAAAGCTGTTTTATTACACAATAGTAACACTTATGCATCTATACCTGTTGGCCATTCTGTACATATGCAAGAGAGCTATGAAAACCTAGAAATAGTGTTGAATAAAATTGGCTATACGGCTCATGGTTGGATGATAAGTGGTGACTTGAAAGTAACATGCATGCTTCTTGGTCAGCAGGGCGGTTTCACCAAATTTCTATGTGAATGGGACAGTAGAGCAAGGGATCAACATTGGTGCAAAAAGAACTGGCCTGTGAGGGAATCTTTAAAATCCGGCGAGAAGAACATTCTCCGCAAAAACCTTGTAGATCCTAGAACCATTCTCATACCACTTCTATATATAAAGTTAGGCCTCAGAAAAACAGTTATATAATGCTTCTTTTAATTATATAAAAAAAGCAAATTTCTCAAAAACTATAGGTGATGCAAAAAAACTAAGACCAGATTTAGATTCAGCACACAAGAATCTATAAAAATCAGCTATTAAAGTAAAAAAAAAAAATTCAAAAACACTTTTTTTGTTGGCCTGTGTAATTAATCATGATTAAATTTTGCCCATATGTGGTAATAACTCAAAACGCAACGTTTTGTCTTGTGCAACTCTGCGATGTAACATGGAAAAATACATGTGCGATCTCTTTTCTGTAACAGTCTCATAACTCTTTAGAAAAAAATTATATTTTGTTATATTTTTTTATTCAGATTTTAAAAAAACTAATTTTTAGTCCTTCGGTAAACTATACATGTATAAAAAAAAAAAAAAAAACTCTATAGTATATAGTTAAACTCTAGATCTCTTTAGATACTTTTTAAACTTAATTCTACAATACACAAATAATAATTTAAAATAAAAACATTGAGAAAATCTTCAACATTAAAGAATTTTTAGACAAAATGAATAAGAATTATCAATTTTTTTTTGTGAAGATATTTTTTTCTCTCAATGAGTTTCCAATTTAGTGGATTTAATCAATGAATAAAAAGAACAAAATGTTAATTGATTTTTTTATTACATAAAAATTTTGTTCTGCTATGTTATAAGAAACGGTTTTTTAAAAATCTTTCTACCTTCCAAATTCATATACAATGAAATCGAATCAAAATCTTGATATTTATCGAATACCCTTTCAGTCGATTTACAAACTTCACTGAAATTCACATTTATCGAGTTTTTTAATAAAAAATTCATGGAAAATCAGTAAATTTTATCATTTCTGAAACTTACACGAGCTACGAAAATTATGTAGTAAAAATTGGGTACAGATTAGTTCGTTAGTTTTCCTGGTTAGTGATCACAAACGGAAAAATGGTTTACCCTTTCATATAGTAGCATAGATTGGCCTAATATATCTTTAATACGAATTATAATTGAATGAAAAAAAAATATTTATATTATATATATGATGATCAGTATGTAAGTATCAGTAAAATGTATTTTTATCTCAAATATCACTAGTTTAACAAGGTCATATCAATTGAATCAGGCAATGTTTTGCATTTAATGGGACTTAAACATACTTAGCGAATTATCGTGTGTTACTTTTGAAGAAGCCAAGCACGCCAATGCCTGGTACTTCTTTAAGAGAACAAACGCAAGCTGCATGTTGCCAGGACGTGCTGCTATTCAATGGCAACCCTGTAATTTCAAACTAGCCTTCATTAACTCTAAACGATATCGTGCTAGATTTCACACCACTGGTTGTTTGCGTAATTTTTAAATAACTATCAGCAATCTTAACTACTTCGTAATATGATATTGCTTTTCATTTGGTTCTCTAATATGTTTAATTAATTTTTTAAAATATATTTTCAACTTTGAATAAACATAACTACAAGATAATGAGATCAATGATAAATATGAAACTTGTTTAAGACACGGCATACTTTATGAGGTGCGTAAGAAATGAATTTGAAAGTAGAAATTATTGGGTTGGCAAATAAGTCCGTTCGGTTTTAGAGGGTGAAAAAAGAAACGCATGTGTATAATAGACATCAAATTTATTTAAATCTGCAATATATTCAACATTATTTTGTATAACTTGTAATAATGCCACGTTCATGGAACGCCTGGGATTTATTGTCGAAAAACTGATCCAAGTGGTTTTTGATGTCATGAACGTTTTCTTTCTATTAATGGAATCCTGCAGAGACCGGAACAAATGGTAGTCACTTGGAGTTAGGTCAGGTGAATACGGAGGATGGGGCAAAAGGTTCCATCCAAAGCTTAATAATTTATTGAAAGTGACCAACGTGTTGTGGTGTCTTGCGTTATCATAATGGAAAACAACACCCCTTCGTTTTGCCAGTTTTAGGTATTTGTTTTTCAATTTATTGATAGAACTTTTTTTAATTGCGAAAAGTATAGAGTTGAATCAATTGTTTTTCCTGAAGGCTATAGCTCGTTACAATTTCTTGCGGGCGACCAGACCGTGGACCGTCATTGATGACATTTCCCGAACAAAAGTTGACAAACCAATTTTGACTGGTGCGTTCTGTTAAGGGATCATCCCAATAAACACTGCAAAAAATTGGTTAACATTTGTAAAATATGCCGATAATGAATAATATTTTTTTCTATGATCACAGTGCAATAGCAATCACAATACTAAGCTAATGTAAACAAGAATTTGCTGAAATGTTTGTTGACATGTTACAAACAGAGTAAGAAATCAACCTTAGGGATTAATTTATCAGATCAGAAATGGACCGTAATATAAAAATAAACAGAAAAACCGAAAGGACCTATCTGCTAACCCAATATATGAAAATATATTAATATCTGTTTTTTTTTTCTTTGAGAATACATATATACAAGGATCAATACAATTAGGATATATGAATTATTTGCTATTTCTATTGGAATATTTTTTTTCGGCTTGCAGTCTTTAGTTCTGTTATAACACAGTTCTATTAAGTAACTAAACTTGGATTTGCCGAAGAGTGAAAAGTTTTGTAATTAAGTATACGTTATAGCCTGGCTGTCTTCATAGTCACTTGAGGTATGCATAATGGTAGAGAAGGATCAATCCTAATACACATTTACAGGATCCCTCAACCATCTCTTTCCCCCCACCATGGGAGGGATTAAGCCAGATTAGAAGATCCTAGAGCTTCTCTCCTGTAGCGTCACTGGTTCGCTAGCCATTGGACGTAGAGAATGGGCACTCAAACCGGAAATTTCTGTAGTGAATTTAACCGATATCAAATTAATGAAAAAAAATTATTAATTACTATATATGAAAAGCTAAGAGCATCAGTAATAAGTAATACGAGCAAAAGATAGCTGGGTTCATGGCTGGATACCATATTAAGGTATGTCCTCGGGGCTTGTAATGACTTGTAAGCAAGGTACCTCGAACATCTTCGAACAAATTTAGGACACAGAGGATTCAAAATTTAATAGAAGAAATACAAAGGTTAGATGGAAGCAGTGTACCCCTAATTAAGAATTATTCAACAAATAATAAATAAAAATAGATCTTTTGGATGGGTATTGTGAGGAAGTAGAAGCCGGAGGCAGAAGGAGCCTTACAGAAATCGGACCAAGGTGGAAGCTGAGGGACCAGTAAACGGAAAATTTCGATCCTTTGCTTTTTGATATCTTGCGTAAAATACAATCCACGGGCTTTTAGTTGCAAGGACTGATAATGCAGTCCACTATCCGCAAGAAAGTCTTAATATGCTCTGCTCATCTAGATTACCGATCCATACGTTAAAATTAAAAATTGGATGCCGAATGATGCTTTTACGTAATCATCAAATAACTAATCACTGCAATTACTGTCATTGACTATAAAATACCACCAGTTTAAAAATATCTCGCTTGAAAATATCAGTAAAGAAATAAAGCTCATTTATTGAATACTTTAATAAAAGATTTTTATAGATCAAAAAAAATTAGATAAAATTATCTAAGTTCTTTAATTATGAGAGCTAACAAAGCCGCGACGGGGGATGCTAGTACTTGATAAAACGTTCTATTTACTATGGATACAAGTCATATTCTATAAACATAGTGCGGTGCAAAACATTTAAGTACGCGCCCCACTTACAGGATTACTGTTTATAACAATAGTTCATAACATTATTTGTAAATGATTATCAAAAGTTGATTAAAAATCAAGCGATATACTGCGCAAATGATTAACAATTAATGAGAACGAGAGAAATGAACCTTTTTCAATTACAAACACCTCCCAGGCGTTAAAACAACATTCCCATAACGAAAATCATTATTACATCAACGCTAACAGGAATATTACCAACTGCAATTATCAGCGCCACGTTTCCATTCTTCAATTAAGACACACGTACGTGTTACGTGACCTGAACGTTTATAATCGCGATGCATTAGAGAAGTGTTGCAAAGGCTTTTTTCTATAGAACGGACTCTCCTTTTTTAAACGCAAAAGGAAACTGGCAATAAAAAACAACAGGTAAGCGTGTTTATAAGATTTAAGATATCCATTCATCACAGAAATAGGTTAAATGTGAGTTATTATGACGAATGGATCAATAAAAGGAAAACGAACGGTACATAGGATACTTGAGAACGTAGAATACTTAAAGTACAATCTGGAAAGAATATCGGAAAAAAGGGAAAATAGGAAAAAAAAAAATAAAGTAACAAAGAACATAAAATTTAATGTGAAATGAAATAGTCGCCAACAACTCGCAGGCAAAGATAGACTTATGATATTATTCCATACTATAATAAGGCAATTATTGTATACATAAGGTCGTTTAATAAATCCTAGGAAAATAATATTTACAAAAAAAATAAAATAAAATAAAAAAATAAAATAAAATAAATTAAAAAAAAAGATATTCTATTAGGTTTCTTTTATTTTGAAAAAAATCTTTGTTTAACCTTTTCAAGCGTTCATTGTGAATAAAGGAAATTCAGTAGTTCATTTTGTTCTTTTATCAAAAATAGAATTGAATATTCACACATATATCATCTCATGTTTTTAAAATTAAGTCAATCAACTACTTTGTTAAAATCCAACAAAAACAATAGCACATAAGGTATGATGAAGAACAGTATTTCATTGTAACTTACAAGTCCTGAAATTGTCAAAAACTAAGGCATACATTATTAGGGCTATCCTTTTGATAAAATGATTAATTAATCTAAACTCCCCGTCAAAAGTATCGCAACACTGAAATATTTGAATTTTTAAAAACATATTTTTTTTCATAATAAAAAAAGGTTTGAAGTCTCTAATAAATATCCCTAAACTAGGCATAACAATTGTTATTAAAATAAATTACAATATTTCTTCCAATAGACGAAAAAGTTAAAAAAATTACTTTTTAAAATTTTCATTTCTTACAATTTTAACTTTTAAATTTTTTCAATTTATATTAAATAAGACATATTTCCTCCTTCGGCTTAAAGGACTGCTTCCACTAGTCTTGGCATACTTGTAAATAACAAAACAAATGATAAACATGGAATGAAAGAAATTTTAAAAAAATAATCTAAAATTCCATCGTTTCTTATTAACAGGGAAAAACAATGATGTTTCTTATCCTTAATGTCTCACGTTTAATAAATAATATTAATATGATAATAAATGTAATGATAATGATGATAAAAACCAAGTATGGATTAAGGTAAAAACTGATGGGTGTTGTAATAATTTTGACGAGGAGTTTATATTTCATAGTTGGAAATAATTATTTATTTATTTTTTTTTTATATCCTGAAAGAAAATATCAGGAAAAACATGACTGTCCCCAGCTAGGTACCACGACCTTAACTTGGGATGGAAACATACTTTCTTTAATAACAATATTAAAGGATCATGTAGAATGTTAGAATATTGGTAGAGCTTCAGTGCCCTATTCTTTCCTAATAGGGCACTCTAATGTTTCTCTCTAATGTTTATCCTAAACAGATAAACATTAGAGATTAAAGTTCAAAACTGAGCTATGTTGGGGCATTATTATGTACAGTATGCAAATAAATATACAAATAGAAAATAGTCAATATCCATAAAACAATCAACCCGTAGGAATCATACACACTACAATCTCAATAATCTGAAACACATAGGCTGGATTACCTAAAATGGTGAAATAGTAGAAATGAATAAACGAAAAATGAAAATGTTTGCATTTTTATTTTTCCGTAACTATTAGAAAAATAAATAATATTCAAAACTTTTTCAGAAGAGAAAAAACTCGTATATAGCCTCTGACAAACAATTGAAAATCCATATTAATATATTTATCGATAAACAAAAAAGTACACACTATTTAACAAAAAAAGGTCTTATTAACATTTAACTTAATAAACTCAACTCATTAACACATGTATTTACATACGTACAATACGAACTTAATTTGTATTGTTAAAAACTCATCAATTTTGATTTGCTTTTTAATTTTTAATGAACAAGACTAAAACGACAAAAAACTGCCCGTCGTTTCAGACTACTTCAACATTTACTAGACAAACGTTCAAAGCTCCCAATTAATTACAAAAGACTCATATACATGACTGTGATTAGACCTGTTTGGACGTACTGAGTTGAGCCTTGGTGCTCCACTAAACCATCCAATACATCTCTTATTCAATCCTTACAATCCAAAATCCTTCGTAAAATCCTCAATGCTCCTTACTTTGTCACCAATAAACTTATCCATAAAGATCTTAATGTTCCATATGTTCCTGATTTAGCCCACACCAGATACCTATCCTTTCATAGTAAGCTCCATAATCACTCAAATCCGTTAGTTTCTCAACTTGCTTCCCACTCCATTCCTGATAATCCTCCGAGGCGTCTGAAACGAAGATGGCCTAGAGACCTTCTAGTGTAGAAGTTTTAATAAAGTGCTACTGATGAGTAGTTCTTTCAAAGTTTTAACATGTTATTATAATTATTGTCAATACATTTACTTGATGTATATATTCTGTACAGTTGTAAATTTCAATAAATGCATATAAAAAAAAAAATTAATGAGAGCTCTATAGCTTTCTTGTTTAAATTTCTTGACGTCATTACATCACTGCCAGCAACGAAGTGACTGCTTCTCCTTGTTTCACCATCGAGGTTTTAGGGTTTTTTTGAATTTCGCCCGATTATTTGTCTCGAAAGGCGGGTATCCACTATGTTCACGAACCATCAGCGCTCCACCCTCCTGTAACCATGTTTACGGGATAGGACTTGGGAACGGCCACTCCCCAAGTGCTCCACAGTGTTCACACAATCTTTAAAGAAACAACATGTCAGTAGCAACTAACATTTTTATTAATTATTAGGTTAAAGATTACTGACTGTTGGACCTTCTCTCTTGAATGTCTTTTTCAAACTTCGAAAACCTTTTATACTTGGTAGCACCGTCTATTCAAAGAAAAAGTACTGAGTTCCAAAAGGCTATATCGTCAGAGGATAAGCTCGCCTTAGCATAACGATATCTGGTCCCTAGTGATATTTTTACTATTTAGCAGTATTTGTAAGAAATTTCGAAACAAACAATCAGAAAATTCGATCTTGAGTTCGTAAAGCCGTATCGGTGTTAAACGACAACATAAAAATAAGTAAAAAGACAAAAACCTTTTTATTTAAATAAATAAAGCTTGGATGGATACCTGCCTGATGGGTGCAGAGGGGTTGGGTTCTTGTGAGAGGGCAGACAATTCAATTAGAGAGTAATAAAAGACTGGCAGATAGATATTTCCTACGGTGTTCATAATATTTTTAATATAATGTTTTATTGTTGATGTAATATTTTTATAGCAATCTTCCACTATATGCCTGTTACTGATTATACTTTTTGATGTTTTCATTCTATTACTATTTCAATCACTCCAGCACAATAAACAATTACGTAATGATGTGTTTTCATACCAAGTAAACAATATCCAGCAAATTTTAAGTCAATCAGTTACAGTTGCGGAAGCTACGAACTGCTCCTCGCAGGTTCTACAGATAGTTTGCTCTGAGAGTTTAATTTTCTTTTTTTACTAATTTAAATCGACTAAGTACAATTAAGCATAGTTATTTTAATGAGCGAAACCATTTAAACTAAATTCAGCAATATTCAAATGAGGTAAATATTTATCGAAGTGCCGCATTCTTGGTCCCTTATCCTTCTTCGTGTCCAAGAAAATTACTCCACATTAGCATAGTCTGTTTGAACTATTAATACACACCTACGGGACCCAGTTAATGACTCAACTATTACTATAATTACTATATGCTGAAAGCCCTTCCATAGACAGTCAACTGTTATAATAAGTGGAATCACTATCCTTATAGCAATTTTCTAATAGGTATCTTTATTAACTTGGTCAACAAATAATTAAAGAACAGTTCAAAATATTTCTAGGTGATTGGGTGCCAATAAATATTTCTATCATTTGGTATAATATGAGCCTAAGATCATATTTTTCTAAGAGTTCATTAGTCTAGTATGATTGTATGACAGATCTATTTTGTCCTAATTGCTAGATATTTACCAAGGATTTCGGTCAGTTCTCATGACGGTTAAAGACTAATAATATAGAATCTTAAGATTCGCAACAAAAAAAATTATTGCCAAAGTTATAAGGAAGGCATACTATCATAACACAATTTCTAAGGACTCATAAAATCGATCATTAAATTAATCGAGATCATAAGCAATAAAGTTATAAAATAAGGTGCTATAACGCCTCACTGTTCTGAAATATGAGTATGTTGTTAAATTAATATTATTTAATCTTTGAAAGTTTTCAGACAATATTTTCACTTTATTAATTCGTACAATATTAGTCCGTTTAGAGATCGAAAATCAAATAAGTGGATTAGATCAAGGACTGACATCCCAGATATTATGGAAAAAGTGCATCTAAGGAAATGTACCTGGACCGGACATGTCATAAGGAGGAATGCTACATCATGGACCAGGCAGCTTACGGATTGGTATCCAAGAGAGCACGCAAGGAAAAGAGGACGTCCACCGACAGAAGAGCTGCGGAGAGGCAGCCTGGAAGAGAGTAGAAATGGATAGAAAAGAGTGGAAACGGATGGGACAGCTACATTATTTAGTGTGGTTGCATGAGTAATAGAAACAATCGAACTTAAATCCTCAACTAGCTTGATTTTGTTCATACTTGAATAGGTATCGAAAAAATAGAAATTTTTCGTTTATTTCATTATATTTTTATGAGCAATTAAAGGTTATTATTAATATTATTATATTAATCCGTTTAGACGAAAATGTAACATCGATGAGTATCTTAGAAGTCGCGAGTCAGATGTGGCACCAGAAAAACACTGGGTGGACCATTGGAATAAGTCACGACTTTTCAAGATTTTAGAATAATCAGTTTCTTCTGGCCTAGTTAGAGCGAATAAGGAAGTTAAAGCTTATTATACAGAAAACTAAGACAATTAAATCAAAAATAAAGGATTTCAAGTTTTTTTTTTTGTTCTTGTTTCACATCCCACTGGAGAGATTTTCCGACACGATATGTTACGATGATTAGGTATGCGCTATGCAAACTCGGCACGGAGAGAAGCACATTCCTATTGAACCAACTTTGTTGCAAAATCCGCTCCAATGCGCTGCGTCCCAATCAGTATGTGTAAAGAGGTTGTAATATTTGAACATAATTTTTATTCACCGTGCTTACGTTATAATATGAAATAGTTTGTCCTTTCGGTATTTTATAAAACATTTGTTAAATTTAACAACTATCTAAATTTTCAACATTAAGGTCAAACTTAGATTTTCACACCCATTCACAACTTAACAGAGAAAACCAAGGATTCAGTGATATACAGACATTTAACTTAAACATGAAATGGTATTGTAGTTTGGAATTTAGCATTATTTCTTCAATGATATTTTCACACATGGCAGCAATTTTAACCTGGCATTGATTGGATGTTTGAAGAGTAGTTAAAAGCATAATCAGGCATCCACTTTGGCAGAAATAATATCATCGATCCATCTGGTTGGATTTTAATATTTAACCGTAAAAGTATTTGATAGTTTGGCAAAACCCATTTATGGCATTCTAGACTATAAATTTTAATTATTATTATAGTAACATTTATTATTACAAATCTTCCAAGAACTATGAAGATGTAGTTAAAATTTTGTATAGTCGGGTTTAATAGTTTTACCATTGCAAACTCCGTTGCAGAATGGCCACATATCTTTCGATTTTTAAACTGCACTGGGATCCACATGTCGCTCTATATATTTATAGCTTTGGTTAATAACAATTTAATTGAAAATAAGTAATTTTTTTCATAAATATCTAGCTCTATATAACACCGTACCTTTGTAACCTCTCTCGAATGGTGCTTGTCACCTATCGGTCGATTACCAAACTTCACTGCGCACCACATATTTATCGTTTTTTTTATGGCAATATACATGAAAATCACTAAATTTTATTATTGCTAAACCTTCCTTGAACTATGAAGATGATGTGGTTAAAATTTAGTACAGATTGTTTTAGTAGTTTTCGCGGTTAGTGATCACTAGGGCTGTGAAATATATGCATTTGCATATTTATCCTAACTAACTAAAACATCTATTATTATCAAAATATTTATGTCTTGTTGCATATTTTTCAACATATCCGGCATATCAGCATTTGACATTTGAATTTTTTTATGTTTCCGAGCATTCTTCTTTCCTAATCTATGCGTTTCTATGTGTCGAAGTGCTGATTCATGCGAACTTTCGAACGTGTTTGCTTCTCATAGAATTGTTTAATCCGATTAATACTTCGCTCAAATACGTGGAATATTATGACTTCACTTTTTATCTCTCCTTTCCCCCTTCCATCATTCCATTACACAGTCTCTCACACAGTATTCACCGAGACATATCATTCGTAAACTGTTCTTTTGTGTTAACCTAAAATACCGAAAGTCATTCCTTCAAAGACAAAAGATCTTGTTGCAAAGTACGTAGGTGAGCTTTCAAATGAGACTTTCAAGAGTGATGGAGACGTTTTATATTTATATGATGTAGAGCGGTCGTTTAGCCAATAGTTTCAAATCTATTTTGAGGCCCAATAGACCATGTATTTTGGTCGAAAACCTGAAAAAGTGGTTGTCTGCAATTCTAATCTACAACAGTGAATAAGTGGCATGAATAAGTCGGCAAAGGTTCTTTATGGTCGTTGCTTATTGTTTTTGGTGTATATTGTTCTGTTAGTATAAGTATAAGTATTTTGGTTGTGATCGTTGTTTAAGTTTTCTGGAAATTAATGTCATGATAATTTCGTTTTTAATGTTCCCTGTTTAATGTGTTTTATTTATCTTTAATCACCTGGACACAAAACACACGGAACCTTAGGTCCATGATAGACTACATTATAATGAGACAAAATAGCTCCATAAAAATTAATAATGTTCAGGTATATAGAGGAGCTGAATGTGGCTCAGACCACTTTCTAGTTAAGGGGAAAACG
Source organism: Euschistus heros (assembly GCA_003667255.2). NCBI lineage: Eukaryota > Metazoa > Arthropoda > Insecta > Hemiptera > Pentatomidae > Euschistus > Euschistus heros. The sequence continues at coordinate 151,193 of RCWM02000087.1, forward strand.
GAATGGCCTTGGAGAGGAAATCGAAAAGATACCGGACATCGAGAGCAACAGGAGGAAAGAAGAATAACGCAAAAAAAAATATAAAATTGGACTGCTAAAAGAAGAATCAATACGCTGGCTATATGAACGAAGAATGAACCATGCACTTGAGGAGAACCTTGACGGCGATACGGAAGAAATATATAAACACATCATGCTAACGGCCGATAAAGTAGCCACCGAAGTCCTAGGAGAAGAGGACACACCAACAAAAAAAAAACAAATAATTGGATGAGTGAGGAGATAATGCTACTTATAAAAGAGAAAAAAAAGGCATACCTCAAATGGCTCTCAAAAAAAGACAGTGATAGTAAAAATAAATATACCTCAATAAAGAGGACCCTTAACTACGAAATAAGAAAGGCAAAAAATAAAACATGGGAAACAATGTGTGCAAATATTAATGCACAATTGGGATATAAGAAATCCACAGAAGCTTGGAATGCCCTAAAGACACTGAGAAAACAGACAACGCATAAAACCAATCTACAATTAATAAGTAATCGGGAATGGCAGGAATACTTTGAGAATTTGTTACAGGAAGATAGACAGGAGTTTGAAGAGGAAACCGAGCACCAACACAGAGGTACAACCTGGCAAATATCCAATGAAGATATAAAAGAAGCTTTAAAGGAGGGGAAGAATGGGAAAGCGCCAGGACCTGGTGGAATACCTATGGAACTCTTGAAATATGGTGGAGAAAAAAAAATCACATTACTTCTCACAACCATGATAAACAGGATCTTAGCTGGAGATAAAATACCTGAAGAAATGAAATTAGGGTATCTATGCCCGATAAACAAGAAAGGTAATAAAAAGATATGTACAAATTATAGAGGCATATGCGTGACGAATCCCTGTATGAAGGTCCTGGGTAGAATCGTTAAGAATAGGATAGAAAAGGAATATGAAGGTACAGAAAACCAAGGTGGATTCACCGCGGGAAGATCATGCATAGACCACATTTTTGTAATGAGACAAATCTTCGAAAAGCATCTGGAGAAATCGAAAGATGTGGAATGTCTATTCATTGACCTGGAAAAGGCGTACGACTCGGTTCCTAGAAAGAAATTATGGGAAGCTCTGAAAGAGGCTAATATTGCGGAAGACATGGTAAACATTATAAAGGAAATGTACCACAGAAATACATGCCAAGTGAAAACGGGGTCGAAACTTTCTGGAGAATTTCAAACCTCGAAAGGACTACTACAGGGATGCTGCCTTTCTCCAACCCTTTTTAAAATATATATAGACGTCGCTCTCAGAGAGTGGATGAGAAAATGCGAGAGGATGGGTATAGGGATTGGGGGAGAAGCGTACATCAATAACCTTATGTTTGCTGATGACCAGGTAATCTTGGCCCAAGATAGAGATGACATTAACTACATGCTCAGGAGAGTTGAAGAGTCATATGGAAAATGGGGTATGAATATTAATTATAATAAAACAGAGCATCTTGGCACCTCGACAGATACCTTGCCAATTGAAAAAGGTATCAAAACAGTAGAAAAGTTTAAATATCTGGGATCAACGTTCAATAATGAAGGCACTTCCACCAGCGATATTGAACGAAGAATAGGAGAAGGAAGGAAAGTCACAGCAATGCTAAATGGTGTTCTCTGGAGCTCAAATATACAACCCAGTACTAAGATCCTAATATATAAATCAATATTCGAATCTATAACGACATATGCATCTGAGACATGGGTAATCAATGTAAGGCAACGGAAAAGACTACTAGCAGCTGAGATGGACTTCTGGAGAAGAGCAGCGAGGAAATCCAGACGAGAAAGAATTAGAAACGAAGATATCCGAGAAATGATGGGGATAAATAGGAATATCCTATCGACCATTGAGGAAAAAAGACTCAGCTGGTTCGGGCATGTGAGAAGAATGCCTCCAGGAAGATTACCGAAGAAGATAATGGACATGGAAGTGGATGGAAGACGGAGAAGGGGAAGACCCAGAGTGAGGTGGAGAGACGGAGTTGAAGAAAGCCTGATGGGACATGGCATAACAGAGGAACAGGCCTTGGACAGGGAAGGTTGGAGAAGGATCCTGAGGGATATTTAGGGGAAGGAAAACCACATTAGTGGAAAACTCCTAAAAAAAATAAATTTATCTTTAATAAAGATTTTTAACTTTTTTTTTTTTAATATTAGCTTTTTAATGTTTTTCTTCCTAATGTTCCCCTTTTCAACACAATTAGTTATTTAAACTTGAGTTCGTACTTAAGTATAGGTATGTTTTGCGATTTTTTTATTTTTCTAATAATGTAGATAGTTGCATATTTTCGGTATTTAAATGCATATTTTACCCAATATCTGTGCATATATATATATATATATATATATATATATATATATATATATTTTTTTTTTTTTTTTTTTTTTTTTCAGTTTTTATTGCATATAATTCACAGCCCTAGCGATCACAAACGAAAAATGGCTCGTCATTTTATATAATAGTATATCTAAATATAAAACATATTTGAATAAATTAGCTAAGGCACCGATATATTTAATTTTTTTTTTTTTTTTGTTTAATATATAATATAAGGTCAGTATAGATAACATATTTCCGTAGATTTTGGGCAAAATATTTTTCACAAAACAATACCAGACTAAGATATGAATGGTACTAAACGTGCTTTAGGACTAGCAGAGAAAACTGGCACTATGGATGGCGATCTTTAGCAGCTTGTTAACCACACAGTGAGCAATACACAATGTACGCCACACAAATCATCTACAACAACGGCGATGACTAGGAAGTGGAGGCAAGGCGACCCGATGACCCTGTGACATAAGATCGTGTGGGAGGACGCCTCCTAGCCGGCTAATGTGATTTTTAGAAGCTTAACCCCAGCTCTTACCTAACTCCCATGGGAAGATAGGAGGGAGCAACACCGAGACCTCAAATATACTTTCCCTCTCATTAAAAATTACACACCTTTCTTGGCCGTTTCAATTTGCAGCCTGTCAACTATCCGTCAGTCGATAATTATTTGCACACAATCTTACCCCGAACACCTGAGTCGTAAAAGAAAAAAAAATACACTGCGAAATCGCAATGCATGAAATAATCACTCATCTCTCGGAACTTATCTAATCTTTCTCAGTTCCCTCAATACAAGCGTTGCTTAAGATGTTATAAGCGATACTAATGGAATAGCATAGGCTATAAAGCAATGAAATTCTCAATTGATTAAGCGTAAGTCAATAAAATTTTCCGTTAGTTAGTAACATTCACAGATACATGAATTAGTATTCATAATAAACTTGTATTTATACATGGGAATGTTATCTAGACACAACATTCCTCTATTTTAATACAAGATTAACATTCTGCTAAACTTTTCGGGATATACATCCCATTATCAGGTATATATATTTGACTGTAGATGATCAGGGATGTTGTAAGAAGAAATACAAACAATAACTCCAATTAAAATAATTGTAAGAAGAAAGGACAATAAGAAAAGATATGAATGGACAATTAAAATAAATAAATAATAAATGTGATAAGAATAAATAAAAAAATAAACTAAAAATATATAATGTTAAGTAATAATAGATAATATATGGAAAATGAAAAAATAGGTCCTCTTTTCGCTTCTTTGTATCATCCTTTTTTATGTATCTGTTTATTTCAATAGACATTATTCACTATTATTGTATTCTTCAGCTATATCATAATACCTATGTCATTCTTCATTATAATATTAGCTCTATTGATATTGGCATTAGCATATCTTTCAATGATATTTTGGTTACATGTAATGTTTTGATAATTTTAGCCATGAAGAAGATCTGAAAGGCATGTCGAAATGTATGCACTGCATGAAAGCTTTTTGCTTGGACATGTTTTTCTTTCTCCTGTTTAGATCCCTGGCAATCCTCTTTCTATATAGGCTATTTTTATTTATTTATTTATTTATTTGTTGTTGTTTTTTTTATAAAAGTTATTTTGTTGTTAAAATTTGTATAAACAATTATGCATTTTCTTAACACCAGTGACGCAGGTGAGATTCTTGGATCTCTATGGAACTCCATTTATAGCTTGGTTCGGAAATCCCTAGGTTGACTTTATATATTTTATAAATATAGTATAAATTTATTTTTTATTTTTAATCTTGTTTTCCTAATTAAATTTATTCATTATTCTTTTTTGTATAATTTATTTTAAATAATTGTATGTATTATGTGTTTGGAGGTTTTTTGGTTTTTAATAAACGTATTTCTTGAATGGATTCATAACTATGCATATTACTTATTGTCCTGATTGTTGACAGATTTCAGTATTTACTCATTAAGTGTTTACAATTATAATTACATTTCATTAAAAATGTAACTTCACTTCTATCACATCTATTGGGCCACTAGAACATCAATAAACATTCCCTATAATCTATGAGTATTTAACATTAATATACTATAAAAAAGAAATCATTCAAAAAATTTTGATCCCAGACTGACCAATAAGAGAAACACTACATTTAATAATAACAACAGAACTGCAAACACTCTCACGTACGTTAACATTCAATAGCACACATACTAACGAACTATAATGTTGAAGTATAAATGGCTTAGTATAGTAAGAGATTAAAAGAGGACTAATCAAGAGGTCAAGTTAATATACGAAGAAAAAATTAAATACATGTAACCTGGCAGTCAAATAATTATTAATTCATTTTTTATGGAATTATAATAAAATATTTTGTATAATGTACTGATACCTTGAAGATATAGGAAACCTTCCAATTAACTGATAAAAATAATAAGTTCTTTATAAGGGATTAGTGACTACTCGGTAAGTAGTTCATTTTTCTAGTCAATGTAGTTCTTTTGAATGATTCAGATCTCAAAATCTCTCACCACCTTTTTCTGAATCATGGAATAATTTCGAGTGTAAATCTTTTAAAACTCTCTCTCTCTAAGTCGTACTAACACATAGATGATACAATAAGTGATAAGGACCAATCTTTTTTGTTTTCTTTTATGAATCCCTGATAAAGATAGCTAACAGAGAAGTAACATTCTGAAATTTTTAACTTTTTGTAAAATTTGTCTAGGTTTTTGTAATTTTATCATCAGCACGTTCGATTGATTGGCATAAAAAAGTTTCTAAAGTTTGGTTGAATGATTTTTTTTTTCAACTTGCGGTGAAGGAAGTTTTATATGGATCACGGAATATCTGGGAAGAGCGTGAACCTAATAGTAACCAATATTATGGCAAGTCGAAACTAAAAGCAATTACAGCATATAGGTCAATATCTTCTCCCAGGAGCACGCAATTCGATGGTCACGATACAAGGGTCGGTGTGTCTTCTACCGACTAGTCCCTACGTGAGTATCCAACAGCTAGGAGATAATTGTTTTAATAGCGCTCCTAAACGATTGGAAATGCACAGTACGCTGTGGAGGAGGAACGTGTTATTAGAATCTTTTATTGTAAACTCAGAAAATAAAATACTAAATAGTACTTATTTTAAAGCAGAAGGCTTAAAAAAAGCTTTTACACAATGTCACCAAGCACTATTACCACTACTAGATACTGTTTTCTATTAACTCTACAATGCCTCATAGATCATAAATAAAGAAAGTGGCCAACTCCACTTATTAATATAAGTTATAATAACATGGTTATCCGTTGCTTCTATTATAATTAGTTTTTAAAAATGGCGGAAGCCATAGCTCGCTATCAAAATCTGTTATAATTAACATAAATATTCATATTTTTATCTATATATTTATACATAGATAAGTGTGAGAAACCTATATCTATTTATACGAATGGAAGTAGGTGTGTGAATATGTATGTATATATATTTGTAAATATTTTGTCTAATCAAAATTCAATTCCTTCCTCTATACAGGGTGAATATCTCTTAATGTAGCAAAATGGCCCAAATCTCACCTTTCTATTCCAATCCGTTGCATATATATGATAAAACAAAGACTTTTTTGAGGAAACCACGTTTTTTTTTTTCTATAAAAGCTGTAATATCTCCATTTTGCTTAAATATTTTTCAAATTTTGACCACATTTTCGGATTTAGCATTAAATTTTCTATTATAAAAACAGACTCATCTGTCCATAAAATTCATGTCAAAAAGTGGTATTCTTCAACACAACCTTCAATCAGAAGCTAACCACAAAATTGAGGTCTATGTTCATTATCATTGAGTTTTAAACCTTACATTGAAAATTTAATAAAATAAAATCCTAAATAATAATAATAAATAAATAAATGTAATAACATAAGATCCTCTGATCTGGTGTCGCTTTATTGACAGTTTTCCTTTATTTTCTATTAAACAATAATTTTTTTCTTTGCTTTTTAATCCAATGAAGAGTTTATTATGTTTAAAATTCACATTTCCATTAAGGGATTGTCATAATGTTTTATTTACACAAGTAACTGATTTGTATGCCAAATGAGAACACCATGTTTTTTCGGTTTCAAAAGTAAATTTCTCCATATAAATCGAAACAAAATCATTACGTTTAACATATCATTCGAAAGCTTATTAAATTTTCAAGTTTTTGTGAGATTTGACGTTTTGTGGATAGTTTTTTCAAAAAATGGTGTGCGTTGAAGTAATATAAGACATTGTGACTTTCCCAAATAAGGTGAAGATCAAGCGGTTCTTTAGATACCAAGTTTGTAAAATTCAAGGTTACAGGTACTTACTTAACTGTTATAGAAAATTTAATGCTAAATCCGAAAATGTGGTCAAAATTTGAAAAATATTTAAGCAAAATGGAGATATTACAGCTTTTATAAAAAAAAACGTGGTTTTCTTAAAAAAGTCTTTGTTTTATCATATATCTGCAACGGATTGGAATAGAAAGGTTAGATCTGCGGCATTTTGCTACATGTTTGATGTATTTTCATTTTTTTTTTTTTTTTTTTTTTTTTTTTTTTTTTTACACTAAGAGATACTCACCCTGTATATCTTTTCTTCCTTTCAATTTATTATTTTTATTTGATTTTAGTCAATTATTTTCCATGTCTCTTTCTTTTTCCTGAGCATATTGTAATTATTAGTATGCCTTTTTCCCCTTATTTTTTTTATATCAGTATTTATACTAATTGTTTTATTTTCAATTGAACTTGCATATCTCATCTTTTATACATATTATTTATTATCTTTGTTTAAAATTATAGCGGCCAGACTATTGTTCGATCTTACAGCATATATACATTTATAATTCTTAGGGGATAATATTTCCCAGAATAAAGAATATTTTTTTTCCTTTAATTTCATTTCATTATTTGTAAATATCAATCAACAAAATAAAGATAAAAAGATCTTTATTTTATTTTTTTATGCTTGACCACAGCATTGACAGTCATTAGGGTTACAAATGTTTTATTAGTATAAAACAAATTGCTGCCCAACTTTATTGGGTTGCTACACAGTTGTTATTGATATGTTTAATTAAAAATAAAAATAACAATATATCTAATTAAATAATAACTTTAAAAAAAAAATAAAAGTATATATATATATATATATATATATATATATATATTTTATTTCCCTCACAATCTCTATTTACCTCGTTTTTTCCACTCTTTCTAGAATTAATGTTATCTCTACATAGTATATACATATGCACACATAATATGCATAGTAATATGGTTGATAAAAAAAAAAGAAATTACAGAAACGCAAACAATAAAGTAAATAAAGACCTCATGCTTACCCAACTTGGAAAGACTGCTAAGAATTGAAAGGAGGATCTTAAAGAAAATCTATGGGCCCAGGAAGACACAGGAGGGGTACAGGCGAAGATCCAACGAAGAGGTTTAAAAGAAATCAAGGACCTGGAAACTGAGGTAAGTATCAGAAGGCTGAAATTCTATTTGCTCATGAGGAGGATGAAGGAGGAAAGATTAAACAAGAGGATCTTTGACAGGATTTTTAGCTACAAAAGTATGGGAGGATATACCAAGCAAATGAGAGAGGAAGTAAAGAAAGGAGAAGAAGATAGTCAGGGACGCAGCCAAAGCAACACCACGTCAAAGAAGAATTCTTTAATACGTGTCAACGTTTCGACCTGCGTTGCAGTTCTTCTTCAGGGCCACCGAACCACACTTCAAAACAGTCATCGTCCTTCTCCTCACAAGTGTGGTTCGGTGGCCCTGAAGAAGACCTGCAACACAGGTCGAAACGTTGGCACGTATTAAAGAATTCTTCTTTGACGTGGGTTTGCTTTGGCTGCGTCCCTGACTATCTTCTTCTCTATTCATCATCCAATCAACCATACTTTTATCATCATGGAAGTAAAGAAATTTAAAATTTCGGATGCAGACTGTCTGGATAGAGACACGTACAGGAAGACATTGAAAAATCTCACCTGTATTAGGGGAGAAAGAAAGAATGGTACTAAGTGGTCGGAAGAAAGAAAAGAGATGCATTCGAGGATCATGAAATTGCGATGGGAAGAAAGGAACATGGCCCAACCATGGCAATCAATTAAGCTGAATCATTTTTGTTCTGATGCTCAACCGCCACTGATCCCCAACTCTGATTGTTAGATATTACTAGTGTAACAGAACTTAATTTTGGTTCTGCTGAACGCCATTTTTGCCACTGCAGGTTTAGATGGCTAATTCACGTGTTGAAAAATTTATTTTCCAACTTTGAAAAAAAATCTATTTTCTAATATACATTTTTATGCAAACAATAACTTACCAGGATCATCTACGATTTTATAGGCACGCCTTAAATTTATAACACGGCTAGGGGATTACCTGGGAACAAATATTTAACAGCGAGGATTGCCAATATATTTGTAGGATTGCCAGGGTGGCGGTAGCGGAGGGAGCTAGCCGGGAGGATGAGCGAAGAACACATTTCTCAACTGTGTGTATTAATGCAGTTTAGCCAAGGGGCAGTGGGAAATACTTACGGTAGCCGGGTCTAATTTACAGCAAAGCCAGGAACCGGGGAAATGGATCGAAGGCAGTTGGAGCAATTTATGCCAGCTGGGCGTACCGTGGGACTCCGCCGCCCGAGTATTTTATTATAAACTCTGCCTCGGCTTTCTGAGCCATTAGTTAGGGCGCGCTCTGTTTTATTTTGCTCAGGGTACCGCAATTAGACCCCTCTGGGCCACGTATATGTCTCTCTACGCACCGTGTCATCCTCTTTCCACGAGCATTCTGTCAATCGTATTCTCAAAGCATTTAATATGATCTCTGGTAGCTCATATTATTTAATAATCTGGGATAATTCTATTAGTCAAAAAACATGATTACAATATTGAAGTGATAATCTAAGGTCATTCAATAATTCTATATTTCTCCGTTTTGATATACACGCATAAAGAAAAAAAACAAACATAAAAAATAACTTTTTTTTTTTTTTTTTTTTTTTTTTTTTTTTTTTTTTGATCTCAGCGTAAAAAAAAAAGAAAGAAAAATTATCTCAAAAAAATAATTATCAAAACGAGGAAACGAGGTACATGCTTTTCGGATAGGTATAGAATAAAATAGAATAGAAAATTAATTTTATTCTGGGACCAAGTCCCTTAAGAATAAGAACTTAGTACAGAAAGAATATCTTTTATATATATATATATATATATAGAACCTAAATATATAAAAAAAAATTATTTTGATTGTTATCTAACTTAAGCAAATAGTAAAAAAATTGTTTCAGAAAGAGTTAGATATCATTCAATTGAGAAAGAAGATGGTTAGCAAGCGCCACCTTAGAGAAAAAGAAGGTACTGGAAATAAAGGAATTTGAATGTTTGCAGAGATTTCGCTTGTCTAATATGAGAAGGGATGGAACTCCATAGGATGGTTGAGCGGAATAGGAAAGTATACAGGATGACTAGAAAATAGATGCAGGGGCGGTAGGGGGAGATAGTACAGGCTAATCTGAGTCGATTTTATAATAAAAACTACTGCCCGAAAATTAGCCGTTTTCGAGTTATACTAATTTTTAAGATTTTATAAAATTAACGTCCTCCATACGTTAAACAAGCCATAATACTTTTAAAAAAATTGTGTGTGGGGTCGAATGAAAAGATTGGTATCTGATCAAAATACTGTACCCACAATAGAAGACCTCAGAAACGGGATATTACATGCAGCAGAAGAAATTTAAGACTCTCATAGGAATTCTGTGGTATTAAAATCAGCCGAAATGAAAAGATCACGTATGTGCATTAGAAATATAGAGCGTCACATTGAAAATGTATTATAAAAATTTAAAAAATTTAGTTCAAAACAAATTATCCTATATTAAAGTATTATTTTGTATTTGTAGTATTTTTATTGCTTTTTCCTTCCTCTTCTTTAATCGTCACATTTTCGCCAATTCTTTACCGATTTGTGATTTATCTCATTTGAAAGGTAATGAAAAGTAGATGTTTTCTAATTATTTTGTATGAAAGTTTTGTAGGTGTTTTTTTCTAGTAAATTGACGTTTTTTGAGATGAACCAAAATTTTTTAAAACAAAAATTGAACTATTTTGGAGCTTACTGCATGAAATAACGTCAATAATGTGCATTAAAGTATCAATTGTAAAACTTGATTAAAACTATACACTTCATTTGCGCCACTTCAGAAGTTTTATGTTGTCTGAAGGTACTCCTACCACAAGACTAGTTTGGAAGGAAAACTCTGCCGGCGGTAACATTAATTATTAATGAAAATTACTCTCAGCCACCAGGTTTTTCCTCTAATTTAAGGTACACAATTTATAGAGATTAGGTGCGCCCAAGGAGAGTCTCCCAAACTCGAAGTGGAGCCACGACCGAAATAGCAGAAGTACATTTTCCATGCCTCCATTCGGACTAAAATCCGAGGAGGGAGCTAGGCAGTGTAGAGCCTAACTTACTGAGCTACCGTGCCTCACTAGAATGCTACAAAAGTATATTAGCTGAGAAAGGAAGTGTTAATTTTTGCCATACACTGTTTTACAGATCTGCCAGGATAGATCTGCCAGTGTTAACCTTGGATAGGTATCGTATGGAAAATATCGATATTCCAAATCGACGATATTTTGAGCTCCCAATATCGTTACACGGTATATCGGTGACCAAAAATATCTTTATATATTGATTTATTATTTATTTTTTTAATGAAATGCCATTTTAAATGTTTCCAATCACGTTCCTATATAATTTTTTTGTCTCTCTCGTTTTAGCATATTTAGGTAAAGACATCGAACCACTGCTCCACCGAATTCGTCTAATATAAGTTTATTGTTTTATACACTGATTTTTACTATTTGCCACTATTTCCATTTTTGCTTTGTAAAATATCAATAAAAACCGTTGATTGTTTGGTTTTGCCTAAATCACCTCTTGGCCTTTGGCCAAGAAACAGTACAACCTTATTAAGCACATGATCCTAGAGTCTAACTGCGTTTTAGTGCAACAGGTTTTATTTTATTTGTTCACATTAATTAAAAAGTACAAGTTTTAAAACTACATGAATTTACCAACTAGGTACAGGTTAATAATAGACCACACAGTTCAAAATAGCCTGGCCACTTTAATTTTTCAGAGACAAGTCCAAAGCGGTCGATGTCACAGATCACAGCGCAGGTAGAAGTAGATGAGAAGAGCGGCTCGCAAAATTATTATATTATAATACTGGAAAAGTTTGCTACTATAAAAAAAAAATTATGATATGATGCAGTATAGAATCAATAAGTTTGGAACGATTTTAATTACATTATCGATCTCGTTCTACAGAATTTCGAAATTTTATAATTCCTAGTTTATTCTGTCACGCATTTTTCTCATGTGAGGCAACAAGAATGTCCGGTAAAAAATATGTGATTCACGGCTTTTAAATTCAATAGCTTGATCAAATATATCATTTTAAAATCAAACCCTTTGATCTACCGGAAAAAAGCAATTTCATTGCACGAAAGTCGGTCACGTTTGGCCCATGCGATATTCGCAGAAATGGAAGGAGTCAGCTTCTTGCTTAATCCTGCCTCTGGCAACGACGTCGCGCCGTCTGCTCATGTTTTGTTCTGGACAACGGTATATTTCTATTGGAAAATTATAAGAACCTGTGATTAAGGAGATATGACATCATTATACTTTGTATTTTTAATGCATCTCGATACATCTCGTAAGCTTCTAGACGATATTGATAGCATCAACCGTAGGGAACTAAGTCATCATTGGATCGAAACCAATCCTTAATGTCCTTCTTAACAACCCATTAAAAAGTAAAGATGATATGTAAAGACCTCTATAATCTTCTCATTCAGTTCCAAAACTCTATTAATAACCTCGAAGTTGAACAACCTCTGATCAATACCTATTACTAGGCAGTAATAGGTCACACGTTTCGTGCGGTATATTCTGAGCTAGGATATTTTTTTCTTAATTTCCGACGCCAATAATTTCTCAGTACTTTCCTATTGCAATCGCTAAAAAACAAATAATCTTTCTACATTCTTGAACTAAACAGAATCCTAACCTTTTAACTAGTATACACCCCCCCCCCTATAGAATCGCTTCCTTTGAAAAATCTTTTTCATTCGTGCTACCCCCTTTTGTACCCACTTCTATTCTTAAAACGTCTTTCTAATGCATTAAATTTATTTTATTCATGTAAAAGAATAAGTTAATAACAATTTTAATATATTTAAATAAACAATAATTAGGGTATAGCAATCTGTTAAGCATCTTATTCTTCAATTAACTATAACGACAGTTAACAACTGAACCACGGAGATGTTTGGCTAATCTAAGTGTCCCTGATCCCCTTTTAGTAACGAAAACGGAGCCAGGGGAATTCCATGAATCCCGCAGGTGAGAGAGAAAAGGGACTCGAGGGGATAAAACTTCAGTAATTTATATCGGTTCTCTTCTACAGGGGTTTCGCAAGGAGATAGAGTGGCTCCCCGAAAAGCAGGCAACATATCCACCATTAGGCTACCGTTCTCACGGGCTGTTGACATTCGAAACATCCAAGCTTCTCGTCGAGTTCGAGTTTTTTTCAGAGAGAACAGATTTCAAAGATGAAGTGAACGCAGACTCTTTACTATCACAATCAGAATGCGGTTTAGATCCGAGGAGCGGTCATATTGATACATATTATTGTATTTTAGAATTTCACCTGTTGAGAGGCATTTAGCCAAGAGAGAATACTAAATCTGCCTTGATAGCAATTTCGAATGAAGGTAAATTTATTGGTCTTTTTCTTATCAGGTTTCGGATGTTTTAATCTTCGAAATCGGGTTATTTAAGGTAATAAATTATATTGCGTAGACGAGGGTACATGGCCCAAACTCATGAAACGGTTGCAAACCTCTTAATCGTTTCTGAAATTTAATTTATTTACGTCATTAAAAATGTTTTTAAGTTATAAATTTTCCAGATTTCAAACCTTTACATTATAAATTTAGTTCACACTAAGTAAATGAGTTAATTTCGTAAACCTAGATTTTAGTAAGATAAAAAAAACAACAGAACAATTAGCAGTTGTCAATATAGATAATGAACGAGTCCTCTGAAATATAGAATCAAAATATTATAGAGATAGACGACTAGTCGGCAAAAAGCGCCAAATTGTCGGTCACGTTATTCATTTATATTTCTACGCTTAAACTAGTTTATTATAATAAAAACCTGGCCTTAATTGATTAAAACTCTTATTTTAGATTCATCTTTACAGTTTATTTTTATATATTCTACGAATAGGAACCCTTTTTTTTTTTTTTTTTTTTTTTTTTAATCTATATCTATACTATTATTTAATACGTCAAGCCATTATTCGTTTGTGATCACTATCAGGAAAGCTACTTAACCAATCCGTACCAAATGTTAACCACATAATCTTTATAGTTCCTGGAAGGTTTGTCCATAATAAAATCTATTAATTTTCAATTGATTTTTTATTAAAAAATATATAATATCTGGTGTAACGTAAGTTTAAAAATTGACCGATAGTTGATTTACCGATTCTACATGAGAGGTTACAAAGGTATGGTGTTATTTAGAGCTTGGAATTGATAATAAAATTAATTATATTCAATTAAATTATTCAAAAATATTTGAATATGTAGATCCCAGTGAAGTTTGAAAATCGACTAATTTGTGGCTCGCGTCATCTGCAACAGAGTTTAAAATTGTAAAACAACTGAACCCGTCTGAACCAAATTTTAACTACTAGGAAGGTTCAGTATTATTATAAAATTTATAATAAAAATTTAAAGGCACAATATTAAGTGGCAGAAACAAGGTTTGCCACACTGTTGTATACATTCTTTTATGGTTAGAAATTAAAATCCAACTAGATGAAATCAATAAGATTATTCCTTCCGAACAAGAGTACATGTCACAAGTCACAAGCAGTACATGTCTTGTTATTTTGTGAGTGTATCTTCAGGAGTATGTTTTATTGTAACTATCGATTTATCGAAAAAGCAAACTTTCAGAATTTGTTTCTTTACCGTTGATGAACCTCAAACACAAGTTTTGGATCCTTTCGAATTTACTGATGTTAGTTGCACAAGTTAAGCTCCACTTAGGTGCAAGGTCCACAAGAGATTCAAATCAGTTTTGTACGATATAAGTTTGTTTTTGGGACTTAATCTAGATGTTTAGTTGAAATAAGTACATTTTGTAGATGATCTTTTTTGCTTTGTCTATTTCGTTTTTGTGTACAGTGAAAGTTAGTGATCTGTCATGCGCTAAAATAATATGCTTGTCTATGTTTTGTAAAATGTTGCCAAACGGTGGCTTATGTTTCGCTTGTATTTACTTTCAGTTTCCATTTTCGTTAATATTTATTTATAAGTATAGGTACCTGCTCGATACTGTTTAATTCGCAATAAACTGCTTTAAAAAAAAAAAAAAAATTCTGATCTTACTTAATTAACTAATACGATAAAATAGTCACTAATATCATTGTAACTTGACAAAATATTCAAAATGGCATTTAGTTTTTTTTTTTTTTTTAAATGTTGATTTATCGGTGTATAGATATTTGAAGGGTCTTTTAGATGAACGGGTTGTGTAACAAAACACGATTTTGAGTTTTGATTTGAGTAAACAATTTATGTTTACTTTTAATTTTTTTTATTAACAATTTATTGATATTTACAACTGTACAAAATTTATACATCCAGTAAATGTGCTGCTAACTATTACAATAACGTGACAAAACTTAAAAAAGAACTACTCATCAGTAGCACTTTAATATAAATTCTACACTAGAAGGTCTCTGGGCCATCTTCTTTTCAGACGCCTCGGAGGATTATCAGGAATGGTGTGGGAAGCAAGTTGAGAAACTAATGGGTTTGAGTGGTTATGGAGTTTACTATGAAAGGATAGGTATCTGGTTTGGGCTAAGTCAGCAACACATGGAACATTAAGGTCTTTATGGATAAGCTTATTGGTGACAAAGTAAGGGGCATTTAGGATTTTTCGAAGGATTTTGGATTGTAAGGATTGGATTCGAGATGAATTGGATGGTTTAGTAGAGCCCCAAAGCTCAACTCCGTACGTCCAGATAGGTCTAATCACAGTCACGTATATTAGTCTTTTGTAATTAATTGGGAGCTTTGAACGTTTGTCTAATAAATGTTGAAGTAATCTGTAACGACGGGCAGTTTCTTGTCTTTTTAGTCTTATATGTGGATTCCAAGTAAGACGTTTGTCCAATTGGAGTCCTAGGTAGCGGATCTGTTCAACAGGGATTAGTGGAATATCATTAAAGGATACTGTAGGACAGGAAGTCGTGGGAAGTCGACGAAGGGTAAAGATTATTTGGTGAAATTGTTTTGGATTTATTTTTATTCTCCATTTTTAACACCATTCTTGAAGGGTTAGGATATGTGATTGGAGTGTTTGGGAGGCAATGAAGGGATCATTGTTTACTGATAACACACATGTGCCATCAGCGTAAGTGGTGAGGACATTGGTAGGATGAGTTGGAATGTCTTTTAATTAAAAAAAAAAAAATTTAGCAAGAAAATGTTACATAGCCCATTCATCTTTTTCATGTTTCTTTTTCCAGTTGTTTTAAAATATTCAGATTTTGCTACCTAACACTTCCGCATATACGAGTATATCGTAAATTCTTCATCAAAAGAACTAGATTGTATTTTTTTTTTTTTTTTTTTTTAATGTGACATAACCCTTTCATTCACCAAAACTTTCATCTGTGGTCACCGGTATATCGTGTATCAATATTCAGAGTTGAAAAATTGTCGATATTGGATTTCAATATTTTTCTTACGATACCCATCCCTAACAGGCTAAGCAAAAGACCAAATAAACGTGACTTGCTCCAAGTATCATTCTCTAATGATTCAACATAAAGTTGTTTTTTCCCCTTTGAGTCACGTGTATTTTTTTTTTTAAATAATAGTAAGGTAGTCAGTCCTAAATCCCATGATCGCCGACACCGAGCAATGGCTACCGGTTAAGGGCTGAAGACTTGCGTTATAAAAAGGAAGAGGGCCTTAGATGGAGCTAAGAGGACGTAGGTGTGATAGAGGACAGAGGAGCTAATGAGAAAGGCAGATCGGTGGTATCTCCGCCAATCGCCACGACTACAGAGCCTCCTTAGACTAACACTGCCCAGCGCTTGCCCGATCCGTAATGAGCTCTCTCGCCTAACCTTTCCTTCCTTACCGCATCTTTACTTAGTCTCATTTAGAATTTAGGAATATAACCTAATCTATCTGTTGGTAATGAGTAAAATTTCTCAGTTCTGCTACATCCGTAAAAAAGAAAAAAAATCCAAAGTTAAATTATCCTATATTATTCTTAATAGTTCAGTTTAGGGTTTGCCGAAGAAAAAACTGCCGAACTTTTATTCCCAACAGAACTTTATGTTAGCTTAATCCGAATCTGAAGTTTGCTACCGCGGCAAACGTCGGCTCCATACCCAAAATAGCAAAAAAAAAAAAAAAAAAAAAAAAAAAAAAAAAAAAAAAAAAAAAAAAAAAAAAAAAAAAAAAAAAAAAAAAAAAAAAAAAAAAAGCCCAAAATATTGGTAATTAAAAACAAAGCTTTTTCGAAAATGGTCATTAAATAGTAATTGTAGCTGGAATTATTACCTACGAAATGAAAAAACTGCTCCGAAATCGGACCATTTACCGCGAAGATATGGTCTTAGATAAAAAGGGTAGAAATGTGCCAAATGCCGGTCATTCCCACTTCTCCGCGAAAACATGTCTTTCGTACCTTTTTGTCTATAACTCCGAAACTATTTATTCAATTCAAAAATACTTTTATTAATCTTAAAGCTGATTAAATGTACTATCAGAATATTACATATGAAGTTTTAATAATGTCCCTTAAAAGCACGCTACAAATCTGTTTTGTTGTGAAATCCACGTTTTTTTACACAATTTTCACTCTAACTCCGAATCTATTCGTCTGAATCAAAATTTCAATTTTTCATCTAAAAGCTGCTTAAATTTACAATTAGATCATCTATATATGTAATTCAGAATATATCCCGTAAAACACCCGCGCTAGCCCACTGAACATGTCATAATTGCCATATTTTGCCAAAAATATACACATTTAGCAGATACAACTGTCTGGTCACATTACTTACAATTCAAATGTTATGTGAACAAATTCTATACAACTGCTCACTTTTGTGTTAGTTTTGTGTTAGTCAGTTATGAAATATTCACTTAATTTTGTTTTATTTCTTTTTTACATTTTTTATTGTACTTATTCGAAATTCAACATAAATACTTAAATGTAAATTACTTTTAAATTTGGCATATTTTCTAACATACTAATCATGTTAGATACATAAAATATGCTAATTGAATGGAGTATGTACAGATATTTAAATACACGCCCCTCTTACAGGGTTACTGTATGAGGGAAAATAAGAAAAAAAAATCATTAAATTAAGACATATGTTACAATTTATCCAATTATTATGAAGTTCGAACTTTTATAATAGAATTAAATAGCATGAAATCAATTATACTAAAAGGTATCAAGTGTTGATAAGTTTAGTATCTTAAATATCACATAAATTGGCTTGATATTGTAATTAATCAGACAAAATCATATACACATTTTTACATAAATTTAGAAGGTAATGAATTTTTTTTTTAAATTTAAATATAAATTTGGAAGTAATTTTTACTGTACTTGTTTGATGATATCACTGGTCAAATATCGATATAAAGAATAAGCTTGAAGTGAAATGACCATGTCGGTCAATAATGTTTCTTTGTGGGTCAATCACAATTTATTAGGCTATGAAAATGTTTATTTGCAAACACGCATAAACAGATTGAACAATCATATGATTTTAGGTGAGTTTTGGCAGAGATAATACATAATATAATGACTTACTTGAGTTTTTTTTTAATATTAATATGTTTTATAAGGTGCAGTTCAGTGACAGGTGAATCGTGAAAATACCGAGTCTTCATATTTAAAAGACAGTATGAAGACCTTAGACCTGTAAAGTAGAATAATAATGGGACTTTTTGCATTGGTGAATCACACGTTTGGAATCAAGGAATATTATAGAACATCATTAGCTGTGCATCGAAGGCAATTAAAATAACCAATGAAGTGGGTAATTTTTATCTATTATTTTTTTAAATCCAATGTACGTACAGAAAATCACTAACGGCTTAGAACTTATCGCAATTCAATGTCACTGTTTTTCATTATTTATTTATATTACACATACATACTTAATACCCAATATTTGACGGGTTCTTCGACTGTTCTGCCACGACCCAGAGCAAAGCGGCAAGCAGCACTGAGTTCCACGCCATTCGTTTTCCTGTTCAACAAAGCTAAGAGAAAATATCCTAGTAGTTTAGACATAGATATACCAGAAATTCAAGGTAGGAAAGCCCATTTTCCGGTTGAGGAAGAAATCACGGACGATGTCCCTCACGTTATTGTAAAAATAAAGACTTCAGAAAAAAACAGAAGCAGCCCTGACGAAACTATTATAAATATGAGTAATTACCTAGTCGAAGATGCGGGGAAAGACACCAGCAAACAGCCACAACTATCTCCACGGGAAGCATCCAAAAAGCCATCAAATTTGAGGGTCCTAAACTTGACAAAAAACATGTTCGACTATAATGCTCAGAAAATATACCATACAGTCAACGGTATACGTCTCCGCTTGAGCAAGGAACACGATCAAAGAATAATATTACAAACTGTACAGAAGCAGGTGGAGGCCGGGCTTAGAGAACTAAAGTTGATCAAAGAGAAATGTGATAAAGATATTACAGTCCTCACTGAGCAAAAGAAAACAGCCATGGAAAAATTGTACGGTCTTCAGGCAGTGATGAAACAAAAAAAGGAATTGGATGAAAACCTGTCTAAATTACTTGATCATGCAGTGGCACTTAATATTGAACGGCAGTGTTCTTAAGTAATGGTACATGTTTAACTTGGAAATATTCAAATGTGTTTTATTGTTGTATACCAACAGACCATCTATAAAATACGTTTTTGTACATCAAGGCTGGAAAACCTAAAGGAATAAAATGAAGCGAAGCATATCTATGCTGTCCAATGAATCCAGGATCCTTTGCAAAAGTAATGGATTTATTAACTGAATTTATATCCATTAAAAATTCTGCTGACCGAACACCTTGAAAAACTTATTGTTTCATTAATATAATTAAGGCAGTATTTGCGCGAATCAAATCGAGAAGCTGGGACCGATTTTTGAAATAATGACATTTACTTCCTTCTAGAACTTCTATTAAACATTGCTGTTTGTTTATTGGAGCTTCAAGGCGTATTCTATTAAACATTTTATACGGTTAAAACATTACTTTAGAAAACATCTTACCATGACAATAAAACAGCATACCCACAATTTGGTAATTCCCTGATTCAGCTCAGAGGTTAAGAATGAATAATAATGTTGCAATAACTCATTTCTGTAATGTTTCCAATACGTCTAAACCATTTCTAATCCATTAGTGACCGATTACAATTTCATCCTTAGTAAGTACATTGCAGATCGCCCTGTTACTTTAGCTCAGCATCACAGTACTACAGAGACAACTACTCGTCTTCAGATATTTAAGACGTTCCTTCCAAACCTAAGCCCTAGTCAGCCGATCATAAACTTAAGGCAATGTTAGAATCAAATCATGCAACAGAAATATAATACAGATGTTTAGCATAGGTTATTTCTTCTAGCTTATCCATTGACTTTGCCATATGTTTATTATCTCATCATTATTTTTTTTTTTTAATTAAGCTTTAGGATTCACCTCTTCACATAACTTGATTATACTTTTCCAAACTTATATAAGTGTATTTCTTCTTCAGCTGTTTGGCTCTGACGCTTCAGATCAAGAATAAACTTTGACGCTCAGTAACATAAAACGTTAATCATATTCTTTCAACTGCTATATCAGCGTTCTAAGAAAAACTCTGTGTTCCATTCACATCTTATTTATTGCATTCAATCATATTAAACAATGACCATTTAGCAACAATATAATGGAGTAATGAGGATGTGTGGTTGATAAAACCGATAAGGTACACCAATCCGTTTCGTAATATCCTACTGCTCCTTAAGGCACAGGTAATATTTATTCATAATGTTCTAAACATCCCATAAGTTGCTGAATTGGACCAAATCAGATACCTAACCTTTCTTCATCTCTCGAATCCAAACGTCTTCCAGCTTCACACTAGCCTCTCTATAACTCTTCGAGAAGTTTAAAAAGAACATATCCTACGGATCTTTTTTTTTTGGGGGGGGGGGGGGCGCGAAAAGGCCTTATAGACAACGCGAATATCATGATTTGGGATTCCTCTTCATTTCCCAAAACTTCCTCATTCGTTCTGCATGTTTGGCTTTTCTTTCCTCCGTCCAAGCCCCACTCCTTATTCTTTCCCTTCCCACGAAGACCTTTATGTCATTTAATGATTTTCTATATGTTTCCCTATCTTGGCAGTCTGTATCGTTTATTCCCATTGAATTCATGTCATCTTTAATTTGTCTAAAAATACGGATCTTTTATTTTTATTTATTTTATTTTTTATTTTTTTTTTTAATTTTATTTTTTGTGCCGAAGACCTTTTCCATTGAAGTCCTATACTAGCCTGGGTGAGAAGGTCAAGATTCATTTCGTGGGTCCGCCACGAAAAAAATTTTAACCCACCGAGTTGGGATTCCAGCCCACGATCTTCTGGTTACGAGCACGCGTAGAACCTCGCCCCAACTCACTCAGTCATCGATCTTCTAATGTCTTAGTTCATTACATTCAGAGTAGTTCATTACACTAGTCAAGTTATTGACATGCCATTGTAATCATATTTTCACACATTTACTTGATGAATATATATTTAGTTATAAATATCGATAGATACTTTTTTTTCAAATACATCAACTACCATCTTATTTAGGTACAGAAGGTCGCGGGTTCGAATCCCACCACGACGGGTTAATATTTATTTTGTGGTAGACCCATGAAATGAATCTGTACCTTCCCAACCTGGCTAGAATAGGATGGTAGCCTGTAGAGTAACCCGTGCTTCCTTCCCTAGATAGACTACTTAAGGATATTGAATGAAAAATGTAAATTAATTTGGCAGCTTATGTTTTCCACAGTCTGATAGTGTAAGTTTCATAATATCGTGTGAAACAGTTCAAAGCGATTATTCCAAGCTGTGGGTGAGGTTTCATTTCAAGCTGAGGTCTAATTCCTTCTTCCGCTCCCGATTAGTATCCATTCTCCGGTCGTTGAACAAGTTAAACTTAAGATGAAGTTCATATATAAAAACAGCTTTCAATAAACTTCTCATCAAGTAGATGTTTACCCAACAAGATTGACACAAAGTACTATCAAAGCGAATAATGAAAACGTATCCATACAAACTAATAAACCTAAACAGTGCCTATATAAATAGTATAATAGCAACATCATGCATCCAGAACATCTAATTGTAATCGCACTATTGATAATAGATCTATCTAGACTTGGTTTCGAGCCTATGTATCAGCTAGATTTATTCTTCAACTAGGCATGGCTTGTTAAGAATAAATAACTTACTTCTGCCAGATACACATTAGTATAACCCTAAAAACGAATAATAATTAAAGAATAATGGAATGATAAATGAAAAATAATATAATAATAATAATATATTATGTTATACATTAACCGTGTAACAGTAACATCCTAATGTTGAAAGAAATAATTGTCATATAAGCTATGTCAAAAACTTTAACTATGTCAACTTTAACTATAACTATGTCAAAAACTTTTAATTACAATAAGTTTTTAAAATGGTAAAAGAAACCATTTTCTCTAGGATATTAAGGCGTTGATAGGGCCATGATTTGGAGTGGGAGATGAATTCCATTTAATTTTCCGAGTATGTTCTATTCTTAATAGGAAGCGATTTAAAAATAAAATTAAAAAAAAATAAAATAAAATAAATAATTTTATCTATCTTTGTGACACCACGGACCCGACGTATTGATACCTGATTTATTTAATATACTCTCCTTTAATTTATATATATTACTACTACAAATAATTTATATATTTTTTTAAGTCTCTATGCAGGCCATTTTCAAGACTATCTCCTCCTCTGTCTCCACAGTAAGTTCTTTCAGCAATCTGCCCTAGACTGTCACCTACCGCATCATCCATTTCTTCTTTCATATATATCCCTCATTTTTAGCTTCACTGAAAATTGTTCGATTTATTTTTTTTTTTTGCTGGAATTGAATATTCACTACACCCATTGATTCCTTCAGCTATCTGTCTAACCATAGATAGAGTTGATAGTTATATTTGTAGATTCACCGTACTCTGTGTATGTAATATGGCGCCTGGTTTCCTTTAGTTCCGCATATTATCTCTATTGTTAATATATTAATTTCTACCCAACCATGAATCTGTTTACGCTTCAGATAGTTGTTCACTTGGCTTAATTCATTATTATACCTATATATATACTACTATATATAAGGGCAATACCATTTTTCGTTAGTGATCACTATGGCTGTGAAATATATGCATTTGCATATTTCTCCTAGCTTACTAAAATATCTAATATCATCAAAATTAATATGTATCGAGGCATTAAAATTCAAATTGAGTTATTTTTATTTTGCATATTTTGCCATAAATACATATTTTAGACAGTAATTGCATATTTGTATACCTATCCAGCATATCAGCATTTGACCTTCGGTTTTTTTTTTTGTTTTGTTTTTCATTTTTCTGAACAAATAAAAAAAACAAATATAAATAAAAGACCGAAAAATAGCTTCAGTGACTTCTATTCTTTTTTCCCGTCAAATGAATAAGCTCGTGTTCGTCCAGGAGCTGATTCTTCTCTGAACTTCAGATCGGATTCGCTTCTCTTGGAATTGTTTGAATGGATTAATTTATAGTTGTTCTTGCTCCGCTCACATACGTGGAATATTACTTTACTTTACTTTTTTTCTCTTCTTCCTACCATCATTCATTAACTGTTTATTTGTGTATTCCTAAAATGCCGAAAATCACTCTTGCAAAGACGAAAGATCTGCACGTGAAAGAGTTCTTGATAAAGACTTTTAAGTGTGTTCGAGCGGTTTTATATTTGTTTGTTTTGATAAAGTTGTATTAACTACTGCACAATTTTTAGCAAAACAGTAAAGTACAAATTGAAAAAATTAAGAAATCAAAATTTGAAAAAACTTTGGTAACACAAACTTCCATCGGATTAGAAAATTCTGGTTTCGATACTGATTGATGTCCAACTGACATAACCTTCGTACGTGTTTTACTTTTTAATATTTGACTAGTATTTTTGTTTTCAGTGGTCATCTTTGAATTGTTTCCCTTTTCAATACAGTTACTTAAACTTGAATTTTTACTTATGCGTAAGTATATATCACATTTTTTTTTATTTTTCTAAATAATATAGATAGTTGTATATTTTAGGGATTTAATTGCATATTTCACCTAACATATTTGCATATATATGTGCATATGTTTCAGTTTTTAATGCATACAATTCACAGCCCTAGATCACAAAACACGAAAAATTCCAAACCAATCGGTACCAAATTTAGCCTACATCTTCTATATAGTTACAGGAAAGTTTAGCAACTGATTTTCAATTAATTTGTTTAAAAAAAAAAAAGCTGGCGAACGCCATTTCTACATTAGAGTTCACAAATGTACGATGATATATAGAGCTTGTAATCGGTAATAAAATTTACATGTATTCAATTAAATTACTAAAAAGATGTAAACATGTGGTGCAACATGTGGATCCCACTGAAGTTTGAAAATTCGGCCGATATGAGGATCGTATCATTCTATAATAACCGTAAAACTCCTGATATGACCATATGAGTACCAAATTTGAACTACATCATTTTCATAGTTATAGGAAGGTTTATCAACAATAAAATTTACAATAACACAAATTTAAATGTACAATATTAAGTGGCAGAAACGAGGTTTGCCACACTGTCACATACTATTGCGGTTCGAAATTAAAATCCAACCAGATATTATCAATAAAATCATTTCTGCCAAATAAACATTATTATTACCAAATCAAAATGTCGATCCGTTACCTTTGTGATATTTTGTGTTAAAATATGATATCCATATATTGCTACCGTTGATAATGCAATCCATTATTCGCAAGAATTTACAGAAGTATCTGTCCATCTGGATTACCAACTAAGGGATTAATTAAAAGTTGGATGTCTAATTATGCTTTTTCGTAATCTTCAACCACCTAAGCAGTGCAATTTTAACCTAGTCAAAAATTGCTGCTATGGGTGAAAATATCATTGAAAAAAATGTTTATTAATTTCATGCTATATTATAAGATTTTTATCGATAAACAAATAAAAATTATATTGCACTGTTTTTGCACTAAAATACTCCTTTCAACAAAAATGTTGTTTTATCATGTTTTGAAGTGGGCTGAATACGAATCCGAAGTCAGAAAATCTCAATCAGGCACCATTATTTGTCAAATTTGTGTTTTAGTTTGAAAAATTAGGTGCTTTACGACCTCTCGAGAATTTTTTATCATTGGAAGCTTTAACAAAAAAAAGAAATCTATTTGAATTTGAAACTTTTATAATGAAAAATGAAAAAAAAATGGAGAGCATACGTATATGGCTTTGTTGCATAAATAACATTGCTGAAGAATTGCTTTTATTATATAAGGCCATGGGTTGCAGCATGACCTCAAAAATTCATTTTTGCATCCCCATTTGAATTAATTCCCTCCCAACTTGGAAGCAGTTTTAGATGAAACACGGAGAACGATTTCATCAAGAGATAGCCCAGATGGAAAAAAGGTATGAAGATGCTTTCTTGCCAACTCTTGAACACACAGAATACAGAATATGATAGAAGCGGTGGGTAGGTGGGGAGATAAGGCACCTGGCTATCCCCACCACCTTAACCCCGACTGTCCCAGTCAGTACCACTGTTTGTCCCTTGTTTATTTGGAACAATTGGTAGTAGTTAGTTCTTTGTTGTGTGTATGTTTTTTAATTTTTATATTTCTCAATTGGATTGAAAAATGCCGTGTTATGCCGAGTTTGGATGCTCTAGGAAAGAGTCCAACAAGGATATAAACCCTCAAATAACCGAAGGGTTATTTTAAAATGTACAGGTGAAGACCTGTACATTTTAAACGTACCAGAGGAACGAAAGAGGTTCAAGCCCTGAGGCAAAAAAAATGGAAGCCAACAAAAACAAGTGTTATTTGTTCAAAACATGTTAAAGAAGACGATTTTGACAGATCTTCTTCATTTCGAGTAAATCTAAAGAAAGGTGCAATTCAGTTGGTTTTTTATTTCCCCAGATCATTTGAGACAAAAGATTATTAAGGTATACCGTAAACTGGGGCAACTTTGCCATGTAAAATTTTCTTTACAACTTTTACCTCGACCAATAGCGTTCAAATCTGTTTCAAACCCATTATAATTATGAATCTAGATCTTGTGATTTAAAATATATGCAACAATTAAAATTTAATTATTAAATTAAATTTTAAAAATATAGAAAAATAGCATTAGCAAACAATAGGGCAACTTTGCTAAGTATGTAAAAATCACTTAAAAAATAAGAGACAGCGATAGATAAAGGATTGTTTGAGCTAATATGAAAACATTTAACGAGAAAATGACATATTGATAAGGTATTAGTTGACAGAGAAGTATTTTGATGCAGATTGTATTTAGAAGTAGAATGTTGGGGTATGCATTCATAGATACACAGCAATTTAAAATATTTTAATTTATAATGCCGACGTTTTGACTTGCATTCCAAGCCTTCATCATGGTTTCAGAGAGCGTGGTAATCAGAAAATGACATATATTTAGATTTTACAGTATTTAGAATAAAGCATCGTAATAATGAAATTCATTAAAACGAAACTTGAAATACTTAATACAATTTAAAAACCACAAAAACTTCAGACTTTTTCATCCATAAATGCATATTTACCTCGGAGTTCAATATAGGGCGGGCCAATCATATAAATGATATCTCCTACGTTTAATAAAACTCCATCAGCCTTGTTTGGGAAGTAAAATGATCTTCCTGTGTTGTTTGTGCGGAGGCAGGATATTTCAAACTCCTCAGTTCCGTAGAATTTGGTCAGTTTGCCCACGTAATGCTTTACACTTTTGCATTATAGATATTTATGTAAAAACAAACACAAAATTAAAGGTTGGCAAAGTTGTCCCATCTTGACCTTACTTCCTAGTGCAACTTTGCCAAGTTATTTTATAAACCTACAGAAAAAGTAAAATTTATATCTTTAAGTTGTTCTAAATAAATATTAAATTACGTATTAGACAAAATAAATAGTTATAATTTACTTTTGAATGTTTGAGCAGGACGAGACACTTTGTAAAGGTATCAAAACCGTCTATTGCAAAACAAGCAGAGAAAAACACTGATAAAACCTGTAGACATTGGGTAAATCTGATTAATCATAAGAGTTTCTTTCAAAGAATAACTCACCTACGTGATTAAAAAACTAGCGCTTCTATATAATGGGTCAGAAATTTCACGAAGTGCCGACATTTTTTTTAAAACTGGCAAAGTTGCCCCACTTGGCAAAGTTGTCCCATTTTGCGGTACATAACGTTTTACCCTTTTCCCCTGCTTTACCCACATACGTAGGTATTTAAACTTAAAAGTTTATTGTTGAATTATTTATTTTAGAAAAGGGGGCCAATAAAAAGGCTTGCGAACACATTGAAAAATATTAGGTCTCCAAATAAAAAGAAATTTAAGAAATGTTAGAGATCACTAATAAAAACATTAACGAGCTCAAAAAAAAAAAACAACTTGATGAAAGAACTGTATAGCTTCGAAATACAGCTGATTCATTAAGCTTCACTGAAAATTCACTTATTACCAACAAAAAAAAAAATACTGGTTGAAAAGAAAAAACAAATTTAAAACCTATGCCGAAAAGTTTTGCGGTGTAAGAAGAACATGATAAACTAATTACATGGAGAATAGAAAATTTTCTTTCGTTACTTCTAAAACAATACCTTGGAAGAAACTTTTTTTTCTAGATTTCCACACTATTTAGAAGATGGCTCTCATTACTCATTATTAATCAGATCGATCGGGATGATATTTTTTAAAGTTTAAATCCACCATTTTTTGAAAAATATCAATGATAATATAAAAAAATAAATAAATAAAATAAGATCGAAAAGTAATAAATTAGTAATTTTCTTTTGGTAATATTTTGTTTTATTTTCGTTCCTAAACTACCTACCTATACATGAACGTGATACATATCTAAACAATTAGATGGCATTCAATAAAATTGGTAAGAGTTGAACCTAAATATTAGATGATAAAGTTGTAAATAAGCCTGAGGTGGTTCACAACCCGGGGTGAAGGTGGTGGGGGAAGAGCCGGCCGAACTGGAGCCTCGGGATCCTAACGGCATTATTAGTCCCTCTGCCCCTTCTACTATATTCTGTATTCTGTGGTTGGACACTACAACGAGAGACACGTGATGTAGAATACAAAAGGTAAAAAAATATAAACATTAATTCTGTACCATTTGGGAAAAACTAGATAAGTTCATTTTTGTCCACAGTAAGATAAATATTTTGAGCAACCCATATTGGAGTCCTACTCATCATGTATAGGTAGGCAAGTTGTAATGGCAATGGTATTATTTTTTACTATTTAAATTAAAACTTTCCTACTTTTACAAGATGTTTAGAACACCAATATAATTTGCCTTAAGTATTTATCTAATTGTGGACAATAATGAACTAGTTTTTCCCAAATCGTATAGAATTATGTTCAGTATTTAATATTATTGTTTTAAAAAATAAGAAAAATAGATAAAAGAGTATTATTTCAGTTTTTTTTTTTTTTTTTTTTTTTTAACAACCTCCCATATTTAAAAAATGGTGCTTTTTTTTTTTTTTTTTTTTTTTTTTTTTTTTTTTTTTTTTTTTTTTTTTTTTTTTTTTTTTTTTTTTTTTTTTTTTTTTGGCTATTGATTCGAATTTAGCACACCTGTAAGTATAAAAGTCACAAAAAATGTTTATGGGAATGAAAAAAAAAAATAAATAAATGAAGTTTTAAAAAACTGAAAAATTTCAGGTTTTTCAAAAATAACTGATAGTAGATAGATTTTGTTCACCTTCAGATTCGATTTTTTTTTTTTCTTTTAGAACTGTGTCATTAGTTAACATTATCTAGGTTCTTAACTTCGGACAGCCGTCAAAGCTGCGACGAGGGATGCTAGTTTTAAATATTTTGGTAATAAAAGGAAAGTTATTGCATACAACTTATTCCCTTGAGATATTTAGTATTTTAAATTGATTAATTAGGAATTAACATGGCGAAGAATTTATTAGTATTTTTATAAATCCTTTTATAGTATTAAACAACACATTTCAGTAATTCTAGCAAGATTATTATGCTTTCAAATAAATCAATTTATCCACGTGATCCAGGCCCATAAAACATTAAATAGTAGTAAATATTTGTAATGATGCTTTCGAAAAGAGCTGAAGCATCTCGGGTGCATTGTAATAGCTATATGATGCCTGAGGTGAAGGCAAAGTTTTAAATTTATCGTTCACGACACTAAAGAAAATGGAATTAGCCTCAATGATTTACAACCTGAGAAAGTTATATGGTTCATTAATTTTGTGAATGGTAGAAAGCGAAAAGGTCACATTCGTCTGATGGAGGGTAACTACACTCGGGGTGGGGGTGGGGGTGCAATATTATTACCTGGCAACAACGTAGTTTCTGATATTTAACGTTTTGAGTGATTCGTTGAAAAGTACGTAAAAAACTTTTTTTTTTTTTTTTTTTTTTTTTTTTTTTCATTCATAGAAAATTCATTTACAATTAAGCTGAGTAGAGAGTCGAGGAGGAGATAAAAGGAGAATTTTTTATATTTTAACATTAAGTTCGTTACTAAACTCCCCGTCAAAAGTATTGCAACACTTTGAAATATTTGAATTTCATTAAAACATATTTTTTATTCATAATAAAGAAAGGTTCTGAAGTCTATTATAAACATTTCTAAACATGACATCAATTTTTTTATTTAAAAAAAATTACAATATTACTTCCAATAAACAAAAAGTTAAAAAACTTACTTTTCAAAATTTTCATTTTTTACAATTTCAACTTTTACATTTTTATTTTATATTTAATAAGACATATTGCCCCCTCTGGCTCGAATGACTGCTTCTACTAGTCTTGGCATACTTGTAAATAACGAAACAGTTGATAAAAATAGGCTAAAGGAAATTTTAAAAAACAATAATCTAAAATTTCATCGTTTGTTATCAACAGGAAAAACATAGATGTGTCTAATCCTTAATGTCTCACGTTTAATAAAAATAGTATGGATGAAAACAAACCAAGTATGGATTAAGGTTTATTTGACTAACTTCCCCTCCCCCTCCACAAAAGAAAAAAAAAAAAAACTAGGAAAATCTCGATAATGGTATGGGTGTAGCAATACATTTTGATTGAAGGGATTTTATTTTTTAGCTATTCTCTTTCAAGACTTTTCAGAACTTCCATTTCATTAAAACATTGCATGTGTTTCAATTTTTTATTATTGGAATAATTGTGAAATTTTCAAATCGACCCCCCTTAGAAAAGTAGTAAAAAGTCTACTGCTTTTCTTCGAAGTATCGAATAGAAAATTTCAAAACGAATCCAACGATAAGTCAAATAGGTCCAATAAGTACATTATCTCAAAATTTTTTAGTTACTGCTTTTCTCCTTGGCAGGGCAGAATACGTAAACTATACAGAATTATATCTTTCATTTTTAAATTTTGTTTTTATTGGCTTGATTTCATTGCCGATAATATTGAAAAAGCTGTTATTTCCATTGTCCCTTCCATTCGGGAGGAAAGTATTGTTTTAAATTTTCAGAACTGTCGACTGTCAACATTTTTAATCAAATAATTTTCTTGCTCCCGCTTTCGTCTGAAAGAGGTCGTTAAATTGGAATGAAACACGAATTGATAGAAGAGCAACAAAAAGACTGCTTTCTACCAAATCAAATATTATTTATTTAATGCATATTATTAAATACTATAATACTACAGCTGCTGTAATCTATACTGGTTCATGGATTTAATAAGAATCCTAATTCATCAGCTCGTTTCAAATGATATCTCTTCATCTCACTTCTCCAAGACCACAACCTCACAATTGAGCCAAATGACTTAGAACGGCTGTATGGAACTGAAACTCACTCAAGATCAGATGGTCATCCTCGGATCTGAAGAGTAAACGAGCCCAAGAACTGAAGCACATCTTAATGTGTGGTGCAGTAAGTAGTTTAGGCTGGGGTGTAATAAATCATGGCGGAGCTACCGGAGCGCCTAATGCAGCCACGGCGATCGTGGGAACTAGGCCCGCACAGAGCCGCGCACACACAGGCACAGACGCACACACACACAGACACAGACGCACAAATACACGATAGTCATTAGTGCCAGGACCGCTCTTCTTCCCAGGGACCATTAATCACATCTCTCCGCCATTTTGGACTCCCGTTGCTATCGGAGTACCACCGGAGCCACCCGTGAACTGGTTGTTACTGTCACGTGTGATTAAATTGAAATACTAGGGTATAATTGCAGCTTATGACACAAATGAACGTTAATGTTTATGAATGCTGTTGAACTATATATCAAAATAAAGTTTATCCTACTAAAAAAAAATTAAAATATTTTAATCATTTCCAGTAATTTTTCATCCTACCCAATTTAAATGAGGTAAAGCGGTTAGTACTTAATTAAGTTGTTTGGTATCTCATTCTTTTTCGTCAGCTGTATAGCTCTCGACGAAGAGTTGTAGCTTATCTGAGACTGAATTCGATACTCTAGACAGGTGTTTAGTCCAGGTTCAGCGGTCTCGTATACTCAGGACAACTGGTGGCTAGTTATACCAAAAATATTAAATCTTCCCCTTGTTGATGATGGTGTAGAAGGGTCAATAAAATTAGGATTGATATATTAATAGCCACTTTTATTTGACTTATTTTAATCATGAAGTTATTAAAAATGTAAGACAAGAAATCAAATATATTGGCGCTCACCTAAAGAGGCAAATGGACTTCTGAACGACATCAAGAGAGGAAGTGTCTTTCCCTATGACTGTTTGGTTTAGTCCGTTCCTTTAGGGATTTATTTTTAAAATGGGATTATTGGGAATATTTATCTGGCCATTTTAACAAAATCTGGATTGGTTTTAAATGATTTTATCACTTCTAATGATTCATGAATATTTAATTTTAGGCTTCTACTTTATGTATTAGTTTCACTCCCGAGTCTTGGTTTAATTTATTGCTATTTTCATTAAAATTGATAGCATAGTTAAAAAATTATAAAATCGTTCAAAATCAATTCAGATTTTTGTTTAAATGATCAGATAAATATTTCCAATAGTCCCATTTTAAATTTCACAGTTAATCAATTATCAAAATGGTCATCAAATTATTAATAATCAAATCATGCTGATTTGCAGCATGATTTTCAATACAAATAAGCGAAAATATACAAGATGTCAATAATTAAATATAAAGAACCAGGAATAAAGTCAGCGGAACATCATTTCAACATGCAATTTCCTCCTGTTATTTTTTTTTTTTTGTCTGTATAACTAGCTATATTATTAATTATTACCATAGCATCATCCTGATTTGTATATTGTTTTTATATCCGAAAAGAAGACTTTATAATATTTCAAAACTATTTTCCTTTTCGTTGACAGCTCTCCTGATCTAGATCACTACTGTTTGTTATATAATTATTAAAATAGTGTATTAATCCTTTTTATTGAGTTCTTATTAAAAATCAGCCATAAAAGGTTGTGGCGCCCGATCGATAATCGGATTCCGGCTGTTAATCTCATAAGAAACACTCCTGACTCCCCATAGTCAGAATAGTTGGGTAACCTGAGGATCAAAAGTTTCATATTAATAATTTTGTATTTAATATTTTTTTTAATATTTAAAGAAACGCGTTTTTGTTAATTCCATACTGATATTAACAGAAATGTCTCGAATATTTAAAGCAATGCCCGCATATTATCCAATCCCTATATCCAGGACTGCTGATCCAGAGCTATATAGGATATAGCTGACAGGAGAGGTAGGGGAGGGGGAGAGGTAAATCTCCGGATCCGGGCTAAGGTGACCACTTTTGGGAATTCCAAATGCCGAGACAGCTTATGCAAAGAAAAAAAAAACTTCAACAGTGTTTTTAGCTAACACTTCCACTAAAATATTTATTTTCAATAATTTCTGTACCTCAGAACCAAAAGAGCGTATGAGACTAAGCTAACTTTTCAGGAGATCAACTTAAGTGGACTTAAGTTTGTCTGACTCAGTCATAGGTAAAAACCTACGTTCTCACAACTCTTAGAAAATAGAAAAGGTGATTTTTCAAGGGACTTAAATAGGTATGGCTTAATTTAATATAATTCTAAATAATGCAGTGACCTGAAAATTGTAAAATTTGGACTTACACTCGTCTGGTTCTGACGTACAGATTTGTTTTATCAATTTAATTAACAAATTAATAATGATTATTAGCTAATGAAATGAAACTTTCATGAAAATTCGTTAACTCTGTCAATGCCATGTTTTTAGCATATAATTTTAGAAACCGATTAAATTTGAAAACTTTGTTGCTAACTTGTTTATTTTTTTTTTTTTTTATTAATCATTAATTGATATTAACTACTGTATACATTTTATAGAACAAGTAAATTTGAGGAAAATGACTACAATAGCAAGACAATAACATGTAAAGAACAACTCAAAATACTCACTAGTGGCAATTCAATAGTTGCACATTAGGTCTCTTGGTCATCTTCTTTTCTGACGCCTCAGAGGATTATCGGGAATGGAGAGAGAGGCAAGTTAGGATTCGAGTGGGTATGGAGTTTACTGGAGGATAGGTATCATATAACACATAGAACATTAAGATCTTTATGTATAAGTTTATTTGTGATATAATAACAAACATTGAGGATTTTGGAATGTAAAGATTGGATAAGAGAAGAATTGGAAGGTTCAGTATACAACTCCGTATGTCCAAATGGGTCTAATTACTGTCATGCAAATAAGTGTATAGCTTTGAACACTTCTCTAGTAAATATTGCAGTAATCGGAAACGATGGGCAGTCTCTAAATTAGAAGAAATTCTGTTGTGTTTTTGAATTTCTAATTATGTTTTAATAGTCATGCAAGTTGAAACCATCACAAGTCTTACTTTGTATAAACGATTCTATAGCGATTTATCACATTAGGGAATTAATCAAATATTTTAGTTTATTAGTAAAAATAAAAATTATTCATTATATTTAGTTTAAATATATTTGCCCCAGAGCAGAGAAAAGGTTTGGCTGGCGGCGGCCCTGCCTATACCTACTTACTAAAACTGCATAATTCATTCTAATACTAATCTGCAATAATTGCTTAATTACGTATCGAACCAGTAATCACGATGGATTTAAACCTACCCAAGATTGAATGGAGCAATCCGCAATGAAACAATAGGTAAATACTATGAATACTAGGAATAAATTAGAGGGCTACATCTTCATTAGGCATATCCTAGAGCCGAGCCCCAGTAATAACCATCAATCGCTTTAAAGAGAAACCACGAGGAGACCGAGGACTGGGAGATAAAGAGAGAGAAAGGAGAGAGAGTCCCTGTGGTTTATGTTGTTTTCTAGCCAAGACAATGTGTTGTCGGCTGCCTAATTGCGAATCCGAGATTTGTTGCCTCGGTCGTGGGAGGAAATACAACCAGTCACTCGTAATTCAAAATGGGACCTCATGCAAATGAGAAATATACGAGTATATAAGAATTCCCCTCCGACCAAAAGCGAGTAAGTCCAACAGTGTAAGAATTTAAATGCAAATAAATAAAGATTTCTTAATTTCCAATTGCTTATATTAGAGAGTGATAAGTAGGCTAAAAGGTAGGTAATTGTTAAAACTATAACTATTTTTTGATGAATTAAGGTAGAAGAAGAATTTTAATGAGTTTTAGAGTTTTTTGGATACATTACTTAATTTACGTGGCGCATGGCCTCAGAAGTAAGTAAAGTGACATCGTTATTTAAGGACTATTCATTCCCTTTAACTGCAAATAACTTTAGATAACTCTTTTTATTATTGCATAATCGAACAAAATTCTTATAATTTCCAGTTATCAGAACTGAGGAAAATAGTCCAGTCAATAAAGAGATATCGAGTGCGTTTTCTGTAAGCCAAGGTTTTTCATCGGAAACATGTTCAGAGCAGGTAGAATGTAAACATACTATAAGTTCTGGAGTTTTCGGGCCTGGGAACAGGAAGGTGGCGGGCGCAAAAGGTCCCATTTTTTGGTTTTGCGCTCATATCTCGAAAACGGTGCATCGTATGCAAAACATGACTCCTAATACACATTTTTCATATTCTGTACCTTTTACGAGAAAAAAAAATTTCACTTCACATTTTCTGTTAAACTTCCCTCCATATCTTATAATAAATAATATTTTATGAAATTAAATATCCTTCAAAATACATACATATACGAGGTGTGATCAAAAAGTTCCAGGACTGAATTTTTATACATTTATTCATACAACATACAGGTTATCCAAATTTGTCTCCTTCGAAGAACTCCCCTTGGGAAGCTACACACTTTTCCCTCCGGTGTTTCCACTGATCAAAGGCCCCAGAAAACTCTTCTTTTGTAAAGGTGTTTAGCAGCTCCGTTGTTTTTTCTTTAATTTCGTCAACTGTTTGAAATCTTTGTCCTTTCAGGTGTCGCTTGAGCTTCGGGAAAAGAAAAAAGTCGGTTGGAGCCAGGTCAGGTGAGTAGGGGGGCTGAGGAATGACAGTCATTGTGTTTTTTACACAAAAAGGCCATCTTTAAACCTCTTGAACCACTGATGTCAGCATGATCAGCTTAGACATTCTTCACCAAAAGCCTCTTGTAACATTAAAAAGGTTTCAGAAAACGTTTTGTTCAGTTTCACACAAAACTTCACACAAACACGTTGCTCTTCTTTCACATTCATTTTCATAAAATAGCCAAACTCTATAAAACTAACCTCAAACAAACTATGCTAATGTTACTTTCAATGATGTTATGATTGATCTGCAAACACAGCTGTGTTCCTGTTGAGTCAGGCAATACAATGCTGCCAACCGCATTGCTGTGAGACATTGCATTTTTATAGTCCTGGAACTTTTTGATCACACCTCGTATATATATATATATATTCCAACTTCTTCAACCTATCAAAAGTTACATACATTTTAAAAACAAACATACTAAAGCCCTTCACATTTGCCAAGCGCACGGTACAGAATATAAAAAATGTGTGAAAAATAAAAGTTGTAGAGAATTTAATTAACATTAATTTAGTAAGTTGTGGTAAAGGGAGCTTTCGCGCCCCTCCCCCTTCCTGTTCCCAGGCCCGAAAACTCCAGTACTTTTAGTATGTTTACTTTCTGACTACGCTGAACATGTTTCCGAAGAAAAACCTTGGATTACAGAAAATGTAATTTACACCAAATTTCAGGCCTTCATTGACTGGATAAAAAAGGAAAATTAGATTAATGGAAAGTCGAGAAGATTGAAAAAAGAAACCACTTTAACAATTTTGTTTTTTCAGACAATTACCTTCAATGACTTTAATCTTTTATGTCGTATTCTATTTACCGTACACATAGGTTTCTTTTAACTCAATGAATTATTTTCCTATAAAATTGCATTGAAACAAGCTATTTATGAATTACAGTGGAAACTAGTTATTTCGTCGAGGTGGCAAGGCACGATTTTTTTTTTTTTTTTTAAATTTTTTAAATTAATAACTACAAATAACAAAATTAAATACGGTATTTATTATATTATACGATATTAAATGTATATTTCCCCTTGTTACTTATTTAATGTTTAAACCGCCTCATTTGGTTTGTTACTAAAAAAATACGCCTATATTCATAAAGTTTGGAAATTATTTAATAGAAAAAAAAGGTATATATTGAATAACTATGGTATGTATGTCTGTTTTTTTGTTTGTTTTTTTCTGTTTGATACATTTATGTACGTTGTTGTATATAACTTCATTTTTTAAAAAATGATTGTGTTCCAAGGTTTTTGTGTTTTTTGCCATTGTCACTCAAGTCCAATGTTTATAATGTTCCTATGGTCATTTTTATATTCAATAAATTGCAAACAAATTACAATTATATACTTTCAAAAGATTTTTTGTTACTTTACCAGCAAAATTCTTTAATTCGTCACCCTCCCTCCCCGAACCATGACGACCTATCGAGTTTCTACTGTATGTACAATACATCGAGCGTGGTGTAGGATAAACGAGTAACTAAAATCAGAAAAGGGAGTCAAAACCTAGGATGAGATTTGTAATCTAGGATATTACTACCGTCTTAATATAGCTGTTAGTTTTGAACAGCTGTGAGGTGTATTTTATTTAGCAAAAAGACTGAAAGATATATAGGAACCTTCCTCAAAATGAATTTATTAAATATTAAATAACATATACAGGAAAGATATTATTTTAATGTTAAAAAAAAAAAATAAAAATAAAAAAAAAGCGAGAGAAATACACTAAAAGCTCTCGTCTATATAAAACCTTCGACCTCAAAACCTTTAAGCCGGTGTTTTCTCTCTACTGCATGTTACTATAACATACGTTTTCTAGAGGTTGAAATAAATTGCTATTTGCTTGAGGAATAGAAAAAAAAATTCAGTTGGCGAGTATAGCTATAAGTTCAACCCCCATGTGTATTTATCATCTCAGGAATTTTTCAAGATCATTTATTTAATTCAAACGATTTAAAGAGAATAGCTAGTTTAAAGATAAGTGTTACCTAGGCTTCTTTAATAAAATGGAAATGGAAGTATTGGGTTGTCCTGAAATAAATGCAGAATTTCATATTTTCATTAAATCACCTCTCTAGATATAGGGTCTTGTTTTCTTTTAATTACCCTCTGAGCAATAAACTGTTTACATTTAATAGATTTTTTTTTTTGTATGCATGTTTATATTTATTATTTCTCTTTTAAACGAGCATGTTTTTTTTCGTTAGTGATTC
This sequence comes from Euschistus heros, assembly GCA_003667255.2. Classification (NCBI taxonomy): domain Eukaryota; kingdom Metazoa; phylum Arthropoda; class Insecta; order Hemiptera; family Pentatomidae; genus Euschistus; species Euschistus heros. The sequence goes on from RCWM02000087.1 coordinate 188,845, forward strand.
ACTATTTGAAAACAATTCAATGTTTACTTCCATGGTTTACGCGTAATTTTCTTTTAATTTCATTTGTACAGGTAAACGGATTGCTGCCTGTAACAACAGCGTTTGGAGGTGGCTCTAGTATGGGGTGGGCTGTCATGACTTCGGAAACCCGTACAATGTCGTACACAATAAACAGGGGCTCCCTGACTGCAGAGTGGTATGTGAAGGACATCCTGGAGGAATATGCAACACCACTACATAATCGGTGAAAATTTTCTTTATCTTCAAGATGATGCAATATCTCATATTGCAGGTATAGTGAATGACTATTCCAGGAAGTTTGAATTAATCTTTTGCCGGTAAGTCCTGAACTTAATCCGATAGAGAATGTTAGGGATTTGCTGAAGAAGCGTATCGAGTTTAAAATCATGCACCCATTACACATGCTAGGTTTCAGTTGGAGAGGTGTTACCATATATTATGGTTGTAATTTTTATGTTTTAAATACGTTTCTCTAGCCATAACAATTCCATTAGTTCGTGATTTATTCTCACATTAAAACTTATTGTTACATCTTTCTTGCTCTTTTTCCTATTTACTCTTCGAATGTTGATCCAAGTTACCAAAAATAAAAGAAAAATGTGCTGGTCTATCCCATATAGGATATCTTAGGATCTATCCTATATAGAAAATTAAGAAAAAATTAAAAAAAATAAAATGTGATGGCTAGAAATAAACGAGGTTAAGCGCTAACTTTGTCCAGGAGTTTATATACAAACTAGCATCCCCAGTCGCGGCCTCACCCGCTCTCATAATAAAGAACTCAGATAATTTAAACTAATAATTGAAGTTTTATTTGTTTATCGATAAAAAATCTTGTATTGTATTGTATGCAATTAAGAATTATTTCTTCAATGATATTTTCACGCATAGCGGTAATTTTTAACCTAATTAAAAATTCACAGATTCGGTGATAGAAGGTTATACAAAAGCATAAGTACACATCTAATTTTTAATTTTAATGTATTAGTTGGTATGGCACTGCATCATCAGTGCATACAACTAAAGGCCCATGAATCATATTTTTACAAACAATATGAAAATACAAAAGATCGAAATTTTGATTCAGCAAAAAAATAATTTATTGATTTCATCTGGTTGGATTTTAATTTCTAATCATAGAAGTATAGGAAAGTTTGGCAAACCTCGTTTCTGCTACTCAACATTGTACATTTAAATTTTTAATATTGTAAATTTTATTTTCGCTAAACCTTTCTAGAACTATGAATATGAGGTAGTTAAAATTTAGTACACATGGGTTTAGTTGTTTCGCGGAATGGGGCTTACCCTATATTAATAGCTTTTATAATAGTGGTTGAATTGAAAATAAGTAAATTTTATCGGAAATTTCGAGATGGGTATAACCTTGTAACTTAGTAAACTCTCTTGAATGGCACTCGCCGCTTATCGGCGGTCTTTATATTTATCGCTTTTTCATAATAGCTTAATTGAAATTCTTTAAATTTCATAATTGCTAAACCTTTCTGAAACTATAAATGTAGTTAAAATTTAGTACAGATTGGTTAAGTAGTTTTCGCAGTTAGTGATGACTAAAGGAAAATGGCTATATGTCCTTTTTTAGCGCTCTCTCTCAGCCTCCACTGGTGTTATCTTATACTAGTGACGCAGCTGAGAGAGAAGCGTTGGAATCTCTTGGGGCCTGGCTTGTTCCTCCATAAGTGGAGGTACAAGGCAAGTCAGGGGCATCCCTCAGATGTGTATATATTGTAAATAAAGTATGAATGAATTTTTAAGATTTAATTTAATTTTAATTTTTAAAAAAAAATTTTTTTTTTCTTTTTTTTTTTATTATTATTATTATTTTTTATTATTATTATTATTTTTTATTTATTTATTTTTATTTTCATGTTTATTTCACTTTATGTATTGTATAGTTTGAGGTACTTTTTTTTTTTTTTTTTTTTTTTTTTTTTTTTTTTGTAGTACATATTATGTGATTCTGTACTTATTTTTATTTATTATTCACTTTTATTTATTGTTCACTTTCTTTGTTTTTATTTCATATTGTACATATTGTGTGAATGGATCCATTGAACCATCCATATTACTTATTGCCCACATTGAGGCAGATTGTAATACTTTCCTTAAATAAAAAAAAAAAAATATGTCCTTTTATACTAGGGTGTTCGGAAGATCGTTGGCCAAAGAGGTATCTCGGGTAAGGAGGTTCATTTTAAACCTATTTAAGGTCACTTACCTCACACAGTGTTACGGTTTTTTTAATGAATTTTTTCGAAAAAATTGGCAAAACCAAACATTTATGCCTTATAACTTCGTTTTTACTAATATATCAACTTTTTTTTTTTTTACTGTAATTACTAATACATTGTCCATGTAAAATAAACAAGATTTGATGCAAAAAAAAACAAAACATTTTTTTAAATAATTTGGATTTGGCTGTTGCCCTTACTTTTTTATTTTTTTATTTTTTCGTTTCACCCTCTTTGGGATACGTTGAATCCATCACTTCACTGTGTGTTGTCCTTTCTTACTTTTTTATTTATTATTTTTTTTTTTTTTTTTTTTTTGAACCTAAACTTGAAGTTCCTATTTTTTTTTACCAAATCTTTTTTTTTTTTTACATGGACAATGTATTAGTAATGACACCAAAAATAAAAGGGCGTTAATGTATCAGTAAACAACGAAGTCATAAGGCATAAATGTTTAGTTTTGGCCATTTTTTCGAAATAATTCATTTAAAAAAAACCGTAAGACTTTGTATATAGGTAAGTGACCTTAAATAGGTTCAAAATGAACCTCCCTACCCGAAATACCTTTTTGGCCAACGATCTTCCGAACACCCTATATAAAAGAAAACTACTGAACCAATATGTACTAAATTTTAACTACATCATCTCCATAGTTTAAAGAAGGTTTAGCAATTAAATTTACAAAATTCAATTAAATTATTATGAAAAAGCGATAAATATGAAGTGCGCCGATAGGTGGCGAGTTTATAAAGTTACAAGGTTATGCACATCTCGAAATTCCTGAAAATAAAATTTACTTATTTTCAATTCAATTATTATTATAAAAACTATAAATATGAGGTTAGCCACATCCCGCAGACTACTAAACCCATCTATACTAAATTTTAACTACCTCATATTCATAGATCTAGGAAAGTTTATCAAAAATAAAATTTACAATATTAAAAATTTAAATGTACAATGTTGAGTAGCAGAAACGAGGTTTGCCAAACTTTCCTATACTTCTATGGCTAGAAATTAAAATCCAACCAGATGAAAGCAATAAAATTATTTTTGCTGAATCAAAATGTCGATCTTTTGTATTTTCATATTGTTCGTAAAAATATGATTCATGGGCCTTTAGGTGTAAGTACTGATGATGCAGTCCATCCGCAAGAGTTACTTAATAATCTCTGCCATCTGGATTTCAAAATGAACCTCCCTACCCGAGATACCTCTTTGGCTAACGATCTTCTGAACACCCTGTTTAATAGTATAGATAAAAGACTGAAAATGACTTGGATTTTTTTGTTTATCATTTCAATGTTATGTTTTTTTATTGCTCTAAGATTCCTAAATCTACCTTTTGTTAATTTTATAACTATTTTAAATCACCCTCTTCTTAAATAAATAATGTCTGTAATATATTACTATTTATATTATAATTTCACCTTGCAGTCGCTATTGGCCATTTGACTCCAAGGCATTAGCAGATTTCATTTTGGTTAGAGTCTCAGTTTACAAAATTTTATTCCCCTATAATTTATCTTTAGCCTGATAGCTTCACCGTTGGTAGCGAAAGTGAAATCTTCACTTAACGGCATCCAGTAATAAATTCAGATAAATTTAATAGCCATAAAGAAGCATTCGTGAATCGGGGGGGTTTATGATGTAGCGATATCGGTCATGAGTGGCCTAGTGATTAGGGGCTGTATGTAACTGAGGCCAGGGGACAATGCCTCGTTAGTGGGGGCTGGGGTCTCTGTTCATTAACGAACCTGGAATTTATATAACGTTTGCGATTATCGTGAGCTAGCCTTAGAAGGTGTGCCGTGGTCAGGGACTAACTCACCGAGCCACTCGTTACCATCGCTAACCTGTTTCGTATGTTTCCCTTTCAGAAAGTCCAATTTAATGAGTGGCTACATAAATAAATATTTGTTGGAAATTTACTCAATATGGTAGTTATAATTGATATGTATATTAACATCTAACGAATAGAAAATCTAGGGAGAATTTTCTCCTCGATGGGGAGTATGCAAGGGGCGAGTATGAGCCTCGTAAATATTTACAAGGAAGGAATACTGCTTGTCTGGCCCACTCTTGAGCAATACTCCCACTTCTTGTAGGATTACTGAACAATAAATGATAAAAATGTTCCTAGATGTTAATATTTACTTCATTTTTATTACTGACCTACAGGGATATCCTATTACAATCTGCCTCACTCAAGGGCAATGAGTACTGAAATTATGCCTACATAAACCAACCACAAAATAATTAGAGATGTGCCGACTAGTTAGCTGGTAAAAAGGCCAATTAGTCGACAAATCCGATCATTGACCTCCGTCGAAATTAGGAAGATACTGGCTATATTCGTTAATAGCTTTATAGCCGTAAGTACATGTAGCTACAGGTTTTTGTTTATCTTATATTTTTTCTTCTGTTTTTCGCAAACAGGCAGTTATGCAGTGGAGTATTTTTTATAGATAGGTATACGTATTTAATTGTAAAATTTGGAGTTCAATCACAAAAAAAAATATATCAAGTTTATGTACTTATAACACAAAAATATCTTACATGTAATTGTAACTAAAATTGTAAGTAAATTGCTAACAAAGCAGTTTCCTTTTCGTGTTCCTTATCTTTATATTACATTCAAATTAAGAATTACTATTTTTTAATTATAAAACAAAACCAAACCAGCGATTAAGAAAAAAAAATTGGCAGCTTACTTAAGTCATCGAATTTATTTTATGTTAATATCATAATATTTCTTAAAGTTCGATAATTTATTACTAAAAAAAAGAGTTCCAACTCCTGGATCGGATAACAGACTGTATAGATGAATCTTAAATAAAAATTATAATTAATTAAGACCATGTTTTCAATTCAAACTATTTTCAATCGGAGCAATATAAATGAATAAAATGTCTGACTAGTCGGCACTTTTTGCCAACTAATCCCCGACCACAAAAGCAGCCAATGAGTCGGCTCACGTCTGAAAATAATATAACATAAAAAAAACGAGAAAAATTCACATACTGTTCATATAGTAGTTTATAAGTGATATACGATATACATATAATATATATATATATATATATATATATATATATATATATATATATATATATATATATATATATATATATATATATATATATATATATATATATATATTTACTCATTATTTGTTTACAAATAAGTTGACGACAAAACCCAGAAAAATTTTAATTTTTTTTTTTATTTTTCCTTCGTTTTCTCAACTAAAATTAAATATACGAGGGTAAGTCAATAATTATCCGCAATATAGTTATAAAATTTTATTGAAATGAAATAGGAAACTTACAAGTACATCATTTTTCGACATAGTCCCCTTGCTTTTCAACGCACTTGGTCCAACGTTGTTCAAGTTTCCTGATGCCCTCATGGAAGAAGGTTTTGGGTTGAGATGCGAGCCAGGAATGCACCGCTTCTTTAAATGCTTCGTCCGAGGCAAATCGACGGCCCCTAATTGCCAGTTTGAGTGGACCAAACAAGTGAAAATCAGATGGAGCGAGATCGGGACTATATGGAGGATGATTCAATACTTCAAAATTGAGTTTCTGAAGCGAGCGTTTCTACAGTGTGGGCAGCTGTATGCGGACGGGCATTGTCGTGCAACAACACAAAACCTTTTGACAGCAGTCCTCGGCGTTTGCTTCGAATTGCAGGCTTCAGCTTAGCAGTAAGCATCTCACTGTAACGTTCACTGTTTATTGTTCACTGTGTTTTGAATTTTTCAATCCATTCATAGACACTCCGTTGTGGCAAACAATTGTTCCCGTACTGTACCAAAAGTCTTCGATGAATTTCGGCCCCTGATACACCTTCCGACCACAAAAAACGGATCACTGAACGTTGCTCTTCTTTGGTGCAAATAGAAAGTGGAGCGGCCATTATTAACAGCACGACAGCGGTAACAAAACTAACCTACCAGCTTGATACGCACATAAACATAACAACGAATAAACAAAGCATGCGCCATCAACACAAAAGAACAGTACTGCCAACATAAACAAAAATATAGCTATATTGCGGATAATTATTGACTTACCCTCGTATAAACGTAAATAAATCAATAATATTATCCCTTTTTTATATTTATATGAAGAAAAAATGCGTGCTATACTTCCATGGAATAAGTTTCTGCAAAATTGAATCCAGCTCGACTAATTTTAAGGAAGAAGATAGTTGAGATGAGCAAAGCCTCCTTCAAGTCTGGTTTTTTCTGTTTTTATGTTAATAATGACCGCATCTTCTTCCTTGTATAGCTACGGTCAACAAAATTATACCTTGTCTAATTTTAACGATGATTCTAGTAAAATATACACCCGACATAGTGAGATCACCAACGAACATACTCCATGATGGCAATATTTCAGAAATTGAATATCTGTTAGGGCTAAAACTTTGAAACTAGGTGTTCTGTAGATTCGAGATTAAAAAATATTTCTAGCAAAAACATTTGAGTAAACAGTGCTTTATGTGAATATAAGATGTTACAGTTAATATCTATCATCCCAGGGAATAAGTGGTTAAGTTTAATTTTACTTTTCAAGTTACGGCTTTGAAAATTCTGATTCTTGAAGTCTATTCGAATTTTTAAAGTCGCGCCCTGAGAATTAAGGGAATTTGACTTCCCATTTATTCCATTTATTCACTGTGGCGATAGATATATCAGTATTTATTTATTTATTACTAACAATAGCTACAATTTTATGGTAATATTACCTATAAATTTTTGTTTATGTACATAAATTTGTATAACCTTTATCTCTTTCATTGTTTTTACTAAATAAAATACACTTCGCAGCTGTTCAAAACTAACAGCTGTATTAAGACGGTAGTAATATGAAGGATTACGAATCTCCCTCTTTTGTCAAATGACCCTCTTTTCTGAGTTTTAATTACTTGTTTATCCTAAATTATTATTACAAACACACTATGTGCTTGTAGCTATACATATTAAATTCAGAAATCAGGTACAGTTGAAATACAGAATGACTCAAATATTGAATCATTATGAAGGTTACTTAAATGGCTCAAATTTCTCATGAAACGTAGCAGCTTTTGAACGAAATAAAAATTCTTTAATTTTACTATATGAAAATTATGTCTGTTGTAGTGCGGTATATGGATATTGATAAATGTGATTTTTCTGTCACTGTTCATTAGAAAACCTTAAAGTATAAAAATTAAAAAAAAATAAGATATATATATATATATGGCGACGTTTCGGGACTATATTGTTCTCATAATCATGCCCTACAGTGAACAAAACAGGTTACAATATAATTGAAGGGTTTATTGGATGAACCCTTCTTCACCGCATTTTTTAACCAGAGCATATGAAGTTTATTAGGATTATTAAATAATAGCAAGCAAATAAGAAAAAAAAAATTAATACATACCGAAACTGAAAATATATTTATCCTCATATATTATAATATATAATATATATATATATATATTATATATATATATATATATATATATATATATATATATATATATATATATTCTAATATGTTTTATTTGTCCTGTGTTAATTATGTGGAGAATTAAACCATTAAAAATGAGTAAAACTGTTAGCCAAGAAAATAAAAACCTCAATTGGGTGGAATTTTTTGTCTTTTTAATGAATTTCATACAATCAATATCGTTTCGTATAGAAATTCAATAACTAAATAATCATGACGAGAAGTTAAAAACCAATGAAAACTATATAAATATTCACGATACAATTGCTAATTACACAATAAAAACTTATAAACAATATCGTATATACTAAACAAAAGAAAATTACTATGCACCTGATATATTCAACAAATATTAAAGACGTGTTCATTTTAGAGGAATGCTTTAACAGCTGATTCTTTGTCTCACCTGAAATTATTCACCTATAACTTAGAATTCAACAGGGTTCATTATACAATTCATTTCAATTTAATTTTTTTAAATTAAAATAAATAGCTATAAATATAAAGATAAATAGCTATAAATATAAAGATAAATAGCTATAAATATATAAAGCTGTAAATAGAAAGATCTTTAATACGAAGACGAAAACCATTATTAATGAAATAGTGTAATTTTTCACATAATTTATTACTAAAAATACAAAAACCATCTTGCCCGAGAAGTAATTAAATTTAGAAAAAACATTAAAACGAATTTCTTGTTAAAGTATAAATAAAATATACGTTCTAAAAATAATTGAAGTTAATTAATTAGTTAATTGATATTCCTAAAAAGATAGTAAAAATAAAAATATATAAATATTAAAAAAAAAAAAAAAAAAATCATCTTTAATTATTTATCTGAAACAAAATAGAAATGAATAGAGAAAATTATTAAAAAATATTATGGATTTCATTACGTCTAAATCGAAACAGATAGCTTGATGCAAGTGACAAATACATAGAAAGTGTTTAAAATAAAATTGTTTTATTTTGTTATATTACATAATAGTATATGTCATAACATAAATCACTACACGAGTAGTGTTTTTCTATAATTCTAGTTATGAAAACATAGTGCATAGCTTATTTAAAAAGTATGAAAGATGCAAAAACCTATAAATTATCAATTAAACTTCCCATAAAGAGAGTAAAAATAGATTAATATATAAATATATAAAATGATAATATTTATATCAAAACTCCCTTAAAATGCACCAAGTGCGGAAAAAGGGATGGATTTAAATGTTTGTTATTGTATTTTAAATCAATAAAAATAAAAGTGGATTAGAAGAAAAAAAAATATATATTTATTTCTTTTTTAATCTGAAACACCTGAGAAACTATTTAAATTGAGATAATCAATAAAAATATATTATGGATTTCATTATGTCTAGATCAAAAATTGGTTAAGTAGAACTTAAAAATTCTTGTATTGCAATTTAGACTAGAAAAATAATTAAAAAATAAAAAATAATCATTCTTCTAAGAATAATATCAGACACTTTATCAAAATTCTAACATTTAACACAATATTATTTGTGTACTGAATTTTCTGCTACAGTTTACTTACTTTCTTGGTACTAATTCAAATAAAATTAACCAAATTTATTTATTGCTTTTTTTTTTAATTTTGTAAAGCACATTCCAATGTACTGACATATAAAGATATGTATACGGTAAAGTACAGTATTAATATTGAATATTAAAATTCTATTGATAATAAACATTACTGAAAAATTATGATCTTTTAAGAGTAATCAATAATCTTAAAAACTAAAATAATGCAGGTATGATTAGATCAATTAATCCTTTAAAAAAATAAAAATAAAAATGGACAACTATGTATTTTATAAAGCATTAAATATAAAAACAACGAGGATAAACGGTGCACTCGAAGCGAAGGAGGGAGCAGCTCTTGTGCAGTTGGAGGCCGGGGACGGACTAGCGGTGGGGGCTGGGGGCGGCGCAAGCGCGGAGCGTCCCCGTCGTCAAGGCAACCAAGGCCGGTATCTCGGTAAATATGAATGAACAGCGATCCATTCATAATTAATGAGGAAACCGAAATGGATTACAGGAAAAACTTTAAACAAAATATCGCTATGATAATTGTTTATATATATACTACATATACCTACTACATAGTAGGTCTAATGTGATTATAGAATAATAAGCTAGAAAAAAAAATACATCTTTACTCATCCACTTTTCAGTGTGAGATTACCTTTAATTTATTTTTATAAATTAAAATTATAAAAGATCTTACAATTTCTCTGAGAAAAGAAATATTACTAATATTGACGAGGCGCTCCAGCCCCTTCACGCGCCAAGAAAAAAGGTATTCTTGGCGCGTGAAGGGGCTGGCTAATATTCAATATTAATACTGTACTCTACCGCATACATATCTTTATATGTCAGTAAATTGGGATGTGCTTTACTAAATAAAAAAAAAATAAATAAATAAATTTAGTTACTTTTATTTGAATTAGTACCAAGAAAGTAAGTAAACTGTAGCAGAAAATTCAGTACAAAAAAATATTGTGTTAAATGTTAGAATTTTGATAAAGTGTCTGATATTATTCTTATAAGAATGATTATTTTTTGTTTTTTAATTATTTTTTCTAGTCTAAATTGCAATACAAGGATTTTTAAGTTCTATTTAACCAATTTTTGATCTAGATATAATACATCTTTACTCATCCACTTTTCAGTGTGAGATTACCTTTAATTTATTTTTATAAATTAAAATTATAAAAGATCTTACAATTTCTCTGAGAAAAGAAATATTACTAATATCGACGAGGCACTCCAGCCCCTTCACGCGCCAAGAATACCTTTTATCTACGATTCTAACCTTGTTCGGATTTATTTTGATATTTAATCGCTACTTTTCGAGGGTGAAGGTTCATTCATTTACACACAAACTCTTAATCCATGTTCACACTAATATTAACTTTTGCCATGCCTTCTCATATTTAAGTGAGAAAAAAGAAAATAATTACGGGGTTATAAAAAAATATAAATCACTAAATCAGTGTTGAATAATACTAAATCAAAAGTAATGTTAACATCTGATAAACTTTTTGGCATTAGAGAAGTGAAAATATGAAACTTCTGATATACTTTCTCATATTTCTTTTCAGTAGGATGTGTTTTATTGAATTACCTTAGTACCATAAGTTATACGGATGACAAAGAATCCAATCACAAAATATGTAAACTGAAAATAACAAAATATAAATATACAATAGACCAAATCCATGTAGAAACTAATGTTGTTAACTTTTGTTAAACTTTCACACATTACGGAAGAGGAAGTAAGTAAACATCAATACGTAAAACGCTTAATCCGTGTTGAAACTCATATTGCTTCTGTTTCACCATTTACTTTTATGAAGACTAAATTTAAATATAACTTGAAACTGTAGAAGTGGATATTGACCTGTGATTTTATAGAAAAGAGCTATCGATAAATGTACAATCGAAATGAAGCGTCGGAATAGATCTCGCTAGGGCATTGATGTCGCGCCGATTTGGCGGAGAGCCTCGTCGATAGTACAAAGAAATTAACAAGGTGGATCTGAGAAATTTAGTAAGATTAAGTCAAATATAACATAATAGCAGAAGCAGCATACCGATATGTCTTCAGAAAGGAAGTATTAAACTTGGGATACCAAGGAATAAGCAATAAGAGAACAGGTACCAACTTGTTGGAAGAAAGGAGAAAGAGATGGGTCAAACAATGACAAAATGTTGGAGGAAAAGAAACCAGAAAATGAAAAGGAATTGAAATTGGCAGGGATTCCTTGCTGGCAGCAACGAAAATTAAAAAAATATCCTATAAAATATGCTTAAAACTACTTAGCTTACTGAATAATTCCAATTTCAACTTACAACTCAATTCAATACAGTAGGTCAGAAACATAAAATAAAACAGTTAGGATCAGAAGGACGTAATCTTACTGAGAACTACGATCATAAAATATTGTCTTGATTTTTTAACACAATATTTATACATCATTTAAATAAATACATATTATTGCAGAACTATTAGTAGAAGTGAATTCAAAAGGAAGAATGTATAGCAACCTTACTAAAAGTCGCCAAAATTGTGAACCAAAAATAAATACACAGACAAAGACACAGAATAACTTAGTCCTTATGCTACTTGTATAGAAACTTTTCTGAATAGCACACTTATATTTAATTTTCAGTTTATTATGTCAAGCTTTTTACCACAAAATTAAATTTATTTTATGTACGTGAAATATTTTGATTAAAAAAGGTTATAAAGCTATTTAACTGTTTTTAAAATCCAAGTACGTACCATAATCAGATATATACAGGAAACAGGGCTGTTTAAGAACAAAAAAAGACTATTTATTCAGCCCACTAATCTAAGAAAAGATTTCCACTTATTCCACTTATTAGATGATAGGACCATAAAAAAAAAATTTGAAAATAAAAATAAATATAGTAAAAATGTTATTAATTAATTACAAAATTAGGTAAAATAATTTTTAGGAAACAATGACAGAACATCGCAAATCATATTGAATGGTAAAAAAAAAAATATATTTACATGTAGGAAATGTATTTTTTTAATGATTTTTTAGTGTATGGCTATTACAATGTAAATTAAATGAAGGATATTTTCTTTATTTTTGTTTATAATTATTTTTCTATTTCAGCTAAGTGAATCGAATCTACGACACAACACGCTCCACTACCACGTTTCCTTTAATAAAAATTATGTATATTAAAAATTCGAATTTCTAAAGATATAGATACAACCGAATGAAATTAATGAAAATCATATATTGGATTAGAAAGGTGTCCTTAACCTCAGTGTAAATATTAACTTGAATTTAATATTTATTTCTTACTTAAAGGGTTTGGTGGATGAAGGGGTTATGTAACCACCACAATTTTAATTAATTTATGTTTAAATTTTACATAGCCCCTTCATCTTCTTCATATCTCTTATTCTAGTTGCTACCAAACACTTCTGCACATAAATCCTTCCAATGAACTAGTTGTGTTAAAAAAGAAACATGTGGCACAACTCCCTCATCCACCAAACCGTTCAATTATTTTATTTTGTAATTACCAATTTATTTATTGCTTTATTGTATTTATCTATTTACTTACCTTTTCGTATCATAATTTTATTCAAAGTATTATTATAATTTCTACTAGATAAGTCATTCATGAATACTTATAGATCTACTACATATTTCTTTTATATGTAGAATATTATAAAAATTGTATAAATAAAAGTTTAAAAAAAAGAAAACTTAAATAAATAATTAATTTTCATTTAAATATCTTATTCAGATTATCATGAAATAGAGTCGTATAATATATATTTGATATGTATGACACAATAGAATGTAAGAATGCAGATCAATCTCTTAACTTTATCTAAGGACGTAACAATAATAAATTCCTTTCAGATAATTTTTTTTTTTTCGAATAGCACACATAATTCAATGATTTAAAGCAATAATAGATAGTAAAGATATTCTGTCGGATTTATGCCGTACGATTGGGAGTTTTTCAATTCTTTTTCAGACTGGCTAACTTGTTTCGCTAAGGCTAGGTTGGTGGACATAAAAGATATATGATTCAGAGTTGTGCCCTTGGGCTTCAATACATCACTTTTTACATGCCTTCCAATAATTTATGCCAACACATAAAATTGAAGGCCTTATCACAGACTTTCTCTGCTCCTTGGTTTCGATATCAGTCTAAAAGTAACCCATTGGGGAGATATAGTTCAAAATCTTAACTTATTAAGATCGAGCTCTAAGTTTTTTAAAGATCTTTATCGTATTAGATCTAACAAGAATAATAGCATAATTGAAATATATAGACCACAACTTGTAATAAATTCTATGACGTCATCCATAAAGATTTTCAACGTGTCAGGCTGCCTTACTTGACCTGTTTTGCATTTTTTTTTTTTTTTTTTTTTTTTTTTTTTTTTCCCGTGCCCCTATGGATCAAGAATTATTCATGAAATGTCTCTTTTAAATAAAAAAAAAACAAAAAAAAGAGGTTTCTGAAGAGAGCAGTATTTCAGAAAAAAACATTATGAGTCACTATCTAGTAATGGGGCTACGTTTTGAAAAACAAACTTTTTACAACTATATTAGTAGTTTTACTACTGTATTCCCTGAGAAAAAAAAAGTTTAGGCTGATAAATAATGTGATCGAAATTACAAAAGAACAAAGTTTACGAATCCTGCAATCCTATTGAGTTGGTATTGATAATGAAACGGTTTTACAAAAATATTTAAACAACTAAAAAAAAAAAAAATTCAAAATCAGACAAACCCCCAAAAAAATTTAAGAAAATAATAATTACTTCTTTGTCTGAAAAGAATATGGCCTTAGGACCTTCTGTTACTTATAATACTTATAATAATAGAGGGAGTAACATCAGTAATTTCTATCCAGGTATTTATTATGTCATTAGATTTAGTAGATGTATTTTTATGTACATACGTAAATTTCGAAGAAAAATTTCAAAGCTTTCCAATTATTATTAAAGTCATGCTTACACAAATCTACTGATTTTTTTTACAACGATTCTGAAAAATATATATAGTTTTTACGAAAGATGATTTGGAGAAGTTATTGTAAGTTCTTAATTTAAAATTTATAATACTTTTTCGAGAAATAAAAATCCAATTTTTGTGACAATAAGTACTAGATCAAACCGTGAAAGGTGCAAAACTACATTTTTTTACCTAGTTTTAAATTCTGAATATAATTCGTACAGGCTATTATTGTGTCCGATTCAATCTTGAGATGAAATTGAGCACAGAGTTGAGAAAAAAAAAATTATCAAGTGAGGTAAGCATGATTGTATAGATGGATCAGTACAATTAGTAATTGTATTTATCCTTCTATACCATCATGCTTACCTCAAGTCATTCTGAAAAAGCCAAGCTATGAAGTCTACTCCATCACAAAAATTCCTAAGTAATCTCTAAATTGAGTTCTTTATAACATGTAATGTTAACAGAGCTCAAGATCGCAAATTAGAAAGATGCTACCTACATATCTGTAAACATTATTTCCCATTTAATATTAAGTTTCCGGCTTAACCTCCATAAGTAGGATACAGTCTAAGTTTGGAGTCACCAGTCTAAATATGTGTATGTAAAATATAGAGTATGACTACTTACTAGTTCTTATTTGATATATTATTTTCTTTGGTTTATTTTCAATAACATTTTGAATATTCATATAATACTTCTTTGCTTTATGCATTTCTTGATTCATTTCCATAATACATAAATCCTTTTTGCAAGAGTGAGATATATTGTAAAATTAAGCAAGAAAAACTCCTACAAAAAATAATTTAGAGGGACAAACTAAAACCGTTTATAAGTATAGAAATTGTCTAAAAAAATAAGTAACATGAGCTTAAAATCCATTTTGATTTAATCAGACTATCGAAATACGGTTAGTAAGAAATTGAATTCTAGAACTCGATCATAGAAGTTTTTTCATCCATCAAAATCCTCACGACTTATCGTGATTATCGTGAAGAATTTAATAAGCCAAATTACCTTTAAAACGAGTTAACTATTAATCCTCAAAGCAGAATTTTGTAATCGCAACGTTGTGAAAAAATGGTTAATTCGTGCTTCTTAATAAAGTTTTAAATTACTTATTTCCTCGCAAATGATATTTTTAGAGCAGGGAATCAAAAATAGCATACTGAAAAGTTCATTTTTGACTCTTCGACTTCTTCACGACTGCCAGGGATATATACCTAAACTTTTAAAAGGCAGCAGAGGTACGTTCAAAAATAGCATTTTTAAATTTAAAAACTTAATTATCCACATACAAGACTAAAGCGACAAGAAACTGCTCGTCGTTACAGACTACTTCAACATTTACTTGGCAAACGATCAAAGCTCCCAATTCATTACAAAAGACTTATTTACAAGACTGTGATTAGACCTATTTGGACGGAGTTGAGCTTAGGGGCTCTACTAAACCATCCAATCCATCTCGGATCCAATCCTTACAATCCAAAATACTTCGAAAAATCCTAAATGCCCCTTACTTTGTCACCAATAAACTTATCCATAAAGACCTTAATGTTCCATATGTTGCTGAGTTAGCCCAAACCAGATACCTATCCTTTCATCGTAAGCTCCATAACCACTCAAATCCATTACTTTCTCAACTTGCTTTCCATTCCATTCCCGATAATCCTCCGAGGCGTCTGAAAAGAAGATGGCCTAGAGATCTTCTAGTGTAGAATTTTTATTGAAGTGCTCATTTACTTAATTTATATATTTGTACAGTTGTAAATTTCAATAAATTGATATATTGAATAAAAAACTGTAATAATTACAATTAATATAAACTTAATCTAAATAATTTAGCAGTAATTTCCTTTTTTTTTTTTTTTTTTTTTTTTTTGATGATTTTCGAATTATCCAATTTTATAAGTAAATATATTTAAAAAAATACTTTTTATTTCACTAAATATATCATAAAGTTTATTTTGTGGAATTTCGGTAAAACTACTTTTTCCTAACTAAATCTTAAAATATTTGCAGTATAACTATTTTCTCATTTATATGCGGATCTGATGAATTTTAACTCCATCTCCATATTCCCAACTAGCAATCCAGACCTACCCTACTACTGTAATTACTAGGGCGAAATAGTTTCCGATCAATACTTGCATTGTAAAACTGGCCAAGGAGCGCTAGGTATCTGCGAGTCAGTACGTAGTTACTTTTAGTGCCGTGGTATTCCCAAGCGCTACTAGTCCCGATCCTGGTAATTGAAAAATTACATATTTCTATGTAAATTTAAAAAATAAAATTATTTTTAAAAAGATTTGTTTTTATTGAATTAACATTATAATTCGCTTCACTCAGGAGCAATAATTAAAACAGATGATAATGAACCCACGTATACTATAAAAACAAATAAAAACTCTCCAACTATACAAGAAATAGAATAAAAAATAATAACTAATAATCTAAAATAAATTAATAATAATAATAGCAGAATGAAATAATATAAAATTGAATGTTATCATACTAAATATAAATATATGCCTCACTCCGAACCAAACCCATTTTATTTTATTCAAAATATAAATTAATTTCATATTTATCTAAAGGCAAATCTAGTATAGTTTAATTCCTCATTTATTCCAGAATATGTACTTTTTATTTTTATTTTAAGATATGGATGTTTTAGTGGGTTATTTGCAGAGTTAGGCAAAATTTAATCATAGCCATTTGACTGCTAATTTTATGGAATCAATCACCTAATTTAATAATGATTAAATCTTTTAGTCAAATAATAATTTTTTCATTAAAAAATTACTTAAATATTTAATTATGATTAAATTACATAATCAATTCCAGGAAATTAGTAGTCAAACAGCTATGGTTAAATTTTGTCCAACCCACTAAAACATTCATGTCTTAAAATTAAAAAATAATACATATTCCGGAAGTAACGAGTAATTGAACTAAATTAGATTTTCCCTTAATATGAAATTAATTAATTAATTAAGCTATAATTAAAAGTTGCCCAACACTGGTAATCTGTTGATGTTTTATAGATTTTATTTTATTTATTTATTTTTTTTTTTAAATCCTCTTGGAACTATTATTTGTTTAAGATACACAAAATAAATGTGTCCATCCTCTTTTTCTGTAAATGGCGCATTTCAAGGAGTTCTGCATAAATGTATTTATTAATAATAAATTAATAAATAATAAATCTTTATTTATTGATGGAAGTCAGGTGTTTAAGATTGAGGTATGGTAAGTCAACTTAGTCAAGTTTAAGTGTTTTAGTATAGCTTTGCCATCTCTGTGGCTTTTCTGTGTCAAATAGTGGGTTAGACTTCTGCTTGAAGCTATCTAAGAATTCGATATACCTCCTTGTAATGAATTCTGTCACCTTCAGTAAGCTAGTGCTCTATGTAAATTGTCAGTTTTAGTTCTTTGTAACGTTGGTTCGTCTTAATACCTCGTTCAAAAACTGTTGGAATTTTTTTGATGTCGAATTTGAAATGTTTCCTAGAAACTTAGCTGTATAAAGAAGCAGCTCTATATCCTAGCAGATACTTTTGAAATCATCAATTTGAGGCGGAGCGAAAGGTTTCGTGAACACAGCAGGTGAATAGTTCTGTACAACGTTTCTGTCAGTGATTTAAGCTTTCGGTTGCATTGGCCTGATAGTGTGAGGTGCTTGTCTAGAGTGATATTTAAGAACACTAAAATGTTCGCTTTCCTCTTAGTGATTCCTTCAACCCTCTAGGCCTTAGGAAGTGGGTGCCTATTTGTCTGAAAGGAGAAGATAATGTAGCCAGTCTTAAGTAGAGTTTGTTTGAACTAATTTTCCCAAAACTCCGAGAGCTTCACAAGAAAAACTGTTAGGTTTTCTTCCCCATTCTGATCTACCGTTTTAAGGACTGAGCGATTGTTTTCCAATTAACTCCCTTTATTAACCTTTCGAGGAGATTTCATTGTTTTTAAATATAGTTTTTACTACTCTGGTATTCATGATGGGTTGGTTTATCAATGTAAATTGATCATTTAGTAGGGTTAGTAATGATACGAGTTAAGTCTACATCATTCTCCATCAACAGACCTACTCATAAAACTATACAAAACCTCTTACAAAGTTACTGCTTATTAGGACGAATTTAATTTAAACTAAAACATAACGCACTGATTTGCCGATAGTATAAAACATTGTACGTGTTTCATGAACTGGATGACTTCATCTGATTTCCATATTTTGATAGATGGTATCCGACTACGGGAGTGGTGCAAGTATAGGCTCTCGGAAGATAAAGAGATATTCGTTAAGGAATTACAAGAACCTCCACCTACATGAAGTCATTCGAAATTATATCTAACCGCGTTTGATTGCAAAACAGATCAAGTATTCCA
Organism: Euschistus heros; assembly: GCA_003667255.2. Lineage (NCBI taxonomy): Eukaryota > Metazoa > Arthropoda > Insecta > Hemiptera > Pentatomidae > Euschistus > Euschistus heros. The sequence goes on from RCWM02000087.1 coordinate 207,553, forward strand.
GAGTGTATAGCAATCACTACAGAGTAATCAAAAGCTACTTTTAAGTTTTTAAATATTCAAGTTTATTAGAGGACTTGTGAGTAATTCAAGTATTGATCGAGAAAAACTTTGCTCCGGTAAGAATAGAAATGTGTAATACTGACCCCTCGGAAATTTCTCACGCAACCTTGATCCGCCTTAGGAAAAGGAAGTCGTTTTGCATATGTTTACAAATTAATGGTGGGTAATTAAATGTTATCATAACAGATTCATGAGACATAAAATGTATGATGTAATATAATGATGTATGCGCCACATGCGATTATTTCATAGTACATACTTTTAAATATAAGTCAATCTGAAGAAAAATTTTAAACACAGCCTTTACCTACAGTTTTTTTTTTGTCCTAAAAGAAATTATATAGGTTAGCAGTATGGTTTGACATTTTCTTTACAGCAAAAAAGTAGAGCCAACTCCATGCTCAACAGCACATAGGAGTTGGAGAAAGAAGAAGTAGGAAAATACTCGACATATTTCTTTGTTAATATTTGTAAACTGACAATGAGATTAATCAGACAATCAGAATTTCTTATCCTGAACATTGACTCAATACTACACAAAATCATTTAGTTCATAAAATAAAACAACTAGGCAACTAGGCAACGAATTACTAGTGATCAAGCAATCCTTTAATTTTCACATACCATTTGCAGTTGAAATATATTTTTTATTTTTTTCATTCCCATCGCTAGTAGCATAAGCCTCAAAATTCAGAATTTATCAGGCTTAATTATATTTCTTCGTAAAGAGCTTTTATTTTACACCGCTTCGGCTACGATATCCATGTTTACGTTAATCAAATACTGCAATATATTGTAGCCACTGTTTAATTTCGAAACATTTCTTTTTTTAATCCCATTCTGTGTTTATTATATTTGTATAATTTCTGTGAGTAAGGCACTTATCTCAAGGGAGTCTTGGCATTAATCACATAATAAAACTGTTATTACATTCATACGTTTTCTTATGCTATAAGAGGCCATTTTTTTTTTAATTTTTATTGTAGCTTAACGTCCTTATGCACTCCACCTAGGGTAGGAAGCACGGGTTACCCTACAGGTAACCCCTATTCTAACCAGGGTGGAAAGATCAAGATTCTTTCCGGGGTTCGACCACGAAATAACTTAACTTTTAACCCGCAGAGGTGGGATTCGAATCCTCGACCTTCAGTACACGGTGCGCTGAGGCCCTCACCCTAACTCGCTCGGCCATCAAGTCACCTTAATTTATTCTTTATAAAGAGTAGATAGATAGAGATTCGTGTTTAAGTTAGTTAGCAAGCTATATCAGTTGTTGTTTTTTTGTTTGTTTTTTTCTTAGATATTAGATTTATTTACTTTTATTTAAATTATTAAACAGGTATATTAGCAGTTTTAACATTGGAGAACCAGAGAAATATTTATCATTTAAAGTTGGATTCCATAAAGTGAGAACTGTGATCCAATTAAGAGTTTCCAGCCCGGCAGTCATCAAGCTGTATCTGAAGAACACGACAATTTTACTTGAAGGAAACAAAAATTGTACTTTCTGTGAGCATTTTGTGGAGGACTGCTACTGGACCTGCTACTGCACTGCTCTAAATTCAATGAGCCCAGAAAAACCTACTTGCAGACTTTTATCACGAACACCAATGACATTGCCAATGTTGAAAATACTTTAAATATTCCTGATATTAATAAAATAAACAGTATTTATAATTATATCAATAAAATATCTATGCAAATGAAAACCAGTATCTAAATTTTTTATATGTATCCATACAAATTTATATAAACTTACCAGTTCATTTTTTCTATAATTTGTTATTAGATTAATTCATGTATTTGAATGTAAAAAGTGCATTTTTATTTCATATTCTTTCCTATTATGTAAATAAATTTGGAATTGTCTGAGAATGTACCAGACTCTTACTTATACGAGAATTGTATTTTATAAATTAAATGATTATCTATCTATCTACTTTTATTTAAATTAAGAATTGTATATTAAGTATTGTACTGAATACTAATTTTTTAACTTTCTTATTATGATGAATTTGAAAACTTATTGATCCAATACGTATCATAAAATATAATATAATTATTCATAAAATTAAAAATTTAAGAACCAGTTAGAATACCTTAAAGTTCAGTAGTGACACTGTTCATTCTATTGAGGAAAAGTGGTTTAGTAACAATTAATCTCCAACTAGATCATACTTTTTTTTTCTCTCCAAGCAATGGAAATATTCTTCAAGAAATCTGAACATCTGAACAGTTAATGTTCATACTACCAATTAAAAACATCAGAATTATTTTGGGTAGTTTCTATAGTGAGATTTTCTTTTTTGAATTAAAAGAAAAAGGAACACACATAAAACAGATGTCATTTTTGGAACAGCATATAAACGAGCCATTAATAAAAACGTTTGTGGGCAGGAATACAACCCACATTCTACAACTCCAAAAAAAGAACAAAAAAATTGTTACCATCAGCCAGATGAAGTACTGATCTTATATACTATTTGCTTCATTAATTATTATACAGCCACACCAATTAATAATAACAAGAAAATAACTATAAATAGTACTTCGACTTCGATAAGGACGTTTATATTTAAACTGAATCGTTACATACTTGTATAATGGAAATTTCTGAGGATGATACAGATATAAACTAAAATAAGATTTAAATTTTATTTACTAGAGCAATTTAATGTGTTATAGCTGAAGTAAGGAAAACCATTTTTTTTTTTTTTTTTTTTTTTTTTTTAAACCATTTCCAGCTAACGTTATCAAGTACAAGGTAAATGATATGATCGGCTAGAAAAATATATTGTAATAACCATCGGTGCATTTTTCAGACCTTCAGTCAATTGATATTAGGCAAAAGGGTCTCTCACCCAACTCATTTGGATCCTTTACCATGTAATGCCAATAGTTGACCAGCCTACAACCTACGGTTGTAATTATAAAAGCGTGCTGGCAAAGGTATTACACAAAATTTAATTAAAATTTGATATATGGGATCTGATAGTAAATTTAATCAGCTTCGAGATGGAAAAATGAAATCTGTGATCAGACAAATAGTTTTGGAGTTATAACCAAGAGTACCGACAAACGTACTTTCAAGGACTTAATTTTCTTGCCTATTTTTCGTTCTCCACAGTTCTAAAACTATGGATCTGAGCAAAAAATAAATGCAACCAAATTTATTGCAAATTTCCTTAGCTTTAATAATGTATATAACAGAAAATGTGCTAAAAGTAACAGTTCCAGAGGTATTATATCTGACTGCAAAAAACATACAATTTTCAACACTTTTCCCCCTCCCCTGCCCAAACCCTACGCTAGAGGAGATCGTTTTACCACATTTAGAGCTAAGGCTGGTGACAATTTCCAGTTAATAGTAAGTCAAATTTCCTTTTTATTTTTGGTTCGATTTCAAGGTTCGAATGCTAATTACCCTGTATTACAACAAACATATTAGCTTTAACAACAAATATTTTAATTTTTGCAATAACCATTTAATTAATAATAATAAACTATTCATTTGTTACAATAAACAGATCAATTTTAACAATAAATATAGAATTTTTAACAATAACAACTTTTTTTTTTAAATTTCCATATTACCTCCACTATATCTCCTTAAGCATTCATCCCAGAAAAAAATGTGAAGAATCTTTTTTGTAAAGAACTTTATGTTAATTAATTAAGTACGTAAACACATTTTCGCTAGAGGCAAGAGTCTTCGAGTTATTAACGAAAAACTGAAAAAACCGATCTTTAGAGCCCCCCACCCTTAGCTCCACCTCCACCCCCGAGTACTTGTAGTATGTTGGTAAGGACATCTTTCCCTACAAATGTGCCAAAATTGGCTTCTACGTGAATTACTTCCTCAAAAGTTCCTTCGTTGCCTGGACTATTAGAGCAGCGGGCGCACTGGCCCAGCAGTGTCAGGCACTTTAGCATGCACGTAAAATCTGCGGCGCCTGTTCGAATCCTGCTGGGTAGGTAGACATTTATTTTGAAGCGTACCCACGGAATAAATTTCGATCTTCCAATTTTGGCTACAATAGGATGCAGTAACCTGTAGGATCACTCGTTCATCCTCTCCCAGTAGGAGTAAATAAGGACACAATGAACAAGAACAATCTACAATTTATAAATCAAAACTGATTATTTATACAATTACCTTCAACAGTAATTTTCGAATATTTCAATAATTTTAAAAACATTAACCATTAATACTATATTCGTAATTATATTTTTTTACACCTTATTTAAATATTTTTACTTATATATCAATTACACTTATTTTTATTTATACATTCGATACTAATCTAAACATCCTAGAGGATTAGTATCGAACCAGTTATATTATTACCACCTATATTAAGCTTAACTGAAAATTCAGATTATAATAAACTTTAAAAATATTTAAAAGGAACTTTCAGTGATATAGTAAAATAGTCTGAAGAATAACTTGATGAGCGATAATGCTAGGAAATACGTTGAGGCCGTTCTATATATTTTTTTTTATATCTCGCTAGGAAGGCACCGCCAAGAGCAACCCAACCGCCAATATGTTGCAACCTTATCTTTACAACACACCGTCCTCCGCTACCCGATCGAGGAAATATAAATAAATCCCAAATAGGAGAGAGCGACAAAAATAAAAAATATATATGACAATGTTTACAGCTGGAGGCTGCTAAGTGGGATGATCCTGTTTTAGTATCCTTGGCAGTGCCGTTATGATCGGGAGATGTTTTCGAGTCGTCAGGGGCAACTCCGCCGGAAGATACTTGGAGGGCAAGATTTAATTTCATCCTAATCTTTTTATTTCCTAATTATTTATTTATTTAATCACATCTGCTTTTTGTCACTGGATAAGTAACAGATGTGGATTTAAAGCAAAACTAAAGAGAAAAAACACAATATAAAACCCCCTTATTAAATTATATATATTAAACAATAAGAAATAAAGAAAATAATCTTTATTCTGGAACATATTCATTGTACATAACGGTACAATGAAAAGTAACTATTGTCTGGCTGCGAACATATCACAGAACAACTCTTTAGATTATAAATTAGATAATTATGAAATAAATATATAAGATAGACATTTAAAATTAAGAATTATTCTTCGAGATATAATAAGCCCTCTTACACTAATGCATCGTAACACAATTTCGGAAGATTGATAATTAAGAAGGTGTATGAATACATTATTTTTAAAGGATGTGAGAGAAGGGGCGTTGGGAATTGAAATGGTTATGAAATTCCAAAATATAGATGCACGAATAATAAGGAATTTTTCAAAGGAAGTGACTCCATGAGAAGGGGTATGCAAATCAATGGGCTGAGATCTGGTATTCAAAAGATGAATGGAAGAACGAAGGGCGAGAATGTCGTAAATATAGGAGGGTTTTTGGACTTTAAAGCTAGGAACAGAAAGGTACCAAGTAAGTATTGTCGTATAACTTATGTATTTATTAGTAATACATAAATATGTTATTGTAATGAAATTAATTCTAAATAATCAACTTACTTGGTGTTGGCAGAGGTAACGAAGTCCACTATCAGGGCTCATTTTCCCTTTAAAATTAGATTTTTAAATTAAAATAAACAAGAGAGGGAAGGCGAAAATAAAACAAACAAAAAAATGATGATTAGATTACAATGATGATGTAATGATTGGATTACAATATTTCCACATGAGTACTAAAAGTAAACTGAATAAAAATCACGATAAATAGACTTCGAAAGCTTTTAAGTAACAAGTTTACTAATAAATACAAAAAATATTGCAATTAATTAGTTCATGGGATTTCCTCATTACAATAATGGCACAGTATGGTCGAATTGAAATGATTTATTTTACTGGAGTAACACTATTTTTACATAATTAAAAAAAAAATGTTTAAGACAGATCTAAGATTACAAAAAAATACGTAACACATTGGAGGCTGAAGTTTAAAGATTTAATGTTTACGGATCTTACCATAATTCCTTATGTATCTTAATAATAATATTTGAATCAAAGTTTCAGTTTAATAAAATTTCACAACATTGGCACACCTAAATATTAACATTATAAACATAATAAGATAGCTTTAACAAAATCAAGTTGACATTGCGACATCCATTCTGATAAAGTTATAAATTCAATGATTCGAAGAAATAAATAGAATTGTAAGAAGATTAAAAGATGGTTATAACAGAAATAGCTGGAAATTCTTAAATATATTAATTATTTTGCGTCAACAAAAGTTGAGCCACCGGAGATGACGACAATATCATCATCAGAGGAAATAATATTTTAAAGAAAATGTGGGGGTAGATGTTGATGACGGTCAGATCGAAGGCTGGAAATAGCTGGAGAGCTTCCAGGCAAAGAAGGCCCAAGGGTAGGCTAAGCACACACTCCCACTCCCCAGAAAAATCCCTTTACGTCTGAAAGGCGATCTATCCCTTTCAAACTCAGAAACGAATGTTGCTGTTTACATCCTTTGAAAACTGATGGTTCTTCATCTTTTCTAGGATGTCTTCTTTAAACGTGCTCAGTCCTTGGGGTAGTACTCTTGAGAACCAGTTTTGACAACCCAACTCCACTGCAATCGATTTTACTTGGGTCACCCAATTGTATGCTTCGTCAGACTTTCCTTCAGATACATCAAGGGTAAGAAGTCTATTAAAACATTTCCTGGGTAAGCGCCCTTCCTCCATTAAGCTCAACTTTGTCCAGTAGTTGACAACTTTTTTCAGCACTTGAACACTGAGTGGATACTTCCCGCATTCTAGGCGTGTGATATAGTTCGGCGTACATCTTGGCCACTGAAGCAATGACTTAAAAAAATTGACTTGGCCTTTCTCTATTACTTCCAGGTAACGAAGACCCCATATTTCAGCGGCATAAAGTAGAGTTGATGCCACACTTGAGTCAAAGAGTCTGGTTTTAGTCTCCCAAGAGTCACTCCTGCCATTCCTTAAAATCTCCAACACCCTAGCCATTGCAATGGAAGACCTCTGTATAAAGTAATCAGCAGCTTTCTCAAATCTTCCTGATGAGGTAAAGGGCACTCCCAGATAAGTGTAGCTCTTTGTATATTCTAACTGTGTTTTTCTGCCAATGTAGGGGCTTTAGTTTCTTCATCTTTGGGGATTTGTGGAACACCAAAATTTTGGATTTGACTGGGTTTAGTGTTAGCAGATTCTCATTGCAATAGTCACTAAGTATGTTGAGGTTCCTTTGTGCAGCATGCCAGGAATTGCTAAGGATGACGATATCATCCGCTAACAAAAGCAACATTACATCGTGACCATGGTCAATGCCAATACCTACAGCACCTCGGGTACGAAAGAATTCAGTAATGTCCGACGCAAATAAAACAAACAGAGTAGGACTAAGACTTTCTCCTTGGAGTAAGCCTGAGGTTATGTCAATCTCTTCTGAAAGCTCCCTTTCCCCCTTAATTCTCATTGAGGACTGATCATATAGTTTTTTTAGTAACCTGATCATTTTTTCCTCCCATTCCAAGTTTAAAAAGTTTTTCCCATAATAGCATATGGTTGATAGAGTCGAAAGCTTTCCTGAGATCTACAAACACTGCATAAAATTTGTCCTAAGATTTATACTAATTATTGAATACAGAGTGAATAAATGGTCGATACATCCTCTGCCCGATCTAAAACCCGCCTGCTCCTCTGGTATCAACTTTTCTGCTTCTGCCCAACTCGTAATCCTGTTCCTCAGAATGCTGGTAAATAACTTCATAATCGTATTGAGCAATGCTATTCCTCTATAATTATTTGGGTCCTTTTTATCACCTTTTTTGTAGAGGAGGTGAAGGTTGGCTTTAGCCCATGATTGTGGGATTTCTTCTGAGTTCAGTACCACGTTGAATAAGTTTAACAGATAATGCTCCCAAGAAGGATTGAGATGCTTGATAACTTCATAAGTAATATTATCGGGGCCTGGGGATTTTCTGTTTTTACTGGCACGGATATTGTACTGTAATTCCTCCAATGAGATATCCGTATCCAGCAGCGGATGCGACACAGAGTAAAACCTTATGTCCTGGATAACTTTTAGACCGTACAAAGTCCGGTAATAGCTGGTCCAATCTTCAAGATTAATTTCGTTGCTAGGGTTTTTAAATGGCTTCAGGGTATTTACAGTTCTCCAGAACTGTCTGCTGTTCCTCACATTTCTCAGGTCAGTTATAACTTGTATGCGAAAATCTGTCTTCTTTCTTTTTATTAGTCTTCTGTATTCTTCTCTAACTTGAAGGTAATCCGTTAGAAAATCAGGCAGTGAGCTATTCTTCTGTATTGTTCTTTGCAGCTTTTTCAGTCTTCTTTTATATATACTGCATTCCTGATCAAACCATTGATGCATTGGGTGGTGATTAGTTTGGGTGACCTGCTTTATGTACAGTAGTCCTGTTTCTAATAAGTTATCGTACATTGTCTGCTTAAAGTTATCATAAAGAAGGTTCACATCTTCTGAATGGAAATAAATTTTTTCTGAGCACGAAATTTTATCAGAGAACAGGGAAGCTTTTTCCTCATCCCAATCTGTATATTTTGTGACTAAGTATTTCATTTGCCAGGATTTTTTATGAGTTTTGGGCTTATTCCTATCAAAATACTGTATGGAGGTGACGCAAGCCATGTGATCCAAGGTATCCGACATGTTAAAAATTTCCATATCCAAAAATAGGTCCAGGAGGTTTTCATTTATCCAAACCAAGTCTATTATAGATCTTCCTTTGGTTGTGATGAATGAGAATTTGCCCGGTCTGTCCGACACACTACGACCATTGCAAAGAATCATTCCCTGTGATTCCAAAGCTTCAACTAGAAGTTTGCCTCGCCTATTTACTTGGTTGTGACAGGATAATCTTTTGCTGTAAAGGCATGTTCCCTCTAAGAACTCCTTATCTAGACCATTAAGCTCACCTACATGCCCATTGAAGTCACCATTTAGAATAACATAGCTATGAGGATAGTTAGATTTAAAGCAAGTGATTACTGCATGAAGTTCATCTAAGCAGGAACTAATATCGCTGTTTGGGGGCAGGTAAATATTTCCTATTATTAATGGTATATTAGCTAGTTGTGCTTTCAAAAATAACCAAAAACGGCCCTTCGCCAATATCGTAGTGCCTCCAGCAATGCTATCATGAATCAATGTAGCTAATCCCCCGCTAGCTCTGCCTGTTAAATGTATTTTTATTGCAGGGGAACAGAATGGAACATAATCAGACAGCCACCGTGGTACTTTAAAATCACCAGTTAACCAGGTTTCAACTAAACATATAATTTTATTTTTACGAATGACGTCCGATTCCTTACCTAAATACCCTAAATTTTTGTAACCACTAATATTGCAAATAAAACTTGTAACACTTCCATTAAATCATTTTTTCCAGTTGAATGAGTTAGCCTTTTCAGTTCAGTGTTTTGAAATATCAATGAGTTGGAGGGGTGCGGTCAAGATGAATTTTGTAATGATGAGCTTCGTGGCCTGAATTTGTACTCTTTCAACTTTTCTTCCATTTTTCTCCGTTTTGTTATTTGAAGAAGTTCCGATTCCTTCTGGCTGTCACCCAAGTCCTCCAATAATGTTTCTACCTCATTAAGCCGATAAACAGTACCCCCTTATTTTAAAAAGTCCTTTTCTGTATGATGTATGAGGGTCAATACACTTAAGTTTATTTATGGTATTAAAGATTTTTTTACCTAATTCCCTTTCTTCTGGGGTTTTATCATGGTTTATGAAGATATTTTGCTTTTAAAAATTTCATATTTTATGGAATTACTATTTAGTGAAACCAGTATAGGTCCCTTACCTGAATACAATGTAAAATATATTATAGACTGATATTTCTGATGTATTTTACTTCGTTATCAAATCAAAACCGTCATTCCATTTTTGTTTCCTTCACATAACAAAATAAACCTTTTTCTTGATTAATTAATTCATTCATTTTTTATCCATAAAGTACCTTATTGCACAAAATCGTTTTATTGAACAAATTCAAAACAGTTTTTGTTTCATCATTTAGCTTAATTTTCCCAAGGCTTGCAATATAAGACGAAACGTCACCAAAAACCATTAATTACTTATAATAGTGTCTCTCCAGATCCCACCCAAAAACATCTTCTTTTCACAGTATGTGTCAACTCACAGGATGTTCCTTGTTTTTCAAACTATTTTACGAACTAAAGGTTTCTTGAAATTTTTGGGATAGAAGCGTTCTATGAGTCAATTCTAGTTTCTAAACTGAAAGTTTAATAAACACCAACAGTGAAGCTAATCTTTCATTAAAAGAGGATAAGAACAATAAATTTTCAGATCATAAATGACAGATATACGAATATTTCTAAGTTCCGAACTTGTACAGTGAATCGAGAGAGACGGAGAAAAAGACAATGAGAGAATGGATGAGAAAATGGGAGAAAGAGAGAGGGAGAGTGAGAGGGAAAGACGGCGGTTATTTTAGACGAATCAATTTTTTTTTTTTTTATTTTCAATATTCTTGGTACTATTAGTGAACCTATTTAGTGAAATTCTAGGCCCTAAATTCCATAATAATGAAATTTCACACATCAGCAATGAAACCCTGTACAGGAGAACCGAAAGGATCGCGAACACAATAAGGAAAAGGAGGGTTGACTTCTATGGGCACCTCCTAAGAATGGACCCGAGACGGATAACTAAAAGAATATTTGACTTTTCCTACAGTAAGGAAACCAAGCCAAACTGGTTTAGGGAAAATGAGAAGGACCTACGAGAGTTAAAGGAGATAACCAAAGATAAAATGAAGAGGTTCCAGGACAGGGCGAAGACCCTGTATAGTCGTTTGGTCTTCGATTTCTGAAGAAGAGAGGACAGCGAGATTAGAAAGTATGAAGAAGTACTAGGAGAACAGGAAAACACAACTCACTAACTGCTGATTGATTTATCGTACTCCAAAGTGGGTGAAACAAATGAAATGATAATAACCGATTAAAAAAAACATGAAAATAAAATAAAGAAAAATAAATTGATTCCATTATTAAAGGCAGGAAAGTAAGCTCTACAAGAAATTTTCGGGAGTGAAATACTATAAAAACCATAATTATATTTATCATATTCTTGGAATTCCTTCCATTATTTACGATTTTTTTTATTATTATCTATTTTATCATTACCATAAACAACGCCCTTTACTATGCTATCAAAAAAACCTTACATAATATATCTATCTATATCATCTATACCAGTCATATTTTCAAAATACCATCAAAATCTTAACCATCCAAATCCTCTGGCTCAATCCCAATCCAGTTCCACACATCCATACAATCCTCCTCTCAGTACAAGAAGAAGTAGCCTCGACATCTATTTCACAATTCTTCAATGGAGTCCTGGTAATTAGTCCAAGCAACGAAGACAAAAAAAGGCCAAATAGGGGACATAATTCATGTAGAAGCCAATTTTGGCACAGTTGTGGGGGGAGGTGTCCTTAACAACATACTAAAAGTACTGTAGGTGGGGGTGGAGCTAAGGTGGGGGGCTCTAAAGGTCGGTTTTTTCTGTCTTTCGTTAATAACTCGAAAACTCTTGCCTCTAGCGAAAATATGTTTATATATTAAATTAATTTACATAAAATTGTTTACAAATAAGGTTCTATACATTTTTGTTCTGGGATCAATGCTTAAGAAGGTATAGTAATAAAATTATTGTCGTTAAGCCTAATATGCTTATTATAGTATTAGCGGTAAGCCGCACTTTTCCTCAAAAACACGTTTGTCGGTACTCTTTTGACTCTAACTCCGAAACTATTTGTCTAATCTCGAATTTCTTTTTTTCATCTTAAAGCTGGTTAAATTTATAATCAGATACCACATATTTAATTTTAAATACGTTCCGTGAAATATCCATTCCGTTGAATTCCGCGTACCGTTGTGAAATCCTTATTTTTTCGGGACGTTTCTCGTTATAACTCTAAAAATATTGGTTCGATTCTGAATTTAATTTTTTCATCTCATAGCTGGTTACATTTGCTATTAGATTCTATATATCAAATTATGATAAAATTCCGTGTAACACCCTTGCCAGCACACTAACAACTGCGAACTGTTGTAAAATTCTATTTTTTTTTTTTTTTTTTTGGCATATTTTCCATAAAATTCCTAAACGATTTGTCCGATCCCGAATTGCTTTATTTCATTTTAAAGCTATCTAAATTATCTATCAGGTCCTATCTACGACTTTTAATTATATTCCGTGTAATACCCATGCTAGCACACTAAATGTGTATGTTTTGGCAAAACATGACATTTTTGATATGTTAAGTGGGCTGGCGTGGGTGTTTCACGGAATTTTATCAAAATTTGATATATAGGATCTACTAAAAAATTTAACCAGCTATGAGATGGAAAAAAGAAATTCAGAATCGAACAAATATTTTTAGAGTTATAACGAGAAATTTTCCGAAAAAATAAGGATTTCACAACGGTATGGGGAATTCAGTGAGGTGGAATGAATATTTAACCAGCTTTAAGATGAAAAAAAGGAATTCGAGGTTAGACAAATAGTTTCGGAGCAAAGGCCAAAAGAGTACCGACAAACGTGTTTTTGAGGATGAGTGCGACTTACCGCAAGTACTATAATAATTATATTAGGCTTAACAACAATAATTTTATTTTTGGCAATAATCATTCAATTAATTATAATAAACTATTCATTTGTAACAATAAACATTGGAATTTTAACAATAAATATATAAATTTTAACAATAAAAACGTGTTTGTTTTTTTTCAATTTTCCATATTCCCCCCACTATATCTTCTTAAGCATTAATTCCAGAACAAAAATTTATAGATCCTCTTTTGTAAACGATTTTATGTAAATTAATTTAGTACATAAACATATTTTCGCTAGATGCAAGAGTTTTTGAGTTATTAACGAAAAACTGAAAAAAACCAACCTTTAGAGCCACCCCCACCCTTAGCTCCACCCCCACCCCCAGTACTTTTAGTATGTTGTTAAGGACACCTCCCCCTACAACTGTGCCAAAATTGGCTTCTACATGAATTAAGTCCTCTAAAAATCCTTCGTTGCTTGGACTAAATGGTCAACTTCCCTTTTAATGTAGGGAACGTTCGCCTCCACGGACCAGTGGCACGTTGGAGAGAAGGTTTTATTTTTCTCCTTTTCTTAATTATTTATTTCAATTTTCTATTACATTATCTTCTTTTTTTAAAAATTGTTTCCATTGATTTATTTACATTTTAGTATCATAATTTTATTACTTAGATTTTATCGTAAATAAGCCATGAATATAAACTCAAAGGACTACTACTCTATTTCCTTTACTATGGCAGATTGTGTCAATGTAACAGTTTTTAAAATAAACGAAGTATCTATGTATTGAAATTTACAAACGTACACAAAATATGTGAAGTCTAAATTAGAAAAATCTTATAAATGTAAGGATAATGATTGTAAGTACATTATAATGCCTTGTTGTTTAGTAAAATTGTTAATAAAAAATAGATAAATGAACGATCTGGTGGATGAAGGGGTTATTTTAACTTTTTCGAACGAACGTATACGGCTTGGCCGATATGGCGCCCAACTAATCTAGGCCTTTTTGCCAGCGGACTAGATTGCCAGTGACTAGTCAAACAAAGGCATAGTCGGTCCATCTCTATTTTTTACAAACAAATAAAACTTTTTTTATTAGTTAAAATTATAAGTTCTTTACTAATGAGAGCAGGCGAAGCCGTGACGGGGGATGCTAGTAATGATTATATTTGTGTCTCTAACGAATACCTTCCCCCGTCTTAGATCTCATTTATGCCATCGGAATCGTATCAATAGCAGATAAATATATTTTAATACCTCCAGGTCGATAGAATAAACATCAATAAAGTTTCATCCTCTCCCCTCCACCGCTTTGAAAGTTTAGCTGAGATAAAAAGTATGAGATTCGATAAAGGGGAGGGGAGGTAAAGTTGAATATAACTCACCCCCAGTGAGGGTGGTTGAGGAAAAGGATGAATGGAGGGTGACGTCAGGGGCAACGCACCCCCCGCCCTGCGTCATAGCCTACCCCCACCACCTCCCTCACCCCCTCCCCTCCCTTAGGCTACGTCATTCATATCGTCCCAGGGATTCGTTTATCTTTAGATCGATTTATCAACTTATTCGTCAAATACCTGGATCCGTTACAGCAACCCTTCACTTTCTTTATCCCTTTCAGTTATTACGGGATGTTAACGCAAATATATATGGGAGATTTATTTTCGTTCTTCTAAAGGACGTCAGAATCTTAATTTTGTTAGCGTAACCGGTAATATTTCTGAGAAATTAAAATAGATTTATTTATTTTTAATCGATGGGCTTAATTCAGTAAATATTGACGCAATTATATATAGTTTGATTAAAACAATCATGGACCTTATAGAGGATATAAGGATATGGATATAGAGGCACTGGAATGGAACCATTTAAAACTATGAGATTAAAGAATAGTTGGGATAAAATTTAATAAGCAGTTAAAACTGTCTACATCGAAACCTGAACATCAGTCCAAACAACGAGATAACGGAAAGTTAGTTCTGGCTTTTAAACAAAGATACTAAACAGAAGTTCCCAATTAATAAAAAAAAAAAAAATATGTCTATGAGGGGTCTAGAGTTCACTATAAAGGCTTTTACTTTATCTAAGCCGGCTGGTTGTGAAGAAGATTTGTCCGAAATCAACCGCTTGATTTTTTCCCCTCTTTATAGAGAATGAGTGTGCCCTGCTAGGGGGCTAAAAAACAGAAAAATAATTTTATGCCATCAGTCGGACTCAATCTGGAATCAGGGAGGCACTCAAATGCCTTAATCATTAAGGAATAACGCCCCCATTACGACAAATAAAAAATTAAAAATATAGCAGATAGCATGTTTGGCTATCCATTGGAATCACACTATCAATAAACGTTTATGTCATCAATGAGACTCAACATATCATAATTGTCTTCACAATATCTCATCTGAGAGCATTTTTTATTGTCATGAGCATTGAACTGCTTATGAGAGTAATGCAGGAAAAAAACATGTAGAGACAATAATAAAGTTATTAATGTGATTTATTTGAATCCACTGAAAGTCAATATATTAAAACAATGTAGTTTTTAATGGTCGTATATCCTAAAATACACCTGAAAAATTTGATTTACAACAAAATGCTTCCGACTTTGTGGTGATTTTTATAATGGCTTTTATTTATTTATATACTGAAATATTATCAGGTGTCTATGTATATTGATGTAGTATGCTGCGTACGCAGCAACTGATCTGAAATTGGCTGCAGCATCCCTTAGTAAAGTGTTTCTCTCTTTTTAAAGGCATCGAAGAGCTAGTGAAAAATATGCCAAATCGGATACCAGCACAATACTATGAGCTAATTAACTGACCTTTAGTATATATTATTAGAAAAGAAGAACGTTGAGTTCAATTCTATTTTTTATAAACACGGAGCGTGTTTGATACGATGGCGTGTAATATGAGTTGTTTCGGCGACACGCACCACTGCATATAAAATCGTGAATCACTTCTCGTATTATTGTGTCCCCACTAGCCCACTGACTTACATTATTTCTTTATTTCTTTTATATACTCCGAAGAGATTAAGGAACATTTAGGTACTAAGTACTCGACCTATTCTGGCCAAAAACAAACGATGGAAATTGCGTGAGTTCTCCAGGCTATATATTTCATCATTTAGAAAATGCAAATTTCTTTGAGAAAAAAAAGAATGTGTAATAGTGAAGAGATACAATAACTAATAACTTGGAAATAAGAAATGTGACTTACATAAAAACGTTGAAATACTATTATATTTAAATATACATTATATAATTCAATCTGAAAAAGATTAAGTGAAAATTATGAACTTAAAATTTCTAAGTGTAAGAACAAAGATTCAAAATTAAAAAAAAATAAATAAAGATATGACTTAGGATTTATATTCAATAAAGATGTGGTATGTTTCACTAGTAGAAAGTTGTAAAAAAAATTATGAAATTCGAAAGCAGAGAATTGATTAATTATCTTATTTTAAGTTTCTATTATCCTATGATTTACTTCAACTGAAGTGGAACCGTCTGTTTCAGAAATTAAGTTATTCGAAATACATTAAGAATAAATAGTGAATTCATACCCTCCCAACTTTTACCATTCTTAAACAGGATTTTTTTCCTAAAAATGATTTCTTTTTTTCGAAGATAAATTGAACATAAGGTTTCTATGGTGCGTTTAATCAAAACCTGACAACTTTTTTCAATGAAAAAAACTACGTAGCTAGTTTACTCGATGTCTAAAATTTTCTAAATATATATTTTGATAAAAAAATAATTTTTCATTATGTATAACTTTCCTTTGATCTAGATTAGAAATGCTTGGATGACGGAACTTTGTGAATATTACTTTTCATACACCAGATATAAAATAAAGTACATATGAAATTAGACATTCTAAATGATTTTTTTTCTCACCTGCTAGGGCCCATTGTATGAAAAAAAAAAATATATATATACCAATATATATTTCGATGTAGAATTACCAAAACAAATTCGATCCAAATCGGCAATATAATGCAAATACATGATATAATGCCAATGAATAATAGTGCTCTTTTATTTATTATAAGTCTGAAAAAAATGACTTACCTACAGAGCAAATAATACATTAAATAATAATATTACCTATAATAGTTAATTACTAGTGGCTACAAAAAATTTACGAATGCCATGAAAAATTTGTTATTAAAATGTGTATATTAGGTATTATTAATAATAAGCGAGATGAACCAACTTAAAAGACGATAGAATAAACAGTAACAATATTTCCACTATTGTGCTCTCCAGGAATTCATCAGGAAACCCAAAAGGTTCTCTATTGACAAAGCTTTTGCAGGCTAGACCTCAATTGGTTACTTTTTGGTTTGTAAAAAACATTAAAAAGCAATAGGTCCACTTTGCTGGACAAGTTTCTTTAACATTAGCAGCATTAAGCCTCCACAAAAATAGCAGTCCTTTGCCACGGTAATTATAGTAAAAGGAGGCAGAGTAAAGTTGCGTAAGCCACAAACGTCAGAACGAATATATAATGAAATATACGTTCAAGAAAGCTTTATGCTATTAATGTGCGTATCATACATATTCATATCTACTTATATTATTTAGACGTCAATCTTAATGGAAAATGAACAGCTATTAATAGATACACAGTGGAAATCGATACATAATATTTTCCATATCCAGTATTATATGATTTGTGAGATATAGTTATTCCAAGACAGCTACATAGATCGATGGTTACTCCAATATTTTAGATCCAATTTTTGAAAACGAATATGATGGTTGTTAAGGAACCACTATCCTCTTAATAGAAATAAAATGGATGACAATCAATTATAACAATTATATGAGTACATGTAGCATTATCTTCCATTTCGGACACATATACTGATAGAATAAAAAATAATATACCTAAACATTAGAACGGAGCGAAAAAAAATGTATGTGAATCTGAAAATACCTGAAACGAGGAAAATGGCGAAATCAATTTTTAATAAATGAGTGAAAAATGTATATTAATATTAATACGTCATCGTGAGGTTGCACAAATGTTTTACGTTTTCTATAGCTCAAATGTTTCAAAACAAATTTTATGAAATCATTATCAATTCGTAACTCCGGATTATTATAATAATCATCATAAGCCTTTTTTGTGTTTAAAACTCAAAATAAACCTTAATAAAAATAAACTGCAATAAAAAATACATTTAACATATTTACAAATAAGTCCACAATTATTATCATATTTGTAAATAAACTTTTATGTGGGCTTGAACATTGGCCCCTCAGGGAGTATAGGTCTATAATTTCGCAGAAGACCAGCCTACTGGGAAGGCCGGGTTCGCGATTTGGATCCACTTTTCTTTTCATATAGATCAATCCCTTGCAACTTTCCACCATAGTGGTCCGCCTTTCTTTTGAAAGAAATCGCTCCATCTTTTCATCTGTTCTCCTCTTCGCCTTTTGTAGTAATAAAGTGTCCAAACATTCACCGTCATTATCAGTTCTTCTCAAGATGTGCCCTGTCCATACCCATTTTTGTTTCCCGATATGGTGAATTATGTCCTTCAGGCCAGACTTTTCTTTGATGACATAACTCCTAACCTTCCCCTTCTTCATTATATTAGTCATATTTCTTTCGAGTGCTCTTTGCCAGCTTATCAGTTTCCTTGTTTGGGCTTTCGTTAGGTACTAAGTCTGGCTACCACAGGAGACGGCAGGAAGTATAAAGGTATTGAAAACTTTCTTTTTTATCTCTTTCGGGGAAGCAATAATGAAAAAAATTATTTCCTGAAAGAATTTAATTTATAATGAAAGCCTGTTTCCTAATTTTATAAGAGATACAACGCAATGGAAATTGTGAGACCCCACTACCTAAATAAGAGCGGTAATCAAACAAGAGTGGTTGTATTAATAGGGTGGGACATATTAATAGGACGGGTTAGTAAGAATTCGAATAAACAGGAAGCAGCTTCCACGATATGAAACGAATAAATAATTTCGCAACATTGATGACACGCGACCTCAGGATAATGATCCAAATGAGGAAATTTTGTATTTCAGCATTTTTGTTCGAACGTAAAACTTTAAACGATTTTTTGACCTCAAGACCTTCATATTTCAGTCTAAAATTTTTATAACAATAATTTCACCCTAATTCGCCACTATTGCTGGGTCAGGGTCATTCTGATTTTCCAACTTTTTATTTATTTATTTTTTTTTTTTTTTTTGGCCGTTTTCGCTCTACCATTTTCACTATACATTGTCGTACAAGAATGTAATACAATACTGAGTAACTACAATGTGAGGGGGTAACGCAACACTAGAGGGTGCCGTGCCCCGGTGAAGTAGTGTAGGCAGGTCGGGGCGGGGTATTGATTGCGGGGCCGGGGGCTGGGGCTGACCTCGTCACGGAACAGCGGCCCCAGTCAGCTGCTCCTCTTCCATCTTCTGCCTAATTTAAATGCAACAGTTGGCTCTTCTCTAGGCGGGGTTTTGATATGGGAGTTTTCGAAAATGGTGAAGATATAATGGGATTTAATATCCTATAATATACAGCTGCAGAATAAAAAATAGTACGAGAAGCCAATTAAAAAAAACAAAAAAAAAAAGGATTTAAAAGAAGATAGCGGAGGGATGCAGTCAAGAAAAAGAAAACACATGTCCGAGGTACGGTTAAATTTCTTATGTACATTCGACATCGAGGGTCTTTATTGTACGTCCTTCAATTTACTTTATAGGTCTTCTGTTTTATACCTTGTTTTAAATTTTATTGAAAAGGTCATATTTTTTGAGGATTTTGAGGTTTATATTTATATTATTACTATTAATACCAAGAATAGTTGGGAGGTTTCTTTGTACTCGCAATTCCTGAAAATAATCATCACATCGAGGACAGCCTTGTAGAACGTGTCTAAAATAGTTCCTTTTAATGGGTTATTCCTCAATCCTTGCTAGTTAATACTCTTAGAGAAACTTTTGGTGAGAAAATTGTTGGTGCCTAATACTTTTGGCCAAGGCTGTATTGATCATTCTATATTATCGTGCTATGTATCTATATTAGGATATATTCTATATTCTTCTATATCAACGTACATCAAGTGATCAAGTGAAAAATTTATTAGTCAAGAAAAACATCTATTATTTATAAACCCTTCGCTAGCATTACGTTATTTTAAATAACTACTATTATTATTGTTACAACCCCTAAGTCATCTAATGTAAAACTAATAAAGATCAATAAACAGAATACTTCTTTAATTTTAAATGATTATTTTATTTCCATCTCAATAAAACAAAATATATACATATAAACTAAAAATACGAATCCAAACTTGAGACAGTAAAGAACAGTACCTTTTTATGGACTCATCCACATATACCCTATAAAAAAGTATTGAGACTAAATAAGCATGAGAAAGTTCAATAGTAAATCAACGTGAAAAATCAAACATACATATTTCGGAAATAATAGAAAATGTAGGGTGAAAAATTGATAAAAATATACATAAAACATTTTTATCTTAACTTAGTAGTCTCTTGATACAGATAGGGGCGCCATGTATACCATCCCGCATAACACGGTAAGCGTTATTCAAATAATTTCTTCACTTACATAACATCCTACAGTCAACTATAGAAATATTGATTTTGTTTTATTAAGGAGGTAGATGAGAGATCTCCTTGGATAAAATTAAATATAGTTAACCAAAAAGAAGAAAGCTACACGGAGCCATTATCATCTTGATTCTCTTACATAATCCATTCACTCATAGTACCATCACAGTTGACAATTCTGAATCTACTAAATAATGATTTAAAAAATTTTAAAAAAAAAAAAAAAAAAAAACCTATAAGGTTTATACTTCTGGATGTATGTTATCGTATTTATTTTACGATATACATCAAAAAAGTTAAAAATAGTGGTAAAAACGGACAACAACGATAACATAGTGTACAACAGAAATCCTCATAGTTAATCCAATTAAAAATATTTGGATAAGAAAATTATATTTTTAATTTTTTTTTTTTTTTTTTTTTTTATATAGTTTCTATTATGGTCCGACAAAAATTGTTTTTCGGCGATTGCTATATGTATATATTCTACTTATATGTTAAAATAACATTTTATTATAAAATAAACTTAAAAGAAAATAAACACTGTTAAATTTCTTACAAGTTCCATCCAATAAGTTTTTTTGTTGAACTTAATATACAGGAGCTAGATTACTCCGAAATCGTAACGCGCAAGTTGGCAGCTTTTCTGCATATACATCTTTATTTTTTATGACTTTTATGCCACCTCAAAACAGCGCAGCATTCCGATAAAATAAAATAAAAATTATAAATATGCTTATTCTTCATTTGTTTGCTTCCATAAGAAAACTGTTAATTAAAATAATTAAAGAAACCTTGGTAAATAACCTTTTAATCCTGATTTCACTCTCATACAGCATTGAGTTGACAACTGTGATATAAATAAAGTAATAACACTTTTTTTTTTACATAATTACAAAAAAAAGTTTTAAAACATAATTTCTTTATTGTATTACTACTTCGATTCACCAATCGATAATAATTATGCTCTACATTTAACATACAAAGATAGGATTGTAAATAAAGAACGAGATAGACGTAACACCCTTCAGATAGACGTAAAAGGATATGTATAAAATATAATGGTTGCTCATTATTGAATCATGGATCTTGGACCTGCAGCAATTTGGCTGAGCGACCTGCTTTGATATTAATTAGTTATTACCTTCATTTTAGGCTTAGTACTGAATAATTATGAAATCTCAAAAATTCACGACTATAATCAGATACGTCAAATGTTAAAATTTATACTAAATGTTAAATAATGCTTGGTAGAAAAACCTACAGAGAATCAATAGTTATGGTGATAGTTAAGAGAGTTGATCAATTCAAAAAGGTGGTTGTGTCTACATAGATTGTCAGTTGACTACATATTACATTACAGTTGGTTGTGTATGTAGATTTAAAAGCTTTTGTTATAGTGAATGTAAATTACCAAATGTGCAAAAGGTACATACATATTTGTATGAATTCTTATATTTTTGTTAAATAAATAAAAATAATGCTTATTTTCTGGTGAAAATTACTTATGGATATTTGAAAACATCTTTAAATAACTGATTTTTATTTGTTTAAACCTAAGAATTAATAAGGGAAAAACTATATCTTTGAGAATACTTCTAATAAGTTTATTATTTTATATAATAATAAGTATATTAACTATTTTGTAGAAGGAGATGTAATTTAATGAAAATGAAATGAAAAAATAAACTTTATTCTGAGACTTACTGTCCCCTAAGAATAAAAATAATGCACAGTTAAAAGTAAAATTGTCTGGCCTATTATTTACAAATTAGATGCTTCAGTAATTACAGCATACATTTTTTACAGGAAAAAAAAATTAAATTAAATTAAAAAAAATAAAAATAAATAAATAAATGAAATAATAATTATAACATAAAATACAATCGTTTATATATGAACATATAAAAGAAAGAAAGAGAGAAGAAAAAAAAAGTTATTTTAAGTATTCATTTGAATTGACATATTTGCGGAAGATTAATTGTCTAAAAGGTACAGGAATAAATTATTTTTAAAGGAAGTTATGGAAGCTGCTTTACGAATAGAAGTGGGTAGGGAATTCCAGAAGGAGGTAGCACGAATAATGAAGGATTTGTCAAAGGAAGCGGTTTTATGTGAGGGGATATATAGGTTAAAAGGTTGGGATCTAGTGTTTAGGAGGTGGATAGAAGAACGCAGAGTTAATAAATCAAGAATATAGACATTGGAATAGGAAAGTACCGAGAAAGTATTGCAGTCGGAATTTAGGAAATCGCCACCCAAGCTCAGAATACCGGCAAGCAACGTGTGACCTCCTGGGGATCCCGAAGATAAATCTAATGAAACAGTTCATCAGTCTCCTCAGCTCCATCTCAATATCCCCAGACAGTCCCCCATAAACCAAGCAACAGTAATCAAAGCAAGCGAAAACAAGAGAGGACACTAGAAGTCTGGGAACTCAGGGAAAAGGAATCTCTAGATCTATATAGTTGTTAAAGGATTAATTTAATATCCATTTTACTGTCTCACTTAGGAGTATGGCTGTGAGACAGTAAAACTGACTATGTGAAAGCAATCATAGATTAACATGAAGTTAGAGCCAAAGACTCCGAAACATGTAGATTCACAAATTAATAAATAGGAGTTATGCCTAATAATGGATATAAAAATTTTATTATTTTATTTAAGCATTATAATAAATTTTTTATTCAATATTTACTTTTTTTATTTTTTATGAATACTTCCTTTAGTATTACAATATGTACAAGACATCATATTCATACTAGTATCGTTTATCGTTATTGACCCATTTTACTTCTTGTTTTCATGTACTCGTTCTACAGTGGATATCTGGCTCTATTACCATAATATGGTTAACTTGCTTGTAAGGTATAATAAATCCTTCATTTATACTTGTAGTATCAAAAGTTTCAGATTTATGACACATGTTCGTTAAATGGGGGGGGGGGGGGGAAAAACCTGAAAATAAAAATTAGCCTGGAGTGAGTACAGATATGGAAAAGACTATACAGCTTAAACCTAATGAGTATTTGTTGAGCAAGATGTTGAAGTACCTTGTTTATCTAGAAAATACTGGTGAGAACGTTTATCATTTTTTTTTTTCTCTTGAATTTTGATTTTAAATAGGAACATTTAATTTTAAATGCTAATATTTTTCTTAATGAAAAACGACCGTTTAAATATTTTAATATACAAAGTACTAATGCTTCTAATACTTTTCCGTTTCTAACAAGAAATTTATGAATTCCTTTCGAGCTAAAATGTTACTTTATAATAATCTGAAACATCAGTCCTCCATTAGGAATAATGGCCTTCGGATAAGTGTATTTTGTGTTTTAAGTGTGTTTCTGAATTATTGTCTTTTTATTTGTGTCTAATCGACTAAGTAGTGTGGCTAATAAAGAGATGAATATTCATTTGTGAATAATCGGGGTAAAAATTGCGTTTTTCCTAAAATATGATTTTTGCTCTTATCATCTATTAAAAAACAAAACATGAATTATCCATCCCTAATAAAAAAAATAATATAATCAACAGTTATTTAATTTCTGAACTTAACATGCTTCATTTAAGGAATAATATTTACTTTCTTAGCTTGTAAGCACTAGAATTCTGTTTGTTAGTTCTACCAATTTAATTGTTTATTATATTGTATAAGTTTATTCAAAATTTCAGGTATAGATAAAACTATATACCTTTTTAAGTTTTTTCAGTATTTTAGCTTTGTTTCTAATAATAATATCATAAGTACTTGATATCAATGTCTAACCTCACAGATGTGTTAAGTGCGAAAATAAAATTTTACAGAATTCAACTTTGAAGCTCCAAAACTGGTTTAAAATTTTATTCTATTTAGTGAAAACGAGTTATTACTATTATCTGAATTTACATTAAGAAACAATATTTTGGTGAATATCTGTACATTTAAATGCTCAAATGATGCATTTAAAACATTTTTACAAAAATTTGCTCTTAACACATCTGTATATTTTTATAGAAGGCATCGATATTTTGCACATTAATATTAAAAGCAGAGTAGATCACTAATTGTTGGCAGTTATCTACAATTTTCACTATCGCTTCATTTCTGTTCGATATCATCATATGAAATGTTTCTGGAAAGGTTCACTTAAGATATATGTACTTGTGAATCCTTATCTTCCATATCTTTCCAGTTGGATTCATAAAAATATTATACTCAAATAAAGTCAAACAAATTCACTTTATTTTAGTTCGAGTGTTTTTTAAATAATTGTAAAGTTTATTCGTCAACATTTAGCTCTTCAGGTTTTTATCTATTCATTAAAATTTGAAATTTTATGTAATTTATGTGTAATTTTTTTTTTCATTTTAATTAAAATAAATTTTGAACTGACTATAATCGGTTTATAAATATACGAAATTTGAGTTTCATTCAAGATTCCCCCCCATTTAACGAACATGTGTCATAAATCTGAAACTTAAGTTGATACTACAAGTATAAATGAAGGATTTATTATACCTTACAAGCAAGTTAACCATATTATGGTAATAGAGCCAGATATCCACTGTAGAACGAGTACATGAAAACAAGAAGTAAAATGGGTCAATAACGATAAACGATACTAGTATGAATATGATGTCTTGTACACATTGTAATACATTGCAGTTTAACTACATTACTTTTAATAACTAATTAAATTTCTTCAAATTAATAATGAAATAGAGAAAAAGATATATAGTAAGGTGCGTATCGATATATCGAAAGAAAATATATCGATATAAAAATATCGGTTTATCGGGAGAAAAATATTTATATTTTTATATATCGACCCTACAACTGCAAAGTATCGAATGTGAAAATAAGCGGGATTTCCATTCGATCTTTAGCGATTCGTTACATCGATTTGGCATAATCAAATAGTTTATATAATCGACAATCGACAATTGTCCAATTGGACAGGTTTATTCCTCCCCTTTACAGAGTGAATTCAGATTTAAAAATTCGCTAAAACGTATATCGGTCCTATAGCAATTGATAATGTAATACAAAAAAATTTGTTTTTTCTCATTCGATACTTTGCAATCGTAGGGACGGTATCGTGTGTCGATACCCATTCCTAACGGTTTCTCACATGAGTGGTAATAAATTTAAATCTAATTCTGGAATTAGCATTAATTTATTAATGGGTCATGGATTGGCTAAAAAATTGTTGGTGAAGTAATCTATACTATTATATAAAATGACAGGCCATTTTTCGTTTGTGGTCACTAACCGCGAAAACTACTGAACCAATCTCTGTCTTTCTTTTAAATTTATTTTTCAAAGGGAGTATATTTTATTTGTTGAGGCTAAACGGTCTTTTGACTCCAACCAAGACAGGGGTGGTGGGCGTTTAACCTTACAGGTTACCAACCTATTCTAGCCAAGCAATGACGGTTTTGCCGTACCACCAGCAATAAATGAAAATCTACCGACCCAGGAGTTAATGGAACCCAACACTTTCCGGACCGAACGCTGGCTGCAAGTAGGATGGAATTTTAATTATCAACCTTTCAAACGAAAGATGGTGATTAAAATTTTCAATAGCCGAACGTTTTGTTGGGGCTATAATACTTTTCGTTGTATTTTTAATTAATTCCAGAGTTTGTTGTTATTCATAGCGATTTAAATGTCTTAACTGCTTGTAGGAAAATTTTTTTTTTTTTTTTACAAAATTAAACAAAACTGGATTAGTTCTGTTTTTGAAATGAGAACCTTGAACCTGTCATAGATTTTAGGTTCAAAAAAATCTTCTTTTTTTTTTTCATTACTTCAAGAATTCTTTTTTATTTTTTTTTTTTTATTTTTTTTTTTTTTTTCAAATTTTGAAACTTCCTTCCTAACTCTTTTTTACTGATTTTTTTTTTTTTTAATTCTGATTCAAAACTTTTTTTTTTTTTTTTAATGTTTTGCAAAGTCTGACATTTTTATTGGACGAAATGATCCCATTCAGATATACCCTTGCACATAATAATAATGTATGATATATTTTTAACAGAAGTTTCAACCGCGACAAATCAGTTGTAATTTTGTCATAATCACATAACAATAATTTTACTTTAGTAGCTTGGCGATTGCATTAATTGACCTCTACCTTGGACTTTATTGCTGACTCCACAACTTCCATACTCTACTTTTTCTTTACTTGGAACGAATTTATATTTTCATGGAAACTTATTGTCCTTTTAGTATCTACTCACGTGTGTTATCCTTGTTCCTGACCCGCGATATTCCACCGATCTTCTGAGTCTGGGAACAGCCTCGGCTCGCCAAAACTGGTGCTGCTACTCGATCATGGGAACACTCACCAGGCCTTTGTGCAACACATATGCTCACCTCCAGTGAACCATGAAAGGCCCTGAAAGATCACCATTGTTTTTGAACTAAGGTCGTTAGAAACAGAAACATTGAAACGTATTAGAGATCTAAGCTTTCGCTTTCACAGAATAAAGTAAAGGTTAATTAGAATATACATTTATATATATGTATATAATAATTATCCATTTCAGATATAAATTTGTACGTATACAATGTGTATACAATAAAGTATACAATAAAGTAATGTGTACTTTGATATATATATATATACCCAAACACTGTAAATATTTCAAAATGAAACACCTAGATTTATTTTATTTCCTGGGTTGACCTTTATATAAATTTATTTCAAAGATCACATTTAACATGACAAACTCAAAAGTACACATTACCAATCAACACAATTCCTTACTGAACATGAACAGGGTAAACATCATTTAAATGTTTTAATCTAACTCAACACGATGCTTGTTTCTGCGACGGATAAATGATACAACGTTGAATCATATGCTATACGATAGCCCTCAATTTGAAAATGATAGATACAGTTTGACCAGAAGTCCTGAGTGTTCACAAACGACCACTCCAGGAGAATGAGATATGAGATTACCATACAGAATAAAAATAAAAATAATTGTCTAAAACATTGAAAATTATTGACAAGGACAAGAAATGAAAGATGAAGCCACCAGTTAATTTTTTTTCAAACAATCCTTTTTAAATAACTAAATAATGCGCAGCATCGCGGCTTCAGAAAGTTCCAAACACTGAAATTAGGCAGAGAGTGGAACATAGCATCCTCTACACTACTGAGACTATGAGACTTAAGTGGTTTGGGCATATTATGAGAATGGGAGAGGAGCGATGGCCAAAAAGAATTTTTGAATGGAGCCCGGAAAGAAAACGGAAGAATGGTTGCCCAGAAGACGTTATGTTGAGTGCGTCATGGAAGGAATGATGAATAAGAGAATGTATGAGGGAGACTGGCTAATTTTTGGTGAAGACATATGGCAAATAGTTGTAAAATAGTCTTTAATAAAAAAAAAGATATGTTTCCCTAGGATGAACTTATTTTGTTTAAAATATGTTACTTCATAAATAATTATTACTCCATTACCAATATAATACTCTACGTAAACTAGCAATTCACGTATTATTCAAAATGCACGAATCTTGATTTATTATTACCAAATACACGCCTATATAGTGCCATAGGTATGCATAGTCAAGCATAACTAAGCATGGTACCATACAGCTACTATGGAAAGGAAGACATAACAACAAAAAAAAAAAATGTCCGAGTGGCAGACTGAGACGTGTGAGGAAGAGTTGAATTCGTAATCCAAAGTAAATCGCTGACAGCGATCGGCATTGAACCTTCTTGTTCTAAATTCGTTATTGTTAGTAATCTATATGTATATTTATAGAATAACTATGGTTGTAAGGAAAGTACACATATATTTCACTGATAATAAGTAGTATAATCGATCCTACCTACCTCGTTCGTAGTAGACTATAAATAAACTAATTTAACTCTAAATATTAAATGAAATTACCGTTTTCCTTCCACATTATATATTTCATTGCAACAAAAAAATCGTTATTCACAACAGCAATACATGAAGTGTCTAAATATAACTGGTATTATTTCACACAACTGCTGTCGCGTGACATAGGGCAACTTATAACAACATATCGTTTTGTAAAAAATTGTACATTCAATTTCAGAGGAAAAAAAGGAGAAAATATTCACTTAATAGGTAAATCAATAAATTGACTTGTTTACTTTCATAATACATGAGTTCGATTGAAACAAAAAACCATACATCAATAAAATAGTCCATTTTTTTTTAAATAGTATAAAAATTAACTTTAATCGAAGTATATTTAAATAGCATCAAATATTCAAACCATTGGCTGAAACTAGAACTCATATTCTTGAAAAAAAAATCTAATTAAAATCATCCTACTTTATAAACACAATAAGAAAAACTTGGACAGCTGTATAATTTAGTTTGATTAAAACATTGGAAAATGAATTAGTTAGCTCAGCACGTAGATATAGCCGGGCCAAGATAGTCCGTCTCCCTTTAAGCCTAGTCCACACCAGCATACATGTTGCGCGATTTTGGTCTATAGACACGGTCTATAGACAAGAAAAGTAGATATCCTTGTCTCGTCTATAGACCAAAAACCGTCTATAAAGGCCCGTTGCAAGACCGAAAATCGCAGGTCTAAGGTCTCCCGATCGGAATGGGAGAAGACATGCAACGTTCGACATATTGCGCAACATGTCACTCCACGTATATAAACAAAACATGTCCCAGTTACTGATAACATGTCCCACATTAATAATAAAACTCCTAATTTAAATTTATATGGAAGGAGGTTGACATTATTAATTCTATTTCAGCGGCACTCCTCCATTCACTCTAATTTTTCATATGCATGTTTCGGGATTCTCATTTCTCTCTTCAGGATTTTAAAACTAGTTTCTGTGATTTTTTTCACATATCATTAATTATAAAAGGTACAAAACCACTTTAAGTCAACTGCACGGTTGATCCCGAAACATGTAGATGACAAACTGGAATGAATATAGGAGTTATGCCACTGAAATTGAATTAATAAAACTCCACTTCAAATCTTCCTTTATAATTAATGCCACTAATTTAGCATCAATATAAATAATTATAATTAATAAATAACTAATAAACTGTTAACAGTAAATAATTAATTATTTTATTTAAAAACAGAAGATTAGTTTAGTTAGTGTTAAGTTAATAATAGTTGCAGAAAAAATTATATAGGTATTTAACTGGAATGTAAAGTAAAGTATTTTACTTACACTCATCAATTAGCATCACTTGCGTACAAACTTTTTCCCGAGAGAGTAAAAGTAACACTTTACACACTAGTAAAATGAACTATTGAAAGTTTTACAACATCTGGTCACACGATAAGGTATTAAACCTAATTGACCAATTAAATTAAAACCACGGGGTTCGTTGTTTGTGGGTTGTTACAAGTGCTGACTACAAAGACCAATTAAAAAGAATAGTGGCCCTGGAATTTCTCCTCCCTGACTGCAAAGCAAAATGTAACAGTAGTGGATATAAAAAAGGAAAATCACAACTTAAACACATCATTCAACCGGTAGCCGAACCTAGCAGGTTCACGCGTCCACTAACGTTTACATTTTCGTATTCTTTCATTTGTAATTAGCACTAAGCAGGAACTCATTTGACACAAAACAATGTCCTTGATGGTGGACTACGAAAAAGGGACTGATAAATTCACATCATAGTGTAGACGCTAGACGAGACAAAGAACGGAGTCCATAGACCATGTCTATAGACGAGACTTGTCTAAAGACGGAACCGTGCTCTGGTGTGTACTATGCTTCAGGAGCAGAATCAAAAACCAAAACATGAGGAGATACCAATGAGTTATGCTCCATCTGAAACCTTTCACGTCATAAATTCACTTCATCAGATCCACTGATTGACATTTTTAAACTGACAAGGGTTAAAGCCTATATAAATCGTTCTAAAAATTCACGTTGAATAATTAAACTTATTAACAGCAGTATAATAAGTAGGTATGGTTAACAGAAACGTGACGTTAATTTTAATAAAAAAGACCAACTAAAAATAAAAAAAAAGTAGGGCAGACGGAAGTTACGTATCACGCTGTAGTAAAAAAATGCCATGACAATGCAAGAAGGGCCTGCAGTTTCTCCCTGCCCCTGGTCGGTACCGCATCAAAGAATATCAATTTTCAGTTTTGAAAAAGTGGTTTCTCCGACGTAAAAACTGGAAATGCATTTTTTGTTGCTTTTGGATAACGTTACAAATAAACATATTTACAATCAAGCTACAGAATAATACTTAAAACCGTTGATATCTGAGAAAGTCATAATTCAACCATTTCGACTGGTCATCGGAATAAGCAAATAAATGGATATTAGGATTTTCGAAATCATACTTTTATCAGAAAAAAATGTATAAAATTGAGTAGCTTCTTCAATGAAGGGGGATTTATCAGTTGCTTCAAGATTGTAAGAAAACAACTCAAATACATGTAAACTCTCTAAATGACTCAACCTTAAATATCATGTAATTCTAACACCAACTGCCGAGTTTTAAACAACTGTTTTGTGCTACGTGTGATCATTTTTCCTCATATAATGATTACTAAATTTTAGTCGTGTTATGGACATTTATTGAATGGATTTTGAGAAATAGAATTTTAATGTAATTCATCTTTATCATTCTGCTATATTGCAGGTTATATCCCTTGCAGGCTGCTGTTCGGTCAAACTATTTTGCATTCCTAAAAAAATCACATAATACTATTTAACGGCTATCGTACAAAATAATTATAATCATCTGATAATTATCTATAGAGTGGGGTGGTAGTCAGAGGCAAGCACACACTGACACCTCTGTCGAGGAAATAAGACACCTAGTAAAATCAGAAAATCCTACATCCAGGTTCATTTTGGTCTTCGGATTCTTTTGTCAAGAATTTGTTCTGTAACCTTTGATTACGAATGTCCAAGTAATTTGTCATGGAATCGTTTGTACAGCATACGTATTTATTTATGGATTATTGGAACGTGAGTGTTTACAAGTGAAGTTTAGTTGGTGACGTTTTTGGTTGGTATGGACTTAACCTCTCTATGCACATTAGCTAGGGTAGGAAGGGCGGGTATCCTGCAGGTTAGCAACCTATTCTAGCTAGAGTAGGAAGGCCAATTATTAACATTAATATACAGTGGAAACTCGTTATTTCGTCTCTCGATAATTCGTCTTACTCTGTAATTCGTCAGATTTTTTTTTTTTAAGTTGGCAACTATCAATAACAAAATTAAATACTATGTAGTTCATTTTTCCCCCTTACTACTTATTTAATCTTTAAACCACCTCATTTGGTTTGTCACTAAAAAATTCAAATCTGACTCAGGAACTTCAGTTTCTGGTTATAAAGTAAGAAAAGAGCGAGTAACAATTAAATGCAAGCGGTAATCATAAACTTCCATTCGCAGTCATTGGGAAATTGTTGAAGCCCAGGGCTTTGAAAAAATTTAATCAGAACTTATTACCCGTTAATTATTATGACCAACAAATTCATAGATGAATAAAAAAAATTCAATAATTGTTTTCGAAATGTATTCGTTGTTCAAGTAAAAAAGTATTTAAAGTATAAAAAAAATTGCCGGAAAAAGCTTTATATAATTATGGACAACGCTCCGTCCTATCCTCTAAATGAACTACATGTGGATGAAAATATAAAATGCGTTTTCCTTCCAGCATATACTGCATCCCTTATACAGCCGATGGATCAGGGAGTCATCGCAAGTTTGAAACGCCACTACAGGAATGTATTTCTGCAGAATTTTATTTCTTCTGCTTCAGAAACAAATTTAAATTAATTATGGATTATACATACCATTTCCAATGCAGCTGATGCGTGGAACAATGTTTCCCATGAAACACTTGCTCGAAGCTGGAATAAGCTGTGGCCATCAGGGGCAGGCGATGTTACTGAGATTAGTGGTAAAAACCAACATTTGCTTGAAGATGTATCCGAAATGTGATAAAGATTAAAGTAACATATCTGCACCACACCGATACCTATTTTATAGCATCTAGTATCTAAATAACTTAATATTCTAAAACTTTTTCATTTGCATTAGTTCAAACCAAAATAATTAAAATAGTTATAACTTATTAGGCAAATTTTTGCGTCTTATATAGTAAAATATATTCTTCTTAAATGTACCAGACATTCCCTTTTGAATAGATCGAAATCGTGCTATCATTTTTCAGTATTGTTTGAAACAATTTCACAATGAGAAATATTCCTTGAACAAGTTCCAAGAAGGAGTCCTCATTACCATCAACCTTCCATCATTGACAAAAATCAGAGTAATTGATGAGTGCTGCAAAAATTTTGAAAGACTGCTATATACAATCAATCACTTTCACTGTCTTGGGGGTCGCCGGGTCAATGCCGGATCTAATGTTGTCAGATTGGATTTTAGATCACGTTTTGAGGATCCCCCGTTTCTGTAACATCTCATCATTTCTTGAGTCACTCGTCAGTTCATCCGTTCCCTGCCGTGTATGAAACTAGAGCATGGAGTTCATCGTGGGTTGGAAAAGATTCCAAACGAATTTATCAAATAACATTCTTAAAAACATAGGAATGAATAAAACGTCTTTTAGGTGAGGGTTTATCCCTTTTTGGAGTATGGTTTTTTTCACCCACAACAATGTAAGGTTCACAACACGCTCTAGTTGTGTTGATGTTGTCTCGAAAAGAAATTTAATGGAGAATAGTTTTTGTTACAAAACATTTCTCGCTAGGAACAACCGTTTAGGAGCTATATTGGTTTGAATGAAAAAAGACACTTTCTCAACATTGTTTATTTCGAATAATCATTAACTGTTATTATATTTATTTATTAATCTAAGTAAGTTGATAATATTAATTCAAAAATGTAAATTGGGAAAAATAGTAGATTACAGACAGACATTTCCATGATCTATTGTTTACCATAATATTTCGACAAAAATTAGGTAACAAGTTGTTTAATCTTCTTTTTTTTTTCAGGAACACTTTTGAAATATGTTCATACTCTAAATATGCCTATATACAGTCCTCTGAAAAAATATAAACTCAAGACAAAAAAAACTTCTTCAAGTCATTTTAAGTCTTTAATTTTGGAATCTGAGTAACAAAATATATTATTTAATGTATACAGTGAATGATTAATTACAATTTTAATAAATAATTTCATCATATGGCTAGAATTAGGTACAACTGGGGCAAAATAACAAAATACACCTGTGAAAAAGTATAAACTCAAAACTTTAATATATCTTTAATGAGTAAATTCGTTTCAATAATGAGAACTTCCACCATGTATTTTAATCACCTCCAACAGTCTTTTAGGAACACTTCAAATTAAGTAAAGTGCTCTCTGGTATGTTTTCCCAAGCTTGTGAGATCCTTTCCTTGAGCTCATCAATGTTTTGCATTTCTGGTTTCTGAGAGTCGTAGACTTCTCTAGACATGATTCCCCACAAGTCTCAAAACATTGAGTCTAAAATCTTCAAACCATTGTCTTGTTGAGCGTGATGTATGAATTGGCGCATTATCTTGTTGAAAAATGGGATCTTCTTCTTCTAACATTGTAATAAACGGCAAAAGGAACTCTTCTAAAACATTTTGGTACCTGACAGCATCCATTTTGCCAGCAATGAATGCAACTTGAGACTTTCCCTTTTCATTAAATGCAGCCCAGACCATTACTCCTCCACCCCAATGTGTTCTTCGTGATAATTTTTTTTTTTCTTTTCTAAGGTCATGCCAGTAGTAATTAAATCCATCTGGGCCATCAATTATAATTTTTTTTCATCACCAAAAATAACTCTTGACCATTTATTGCTGTCTTGGATATATCTTTCTGCAAACTGCAAACGTCGCTGCAAATGATCTTTTTTAAGCTGTGGTTTTCTCATAATTTTACGATATTTGAAGAACTTGGATTCAGCTAACCACTTCCTCACCAAACTAGCATCACATCCTAAGTTGAATCGCCTCACAATCTGTGCAGAGGAAGCTCCTGTTTTCGAAATTTCTCTCAAAACTGCCCGTTTCACCTGCTTAGAAATTTTTGGAGGCCTTCCACTTCTTTTCTTTTTCCCGTAATTTTCAGGGCCGCACTGTAAAAATTTTTTGACTACTCCCTGGGAGCGGTTTATCTCATGAGCAATTTGCCTCTGGGTCATCCCAGCTCTCCTTAAGTCCATTATTCGTTGCTGCTCAATTTCCGTGAGTTGTGACCCCCGCGGCATTATTAAAAAAATATTAATTACTAAATGAAGCTTCATGGTATCAAAGATGAACACTCTTTAACAGCAGGAATAAAACTGAAGTGATATTTTAATCCTTAATACTCCAGTCAATAGAAAACAAACATTGAGTTTATACTTATTCACAACATAAATAAGATTTATTTACAAAATCTGTTGATTGTAAATTATCAAATAGATCAATGTCCACTTAAGCTTCACACCAATCTAATGAGATAAATACAAGTCTAAAAACATAATTGTGTAATGCATTTACTTTTAAATTTTATAAATACATTATTTTTATAAGTTGAGTTTATATTTTTTCACAGGACTGTATATACATTGGAATAATCATGCCTATATATACGAGGGTAAGTCAATAATTATCCGCAATATAGCTATATTTTGTTTATGTTGGCAGTACTGTTCTTTTGTGTTGATGGCGCATGCTTTGTTTATTCGTTGTTATGTTTATGTGCGTATCAAGCTGGTAGGTTAGTTTTGTTATCGCTGTCGTGCTGTTAATAATGGCCGCTCCACTTTCTATTTGCACCAAAGAAGAGCAACGTTCAGTGATCCGTTTTTTTGTGGTCGGAAGGTGTTGGGGCCGAAATTCATCGAAGACTTTTGGTACAGTACGGGAACAATTGTTTGCCACAACTGAGTGTCTATGAATGGATTGAAAAATTCAAAAATGGTCGCACAAGTGTTACGCAAAATGAAGGAGCTGGACGACCAGTTACCGCCATAAACGAGGAAAACATTGAGCGTTCACGTGAAATGATTCTCTCAGACAGACGGATAACTGTTGACGACGTGGCAAATCGTCTGCAAATTAGCCACGGTTCTGCCTACGAAATCATTTACAGCAGACTTGGGTTTCATAAAGTTTGTGCAAGATGGGTTCCAAAACAACTGACACAGTTGCATAAACAAACGCGCTTGGACGTGTGCACAGCTGCCCACACGGTAGAAACGCTTCAGAAACTCAATTTTGAAGTATTGAATCATCCTCCATATAGTCCCGATCTCGCTCCATCTGATTTTCACTTGTTTGGTCCACTCAAACAGGCAATTAGGGGCCGTCGATTTGCCTCGGACGAAGCATTGAAAGAAGTGGTGCATTCCTGGCTCGCATCTCAACCCAAAACCTTCTTCCATGAGGGCATCAGGAAACTTGAACAACGTTGGACCAAGTGCGTTGAAAAGCAAGGGGACTATGTCGAAAAATGATGTACTTGTAAGTTTCCTATTTCATTTCAATAAAATTTTATAACTATATTGCGGATAATTATTGACTTACCCTCGTATATATGCATTGGGATAATAATAATGCCTATATATATATATATATATATATATATATATATATATATATATATATATATATATATATATATATATATACATTGTAATAATCCAAAAGTCTTCTATGAAACGAAACTATGGGGGTATTTAAAATATCAAGAGATTAAGCCATTTTATATATATTAGGTGTACTAAAAATCACTTCCAATTAACAAGATTTTCACATTTATATGGGCAAAAATTAAATATAAAAATATATGCAACACGTAATATTTATATAATACGTCTCCAACCTTACATGACCTTCATATCACTAATGTCTTTGACTGCATGACATTCTCAAAATTATATCAAAACGGCAGAGGTCTCAATATCTATTGGAAAATTGGACCATGGAATTCTGGCAATAAATAGCTTTGTCTTTCATTTCTCTGGGCCTTCAGCGCTCTCTCATTGCTTCCACAGGCTCACAGACAAGTATTTCAGAGAAAAAGATGCGCTAGGATCTCTTGGAGTTATGGAGAAAGCTGGTCTCGACGATCCCAAACATGAATCTACATATTATCAATAAGTATGAATTATTTTATTTCTTCATTATTGAAGTTTAAGAAATTACATCACTCAGACTCCTGGTTACATTATCATAGCAGAGATAATTTCGAAAATAACCAAAACAGCTATATTTCTTACAAAAACGCTAAATACTAGCCTTATATACAAAGCTATAATAAGGACACCTGATTTCTCAATTAAATGGAAATATTTGTAATTATAAAAAATCCTCAATTAAACCAATATAGACCGGATCTTTGCAGACCTATCAGCCTTCTTCCTTTATGTTCATTCTGGAATAATTAAAATACGATCAAATTATCTAAGAAAACCAACTCAGGTGGCTTGGGCACGTCTCGCGAATGGCTGAAGAGAAAATCGCCAGAGTTACCCACGAGGCCAGAGTAGAGGGAAGACAACCACAAGGAAGACCTGGGAGGAAGGAATCAAAGAGGCCTTTAACAGAAGAGGAATGGACTGGAGGAGGAGAAGGCTGCTGGTGCAAGACAGGGCTTTTTGGGTCAGGCTCTATAAGAAGGAACCTCACACTGCTCAGCGGTAAAAGAGGGTCGGATTAAGTAAGTAAGTAAAATACGATCATATACTTAACATTTCACTCCACAACTCAACAACTATACAGATAGACGGACTACATAACCATTTCACTTAAACTAAAACAACGTGCTTCTGGGGGATATTTAGATGTGACTCTGGCTCATGGCATCGAAGTCTTTCTTTTAAACTAAAATAGATTTTAACCTGATATTCTAATTTATTTGCCTTCATTTTTAGAGTACCCCGTTCTTACTGCGCTTTTGGATACATAAAGAGGTTAAGTCCCAAGAAAAAAAAACAATTAAATATTATTGAGAAATAGTAATTACAACATTTATTGTATAAAAACCTCAACACAGATAAACGTTTTCTCAAATCTTAAAATGAGATATACTTTATGCAAGTAATCTTTAAAATGCACATAAAAAGGGAAATTTTAAATTTTAATAACAAAATCTGGTTATACCGATATACTTTCCATCTAATACCTATGATATTTCATATATATAAATGCAAATGTAGAGAAACATTGTACTAAATAATCAATAGATAAATTTTTTTTAAATATAACCAAAAATAGCATAATATCTTTATTAAATTTACGTTTAAACACTAACAATTTTTCGTTATGGTATTCAATTGTAATTCAAGTTGTTTTGGCTGCAAAATTACGGAGTGAAAAAATCCAATAAATTATTTCTACAAATATATTCATAACATTCGTGATTTAACCATTAAACTTAACATGACATTTAAGAGTAAAAAAAAAAAAAACTATATATCTCTCATTTTTTCAACCCAGTGATATTTCGTAATACTAACATAATGTTTTATATTTAAGCCATGCCTGTTAAGAAAAAAAAATAAAAAATAGAATTAAATCATTTTCGTTACGTCCAAACCGGATGAAGCAAGATTTGGGCGTCAGAAAAGATATATACGAACACTTAGTTCGTGTTACTGGTACACGAAATCGTTCCGAAAACTTCACTTTATCTTACACAGCTTGGGCCGTAAATCTTCCGGTTCAAACGCAAACCCAGCGCTAAAATAATACAATTTTAGCTCGTTTGGGAATCCACTTATCTAGTTTATATTTACTTTCACTTATTTCATGTATCTTCTTCAATTTTTAGTTCGTTATAAAAACATTATAAAAAAAAATAAAAAAATAAAATTTTATAATGATATTTTTCCACTGCCACACCTAATTAAAGACGGTAACACGATATTGATATCAATTTTTAATAAATTAATATGTTTAAAATATAGAATTTGAACCATATTATGTTTTTATGTCTTGTAAATTTTTTAGGGATCATTCAAAGGAAAATAAGAATTGTTAAAAATAATAAAATATTATTTTATTATGGTGAAGATTTGGCCCCATAACAATGATTTGGTTTTACTTTTCATTGTTCAATCTTGAATATTTTTTTTTTTTTATAAGTTGATTTTATTTCTCTTATTTACTTACTACATCATCTTATTATCTTTCCCTTCTTTACCATTTTCTTTATTTATAATATTATTATCTGTCTATATTAATGAATGTTGTAATTTTAACTTATTACTAGCCCTTTTTTTATTATTTTTCTCTAATTTTATTTTTGGTCAGCACTTATTTTTACACTTTATTTTTTATAACATTTTATTTTATTAATCTTATTATTTTTTCTCTCTGTCTATCTACATTTCTGTCGTACTTTTTAAATAATTTTAAACTCCATACCCATACGAATCCACTAGTCTCTAAATTTGCTTCACACTCAACTCCCAATAATCCTCCGAGGCGTCTAATGCCCGAGATGGGCGAAAAACCTTCTAATATAGAACTTTAATTGAAGAGCTACTAGTAAGTAGTTCATTACATATTGTTGACGAGCCATTGTAATAATATCCTCAAAATTATTAACAGACAATATAGATTCCTACTAAACCTCGAATTTTAACAAATAATAATAATAATAAAATAAAATAAAAAATCAAAGTTGTAGAGCATTAAATTAACTTTAATTTCGTACATACGTTTCTGGCACTTGAAGAAAATGTTTGGAAAAAAAGCGAGGTAGAAAAGAAAAAATATTCTTGAAAATTATCGATTCTTAATAACGTGTATCCCGAAAACCGTTGAAAGTTCAACAAATATGTATATAAACAATTTGAAATGAATAATTTCCCGAGAACAATTAAATTAATTCAAGAATCCAATTCAAAGTCATGCACCCCCAGACACGAGCTGTAAATGATACAGATATAATAGCGACGCACTTACTGAGTAACTGCCTCCAATCAGTCGAGCCCATGAAAATTGAGCAAGAGCGGGAAGGCGGGATCCTATTACAGCCTATTAGCCTCAGACAATATCCATTTCGACGACGCCTGCGCCCTATGACCCTCCATTTGGAACTAGCCTACAGGCCTACAGGTATAGCTCCATCAATCAAGGCGAGGGGTCTTGGTCACATATTTAGGCTACTTATTTGTCAGGACCAAGGCCTAGAGGTTTGGCCATATTTTAAAATTAGGGCTTCGTATCTTTATAAATCACTATTTCTAAGCCATGGCCGGTTTAACTTATTTACCTATAAATTATTTATTTTAATGTCTATTGGTTTAAGGAGCCATTACATTCACAATTCGTCAAAATCTGAGACTATTTTAATTTATTTACAAAGGTTTGATATGTTGATACAACAGCATGTGGGTTCATTAAATACTTTTTCTTGTATTAATGCAGATATTGTCCCTAGCGACACAATAACCACACCATTGATGGTTACTTAATTATGATTATTAGTATTACTTAATTATATTTATTTAAAGATGTTATAACTTTAATAATCTGAATTTATGGATTATATTACACTTGTTCTAATCATAGGTCACACACAATTTACATTATACGTGAGCTTACGGTGGAGGGGAGGGGAGAAGGTCCCATTTTAGGGTTTTTCGATTATATCACGAAAACGGTGGACTCTACGAAAATATGTTACTGACAAAAATTAAAGCTAATTCAATTTCCTATAAAAATGTTTATATACATATTTGTCAAACTTTCAACGGTTTTCGAGATATACGTTATTAAAAATCGATAATGTTCGAAAAAAAAATTAGCTTTTACCTCACTTTTTGTCAAGCATTTGCTTCAAACACCAAAAACGTAAATATGAAATTAATACATTTTTTCTGAGAAACGATTGTTGAAAGCACTGGAAGCAAATGTTTGACAAAAAGTGAAGTAAAAATTATTCTTTTGCGAAAATTATCGATTTTCAATCAAGTATATCTCAAAAACCGTTCGACAAATACGAAAAAAATAAAGTTTATAGGAAATGTAATTAGCTTTAATTTTGATTTGAAACATATTTTTCTGTGGTCCACTGTTTTCGAGATATAATCGAAAAACCCCCAAATGGGACCTTCTCCCCTCCTCCAACTGTTAGCTCACCCCCCAGCTGCGGGGGTTTTTAGTATGTTATTTTCTAACTACTCCTAACGAAACCCTGAGTGCAAAAATAATCGCATACTTCAGGCACTACACCCCTCATTTCTGCACTCATTGACTGGACCACAAGCGGTACCCTAAATGGGTGTCCTGTCGACAACTCAGCATAATACTTAATAATTTTATATAATAATTATAAATTTATTTATTAATTTGTTATCGGTTGAATGCACTGCAGATTCATTCATTTAAATAAGCATACAGAAATATTTCCACAAATACATTTTGATATATATATATATATATACAGGGTGAGTATCTCTTAGCGTAAAAAAAAAAATTGGGTGAAACTAGATCAAAAGTGTAGCCAAATGCCGCAGACCTCACCTTTCTATTCCAATCCGTTGCAGATATATGGTAAATAAACGATTTTTTGGAGGAAAGCATGTTTTTTTACGATAAAAGCTGTAATATCTCCATTTTGTTTAAATATTTTTCAAATATTGATCACATTTTCGGATTTAGCAATAAATTTCCTATAAGATCGGAGTAATTTAACCTTGAATTTTACAAACTTGGGACCTAAAAAATATCTTTATCTTCACCTAATTTAGGGAAGTTACAATTTCTTATAATACTTCAGCGCTCACTGCTTTTCATAAAAACAATCCACAAAACTGCAAAGCTCTCAAAAACTTACAAATTTAATAAGCTTTCAAATGATATGTTAAAAGTAATGATTTTGTTTTAATTTCATGGAGAAATTTACTTTTGAAACCGAAAAAACATGGTGTTCTCATTTAGCATACAAATCAGGTACTTTGGTAAATAAGACATTATGATAATCGCTTGATGAAAATCTGTATTTTAAATAAAAGAAACACTTCATTAGAATAAAAAGCAAAGAAAAAATTTTTTAATTTGAAAATAAAAGAATCACTGTCAATAAAGCGCCGCCAGAGTCCGTTATTTTATTAAATTTTCAAAATGTCCTCCATTATTTCGAATGCAGCTTCTTGCTCTCTTTCTCACAGCCCCTACGGTCACTGCTAAAGTCAGACGCTGTTGCAATTTGGCTCCGGCCTCCAGAATTCTCGTCTTTAGGACCTCAATGCTGGTCACTTCTCTGGCATATACCTCGCTTTTTATGTAGCCCCACACATAAAAGTCCATTGGAGCTAAGTCAGGTGACCTAGCTGGCCAATGTATCACACCATTTCTACCTATCCAGGTCGAATATCGTTGGTTCAGCCATTCCCGTACTGCTGCCGAATGATGTGGAGGAGCACCATCGTGTTGGAATATTATGTTTTGCTGAACATCAAGTGGAATGTCGTGAATAAGTTGTGGTAGAATATTTTGTAAAAAATCCAAATAACTTTCTCTCCATTCAATCTGCTGGGCAAAAAATGTGGCCCAATGAGTCGGTCCCCTATTATCCCAGCCCACACATTCACTGTAAAACGATGCTGGAAAGATGCTTCTTGAACCATATGTGGGTTTTCAGCTGCCCAGTAGTGCCGGTTGTGGACGTTAAAAATTCCTTCCCTTGTAAAAAGAGACTCATCTGTCCATAAAATTTTCCTCAGAAACTGGTGTTCTTGAATGTCTCTATTTAAAAGCCAGCGGCAAAATTGTATTCTATGTACATGATCATTAGGTTCTAGCCCTTGTACTTGTGTGAAATGATATGGGTGAAAATGTTCTCGGTGCAAAATGTTGATAACTGACCTTTGGGAGATACCAATTTCACGGGCCAAGTCTCTTGATGAAACACTGGGATTTTCATTTACTATATCAATAATTTCCTCTTCGAGTTCAACATCATGAGGAACTTGTCCCAATTCTTGACGTAACTTATGAACGGAACCTGTTTCAGATAAACGTTGATGAGTTCGTGAAAACACTATCGTAGAGGGGAGGCGCCTATCTGGAAACCTAAGTTGGTACTCCCGCCGCGCTGCACTCGCGTTTCCATTACAAAAACCATACAAAAAATGTATGTCAGCGTACTCACCATTTGTGAACGTTGCCATCTTCGCAGGTGTATTGCCAAACAGAAAAAAATAATCCCAATAAATAAAATGGGCCCTCAAGCTAAGGATAAGCAATATTAGCAAGGGTCTTTCTAATGATAGTGACACTTTTATCTCTGTAGCTTCTTAATTTCCAAATCAAACTTTCAATCATTATATCAAAATAAAAATAAAATAATAAACAATAATCCCCTCCCATTTCAAAATAAACAGGAAAATAACTATGAAATAGCGATAATGTGCTTAGTACTGAGAGAGGTCAAAGTCGCTGTTGTTATTATGAATACCTGAACTGGCCTAAAATTTATGTCAATAAATATTATATTTTTTCTTTGCTTTTTATTCTAATGAAGTGTTTCTTTTATTTAAAATACAGATTTTCATCAAGCGATTATCATAATGTCTTATTTACCAAAGTACCTGATTTGTATGCTAAATGAGAACACCATGTTTTTTTCGGTTTCAAAAGTAAATTTCTCCATGAAATTAAAACAAAATCATTACGTTTAACATATCATTTGAAAGCTTATTAAATTTGTAAGTTTTGAGAGCTTTGCAGTTTTGTGGATTGTTTTTATGAAAAGCAGTGAGCGCTGAAGTATTATAAGAAATTGTAACTTCCCTAAATTAGGTGAAGATAAAGATATTTTTTAGGTCCCAAGTTTGTAAAATTCAAGGTTAAATTACTCCGATCTTATAGGAAATTTATTGCTAAATCCGAAAATGTGATCAATATTTGAAAAATATTTAAACAAAATGGAGATATTACAGCTTTTATCGTAAAAAAACATGCTTTCCTCCAAAAAATC
Organism: Euschistus heros; assembly: GCA_003667255.2. Lineage (NCBI taxonomy): Eukaryota > Metazoa > Arthropoda > Insecta > Hemiptera > Pentatomidae > Euschistus > Euschistus heros. The sequence continues at coordinate 250,745 of RCWM02000087.1, forward strand.
GTTTATTTACCATATATCTGCAACGGATTGGAATAGAAAGGTGAGGTCTGCGGCATTTGGCTACACTTTTGATCTAGTTTCACCCAATTTTTTTTTTTTACGCTAAGAGATACTCACCCTGTATATATATATATATATATATATATATATATATATCTTAACCATTTTATTATGCCTATTAATAAGACTGTATTCTTTTAAATGAATTTTGATGGCAACCGAAAAAAAAAAAAAACTCTTGTTAAATTTATTTTCAATTCAATTTTTTTTTTACCCATACTAGGAGTAGTTAATATTTGAGTGCTACTCCCCCTCATGCCTGTCAGGGGATATATGACTACATATATACATATATGTATATATACATATATACATATATTGTCAGCAAATTCATTTATTATTAAGGTTACAAAAACTTGCAGATGATTTTAAGATTTAAAATTTAATATATTTAATATTTATTTTTTAAAGTTTTAAAGAAAAACTACTCCGCCCATGAATCGATTCGTGGCTGATAGAACATAAAATAAATGACTCAATATCAGGAGTTGGGTTCAAGATCAATAACTGAGCCCGTGAGTTGACAATATAGTGTCTTACTATACAAATTTTATATGTGGATAAACATTTATACCAAAATACATTCTATGTGTTTAAAACCTTGATGTAAAACAACAAAATCGAATAAATAAAAAAAATGAAGTCTTTAAGTATGAATTACTAGCCACTCTCATCATATTTATTCTATTATTGGACTTAGTTTCGATCGTTTCCCATTCATATTTAGTTTTAAAACATTTACAATTCCATATACAGATTTTTTTTTATATTAATATAAAAATTTAAAACAAGAAATCTAATGCAATTTATTATTTCATTAATATTATTCATTATTTATTCTATATTCAAGTTTCTTTGAAATTTATTTCTTATTTTACTTATTTTATAAATAGAGTCATAACCATTCATATTACATATCTCCCTTAATTGAGGCAGATTCTAATATTTACTAAGAAGAAAAAAAAAAAATTATATGGCTATCAGAAATATTTATGTGGTCATTTAAACAACAGCCTGGTTGTTTTAAAACAATTTATACCTTCTGATGATTTGTAAATGTTTAATTTTGAATTATTTTATACTTGTATAATTTGTATACATGTAGAATGTATAAAATACATAAATATGTAAGCACAGATTTTAATTCATCAATTCCTAATTTCTCATCACTGTTTAAAATTTGGGTCATCTGCCTGATGTGATTATGGTCTGAACTAAAATGGCGATCAACGACAAATATTTTTATCAACAATTCAAATTCAAATTGCTTCCATAAACGGTTGAATAAATAAGAAACCATTCAGGCTCTACGGATGACCACATATCACACTGATCGGTGAGCTTCATCCTTGGGTTACTGAAACCCAAATTTATTATTCTTAATTTCACATTTGTTTGCAAAACCAACCCACATTCTGTTTTAGCGATTACCCTGTTCCATTTGTCTGATTAGCGATAAATGTAAAGCTCCTGGAAACCACACCAGATATATGCGTCACCAGGCAACAAAAGCACATTACTGTCAAGAGCGATTCCTGATCGGTGCAGGTGGCAGACTATATCTGTAACTCCTGTGCCGGCTGGACCTAACTGCACTTCCTTTTACTGCAGAATAATTTCATCAGAAGTTAACGGCACCGGAGAAGACAAAGGAAAACCATTGCGTACACCAAGCTGGAATGCTGTTTCCATTAGTCTCTTCCATTCTCGGTTTTAGCTGTTCTCCACAGCCATGAATCACGGTCTGCAGCGGCCTTCGTAAAATAATAAATGAATCTATTGAAGTGTGGTAAAATGAATTCACTTGAACCGATGAGTGTTCGGGAAGTTATTTTGAACCAGAGCGGTGCGCGGATTTCCTGAGAAGTAAGGCAATTCCATTGATACTTTACCGACTTATTACCTCGTGGAAGAAACAGAAAATCATAAATAAGTAGCTCGACTCTGGCCCTGTTTTCATTGCTTCATTTGTTTCAGAGTATTAGTTAAGTCAATAAATTTATTGTTGAGTGCATGAAATATGCGAACATTTTTGACTTCATAGCTTACTTAGGAGTAGTTAGAAAGTAAATATTCTGAGAGTCCCCATCCGTGGGGATGAAGAGAAGGGGTGGGGAGAAGGTCCCATTTTTGGGTTTTTCTATTATATCTTGAAAACGGAGGACTCTAGGAAAATATGTTACAAATCAAAATTAAAGCTCATCTCGAAAACCATTGGAAGTTCGACAAATATGTATGGAATCAATATCATAGGAAATTTTATTAGCTTTAATTCTGATTGGAAACATATTTAGCTTCAGTACACTGTTTTCGAGGTATAATACACTCTATACTACCCATTTGAGCACTCATTGACTGGACTAAATAGTTTGCCTACAATATTCCAATAGTAATATTGCCATTAGTACCCTTATTAACCCTCCATCGTGGTCGCATTGTTACCCAAACGGTCGCTGTGTTTCAGTTAGATACACTATTGGATTTTCATCCTTAACATAGGATAGACCCAACATTTTTACTGTTTTTGTATACTGATAACCGTTTACTGCTCTTGAATTTAATATAAATTCTGAAAACGAACAAAATAATTTTATACTAATGATAAAAGATATAAAATAACAGAGAAAAGGAAAAAATTAAATTCAAAGGAAATGACAAAGCCTTTTAAAAGACAAAAGCATTATAATTAAGAAACTATGTGTACCAAAACTGTACTTTTTGTACCAAATATATAGTCTCATAATTCTATATACAAATCAATCATAGTAACATTATAGTAATAAATACAATACTCAAACATTAACAATTAATAAACTAAAACAATTCGATGGCGGGATCTTATAATAACAGTTGCGAAATGAGCTCGTTAAACATTAAATCTTCTTTTGAAACACAATTATAATACATACATAAAAAAAATAAAAAAAACTTAAATTCATCAGTTAATAATAGTGATAATTCGCCCTTATAAAATGAATATTCACGAGGATAGTTGCGGTTTTTTTCAGTTGCAATGAAATGATTACACATTTGAAAAGTAAAACTGACGTTAAAGTTTATACAGAAAGCAGAGAATAATAAAAAAATACAAACTGGAGTATTAATGTTACACGATTGGTCGCGGTGTACCCTTAATATACAATCGCAGGAGGAATTAGACTAAGAAAGGAAAGAAAACATGAAAGAAGAACTACGCTTTTACGCTTTTTCCAACATGATCGCCGTTTTAAAATTTTAGAAGTATCTGAGAGAGACCCGTAAGCATCGGATGGTTACAGAAACTTACCTTTAAAAAAAACAAAAAAGATCCATCAACCATCATCAAAATATTTATTGAACTCATGTCTTACATATTAAGCAACGAATACTGTATTATATTACACTTCAGTATTAGTATTTCAATTCTATATGGTATAAGGCGTGGGTCAGGGAGGATTTGTGTGAAAAGGGCCCTGGTGAAAAATGTTTAAGTTTATCTCCTCAACGATATTAAAATTTTAATTCTCCTTACAATCCAAAATCCTTAGAAAAATCCTAAATGCTCCTTACTTTGTCACCAATAAACTTATCCATAAAGATTCTATAATCCATAAACTTATTCTATAAGTTGCTGATTTAGCCCACACCAGATACCTATCCTTTCATAGTAAGCTCCATAATCACTCAAATCCGTTAGTATCTCAACTTGCTTCCCACTCCATTCCTGATAATCATCTGAGGCGTTTGAAACGAAGATGGCCTAGAGACCTTCTAGTGTAGAATTTTAATAAACTGCTACTGATGAGTAGTTCTTTTCAAGTTTTAACATGTTATTGTAATCGTTGTCAATACATTTACTTGATGTATATATTTTGTGTAGTTGTAAATTTCAATAAATGTATATATAAATAAAAAATTATTAAATTCAAAAATTTAAAAATTAAATTATTCTATTACAGCCTTTCTTAGTTAGGATAGAAAGAACTTTCTTATTGATTTATCAAAAACAGAATATTTATATGACTGAAGCACAGAAACCCGCCAAAAGACGGGCCCAAATATGGAATAGTATTAAATATCTTATCATCTTGAATAATACTCATCTATACATTAATAATAATATTCTCACCTTTATTAATAACCTTCTTACACTGCGCCACCATACACCTCTTAAATACAAAAGCCCAACCCATCAAACTTAGCAACCCTGCGCATCGAACTGCATCGTTCAAAAACACATCGAACTTCATCATCCGTACTTTCTCTTACCCTTACTTACCTTACTTTTCCTTGCCCATTTCAATTCATAAATGCTCTTCTTTAACTAGGAAGCTTATATGAATAAATATTATCTATTTCTTTGCCTCTTGAATTAAAAAGGCTTTGTATGTAGAGAAGCTTACAGTTATTTTTTGAACAAATACAGTAAAATATTTAAAAATATCTGTGAAGAGGTGGGAGATTATAAAAAAATATTTAACTCATTTATAATTACCGTAATAGAGTTTACTCAGTTTACCGATAATGGAGGTGATAATCAACAATAAATATTTCTTCCAGATATAAATTAAGAACAAGTGAATTAAATTATAATAAAAGTACTAGAGGCAGCATAACTCATAAATAAAACTAAAGGCAGTATTTTTTTCTTTGACGTACAGATACTTTGAGTGTTACATACATTTCGTTTAGGATACATTCAAAGGCTGCCCTGAGTAAAATAGCTAACTAATTGCCGAGATAAGCTTGGATGAAGCAGTGAGCCTGACAGGCAGGATATCCTTGCTGATCGCGGCGAGGTGAGCCGAAAACCAATTGGCCTGGCCTTGTCATACAGCTCAGGCCAACTTTGAAAAATGATCTACGGTTGATCAAGAGCGAGGCGTTCGGACAGCCAAGCCTCGTGTTCCTTAACACGTTCCCAATCGTCTCACGCTGTCGTAGAGCGAACAGGCCAGCAGTGATTGCATCCTCTGCACTGTCATCTCAAGTATTCTTGAGCTTGTCAGCGCCATGTTTCGAATTTAAACAAGTTATACAAATCCAGTGTGTTTGTAACAACGTAATCTGGCACCGACCAATAATACTAGTTGAGTCATAGGGCTAAAATGCTATCCATTTGTTTCCTCTATGAGATCGTAACACTCAACCGCTACGCAAACGTAGCAGAAAAGACGTATGCTGAGATGTACTAGGTTAAAGAATCATTCCAAATAATACGTTGTAGTGGTATATTCTCATCAAGTACAGGACAAAATATGTCTGTGCTACGGTGCCTGTGACTTAACGGTAACAATAAAGGCAAGCACACATTACTGATGAATCAGAGCGGATTTTTTTAAACTTTGTTTAAATAGGGAAACTCTTTATTTATATATATTGTGACCAATTTATATGTGTGTTGGGGTCCAAGGGTACTTTTTTTCTTTTATCGAACGAAATAATATCTTCCACATAACTTCTCAAATATATATATATATATATATATTTACAATATTTACATATGTAGGAAGGCAATCATAACGGGAAACATTTGAGGCCAAAACATCAACGCTGGGTTAAGTATTTAAAATAAACGTATAGTGTTCGTCACAACACTGATTTGTTCGGCAGCAAAGACGGTACAGGAGTAACTTCTTCCTTGATGGGCCACCCCACAGCGCTAGCGGCGGCCAATGCCTTACGAATCTAGGCTTACGAAGAGCTTGACAGCAGAACAAGCCGTTACACACCCCCCTCCAGCTGTTAAGTTCATTCGGAAGGACGAAATAATTTAAGTTTTGATGGATGCCATAAGCCTGCCAGTCTTCGTGCATTATCCTTCAACTTGCAAGATCCACCAGTAGTAACGAAATCGACCGTATAGGGGCCTTCGTATTTGGGATTTAGCTTCGCGGCCAATTTATCTATAGCTGAAGACAGTTGAAAGGACTTCTTAAGGACTAAATCTCCAGGCCTGAAGCGATCTGGACGACGTCTCATATTATATCTGCGACTCTGTGATAAGCTGGCATTCAAGGAGTTTTGTTCCGCTATATGGTGGATTTCCGGAATTCTACTTATTTTAGCGGCCCAAGAGGCACGTTCATCTTCACCTGCATTTAGAACTTCCCCTGAAGATACATCATGGACAGGCCTCAGCTCTCTGCCAAAATTTAGGAAAGCAGGGCTGAACTTCGTCGATTCCTGAACAGACGAATTAATCGCGAACTGGATCTCTCCAAGTTTCTCATCCCAGAGTTGATGTTTCCTTCCTAAGTACGAGACGATAAGCTGTTTGATGTTACGATTGGTTCGTTCCGTTGGGTTCGCCTGCGAGTGGTAAAAAGGGGTTGTTTCCTGTTTTATGACGAACTCCTTTGCTACTTCTTTCACCATATTGCTAACGAAATTCTTTGCGTTGTCGGTGATTAATTTTAGAGGTGCTCCATATCTATAAATTATTCGGGACTTTAACTTCAAGATAATAACGGATGATGTGGCTTTCCTTATGGGACACAGTTCCACCCATCTACTAAATAGGTCCACAAACACTAAGAGGTATACATTGCCTTTTGAGCTTCGAGGATATGGACCCATTATATCAACTGAAACGATTTCCCAAGGCTGTTTGTTATAGCGGGGATACATTAGACCTCTTGGTGGAGTGTTCGGGGGTTTCACCTTTTGGCATACCTCACACCGGCTAACGTAACCGCTAACATCACGATATAATCCAGGCCAGTAGTATAACCTACCCACTCTGGCAACTGTCTTATCAACTCCCAGGTGGCCTGACTGCGGTAGGTCATGGTTTTCGTGTATTATACGTTGCCGAAGATGAAGAGGTACAACAACCTTCCATTCTTCACTGGGATCTTCCAGTTCTCCCTTCAAAGGATTCTTCCGGTGGTATAGTAATTGACCGTCTTTTATCAGCCAACCAGGATGTTCTGCCGGAGACCTTTCGACTCGGTATTTCTTTTGGTTATACCACTCATCTGAGGGTACATACATGTCTTGAGAGGTCGCCTGGTCACTAGTCGTATTCGAAGCCGATATGGAGGTTATCGTGATTGCAGCTATACGAGATAATGCATCAGCCACGGTATTAAGTTTTCCTTTGCGGTATTTTACCTCGAAATCGTAAGGTTGCAAACGTAAAGCCCATCTGGCTAATCTACCGGAAGGATTCTTCAAATTAAGCAGCCACTTAAGACTGGCGTGGTCAGTGATGACTGTGAAAGGATAACCCTCCAAGTAGTGCCTATTTTTTTCAATGCCAAACAATACGGCAAGACATTCCTTTTCCGTCACGGTATAGTTTCTTTCTGCGGAATTTAATGAGCGAGAACAGAAAGCTATCACTCGTTCTTCACCATTTTGTATTTGCGTCAGTACCACCCCAAGTCCCGTGTCACTTGCGTCAGTTTGTAATTGGAATGGCTGATCAAAATCTGGTCTGGCTAGTACAGGGGCCTGAGTCAAAGCTGTCTTCAGAGTGTTGAAAGCTTCATCTTGTTCATTACTCCAAGACCATATTTGGTTTTCCGTTTGAGTAATGAGGTTAGTGGAGTAACAACTGTGGAGAAGTCTTTAATAAACCGGCGGTACCATCCCGCCATCCCAAGGAATCTTCTTAGTTCAGTAATATTGCTGGGAATCGGAATTGAAGTAACGGAACTAACTTTTTCGGGATCGACACTCATGCCTTTACTGTTAATTAAATAGCCTATATAGCGTACTTCTTGGCATCCAAACTCGCATTTTTCTGGGTTTATACGTAAACCTGAAGTCTTAAGTCTTTGAAACACTTCTTTAAGCATTTCCAAATGCAATTGCAGAGACGGGGTACACACCAGAATATCATCTAAGAAAACGACAACGTATGGATAAAGTTCAGGTCCAAAGACTGTATCAGCTAATCTTTGGAAGGTCGCCGGAGAGTTGGTTAATCCAAAAGGCATTACTTTGAACCTAAATAATCCTCTTCCAGGGACTACAAACGCAGTAATGTCTCTACTACTTTCGTCAGCTAGCGGAACTTGTAAAAACGCCTGTTTGAGATCAAATTTTGAAAAGTACTTTGCTTGTCTAAGTCCATCCAAGAGGGAGGTCATATTAGGCATGGGATAGGAATCTTTAGAAGTGACCTGATTAACTTTTCGAAAATCGATACAGAAACGATAACCTGCGCCTTTGCGTACCATGACTACTGGTGACGACCACGGTGATTGGCAAGGCTCTACGAGACCATCCCTCAACATACGATCCAATTCCCGGTACATTGCTTCAAGAACTTTAGGCGAATAATGGTATGGGCGCTGCTTGATAGGTTGGGTTCCCTCGACATCTATTTTATGAGTTATACGTGTTGTTAACCCCGGGGAATCCTGAAGCACTAGCAAGCCTTCTTTAACAACCTTCTCTAGCTCTCTCCTTTCCGAAGAATGAAGTGGACTAACACTGCATGAGTTTGAAGTGTTAAGACCCAATTGGGAACCATTTTGACGAAATGAATATATAATTTTGGGTTCATCTCAAACCACCAAACTGCCTTTTGCAAATTCGTGCAGAAACTCGCTTTAACCAAAAATTCCAATCCAAATAAAAACTTAAATGGAAGAGAAGGAAGAATGTAAAGAGTTACCTCAAATGACCGGTCTCCTATGATGATAGGTACATAAAATCTTTCTCTAACTGTACTTGAGCTTCCATTAGCGACAAAAATCGTAAACTCTGGTATTAGCTCAATCATGTATCCCATTCGCATCAAAATCTCTGTTCCCTCCGGTCCAACATAAGATGTTGAGGAACCGGGATCAAACAGAGCCAATAAGTCAGGTTCTCTTTTACTGTTTGATTTGTCTATCTTAAAGTAAATAAATAACTGTTTAGACGAGGGACTAATCTGTTGCGGTAAAGATAGCGAATGCGATAAGGTAGGTTTTCCTTCAGGACTCGTTACGATACCAGATGACTCAAGATAGAAAGCAGAGGTCTTATTACCATTGAGAGACGATACGATATTTGATGGGTCAGCAGTGACAGCGGGAACCGGGTTGACCCTTACTTCTGGTTCCCTTGCCCTTTCCCCGGAGTGCATTTAGGACAGGCATAAAGAGACACTCCTTGGTTACCGCAACGGTAGCAAAATAATTTCCGAGGAAGCGAGCATTTAGAGTAAACATGAGGCCCACCGCAGTTCCAACAAGCTAATTTCCTAGTAGAACCTTCAGTTTCATCGCACCGTACTGCTCTTTTCTCTTTCTTCTTCTCAAGAACAGTTTCACCTATATTCTCAAGAGTTTCGTTCTCCGATGAGCATGATCTCTGGACATGTCTTGGAATACTACTACGGTTATTTTGGTTAACTAAGTCAGTCTCGCGAGAATTTAATGGTACAACGCTAAAAGAACCGTGATCTTCCCGAAGATTTGACCGATTGGTATTTTTCGTAGAATTTGCGGTACGGGATTTCTCTCTTGAGCTGGACCGTTCTTGACCCATTTCCTCAGCCATCATCTCGCAAACTCGGGTTCGCTCCATCACAAAATCCATTAATTCACGGTAAGTGGGGATATCCTTTGATTTTATCCGCTCTTCGAACGCTCTTTTGGTCCCTGGATCTAAATTCGATAGAGCTATATGCAGTTTAAGAAAATCACCCATATCTTTTATGCCTAAAGCCGATAACGCACAGAAGTTGTTCTCATGAACGCTTAAGAATTTTTGAAGATTGGCGGATGAGGATCTGGTTAATGGGTTAAAATCCATTATTCTATTAAAATAAAATCTAGCGAGTCGCCTTCTGTTTTGGTATCGCGAAACCAAAGCATCGTAGGCCAAAATATAATTAGCCTCTTCAAGCACAAATCCAGATATTAACGATAAAGCTTCATCCCTCAAGCTGCACCTTAAGTAATGAAATTTTCTTATAGTTGGTATGGAAGGTTCGTAATGGACCATTGAATTAAAAAGGGAAAAAAACTCGCTCCATTCTTCTAATTCCCCCTTAAATATCGGTAAATTTATTTTCGGAAGCTCCTGAGCAACCGGATGACAAGTGGTGGGGAAAACGGCCGCTTTTTCTTCCTTAGGAACGTTAGTGCTAACAGCTTTAAAGTAATTAGCTTTAGCCATGTCTACTATTTCGAAAAATGAGTTCTGTACGGCAGTAGTTTCTAATTTTTCCTTCTTATCTTTAACGGTAGCGTTGAAAATTCTAATTTGAGATTGAAGCTCTTCAAATTTGACTTCATATTTAACTAATCTGTCATAGGCAGGCTTAAAACTGGCTACTGTTTCATGATCCAGATTTTGGGATTTATCAAAAATAGTCTGAACCGCCGCAAAAACGTCCTCTCTTTCTGCCAAAAGAATTTTGGGATCGCCCATGACTATTCAAATACAAGTAAAATAATAAACCCAAAGCGAAAAGTTAAAAAAGTGCAAAAATGCAAACTTGATATCGAAGACAAAATCAAAGCAAAAACGAGATCTAAAAGAAAAATTATTTCCAAAGAACAAAAAAATAAAAAATATTAAATATTCAAGATATTAAGAAAACAAAATCAAATAAAATCCGGGTAAGCATCCTTTACAAAAAAAAATTAATTATAGAATTTTAAAATGAAATAATATACAGCTACACAATAACTTTTAAAAGTATGCTAAAATATATATATGCTTTAAACAGATAATATTAAAAATATTATTTTTTTAAAAAAAATTTGTGATATCAAAAATTAAATCAAATACGATGAAATAAGAACTTAGTGACATAAAATGATGAAAGTTCTGGATATTATTACAAAATAGAAATAAATTATTTACAAGTAAAGAAAATCCCTAATTCCATATAATATATACAACGCTCAAGAGCTATCAATATCCTCGTAACATACGTAAAGTATATGTTATGGATCAAAGTAGATACATTTATATATATAGACACATTTTATAAACAAAAATATATACTTAAAGTTTTTACAGTATTTATAATATTTGTTAAACAAATAAACTTTAAATTTTACTTAAATTTTCTACGTTAGGTTCCAATAAAATGTTAAAACAGTTTATTTTTCGATAAAACATAAAACTATGAAATTAAATAAAACATTTTTAACCACTAATAGGGTGTATGAATACCTAATATTAGATAGCTAATAGTCTCTTTAATTGTCTTGAGTCATTTGTTGCCATAGCAACGCGTAACAATCAACCGTTCTACCAACTTAACTCTACATTGTCCTTTAAATCTCACTCTTCTTTTTACAACTATTTCTATTCTAATTAAATACCTTATTTATCCTTTTTTCTATTCGGGTCCCTGTTCGGTGCGCCATAATATATGTGACCAATTTATATGTGTGTTGGGGTCCAAGGGTACTTTTTTCCTTTTATCGAACGAAATAACATCTTCCACATAACTTCTCAAATATATATATATATATATTTACAATATTTACATATGTAGGAAGGCAATCATAACGGGAAACATTTGAGGCCAAAACATCAACGCTGGGTTAAGTATTTAAAATAAACGTATAGTGTTCGTCACAACACTGATTTGTTCGGCAGCAAAGACGGTACAGGAGTAACTTCTTCCTTGATGGGCCACCCCACAGCGCTAGCGGCGGCCAATGCCTTACGAATCTAGGCTTACGAAGAGCTTGACAGCAGAACAAGCCGTTACAATATATATAACTTGAAAATAAGCCTATATTAACTATATTATTATAGTTAAACATCTCTTTGCCCCAAATCCTCAGTAACACTTGTTTACCATCATAATTTTAATCTCTCCAAATACCCTCTCCATAAACCCAACCCCTCTTTAACCGTTTACACACTAGCAGCTATGTTTCCAGATAGACATTCCGATTCCGGAGTCTAACAAGGAGAGGACACCCTCTGTCTCTCACAGATCTTGTTGGCAATTTATTTTGAGGTTTCTGGTAAAAAAATATTAGACACGTGTCTTGCCGTTCCGACCAGTGGGCTCTAGAAGCCGAAAAAAAAAAATTGCATTGAATTAATTTATTTTATAATTCGAGCTCAAAATCAAATGATATTAACATGATTCTTGCACCAAGATTTTTATTTTTGATTGCAAATTTAAGAAAAAATACAGCCGCTCCATAGATTTTGGGTTAGGTTAATTAAATTCTAAAAAAATGATTAGATTTTGAAGCAAACTGCCTCTATATATTTTTTAACACAAAAATTGACGTCAGATTCTAATTCAGCACCCTCAAAAACATTGAAAAACGTTTATTCAATAAAAACAAAAAATATCATTTTTCACCCTCTTCGAGGGGAAGAAATTTTTAAAACGATTATTGGTTACTTTCCTTTAAGTATCTAATACTTTGTCACGCAATTCATTCATTGGTGTCACTGGAAAGAGGAGAGCCTCAGCTTTCTTTTGATGTATATTAATGCAAATTTCGATCAACAAAAACCTATTAAAAAAATTGGCAAATCCGAAAAACATATTTATTTTTAACTTGAGTTTGAAACCAGATAGGAAAATGCAACCAATGACATTTAAAGAGTATTACCACCCTATATTTTGTATTAAAAAAATAAGTTGATACGTTAAACCGTCTAAGCGTAATCCATGTTTTTTTCAATTTAAAAAAAAATTGCCTACCATTTTTGATCAGGCACATTTTGAAGCTTACTAATTTTTATTTTTATTTTTGGATGAAATATTGTATTTAAGGGTTCTTTTTAATGCCTTATTCGAATCCGATGTCGGTTCTTGTGAAAAAAGTACAGTGAACGTAGTTCAATGAAAAAATGATATTTTAATATAAATTAAATTAATTTTAATATAAATTAAATTAATTTAAATATAAATTAAGATTGTAAATATTAAAATTTAGTTTTTTACTAAGCTTTAAATGACTCTGTAACATTTTATTTAGGTAAAGAAAAGAAAATTCTCTAAGTTATTAATTTGTGAGATCGTTATTTTGATTGTTGCGTATAAATGTTTCCCCACTTATATAGGTGTTCCCATTTTCTGGAAATCATGATCTGTGCCTATTTTTAAGTTTTTATTATTCATATATTTCAAAGAACATTTATTTCTCTTTATCCTTAAATATCAATATTCTGTGAGTTGGTGCAAAATATTAGTAAGGTTAAGAGATTTAATTTATATAATATCCTTTTAAAGCAACACAACCAGAGAATAGTTTCATTTTAGTATTGAATTACACAAATGGAACAATTTATCTCAAAATAAAGATTATTTACTCAAGGATAAAATATCAATGTATGATTAAGATTTAAAAAATGATCATTCTGATCAAATCCTGCCTAATGATATACATTATCTAGTTTTATCTACGCAAGCAGCTAAAACGAAATCCTCATACAAGATTAAAAGGACAAGAAACTGTTCTGCGATTCTATCTACTAAAACATTTACAGTGCAAACGCTCAGAACTTTCAATTATGAGATAAAAACATTTACATAACTACAATCAGGACTAAGGACTAATGAGACATGATGTAACAAGCAACAACACAACAAACGCTTTTATACACGCGTGTTTACGATTTATTCAAGAAGAAAGTTTATTATTATACCTTATACATAGACCTATAGAGAGATAGACCTTGAAACATCCACCGGAATTGACTTAAATGTACAAGTGCTTCCAGAATTAACACATTATCCACTGTCATACTAATTCTATTCTCGATTATTGTAGCTGGAAAAGATTGATAAGCTTTAAAAAAATTCAATTCTGTTTTAGGATTGCAAAGGTAGAGTAAAAAAAAAAAGGTAGAGTTTTTTTGTTTTTATAAAATACTAGCTGAAAGTACCCTGCTCCGCTACGGTTTTACCGTTACAGGTGAAACAATGTTGGTGTGTTGCTCATAAGGAATACGTACATCGAACTGGCCTTACATGACATCGCCAAACATAAGTCTTTTAACCTCCTCTTTAACATAAGTCTTTTAATAGCTTCTCGTCACAAAACAACTCAAACTTGTATGGGTCCACCTCTTTAGCCACCATGAGTTAACAGAAAGTACCATATTATAAGGTTTCGACATCGATCGTATTTATGTTTGTTTACAACTATAAGGAACTTAATTTGTGGTCAAAGTGTGCGGCTTAAACATATTTAACATATTTTTTAACTTAGCTTATCTCCAAATACCATATGACAATTAATCTATTATTATTCACCCAATAAAAATTGTTATATCATTTATCGAGAAATTAGCCGCGATCCAGGCCGATTTTTTTAAATTCCTTTCTTAGCGAGCACCTACGGCCCTAGAGGAAGCTACCATATCGAATTTCATTCCAATCCGTTCGGTGGTTTCTGAGATTTCGTGTTAAATGAGTGAGTGGTATTTGACAAATATATAGTAGATATATAAATATATTTGGAGTAACAGGTGATCTATCTAGACTGTAGGAACCTTAAATTTTGTGAGCAAAAATGTCGGTGAAGGATTGAAGAATATTAGTAAAATTGGGGGAAAAAAAAGTCTCTTGGATTCGAGGAGGAAGTAAGTTTCACATTTTTGTAGTAATCCAACAAAAATAGTTAGTTTTCAGATTCTCGGTTCTCTGTTTGAGGTAACCTAACCTTAAACAGAGATACCAATATTTTGCTGTTATAGCTGTTAATATGAATTCCATTAACAATAAAGTCTCAGAAAACCCCTCTAACATGAAAAACCTTTGCAAGTATCACCAAAAATGAACCTCAAACATCACCATTAGCAACACCTAAAAAAGAACAAGGCATTTTGCTCCCTGCTGTAAGCGGCATACCCATAATTAAATACATTATCGCTATAGGAGACATTGTAGGCCCTAAAAGCATAAATTTTGCAAACAGAATATCAAATAACCGAATTGCTGTTTTCTTAAATAATACCGAAAACGTCGAAAAACTAACTAGGGACCATAAAGTGATCCATATAGATGGAAATGTTATTCCTATTAGGAAACTTATCGTTCAATCCAAAAGAATAATAATAACCAATGCCCCTCCATATTACCTCACAATATTATTGAAAATAAATTAAAGGAGAAAAACATTAAACTTTTATCAAGCGTAAACTATTTGAGAGCTGGTATTAAATTACCAGGCTATGAACATGTACACACATTCAGGCGTCATGTGTTTGTCCAACCCGACGAGTCTGACCCATTGCCCCAAAGTATCCAAGTTGAATTTGAAGGCGATACTTTTAAAATATACTTAGGAGAAGATGAAATTAGATGCTATCTTTGTTCTGAAGTTGGACATATTAGTTCAAAATGCAAACTGAATCCAGATGTACAAACAAAACCAGTAGAACCAGAAACAGAAATACCTGATCAGAAAAACTCAAATACAACATTAAAAACTCCTATAGACTTAACTATAAACCTGGAAACAATTGAAAGTGATGTGGTACTAAAGGAGACCAGATCACCGAACCCTAAACTTCCAACAGAATTAAATGAAATCTGCCTGAATACACAAACACGAGAAAAAAACAGTAACCATAACTATATAATGACCCAGCTAACCTTACCCAAAATACAAAACAACTAGAAAAAACGGACCTACTGTTATCAATCTTATCTGAAACTTGTAATAACCTCCCCGATACAAGTAATGTTGAACCTTTTTCAGATTCAGAAACAGACATAAGGAAAAACGAGACAATCAATACTGAAAAAAAGAAAGACATAAAATCTACATTGGAACAATTTTCTTCTGTTAAAGACCTAATAGACCAAAATATTGACAAATACCCTTTGAATTTTGAAAACTTTTGCTTATTGTTGGATATGGTTAAAGGTGAAAAAAATCCGAACAATATTGTTAAACAATTTACATCAGACACTTAAGGCGTGTTAAATATGATAACAGATATAAGAAAACTGGCTACTGGACGTTCGGCAACATGTTAGTTTCCTAAAAACCAATTAGTTACTAAACATTAATATTAATTTTTATAATCAACAAAAAAATGGCCAAGATTTTGCAATGGAACTGTAATGGTCTAATTTGCCATAAAGACCTGTTTAAAGTTTTATTATCTATACATGACCCAATATGTACCTGCATTCAAGAAACACATTTATTAAACCACCACTCTTTTGACTTGAATAATTACCAAATTATAAGAAAAGACCGAAATTCATACACAGCTTGGGGAGGTGTATGTATAATTGTCAAAAATGGAGTATACTTCGAAAAGCTAAACCTGAATACTGATTTTGAAGCCGTTGCCATTAGGGTCTATTTACCAAATCCAATCACACTTTGTAGTCTGTACATTCCACAAAGAAAACATTTTACTGCGGAAGAATTGTTCAATCTAACGAATCAACTACCAAAACCCTTTTATATTTTGGGAGATATGAATGGACACCACCCTCTTTGGGGCTCATCTTTTACAGAATCAAGAGGTAATATATTAGTCAAATTTTTGGAAATGAATAACAATGTATGTTTATTGAATGATGGAGCAAAAACACATATTAACATCAGCAATAATACTCTATCAGCCCCAGATCTTAGCTTTTGTGACCGAAGTCTCTTACCAAACACAAACTGGACAGTACTAGACGAACTTTTTGGTAGTGATCACTTCCCAATTATCATTGAAATGCAAAAAAATAGACCTTTTGTATCTTATAGCAGTCGCTGGAATTATTCCTTAGCAGACTGGGAACTTTACCGAGACTCGATAAGAAGACAAATCAGCTGTTTCGAGGCTGATGTTGCCATGAATAGCAACGATAAATTGAACTTAATCAATAAAGTAATAATTGAAAGCGCTAGTCTTAGTATCCCTCGAACATACAAGGAATATTCTAGGGTTAGAGTTCCATGGTGGAATGCCGAATGCAACATTGCAATAAAAGCGAAGAAGAGAGCGTTGAATAAGTATAAGAAGACTAAATTAATCGAAGACTTAGAGGAGTTCAAAAAATTAAGGGCCTATGCCAACAGATTAATTAAAAATAGGAAGAAACAATGTTGGAGAGAGTTTGTGTCTACACTGAATACTTCAAGCACATCTCAGGAAATATGGTCTAAAATGAGAATTATTAAGGGAAATAAAAATATTTGTAAAATATCAGGACTGAAGACAATAAACGGAGTCAAAACGGACAATACAGATATCGCCAATGAGTTCGGTGAATTTTTTCAAAAGGTTTCAGCCACAGAAAATTATGATGAAAAATTTATATCTCATAAACGTATAATTGAATATCATATGGTAAATATAACCTGTAATGATTTTGAAAAATATAATGAAAACTTTACTTTTGAAGAAATTAATAAAGCTATACAAAATTGTAAATCCAAATCAAGCCCTGGTCCCGATGAGATACCTTATATATTTATTAAAAAACTCCCCATTGAAGCGAAAGTTCACTTATTAAAATTTTATAACTATGTTTGGATGGAAGGAAGTATACCTGACATATGGAGGAAATCGATAATTATACCTATCCCTGAATCTATAGATACTCTCACTCCTGATAGGTTTCGTCCTATATCCCTGACATGTTGTACATCTAAAATTATGGAAAAGATGGTTAATGAAAGATTGACCGACACCCTAAAGAAAAAACGTGTAATCGCTGACGAACAATGTGGATTTGTAAAAAACCGTTCGGCTGTAGATCATTTAATCAAACTAGACACCCTCATACATGACACTATTAAAGCAAAAGAACATTTAATAGCTATATTCTTCGATATAGAAAAAGCCTACGACAGGGTATGGAGAAGACTTATAATAGCAAGACTTTTGGATTGGGGATTGAAAGGAAGAATGGTCAGATATATTGAAAAGTTTTTAGATGGAAGAGTTTTTCAAGTTAAAATTGGAGATACGCTATCCAAAACGTTTAATCAAGAAAACGGAATTCCTCAGGGGTCTGTATTGAGTGTTACTATGTTTCTAATAGCAATCAATGATATAATAAAGTCGGTTGAAGAGCCAGCAACTTGCATGCTATTTGCCGACGATTTCACAATTTTAATAAAAAGCAAATCCACTAAATTTATACAATGGAAAGCACAAAATATCTTAAATAGACTAGAACTGTGGGCTTCTACCACGGGCTTTACTTTCTCTACCTCCAAGACTAAATGTATCCATTTCTGCAGGAAAAGAATGTGCTCTGAAAATCCAACACTGGTTTTTAATGGAAATAACTTAACATTTGTAGAAAATATACGATTTCTCGGGATGTGGGTAGACAAACGCTTGAGGTGGACTGTCCATTTACAAAGGCTAAGAACGGATTGCCTAAAATTATTAAACATTCTTAAAGTTGTATCAGGAATGAGTTGGGAAGCCGATAGAAAAACACTCCTAATTCTCTATCGAACTCTAATTAGAAGCAAGATAGACTATGGTAGTATAGTATATAATTCCGCTTCAGAAACAACTCTCAAAATAATCGATACAATCCATAACACAGCAATCAGAATATGCACTGGTGCGTTCAGATCTTTACCAGTTGAAAGCCTATATGTAGAATGCGGAGAACCGAGCCTAACTTTAAGAAGATCCTACCTTACACTATCTTACTACTCAACTCTGATTTCCAAACCAGATCATCCAAATCATAACATTTTTCATAACCTTAATAGTAACCTAGGAAACAATCTGGTGGGCATTACAAGTAGAGCCCAAAATCTCTTTCTACTCTTAGACATAAAACCGAATACAGTACTAACCATAGATGATCCATTGTTTTTTTTCGATGGGACAATACTTACATCAAGGTTGACACATCCCTCAAGGAAAAGATTGAAGACGACAACCCCATCATTAAAAAGAGACTTTTTGCAGAATTAAGGCAAAAGTATCCAAACCACGAAACAATTTTTACTGATGCATCGAAAACTGATGGAGAAGTCGGTTGTGCAGTGGTTTTTAACAATAGCGTACTAAAATTTAACCTACCGTCACTAAATAGTGTTTTTACAGGAGAACTATTTGCAATCTACCAAGGTCTTCTATTAATACAATCTACAAATACAAAACATGCTCTTCTGGTAACAGACTCTCTATGTTCAATATTGGCAATAGCTGAAGACAATTCTGAAAATGCCCTAATACGCAAGATTAATAACTGCCTGTGGGAGATGCACCAGTCGATGGGTGGAGGGACTGTGCTAATGTGGGTACCCTCACATTGTGGCATCTCCGGAAATGAGGCTGCAGACAGTGCAGCAAATCTTGCGAGACTGAACCAAACAGGAACCATTATTACAGACATTACAACAACTTCTGACTTAAAAAGATCCTGTAGAAAAAAATTGCTCAATCACTGGAAAACAAAATGGAACCAAATACGCAGCAAACTTCAAGAAATTAAAAAAGACACACGACCCTGGACAACATCTTGTAGAAAATCAAGAATAGAGGAAATAATCTTGACGAGACTAAGAATAGGACATTCAGCTTTCACCCACGGTTACCTGATGAGAAGCCTAGAACCACCGATTTGTACAACATGCATGACAACACTGACAGTGAAACACATTGTAACAACATGTACACTATACTCTGACGCCAGAACAAAGTACAATATACCCTCAGAAATAGATAAAGCACTGGAAGACACAGAGGAAAAAATCAAAAACATTTTTGAATTTCTAAAATTTTGTAAACTGTTCGACAAAATCTAATATGTATATTGAGCCGCTAATGACTCATGTGAGTAGATGCGGAATGTAATAAAAATAAAAATAAATAAAAAATATATTTGATGAAAATTGGAGGGTTCATTTCCAATAGAACAAGAGTTCGAGAATAATCTGATATTTGTTATAAAATTATCATTTTTATTTATAAAGAAGCAGATGATGAGGTATGCTGTCAATAGAAACAACATATCCAGGTAAAAATACTATAACTGTGTGCCAAAGTTATAATTATAGTATTTTTACTTGGAAGGTTTCTTTCTTTTTGACTGCATTCCTGATCATGTTCAAATTTAGGTAAAATTGGAGTTTACGAGGAGCACACAAAGAATATAGGAAAAACTTTTTTCCTCCCTTTAAATCGATTACCAAGCTCTTCAACAGTTAAACACCACCAGTGATCTGGCTGTCTCGAGAGAAAACCTACAACCTCCATGGCGAAATATGGAGAAGCGGTCTCTTGGCTGAATAAAGTTATGGTGTGGACATATAATAATTATGATAATAATGATAAAATGATTAAGAAAATTAAATGAGAAAGCTGCAGAGCACTTTTAAAGTTTAAAACTAACAAAAATGTATGAGCTTAAAAAAATATATATATATAATTAAGTTCGTATTGAATGTCAACATATATTTATATGTTTACATATACTTTGACATACTTGTTTATTTTATAATTAGTTTAGTTTATCAATTTAAATGTTTATGAAAATTTGTTTATTTAATCGTGTACTTAAAGTTTAATTTGTACATACATACAAATGTATTATTATTCTTATCCCAGTCAGATGCCAGTCAATATGAACTGGCAGTAATAATAACAGTAATTATTATTAAATGTGGTCAAATCTAATAAATTTGATACCGGTGAATTGACTCATACATTTTCTTTCATATAATAATAATCTTTTATTTGTTCCATAATGGTAAATAAATAATTTTTTTTTTTACTTTAAATGTTTTTTCTAAACAAAGAAATGTTATCTATCGACAATGTTATCTTATTTACTAAAGTTATTTATACAATTATTTACATTTAACTGTATTTGCATGTCTCTTGTTCCTCATATATAAATACGTTTGTATGAAAATATATATGCCAGACCATTGTACTATTTTATGACACAATTTTGTTATTCTGAGGGGACAGTATGTCCCAGAATAAAGATTATTTTTTCATTCATTCATTCAAATGAATTTTATGATATTCACATTATTTTTTAGAAGTTATGAAGGAGTTTTTTTTTCTTCAGAATATTTTATTAAATATTTCTTCTTGTTTTTATAACAGTTTATTGTGTAATAAAATAATTTGATGTGAAAAGATCATTTCATTTTATGTCAGTTTTTTTGTGGTGTTTTCTTACATCTAGAAATCCAGGATTTTAGATAATTTCGTACCCCTCTCGGTCCGTATTTGTTGGGTTATCGAGATAGTACTTCATAATACAGTATACAGTATACAGTTCATAATAATCTTTTTCTTTTTTTTAATAATACAGTTGATTTTATTATATATATAAATATCAAAGCAAAACATTCAAATCAGGAAGAAGCCATCTCCACCCACCTCCAACATAGCAAACTCATTACAAGGGTTGACAAGTGATAATATGATGTAGTAATCTCGAGGGGGACTAGAAAGCCTATCAGATACAGACAGTTTTCACTCGACAATAATTGATCGCTGAGTGTTAACACTCATAGCTGTGGCAACTTTCACATGCAGAGCAAATGACTCGATCTCATTCCAGGGATGATGGCTGAGAGCATTTATAATGTCCCTCCTCTGTACTGCATTAAGTTCCATACTGGCTGTTCCGCAGTGATGGATGAGGGCTCTGGTGGCAAGCGGTTAGGTACAGCAGTGGAAGCGGTTCGTGTGAGGTATCAGCGTGTCTTCCCAGAGATCTAAGGAAGATATTTAAAACAATGAAAAGATTATACCTTCAATTTAAAATAATTGAGCACGACTTTGTTGAACAGAATGTATCCCCTTAGCAATTGTGATAGCAGTGGTAGTTTATCTATTGTAACCAAATATTTAAAAAAAAAAATTGATATAATCAGTATAAATTTAAGGGATGAGTTATTTCAACATTACATATTTACATTTATATATATTATAAATATTTCATATTATATTATTACATTTACATATTTCAATATTATATATTTGTTTAAGTTATTTATTATTTTTTTTTTTTTTTTTTTTTTTTTTTTTTGTCTGTTGAATAAATTTTACAATCTGCAATTTCCATTAGTTCTAGATGTGTTCTAGAAGAATGCTTGAACTTGAGTAACCCTCTTTCCATAAGGAGAAACGATTTTTTGTACAGGAAAATGCTAATACATGTCTAAATATAAGACTAGTGCATCCCAAGTCTGTCACTGGGATATCAAGGCTTTATGAACATTTAATTCCTTATGTACGATAATTACGAAGTTGTGCTGCCTTTAGATGTACGATACTTTTGAGAAACCTATCCATGTACATACTTTACAAAGATTCTAACCTAAGCTTTAACAGAAAAAAGAAAAGAGATAATTTTATCTTAGGTAGCAGAAAGATTTTTGTGTACTAGATCAAGACTAGTTAATTAAAGTAGCTCACTTTAAAGTTCAATATTGCTTCGGCAAGGTAAAAGCCAAATCGTTAAAGATATATGTTTTCTGAAAGAGAATAAAGAAGTAAGTTCGCAATTTAAAACTAGGGAAGCTGGTGTACCGAATCCAGTCTGTGGCAACCAAACTAAAGATAAAGATGTTTTTGATCCCATTGCAAGGAGACGTTTACCAAAGGTGTTGACATTTTCTTAAAAACACTAATTTTTTAGCTTAAATACTTTCTTGGAAATACTCGTATCCAAAAATATTAAAATTATAAGAAATGTCATTTAAAAAAAACATCTGCTAACATAGGAAAGAAAGAATTTTCAAAACATATAGAACTTACAATTTTTTATTCTCTTTCAATTTTTTTTTTATTCACATCTGTTATACAAAATAGAAAAAATTAAAAAATTAAAAAAAATGAGGTTTTTAAAGGCTCATAAAATCCTAGTGTTGGCAGGAACCTGTATCGGTTTGATAATGGCATTCCTAGGGGATCCAGCTGAAGAGATTAAAAGGCCTGAAGAGAATAAATGGACTGAAGGGCCTGAAGGGAATAAAGGACCCAAAGGTACTGAAGGAACTAAATAAAAAGGAAAAGACAGAAGTTGTATTACTTGAGACTAGCAGACGCGAATACCTCCTCCACCAGTAACGAATACACCTTACAGAACAGATTACAACAGCAGGTGATTGTAATTTCAATAAAGTTTTAATGAATCAACACATAATGGATAGTTCCAATCAAAATATTTTTATTCTTATAACCCAAGCTATCAATAAAATTACATGGACAGTTAAAAAAAAGAAAAAACCTATATCATACCTATATATACCATTATAATTTCATTCCGGGCGCTAGTTCTTAAAATTAATACAAAAAAAATTGCTTACTTACAATTTATATGTCAGAAATGCTTATTTTATACAGGGTGAATACCTCTCAGAGTAAAAAAAATAAATTGGGAAAACTAGATCTAAAATGAAGAAAAATGCCGCTGACCTTACCTTTCTATTCCAATCCGTTGCAGATATACCCCAATTCAATGACTTTTTTTGAGGAATCCTTTTATCATAAAAGCTGTAATATTTTCATTTTGTTTAAATATTTTTCAAACTTTGGCCTCATTCTCGGATTAAGTATTAAATTTTCTATAAGAACAAACTACACGTAACCTTGAATTTTACATGCATTTTTCTTCATTTTTGATCTAGGTTCACACAACTTTTTTTCTTTCTTTTTTTTTTTACTAAGAGGTACTCACCCTGTATATATTTTATTTAATCCTGTCTAAAGAAATAAAGTATGCACCTAGGGTTAGTTCCAAATAACCAAGTAACCAAACTGAAAATATGAACTAAGGACCTCAAAACAAGAAAAAAATATTTCTTATGAAGCTTTGTCTGCATATGCTTTGTTTAGGAGATGGATTTAGATATAATACTAATATGACCTTGTCTCCCTAACAAAAACTATGGACTTAAGGATTAATACTATTTGGAAATCGCCTGGAATATTCATGACTGGCAGCATTACCATCGCATTAGTATAAATGGAATGCATAATGATGAGTAATCTGCGAAAGTCTTAAACAAACTGATGAATGTTATTGAGAGTTCGCAATGCTGATTCCAAAAAATATTAATACTCAAGTCAATAGATTGTATTATATTTAAATCCACCTCCTAAACAAAGAAGGCATCAGCGTTTGCATACATAACTTCATTGGAAATATTTTTTTCTTGTTTTGAGGTCCTTAGTTCATATTTTCAGTTTGGTCACTGCTGCCTGTCTCACATCTTATTTATTTGGAACTAACCCTAGGTGCATACTTTATTTCTTTAGACAGGATTAAATAAAATATATACAGGGTGAGTATCACTTAGTAAAAAAAAAGAAAGAAAAAAAGTTGTGTGAACCTAGATCAAAAATGAAGAAAAATGCAACAGACCTTAACTTACTATTCCAATCCGTTGCAGACATGCGCTAATTCAAAAACTTTTTTGAGGAATCCTCGTTTTTTTACCATAAAAGCTGCAATATCCCCTATTTGTTTAAATATTTTTCAAATTTTGACCTCATTTTTAGATTTAGCATTAAATTTCCTATAAGGGCAGAATACATGTAACCTTGATTTTGCAAACATGGAACCTAAAGAACAGCTTGATGTTCACCTTATTTAGGGAAGTTACAATGTCTTATAATAGTTCAACACTTTTTCTAAAAAACTATCCGCAAAACCGCAAATCTCACAAAAACTTGCAAATTTATTTATCTTTCATATGGTATGATTTTTACCTATCTATTTATAACTTTGGTTTATTTTTGTATTGCTTTCGAATAATGTGGAGGAGCACCATAGCGTTGTAAAATTATATTTTGCCGAACTTCAGGTGGAATATCGTGAGTTTTGGTAGGATATTTTGTAACAAATCCTAGTAATTCCATGTGTTGGGCAGACTATGATTTTCCCACACTATTCGATAGCAGTACAGAAATGAATAAAACAATGATACCCCACATGGAAATGAAGACTCATCTGTCCATAAAATTCACCTCGAAAAGTAGTATTCTTCAACATTATCTGCATTCAGAAGCAGAACAGCAAAATTGAGGTCTATGATCATTATTTTTGGGTTTTAAACCTTGCAATGAAAATCCAATAAAATAAATAATAATAAATAAATAAATGTAATAACAAAAAAATTATTTGATCTGGTGTCGATTCGTTGACAGTTTTCCTTTTTTTTCTTTTAAACAATAATTTTTTTCTTTGCTTTTTGTTCTATTAAAGAGTTTATTATGTTTAAAATGCATATTTCCATTCTGCGACTATCATAATGTCTTATTTACACAAGTAACTGATTTCTACGCTAATTGAAAACACCATGTTTTTCCGGTTTTAAAAGTAATTTTCAGATTGCCTACTTAACCCTGAAACACCCTGTATAAATACACATATTGTATTCTAAAATTGTGAATATTTTGTATAAAATCGTTCTTATTGATTAGGAGCCTCCTTCCATACAACCATTGAGGTTTTCCATGTTCTTCAATACTAATACAATGACATCATACTAATACATTCTATGATGAAAGACCCCAAAATTTACGTTAGGCAGCGTGTTACTAGGTTGCAAAAGATGGACATTGATGCCCGGTCAAAGAAAGGCACTAGTCTATAACTAAAACTCACTCAACCGTTCGATAACTCTTTTGAACCGATTTTCCACTTCAATAAAATGCCATTCACATCAAAATGAAGCACTTTGATCGCTGGATCATGGCGATTACCTTTTTCAATGTCATGAAGGTCGCTATTTGAAGGCTATCGTAGTTGTGATCGCTTCAATCTAGGGCTTAGTAGGCAACGTCCTCCAGACTTTACAATCTCTAGTTTAAATTAAAGGTTGCGTACAGTCACTTTAGATATAAGATTATTAGGATTTTCCAAAAATACAGAATATTAAAAACAATTTAAATAAATTAAATAAACTACAGTATTATGTTATTCATGCTATTAATTTTGAAGATTAATTAGGTGAGTGATGCAGTGGTCAGCTGCGCTGGGATCTTTTGAATTCCTGCTTTGTCCTCCATAACTGAGGAACAGGCTTGATTTGGAGCTCTTCAGAGAAGGTATCTATACAATAAATATTACTATAAATTTGATTTTAGTTGTTATTATTATTATACAATAATGATTTTAAGATTTAACTTTTACTTCGGTTAGTAAATATTGTTTTCATTAGAACCATATTGGTTATTTGTCAAGAGATGGTGGTTAGTGATATTTATCAATAAAAAAAAGTTCTCTAAAAGACTATCTCAAGCCTGCCAACCCCCGAGCTCTGGAATACCTCAACTCATAACTATCGAATAGAAGTAGCCTTGACCCGGTTGAGAATAGCTCATACACAAATGACCCATAGATATTCAATATCAAAGGAATAAGTGCAGAAATGACCCAAGTGCAATTGCCCCCTCACAATAGAACAAATTAATGAACAATATCCTCTTCTTCACTAAAAAATTACTAGAGAAAGATAATCAACCATGTATCTCTATTAATCTTAGAGACTGGTACCTAAATATTCAAATAATTATAAATTTACTATAATAAATAATTTAATAAAAATATTTTTGTTTTATAGTTTAAAAACTATTCTTTGTAATAATTGATAGAATTTATTTAGATATTATATTTAGCAATTTATTATATATTTAGCAAGTTTTAGGCCAATAAACATTACAAACCAAAACAGTTACACACAAAAGTATCACTTAAACTTCAAAATATTATATTAAATATTAGTAAAATCTTGGAATACATAAACGGGAGGAGCCAAGAATTAGAAGGGAATAAGCTAAATTACCACATTGATAGAAAAAAAAAATTGTTATCCACAGCGGCACCATCCCAAGTATCAAGAATTCTCACGCATTGCTGACAGGATAAAAAGAACAGGTACAATTAAGCCTTACAGTAAATATTGTCACCGTGTCCGTCCAGTTTTGAATAATGCTAATACAGATGTAGTATTAGCTTTAGTTGAAGAGGATCCGCAGATGAGTGTAAGGGATATTGGTAGGGAAACTGACATATCCCGAAGTTCGGCACATAGGCTTTAATAAAAAGAAAAATTCAGACCTTACCATGTTTCAGTGCACCAAGCATTGAAAGTGACTTGGACCAGCGATTGAGGTTTTGCCATTGGGTACAAACAATTATAGCTGAAATCCTAATTTCTTTTCTAATGTGCTTTGGAAAGATGAAGCTACCTTTTTTAGCACTGGCTTAATGAACATGCACAACGCATATTATTGGTCCAGAGAAAATCCTCACTGGATGTTACAACGTGACCAGCAACACAGGTAGAAAGTGAACGTCTGGTGCGGCATTATAGAGAACCAGATCACTGGACCACATTTCTTCGAAAAATCATTTAATTCCATCTGCTATTCGAAGTTCATTGAACAAGATCTTCCGATTTTACTGGAAGAGGTGCCGCTTTAAAAACGTTTGGTGATGTGGTTCCAACAGGATGGGTGTCCGGCTGACTATTCCATTAGAGCTAGGAACGTTATAAAACACATGTTTTCCAATAGATGCATTGGAAGGGGTCTCCATATTAATTGGCCAGCAAGATCTCCGGACTTAACAATTTTAGATTATTTCTTTTGGGGAGATAGAAAGATCTCGTCTACACGAATAGACCGTTGACAGTAGAAGAAATGAGGGCAGAAATACAAAATGCGAATCTTTCCATTCCACCGGAAGAAATACAGCAAGCTCAGAGAGACTTCTGTTCTAGACTTTTGTTATGCATAAATGAAGAAGGCCGTCACTTTGAACACATAAAATAGTATTTTTATGAAAATAAACAAATATTATTAACCCAATTGCATTTTCAAATAATGTAATATTTACTTAATTAATAAAATTCAATTTCCTTCAGAATCCATAATTAACTTGTCATATAACAAACCAGGAGTTCCAGGGTTCCTTTCAAATAAGAGGATTAGGCTGTTATCGACGTAGGGGAGCATCTGATTGAAAAAGTAACCGATACAAAACAGTTTTAGAATTCGACTCACCATCAGAATCCGTCATAAAAACCAGTCACTAATGGTGAAATTTCCAGTACTGGAGCCATTCCAGCAATACGGGAGAAATTCTGGAAGGGTTGAATATCTTCAAAAGGTAACTAATATGACGCAATATAAGATCCCTGATTATCGCATTGAAATTCTATAGACTCTGGGTTTTATTAGCCTGACACAACATTCGTGGGACACCCTGTATATACATATATATATATATATATATATATATATATATATATATATATATATATATATATATATATATATTGTAAGGTTCAGTATAGTATATTCATCTAGTTTAGTAAGGTTCTTGAGGTTGTCAATAAATAAAATCAACTATTCGAGGCTATATTGTTCTCATAATCATGCCCTGTATCTTAGTAGGAATGTCCTAGTATTCTTCGCACTCGCCAGTTTTCTGTTCGATTTCTGAAGTTCCTTCATCACTGTGATTGCTTCAGGACCTAGGGCTGTAAATCCCATTCTTCCACTATAGATATTTTCGAGTATTGACTCGATGTGTTAATATGAATAAATTTCTTGACTTTTACTATTAGATGTTTAGTAACGTTCTTGAGGTTCAGTCAATATATAAAAACAACTATTTTGGCAACGTTTCGAGACTATATTGTTCTCATAATCATGCCCTGCATCTTAGTAGGAATGTCCTACCTAGTATTCTTCGCACTCGCCAGTTTTCTGTTGGATTTATTATTGGATTTTATTATATATTTATATAATTATTTCAGTTACATTTCTAGTTTGGACAAGGGTCCATGGTAGAAGAGATGGTTCAAATCCATTCTGGTCGCGATTAATTTTAACCTATAGGATAACCCGCCAGTCCTGTCATAGTTAGAGTGCCTAACGACTTTATGCCCCAACAAACAAATCAAAATTTCTAGTCTCAAGATAATAGTAACGTATGAAAAGTAAAATAAGGCCAGTTATTTATAAAAACTATTAGTATTGATGAACAATGTTTTAATAGTTATAATATACCCCTTTAATATGCAACGCTGCAGAAATTAGTGAATTTTCAAGTTTCAATTTTTTTAAAACTATTTATTGACATTTAAAACAATATACATATATACAATAAATAAATTATAACAATGACTTGTCTATAGAAAATTAAAATTGTACATTAGAAGGTCTGTCGTCAGACACCTGGTAGGATTATATGAAATTGATTGTGACGCAGGTTGGAAAACTAGTCGATTCAAGAGGGTATGGAGTTTACAATGATAGAACAGGTATCTATATACGGGTTTTAAACTTTAAAGTTTAAAAAAGACAAAAATGTAGAGATAGAGAAAAAAAAAAAAGATTATTAGAAGAAAATGTTATAAAAAATCATAAGTGTAAAAATAAGTACTGACCAAAAATAAAATTAGAGAAAAATAATTAAAAAAAGGGCTAGTAATAAGTTAAAATTATAACACTCATTATAGACAGATAATAATATTATAAAGAAAGAAAATGGTAAAGAAGAGAAAGATAATAAGATGGTGTAGTAAGTAAATAAAAGAAATAAAATTAACTATTCATTATTGTTATTAATTATTCACGATTAAACAATGAAAATGAGAACAAAATCATTGTTATGGGGCCGATCATTTACCATATTTAATTAGGCATGATAGTGGAAGAATATCATTATAAAATTTAAATTTTTTTTTTTATTATAGTTTTGTTTTTATCACGAACTATAAATTGAAGAAGATACATGAAATAAATGAAAGTAAATATCAACTAGATACGTGGATTCGCAAACGAGCTAAAATTCTATTATTTTAGAGCTGTGTTTGCGATTGAACCGGAAGATTTTAATATGAAAGCATTATACATTATTTAGTATCTGATTTGGGCCCAATTTGCAACATATGGAACATTAATATCTGTAAGTTTAACTAGATGTTTGTTTCTGAAATAATAAGGAGCATTGATGTTTTTACGAAGGATCTCGGATCGTAAGGATGGTTTAGTGGAACCCTAAAGCTGTCCTTATGTCCAGGTGGGTTTAATTATTGTCATGTGAATGGTTGTAATTTATTAAAAGCTGAACGCTTGTCTAGTAAATGTTGGAGTAGTTTATTGTCTTTTAAGTCTCGTATGAGGATTCCAATAAGTCATCGGTCCAGATTAAGTCCTTGGTAGCGGACCTGTTTCTAAAATTTAAATAAATAGCCATAAAGAAAATCTCTTGTTTTCTTATAATTCACCTTTAATTTGAATCAATATGGCCATAGAGTAATTTAAAAAGTAATGATTTAAAATTATGTAGTAAACAAACACACAAGTAGTCCAGTAAAATAAGGGTTTGCCGAAGAAAAACCTGCGGAACTTTTATTCTCAACGGATCTTTATGTTTCTCGGGGTGCTGAATCCGAATCTGAAGTTTGCTACCACGGCAACCATCGGCTTCATATTCAAAATCGCAAAAAACCGCCAAAAAAATCGGTTATCTTTGTTTTTTTATCTATGACACGATATGAAGCTTTTTTCCAAGAAAGTCTTCAAATATTAATTGTAGCTGGAACTATTACCTACATAATGAAAAAAAGAAAACCGAAATCGGAACATTTTTCGCGAAGTTACGTTATTGGGAAAAAATGGAGAAATTGGCCAACTTGCCGTCAGTCCCACAGCTCCGCGAAAACACGTTTGTCGTACTCTTTTGGTTATAACTCTGAAACTATTTGTGCGATACAACATTACTTTTTTTCATCTTAAAGCTGGTTAAATTTACTATAAGAATCTATAAATGAAGTTCTAATCAATCCCCGTAAAATGTGCATGCCAGCCCGCTAATAAAAACGCACTGTTGTAAAATCCAAGTGTTTTGTGGCACATTTGTCGCTCTAACTCCTCAAATATTTGTTCGATCCCAAATTTCTTTATTCTATATCAAAGCTGATTAAATTCGCTATCAGATGCTATATTAAGTAAATTATTTTAAATCCAGTAAACCACCCAAGCTAGCACGCTAAATGTGTATGGTTTGGCAAAATATGTAAATTATGACATGTTCAGTAGACTGGTGTGGGTATTTCACGGTGTTCATTATAAGTTAAATATATAGGATCTAATAGTAAATTTAACCAGCTTTTAGATAAAAATATTTTGGATAGGACAAATGGTTTTGGAGTTATAGCGAATAATGTGCTAAAAAAAACATGTATTTTACAAAAGTATGTGATTTTCAGCGTGATTAGCTAGTGTATTTCAAGAATTTTGATTAAACAAATTCATATATAGGATCTAATTGTAAATTTAACCACCTTTTAGATTGAAAAAAAAACATTTTGAATCGGACAAATACTTTTAGAGTTATAATATTCCATATTATATAATATCCCAGACGCCTAAAAACCCGTACTGTTGTTAAAACCATGGTTTTCGGCACATTTATCATTATAACTCCTATTATTATAGTTAGAGAGACAAATGTGCCAAAAAACACTTGGATTTTACAACAGTGCGTTTTTATTAGAGGGCTGGCATGTACATTTTACGGGGTTTGATTAGAACTTCATTTATAGATTCTTATAGTAAATTTAAGCAGCTTTAAGATGAAAAAATTAATGTTGTATTGGACAAATAGTTTCAGAGTTATAGTCAAAAGAGTACGACAAACGTGTTTTCGCGGAGCTGTGGGACTGACGGCAAGTTGGCCAATTTCTCCATTTTTACCAATAACGTAACTTCGCGAAAAATTGTCCGATTTCGGTTTCCTTTTTTTCATTATGTAGTTACTAGTTCCAGCTACAATTAATATTTGAAGACTTTCTTCGAAAAAAGCTTCGTCATCGTGTCATAGATAAAAAAACAAAGATAACCGATTTTTTGGCGGTTTTTTGCGATTTTGAATATGAAGCCGATGGTTGCCGTGGTAGCAAACTTCAGATTCGGATTCAGCAACCCAGAAACATAAAGATCCTTAGGAGCCTTATTTTACTGGACTTAAGATAACATATAAACATTTCCAAAATGTTAGCAACGTCCCTTTCCAAAGCATCATACATCGACCAATATAGTTACAAAGATGCCGCAAATCATACGATTATGTTCCTGATATAGCGGCTTACGTAGGGGTTGGGAAATTTTTTGATATAACAACCTTGAAGTATTTTTATTTGATCCGGGGTTAGGAAGAGGGTGAAGGGGCTGAGGTTCAAAAGGTATTGTACGTCATTGAGAATCGATAGGGTGGGGGGGATGGTATAGATAGCGATATCAGTGACTGTCGAACCCATCTCGGCCCTGTTATTTTTATTCCGAGAGGTCGTGGGAGCAATGAAAGTAAAAATTAGATTTCCTTTCAGTTCACGAAGGAGAAAAAAAAATCGATGCAATCGAGAATAAGTTGTATAAAATGAAATTGGATGGGTTTAAAGATTGCAGTGATTTTTTTTTTTTTATACACGAAATCGGATAAATAACTTTAATAATAAATCAATACGAAAAGCAAACAACTTCAGTCTTGTTGTTCATTACAGAAACGATCCAATTCCTTTTTCCAATACTTCCAATACTTTTTAAATATTTATTAAAATATATTAGGATCAACCAGATCGAATGACGAATAAGTAATAGAGTTGTCTAGGTTTAATTACAGCGCAAATAATTTTTTTTTAAAAAATCAGCAAATCAAAAGAAACAAAAATAATAATAAATTTAAAAAATCATTATTTTATGTAAATACAAGAAGACTAGCATCCCGGAAGCGGCTTTGTCCTCTCTCATCAGTAAAGAACTTAGATAATTTTAAATTATTAAAGTTTTATTTGTATATCTTGCAGAGAATTATTTCATGAATCTTATATCCATGTATAGCTATAATTTTTAACATTGTAGTATTGCACTGATTAGGTGGTTGAAGATCACTTAAAAGTATAATTGGACATCCAAATTTTAATTTATGATTTAGTAATTAAGTGGAAGAAACTATTTAGAAACTCATCCGGATCATGGACTGCATCACCATTTCATACAACCGTGTTAATAATGAGATAATTATTGATTTTTTAAATAATATTGTAATTTATTCCCTCCGCCATAATAATTATGTACCATTTAGGAAAAACTAGATAAACTGATTTTTGTCCACAATAGGATAAATATTTTGAGCAACCCATATCGGAGTCCTACTCATCATGTACAAGTAGGCAAGTTGTAACGGCAATGGTATCCTTTTATATTATAATAGATTAATCCCTGTTGAACAGATCCTAGTACCTCCTCTTGGGCAAAGTCTTACTTGGAATCCACATACAAGACTAAAACAAGAAAACGCCCGTCGTTACAGATTACTTCAGCAATTCCTGGACAAACGTTCAAAGCTCCAAATTAATTACAAAAGAATCATATACATGACTGTGATTAGACATAATCGGACGTACGGAGATGAGCTTAAGGCTCCACTAAACCACCCAATTCATCTCTTATTCAATCCTTACAATCCAAAAATCCTTCGAAAAATCCTCAATGCTCCTTACTTTGTCACCAATAAACTTTTCCATAAAGATCTCAATGTTCCATGTGTTGCTTATTTAGCCCAAACCAGATATCTACCCTTTCACATTAAGCTCCTTAACAACTCAATTCCACTAGTCTCTAAACTTACTTCCCACTCCATCCTCCGAGGTGTCTGAAAAGAAGTAATTGAAGTGCTACTCAAGTAGTTTTTTTCCTGTTTCGACATATTATTGTAATCATGATCAACACATTTACTTGATGTATATATTTTGTACAGTTGTAAATTAAAATAAAAGAAAATTAAAAAAAAAAACAAACTCGTTTTCACATTCATCGATTTTTAACGTAACTGCTTCCCTTATAAAAACAAATAACTTTTTTTTTCATCAGTTCTATAAGCATACAAAGAAAAATCAAAACATCAGCACTTTGCTACAAAGATTATATATATATATATATATATATTTTTTAAAATGTGAGACAAGAAATCTAACATGAGAAAACTGACCTAAGGAGGAAACATGGAAAGGGCTTCGAAAAGATACCAGGACCTTGGTCAGGTAGAATTCTTGTCCTTTAATTTTTCCCTATGACTGATTACTTTTTTCTCTACCAACTGGAAACTAATTTAAAATGGAACTATTTGAAATATCTGGTAATCTAAAGAAAAATCTGGATCGAATTAAAACCATTTTATTACTCTAGTGATTCGCAAATACTAAATTAAAAACATTTCCTACGAGATTTCTTAGTTTCACTCCCGCGTCTTCATTGAATTTATGAATTTAATTAAATAAATTTATTTTATTATTATTTTTTTTTTACATCCATATATTTTACAACTGTACAATATATATACATCAAGTAAATGTGTTGATAACGCTTACAATAAAATGTCAAAACTTAAAAATATCTACTCATCAGTAGCACTTCAATAAAATTCTACAATAGAAGATCTCTAGGCCATCTTCTTTTCAGACGCCTCGGAGGATTATCGGGAATGGATCAGGAAGCAAGTTGAGAAACCAGTGGATTCGAATGGTTATGGAGCTTACTATTAAAGAATAGGTATCTGGTTTGGGGTAAATCAGCAACAAAAGGAACTTTAAGATTTTTATGGATAAGTTTACTGGGGACATAATAAGGAGAATTGAGGATTTTTCGAAGGATTTTGGATTGTAAGGATTGAATACGAGATGAATTGAGTGGTTTAGTAGAGCCTCAAGCTTAACTCCGTGCGTCCAAATAGGCCTAATTAGTCATGCATATGAGTATTTTGTAATTAATTGGGAGCTTTGAACGTTTGTCTTGTAAATGTTGAAATAGTCTGTAATTAAATAAATTAAAACGTAAAATGTAAATGATTTAGGTCCTGATATATTTGATAAAGCCTTTTCATTTTCCCTCCTTAGGGCAGCATTGACATGTTTGATTTGTTTTCTTACATATTTTTGAAAAGTAATATGTATAATCTATGTTGCAAAATGCTGTTGTTTTGAATTTTCGTATATGATTTTAAAACTGATGATGAATTAACATTCGTAAATCGCCTCCAAAAAAAAATCCAATAGAATTGGCAAATCATTGTGGAAAGGATTTGGATCAGGAGATTGTATTGATCCTTCCACACACAATCAAATCAAAAATATAGGTCAAGTTTTTCCTTTTCGTGTTTATGGGTCTGTTCTTTAAGAAGTTGTTTACATTTATTTTTTAATATTTTTTTTTGTAAAAATATTCTCAATCCTCTATTTCTCTTCATGAAAAAAATAGGTTAAATAACTCCTAGCATGGGATGATTTTCAATCGAATTAATAACAGTAACGTATTATGAGGGGTTTGTAATAAAACATTTAAAGAAACAATATATATATTTGTGTATAAGTTTAATAAGGTTCTTGAGGTTCAGTCAATAAATAAAAAACAACTATTTTAGCGACGTTTCGAGACTATAAACAAACATGACCAAACAGCCCTCACCAGACATTACAGGCAAACAAAATATTCTTTTAAATTTGATTCCCCCAAAATTATTCACCATGAACAAAATAATTTTAAAAGAAATATTAAAGAAATGATAACCATAGAAAAATTTAAAAATCGCGCGTTCTAAATCTTAAAACCTGTTATCCCAACTTAATACATTCAGACCAATAATATACATTTACATTTATATACATCATATAATCATTCTTCCATTTATTAGTATATTACACTGAAATATTTTTGTACCTGCATCTTTAGGAATACCACCCAGTCCATTTTAACTTTTAATTTTTAAGAAATAGGGTTTTCCCCACAACCTTTGTAACTGTCTGTTCAAAATTCCCCTAGGTTAGTTGTGTACTAGAATTTTTAGTCTATTCTATATCCACTAGTAACATTGTAAATAGCTTCATACTCCTCCATATTCTGTAATTATATATATTTTTATTATTCTAATACATGTTGTTATATACTTGTACTGTAGCTAACTTTATGTTTTGAAATAGCTCGCCTCGAAACGTCACCAAAATAGTTGTTTTTTATTTATTAACTGAACCTCAAGAACCTTCCTAAACATTTAATAGTAACCGTCAAAAATTTATCCATATATATATATATATATATATATATATTTTTTTTTTTTTTTTTTTTTTTTTTTTTTTTTTTGGTTTTTTTTTTGAAAAGGTGAAATGGTATTTTAGTACATTTATTATTTTTTGGAAATGTTAATACCTTTTTTTTTTTTTATTTAACCTATCAGCTGAGTAGATTACATGAAACTTCGACTAAATAAATAGCTTATAAAAAAGTTCTAATGGAAGCGGCAAATAATTCAGCAATTTTAATTGTATTGATCCTTCTATATTATCACACGTACATGGAGACACGTTGAGGAAAAGCACTACATGAAAAAAATAACATTGTACGCAACATTGTAGTGTAATCAATATGAAATGAAATGAAAATAAAATTTAATAATTTATAATCAGAATGTAAAATCGTATATCAAAAAGTTACTTCAGCGTAAAGGTTTACGAATCTAATGGCTGCCAATAACGAGACGCGAGGGGGCTTTCTACGCCGCTAAGTAGCGCTAAGCAGAGAACTAAGTGGATCGAAAGTTGCATGCCGGTACAGGAACATCGATGAACAAGATGGAATGGCCACCACGGGGTCTTATCTTACCTTGTCCTACACGAACCACAGTCCATTAGAGTCCAGGCAAAACTAAATATCTACCCGGCTCAACCTCCCTCCAATCTGTTATCATCCCTCATTAAAATAGCTACTACGTCTATAATGACAATATGAGCTCAGTATTTTAGATCCGAATTCAATCAGTGAAACATGGGCAGTTGATAGTGATTAGTTGTTAATGGAATACCCGGCTGTGGGTAGATATCTCGGTGGAAGCGGCGTCAATCACCAGTCAATTACAGTAAAGTAATAGACAACAAAAAACACTTACCTTTTAAAGCATAAAACAATTTTTACAATTAAACATTAGTGCCTTTAAATGGCAATCATTAATATTCATCATTATATTTCTATTTAGCTCAAAATATTTACTGTTTCTGAATTAATCAATGAGACATTATTGAAAAGTAGGTCTCTGATTAACTTATTACTTACATAATACATTCAAATAATAATAAAATATGCAGTGTTTTTTTATTTGGTCAAAGTTATATTTCATGTAACCCACTCAGCTGTATCTACGGAGGTACAGAACACTATGTCACATTTCCGTTACTTTACAGGAAAGCAATTTCAAAAAAAAAATTTCATTTCCTGAACTGTTTATTATACTTATGTGTACGAAATAAGTCTTGACTTTCCCAGGCTAGAATAGGTTGGTAACCCGTCCTTCCTGCCCTAATTGGAGTTCATAAGGACGTTATGCCCTCCCCCCAAAAAACAAATAAATAAATTAAAAAAAAAGTTTTATTTAACTTACCTTACAATTAATTTGTCTAGGACATAGAATTCTATACCTCTCTATAAAGAGGAAAATATGATTAAGAATACGTAATAATGTATTTTTGGTAAAAAAAAAAAGGACATAGTGTTGTGTACCTCTGAGGTACAGATATGTAAAACTAACGAATGTGAAAAAAACCATTTTTTATTTCGTTCGTTTACCGTTGTATTCCACAAGGCCTACCTTGCCCTAAAATGCTAAGATTACGTTACAAATTTTGGTCTTCTAGCAGCCAATCAGATTCACAATTTTACCATAAGCCCTTGTGGAAAACAACAGTAAGCGAATGGAATAAAAAAAAAAGCGATTTTTCACATTCATTAGTTTTACATAGCTCCGAAGATATGTTTTCAAAAAAACAAAACTACAAAATAAAAAATTGTTTAAATTTCCAAAAATAATAAGTTTAAATTCTGATTTAAGCTATCATTTCATGTTAAGATATTAAAAATCTTCAACGATTTTGTTATAAGACCCTTCGCAAGTAATTGCTACTAATGAAATTGAAAATCACCCAATATCTTGCTAGGAGTTAGTTAAACGAAATTTTTTTTTTTTTTCCGACAAGGAGAAATAGAGAATTGAGGATATTTTCACCTAAAAATAAATTAAATAATAAAGTAAATTAAAAAATCGATTCTCTATTCTCAGTACCAA
This sequence comes from Euschistus heros, assembly GCA_003667255.2. NCBI lineage: Eukaryota > Metazoa > Arthropoda > Insecta > Hemiptera > Pentatomidae > Euschistus > Euschistus heros. The sequence goes on from RCWM02000087.1 coordinate 288,804, forward strand.
TACCCAAGTTTAAAAATAAATTTATAATTCAAAATATAATAAAAAAATAAAAAAACGATTAAAAAAACTATAATAATTCAAGAAATAAATTAGTAAACCGGTAATTATTATCCATAGTTTTATTTTGATCAAGGAGTTGAAAATGTTTAATTAGACATTGCATAAGCACTGATTTAGTTTTGTAAACCAGCTTCTTAATCAAGTAGTTCAACTATTTTTAATATCACAAATTTATTATTTGATAGTGAGATAAAAATTGATTAACAAAAGGCGATATAATTTCTCAAAAATAAAGCGGCATTATGATTGCATGATTAAAAATCGCTTTAAATGCAGTATGATTCGATTGGTTGGTCTCGCATGAAATGTACGTACCTGGTAACAAGAATTTTTTTTAAAAAAATCAAATATATTTTATTCTAAATATTTAACATCTTTTTCAAAACGCTTTTATCAACGAGTTGAAAAAGGTCGTCCGACGATGAAATGATGTCAGAAAAATAATTAAATGTCTGAATCGTAAACAATTTCCCTCGCTTAAAGTCATCCGAGCTTCGAAAAAAAGTCTTAGTTGGTGGAGGGTAGATGAGGATAAGCAAGGCATGACTTTATAACACAAATCCTTTAATTTATTTTGTCTTTATCGAAATATGAGGTTGGCCGTTATTGTGCAACAGCTTAAGTCGAGTCCAGGCTGTTTTTTAACCAAATATTGATACTTTCAGTAATTTCTTCGCAATATTTGAATTAAGAGTCCCCCCTTCGGTAAAAGGAGAAAAATAGATTTACCCGACCATAGGCCACCATACTGTAACCATTAATTAATTTGGTGAAGAAAATTTTAAAGACCAACTACGAATTTCCTTTCGATTATAACTCCCTTTGACAAAAACTTGTTTGAAATAGAATCTAATAGTCATATCGATGGAGACAATATTGTTTAAAATGATATATGAATATTCAGAATATAATATAGGTTCTGTACAGCATTATTTATATTATTTTATCAGACAAGATACATTATTTCTACGGATAATATATATTTTTTAGCCTTTTTAACTTTTTTTTTTTTTCATTGAATTTATTTTTTCATTTTTTTTTTTGTTTTCGTAGCTTATGTTAAATTTTTAGCCTTAAGATATATATTTTTCGTATGATATTTTATAATATGTAATAGAACTTTTTATTACATTTATATTGTAATTTATTTTCTTTTAAAAATCTTAATTTGATTTTAATTGTATTTTCCTTACTTTTATTATATCCCTTATTATATATACGGCGGCTAGGTGGCCATTATATTGTTCACTATAATTATTATTAATGGGCAATGCCCCCAGAATAAAATTTATTTTCATTTCATATTTTCATTTTATTCATTTCATTTGATATCCCTTGCTGTCTGGGCAGGCAGAATTGAAGGGTTTAAGGATGAAGGAATTATGTTTATATTTTTTTTTCAGAAGTGTTAGGTAGCAAAATCTGAACATTTCAAAACAACTAGAAATATATATATATATATATATATATATATATATATATATATATATATATATATATATATATATATATATATATAAAGAAGATAGCCGCTACTGTTTCGGTTTCCAGAACTTTCCTTAATTTTCCATCTCAAGTTCTGAGAAAGAAGGTGTGAAAATAAGGTGTTTGGCTTTCGCGGATGATCTGGCACTTTTGGCGGAAAGTGAGAAGAGGCAGCAAATCAGATAAATGAACTGAAAGAAATAGCAGAAAGAGCCGGGTTAAAAATATCATTCGAAAAAACCGAAATAATGACGAATGACAAGGAAAAAAAATGGAAAAAAATCGAGACTAAATATGGTAAAATCAAGTTGGTGAATCAATTTAAATACTTGGGGGAACTTGTGAACTACAATGGGGGAGACTTGCAAGCAACGCATATTAGAGAGGTAAAATTGGATAGATTAAAGTTCTCAGTCAGGAGTTTTTATAATAAAAAAAATCTTTCCATAAAAGCCAAAATTAGACACTATGAAACAGTCATAAAACCTGTGATCCTCTACGGGGTAGAGACTATGGGATTTACCAATATGGAAACCTTGTTAAGGACGGAAAGAAAGATATTGAGAATGATATACGGACCGAGAAAAGTAGGGGAAGAATATCGATTAAAAAAGAACGATGGCCTTTACGACCTTTACCTTGGAAAACTTAGAATCATCGATGAGGAAAAGGAGATTAAATTTTTTCGGACACATGAAAAGAATGAATAGCAATAGATTAAACAAAGAAATATTTGATAAAGTGATGAAATTGAAAAATATAAAAGGTTACCCAGAGCAAATGAAAGAGGAAGTTAAAAAATTGGGTATCACGGAGGGAGACTACAAAGATAAGGATAGATTCGGAAAAATGGTTAAAAATATTAAAGGTTCTTGTAGCGGAGAAGAAGAAGCATGAAAGAAAGAAATGGACGGAGGAGAGAAAGAGGAAATGGGCGAAAAAAATGAAAAGAATTTGGGCAGAAAGAAGAAAACCTGAAAATGATATACGCGTGGTCCACCGTTGGCCTGTATCGCGATAAATAAATAAATATAAAGAAGATGAAGGGGCTAAGTAACATTTTCCTGCTAAATCTTTCTTTTTTTTTTTTTTTTAATAGCTATTTATTGAAACTTACTGTATACAATATAATGTCAAATACATCAATCAAATTCGATGGTAATGCTAAATATGACATGTCATTTGCTTTTAAAGAAACTACCATATTGGTAGAAATTATAAAGCTCTATAAAAAAAATGGTTCTATATTAGAATATATAATCTATCTTTTTTTGAGGCTCTTCGAAGGGTTATCAGGAATTGTGAAGCAACTTGTAATATTTTAAATATAAATTAATCATAATTTCGATTTCTTACATAATCCCTTCATATACCAAACCCTTTAATTACAAAGTTTAAACTAATAAAATAAAATTCTTCAAAAACCGCTAGTTTAAATTGAAAAAATAAATCTGAATGCCTACTTGGAGAAAAACCCTTGTGTGTAAATAGAGAATTAGTAGGTTTATTCATAGAATGTAAATATTTTGTCGGAAATCAACAAACGCTTTATACCTCCCTAAACAAGACTTTAAAAATTCGTAAATTTCATGTGGGACAAACCCAATAAAATATAAAATTACCAAAGCGATTATACTTTAAAACTCTTGAACGTGGATGAGGAAACGAGAATGAAAAAAAAAAACATGCCTGAAGGAGGGGTGGGAAGAAGGATGTAACATAAATACTTCTGATGGTGGAAGACGCAGTGCAAAATGGCGGTGAACTTCTCTGCATTCTACTAGATAATGGAGTCGTTCGTAAGCGGGAGGAGTTAAAATGTATAGCATCAAGCCTGCCCGATACTGTAACCTGCTCAAACCAGTTCTTTTTAATCTTTTTAACAAACTAAAAAACAAAAATGAATTCCAGTATCACACTTCCAGTACTCAGAAATATAATTCTCCGATTAACTAAGACGGTTCCTGTATGGACCATGGTGCCGAAATAACTGGATATATAACTGTTACATTGACCCATGAAATCGACAGATCATTTATAAACAATATTTCAAAAAATAAAAAGTTTCTCGAATTTTTATTTTTGATTGCGGATTTAAGGAAAAATACAGCCGCTCCATAGATTTTGTTTAGGTTAATTAAATTTGAAAAAGATGATTAGATTTTCAAGCAAACTACCTCTGTAGATTTTTTTACACACAAATTGACGTCAGATTCTAATTCAGCATTCTCAAAAACATTGAAAAACGTTTATTCAATAAAAACAAAATATATCATTTTTTTTATTGAACTACGTTCAATATACTTTTTTCACAAGAACCGACATCGGATTTGAATTCAGCATTAAAAAGAACTTTAAATGCAAAATTTCATCCAAAAATAAAAATTCGTAAGCTTCAAAATGTGCCAAGCCAAATGGTAGGCAATTTTTGTTTAAACTGACAAAAACATGAATCACACTTAGAAGCTTTAACGTATCAACTTCATTTTTTTATACAAAACATAGGGAGGTAATATTTTTGAAATGTCTTTGGTTTTATTTTCCTATCTGGTTTCAAACTCAAGTTAAAAATAAAAATGTTCTTAGGATTTGCCAATTTTTTTAATAGGTTTTCGTTGATCGAAATTCGCATTAATATACAACAAAAGAAAGCTGAGGTTCTCCTCTTTCCAGCGATACCAATGAATGAATTGTGTGACAAAGTATTAGCTATTTAAAGGAAAGTAAGAAGAGGGTGAAAAATGATACTTTTTATTTTTATTGAATAAACGTTTTTCAATGTTTTTGAGGGTGAGGGTTGAATTAGAATCTGACGTCAATTTTTGTGTGAAAAAAGTTATAGAGGTAGTTCGCTTAAAAATCTAATAATTTTTTTAGAATTTAATTAACCTAAACCAAAATCTATGGAGCGGCTGAATTTTTTCTTAAATTTGTAATCAAAAATAAAAAAAAATCATGGTGCAAGAATCATGTCGATATCATTTTTTTTTAAACTCGAGATATAAAATAAATTAATTTAATGCTATTTTTTTTTCTCGGCTTCTAGGACCCATTGGTCGGAACGGGAAAATACGTGTCTAATATTTTTTGACCAGAAACCTCACAAAAAAAATTGCCATCAAGATCCGTGATGTGATTGACTGATGATCCGGTCCATTTTTATTCTAGTTTACTCCCGAGGAAATCTCAGGTTACCCTTCTGCTTTCCTTTCATAGAACTTATAATGAATATATAACATTAAAAAAAGTTCTTAAAAAAAAAAATCCATTAAAGGCGGAGAATAATCAATCCTAATTGTATTTAAATGATTACTTCAAGTAAACCATAAAAATTCAATACAATGACATTTACAATAGCTTAACCACCTAGGGTGGTTTCATAGATAGGATGAGGATCATACGTGGTGATAAAACATTTCTTGAGATCGCTAGCATTCTCTGTAGAACGCATTATTTATTACTGCTCCTCATCACAAAATAAATTGGAAGTGACCAAGTCCAAGATCGATTCTACGCCCTTTAAACTGCGAACCTTCCACCTTACTCCACGATCAACAACGATAAATAATAATAAAATCAATATATAAAACATTAAAAATTAATCTGTTAAAGGGATGAAACTATATGAAAAAATTGTTTTGTTTTTTTCTGTACTATACCCACTTTTTATCAGAATGGAATATCATTGGTCGTCAGGAAAAGTTTCATTGTTATTTTTAATTGCATCGTATGATGAAATATTTAAATTGAAGTTAAAATTAGTAGCGTGAACTATAATGTATAAAGAATGAATGATAATCGCTATTAGGTGAGTGGGAAGTAATATATGTTAAGTTTAATAATAATGCAGTTCTAATGCCCCTTACCCTTTGGAGAGGCAGGCATAGGCGAAGGGCTGCATGACGAGGCCCAGCTAGCAGGAGACTGCAACAGTTATTAGCATAGCAGGGCGATGCATACACTATCACTTACCCCGCGACCGCCTGGTATTTAGCCCCTGGTCAACTTTGAACTTTGTAAGTTTGCCAACAGGACTTGATTAAGCCTCGTTTAGATGTTTCCTAATGAGGGTGAAGTACAAGGTTGAAGGGAATCGCGTGCTAGTTTCTCAGATCTCAGATGTCGCCAACCACAATCAGTGAAATACTTCAACCATATTTGTTGTTGTGGAGCGAATTCAAATCACGAGTAAGATACTGACCCTGAAGGAATGCGCATTTGAAAAGATCTTGTTGCAAATATACCGTCTTCTATTTTGAATAGATAAGATGAGCCAGTAAAAGTAAGAATGTGAAATCTGAAGATGACAGATATATTTCCGATGGCGAAAGAAATTTATTTCCACTGACGCCATTTTAGTAGGTACTGAAGTCCCAAGGACCGTGATTCGAACTGATCATTTCTTTAAACAAGATTACAGTAAAGCTGTATAACAGAAATTCTTATCATAAGTTCAAAACTGGATAAAATAAAATAAAGAGTACAACTTACAGCAATATTATCAGGTATCTAATCTACAAGTCTTTTTTTTTTTTTTTTTTTTTTTTTTTTTTTTTTTTTTTTTTTTTTTTTTTTTTTTTTTTTTTTTTTTTTTTTTTTTTTTTTTTTTAAATGGTACTAATTCAATTCAATATTTATTGTGATGAATAAATGTAAAAAATGTTCAAAAATATTTAATTTGATTATTCTAAACTTACTTTATTCTATTCTATATTAAAACCAATATAGGAATACGCCTCACAAAGTTCTGGAATAGTTAAAAAACACACATCCGAAAAATACAGAACTTCTAGTCAAAGACAAAATGACTTATAACACAATCAACAATCAACATTGTTGGTCAATGATATATCAACACAGACTAACGTCTGCACATGGTACAAGATCACATCCATAGCTTCCATCAAAAACTCTACGCACATATCAAGACATATAAGCCATTGCCTCGAGAAAAATATCTTAGAGTTGGTTGAAGGATCAACTAGATTAAAGTTCATTAAATAAGATGCAAGCTTCGTTAGGTGCTTAAACAATATTTTCTAGCCCTTCATGCCTGACATCTTTCATATAGACATCAACTTTGCTTGTTGTCATGGGATAAGTGACAGATGTGGATATAAATAAAATAAAGACGAATTTGTAGATCCTCAATTGAAATAGAATATTATAATAATGATTTTAATAAAATATTCTAAATGGTGATTTAACGATGCCATGGTTTAACGCCATCTGGATCTCTGTCCTATTCTTCTTGGAGAATAAATATGTTACAATGGGGGAATGTTCAACCACCAACAGAATAATCTCATAGAAATTTTAATAGGCCAATGCATAAAAATGGGCTTGATCCAAAAAGTATTCATTAATATCTAAATAAACCATCGGTCTATATAAAAGATAAAGTTTATAAACCGATACAATTTATAAATAGAATTACTAAATATGGAAAAATATATGAAAAGTATTGAAGGTGGAAATATTTTAGAATGTATCAAAGAGAATCATTGACTTCATTCATCCAAGAGTAGCTCATTCATTATCCAGTTCCACGCATCCTTCTAACCTACCTCGCTGATTGAAACGGACTAATTGTAAATATTTATTATTGGACTTCTGGCAATGGCCAGCTTCTCGACTCAAGTCCTGTACGAATATGCTCTAACGCTCTCTCTCAATCTTCACTGGATTATAAGCAGCTAAAAGAACAGCGCTGGGAATTCTTTGAACCCGACTTACCATCCAAACCGATCCAAAGGGGGCAGGCTTGGATCGGGGTTTTCTTCAGGATTCTTGCAAATATTGTATATTAATTTAAGATTATTTTCCTTATTCTTTCCCAATTTCAACAATTATAAATGAATCTTTGTTTACCATATTACTCGTTACCCTTGAGTGAGGCAGCTTGTCATTATTTAAAAATAAAAATATTTTTAAAAAACAATAATAAAATAAATAAATATTCTGATAGAGTCAGATGGTTAGGATGGTAAGAAAGGTTGAAACGGAATTTTAAAAATTTAAAGACAATGAGGTCGAGGTATATTGAAATTAATATGTAGGGTTTTGTTAAAGACATAATTCAGAGAGAGAAGCCATTCACTGTAGTAAGGAGGATTTTTGAAGCATTGAATGCGTTTGATTTTCTACTTTTTTGCTGGCTTCCACGGAATAAAGTTCATAAATACCATAAATAAATATTTAAAATATATATATATAATATATATATATATATATATATATATATATATATATATATATATATATATATATATATATATTGAAGGTGGTATATATTTGAGTAAACAAGCGTGAAACATGGACTTCTTTCATTCATAGGTATCGAATAAAAAAAGAAATAATTTCGTTTTAATTGGTATATAAATTTGTTCAAAACGTTAATAATTCTTTAGTTACGACAAGATAACTCATAAGAGACGTTATTAAGATATGGGGAGTAATAAAAAAGATAGATAAGAGACCACCGAGGGAAGTGATGACAAAAGCAGCTGACCGCGATGGGTCGGTGAGATCTGAGGGCCAGCTGATATCGATCCCCTACAGCTGGGCCCCCCGCCCTTTGACGACAATTTCATTCATCCCTTCCAATTGCCCTAATTATAAATTAATTACCTTACATATAATATTTAAGTTTAATTAAATTTATTGAAGATTAATGAAACATCTGAAATAAATAATGTAATTAACTATAACTTCATTATAGCATTTTGAAAAAAAATGCTTAATTTTTATTTATTTTTTAAATTAAATTTCTTTTAATGCGTAAATTTATAAGCGTATTTCGTAGAATAATGTTAGAAAAATACTGGGAAAAAAAAATTATATACTTATAGTATGTACATACTCCATGAAATCATAAAAGGACAGTGGGTCTTATTTACATCAAAGCTACCAGTTACTTGCCAGTTCTCAGCTCTCAGTCAACATAAAGAAATAATTTTTTCAAATAAAATTGTAGTTTTGTATGCTATCTCTTTACCCCAAACAAAACCCGTTGTCTGGAAATTAATCCAGGATTTCAGGTTTAATATTTATTTATAGAATTTCAAACCAATACCTGATATTATTATTATAGAGATTACTTATCAGGTTTTGGTTGTGGTAAAGATATAGCATACCAAACTACAGTTTTACGTGAAAAATTATTTCTCTATCTTGACTGAGAGCCTGATTTTGATTTTTTTTCTCGGCTTCCAATGCTCATTGGCGGCTATAACTCTAGTTTAAATCTATTAAAGGTCCCTACTCCCCACACAAAAATCGGAATTCAAGTCTGTTAGTTAATCAAGTACCAAGTAACTACTTGATAGACACCCAAAGATTATAGCTGCTCTGAGTCAGCAGGACTCATCCAACTTTGACCTATATGTCTTTCTCCACAATAGACCTTCCGTAAGCCCCGGAAGGCTACACCCTAGTCCACCTCACGATATCCGCTTAAAATTTACACTTGGATCATCACTTCCATGCCCGGTAAGTGTGAGCTGCCTCCAGTAAACTGAAGGCCCTCACATATCGGAGGGATGGGGTAATTGCCTGAGATACCCGTGCAACGTGATTTTTGTTGGAGAATAGTCACCCATCTAAGTGACCTATTTATAATATCTATAGTCATAAAATGATAAAACAACAGCTCTAAACATGTTGTGTATATATTGAAATGTATATAACTCCCATGAGAATATCTCAAACCTGAATACGCACATCCTTAACCATGGATCATAAGGCTGGGTCTATGATTTCTATTTCTCTAAGAATGACTCATATAACTATTATAATAAAACCATTATCGAAGGAAATATAAATTTCCTTTATATAGAGGATTGGAAAATAAATCAGAAGGAACATCATTGTATCATCAATCGTAGATAAATGCCAATAAATATTTTCTTGACAGCGTATCAATAAAGTTGAGCTTATAAAATGGCAGGAGTACCTCGGATTAACACATTGGCATATCAATAAGAAAGAAAGAGGAAGAGCCCGAGGGTGGAAGAGTGTTCTGGATAAGTCAAGCCTTCGGTAGCTCCTAAGGCTACCATAACTTTTAACTGATTTATCGCCCCCGACGCGGGAGTCTTTACAAATTGTTTTAACCCATCACGGGCAGGCTGTACGAAAAAAATGGCCTAATAAATTATTGAGGGAAATATCTAATTGAAAATTATACCTCCCTAATGATATGTTTGCTTTCACTCATTCCGAGAGCGGCAAGCGGTGGTTAAGCGGCAAATTCATACCCTTTTAATTAGGTCGTTTGAGGAGTAACGGTTTCTCTTCCACGGTGAATCCATCTTCCCGTTTTCAGTGATAACATTTTGAGTTGACACTGGTATCCTATAATTTTTCGTAAAATATATTATCATATAATGCACCTATAAATTCAATTTGATTACCATATTTCTTTTCGTTTCTAATTATATATTTGAACCTGCCACCAACTGACATGGTAAGGTAAATATAAAATTGTAATTAAAACCATGGCATGACAGACGTAAGGAAGGGCAGTATTAAGTAGCCCCCTTAACCAGACATAAAAAGTAACAGTAATTCACCAAAGGATATCTCACATCAATCTCCTTTTTAGACTCATCGCTGCAAGTTCATGGCATTTCAAATGAAACCATATCTTTGATTTTTGTGTTTTGTGTTTTATTTGATTAATATTACAAACTGCCTAACTCAAGGGCTATAATTTATATATATATATATTGCTATACTAATTTTTTAAAATTTAATTCAGGTATATAAATGTAATGTATGTACAATCGCCAATAGCATGTGCTGTACTATATAAGTAAATGTCTCAAACCGTAAAAACAATACAACATTTCTCAATTTAAATTTTAAATATATCTTTGCAGACACTTAATAAACAAAAAAAGATCAAATAGTTTTAGAAACTTTCAGAAAAGAAAATATAATCCAAAGCAAAAATTACTATAAATTCTTACATGGCATACTTGTACATAAAGTCACAATACAATAGAACAACATTGAACATTAAATTATGTAAAATGGATGAAGTAAATAAATAATATTTATGTTTTTATAAATAGCAAATATGTAGAATAGAATATAATAATAATTTTATTCTGGGACAAAGTCCCTTAAGAATAACAGATAAGTACAGATATAAATAAATTAAATCTGGTCAGAGACATAATAAAATAAAAAAGTGAAGAAAAACAATAATATAATAATGACAAGATGTACATAGAGGATAGTTAAATATACAGAAAAGAAAGTAATATAACATTCTACAAATGAGGAAATATTGTTCATGGAAATATTTTCTACGGAAAATGGGATAAAGCCAATTTTCTAAACAAGACAAAAAAAATGAATAAATTTAAAAATAATATTCATATTGAAAAAAAAAAAATACAATCATATTGATGCACACAATATTTACAAGCAGTCTGGGGAACCCTAAACCTAGCCTGTTTACACAGCAACACTGATGGCAAAATCCAGTGGAGGAACAGTGGCTCAGGTTTGAGTCAGAAGCTGGCCATTGCCAGAACTCCAACTAAATAAATATTAACAAAAGTCTCAGTGTCCCAGCCGTTTTAATCAGCGATGTGGGGTTTAAGGTTGAGTGGTACTGGCCAAGCTGGAATTTCGAAAATGAAACGGAGGAAAATAAGTACATTGAGATCCTTATTTAGGGTGTCGTCAGAAAACTTGTGTCACAGATGGTATATAATGGCAGAACTAAATTTGATCAAAATTAAATGTTTTTCTTATATACCAGACTTCAGTTTGACAACCCGAGCCAACGTTGTAAATCAATAAATATATATTTTTTTAATTGAATGAATGGTCTCAAATTCACTGAAAACTCATGAATACATCGACAAGGGTAGATAGTGACGATATATGACTTATGACAGAGCCACTAGATTGAAATGCTCTGGGAAAGAAATGGTAATAACCCGCTAGTGCCTATTATGACAAGAATGCGTTGGACCTATATGTAGGTTATATCAACTGCGTATTCGGAAAAACTGGTCAAGGATAAACAAAGTTCCCGATTAGGTAGCGGAAAGTTCAAAAGGAAATAAAGAAGTTGAGTGAGAAACTGGACGGTGTTGACAATCCAGGAAAATTGATAAACTATTTACGAGTGTGCTTATACATAGATTAAATTACTTACAATATCGTATACAATAAAGACATAAATAACTGAATTAAATCGGTAAATAATCTGTCCTTTCTGATTTATTCGAAACGGATATAAAAGTGATACCAACAACAATACAATTAAAATAATAACATCTATTTTATCCTTTTACTTATATGGATATAGATATACATATAATACATACATAACTATACAAGTATATACAAATGTGTGTCGACCAATCTACATTTTTATCGATTGTGACCAGAAAAAAAAATTATTATGATGCTTTCGTTATTTAACTATTTAATTCGTCATTAATATTCATCACTGAATATAGGTTAGCTTACAATTCCAATTCTCCTATGTTTAGTACATATAGGATGGACTTATTATTTCTCAAACCTGATAATGTCCTTTTTACAGTTGATCGGTCCCTTATCAGCAAATGTCGCAGCTTTGTAACTTAATATGTTCTGATCGAAACATATTTTCAATCATAAAGCTATCAGCATAATAATAAACTATATTATGTTAATTATTAACATTTCACCGTTGTTCAAAACTATAACATTTTTGCAATAATATAAAATTTAGACAAAACATACTTCGTTTTTTTTCGGATATATAATTCAAGTAAAACCAGTAAGGTTATGGAAGAAACTTATAAAGAAGTCCGAAGTCAAATTATAATTAATTATCATATATTAATTATTATAATATCAAATTATAATATTTATAAGGCTTATAATATTATAGAAATAAATAAACAAATAGATAATTATACATATATATAGCGGTATGTATACATCAGAACATAGACCAATACACATGTAAGAATTTATTTAAATGTTGAAATTCATCCAAAATACTTTTCAACATCTAGAATAAATTTACTTGAATTTACAAAACATTGATGTTGAATTCAGTGACCGTTCCTATGAAGGCAATATGAGTCCTTGTGGTAGGTTACTTTCTTTATAAACATTTTTATAAAATTGATATATGTTAATTACACTCCTGCCTATTTTATTATATTGTAGTTACTATATCACTTCATATTAATTTTTCCATAAAAAAAAACCAAAAAAAAAAACCGTACCGCTACAAACAATGAAGTGTCTCTGGTCAGTACTTGGTAAGGGAGTTTTGTGACAAACATGGAGTTGACGCGGTCACAAATAAATTTGATTCCATTTATAATATATTCTATTGAAAGTAATTATGTGATACAAATATATTTTTAATGATTAGTCGCAAGTATATATAAAGATGATATTCAGAAATTCAGTAAGGAGAAGGTTAAAACATTTTTTAACATTAAAGACCGTTCAAGTTAAAAGATGGACTATGGAGAGCCATAAAAAAATTACATAAATTTGTAATTCAGTGTTTTTTGTTTTATCATTTAGTCACGTGTCGTTTTGTTATTTTAGCCCTGAAGTTTTCTTTTTTCAATTCCAAAAGTTTTATTGAATAAATATTACAAGCTGCCTCTTAAAGGGAAATGCATAATATGTACAATTAAGCACAATTAAATTAAATAAAAATAAGAATAAAAATCCTCTAACAATATAAGATATTATACAATTAAAGTACAATACAAAATAAAAATACAATAAATAATAAAATAAATCGTGGAATAAAAATATAAAAAATAGTAATAATAAAGGAGCAAAAAAAAAAAAATTAAATAAATTAATAAGCACAGTCACACTATATATACAATCTACACAAACATCCAGGAAAACCCCAAACCAAGCTTGTCCCTCAACTTATGGGAGGGCAAGCTAGGCCCCCAGTAATCCCAACGCTCTTCTCTCAGCAGCATCGCCAGTGTGAAAATCTAATGGAAGCTGAGAAGGAACACCTCAGTCGCTCAGGACTTTAGTAAAGAAGCTGGCCATTGTCAGAACTCCAATACTATATAACTATTACAATAGGTCTCGGGGCCATTGCCGTTTAAATCTGCGAGGAGGGTTATAAGGATGTGTGAAGGTTGATAATGAATGTGCCAGAGGGTTGGGATGGTTGGAAAGGTTTTGATGGATTTGGAGAATTTAAGGGTATTAGGTCAAGAACAAAAGGTATATTGAGATCATTATGTAGGGTTTTGTTGGAGCAAAACATAATATGGAGTATTTACAATAGTACGAAGGACTTTGGATTGAATGCGTTTTATATTTGATTGTTTAGCTGTCCCCTACAGTTCAAGTCCATATGTCAAAGTAGGGTTGGTGATGGTTTTGTATATGAGGAGTTTGTTTTCAATGGAAAGATGAGATGTCATATTTAGTAGTCTGTACAATTGGCTGAAGCGTCTATTAAGTTCTTAGCCCTGAAGTAGACTTGTAAAGCAGGTCGACACGTTGGCACTCAATAAAAAGTTATTTTTTAACTTGGAAGTGTTTATTATTACCACTTACCGTACCCCAGACTATCTTGCTGATATATACATCACACAGTCACTAAGCTATTTTTAAATATGATTACATATACACTGTATTAACAGCTAATTTAAATCAAGTTATTATATAATGTTAATTATTTGTATAGTAACATTAGTTATATAGCGTATTAGATTCCATGCATAATTTAAAAAATCTACACAATTATATAAAAGGACAAGCCATTTTTCGTTTGTGATCATTAAGCACGGAAACAACTGAACCAAATTTTAAACACATCATCTTTATAGTTCCAGGAAGGTTTAGTAATAATAAAACCAAACGATTTTCAATTAATTTCCTATTAAAAAAGCGATAATATGTGGATAGCAGTGAAGTTTGAAAATTGGCCGATAGGTGGCGAGCGCAATTCTACATGAGTGGTTACAAAGGCAATATGGAACTTGAAATTGATAATAAAATTTACCTAAACTCAAAAGAGTTATTAAAAACAATTTAATCATTTGGTGCAACATGTGAATTCCAGTGAAGTTTGATAAAAATTTAAATGTACAACGTTGAATTACAGAAACAGGTTTGCCACACTTTCATGTTAGATTAGAAATTAAAATATTACCAGATGAAAAAAATAAAATTATTTCTTCCGAATGAGCATTATTACCAAATCAAAATATCCATCCTTTGCTTTTTGATATTGTGTGTAAAAATGTCATCCATGAGCGTTTAATTGTAAGAAATGATAATGCAGTCCATTATCCGCAAGAATTTCTTAATAGTCTGTCTATCAGGATTACCAACCTATAAATTAAAATTTAAATTGGATGCCAAATTATACTTTTACATATCCCTCACCTATTCAATGCAATTTTAGTAAGGTTAAAAATTACTTCTATACGTAAAAATATTGAATAATGCTCAATTGCACACTTCAATACAAGATATTTATCGATAAACAAATGAGAAAACAATTATTATTTAAAATTACTCAAGTTCTTTACTTATGATAGCGAAGCCGTGACGCTAGTATAAGATAAAAGATTCTTTTATGACGAAAAATGTAATTAAAATAAACCATATATTATACATATATTTTTTAAATACCAATATCTATGTTGTTTCTCATCCTAAAATACAAGAGAATTTGAGCTGAAAATAGAAACCCCCGCATACTAGAAAGTCGATCCCCTAGAGAATACCAGAACAGCTTTTAGAAACGATAGACCCAGTGTCGGTCGATCACACCATTTTTCACACCCGCTGTCTTTCTCTTGTTCTACCCTCCTAGTAAAAGATATAAATATTTAAACGAATAATGCTTTTAAATAAATGGGCTAATGTTCCATATATAATTGGAAAAAGAGTTTCACGCTTAGATCATATTTTATAACTTCAAACTGACATATTTTTAAACTTTGTCCTTCTAGAATTAGTACAGAAACAAAAACAAAAACAAACCCTAATTAAATTAACATGCTAAAATTATGCCTCAGAGAGCATTAATTAATAATAGATTAAACATTGAAATTAATTATCTTAGTTTACATATAAATGCAAAAAATAACCAAATAGGCTAAAAAGTTTCTTCTACAACACCAAATATCAATTTTACGAGATAGACAATTTAAAAAAATATTTTTATCGGAAGGTTAGGGTTATGTCACAATTTTGCGAAAATACAATCTAGTTCATTGGATAAAGAATCTATGTGTAGAAGTGTTAGGCAGCAAAATCTGAATATTTTAATAACTATAAAAAGAGATATGAAGAAGATTAAGAGGCTATGTAACTGTCCTGCTAAAGGAAAATGCAAAAAAAAAAAAAGTTTGAACATATATCACCCAAAATTGAGTTTTATTACATGACCCATTATCCACCAACCCTTTCAATTATTTAATACAATTAAAGAATCAGAGTATATTATAGTAGGTGAATAATTATAGATATATATAGAAATTGTTTCTTTATTTTTTATTGTTTATCCATTAGAATAATGACCTTAAATCGACCTTAAACAATAAAAAAAAATGCAATTGTGTTTTCATTTTTTGAATGCTCCTAGTAATTTGACCTAGGAGTATTACAAATCCCCAGTTCCATTGTATGGTAATATTGAACTGATCGTTGATTTGATAAGAGTCAGTATTAACACTGCATTTTTTTTTAAATACAAAATAATATAAAATTTAAATTTATTTTAAAAAAAATAATCGAAATATATATTTTTTGTTAACATGTACTTTAATATTAGAGAAGTAGTACTATCTCTTTTTGATGGAGGATTTACAGGAAGGTCGGGGCGGGGGTTAACCACCGTCTTAGAAATCGATATTGATTTAGTCAGGTCCAAGGTCATCGGGTATTATGAAGTATTAGAAAAAAAAAAAGTGGAATTTAATAAAATATCAGTATTATTAGAGTATCTAAGTAGGTAGTCGTGATAACACTAAGGGATGTATTGAGGAATCGGGTTCGAAGCGGGTCTGGATCTCCGGGAACGACAGGGAAAGTGGAAGGGAGCCGGGGGTGGCTATCGACCGCCTCCAAGGTGACGTCACTACCATGACGCCGTCAGGAGTGACGTCAGCTAGCGGCAGCCCAATGGGGCGGGAGGCGAGAGTGACGTCGACCGTGACGTCGCTGGTAAGGGGGGGAGGGCAGAGACGGATTTTATATCAGCGACCGCCTAGTGGTAGGGAGCCGCCAGTCGTTCGCGAGTCAGTGACTGTCTGTGTGCTAGCCTGAACAGGAGGAGTCCCAGCTCTGGAGCCAGCCTCACCGAAAGGTACGTCCCAACAACTTCCACGGCCGTACCTCATATATCTCTGTGTGCCGTACGATATGTTCCGGTCGCGATGAGCTCTGATAGAGATATGAACGAGATAATAGCGCGAGTATGATCAACTGGGCTCAGAATCACTGCAGCAGTGACGCGAACAACAACCGAACTCCGAACCACCCGGGACCAGGACTTAAAAAGAGAGGATTTGCCTTTAGTAAGTGGGAAAAATAACAAATATTACTTGCTTTACTAACAGACTAACAATTGAGCTGTTGGGGTAGTTTGTGTATCCTAATTGTCGCTTCACTAACCCCCCGCACCCTGCGCCACCGGCACTTCGCGGCCGTTCTTTCTTTCATTCAAAGAGTTTCAAAAGTTTATAAGATCTATTTTATTTTACTAACATACCATTTAGGCAAGAAATTAAACAGTGACTGTTGTAATATATATAAGTCAACAGCAGTGATATTAATTGCGAAAAAAAAATTCTGTGTTGCGTATTTAATTCACGTTGAATCATCTGTCAGGCTTGTAATTTAATTTAAGACACTTTGGCACTAATGTAAATATGCATAAAAATAATTTAAAAATAACAACCCAATGCTCGTGATTCCAATATATTTTCTGATGTATTTATATTGACGCTAATAAACAATTTAAATTTTTAAAATTATAAAATGAATTTAAGCGCTATTTATTTTAATGCTGGTGAAGTATTCAAGAAGGATCCAAATGACATTATCGATTAAAGTTTAAAATAATCGAAATGATAGGAAACCAATAATCCTGTTGTTTAAATAAGCAAATAATTGATATATGTATATTTAAGAAAATAATATGTAGAAGGTATATCGCGAAATGAAGTAAAATTAGAGATTACATTTCTGTATCTAAACTGAAATAAATCGTGAATTCAATTGAAAATCCTAAAAAAACGACTAATCTTTTATTCCATGCCATAAAGTGATGAACTGTAATTTAATAAGAGCTGTCGTAGACGGCGTAGTGGCCGGCATGATCCGCAAGCCATTGACGGGGAGATACCGTTCCCCTGCCTACACCCTACGCCTACACCGGTACCCCTGTCCAACGGGAACAATTCATTTTTATTTTACATACCTCCCTCTGAGCTGGGTACTTACACCCACCCACAGCAGAGAAGATATCGCTTTCAGTTTAAATGAAATCGAAACTTTACTGAAAGTATACCCAGAGAAGATTTTAAAAAGAAACCAATTACAAATTTTTTTTCGAAATTAAAATTTAATATGAATATATCAGTGTACAAATATATCTTCGATTAAGTGAACTATGTTGTTGTTCTTAAAAGTGCATTTCGGATTCATATAAAAATGTAAGTAGATTTTTTAAATTTTAAAAATATGTACCTAATAAGCGTATACGAAGTTAGTAAAATCTGGTTTCGAAGGTAAAAAATTGAACTATAAGAATTTTAATTATAGATCCGCACTATACTCTGTAAATATTTTTTCGTCTTTCACAGAATCCGAGAGATGAACTTTGATCGAATTTGATAAATTGAGAAATTGTAGCTCTTTGATGATAATCATTCAATCATTCTATACATTTTTGAATTATCATAGAATACCGATATTTAAATGGCGAAAGGCAAAAAGAATTCTAACCCTTATTTCTTTATATTACGTTTGATTTAATAAATGAAGTCGGAGAATAAGAAAAAAAATAACAGCATACATTTTTGAAGTAAAGAATGATAATAAATTTAATTTGAGACACTTTGGCACTAATGAAAATGTGCATAAAAATAATCTAAAAATAACAACCTAATGTTCGCGATTCCAATCAATTTCCTCAATAGATTTTTTATTGACGAGACGTAAACTAATGAGTAATTAAATTTTTTTTTAAATATATAAATTGAATTTAAACACCATATATTCTAATGTTGGTGGTACGGATTCGGGATGGATCCAAATGAGATTATCGATTAAAGTTAAAGAATAAGAGAAAAAAATTACAAGATAGTAAAAATAATATTGTAATATATTCACTTATGTATGATAGTTCTGTAAATTAAACGATAAAAATTTAAATTAAATATGTAAATATAATTTTTAATTCAATATCTGTGGCCCATGACAAAATATTATGACTTGAATGAAAAATATAGTACTATATAAAATATAGAGTTATGAAACACACAATAGAACAAAACTAACTTTGTCTCTAAGCCAATCCGTGCAAATTGTGCAAATACAGCAACTTGATAGGAGTTATTAAATAATCAAATCATATTATAATTTAAAAAAATAAAAATAAATAAATATATATACACACACACACATATATATAGATAGATATATAGATGTACATAGATATACACGTATCTATAACGTTAGATTCAGTGAGATATTCATCCCCTAGTAACAGAGAATACTCTGTGACATGGGTAACAGAACACATGAATGAAAGTTCAACATTTCAAGGGATAACTTGTTAGTAGAATAACTATAATTGTCATTGATATAATTTGATTACGAATGCATACATTCATTCATTATTAATAAAGTTATCGGAGGAAAACGGGTCATGTGGTTAGAACTCACGTGGGGCGGAGCGGTGACGTCGATCGGGGGTGGCGAGTGACGTCATTGCCGCAGTAATGACGCCGCCGTTCGATAGACCGCCCTCGACCTCCACATTACACATTCACGGCCGCCCCCAGCCGTCTATAGATTCACCAGTACATGAGCATAATTCAGCAAAATGTATGCATGGATTCAATGCAATTGCTAATGCCGTTTAAGGGGATGAAAATGCATATGAAGGGTTGCAGAAAATCACGAAGATCGGACGGTTAAATATATTTGTAAGGAACTTTATACTTTCAGAACTTACACAATATGTACAAAACACGAAAAAGATTTCTTGAACATCAATCGCTAGGTATTTTCGTGATTAAATCAATATTCAGCAATTATTTGTGAAATGGGCATTTCATTCAAAATTGTACATAAAAAGCTAAATATAAAAATAAAATATATAAATATATAAAGTAACCAAGGTGCAAAGATTCTTTTTAGAAAACAGTTATTAAAATCATTATACATTTTAAATAAAAGGACATAGATTTTCGAAAATAAATGAATGTACAAAGTAGTCTTCAAGACAACCATATAAAAAGTATAATAAATGCGGGAAAAAATACAGTAATCTTCCAATCATCTAAAACTGCAAAAAAAAAATAATATAGTAGATTTGTACGTAGAGGTGTAAATACGATCAATAATGCATGTATTTACTAACAAATAAATATAAGCATTTATTAGTTTTGATGAAATTTAAAATAAAATATTACTATCGAGTAAAATTAATTAATCAAGATTTATTTTTCGGCATGTTAGTATTCTAATGCTATTACTTATGTATTGATAGATGTATTTTGAAACTATACTATAGTTTAATGTGAAAATTAAGATTTCGAAGGCGTTTGTTTTCTTGTAAACTGAAAGTCATCCGAAAATGATTACTTACCGTATATTAACAAAGACTATGACAAGTATCTTAGCCATGATAATTTTAGATTTTCTTTTATTTTATTTTTTCTTAATTATCCAGATACTTTAAAATTAAAAAGATATATTCTTAAACTAAAATTATACCGATAAAATAGTAATTCTAAAAATTTACAAATAAATGTGCATTTCAGAAAAATTAGAATGATTATACTGAAACGATAAATAATGATAAATACAAAGTAAATCTCTATATCATATACAATATAATTTATATTATGAAAATTATAAGGTATTTGCTTAGTAACGAATACATCATTAGCTTATCGATTATCAAGTAGTTATATTTAGAAATACCTCTATACTTTATAAATATATATGGGACTCCTTATTCAAATAAAACTTGACAAGATAAGAAATTCTCAAGTGCATTGTAATTACATATATCAGATCGTGTAAGATTTTTCATCTGTTCAGATATACATATTGGAACACTAACGGTATGTAACAGTGGTCATTCTTCCTTTTTTTTCTATTTTCTTTTATTTTTGTTCTTTTTCTTTTTTGGAAATCCCGGTGATCTGATATACTGTATACAAATTATAGTTTACAAACAGGAAATTCTGGAGGTAAAAGTGGTTGGAGAATCCAACCACACAGAGTGGTCACTGGATCGGCATTTCCGTAATGTTTCCTCTTGAAGAAAATAATTAATTAATTTCTTGTTTTGAAACAATAGAAATTATTGCAAGGTAAATAAACATATTTAAAAGCACAATATTAACATTTTTAATATTTATTTATTTATTAAGCTTCCTCCGTACATAGAGTTACGGATGTGTATGTAAAACATTTTTGTAACTCTAAAAACAAGATTTCCAAATAACAATTATTAAATTCGAAAATTAATACATTCACTGTAATGTTGAAAATAGCGAGGAGTAACAAAGTAGGTAAAAAAAAGAAAAATAAGTTGCCTAATCAGCAACAAACTTCTGAAGGATATTTCGTTTCGTGATTGGTTCTTGTATTTTCCACAAAATTATAAACAGACAAACTTAAAATAATCTTGAATTGTAATATTAAATAGAATTAAACTCTTCATCGTCAATTAATATAAGTATTTATATTATATAGTTTTTATGCTCAGTTTTCTTGAAATTTCAATAATAACCACTTGTATTTTGTTATTTAACAAGTAATCATTTCGATGCCAATATATTTTTTTTATAAATTTGTTAATAATTGTTGACTTTGAGTCGTTTAATTTTAAAAGGTCCATTAACGGAATGAATGAAATAATTAATAATTAATATTTAAATGAAAATTAAACTCTTCCCTGAATCGTAATTAAAATACGTAAGAACGGGAAACGGTTATTTCTGCCAGTAGGGAAATTTTACAAATTGTACTGTTATTGACAATTTATATATTTTATTTTAATAAAAATATGAGAATTAATTTGTAAACAAAAATTTATCATTTTATTATCTACTTCATAAACTTGATTCAACTTTTGACTATTAATAATACATTATTTATCTTTAAGGAATTATATAAAAATAGCGTACTAATATAACAAAAACAACCCAGAGTGTACTTAACACAACCTACAGACGTTTCATATTTACTTATTTTTATCACAATTTCTCTTTTGATATATTTTTTAATAGAATTAGTAAAGGCAAAAGGCAAAGTAATGAATGTTGTTTCCAAGAACTTTTGTCAAAAAGTTCGGGGACATTAGACCAATCATGTTAGATTTAATTTTAAAATAATCAGAATTTTATTTTATTTCATATTATTTGAAAAAATATATTACAGTTACTTTTTTTACAAAAGATATTTGTTGTTATTATTTATTTTGAAGTGTTGATATATGGTAAAAGAAATAAATAAGTCATTACCAGAACTAAGTTGGCAAATCCAAAATTTTAAATTTTCTGCGGAATTTTAATTTTGAAAATAGGTATTATTTTTTTATTTGTTTTTAATAAAGTTCTAGTGCTTTGAGTGAATTCTAATCTCAAAAGATATAAAGTAATCAAGCTACAGAAATCCATTATATATAACAGTTAATAAGATCATAATATATTATAAATAATAGGATATTATTTTTTTTCGAAAGTACGTGAAATGTACAAATCAGTCTTCACGACAATCATCTAAATATTAAAAAAAAATTAGTAATAATACGCAGTGATGTATATACGATGCATGTATTTATTAATTAACTAATAACTATATGCTTTTATTGTTTTTGATAAAATTTAAAATTTAATATAATTATCGGGAAAAATCAATTGTGTATGTTTTATTCACTGTTCACTAACACTTTAAAAAAGCTAACTATCGGCATGTCAGTTTTCTAATTTTATCACGAATTCAGAATGTATATATTTTAAAATTAATAGTTTTATTTTCTGGTGGACAAGAAGTCTTATCCAAAAATGGTGTATTACCGAATATCAACAAAGTATATTCTAGTATCTTGGCCATGATAATTAGTAATCATCCATCACATCCATTTACAATTTTCTTGAAGAAAATTATATAAAAATTCTTATAAATTCAAAAAAAAAAAAAAAAATTATATAAAAATATAAACGTATTAAATTGTACGTGGAGGTACTAAATTTATATGAGCAAAACACAGTAGGCTACAGATAAGGAAGAAAAGTAGGAATCAAAGGAACATAAAGTGAAATATGTATCAATTTCAAAATTTATTTTTATGAAATACATTACGGACTTCCGGACAGTTCGCGAGAACAGGCAGACTATCCGACACGAACAATCCGGACGACGGAAAGGGAATGAGAGGAGTAGGGAGGGACGGAGCGGCCCAGTGGTGGTAGTACCAGGGACCACCGCCAGGCGGCTCCACTCACTAGGTCACTCGGCCGTGACTATACCGTTACCTGTAAGCGGTACTGTACTCTCTTCTACACATCCCCACCATATCCTGTAGTCTGTATCCATCCGTCCTTCCAACTTTAGGAATAAACCTTAATTACAATCAAAAATATATCAACGTAATACACCAATCCAATAACAATTCAGTGAATGCAAATAGTTGGGAAATGCAAAAATCTATGCGCTCTGATTGCAGCCATGCACAATTTCTAACTCATTAGCTAATATTATTAACCAAATATTATCTAATACTAGCATGCCCCTTTGCGGCTTCGTCCGCTCTCATAAATACAGATCGATATGTTTATCGATAAAAAACTTGTATTGAAGTACGGAATTTATCATTATATCTTGAATAATAGTTTAAGGTATGGCAGTAATTTTTAACCTGGTTAAAAGTACGTAGAACCATAATTAAGCATCAAATTTGGCAAAAATAATTTTATTGATCCTTCTGGTTGGATTTTAATTTCTAAATATAAAATCATGAGACAGTGTGGAAAACCTCGTTTCTGGCACTCAAGACTATACATTTGAATAATTATTATAGTAAAATTTATTATTATAAATCCTCCTAGAACTAGATGTAGTTCAAATTTGATACAGTTGGGTTTAATAGTTTAACCATTGCTAACCATTGCAGAATAACCACATATCGGTTGATTTTTAAACTGCACTGGGATTCACATGTCACTCCATATATTTATAGTTTTTCTAATAACAATGGAATTTAAAATATGTAAATTTTATCATAAATTTCTAGCTTTATATAACACCGTACTTTTGTAACCTATCTCCAACTGTGTTCGCCACTTGTATCGGTCGATTATCAAACTTCACTGGCAATATAACTGAAAATCTTTAAATGCTGCTAAACCTTCCTTGAACTATAAAGATAATGAGATTAAAAGTTTGTACAGATTAGTTCATTAGTTTTTGCGGTTGGTAATCACAAACGAAAAATGGCTTGTCCTTTTATATAATAGTATAAATTATTCAAATAATCACTAAAAACTGAAAGATTCAATCATGATTAAATTAGGTGATTTAAATTAGGTATCCTAAAAAGATCAATTAAATGTAATTAAATATACAAATAATAAAACTTCTGCACTAATAATTAAATATTATTTTAACGCAGAAAATTTCATGTTGTTAGTTACGCAAACGTAAAATAATGTTGTTTTTTTATAAATGGTAATGGAGGGCGCCGGTTAAGAGATCATCGGATAAGACAGAGTTTATCAAACTGTGGCTATCAAATATTAATAATCTTAAAGTAAATCATGTTACCAAAATCAGTTATACAATATTCTTTGAAGATAACTGTGAAACTTTCCAACGATTATAGAAAATTGTAGTTTTGCTTTATATCAATCCGCTATATAAATGCTATTTTTCAAATTCTTTTTTGTCATTGATTGGAAAGATTCTGATTACACAATTTTTATAGCTCCTTGTTAATTTTGCAAGATTCATAGATTGAATATTGATTTGAAAAACGGATTAATTATTTTTGTGATTGGAACAGATATGCCTTCTACTTTTTTTTTTTTTTTTTTTTTTTAAACGTTTTCTTATAAATAATAATTTATTAAAATAAAATATATTGAATCAACATATACATTTTTCAAAAGTACATTTAATTGAACCATATGAACAGTTAAAGGAGTTGAATATTAGTGAATCAATTTTATTAGCGAATGTTTGAATCAATATTTGATATAAAAGATATCATATTCCATGAAATCATATAACGAGGATCATTTATTAAAATAAGGGTCTAGTACACATAACATAAAATGTAAACATAGTAAATATTTAAAGTATCTCACTTTGATGAAATGTTTAAGATATGTCAGATTCTCTTACTTTATTTAAGTAAATTATTTATTAATTATTTAAGTCTCTTACAGTTTAATAACTGTCACTCAAGCCAACCAAAACCAGTCTTAATTGGCTATCGCAGTTGTTTTTATTTTTGTTTTATTTCATTGTGCCACTAAAAAATCTTTATTTTTTGTTATATTTGTTTGCATCGATATACATGTTTGTATATTTTAAAAAAAACATTGCGGAAAATATTAATAAAATAGACCATTTATTTCTCTATTGATACCAATGTTCCAAAATATAGGAAGCAATTATTTAAAAAAAACCCAAAAAAAAAACCTAAATTATCATGATCCTAAAAAAAATTTATATTTTACAATTGAGAATTTAAACGTTTCAAAGCGCCTTTCGGAAGAGGTACTACATATATTCCAACAGGATTAATACAATTTTAACTATTCATTTAAATATTCAAAATATTATTTCCAAATTTATGAAATTTAATCTTTAAAAATAATTTATTTTTATATTCTTTTTTTTGTGAAATACCGTATAAATAGTTTATCTTAACCTGTGTATTATTGTAAAGACAGAAACACAGACAAAAACTATGATTATATATTTAGAAGAAATAATATTTCAAATGAAGATGAAGAATACCTTTGTACTTTGGCAATTTACAAACCTTTTTATCAAATCGTAAGACCTTTTTTTCAAACAATATTTGTATATTAAAAAAAAATCTGATAAAAGAAAATTCGTAAAAATTTAAAGGAAACTCACTTAAATTGTATAACAAAATATTTTAATTCAGTAAATCTGTTTTTGTTTTTGTTTTTTTAGTATAGAAATTCTTTAATCGATACAAATAACGTTAACCTAAATAATATATTAGATAAATGAAACCATAATTACTGATCCCCTGAAACACAATTTACATTATCCTTTGCTTTTAACACAGTTTAATCTTGAATAATAATTCAGTTGTGGTTTCTCAGATAAAATGAAAGGTTTTGTGGTTTTGGCTAGTAAATTTATAACTTATTTCAATTACTTATACTAATGATGCTTAACACTTATTATTTATTCAGAAAAAAACAGAATTGGTTTAGCTTGATAACAAAATTTAAATGTAAATTCTACATTTATGCTGAATTCTTTGGGGTTTTTGTTCAATAAAATTCTCTGAATATTGTGTGATACTAACACATGCTGCCTTGAAGATAGGATGAGAATTTTGAAAAATCTATTCAAATAAACTTTACCAATACGAGGGCTTAATCAAATTTTAAAAAAAGTTGTTTCTTTTTTTAAGATAGAAATATATAGATACCTACTTCTCCTCAAAAATAGTTGACAGCGTTCCGAAGTCCTATCGAATCCCTTCTACAAGACTTCGTTTTGTACACAGGGAATTATGTATGAGATGCTTAAAGAGAGGAACAAGGGGCTAGAGAGAGTTCTCCTATGCTTTAGATTTCGCTATCATTTGAGTGGTAGCGGCTTCAATCAAAAGGAGCGACTCGACTCATAGCACTTTCTAAACGGGCGGATGACTTTGTAGCGGCTGAGTGAGGCAATGATGCTTTAGATAGTCGGCGCATTAATCATTTTTATATTCTCGTACAGTCGGAGTCCGCGACTGATTCAAGGAAGTTAAAGCAAAAAGGAATTAGCAAAGGATACACAGGATCTTCGCTAGATCAGTACGGGAGAAATCTCTCACAGGTTAAAAACTGAGGAAAATATAACAAGGAAATTAAATACGCATAACTGTTTAGCTTAATGCATAATAATTTATATTTTAAAAAGGTATCAACGCGAGAACATTAACGCTATAAATTTATTAATAAAGTTCCTAGGGTGACAGTTCCAGGATTGCTTATATCAGACGATTTATCTAAAATAGTTTCAATTTTCTCATAGATCACAAGATAATTTCCCTGGTACTATGAATAAAGTGGGTTCGGGGATAATGCACTAGTGAAGAAGTGCAACAGAATAACCCGAAGACCGTTCGAATCCGGGAAATGGCGAGGTTATACTAATTTGTAGCAATTAATTTCTTACCCTCCGCCCTCCCAAACTGGAAGACCGTGTTGCCAATACGCGAAGGAAGGGTAAGCGGATAAAAAATTAAAATAAAAGTAATATTTTTACAAAAATAAAATCATAAAATAAAGTTTAATGATTTGATCCGAGAGATTACACTTCCTAGGGTTTTATTACTTTTTTTAAAATTTGTATTCCGATCATGAGCGGAAATTATTATTAATTCTATAGGCTATTAATACGGTTAATATTACAACTATATACGCTATGAACATTATCAAGATTAATATTAATTCATTACATAATGTAGGATATCATACTATGTATAAAAATAAATAATGTATAATTATATGTATGTTAAAAATTTTAAATGAAAAACTAGATTTTTTTTTTTTTTTATTAATCTATGGTATCTTAAAATATATAAGGAGTTTACACCTGCCTTTGAAATTACTTAACCGTTATAATGAGAGATTGTTGTTTGTTTAGTGTAGCTTAATAACAAGGAATCAATTATCACGTTGCATAAAAAATATTAACTGACAGAAGGAACATTTTTTTTAATATTTAAATGGAGATAATTATACAACAGTACTAGTCATACTAGAATTGTTATAGAAAAACTTTTATAATAAATACATATTTAACGATTTTAACAAAACTATAAGAAAATAAACTTGTTCATAAATATTTGAACAACCAGGGAAGAATTGAACCCATATGCTTCAAGTAGTTGTTTAAATATAAAATACGGATTTTTAAGTATGGATAATTACTGAAACACACATTAAAGAAAATCTTTTTTGAACAACTCAAATATTACGTAATAGTGACGAAACAATGACACGACGAAATAACCAGTTCACTAATCTCAGCACCTATGGATTTGTAAATATTTTTGTAGCATTTCATAGGTCAATAATAATATCTAGGACGAAAAAATAGAAGATAATTCGAGACGAGACAATAACGAAGTAGATGAGATGGCCTAGACAAAGATGAGGGGAGAGTAGAGATTTCAGGTTGGGCAAGAAAGATTCTCGAATGTGAGTGGACAGCCGATATCCTATGTCGAAACTGCGGATCGTGACCGGGCCGATCTCACAGCGAGGACACAGATACCGTTCCGATCCAAGCAATGCCCTTCGGTAATGTCCTATTTAAAAAGATTGGAAAGAATTCCGGAGTAGACTCTAATTAGTAATTAAAAAATTTATTCTGTCGACGAGTTACACGTTAGGAAATGTTGACAATTTTCAACTTTCAATTTAGTTACAGGTATAAAGTTAGGAACTAGATAAATGTTAATGCCTAGCTGAGATATTCTTAGCATTACTTACCTGAGTCCATTTTTTAAAAACTGAAAATACATTATTCATAGTTTTTTAACATTTATGAATTATTGAATTTCGCTCCCTGCTAACTTGAAATAACCTGGCTAGGCTAATAGAGACCTTATTATGATTGACAGCTTGTCGTAATCAAGAAGGCAGTTGTAAATATTAATGGCGCAAAAGTGTATTGGAAATACTTTGGAATTAATCTCTTTTCCGATTATCTTTCTCCGTTTTGTATATTTTCTTATTATTTATAATTGCATCGAACACAAATAATTTTTTTTTTCTTAATATCTAAGTGAGTCCTTCAACTTTTAATAATTGTAAATCATACGCTTATCAACAGATAAGTTGATTCAATAATAGCTTCCATACACAATTAAATTAGAATAATAGGAAAAAAAAATAAATAACACCTTTATGAAAATGATAACAACAAAAAAAATGTATCGCAGCTTTTGAACGAAAGCCATAAAAATATATTAAAATACTTCAAACATAGATTTAAAAGTATGATACGTGGATCAGACTAAACCGCGTGATAAAATTTTAAGGAGCTAAATGTTATCACATTAAAAAAATAATTGACTGAAAAATAATATTTTCCAATGAATAGTTATAATAATAACGAAAATTAAGATTTTAAACACAAAAATAAGAGATCCGGCATTCCTCAAATGTTAATTATTATTTATACAAACACTGCAAGATGACAATGCTATTAATTATAAACAGCTTTATAACCAGTTTTTTAAAATTTGTTTGTTAACACTTTGTATAATATAAGCATCTGGAACAAACTAAAAAAAAAAAGTGTTAAAATTCGTTATCCCCTCAACGCATATCAGTCCTTATAATTCCGAAACCAGTTTCGAGACTATACCGTGCGTTCCACCGAGGAACGGTAATACGATCTTCTCCCGACAGAGCGATTCATCCGAAAATTGTAATAATAAATAACGGAATCCCCTGACATAACTCACAACATGCGCCATAATTTTCCGACTTGCGGAACAAATTTTATCTTAATGTTGACTACCTAGATGTTCCACTCTCTCTACTAAATCTTCCCGAAGCAGGAACAGGCTTTTACTGCCCGAAACATTCGATTATATTGGTGCAGTATGAATTTTGAAAAATAAATATAAAAATAAGGTGTTCTCATGACTGGGTACAGTTATTGAATCATGTAATCAATATTTGGTCAATTATAAATCAAAATTTTATTTCCGAGTAATCTAATAATGAAGTATTACATAAATCAGTGATAGGTTTCCGGTATACAAAATGAAAATGAATCTAATAAAGTAAATAAATATAAATTAATAACAGTTATATAATAGTTAAATAAAATAAAGCGCAGAAAAAGAGGCAAGCCCCACTTTTAAAATACAAATTAATTAATTTCCTAATGGCCTGCGCTTAATGTTAGCGTGACGTCATGAGATACCCGGTGCAAATCATTTGAATAATATCGAGTTTGCCCGGATTGCTACTTTCCATTGCCTCCTTTTTCTTACTGACGGTTACGAAATCATTCTTACTGACTTGGAGATGTTTGAATTTCAGAAGCGTTAATTAATATCTTTTGAAGAAAATCACAGACATTTTACTCCTACACTCATGCATAACTAACAGTTAGGAATAATTAAATGAGCGAATCAGAACAGGCTGAGAAAATATTTCAATCTGAAACGATGCATTTAACCGCATCTATGTAACCTTTGCATGCGAGTGCAATTTAGTTATCTTAATACCTCTAATGGTGGTTAGGTAAACCGAGAAACGGTCAAGTAAATAATTGAGTGGTAAAACACGGAATAAAAATATATATAAAATCAGTAATCGATTTGTTGAATATAAAGAAGCTTTTTGCTTCATCGATTAAACTTCAAAGAATTGTTTAGCGAATGTTCCTATTATATACCAAGCCTGAAGGATTCTTTTACCTCATATGCCTACCAAATTCTTAATGATAACGAGAATATTTTTAAAATATTATTTATTTTTCTAAAAGAGCAAAATCCCTCAATTTCATATCTCTAGATATAGATTTATCCCAGACATAAAAATTTATCACCAATAACCATAGGCGTTATAAATAGAATTATAGAAATGTTACTATATGATTCTTTTAATTCTGGAGTATCCATGAAAAGAAAAAAATAGTGCACAAGTTCAATAAAAATAAAAAATAGTGAAAGGGGCAAAAATCATATTTATTTTGTATAAGATGCAAATAAAATATGAATTATCTTTGAATAATTGCAAAATTATTAACATCAATTATAGAATAAATAGGTTTAAAAAAAAAAAAAAAATTTATTCGTAAATATTTCGTACTGTCGTAAGTTTTTAAAATTAAAAAGTGATTTTTATATTTTTTCTTTCGATTACACTGGTGTTGACCAGACAATCACTCATTTATATAGGGTTCATAATCAAGCATTCCTGACAATTACCCATGGGTCTGGGATTGAAAATTTAAAAATAATATTCTTATAGATAGTTTTGATTTGTTTATATTAACTGACTCCGAAAAGAAAAAAAATTGCATTTTTTAAAAAAATCTAATTTATTATTTTACTCAGTCTAAATTACTCTTTATCCATCTATCTAGTCTTAATCAAGAGTTAAAATTTATTAAACCTAAAATATATCTAACCAATTTTGATATTTGTTATATGATAGTGAATCATGAAAATAAAAAATGTTTTATGGTTTTGAAGATTTGAAACCTATACCACTACTAACCATGAAAGTTCTAGGTTTCTTCGATAAGCATTTGCTGTTACAAGGCCAACAGTAGTGAAGGAGGAATTTTGGCTAAAATCACGAAAATAACAGAATATAAATTTTTAAATGTTTAAATGAATTCAAATTTGGGCCCGGGAGCTAGGGCAGTCTCGTAGTGACTTACCCACATAGCAATCGTGCATCCCTTTTAATACTTTCAAAACCAAAAGTTTAGTTTAAATAACTATACTATAACTATAGTAGCGAAACTAGGAAAATATAATTGGAACAGCACTTTTACTCACTTACAATCCAGAACATCATGAGCAAAGGCACTGCCATTTCGAAATCGACATGGGGTTTTTCGGTTATTGCTCGTTGTCGAAGGAAACAAGGGATAAGAGAACGGGAGTGCTGGTTTTTCGCAAGGCAATTAAGAGGGCCGCTTGACTCGTGACTCTCTAAGCAGGCTAACAAACTCACGGTTCGGATCCAGTATGTAAGGCCCCATAGCTCCCCGGATCAGCCATTCAGGCCCGCCTTCAGTTGTCTCACAACAAAGTCTTAATAACCGTCCATGGAACTGACAATTTACTCCGCTAGTGGCTACAATTTATATGGGAAGAGGAGGTCGAAAAAAAAAATAACAGGCGATGGAAATGTGATGTTATTGATGTTAACTATTAGCCTCCCGGGTTGCGCAGTGCTGAGTTATGCCTGCGATAGTTGTCGCCTAACACTTACTAACAGATTGAAGGAGCGCTACGGGCAGCATACTAACGCTTCGTCCCTCGTTACTAGTCGCTTCATTATACAGTAGTCTAGGGCACTTTAGATTATTTTAAATGCCTTCTATCAGGCACCTTTTATTTATTTATTTACTTTCAACACACTATATTGATAAAGTTTTTAAAAAATCAGAAAGAGATAAAAACCATTATCATATTGTTACTAGACCATTTAAAAACAACAATCCTTTTCAATAGTCAACCGAACTCAAGAAACCCAAAATAATTATTATTATTTAAAAGTCACTAACCACGATAATTACTGAACTAATTTGTACTAAAGTTTAACCATATCATCTATGTAGTTCCAGGAAGGTTTAGAAATAATAAAATCTATTGATTTTCAATTAATTCGTTGTTTTTAATATATTAGAGTCATTCGATATTAGAGATTACAAATGTACGTTATTACATAGAGCTTGAAATTTATCATTAAATTTACTTATATTCAGTAAATTATTATTAGCGGGCGAAGCCATACCACGGGTGGCTGGTATTAAGCGTCCCTCACCGCAGATAATAATCGCAGAGCGAATTCGCGGCATATAAATTCGCTCCCCTCTATTTACGTGGAAACATGGAGAGTGCACAGACAGACGTGAATTCGCCTCGGACTGTGCATCCCTATGTCGCCACGTAAATAGATTGGTGATAATTTTTCCGCCGAAAATTCGCTCTGTGATTATTTTCGCTTCGGTGTGTGGGACGCTTTAATGAAAATGAAACTAAGTACATCCAACTGCAAAAGCCTAATAAAGACCATTTGTACTTTTTGCTATTATAGAGGACTCTGACTGTGCTAGGATTTATTAAAAAACAATATCAAAACTGTTAAATTAATATCTTCTTCACTGTGTTTGAACCATCCATAAAGTTAAGAAAAATAATCACCCTAAGTGCGGGAATGTAATTTCTTAGAATGGAATAGCCGTTTATCTATTAATTTGTATTTAAAAAAGTAATGAAAATAATTACCAATATATCACAAATATATACTTTCTAACATAATATTAGCACTAATATACTAAGAAACCAATACTGAAATCATCCTGCAGATCAAGTGGTTTAAAAATGCACATATCAAAAGGATTAAGTGTGTTAAGAACATTTTAACTTTATCAACACTAAAAGCGTTTTTAATCTTTTATTTTTATTTTTTTCAGTCACGTTAATTTGCCAACATAGCCGATAACGAGTCAATTTGGGACATTAGTCCTACCTTTTTATATAGCAGCTAAAGCACTCAATATCTCCTGGTCCTCCAGTCATTAGAGACGACCGGGAGTGGGCGACTCATGGCCTAATTTCAAAATGACTTGAGCACTCTTACAAAGCCTTGAAGGAAATGAGAGTGGGATTTGTCTTTTGGAAAGGTTGCTGCACGCGGGACTCGATGCACAATGATCTAGGAGAGTTCCGATAGATCGTGAAACGGGTATAATCAAGAATTTTACGGAGCACCTAATTGTAACACCCTTGATGGCCCATTCAACGCTGAATCGGACGTTAAGAGGCGAAGAGATAAAACCAGGCTCATTGTTATGGATAGTCCATAAAGTAGATGTTTGGTTAGGAAAGGACAAAAGGAAATTCGATCCATGATGTGCAATTTGTTATTTACGATGGGTTGTATGATTTCGGCTTTAGGGAATGACTGGGCGGATGGTAGTTTTTATAGCCAAGGGTAAATTTAACTATCCTATATTTATTAGCCAGGCAACGAAGCGAATAGCCACTTAGTATTACGATTTCAGGAACTAATTTAATCAGCAGAACCTTTAAAATAATCTCGAAACAGGGAATAAAATTTCGAAAATTCAAAGGATACGGACTAAATGCCTAATTTTTTCACATATCTAATCTTCGTACAAACTATCACCTTTAAAAAAATAAATAAAAAAATTATGATTTTTAGTGAGGAGGTACTGTTTCTTGGTCATTGGTTGTAAAAGGAGGCGGTTTGGCCAAAATAACGCTCAACCTTCAGGTTTTGCCCCAATCAAGGGTACCCAATTTACAGAGGCTGGCTTGTGCATTAGGAGTCTTCTAACCGCAAGGCGGATCCTTGGCTGATAGAAAGGAATAAATAATTTATGAGTGCTGCCGAATAAAATAATAGATATAAATTAAAATAACTTATAAAGTAACTTAACAAGGAAGAAAATTATATAACCAAAAAGAGAATTTTGACGATGGATTAATTACTTTTAAAATGTCTAATAAAAATTGACCAATTAACTGTGCAATTCATTAATTAATTACAGCGTATATTGATACTCCAATAGAAGTGTCGGGTAAATTACAACATTATGGAAGGCTATTGAGGGATTGGGAACCAGGTTGGTACTGACGGTGATTGAGACCATCATTCGAGAATCATCATCTGTGGATTATAGGACTGTGGGAAGCTGACTATTGAGGTCAGATCTCTTAAGAAACCTCTACGATTTCTGGGCCGTTATAGATTTTGTGTCCTTCTTTCTTCTATTTCGTGTCCAACCTCATTACCTAAGAAGTCGAATGGCGTGGAATCCACTTCTGAATAGGCAGGCCTTGATAGCTTCATAAACCTTCGAAACACCTAGTCACATGAATAGTTCGTTTATATCTGGCTTTATTATCTATGCAAATAATAAAATGTGGTGCAGTTAAGATTATAATTTTTAATTACTTCTCAGATCAGAACAATCTGTAATTTTTTTTTCCGATGAATGAAAACCATAAAAATATAAATGAAAAAAAAATATGAGAATTATAATTATTAAATAATTTATTCTTAGTGTTGATTATCATGTTCAAGGCTAATATCCATTAAAGAACGAGGTTTAATAAATTTTAATTTCTTCTCCAGGAATACATAAAAAGTAAACGTAAAAGGTGTTAAATAAGGAAGTCAAGAACTTTAGTCTGAGAACCAAGGATATTCAGATTAAAATCGCATTTAAATTAAGGAATTTTCGCGAAATTTTTTAAAATTATTGTTTTTAGCAAACTAACAATATTTTAATAAATATCTGAAACAATTAATGACAACAATTGATAGTGTTTTCAAGTCAACAATCATCCCTTATTTATAAGAGAGTCGAAGAAATGATAATATCAAATCTAACATCTATAAAAATAAATCAAACTGTGATACAAAAAATAAAATAAATTAATAAAAATTGATTGGAAATCAAAAAGGCTAAGTAGGCGAGTACTTCATTAAACTCAAACAGCTAGATAAAATATAAAAGGATCTGGAGAAATAGGTAATTACAAACACGATATTTTTGAACGGGACGTCTAAATGAAGATCAATAAACGAGAATCACTACCAAAGTCAAAAAATGTAAACCCATTTTAGGTCGGGAGAACGAAAAGTACCTTCACCGAAAGAATGCGATACTGGAAAGATTGTAAAAATATCCATAAAAAAAAGTGATTCGATTACCTATCGTTTCCCTAAAGAGGAAAATTACGTACATATTTATACATGCAAGCTTAAGAGACCCAAACTAAACTTTCCTCTACCAGATGAGGGGTCACGCGGAATTCCAGGAGATCCCAGCACTTCTTTATTGCTGCATCACTGGTTGTAAGTAGAGGGAGAAGCAGAGTTTTTAAAGAAAAATCTTTATACAATAATTCCGTTAACTAATTATGAAACACGGAGAGGCGGGTTCGATTCTTTGGATTAGTCCAGCAGAAACTTAGTCCATGTATCTTCTTGTGAAAACATAATAGTAACTAGATTGAGGAGTCCCTATTGTCATTTTGTTAAAACTGTATTCATCAGCCATTGTGAGTCAATTTTTAAATAAAACTTCATCTAATGTAAATTTTATTTATGAATTCAATAAAACAAGGGAAATAATACTAAATCAAATCATTACTGATTTCTAATCTACTCTCTAATCCAAGACGATATTTTCTCACTAAGCCGGATATCGAAAAAGTATAAAACATCAGGGTTACATAAGACAAATCTAGATGGACAGTAATAGTTGGAAACGGCCTTGTCGAATGTGCAACTTAAGTTTGGTTTAATATTGAAATAGGTTCCGAGGTTGGCCGTTATGCTGGAGTTAGGGCTCACCGGTAGTCTTTTACTATTCTCGGCTGCGTGCCTCTCTAGCTGCGACCGGTTCTCCCGAAGGACGGAACATCCCCCGCAACGGATTCGGCTGACTCACACCCGCAAAAGTTCACTGTTTACTATAACTCATAACACCACTCTCCTTTTCTATGAGCTGTTCAAAACTTGATAGCCAGGATCGGATAAGCAACCGAATATTAAAAAAAAAATATATATATATATATATTATAGAAAAAATTTAATGTAAGTATTTATCTATTATCTTCTGTAAGGAAAGATGGTATTGATTCCTGGCACAAGAAGATTTTATAAGAAGGATAGCTAGGATCTATTAATGAGAGAACTAGGAAATTCCACATTCTAATATACATATTTCTAAAAATGAAAGAACAATAGAAATTTCAAAACATCAATAGATAAAACAAAATCAAAACCATAAATTAAAAATACACTCCTGTATAGACGTAGGATTAACGAACCCTTTTAGCTTCAATGTACGAGTTATTTGAACTTAACAATCATTAATTTCAATTCGAAATTTATCTTTGATTGCAGTTACGTAATCTGGTACAGGTAACGTATAGGTTCGGAGAAGAAAGCGAGAACGGGTGAATGGGTTTGTTAGAAACCTGAGGGAAGGTTTGGCCTCCCGGGTGTTCTCACATCCATCAGTCGGATCATGACTAGGATTGTTCGATGGATCTGCCGAATCATGACCCAGGGTTTCATGAGCGAAATTCCTATCTATATATCATCGCACTTAAAACTAATTCGAAACACCTTCTCGGAAAAATTATTCCTTAATCATGGGAGTTTGATTTAAAATACTGATCACACAGGCATGTGTAAAAAATTTTACGTAACCATTTCATGTAGTTTCAAGCCCGATCTACTAGAAGCGAAACCAGTACCCGCTTAAATTATCCTTTTGCTATCCATATAATATGCAAATATACTGCTCTGAGATAATTAATTGATTTGTTGTAAGGCTGTAGAATAAGATTAATAGCAGCCATCGCACACACCGATGGGTGGTGAAATTCAGTAGTGACTTTGAACAAGTGCTATTTTTTCCTTTTTTTAAATTTTTTTAAGTAAATCTAAGACGATCGCTTATACACATAATTATTAAAAGAACACCTGATTTTTTAAAATCACGTTACTATATATACTCTATATGTAAATAAGCCTAGAATTACTTATTTTCTTCGTATAATGATAAATGAAAAAAATGTCTCGCTTAATTATTTTACTATTAATGTCAAACATCTAATTGCCATAATAACGGTTAATCTTGAAGTTTAATTAATACTGTTCCTAGACAAAATAAATAAAAAACATCCATATTTCTATTCCCAGCAATATTCTTCACAAAGCTGATCACGCAAGTTTTCAAAATATTTATTAAGTTATCAAAAAAGGTATCACTGAGCCATTATGTGACTATATAGGGTGAGGGGGAAGAGTGAAGTGGCATGGGGCAACGCCGGGGAGCTCTATCATTAGCGAAGATGCCGCCCAGTGCTTCGTATGGATTTGGAAATCTCATTATTGGCGATGACTCTCGAGCCAGGTGGGCATACTCTTTGTCCAGGACAGGAACAGGGTAGAAAGGGATTCCTCGGCGAAGAACAAGTACAAGGAGACAGATCTGGGAACGGCGAGGGAAACGAGTGATGCTGATCCAAAGCTTGGATAAGAACCGCTGGGGCCACTGCCGAACCACTTGTGCAACAACACGTCTTCTAATCCCACCCACAGTGCCCACTTTCGTTTCTTAAAGGCTCTTATTGTCATGGAACCTTAGAAAAATATCCCGTCGTTCGCATTCTTAAAATTTATTTAAAATCAAATTCGGTAA
Organism: Euschistus heros; assembly: GCA_003667255.2. Classification (NCBI taxonomy): domain Eukaryota; kingdom Metazoa; phylum Arthropoda; class Insecta; order Hemiptera; family Pentatomidae; genus Euschistus; species Euschistus heros. The sequence continues at coordinate 326,778 of RCWM02000087.1, forward strand.
TTTTTATATAAATATTTATTTTCTCAGCAAAAATTTCATTCTCTCTATTATCTCTTAGTTTCGGTGGTTTAGATGTGATTCCTTGTAAGCACCGATGGAAAAAAAAATTTTGGAACAAATATTTTCACAAAAAAATTACCGAATCAATGAAATGAGACCAGAACAACAAAAAGGGTTGAAAAATGTAATCATAAATAATAATTCAAAATGCCTATTATTTTATTTTATAACCAGTTTTTTGTTCTTCCGGTAAAATCGCTTTTTTGCGGAAGAACAGATTTTGCTCATGCATCACATGTTAGCAGACGGTATATTCTTTCCTTCAGATATTTTAATTGTGTCGTTGCAAGCCTAGGTGGTTACGTGGTCAGCTTATGTCCTATTGGCAGATTTATCTCCAAACCATTGAATAGTCAAGTTTCCAATTTACTGAGGCTTAATGTGCCCTAGAAGTATAGATAGAATAAATCATAAATTTCTATTATGACCGAAGATTTTTTGATTCCACCAATTTTCCTACATATTTTTTAAATATGAATATAGTGGTTACATAACCCTAACTATAATACAGATATTACTGTAATTTATTTAACAATCTATAGTGAGCTCAGAACTAAGCGAAATATTATTAATTTATGTAATTATTAAGTGACTACAAAAGAAAACAAACAAAATCAGGTGTAAATTATTTCATCCAACTCTAACAAACAGGTCCAGAGGATTAACTCCACAAGGAGAATTATCTCAAGTTGTTGGAATTCACTGCTGATCGAGCCTATGTTGGATTCTCGAATGATAGCTACAAACTATCGATAAGATAATAGTTCATCTCTACACTATCCGAGCTGTTTGCTACCAGATATGAACACAAAAGATGTGCAAATCATTTAGTATCATTTCATTCTCCTCACCAATCTCTCTTCCATATAGATTTTAAAAGTTTTAATATTGAAACTAATATTTTATTTCGTTATGTTCCTTAATAAAAACTTCCTGAATAGGGAAAGGTTGTTTATATTCGTTTTGTGAATAGTTCTTGCAGGCGGTGTGGAGGGGGATTCAGGAGACCAAGAACCAATGGCGACTGCACTTATGCTGCAGTTTACAGGTAGCGATTTGCACGATTATATGTTGGTAGATAATTCCCCTGTGTAGAAACGTTTTATTTTTATTTTATTTATTTATTTATTTATTACTTCTCTTCTTCACCATAGTAGATGTCACCCCTTAAAAAAGTCTATCTATCTTTTTCAATATTTCAAATATAGTATACGTTCTTTTCAGCAACTGTTAATTTGCATTCCACTCTAATAAAAAAATATAATTAAATAATTAGCATAGGCGATATTTAGAATTTATAATCATTGTAAATCATTTTTTTTTGTTTTAATAAAAATTGATTTCTTAACTTTACGATTCGCATGACATACAGTAGCGAATAATCAATTAAAAAAAATTACTGCTCATTTATCAAAAGCAATCACAACTGTCCATATGACATCACAAAATCAGACTACTGTATCGCAACAATAATAAATAATGAATCGTATTGTCATAACTCATCAGGTATACAATTTTAATTTTAGATGTAAAACTGTAATTGGCATAGTTTCGAAATGAGTGGAGGCAAGTCTCGAAAGGTTAATGGTTGCCGAGGGAATCAGTATGCAAATTTTTATTATTTCGTTACTTTGATACGTAAAATGGGACAAGGGTTCGCTTTAGGCTCCCTGTATCTCTTTTTTAAAGATAATGATACCAACCAAACACTATTTCTCAAGCCACACGTTTCACTATTCAATGCACGAAGGAGGCTTTTGACTTGAGGCATTTTTTTTTTTTGTCATCTATAAAATTATTACTAAAAAGCCTTCTTCAACTTAGTGATCCTTTAGGGTAGATTTATGATCTCATTAGTTGATGTTAATAGGTTTATAGTTTTTTTTATTATAGTTGATTCCATTATTATTATTATAAGTAAAAATATACTAAAAGATAAAAAATCCCACACACTTTATTTTACATTTTTTCGGCCTAAAAGTTTATTCTAAAAAAAACTTTGCGTTTACGTCTCTATATACTTCACACACATGAAACATATTAGGATCATTAAAAACAAGTAATTCAGTAATAGAATAATTAAAAGAACCGAAGAGTAAGAAATAAATTGTTGAACGTGGTCCACAGATGGCTAAATTCGAAAGAAGCATAACTAAAAAAACATTAAATTTACGAAAAATTTCAATTAATTAACAGTTTTGCATTAGATGGGGCATATCTCTCGAGAACTTAATCAAAATCCAATTAAATACAAAATATATTAATTTGAAATTTCGTAAAACGTTAAGCCCAATCACCTAATTATTAATTAAACTGCATTATTAAAATTTAAAAAAATAATGATAAATAAAACATGGTTTCTTAAAATTTAAGGAGCAGTAACAGAATATTTTGGCAAAATTTTTAGATTAACATCAAAAAGGGGCTATGAAAAAAAAAAAAAAAAAAAAAATCATAAACTTAAAATTGCTTGTTAATATCTTTAAATACAGCTACATTCCATTAAATTGATATTTTTAATATTCCTAATAATTTGTATTTGCTCTAGTTCAAGTTTATGGGGACGTAAACATCATAAAAAAATAATGAAACGTTTAGCCGAAAAAATGTATTTGAGTGGAATTTTCGCCTGTCAATGTATATCTAAGAAGTCTTTTTAAACAGCTCGTTCCTCATGAGTCGAGAAGCTCTTTGTTTGTACAATTCTCTTCAATATATATCATAAACCATCTACGGCTATCTAAAAATGTACATTTTTCTATGACTATTATTTTTTTTTAATTATTAGACTTTTTAATCTAGGCAGCAATTGATTCATATAAAAAAAAAATTAAACAAACAATTAACCAACATTTTAAAAAGTTTACTTTACGAATATATTAATTAAACCATTTGTACTACAACTTCGGATTACTAGGTAACAATTGGTATCTAATTTCCTTTTGTTCAAACTAAAAATTATGTTCTGAAAAAAATATGAGGTCAACTCCCAAAAAAGTATAGCAAAAATACAGAGAGGTAAAAAAAAAAATTCAACATTTTGATTCCACAACTTACATTCTTCTTTTAGTTGGACGGTTTTGATATATGCACTTGAATAATTGTTTTCCCTCTTCTTAAATATTTCGGTTACTTACGTTTTGTAACCTTTAATAAGCAAGATTCTAATCTAAGATCTTCGATTTTTCTCTAGGAAGGGATATCGGCCTTTTTTGCCAAGATCGTTACAGGTATGCCTCTCGACATTAACAACTTCAAATACAAAAACGAAAAAAAAAATTTAATCCCATAGATTTTTCTTATCCATAAACCTTATTTTTATGAAAGAGAATGAAGTTGATGGTGCTATCAATAAAAAAAAATTCATGTTATAGCTTTATTGTGTTCACGTTTCAGCTTACTTTAAGAGCCTTCCTCAGGAAAAAAAAAAAAATAAATATGGTATTCCATAATTTATCGTTACCAAAGGTTTACCTTAAAATTCGTAGCATGAAATATAAAATACGTAACTTATTATATTTCTTACTTCATTATATTTTTCTATGTAGCTTAAAGATACCGTTGTTTTATTCAATTAGATTTTTTTTCTTTCATTCATTATTATGTATTTTAAAGAACCAATTACAAATAAATTGATTTAAACTTCAATTAAAATAGGGTATTAGTTCTGTGTATTAAATTAATTGATAAACTGTATCAAGCCATTTCTATCAAACACAAGTGGCATAAACCAGATTTTTTTTATTTTTATATTTTTTTTATGGCTATATATTTTTTACTTTTATTAATTGCTTAAAAAAGAAAACTATTAAGGATTAATCGCTGCAATAATAAAGCATAAGACGCTAAAAAAAAAAAAAAAAAAAAGGGAGGTAGTAAACATTTTTATCAGAATAATTATTGTTGTTAAGTCACTAGTTTATTATTCAAGTGCGTTCAATTACTTTCTTTATTTACAACCGATAAAAGAGCATTATAATTTTATTATCAACAGGATTGTATCTCGTAAACCTAGACAATTAAAGGTGAACTCATTGGCTGCCAGACAAACTATCTCAAAAGTCAAAGAGAAAAACCTCTAATAAATAGTATGAGTATTCAAGTTATATATAAGAGTACTACTAATTTATATTGATAACTATCACAATATAAAGTAACAATAAATCGTAAAGGTTTTATAAAGATATAAAATTTCAATGATATTGATAGCCCAAATTTCTCACTTATTTTTATTAAGTTTATGACTCAAGGACATTAATTATAAATATAATTAATAAATGTTAAAAGAAAAAAATTAAGGTAAACAAGACTATTTATAACACTAAAATTTTTATAAACATATAATAACAGCACTAATAATTCTTGGTATACTGGAGAATATTATATGCGTCCGAAGAAAGGATAAATGTTATTATTTATAATTTATTATGTATCTCACTTATTTAAAATAATTTATTTTATAATAAATAAAAGTGACATGTAGTCCCGGAAATGTATTTCGCCCCCCCTTTGTCTCAACTATTCGCTAGAGCAAAATCAAAATTTACATGATGATTCAAAATTATTAAACTTTTGTAAATTTATGAAATTAAAATAACAATCATTCGTTAAAAATATATGTATATACATATCCATCCTTTATTCATTGTTGTGTTTTTACGGCGCGGAACATTGCTTTTGTCCACTAGTGTGTTATTTTAGTACAAACCATTTTTTCCTTTCACTATGTTAATATGTGATATGTTTATATTTTTCAATAGCGAGTTATTAATGTAAAATGTTTAATTTGCCAACGTTTCGGCCATATGTTTGATGGCCATCATCAGAGCTATAACTAGAAATAGACAAATACAGAATGTGTCAATAAACAAAGAAAAAATTTAATAAACTACAATAAATAAATAAATTAATACTAAGGTTTAAAAACAATCTGAAAATATATATATATATATTTTTTTTATTTTCTTTAATTCATTCTTCTCTAATTCTGTATTTGACTATTTCTTAATTTAGCCCCCTGATGATGTCTATCAAAGATATGGCCGAAACGTTGGAAAATTAAGAAGATTTTTTTTATTGTTGAACATGCTTATTTTTCTGATCCCATTGACAGATCCTTCTCAACAACATACTTCACAAACACATCCAATTATCTAACACACTTCTTAAATTACATTAAAGAAAACAAAGAATATTCAAGACAAAGGGGAATCAAATCCATTTCCAAGACATTGCGCCATTTATTCAATGCGCGAATCTGAGTAATTCCACATATTGAATAACCGGAGCCAAGCCTAGCAATAACCTCTTATCCAGCAATTTGCTAATTCTGATAATTTTAAAATGTTTCATTACATCAGAGTTTGAGTGAATTCCAAATACTACAGCTTATTACTTGTCACTCCCATTCACTTAGCGTCAAAGAAGAATTAAGGATAATAAACCATATTTCGCCACATGAGTTCTAGAAAGTTCTTACCTGCATTATATCATTCCAGCTCCAGAGGAAACAGGCAATATATTTCCAAGTCCTTAATTATAGAAAATTCAATATCAAAATATGGCAAATGTAGTCGCTAATGGTAAACTCTCCGAAGATAGTTATGGCATTATGCTAATATTCAAGGAGATACAAATTGACAGAGTAACAAAGTGCCGGTGGCTGTTGGTGAATGAAAATGTCTTCATTCCGAGGAGGAAGGAATCGGTTACGCCCGACCTGTTCCCGTTCAGGGAAGGCAATGCCCATAGAAGACACGGCCACCTAGAGCTACACAATAATCGCCCTAAACAGAAGCAGCTTTAGCTATATAAAGCTCTTTATTAACTTAGCAATGACGTAGATAAGATCCAGATAGCGCAAACGAGAACAAGGAACACAGCTAACGGCTGTAACTTTTAAATTTTACCAACCACTCCCTATCACTCGCAAAGGATACGGTGCCATTAAGAAATGGTGTAACCTGCAACCTATAAGCGATCCAAGGATAAGTTTTTCATCACATAATTGCCGAGAATATTTGACAAAAAATAATTACCTTGCAATTAACCTTTTAAAATAAAAAATACGGAAATAAGTGGTTTCGGAACCGATAAGAATTATTTCAAACACAAACACGTTATCCCAAAATTATTAAACTTTAAACACACATCAGCTATCTAAATTTATCTAAGGTAGAGGTTGTATAGTGATTAATCAAACATTTATTTAGTGATAGAAAAATGTTATTCCCAAATACTCTACTTATGGAAATTTATTTCCAAGTATTTCTCGCTCTGTCAAACTAATAGATTTTATGAGCTGAATCGTTAGGAACACAGAGCCTTACATGGAACGTAAAATATATTGATACAAGCATTACTTTATTTATATGTAAATATATCTGTATTATTTGAGAGAAAAAAAAATGGCCAGTCCAGAATCTCGAATTTTCAAGGCAGAGTTTTGAAGATTCCTGTTTTCGGTCTGTATCGATATTTATTTCAACAATTATTTTTCCAACAGCTATTATTCTACAAAGCCGTTTTATACCACTGGCAATTTACGACTTGCCTAATTTTGCACGATGTATAGGACACCAATATGAGTCGCCAAGAGTGTTTATCTTAGTTTGGACAAAAGTCGACTTTAGTTTTCCCCATATGGTACAGATATAGTCTTAGTTTAGTTTTCAAAACTGGTCACTTGAGTTTTGTGACAACTAAGGAAATTATTTATTAATATTAGAATATAAATATACACTATCTAGAGGAAATTACTTGTTTAACGACGTTGCCTCTTCTAGTTCCATTTTCAAAACCCATATCCTAGGGGGCCCCAGGCTGACGATCACCATTAAAGAAAGCGTAGAGCTGCCATCTGACACAGGGCAAGGATGAAATATTCATGAGGCCGAGAGATCGTAAAGGCAGTAATTCCCTTTAGCAGTGAATACATGTGTTCCGGCACCCGGGCCGGTTTGCGTAACTCGAAGGACCGCGTAAATACTGGCGTCGTGCGTTCGACGTTCCGTGTAACAACCCTCTTGCTGACATGACAAAATCGTTAGGGGTAGCATTCGGAAAAGAAAGGAGGCTTTTCAATTTGATTCGTAAGAATAGCGGGCAATCGTAGAGCTGTTTGAAATAACTAAATATGCCTGATAGGTACAAATATTATTCCAAAATAATAATTTAAAAAATAATTTAAGAGAACATTACTCAGTAAAATAAAACAAACATATATATAAACTTTATATGTTAGGTATTCCTTCAATTACTTAGTAACGATTCATTTAAATATAATTTTCGTATTATAAAGATACAATTAATCCCTAATTATGAGAGAACTTATCTGTTATAAAACCCTTACTTATTCTACCGTTAAAATATTACTAACAAGGAGACGTTTTGACTTGTAACTCACAGATTTGAAAGCTGATTTTTGCGTGGGTAGTAGGGACCTATAATAGTGCAAATCTAGAGTTACCACAACCAAACCAGATAAATAATATCTTTAATAATATCAGGTTTTGATTTAAATATGAAATCCTCCATTCATTTGCGGACAGCATGATTTGGTTGTGGTAAAGAGATAGACATGCATAACTACATTTTTAAGTGAAAAAAATTATTTCTTTGTCTTGACTTAGAGCTGAGAAAAATATAAAACGTGATTTTCAGATTAGTTTTATTTTATTTTTTTCCTCGCTTCCCAATACTCATTGGCGGCTGTAACTCTAGTTTTGCACTATTATAGGTCTCTAATACCCACAAATAAATCAGCATTCAAATTTGTGAGTTACAAGTCAAAACGTCTCCTTGTAAGATTTTTATGTCATTTATGTAGGGCTTACCAGGCCGTCCTGGAAATAAAATAAAAAAATAATAAAAATCTTGCTTAGAATTTCAAAAAACCAAAATACTGAAAGCTATGAAAATAAAAAAAAAACGATTTCGATTAAAATCATTAATAAGTAATTCTATTAAATGTTTTAAATATGATTTTATTTTTCCCCCACAAAATAAGCATAATTTTTATTCGTTATAAATTAAAAACTAGATTTTTTTTTATTCAATAGGAACTTTTATATTTAGAGTCAAATACATTCTCTAATACCAGGAAAAAAGAATATAATGAATCATATCACCTTGTAATAATTTTTTAATATTTACCTATAATTATAAATTCAATACATAGTTCACGAATTTAAATGAAAAATTACTTTTTGTTGGTCATAATCTCCATGAGGAAGTAAAATTTTTCTTTGTATAGTTCTTAGGGCGTCCTAGGTGTTATATTATATAATTAAAATACATAAAACTCATTTAATTTTTTAGAAGATTTATAAAGGTTGTCAAAGTGCAGAAAGGAAAAACAAAATGTTTTCTAATTTTTATATTTGAAGAACGTGGAAAACGTTTATTATATGCAACCTAAATAGAGAGCACTTTGCAAGGACAAGTACCTGACGCCTTTGAAGAGAAAACTGGTCTGGAGCAAGGTAAAGCCGCACAAAAAAAGCATAATGAGAATTTAAAAGATACTTTTAAAACCTCCTAATTTTAACATATTTATCACATACTAATTATGCTCCGTCTGAGGAATATAATAAATCATGAATATGTTTTTTGGGACACCAAATAGGTCAAGCGCATATGTTTTATTACTGTTTCTAGTATTTTTTATTACAACAAAGAGCGTTTGTAGGGCCAACGCTTTGTTCGGGAATGACGTTAAAAGGATTTGCAAGTTGTTGCACAACTATCTGTGAGCGAACGATCTTTGACTCCTGCAACCCTGCATTACGAGTTTGTAAGTGCAACTCTTCAAATGGCTGTGTTGCTGGTCCCCCGATGCGTTTTACTGCACGACCATTTTTCAGGATTGCCAAAGACTTTTACACCTATGCGGTACTTAAAAGCCTGAATATGTGATCAGACCTGTTCTTTAAAAAAATCACTGCCGATTTATAATAAGATAAAGGTATCTGTCAATTTAAATTTTTTATTACAAAACCTCTTAAAATATGATGAGTAATCTTTTGTAATCAGTTAAAACGGTTTCCGTCACGCTTAGGGATACCACTGGGTTCGGTTGATCTACTTCGTTACTTTAGTCATAAAACTATAAGTTTTAATTAAACACGTCAAATATTATAGTTTTATTTATTTAATTATTGAAAAGAAATTAATAATAACGATCCTTGAAACGATGGTGTCCATAGGTGTATCGGTTGACTAATATAAGGAATAACAAGTTAAATAAACAAACTCAAGACAAAATATCTGACAGGCTACTTTAAGATATACTTAGTAAATACTATGGTTTACATGTAAGCACACCATCCGCATGATTTATATTTAGGCACAAATTTAAGTATTTATTATTTATATATATATAGATACATGCTTTTCACTGATCTGCGTTAAACAGATCCACTATCTAGGACTACTTTTGAAATCCACATACGAGAGTTAAACAACAGTTAAAAATAATACTTCGCTCGTCGTTTTCGATTACTCCAACATTTACAAGAAAGGCGCTATAAGATCCCAATCGATTACACAAACACTTATTTACATGACAGTAATTTGACTCATTTGGACAAACAAGGTTGAGCTTTGGGGCTCCACTAAATCTTCCAATTCTTCTCATATCCAATCCTTAAAATTCGAAACCCTTCGTAAAATCTGCAATTGCAATTGTTATGTCACAAGTAAACTTATCCATAATCATCTAAATGCCCTCCTTCCACGACAAGGTCCTTGGGTACTCGAATCCACAAGCCTCCCAACTTCCTCCGAGGCGTCTGAAGAGAAGATGGCCTAGGGACTTAATAATGTAGAACATTTATTGAAGTGCAACTAATGGATAGTTCTTTACAGGTCATTGGCATGTTAATCATTTTACCAAATATTTACTTGTTATAAATATTGCTACCCTCTCGATCTAGATATGGGTTTAATATTTGATTTCCAGAATATTGCAATTAAACATAAAAAAAATATGGGTATAAGACATAATTTATATTAAAGATTTATAACATATGTTCAACTATTCTGCATTTTAAATGAGTTAAGAATAAAAAATTCGGGCAGTGTGATGGATCTGTTGTAAGAAGGCCAAAGGAAGGCAGAGATTTATGGGTGAGGCATAGGTGATGTAAGAACGCCAGGGAAAGGATGATATTCAATTTCTCCCATAGCCAACTCGATGAATAATCGATTCCGGGATGAACCTCGATACCTCACCTCGCCCTAAGGTTTCTCGAATTTATCATTCTGTTTGAAAATAGTTTTTATTTTTTATTTTTTTCACCCGCTAAACGGTTCTCGTGTCCCATAATATCGCCATTATATTCTTAACAACGTAATCAGTTAATTAATGGACCTATATTTAGCAGAATGTGAACGTATACTGAAGAAAACAGGATAAAGTTAAAGATTTATAGTTCTGTTTCTCTGAAAATGGAACATACATTTAACGGTGTATAATAATTTAAACACTATTTATTATTATTACTAATAATCATCAAATCATCAATAGATAATTTTTATAATAAATGAGAACGAGTTTATAGATTATTGGGACTCTTAACACTAGGCTAATGAGATCTTTTAACCATGTTTTAAACATTTTCTTCAACATTTCTTGTAATTATGTTTTACTCTATTTTTTTCTAACTTATTTATACTTTAATATATTTCATTAACCCTTGAGTGGTCGCGCGGATCACAATAGTCCCCCACTGCTCTTAACATCGCTACTGTGTATTTGTTTTGGCATGGATGAATATGAAGAGCCTAGAGTCTGCAAAGGGAGGTTAGGGGGATAGTCTATGTACCTCTGTTAGTTGCTATTTGATATTCCCCACCTGTAATTCTCATTTGTTTTGGTTGGCTAACAATTGTCCTCCACCTGACCTTTTTTTGTCTAAATTACAAAAATTAATACAATTAGAGTTTGTTATATTTACATTGAATGCCCTCTACTGATATTTTTTGAAGTACTCTGCTATTTGAGTGAACTATTTCGTTTGTCATCCACGCGCCCTTCCTCGTAATTATTATTTTCAACTTGGTATGTGTTGATAATTATCTACGTACTTTCTTTATATTTCATTATTTTGAGTAAATAATTTATTTCCCTTGTTCTTTGTCAAGTATCTTTAAATATTAAGGGATTAAAAAAGATGCCTTTTGCTAAAACACCAGAAAACTTAGTGGATGACTATAGTCATCCGCGCGACCTTTCTTGTAACTAAGCCATACGCGACCACTCGAGGGTTAAACCCCTTCTTTTATTCTTCATTATTGAACTTTTTGCAGTTTAAATTGTCATTGATTATCACAATTTTTTTTTGTTTAATACAAATTTCTTTGCTTTTTTATTTTTATTAATTTATTAGACTAATTTTTTCTTATCTAAAAAAAAAGAAATAAGTTAGAGTAACCAGCATTTTTATATTATCATACTTATGTTGAATGTTTATTACTATAGAACAATTCAAAAAATAAAAAATCAGAATCTTATCATTCGAAAACAAAATACACTTTCACGTTACAAATACTAACAACATATGAGGAACATTTTCTATTAACACTATTATTCCATATAAAAACAAATAGTAAACATGAAATTAACTAATAAATTTCAAGCAGTATTATCCCAACACTTATTTAACTCTTAAAAAATTAATTTTTCTCTTATTAAAGATTTTTTAACCTACAAAAGTGTTATAGTCTTGCGGTCAACTTATATACAAATTAGAAATTGACATTTTTTGGTTATGACGCGATCATTAAATCTCTGTATATCAAATCCATAAAATTAAAGTCATAAATTTCTATGTAATAATTATTTATTTCTGCGGAAATATGACATTTAAGTATCCAAATCCAACACAACAAAAATATATTTAAAGAATTACTATGAGAACAGGAAAGCTACTGATAGTTGGAATTTATGAATTGTTAAATTAATGTAGGATGTACGCATTAAATTTAAAATACGATATTAAATTATTGATAAATAATTATAATAAGTAAATGATTTAGTATTAGATATAGTGAAGACTGAGGATCTCATGGTGAATTTATTAAAGGAGGGAAAAAAAACCTATATTGAAATAAGTTAAGACTTTGAAAAGATTGATGAATGGACGAACCCTTGACAGGTGCCTTGAGAGATAATATTTTTACGTCATCAATATTGGAAATATACAATTATCGAATCGCAAGATTTTTCTATTCATGTTTATTATTTTGACAATTATAAATAGAAAACTAAAAAATATATTTTTATAGCGAAAAATCTATCACGAATTAGTAATCTTTAAAAGTTATAAGCTAGAAAAAAAAATGTAATAAAAAAAGTGATAAGGAAATAATAAATTGTAATAATTATAAATATTAGGGAGGTACTATAAGTAGACTGAAAAAAAAAATTTCAAAACAATTTTCATTCCACAATGTCGAGCAATTTCTTACAACCAGCAATTCCATCACTTCCACTGCATTGAATTCTTAAATAAATAAACTTTAAACAGTGTTGAAATTTTTATTAAAATTATATTTCATTACAAAAAAAAAATGTTAACCATGGAATATAAAAACCTTTACCATAAATATTACAATATCTATAGTCGCATTCAAAGTACATAAAAAGTAAATGTGACAGGAAACATACGACATGCATCGTAGATGACTGTACACTTGTGCAACAAAGTTGAAACTCATTAAAAAGATTAGATCACTATATAGCAACTAAATTTATCAATAATAGTTATAAAATTTGGTTTGTAATTAAAATGCATTCATTGAATTTTAAATAATAATTGAAATAAGTATTATAGTCCACGTAAGATTACACATAAATAAATAAAAAGTAAGATTACGCAAAGGTATTACACATAATCAAAGTAGATTTAGGTTATCGATTATGGGGAGTATTTAATGTACAGTATCTCTGTCAAGAAACATTTTGAAAAGGTGAGCCAAATGTTTATTCTAAAAATAAAAATTTTCCCATTTTTATGAGTTTGTTGAGTTCATTAGACATCCCAGAGATAAAAGTATGAATTTTAGAGTATTTATATTTCTAGTAATATATCATAAATAAGTTATTAATACGTAAATAAATCTTAGTTCAAAATCTTGATATTTGAGTCATTACAATACCAATAAAATTATTTTTGTTTTTAATATCTGGTTTAGAGTAACAGTCCCTTGCAAAAAAGCTTAAATAGTTGCAATTTCATAGCTAACATTCCTTTTCTCATATTTTAATTTATCAATACTACTATATTCATTATTAATAATTAATATTTTAATAACACTTAAAATATTGCTTACGGATAAGAATAATTATATTTTCTGAATCATGATTAATTTCAGACCATATTAAAAATAAAAAGTAAATTAATGAATTCAATTTTTCAGCAATCACTCCACGATATTTTCTTATTTATTCATCGTAATTACTTGTTTTGGGATCATAATTTTCTATGTTAAGGGTTTTTTCATCATAGAAGCATATACAAGGTCAATTCTTTATGAAAAAAGTCTGATGATGGGAAATGTTGATCCCGAAATGTATCATTATGATGAATGAAAAAGAAAATATAGAGGAGCGAATACTGATAAATTGAATTCATCAATAAACTACATATTCTTTTATAAAATTATAAAAAGTAAATGAATAAACTAAAACGCCACAGACAATACAGACCATAAAGGGTTAAAGATATGGAGTTCAACAAAGTTCAATTTGACTGATTTGCCCCCTCAATAATGCCATGCAATATTGTTTTTCTCTTTTTTTCTGATGGTTGTATAAGGAAATCAATGTAACATCACAAATTCCACTACATTAAAATTTTTGTGTTAAAAGAAAATTTGTTGAAGCTTAGTTTAGGGCGAGTAAGATCAGTGAAAGCTGTATCATAATTTAAATTGTTTTGTTTTTTTCTCATTTATTGATATTTACAACTGTACAAAAACATATACACCAAGTAAATGTGTTGATAGCGAATACAATGGCATGTAAATAGCTTGTGAAGAACTACTCAGTAGTAGCACTTCTATAAAAATCTACGCTAGAAGGTCTCTAGGCCATCTTCTTTTCAGACGCCTCGGAGGATTATCAGGAATGGAGTGGGAAGCAAGTTGGGAGACTAGTGGATTGGAGTGGTTATGGAGCTTACTATGGAAGGATAGGTATCTGGTCTGGGAATTTAAAAAAAAACAACAAAAACTTAGATTCAATTCAACGACATTCTGTACTACCGAATCTAAAGGACATTTCAAAGATTTATTTATCGTTGGAAATAGACTGTTTACTTTAAAATGAAATATAACTACGTACTCAGCAACCTGTCATTAATAATGCACTAAATTGTACATAATGGGCTAATTATTCGTTCATTGGTTTGAGGATACAATTAGATCGGTAATGACTACATTTCGGTTCATTTCATTACAGCTCCTTAAAATAATTCCACCCTTGCCTAGTTAAACTATTGCTTATTTACGCGTTTAAATCAGTTAGCAATGAATAAAATGAATAGAAAATCAAAGATCGGTTAGATTCAATAATTTTGTAATTTTCCAAGGAATATCATGTCAAGGATTTCAAGAGGCCTCGTTTTCCGCTCTGCCTCGACTCAGCAGCATTCATCACACTCCCAGTCTCTGTATCAAAAATCAAGATGTTGAGAAATTTTGAGTTCTCTCCCTCATGCTCGACCGGTTTTTCCAATGAGTGTATCTTTCTTCGTCATCATGTATAACATAATTTCTCCCATTTTCCAGGACAGTTCAGCTCATCTCGTGAATCAACCCCATTTATCTTTCAAAAAAATATTTATGTATTGGATTTTTATAAATGAAAAGTTATATTTCTAGAAAATTACATAAATAATATAAACCACCAATGTACAGTATATGCATTCCTTCTTCCTGATTGTTTTCCCTTAAGCATGGTGGTTTTTCCCTAATTCCCGACGGCAATACTTCCTTAGTACTTTCCTCTTCCAATCATTAAAAACAAAAACCTTCCTATATTCTTGACCTAATAACTCTGTGTTCGTCTTTCCGCAATAGACCCTACAATAGAACTACTTCCTTTTAAAAATCATTCGAGTTACCTCCTTTTAGAATTCCCTACCCATTTCTATTCGTAAAGCTTCTTCCCTAACTTCTTTTAACCATAATTTATTTTTCCACCTCCTAGATATTCAATTTTCCGCATACATGTAAATAGTTAATTATATTTTTAGATGTGTTTAACTCCTTCATAAATGATTGTACTATTTTTTCCCACCGATAATGTATGCCGTAATTATTGATGTAATGTATTGTAAATAATCTAATCAGACAATTGTGCCAGGAAATATGCGTTATTATTACTCTTAGAGAGTAAGTCCCTGGATAAAGTTTTTTTTTTTTTCATTTCATAATTATACTGAGTTAGAAATAACATTACCAAAATATAAATTTAAAGAAGCTTTGAAAAAAAAAAATAATAATAATAGTTTTCAACTACTATCTTATTAGAACTACTGTCTCTGTGGAGTGGAATATCATTTTCTCATAGCCATCCTTAGATCGAAAGTGTGAATTTATCGACAAACAGAAAATAATAAACATTTCAAATCTCATCTTCGAATTCTTTATTTACATTTTGTGCTGATTTTCCTTTTTATGGCACAGGGTAAAATATAGAAATAATATAAGAATCATGAAAACTACTAAGATGAAATAAAAGAAACACGCCCGCTATTGTTAGCAAACTGTGCCATTAGCATAAAACATAAACATATGTTTCTTTCCACAAACTCCATAACTCTGAAAAATAATCTGTTTCGGTCTTCCTGTTGTATGGTACTCCAGATCGAAGGCTGAATCAGCATTATAATCCATTCAATCGGTTATTCCCGCAAAAATTTAATTTTTTTTTTTTTTTAATAACAACTTATTGAAATTTACAACTGTACAATATTTATACATCAAGTTAATGTTCTGTTACCTATTACAATAACGTGACAAAACTTGTAAAGAACGAATCATTAGTAACACTTTAATAAAAATTCTACACTAGAAGGTCTCTGGGCCATCTTCTTTTCAGACGCCTCGGAGGATTATCAGGAATGGTGTGGGAAGCAAGTTGAGAAATTAGGGGATTTGAGTAGTTATGGGGCTTACTATGAAAGGATTGATATCTGGTTTGCGCTAAATCTGCAACATATGGAACATTAAGATCTTTATGGGTAAGTTTATTGGTGATAAAGTAAGGTGCATTAAGGATTTTTCGAAGGATTTTGGATTGTAAGGATTGGATACGAGATGAATTGGATGGTTTAGTGGAGCCCCAAAAGCTCAACTCCGTACGTCCAGATAGTTCTAATCACAGTCATGTATATTAGTCTTTTGTAATTAATTGGGAGGTTTGAACGTTTGTCTAGTAAATGTTGAAGTAGTCTGTAACGACGGTCTGCTCTTGTCGTTTTAGTCTTTAAATTTAAAATTAAATGAAATTTTAGTATTTTGTATATATTGGGTCAGTAATGAAAATCCCAAGTTTTTGGCAGTGAGAAACTAGTGTAGAATTAAATGGAGAGAGGGGAAACTGAATTTTCAACTTTTCTTCAGTATCTGCTCTGAATTGTTTTCTTTAAGTTTCATTGGAAAAAATAATTCTCATTTTTTTTTTTAACGTTAACTCTCCTACTAATTTAGTTGTTGAAACTTAATTTCATTTTTAATATTTCTTTTAATCCTAGCACTCCAGATGGGTGATTAGCCCAGACTAAAGACCAAGACACATGCATCTCAATTACACCGAGAGGCTTGGTTCAATAACAGGTAGTTTATGAGTTACGCTTTTTATGTTGCTGAATCCGGATTTCTCAGCTCGAAAAAAGGAGGCGATCCGAAAAAAAAACACATCATATTATTTTATTTTTGTCATCAAAATGAAAAAAATATCAATATAATAAAAGAAAAAACAATCCGATACAAAAATAAAGTATATTAAAATTCTTACGAATTTAAATTTTTTGTAGATGCAACTGTTTAGGCGCCAGAGCGGGCTGTAATGCAAATGCAATTGAATGATCTAGCTAGTGAAAAACTAACGAATTACCACTGAATTTTCCACAAATTATGAGATATATAAAATTTTATTTAGTATCGATACCATGTATCAAGGCTCTTTTTTTAGTTCCACCTGTTGAGTGGAAAAATTCATCCTAGTTTTACTTAGATTAATTGATAAGCCAAATATTAAATTGTGTTGATGAACTGAAGTTCATTTTCAGATATGATATAAATAAATTTGTTTAGCTAAGCGATCCCGGAATTTTCAATTTCAATTTCAATCAGTCAGAAAGGAAAGAAGATTAATGTCTAGAAAGAGTTCAATAATTTTCTCCCAAGATAAAACAAACTAGAACGATCTACTTTGAAGACAGATAGTAATAAACTATTACAAGCCCTGATTTATACCAAGTGAAGAAGGAAATAAATAAATTCAGCCATAGTTGGGAGGGGGAAGGGAGGGAGGATCAATTAGTACCTTATCGCGCCATCCGCATATCGATAGGGAGAATTTTCTTTTTGCCCGAGTTTTATGGTAGAAAAGTTTTTATAATTGATCTATTGATGGCAAGCTACATAAAAATACTCCAACCGCGGTCATTATATAGTAACGTTAATTGTGAATAATTGCTGACGGGAGGTAATTTGGTCCGACCGAGATATATTGGCATTAGGAGCATATCGCTTATTTCTTTCCCCACCGTACCGTTTATTTTCTTCTTCTTTTTCCCTTCTCCTATCCTTTGCCAATGATTATAAAAGAATGTTGGGAAGATAAGAGCGGTTCGGGAATAGTTCGAATCTTCGGCCTCCGTCTGATTTAATTGATCATGAGACGCTATAATGAAAAAAAAAGTAAGAGGCAGAAAGCGAACATCTTGAAATGACACTGTGGATTCCGAAGATGATCAATTTTTTTTTTGTTAGTGCTGTATAAGTATCGAAAACTTCAACAGTATATTACTTTAATACTGATTTATTAAATTACATAAAAACATATATAACTAAAATCCATGAAGGGTCTTGAGCTCAACAGCAAGTAGGATTCTTGCAAGACTGTTTCTTGCCCATTGGTCATATGAAGAGGAAATTTGGCGATATCACACTCAAAACCTAGAATTTTTTCTTAAACAAGGGAACACACGTTAGAGAAAGGCTGGATGGGCTTGATATGTTACTGAAATTTCATTGGTAAATATTTATAAAAGTAGAGTTATTATAAAAATAAGAATAATAATAAAATCTCAATAATGTCTCGTCCCTCCGTAACAAAAGTTTGTTGCATCCCACGCTTTTTTATTGTAAAATTGAATTATGAAATGAAATGAAAAAATAATCTTTATTCCGGGACGTATTGTTCACTAAGAATAACAAAAATGTATCATAAAGTAGTACAATGGTTCTGGCCTGCATAATTTCATACAAAGGTATTTATATATGAGAAACATAAAACAAGTAAATACAGTTAATAACCCAAATTCACACATCTGATCCAGAAATCTTTGTAAATAATTGTATAAAGAACTTCTGTAAATATAAGAATCACTTACAGATCTGATCACCCAGACAACACCTCACATGGCGGATCTTGCATCCTTATCCATAAAACAACAATTCCTCATTCTGTTATCCCTTCTACTTCAATTGACGCCATTCAATCCACCTCAGTATCCATTTCTACTCGCCTTTCCATATAACATTTTCAGCTGTATACTGTCCTCCTGGTAATTCCCCTTCTCAGAGCCTCCTTGATTCATTATTCCGATCCTTCGGACCGCGCTTCATTGCTGGAGGAGACTACAACGCCAAACACCAGCGATGGGGTTGTCGAACAACCAACTCCCGCGGCAGCATTTTATCCCGTATTTCAACCTCCAAATGTTATTCTGTCCCTCTCACCCTTGAACCCTACTTACTGGCCTACATCCCTCAAAAAACGTCCTGATATTCTCGATATATTTATATCTTCTCAAATTTCATCCTCTCAAACCATCATCAAATCCCTTGATGACCTTTCATCAGATCATAGCCCTGTTCTGCTTCTCCTGCATTCAAATCCCGTTCCTAAACCCTCTCTTCCCAGACTGATTACAGGACGTGTAGACTGGAACGGGTTTCGGTATGATCTTGAAAACAAACTAGACTTAAAAACTCCCCTTAAAAACAAAAGAAGACATCAACTTAGCAATTGACAGACTTACAACATCAGTAAAAATTAGTATACAGGAAAATACTTTACCACGAAAAATTCATAGTACACAACAGAATAACCTGCCACAACATATTCGTACCTTACTAACTGAAAAACGAAGAGCAAGAGCGAAGTGGCACCGTACTAGATACCCATCAGACAAAAATAATTACAACTTAACCAACAAACTTAAGACAGAAATAAGAAAATTCAAAATACAAAACCTACAAAACCGTACTCAAAGTCTTAATACTTCTGATAAGTCGTTATGGATAACTACGAAAAAACTTCTTAATTACAAAAACTTTAATCATCCTCTCCTTACAGATTCCCAACCTGGACAAGATCAGACGAAGAAAAATCCCAAATTTTCGGCCAGCACCTCTTAAATCATTCACCCTCATCCTGATATATTTAATCCTCACCACTTACAATGTGTTGAAGCAGAACTAAATATTCCACTCCAAATGTCTCCTCCTCCTAAAGCATTCCATCCTTCAGAGGTATCTAACATAGTCCACAGATTACCCTCTAACAAAGCCCCTGGACATGATCTAATTACAGCCCAAATCCTAAAAAGAAGACCTTAAGAAATGAAAAAAAAAATATACTGCTATATACTATATTCATTTATATACCCCTACACACAATCATACAAAATTGAATTGTCAAGTTAATAAGTAAGTAAAGTGAATATTTTTTTGTTTAGTTTTACATTAATTTTATTCCAAATTTCGTTCGGTCTACTATTAAAGCGTGTTTTTTTAGTTTTTTAAACTATAATTCATTATCAATTAGATTTATATTTATTCATAGACAAAAATAAATTTAAATTAGAGCAATTTTCGACATAACACATATAAAAAACAGTAATATAAAATTACTCAAATATATGATTGAGGAAGATAGCTGAAACAAGAAATAGAACTTTTCCCCCAAAATAATAATTAAATCAACATAGAATTTCTTGAAATTATTTCGAAAAACATCCACAATATAAAATTGCAGGTACCTGCAATAGGAATGCAAATATTTCCATATATCAAACAGATTTGTAACCAGTGTAATTACGATTAAAGTCTGGACGTGATTGTTGATCACGTAACTAAACGGAACAGCTGTCGTATAATATGTGTATATATACATAAAAATTGTATGTCTTGAATAGAACTTGCATAATGAGATTCATTAATCAGGTTGGCATAGGTTAGTTTCTTGGTTCCCGTTACATTTTAAACAGTTATTTCTTTTAACATTTTCTTTCTTTTTTTTTAATTTCATGCCGATACTTTTTTTTTTTTTTAATTTTGTTTAATATAAATGGTTAATTTAATGGTATTTCGTCATTTTGTACAACGGTTCTCATTGAAAGCTGCAATTGGCCAATGGCTGGAAAAATTTAAATTAATTAACGAGCCGATTTTTTTATTATTGTGTCTTATTCTGTTACTAAATACGTGATAATTATTCAAGTTAAAAGCATTCAGACATAAAAAAAAAAATAATACAAATATATCCTAGCGTTCTGATTGGGAACTAAGAATTCATAAATAGATAGAA
This sequence comes from Euschistus heros, assembly GCA_003667255.2. Taxonomy (NCBI): domain Eukaryota; kingdom Metazoa; phylum Arthropoda; class Insecta; order Hemiptera; family Pentatomidae; genus Euschistus; species Euschistus heros. The sequence goes on from RCWM02000087.1 coordinate 347,668, forward strand.
AACTAATAACAAAAAAATTAATAATTGGATCATTTATATAAATGTATAGAATTATTTTAAACCTTATAATTTTATTTAACGTATGAATGTTAGAATAATCAAAAACTGTACCCCAAGTATGTTTCTCGAACCCAAGGCAAATATAACAGAAACCTTGGCTGACATAACAGAATAAAAAATTATCTTCCGGGCCATCAGGGTCCGGGAATTAAATACCCCCAATGCAAAAATAACACAAACCAAAAAATATTTACATTTTAACTTAAGAAGATTTAATCTACAGATGAACTGTTTCTCTGCAATGCTAAGAAAGGATATAGGAAAAAGAGGCTATGGATGAAAGAGTGAACGTAGGGCATAAAATCATCAACAAGGTCAAGCAGCAAATTAATGCGTCGTTAATATAAGTGCTCCTTTATTGGACTCTACCATTTTCTTTTTCCGTTATAATGAAATTGTAATATTTTTTTTAAACTACAATAGTAATGTATTGGGATTTTCTTATGATCCCTTCATACGCTTTTAGTTTCAATGCAATGAAGTGTTGATCTTCGATCGGATGTGATTCTATAATTTGAACAACTTAGGTAGGATTACTCTAAGCAAATGTGTTTGGCCATTTAAGATAAAAAGACAAGACTAAAACGACAAGAAGTTGCACGTCGTTACGGACTACTTCAACATTTACTAGACAAACGTTCAATTAATTACAAAAGACTCATATACATGACTGTGATTAGACCTATCTGGACGTACGGAGTTGAGCTTCGGGGCTCCACTAAACCATCGAATTCATCTCGCATCTAATCCTTACAATCCAAAATCCTCAATGCACCTTACTTTGTCACCAATAAACTTATCCATAAAGACCTTAATGTTCCATATGTTGCAGATTTAGCTCAAACCAGATATCTATCCTTTCATAGTAAGCTCCATAACCACTTAAATCCCCTAATTTCTCAACTTGCTTCCCACACCATTCCTGATAATCCTCCGAGGCGTCTGAAAAAAAGATGGCCCAGAGTCCTTCTAGTGTAGAATTTTTATTAAAGGCTACTGAAGAGTAGTTCTTTTCAAGTTTTGTCACGTTATTGTAATAGTTAACAGCACATTTACTTGATGTATTTAAGTTTGTACAGTTGTAAATTTCAATAAATTGTTATTAAAAAAAAAAAAAAAAAAGATAAAAAGAAAGCGAAGTCAAGATATTTTTAGGTTAAATTTAATATGGACACTCAACGTTGGGGGCATTTAATATCCGTCCTACAATCTACTTTATATTCTTTTGTTCCGTCCTTCAATTATTTTTTATCATTTAATTTTCTTTTTTTAAAAGGTTACATTTTTTAAACAATTTGAGAATTTCATCTATATTATGACTATTATCATCAAGAATAATTCGGAGGTTTTGCATGTTACGCACTTCGGTGGACTGTCCATTGCCAATGGTCTATTTTAAGTCTTGCTTTAACAACTTCTTCTCTTCTGTTTTTGCGATTAGAGCTTTTCCATATTTTTATTTATTTTTTAACAGTTTTTAATTTGTTTTGATTCTCTATGTATTTCCAAAACTGAGACCATGGCATTTGTAAACTGTGGCAGATGTCTGTTAAAGTGTATATATTTGTCATATCTATTGTCGACAATGCTACTTCATTGCCTCTGATCCCCACGTGAAATGGAATCTAAACTAGCAATACATTATGCAGATTTGTCAATTCGATATTTTTGATTCGCTAACAGTTTTCAAATTGAATGGGTCCGCCGAAAAACGTTCTGAGCGACAAAACAAATTTTGAGTAATCAGTGAAAGAAAACCATTATCTAAAGTTCTTGTTAGTTTTGTAAGTTAGATTTGTTTTTCACCTTGTAATTTGTTATATTTACATGTATAATAACATAATGGATTACTATATCATACTATGATGTACTATTCATTATACATTTAAAAACCTTTAAAATTGCCACTTCCGAAATTTTGTCGCTTAGAACGTTTTTCGGCGGACCCATTCAATTATAATGATTATGATGCTATGCTCCAAGATTTTTAATTACCATCATGCATGGTGCTTCGTAGACTCATGCAAAATACAGTTTATATAAAGCATCAATAGGGAACAATTTTTTTTATTGTTTATTATTCCATTCAGGGGAGAAAGGTATCAGCAATTAATTAAGGGATGAAGGATGAGCTGGTGCCGTAAAGGGAATACAATGAAGCAGACAGGATTTCATCAACTCGGTCACACTCCATAACCCACCCAGGCACAATGGGGGGATGAAAAGCACGGGGGGAAGTGGTTTAGATGATGGCAGTTTGCGCAAGCGCAAAACCCAATTCTAAATATCAGTGATTTTAATAGGTGGGGGTGGTCGGGGGTGGCTCTGCGAAGGGCTGATATAAAAGGGCTAGGTGGATGACTTCGGGGACCAGTCGGAGATGAGCAAGTCTCCTTGCCCAGAGCTGATATGATAACAACCAACTCCAGTCATGGTACTATATTAGTGTTTTGTTCTATATTTATTATACTGTATTTTTAATTTTATTAGCATTTTTTTTTTTTTTTTTTTTACTTAAATATGCATGAGTGGATATTGGTTGTGAACATCATCATTTCATATTCCTTACAGAACTTTTTCGTGTTATTTAAGAACAATACTATAATCAGCATATATAAAAAAATAATAATTTTTTAACATTTAGAAATCATTGATAACGTTGTCAGGGAACCGACTAATGAATAATATACTAAATTATCAGTGCTTGATCAGAAACTACCCTTCGAATCCACAAGTTGTAAATTGATTTCTAATAACGTCCGACGTGATTTTTAAAATCTTAGTCAATATGTTACGATATTCATTCATACTAATATAATGTAATATTTTAATACATATCGAAATTTAATTATTAGTCATGGGCAACCAATAACTAATCAATATTTTACTTTTTTTTAACAATAAAAAAATTATAGTTTAAAAAACTAAAAAGACACGTTTTAATAGACAAGATCTAATTATCTACATCTATTAGTAGATAACATTTTTTGATTAGATTAGCCATTTTTGTGTTATAGACTCTTAAAAATGACCTAATCTAACTTTTTGAGAAAGTTGGCGAAATTCGTCGATTTTCGATAGTCGATTGTGGCTAAACGCCTTAATCAAAGTCAGCTTCAGAGATGTCTTTAGAGGCACAATTTAATAAACCTTAATTAAAGTCGTGTAAATGATTTTTCGATTTAATGCATTTTTGTATATGTTTTTTGCAAAAATTTTAAAAATATTGGGTTTTCTTGCCCCCCCCCCAAAAAAAATTTTCCCATTATCAAATGTAGTCACATTTTTGATGTTTTACTCTCAGGATCCATCTGGACCATACTTTCGACTGGGGGTATTTCGACTGGACTAAGTAAGAATATTATAACAAAGTTGTGCAATTATTGTATTGTCATTGGTCCTTGACAGGTGTGCAAATTTTCAAGATAATCATAAAGCTGGACATTGGTTAAAATTTAAAATAGAAATAATAGTTTAATAGTTGATGAAAGCAATACATTTCACATTAAATTTGATATTTGAGTTTCGAACATCCAGATGTTGATAATATTAAATTTTAAATATGTTGAAAGTTATTTATTGCTTTTACCGTATCAGTTTTGATCTTATAATTATTATGATTTAGCTAATATGTTATTACAGACATTATTTTAAATATGAGATCCTATACGATCATGTTCTATTTAAAATTGGAACCTCAAAATCACGAAATAATCGCTTGATATTTTTAATAGTAATATGCAAAAAAATAAATAAAAAATGATATAATCTATTGAACACAAGAGACTGAAATATTCAATGCCATGATTTAAAAAAACAAATTAAAAAAGAAAAAGTACGCTTTCAAACAACTTTTTAACTAGTCACCTTGTAACTCCAATGGATATTTAAACTAAATAATCCGGCTTTCGCAATAAAAAATATTAATCGAAAAGTTGTTCAACAATATAAATAAAACATTAATAATATCCCATTACAGACATCTACAATTTTCTACACCGGATAAACACGAAGCAGAATATATTTTTTTTATTTCCACAAAACTTCTTCAGCTCTCGCTCTTACCATTTAGGAACAAAAAAAACATACATTTATAGTGAATTATAGTCATACTTATTTTAGATTTACAATTTTGCAACTCCTGTAAACAAAACCATATAAATTATTTCAACAGCAAATAATAATTACATTTTTTTTAAATCTTAGCGGTCTATAGAATATGGTAATTCAAGCAATACTAGACTAATAATTCCTAATAGGAGAAAACTACAAGATGTTGTAATTAATCTTCCAGGACAAGAAACCGTAAACTTTGATTACACTCACATAAATAACTTCACTTTCCTCCGAGCACCGATCTTATCAAGCGATACTTCTGTACAACATAACATGAATAGGAAACGGCACTTACCAGCTAAAATTGTTGTTTTAATTTGCATTAAAAATTAATGTTTTTTAAACATATTGCTTAAAAGTAATATTTTCAAATTGTATGTTGTAAACTGTAATAATTTTACATTAAAATACATCATTATTGTTATCTGATGTATATTTTTTAAAATTGTTATATGTAAAAATTGTTTATTTTATATAGTTAAAATGTAAAAATATTAATTTTTTTTAATAATAAATTTGTAAACTATTATGTCTAGGCTAGATACTTCAAAAGAACAAAAGGGGAAAATTTCCAAATCAAAAAAGAGATTTTGTATTGTGATTCGTTGAGAATTAACTTTTAAGTATAGAAAAATGTGGTTTAACGGAAAGAAAATTATTCACATAGGTTACGTTTCAAAATTAAACATAAAAATATTTAAAAAATTTCAAGAAATATCTATATTTTAAAGCTGTGAAGTTAAATTTATAAAACTCTTTTTTCTACAAAAATTAAGAAAACAGCTCCAATTGGATAGATTTGGTTTTCATAATCTATATCGTCGACTTTAGAGTATTAATTTTGAAAAACAAAATAAATATTTTTAATGTTCCCTATATTATAGTTGCTTTAGAAACAAAGCATGCGATGGACAAGCGTTAAATAATTTGATAATTGGGGAATTTGATAATGAATTCCCCAGATATGATACGTTCAATTTTTTGAGCCCCTTAAAATGGCTTTCATACTCAATACTGAAAAGCTGACAACACAAAATGTTATAATAAAATCGTTTTTCATATAGCAGTAAAAAAAAGTCTAGTTATAAAAAATAAACATATAAATTTTGCATGAATTTTTTTACCATTTTGGTGAGGACAAAGTTTTAGTGAAAGTTTTAATTTTGCGAGACTTTAATAGCCTTTTCAACGCCTTTAATTGCAATTAGAAAATATTAAGTAAGTAGTAATTTTTCATGTTTCCAATTTCATCATTTAAAATCTATTTGTCAGGAATACAAACTAAGCATAGAAATCCCAAGCCATCAAATAATTAATTATATTAGCATCTCTAAGAATCATTGTTAAATATAATATTCGAACTCAGGAAAGTTTGAAAAATAATAGTGTTTGTATAAACAAAATTGCTGAAGCTTATTCAACATAAGGTACATAATATCAAATATAAAAGATAAAATTTTAAAAGTCCATGAATAATAAATTTTAATTTATTTCTAATATGAAATGTAATTAAATTAGTTCTAAACTAAAAAATAGTCATGACCATGAAAAAATTTAGATGATTTTTAAGGAGGATATTCTGTAAATTATTAAAAAATTTAACTAACAGTGATAGAAAAATAAAAGAAATTTTTTTCCCATATACCTACAATCACATTGATTATCTGACGATATGTTAGTGGCTTTTATAAAACTATTATGTAAGAAAAAACAATCTGGATAATAAACGATGTAACAAGAAACGAACAAAAGAAAAACAATACAACATTACAAACTAAACGCTTGTAAGTGCCATCCGCGAATCGGAGAAGAATAATTCATGGGTTTCCAACAGAAAAAGAATCTAACAAAAGCGGTTGCCTAGCACAAAGAGAAAGCGAAGCAATACGAAGTGTGGTGGTTTACAACCTACGCGATTGACTTTGAATAACTGTTGTAGTAAGGTCTTCTTACGTAATGAGTCTAAACTGATATTATTATTAATAATTTGGTGAAAATAACGAGTCAAAAATACTGGTATAAAAGGTAATTCGAAACAAAATAAGAATCAAGGGTAGTCATAGAAAATTATATTAAAATCGTTTTAAAATTAACAGTTGGTGGTTTCACTATAAAATTCAAGAAAAACTATTGATTTTTTCTCAGGATCAAAATATTATTGTTTAATGAATAACAGTTCATTTTTCTGTTTTTATTTTATGGCACTCATGCTCTAAATATGCGGTAAAAAATAAAAACAACAAATATTTTAACATATTGTTAAAAACTGTTTTTCTTATTTTTTATTTTTTTTTTTTGTAAATCTGGATATTTTAATTCACTGGATTCTTGTGCCGTTTCACACACAGAAACCCAGATTTCATCGCCAGAAATTATGGGTTTAATCCATTTTTGGTCATAATAGCATCAATTTTTTTTTTTTTTAATTTCAACACTTTTGATTTTTTACAAGAAAATCTGTTATTTTGCCCCTCAATCAAGCAGCAACACGTTTCAGGCCCAAATCGCCTTACGAAAGGCTTGTAACCTATCCTAATGATATGTTGATGCCATCGGCAATTTCTCAGGTGGCTAATTTCATATTTTTTGTAGAAGCTGATTTTTTTTTTTTTCGATTTCTGTTCGTTTTCCGATGTTCTTCAATCTAAAGGAGAAATATTTTCAAGAACAGTTTGACTCATTAAAACGCTTTAAAGTAAACGAAAATATTTGTAGCTGATAAATCTATTAAAAAAAAAAAAAAAAAAATGGTAACATAACTATGTATTCAAAAATGCAATTAAAAAGAAAAAAGATAACTTTAAACATGTGTACATTTTTTTGTAAATACATTTCATTATAAATTGTAAGATTTAAAAAGCTCTAAAATATAGAATTAAAACGACAGTTGTTAGCATCATTGTTGGTAATAAAGAACTAAATATAAAATCAATTTATCGTAAAAAGCTTTTTTTTAAATAAGATTTTATCAGTGGATGTCCAATGTATGTAATGTATCCAAACACATTTTGTTGCTTTGTTAGTTTTTCTTGTATCCAAAATTTGTCCATAGAGTTCTGATTATAAATTTAATGGCAAATATTTTTTGTAATATAGCATTTGTCGCTAGGATCTACCGTTTAAGAGCTACATAGTTTTGAATGAAAAAAGTCACGTATACATATATCTTTTAATTTATGGGGATTTTTTGACACACTCAAGCTCTGCGAGTGTTGCTCGGATCAAAAATGTGACAAGGGTTTACTAGTCAGAGATTGTAGGAGAATACTTTGTATTTTATTTTATCTGTCGCTAGAAGCAACCACTTAGGAGTTATAATTGTTTGAATGAAAAAGGTCATGTTGTAAGGTTTTTTATATACTCAAATGTCAAAGATCTAATATTTTGACACGCTCTCGCTCTGTTGGTATTTTTCAGGAAGGAAATTTCCTGACATATTTCTCATAAAAAACATAAAGTAGAATATTTTTTGTTTTATAGCATTTGTCGCTAGGATGCAACTTTTAGGAACTATCGATTGTTAATTTAATTTAGCTATTATTTTAGGAAATTTGATCATGTTAATTCTAAAATGTAAATGTAAAAGAACAGTAGATTATAGATATATATATCCATGATCTACCGTTTTTCCTACTCAGGGAGTAACTGAGTTTGTTTTTTACGTTTATTTGCTTACTGTAGAAAGAGGTTGAAAAGTAGAAAAATCACCATTCAGCAAAATAATGCATAAGAATTCAAGTTAAAAAGTTTTAAATAATTGAAATATCATCCAACTTCAGATTGATGGAAACAAGTCAACTAAGTGAGTCTTGTACTCTTAGGTTCGGTAGTCTTCTGGGAATAAACAAAAAGCTTCATCAATCATCAAGAACTCGCCAGTTTTCATCACAAGACATCGCCCTGAACCTAATCAGTCTGGCTTTCTTCCTTAATTCGAATCGACTTATCCCTAGCAATACAATGCGGAAATCCTAATAATTTGTAATTATTGGTTGAAGCAAGACGACTGGCAAAGCGCTGAGTAAGATCGGTGCTAGTGACGCCACAGAGTCTCTGGCAGATATATTTTTCTCTTCTTCCCGGATGACTGTTCCTCCCTCCTTCGACACCATAGTTTATGTAATATGTTGCCGACATATGGCATTGTCTGCTGATGCCGGTGTCGCAACTAAGTTACGAGCCCTCTAACCATTGGAACAGCTCTACCCTGGCGAAGATAGACTATTTGCGTCCTTTATTGCCAAGCCACTAACCTTGTTCGAGTTATAAGCATATCATTAGTAATGAGTAATAAAAGATGGATTGCCCATAGCAGTACGACAAGCTTTCTTTTATTTACTGTTGTCTGCGCCTAATGCTCTTTGAGCACACGGTGACTCGAGGCAGTATATCATACGTTTTATCTTTCATGCGCATTCAGCCTTTTTTTAATTTGAAAATAAACAACTTAAATTCAAATCTAATATCAGTCTGTAGTCGATGTCTATTAAAAATTAGAAACTTAACAATTAGTATTTTATATGCCACAGGAACTATATTTTCAATATTGTATCAAAAACTCATAAAAATAAAAAAATCTTGCCACAGCTTCCTTCCCTGAACTCACCTCAAAATATTTCTCAAGATTAAAAATAAAGTTTTACCTTTTTTTCTCTTATTTTAAAGTTGTTTTTTTTTGTTTTGTATTTTAATGAAAATTGGAATAATACATTTTATACCGAAACTTTATCAAAATTAAGAGAAATAATATGGTCTAAATATATAAAGTGTATTTTAGAAAATTTTTAAACATAAAATTAAGTGCTTTAAATTGTTTAAAGTTAATAAATAAAGAGTCGCTAGAAGGAACGAAAGAAGCCACAATGTAAAACCATGAGAATTTTATACGACACTGTCGGTATTTCAGCCTTTATAAGAAAGTAAAACTATATTCTCTGTTATTCAAAATGCACTGAAATTAGTTATTTCAGTTATAAGCTCTTTTTTTAAATATGTTATCTCAAGTTGGCAAAAATGGATAATGATCGTTCACTCTAGCGACTTTCCAAATAAAAATATATTTAATTATTTCCTTAGTAGAGGAAACATGTTGTTTGTTTTATAGTTATGATGCATCAAAGTAATTAATTTCGGAATAGTCTTAGTTTCAAAACTATTTCAATTCAAAATCGTCTCATAATGTATGTGAATAGAATTTTTATAGTATGTTATTAATATACAATAATCGCTTACATGGTTATTTGAATCGCCTTTATCTTGTTGCAGGGTCGGCGGAGGCAGACAACGACTCACTAATAGGTCGTAGCTCCGGTACCTCCCCACACCAGCCCTCCCCAAGTATGCTGCTTCTGCAGACACAGGTAAATTGAAAGAATTTTAAAAATTTTAAACTGATTGAATTAAAATTAAAATTAAAAGATATAGTAAAGTATAATATATATATATATATATATATATATATATATATATATATATATATATATATATATATATATATATATATAAAAGTTAATAATTTCTTGTCATCATCGCGCATTATGATTGATGTGATAATATTTACGAGATAACAAGCATTGATTATACTAATTATACTGGCCATATTAAACAGATTAGAAAAATAATATAACATAAATTGAATAAGTCAACATTATTAAAAGAGCATAGCAAAAAAAAAATAATAATTATAACACATAATAACTATGAAGTTGTTTAAATTCGATCTTAATATAGTAGGCATTACGGAATGAAATATTAACGAACTACGTGCAGCTATTAGGAAGTCGGCAACCATTTTTCATTTCGATAAGAAAATTATACATGCCGGCGCAGAAAATAAAAGTAAGATGATTCTTTAAATGATAAAGCTATTTATAAAGGGCCTATAATTATAATTATTCACCCTGTCGAGAAGTAAATACAACTTCAGCGATATTATTGAGTATACTTTAAACATTTCGAGATATTTCATTTTCGATGCCAATGAATAAGAACATTTATATATTTAAATATCGATTTCCTTGGTTAGTTTTAAGTGCAAACACCGTTGAATTTTAAAATTTCCAATATTAAATTGAAGCTAAAAATACTTAAAAAAACAACATATTTTTATTTCTACAGTTCATGGTGTTATTTTAACACTTACTTTTAATTAAGAAAAAATAATCAAAATTAATTTAAAAAACTACATCTATCATCGAGGAATAGATCTGCAATTTTTAATATTAATATGCAAAGTCAATGCCTAATTGAATTAATTATTTTGAAGCGTTGGAGAATCTTGGTAAATATTTCTCAGTCGTATGATCCGTAAAAGAGATTGTATAACCAGCTTAATATATAAAATAATAAATATATTAAAATCAATATTTATTAAGAATTGTATAAAAAATAGATTGGTTTCTATTTAAATAATTAGAATCCACATACAAAACTGGAATAAGATGCTGTTCGTGTTTTCGATCAGTTCAAAATTTACAAGACCAACGCTCTAATATGTCTATAAATCACCAAGGACTCATCTACATCTGTTTGGAAATACGGATTTGGGCTTTGGGGCATTACCAATCAATCTCGGATCAAATCCTTACAATAAAAATCACATTTACTTAATATATTTGTTTTCTATAATAAGTAATTTAATAAATTATTAAAATTTATATTAGATTGGCATCTCCTTAACTACAAATTCATGAAAAGTAACAATCTAATTTAATTAATAAATAACGAATTTTTTTACTAAACTTCAGACTTCTTGCATATTTAGCAATATTGCTACCCATACGGGTTGGTTAGTACGAGAATTAATTATAAGTGAATGATTTAGCAGGACATTTACTTGTATGATTAAATATACGTATATTTAGCCAGCTAAAATGATACAAAATTATCATTTCCTTCAAGAAAAAAATGTTTGCATATACTGTACTGTAATATCTTTTCTAGAACGCAGATACACATGCACACTCTAAACAACGCCAATAAAGGTATACTAGACCCTATCCGATTCAAAATCTTCTTGAGCATTCTTGTAAATGGTTCCTAGCAAGGAGAGCTGGGCAAGTCGTATCTATCAATCTCTTGATTGAAAATCAGCGTCTCGGTTGATTGATGGCACTTCATCAATAGACGCAGACTTCGCCCACTGCCGCCCACAGAGTTCTCATATAACGGTCTCTGGCTCACGATGCAATCCCACCATTTTTAGCCAATCGGGTTATGATTTGAAGGGCTGAGATTCAACTGTTAGTGGAAATTTGTTTAGGCTTTAAGGGTAAAACTATGATGCCAAGCCATAAGTAAACAAGCATTTTCAACTTCAGAAAGTAAGATTTAACTGCAAGACGATTAATGAAAGTGAAAAAAATGGTTTCATTACACACTAACTAACGTTGGTAAAGCGTAATAAAAGTTTTAAAAAATATGTATCCCGAAAAAATATTCCTTAATAATAAAACAATATTTTTTTTACCTTATTAATGTTATTTTATATTATATATCTAAGGAATAAGACTGTAAAAAAAAAAAAAAAAGAAAGAAAAGAAATACCGCTGAAACCTATAAAGATCCTTCATGGGCTCAGTAACATACTAAGAAACATATAGTCCAGTCAATAAACATATTGTAGAGTGCATGAAATATGCGATTATTTTTTACCTCAGGGGAGAGCTTGCGGTAGGGGGGAGGGAAGAAGGTCCCACTTTTGGTTTTTTCGATTATATCTCGAAAACGATGAACTCGAGAAATATATGCAACAGATCAAAATTTAAGTTTATTAAATTTCCTTTAAAATTGTTTATATATGTATTTGTTGAACTTTCAATAGTTTTCGAGATATATATTATTAAAAATCGATAATTTTCGAAGAAAAATAATAATGTTTACCTCACTTTCTGTCAAATTTCAGCTTCATGTGCCAGAAACGTATATATGAAATTAAAGTAAATTTAATCCTCTACAACTTTGATTCCCACATTTTTTTAAAGAAACATTCGTGCAAGGGACTAGAAGCAAATTTTTTAGCGAAAACCGTAAAAACCCAAAAATGAGACCTTCTCCCATTTCCCCCCATCGTTAGCTCGCCCCCAAGGAATGGGGTACCTACTTTGCGGGGTAGTAGTACCTATTTTATAGACTGAGGGTCTTCCTATCAAAAAGTTCATTAGTGGAAGATATCATAAACAATAATTGTTTCTACTCCAAATGGAATTGAATTTGGACTCGTGAGTTTTTCAAGTAGCTTACCTGTTGAACTACCATCCCGAATGTCGAAATTATATTTTAATAAAAAATAGTCTCTAGAATCTAGAATATTTTTGTATTAATGCTATTTTTTTTACAATATTTACTTCTAGATATCTGTGTCACATGTGAATAGTCGGTTGTGTTTTTGTGTCTGAAGGATTTAGTTATGAGACTATTACAGAGAGGAATACTTGTGAATCATTGCGAAAAAAAATGGGGTTTTGCTAAATTAGATTTTTGCACTTATCAGACCATTCACAAGTGCCACAGATATTAAAAATGTAAATATTGTATCACTTTATTTGTAAGGAGTATCGAGGGTTTTAGAAACTTTAAGGTCGAATGATTTTAGATTGTGATGATTGGATACAAGATTAATTGGATGGTTCAGTAAAGCAACAAGCTCAGTGCCATGTCCAAATAGGCCTTAATATATCCATATAGATAGAGCATTTTCGAGTCAAGTTAACGATGAAGTAGACAAAAAAAACAAACAGTTTCTCGTTGTTTCAGTTTTCAACGTGTATTGTAAGAAGTTAGTCCAAATACAGTCCTAAACAAAGGATCGGTTCGACAGGAAGTAACTGAATACCATTAAAGGATACTGCTGGGAAAAGGTCGTTTACGACGAAGAGAAAGCCAACAATGAACTGAAAAAGGCCTTTATTAAAAAAATTATAACCCTTTAAATAAAAATGGGTTCTAAAATAATTTTTAATACTATTCATTCCAAAACAATTGAACTCGGTATTATGAATCCATTAGCCCCTTTATGATAAGATAAGATTTGGATGCGAAGGCCCACCTTATCATAAACCCGTTTTGAGAGCGCCCATTCATCAATTTCTCCTCGGCCATTATAATCGCATCTATCTTCTAAACGGAGCTCTTATAACCTCAGGAGGCATAACATTCGAATGGAATAACAGTTCCCAATGGCAAGTTGATTCCCCTCACACCCTCAGGAGCTAAGAGATTTATCTGAAACAAAACATTTTTTCTAATCTTGATCGACAATTTTCAAATCATCGCCCAATTATGGTAGTACATTGGGCAGGATACACGATCTGTTTTTATAATCTTATTTAATATTACCAGAAAATTCCCTCGTAAGGAAATAATATATATGCCGGAGCATGAAACTTGTAAGCTATTAAATTCACTGCCACTAAGAAGTTAATAAGCAGGTTTGACTCAAAAACACGAATTTTATTGGATGAATATCTGGTCTCAGGGAAAAGCCCTATAACTTTAATTTTTTAAGAAAGCAGTTTTGAAACGGTAATTATTATAATTGTTAATAATAATATAATTTGCGGAATATTTCGATTAGATTACATTCTAAAAAAATGATTAAAATAAAAAAATTAATCTTTTTAACCGCAACCAAATCATTTGCACCATTTGTTTATGAAGGATATGAAAAACGGTCTTAACCTAAATTATTTTAAATATGATTATTATAAAAAGTTTCAGCAACATTGAGAAAATGGAATGAAGATTGTAGAAAGCATATTAAATAGATTAGAAGATTTCTAAAACTACGGATTACCTGAGATCCTGCTTACTGTGCTTTCTAAATAAGCAACTTTATGAACAATAAAACATTTCCAATCATTATTTCCGTTGTAACAGTATTCAGATCTCATCTTAACGGATTTACAATGCTATCAGGGATTATATTTGGTTATAGGAGTAATATTTGTCAAAGTGCCGCTACAAAAATTAACTTGGTCATTATTATTTTTAATTAAATACTATGAATCAAGCGTGATATAATTTTATATTAATTCAATAAATGTGTGGCTAACTTCGAAATGGGTTACTTTTTATCAAGCACTCTTGGAGTTTAGCAAAATTAAGCGAATTATATGTTAAAAATATTTCTGAATTTAATTAGTATTTAAGAACAAGTATATAGGTTTTAATATCAAAGCCAATAAGTACATTAACGTTCCATCAATTTTATAGTTCAGTTATTTATTTTTAGTACTAATAGGAATTAGCGAAGGGTAGAATTAAGATATGTTTTTTTATGTTCAATCAAGAGAAAGAAATATTCACATATGTAAATGTCAATTAGTAAACAGTAGCTGAAAAATCAGCATATGAATTCGAAATTAACCACAGGCTAAGCCAACGATGCATGAAAAATTGAACATTAAAGCTGTGATAAGGATATCATTAGGAGCAGTTATTGATACATAGAGATAGGTAAATCGCACCCTAGTCTAGGCCTGCTGTTAATATAATAACTATTAATTTTATCTAAGGCTCGAGAAGTAACCGGAGGTATGTGGAACGTAAAAATAGTCTCCAAGAGTGACTCGCCTTGCGCGGACAAATTGCCCCGCCAAGGAACCGGTGCTTCGGGTTACGTAATTAAATGCCTTCAGTTAGTACTCTTTTTGTGGGAGGCGTGTATAACATAACCAGACTCCATACGGGGCAACAGCATATTTTATAAGTTCTCTACTTGATCCTAGAAAGAATTTCCTACTGCCGAGGAGAAACGATCCTGAATATCTAAACAGTGCCGGTAGGCTGGAATTTTATAGTGTCAACAATTAAGATACAACTGTATAGATAAGGGCTCATAATTTATACTTTAAATTCTGTGAAGAGCAGATTTAGCAAGAATTTATAACTAATCTTGAATATTCCAGTCGATTTATAAAATATACTATGCGTAATTAAGTACTAAAAATATAGTGATACTAAACGTAATGGATAAAACCAAACATGGCTGTTTATTAAACCTGAAATGATTCATAAAGTTGTCCTTTATAAATATTAAGTTAAAACTCTATCCATTAATTAAAGATAGCATATAATTTCAAAAATGATTGTTTATTTTATCCAACAAATTTTAAAATTCACTGGATTAAATAAATAAGGTTCTAAAAGGGGCAGATTTATGCTGGGTATTTAATTGTACATCGTAAAATAAAGACACAGACATTAAATTATGTATCGAAAATTAATACTTAAATTATCTAAAATAATACGTAACGATAAGCTAAAATTACTTTTTAGATTCAACTATAAATTTATCCTTGAAAGAAAGTACTGAAAATCAATAAAACGGAGCGAGATCAGTGATTTTAACGCCTAAGGAAAGTATGCGGCGCGACCTGTATTTCTCACACTGGGTCTTAAATTCCTTTGCGATGAATATAGAGAATTAAAAAAGAAACTGTTTATTATATCAATGTATATTATATATTTATTATATCATATATATATATATATATATATATATATATATATATATATATATATATATATATATATATATATTTGTTATTCATAAATATTATAATATATTTGATGGGTAAATTATTAAAATTAGAGGTTTAAACTAATAATGTTATTCTACTTATATAGCAAACCAATTCTTGCATACTATAATATATAATACCAAATCAAACTTATAGCGTTGATAAAAGTAACCCACCTGGATCAGCTAATCAGAACTCCGCTAATTAAAAACTGATTATCAGCTGTGTTATTTCTGAGACGGGAAAAAACCCGCAGTGGCAGTAGAAGGTTGCGTTCCTAAAATCGTGACTCAGTTCGCTTTCCCGGGGACATTTCATAACAGATATTTTTCACTTCTATTGAACGAGACGGAATCGGCGAGGGAATGCAACTCGTACCTTTGTCCAGCAGAGAAAAGGTTACCGAATCCTGGTTGACAGTTTTGGGGACTGAGTGATTCAATCTGTTGGATCACTTTAACGCTTAACCACTCATGTTATAATAGGCTGCGTTAATATATAGTTTTGAAAAAAAAAAAAAAAATGTAAAAAACAGTATAACCTTTTTTATCCATTTTTTGCTTATGATTAAACTACTTAAACACTGACTTTATTTATTTATTTAAAAGTTATATCCATTTATAGCACATAATAGCAGATTTAATAAATCTTAGGGTTTTATTTCTGAGAGGCAATGATCGTTCTACTTACGCAATCAGATTAATCTGGAATTCGTGGGAATTGAATAAGCCCTTTTAGAAATCCGGTAGCCAATTACAACCAATGGAAATGACTAACCTTTAAGCCATCGAGAGCGAACTGTCCGAGAGCATTTAGTAATTAAATATTTCTTTTCCACACCAGGTTGAAATCGTTTTCATAGCTTTAAAAATACCCACACAGAAATACAGGAAATTGTACGTCGTAAAAATTTGTTAGCAGTCAGAAGACCGATAACGATCACATCACACATTTTTTTAACATATATTTGCACATTCGTAGTTTTTTATTTTCTTCAGAGTAATAAAAAAATCACTCTTTCTAAATTGCTACTGTTGAGGCATAGGTATGAGATAATAACTTCTCATTATGTCTAATAAGGTTTGATTATATTAGTTTACAGAACGAAACATTACTTTTTTTTCCTTGTTTGAAATAATTAAACTCAAGAAAGAAATAATATTTTTAGTAGCGACATCACTTTAAAAACCGAACTCATAACATGGACTGCGATGACGTAGGCGTGATTCGAAAATCCACTTTAAGTCAGAATATATGAAAAACTCGGAGGGCGCACCCAACGCGGGCGAACAGTGATGTAAGTCATCAGGTATCTTGCACTTGCGCTGTACACACGACTCTTAAAAGAGATAATTGGACATAATTGCCGATTTGAGGTGAGGTGTATTGAATAACTATGGAATCGAGAACAATTACGTCAGATTCCTTTGCTCGGCTGATTTTGAAAATAGTTAAATGAAAGTCTAGCAATAGGATCTACTTACAGATTTCTGTTATATTCAGAGTACAATCCAAATAGTTATTATAAACAATAAAAAAAGGACGGAAATTGAAGAGTATGTTATTAAAAAATAAATATCAGTATGTATTAGGAATGAAAGAAAATCGAATAGAAAAATGAAGAATACTAAGGCCATTACCTAAATTATGTTGCAACGACATTTCAAAGGACAGTAACAGAGTGACCCTATAATGTCGTGCCTTCCAGTTTATGAAGCAATGTTAGGTATTGAAGTAATCTTATCATTATTATTTACATGGAAGTATTTTTCCAATAGTGTATAAATTATTATTTTTATTTTACTTTGTTTAGTAGAGAGAATGAATTGGCAAAATATTATTGATAAATTGTTTTCAAAATATTTAAAAATATTCATCATAAACAAAGAAAAATGGAAGTCATAAAGACCCAATCTGGCACCTACTCACTGAATCCTCTGGAGACAAGTGGGGTCGGTAGAAGGGGAACATTGTCAAAACAGTTTATATTTTGTAGGGGCTCGGAGGTGTCGCCTTACAGAGGGGGGCCGTGATTGCAGTGGGCGTGAGAGAATTATTGCACCAGATGAATAGCAACTTTCTGATTACTCCTGATATCTGATCCGCAGGCTTCTGCTTGGCCCTGCGTTTTCAATTTGGGTCCCGCTAATGAAGTGATTGCTTCCTCTAGATGAGGGATGATGAATGTGAACATATGTTGTGTAACTGGTGTCTTTGATAATCGCTCCCCAGGCAACTGCGGCAGATTTAGTACATTTTTTCATATAGTGCTTGAACACTGAACATCTGTAAAAAACATGGCTCCAACTGGTTTCAAGGAATCGTTTCTTTCTTTTTTTCAGAAGGTATAAATAATGCAGGAGGCTGATAGATAGACTATTGTTCTTTTATCATTCTTAAGTTTTTTATTTTATTAATTTTACAAGTTCTTGTTTTTTTTTCAGAAATATATTATTCCAAGTCATAAAAGAAAATTCTACTATTTGATATCTCAACTGCTAAAAATTTGAAACATATACTCGAGACTCGATCTACCGAGCCTTCTATTTTTTATTTCTTTTTATTATGTATTATTATTTTCTTCACAAAACACTCCATTTTCGACATGTATTATTTATACGAGCATTGGTACGGGAAGGCTAAATGATAGAAGAGACAGTCTGCTAGGAAACTAAAATTCTTCAACAATTTTTGATGAATAATGTATTGCTGGGTTGGAGAAGACAATTCAATAATTGAAAAGGAACAGCTAATGCAATATCGCTCGATTTGATAGTTTTCAAAGAATTTGGAGATCGAGATAGAATAACGGTACTTTTAATAAAACCTATTATTGATATTTTCATGTCAATAACATGTTATGAACTCACGCACTTCAATTAAAGTTCTACATTAAAAAGCCTCTTGGCCATCCTCTTTTCTGTCGCTTCAGGAATTGGATGATTATCAGGAATTAATTGTGAGGCAAGTTTAGAGACTAGTGGATTCAAAAAGGATATAGAGTTTACGAAAGGATAGGTATGTCGTTAGGGCATCAATAAATCAGCAATATCAGAAACATTAAGATCTTTACGGATATGTTTGTAGGTGACATAATAAGGAGCATTGAGGATTTATTGAGGGATTTTGGGATTTAATGACTAGATACGAAAAGAATTGGAAGGTTTAGTGGAGCCCCTCCGTATATTCAAATTGGTGTAATTTGTGTCGTGTTAATAAGTATTTTGTAATTTATTGGGAGCTTTGAACGCTTGTCTATTAAAGAATATTTTGGAGTACTCGGAAACGGTACTTAAATAAACGAAAATTAGTGATTTTTTTCTAGATATAAACTTTTTGACATACATATGTATGTATAATAATGTTTCTTATTATTATTTTATGCATGATAAATATTATTTTGTTATTAAATATATATATATATATATATATATATATATATATATATATATATATATATATATATATATATATTAATGTGTGTGTGTGTGTATGTGTGTGTGTGTGTATTGCGTCAACTGACCAAATTATTATCTTACGTATTTTCCTCTCTATTTTGGGGTCCCGGTTAACCAATGATTTAGTTATTCGAGCCTATCTCGGTTTCAACCATATCGGTTAATCGAATCCCAAGTATATAATACCATAACTCAGGGTGTTGAACAAGGGACCATCAACAGTACAGCACTATGTACTATATACCTGTGCCAAAACCCTCTCGAAGTATCTAAGCCTCGAAGATCGATAGCCATAAAAACGGGAAGGTAGCTGGGTATTGTGGAACTAATTAGAGGAGAGTTGGGGGTGGTTCCAGCCCGCCGGCGCCGCCTCCGCTGACATTTAGTTCTGATTAGAGCCACGCCCCCTCAACCTTTACCTTCCGATCGATCCCTATCTGGTGGGGGCCCAACTCTTCACTGTATTTTTATATATTTTTTTCTTTTGACTCTATTTAATTAATATAATTAAAAATATATCCCACAATGTCTAATATTGTCGTTTTCATCAAATATTAATTGAAATTACAATAAAATGATAAGCAACCAAATATTCAGCCTCGGATTATGGCAGCTAAAATGCTACTATGTACTTCAAAGCTTCTAAGAAGGAAATCTCTTTCCAGTACAACGAAAATACGAATATATAAAACCCTTTTCTGGCCCGTTCTAGCATACTCGTCAGGATGTTGCACGATGACGAAAGCCCTAGAATCGCCTCAGAGATATTCGCAAGAAGGATTATTAGGAGTTTTGGGCTTTTGTGTGTTAAAACGGTGTACGAAGATCGAGGAAAAAAGCTAAAACTCATGCATCTCTATAAAGACCAGGATAGTTTGCCGTTTATATAATCTGAACGTCTGAGATGGGCAGGGCATGTTTAAGACGCATACGAGAAACATTGGATGGTTTAGTGAAGAACCAAAGCCCAACTCCGTATGTCCAAATAGACATAATTATTGTCTTGTAATTAATAGGAAAGTTTGAAAGATTATCTAGTAAATGCTGTAGTAGTTGTAGTAGTTGTGGTCTGGTATGTAAAATATTATTAAGCATTAACATTTTGAGGCTAAATATCATTTCTAATATAAAATACTTATAAAGAAGGGATCTACAGCAACCAATCAAATAAATATTCACCAAAAATTGTTTTGCACATTGAGAAAAAAAACCAAACGATAAATAGATCAAACAAGATAGTGAAAAGTCACGAAAACGGATTAAAATAACTGTTCTTAAAAATAATTAGTACTTAAACTTCTCGGATCAAAGTTTTAATCTTGAGTCTAAAACATCACGAATAAGTGATTAGTTGTCTTATCAAGGTCTTGTGCATTTCGTAAACATCAGACCGTTTAAATGAAAATAAAATGATTAAGGTAAAAAGTTTTAGCAGTGAACGTTATACATTCTAAACTTTAAATTAAACAAAGTTATATTAATCTGGTAGTTAATTTGTGCAGTTACAGTTTGTGATTATATATTCTTTTATATTTTAAAATATATAAATATTCATAATAAAAATATTAATATTGTATTAAAATACATTAATTTTATCTTAAAGTTCCTCCAATGATATATAAGAGGATTAATTCCGTAAACATTCAGTTAATTAAAAAACTATGTAAAAAATAACCTTCGAATTATTTCCCTCCTAGATTAGGCAATATCTGGACCTAGGAAGGAGTCTATGCTTTTTCTGGAATTTCTTTCGACTAAGGTCAAATTTTAACTCTTAACCTACTTCCCCGATATAACTCAGAACCTTATAGATTTTATAGTCAAGTTGTGACTAGGATACGACCGTGAGAACTAATGGCTTTACTATTTCAAACAGTTGGTCATGATTAATTTTCTACAAACGAAAAATTTGAAAGGTTGCTCAGAAAGCTTGGTTGGTATGTGTCCCTTACATTTTATCGTAATAAATGTGTTATAGGAATAACTCTCTCAAAATCTTTTCTTTTAATCCTATTAAATCTAAATTACTTCTGAAAATTAATTGGTTCAAGAAATATTTTAGAGTCTTATTTAATTTACACGGGAGGGCCTTAGACCCCGTGGACCAAAAAAATGTTTTTGTTTTGAATTTTTTTTTTGTTCACATTTAATTACTAAAATATTTGCTTATATAGGTGTTGTGGCGATCAGCCTTTTTTCAAGTAATTATGAAAACTTATATAGCTGAGAATAAATTTATAACAGACTGAAACATTTTTCATATTTTTTTATCAGTATTTTAAAAGGTTATTTTATTTTTTTATCCCTCGTTCTACTATATTTCTGAACAATTTACAGTGGAATTTCGGAGTTAGTAGAGATATAAGTAGAAGGCCAAGCCCCAGGCTCGAGTTCGAGTCCGGCTGAAGGCAGAAAATTTATTTCCAGTTATTTCACCCGTGGGTCGACTAAGATGTCGGAAGACCAGCCTCAATAGAGTGGGTTCCCTTAATTGAGGAAAAACCTGTTAACAATTTTTTAAAATATTATTATCGTTATTACTATAGAGGTATAGGAAAAATAAACCTCATTTTTAACGTTTGGTTAAAGACACTAAATAATAATTTATTAGCATAGTTTAAACTAATCAAATCGATCGAAATTGCACCAACACTATACTGATTAAATACATTTAATAATTTAAAAATGTTTCCGATTATGGATCAATATTTATCTATAATGGTGACGAACAAAGAAAACTAGTTGAAGTCTTAAGTTCATGTTAAATTAGGTTATGACCGCTCTCATTACGACAGCTATTAGCATGTCCTAATACCCCCTAAGGATATTTTTTACAACTAATAAAATATTTCAATCGTTCCAGAGATGATAAACAGAATAATTTAAATAAATTAAGTAGCAGAGTATTAGTTACAGTGATTAACAACAGTCATAAAAAACGAATTACATCCCAGAAAATGTTCTTATAATGGCTGTCGTAAATAAAATCGATTTAAATAACAGGAGTCCTGAGAAGAGTGAAATTTAATGATATAGTCAAATCGGATCGTAAAAAAGTAACTGCTAACCTAATAAAATCATAGGCAAACCCTCAGTAAGTTTTGGTATATTTCCTTGATGATTTTTAACATAAAAAGTTTCAAAACTTTTCGTATCGGAATGATTTAGGGATTTTTATGTTTTTAAAATACTAGCAGATGTCAGCCATTTTTTACTCCCCACCAATATCTAAAAGGCAGCCTTGGAGGACTAATTTAGGCAGGACACGGTCCCTGGGATCGTCCTCAGTATTGGGAAATTTACGAGCGATCTCATTTGGGATACTGATGAGCAACATAAACCGCCAATAAATGTTCACGGTCCAGCTCATAGTAGATCCCGAGAAGGATAACGGTACAGGAGGATATAAACAAGGCAGGAGTTATGCTCAGATAAAGATAGGAAAAAGAATCACCAAGTTTCTTTGTTTTCTGTCGGATTATTTATTTGCAAAGCTTGCGGTAAACATGGCCGCTAGACAACCAAGAAGTAATTACGTCCCCGGGGCATAATTACTGTGTACCGAAATAACAATTATATCTTCAGAGATAAAGCTCTCGATAAAATCTTTATGATTCTTTAATAAGAGTTAATGTGCACTTTTTTTTATCAAGTTCTAACATAAGAAAAATTCCATTCAGCTAATTTTAAAATTTAATTATATTTTCAAATCGTAAATCCAGATCACATTTGGATTTGTATCCTCCATATAAAAAAAAAAAATTTACTTATTTATATCAATCTAAAACATTATTAAATTGAAAATATATATACTCAGCGAAATTTCGTGGCTTTACCAAATCTATAAGTCCTATCATGTTCATCACTATTTTTTCACATTATATGAATTATTAAATAAATCATTATAAGACATAGTTTATTTAATAATTTGATTTTTTTATTTTTTTTAATAGACATGATTATTTTCCAGTTGCATGATTTTTTTTTTTAATAGACCCCATGACTTATTATTTTCCACATTTTTTTTTTAAAGAAAATTTTTGATTTTCAATCTGGCACAAATTCATAATAATATAGATGGCTTTTATCATTCCATTACCCCTCTCCTACCCCCCATCTCAAAGCCCTATTACAATTATTACTATTTTGTCACATGACATTTATTATCGAATAAACGTCACATGAGAAAATGTATTTAGTAATTTGGAATTTTTTAAATTAAATTTGGAGGAATAAAAAAAAATTAACCACTGCTGCATAAATCTATAGAACAGACTACACAAAATTATCTCGACTGTTTATTTAAAAAAATTTAATATATATATATTATTTATCAATAATTAGTTTTGATAATCTTCAGGTTAAATTCGTCTTTTAATTTTGTTAAACTCTTATCTTATGAACGTTTATAATATTATTATATATATATATATATATATATATATATATATATATATTTATATATATATTAAACTAAACAAAAATATTTACTAGTTTCTTATTTATGCATTTGAAAAAAATAATATTGAAAAAAATTAAAAGACGAATTTAACCTGAAGATTATCAAAACTAATTATGGATAAATATTTCAAATATCGATGTAGAACTTGGCTTTATGATAGTTTGGTGTTAAAAGTCAACTTTTAAGACACCACTTTCGGGACAGAAACTTAACCTAGTTCAAAAAAAGTTATTAAAAACTTAAAGGTCCTTCTTCATCGTCTCCTATTTCCTAGGAATCCTAGACTATCGAATATTTTTCGACGAAACCTCAATATATAAGAGATATATTAGAGCTTATTATAAGAGAAAGGATAAAAGAAAATTGGTTTCGTCACGAAGTTATTCAAATCAATTATTAGAGTTAGTTAAAACCACGACGTGATTTAGGTAGTTTCTGTTAGATTCATTATGGAAACGGAATTATGTCTTATTTTTTTTTAGTCAAATCTCAGATCAAATTACTTATTCGAAAAAGGTTTAAACTAAGTCGAAATATTGTTCCATTTGATTAAAAAAAATTTGTATTTTTATCAAAACATAAATAACGAAATGATAAACAACTAGTACAAAAAAATAAATAGTAAATGAACAGAATTCGATGTTTACTAAATACTTTGATATCAGAGTGAATATTGTTTTTTGTTTTTTTTAGTTTATAAAATGTACGTAATCTCATGATTGACCCCAGTCAGTCCCAACTTGTTATACACAATATTTACTTAACATAGACTATAGTAAATAAATAATATATACAAGAGAAATAAACTGAAGAGAGAGAGAGGAAAAATGCTTTAATTTAGTGTAAAATATAGCTATTATAGACAAAAAAAGAATGAAAGTAAAATGGTGTTATTCACAGCGAAACATGATTCGTTCTTTTGTGCTTATGACTAAGAGTTCCGGAATCTCTTTAATCTCGCTTCAATTTGAGTAAAGTACCGCTGAAGTACTAACACTCAGTTGAATGATCACTTATGTTACACGGATCAATGTTTTTTTTCATTTTATATACATTAGTAGAATATAACAATACAAAATGTACACATGTAGAAAGAATAACAGACAACGCTGTATTACAAAGTAAACGATAATATATGCAATACTGCACCTTAGAAAATACCTGTATTTAAATACAAAAAAAAAAAGTTAATGAGAAGAGTTGGATAGTTAACGTTTTCGAGATAATCATTCATTCGTCAGACAATCACATCAATGCGAAAATTATAGGGGCAAACTCAAATTGATGAAATTCCGACGGAATGTTTAAGCTAAAACTGGAGCGATAATTACCAGCCTCTTACTAATGGAGAGACAAAATGAGGAAAATAATACGTTTTATACTATTTTCGTCATCCACCGTTTTAATTGCAGGCAGCGCCCACATTATTTGGTGACGCCATCGACTCGATTCTCTCACAGATCTAAGCCAAATAGTCTCAGTCCTAAATAGTTTATCTATACCACGTATAAAAAGAACAGAATGTTATAGTTCTGGAACTGTACAGCATCCTGTTAAATACGTGTCTCTTGTAATGTATGTAACCACTTAGGTAACGCAAGGATTAAGAATTGCGACGAGATACTCTTAGATGCGACGTGCGATATAAACGAAGTAAGAAGTACATTTGAAATTGCGAAGGTACGGAATATTTATTCTTGCGAGACCTATCAAGATATATATCAGAATAAACACTTTCCCTAATGCGGTTATTTCTCAGTAAAAAGACAAAGACTGAAAACAGCTGTTTCGGATAGCAATTATTCCATATCCGTGCGAATAAGCAACAACTTAGCTTGTCCTCGCCAAGCTAACAAGTTAATATCCAAGAAACGAAAGATTGTCTTCAAAATGCTCAGAACAAGATTATTTACAGCAGATAATTCATTCGTGGCGGTCATTAATTTTATACAATAATAATGTTGATGTATATTGTACCTGATATGTTTTACGCTGATTTTATAAAATAAATTTATATTTGAATATTATTACAGATACCTTTAGTTAGGAAAATTGTAATTAGGCTTGCCAAAATATAAGTACTTAGCTTATTTTTATTAAATTACTTATAAATTTAAAAGGAATTTTTTTTTAAATATTTTAGTATCAGGAATAAGAAGATAAACAATATTGTTTGAATCTTTAAAAATTAAGCTTTGACAACAGCCAAACAGCTTATATATATATATATATATATTTTTTTTTTTTTTTTTTTTCTTTTTTTTTTCTTCTGTAGTAACCCTGCAGAAGAGGCTACAATGTTTGAAATAGACTTTCTTCTGATACAAATCAATATTTTTAATTGTCAATAACTTCCAACAAAAAAGTAAAATAAAAATAACTAAAACTGAATAAATGAATAAACTGGAAAAAGAACGAGGAAAAATAAAAAACATTTAGAATGTCAATTGGTGCACTATTAAATCTTCACAATTTTTCATTTAGTCTTTGTGTAGATTCAAAATATTGCTGTATTCCAGGAGTTCTTTTTTATAATTCCGGTATAAAGCTTCTTGTTGAAGAGGCCATGTACCCTCTTCCATTAGAGAAGCCCTAACTAATTTGTGTCTTTCGTTTTCGTATTAGTGGCAGTCATTTAAAATGTGCAAGAATGTTTTTATATATATATATATATATATATATATATATATATATATATATATATATATATATGTAAACCTTAATTTTAATATATTAATTATCATATTTTATTTCAAAATCTCTAAGCCATGGCTTATTATCTGTCATGAAAATGTCATTCTTAAGGGACCTTGACTTAGAATAAAATTTTCTTCCTATTATGTTCTGTTCTAAATAGACTATGTATCTTCAATATTTTCCGTTCAAAATATTAAGACTCATAACAAGCCTGCTCGTCCGTGTACAAAAACCTAAATACAAACTTATAACAAACAAGGCTCCAGCTGAAACCCCCAAAGAAGGAGAAAAAGGAGCTGGCTGCGAGGTCTTTTTCCATAACTGATTTTCCATGACTGACATAGTGCTGACTTAAATTGGACTATCATGTGATTTATCAAGCGACAATATTGGGCAGTTTACTTTCTTTAATGATAGGTCCAACTCAATTCATGTAACCAAAAAATATAGCTGTGTAAATCAAATTTTTTATTTACGTAATAAATTTAAAAACCAATAAATTTTTCACGAAATCAATCAGTCTTAGCTTTATTAATAAGAATTAGTTAGGTTAATGATTAATAGTGAATTATTAACATTCGCCAGTAAAACGGTTGCATTAGTTGGCATTAACTTTGTCCTTTGAAATACTGTACCTCGTCTTTAAAAAAAAAAATTCTTTTATAAAGCAGAATAGATAGGAAAATACCTGATATTTGGCCTACAGTAAGTTTCCCCATGGACTATAAATAAACAAATTAACAAAGGATTTAATAAGTCATATTAAGCTAAACGATTATATTAATAATCGGATATTTTTTAGAGTTCTGTGTTATTACGCCCTAATAACATCCTAGTAAACTAGAAAATACAGGATTCAGCTCCGTCATTATACAGTTATCCATTTTTAAAATAAAAAACAAGGCCGTCATTTGCGCAGGCCTCGAAGCAAGCTTGGCTATTGGTCACCGGGGGAAGGAGTCTTCAGTCCAGTCGCTCTTCAGTTCTAGCTATGATGACTCGGATCAGGAGAGAATTGTACAAATGGAGGTTGTAATAATCAGCTAAACTGTCTTTGTTGCACTGTTGAGGTGTGTCCAATCATAAAAGAGAAGGAATGCACGATTAATTAATAACGATATAATTTTTCATAAAGTTATCACGCATTAGGCTAAGGCTGTTTATGGTTACAAGGACGAATTCAATGTTTGCAATATTATAATCCACTTTTTGATTCAATTAATTAAAACATATATTTGTTGGTCATACATCTGACAGTAACATCATTTATAATTCCATTATCCTTGAGTTGGAAATAGGAATGTTAATATGGTCCAGACAAATTACGTTTAAAAAATCTAATCCGAATTAAACCTAATAATCAAGATTATTTAAAATTATAAATTTCTTATTATCAGAACGGTACAGTCCGTACTAG
This sequence comes from Euschistus heros, assembly GCA_003667255.2. Lineage (NCBI taxonomy): Eukaryota > Metazoa > Arthropoda > Insecta > Hemiptera > Pentatomidae > Euschistus > Euschistus heros. The sequence goes on from RCWM02000087.1 coordinate 375,400, forward strand.
AGAAAAGCCCATTTGAAGTAAGATCGCAGGAATATTTTAAAAGTTGATTATTAAAAAGAAATATTTTTATTTGGACGGAGTAACTCCTAGCGTACCTACATCTAATTGTAATACATATTTAATTTCATACTCTTCTCTTATGAAACTACGCTTCTAGATATTTAAAATTAAAATATTTTATTTGAGATTAGTACAACACATTACTTTTTTTATTTTTTTCAAATGATTAAAACGCAATGAAACATTAATAGAAAAAAAAATTATTCTATACAAAATTATTTAATATTTTTGTCAAACAATTTATTTTTTCAATTAAAAAAATAAATATTAATACAAATAATTTAGAGATCGTTTTGTGGCCAGGCGCCGGTTCGAATCCGGCCTTGGTAGGTTGAAATTTATTTAATGGCAGACCTACAGAATGATTTTCGTACTTCCTGCCCTATTGGAAGTACATAAGTCCCAAGAAACAACAATTTCCAATTTATAAAAAACTAATAAATATCTATCACTATCTCTTGAAATAATTATTTTTTAACTGTTTATTTAACTATTTTTCAGAACTTTCTAGATACATTCATAAAATACTTCAATCTATGGTTGTAACCAAATGTAGAGAAAGTCATGATCAAAACTAGTAAAATTGTGAAATTAATAGAACATTTAAAGTAAAAAATATAAAGCATCCAAAATAATTTATGGTTGATATTATGTATAGCTGTAATTCAAATAAAAAAGAATGAAGTAGAAAAACGGAAAAAACAAAAAAAAAAACGATTGAAATAAGACGCATATTACAATCAAATACAGGCATTAGTAGTTCGTTATTATATTCCTAGATGTCCAGTCACGTCCGATACTTGTTGGTAATAAACGCAACCTTAAAAGAATTTAATGATCAATTTTATAACTTTGTAATAAGGTTTAATATAAAAGCCAACACATAATAAAGGGTTGTAACTAAATATTTTTTTGGAATAAAATTGAAATAATAATAAATATCATATATCCAGCTGCTGACAGCTAACCTATAAAATTTAAATAACTGTTATTGACATTCCAAGCCATATATTTATTTCTATATTGGTATATAAAATGGTATACGATATTAAGTAAGACTACAATTGAAAATAATAAATGACGAGATACAGGTGTTGTTATGTAGTTTATCTTCTGTTTTTATGAAGATTTTTTAACTCACTCATACTCTTTTTACCATTACATATGAAACTTGCCGAGTATTTTTTATTTATAAAGAAAACAATGAAATTCCTATATTAAAAGAAAAAGATAAATCAATAGGAGATGTTAAAATATAGAGAGTATCCATTAGTGAAATTATTTTGACCCTGGCTGGAACAGGAACTGGCAGAATAGGGATGTAGTTTAGGGGCAACAGTTTACGGCCTATTTCGAAAATGTTCTGGAAGCTAGAAATAGTGCTGAAGCTATACATTAGAGTAAATCCCAAAGAAGACAGAACTGCCTTTCTACAGGTCCATTACCCGGGAGGGACTGTGTCGAAACCGTCAAATGGGGGCGAAATTGGCGCCCAGCGGGATTTACGGCTTCCAGCAACTGATGTCGGTCCTCTCTCAGGTAGTCACTTAATGAGGGATTATGGCGAATTCTCTTAAACAGCCGAAAAGATTCTTTTCGTTAATTTTGCAAAAACGAAACGAGCGAGGCTGAGATAGCCTCTCCTTTCCAATTAATTCCTTCACGAACGGACTCCATTGGTCTAATGAATGTGCTTCGACATCAATCAGAAACTGATAAATCAAGTCCAATTAGAACCGTTTAATAACAGACGTAATCTGCATCGAACCTAAATAACATTTACGCAGATGACAGGAAAATGGTACGCTAAGAGTTAATTAATCGCTTCTCTGTTCCTTATTTACCAATATAAGTATGGCGGTATTGAAGTCAGAGTAAGTATAAAGAGAATTCGTTCTCTGTAGTATATAATTAAAAATGAAATTAAAAACAGAAACCAAGATAAAAAAAAATAATGATGAAAGATTATAGCATTCCATACACTGGAGTAATTCTCATGTGCATAGGAATGTAAACTTCTCTTGGTAAAATAAAAATTTAGGATTAGTACCCCTGTTATAATACCACCTGTAGGTTTTATTAAATCTTAATCATTTTGATGTGGATCTGTATTTTGGCTCAGGTTCTATACTTTTTTTGGTTGTAACGTTTTTTTTTTTGTTTTTATTTCAAATTAAAAAATGTATTATTTTCACAAGTTCTGTTGATGTTGATCGGATCGAAAATTTGTCGGTAGATTTCTAATCAAAATTTTGATGGAAAATGTTTTTGTTTTATAAAATTTGTCGCTATGTCCTACCGCTTAGGAACTATATTGGTGTGAATGAAAAAAAGTCATGTTTAACAAACTGTTTAAATAAAAATTCAAAATGAAAATGACATATTATTTTTTCCATAGAAACGAATTTTAGAATAAATAAAACCAGAAATAACCGTGATACACAATGAAGACAATATAAGGGACAAACTCTCAAAATATCTTAATTAACATAACTTCTCATATGAAGGTTTTAGCATCAAAATACCGTACAAACAGTTGGAAATCTGCAAATAGGAATATTCAAATCTAGCAGAGGAGAGGTATCTAATTTAGCAACAGTGAAAAAGATTTGCTCAACCGTGATTGGGCGTTGCCCGTGAGTATCCATTTTATATTCTGTTTTTCGAGATGTGTCCAATCACGTCGAGCCGTTCTTTCTCAACTCAGCAACCCGCTGTAACGGCTCACATCATTCACTCCCCAACATTGCACAATTAGGAATGATAATTGATTCAGGTCTCATTGAAAAATCATTTATTTTTTCAATATATAGTTAATATAGTTAAATGAAAAAAATAAAGCCTTCTCCTTCTTTATTTGATTATACTTTTTTTTTTTTTTTTTTTTTTTTTTTTTTTTTTTTTTTTTTTTTTTTTTTTTTTTTTTTTTTTTTTTTTTTTTTTTTTTTTTTTTTTTTTTTTTTTTTTTTTTTTTTTTTTTTTTTTTTTTTTTTTTTTTTTTTTTGTACCTGTTTTATTTATTTGGATTTCATTCCATAAACAGCGAAATTATTAGTGTCAACCGATATCCGGTTTGATTGCAAGCTCCTTGAACTAACTGTCCACTTCTCACAGGAGCTGGTTTTAGTGCTGAACTTCATGGGAGCAATGCATATTTTGGAAATTAAAAAAAAAGATATATTTATAAATTTTAACACTGCAGTAAATTTGGATCAAAAATTTAACTAGCAGTAAAATTATGTCCTGCTACATATTTTTACCTTGCATACTTTTGAAAATACCTTAATAAATATTAAAGGAAAAGGTGGGTTTTATGTAGAAGTTTATGTAGAAGTCTTCTTGTTTGTATTTAATTTTTAATTATACATACAACTATCTTAGAAGTTTAAATATGGTGAAAAAAGGTAATAATGAGTTAAAAATAACTTATGGATAGCAGTACATTAGTCTTAATGGATATTTAACATATTAATGGGAGAAGATGAGGAATTTTCTTTTTAAATATTTTGAATGTTTCAATCTTATGTTACAATGATCTTAATAACAGTGATTTTTTTCATACATAAACTGGCAGTACGCTATTAAAGAATTGCGTGCAACAGTATATACTACGTTTTCGTAATTGGTGATAATTTATTCTTCTTCTTTTTTTTAACTATATTTAGACTTTTACAACTGTATACGCTATGTAAAACAAGTAAATTCGGGGAAAATGATTACCACCACATGTCAAAAACATGTGCATAACTGCTCACTAGTAGCAATTCAATAAAAGTTCTACTTTAAAAGGTCATTAAAGGCCATCTCCTTTTCAGACGCTTAGGAGGAAATTGAGTGTGAGGCAAGTTGAGAGACCAGTGGATTTGAGTGAATAAGGAATTTACTATGAAAGGGTAGTTATCTGGTTTGGGCCAAATCAGCAACATATGGTACATTAAGATCAATTTTTAAGTTTTTTGTGACATAATATAGAGCACTGAGGATTTTTCGAAAGATTTTGGATTGTAAGGATTGGATACGAGAAGAATTGAAAGATTTAGTAGAGCCCCAAAGCTCAACTCTGTAAGCCAAATTGGCGTAATTATTGCCATGTAAAAAATTCTTTTCTAATTTATTGGGAACTTTGAACGCTTGTCTAGTAATTGTTGCAGGGGTCGGAAACGACGAACAGTTCTTTTAAGTCTTGTATGTGATGACAAATTATAAACAGTAAATGTTTTACAAGAATAAGTATGTTTGTGAATATACATAACGCAAGTAAAGCATTAGTATTCTCAGATAGTTGCAATTAAATTAGTGTTAACTAAACGTCGCCTTTTTTACTTTCCGAGCACGTTCACCACAAACCCGGATGCATTTCACTCATACATGCAGCCAACTATACGTTATGTTGAATGAATACTTTTATCTCTGATTTGTTTATTAAAGTTCTGTTACAGAAAAAGTGACTAATAACACTGTTAGTAATTAGAAAAATATTAGATAATGTATTAAAAACAATTTTAAAGATTATTAATGATAATTCGTGACTAAAGTCAATAATAATCCCTGTTTTTTACTGTGAGAATTGGATATTAAAACGAAGCTGACTTATATTTTTCTTAATTTTTTTTTTTGTCTTTAGCGAGGCTTAGCAATTACATTTGCATAATAATTACGGAGCAAAACCGCCAGTCCAACACATTTATGAGGAGTGGAACTTGCGCAATTGTAAAGATATATGAGAGCTTGTCAGCTTACACGAAAGAGCACCAAGTGCCAACTATAAGGCAATCTCTCCTCCATTGCTATGAGCTATGCCTGGAAGAACCCGTGTGGGCCTAGGCTCAGCTAAACATCTGTTGGAACTGTACCACGAGATGTCACATATATCATAATTACACAAGACTAAACACACACTGCCAACATTTCAATTTACACCGGCAATTGTAATCCACTATCTTTTATTCATTAGCCGTACGTCACTGTCATTCATTATGCTCAACCGCGGCGACAAATCTGACGGTCACTACGAGATACACAATAGCGTTAACTTACCCTCGGGCGTTCATTCTGATAATCGCTTGGAATTATAATTCATTAATTTCTTTTTCAGAATACATAAACACACTTATTTTTGGAAAATGGCCAAGTATAACTATTAATTAGTTGGTTTAGCGTGTAAGATAAAATCTGAAATAGCAATGCCGTGTACCCCAACAAAGAATCCCAAATGGACATTGCTTACAGCAACACATTTCTGACCAATGCGTTCATGTCTATTTTTCAATAAATAAAAACTAAATTTATTTTTAAAAATGTAATAAATGAAAAATGTCAGGCACCAACTTTATATTTTAATACAGAATTTAAAAAAAAATTGAAAAATAATTTTTATACTGGTATATATACTGAATTAGGGATAATTAGACGAACGGGTAGAAATATCTGAGGGTCACTGCAGTTAATGGACCAAAAAAATTTGAGCACCTCTCATTGAATATAAGAAATATTATATGTTTTAAATTCATTTTTTATTTTTAGAAAATATTACAATATAACAGATCATTGAAAGAGCAATAAGTAATATTTGATATAAAAAACACATTCATCCCTTATTTAAGGAAATCGTTTCCCCGTTTTAAATACCAAGCAAATGCAAAAACTGAATTTTTTTGTGTTTAAAATGTGTCGGCAAACATTTCTGAATAATTTTATTTTTTATCTATTTATTGAAATTTACAACTGTAAACAATAAATTACACCTAGTATATGTCAAGACAATGCTTAAAATGACTCATCAATTGAATGGGTCCGCCGAAAAACGAAAAGCGACAAAATTTTGAAGTGACAATTTTAAAGTTTTTTAAATGTATTATAAATAGTACATCATAGTATGATAAAGCAATCCATTATGGTAAATAGCTAATTACAAGGTGAAAAAAAAAAGTCTAACTTACAAAACTAACAAGAACTTTAAATTATGATTTTCTTTCACTGTTTACTCAAAATTTTGTTTGTCCCTTAGAACGTTTTTCGGCGGAGCCATTCAATTGCTAGTAAAGCAACTACACAATGGTAGCACATCAATAAAAGTTCTATATTAGAAGGTCCCGATGTCATCTTCTTTTCAGATACCTCGAAGTGTTATTTAGAATAGAATAAGAAGCTGAGACACTAGAGAATTAGGATGGTTATGAAGCTTACTATGAAAGGTATCTGGTTTGGGTTAAATCAGTAACATATGGTTACATTAAGGATAAGGATAAGTTTGTTAGAAAGAGAGGAGCATTGTAATTTTCAAAAGATCTTTGACTGTAAGGATTGGGTTGGATGGTTTATTGGAGCACCAAAGTCAACTCTGTATGTCCAAATAAGAGTAACTACAGTCGTGCAAATGAGTCTCTTTTAATTAATTGGAATTAATTATATTATATTTGAACTTGTGTCTAGCAAACGTAGAAGTCGAAAATGTGTATTTAAATTTAAAAATAAAATAAAATTTAACAAATATAATTATAAATAATAAGAAAAGGTTAATAAATTTGAAACCTCATCAATGCTGTTAAATTTTAATATTCTCTAAATACTTAAATAGCTACTTTAGACGTGTGGTATGTATACATAATCATTGACTAAATATGAAATATGATTCTGCCTTAATTTTTTAGGAGAGAAATAAAATATACTCAACTATCTTACAAGCCATCTACCTTGCTAACTAAAAACGAGGTCAATTATCACCCAAAAAAAACAGCGATATCATATGATTTTATCTTATATTCCGATGTAGTATATTGAGTTTCACTAGATATAATCCCTATATAGGAAGCAGCTTAGAGGCATGAGATATAAGCAGTATGGGGGAGAGCAACAACTAACCGGCTAGGCGGTATATTTATTGCGTATCTCGGTCGCTACAACATCTCCCGCTGTTAGAATGTCCTAGGCAAAGCGAATAAATTCTGCGTCGTTTCCGATGGACCAGGCCCGTATGTGCATCCCTTATAGGGAGTTTTGTCCAAGCTGAGTCGTACCTACTTGTCCAAACGCAACAAGGATATGAGGACTCAATATGCTTTGCAAATAAAATTTTAAAAAAATATAGTTTTAAATACTAAAAACCACGCTTTAATAGCGAACGGAACTAAACCTTTCTTAGACAAAATCTAATGATCAACAACAATTAGTATATAACATTTTTGATCAGATTAGCCATTTTTCTGTTATAGGCTCTTAAACATGACCAAAACTAACTTTTTGACAAAGTTGGCGTAATACGTCGATTTTGACTGTCGATTGTTGCTAAACGCATTAATCATATTCAGCTTAAGAGATGTCTTTAGATGAACAATTTAATAAACCTTAATTTTGTTAATGACACATTTTTCGATTTAAAGCATTTTTGTATTTTTTTGCAAAAATGTTAGGGTTTTATGCCCCCCAAACAATTACTTCTTATCAAATGTAGTCACGTTTTTGATATTTTATTCTCAGGATCCATCCGGACCATACTGAATCATAAAACCTACTATTCCACCTTCTGCTTGGCAGACTCCCCTTTTTGGGGGTATTTTGACTGGATTAAGTAAGAATATTAAAACAAAGTTGTGCAATTATTGTATTGACATTGGACCTTGACACGCGTGCACATTTTCAAGATGATCGGATAGTTAGAAATTTGTGAAAATTACGATGCAAGATTCCGCTACATACAAGTGAAGTTAATAAAAGCGTATTAAAAACACGCTAATCTACATTATTATGTAAAAGAACAAGCCATTTTCCGTTTGTGACCACTAACTGTGAAAACTACTTAACTAGCCTGTACCAAATCTTGACCATATCGTCCTTATAGTTCCAGGAAGGTTTAGAAATAATAAAATGTTCTGATTTTCAATTAATTTGTTAATAAAAAGGGGATAATATTTGTATACTGTAGTTTAAAAATTTACGTATGGATAAACCTGTAGTTTAAAAAACAACTTCAAAACAGGATTTTTAATATCGCTGTGGAAAAGTGGTTTGGTTTTGCTTCTTATTAAGGCCTCAAAGTGTCTATTTTGGTTCAAATTGTATTTTTAGAATAATAGGATTTTGGAAAACGATCTAAAGTGATCTAATGAAAACTGCACAATTTTGACTTATCCAGTTCTTCACGACAGGCAGATTTAGTGATTTAATATTGATTTTTTTTCTCCAGGGTAAGAGCGTTCATACCAAAACTAGTTGCTTGATAGTTTCATTTAATTTTTTTTTAACCTTTTCGAATTGCATTTTATAATCTTTATACGGAAGAATTTTTTTTTGTTTCAAAATATCCAGGCATGTAATCCATATTATTTTTTATTTCAACCAACTACATGGGATTAATATCCCATCTTTAGGTTACTCTAAAAAACAATATCTTGATTAAACCAAACATATCAACCAAAAATTTTAAACAATTTACCACTCTAATGAAGAAAACAATTTTATTCGTTTAAATTTGATTGCTTAAAATTGTTAGCTGATATGATTGTTTTAATTAAGGTACTGGTTTCAGAGTAACCTGAAAAGGGGATATGAATCCCAAAATATGTAGATGGTGTGAATAAAAAATAATATGAAGCATATGCCTAAATATTTTTGTATTAATATCAACGTTCTTTAACAAATTAATTAATTTTTGTTTGGTTCTAAACCATCATATGTATATTTTATAATTATTTTTTATTTTATTATATAATCTTAAAAGAAAAGTTTAGATGGTTTTTGGCAGGGTAAATGTAATATACATTATACGAAAACATTATATTATTACCAACTACTATGATAAATTGAAATCATGAATGAAAAATAAATAAAATAGAACTAGTAATTTACATAATAGTTAGATAACACAAAGCAGAGCTTAAATTAAAAGTTGATAAACCGGCAACTCACATACCACTGCTACCTTAATACGATACCGTATGAGCGGGATATTATCGATACAAAGACGGGATTATTTTCCTCCCGTTCTTACATCATAGATTTGGCCAGCTATCATTCAGAGAAATCTAACACCGCCCAGAAACCTTCAATCAGCGTTGCTTCAGAGCATCTATTTCACCTGGGTAAAAGTACTCGCGAAGGATAATTGAACCCATAGATCCTAGTACCTATGTTCTTTTATCGGCTCCAAGTTATATGGGTGTCAGCATCACAACTTGTTCTGATTAAGATAGTCCCCGCTACAAATTACGGTACCTCCACAGTTAACACATGCGCAGCCGATTACCAATGGCAATCTTACCGTTAGTAACTAGTCAGATGTAATTTAAAAATTGGAATAATCAAAAATGAGCACAGACATGTCGGTAATGGTAGCAGGGAGGAAATTATATGAGCTTCAAAGCGGGGAAAAAATGAATAAATCCAATCGGAATAAAATATCTCTCTGCTACGGAGGGTTTATCTCAAGGCTGGTCAGTGGTTTTAGACCAAGAATGTGGCCGGTACTTTTTTGTCTCCTCCAACACGCTTCTCTTAGGCCTCAGGGTATTCCTTTCTTTGTATTAGCAGGAAAAGAGAACGGAGGAAAAAAAATCAGCATAATATTGCACTTTTTCGTTTTATTTTCCTGATTTTCTTTCTCAAACATAAACAAAAAGCAGTCCAACGAGTGAAAAAAAAGTATTACGAAATTATTCATCAATACTAAAAAAATAAATCAAAAACATCCTGATTGATTTTTATTCCTCCGATGCTTGATTTTTGTTTACATTAAGCTCTGTTTAGTAGTGGTACGCGATCCAAACACTCTTACCTGTTTTGATGTGTTCTATATTTGTTGAATATTGATTGTGCTCAATTCTAAGAGTAGTTTTTTTAATTATGCGTAAAGAACAGTATTACAAGGTCAAAAGTAATTTTTATGAGGCTTAATAATACATTTTTTACTTAATCTGTGAGCAATATATTTTTTCTTCCTTTTTTCATAAATAAACACATTTTTTTTCTCTGTAATTTTGAAATCAACACATGTCACTTGTCCCGTGACAACAAGCAGATGTGATGATGATATGAACATTAACTAGTATTGTCAGGCATGAGGGAGGTCAATATACAGCGGTACCTAATTCTAACATGATATTTACTGAATTTTACTGAAGAACATCCCACAACCAACTCCTTTATAAATTAAAGGGCGGTAACGTTAAAATGAGCAACCTATTTGGTTAGAAAAGTTGAGATACGTTCCGTGAGTTCTCCAGGAAATAATTTCAAACCATCCAATCCGGATTCGAACCTATCCCAGATTACGAGAATGCTTAAGTGACACTCCAACACGCTCGGCAACAGACTGTCTGAACGAATCAATTTTTTTCGTATTTAAAATAGTGCTGAAAAAAGTTATACAGATCTATTTAAACCACTAATCTAACGCTTGAGTGAAAAATAAAACGAATGTAAAATGTTAAAATAAAATAATGGGAATGCGAAAAAACGGGTGACTAAAAAAAATCATGCTAATGCAAATCCAGTCTCAGTAAATTTAAATAATAAATTTAAAAAATATGAATATAATAAACGAATATTTATTTTAAAATAAACAAATTAATATCATAGTCTCATATATACAATAATTTATCAAGGTAATGAATAAAACATTCAAATCCTTTATATAACCCATAAACCTATTCTTGATTTCCTCTAAATCTTATTATTACATAAAAATACTGGTGGTTTTTAACAACTCCTAAAATTGGCATAAAATAATAATTAGGAATTGTTTATAGACAGCATGGGGATTTCAATTATTTTCATACCAAGAAAGCCTCAGATTTCGAAACGTAGTTTTGACTATCTATGGAAACGCTCTTTAAGGGAGTATTGAGAGTTTTTCCAACCTCATAGTTAAGTTAATTCCTGGCTTAGCTGATTCCAAGCCTCTTACATGGAATCGCATTTCGGAGATTTTAGGTCATCCCTGCTAGTATTGGCCAAGGGAGTTGCAGTCCGGGTCATAATAATAGTAATGATATGCAGCAGAGAAAGTAAATTGCCTGGATAAACATGTTATAAAATATTGAAGTACAGCATAAAACGTTAATCAATACTATTAATGATTAATGTCTACCTGACCAACCTCAATTCGCATTCTATCTTTAATTCATACGCGATACTAAACATAAAATTAAAACATTTTATAATTAAGTAGTTTATTATTTCTCATTACAGTGGAAGCATATATCATATACCGTTCCCACACAGATCTATGAATGGAAATAGTAATTTGTAAAAAAAAAAATTAAAAAAAAAAAAAAAAAAAAAAAAAAAAATTAAAAAAAAAATGTTAAGAAATAATAATACTTTAAAGATCTACAGATTGGCTCCACTTGTCATTCTACCATGAGTATGTTATATAATAGGTCTCTACAAAATAATCCAATATGAACCATAGTACAACCAGCAACGAGCTAATGTATCTTTAACATGAGTAAATATGAATTCATATAATATGGAATTGATAAATTATTTGCGACATAAATAAAGTTTTAACATTAAATGAAGAATTAGTATTCCGTTAATTATTATTTTACTAAACGATATAATAAACAAAACAAGTTTTACTTAAAAGTAACAAAGAAATTTTACCTATAATTTATATTGTAATGGTCGGGGTTTTCCCATGAAATAATTACTTTTTCCGTTTGATTTCGAGTTTTATCTGAAGTTAATTCAAATAAATAATCGAAAAATCGATCGTATATCGGAACAGAACTTTGCAATATTGTATATTTTAATATATGTTGGGTTAAATTTCTTTGGGGCACTCAACATCGTGGGTCTTTAGGTGTCCGTCCTTCACTTACTTTCTTTATATTTTTTATTCAAAATGTTATAATTTTTTGAGGAATTTAAGAAGTATATCTAGGTTTCTTTGAAATTGTGCTTCCTGAAAATAATTATCCCGTACAGGACAGTCCTATAGAATGTGTCTAGTCTTTAATTGTACATTATGGCATGTTACCCACTTGGTGGACTGTCCTTTGTTTTGAGATAACCATGAGTATGTCGGGTATAGCTTATTCTAGATCTAGTTATTACAACTTCTCTTCTAGTGTTGCGATTAGAGCCTTTCCATATATTTAAAAACCTTCCATAAAAACTTAATTATAATTTTTAATTATTTTTTAATTATAATTAATTTAAAACTTATTTAAAAACTTTCCATAAAAAATTAAAAACTCTAAAAAAAAAAAAAAAAAAAAAAAAAAAAAGTTTTTAATTTTTTTTAATCCTCTATTTCTTCCGAAAGCTGGGCCCATGTCATTCTTAAACTGTGGCAGATGCCTGTTGAGGTGTACATATTTATACATCTATTGTCGATAATGCTGATTATTTGGCTGTCCGATCTGCTGCTTCATTGCCTTTAATCCCCATGCGAGATAGAACCAAACTAGCAATACATTCTTTGCAGATTTTTTACTATTGACGCATAAACTTGAACTTGTTTTACAAGGTGGTATTTGGTATACAATGTTTTTAGTGCTATTGGAGCAGAAAGGGAGTCCACGTATATGACTATAATTTCTCTGTAACACTGCACAAATCGCATAAAATTCAGCTGTAAAGTTACTGGATAAGGAAGGAAGTTTATACTTGAAGCTGGAGTCAGACACAAAAGAACATCCAACATTGTTATGTAATTCTGGAACCGTCTGTATAAATGTATTTTCTATTACTACACCTTATATTTCTTTTAAAATACTATTTTCTTATCAGTTCTATTAGAGCGAAGATATTTTTTTCTCCAGATGGTAATGAGCCCGTTTTTTATTTATCGACGACTAGAGGCGAGTGAGACATAAATATGAAGCGGTACTTAGACCGGTCCCAATTACCCAGGGATGATTACGCGCCAAAGCGGCCAGCGGTCAAAGAGAAGAAATAGAAAAAGGAGGAGAGTACGTCCTTGCTGCAGCCTTGCCCCCCTCCGCCGAGGTACCGTTGGCTCAGTCTTCCACCCGCACCTGACGCTGCCCGGCCAACGATCTGCCCACTGATTCACTGCATCTCTTCTTTATTTCCTTATTGTTGTCAAAGAAAAACCATTCAGGAAAGGATAAAAGAAAATAAAAGTATCAAGTTTTTTACCCGTGTAAAATTTACAACTATAAACACAAAGTACAATTTAAAATCTTATTTATAAAAACAACAAAGGAGATAGTAATGGATAAGCGTGTTAAGTGTCAGACACATCATAACATCCTCCTAACCTCTAAATTGTTCGAATCCGGCCTGTGCGGGTTGTCATTTATTTTGTTGCGCACCGACTGAAAGAACCTCAGACTACTAGTTAAAATAAGTTAGGAAACTTGAGGAACCTATCCTTCATGCCTTATTGTATAACATAAGGACATCAAGCCCCAATAAACGACAACACAATGAAGTAGGATCATACAGTAAATCGTTTTTTGTTTCCATTAAAATAAACCTAACTATTGAAGTCCTACTAATAGTTAGCTTACAAGTTGTATTGTAATAATTTTCCCTCAAGTTTACTCAATTTATAAACTTTATACAGTTGTAAATATCAATAAATAATAAAAATAAAAGTATCCAGTCTCTCCAAACGAAAATCCTTCCAAGAACCAAATACCTTTCCTTTCATAATAACCTACATAATCACCCAAATCCACTTTATTCTCAACTTACTTTCCGAGACGTCTCAAAATTAGATAACCTCTGAATCTACAAATATATAACTTTTGATTTTAATTTTAATGCTACGAATGCGTAGTTTCTTATTAAGATTTCATTAAATTATATTCGTGAAACAATTTCTCTAGTTGCATATTTAAAGTTATACATTTCAATAAATTAAAACATAGAAACCTGTAGAAGCCATTTTGTAGCACTTATCTAAAATGCTTTCTTTCTCATGAGAATGCAAAATATCACTAAATCTTAGATACCGTTAAAAAAAAAATTATACTCCTGGCTTATACCTAAAATACATTTGGCAATGTTAATAGTTTATATAGGTTATTTAATATTTATCTTTACAAATTATTTTCAAAAAAAATATCTACTTAAACCCACAAGGTATATACGCCTAAAAGAAATGCAGTTCTGAAATGATTCATAAAAATTATAATAATAGAAAGATACATATAATAGAAAGAGCAACAATGTTTTACTTAATAGTAAAACTAAAAACTATAGCTACAACTTATAAGAGAACCAATTTAAGTGCAATTATTTCAACTATTTTATAATTTACCAAGGCTAACATGCAGTTATTATTTATTACCGATGGTTTAACCGTGGACTGGATTTTTATGCATAAGTAATCTGACTGCATTAACCCTCTTCAAATTAGTGCGTTTAGCTTAAATTAAGCCCACCGATCATATTTAAATATTTATATTTCTGTTCATTATTATAACCAACAATAGAGAGAAAAAGAAAATTAACTATCCATATCTTACATAAGAAAATATGTTCTACAATATCTCCTGATAACAAAATTTGTTTGTGAATACTGTTTGGATTCATCACATTTACTATTCTATCAATTTTGGTCTGATTTTTAAAAAAATATAATTTATACGTACAGTGGATAATATGAATGTAGCAGGGAGTTGGTTTTACAAACAAAGGAATACATCTCTATAGCTTTATTGTTTTATGTAAAAAATAATTAAACTTAAAAAAAAAAAATTACATTTAGAATGAAGGAATCTTATTTTACTTAATCTTAGCTATTTTATTATATTTAAACACAATTAAATAAATAATGGCTTAGTGAACCCGATGCTCCGTTTCCGACACCACCAACATCCTCCACATACCTCCCTCCAACCCACCCCATCAAAACTCAAATCCACAAGATTAGCCCTGACGTAATCCTCCCATCTGCGTCTCGGTTTGCCCGACGGCTCGAAACTGATTGCCCATTTAAACGCTATTGACTAAATAAATGTTTTTTTATTGTTGATTTGCTAGCATCTTTTATCAAGAGTCTTTACAGAACAAAATTCTTACAACATATTATATGTTATATCATGTACTGCTTAAAGTAATTATTATTTTTTATTTATTTAAAATGCACCTTATAAAGATTTATTCAATTAAAGAAAAAAAAAATGCTTTCAAAAACGATAAAAAAACGTTGGAAACACCATGGTTTATTGAACTTCAAGTATCTTATCGAAACGTTCGTGTTAAGTATCTCATAGTCAATATTTATTTAACCACTAAAATCTACATTATCTAGCGCTCGATTGTAAGCCAAAAGTAAACCTAGCAATTTTCTTGGTAAATAACCCTTATTTCTAGGATTGTAGTGCATAGGGAAGAACGTAATTAGTTTAATTAGTTGTTCATAGCTTGATTGATTATATTAGTGAACAAATTGTGTCTCTGCTTCTATGGTACTAGTATCATAGTGCTTACTGGAATAGGTTTTGTTTGCAGTAAATATTTTTTAATAATGCTACAATGTTAATTTTATTCTTCTCTGTGCTTTTCCAGAGCTCATTTGGTTCAAGCAGTTTCGCGGAGCTGCTGTCTGCACCCTACCCAGAAGAAAGTACTGCCGCGCTGCCAGAAGATCTAGACCCGTTCCAGGACGTCGTGTTCCACGGATCGCCAGAGCCAGCCCCCTTACCAAGCTTCCAGGAGACTTACGCTTCAAGTCTCGGCTTCAAGATGGAAGAGGAGTGCTATACGGTTGCTGGAGCTTACCAGCCAACTCCCCAGCCCACACCTCCCCAAGGTAAGTCGGCAAAATGTCTCTTTTTGTGTGCTAAATTTGATAATTGAAAACATGAATCTTTGAGTAAACTGAAATCTTGTTCATCATTTAATTTAAACACAAAACAAAAACATAATCTTCATAATATAGACATATTATTCCTTTAACATTAACATGTTTTTTATTTATAAATATCTCAAAACAATGACCATCCCAAGTATCCAAGCTTGAGAAAGGAATCAGATAAAAATTTTAATTTTAATTTTCTCTTATTTTTTTGCTTATTATCGAAACAATATTTTAAGATAATATCATCCATTCTTTACTATAATTTTTATATGTCAATTTTTCTCCATAAGCCCAAAGAAATATTTTGCGATCTATTCCCAGTAAGAAAATAAAAAAATAAACAGAACAATACAAGATGATTTTTCCATTAAATAACATGATATTAAAATCGTGATTATTTGATGAGCACATATGGTTTTGTAAATAATTTATTAAGATGAGAGTGGGGTTGCTCAGAGGGTGGGACACTGAACTCCAAGCTCAGGTTTCTTTCAATGTATTGACTTCGAGGTCTGGAGACCCTACTGGGGCACACCTAGAGGAAAAATCTGGTGGTTTAGCGCAGTTGCTGACCAAATCACATCTTTGAACAACCGTTGCTCAAAAAACAACAATTTCTAATCAAGTATTAAGCCCAAGACATGGGTTGTACCGGTATAGATTTGTTTGTTTTTTTTTTAAAGGAAGAAAAATCACTCCCATAGTCTCTGAATTTGATGAAATTTCTTTAGTTTTTTTTTGTTGTTTTTACCGGAATATTGGTATATATAAATAGAAAAGAATATTTCAAATATCTTTAAACAAAATTAATAATTATGTTTTTAGTTTAATAATTAGTCTAGCAAAAAATTCTGTAAAAAAAGTTAACGATGCCGTATAGAGATCAAATACTGAATCATGTACCTAGGACTATTTGTGATATAGGCCCGACAAAAAAAATTATAGGTGTGTTTTACTTAAAAAAAAAAAAAAACGATCAATCTAAGGATAAAACAATGGTTGATAGCTCAATCAGAAAGTATCGAGACATCGCTGAGAACATTAAAAGACTTTATGATGAGTAGAAATGAGCATAACGTATAGTTAGACTTCCTTCTTAAAGAAACGGCAATACCGATACCATACATGGCTTCACTGTGTGTGTCTGTCTTGGTCCCATTCCTAAAAAGTACATACCTCGTTAACGGAGACTATCTCTCACGCCTCACAACCTTTTCACCGGCGGACCTTGCTACTACCAACCTTTTTTTTTCTAATTATATTGATTTTTTTTTTTTAATCTCCATTTTCGGTTTCTGTGCGTGTGTAACCGGTAGCAATTATTTTGACTACTTCATGATATAATTAATTATCCTTGGCTATTAGGTTATTTATCATTATCAGCGGAAAAACTGTAGGTGCATTTTTACTGACAATGAGTATTTTAATACTATTAATTAATGTTTTTTTAAAGTTCATTTATATAAAGCCAATATTAATTATATTAGACTTTCTTATTGTAAAAACACAATTCCTTTCATTTTCTATAAAAATTGAATTTGAAATTCAGTAATTAAGTTTAATTTATTATTTTTGTATTAACTATAACACTTTCTGATTCAGAGATTTTTTTTTTAAATAATCGAGATATATCTTCTAATGAATATAGAAGTATAAATCTCATATCGTAACAGCACTACAGATTTAGCTGTCCACGTTTTTATTCCGCAATACAAAACAACGCCGCTGATGGAGGACTAATAGGCTTATAGCAGACCGGTATTTTTTTTTTTTTCTTTCCTGTTGAATAAATGCATATGTTTTTCATTTAATGAACAGTGAAAGGAAATTCTCCCACTGGATGATCACACCGCGTTCTCCTTCTGGACTAAAAACATTACCGACTCTAAGATAGATGGCTTTTTCCATAAAAATCAAACCGTTACTCGAACAAGACGTAAGGATAGGAAAGACTCGTTAGACTGTGAAACTAGTCATTCGCTTCAGTGTAAGCTAAGAGAACGTATAAATTTGGATTTTTATTTCTCGATTTAATCATTAATAAATACATACCTAAATCACATGGTAACATCTTTTTTTTGCAATGTTTACCATGCTAAAAGAATACATAAAAATTCAAAATTAAAGGTACCAATTGCATAAAATTACATTAAAAAAAAAAACAAAAAAAAAAAACTACCATGACAACCCACGGAGGGTCTTGCGTCAAGCACCTTAAAGTCTTACTTTTTTTTTTTTACCAACACTTGTGCAAGGAGGTGATTTGGCCAGAAGCCAATCAACTACCAGGTCTTTCCCCACTTAAGGTTACCCCTTTTAAAGAGACTGGATGTGCCCCAGGTACAGTACAGTAATGTACTGTATAATCCTCTATAATCCGACACATACTGGACCACAGGAGATTACCGAAAATGGCGGATTACTGCATGTAAAGAAAAAGCCTATAACTATGAAAAGTATTACATTTTTAACCAATAAAAATTATTCAGAAGGATAAAAACTCTATTTGCATAGATATAATTTATGGCATTGGTGTTGGCACAAATGAAAGCCAAACGATTTTTCGATAATTTTATGCCGGAAACCGAATCTTCATTCTTATGTAAGAATGTTTTGCTCGGTAGCAGACTAGAGTTAGTGGTTTTTCTCGCCGGCACTGTAGACTTGTTTTAGTCTTGGAAAGCTTTGACAGCTGAATCATTTTTAAGCCAGAAACTTTTCCTGATTCGACTTTTAAATTTACCTAGTCATCCTTCACTAGCCTTAAAATCGTCTTTTCTGATAATTTAATTGTAGAACACTTTTACTTTCCGTTTAAATGTTCACATGAAATAGATGTTTACCGTCGCCGTTCTTTAAGTAATCGTTCAAACAAGTACTTACCATCAGTGGTGGATCGAGGGGGGTGGGCTGTTCTATTGAGAATGATTTCAAGGGGTATATTGAAGACTGGAAATTCAATCTTACAATTATATTTATTTAATTAATCTAACTGCACCTAGGTGCAGATGATATAAAATATTTAATGTTTTTCTTTTTTCATTTAAGCTTTCCTTCCAGGCCATTACGAATACCCTCAGCCAGCGGCACACCCTGGCTACTACCCCGGGTACTTCGGAGGGCCCCACCACGGCGCACCGCCCCACCAGCCGCCACCGCACCAACCCTACGAGCCGGCCCCAGCTCACCAAGAGTCCTACTCCTTGCCACACTTCCCCACAAGTACAGAACTTTCTGTCAACACCACGCTCGGCCCGAGGCAGAGGCGAGCATCACTACCATTACAACGCTCAGAATCGACCAGGTAAGTCAGAATATTATAAATAATAATAGATTATTAATGACTAATCAAAATATATCCATTGGTTAGCCACAGAACATTGACTATTTGCTTTTCTTAAAGCTAAACGTTTACTAGCACCCCTATTTAATAGGGGTTATGTAAAGAAATCAATAAGATTAAAAATAAATAAAAAGAAGAATTCATAAAGGAAAGTTCAGATAATTATATATAAGGCCAACTAAACAAGGAAAAAATACATTATTATAAAAGAACGAATAATCAATCAAATGTAGTTTCCATACCTATAGAAAATGCCATATACAGACGCCTTTCGATAACTGGATTTCCATAGTTCGACTTAGGCATAGTTCGAGTAATAGCCGTCATTCTTGATTAAATTCGACTTAAAGAGGTAACGAGATATGGAGGTAAACCAAATAAAAATTCGAGTTAAGAATAGTGAAATCCATATAAAATACAACAGTGTGCATAAATAGTAAAATACTTGTACAAAAATTAAAATTAACATTACGGATTAAAAAATTCCCTAATCTTCTTCTGCTTAAGACAGTACAATCGACAATAGTTTTGTCAATCATATTTTCGATTGAAACAAGCAACAGCGTTAGAATATAATCGTAAAAATATTTTAAGTTATGTATGGTTATTTTTTCGACTTAGAGATGTTTTTGCAAGGGGATTGAAAATAATTCGAGGTATCTAAGAATTCGATTTTTCGAGGCTCGAGTTAACGAGAGTCGACTGTATTTTAATTCAGCTTGATAACAATGTAACTGTTGCATGATAATATTATTATTATCAAATGCTATAATAATTTATAATTATCCAAACATTTTGGAGCTCCAGTACTATATACGAAATAACATATAAAGATAAAATATTCAATGAATTTTCTCAGTTCCTCATAAGCTCTGTTAATAAATCAAGGCTTATTTTATAAAATAAAAATATTATGCATACATAATATAAATTTAAATGAAGAAAAATTCAAATCTTTACTTTGTTTCCTTATAAAGATTAAGAGAGTACACTGAACTATTCATAATTGATAAATTCATAACACAATAAATTGTGAAATAATAGATAAGTTCATTAAAGGTTACAAATGACCAGTGAATTAAGGTCTCAAATAAACATTAAAAATTTACTGTTTATAGAGTAAATTTATAAGTTTTTGTACCGAAGAGCTTATCTTTTCGACTATAAGATCCTACTGTTTGCCATCACAATTCTACTATGATCATAAACTGTAAAGTTTTTACAACATTGAGTAAATTAACTTGGTAATAAGGAAACACATTAGAAAATATTTATAAATATATAAGAAAACGGATTTCCACGAGGTGGCAGGGTGCAGTAACATCCCATAGCTGTAACTAAGAAGCAGTAAAGCTGAAGTTTTTACCAAAGCGGTGTGGCAATGAGTTTAGTTACACTTAAACCGAAGTCATTTTCACACGAGGTTACTTTTTCGTTACATTCTGAGGACAGCTCACAGCTTTTGTAATAATGTAATTGATACAGCAATGTAATTAAAAATTATAATTGCCTCTTTTAATTCTCTATCTCTACGTCTTATATATTAATGATTCGAATACAAATTCTGATCATAAAGAATTTATAAAACATAAAGAAATACTTCGAAAAATATTACTAAGCTGAAAATAAAATTTTCTTTATCCATATACTAAAAATACTTAAAAAAAAAAGAAAAAATACACTCGGGACTTGATTATCCGAGGTTTCGATCAGCCGAGCCTTCAAATTTTTTATTTCTTTTTATTACGAATTACTGTTTTTTTTTTCCACAAAACATTCGATTGCTGAACAAGACAACAGGATATCTTTGAACGAGGGTTGCTTAGGGAATGCTATGGAAAAGACGACTAGGAAACGAATCATCGTTTACAATTTCTTATGAATAAAGGTTTGCTGGCAGAAAAGATGAATCGTTTTTAGAAAAATGGAGAGATCGTACGGCGGCATATTGAATGTCTGTACCTAAACAAAAGAAAATTAGTGGTTTTTTCAATCCATAAACTTTTTGATTTACGTATATATTCGAGTTACTTACGTATGTTATTATTGAAACATAATAAGTATTATCTTATTTAATAAATAGGTATATTTATCAAGTCGATTGTCCTACGTTATTTTTTTTTTCGTACTTACCTTACTTTTTTGGGGCCTCGATTAACAAATCATTTGATTATGCGAAGTCTACTCGGTACCTACGGTAATTTGCAGAATGTTAAGTTTAGAGACTATCGCACACCGTTACCTACTAGTCTATTTAGCGAACAGACAGACAGTAATTTATTCCTTTACTATGAACCTCCGGGTCAGAACCCTCCACAGGAGCAAGCCATTAAAATGTCAGGTTCTGATCCGTCAATGGCTTTCGAGGGGAGAAAAATAAAACACTAAGGTATAAATAAACTTACAAATTATCTGACTCATAAAAAGTTGGAAACTTCAAAGCCAAACAAGCAGGATAAAGGAATAATTATAAAAGTTATGTCCATGGCAATTATCTTATCTCCAGTGGAGGCAGGGCACGTCGCCAGAATAGATAAGTGATATTTGTTGTCCAATAGGAACCGATGTTGCCTTACTTGTTGCTGCTCTGATTTATTTCAGAATATTGGCAACACCTTAGGTCCCAGCCCCAGCAGCCAGCACCTCCGTCACAATCGAAGGAGCGGTATATTTATTTTTATTCACCGTTACAGCACTCGATAGCTCATTAAACCCATTCAAAAGTTTATTTGAATAAATCAACGATACGCTTGATTAAAATAAATGAGAAGGAGATATTTTATTTTTATAATCTACTTCTTCGCCGTCGTATCTATTAACCAGCTCACTACATGTCTTTTATAATCTGACGTCTCGTTGGTCGGGAAAAAAAGCCGTATCCTGCTCCAGGGAGCACCAAGGCTCAGTGACTGTCGTTTCGGATTCATACAGACTCAACCCGTTTAGTTGCGCAATATCTTTCTTATCAAGATGACATATTAAATCATTTTACAAAAAGGGGTTTCGTCCTTTGACGTCTAACAGTCATTTGAACAAACCTGGCTAAATTAAAATCTAGAACAGGTTCCGAAAAAGGGATCCAGCTTACAGAAGAAATATAGGCGTGAAGATATCATAACGGTTTTAATGAGTCATTTAAAAAACGTTTTGATAGTTTTCGCAACTCTCGGGCGTATAAGGATTGCATATTGGATCTGATGATCCCGATCCACCTCGTAGAAAGCACACGAGCCTTCCAGTTGTATTTATTCGAAATGACCCGCCTAATATAGGATTTGAAAAACTGGTTTTATTTATCGTCTTAAGAATGATGTAACGCCATGCGGGTGGCAGCACTGGGTCAGTCGGCTTTCTCCTCTTTGTCCTTCATTACAACTATAAATCGGCTGTTTCTAAAATTATATTACTGAAAGCACAACAGCTTTGATTGGATTATTTTATACATGGATTATTTGTTATATTTTTTACATAAGAACGAAAAGAATATAACGGATTTCTCAACATTGTACTGGATAGAGGTATTTTTGAAAGAAAAAAAAAAAAGATACAATTCTTATAGTTAGTGCAACAAAATAATATAAACATTTCATCAAACAACCTAAAATATGTTGGTTTATTATTTTAAAATACTATTTCAACTCAATATTAGAAAAAAACAATTAATTTAAATAATTATCATTCTACCTTGTTATTTATTACTCTAGTCAGTGTTTTCTTCAAAAATAAAATAAAATTACCATTTGAGAAAGGTAACTGAATAGATAATACGAATATTAATAAGAGAATAAAACGATAAACGAATCAAACCAAGCGAAAAGATTGATCACAATTATGAGGACGGAAACAGAAAGTCAGGATTTCTTTGAAATATGTCTAGACCTTGAAAACACTGTTGTAACTCCACACGAACAGTTTTTATAGAATCAATCTCTGTAGAACGTTACTAAGTGGGCATCGTTATATATAATGCGATCAAAAAAGTCAAATTCTTATATTTATTTGTACAGTACATTGCTAAAATGAAATAGGTAATCGTTTATCTTAGGATACACAAACATTTTAACGGCGATTCCTGTCAGTTCGAAAAAAAATAACGCTATGATGTATAGGGGGTGTGAAACAGGAGACTTCAACGGCGGGGTATCGGAGATTTTAACGTGATAAATAAGGATCAAAAAAGAAAAAGAAAAATTACACTACTATCGAGCAATTTTTTAGTGACTGATTTGCATAGAGGCCCGATAGGGCGCGTGCTCCGACTCCGATCATATCGCTCATCCAAGGCTTCCGCCTCCCCTTCCTCATCCGACCGATCGCCCACGAAAATGCAATCAGGACCAAGGCAATGGCGGTAAGACACAGAGGGATCGAGGTCGCCATCTCAGGCAGCCATCAATTACAGAAATGCACATAATTTATCGAGAGGAACTGTAAACAATTAAATTGATAACAGCTCCTATAATAACAGGGCTCTTACTTTTACGGCCAAAGAAACAATGTATTGCTCAATCAACTATCTCAACCATGATGATTTTTCGGGTAAATTGCCCATCCAAAAAAACGTTCAAAATTGTCTGAGACCAAAAAGTTCAGCTTGGAGATCAAAATCCAAGTCACACCATCAACATGTGCGTTCTCTCAATTTTTTTCTCTTTAGTTATCTCCGTAAAATTCTTGGGTGTGAAGGGTGGAGGGGGGAGGGGGGTCGTCATTATTTTTTTTTTTTTTTTTTTTTTATTATTATTAAGATAGGCAGTCTCTTTTCAATGAATCATGGATCTTTATTTTTCTTATCTGCTAACCGACCTCTGGTAATGCCTTAACAGGATTGAATGGAGGGGTTTGGACAGTATTCTAAAAAAGAATATGAACACTACCATATAAATGAACACTAGATTTGTTCACTCTTATCATCCAGCTCCTTAACTTACATTTATTTGTAAAATGAATTACAACCATAGATACAATAATACTCGCACGCATTATATTGAAGTTGTAACAAGAGGAACCTATCTAGACAGGTTGGCTAAAATATTAGCAGATTGTCGATGTTTTTTTAATATATACCTAATAGAAACTATACTGGATTTTGAAATTTAAAAAAGAGTTATCTTAAACTGCTACAAGACGATTAACATCACAATTACTATTAATTATCTCTCTGGACCAACACGGTAAGATGGATGATTCAGGAAGAAGCCTCGGGTGTTTTATGAGCCAAGATAACGACAGCCAAAGAGCTCGGTTTCAGCATGAAACTTCAAGCCCTTTATGCACAGTTGTAGAAGCCTTATATAATGCATCTGCTCAAACATCCACACACAGGATCAGGTAACAGAGCTGATTGCGTGTGTGTGTAATCGTACAGTATCAGCGCACTACTCCTCAGCTCCGATCCAATAAATCTGTGTAAGAACAGAAATGACTGCAATTTAACAATAATTGCTCTGAACTTTAATATTTCAAACAGGATTCTGTTTAACACCGTGGTTCGGAAACCTCATGCGGTACTGTTCAAGGCCCACAATGTAATATTTTACTAGGCTCATTTTATTCTATTTTTTTTCTTATATTCCACCTATCTGCTAACTTATCGTTCCTCTTTTTATAGACAATATCCCATAGTATTTGCTCAATGTTGGCAAAGGTATAAGGAGTTTTTTAGTAAAAGAAAAATGGGAGATCGTCCGGAGTGAGAGACCAATAACAATTTCAAAAATTAATAACAGGTCCAAGCCACGAAGACTGCCAATCTATAAAGCCAATTTTCGCCGATTCTAAATAATTGGTAACGGTTGGAAATAAAATTAACAAACTAAATTTCTTAACTACATATTTCCGGCAAATTACACAAACTATTTATTACCATTACTTAATATTAAAATGAATAACTAAATACAATTAGATGATGGTCAGTTTCAGTTTAGGCCGTTTGAAATGTCAATTAAGGTTCTTATACTGATTCAGCGCTAGGTCATTACCATAATGGCTCTTCCCGGGCCAATAATACTCCCTAAATGAGTAGGTAGCTGTTTCTTTTTCCAATTCAAATTCTCTCCTACTTATCCCTAAACGATGCAAACCTGTATTTCAAATTCACATTTAAATTCATGGTTATATAATTAAAGAACCGAATACGCTGAATTACCCCAGTAAAGGAAATAATTAAATTCCTTTGAGTAATTCACCTCATACGAAGGAATCGTCCGTAAAACAGCTTTAATCAATTTTCATTGCATATAAGGGCATTCATAAAATATTTTATGATATCCGCAATAATGACAAATCCAATTCCGAAATATTTTTAAGCTTTATTGCACAATATTTGAAGTGCGAATAGTTGCTTTCACATCTTGCTCCATACGAATTTCTATCTCAGGTAATTGTTTTATAAAGTGTAACTTTTTATTAATTAAAATTATAATCAATTATTAAAATTAAATTTTAATTAAATAAGGGTCGGATTATTGAATTAATAATATATATTTAATATATAAATCATTTTGACATAAAATTAGGACCAATTTGAAGTCAGGGTCAAAACTTTCGAATTAAATGATCCGTTCTTGGTAGCGGAACGATCTTTAAAAAAAAAAATCCAAACAAATTCCTGATTTAAATGAACTTTTTTAATTTATAACCATAATTAAGAACTGACTTCCGATTATCTTCAATTCACTTTTTTAAATAACTAAATGTATTAAATCATTTTTTATTATAATTAAAACAATATCTAATTTGGTTCCCCTATGACGATTTACGTCATTGTTTAACGGAGATATTTATAATGTACGAACTTGCAAACAAAAAGATTAAACTATTTAGCTACAGGTTTCCAATCAGCATTCTACTTGAGTGTTAAAATAAGTCTCCCTAGGTTTTGGCAATGGATCAAAAGCGGTCACTGCAGTGCGCCGATACTCCCCATACCGTGACTTCTTTATCACATAATTTTTAATGATTAAAGGTTTTTTTTTCCTTTATTAACTCATGAATTAAATAAAAGCGATTTCATAAAAATAAAAAATAAATGTAAATATTTAAATTATTATTTACAACATAATAAATTTTTCAGTCTTATAAGCTATCAACTGTATGAAGACGGTCTCATAAGATATGACATCTAGCCATAGTATGGAGGTCAAATTAACAATAAAAATGACTAACTAATAAGTTTTTAAAACAATTTTTATAAAACGTACCAATAATATATAAAATAATTTCTATAATTGAAACTACTTTTACCCTCTTCCGTTTCTTGCCGTTTCGAAAACATGGAGTTTCCATGGTCAATAGATGAGAAAAGACGGGAAATTAATTGGCTGAACAATTAATACCACCGTCTATATTCTTTTAAAATCTCTTCCCTCCTGCCAGTTGCTTTTACAAGCCAAGTCCAGCCCATTCTTGGTCCTATGCATTACTTCAATGAGGTTAGGGTTATAAATTGTGTGGTTTAAAGTAACACGTGATTAACATAGGCTTATTTAAGAAAAATTGTAGAGCCATAAAATAACAATTAATAACACATTATTCAGTTATTTCGACTCCGTCTGACACAAGACAATTTTTTACGCTTTAAATTGCAACTTTCAAAAACTATATATTTCATAGTGCAGTAAAAATAATAAACAAAATGGCATAAATTAGAAATTAGAAACGGGCTGTATCAACAAATTATGAAAGCACACTTTGAACATGGTTACAGCATAATATTTCTTAAGTTCTTAAACTGTTTTTTTTTTTTTTTTAATTTTTAAAAAATAATTTATTTAGGTTTAATTACAAACGGCTCTTAAACCACTAGAATAGATTATATGCTAAAAAATGTTAAAACAGTTTTATTTTTCATTACTAACAAAACATCTACTAGTCAGTTGTAATACTATTTTTTTTCCAGTCATGTTGCTTTTTGATGAATTTAAATCACTTCGAGGTTCATACAATAAATTCGAGCGTAGTTAATGTAAATTATATATTAAAATTATCAAAACAAGTGTTCAAATAATAACAAAAAATAGTTCATTGCTTTAATTATTAAACGCATTTATTATTTTTTTCTTGTAGCAGCAGCGATTCACCGAAAATTCGTCCCGGTGCATCAGTATCTTCGTCGGCATCATCTTCCCCTACTGAGCGTCCTCCAGCCGGATCTCCTTCACAGCTGTGCGCAGTATGTGGCGACACAGCAGCCTGCCAACATTATGGTGTCAGGACATGTGAGGGATGCAAAGGTAAATAGTCATCAATGTCTTCGCAGTTTGTACGATCAATTTTAGGAACAAAACTAATAGTAAACCACCATTCACAGGTTTCTTCAAAAGGACCGTCCAGAAAGGAAGCAAGTACGTCTGCCTAGCGGAGAAATCTTGCCCAGTGGATAAGAGGCGCAGGAACAGGTGCCAGTTCTGTAGGTTCCAAAAGTGCTTGAGCGTCGGGATGGTGAAGGAAGTCGTGAGGACAGACTCCCTCAAAGGAAGGAGGGGCAGGCTGCCATCGAAACCAAAGTCCCCCCAGGAGTCTCCCCCATCGCCTCCTGTTTCCCTCATCACAGCTCTCGTCAGGGCACACCTGGATACCAGCCCGGACCTAGCCAACCTCGACTACTCACAGGTAAGTTCCAATTTCATTATAGTTATTTATAAAAAGAAGCTGTCTAATTATTAAAAGAATTAATTAAAAAAAAGTGAAATAGTCGAGTATTAATTCAGAATAAAGTATCTGATTATAAGAAACAATTAAAAGTAATTAAACAGGAGCCAACGTCAGACATTTTGTTCGATGCTAATCTTCTCGCTACCGGAAGTAGCCTGAACGTGGTGGGGATCGCACATTTACTATTGGCTTCCTTTGTGTTGATTACTCAAACAAAATGGTGAATCATGCGGTGACTTATTATATTGTCCAAGATGTTGATAATGAAATTATTTTTTAATATTGTTTAAAAACAATTTCTTGTTTAAATGGTAATTCTATGTAGTCAATTCTATCTACAAGAGCATAGGTTCAGAACATATCGAGTTACATCGGCAGTATTTTATAATTCCATATTAAGAGAATTCGAGAGACAAAAGTAAAACGTTTAAATGTTATTATACTGGGAGATTTTAATAGCCGTTGGCATTCTTCACTCTGCCGTACCTACTACACTACAGTTTTAATAAGCAAAATATTTTTGATATGTTGTTTCAGAATGATAAATGCAAATAAATGCTGTATATAATGATACTACTAAACCGTATAAAACTGTAAATTTTGAAAAAGAAATTTTTTTTTCATCGATTACTAAGAAAAACGTGTATGATGACCGCGTTATTTCAGGATTCCTTCCTCCTGATAAAGAGGACTCGCTTCCCATAAGAACTTGCGGGATCGTGAGCTATCTGAAATAGAATCTCATTTGGGAAATTGGAACCGAAAGTTGCTTCAGTTCTTAACTTAATTATAGCTATCCTAACGGTACCAACCGTCCCATCCGGTGGCTTCGAACCGGACCTTTCATCGAGACAGTTCCTTGTCCAGGTTAAGGGTTAACCCTTCTAATTGAAATAATTATTTTTATAAAGTAGATATAAATATTATTCATAATATAAAAAAAATATGTATGGTCATAGTTGGTAAATATAAAATAGCAACTTATAAAGCCGAAGCGTAATTAATTTTCCTGTAAATCCAGTTATGGAAAAAAATGTTAATTTTTTTAAATAATTTTATTATTATAATATTTATAATTTATTTATTTTACATGGTGTATATATAATGTTGGTAATTAATTATAATGATAAGGAGTCTCCCTTATAGAATACTGACTATTTAAACTTTAATAAATAAGCAATACATATTCTGTATATTAATTGGTAAAAAAAGGCGAATAAAGGAAAAATGCAGCTTTAATTTGCTGAAAAAGATAACTAGTTTTTAAAATAGAATAATGATAAAATAATTTTTTTTTTACAGCATAATGTGCAAATTTTATTATAAAAACTGTAAATCATTTTGACGACTATTTTTTTACTTGAAAACGAATTCGCTGTTTGCTATTGCTGATTAAGCATGTATTCATAATTATTCGTTTTAAATTCATTTTTTTTCGAAAGTATAACATGAGAATTGTCATAATCTTAATCGATTTCTATCTCCCATCGCTGAGCTAGTTGTCTTGGGCTGACTCAGCAACTATCGACTTATCTGACCAAATGAATATGTAATGCAATAGAACTTTATTGATTAATTTATTTATATTATAAATGCACATATATTTATGTGCGTAATAAGAAAACCTAAGTACTTTCAATATAACAATAAATGTTGAAAGGGATATAGAAGAATAAAAACGATTTGACCCGTGATGTTATAAAATAAAAATATAATTAATTTACGTAAATTAATCTCAACAAATTATAAATAGATGAAAACAAATCAATAATTATATTAATTTCCATATCAGATTGATTGATTAAAAAGAAGAAAATAAATTAATTGATATAATTACAGGCGTGGTCCTCATTCAATACAATGAACGCAGATATTTAATTGCCAATGATACTAATCATATAAAGAGTTCCGGTTCTAGAAACACTCGAGTGTTCTGTATCAAGGTCTCTACCGAAACCCGGCTCCTCCTACAGGATCCGAGTTCAGCCTTGAAAACGATGAATAATAAATAATAAAATCAAAGTAATAAAACCACATACTACAGTAATACTTATAAAGACGGTATATAGTTGGGTCGAGGAAAAACTCTGTTTATAGGCATCTGTTGAACTCAGTCGGAAGGTATAAGGAAGAGTTCCATTTACAAACGAGAAGACATCTTAATGGAACTTTCCATTAAATTATTATCATAATAAATTATTAAGGTTAAATTAAAATATTTTTAAAATTAAAGTACTCATTTTCTTCTGATTACTCATTCATTTGACTATAATAAGACCAATCTGAACATGAGGAATCCAGCATTGTTGCTATACTAAACAATACCATCCTTACAATATAAAATCCTTCGAAGAACACTATATGTTCCTTACTTTATCGAAAATAAAATTCAATTATCAGATTAATATTAAATATGTAACTGATTTGGTCCAAATCCGAAACCTATCCTTTGGTAATAAACTTCACCAATAATCCCTCCCAAATCATTTCCCAATAACTCTTCGAGCCATATGAAAAGAAGACGGCTTAAGGACCTTCTAATATAGAATTTTAATTAAAAACTACTAATCGATATTTGATATAAAAAAAAAAATTAAAAATTCAGGTAATGAATAACGTAGCGAATTTTACATCATTAGATAAAAAAATCAGCAGATGAAATTTTCGCAATTCATAAAATTTACGCAAGAGATGTTTACTTAAAATACTTTTAAAAAAATGTATATTTAAAAAAAAAATCATAATTTCGGGCCCGAACCCAACCTATATAATTAGCCGTAGAACAAGCTTATTAAGAAATTCGCTTCTGAACACTCACAACATTTTTTTTACTAAGGAAAACGTGATTAATTGTATCGGTTTTAAACAGTCTTCGTAATGCAGGATGGACAAAAAATATAATACACGATTAAATTATTTGTTGAATAAATATTAAATTCATCTAACTATTTATTTTTTTAAAAATTCAATTGATTAAGCATTGAATAAAAAAATGTTAACCCTGAAATAGTGTGTTGAAATAAATGTGTTTTATAATTATGAAAACTAAGTAAGTTTAAAAATTTATAATATTGTTTTCGAGATGAAAGTAACTTAACGGTCGGGAAACAAAAAAGTAACTAGCGATATCTTGATATAAATCATCAAATTCGATTTTTTACAAAAAAAGGACGTAATTTGAGAGTAAGTACCAAAGCTCCACCTACTTAATAATACACCAAACAGCATACGTAAATAAACTTAAACCGTCAATTAATATGAAAATTTCTTTGAAAATATCCTTTATATTCATAAGACAAGACTTGGATTCGATTGAGGAATGACCCGTTAAACGGGATAATATTTGTTTGTTATACCAGTTGCATAAAATGTTGCAAATCTCAAGCACCACACGCGCCCTCCTCTGATGCAAGATACCATCACTCCTACAGCATGGCTGTACTTTCCCCTCACTTCGAGTCAATGTCTTTAATACGGTTTAAAATATTTTCACAATACTATCAGGATAACACAATTTTATTATATCCTTTTAAATCGAATAAAAAAGTTTCAATCACCCTCGATTCATCCAATATTTATCTAAGACAGCTAAAAAAAAACGTAAAAGAAATCTGAATCGTAGCCAGAAAAGCCCGTACTATCACGGACAAAACATTAAATCAGGATTTAATAGTAATGAATTATCTTACTTTCAAAGATCCTTGGTCTCGCTCGGTTCTCTTATGAAATATTATTTTTTTGTAATCACGGTAATTATTCAACGAGTAATGCTAACCAGCTCAGTCATCAGGCAAGCGAATTCGACATTGGATCCCACCTTCTTTTCAGAATAGGATGTACTAATTCTCATTTATTATTTTTTTTTTTTTTTCAAATATGAAATATAAACCATTACGCTTTGTTTAACAGTATCGTGAGCCTTCAGAAGAGGAGACTCCCATTTCGGAATCAGAGAAGACCCAACAGTTCTACAACCTGCTGACCAGCTCTGTCGACGTTATACGCCAGTTCGCAGAGAAGATCCCCGGCTTCACCGAGTTATGTCGAGAAGACCAAGACCTCCTCTTCCAATCAGCCTCCCTCGAACTCTTCGTTCTCAGACTGGCCTACAGGTGAGTGAATATATCCTATCGCATAGATGCTTACTAGAATGTGAATATGCGTACATATTTTATTTATATATGTTTAGGTGGTTTTAACTCTTATTCTGGCAAAAAGTCATACATGACACTTTTACTTTAGCAAATGTTTAAAATCTGGTGGACTCACTACACGTATTTCACCCTTTCTCCTCTCTCTCAGGAAATTGTGAATAAATGGTTGATAACATTGTGTGGCTGTTGGGAGGTGTTATAATTTAAATAAATTTAATGAATTTAAAAAAATATAACTTTGTGCCAGAATAGGGTTTAAAAAGTGGTACTTTATATATATATATATATATATATATATATATATATATATATATATATATATATATATATATATATATTATACACTATATTAGTACGTAATATCGCAAAATGAGATCTAATACTTTAAAATACAATAATTCTGAATTAAATCCTGTGAGGTGTCATACAGCGTGAAGGTGTACCAAAACTGTTGTATGTGATATTCAAATGATATTTACAAAGGAAAACTCCATCGTATGCAAAAACTAATATTATATTGTAACACTAGTGGTTTTGAGAAATATTTATTAAAAAAGATAAAAATATTTAGGCACACGCAGAACAAAATTAATAGGCCAAAACTGCTATTTAACACTAAAAGTGTTGAAACTGAAACTATCAATTTTACTATTATTATTTATTACAAAACGAAATCTCAAACAGACTGCCACTTAATTATAAATATATTGCTGAGCAAAGAGACTAAAACAGACTCGCCTAGATTTCGGCTAGGCTATGTTAGATTGAGTCTATCACTCCTAGCAACACATGTTCTTCTCGGTATTTTCGTTACTACATATTTTCATTTGTTTTTTCCTTCTATACGGATTCTAAACCTTCCCTACTTTAGGTACCTGAGAAATTAAAATACTAATAATTTGAGTCACAACGCTTCGGTAAAAGATAATTTTTGGTTATGAAGTAATTATGTAACCAACTTGTAATATATATAAATAAAAAGGCTATATCATGTATGTCATAATTATTATAATATTAAAAAGATAAATAAATATTGCCTAAACGTAAAGTCTATTCAATTTTCTCCGAAGCGTAAAATGTACACACCTGCATATATAATTAATATTAAGTAAAAGTTAATTTCTATGAGCTATTAGATAGCCAGCTCTCTAGGCTAGTAGCTGTCGTTACTTCAAAAGCTGACTCATCGCCATCGAAAGTTGCGGAACTGAAGATTTTAGCCGGGAGCTTCTTCAGTTGTTCAGCTACTGCCAGGCCGAGAACCTGTAATTTGGGATCATTTCGATTTCGCAACAGTTTGTGCCAGGCTACAGCCTACTGTTAAACGTCCTTTTATTTCTCCAACCGACCGCAATAAATATCTTGAAAGAAGATGCCGGGTATGATGACATCGAGTCAAGCGACTTTGGAGTGACGGTAATTTAACTCGTGTAGCTTGCGTCATCGGCTATGTTTGTACAAGTATACAACACAACAGTAAACAAAACTTATACTGCTTGTAATTATTGTGATTACATTGTAGATTAATGTAAATTATGCTTATTTCATGAAAATGAAACAGTTCTTCCTAAACAAACCCCTTTGAACCAAGACCCAGCATACGTTGTTGCAAAATATGTAGTTTAAAAAAAAAAAAAAAAGGATTATAAAACTTGAAAAAGTTCAATTTTTTAATTTATTATTCCCGCTCGAATCCACTAATATCCCAACTTGCTTCTCACTGGATTCCCGATAACCCTCCGAGGTTTCTGAAAAGAGATGGCCTAGGGACTTCCGAATGTAGACAATTTATAGAACATTTAGCGCTAATAATGGGTAGTTCTTTAAATTTATTGATAAGCCGTTGTAATTATTTTACCGTATATTTACTTGTCGTAGATAATTTATACAGTTGTATATATCATTAAATGGAAAAACATTAATAAATAAGCATTAAATTTTCTTTTTAAACTGTGAATATCTGTAAAATATGTGTGTGTGTATGTACATTTGTAAACTCCAACAAATTTCTTTTTCAATTGCTCTATATAAATAATTAAGTACGCAGGCTAAAGATGCATTGGACCGGAAATCCCTTATTTACGATTATAGAATTCACGCAACTTCGTTTTCTAATTTTATCTGAGTCAAATTACAAACAAAATACGTAACAATTTATCATAAACTTTTAATAAGGCCAAAAATACGAACATTTAAAATATAATTACAAAAATATATTCAAAATATACAATCAAACATATATATAATTCTTTTTAAGTGACTGTAATTTAGTTCCTATTTAATAAAAGATTGACTCTATAGACGCAACTATCATTTAATTAATTATCAATTTAGATTAAAAATATATAATTTAAATTTAAGATTTTATTTAAAAAAAAAAAAAAAAATTATTAATCCATATAGCGAGGATTAGGCTCATATTTTTAAGAGCATAAATCACACAGACCAACGAAAATGTTTTTTTTTTTTAATTATAATCACAACTGTTTCCTCTCGTGAGAAATAGTTCATGCTTTCAATTCCGTATTATAAAATATTGTTTTGTATAATACACATTATAAAAATATAAAAAGGTTACAGCCCGCTGAACTATCTAAGAGACAAATATAGAACACCTGTGCTAAATGCTACTGAACCCTGATGGGGTCGTCGTTGGAACTGGCGTCAACGTAAGAGAAACAAAACACTAGTCATTTTATTATGAATAAAACGATGTTAATTTGAGATGAGCTTGAAAGTATTTTGTCGAAACATTTGATATAGAGTTTTTAGGAGACTGAATCCCCCTCAAAAGGTGACAAACAACTTAAATATAAATTAAAAAATTTTATTTGATCCGTTGTTCGTGTGAGGTGATTGTGCAATGGATGATTTATGATGAGCCCCCTGTAACCATGGAATACAAATGGCTTTTGGGAACAAACTTTCTCTGGAGCTAAGGCACTGCTATCTGATCCCGGGGTGCCCCCTTCAGGGCAACAAATCATGCCTCCGGCCTACCCCCTTCCGAAATGATAAGCTCTCAATGCTTTATTTAGTAAAGAAATCGAACTACACCTGTCGATAAATACTTACGACTATATTTAAACTATCAAGTATCCAGATCAAAGATTAAAAATACTTATTGGCAAAGGCAGTTAGGTCTAAATGTGTAAATCTGTCAACTCTTCAATCCACTCAACAAAGCAACAAATCATCATCTACAAATATTCGAGCGACAATTAAACAAATAATTTAACGATTCTAAAATTAAATGACTGGTTAATGTCCAAATAAAAATTATAAGAAAATAATTATTATGTCACTTTTTTTTTTTAGATAAAAAAAATTAAAATTTTGAAATTAAAGATGTACACTAAGAGATAAAAATTCTGCGCAATTGATATTTTCATTTTCTCTGCTATAAGTCATTCTTTTTTTACGTGTTAACGTCCCCGTATACTGTAAGCAAGGCATATGAAACATGCTACGATTTTTTCTATAACCCAGAAATTTTAAATTTACAAATTTTTTCAATTAAAAAGGTTTATATCCGCTGCTTGCGTTTATTCTTGCATTGAATATGGTGCAACCCTATGTGATTTTAAACATATTCCTATGAGAATATCCACAACTAATGCAAAACCGTAATAAATCATACTAATTTAAAATTTTGTATTTTTTTTTTTTTTTTTTGTTTAAACATTGCTGGATTTAATTTAATAAATGTTTTTAATAATACTTATAGGTTTTATTTGCCCTAGTTAACTATTATGGGGATGTAAGCAACAAAAAAAAAATTAATCTTTTAGCCGAAAAAACAAACAAAAAAAAATTGGGCGTAATTTTTTTCCTGTCGGTATATATTTTTTATGTTTTTAATTCCACTCCGCGAGAAAAATGCGAATTTTTATCATAGTAATTTCAGCAGAATTACAAAAAATAAAAATATGTCAATATAATTTTTTAAAGAAAACCTTAAATACTGTAGAAAGGCATATTTCAAATAACATGCGTAATCTTTAAAGCTTCTTCTACTATGAATTTGAACTTAACTGACAACATAGCTCCTACAATAAAGGATGAAAAATTAACGTTTTCGACGACAAAATTAAAGAACATAATTATCTTTGGGCAGATTTGCATGTCAGACTATGTCTCTGCAATATCACCTATCACATATAAATGTTATAATACCAATTGATTTATAAATATAATTTTAAGCAATGTTCACATTCTTTTTCAGGACGAGACTTGTGGACACCAAATTGACTTTCTGCAACGGAGTAGTCCTGAGCAGGAGTCAATGCCAGAGGAGTCTTGGAGATTGGCTTCATTCGATCCTCGAGTTCTGTCAATCTCTTCACCAGATGGAGGTCGACATATCCTCCTTCGCCTGCCTCGCTGCTCTCACCTTAGTGACAGGTAACCCCCAGAGCAGTCATTCACTTAGAACAAGTTAATGCTAGGCTTTCCGTTCCGATGGCTCGAGTCAGATCTGAGATATGCTTAATTTATGGCGACCAAATGATAGCTAATATCCCGGCTGAAGGTGTATTATAGATCATAATTAAACTGGCGAGTTGACAAGGGGATTATTTCTTTATACAGGCCTGCTCAGCGATTTCGATCATATTTTAATTGTATCAGGTGTGCAGTTAGTGAAATGTCAAAACAGTAACACGGTTTGAAAAATTCCTCAATATGGATAACTCATTCATTACTCGCCCTAGGTAGAAGGAAACACTGATTAGTTTCATATGCTCTATCGGAAGTGATTTCAGAATTTCCCCTAGATATAGAAGGCCATCTGCTGGGATTTCAGTGTTGGCTGGACAGCTTGCCTCGTTTCGTTTTGTACCCGCCACTACATTATTCAACGCCAATCAGGTATCGGATGCTCAGTGAGCAATAGTTTCAATAATGCAGGTGTGGTTTTCTTGGCCCATTCTCTCTCGTTCGTGTTCCATCACTTTATTAGTCGGGTTAACAATTCATTGGCCATCAAGTTGTTTTCCTTACGTGCGCCCGTGTTTCCGCCTCATGTCCAGGTGTAATAGGTGTCATGCCACCACAAGGCTCAAGGCTACTTTCGTTGAAAAAAATCTATTTGAAACGGCTATCGATTATAGTACCACCATGTGCCAGTTGGTCTTTTTTCACGTTTGGAAGATATTTTTAGCCTGAGTATGAAATTAGAGTAGCCTCTACGGACTGGATTCCTGGAACTGTAAACCACATTTTGTTGACATCAATTTCAGAACTTGATTTACTGAGCCTTGAAGTATTAACTTAAATAAAAAAAAGTAATGCTTACGAATAACCTTATAACCACCCTTCAAGATGTACAGTAGTATAAAAAAAAAAAAAAAAAAACTCAAGTAAAAGAGGCGAAATGAAAAACAAAAACTAAACAGGGCGATTTACGATTCAAATTCGAATGGAACAAAATATGTCAACCATGAATAGAATATATCTGAATAGATAGTATCGATTCTCATTTTTCAGTAAATAAATGAAATGATAGATGGCCATGGCCGCAATTTTATGAGAAAAATCATTTCATACGGTTTCTTTCAAAATCGAAAAACGATTTGATAAAAAAAAATAAATAAATAAAAAATAAATACTTTGCGAAAATTAACTAATGCCTGATAAATAGATAAATTTATCTAATCCTGATTGGATAAATTTATCTATCAAAAATAGCTACAAGATTTAATAAAAAAAAACACCACACGCTACGTGCACACAAATAGCGACAATGTATTTCTATGCATGGTGAGGAATACAACAGCAGCGATAAGATTTAAATCGCTGAATAATTTCCCACATTATAAATTCTAATCTGAGAGACGCGAGAAGCGGATATAATATACAACAACAAAGGCAGGGGGAGTTCCTGGATAAAAGTGGAATTCCTTGGCTGGAGCCTGTCTTTTATCGGGGGCAGGCTATTGTCCATATCATCGGGGCTCAGCCCTCGACCATGTGACCAGCATGTCCTTAGCAATTTATTATTATTTTGTTTATTATTGCCCAAAACTTTAATTTCATACCGATTTTACAGTTGAAGTAAATTGTATTTATATAGGTACTTATTATTCAATAAATTGTTTGCCATAGCTATTATTTTTATTTAATTTTCAATGAAATCGTTCTTTGTTACAGAGAGGCATGGACTAAGGGAACCGCACAAAGTGGAACAACTCCAGATGAAGATCATCGGGAGCCTTCGCGACCACATGACCTATAACGCCGATGCACAAAGGAAGTCGCACTACTTCTCCAGGCTGCTCGGCAAACTTCCTGAACTCCGATCCTTGAGCGTCCAAGGACTTCAGAGGATCTTTTACCTGAAACTGGAAGATTTGGTGCCAGCACCGCCGCTAATAGAGAACATGTTCATGGCGAGCCTGCCCTTCTGAACCACTCTACTCAGCGGCCATTAAACTCTTGCTAATTAATTTCATGTTTTTTATGTAAGTGTGATTGAAATGTGCTTTTTTTTTTCTCGAGAGCGACAGCACTTCTCCTCGCCCCGTCGCACGCCGGCAAGCTCTCTAAAATGTGTATATAAAGAATAAAACAAAACTAATGAACAATTCATTTAATATTTGTTTCTCATTTTTTTGATTTTGGTATATATGTATAGTGAATTAGGATTTAAACATGGATTGCAGTTAATCTATTTTGTATTAAATTGACGTTTGCGGGAATATAGAATTAAAACTGTGTTTTATTGTTGGATACACGAGGCCTACCCATGACAGTGGAAAATGGCGAGAGGGCGCAAGAGCCCTGGCAATCAGCAAGAAGTTACCAAGCCTGATGACAAAGCAACAAAAGTCTGTGATTGGATCGCTATAGG
This sequence comes from Euschistus heros, assembly GCA_003667255.2. NCBI lineage: Eukaryota > Metazoa > Arthropoda > Insecta > Hemiptera > Pentatomidae > Euschistus > Euschistus heros. Next base: position 414,240 of record RCWM02000087.1, read on the forward strand.
CCGTCCCCTTCAAACTATAGAACAGAATCTCAGAATGATATTATTTCTGTTTTATTAAGTGTTTTTATTTGTATTTTGTTTTTAATATTCATATAAATATATATATTATGTGTGTGAGTGCGTGAGTATGTGTGTAAGTATGAATGAGCGTATGTTTTTGTGTGTATATGCATAGAAATACTATGTATAGATAACACACAGTTAGATGCTGCCGAATGCCATTCATAGCCACTCTTATATTGTAACATTAATTATTATTTATGCAGGTTTTAGTTACCATCTGTCAAAACAGTGCAATGATATCTTTAAGGTGTGAGAAAAAAGAGAATTTGGATTCAGAAATGGACGAGACTGACACATGGAATTTTGAGACAAATATACACTTTGTATGAAAATATAAATGTAAAAATTAAAAAAAAAAAAAAGAATTATTATTTGTAAGCACTGATCTACAATCACATTTATCGTGTATATATTAAATGTACACAAGAAACAAATCAAAAGCAATTAATTGTATACCTTTATATTCTATTGTATTTTTGATATGATTTACCAAATATTATTCTTGATATGGATGAAGGCCTCAGAGGACCACACATTATTTTAAAAGTTGTACAAAATGAGACATATCCCAATCTATATCAAGAAGAATCATAACTTTTAATTGATACCTTCATACGTCTATTTTAAAATGTCAAAAAAAAATTATTTATTCACCTTATTGTAAGATCATAACTTTGCATTTTCGCTGCCTTATTATATTTTTTCTATTAACTCAGCCTTTGTAGAGATTATTTATATATTAGAAATAAATATTTTTGGGAAAAGGAACGCCCACAAACTCTCTTTAAATTAAGTAGTTCCTGTGAGTGCACAAAGGTTTTAATTAATTATATCAGCCTCAGATGAAGGAACTGTTATGCCATAGCATAATTTAAGTTTTAAATATTTAATTAATTGGAAGAAATGTGTCTACTTTTGTGGAAAGCTCCTTTGTAAAAGATTTCATCCTAAGTATTACATAATCGCAATTTTTTATGTATGTAGATTCCGTGAAAATGTAATGTTAAAGATACTTGGTAGAATTTAATGGCTTAGTTGTAATAGATTTAATGCCACAGTGTTAAAGCTACAAATTACTAGATTTAATGTAAAGCACTGTGTTCCCAAGCACTTTATGTTTCAAGCTCTTTGTTCCCCCTTATACCTTAGATATTATTTGTATGTAAAAATATATATTTTTCAATTCTCTCATTTATTTAAAGTTTTATTTATACCTTATTTCATAAGAATATAAATTATAATGATGCATCAGAAACTTCCATTTTAACAAACAAGGAATAAAAACATAATTGATATTATGTACACGTAGTTAACTGCTTGTGCTCAAAAACAGTTTTTAAGGAAATAAACCAAGATAAAATAAGGTTTCATATTTAAGTTTGATTATCACTTTTTCACAATCCAGAGCTGGCAATATCAAATTCCTTTTTTAAATCACAAAAACTTCATATGTTTCAGAGTTCATTGAGACTAAAATATAAATATATATATATATATATATATTATCTAATTCACTTTATTTTAGCAATAACTCCTCTAAAAATAATCAATCTATGTGACATATTTCGGAATAATCCATCCCATCATTAGACTTTCTATTCTTCTGGTGTTATCTCACCAAGTCAATTTAACTGTTACATTTTAAAATTTAATTTAATTTCTTATTTTTTAAATTTTAAAATGTAACAGTTAAATTGACTTGGTGAGATACCCCAGAAGAATAGAAAGTATGATGATGGGATGGAATATCCCGAAACATGTCACATTGTCTAAAGATTGATTGTTTTTAGAGGAGTTATTGCTAAAATAAAGTGAATTAGATATATTAACATAAAATACTCCTTTATTGAAGAAAGTAAATATATATTTTTTAAAATAGCATCCATCATAGTTTGTGTAATAGAAGTAAATACAAGTGATACAGACAGAAAAATATCTGTGTATGATTTAAGTAGTATAATTTTTTAAAATATATATTCCTCAAAAAAACTATAGCAATTTTCCGTTCATACAAAGCCAACAGTCAATGATATAAAATTCAATATTTTTCAATAATAAATAACTTACAAAACATATTTTAATAATATCTAACAATATTTTAAAATTGACTAAAACATTTGGAATTTTATTCTCAAACTCAATGTTATGTCATTCTTGTCCTGCTGGTATACCCACATAAAGGTATATCCAATCCAAGTTTTCAATGAAAATGCTCAAACTATGTTCCTCAAATTTTTTATTAAATGTCAATATATAACAGTATTAACAAATTAAAAAGATAACCTACATGTATTTGATTTTTTCCATAATGAAGAAAATAAATTAATTCAAAAAGCAACCCAAATATTTAAGCAAATAATCATTATAGGGGTAAGAAAAATTCGAGAGGTATTTGAGCCTGCAGAGCAAACGAGAAGCTAAAATTGGTCCATAGCAATTAGCGATAAGAAAATAAAAAACCAAAGCAGATTATTTTTGATAGATTTAAAAACAGTATTCAACCACATACCAATCCACTTGAATCCATCAGTCTCCCAACTTGCTTCACACTAAATTCCTTATAAACCACCGAGACGTCTGAAAAGAAGAAGGCCAAAAGACCTTTTGATCTAGAACTATTATTGAAGTGCTACTTGTTAGTAGTTATTTATATTTCATTATGATCATATTCATCAAAATTACTTGTTGTATATTGTATACAGTTGTAAATATCAAGAAATATCTAAAAAAAAAAAAATTGTTTAAATAAATAAAAAAAACAGCATTCAATAATCCCTCACTGGAAGTGAAATCATTATAGGAGAAATCAAAATTAGTTAACACTTACTTTCACAGTTAATAATACATTCATAAATGAACACAAAAAACATAAAAGGTATTGATATTAAAACAAACTGGTGGCAAACTTAGTAAGGAAGGGAACTTTAAATGAGAGGAAAACAGTTACTGAAATAGTATAGCACAGAAAATATTCAGGAATTAAAATAAAATAAAATCTAACACACCAAACAATAGAAATGGAGAAAACCTGCAATCCACCTTAAAATTATCAAGATAGGAGAACACTAAATAATAGGAAAATAATATTGAATATTTAAAGAAGAGGAAAGAGAAGCATATTTTTTTCTTGACAAACCTAGGTGGCGAAATTCTACTCTAATATAAGATTTGATAACCCAAAACCAAGTAGAATATATTAAGAAAACTATTTATCTAGTTTTAAACTCAATTATATTTAAAAATTCAATTGTTAACCCTCATATATAATTTAAGACAACGTTTTTCGCCCCTAATAATCAAACATGTTTACATCCATCTAGCACTCTAATTAATTGAACCCCGTCTCGTTATGAGTTGATATTTCAATTATTATTACTAACTCCAATAATGCATACATTTAGAGAAATCAAATATAAAAGGTAAATTCATTTTTACATTAAAAATTAAATTAACTAAATTCAGATATTTAAACTATTTCATTCACAACTGGTCATTCAAATACACAAAAACCTTCACTCTAAATTTGATCTCATAAAGGGCATGAACACTAAATTTCCTGTAAAAAACAGAAATTAATTAAGGTTTGTAGGAAAGAACAATCATAATCACATTCTTCTAAAATGTCAATTTTTTAGACATTTCTGATCAGTCTCACCTGATAACCTGTAAATATACATCTTAATAACTTCGGAAGTACTCATGCCTAAATAGTAAATAGACATCATGTCAGTAATGAGCTCCTTGTTGATGTTGCAACCTCAAGTTGCCAAATAGGATGCAATGTATAATGGGTACGCAAAATAATATTTATTAATAATTAATAATAAGACAGCAGGATGAAAAGGGCCGGCACTCCTTTGAAGTCTGAAATATGAGTGATAAGCCATAAAACTCTTCAAAGGGGATCTGGGCCAGGCCAAACCTTCGGAATGACCACCGCTGTAAAATATTTTGTCAACAAAAGTTTCTTGGAGACAAAGAAAGTTGCAAACAAAGAAATCAAAACTTTCAGACAAAGGAAGGTAAACGTAAGATGGAAGGGATGAAGGTCTTTAAAAGCATGGTCCTGAAAACGAAGAAGGATAGTTTGGTTGGAGAGTTTGATCGACGGAGAGTTGACGAAGAGATGAGAGACGGTTGGAAGTGATATGACTGAGGGGAGATGCTGGAGGTCCTCAGCAATGATCTCTTGGATGGCCAACCCAGAGAGACAGGAAGGATGCCCTGATTATTACCAGACTCAATACGCCGACTGAAAACCCATACTCCATTTTGATAAGTACCAAATATTTGTAACAGTCTGTAATAAGTTTATAAATGGTAAATTGTGTGCTGCCCTTAGAATATAGTATTTGTAAAATCATCCTATAGTTTCATGTATATATATAATCGTTTTAATAAATAAAGTAAGTTTAATATTCATCATAATTATTCTCTTTCCTAAATGCCACTAAAGTAATACTGAATTGGTTTGCACATATTAGATTAGAATCCGATAAAGGTAATCAATAAAAGATAGTAACACAGTATTTTAAATAAACCCAAAGAGCAAAATAGCAAGGAATATGATAGTTCTTCTCCATGATCCTTTAAGTAATGTAATAGTTTACCTGTTTTAAGAACTTAGGAGTGATCAAATATAATAGCCAGCGGAAAGTAGATTCCAATCTCCAAAGGAATACTTTCTTAACAAAACAGGATCTTCCTCCAGCATTTTAGTGTTTCATCAAATGTATTTTCTGAAAAGAAAATTCAGAAACAAACTTAAAATTATTACTTTCAGGCTAAAAAAAATTTAAATTTTGTTATAAGTAATTTCTGTATTTATTACTTGTTAAAAAGACAAACAGACTTTAATTTAATTAAATAATAAGCTCATGTTAAATTTATTAAATTTAGTAGGTTTTTCATTTACAGTAATATCAATACCATCTAGGAAATCAAATAATCTCCTATTCGCAACATTGCTTATTATACTTACACTTCCAGGCTATAGTACAAAGAGGATGATTAACATTTATGGTTGAATAGAGATTTTACTGTCTAGTGAAATAGTAATGTTTAAATAGTATGTTGAAATAGTAATATTCGAGTATCATAACCCTAACTTTGTGGGAAGTGATTTAAAAGCCTTTGTTTCGATAATCATAACTGCAAATACTGTTCTTTATTATAAAGAAACTGGCAGTAGCAGCAAGAAACATAGGGCTGAAAGTAATTGCAGCAAAGACCAAGTATATGGTCACAGAGGAAATCTCCTGGCCTGGTGAAGAAATCACAATAGGAGAATACTCTATTGAAAATGTTTCAGAATTTGTATATATCAGATCCCTCGTAACCCGTGATAACGTAATAGATGCTGAAATAAAACGAAGAGTCTTAGCCACCAATCGTTGCTATTATTAAATTATATTTAAGGAGCCGTGCTTTGTCTAAGGACACCAAAATCCTTCAATACAAAGCAATTATCCATCAATCCTCCTAAATGGATCAGAAACGTGGACTGTTTCTAAAGCAGGTGAGCAGAATATGAAAATTTTTGAGAGGAAGATCCTGAGTAAAATCTTTGGAGCCGTGAAGGTGGACCAGGTATGAAGAAGTCGAACAATAAAGAAACTCAAAGATCTATTTAAAGAATCAGATGTGGTCCAGTTTATGAAGCTTGGTAGGTTGAGATGGGCCAGGCACGTTGCTAGGATGGCTGAGATTGACCTGCCAATGAAAATACTGACAGAGACGACATATGGAACGAGACGCAGAGGAAGACCTCGGCTTCGATTGAGTGATGGTGTGGCTGGTGATGCTAGGTCCTTGTTGGGTGTGAGGAATTGGATGGCGGCAGTACAGGATTGAGACAATTGATGGAAGCTGATACAGGAGGCCAAGACTCGACATTGAGTTGTAGCGCTGAATGAATGAATGATAATAAAGAAATTTTATAGAATATAGTTATAAATGTTAACCAACCAAATAAAGTTACCTTTTGAACTCAGAATGGCAGTACAGTAAAGATCAAAATCTCAGAATGAAATGAAAAAACAGTAAACTGGAATGAATGTTTTATACATCCAGATCAACCTGGCTATCCTATACTTTGTCATAAGAAATGTTTGATAGAATAAAAGTTGAGACTTTCATTAAAAATGGTAGGAATATTGGACTGTTCAAAGACTTAAAACCAGCACCTGCTAATTATAGAAAAAAAATTAAATCCAACTACTTAAGCATAAAGCTCCTTCTGAACAACATAAGGTCAATCATTGTTTCTTATGTTGTGTTTCTGTTAACAAACAAATTTCATTAAACTATTAAATGAAAATTACTTACTCTCTATATTTTCTGATTTAAATGATTAATATAGACCGCATTTTGATACATTAGAAAAGGGCATCCAATACTATATACCAGACTAAATCTGAAATGTATACTCTGGAAGAGTAATTAGAAGCCCATTACGCAAGACCCTCAATTGGCCCTCCCTATCTTCAAAAGGTTGTTTTTGAACTTTGAGAAATCATGCCAGTCCTAACCCCAGTCTTTGAATATCTTAAGTGAGAGCAAAAGAAACAAAATTCAGGATAGAAAAAAACAATGAAAAGGTAGGAGGAAACTAACTGAGAGAATATACAAAAACTCATGAAAATAAAAGAAAATAGACTAGAAACCAATGTTTAACAAGACAATATTTACAACCAGATAATAAACAAATCCATACCTTTAAAATTGAAAGAATTGTTACAGTTTTAATTTTCTTGGAAAGCTGTAAACTTTTTAAAAGAAGAAAAAGAAATTATTTTTTAAAATGTGTTATAGGTATGAGTTAAGAAAAAAATGTTAAAAAAATAAATCTATTCAGTTTAATTAAGAGAAACTTCTAAGCATAACGGAAGGATTACTTTTTGCTGTAAAGCTTTTTAATACAGACATTTACTTTAATAAAGATATCTATGATATTCATTAAATTATGATTTTGAATAAGTAAAATTATTTCAGCAGTTGTCAATATTAAACATCTAAAGTATTATTCACATTTATAGTGTTCTATTTATTTGAGATAGAGATTCAAATTAAGGAAATCAAAACAAACATTTTATTTTTTTTTAATAAACAGAATTAGACATGTGGAAGTAAAACATGTATCCCAAAACAAATATCTATCAAATCAAACAAATGATATAAAATAGCTATTCTAAACCTCAAATAGCTACTTTCTGACCGAAAACCATATTTAACAGTTTACTTTTGATATCTGAAACAAATCAATATATCACCATATTTATTTAAATAATGGTTTATTAATGCACTAAAAACATAATCCCATGAACCAAGTACTTTACCCATCAACCTGGAATTCAACATCTTAGTATCAATACTTTGATTAAGTTGTTTAGTTGGTTCAGCAATGTCAACTATAATATCTTCAAATCAGTTTTTATGCTGATAATATTCTGAAATGAAAGTGAGGTACAATATTTTATTTCCTCCTTGAAGAAATTAATGGTTTTATAATAAACTTCTTCACATTTCAAATGTTATTAAAATATTTTACAATCATTACTGTGTCTTCATTAATATAATACATTTGAAATGCATCATAAATAAATCTATTGGGACAAAATATGTATTACTACAAGTGTCATAAATAAAATTTACTGATAATTATTTATATTCAAATTATTTAGTTACTTAATACTATTGTTCTAAAAGAGATGAATGGTTATAACTGATCGTTTAAATTTCAGTATCTACATAAATACTGAAAAAAAACAAAAAACAACACGATATTTTGAAATGTTAAGGTAATAAATTTAAGCTACAGACTCAAAACAATTAATGATATTTACCAATGCATATATCAAAAATCGTGAACCAAACTATGGTACTTGTCAACGATAAAATTATCCATTCATAACAATTATAATTTATATATGGTAAATATAGAAAGCAAACACCGGTTCCATTGCGTTTTAACTTAACATTTTACGGCGGTTTTCTCAGTTAGAGACAAGCAGAAAGATGGCAGATAAAATGGAAAAATTCCCTCTCATTTCCGCTCCATCCAATGCCCTTTCAATACTATTAATAGCCGTTTTTATATTGGTTGATACAAACCTTGGGAACTTTGTGTTTTATAAACCGGTGAATTGATTTTATTTTATGAAAAATTGTTAAAATAATTTACTCTTGTATATAAACATTTACTTTAGCAAATCGATTTCTTAGTTTTTCTACCCAAAATATAATGTAGTGCTTTAATAGAATAATAACATTTGACTATCAATACAATGAAAAACAACACATTTAGTATTTTCTGAATCAATAATTACGCTTTTAACTAGTAATTTGTATATATGAGGGTGAATCAAATATAAACGGTAATTTTCAAAATTATATTTATTGAATAATATTATACAGAAACTATACCTTCAACATTTTTCAATGTAGTCTCCTGCATTATCTACACACTTCTGCCACCGATTTGGAAGCTTGAATATTCCCTGTTCATAAAAAGACTGAGGGCGAGTTTTTAACCATTCGCGCACGTGCTTTTCGACGTCTTCATTGTTTTCAAATCGTTTTCCTCCAAGTGATTCTTTCAGGGGCGCAAACTCAAAATGCCCATTTTCTGTCAATATGAAATTGTAATTACGGTCAATCTGTTGGATTTTCAAGTGAAAATAAAATTATACTGTAACTAGGCCTGTTTTGTCCCTAATATTAGTCATTGAAAAGGGCCAGTGGTTGGTATAGATACCGCAATAAAATAAGGCTTGCATAAACAAATTTAATTTTTATATTTGGTTATAATAGACAAATAACATTTGATAAAATTCATAAAAATATATATTAAAATATTCAGCTTTGTTCGAAAAAATTTATTTTAACTTATTCCTTACTTCGAAAAATGAGAAATTGTAGACTGTCTAACAACACATAAAAATATAATAACAAGGGAGAACGCGGTTCAGGGGCGCAAACTCAAAAAATGCCCATTTTCTGTGGGAACGCGGTTTAGCTATTGAATCTTTATCCATTTCAATTTGGTGAAATCCCGACGCGAGATCTATGGTGGAAAATATTTTCGATCCCTTTAGTCTATTTAATAAATCTTCAATATTCGGTAGGGGAAATTTGTCTTTTACGGTTGCTTGATTTAATTTCCTATAGTCAATCACCATCCTAATTTTTTTCTGTCCCGACGCGTCTGATTTTTTTGGTACGATCCAAAGCGGAGAATTATACGGCGATTTGCTAGGTCTTATTATATTACTTTTTAATAGTTTTTGAACTTCATCATTAATTTGTTTTTTAAATTGTTCCGGGTAACGGTAATTACGCGTATAAATTGGATTTTCATTCGTTGTTATTATTTTATGTTTTATTAATCCCGTTGATTTTAAATTCTCGTCGTCCCTTTTTAATACTTCGCCATGTTGGCTAACGGGAAGGAGTCGTTAGCGTTGAAAAACTATCTTCAGCCTCCCGTAGAATGAGTTAACAACGAATTAATATCCTTCCGCCGTCTTAAAACAGTTAAATCGTTAAACATTTTTAAAAGAGTGTCCTTTTAAGGTCCGCCATCTTAAAACCTTTAAATATTTTAAAACAGTATCCTGGAGGACTACAATGGAGGAAGTTATCCTTCGGATAACTTAAAAAACCGTTAAAACAGCAATCCTTAAGGACGAAAAAGATTATTCTAATTGTGGATGGAGAGAGTGGCCAAGGATGTCCTTCGGCCTCGAAAAATCGTCAGATCCTGGCAGATCTGTAAAACAGTGTCTGGACACTGTTTTCGTCCTTAAGGATTGCTGTTTTAACGGTTTTTAAGGACACTGTTTTACAGATCTGCCAGGATCTGGCGTTTTTTCGAGGCCGAGGAAGGACATCCTTGGCCACTCTCTCCATCCACAATTAGAATTAGCTTTTTCGTCCTTAAGGATTGTTGTTTTAACGGTTTTTAAGGACACTGTTTAGTGTGTCTTTTACTATATTTGTATTTTCTTAATATCATTATAAATAATTAAAAAATATCATTACAGTCAGGTGCCCTGAATTGGGACACTCAAAAAATGATACAAAACGATATTGGTAGCACAGTTTCGACTTACCGTTACCTCTAAGCAGAGTTTTGAAAAATTTAATCATAGTTAAAAAATGGAGAAGAAGATAGTCAGGGATGCAGTCAAAGTAACACCACGTCAAAGAAGAATTCTTCTTTGACGTGGTGTTACTTTGACTGCATCCCTGACTATCTTCTTCTCCATTTATCATCCGGTCAACCATACTTTTATCATCATAGTTAAAAAATTATCAAAATTTAATCATAACTATTTTCCAACTTATTTCCTGCGATCATTCAATTTTATAATGATAAAATTAGGAGATTGAATTCAGGAAATTAGTTGTCAAATAGCTATGATTAAATTTTGGTTATTCTTTAGCTATGATTGAATTTTGCCCAACTCTGCCACTAAGACGTGTAATTTTTTTTTTTTTTTTAATTAATAAGGATTTACTATTTTGTTTTTTGTTGATTTATAAATGTATGGAAGAGTATTTAGCAGATGAGTGAATTGCTCAGAAACCCTGCAACCCCCCACCCCACCACTCCCAACAATGGCCACCTTAGCCCAGGCCTCCCTTGAACCCGGGTCCTGGGGAATTTGGTCTCTGTCAGCGCCCCTGCATTTAACTATTAGCATATCTATAATGAACATTTCTTAAAACGATTATTTTGGGTTCGTTCGTTTCAATAAGTGAATTGGTGATCCCAAAGAATTCCATTATTAGAATAATTTCAATAAGTAAATGTGACAATTTGTAAAAGTTAATTTTATATTATTTTAATAGTTCTCCAGTGAAGCTTCGAGACAGCGCAACCATCTAACCCAGCGCTGATATCAGACTACCAGCTTTTCTTATGGCACACTTTAAGTGAATATAGTCTTAACTTCTCAACTTTTTTGATTTTTTCGAATAAAGTGTAGTCTTTCTGTTTCTATTTTTGCGTACATATCAAGCATAAATTGGTTGAGATTACGAAATTATAGTAAATAAGGTTCTTCACCTCCTAGCTCCATCAACATTTAGGCGTGAAAATCAGCTGCAGACCCAGTTTTCATAAGTGGTGTATTGGTGTTTGGGTCACGCTGAGGGATGTTAATACTGTACCCGTCTTCTCCATGGCATAACATGAGACGATACTGAAGAGAATCATACGCTTGATAGAACTCACTGATTCTTTTCAGTTTTTTGTCCCTGCTGTTGAGAACAATGTCTCGCTTTTTAAACACCTGGCCAACAAATCAAGACAGCAACTTCGTTAGTGGTAGGAGTATTGTAACGTCCTCAGTGAGCATTTGAAGGCTTTTTGTCAGCACTGATAACTACCTGGAAATCTTGTAGATCTTTGGGAACAGACTCAACAGCACCTCTGAAATCCTTGATATACTTGTTATGTTCATGAAGAATTTTCTGGAGTTGACCTACGAATGCAGGCTTGACATTTTGAAAGTAACCACAGCGAATGCCTATTTCATGATTGTCATCGCCAACAAATTTTATCTGAATAAAAGACAGTTGCTGTTGTGTTCCAGCCATCAAACTCCCTATTCTGTGATATATACCTGTCCTCGCACCTTAAATATTGTCATGAAATCTTCCTCTTTTATCTCTTTTGCTCCAAATACCGTCATTAGGAAACAACCGTAATATTTCCAAATATTATTTAGAAAATACTCAGCCTCAGGATGTTCGTAAGTAAGGAGGCTGTGCAAGTGTTCAGGATATTCTTGAAAAGGGGGAAGTTGGACCTTGCAGCACATGGCAGGGCTTTCGTCCTTCCATTTTACAGCATAACACCAATTTCAAGTAGACCGTTGTGCAATATCGACTGTTTTGTCTTTTGCATATTCCGTTTTGGGTCATACTGGCTGTAATCTTTCCAATGAACATCTTTCATCGTGTTTTGTTACAGCTACACGTTTAACATGAAGAGTATTTTTTTTTAAGACTTTCTATGGATTTCAGGATGGGTTTTTTATAATTCTGTACAGCCCCTCTATGTGTTTACAGCATATCCTTTAACTTCGAGTTGGCTCTCTTTGTGTTTGCTAACAACTTTTCTGCTCATTTCAGCATGATTTGTCATGTATTTCTTAACAGCTTCCCTGTTGACCTCTACATGTGCTTGAATATATTTTGCAGCCGGGTTCCTTAGTTGTTTGTTGCGAACTGAATCTGTGAATCATTTCCTACGTTGTTTACATCTAGATTGATGAGTTTACTTCAATGCTGCAATAGACTCTTCTGAACTGAGAAAAAGGTAGATTCTAGGTTCAAGGAATAAAATTCCTAAAGTCTAGGTACAACTTGTCCAGATTCGAGAAATACAACTTGGGCCTGGTTGAGAAAAGCCGATTTTAAGATGGTCAATTATAGTTCAGAACAATTATCTTGTGACCGGAAAGCTGAAGGAAGAGTAGCTGGGGACGAAGCTTCTGGTGAAGCAATGCTGGTGGGTTGCTCGTAAGGAATATGTATATCGAACTGGCCTTACACGTCATTACCAGAGAACATAAGTCTTTTAATAGCTTCTTTTAAGGGTACACCTCTGCAGCCACTATGAGTTCACATGGTGCTATAAGGTTTCGACATCGATCGTAGTTTGGTTTGTATAAGCAACTTAATTTGTGGTCACAGTGTGCGGCTTAAGCATCTAACCTATTTTTTAACTTATTTTATCTCCATATACCATATAACAATTAATCTATTATTATTCACACAATAAAAATTGTAATCGCATTTTTCGCGAATTAGCCGCGATCTAGGCCGATTTTTTTTATTTCCTTTCTTAGCGAGCACCTACGGCCCTAGAGGAAACTACATGTCGAATTTCATTCCAATCCGTTCGGTGGTTTCTGAGATTTTGTGTTAAATAAGTGAGTGGTATTTGACAAATATATAGTAGATTACGGATATTTTTATTTTGAATATTTTTTTTTTTTTTTTTATATATATATTTAGTTATTTTATTTTCATTCGTTAATCTTCAAAATATGAAGACCGAGTCTGGCGCGGTGCTGTGACTTAACTTCTGTTTTGAATAAGGAACCTCTTTGGGTTGTGGAGTAATACTTATGACAAGTTACTGAGGTTATAGATAAATTCAAAAACAGACAGCTTTTCTCATCGATTGATAAGAATTTGTCATGAGTTAACATTAATATTTTGGATATGAATAGGTTTGAATTTGGTTCTTTTACACTTATATATGGTGAATCAAGACTAGGCAATGCTAAAAATGTGAAATTATATGATGGTGATACCAAAGTAAGCTACTATTTATCGAATTAATGTCAACTTCATAAGTTTTTGTATGTATCTAACTAAATATAAGATGCTAAATAACTTAAACGTGATTTATATGAGATTGTGTTAGTCTTATCTTATTTGTTTATAATGAGATCAAATGATTTAGTGATAATTATTTATAATTTATTTAACTATATTTTGTATTCATTTTACTTTGAAATAGAAGATTTGAAAAATAAAAAATGTTCGTATATCAGAAATAGAGCATTATTAAATGGATAATTTTAAATTAAAAATTATTGAACATAATAGTTATTTTTATTATTATAATTATTATAATCAAATTTGATACTATCCTGCTTTTGAATTAAAACCTTTTAATTTTTTTTACTAAATTCGAGTGTGAAAAAGTAATGAATGATTTTGTATAAACAATTTTCATTACTGTTGAAGTTTAATGATAAAATATTTATACATTAAAATAAAGGCCTATAAAATATTTGATTTAAGAAAGTAGAGTATTCCATCTTAAGAATCTGAGCTTATTTAGCTTTCCACCTGTCAAGTTATAATGGCCTATTATTTTTGGAGTAGAAAATCATCAGGGATACAGTCAAAGAGAAACATCACATCTAAGTGGAAATACTTTAATGCGTGCCAATGTTTTGACCTACCTTGCAGGTCTTCTTCAGGGCCATCAAACCACACTGGAGATTAGACAAACGATAACTCGTGTGTGTCAACGTTGTGTTTGTCTTTGACTGCATCCCTGATTATCTTCTTCTCCATTCATCTTAACAGTCAACAATACTTTTATCGCCTATTATTTCTGTTCAGTTTCATTTTTCTAGCTTGTTCTCTAAGTAAATATCTTTATATTACCATAATAATGCCTATTATAGCTTGTAGTGTTAATATCTCTGCTGCCTGTCTTAGCTTTAATATTACTTTCTTGTAAGTGCAAGTTTTTTATATTGAATTTTTCATGGTAAAATTTAACTTAGCATTCTAGACTGAGGTCTATACACCCTAGATATCTTCTATTCCTGATACCTTTATTGCAATTTATTAATTAATTAGCTTAAGTAAACATAAACTAAATGAGTTTACGTTTTGTTTATTATACTTTTTAACACCTCATTCCTTAGAAGGCTAAGTATGTACTTTTGATTAATTCTTCTGAAGTAAAATGGCATTTCTCACATTATCATGTGATAATTTCTTATAGTATCCTATCATGGTGTTGCAAAATACAATATAACTTGAGTACATGTTGCATTAATATTCTTGCAAATGACTAGTAATCAACATAAAAACCTTTTTAGAAACCAGATTTTATTATTCATATATATTTTTAATAGTATTATTATTATTACTGCTATGTTTCAGACAGCATTCGAAAATGGGGACATTCTTTTAACAAGCCATCGCCTGTTGTGGACACCTCAAAATGATACAACATTTTGCTTATCGCTTTCTCTTAAATATATTGTTTTCCTTGAAGAAGAGTTACCTGGTCCTTTTTCATTCACACGTTCACCTAAAATTGTGCTTCACTTGTCACCCCCTTCACCCGGTAACCTCAGATTTCATACATTTAATTAAGGGTAGAGTTTAGTAGATCAGGAGCACAAATTATTATTATCAAAATTTATATAGGGGTTTGAAATTTGTATTTTTTTTTTTAATCAAGTTAACTTTTCTAATGAAGTATTAGAATTTATATTTTTGTGGAAGTTTATTTTATTTTGTACAATAAATTTATTTTTAAGTTATAATGTAATATTATTTATATTAGATAAGCCAGCACTCTATTTCATTCTAAAAGTTCCATATTTGTGACTATTTTAGATGACTGGAAGATTTATAAGACCTTCTAATATACACATAATATATATACAAACACACACACATTTAAAATTGGTCTTTTTTCCTGTACTGCCAAAGGTCATTAGTGTCTATAAAGATGGATTTTATCGATTCTATTTTGACAGGAATATGAAGAGAATTCTAAATTTATCTTCACTGTCTTCAAAGAACCTGCGTTTTCCGCCCTCCCTCCTTGGACGAGCATAAGCCCAAGTGCTCATACGAGGAGGTTGGGGGACGTGTAGGAGACTTGATCTCCAGGCCAGTGACCATTCCAAACCTCTGGGGCTTTGCCCAAAAATGGTACTACAGGTGAGCCCTAGCCAGTCTCATCGGTTGGTGGTGGCCGGTATAGCCGGTCACAGACGTAGTGGTCATGGTTAGAAGGCTGGGAGAGAAGTGAACCAGATTTCTGGTGGTGACTCAACTAGTTAGAAGCTAGATGGATGAAATGAAAATGAAATGAAAAAATTAACTTTATTCTGGGACTTACTGTGATAATATCCTTTTCCAAGGGGTCCTCATGTTGTTAGTGTCATGAGATGTAAGTGTAGGTGCATCTGTGCTAGCATGCGTCCGCAACACCAACTATGTGGTGACCTTAGGTCCTTGGGGTGGAAGGGAGGGAAAGCCGAAAGGCTGTGCATTCCTTCTATCACTTATGAAACTATTTTTACTAACATAATCACTGTCTTCAAAGAATTATTTTGAATTATTATTAAGTTGGGGGCAGTCTTACAAAATATGCTAGATGGGATAGTATTACTACTTATCATACATTTTCCATGTGGGCGGTTAGAAACTTCAAAAAAGTGTGTGAAATGACAAAGTCTATTCAACAACAGCTTAGTTAAGTTTTTTTTTAACTATTTATTGTGGTTTACAAGTTTATATATTATATACAAGTGAATTCGAGGAAAATTATTACATTGACATGTCAATAACATGTAAAGAAATTTTCACTAGTAGCGTTCAATAAAGATTTTACATTAGAAGGTCTCTTGGCCATCTTCTTTTCTGATGCCTCGGTGGGTTATCAAGAATAGAGTGTGAAGCAACTTGGGAGACTAATGGATTAGAGTGGGAATGAAGTTTACTGTGAAAGGATTGGTATCTGGTTTGGGCTAAATCAGCAACATATGGAACATTAAGATCTTTATAGATAGGTTTATTTGTGTCAAACTTAAAGATTATTCGAGGGATTTTGGATTGTAAGGATTGGATATGAGAAGAATTGGGAGGTTTATTGGAGCCCTAAAGCTCAATTCCATATGTCCAAATGGGTCTAATTACTGCCATATAAAGAAGTCTTTTATAATTTATTGGGGGCTTTGAACGTTTGTCTGGTAAATGTTGAAGTAATCTATAACGGCAGGCAGTTTCTTGTTGTTTTAGTTTAGTACAACTTATTGGTTAAATTTGATTTTTAACATTTTAAATTATTTAATCATTTGTTTGTATTTTTGACATTTTTCCTCTTGTAGCCATTACTTTCATTCATCTTATATTATATTGCTTAATAATTAGAATAATTCTACTTCTTTTATTGTATCAAACAGGATTGAAAACTTAATATATATATATATATATATATATATATATATATATATATATATGTATGTGTGTGTGTGTGTGTGTGTGTGTGTGTGTGTGTGTGTGTGTGTGTGTGTATATATATATATATATATATATATATATAGTTTTCTGTAATTATTATTTAATGTCACTCCTTTATCCTCATTTTAGTTTTAAAAATTTATGTTGGGATTTCTGTTTAGTTTATTTGTAATCGATAGCTTCCTTTATTTTTTTTTAAGTGTATTAGTCCTCTAAATTCTAAAATTATCATTTTAACAATTATTTTGATAGAAGATAGGTGACGAATTGATATCCCAATTCACATTGTTATAGTCCTTGGCTCGTTGCCATACTTTATCTCCATTAATGAAATATTTACTCTTTCCATTCCTGTTTCACTAACTTTTAGAAATGTACATATAATATTAATTTTTTTTAAAATTATTTAATATAATTATTTTTATTTATTTTTCTGAATTTCTTTTTTCATAATTGTTTAGATAGAGGGCCTGGACCGGTCCAAACAAGCTTTAATAATTTCATAAAGCTTTCATTTAAAGATGGAATTAATGACGACTTAGTGAGAGAATTACGGAATGCTCTGAGTGCAAAAAGGTGGGAATTTGTTTCACCTGGATATTCACAACCTATTCAAAACCAAAAACCAGTAAGTAAAATCTTATATTAGTACCCATACTTAAAGTTAAGTTTTTTTTTTTTAAATTACAATTAATTTACATTACATCACTATCTGTTCATATAGTTTTCTTTTTTCCCTGTATAGTTTTGTTATTTAGGAAGATCAAGCTTTGTTTGTTAAAGATATAAATAGATGTATATTATTATTTATCCTGAGTTAAAGTAAATAACAGGAGACCTTGATTCACTATGAGTTGTAGCACCAATTTCATTGATTACAGTACATAAATTAAAAATTATAATTTCTTTATTAAACTCAAACCTAAATTTATTGTTGAATGTTTAAAATATATAAACAAATTAAGATGTAGGTTGTTGAGGTATCCAGTCATAGATATACAGCAATTAAAAATAAATTTTAATTTATAATGCCAAGGTTTTGGCCTATATTGTAAGCCTTCTTTAGGGCAATATACTCTATTGTTATACTACTTGTATTTATTTACAACTATATTATTCATCCACCTGTTGTTATATTAATTTTTATACTCATTCATCAGCTATATCCACTTGTCTCTTTATCATATATATTTTTTTTTGTATTTAATTATTTTTTATTCCTAGTTTTTACCTAGGATTCTTCTCCCAATGGTTTTTAGGGGGACAGTCCATATTATTATTTATTATGTTTAATTTATAATTGTTTATATATTTTTTTTTAATTTTTAATTTTAGGCACCTGTAATTAAAACAAGGACAGGTATTGTTGGAATTGAGAGAGGCCTCCAAGAAAAGCAAAAAGAGACAGAAAAAACTATATCAATAGCTTTTCAGGATTTAAACAAACTCATGGATAAAGCTAAAGAAATGGTTAACCTTTCAAAAGTGATTTCCACAAAAATAAGGGTGATTGATTTTATTTTTGTTTTATTATTTAATTTATTTTTTAATTGAAATTTTGAATTTTTTGGATACAAAATATTTTTTTAAGTGATGAACTAAGAAATATTGAAACTTGTTTCTGCTAGTGAAGGGCCGTTCCGACTTAAAAGTGGAATGAGATTTTACGTTGTGTTCCACTATTGTAACCAGTCCCATTCTACTTTTCATTCCACGTCGGTTTGACGAACCTACTGCATACTAGTGAAGTGCCGTTCTGACAAAAGTGGAATGATATTTTACTGTGTGGTCTGTTCCAGTATGTAGGTAGTAGGTTAGTCACCATGACTTCAGGTTGTTAATCTCCTCCTTCTATTTTATAATTAAAAAATTTATAGGTACTAGAATATTAGGAAGGTTTAAATAGCTAATAGTTATAATAAAAAAATGTATAATTTTATTCAATCAAGAATATTTATTTATTTTTTTTTTTTTTTTTTTTTTTTTTTTTTTTTTTTGCAAAAACAAAATATGAAAATCAAACAGAACATATTGACAAATTTATTCTTGAAAATTAACATTCAAAAATATAAGTATTTTAAGTTATCAGCTGAGAGGCTAGTGGGATGATTGCTTGAAACCATCGCTGCTTTAAAACAGATCTTCTCCCATGGCACTGATGTTGCAACAACACTAATAAAAGCAGTCAACCTATCCACTACATGACTTTTGCATGTTCAAATTGGTACTGATTCTTAAAAGCCAAATTTTTATAGCGAAGATCGAGAAACATGAATACCGACTTGCTTTGCTTGAGAAAACTAAATCTGTCTTGTTGAATAAATCTAAGTCTGCAACTTCGGGGTCCTTTGATAAAATTTCACTAACATTGTTTAGACCACTGACATAAATTATGATAGGTTTTAAGAGATGACGTTGCAGGGAATTTTTGGGAGCTGAGGGCCTCGAAAATTTTTTGGAAAGGCTTAAGTATAGTGCACGATTGAGTGAGACTTTTCCAATCACATTGGTTCTGAGAGAAAGGGGAGAATAAATTCTTGTAACAACTCCACTAGCTCTTGAACAATAGCAAAAAAATCATTTAATTCCATATGCAGTAAAACCTTGTGTGGTTGATTTCTCTGAATCCGAGCTCTGTTGTTTGAATAGAAAATTTCAAAGAAAGGTTTATTTTGAAGATGCCCATATGCAGGGTGGTGGAGTGTTAGAGGGGGGGGGGACCACGAGCGACAAGATCAACACATCAAAACGACCTTGGGTGAAACGAAACAAGAGATCTTTTTGCATTGGTTTTCGTTCCTAACAAGAAGCTGCATGCTGTCATAAACTTGTTATTTCATTTTGGAACTTGGAACATTTGTTGATATATCATCAATAAAAAAAATTAATCAATAAAACCTCAAACTTCTATCTCTATTATTGCTAGGTTTGCCCTTAACACCTCTTCCTATGATTTGCTAATTTACTTTAATGATTAGTTTTATAACTTTTTAATTGCCTTTTTTTTCTGGGAAAAAGCAGAATATTGTCAATATTTAAACTATATTGTTTATATAGTTGGAAAAAGCATGTTATGTTTGTAATAGAGCACTCTAAAAACTTTTTGTAATGTTATTATACATTAAAAGCTTTATGTATATTGTAAAGAAGTGGTTAGATTTTATAATTTTTATTGTTTTCAACAAAATTAAAGATAAAAATTTATTTAATATTTTTAAATATTTAATTAGACCAGATTTATGCTTCTTCAATAAACCACTAGATCGGTGGTTACATGAAACCATTATGAATCAATGTAGACAAAACAGTTGAACTCAGCGATACCAATATCTTATTCAAGCCAAAAATTAAGGCTTACAAGACTGTCCTTGAATACCAATGATATATATAAATATATTTGTTGAAAATTATTGAAATTTTCTTCATACTAATTATAAATATTTATTCAGGAAAAACAAGGTAGTATAACAGAAGATGAAACAGTCCAGTTTAAGTCGTACCTACTTAGTTTGGGTATTGATGATCCTGTAACACGGGAGTCTGTTTCTAGTGAAAGTAAATATATTGAAAAATTAGGAAATGAAGTTGTGGATATCCTGGAAAGTCCGATAAGGGTAAGTTTGTATAGTTTATTGGGTATACCAGGTATGCAAGTTTAAAATGTCGTTTTAATTCCAATAGAATGCGCTCTTAGCCCATTGAAGGATTTGCTTATCTCTAAACGGTATTTTGTTTGTTAGTCATTTGTTTACAAAAGTCAGTTGTTTTTAAGTCGTTTACGTGGACGTATCATACCTTTCTTTGGTGTTAAAAATGTCTAATTTTAAGCCAAATAAAGAGCATTTGCGGCATGTCATGATTTTCTTATTTAATCAAAAGAAAAAGGCATCTGAATGTCATCGAATTCTTGTTGAGACTTATGGCGATGTTGCTCCAACCGTCAGGACATGTGAACGTTGGTTTCAAAGTTTCAAACGTGGTGATTTTGATGTTACTGATCAAAAAAAACGAGAAAATCGACCAAAAAAGTTTGAGGACTTCGAATTGCAATCTTTATTAGACGAAGACAATACCCAAACCCAACAAATGATGGCAGAACAGTTGAATGTCACTAGGCAAGCCATTTCCGATCGCCTGAGAGCTATGGGAAAGATTCAAAAGGTTGGAAAATGGGTTCCACATGAATTGGACGAACGACAGATGGAAAAACGAAAAAACTGTGTGCTAAATGCTGCTTTTACGCCACGAAAGAAAGGGTTTTTTGCATCGAGTTGTAACTGGCGATGAAAAATGGATTTATTTTCAGAATCCCAAACGAAAAAAAATCATGGGTAACGCCAGGACAACCATCCACATTGAGTGCAAGACCGGATCGTTTTGGGAAGAAGACAATGCTGTGTGTGTGGTGGGATCAGAAGGGAGTAGTCTACTACGAGCTTCTCAAACCCGGCGAAACAGTCAATACCGAGGGCTACCGACAACAAATGATCAATTTGAGTCACGCATTGATCGAAAAAAAAAACGCCCAGAATGGGCTCACAGGCACGCCAAAGTCATTCTTCAGCATGATAACGCTCCTGCACATTCAGCCAGATTGACTAAGGAAACGATTTCTTCGCTTGGTTGGGAACTCCTACCCCACCCGCCGTATTCACCTGACCTGGCGCCTTCTGATTATCACCTCTTCTCATCGATGGGACACTCATTGGCGGAGCAACACTTCAACAATTTCGAAAACGTACGAAAATGGCTCGATGAATGGATTTCAAATAAAGATGAAGCATTCTTTTGGAATGGTATCCATATATTGCCCGAGAGATGGGCAAAATGTGTAGAAAGCGAGGGTCAGTACTTTGAATAAAATATATTATACTTTTTTTTAAATTACTGTGTATTTATTTTAAGAAATAAACGACATTTTAAACTTGCATACCTGGTAGTATAATATCCTGTACTTTCTATCATTGTGCTTATAATTTCAATCCCATTAAATAATACAAAAAGTGGTCTCAGACTTAGCATGATGGTAAAAAGTGTAGTTTTTTTATGTATACACACATCAATTTTTTCTAACCAACACCAGGTTGGTTAAACCCAATAAAAGGTGTGTTCTAGGATCAATTTTTTTTAAAAATCCATTAGCTCATTCATTCCTTCATGATGCAAAATATGCTTAACATTTTTATTGCAAATGGTTAGTAAGGGTTGGAATGTTATTTATCTGGACTCAATGTCCTTCATGGCCCGTTTACACCTGCTTAGTAATAGAATCGTTTCTGATCTTCACTTCCGTTTCTTTGGTTGGTAATAAAATTTGGTTTTCTGATTGAAGAAGTTTAATTCTGTATTCAAAATGTTTGAAATTCCACTGAAATTTGTGTGAAAGGTATTCCTCCATGATTTTCATTGTCATTTCCTCATTGCTATGGCTGGCCATTAAAATTATCTTAATTAAATTGGTAGAAAATAATCTGAAATAGCATTTTGATCAGAATTAATTTAATTTATTAGATAACAATTTTAAAACAAAAATTTCCTAAATCATAACAATTGAAATTTAACCTTTTATTTCATTTTTTGTAGACGAGTAAGCCAAGCTTTCATTGATTTATGATATAGAAAGCAAATCACACAGAGAGAAACAAGACCAAAAGGAAAAGTGACAAAACCAGGCTCACAGAGTATGTGTGCGCACCGCTACTCAATAGTGAAATAGAAATATTTCTATTTACTTACACTTAACAATAGCTCGGTTTACTAAATACTTGACTTAACACTTGCTTACTAAACAGGTGTAAAACGGGCCATAAGTACTCCAACCAACTAAGAGAGTAAGGATGGGTTATCCTAAAGGTTACCTACCTATTTTAGCCACCATGAAATAAATTTCAATTGTATATCATAGAAATAGACTTAGTTTGACACTTGATTTTTCATATTTAATTTTTTTATTTCAGGAGCAGGGTGGAATGATGTCATTATCTGATGCCTATTGCCGAGTGAACAGGGCTCGTGGTCTTGAATTAGTTTCTCCTGAGGATTTGTATCGTGCTTGTCGGAGACTAACTACACCTCTCAAACTTAGGGTATTTGATTCAGGTGTTATGGTTTTGCAGTTGAGTGAGCAGGACGATTCCCTTACGGTAGAAGACACAGAAGCTAGTGTAAGAACACTTTCCTTGTTCAGCTATCTTTATATATATATGTTTAGTAAGGTTCTTGAGGTTCATTCAATAAATAAAAACAACTCTTTTGGCGATGTTTCGAGACTATTTGAGCAACGTTTTGAGACTATCAAATATGTAGATGATATCCTTACTGCTGTGCCTACAGAAGACAATAAACAAGAAATAATTTTAGCCGAATTTAACAAATTTTCAAATAGACTAAATTTTACGATGGAATTTGAGAATGATAATAAAATACCTTTTCTAGACTTACTTTTAATTTGAAACCCTTATGGAACAATAGATATAGAATGGTGGAAAAAAACAATACTTACATATACTAGAAGATATTTACATTATACTAGTCAATGCCCCAAAAGTTATAAAATGAACACCGCAAAAAATTTAATAAATCGTGCATTAAAGTTATCCACAGAAAAATATAACCAAACCATGGAAAATAAAGTAGTAGACCTTCTTTTAACAAATGGATATCCACATAGACTCATTTGTAACCTACTAAAACAAACAAATACTCAACAGAAACAACAATAAAAGATATTACACCATTCCATATTTACAAACACTATCAGAAAGACTCTGAAAAACACTCACAAATAACCATAAAACTGATTACACTGTCACATTCAAAAATACCTCCAACGTTGATAAATTATTCACCAAAACCAAAGGATATAGATAAGTTTGAATTATAGTCTAATATTGTTTATGAAATACCATGTGAAGATAGTTGTGGCAAGTCTTATTTTGGTACATTGGAACAATATCTTAAACGACGCATGTATCAACATCATAAAAAGAGTATTATGCCACAACATAAAAAGAGTTGCACATCTACAAATAAAAACCCGAACAAACCTGACCTAACAGCTCTCACCACACATTACAGACAAACAAGACATTCTTTTAAATTTGATTCCCCCAAAATTATTCACCATGAACAAAATAATTTTAAAAGAAATGATAACCATAGAAAAATTTAAAAAACACGCAATAAACAAAAAATCAGACGTTCTAAATCTCAACACCTGTTATTCCAATTTGATACATTCTGACCAATAATATACATTTACATTAATATACATCATATAAATCATTCATCCATTTATTAGTATATTACACTGAAATATTTTTGAACCTGCATCTTGGGAATACCATCCAGTCCTTTTATCTTAATTTTTCCTAGGGAATCCCCCATAACCTTTTTTAGAATTTAGTTAGTCAATACCATATCCACCAGTAACATTTTAAGTAGTTTCATACTCCTCTATATTCTGTAATTATATATATTTTTATTATTCTGACATATGTTGATATATACTTGTATTGTAGCTAACTTTATGTTTTGAAATAACTTATATAATTTTATTGTAACCTGTTTTTTCACTCTAGGGCATGATTATGAGAATGATATAGTCTTAAATCGCCAAAGTAGTTGTTTTTATTTATTGACTGAACCTCAAGAACCTTACTAAGCATTTAATAGTGACAGTCAAGAAATATATCCATATATATAATTATTATTATTATTAGAGTTTATAACGAATAAGTTACTTAAGTTTCATCTCTTTTTCAGATAAAAGTTCATGGATCATTGAC
Source organism: Euschistus heros (assembly GCA_003667255.2). Taxonomy (NCBI): domain Eukaryota; kingdom Metazoa; phylum Arthropoda; class Insecta; order Hemiptera; family Pentatomidae; genus Euschistus; species Euschistus heros. The sequence continues at coordinate 438,893 of RCWM02000087.1, forward strand.
TGCTCAAGAACTGTCCCAGATCCTTGGTATCTCAATGGTGCTTGCCAAAGAAAGATTACTCACAACAGAAAAGTTTGGAAAAATTTGCAGGGACGAATCCATCGAAGGTGTTCGATTTTATCCGAACTTGTTTCTAGACAATGATATAGTTGCTTAAGTTATACATGATGTTTTTACTTGCCTTGCAATTAATTACAGTTACTGATATATTACTGCCAGAGAATTATTATTATCATTAATTAATTAAATCAGCTATTATAACATTCTCTATCTTTCATATCTAAAATTAATTTTTAATTTCCCTCGATTTTTTAAAATAATATGAAATATTTAATTTATTACTATCTTACATATATTGTTTTATTTTTTATTAATATACCATTATTTACACTCTGTTGTTTTTAGCTACTCCTTTAATTGAATAGTAGATAATTGGAAGAGGAAAGTATTTTACGTTATGTATTATTTCATATTAATAGTTATTTTCTTAAAATATCTCTTCTAAATTATGGGCATCAACTGGGATTTGTAATAATGTTAATTATGTAGGTAGCAGACTTAAGACATGAGTAAAAAGAAAATTTAAGAATAAGATGAATTTATGATTCATAATATTTATGTTATTATTTTTAAATCTTTATTATAGTTTTTTTCACAATTCTTTGATATGAAAGAAAAGAAACGAAGTTCTGTTAAGTTACTTATAAATTTTAAAATATTGAGAAATTATTAATGTCTTGTTCTAATAGTTAAATGGAAAATATGTTTCTACCATAATTTTCTTAAAATAGGCTAAGCCCAGTGGAGCTATTGTCAATGATTCTTGCGTGCGAGACCATTCAGCTTTCATCTATATTAACTATTTCTTTTAAATATTAAGTCTAACTGCAACTTAATGTTTGAATTCAGTATAGGTGCCTCCTGCATGTGACTGAATGTTTTAAAATTTGATTAGAGCATAGGTTTCAACTTACAACCTTGATACACTTTGGGCAATCAGCTATTCCAGAGTCATCCCTAGTATTACATGAATTACTTTATTATACCAACTTTAAAAAGTATTACTGTTTTTATAATCTCTTTAATTGATCAAAATAATACTATTCATTACAAAAAAAAATAAAATAAAAATTACACAATTAAAGAGTTTAATAAATTTTGAGAAGGTAATTAATTACCTGAAACTCGCGATGAAAAGTTAGCTTTGTAAAAGTATTTTACTGCAACTTCTGTCCAATAAATATGTAAACTGAAGTCATAAAAACATTTGTTCATAAAATTTCAGTTACATCAATCTTATCCATTTCAAAATAATCCTCTTTTGTAGTAATGCACTTGTCCCATTTATGTTTCCATTGTTGAAAACGTTCGGTGAAACTCTTCAGTTTTTAAGTCAGGCTCTTTAGGTACCTTGTCGTTAAACATTTTATCATCCCAATGCCCCACTTGTTCATTTTACATTAAGGAAGCAAAATACAATATGCTCTCAAGAAAACTGGAACTTTGAGCAAATTGTATCCACTCTGTCCAGCAATCGATCCTTCTTTGCTTTTGATAAAGACTCTGCCACTGTAAAACAATTTTTGCCCATAAGTTTCTAAATTCTAAATATGCCCAGAAATCATACTAACAGTTATTCTACAATTGGAAAGCATAAGAAACCACACACATTCAATATTTTCATCAGCAAAGGTCAGCATTCTCCTAGGCCTTGCATGATTCTTCTATTTCTTCTGACCTTAACAGATACACATAATCAATTTGTAAAAAGCAACAATTCATGAATATAATAAGTAGTTTCTGGCAATTCAAGTTGTTAAACAAAATTGATTTTATTCCCTGAATCAAAACAAAAAAATTTCAATAGGAATCAATGGTCAGGGTTTTCAAAATTGTTTTAGGCAGCAAATAAACTTTTAATAGTCAACTAAGATACATAACTTGATACTTCCAAAGTACATATGCAACTAATTAGGTTGACAATTTTCTGACAATGTGTAAACTTTTTTATATTTATTAACTAATAAATCAAACATAATTTTTCTGAATCAATAGAAAATAATTGTAAATAAATAAAATTTGTTTAAAACACAAAATGGATTCCGGAGGCCAGTTTTAAATTTATTATGCACTGGAAGTTGGAAAAATTAACAAAAAATAGTGAAAAACTTGATGCACCATTCCATAGCTTTGGTAGCTTATTTACAAAGCAGCATAAATGAAAAGTACATGGCTATCTTCTTCTTTCTCCTTTTTGGGTCTTTCGTTTCTCTTTCTTTTCTTGCTGTTGTTGCTTTTGCCGCTCTCTATATTTCAGAAAAATTAAAATAAATTAGAAAAGGAATATATATTTTTTATAAACATAAATAAATTTTCATTAAAACTTATTATCATAAAGAGTTTTTAGTTAAGATTAGAAATTAGAATTGTGTCATTAACTATGAATGAAGATGAATCCCAGCCTTTTTGTTTTTCCTTTTTAAATGTGATGGCTTAAAATGAGTGAAAATCCTGGTTGCAACCATGAATGGATGAGGGCTAACAGAAATGCAATCCAACAAATGTTTTCCACGATGTTAAAATAATGCAAATACATAACATAATTGTGTAAGTTATATGATTTAAAATGTATGAGTTAAGAGAATAAAATACAGTTTAAATGTATAGATGTAAAAGAAAATAAAAAACAGAGAAAAAGTTTTATTATATAAGTTCATGACTGCAACAGGTTTATTTTTTGTTTTCTATTTCTTAATATATTCATGTATTACCATAAGTCTATTTAGATTGATTGAAGTATGCTGTGTGAAATGTAGCAACCCATTTGAAATGGGCAGCATCACTTAATAAAGTGTTTCTATAAACTGACTTGACCAAAATACTTAAAAGGAATATTTTTCTTTTAGGACAAGAATCCACAATTTGTTTTAAATAATACCATTTACACATTTACCACCATATTATAAAAAAAAAAAAAATTCATTCTCATGAATAAAGATAAAAATATAAATCAATAAAATGTTAATAAAACCTACCTATCTTCTCTATCTTTTTCTTTCTTCTTTTGACTGTCAACTTTTGCTTTTTCCCTTTTTTCCTTTTCAGCCTGGACAACTGATGAAACATTGGTGTTCCGGACTAAACCATTTTCTTTGGCTTCTTCATGGTCCTCTTCGCCTCCTGATTCTTGATCTGAGGTCTATGAAAAACTATACAATTTTACAATTGAAACAATAGAATTGGGCACAAATAATAAAAATATTAATTATTCATAACAGAGACAACTTTTCAAGTATCAGTGAGGAAAAAACAATACAAATCTAATCACACTCCTAAGGACTTTTCCTAAAGGAAGTCCATCAAAAATTGTTAAGATTAATAAAATATCTATATTGGTAAAAATAATTAAGCCATTATATTGATCTAATGACCTTCTCATTTAAGGAACTAGAAGGCTAGTTATTTTTAGTGGCAACTAATAGGATTCTAGCAAACATAGAGTAAGTTAAATTACATAGTTTTATTCAGTTTTCTTTACTTAAAAAGATTGAAATAAGGAATATTTTGAGAGAAACATAAATAGACAATATACAGTACTATTAATTAGAGCTTTGATTAATTTTATCTCTCATGCATTAGAACAGCAAATGCTATTAAACATAATAAGTTTTAAAGAATAGCTGCAGTGTACCTGTGCATACTGAGAAAGTATAGCCTCTCTAATCCGCCGCTCTTCTTCAGTATATTCCCTTTGCACTGGCGCTGAAAGTGTATTCTTTTCTAATAGCCGAACTAATTTTTCCTCAACATCTTCAACTGGTCCATCTTGTGCTTTCGAAACTACATCACCAACTGAGTTATATTCCATCCACTTGTCTAAAATATCAGAACAAAGTCTAGTGATATCTGAACCCTGTAATATTCAAAATTCCACAATTATATTAATAAAGGTATTTATACATCTTGTATAGACCAAAATTAAATTATAAATTAAAAAATATTACTGTTATTTCGGATAATATGCCTTCTAAAGCTTCAGTTTTTTCCTCCAATGTTTCATCACCATTAAGAATGCCAGTGATATAATTACCAAAGACCCCTTCATCAGTATTTAAAGACTTCAGCTTAGTAGACAACCAGGAATCAAAATCTTCAGCAAGGCTGGTAGCCATTTTTGGCTAAAGCAGGGCCGATCTTGTAACAAAACGAAATTAACTTAACCCATTTAGCTTAATTTGTACAAATGCTGAATATATAACGCCTTAATTTGAAAAGAAGCATAACTATCAAGTACTGTCATACAGATCAAGGAAACTCAAACCTCCTGTTTTTCAACAAATTGAACTGAATGGTACCGGGTGCCAGATGACTGAAAGTGCATTCATTAACCAATTCGAAGTATAAATCGATACATCGAATTATTACTTAGCACATAGAACTAACTTTAAGATGAAATAATACCTAAGAGTATAGAAAAAATTACCACTTATTTCTATAGAGGGAAAAGTCGAAAATATTCGTTTTTTGTGTTATCACCATGGTTGAATTTCATGAATTGTGTTTTATGAAATAATAAATATTTACCGAATTTGATTTGAATCCCACCCACTCTAGCTCTCTTGTATCACTTGTTTTTATCTTTAACCAGACCTTTGCACCTTTTATAAATAAATTCAAAAACTGTTATTTTAGGTCCAAATAACGCATTTTTGAAATCTGTTGTAATATCAGTTTGCGCCCCCATTAACTAATCTCACAGTTTTACTAAAAATTAGATAAAGTTTAATTGTTTCACTTTTTAGCATTTTTATAGATAAAACTATCACCACAATGTTTAGTAGTTTTTTTTCCAGAACATTAAATAAATAATAAGCCTTTACATACTGATGAATGCATTTCATGGGATATCCCCTCAAACCATTTGGTCGAATTTTAGTAGAATTTCTGTCCACTGCAGTTATAAAATAAATATAAAAAGAATAAATTGCATAAAATATATTGTTTTGCGCCGTACTAATAGAAAGATGTATTTTTATTATAAAGTTCTTTTTAGGCTTTTTTCAAATCTACTTTGAGAATATAATAATAACATTAACTCTCAAAGATGGACAAAATACCGAGCACATCCTTCAGACCTGCAGGCTCTATTCTGAGCAAAGGAAGCTGATCTGGCCCTCTTCAACCGATGTGCGGACCAAGCTCCATGGTGACCTGGAGGACCTTAAGAGGACCACTGAATTCCTCATCTTGACCCCCGACCTGGCCATATAAGGGAAGAATCTCAAAGTATATTATTTATAAATTACGGTAGTGTTAGAAAGGAATCATGAACATTAAGATTATCTTTGGTAAGGTTTCTTAAGACATTTTGAATTGATATGAAGTCTGAGAGATGGCCTTCTTCGTATCGTCTGGGTCTTGCTTTTCGTCGCTGCAAGGGTTGCTGATTGCTATAGGTAGTATTTTTCATATATATAAAACGTTTCGTTACTGAAATGGTCTGCTACGTTACTGTCTTAAATCGAAGAACAGTTCTCGCAGAAGCAATAGAACCCATTCTATTTTTTTTTTTTTTTTTTTATTTCGTCTGTCGTTTTGTTGAACGTTGTTACTGTATATTAACTCATTTCAGTGTATTACCAGAGTATTAAAAAGTATTATCAGAGTTTTCCTGCATAATCAAAATTTTACAAGATGGATCTCCTTTCCAGTTGATCAATACGTAAGATCGGCATTTAGTAACACGCACTCCTGCACAAATGCGCAATATTTTATATCTGAAGTTATTTTTCCTCTAATTTAATTATGTGTACTCATTTATGATAAAAAGCAGAATCTAGAAGAATTATGAAGATTCTGAGGATGTTCGGAGATATATGAGACGGCAGGGAAATTTTGTCTAGGTGAAATCTTATCTCAACGGAAGCGACTATAATAACTAGGAAGTGTTCGGAGCAGCTGGAAGTTTTCTTCTGAAATTTTTCGTCAGCTGAAGAGAGGCATACCAAAACACCCGTTAGCAAGTCGGTTTATACCATTGCACTCATCAGAAATGTGGTCCTCATGTTGTAGTCTCTACAAATCACCGTACACAGCAGAACGGTAAAATGAAAAATAGAGGGTTTTATGGTGATTTTAATCTCTAGTATTATAGTATACTGGTGTCTTGGTTTAATTTTAGACTTAGAATCATTCATTATTTGCCAATTTTAGTCGTAGTGCGTTTTTATGGCAATAGACGAATACACTAAAGGTTTCGGTATAGAGAATATCAGGGCTTGATTTTAATTTAGTATGAGACTTTATCACCAATGAGGACCTTCAAACATTCAATAGCGATGTGGTTAGAGACTAGAATGCCGATGGGTGTGAAGGTATCTGGAATATTCTATTCTATTCTATATCGGGTGCTACAGTCCATGAAGGACCTGGGCCTCTGCACAAAGCTTTCTCCACTTCTCTCTGTCCGTGGCCACGTTCCTCCAATTCCGGATATTCAGCCGCCGGATGTCCCCCTCCAAATCATCCACCCATCTTTGCCTGGCCCTGCCTCTTCTCCTTGCTCCTCATCTGGAATATAAATGTGATTAAAACCCTTCATTTGATTAGTTTGAAGAGAGGTGAGCTCAAATCAAAGTATGAATAATGTTTTTGACAGAGTTCTTAAGAAAAGCTTTCATGTCTTTGATTAATTGAATAATAACTAATTAATTGGGAACGAAGGCAACTGTTTTCTCACGACTTACCTTAAGTAACCAAAAGTCGATAAAAATATTGACTTCACATAAGAGGATCTAACCTTAAGAGATTCTGATTCTGATATACGGAAAAAAAACATCTTATCGATTTTCTGTACGATATAGTATTACACTGTTTTAAATTATAGGAAACATAATTAAGTAACAATTTGCTTTATCTAGAAATGATCGTTGACGCCAATAGAAAACAATCGCACATTTTTATATATTAAAAATACCGTAAACCTCTTAATCGTCCTTGGATAAATCGGTGAATCTACTGAAGTTCAAAATTTTCCATTCTTTCAGTATAAGCGCAATAGCTGACAATCTAAAACATTGATTGCTTAGTGAATTTTTCGGAAAATTACAGAACTAGGGAAAAATTACCGATGGTCTTGTTGCTTCGGAGTAAACATATATTTTTTAAAAGTCACCTTATATTACACTGCATTAACTTATTTGTTGGGATTACTTTTTCAAAACCTAAAAATTTCTTATTTAAATAATTATTGAGTAGAAAAAGTTATGAGGTTTATATTAAACGAATCAAATAAATTTTAGTATTTTGCTATATAATACCTCTTTGTAAATTATTACTGTTTCATGCCGAGAAGGTTTAAGTCGGCTAAGTTGAATAACTTAATATAGATTTGTTAATTCATATCAGTCCACTGTGATATTTCAACTAAAATTTTCAAGACATATTTCATAAAATAGTGGAAAAATATAATTTTTTTAATTTGATTTATTTTTTCTTATTTTCCCCCTATAAATGTAACCTTATAAAATGAAGCACAATTCCAAGTAGCAGAGGTAATGTTTTAAATTTGTCTCATCAATATAAACATTACTTTTACCTTTAATCTTTCAGCATGCTCTTTAATTCTCAAATTGCTTAAAATTTTTATTTTCCTGCTTCTTTTGCTTTTTTAAACTTATTTATTTTCTTTAACCATGTCTTCAGTTGACACATTTAATTACTTCTATAAACATTGAGCACTCAATGATTTATTAATCAATGAATTGATTTGATGTTTGGTTTCATCAAATTAATATGTTAACAACCTTATTACTTGATTAATTTTCATTAGAATTGTTTTAAGTCTATTTTATATCAGTGATACTTATCTTTTTTATTATTTTATACATCGTGAATAAGAATCATTATTTTTATTTATACACATATATTCATTAATATGTTATATAAATATTAGATAATTCCCATCATGTAGATCTATTTACTTTTAAATAATTATTAGCTTTATACTCTATGTATTATTAGATGCATGTCTAGTCTGTTATTATACAATTAAAATTTTAAAAATGAACCAATTCTGTGATTTTATACAGAATTCAAAATATATTTTTAATTTAAGAGTGGATTGCTTTGTGGAACATAAGATCCTGCAAATTAATTTATTTTATTTTATTTTTCTTAGTATTATTATCCTAACTGTTATTGGCCTTAAAAATCAGTTTGACTAGTTTTGTTTTAAGAATTATTTTAACTTAACAAAAAATGACGGTTTTAAGATTTTAATTTGCTTAGAATTTTTTTTTTTTTTTTTTTTTTTTTGTAATCATTTAAATAAAACTAAATAACAGTACTCATTTTTGGAAGTTCTAGCTTAACTTTAAAAATAAAATGTTTAAATTTCAGGTAATGCCATTTAATATATTGCACATGATTCATTGTGTGTTTTCCAGGAATTGTTTTTTTATTATAACTATTATCTGAGGACTGAGATCAACTAATAATAAATTTAGCTCAATCCTTTTGGTTGATGATCTGTCTGTTTATCTGTGCCGTACAGCTGCCTCCAGGTTGCTCAATCTTTCAGCATTCCTCTTTTTTCTTATAAGCCTAGGTTTCTCTTATCAAAGACTTCCTTCATGGTTTACTCACATATATTGTAGTCCTCCCTGCAAGCCACATTCCTTCTACCTTAGCTTCCTAGGCCTCTCTGGCTAGACGATGATTAATACTCTAAGGATATTGTCAGACTTCCTTAATTGGGAATTATGGTTTGTATGGAATTAACATGGTGCCTGGATCTTATCTTAGTATCCCTAATCCTGTCATTTTCCATTGCTTGGATCTGTCTTTTATGTTATCTAGTTATTGTTCACAACTGAGTCACGAATGTGACTAGTAGTATTAAGATATTAGGCTTGTATACCTGGTCTTTGATCTTCTTCTTCCCATCATTGATCATATTTGACTTGGTTATCTTACTCTAGTATGAGTAATCTTAAGTTGTTAAAGCATCGCTTTTGACAACTCCTATTTTGAATTCATCCATTCTTGTTCATTTTGTATCTGCCAAGAGGACATAAATTTCTTGATTTTAACTTAATGTACCACTTATTTTATGTTTCTGAAAATTATTTTTAAGTTAACTCAATCATTTTAATTAATCAAACTTCATCATGTTGCTATTTGATGGTTCTGCTTAATGATTCCTAATATCTCCAAGGTTGATTATGAACTCCCCCAAGATTAATCATCAATTGTTTTGTTTTTTTGCCAAAAGATTTGTCAACGGAAGTCCTATACAGTGGTGTAGCGAGCTTAACTAGCGCCCGAGGCACAATACCTTTTTAGCGCCCCCCCCCCCATTCAAAAACCATAGAATATTATATGTAAAATATGTTTGCAAATTATATAATATACTGGCACTAAATTTAAAATATATTTTCCAGAAATCAATTAAAATAAAAATAAAAATTATCCAGCAATTTTTGGTTTTGTGGACCATTTGGTGCCCCTTTGTGAGTAGCGCCCGGGGCATGATGCCCCCCTTCACTGGCGCAACCAAGGAGGGAGCTTGGGGGCTGAAGCCTCCCCTCCCCCCAGACGATCGAAACGACTAATTTTTTTTAGTCGATAGCTATGACTTTCATTTATATAGTCTTGAACGCCACCCATTCCTTGTTTTAGATTAACTAAAACATAAAAAAATATCTTCCACTCTCTCTCTCTTTCTCTCTCTCTCTCTCTCTCTCTCTCTCTCTCTCTCTCTCTATATATATATATATATATATATATATATATATATATATATATATATATATATATATATATATAAACCCAGCCCCCCAGGTAGTAATCCTGGTTGCGCTACTGCCCCCCTTGCCCTCCCCCTCGCTACGCTACTGGTCCTATATTGCTAATGTAGCACTATATACCTAAGTAACTAAGAGGATTCATAAGTAAGGAAAAGATTTAAAGGGGAAAGAAAAGGAAACTTCTATTGGAATTATTTTATTTGAAAACTACTTTTGAATATTAAACATTCACCTTCAGTTCTAAAACATACAATAATTTTCAAAACATCAGCACTTTGTTAGACGGATTATGTATACTAAAGTATTCAAAAGTGTAAGACAAGAAATCAAATATACTGGCACTTACCTGAAGAGATCAAACAGGTTTCTGAAATATATCAAGATTGGAAGCGGAAGGGCCTACCTGGTGCTCTTATCCTCTCAAAGTCAAAAGGTTAACTTATTTTTTTGAGCCATTCTTGTTTTAATCTTGAGATTTTTTTTTTTTTTTTTTTTTTTTTTTTTTTTAAGCGATGAGGCTTGGAATAAGTAGTTCATGTGCCAATAATTTAGTCTGTGTGGAACTATCTTTGACTGTCTTTTATTCTCACCATAGTGCGATGACTACTATCAAGGCAACTTAGGATGTTTTAGATATATTGAATTATAACATTATAAAGTTTAGCTTTTTTATTTTTCATTTAGATGTCTGATTGAATGCCTAATTTCATATTTATTTAATTCAAGTACAATCTGATATAAATTTTTTTTTTTTCACTCTCAACGCTTTCATCATAATAATGCCCAGGACATTTAAAACCATAAAATCTTTCTGTTTTGTTTTTTTTAATTTAACATTGTTGGTTTTGGAGGCAGCTCTTAAGTTCACATATATAAGCTTGGATAGCTAATTTATTTTATCTGCTAAGTTCAGCTAATTGGAAAGAGAGCTTTCTCCACTTCCAAAGTCGATTGCTTCCTGTTGATGCCCTAAACTACTACCCTATGGAAATATAATTTTCTCTCAAAAAAATTTCCTATAATTTCATAATAATTTAAAAAACCCAAAAGCTTAGTACCGATCCTATTAACACTGGCTAAACACATTCATTCATTTTCGCACTTTCATCCCATGTATCAAATTTTATTTATCATAATTTTATAAATTTTAAATATAAATTAATAATTAAATATCATTTATTCTAATCCTCATGTTTATGGTCATAATACAAATTATATTATTCATTGCAATTGCTCAAGTTTTTATGAATGGTTTCATAAATTATTGTCTAAAATTAACCAATTAGGTACTATTTCTATACTAGTTCTGGTTTTAATTGAATCGTTTACTTATTATTTATTTATTTATTTTATTTTATTTTTTTATTTTTTAGATTTTGCAGATTATTGAGAGCTAGCCATTTCATCTGTATAATCTACTTTTTTTGGCTCTTATTGTTTACAAGATTATACTTATCATAAGTAAACGTTGTGAACTTTTAGTGTTTTGTGTGTTTACTTTAACATTTCTTGGAACTAAATTGTTATTTCAGTAGATCTTGTTTTTTAATAATAACTAAAGTCAATGACAGTTATTTGTTAGATCTGTTTATTAGGGATATCTTGTTTTTGTCAAACATTTCTTGAATTTGAAGAGTTTTTAAAAAGTTAAATATTTAATAAAGTTTAATAATTTTGGCTATATTAATAGTTTTTACTATCTAGGTTATTTAGTTGGAACAAAGACATTTTAATTATTATTTTTTTATCTTCTCATACTTTATTTTTTTAATACTAATTTTTTAAAATATATATTTTAATGGATTTACTAACTCAAATTGTGCTAGTGTTTTTTGTGCTTCTTTTAACATTGCTTATTTTAAACTTCTGAGGAAATTTATCAAAATGCCTGCTAATCAATAACCCAATTTATTGCTATTTCATAAATTATACTTTTAAATTTTAATTGTTTATGTTTTTGGAATGCTGAAGTGAATTTGATTTAGATAATATTAAAGTATCATTAATCATCATATTTGTCTGTTGTAGGGTTTTAAGCGAGTTGCTGAAATCTTTATAAAAGGTTCAGATTCTGAAGATGCTAAAAGAACATACGTCTAGCCCACATTTTGAAACTGGATCAGAAAGCTTTGGTACACATTGGTTGTTGAAGGAAACAGATGAACCTGAAAATATCAAGCCCCATACTTGTAGGGAATGCAGTTTCTGTGCAGATAATGAAATGGAATTAAACAAACATATCAAATCTCGACATAAAGGAAGAAAAGTCTACAGTTGTGATTTATGTACTTACACTGCATCAAACTCTGGAAACTTAAATTATCATGTTTTGTCCAAGCACACAGGTGAAAGACCATATAAATGTGACTTTTGTGAACATCGTGCTCGCAGTTCATCCTACTTGAAAATACACATCAGATCAAAACATACTGGTGAAAAACCTTATAAGTGTAATTATTGTGAATTTGGAACTGCCCACCCAAATGTATTGAAGACCCACATAGCTGCCAAGCACACTGGAGATAAAAGATATAAATGCCCTCAATGTGATTACTGTGCATTGCACTCAGGTAATTTGAACTACCATATTTCTTCAAAACATTCAGAAGAGAAACCGTTCAAATGTAAATTTTGCAATTATACCGCAGGCCATTCGAGCAATCTAAAACTTCATATGGAATCCAAGCACTTAGCTGAAAAACCTCACAAATGCCCTCACTGTGTTTATACTACTGCTCATCCTGGAAATTTCAAAGTTCACATTGCAGCTAATCATAGCGATGAAAAACGTTTTAAGTGCAAAGCATGTGATTACAGTACTGCTCAAGCAGGCAACCTTAAATCTCACATGCTTTGCAACCATGCTAATGAAAGGCCTTTTAAATGTGAATTGTGTCCTGCAGAGTTCATCCAGCCAGGGCGCCTTAAAGCACATATCACTTCAAGGCACACAGACTTCAAGCCACATGCCTGTGAGTTATGTGAATACAAATGTGCACAGCAGCCTGCACTTACAAGACATATTAAAAGGAAACATCCTACAGCCGTTATAAATAAACCAAAACCTGTTGTTAGTCAATCTAACTAGTTTAAATATATGATTTCCTTCATATTTATTTATTTTTTATTGTTGTATAATGTTTTCGAGTGTCTTATGAAGTGAATGTAAGTGTGCGTGTGCGTGTGATAAAAACTGTACCTTTGATTATTGTTTACTGAAAGAATTAATAGTCAATATTGGCAATACTAATCTTAATCGTTAAAGTAAATAACTTTGGAATTTTTGTTTTGTTAATGTTTGTTTTTTGTTAAATTATTTGATTCCTTAAGTTTGTTATACTAATGCTGATTATTATTGTAATAAATATTATAATGTTATAAATTTCTATATTTTATTACTCCAATTTAAATTAAATGAGCTTTAATTGAAGGATAGCCTATAGTATTTATAATTGTCATATGGATGAAGTTAATTTTTTTTGTTATTATAAATGTTAGTTATGATCAAATTTTTGTTTCTTTCTTTGATTATAAATGTTTAATATTCATTATTGAACAAGTTATGAACATTTATGTTAACTGTGGTTAAAGTTAACATAAATGTTTCAAATAATATTGTTCAAAGTCTGACTTCTTGAAGTTTGGCATTTTGTCTATGTATTTTTCTTAATATTTTAAATTTTGAATTATTTGATGAAGTATCTTAAAGATTTTATTTGTTGCGTGGGATACATTATTTTCGTTTTTAAATGGAATGAAAACTTTATACTGGAACATATTTTCCCCTAAGAAACATACAAATATTGATGAAATTCTCTGGATGTGTTTATTATAAATCAACATAGTATCAGAAAAAACAAGTATAAGATATCAAATTTAATGTATGTCTAAGGAAAAAAACATTCTAAAAAAAAAAAAAAATAAACACTCATAAATACACATTTTTTACATATCTGCTAAAGATAGATCATCGAAGTGGGGATATAAACGGTGTTTTTAATAAATTATGGAACGAACGTTATGATTAGAAATGAGTATGGAATTCCAGTAGGACTTGGCACTAATTATCAAGGATACTAAGAGGATGCAGTTCCATATGAGGGAGTATGCTGGTTGGAAGGTTGAGACCTTGTGTACATGAGGTGGATAAAGGAATGCAGATCAAGTAGGATTGACGAATTAATTGCTACTTCTGTAGGAATTATTTTATTTGAAAACTAGTTTTGAATGTTAAACATACATCATCAGTTCTATAACATACAAACATTTCCAAAACATCAGCACTTTATTACCTAGATTATATATATATTTTTTTTTTTTAAATGTAAGACAAATCAAATTTATCGGTTCTCACCTAAGGAGGCTAACAGACTTCTAAAACATATCAAGATGGTTTAAACGCAAAGAGTGGAAAATGTCAGATAGAATGGGTCCTTTCCATTTTCCCTAGACAGGTTGGTTTTATCTTTTGCTGTTGGGAACAAATTTAAAATGTGGCTATTGGAAATATTTATTTGGTCATTTATACAAAAATCTGGATTAGGTTTGAACAATTTTATTATTTATAATTTAAGGCCATTTTTTACCTGATGTAATAGTTTCACTCCTGAATCATTGTTGATTATAGTTATAGGTATTCTCATTTAAATGGGTTGTTAAGTTGGAATTCCAGGTCTTATAATCGTATGCTCTTATATGTTCATATAATCTTTGATTTACTGATAGTTCATTTCTTTATATATTTAGCTAAATATATAAATTTCATATCTATATATATAGTAGATTTTTATTTATTTATTTTTTTAACATCCCCTTTCTTGCTCTCTTGAGACACATGGTTTTCTGGCTGGAAGATTAATTAATTTAATTAAAAATTAATTCTCACATCCTAGTTAGTGCAAAATGTTTTAAATATTTCAATTCATTCCTAACTAAATGAAATTGATTGAAAGTAATACACCACTCATATTTGGTGGTACCTGTATCCAATAAAACTTTTGATAGTAATTTTTGTTGCAAAAATTTGCTTTGTAATATATTATAAAAAACAAGAGATTTTAAGGTATAGCCTTACTTTGCTCAGAGGAATGTCTGAAAGACTTATTAAGCAACAGTTGAAGACTTAAAGATGCTACATCCTGAAATTTCTGATCAAAAATGCACTTTACTTGAGGTGGCCTTGTTTTAACTAAATACCTAAAAGGCCTGTCTTGAGGATTCAATAAATATTTCTCAGTCTAAAAAGGAATAGCATAGATCTTAGGAATAGTATAGTGATGAGTGAACAGTCCAACTACGCCAATAATGGACTCCAGCTGATCTGCAGATTAGAGCAACGTTACTCCGCCCTGGAGAGTTCTGACTAAAATGATTTCTTTGACTCTACAGACTCAAACGGTCTTATGGAAATTGGTTGCAATCTCCTTGAGAAACTAATGAACAAAGACTTTGAATTCATAGTGTATGCATATGGAATAATTTACCTAAGATGCTTGTTTAGAAAAATGGAAAACTTATTGATATTTTCAGTAGTTTGCACTCGTAATCCTATCTTATTAAACTTTAAGTAAGTTAAATCAGTTTAAATATTTGTGAAAAAATAAAATTCAAAACCGAACTTTTTCGCCAAGGTACAGCACAGTCCTCGGACACCTCTGCTCTTCACCTTGGACATACATTTAATGACAACCATTATTTTAATAAACTGTTTCTTAGAGAATAAATAAATAAAAAAACAAGAATTAAACTTTTTTGTGGAAAACAATATAATTTACTTTATTATAATTATTGAACAAAAGATGAAAAAATAAACTAAATCACAATTAAAATGTATATTTCTTGCAATATAGTAAATAACAAGTGGAGCAATCATTATTTAGAGTTAAGATAACTATAGGGATTCTAAAAAAAATAAAACATAGAGTTACTTAAGTATGAAAAACATTTAATTCTGCCAACTAAACTAGAAATACTCCTTCACATTATTAAATACACAATATGTATCACATTTCAAGATAGAGTCAGTATTTCAAATTGCCATGATTTCTTTAAACTGCTTGTATTTTTCTTTGAATGCCTGTATTTCTTTAAACTGGAGGTATAATATATAAAAATATTTTTCTAATGTACTAAATATTATAGAAATAGCATAGCATTTTTTAATTCCACATTAGATTGATCTTTCTAAACTATCATGTAAATTTCAAATCTATAAATATTCATAAAATGGGTCGAATCTCCCTGAGAGTGGAATTAAATCATAACAAGATAAGTACATGGAATATGCAATGGGAGAGTCTAAGGTGTAGCACCCAATCGTTGTTTATTATTATAACTTTTAAAAAATTTCTCAATTATATTAAACTAATCAATGATAAAAAAAAAAAAAAATAAAATAAATTTTCCTTATACTCTGCTGGCAGGAAATACATTGGTGTCCTAGGTATATGCAGATCCTATCTAGACCTTAATAAATATTAAAATAAGTGATGCTGCCCATTTCAAATGAGTTGCTGCATTTAAAACAGAACTACAGTTGCCTACGGGCAACACTAACATAATACTGGAACGTAAGCTAGTATATCTGGACTGAAAAATAATCTAAGAAAATCAAAATATTTTTATTTACAGTTAAAAGGAATAACCATTTTGAAGAACCCATCCTAAAGAGAAAACAAACATAAATAATGAATGAAATTAAACAATAGGAATATTCCTCGATAAAAACTTGGAATATCCAACTTAACAGAATAGCATTAAATGTCTGTGAGTTCAGTATAGAACTGTAGTAGGCTATATGAAAAGAAAAAAAAAAATCAAATGTAAAATGCTTGAATGATTATGTATTAGGATGCTAAGAAGTAACGAAAACATCAAAGAGTAGAACTAATGGGAGACTATTGGAGACTAATTGGACACTTAGACTATTGGAACCTGCAATCACACTAGTAGAATATCATAGGTATTTAAAATTCTCAAGAGTGGATCAGATCTCTGAGTAACGACTACCCAATAAATTTTACTTGCACTCTTTCCAGGTTACAATCTCAGATAAAATAATATTCAAAGGGGAAGTAATACAATTTGATTATGAAACCCAATTATGACACTGGGTTGGGTAATTTAATGAAGTAAGACTGTATTAGTTAATATATGTAATGAAATGAATCTACTATGTTAAATTTTGTACTCTTGTTGTCCTTCATGTAATATGCCTTTAAGGCATGGGGCATGTTAAGGTATAAATAAACGACCGACCCATGGGTGGAGGAACCATAAAAGGGAAAAAAAAGAAAGTAATATAGTTTTTATCAAAGTTAAGCATAGTCCAGCTGAGTAAGCTCTTGGATGGGGAACAGCTCGAAATGGGTAAACCTTTGGTCTGACTAGGTGTCTAGGAAGACTATGATTCTAGTGTTCTCAGGTACACCTGCCCCTCTGGTCAGTGAGGCACATCACCTACCTCACTCTGACACCTCACATCGACTAGGCATTGTTGTTTAATACTTTAATTGGGTATCATGGTTTTATATTATATAAAATAGCCTCCTTGAAGTTCGTTCCACGAACGGTCTATTTCAGGATATACAGGTCCAAATCGGTCTGCTTTACCTGAGCAATCATTATATAGTGGTGCCATAAAATCCGTGGACCTAAACAGATTTTTCACATGCTTTGAGTGTTTGAGCATATGTCAGTAGGAAAGTCAAAGGTGAATTGGCCAGTTTAGCCTTAAGGGACCCTACAATCTTGCTATGGGTAGCCTGCCGTTGAACCATGGAAACCATGTTTATAGAAATGTGAGGCCTGTTGCACGCTTAAGGCTACTCGTGCTAGCGCAAGCAATGAATGACTGTATGAACATCATTTACACGCGCCCAAAGACCTAAAACGTTTTAGGTTTGTTAGTAATGTCTAGCAAAATTATATTGCATATAAATTTTGTCAGTTTGTTTTTATTTTGATATTTGAACCTTAATTATATTGTTAATAAATATAATAAATAAATAAAGGCTTAGTGAACCCGAAGGTTCTATGCTGATACCACTAACCTTCGACCACTCAAAACTCACAAGATCAGCCCTGATGCAATCCTCCTACTTCTCGATCTACCCCTCGGTACGATTACCCAACGGCTCGAAACTTATTACTCTTTTTGGACTTCGGGCATTATTAAATAATGACCAGGGCATTTAAAAATATGGTATTGTACTATGTAAAATTTTTAGATAGTTCAAAATGCCACATCCTTTTGTTTTAGATTCAGAATTGAAATCGACCAATAAATTACGATCATTGTAGTGCTACTAGTGAGTGGTTCTTTACATGTTATTGACAATGCATTGTAATAATTTCTTCAAATTTCAATCAATAATATCCACGATCAACCAGATATTGTGGCTTTTATTATTGAGGCGTCTTTTTTTTTATCCTCTAAAATATAAGAAATATAAACAAAGACCCTAGGAAAAAAATTGTGTGGTAAAATTACTTGGTAGCAGTAATATAGTAATTTGGAATTCATACTTCGTTTTATCTATTTCACTCTACTAGAAAAAGTCGAATCGAGTAATAAAAACATTGGCTACCTCTACCAAAGACTTATTTTACTGTGAATTGGAATTAGATAATAAAAAAAAAAAAGAAATCCTCAAAAATTATGAGGGGAGATTATTATGAGGTTATTATTAGGCTGATTATATATAATGTGTATACGATTAGATTTTATTTTAATAATTTTCTGATTTATTGTTTTCAATTTATGTTTTTTTACTTTATATATTTGTAGTTATTTATTTATTTGTGAAGTCAAATTCATTACTTTCTCTATTACTCATTGCTATTAGGATTGTTAAATTAATCGCCACTTCAATTTGGAATGGTTTTTATTTTAAAACTAGTTTCCATTGTTAAAAATTCGTCATTATGAATTTTATTTTCATCGCTATTTTCCACTTGATGTATAAGTGGTATGATGTATAAACTCCCGAGTCTATGTTGAATTTATGGTGATTACTTATTGCCTTTGAGTGAGGTAGATTGTAATATTTATATAATAAAAACTATTTTTTCAATAATAAAAACTCATCAAAGTTACACAGTACCAAATGAAAAATATTCGAAACATCGTGTAAAACCATAAAAAAAAAACAAAACAATTAAAGATAATGATAAATAGAATGACCGTTTTAAAGGATTTTTTTTTTTGCATACAGTTGTCTCGAAAGTTTAATTGAATAAATGTTATTTGTTACTGACACATACTTCCTCTTAGCTTAGAGAGTCGAATATATGAAATTAGTATAATTAGTACAAGAGCCGAGAACGTTTTCCTAGAAAGTAATGAAGAATGCTGATAATCGTTTCCCCAGGCTCTTTATATAGTTGCCCCCTCTTGGTTAATTTTTGAAGATTCTGAATAGGATTCATCGTGTCAACATAAAGAAACAAAGAGCGTAGATCATTAAGGCAGTCGAGATGCAATAACCGAGTCCACTCCACTGACCTGTCAATTATCAAGACGAGAGTAGCTGAAAAGTTTGAACAGATGGATGGCGGAGGCTTCCTTCCCTTTGTATAACTACATAGCTGGAACTGTTTACATTCCATTACTGGAGTATGTCATGTTTGCAGTGTCACCGCCGAAGCACTGTTTGTCGAGAGGTTCTCCTCCAATTAGGAATTACCCCCCTCTCCTCCTCCAAGTCCAAACTGGCATCGGGATTGTTAACTCCCCCTAGTTACCTCTCCTAATCTGTTTGGTGGCTTCTACGAGTGGCTCGCACAAGTACCTCCTTTCCTAGCAACACCAAACAGGCCTTTCCGCAGCTTGTAATTGGGCATGGGATAGATATCAACATGTCGCCAATAATTTAAAAGTATTCAACAAATTTCTACATAAATTTAAAATTTTATACAGAGCATAAAATGCAATAGCAAGAATATGTAAACATTGGTATCATTATAATTTTCGTCTGGGTAAGACTAATGTCTTATGTAATCATCCTACAAAACTGACAATAAAAGAAACGTCTCGTATTTTCCAACTAGACTAATATTTAAAACATTTAGTTTATTTCCAAAAGTTTATTCAAGTGACTACAATAATGTCTCTATGGAAATTCGGCGATTTCCAATTATATAAATAAATACCCAACCATACATGATAAATAAAATCGATTGTCATTTGAATCCATCCCAATCGAGGTGTAACAGAAGTTATGAAAATCAGTTTCAACATGGATTTAGTGTTTTATATAATGATATTTCTATATCCATTCTTCCACTTCTTTGATGTGAGAATGTTTAACAGAATTTACCATTAGTTTTAACATAGATTTACTGTTAGTTTGAAAATTAAGGAGAATAACCTTTCCCCTAAACGTAGTGACGAAAATATCGAAATACATAAAAAAAAAGTATAAATCGATAAAATGATATTTTGTGTGGGAAAAGGGCTGGAGCAGTACAAAGTCGCTACCGTTGAATTTACTGCAGTGTTTTAACTACACAAAGGTGTCAACATAAATAAAATTTTAAAACGCTAGTCAGAAAAATATATTGATATATTTTTGTTAAGCTTCTTCTTTAAATCTTTAATATGTAATTAAAGTTCGGGCTTATTAAACTTGAGGGAACTGAGCTCAATGAAACGCTTGTGTGAACAGCACGTTAATTATTTTTGGGCCTCCCCTTTGTGGCTGCCCCTGTCCTCAAAGGTAGTTCGCTTTAGGAACTTTAGGGCCAAATAAAACACCGTTGCCAGGAATAAAACTCGTTGTAACATACGAAGAGAACAAAAAAAAAATAAAAATAAAAGTGAGCTGTCCCATGAGCACATAGAGGCGAACATACAAGAGAAGGTGGAGCACAAAGGCGGAGAACTGTGGCGGTAACATGCGGTCGCCTTTGTCCAGCTCCAGATGTCAAACCCCTCCAGAAGTGGCTGCTCCAGGCAGTTGCTGTCAAACCTGCGGCATGTCCTACAGGTCGGCTACAGTTTTCACATTGGAAATTATCAAAAGCAAACCTTTTCAAAAGGATGAAAGGATGCTTTTTTGTCTTTTCGGTATCGTGTTTCCCAAGTCATACACAGGGCCAACAAAGCAGTGCTTTGCTTTTTTATACTATACGGAAATTTTGTTTTTTTTACAACACGATTTATAAAAATAATAAAGTCTTGGGTTTCCATTTTTTCGTTCGAATATAATATATTTCAATGGTATTCTCTAAATGGAATTTAAAACTTAAGAATGGATGGAAAATTAAGCTATTAATCACTTGCACATTGTAATTTTATAATTAAGATGAAGAGAAGAGAAATTATGGTTCAAAGCACAAGTTAATAGATATCAATAAATACGAGGCACCAGTAGACCTTCGAAGACAGATTGCTATGTAATTAGGATTCATGAATTATCAGCCACTTCTATTGGAATTTTTTTATTCGAAGACCATAGTTTGGAATGTATGAATATTTATGAATGAAAAAAAAAATCAGTATTTTGCTCAGTATTTCAAAAAATGTAAGACAAGAAATCAAACATATTGATACTCAACTAAGGAGGAAAAATTGAAAGGGCTTCAAAATGATATTTGGACCTAGATAGAGCAGACAGTGTAAAAAGATGGAAGGGGGAGTTTGGTAGTTAGGTTAATATATTTTGATCCCGACAGATATTGGTCAGGTCAGGATTTTCCTATTTCTTGTCGATTTTTCCTTTCCAATCGGAAAACGGGATTTGTTTCCAATCGGGAACAAAATTTAAAATGGGACTTATGGGGGCAGTATGGGAATATTTCCAAATAGTCCCATTTTTAATTTTTCATGTTTTTAGAGCTGAAGATAAAGGTACACAAATTGAGCAATGATTAAAAAAAAAGCAATGAGCAACAACAAAAAAAAAAAAGTGGCAAATACTTCATCAATTATAATTGTATTGATTCTTCTATACCATCATGCGTACCTCATGAGAGTGCTACCTGTTTTGTATCTTCAGTTTCAGAGAAGGGTAGTATTCAGCAATAATCTTTATAGTAAATAATCTAAACTTATTATGAAATGCTGATGCATCCTTAAAGTGTTCTAAATTCTCTTAAGTAAGAAAAAAGTAAAATAAAATAAAAAAATCTAGGTATTACTGTCTAAGAGGTGGCTTGCTCTTTTTAACAGTTACTTTTCGGTAACCACATACTTTCTTGCCGGCGCGCATTCTAGCGGTATCCATATGAAATTAGAACTCTATTTTCCATTTATGTTTTGCCGCCTTTAAATTTTTTTAAACACTCTTCACTACTGTCTTCGGTTTTAGCTTTTTAACTGGATGTTCATTTATTATTCTCTATCACTTTTAAACATGAAATAAATACCATATACTCGTATATTATTTATCCAGCCACCTTTATTGACTACTCCTTGTAGTTTATATTACTATTAACAAAGAATTAACTACTATTAATAACTTAATATTATGTTTTCATTTTATATTAGTTTCAAACATCAGTTAAATCATTCTCACACCCTGGCATTTATTTAGGGCTTCTCGGGCTTTTTACTATTGACATTTTATTGTAAATTGTTGTTATTTTCATTTAGAGACTGTTTATATAAATAATAAATTTAAAAACTTTAAGTAATGTAGGATCCGAGGATCTCGTACTGAAAGGCGGGAAATTGGGATGTTTTTATTTCGAATGGCTACCGCTAGAACGCGTGGTGGTAAGACTGTAACTGGTTATCGAAAAGTACCTGTTAAAAGGAGCAAACCACCTCTTCCATAGTAATACCAAAATCTATTTCTAGAATTTTTAATACGGCAAAATTATAAAGAAAGAGTAGTTTTCACAAGAGTGTGGTTTTACATTTTTATCTCATCTCTCATCCTTGAAAATTATCACTAATTATTCACTAAAATTATAGCCTCTTGTAAGGAGGTTGCAGTTAATAAATTGTAATTTGGAAAAGAAATGTAGTTATTAGCAAGCGTTAACTGAAATATTATTAATAATTGTTCATAAAGTAATAAAAACGCTAATTTTGCTAACCGCTAATCACAAAAAGAGTATCATTTATTATAAGCTAAATTTAAATTTTCTTTTAAATTATTAAATCTTTAATGCTTCATTTCATAATCTTATTAACTTAAAAATGTAAAATATTTTTTATTTTAAGTAAATGTTATTATTTTGTGAATTTTTTTGTTGTTTTTAATATTGAGGCAATTATTAACTACTTTCATATTGATTGAATATAATGGTTTCCAGAAAATATTGATTACTATATACAGAATATATTTCATTTGGCTAGGCTAGTTACACGATAAGCATTATCTGATCTTGAAATCGTATTATAAAAAAGGACATT
Source organism: Euschistus heros (assembly GCA_003667255.2). Lineage (NCBI taxonomy): Eukaryota > Metazoa > Arthropoda > Insecta > Hemiptera > Pentatomidae > Euschistus > Euschistus heros. The sequence goes on from RCWM02000087.1 coordinate 462,065, forward strand.
CTAGGTATAAAGTTTATAATTTTAGTTGCACGCATCAAAAGCAATACATCTCAGATAACTAAGTAAAACAGATTTAAGGTACATCTCTCTATAGTAGAATCATTATCAACAGGCGTAAAATAATAAAATTTCAAAAATTCATTGTTTATTTTTTTCATAAAGGGAGTAATAATGCTATATTAAAAAAACAAAAATCTTATATTTAAGGAGAGGAGTGACAAAATTAATGGTAAGAGAAACAAAATAAAACATATTATCTTCCTCAATGAAGGATTCATTTCTACAAAAAATTCGTTTTTGAATAGAAAATCCAATCTTGTCAGACATTTTGTACTGATTTGTGTTATATAACTAAAATGAACCAGTCTTGAAAGGTCGCGACAATTCAAATAAAACAACAGTCTAATAATAAAGAACCTCAGAAATTTAAATACGACACTCGGTCTCTGTGCCATATTTACTGTTATCGGCTGATTTTATAATAAATCTATATTTTCAGTTATAAGCTCTGTGTCGCCCTGCTATATTAGGTTGACAAAAGTAAATTATGATCGTTTTTTTTCGCGATCCTTCATCTGTCTAACGATCTCTTGTCTTTTCATAATATTCGCTCAGGTTTTACCCGATTCTTGTCAAGTGTTAGGAATCAACCTGTAACACTATTACAAGATAAATAGTAAGAGGGCAGAAAATTCTAAATCCTTACTTTTTCAGTAAAATTGAGGTGTTTATTTGATTTGGAATCTTCGTTTCAAATGTCCAGCCAGTTCTTGCCATTTCCAGCACAAAGAACTGCACCAGATGGAACAAGCGGGAGTCAGAAGTGTTTGTCCCCGCGTGGTGTTTACCCCAGTTTCAACCAACATTCAAGGGTGTAATTGAAGCAAATATGGCGATGGGTTTGTGCAAACAGTCCACGCTTGGCCCGGGGGAAAAAAATACACGGTGCCCTCTGTCTGCTAGCGAACTGTTCTCCGACTGTAAACAGTTGAAAAACGACTCTCTTTTTATTACTGTTAAAATGTTCCGGGGGCAAAAAAAAACTTCCAGCTTTAACACAATCAATCCTCGCTGGCGCCTAGGACCTTCAATTGATTGCTTCTATTTTATACTCAACATCGAGTCCGGGCAGTTTTATTTATCAATGATCCCAAGCTACAGCCTGATTTCTACTGAGTATTTTTTTCTAGAGAATTTTTTTGCCGCCTACTTTCTAAGTCTGTGACAAATAAAAAAATGTATATATCTAGTGTTGCTTGTTTTAAATCAAGATATTTAAAATTTTAAATAATCTTGCTGAAATAGTAAAAGGTTCCAGCGGGTTAATCATAGGAAAACAGCGGCAATCATCTAATCAAATGAAGGATTCTTACCTTGGTTTTGTTGTTCATCTAAAGTAGCCATACACTTGATCTCATTCCTATCCAATATAGCAAGGAAATAATGGGGCTGATAACCATAAATTTTTTTTTTCAGTATCTATTTAAGATAGATTTATGAAATTTAAACTGTACATGATTATCTATGATATAATTATAATATATATTTTTTGGGATTTTCGCAATATCGTACTCAGTATAAAACAAATTTATTTCTTGGGAGTGGTTCATTATACCCTACAATGACACCTACAAAAAAGAAAGAATATTCTTTTATTTGTTCGTTAGTACGCTATTGCACGTTAAAATTACAAAAGGGTGGAGCATAGTTTTAAAAAATAAAAAAAAACAATTATGAATGAGCGCAGATGTATCATTTTTTCACAAAAAACTACATTAAATCTGGACTATTTTTATATCTATCGTCATAAATGTGTTATTATGAAATGAAAAATAATTCTTTATTCTGGGACATATTGTCCCCTAAGAATAATAGACATGTATAATAAGTTGTACAATAGTCTGGCTATCTTAATTCCAAACGAAGATAATAATATGTATAAAAGGTAATATATGTATATACAATTGGAAATTAAACTTTGTGATACATAAAATACATGAAAAAGAAGAGAGAAAAAAAATAGGGCAAAAAAATAATTATAACAATATGCTAATATAATAATTACAATGCGTTCAGAAAAATATAGAAATATAAACAAAAATCAATAAAATGAAATAAACATAGTGAAAAGAAAGGAAAAGATATATATATATATATATATATATATATATATATATATATATATATATATATATATATATATATAGAAGAAATATATTAAGACCTATTTAAATGATAATACGACAAAATATTTACAAATACCTAAAAGGTAATATATATATATATATACAATTGATAATAGCACTTTATCAATTAGAAGGAAGAGGAAAGAAATAATAATTATAATTTATATGAGAAAAAAAAAAAATTGTTGGAGAAACGAATCTCAAAAACAAAAACGAATTTAAATTTATACAATGATATACTTATTGGAGCAAATTCATTGGCATCGGGTATGCTGAATTTGATTAACTTGACTTTTAAGTATTACTCATATTGGCGGACTCTAACTTGGAAATTTAAGGAGATATTGGAATAACTTATAACTTATAAATGCCAACAGAATATATGTAGCTAAGAGTAAACAATCAATATGTAGTAAATTATAGTTTAAGATGATAACTCTGTGTGCACTAGGCGGCATTTGATCGTACGGCATGATCAATGTAGCGCATTATAAGACATCATTGCACCGAGTTTACATCATGAATTCTATATCCCGTCTAGTACAGAGACACAATTTAAAAATGTTACTAGTATGAATGATATATTTCGTAAAAATTCAATGTTACTTTTTTGTCGTTAAATCGATTGGGAGACTTGAGGTGTGGCCGCTTTCTGTTGACGGAGTTTTATTTAAACTTTGCTGTATATCTAAAAATATAACCATCATCATTTTATAAACATTTTAAATTCATTGAAAAGAAGTTCAGCCGTCTTCTTTCATTCAATGCCAGAAATTCATGATAAACTGTTCCTCTTTCCTCCGAACCCGAGATCGTGGGTTCCGCTTTTCAGGAAGGCTTTTCCTCGCCGCAGTGGCTCTCATTGGCACAAACAGGATTGGGGCAGCAGTGCACTGGAAATAAAACAGATGTGTAGGAGTAGAAGGCCGGGCAGGTGAAGTAAGAAATCCCGGCTGAATGGCCCCTTCTTGGGAACCCAACCAACTGCCGCTTTCACAGGAGTCTCCTCCAGCCTCGCTGGAAGGCCGCGGTACCTGTTACCCCACTGGAATTAAACCTCTCATTGTACACTTGATTAGGACTGTTTGCAACATAATTTCGAAGATAGTATAGAACATACTTTGTTTTTATATTTCACCAGGACATCCTTGTCTTTGGTTGTTAATAATTGGATTGAACTTCCCATATATAGGGGGTGGGTATCGATACTGGATAAAGCAGAAATATCGATATTATTAGAACTGTATACTTAGACCATTTCATTTGTTTCTCTCAATATCTTCCTAATCATTTGGTTGGTAATAGATCTCACCTTAAGTCTTAAATCGTTCTTTGTGAGGTACACGTCGCCTTTGTGATCACTTTTTGTTTTAAAAGCTACGTGTCACTATCCATGCTTACAAAAAGGTAACGAGAGCTCTTTCATTTAAAGACAAAATGGAAATCATTACGTGGCTAAAAAAAAAGTGAATCGGGTCAGATATTAGATACCGATTTCAAGACTGGTAAATTAACAATTACGGGAATCAAAATAATTCTAAATCAATCATCAGGTACCCCATAATCTTCACAGTGAGGCGGGTAGTTTGAGTCTTAAAACTTTGAAAAAAAAGTGAACTGTTGAAGATGCTGTTTACAAAATAATTTTTTTTAATGAATTTCGATTATCCGAACCACCTCTGACAACATTAGTTCGGATACTCGACGCTCTACTGTATATGTACCTACTTCTGTTCAATTTATATATAATAAACATTTGAAATAATTTTATTCCTATCCAAGTTGTGAGATACATTAACTAATACGATAAAATAAACAAGATTATCTCTGTAATATGATAGGAATATATATATATATATATATATATTTGAGGTCAACGATATATTGTGTATCGGTATTCTGAGCCATAGTAGATTTTGTAGAATGAAGTTTTTATATGGGCGATCAACTTCCAGGTTATTTACGCTCTTTTCATTTAAATGTGGGAAATTTATTTTTCTTCGTCCTGTATCATCATTTTCGTATTATATTTTATGGTAAAGTGATAGTTCTTTAAAAAGATTTATAATTTTGTTTATAGAATTTCTTGAGTCCCCTAGAGCAAGTTCTGTGGATCGGGGTATTTTATTTTTTTCTAAGTCTTGTTGTAATAATGTGCAATCTTTTATTATGTGTTTAATTAGGTCATTGGTGATTGACATCTTTCACGATGTGGTTGGGCCTCTTTTGTGATTAAATATGCGTGAGTCAGGTTGGAATGTCCGATCCTCAGCCTTGTCGTAACCACTTCTCTTCTGTTACCTCTTATAGCGCTTGTCCACTGCTTCGTACTTTTTTTTTATATTTCTTATTTTGTTCGTCAGTGGAGTTTTGAACCACATGATTTCCCAATTTGTTTTATACTTTGTTCTTTAAAAACGCTTTAACATCATTCGGTTCATATAGTTTAAGTGGGGCGGTATTCATCATAGAAGCTTCTTTGGCAGCTTTATCCGCTGCTTCATTTCCAGGAATTCCGGAGTGTCCAGGGGTCCAGAGAAAAGTTACGGTCTTTTTATGGTATTTTAATATTTCCAAATGACTACGGATCCTGTCAATTGTGTGGCTGGTTTTGCTCAAATTAGCTATACTTTGAAGTGCTGACATTGAATCAGTACAAATTAATATTTTTGAATGTGCACCGTTGACGGATGAGTAAAGAGCTGTAGAAATCGCCTGCAGTTCTGCAGTGTGTATTGTTGAATAAGAGGGTAATTTATATTTGTGGGGTGTCCCATTCATAATTATTGCAAAACCAACAAGAGTCATAGTCACGTGTATTGAACATAAATAAAGGAATTTATTATTGACCTGTCTTTGATTCGGTGTTTCTTGGTTTTGGCATTTTGAAAGCTATACATGATAATTTGAAATTAAAGAGTGAGAACTAGTTCAGTTAGAGTTGGAAAAACTTCAAAATTATTGTCTCAGATTTTAATTTTTTATTAATTTTAATTGGAAAAAAACAGGAAATTCAGGAATATCAAGAAGGAACCTTGGTACTTAAGAAACATAACTGTTAATGAACAAATACGGACTCCCAACAAACAGTTTCACGTAAAATTACATGGACATCCCAACACGTTGGCCACAACTCCACATGGCCTAACCATAACTACATATAAAACTAACCATAACTGGCCATAACTACATGTCATTATGACTCCTATTCCAGAAAACATTCAGAGAAGGCTGAAGAAGAACTGGATGAGAGATCTTCTGAGCTAAGATTAAAAAAAAGGAAAGAAAATTAAATTAGAAGGAGGTGCCACAGGGTAGTTTGTCTGAAAAGTTTTAATGATTAATGATATAATTTTAATAAACAATTAAGGATATAATTGTCAGTATAAAGTTTTTTCTCTTGAACCGTTTGAAAATTAGTTTTGTTGATACAGGTTACTGTCAAAATTTTATACTAAAATGTAAAGAATGACTTGTAAATAACAGCAATTATGTTTCTTGGGTTTCTTCTATTTCTTAACAGCAAATCATTTTATATGGTAAGTTTAAATCATCATATTGTAAAAATAATGTTGGTTTTTGTTCTGTGTATAACACTTTTTCCATTGCCGTTATTCACACCCTACAGGATGTATTTAAAAAAATAATATTTTGTTTTGTCTAAAGTTTAACAACTGATATAAATATTTTATCATAGTAATATATTAATTACATAGGGTGAGTACCTCTTCGTGTAAAAAAAAGAAAAAAAAGATGAAAATCTAGAAAAATGCTGCATACTTCACCTTTCTATTTCAGTTCTATGTACGATAAATCAAAGACTTTTTTGAGGAAACCACGATTTTAACATAAAAGCTGTAATATCTCCATCTTTTTTAAGTATTTTTCAAATGTTGACCACATTTTCGGATTTAGCATTAACTTTTCTATAAGAGAAGAGTATATGTAACCTTGAATTTTACAAACTTGCGATCTAAAGATCAACTTGATCTTCACCTTATTTAGGTAAGTTATAATGTCTTATATTACTTCAACGCTCACCGTTTTTCGAAAAAAAAAAACTATCCACAAAACTGCAAATCTTACAAAAACTTTTGAATGATATGTTAAAAGTAATGATTCTGTTTCGATTTCATGGAGAACTTTAATTTTAAAACCGAAAAAACGTGGTAAAAAAAAAAATACCACTTTTTGAGATGAATTTTATGGGCAAATAACTGAGTCTGTTTTTACAGGTGAAGGCATTTCTACCTATCCATGTATATCGTTGGTTTATATTTGTATTGCTTTCAAATAATGTGGAAGAGCACCATGGTGTTGGAAAATCATTTTGCCGAACTTCAGGTGGAATATTGTGATGAAGTTTTTTTTCGGTTTTAAAAGTAAATTTCTCCATAAAATCGAAACAAAATCATACTTTTAACGTATCATTCAAAAGCTTATTAAATTTGAAAGTTTTTGTGAGATTTGCAGTTTTGTGGATAGCTTTTTTTCGAAAAACGGTGAGCGTTGCAATCAGAAGCTAACCGCAAAATTGAGGTCTATGTTCATTATCATTGAGTTTTAAACCTTACATTGAAAATCTAATAAAATAAAATCCTAAATAATAATAATAAATAAATAAATGTAATAACATAAGATCCTCTGATCTGGTGTCGCTTTATTGACAGTTTTCCTTTATTTTCTATTAAACAATAATTTTTTTCTTTGCTTTTTAATCCAATGAAGAGTTTATTATGTTTAAAATTCACATTTCCATTAAGGGATAGTCACAATGTTTTATTTACACCAGTAATTGATTTGTATGCCAAATGAGAACACCATGTTTTTTCGGTTTCAAAAGTAAATTTCTCCATTAAATCGACACAAAATAATTACGTTTAACATATCATTCGAAAGCTTATTAAATTTTCAAGTTTTTGTGGATTGTTTTTTCGAAAAACGGTGAGCGTTGAAGTAATACATGACATTATAACTTACCTAAATAAGGTGAAGATCAAGCTGTACTTTATGTCACAAGTTTTTATAATTCAAGGTTGCATGTATTTTGCTCTTATAGAAAATTTAATTCTAAATCCAAAAATATGGTCAAAATTGGAAAAATATTTAAAGATATTACTGCTTTTATGATAAAAAAACGTGGTTTCCTCAAAAAAGTCTTTGATTTACCGTATATTTGCAACGGATTGGAATAGAAAGGTGAGGTCTGCGGCATTTGTTTACACTTTTGATCTAGTTTCACCTAATTCTTTTTACACTAAGAGATACTCACTCTGTATAATAAATTGTATAAATTACACTTAATCAAATATTATAGCACTCACGCACTAATAATTTTAGATTCTTAGGTTAGTATAATTTATATTTCATCTTAATGCCATATGCTACTAACAATAATTTTGCTGATTCTGATACTGAAGTCACATAAAACATGAAACCGTTTAAACCTCCAGGAACTCCCTTTTGGGAGACAACTCCCGCTGGCTGGTTTGAAAGCAGACAGCTTGTTCAGCATAAGTTCAAATGTATGATTTCAATTAGTTGCACTAATTAAGCAATCTGTCTATTTCGGTAGCTATTAATAAGAGGTGATTTAATAAATTCTATCCGCTGTATTAAATTTTAGATCTACTTTCTATCCGATACATATCTCATCATAAAAACCCTTTATGGAAAAACATTTTCATTAGTAAGAAAACTAATATTCATATTTGGTTTTTATTTATATAGCTACCTTGATTTATACAGGGTGAATATCTCTTGGTGTAAAAAAAAAAATTGGGTTAAACTAGATCAAAAATGTAGCTAAATGCCGCAAATCTCATATTTCTATTCCATTCCGTTGCTGATATACGATAAATCAAAGACTTTTTTAGGAAATCACGTTTTTTCCCATAAAAACTGTAATATGTCCATTTTGTCTAAATATTTTTCAAATTTTGGCCACATTTTCGGATTTAGCATTAAATTTCCTATAAGAACAAAGTACACGTAACCTTGATTTTTACAAACTTGGTATCTAAGGAACAGCTTGATCTTCACCTTATTAGGGGAAGTCACAATGCCTTATTTACTTCAACGCTCACCGTTTTTCGTAAAAACTATCCATAGAACGTCAAATCTCACAAAAACTTGCAAATTTAATCAGCTTTCGAATGATATGTTAAACGTAATGATTTTGTTTCAATTTCATGGAGATATTTACTTTTTAAACCAAAAAAACATGGTGTTCTCATTTGGTATACAAATCGGTTACTTGGGGAAATAAAACATGACAATCTCTTAATGGAAATGTGCATTTTAAACCATAATAAACTCTTCATTGGAATAAAAAGCAAAGAAAAAAATAATTGTTTAATAGAAAATAAAGGATAACTGTCAATAAAGCGACACCAGATGAAAAAATAAACTTTGATCAATAAATAAATTATTTTCTCTCACGAAGAGTTTAGGGACCAAAAGTTATACCAAAGTTGATGTTTAAATCGTGTGGGAGAGGCCGGTGCGACACCAGCTGTCAAAGAGTATGTAGCGATATGACACACACTCCAATGATCCGTGTGACAGGCCATACTAAATCCTTTTCCAGGCCGAAATTCCTACTGACAGATATAGCTCCATGATCGGAAATTATTTCAGTACAACTCACTCCGCTGGAATTGTACTCGCTGCCGATTATCCCTGTCACGCACGTTGTACTACCTTCATCATCCTATTTCTGAATGATCTGTTACAATATTTAGACCGCAAAAGGTCGCTCAATAGCTGTGCTCAAAACCCTAACACTCAAAAATTATTATTATTTTTTTTTCAGAAAACAAATAGTTCAGATTTCAGTATCTAAAATTTTTAGACTTACAAGAGCTCTTTAGTATATCAGTAATACAACTAGCTGACCTACATATTTAAATTACATCCGTACATACGGACTCACTATAAACAATTTAATGACAGGTTATAAAGCTACAGTTGATAAATGGTGTAAAGTAGAACAAAAAATGAAAATTGAAACATAAGAAGATGTAAAAGTATCAAAAAAAAGTAAAAAAAAAAAAATTATAAAAAAAATGAGCCAAGGCTGGGAATTAATTCGCAAAAATGAAAAGTTTGTGATTGCAAGTTTTTGAAAAAATCGAAATATATTAAAAAAAAACATTTATATTCCCGATTTTTAGTTATAAATATGTGATTATTTGTCTATTCCAATAGGCAACAATCTTCCTTGCATTTCAACCCAAAAATCTCTTGTTTATCCATAACCTTCTGTGTTACAGTCCCTTTTTTTATTTTTTAGTTTGTTTTCTATCCGTCACCATACTATGCTCTACCAAATATTATTGTATCATATTAAATTTCCCCATGGTTTATAATTGTAGCATTTTACTAATTAAACATTTTAACTTTTTTCTTGAAACATAAAACCAAACCAAAAAAACACAACCAAATCAGTTGACAAATTTTCATGGTATAAATTTTAAAGTAGTTAAGTGTGGAATCTCTTATTGAGAGAGTCATACTTTCCCAGGTATTTTCTTTCACGATTTTTCAATTCAAAATTATTTTTTAGTTTTTGCCATTTCCTAAAGATTACTATGTTATCAGATTTTTTTTCTCACACCTCATGATGATTAACGTATGAATTAATTTTTTGAAATTGAAAAATCTAAAATCTCTCTAATTTTTATGTACGTCTTAACGTCTTCCTGTGGAATATAAAAAAATAGGGGGCAATTCAATGAAAAAAATAAAAAAAACACTGGTTTTTTACTGTGAAGTGGAAATTATTGAAAAACTATCGTAATTTCCCCCATCCATAACAGACATTTTTGGATTTCCAATTTTTATTACACAAATATTTTCCCAAAGCTTTAAATTTCCGATATTTTTCCTGATTTGACTGCACTAGAAGAATGATGGTCTGTATGGGAACAAATCGCGATATCTGAAGAGCTGTTTGAGAGTTTAAATGAATTTTCATTTGATTTGGAAAATGTAATTATAGCAAGACGGATACTGGTAAAATGTGACTCCAAGATTTTTGTAGAGTTTATGAACTATACGAGAAGATTATTGGGCAATGAAAAGGGCTTTTAAATAAGACTTATAAATATATTAAATACTTAAATATAGCTCCGTAAATTATTATACAGTATATACAAAGAATTTTTTTTTTTTAATCTATTACTTCATTAGAATTCGAAAATTTCTCTAATAAAAAAGAAAACCAAGAATTCTATTTTTATTTTTATTTTATTTTTTTTTTATTTTTTTTTTTTTTTTTTTTTTATGGCATTAGAAAATCTGAATTTTAGTTTGATTTGGAAAATATAAAAGAATTACAATTTTTTTTCCTAATTTTACTTCTGCCATAAAAACTTGGGGTGATCATTCATGTTCGGAAACCTTATTTATGTTCCATGATTTATTTTTATATTTGCTGAGTTATATTAGCAAAGTATATACGGCCTATCTCAGCCTATTAATTTATTTTAAGAACAGTTCTTTCCTTTGACGTACAAACGCGATATATCATTTAAATTAAAATTAATGTATCATCACTTCACCGGACTATGTATCATTACTTACAATTAGTTCTTTTTATATATTTTTTTATTTTATTTTTTTTCTTGTTTTTGTTTTATATAGGAAAAATATTTAACTTTAACTTTACTAACTTTCAGTGTAGCTTGGTGAATGTTCATATCGAACTTTTCCTACTTTAAAAAAAGTATATATACATTAACTGAAAAATTATAAACCTATTTTAATCATCACATTTCAAGTTATTACAACCCTGAAGAAGAGGAATAGATGTACTTTTGATCGTAATACAACTTGAAAACCTAGGTTTTCAATGAGCCCTAAGTAATTTGCCGCATCTGTTGAGGGATGAGTTACGGACGATTGCGGGTTAATTCTTTTCATTCCCTTATGCAAATTAGCCTCGTGGAATAAAGATATGAATTGAGGATGAGTCAGTAGTAATGGTTTTTCCTAAACGGTTTGAATATTAAAGGCCGTTAAACTAAAGAGGATTTGCAATAATGTTCCCCTCCAGTCGGCCAGGAAGATATATTACCAAACTATGGTGCAATTAACTCGGCAAAGAGTTGGGTTAATTTATATTCATTAGCCGGCGATATCTTTCTGAATTGTTTTGGTTTTAGTATTTCTATTAACAATATAAACTATTTATTATTCACATATAAGGCTGTTTTTTAAGTTATAGAACCATTTTAAACGGTAAGGGGTAAACGAGCCTTTCACCTTCCATCGGGCTTCATTCATTTTTATTAAAATGTCACTAACTTAGTTCAGTTTTATCGCTCTAAGATAACAAATAATTAATATTTGCTAAATGATTTTGATGATTTGTGTGTTATGCTTAAAAATTAATATATATCTCAGTTGATACATGCCCCTTCTTAAATAAAAAAACTCAATATTCCTATCCTATAATCTACTGCTTTTCCCAATTTATATTTTAGAATTAAATGGATCAAATAATTAAATAAAATTAACAACTAGCGCCCAAAGAACTAGAACTTTAAAAAAAAAGCCCCAAAACTTAAAAAATGTAGTCAAAAATTGAATGTTTTCATTGAAATCAATATTGCTCCTAAACGGTAGGTTCTGGCGACAAATGTTATATAACCAAACGCATTCTCTATTAAATTTCCATCTCTTTTCAGCCAAGAACTGACAAGATAATAACTAAGGTGTTATTAAGTTTTTGCCTGTGTCTTTAGATTCGCCTTTTGAATTCTCAATAATAATAAGACAGTCCTATTTAAAAGCCCTTTTCATTGTCCAATAACCTTCTCGTATAGTTCATAAACTCTACAAAAATCTTGGAGTCACATTTTACCAGTATCCATCTTGCTATAATTACATTTTCCAAATCAAATGAAAATCTCCCTAAACTCTCAAACAGCTCTTCAGATATCGCGATTTGTTCCCATACAGACCACCATTCTTCTAGGCCAGTCAAATAAGGAAAAACGTAGGAAATTTAAAATTTTGTGAAAATATTTGTTTGGTGAAACGGAAACTCAAAAGTTGCTGTTACGGATGTTGGAAATTCTCACTGCAACGATGGTTACAATAATTTCTATTTCACAGTGAAACCACTTGTTTTTCATTGATGACTGTTACTATATAAAATGTTTTTCATACAAAGGTTGGGATAGGAGCTGTTTTACTTATATTTACTAAGGAAAAGGTTAGTGAACGATTTTAACGATTTTCCTATTGTAGGTTTTTTTTTTTAATTGAATTGGATTTAGTATCCAAATAACATATAAGCTTCGAAGACTATTCGATAATATCTGTTCCATCAACTTTGTTTTAAATAAAGTCAATGACTGTGTTATACGTAGGCTAATGACGTAAAAACCATAGGAAGGAAAGGTTTTCGGCCTTAAGTTTTACATAAAACGGGAAAACAGTAACTCATGGTGCTTACAAGGAAAACCCTTAAATGCTTCCATTCACTTGTAATCACTCCATTCACTTAAATACTGAAACTCCATCTTATTACTGCAATCTTTTTAAATTTTTAGTTTTTATTTTAGTTTTATAGTAAAAAAGGTTCTTCTGTGAATAGCGCACAATAAATTTCTGTGGCCGTTATCCTCGGCTAGGACTCTGCAGAAGCTTTCTAAGGAGGAAGTCATATTTTTGGATTGTGTAAATATTTATTTTTTATTTTGTTTACCAAATGACTGATTTTATTTGCAGCGATAGCAACCAACCATGTGAGTCTGGAAGGTTTTTTTAAATTTTTTTTATATACATTTATTGAAATTTACAAATGTACAGAATATATACATCAAGTAAATGTATTGACATCGATTATAATAACATGTTAAAATTGAAAATAACTACTCATCAGTAGCACTTTATTAAAACTTCTACACTAGAAGGTCTCTAGGCCATCTTCGTTACAGACGCCTCGGAGGATTATCAGGAATGGAGTGGGAAGCAAGTTGAGAAACAAACGGATTTGAGTTATTATGGAGCTTACTATGAAAGGATGGGTATCTGGTGTGGGCTAAATCAGCAGTATATGGAACATTAAGATCTTTATGGATAAATTTATTGGTAACAAAGTAAGGAGCATTGAGGATTTTGGATTGTAAGGATTGAATACATATGAATTGGATGGTTTAGTGGAGCCCCAAAGCTCAACTCCGTACGTCCAAATACGTCTAATCACAGGCATGTATATTAGTCTTTTGTAATTAATTGGGAGCTTTGAACGTTTGTCTAGTAAATGTTGAAGTAGTCTGAAATTTTTTAATTATAATTTTATTTCAGATCGGCCTGGTAAGCCTAACGGGTGATTAAAAATATTAGAAATATTTTAACAGTAGAATAAGTAAGTCTCTAGCAAGAAGAACACATAACATTTAAGTTTGCTAAAATTTCAGAATAATTGTAAGTATAGGGTAAGGCAGTGTTTCTCACGACATCAAACGTCTATATTGACAAACTATAAAACTGTGTATGGATGAAAGAAAAATAATCTTTAGTCCGGAACATATTGTCTAACGTAACATAAGTGTACAGCAAAAAATTTATTTGTAATAAATAGTTCCAAGGGCTGTTAGGACAAGGAGGTAAATAACATCATATTATAGGTAACCTCCCTTGGAACTATTTATTACAAATAAATATTTTGCTGTGCACTTATGTTACGTTAGACAATATGTTCGGGACTAAAGATTATTTTCCATTTATCCTTCCACAGTTTTATAATTTGTCAATATAGACGTTTGATGCCGTGAGAAACATCTGGCTACAATCATTGGATTAGGAGTTGTATCGTGGATCCTCCATGGATCGCCTTGACCCCGGAGGGATATAGTTATCCTCCACATAACGAAGGAGCAGGAGGGCCATCAGATAAGCTCTAAACTGTTCCTGGGACGAGATAGGCCGTGTATAACTAATAGAGAGGAGGGATGGAATTGACTGACTAATAAGATTCGTGACTCTCGCATTTATGACTCCGTTAATGAAGTTGGGCTGGTTCGGGTTCGCCAGTGTGTGGGTTCCTTATGGTCTTATGGCCTGCTCTCAGTGATCCACTTCAATCTACGACACGGGCTTGGTTAATAGAAAAAAAAAGGAAAACAAATTAGCTACTCGCAGAATTCTCCAGTCTTCTTGGAAGAGCCTTGCATATGCTAAATTGTCGAAAAGTGAGTTATTATGTCTATTAAATAGCGGAAGAGAAGGTAAGTGAAACGTTAGTTTCTTAATATCTCGCTCATTGATACTTCATTTCTAATTATCAGATATTCAGAATTTTGATCATCATTAATTCAGGTATAAAAGACTAATGAACTGTTTTATTTGATTTATTTTTGGGATCCCCTGACGTTCTCACATATCTCACAGGTATTCTACAATTGGGTTGCCTTACCCCAGTTTCTGACGTTAATACTTCCTAGTAGCACCGACATTTCAATCCTTGAAAACCAAAACACCCACCTATATTCATGACCATACTCTGCGCTCCTCCATCCACCTCTTAAATATTAGAACCCAACCCATCTACCTGTACACTCCTACACATCGAACCGCATCCTTCAAAAAATCCTTTACTATCCGCGCTTCCTCTTTATGAAATTCATTTCCAATATCATTTCGAAAAAGCTCCACTCTTACTTCCTTTAAACATTATTTATTTCTTTACCTCCTAGATCTTCAATCTTCCGAGCAAATGTAAAACATGAATATTCATCTTATATACATTATAGTAGTACACATAAGATGTATCCTTTTACAAGATTTCTCATTTATTTAGTAACTCATAATTTAATTATTAATCAATTTTTATTATTATCGTTTATTATAATTAATTATCATAGCCAGACGATTGTTCTATGTATTGTACTCGTTTGTTATTCTTAGGGGACAAGTTGTCCCAGAATAAAGTTCATTTTCTTCTTCCTCTTCTATAAAACTTTCTAAAGCTTTAAAAAATTGTTTTGAATTTTCAATAAGATTTTAATGTATGTAGTTCCTTGCTGATGCCATTTTCATTAATGCTCATTAATGCTATTCAGTAACATTAAAAATAACACAGAGACAGTGAAGCTAATTATGCCAACGCAATGTTACTATGTGACAAGCCTGTTTTGATATATAAAAATACAAGAGTGAAAATAAAAAAGAACATTAAAAAAATGGTTATCTTTTCTATTGGAAAACCATGTAACTTGTAACAATGATCATCTTCACAGTGGCTTCTTTAGAAATGTTTCTACTTCTGGGGTTGTCGATTATTCATTACTCTTCTGCTTGAAAATGAAATTCCAGAAAGACAATTATACATTAACCTGAATTTCAATGAAAATAATGAAATTTAGAACATCATTGTGCAAAAGTGCTAACTCAAGAATCGAAACAATAGTGGTCAGAATGGAAGAGTAATTACTTAAGATGTTATAAAAAATCAGTTCCACTTTCTCCCGAATGAACATAAAATAAAATGTGGAGTAGGGTAGAATCCCATTCGAAGTAATAAGAACTTGTGAACGGAACCGGAGATAACAAGATTGATGGAGTACTTGTGAATCCATATGAATTCTATGTCAAATTAGGATTATTTACGAGACCGTGGAGTTGTAGCAGAGTTGAAGTGTAAAAATCCTATAATCAATTAAAAAAGTTTTGCGTAACGATAGGGGTGTTCTCTTAGTGGGAATGATTTTAGAAGTGTCAGAGGCATTTGATTGCATATGGTGGCTTGGTTTGCTGTGATTTATTCCTAACTAGGGTTAATAAAGAAAATAAGGAATACTTGGCAGATGTCGTTTCAAAAAAGTTCAATAACGAATTGATATTCCTTTTTTGAGTGCTTCCTTCATTATCTGAAGAAAACTGTTCGGTATTCGATGAAAGTAATTGATGGATTTAAATCTCGGATAGAAATAAAATTATTTCATGGAATTGACCTTTGGGGCTCTAATGAACCATTCAATAGATTTTTTATCCTATCGTTACAGATATATTTCGTATCTTCCAAAAATCTTCAATGTTCCATAATACTTCAATGAGCCTAATGTATCATATAATACTTATTTGGCACAAACTAATGGTGAAAAGATAAGTTTTAAAGAATATGACAATCCTTGCTTACTCAAACCCATTAGTTTCTCATTTACTCCCTATCAGGATTTCAATAATTCTCTGGAATGCTTGAAAAGATGACGGACTTGGGTTCTTGTAAGTAAAATGTAACTTCAGTAGTTAGTGTGTTGTCATTGTCTTTCAGTATATACATCATCGTCATATTTACTTGGTACATTTATTTATACAAAAGTAAATTTCAATTAACGAATGTTGCTAACAAAAATTAGAAAGAAGTATACATAACTTCAAAAACAAGTATCTCGGCGAGGATTGTTGGACAGTTGAACAATATCTAGATTCCCTCATCCACCATTAAGAACAAGAAAAGATTATTTGATGGTAACATCTGATAAATCATCCTTGGGGTGGTAGGAAATGCGTTATGAAGCCGGCATACAAACATTGATTATCCGGGATTTATCTCGCGCCTTCCTATTCTTTTTCTAACCACTCAAATAAGGAGTCATCAGGTATAAGAAGAAAACCACTTACAGCTGTGGTTGAGCCATCATCACGCTCCTGAAGATGGCCAACTAGAGAAAGGAAAAATGATGGTGGTAGAAGTGTTTGCCTGGTTGTGGTCTCCTCGACATCTGTTGCCAACCACAGCACGTGCAGCCACAGCCATTGCGGTCTGGAGGTGCTACCTTTTATTTTCCAGCCGCTCTTTATCGCCTACTTATCCTCTGGTAGTCTTCGGAATGGGTGTCTCTCTAGTACTGGAGGTCATGGAGTCAAAGGGTATTGCCCGCCTGCTGTCGAAGTATGGCAATTTGGGAAGAATTCAGAGCCTTACTATTTTCGTATACATTTAATAAATATTTATGAATATGGCATTTTATACTAATATTTAAATAAAAAAAAGAATTTTCCTATTTTATCATTATCTAATCGAACCTGGTATTAAGAGACTCTCCTGCGGATTCTTTAGGAAGGGCACTTCACCAGTCAATAGGTTAAAGCTTATCAAGATAAGAAAACTGCAGATGTTTCAAAGTAAATGAACACGGATTCAACCATTATTTACAACATAGTGTTCATGTACAATTCACATTCTTAAGTTCTGTAACTATTCACTTGGACTACTGACAGAAACAAGGTAAAGGTTAAAGTAAAACAATATGAATTTGCTGATATGCACAAACTTTTCAGTCTCAATTTTTAAGACTGATAACAGATTTTCCCTCCTTAAGTGACAAACAAAAAGCTAGAACGAGTAGAGAAGAAGAAGAAGAAAATGAACTTTATTCTGGGATAATTTGTCCCCTTAGAATAACAAATGAATACAATACATAGAACTATCGCATGGCTATGATAATTAATTATAATAAATAATGACAATAAAAATTGATTAATGATTAAATTATGAGTTACAAAATATATGAGAAATCATGTAAAAGGATACATCATATGTGTACTACTGTCATATATATAAGATGAATATTCATGTTTTACATTTGCTAAGAAGATTGAAGATCCAAGAGGTAAAGAAATAAATGATGTTTAAAACACGGATAATAAAGGATTTTTGAAGGATGCAGTTCAATGTGTAGGAGTGTATAGGTTGATGGGTTGGGTTCTAGTATTTAAGAGGTGGGTAAGTATTTTATATAGGCTTGCGTATTCCGAGAGCCAAGAGCCATATTCATAAAATTTACAGACTTTTTCATGACAAATCATTGGATATTCCAACAAACACGTTCAGAATATGGCAATACTGTAAATTCCAGATATAACTCAAAGCTGAAAAGGAGCTGGACGAGGGATGTCCTGGTCTAATCCCTACATATATCACTCCTGGAGATTATACCACTGGATGCTCACTACTTCATGGCTTATCATTTCTGTTTTTTAATGTAACATCCCATTAGCTGTTTGCTCATAAATGTATTACAGTTTTGAATAAAATTATTATGTTTGAATAAATATCTTGATAAGCAAGCTTGTTTCTTCTTTTTATATTTACCAAAAGTTTGTAAAATGAATAGCGCTTATATTTTCTAATGTTGGCAATTACTCAAATTAAACAAATTTTCATGTTACATGATCTGTTATAGGATTACATTATTAGAAAAACCTTCAACTCATGTATCAATCATAATCTTTTAATAAATTAAATAGAAAAGTAAAATATATAGAATCGATAATTCTTGTATATTGCAGCTTTTTGATCCAATGTGTTTGATATATGTATTACAATGATACAATGTATGAGTACTGCACTCATCCACCTGTTTATGTTTTCAAGGAATGTCAGAACATGTTTTGAACCCTCGCTGTCTGGGTGTGAAGAGGGACTCCTTTTACAACCACTTAGACCGTCCTATTTTTATAACCTGTAGTTCATCTGGTTCAAAAAGGTCATAGAGGCCCATTACTGTAACACCTGTTCCAAACATACATCCCTTTGCTGCCGCAACAATCGGGCGAAGAATTTTATTGCAGTTCTTCGCTATTCTCTGATGTAGTATAAGAGTGTACTTACATTACCATGCAGTTTCATTGAAAAATCTTCATCACAAAATAGATCAGAAGAACAATAGACACACATAAATTTAGAACTTATAAATAAAGTGAAATCAAGATTTTTTTTTTATACCCATTCTTTGACTACCTTAGTTAATCGAGAAATTGAAACAATTTAATCGCTCAAATAAAAATACTATTACATCATTGAGACCATCGTTTCTATCAGACGATTGATGTGTCGCAGGGACTGAGTCATCGCCAGGTCGCCAGTCTGCTAGCTATAAACCCTCTTTGGTTTAAGTACTTAACAGTCCAAAACAGGCCTGGAATTTCCTTAATGACGTGTCACTAAAGTTGATTATTTCCTTTTTATTGCCGATTTTACCGTCCCTATTTTCAAAATGATACTGGAATTTTAATTGTGAACAATAAACTGTGTTTATTATTTGCCATGTTCATCATAAGATTTTTTTTTTTTAGTCTTACTTTGATGAGTTAGGCTTGTAAATTGTAGATACGTTCCCATTCATCGCACTATAATTAATACTAATATTTTAAATTAACTTCATATCAGTGAGTAAAATGATTGTGTAAGGTATATAAGTCCTTTCTAATCGTCCAAATCCTTTTACTCATTCGCTATCTAATTCCACACATCCCTACAATTTTCCTCGCGGGTTTTATAGTCAGTGACTTCTAGATCTATTTTAATCTTTTTTTTTTCCCCCTAGATCTATGTAGTGCTAGCAATGGTCAGTTTATATTTCATTATAGGAAATTTGAAATGATAAATTAATTAAGTGTGATGAAAATGTTTTACCGTTGTTAAATCATTGAGGAGATTGTTGAGTATATTGGCAAATAAAAGAAACATGATTGAATAACAGTAGTTATATTTCTAATAATTTTAATTTATAATTATAACTGTGAAGAATGCCTTACTATTTGTGTTATTTTCTTTTAACCACTAAGCCAACTAGTTTCTTCATAAACATATTCATAAGGACCATTCATACAGTTTAGTTTATTTATTTTAAAGTGCCGTGTACAGCAACATGGCCAGAGGCACCATATTCTGGATTCTAGTTTATCAAAATGGTATTGAAGATTCTGCAATCCCTGAGGAACTTCAGAACATCTGATTGATAGTTTTTTAAGATTGTACCCAGGTCTTTATTGAAGATGGGTGTTCCAGCTGTAGGATGCAGACCTTACTAAATATGTGCTCTACTGATAGAGGAACATGACACCTTGAGCACATGGGCTGTGATGTACCTTGAAGTAGGTGGTGTGTGAGTCTTGTGTGTCCGATGCGCAGCCTAGTCATCACCACTTGTTCCCTCCTAGAGCCGTTTAGCAGTGGCCATGGTTGACCATTAGGACAGATCATTTTTAGTTTGCTACTATCCGGAATCCTGTTCCAATAATAAAACCACGCAGCCTTGCACATATGTTTAATATATATTTGATGGTCGCTGAGGACAATCGGTAAGTTGGGTAAACATATTTCTCGCCTCTTTAGCAGCTGCTTCATCCAATTCATTCCCAGGTATTCCAACATGGCTGGGTACCCAAAGAAAGTATATTAGTTTATTTATTGTAAGTAACTGTTATATTATTGTGTGTGAAATTGGATTGTTAGAATGGTGGGAGTTTTGTAAGTTTTTTAAAGCTGAGAAAGAGTCTGTACAAATTACAGTTTAGTTTAGGTAATAGGTACGCAACAGTTTAAATGTGCATGAAAAGTCATTGGATTTAATAATTAACAAATTCCAAAAAAAATTTGAACCGAGGAGGAGGGAGTGTTGTAAGAGATATTCAGTATAGGCTTCGAGCCTTTGGGTTAGCTCAGCCTTTTTGTTTTATAATAATAGAAGATTATACTATAGTAATATTTAAATAAATAAATATGGTACCCTTTCAAAAGCGGGGCGCCAGCCCCTTCACGCGCCCAGAATACCTTTTGTCTGTTCTAACCTTCTTGCGATTTATTTCGATGTTTTAGTCGCTTTAGTGGAAAGGTTATACTCCTTAATTTATTGAGAAACTCTAAATCCATGTTTAAACTAATATTATCCTCTGTTTACCTTCTGATACTGAAATGAGAAATAAGATAATATAAAACATTAAATCAATGTTGAATTAATATTATATTAAATCAGAATTAATATAAGGCTAAATCGTAATGTTAACTTCTGATAAACGTTCTGAAGTTAGAGAAGTGGACATAATAAATTATAAATATATAAAACACAGAATCCTTGTTGAAAGTTATAATGTTAATTTCTGCTATATTTTCTCAAGAGAAATGGAAATAAGAAAATATGAAACTTCTGGTATACTTTCTAACATTCATTTTTAGATCGATGTGTTTTATTAAATTAATAATACAATCTGTATCGCAATTAATAACGATATAAAAGCAAAACCGACAAAGAATCTATTCATAGTGTAAACTAAAAATTTCTCATTTAAATTGATACAACAAACATAAATATATAAAACATCAAATCCATGCAGGAATAAATCTTGTTAACTTTAGTAACACTTTTACACATTAGGAAAGAGGAAATAAGGAAACATCAATTTATAAAACACTAAACTCATGTTGTTAACTTCTGTTTCACCTATTTACATTTAAGAAAACTAAATATCAATATATATCAATATCACACTAAAATATACAATCCAAATTGAAACTGTAGAAATGAATGTTTACATGTGAGGTTATAGAAAAGATCTATCGGTAAATGTAAACTGGAACGCTCGTATTGTGTAGCGCTGGTAAGGCTGGTGTGCTGGAGCCCCGCTTCTGGGTACCATAAATATATATAGTTTTACATATATTTATATAAAACTATATATAAATAAAGGTTTAATAAGGTTCTTGAAGTTCAGTTAATAAAGGAACACCTATATTATGCCGAGACTATATTGCTCTCATAACGATGCCCTACAGTGAACAAAGCAGGTTGCAATAAGATTATTTAAGTTGACACAGGTAATTTAGAGAATAAAGTGAGCATCAATATGAATATATAAAATATTTAAATTAGTATATAACTGTATATAATTCAAGAATTGCAGGAGTGAATACAATAATAACAATATTATTGATGGTGAAATCCATATTATAGTTGTTAAATTATTGACTTAACATTAAGAACCTTATTAAACTTATATATAAAGGGTGAGTATCTTTTAGTGTAAAAACAAAAAAAAAATGGGTGAAACTAGATCAAACATGTAGCAAACTGCCGCAGACCTCATCTTTCTATTCTAATCCGTTGCAGATATACGATAAATCAAAAACTTTTTTGAGGAAACCATGTTTTTTTTCTATTAAAGCTGTAATATCTCCATTTTGTTTAAATATTTTTCAAATTTTGACCACATTTTCGGATTTGGCATTAAATGTTCTAAAACAGCTGAGTACCTGTAACCTTGAATTTTACAAACATGGTATCTAAAGAACAGCTTGGTCTTCACCTATTTAGGGAAGTTACAATGTCTTATATTATTTCAACGCTCACCGTTTTTCGAAAAAACTATCCACAAAACGTCAAATATCACAAAAACTTGCAAATTTAATCAGCTTTCGAATGATATGTTAAACGTAATGATTTTGTTTCAATTTCATGGTGAAATACTTTTGAAACCGAAAAAACATGGTGTTCTCATTTGGCATACAAATCAGTTACTTGTGTAAATAAAACATTATGACAATCCCTTATAGAAAATGTGCATTTTAAACATAATAAACTCTTCATTAGAATGAAAAGCGAAGACATAAATTATTTTTTAATAGAAAATAAAGGAAAACTGTCAATAAAGCGACACCAGATCAGAGGATCTTATATTATTACATTTATATATTTATTATTATTATTTAGGATTTATTTTATTAGATTTTCAATGTAATGTTTAAAATCCAATGATAATGAACATAGACCTCAATTTTGCCGTTAGCTTCTGAATGCAGATTGTGTTAAAGAATATTACTTTTTGAGGTGAATTTTATGGGCAGATGAGTCTGTTTTTACAGGGGAAGGCACTTATACCTATTCATGTATATCGTTGGTTTATATTTTTATTGCTTTCGAATAATGTGGTGACGTTTCGAGATTATACTGTTCTCATAATCATGGCCTACAGTGAAAGAACAGGTTACAATAAAATTATATAAGTTATACAAGTTATTTCAAAACATAAAGTTAGCTACAATATGTGTTAGAATAATAAAAATATATATAATTACAGAATATAAAGGAGTATGAAACTACTTACAATGTTACTGGTGGATATGGTATAGACTAACTAAATTCTAACAATTCTAGTACACAAATGACCTGGGGAATTTTTGAAAAACAGTTACAAGGTTAGGGAGTATTCCCACAGATGCAGGTCTAAAAAGACTTTCCGTATTTAGGTGTAATATACTTATAAATGGATAAATGATTTAAAATGATATTAATTAAATGAAGTATGTATTATGTATATGTTATATTATATATACCTGTGGAGAAGCTGGAGTTTCTAAAGTTCATCATTAGTAACAATGATTTTGGGAAAAAGAAAAATACCAATGATTTGGGAAAAAGAAAAAATACCAGGAGAATGGAAAGAATCTATATTTATTCCGATTCATAAAAAGGGTCCTAGAACAGAGTGTAGCAACTATCGTGGTATTTAACTCGTTCCGAGGTGTTATAAAATATTTACATCAATTCTAACGAACCGAATTACTGATTACGTGGAGGAAATGATTGGAGACTATCAATGTGGTTTTAGAAGAAGTCGTTCAACTATCGATCAAATATTTTCCCATCGCCAAATATTAGAGAAAAAAATTAGAATTTAAGGGCGTAGTGCATCAGCTCTATGTTGATTTCCAAACGGCTAACGATTCAATTAACCGCCAGAAACTGTTTGATATTTTGAAGAAATTGGTTAATCTAGTAAAGATATGCATGTCCGAAACGGGACTTTTTACTCCGAAAAGTTTAAGGTACGTTCGGGTTTAAAACAGGGAGATTCTCTTTCTCCGGTATTATTTAACTTAGCGCTAGAATACGTCATTAGGAAGGTAATGCTTACGGGAAAAGGATTAGAGATTGGTGGTAAATGTCCGGTTCTTGGTTATTCTGATGATTTGGTACTTTTGGGTGAAAACGAGGAAACTATAAAACTAAACACTACTACGCTCATGGAAACCGGTAACGAAATTGGTTTAGTAATTAATACCGATAAAACGAAATATATGGTTAGTAGTAGAAACGGTGAACATTTCAGTAATGCAGATATTTCCGGGATAAAGTTTGAACACGTTGAGCAATTCAAATATCTAGGGTCTATTATATCGGGGGAAAATGGAATTCAAGAAGAAATAAAGGCTAGGTTCAAAAGCCGGTAATGCTTGTTATTTTTCGGTCGCAAAATTACTCAGTTCGCGCTTACTCTCCAAAAATTTAAAAATTAGGATACACAAAACTATTATGCTACCAACAGTTCTCTACGGATGTGAAACATGGCCGCTGACGTTAAGGGAGGAACAACGCCTTAAAGTTTTCGAATATAAAGTACTGCGTAGAATATTTGGCCCAAAAAAGGATGAAGAAACAGGAGAATTTAGAAGGGTTCACAATGCGGAACTGCGCGAATTATATCCGGTAAATATAGTTGAAGTGATAGCAGCACGACGTTTAAAATGGGCATGTAAAGTCGTTGGGTTTAATAATGATCGAATCCCGAAAAACGTAATCAGTTATGAGCCGTCGGGTAAACGACCGAGGGGTAGACCGAGACGAATATGGGAGGATTGCATCAGGGCCGACCTGGGGGATTTAGGTTTTGGAGGAGTGGATTGGAGGAAAGTGTGCAGTCGACGGTTGGTGGTGTCGGCATCGAGCCTTCGGGTTCGCTAAGCCTTAATTTATTTTATTATTATTTTTATATATATATATATATATATATATATATATATATATATATATATATATATATATATATATATTTCATTTTTTCCTTTCATTTATATTACGTTATATATATATATATGTGTGGTTGCTATATCTAAGAAAGATCGACGAGAGGAAATGCATATTTATATAAAAATAAAAAGGATATTTCCAGCACAGTGGGACCTTAACTTAATTAAGATTGTTTACATTTCAGACTTCTTATGCGATGTGGCCTGGTTCTTTCGACCAATCAGGAGCCAGCATTCCCTATAACTCAATTATCTTGTCCTCACTTCCCCAAACAATATTACTCTCTTAATAAAATCATTCAGTCTAGTTCGGGATTCGGTGCGGTTCGGATCAGCGCAACGTAGTTTATCTTATGTAAATTGTGTAGAAAAGTGTTACTTTTTGAAATTAAAAAAGAAAAAAGAGTTATTAAGTAATTGTTAGTTTTTGCTCCGAAATCGTGTTTAACGCAATTAATATAAGTGTAGTGAATTTTGATTTTTATTTATCTAATATTTCAGAAGATAGAAAGCATATATATTCCTCAGCTAAGAAGTAAGCTAATTAATTTATTCAATAATTACCTTCAGTGGTGTATATTAATTATTATTTTATTTTTATTTTATATATTTTTCATCATTTTCCTATGCCTGGTGTATTTTTTTTTCTTGTGTTAGTATGTAGCATGTATTTCTTGTCTAGTAGCATGTAGATCTATTTTTAATTATAATTACTACTTTCTAAGCTTGTTGCATGTTTTATTTTTATAATTACAGTAGAACATCTCTAATTTGACCTCTATGTTTTTCTTAGTTAAAAGTGTATTATTATTATATTAAAAGATACACATTAACATTAAGGAAAGAAAAACGTTCTTCTATTCACTAACAGTATTGTTTGCATAGATATGATTATAACTCTATACTGTTTTAGGTTTGTAGCAAACTAACACCTTTAAAATCATTCCTAATATAGTATTCTCTAAACGTTGTCTTTAAGGATGTATGGAATAAAACCTTCAAAAAAATTTACAATTTCCGCCACTTAATGAGGGAATTCTGAAATTTTGACAGCTTGTTTTTTGGTTCCCGTTGATCTTATTCTCTGCTCAAATTGTAGAAAACTTAGTATAGTTTAATTTTGATTATAAAAAGCACTCCTTTAGAACCGAACGTACAGCATATATTTTTGCTGAAACCTAGAAATGGTCGAAGGTTTTGGGGCTATAATGCTACATATTTGCGAGCGGTGGGGCTTCAAGGTCTAAAGGTTGAATTTTGGCGCACTAAAACAACACTTATAATATATAAATTAATCAAAATGTGCACTTTTCGCACACCAAAATTTACCTAAATTTAGGGATTTCTCGAATTGTACATCACCCTCCCGGTTTCCGCGGGAGGCGGGATTAGAGACGTTCTACTGTAATTTAGTTTGAAGTTACTGTAATCAGATTATTTAACTATCTTGCTACACACCTATATTATTCTTATTGGATAACATGTTCCAGGATAGAATTTATTTTTATATTTTTTTAAACAAAATTTTTCTAACCCGCACATCATTCACCTATCAATTTCGTTCCTTTACTTCTAATTTCACATTCTTCGATAGGGTTTTCTTATAGCCCAACCACTGTAAATTAATTAATTGTGGGCGTAGTTAAACAATTGATGAATTTACTCACACATAATACTTGATATTATTGAAATACTAATTCTAAAATCTAATAAAGTAGAATAATCAAGTAATAACACTTGATGGTTTATTTTTTGCTTAATGTTTAGATATAATAACAAACTTATCCATAAATATCTTAATGTTCCATTTGTTACTCCATGTATTACTTTGGCCCAAACAAGATGCCTGTTCTTTCATAGTAATCTCCATACCCACTCAAACCATCTTATTTCCTCAAAATCTGAAAAGAAGTTCGCCGAGAGACCTTTTAATGTAGAACTTTTATTGAACTGCTAATAGTAAGTGGTTCTTTACATGTTATTGACAAGCCAATATGTAATTTCCTCAAATTTAGTTACTGTATTTAATGCATACAGTTGTAAATATCGATAAATAGATTTTTTAAAAAATAAATCCACTGTCCTTGTTGCATTTGATTTAAACGCTTCAGCTCTTCGTGTTCCAAAATGGAATTATTAGGAATATCTGATTTTTATCACTCAGGGACAAAATATCAATTACGAATAATCTTTTGAATTCCATACGCACCTAAAAAAATATAAATATTTCAATCAAAAATACTCAGACTAATCAAGAAATTACCTTGGTGCATTTCAAACTACACACTTCGCTCTGATTTACAAGTACCCACAGTAAAGGAACATATACATAACCTTTATAAACGATTTCACGACAGACTTCATGGACATAATAACATACTCATTAATGACATGGCCACGACTGGCATACCTGGAAATACTCTCAGAAGGCTTAAAAGAAGCTGGATGAGAGATTTGCTCAAATAAATCTTTTTTTTAATCTATGCCAGGAGGCTCTATTATTACAATATGAGCAAATTCATCTATTGTTACTCCAATAACAGGTGTGAATAAAAATTTGAAAGAGAAAAAAAAATAAAAATAACACAGGCCAACAAAAAAATGTTTTTGAAAACTTTGTTTACTTTAATAGCTGATTTGTATAGATTTTTGTGTGCTGAATACAAATCTGGTCTTAGTTTTTATGTACCACCCATAGTTTTTGAGAAATCTGCTTTCTTTATATAATTTTAAAAAGCATATATAACTGTTTCATATAAATATAAAGCATTATATAACTGTTTCATGAGGCCTAACTTTACATGTCGAGGTGGTAAGAGAAAGTTTCTAGGATTTACAAGGTTTTTGCGGAGAATGTTCTTCTCGCCGGGTTTTAAAGACTCCCTCACAGGCCAGTTCTTTCTGCACCAATGTTGATCCCTTGCTCTACTGTCCCATTCACACAAAAAATATGGAAATTTGGTAAAACCGCCTTGCTGACCAAGAAGCATGCATGTTACTTTCAAGTCACCACATATCATCCAACCATGAGCCGAATAGCCAATTTTATTCAACACTATTTCTAGGTTTTCATAGCTCTCTTTCATATGTACTGAATGGCCAACAGGTATATATGCATAAGTGTTACTATTGTGTAATAAAACAGCTTTTAAACTAGTTTTAAAAGAATCAATAAACAGCCTCCAGTCTTCTTTTTTGTATTCAACACCAAACTCTTTTGATCAGACCTGGAATGTCTGAGCAGTAAACTAAATCACCTTCTTGTTCAAAAAATTTCGAAAACTGCTGCTCTCTCTTCCTATACACATATATGCTAGTTCCAATTGCCAACAAGTTCTTTTCTTTTAGTCTAGAACCAAGCAATTCAGCTTTTTCTTTTGTTAACCCAAGATCCCTAACTAAGTCGTTAAGCTCAATCTGAGTAAACAGTTTAGGCTCTATATTTGCTGTAGCACATTGGAACTCTTCATCATCTTGCTCATCTATATCTATATCAGTTTCAGCAGTCCTGCCATCTCTTCTACATCCAGCATGAACTATTTTACAAATTTATTTGTAGTATATAAAAGCTGTTAAATTCTGTAATAAATCAAAAAATTTAATATATTGATGTGCAAATGTGAAAAAATGGTAGGTGATACGGCTTAATAAGTGTCATATTTGGATTTAGCACCCTAAAAAAACAGAATAATAATGTGTTTTAAGTAAAAAAGTTTTTTCATCGTTGGCCTGTCTAATTAAAACTGTTATATTTATTCAAGAAAGAAACGACGCCGTTTGTTAGTTTTAGCTCTGTGGAGAGGGGAGAGATAAATAAATCGAAAAAATAAACTATAATTATCATTCTAAAAAAATAAAGATATTTATAGTCAGAATTTACAAAATAATAAAAAAATATCTCATAGAAAAACATTTACTCCATTAGATTTAATTTATTGTGACCCTGATGGCAGTGAAATACATGGACTTTATTCCAAACCAGCCCTAACCCTTCACGATCGATGACTTGAATTGTCAAAAAATTTCATGTCAGTTCGCATTTAGAAATACTGTGTTGAATTGTTGATATCACAGGTAGTTTCTATATTTAGATCTATATTTGAATTTATATAAAGAAATTTAGAGATGTTTGGAGTGTGCGGTCTTTAAATAAAACAATAAAAAAACATCAGTCTATAAAAAAAAAAGACATAACCGAAATAAGGTGAATTTAAGAATTTAAGCTAGATTAAAAATAAAATTTTATTTAAATTCATCCTATTTCGTTTTTTTTAAGGCTTGTAAAAGGCCAATGTAAGCCGGAACATTGGCACAATAATTAAAGTTTTCATCAATATATGTAACAAATTTACCATATTTTTAGTAAATTTATCTCGAAATGTTCTATCCCGAAAATTCGTGATATCTGAAAAAAATGATATCGGTTGATGTAGAACCAAAATCTAAGAGTTTGTTATAATAATTGAATAACTATTTTATTCATAAGATGCATGCAATTTAAATTAGTAGATTTATATACATATTATTACAATATTATTTTATTTAGTTTTTAAAAATAAAATCTGTATCATTCTCATTATAAATTAATTTAAGTTTTCATCAAATCATGTAGCAATTCCTTCTTAAAAATATATGAAATGCATTCATTTATTTCTGTGTTTTCGATTTAATTAAAAAAAAAAATATGTCTGTTATTATTTCAATAAATCAATTCAGGTTATATTGGGTCCGTGCATGCACCATATTAATCAAAGATCAAATAAGAAGTATTGTTATTAACTGCATTAATCATAGTAATATAATAATAATGTTAAGAACAATTTTAAAGAATAAAAAATGTAAAATTTAAAAATGTAAAAAAACCAGTAAAATATGCACGTTATTAAAAAAAATCGTATAACGGCTTCAGTGAATAGGGACATTGTTAAGTATGGCTGAAGTAAAAATTTGTACTTTAATATTTAGTTTCATCAATACTTTGATTCTTGAGACTTGAGTTGGTTTTATGGGATAATTTGCAATTTTAAAACGCACGTTCAATGTCTGATGAACAAATAAAATAAGAAAATACTTCTAAGCAGCCGCCGAAGAAAATTTTGCAGTTGGAAAAGAGTGTTATCCATCGAAATATTGAGTTAAGGTGAGCATGATGGTACAGAAGGATCGATACAATTAGGAATGATGAATTAATTGCCACTTCTATTGAAAATACTTTATTTGAAAACTTGTTTCGAATGCTTAAGTTGCTTTTTTGAAAATTATGTATGTGTTAGAACTGATAATGAATGTTTAGCATTCGAAACTAGTTTTCAAATAAAATAATTCCAATACAAGTGTTAACCAATTGTATTGCATCGATCCTAATTGCATTTAAATACTGCCTCACTTTGGTTTGTTTGGCTCGGTTTGGGATAAAAGTGATTTAAAAAAAAAAAAATTGAATTTACTTCGGAGAAATCGAATACTAATTCAATAGTGTTTAAAAGATGCAACCTGGAATAAACTGATGAAAGAAAATGAAAAAAATATAGCTTAGGAATTGAAGACATGTAAGAAGTGATTGAATTTAAGACATAGTTTGTTTTGGTTGAAGCCATGTATACTATTGTATAAAAGGATAAGCCATTTTTCGTTTGTGATCACAAACCACGAATAACTGACTTACTGAATCAATCTGTACCAAATTATAACCTTTAACCTAATCAGTGCAATTTGAACTAGGTTAAAAATTACTATTTGTGAAAACATCATTGAAGAAATAATTCGCAATTGTATACTTCAATACATTTTTTTTATTAACATATAAATTTCAATTATTAGTAAAACTATCATAGTTCTTTACTCATGAGAGTGGGCAAAGCCGCGACGGGGATGTTAGTTTAATATAAAACAAAAAGTATCTCAAGTCTATTGCACCATGTTCCTCTACTTAGCTCACAAACACACTTTATATATCTTTTTGCCGATGTCATCTAGGAAACACATTTTGAGTATCACGTTTTCTAAAAGGCTAGAATTTAAGGATTGACGCAAGTGTTTGATGTGGCGCAATGCCAGGCTTGTTGGTAGTTTTAAAATAAGCGATGGTTCGGTTGTATGTCAGTGGAAATCACACAAAAAACAGATTTCTTGTAGATGAGAAAATAATAATAAAGGATTAAATTGTTAAATGTTTCTGGTACCAC
Source organism: Euschistus heros (assembly GCA_003667255.2). Taxonomy (NCBI): domain Eukaryota; kingdom Metazoa; phylum Arthropoda; class Insecta; order Hemiptera; family Pentatomidae; genus Euschistus; species Euschistus heros. Next base: position 493,039 of record RCWM02000087.1, read on the forward strand.
GTCCATGTTCATATGTTTTTATCAGAAATGAAAATTAAAAAAAAATAAATAAATAATAGGGAATATATATGAATATAAAATTACAATGATATAAACAATTGTACGTTAGTAACATGTTTGATTCTTTTGTTGGTATAACGTTATATAGTAGTTTCGTTGTATTTTCCAATTTCTTGTATATTCAGATTTTTTGACATTATAAATTTCTCAGAGTACTTTTTAATCTAGTTTAGTACAATTACAAATATACAAATTGTTGAATTGTGGAATGCCCTAATTTTTTGGCATAGTAGTTATTTTTATGTAGGGTATTTATATATGATCCTAGTACATAAGTTTTGGATTGATTCCAGTTTCCTTTAACTGCTAATGGAAGTTGAAATCCTAACGGGTGAGGCGTTGGTGGACATTGCTCGGTAACTGATTTTTAATGAATAAGTTTACTTTTGGGGATGTTTTTAATTTTATTCAAATTTTATCTTAAAATAAGGAAGTTACTTGTATTTATACTGTAATTATATTGTATAATAATATAATTGTATTTATATTGTAATTTTGTCTGATTTCCGAGTTATCTAGTCTAAAAATAAGTATTAAACAAAAAACAACTATAGAAGTGGGGGAAGAATGAATGTGTGATCGGTCTCCGAACTTACTGATAATACTTTAGTAAAATATTAACTTCTGTAAAAAAAAGAATCAAGTTAGGCAAACTAAACAATTTAACTTGATATTGATCAACATTAATATGACTCAAACAATAAACAATAATTATTACACTAAAAAAAGGTATCATTCCATAAGTAAATATTTTCTATTAGTTAACTAATATTAATTAATTTCACATATGAAAACTATAGTTATACAATTCAATTATTGCCTCAGAACCATTAAATATGTCAATCTATATGTTCTGCCAGTTATAAATATTTTATGATAAAGAAATAATCTATAACACTAGGTTCCTTCCATTAAATAATAATAATATGGTAAACCAGACAGTTATCGACATCCCAGACAGTTACTGACACCCTATCTTAAAAACTTGAAAAAACAAATATTCCGCCAAAAAAATCATAAAATTCCTCTTAAATCCTACTACTCAACTGTGTAAAAGTACCATCAATTCTGCCTATAATTTAAAAGATATCCTTAGGGTGTCAATAACTGATTTTACATAAGTTATTGTCACTATCTTTTAAAATACATTTCAGTAATAATGTTTGGTGTGAACTTGCATAGCTTTAAGTATAGTAATTAAGGAAAAATAACTGCAAATTTAAGCTTTATTGGACTATACTTTTTATAAATTTAGCACGAATATTTCCAAATATTTCTTTAAGGGTGTTCAATAACTGTCTGGTTTACCCTTTACTTGACTTAGATGTATACTGTAAACCTTAGATTCTATTTAGTTGCCACTAAAAGAGATTAAAGTTACAAATTATTTGAATAGTGGCAATATTATTTTTAAGTTATTGATTTAAGAATGTGAACGATTTTTGAGACCCTCGTTTTATACGCAATGTTATAAAAAAATGTAAAACTTTTTTAAATGATAAGGTTCCCATGTATGACGTAGTATCTTTTTAATTTCTTCCATTATTTATTTAATTTTTGATTATTGATGGTAAATTTTGTAAATGGAATCTATCAATTCTTGTTTTTCTATTACCGAAAATTGCGACCTGTATCTCAGTATTATAATAGAAACATTTTATTTTTTATCTAGTTTATCATTAACTTCGGTTGGGATAAGGCTTTTAATAAAACACGGCCTGAATACTTTCATTTAAGAGGATGTAATATATTTAAAAAGGTATTTTAACTTAGAATGAGTTGTTTCCCGTATTATCCTGTGTGTAATTTATAAAAATAACAATCTTAACATCACCCAATTCATTAAGTTACTTGAAAAATGAATTTAAAGACGTTTCCAACTTAGCATAAATTATTTACTAGAAAAAGACTAATGTTCTTGGTCTTTTAAATACTCCGATATTAATCTCATTGTTGAAGATTGTTAACATCATATCTTTAGGCATTAACATGAGGCAAAGATACTCACAAGGAATATGAGTCATTGCGGATTAGACAAATAATTTAGGAATCTTAATAATAAAAAAAATGGAAAAGTAAAAATGAGTATGATAATATTTAAAAATAGTAATTTCATTTTTTTAATATTTTTTCAGTCACTACTTAACATTACTAATATAACTATGGTAACATCTAGGGAGTAACTGATGTTTTTAAATAAATATTTATGCAGACCTCTGTTGAATAATTTAAAATATTAGTGTTCAATGCGAAAACAATTATAACACCAGCTTTTAAATATGTAGTGATTCTGTAAAGAATTTTTTATATTTCTTATAATTATAATTTCTATTTTTTTTTTTAAACTATTTATCAATATTTAAAACCGTATACATTATTTAAAAGTAAATTTGAGGCAATGATAAGACAATGACTTCAATAAAAGTTCTACATTACATCGGCCATCTTATTTTCTAATACCTCGAAGCAGGTTGAGCAACCCAGTGGATTCGAGTGGATATGGAGTTTACTATGAAAGGATAGGTTTGGGCCAAATCAGCAACATATGGAATATAAATTTTTATGGATAGGTTTGTTTGTGTCATAATAAAGAGCATTGAGGATTTTACGAAGGATTTTGAACTGCAAGAATTGGAAGGTTTAGTGGAGGCCCGAATTCCAACAGCATATTTACAAATGATTCTTATTACTTTGGACGCTTGTCTATTAAATGTTGGAAAAGTCGGACAGGACGAACAGTTTCTTGTCTTTTAAATCTGATATGTTTTAAATCTTAAGTTATGAACTGAACTGCGCTAGCGAAACTGCAAAGGTTTATGTAGGTAACCGTTTTTGGCAAGAATATTTTCAAAATATTCTACGGGTACTGTAATGCACTTCATTTTTAAATAAATCATATCAATTTTTTTGTTCTCTGGTGTTTATAAAGTAAGTTTCGGAGGGAAAAAAAAGATTATGGTCCTATTTTTCCACTTTTTGCATTGCAGGGCGAACAACCAGCATATAACTGATGAAATGTCTACATGATACTATTCAAACAAGAAAGAGAGAACTTCCAAAGTTATGAAGTGGAAAATATACAGGTTATAAGGACCATGGCGATTACTGGCCGAGAGGTGGATCTACCACCATCCTTTCTCGTGAATTGAATTAAAAATGGTTATAAAGCACAGTTTAGTGGTTTTTTAATTTCAATCTAGCATTTTAGAGTAAATTATCTTGTATATAATTATACAAATAGTTTGAGTAGTCTTCGTGAGCAATTTTCTACTAACTGCTCTGAAAATATATACTACTCGATATCAGGAGATCCATAATTATTTAAACTCAAATTGCTGATTTGTTTTACTTTAAATTGATTTCATCTTCTAAGTCTTCGTTTTTACCTGCTCAGTAATTAGTTACGATACATATTAAAGTTGAGAAAAAGGTACGATCTATTATTACCTACGAACGTGTAATTTTATCTTTATTACCCTTCTATAATATCTCTGTGGAAGAGGCGTATTTGATAACATTATATCGATGCTTCGTGCATTTTGCAAAATACGTGAATTTCTTGAGCGTTTAAGCTTACTTTTACATTGTACATAGAGTAATAGTTAGATATGAAGTAACAGATTTAAAAAAATAAAAAAAAAAAAATGAAAAATAACTACGATACAAAATAAGTTCATTTAAAGCAAAAGTTAAATTCTTTTTCTTCAGTTCTAGAAAAAGGAAAATTCATATTTCAATTAAGTGATTATCATAATATCATGTTTACAAAAGTAACTGATTTGCATGCCAAATGAAAACACCATGTTTTTCTGGTTTTAAAAATGAATTTCTCCATGACATCGATACGTACTTACTGTTGATTTGACTGTTGAATTTGATCATACCATATGAAAGCTGGTTAAATTTGCGACTTTTTGTAAGATATGCAATTTTGTGGATAGTTTTTAAAAAATAGTGCGCGTTGAAGTGTTATAAGATATGTCTTAGTTACTATGGTGACTTCCCTAAATAAAATGAAGATAAAGCTGTTCTTTAGGTCCCAAGTATGTAAAATTCAAGGTTACATATACTCTGCTCTTTTAGGAAATTTAATGCTAAATTTGAAAATGTTAAATCAAAATTTGAACAAAGAGGGGTTATTTCGTCTTCTATGGCAAAAAACGTGGTTTCCTTAAATCTTTGAATTATCGTAGATCTGTAACAGATTGGAATAGAAATATAATTGTACTTGTATTTTATGTTTAAAATACATATTTCCATTAAGCGATTATCATAATGTCATATTTATGCAAGGAACGGATTTGTATGCCAAATGAAAACACCATGTTTTTCTGGTTTTAAAAGTAAATTTCTCCATAAATCTATACGCTCAACTGGAAATCTATGTTTGTTACAATTTTTTTAAAATTCCGTTTGATAATTTCTGTAGATTTCCTTTTCTTTGAGTGACCACTTGTCAACATGCAGGACTGTACTCCTGATCAAAGTTTGTTATTTTCTAAATGGGGCCAGTTATAGAGTATGTTTAATGTTTGTGTTGTTTGACCGTTTCAGAAACAATTTGAGCAAGGTGAAAACGTTTGAAATAATGTTTATTCTGTCAATGTTCTGTAAGGAATTGCGTCCGTTTGTAATATGTGCTTTTGAGTTTGTCGTGGTTGGTTGGTGTAAAACATAGGATGAATTTATATAGAGGTCAAGCCTTTTGCTGATTGATTCCAAGCTATGTTCCAATTTCTAATTATATCGGTTTTAATGCACTTTTTTATGCGAATCAAAGTGTATTCAAATGGTAACAACTTATATTTTAATTCTGATTTATAAGGAATCTGCTTGCTCGTTACCACATATACAAAAGTAACCTTTTGCACCCAAACTAATTTAACATTAATGTCTTCGACAATTAAGATTATTTAGTTTTTCTGATATTGTAAATCAGTGGGTCTTGTGATTTTGGGTTTCGTTTGCATTCAGTGTGTATTTTATTGTTTTCGTAAATTGTACCTCGAACTTTTAATATTATATTTCTTATTATTTTTTTAATAAATCTTTAGTTTATTTTAATGACAACAAATTCAAATGATAAATAGAAAATATATTTAAAAGTCAACATTCATTAATTTGATTTGAGATTAAGAGTCAAATTGGAGCTATTTTTTTGTAGGTGTGTACCTACAACATATATATTTTAATTTTTCGTATGTTTTTTAAAATTAATTAATAAGATCATGAAAAAATTCTTACATAAAATTAAGTGGAGAAAAGTAAACTTAATAGTAATAATCCTACTTAATAATAACCGTCTTTCTCTTTGCCTTCATCACTCAGCGGGAATGTGGAACATTAATATTTCGCCGAGGGAGCTGGTAAGTTTCATGCTTATTTATTTTGTGGAGTTATTACCAAGCTACTGTCAAGACCTGTTCTTTCCTGCTTTTGTATTCGAACGTTCCCAATGATATGAGCTGCCAAATCTGCTACTGCCTTCCAGTTCTCGACACAATTAATTATGTATACATCTGCTAACCGAATTTTCTCGGATCGACTGTTGTTTCAAAATTCTGTTTAGCGAATCATACAGAAATTTAACTTATTCTACTGATTCAACTATTAGAGAGCGGATATGAAAATATGATTCTTCATCTATTTTTTTGTGTACTTTTTAATCCGATAGATAATTAGGTGAGATAAAAGCCAATCTTTATACGTTTCTGCGTTATTCATGCTTCTATGACGAACCTATCGGCGGATTCTTCACCTAATCATCTTTACTATCAATAATAACTGTTGTTCCTATTTTCATTCGCGAAAATTGTTCTTATTGTTTTTTTTTTTAAACCGTTTACAATTTTTTCTGTAATTTAAATAATTCCTATACTACAGTAACATTTATTATGCTCCAGAGATTCATCAACTCTTTGACAATGGAATATCTCTTCGCTCACCACTCACTTTTTTCACGTTCACCAGAGATTTATTGTTACTCATTTTTTTAAAATTTCCATGAAATTAATTTTGACCTTCCCACCCAGGCTAGAATAGGTTGGTAACCTATCGGGTGTCCCATCTTTACCCAAAAGAAGAAAATTAAAAAATAAAATTCTTTAATGAGGGATGATTCTAGAATAAATACTATATTAATCCAGGAATGTTTTTTATTTATTTATTTATTTATTTTTCAAATCAACATCTGTAGGTCTACTTTAAGACTATTTGAGTAACTCTATACTGCATAATTTTCTAAAATTATTTGTCAGTTTAAACAAATGAAAGTTTTCAGTGGTCTTTTATTCATTATTCTTTTCTTTTGATATTCAGACTTTTCTTTTACTGCATCGGTTTTAGGTTAAATTTGCCACTGCTTTCTATTTATTTTATTACAATTTTTCTGCTTTCTAGAGGCAGTTCATAAAATATTTCGAAGTGATATATTTCTGTATTAAAAGAAATAAATTCTAGGTAAAAAAAAAATTAACTAAGAATAAAAAAAAAAAAAAGAACAAAATTTTAGTATGTTTTTGATGTATAAATTTAAATTGAAATACATTTGTGAAATCATCTTACTTTAAATTTCATATCCTGTAATTTTATTTTTTAAATTTTTCATCAACAATATTTATCAAATAAATTTTAGTATATATTTCGATAATTAAATATCTGATGCATGGAGCAGTTTTAGGTTAATATCTGCTAATTTAGTTTGAATTCACATATGAACGCATTGACATTTCCAGTTTCAAACTCTGAAATCTGACTGTTGCTGATGTAAAGCAGTTAACATTGTATTACTACAGTATCACCGTACTGATACATGAATATATGATGGATTCTGGATATAAATTATTAATATATTGATTACTAGGATATAAAACCCATCATGGACCGGTGTTGAATTGTTAATTTGATAATGAAGCAGAAATGCGTGATAAAGGAATCAAAGAGAACAAACGGTAGAGACGGGGGAGGGGGGCAGCTGATCAGATGCTGCTAATCAATGGAATAAACTGTACTAATTACTAATAGAGGAGGCTGTGGGAGTGGCCTAAGGAGGAACTTCCTCTCCCCACCCAGCAAGCCCCGCCCCCGGGGTCCGTTGGTCAGGGTGACGCCTTTGTCACGCCCACGCCACCCCACCCCCCTCCAGCTCTATCCCCACCACTTCCCCCACCACCCACTCCACCCCCCACCACGTGTCAGTCCCGTTCTGGAAGTCGACGTGTTCGCGTCGCTCCTGTGCTCCAGTTCGTTGTGCGTGCCATCACCGCAGCTTCAGTGTGTTCAGTGAAACAGTTACGATTCCAAGGGCTGAAGAGACATATTGTAAGTTATAAGAAGTAATTAAGCAGTAGATATTATCAAATATTACTAATAGGACCGATATTTTAAGCATTTTAATTGCTTCATGACCTGTTATATGTAATTTTCCTCGGATTTGTCAATGTTTTTCTTGTATTTTTCTAGATATTTTCATCACACTTCACCGTCTATTGATTCCATGACGCATTAAAATTTGTTTTATCCTTATTTTTAATTTGTCTCTTTCTCCTAGATGTTATTGACGGAAGAGAAAGTTATTCGCCTTTTTTAAACGGTTCAGCCCAGCGAAACAACTTATCTTCTTACTAAGCCACAACCTAAGTTCTTCACAGTCATCAGTCTTTTTATTTTTATTTTAATTGTCATTGTTTTTTAATTGAATTGTGAAAGCAACATTGGGATTTCTTAACAATTATAAGTACTCCATACTGTTCATTCTTAATTTGTAACCTTTTATTGACCTTTCAAGTCTATTTGATCTGTTGACCAAGATTGTGTTTACCTTAGAACGGATAAAAAAAAAAGGATAGCTTTGATAGTTATTGTGTAACCTAATTAATTGTTAAATTTCTACTTTGATTATCCCCACCACTATCTACTGAATTTCAAATTTTATCTTATTATTATTCTGTTATTTATTTATTTTTTTTTTTTTACAAGCTTAGCACATTTTTAACTAGGTAAATAAATTATTTAATTATCTTAAACGCTACTAACTTTTTTTTTTATTAATTGATAAGAGCTTTTCCTTTAAATCTGTGCTGCCTTACGTCGCCGCGGGTGATATCAACCTGTTGAAGACTGTCCTCCCCTCCTGGGAAGCCCGATGGGAGCTGAGGTCCCTTCAGCAATCAGGACCCACGAATTTTCTTTTCCCCTCTTATTCCTCAACAGTTTTACATAAAATAAGTTGTGAAAAATATCTTTTTTTATTTATGTCACGCTATTTTCCAAACCTAAAATGTTATTGAGGCATCTCAAATTTTATTAAAAACATAAAAATAACTAATTCCGTTTTGAAAGCTGTGTCAAGTTAAAATAGTTATGTTTTTCTGTATACTTGTTTATTATATTTTTCGTTTTCTTTACTATTAATATAATGTATCGACAAATACTTGATTATGTCAAAAACATGTTTTGATTGATTATAATTATCATTATTTCTTTTAGTATCATTTTTATCTCGATAAAGTAATCTTGAACGTTACTCCCTATTTTTATATATATATTTTTTAATTTTGATTACAATATTTACATACCTAATCACACAAATTATGCAATAAATTTTATAATTATTTTCCTTTGCAAATGATCTAGTAGATACATTCATTACCATTTTCGCAGTTAGCTGTAATAAAATAGGACCTGATCTCAAATCATTTATTATCATTTAGTGATAAGAATTTTGCAACGTATTGGTGGTGATTGTATTTATATATTGCATACGAACCTGGAAGCTTAATGTGAAATCTGGCTAGTTATGTTTTAAGCAATCAATATTTTTTAACAATATGAAGATTTTTATATAGAAAGTTATGAAAAAAATAATAAGATGAAAAATGCATTTTATACTAATTTATTTTGTTCCAGAACACTGTGGATATATATTTTTTATTCGTATTTCTGATGAAGTACTCCTTTTTTTAGAGAATTTCCATTAGCAAAACAATTTTTATTTATTTTTATTTTTTTTATAAAGAATATTTCAGAAAATCATCTGTCATTTTACAGCTTAATATCTTTATGACATTTAATTATATGGTGGACTAAATGTAATATTTAAAGTATGCTTGACGAATTTATTAAGAAAAAATTTATTATTTTACCAACTGCTGAAAATAAATTTAGCGCTAATGCTTTTAATCAGTGGGTGTAATATTTATCAACGAGTTGTCAAATGATGTAATTTAATATGTGCCAAAAATTAAATTTGCCATAAAATGATTAATCAATAAAAAATAAGTTGAAATATGATTAAGGTTATCATCACACTAAATTAATATAATAATAATATACGTAAAATAATAATTAATAAATGTTTAATTGTAGAAAAAAAAAAATACTTCAAAAAGTATTTGAATCAGAGTAAACTTCCCCTAAGTTGACTGGCGGCTGCTAAGTATGATAAATGTGGTCTATCTGTCCATGAAACCAATGCGGTGTTAGGGTGGCTTTTTGACCCAAAAGCCTTGCGATGTAAAGGTAATTATTAAAATTATTACAAAATTACAGCATTGAACAGTATTAATTAAATATTTAATTTGGCTCATTTAATTTTATTTAAAAAAAAAAATTAATTTTCCAAAGTTGTGATTTATATGCGTCTAAAAGTGAGAAGTAATGAAGTTTACTCTATTCGACAAATTATCCAACCAAAAATCCATTTTTTCGATTCAGTTAGTAATTAATTAAACATATATATAATTATGAAAAACATGAAGTTGATATGTCAAAAAAAAGTCCTACTTTTGTGAAAATTAATTTAGATGAAATAAAAAATAAAAAAAAAAATTTGTAAAGATAATTTTAATTTTATTTTTTCTGATGTTTAAACATTAGTTTAACTATAATTTACAAGACACAAAAAAAACTTAAATTCTTAATTTAATAATACTATTTTCCGGTAAATATCCCATACTTGGAAGGAGAAAATCAAAACAAAATCTTTACTAAATGTGATTAAGTTTTATCTCCCCTCTCTACTTGTTAATTAGCAAAAATTAAAGTTTCAATTTAATTAATTAAAATATTCCTTTTATAAGTAGAATAGATACTAAACCCAAAACAACCGAACAACCAATGAAGCGTGTATTTTTTTTTTTTTTTTAAATTCAATTGTTTCCTAATTGGTAATAACTTAATTTTCTACTACAAGATTATGGTTTAATTTAATTCTAAAAAAATCATGTAAATCGTAAACATTGTGGTGGTCAAAGATTATATCAAAACATGGGTAACAAATTTTCGATTATTTATTACAAATGAAGGATGTGTCTCGTTTTCTCGATCTTGTAAAATAAGCAACCATAGATTTTGGGTTCAAGAACCAATAATTCCTGGGTTACTTCATGAGTTATTTATGAATTGAAGTTTTGTTACATTATTTTACGCTTGAAATTAGGTGGTGTTACATCGAATTTGTAACGTAATGCCTTCCCTACATTTATATCCTAAATTAATGTTCATTAATTCGCCAATAACATGAATTGGATTGTATTCTAATTATAACAAATATCACTATAACACTATATAGAAATATTTCCGTGTGGTAAAAAAAATAAATTTATGAATACAATCCATCCTTAGAAAAAACTATTGTCAATATAATTAGTTAAAGCTTTGAAAAAATTCAAAGAAAAAATCTAGTCCAACTCCGAAAATTTGATATCAACTGTGCCTTTATAATATTGAAATATTCTTTTTAGCTTAGCAATTATTCTATTTTTAGTAATAATGTTACATTAATTGAACAAGCCCAAATAATGATGTTAAATAAATGAAATTTGGAACTAAATATTTTGAATCGAATACCACGGTAAAACAATTTAAATAGATCACATAATAATTGTATGAAATCATATATTTTTTTTTTCATCGATTTATTAAATATTTTTAATGGAAACGTTTATTTGAACTGTTCAAAAATTAGATATCTTAATGGGTTCAATTATTTTTTTCATGCAAAGTGTATGTTATTTACCTACCTATATTCAAAGTATTTAATAATATTAAGGTAGTCAATTTTAGAATTGTTTGAGCTTGTCTGTTATAGCATTTATATTAAAAAGTTAATTTTAATATCAGAAAAGTGTCCAATCGAAAACCTTTATGATAAACATAAGGCATAGATGGATATTCATAAATAAATAAGAGACTTAGCGTACCCAAAGACTCGATGCCGGCACAACCAACCTCTGACCACACACCTCCCTCCAATCCACCCCGACTAAACCCAAATCCCCAAGATTATCCCTGATGTAATCCTCCCGTTTACGCCTCGGATGTTTACTCGACCGCTCAAAACTGATTACCTTTTTTAGAATTCAGTCATATTTAAACCCAGCGACTTTGCATGCCCATTTTAACTGTCACTATTGCCTGAACTATATCCATCTTATAGTTATCCCAGAAACCTACATTGAGAATCCTTCTAAATTCTCTTGTATGCTCTTCTTTTTTTGAGCCAAATATTCTATGCAGTACTTTTTTTTCGGAAAATTTTAGGTTTTGTTCTTCTTTAAACTAAGCGGCCACGTTTCGTTTCCATAATGAACGATTGTTAGGATATATGTTTATATCCTAATTGGATGTATATTGTAAATTATTTTAAAGGAATATACTAAAAAAAAAAAAAAAAAAAAAAAAAAAAAGAATAATAATGCATAACATACATAAAATAAAAATAAAATACACCAAAAGTTGATGTTTATATATCTTCTTTTTATATATTATATTACTATATATGAGATTCTTATATGACATTATTTGTTTCTCATATATATATATAAATATATATATATGCATATAATTCCAATATAAATTTTAAAACATTCAATTCTTTTCTGTTACTATTAGATGATTAGTAAGGTTCTTGAGGTTCAGTCAATAAATAAAAACCACTATTTTGGCGACGTTTCGAGATTGTATTGTTCTCATAATCATGCCAATGTTACTAGTGGATATGCTATTGATTGATATGCTATTCAATAGCATATCAACCAGTAACATTGACATGATTATGAGAACAATATAGTCTCGAAACGTCGTCAAAATTTTTGTTTTTATTTATTGACTGAACATCAAGAACCTTACTAAACACGTATGTATGTATGTATATATATATATATATATATATATGTATATATATATATATATATATATATATATATATATGTATATATATGTATATATATATATATATATGTATAACAAGTCCTCAATAAGAATTGAATGTTTTAAAAATTTATATTGGAATTATTATGCATCTAGTAATATTTTATAATATAATGAAAATGATATATATGCACATTAATCATTTATAATCAATCCTGGAACAAACTGTAATAATTAATAATTACTAGGACAAATTATTATAATAAAGATTACTGTATTAGAACTTTTAACATTGCTTTAATGTATTTTCTATAACTTTTATTTATTTATTTATTGTTAAAATATTCACTTTACCCTACCTCTATAACTGTAAATTATCTATGTTCGTTTCCTTTATGATGTGAGTAATAATTGGTTGCAGAATTGGATATTTTCAAAAATTTTAAGCTTATTCTGTCAATATCTGTTGTTCAATGTTCATCACGCTCTCTGTCTATCTTAAAATTTATGATATATATGTATATACACATTACTAATATCCATTGATCTGTTTCTTCTATTCAATACATAGATGTTATGGGGATTAATAAATTTAAAAAAAATATTTGTTTCTTGCTGGATGCGGTGGCAATATGACAGTTTATATTAAATAATACTATTGAGAGTTAACCAATTGGTAATATCCTATGTCATTATTCAATTTTAAAAATACGATTATTATCGGAATTTTTAAGTATTTATACTAAATGATATTTTACGTTGATTTTAAATAAACATAAAATTGCATGAATATAGCTGTGATTGTCTTAGAAACATAAATTTATATATTTCATTGTTATAGAAAAATCATTTCTTTATTTTTTTAATTTGAATGCCCCTCGTCGAAAAGACAGAATTAATATCCAAATAACTATCATTAACTTTAATATATTTTCGATTTGTTTAACTAGTTTCTTGACAGATTTATTTTAGAACATAGCCCGTATTTTGCTATATCTATGACTGGAATAATATAAATAGAACTGTGTATCATGAACTTAATATCTTATGTTGGGATGGCCACGTATGGAAGTCTGTATAAGTGACATCAAGAATGGATGTGAAGAAAAGATTAACAACTTGAGATTTTTTTTATCTATTCCCAAGCTACATATATAGGGTTTTTTTGCAAAAATTCAATTTTATAAATTCAAAAAGAAATTACTTTGATAATTTGGAAACATGGCGCATTGTAAATAAAACTAATTCTGTCACTGATTTAGAGCATTTATGGAATAAATATTTTATAGGTTTTCCATCTAATCTAGTGTGAGGATCTCACGTGAATCTCTTATGAGTGTGAAAACTTATAAATTTGCTTTACAGCCATTAAATGAACCAGTGTGAATGGTTGTTAACTGTTCAGGATCAGTTATAACCATTGCAAGAACATTATTCTTAAACCAAATTAGATCTTCCACTTCTGGTTACCATTGCGGCTTCAACCATCCACTTTTTTTTTTTTTTTTTTTTTTTTTTTTATTTAGAGCTAATACGCAGTATCTGTTGGAGGAAAGTTATTGTTTTAAGATAATTTTTATGAGACTTATATTGTATTTTATTTTATTTTTTAAACTAGACTTCTGCATCCTAGCGAATCTGCTATTAATAGCCTACTTGCATTAGTACCTTCCCTCCCTGTACATCTCGTTCTAATATAGCTCCATAATTATTAATATCAACTACTTTCATAAAATTTGGAAAATACCCATTTCAAGGAATTTCCTAACATCTTCACCCTTTCAGTTTTATTCGTCGCATTTCGATCTAACTATATAATACTGGCTCATATTTTTGCAAAACATATTACCTTTTAGTCAGATGAGTCGAGTGAATCTAACAGTTTATTTCCTTTTTTTATTTCAAATAGTTTTGTAAATTTTTCACTTTTTAGTTGTCTCATGATTAAAGATAGTTTAGATTTTTAATCTCATATTTTTCTCTCCTATTTCTGATAGTCTTTATCAGTATCCATTATGACAATACTGCCTTTCTTCAGAACTATTATCGTTTAGTCCATTTTATTCTCAACCTTCAAAATGAGTTTTTATCTGTTTCCTTACTAAACAGTGATCCTGAAGTGTTTTATGCTTCGATCTCTTTTTGTCTGTTTCACTTCATGATATATTCGGTAGTTGAGAAATCTGTCAGATGGTCTCTAGCACATTTCATTGATAACATGGATTTTGAATTAATATGATAGTAATTACTTAATAAAACATTTTTAAATAAGTTTAAATATCGTGGAAATACTTTTCGTAAAATGAACTGCAAAAAAAATATTTTTAATTAATTAAATTTCAAAACATTATATTTTTAATGTGGATCCATAAAGCCATTTATATTAGTTATTTCCATCTTTGAGTTTGATTGTATTGCTTTCTTAATAAAAAAGCTCTTAGGTTTGGGAAAAAAAAAATTAATATCATTTTTCGAAACCCTTCTTCTTCTTCTGCATCGGCCTGTTAATCATTTTAGCGTAGGGGAGTGTACAACCTGACTGCCATTGCTCTCTATCTCTTGCAAGGTTTCTGGCTTGACGAATACTTCTTCCCTTCTTTCTGTATTAACGGCCGACATATTCCAGGTACGACATCCTTGGACGGCCTCGGGGTCTTTTAACATCATGGACATAGTCCATGGTCTTCAATGGATCTCGATGCTCTCTCATCTTTACGACATGCCCAAACCACTTCAGCTGGCGAGCCTCGAGAACCTCCTTCATTTGGGAGATCCCTAGTTCATTTCTTGTTTTCCCAGCAATCCTTCGGAGGAATTTCCTTTCCGCAGCTATGATTCTACTCTCTTGCTTGTTTGTTACTATCCAAATTTCAGCACCGTACAGGTATGTGGACTTGAAGCTTCACATTTTTACTTACTTCTCGCTTACCAATCACAGTATTGCAAACCTGGTAGTAAACTGAATTTTTTTCGAAACCAAATTATTAATTCTTACGTATATATAAATAGTTTTAAAAAAAATTAAAAATTACATAAAAATGTATATGAGGGATGCAGTGGCATTGATGCACCATTTGGGAGTGGTGAGCAGAGCAACAACTGCCGAGGGCTTCGCATGCCCGATTAGAAACATTTTTAACACTTTAGTTAGTTAAGGCATTAGTTAAATTTTTTCAAAGCTCTTAATTTTTTTATTTTTATATTTAATGTCTCTTTAATAATAACAAATACCTACTGTCTATCAAACACTTTGTGCAAAAGGATGGTAGCCACTGGAGGCATCATTTTTTTGTTTCTAGCTGTGACCTTCCTTCAAGCAATATATCTAACCGAGAAGTATTCTTTTTGGATCATGACCCTCTATCACATATTTGTATGTCATTATATATACTTGTTAGGCTAGTAAGAGAAAATATTATGAAGCTAATTAGAGAAAATGTAGGCAAATGAAGGAATATTCAAGCCCTTCAGAAATTTAACATAAATTGACCTCTTCTTTATGAATAACATCTTTAATGAATCGCTGATAGATATTCCTTCATTCAGTTTCTTCGCTAGTCCATCAAAATTTCCTACCTGTCCCTGAAAGCCTACCATCCTTTTGGTTTTTACCGAAAGTGACTGCTCCTTTGAGATTTGCTTACAGGTAGAGGAGAAGAAGAACTAGCTACCTGGACACCTTGACCCTCTGGTCTTCCTCCCGGTATTCACCTTCGACCACTTCATCCCCTCCGTTAACTAGCCGTTGTGTGTAAAAATATTCTCCACAACTATTTCCTAGTTTCCCACTATTTACATCTGCCGGCTGGCGGACTGCCAAGGCGTCGCCGACAACACTGCCAAGTTGTATCGCCTTGGACCTATCGTTCCGCCTGATTTATATACTCTTTCCAAATCGAACTACCACCATCCGGTTTATTAAAAACTCCTAGCAGTTGCCAAATAGCATATAAAAATGATACGGAATATTATTGCAATGGAAAGGGGAAAAAGGTGTCGGATTGCTTATACTATTATTGATATTTGATCAAAAGCCAATTCGGTTAAATTTATTTTTCATTTTTATTATATTTTCTTCTTTTTTTTTTTAATTTAAACAATATAAATAATTTTATTTAATTATCATAGGATTTACTCACGCTACAATATTTTAGAAAGCTATTATGAATGTTTTTAATTTCATTTTTTTTTTTTAATCTAGCCCAAACCAGATACCAATCCTTTCATAGTAAGCTCCATAACCACTCAAATCCCCTAGTTTCTCAACTTGCTTCCCACTCAATTCCCGATAATCCTCCGAGGCGTCTGAAAAGAAGATGGCCCAGAGATCTTCTTGTGTAGATTTTTTTTTTTTTTTTTTTTTTTTTTACTGAAGTGCTACTGATGAGTAGTTCTTCACAAGTTTAGGCATGTTATTATAAACTTTTTTTTTAGCACATTTGCTTGATGTATACTTGTACAGTTGTAAATTTCAATAAATTGATTAAAAAAATTTTTTTTTTCTAATCTACTTAAATTTTTCTGCAAGAGTCTAATGCTTCTCGAATCACAAAAGCTTAAGTCGCACCACGAGCTGCCAAATGTAAAAATAAAATTTACATTTATTTTTTAAAAACGAAAAAATCGAATTTAGAAATAGCCACATTACAGATTGAAAGGACCTCGACCATTGTAGTGTCTTTCAGTTATCTATTTTTTTAAACAAATAATTTTACTCTCTCTCTCTCTCTCTCTCTCTCTCTCTCTCTCTCTCTCTCTCTATATCTCTATATATATATCTATCTATCTCTATATATATATATATATATATATATATATATATATATATATATATATATATATATAAACAGAATATGTGTTGTGCAAAGAAAAATGGGGGACAAAAGGCGTCGGATTTATATTTATATTATTGCTATCAGATCAAAAAAAATTTCAGTTACATCTTTTTTTTTTTTATTTAAATTTTATTTTTTAAACGAATAATTTTATATTCTCTAGAAGTATATTTATATATACGAAAAAACAAAAACGGAATATTATTGCAATGGAAAGAAAAAAAAAAGTGTAGGATTGCTTATACAATAATTGATATTTTATCATAAGCCAATTCGTTTAAATATATTATTTTTTTCTGCTTTATGAATTTAAACATAATAAGTAATTTTATATAATTATTAAAGGATTTAATCATGTTACAAATGTTACTTTTAGAAGCTAATAATATGAATACGTTTATTTTTCCTTTTTTTTTTTTTTTTTTTTTTTTTTTTTTTTTTTTCTTTTTTTTTTTTTTTTTTTTTTTTTTTTTTTTTTTTTTTTTACTTCACTTTCCTGCGAGGATCTAATGCTGGTTACAACTTGGTAATTATTACGCAGACGGAAAGTAAAAATGAAATTTACTTTGTCGAATCACAAAAGCACCATGAGCTGTCAAATGTCGTAACTTCCAAAACCAAACTTAGAAATAGTTACATTGATAATTGCAATGACTTCTACCATATTACTGTTGCATAAGTTACACCTCTAGAAGTATAACAAGAAAAAACAGCAGAATATTATTGCAAAGAAAAGGGGGGGGGGGAATATGTCAGATTGTTTTTACTATGATTAATATCTCATCAAAAAGCAATTCGGTTATAAATATATATATATTTTTTTTTAATTTTATGTTTTTGTAAATTTAAGTATTATAAATAATTTTATATAATTGTTAAATGATTTACTTATGTTATAAAATTTGCTAAGCCATTATGAATATATTTTTTTTTTTAATCCGTTTTTCTTTAAGGATCTAGTGCTTGTTACAGCTTGGTAATTATTACACAGATAAAAAATGAACAATAAAATTGAATTTTTATTATCACTAAAGCATATATCGCGTGAATTGCCAAGTATCGTGACTTTCTAAACCAAATTTAGAAATAGTCACAATGCAGATTATATTATATTGTTGTATAAGTTTCCATTTTTTTAAAAATATTATTATTATTTACACTGGATGTAAAAAAGTAAATAAATCAAAAATGAGATGAGACAAGTGATGTTAAAAATACACAAGAATCAATCAACACCTGAAAATTGTCATTTTGGATGTTAAGATATTCCATATATTGTGTACATATGATAAAACAGCAGCTTATAATTATGTTGTAAATTTATTTTCATTAATACGTTTGGGTGAATCATATTTTCACCGTATATAGTCAAATAATAAAATCGCCTCTAAGATATTTCTCTTCATACCAGCTTTCTCTTAAAATATCCATTCTCGAATTCCCATCGCGGTGTTTACCCTGATAAGGAGCATGTTGTTTAGGTATCATCCCGACATAAGCTGGGAGTCACTTCCACATTTGGGGTGAAGGTGCTTATATCTCTTATCTGTGACTACCAACAGCTACTTGGCAAAGTGTTTAAATTCATTCCGCACTTTATAGTTCCTATAAATTTGTACGGAGTAAAATGCTATTTAGCGAGAATAGAAAGGAAAAAGAATAAATATCGAGGGGGGCTGTATTATTTTGTACATTCTAATGTATGTTGCCAAGATGGATTGATTTTCTGCTCGGCTCTTAGGGTATCATAATATTTTACGTTATTTTTCGTTAAAGAAGAAGTTAGATCAACAGAATTTTAATAATTTAATAATAAAACATGTCTTTTTGGGTGCTCCTTATAAGTACCATGCTTTTGACCAAATAGGTTTCTTTAGATAAGTGAGTTAGTTACTTTATAAATTGAACATTCTTTCTAGCACATGGAAAACAAAACAATATTCGAAACCTTCATGCACCAGATTGGACCCTCAAACGAAATATTGAACTCTATAGGTTTCTATACATCGTTAATACAAATCATTTAAGAAATGATGACTATGTACTCAATGACTATGTTTGATATTTGTCATGGTCTCAGTTAATTTTTTAGATCTTCTTCTTCAGGTTTATTTTTTTAATTTCTTACTCCCTCCTGTTGCATAAAGGATAAACATGTAATAATCCGAAGTGTCATATTCTTAACTAAAAGTGAGCAAATTATTTCTTTCTTATTACCTGCTTGATCATACCCAAGCTATTGTCAAATCATCTGGTAAGATCGTTGTGGTTGTTCATTAGTATTATATATTTTTATGATTTTTTTTTTGGAATAGTTTGTAAAGTTTTGGTATTAGTTCGTCAATAGTTGGGACTCGAATTTCAAGATGGATAATTATTTTTATTTCGTCCATGCTTTTATTATAGTTCTGAATATTTTCTCTTTAAAAATTAGTTCGTTAGTATGTTTCTTTTTAGCTGTCATGTATATATTTATATACTCTTACCAACTTAAACCCAGAGAAGGTAACAGTAGGGTGAGAAATCTCGCTAGCTAAATTATTAGGAAAAAAAAAAAGTACAGCGCTGGCTTTGGATCCCCTCATACCTCTCATTGTGGAATCGTTTTTATATTGGTTTCTTCGATGACTTCTAAAGTTTACATCAGCTATTAGTTGTATTTTTAACAGCAAAACAATTTTACCAGCACAAATAAAATGATCCTCATTTATTTATTTTCCACAATTCAAAAATGTAAACAACAATATTTATTTCTACCTCAATTAGATTTAAACTTAGTGAACCCGTAGGCTCGATGTCGACACTACCTCTCCAATCCACCACAGCAAAAACCAAATCCTCATGATCAGCCTTGACGCAATCCTCTCATCCAGTTCTATGTCTACCCCTTGGACGTTTCAAAACTGATTACTTTTTTCTGGATTCGGCATTGTTAAATCCAAAGACTTAGTATACATATTTTAACCGTTGGACTGCTATTTCCCGGACTATATTTGATAAATATCCCGGAAAACAGCATTCTGGAGATTTCTAAATTCTTCTGTTTGTCATTCTTTGGGCCAAATATTCTCCTCGCGCTCATTAACTCACTGAAGGGCTCTACAGCTCTTGAAGAACCTTGTCCTCCGCCACAATTCGTAGACACTCCTGACGATCCTTGTCTTTTGTCTTTCATTTTATAACTATATATTTTTTTTAAGTTTCTGACATATTGCAGCCGTTTTACTTTTGGCCTCTCTCAGTCGCTGAACGTAAAACATTCACCTGGGAACTCATTGCTCTGGCATCCGTTCAACGTTACTGAGCCACTTCAACTTGCTTTTTTGTGTGCTCCTAGCTCCATTTTTGATCAGTTCCTTCGTATTCCTTCCTGAAACGCCGGACCAGAAACCTTTCTCAACATCTTTCTCTCCCATACTAAAAGTACTCTTTCCGTTTTCTTGGCGAGGGACCATGTCTCCGATCGGTTTTTTTGACAGATTCCGAAATTTTAACAGTTTTTGTAGAGAAAACATAAATCTGCTTTCCACCGCCATTCTTGTTTTTAATTCAGCCTTTTTCACACTAAGGCTGCCAGTTCTCAGCTGTTACTTGTAGCTAGAGTTACCACCACCACCACCAATGATTGGGAGCTGAGAAAACAAATATATTAAAATCACGTTTTATTTTTTTTTTTTTTCAGCTCTCAGTCAAGATAGAGAAATAATTTTTCAAGTAAAATTGTAGTTTTATATATTATCTCTTTACAACAAAAAAACCCTGATAAATCATCTCTTTAAAAATAATATCAGGTTTTGGTTTAAACATGAAATCCTGCATTAATTTCCGGACCACGGGTCTTGGTTGAGGGTAAGAGAGAGGATACAAATCTACAATTTTACATGAAAACATTATTCATCTATCTTGAATGAAAGCTGAGAACTGGCAGCCTTAGTGTGAAAAAGACCCCAGCAATCATTCTAATTATTTTACGCAGTACTTTATTTTCTAAAACTGCCTTTCTAAAAAGTCGTTTATCCATTAACTTCAACGGCCATGTTTAGCGTTCATAAAGAACTGTTGGTAGTGTAATAGTCTTTTATATCCTAATTTTTACACTTCAGGGCAGTAAACATGAACTGTGTAGTTTTGCGGCCCAGAAGTAACAAGCGTATCTACCTTTTCTTCTTGCCCTTATTTTATTTTTGAATTTAATTTTTCCAGGATATTGTAGATTATAGATACTTAAATTGTTCGACTTATTTAAATTTAATCCCTTATGTGTCTATACTGCCACAATTATCACTATTTATGTTTCTCATTATACAAAAAGCTTTATTTATAGAGAAATTATAATGGGCCATTAGTTTTTTAAAACATATTCGCCGGATATGGATCATTGCTGTAACTTCTTGCTGGATGCCTCAACCCGTTGACCCCCATCTTCCAAACTGCCATCCCAATGCCCTCCGTCAGATTGAAGACCAATGAAGACAAGAGTTAGGTCGATATATGTATATAACTGGTATAAATCCCGGGAGTCGCCGTCTGGCCGGGAGGGGCGGTCGATCCGTCTGTCTCCCCCCAGAGCTCCTGTTTACAATTGGACAATTAGCCGCTGTATCCTCCAGTGTCCTCCAGAGGTTAGCCGCTACATCAACCGCCTCGTTAGCCCGCGAATTAGTTAAACACCACTTTGTCTCGGTCTATTTCGTCAGGCTACGGTATCAGTCTGCGGGCCTCTCCGCCGTTCTGTTAGCACAATGCTCCCTGATTTATGAATCCTCTTCCGTGGGTTGGTGGTGATGGATCGAAACATTTTACATTCTAAAAGGGTCGTATTTATCAGCTGTGAAGTTATGGAAGTGAAGTATGGTCAACACATGGCTTTAAGGATGGCATATTAGTTTTATCAGTAATGGATCCCAAAAACTTTAAATCTTTTTTGAATCTCAAAATTATAAAATCTTATTGTATATGTTTGTTTTAGTTTAGCTTAAGGGGCTCACTACGTAAAGAAAATTATTATATCAGCACAACTCCATATTTTTATTTTTTAGGCTAATTTACAACAGGTAAAGCAGGTAAGGCAAAATCTAGTGTAATTTGTAATGGTGCACTTGGGTACTCATTCATACCTTATCGACTTAAAATTGATAAAAAAACAAATTAATTGTTATAAAAAAATATGATATCACACAAAACAAATTATTTAAACAGAAGAATAATAAATAAAATAAATATAAAACAAAATCATACTTATTTATAATATTTACATTCAGATTACAACAGACTTCTGAAACCAGCTCCCTCCCCTCATATGAGGTGACGTAAGACTCAAGGAGATTCTAGAGATTCTTTTTTGCTTCGTCACATGCTCATAAGCCAATGGAGGCAGACTGAGAGAGGGTACCAATCAACTAAGTTCTATATTTATTATAATGCTCTTTTCTCTCTCACTCAACCATTCTCTTGAATTCTATTGCTCTTCATATCAGACGAGCAAAATCCCCTAAAACATTCCAATACCTCTACCTTCCAGTACCTCATTTTTATTAATGATACTATCTACCTAATCAATCAAATTATATCATATTTTACATTTCTCGAATCCTATTAATATCAATCTGTATAATTTAAATTCCAATTAATACAATTTTTTCTTATTCTATTTATAAATTTTAGATACTTTCATGGAGTATTTTTCTTTACAGTTAGCATTGATTCTTTATTGCATTCGTGGAGAGTTCTCTTATTTTTCTCTTTCCTCTATACCTTTAGTTAGTATGTATATTCTTTAACTTTTTCATTTGTCTCTGACCAGATTCAAATGTATTCATTTGTGCACTTGTTATTCATAAAGGACTATGTACCAGAAAAAATATTTGTCTTGTCTTTTCTGTTACTAGGTCCCCCGCGACCACTTTATAAAATTTAAAATTATTTTGCTTAAACAATTTTTTAACCATTCATTTTAGGAATAACATATAAATTATTGTATCATTTTCCTGTATTTTTAATTAACCTATTATTCAATAACCTTATTGATTTTAAAGAGCGGAAAATTTGGCAAGTTTAGCAATTTGTGGATCACCACTACAAAAAAGCTTATTTAAATAAAAATAAATATGCTTGGCAAGATGATCCATCTTTCAGCCAAATATTGAAGGGATTAAAATCTTCTTGAATTTTAAAATTTTTCTGACATTGAGGTAGAAATCAGATCAAATGGAGCATTCTTAGAGAAAATTAAATTATCATAAACTTAAATGAAATTAATTATTTTGATATGATTACAACGAAATCTGGAGTTGAATTTTTTTTTTAATTATTCTATTGGTGTAGGTATATTTTAATAATTATACTTTATGATTTCAATAATATCTTAATTATTTTATTATATTATCAATTTTTTGCAGACATATTTTTTATTTTGCTTTTCTGTTTTATATTATGGGTATGCATTACATTTATATATATTTTTTAATTTTTACAATAGATATTATAGAAACCTGAGCACTTCCGTTTTTTCGCCATTAAATTAGAAAGCATTTCAGTAATATTTGTTGAATAAAATACGGAAATTACTTAGACCAGATGGTGCATTTCTATAATTGGAAGCTTGTATATATTTGTGATTTCTAAACCCTGTCTGATCTTAAGACCTTTTAAACTTTCTAATTACACGCAAGTGGTTTGATGGCATAGTAAATAGTTTCCAGCATTTCTCTCTAATCTCGTGGGTAGCACCCTAATAAGAGGAATATTTTATAACGGTTTCGAAATAGCTCATACCTTTTATGATTATTTACATTTTAATAAACAATTATCTCGTCGAATAAAAATGGAATGTGTCGGTAGATTTCTTCTTAGCTAAATTCTTGATTTAACAATCAGGAATTTCACATTTTAATAAACCTTAAGTGAAGCAATAAACAGCCAGAAATATAGTTATCAGGATTACTCTAAATCAACTCATCATTTTTTCAGATTGCAAACGAAATTTATTTTTTGTTCTGACATCTTTTATGTGTTCTACTAAAATACTAATCCATTTTAAATCTCAATCACGAAGCACTACCATATGGTATTTGATTTGTAATCCACTGATTATTAAAAATATAGTTCAGTAATTTGTCTGGGTAATTTTAGAGTTCTAAGAATAAAACTTATTGTATGAAGAACTAATAGATATTTGTGTTGTAATTTCTAATCTAAAAGCTCAAATCCCTGAATACCTTAGGATTATTAGTAAAAATGATCTATTTTCAGACTTTCAGCATTTTTTTGTGTGATTACAAAACTTTGAAATTAAAACAATAGAAAATATGAATGGGATATGTATATAACAAAGAAATGGTGCAATTTACAGGTAGAAATATTCTGAAAGGTCAAGAAAAGACAGAAATTACAAATAGATAATTTAGATAGTTTTAAGGTTTATCAGATATCTCATTAAAACTGATAGAAAAAACAGTCCTGATCATCACAGTACTCTTTTAAACAATGATAATATAATTTATCATATACTATATAATACATTATATTTTGTTTTTTATTTTTACTGCAAAACAATTGTCCCAATATTTTCTGATAATCTAAATATCCAAGTTAGTTTTTTTTAGAAGAATATTAAAATTCATTTTTATTTAATGTTTTTTTTTTCTTTAGTTGTCCACATTACTGTTACCAAAAAAAAAAAAGTACATATATTTTTAGGCATTCCATCTTTCGGTACGTTTTAAATACAAACCATCAAACTGGATTATTAAAAAAAAAAAATAGTTTTGTATATAGATGAATAGAAAATTTTATTTTTGTATAATCTCTATCTTTTTTTGCTTGTTTATTTTGTATCCTATGGCTTTTGTATAATCCTGCAAAGTGAAAAAAAAACATAGAAACTCAACACACAAAACAGCCTTTATTTTTTGTTTGTTTAGAGAGCAATGCGGACGAGAGACAGAGATATGTCTTTTATCGCTGATTCAGCTGTTTATATTGAGCTGGCGTCCTGTGTTTTGTTGGCAATAGTTATCAGGGTTCGGTTTACAAACATTTTCCTCTGCAGTAGCTCTACGTAGGCTTTTATCGAAGTTATTGCTATCCATTAGAGCCCTAGGTTAATATAAACACAATGGGGGGAGGGGAGGTTACCCCATCTTTGATCTACCAAATTAAATTACCAAATGTTATTTTGCGTACTACCTATTTGTATTCACTACTTGATAGGCTCATTCTAGTTTATTTACAACGGGGCGAATTACGTTTCCAACATTGCCAGGCAACGTAAACAGGTGTTTTGCACGGTTGGAGGAATAGCGATTTAGGCGGCACTTGTTTTCCTTCCATCGGAAACACTTAGGTTATAGATTGGTTAAAATAACCTAACAACACAGGTACAGTATTTGTAGAAGTGGGAAATGGACGGGCGGGGTATGATCTGTGTGTTTGGATAGTTAGAGGGAGCAGATGTTGTTGGCCGAACAACTGTTGCTTCTGCGCTCTCTCACCTGTTTTTCTATTCAGCTTTTCGCAGTCGTTCAAACCATCTATGGGTCAGTTTCCTTATTTCTTCTCTGAGAGTCATGCTATGGAAAAGTTTATTTGTAATACATTCTTAAACTGCCCTTCCGTTGATATGCCCATTAATTGCTTGCCCCAGATACATCAGCAGTGTATCAGCCCTTGCATGATAAATATAGGCTAGTACCCTTATTCTTTAAACAATATTAGTAGCTAAAAATAAATAATTGAAGGGTTTGAAACATCACAGCATTCCAATTTGTGTCCTCTTCTAGTCGCTCGCTGCACCACATTCTTTTGAGCTGCTGGTGGCAAGCAGTTGCTGCAGGTCGTCTCTAAGGGGCATATGATGTAAGGCCAACTTCCCACAAACGATTACGAATCATTTGTTTTAATAAAAGTCTAAGAAAAACACCTTCAACTTCATTGAGGATCTGGCGTGCACTATGAAAAGGGTTTCTCGTGGCAGTGATAACAATATTTTTATCCTCTCTTTCAGTTGCAATACCTTGTGATCCACTGCCCGGCCTTCTATTGGCACTCCCAATTATATTTTCCCTGCTAAGCAATTATATTTTGTTACTTAACCCCTCCATACAACAAATCTTGTCATTAAAAGTGACTTCAATATAAATATTTAATACAGGGAACTACAATTGTATATATAATGAACGTAACTATGAAGTATCTAATCACAAATTAAATTATAATATCTTCCTGCCCTACAGTATCCTTTAATAATACTCCATCGATCCCTGTTGAACAGATCCGCTATCTAGGACTCCAACTAGGCAAACGTTTAACTTGGAATCCACGTACAAGACTAAAACAAGAGGAAACTGCTCATCGTTTTCGACTTCTTCAATATTCACTAGACAGACGTTCAGACCTACGGATTAATTACAAAAGGCTCATTTA
The DNA here is from genome assembly GCA_003667255.2 of Euschistus heros. Taxonomy (NCBI): domain Eukaryota; kingdom Metazoa; phylum Arthropoda; class Insecta; order Hemiptera; family Pentatomidae; genus Euschistus; species Euschistus heros. The sequence goes on from RCWM02000087.1 coordinate 519,507, forward strand.
CATGACAGTTATCAGACCTATTTGGACATATGGAGCTGAGCTTTGGGGGTCCACCAAACCATCTAATTCATCTCGTATCCAATCCTTGCAATACAAAATACTTCGAAAAGTCCTTAACGCTCCTTACTTTGTCACAAATAAACTTATCCATAAAGACCTTAATGTACCATACGTTACTGACTAAGCCCAAGCCAGATACCTATCCTTTCATAGTAAACTCCATAACCATTCTAATCCACTAGTCTCTTAACTTGCTTCTTATTCTTTTTTCGATATTCCGGCTAGGCGTCTGAAAAGAAGGTGGGCGAGAGACTTTCTTAGATAATTTTTTTTTTCTTTTTATTGAAATGGTATTAGTGAGTGGCTCTTCACATGTTATTGGCAAGTCATTGTAATAATTCCCTCAAATTTACTTATTGTACATATATGTATGCTGTTGTAAATATCAATGAAAAAAAAATTATAATATTTTTATAAAATGATATTTGAAAATTTTTCTTATTTTGTCAATGCAGACATCTGTATCACTATTTATATTTTTTATTATTTAATAATGGTTTTATTATTACTTTTAGCCATTACGTAGCTTATTGTCATAATGCCTAAATAGTTGAGAGAAGAAATCATTACAGTTGCATACAAATATTTTGATGTCAATCGGGTGAAAACACTTTGCTGCTAACATTCTCTCACAAACTTTCGCATATGCTGGATTCTTAAGATACCTCAACTTTTGCTGAAGTTCATCTTCAAGGCAAAGATGAAGTCTCCTTGTAAGTATTGGTACCGAAAATTGAGAATCAATCTTTTTGTGTCCATACCGGTATCAAAAAACGAAAAAAAATACACATCAATAGTTTCTTGATGTCATTAGACATGATCTATTTTTTAGTACATTTGTAAATTTCAATACAAATGAAAAAAAAAAAAATTAAATTGGAAGGATATTTTTTAAAACATCATCTAAGAAAGAGTTAGGGAGCAAGTTCGAATTATATGTGAACAGATTTAAATATTAATTACGATTTCGTAATAGCCTATTTCAAACAGTCGATTCTCACGAAAACCTTCATAGGAGATCGATCTCATATAATAATGCCTCCTTTGTCAGAATGAATTTAAAGAAGAAAGAATGAGAAGAAGAAAGAGGAATAATTATATAAGAGATGTAGAGAGGGAGTTGGGGACGGGTGGCTACCTGTTCAGGTAAATACCCCCCGCTGTTCTACACCATAAACAGGTTATTTTTTATTTTTTTATTTTATTTTTTTAAATTCCCTCCTGTCATATCCAGTCGGATGTCATCCTGAAATTCCTCCCCGGGACATTTTTCAAATTAACAAACATACACTTTTAACTGCTGTGAATAAAACTAGTGATATATTTAACTGCTTGATAGAGGATCGATAAGGGGCATTTTATTTAATTTTTCATGAATTATTTATTAGTTAGTTTAGGAAATTAATATTGTTCAAACTTTACTGTGCAACAGATTATACAAATTGCATTGAGCATCATGATTATATTTAATTCGATTATCCGTTCAAATGAATCCATAGCATTTAGACATTTCATAAATATATTCATAGGTCCATGGGTTGGTGGATAGAAAAGCTTTTAGTTTTCAAAATCAATTTATATCTATATTAAAAAAGTTAATTGTTGATTTGTTTTAGTATCTTTAATATGTATTGTATAAATTAAAATTATTTATGTACAGAAACATTCGGAATATGTAATTTGTAAAAGTGTTTTCGTTAATTATATTCATTGGATTTGATTATTTGATGTATTTATTAGTAATCTAATTTAAAGACTAAACCCAATACAAAATGTCAATTAGAATTGTTTTCAAACATCCAGTTCATGTTTTGCATAATTGTTTTTTCTATTTTTCTGCTACATTATTTTAGAAAATCGTTAGTTCTCAGATTATAATATGTTCTATCACTATAAAAAGTTTGATAAAGCCAATCTATAGACCGTTAATATTAAAAATTTTTTACTTTTTCATTTTTTTGATTTTGTTAAAAAATATAAATTTTCAGTACATCTCATTGCATTTTCTCCCTACATCATTTTCAAGTCGCAGCAATTTGAAAATGCATCATATGAAGATGTTTTAGTGAAATCTAGGTTTCATGTTTTATTTTTCAGTCATGTAAATATACACACCTAATTATTTAGATTTTGTTTGTTTATCAATAAAAATTAAGGTATGCAGTTGAGAATTATTATTTCAAAGTTATTTTCTCGCGGAGCAGTAATTTTTACCCTGGTAAACTGCACTGATTAGGTGATTGAAGATTACGCAAAAGTATAATTGGGCATCCAAATTTTACTTTTAATGTATGAGTAGGTAATACAGCTGGAGAGAGACTATTTAGAAACTCTTGCGGATATTGGAATGCATTAACAATGCTTACAACTAAAAGCCATCATATTTTTACACACAATATCAAAAAGCAAAGGATCGACATTTTGTATTGTTTAATAATTTTTATTTAGCAGGAATTTAAAATTCTATTAAACTTTTAAATGTTTACTATTGTATATTTTATTATTGCTAAAGCTTTCTAGAACTATGAAGATGATATAATTAAAATTTGGTACAGATGGGTTCAGTAATTTTATAATTTTCAAAATTCACATGGCGCACCACATATTTATTTTTTTAAATATGTACCCTTGTAACCTTTCATGTAGAGTAGTGCTCGCCAGGTCAATTTTCAAATTGCACTTTTATTCATATTATCACTTTTTTAATACCACATTAATTGACAATCAGTATATTTTATTATTGCTAAACCTCTCTGGAACTATCAAGATGATACTGAAAATTTGGTACAGATTGGTTTAATAGTTTTCGTGGTTAGTGATCGCAAACGGACGGAAAATGGCTTCTTTTATATATATACGAGTATATCAATTTATTTGTGTTGGTATAATCAATGCATAAAGAAATTATTTCACACTCGCTTGATCACACGATTATGGCTCAGTGGAATGGAAACAACTAATTCTGTTTTGAGTATCACTGTTTGTAATATAGCTAAAATATCTTTTCCAATTCAACGAAACATTATATCCTGGACATACACTAATTTATCCAATATAAGGTTTACACCAATTAAAACGGGTAAACAAAGGAACACCAATTAAACTGACATACTCAACAAAATCCAATAAAAAAACTTTGTAGGGATAAATGCCACTAATAAAGCTCAAATTAAATAAACGAAATTTAGTAGAAAAATAAAACTAATAAATTAACATTTATTTAAAATATATCCTCTATGGAAATAAATCTCCTTTTTCAATAGTAATTTAACTTATATAATTTTGTTTTCTCGAACTGTGAGAATCCAATGGTGTATTATTTTACTATGCTGTGAGTATCCTTTATTTTCAGTTTTTATCTAGGAATGAGTACTAAATAAGAGGGGAAATAGTGAATAGTCGAAAATTATTTACTTATTGTCAAATTTTAACTTATTTGTTATAACCTTAACTGTCCAATAATGAACAATAAGCACAAATAATACAATTATAATTTTTAATTAAATGTGATTATGAATATGTTTATTTCACAGGTTATATTCAAGTCTAATTTTTTTTTTATAAATTTTTATAATCTGTTGTTTGTTTTAAAATCAGTATTTGATTGGTGTTAAAAATATATTTATTGTTACCAAAATACTATTAAAACGTGGCTTAGCTATTGTGAACAAGTCTTTATGAAGGACATTTTTAAGATTTTTCCTTTCTTAAAAACAGAAATTAGATCTTCATAGATTTTAGTATCCCTTGTTATAATTACTGGTCTAAGTAAAAAATTAAATATATTTATTCTTACGATTAATTTGTAGCTGGAATAGATAAGATCCATGAGCAAATATCGTAGTTTATTTTTTTGCAGATCTATTTTGAAATGATTTAAATAATCTGATTCTGTTTTGGGCACCCTTTATTTCCCAGAATTCCGAGATTATCGAACAGTTGACTTATCTTTAATGGTTAGCGTTGGTGTGGTTACAATCATAGTCTAAGTCTAATCAGGTACATCACAAAAAATTATAATTAAATCATAATTTTTAGTAGATATTAAAAAAACAAAATTTCAATCGCTGAATTGTTATAATTTATGTGAATCATAGGTTTATTTCAATTCCTAACCTGAAACACCTTCACAGTCCAGTATAAAGAAGGGATGTCTTTGAATTGGTATTGAATGGGATAACGTTATCATTTCAACAATCACAGAAGTCTAAAATAATTGTCTGGATTGTTTTGAAAATTTTATTCTTTTCTGAAAATACTCATCTGAAATCGGTGGGTTTTTTAGAAATAAAATTGTGTTATCAAAAAATTAACAGTTAAAAGAATATTTTTAAATGATAATTGAAAATATATTTTACTCACGATTTTCAATATAATTTTTAAAACGTTTATTAGTTTAAATTTAATATGTAATGAGAACTGAAATTGAAAGAGAAACCAGTATATTATGTACAATTGAAAATTAAATTACATATTTAAAAAATAAAGGAATATTGGATTAAAATTGTTTAGCTTCGAAATAAAAATTATTTGATCCTGATTTCCTAATAAATTTTTTAATAATGCTTTCTAGTTATTAATATTCGATAGGAGAGGGCTCTCTTCGGGCTATGACTGTACACACAGTACAGTGTGTGGTTGGCACTTGTTAGGCCCGACAGGTTTCGGATTCTAGGTAATCTAGGCTCACCATCATTTGAAATATTAACAGCACTTCCATGTCGGCGTCAGATCGGCAACGCAGCCCTCATCCAGTTTGAGATCACTCATTGATCCGGGATTGAGGAATAGCATTAGTTTCAGCTGTGCCTCCGGTCCCAGCCTCTCTAGGTACTAGTATTATGGTATTATCAGACCAGATTTTAAAACAATAAAAATCTCAAGCTAAGCAGTAACTTAATATTAAAGTGTGCGGAAATATTTAGTCAAAAAAGTAAGTCTACATAATAAAATAGTCTAAGTATATAATAATTCAATTTAATGTCATATATGTTTTTTGCTTTTTTTTAAATTGAAACTAAACCGTGCGAAAAAGATGAGGAAAGGAGAACTTATAATAAAGGTTTAAAACATAAAAATAAAATAATATTCCCAAGTCAATATTTCTTATTTTCCTATGATATAAAAAAATCCCATGACTCTTGAAAACACATGGATGCACTCATGATGAGTAGTAGGGTTATAGATTATTTTTATTGAGGAGTGATTCGGCAAATAAACGAAAAAGAACTGTATCTTTTCCGCTGACTAATTCTGAGCTGATATAGTAAAAATCAATTTCTAGTCCATCGTCGCCAGTTTTTGTTCAGACTTATCTGAACAAAAATGTAAGTATTTATTTACTTTCATACTGTTTTCATTTATGTTTTCACATACGTACACGCGTATCTTTTGTATTTCAGTTACTGTCAAAGTAAAGGAGTTTTGATAGCTCAGTGGATGTGGCAGAGTATTCCTAGTACCGAGGCCCAAGTTTTGGGTCCAGTTGTAGGCAAGAAATTTTATTTCTATTATTTCTGCCATGGCTCACTTTACAGGTCTGGAGACTCTCCTGGGCCATACCCAGCATCAGTACAACCTTACCATATACTGAACCCAATAGCCTCCATGTGTTGGATTGGGACAGCTTTTGTTAATATTTTCTATGTCTAAAAGCAAATTATCCGTCTTTAAGAATTTAAATACTGATTCTATCGTAGCACTATTTTCTCTGAGGGCTGTTGAAAAATCAGGACGTATACCGAAAAAAAAATAAGGCAGGAAGTTAAGTTTGGTCAAATAAATTGTTGGTGAATCGCAGTGAATGTGTTAGTGGGGTTTGATCAATAAGCTCTCATTGGGAAGGCGTTCGAAACATTTACATTGATTAATTATTTCTAGTTTTGTGGATATTTTTTATAGGCATCAAGAAAATAGTATCTAAGCTTATTATTTCATAATTTAAAAAAAAAAAAATTTAATAAATAGTGGTTACATTATTTTTTTGACGATTAATTTGACAAATTATTGCTAATGGTTACAGCAAGAGGAACGGTTCTCAGATCCTTTGCCGATTCTCGAACCTGCTTCCTCGAAGCCCCCTGGCGTGAACGACATAAATGATTGCCGCGCCTCAGATGCCCCACACACTCCCCCAGTTCCATGTATCAGACGCCCCATAAAGGACCAATAAAGATGGTGGCCGTGATAGCCTGCGATAGGAGCGACAGTGTGGCCGCGTGGGTACACTAACCCTATGACATAGTGCCTCGTTGGGGGCGGTATCTTCTCGACAAATCGAGGGAAATATCTGCGGACAAACAGATCCATCACAACCAAAGAGTCATATTGTCTACATTATTGCTCTTCTACCCTCCTTATGCCCGAGGCTTTTATCGCTCACTTCTGCCAGTATATGTGAGGGATTCGCTCATTCAAGTCATGTGAGTGAGTGATTTTGGTTATAAATGAATATGTATACATTATTTTTAAAATTACAGTAAGTCTACATTACTTAGGCTTTAAATTTTGTAGGTTGATGAATTTTTTTTTCCACTTATATTGCATTTATTTTTATTCGAAGACTAGTTTTCAAGTGTTAAATATTCATCTTCAGTTCCTAAAACTCTTTGCTACATATATTATATATACATTAAATTTTTAAAAATTTAGGACAAGAAATCCAACATGCTGATACTAACCTAAGGAGGTAAAATGGATGGTCTTATAAAAGATACCAGGACCTAGAGCAGATTGAATGCAATGAATGAGAAGAAAGGATCAGATAAATTTGTCCCTTAGGTTTTCCCTATAACTGGTCGATTTTTCTGTTTCTAATAAAAAAAAATTAAAATATTTATCTGGTCATATAAACAAAATTCTTGATTGGTTTTGAACGATTATATTACATTTATTGATTCTCAAATATTTAATTTTAGACTATTTTCTTAATAGTTCTGAGGCTTTGTTGAATTTATAGTTATTTTCATTCGAATTCGAGAATTCTGCTTCTTATCATAGTAATTTCTTCAAAATCACATTAGACCTAAATCTCATCGATTGCAAAACGAAATAAACGCAAGGGATTTATCTCTTATAAATATGAAACTTCCTAAATTTTAAATCGAAGAAATAGATTGGAGAGAATTTTTCCACTGTAGGTTATTTATTAAAATTCTAAAAACATTAGTTCAACTTTTCCTTGATATGTTAGATCCCTTAATTTAATATTTTCCTGTTTCTCTTCTTGTGCTGTGACTCAGTTATATTTTAAGGAATCTATGTTTATTTAAATAACTCGATTTCACTTATTGTTTATACACTGGATTACTTAATATATTGTATTAATAAGTTAAACTCCAACATTTAGTGGACAAGCGTTCAAAGCTCCCAATAAATTACAAAAGACTTATTTACATGAGAGAATTAGACCCTTTTGGAGATACAGAGCTAAGCTTTGGGGCTTGACTAAACCATCCAATGCATCTTGGATCCAATCCTTACAATTCAAAACCCTTCGTAAAATCCTCAATGCTTTTTATTATACCACAAACAAACTTATCCATAAAGATCTTAATGTATGGTGCTGATTTGGCCCAGATACCAAATACTTTCATAGTAAACCCCATACCCACTCGAATGTACTTATCTCCCAACTTGCCTCGCACCCAATTACCTATAATCCTCCGAAAGAAAATATCCAATAGACCTAATATAGAACTCTTATTGAAGAGCTACTAGTTAGTATTTACATGTTATTGTAATCATTTTCCTCAAATTTATTTGTATATGATGTATACAATTGTAAATATCAATAAATAGTTTTTAAAAAAATATTAATGATTAAAACTTATATGTTCCATAAAAAAAAAAAAAAAATCTGATTGATATCTGTTTTGATATTTCAAGGCAACTTTTTATTATACATTAGTTTATTTATATTATTATTGTATCTTTAAAAAAAACAAAAAAAAAAAAACAATTATAAAGGTTCCTCTTTGAACTCGATAATTTTTTTTAATGTGATATTTTAATTCCTTTTTATAATTTAAAACATTTTGCTAGTTCTTTTTATTCTAAGATTCATTAGAATATGTCTGCTTGGGAACTTATGTTCATTAGAAATATTCTATTTCATTTAGAAACGTTTTCAGTTCTAGTATTTCTTGCTTTCCCTGGATATTTCAAATTAGGGAGGTAAAATATTAAATCCAACGTAGGAGAGTAAAGGCAATATTGACTTTGTGATACAAGGGCCTTGTTGCCCCGCTGAGATGACACGGAACCTGAAGGCTAATTGACACTAATTATAATTAATGGTATTTAGTGTGGAGCGCTTATTGAAAGTTGTAGCCTAGGGAGGTTATTAATTCTTAGCTCTTCAACTCAGAGCAGCTAATCTTTCTTCGTCTGCCCTCACAGCACACATTTCTCTCCTTTTTTCAACGCTCCAGTCATTTCTCAAACCTTCCCCGACATAAGCTTGGAACACTCGGCCATAAAGCAGAACTCATAACTGCAATACTTTGTAAAAATATGTCATTTATAGTTCAACATCTAATATAGAACATGTCATTTTTAACATTATCTTCACATTTACTACATTTATGTTATTTTATTTCGATACAGTTAGGTACTAATTATATACTCATAAACCAATATACAAGGATATTAATAGACCAAAGCTAGGAGCGCGGTAGCTAATCACAGTAGCTCTGGGCTCCTAATTCTCAGACACAGGTTCGATTCCGACTGAGGCAGATGATTATTTATATCTTGTTATTTCAGTCGAAAATCGACCCAGGGGTCGACAGACCCTCATAGGCCACACATATATAAAGTGTGTAATGTATGTATTTCGTTTTCTTGCGTTTGTCATAGATTATCTCTACATAGGTTTCTCATTTCTTAAAAAGGTATTTATAACATCTTTCAACGAAACAACCCTTAATTCTGGAACAGATATTTGTAAACTCCTGGTGGATTGGTAAAATAATTATTATTAAAGAGAACTACCAGATTTTTTTGAAGTTAATATTTTTGATCCATCCATCCTATGATGCATATTGTTCACTAACGATCTAATTGTTCATTTGCCTCCCCGAACTCGGTATAACGATGAGGAATGGACAAACGAGCAATTTGTCCTTTCCAAAATAAGGAATGAGCACCTCCCCGACGGGATTACAACAGATCGGCCACACGTGGGTGGACCGCTGATGAAGTCGTCCTCTGTCATGTCGGCGAGGCAGACCTTTTGCTTTTGTTTCCATGACAAATAAGGCGCGAGCTGGTCACGTGACGCGAGGAGGAGGCGTACAAAATGGCGGCCGGCTAGTTTGATCACTCTGGGAAAAGAAAAATTTAATAAAACCGGATTTCTCTAACCCGCCCTGGGCCTTCTCACCTGTTGAATGTCAGAGCTAGCCTCGGTGTGGAAGCATCCTCAGTAACTCCGTCCTGGTGTGACGCTCAAACGGGATGTTTGTGATACGAAAAATTGATCAAAATGAATTCTGATTGATTTTTAAAATTGAATAACTTTAACACACGATAGTCTTTTAGTTAAAGACTCCATGTGACGAAGTCATTTGTCAAACTAATTTTGCCTGTAAAAATGTTTGTATATTTTTCACTTTTCACAAATATTTCTTTCTTTTTATCTCGAGAGTACAAGAGACATATGAGAGAATGTCGGTGGGATATACAACTCTTTAGGCAGTGTATTATTAAGGAAATTTAAAAATATCGTAGAGAAAGATAATTTTCCCAGAAGAAATAATCAGCATAACCCAATATTTATATTCAATAAATAAATATATCTAACATTTAATTAGTGAAGAACTAAATAGATAGCATAATAATTGGCTGTATGGATAATTCCAATGCAATAAAATAAAAAAAATAAAAAAAATTATTTATAAGATGTTGGTAAATAACCGATCAAACAGTAGAACATCTTTTAAAATTCTTGAAATCTTCTTAATGGTTCCTACTTTATGACAATCTAAGCAATATTACTTGAATATAAAAGAACATTATATTATTAACAACTTTAAACATTTATATTTGTTGTTTTGAGGATATTTGTTTTTACATTATTACATGTACAATTGTTGATCATCTTTTTTCCATTGTTATTAAATATTGTATCTATGTTCAGGTTCTTGCTAAGACCTCGTGGACTGTCTAAGAAAATCTGCCGAATGAAATTGAAAGATTTTAGTCTATAAAATTTAAGTCTATATTTCAATCCGCTCCTTAATTTATTACTAATAAATTTATTCATAAAGGTCTTAAGGTCCCATTTGTAGCTGACTTAGCCCACACCAGATACCGATCCTTTCATAGTCAACTCCATAGCCTCACAAATCCACTAGTCTCTCAACTTGCTTTGCATTGTATTCCCGATAACCTCCGAGGTGTCTGAAAAGAAGATGGGTCCAGAGACCCTCTAGATTATGATTTTTATTGAGGTGCTACTGATGAATAGTTTTTTCAAGTTTTGACATTTTATTTTAATCCTTATTTTCTGTATCCACATTTACTCAATATGTATATTTTGTTTTGTCTTTGTTACTATAAAATAATATAAAGCCGAATTGAAGAATTAATAGCTTTAAGCGGATGCTGTATTTTTTATTTAAAACGTAATTGATTATTGCCTTCTTTTAGCTCTGACTGGGAACCACTGATATTCATTAATCAGAACTAATTGAGATAAGAGGATGTGGGAATAATGATCCGCTCGTGTCTCAACAGCTCGGATGTGTACCACTTGGTCTAGGTTGGATTTTCTGTTTTTTGTCCCCCACCTCCCCCGACTTTCCTACGACATATTTAATAGTTTTTTGTTCCTAGCCCTGTCCTATCCTAGAGCTAACACTAATTCAGGCCGACCTTTTCGACGAAGATTTTATCTTGGAGTTCGAACGCACCACTCAATCGTACAGGAAACTCTTTCCCATACACCGATCTTTTTTTTTTTTGTTTTAGCCTTCCACCCCTAGGATTTTTTTCCTGGTGTAAAAAGCAAAACAATGACCTTATATAGTTTCGTGAAGAATCACAATTGCTAGTTGTAGAGTCTACGATCCCACTAAATAACGTTTTGGGTCTTTTTTTTTTTTTTTTTTTTTTTTTTTTAATTGCCTCCTTTTTTCCAGTTGAAATATCCCCGATAGTATGGAATGCGTTACAGCCTCCAAAACATATGAAGATCTCTATTTACTGTGTGTTTGACAAAAAAGTTTAACGAAAAGGGAAGAATATTATTTCAAATAAATTGTATTTATTTTTCTATTGAATCTAGTGGCTGACATTAAAAATTTTGGAAGCTCTATAATTACCGCATGAGTAGACGATATCCATGGTGTCTTCTTAAGAGCATCGGATAGCATGTATCTTTACTTATTTGGACGGAAAAGTAGCTTTCTTGCAAGAATTTCTATTTTATTTTAATAAGGTGTTAATATGTTGTAGCAAGCTAATCTGAAGGGAATTATAGTTTCTTTGTTCTAGCGTTATCCTTTATGCGGGTGGGGATTGATATAGCAAGTTTATTTATGGCGATATCATCTTGCATTGCTTTAAGTAGAATTCGTGATTCAAATTGTTTTATATATTAGATAAAAATTTATCCTAGTCTACTCCTCGTGCTGTTATCACTTTCGGAGGAGTGGATTTTGTAGCGGTGAGTAAAAGCAAGAGGCAATTTTGGCGATTATTGGCCAAATTTCCTTCTTTTTTTTTTCTTGGTTGTTTATTGCCTCTATCTTGAATATTCTTGAAGAATCGCTTGTTTGTTTTAAAAACCGTTTCAACTTCAGCTCCTGTAACCCACCTTGAATATATGGTGTAACTATCATTTTAATTAAGCGAACGGAAGATTCCATTTTATTTACAAACTAGCAGATGATTTAATGCCAGGCCATGTGAATTAACTGCACGCTGAACCAATTAACAACCACGTGTAGTAAAAGCTAATTCTTCTCCGTTTTTCTTAATTGCATTGATCAGATCTCCGTATTATTTCTTCAAACTCAGCTGTTAGTTAATTGACGGTTGCGGAACCTACTGATCTTCGGGAAGTTACAGAGTTGTAATACGAATACAGGATTCATCTTTTTAAATATTTCTGGGGTAGTAAAAAATTACTATAATTCTAAACCCATCAAATCAATCATACAATAATTTCAGTATTACATAAAACTAACCCAAATGTGTAGATATGTTTTTTTTGTAAGGTGTTTTTACAATTTATTATAAACTTTTAGAATCTAGCAGATAATCCTATCTCATAAAAGCCATTCCCAAGTATTTATGATAAAGGCAGTATAATTAAAAATATGTACCTACATTATATAAAATGTTTACTAATAAATTTATAGCATTTAGGCGAACCTCATATATTAAGTTGTTAATGATTAACCTAAATTTGAGGAGTTATGATTCAAAATTGAACATCCACTTTCGCTGGAATTTTTTTTTTTCTCACACTACGCTTAGTTTTCATTAGTAGACATATATCAAGGATTTATATAATATAATTGTATTGGATTTAACGGTAGGTGGAGGACGGGTGTAGGTTTTTTTTTAAACTTTTCTGAATTGGACATGTTCAGTTTTGAAAAATAACTGCTCATTTGGCTATTTTAATATAAAACAAAATAAAGGACTAACGAGTCTCCGTAATTTTCATTCATTTTATCAGCGAATATTTTTAAAATAAATTTTTTATGTATTTTTAACACTATACATACCATGGCGGGTCATATAACCCTTTTCTGACTATTTAGCTGAAGTTTCTTAACACAATATTCATTGCTTTTCTGTTTGACTTAACTGTTTTTTTTAAAAAGTGTTTTTTCAATATCCACTACTCTCTCTTGTTTTTTTTTGCTGAGAATTGGTGGTAGAAATATGTACACATGACATTTCGGTAGGTTTAGTGTTAAAATAAATTAAATATTTATTTTATCTTAAATATTTTTATTTATTTTATATTAAAATAAAATATTTTTAAGATAAAAATTCTGCGAGGGACCACGAAAATCAAATGTTTTTAAGGAATATGAAAATAAAGTATGCAAGAATCAATACTTAAAATGAAATTATTAATAAAATCTTGCTGTGAAATAATTTAGTGGTGCAACATTTAAATTATTTTATAAAGAAAAAAAATCCTCAGTTATATAAACAAACAAAGAAATAAAAAAAATCTATTATATAAAGATAAAGGCCACATGACAGAATATCATGGCATGTGTTTTAGGGCTTGCCACTTTTTGGTTATAACCAATATAGCTTCTGAACAGTAGCGAAAAATTTTGTATATTAAAAAAGATTCTCTTTTTAATATCTGGCAAGGAAACTATCGGCAAATTTTCGATCTGAGAACTCCAACAGAGCTAAAATGCGTCAAACTACGAGGAACGCCCTCGCGTTCCCTAAAAACGTATAACTTTTGACCAACTACGCCATGGATAAAAATTTCATATTAATGTAAAAACGTGTGTTATGTAACAAGAGACATGAATTGTTATAACCATATAGGTATTTAATTTGTTTTTATTATATTAAAAGTTAAAATACCGCTTAAGAGTTTTATTGGTTATGTGCTATCCTCAATGCATCTCTTTCTGATTTTACTTCACATTCATTTTTTTAAATAAATTTGAGAGTTTTTTTGTTCTTCCATTGGTTTGTAAATTTTTTTTTTGCAATCACTCTTCGCTTCCATTTTAAAATTTTGATGTATCGAGTGTTCAATATCAATTAATTCGATTCGATCGTGGCCTGGCGGGAATTTCGGAGGGAAGTATGCAAATGATCCAGGGGCCCTTGTAAAAGAGAGAACGCATTGATTCACTTTTCTGTTCCAACAATGTATTTGCTGTATAACACTGTGCAATGCCAATGAATCTAACCTGAGTGCTACAAATTATCCTCGATAATTTTGTATTTATTTAATTACGTTTAGTATAAATAAGGGTGTGGTATTTGTACATTCCTATAATTTGCTACAAATAGATTTCAGCATTTGAAGCTAATTTAATCTAATCAGCACTAAAAGTTATGGAATTCATGTTATGCAGAATATGATAGCATTGTTTACGATAGCTTCATTGAAATCAAAATTATGTGGAAAACATGCACTTTTTCAATGGAATAGGGGAGCTGTTTTACCTTGATAACTGCTTTTCTTATTATACTATTCATATTTTTAGGAATATTGTTGTTTCCTACCATTTTTTTAAATATAAGTGTTAGTGATCGATTGATTGCTCTGGTGTACTATTAGATACCCCGTGGGCAGGTGCCTAGTCGATCCGGCATGAAGAATGAATGTGGACTGAGTCGCTTGCACTTTTTTCCTAATAGCGTGTCATTTTGTAGCTTGAAACATTAACGGTCTTGAACTTTGAAACAGGGTAGTATGGAGTTTAAAACTTCTTGTACTTTGAAAAACATATTTTTTTCGCATTTCATTTTGCCGAATTCCTGAAAACGAAAACGGAATCAAAGGACTATCATCGAATCCGTCTTCGATGGCTGCTGCTGTAGCTTTTAAGAACTTCCTGAAAAACTAAATTGATGTGAGCTATTAGAGAAAGAAGAGTGAAAAATCATTTGTTTTCCCTGCAGTTCTTGATCCAGACACTGCTGACATCATGGACATCCTAGCTCTAATCCCTGCTTGGTCGATAGGTGACAAATTTCAGGAGATGAACTTTCTTTTCGATAAATATAATATGAAATTACAAAAGACATTCTTCTTCCTTTATTCAGCTTTTTTTTAATTCAGTCAAACGTTTTCTAGTTTGTCATTTTAGTTTCTATTTCTATTATTATGTCGTTCAAGTTTATAAAGTTTACTTTTTGGTAATAAAACCATAAAAAAAAAACAGGAAATTGATTAAAAGTATAAATATTGTTTGGTTTTTTGGTGTTTCCTTTTGAAAATTACTACTGTCTCAAGGAACAACAGTTGCTGTTGCAAGGTACAGGAGCAAAGTTTGTACCTTTAAACAAATACCTTACTTCGTATTTAGGTGCTCAAACTCAAAGAACATTAAAAGATGGGAATTTGATCCTCAACTATTGGTTAGAATTACCTCGACGGGCCACCATACAAAAAAAAACTCGTATTAGCTAAATTGAGTGTGGCAACACCGAAAATCGAAAAAAAGAGTTTCAAGATACAACAGTCCCTCCTAAAGACTATTTACTGATGATTATTATTATATCTAGTTGGGAGAGACAGGTGATCCGCTGGTGGGTGGAACCCCACACGGTAGATTATCCTATTGAGGACCGTACCAGGTGTCCCGCACAGGTAGGTCCGTTCCTTTCACCAGGACAAAAACTAGAGCTTTACTTTTGGTCGGCCCTTGGTTCCCAGGGATTTGGTCTAGAGGCTGCAATCATATTCGGATTTACTTAATTACCTACCGACATCTCCTCTGATCTTATCTTCGGGGATCGTGTCTGTTTTCCGGTGTAATCCCCAGGTATCGGCGTCTGATGGGTCCCGATCTTTGTTGGAATTCATTCAGCTTAATAACTGTAATAGGAGAAATGATTGTTTTGAATTTATAATGAAATGCTCGCCAAAGATTATTTCTCCGTAGGGATGACCTAGTATCAAAGAAAAGCCGGCTCTGTAATCAGAAATATTATCGATAAATATGCGTGAGCACATTTATGGTTACGTGCACTTATAAATTACTATTTAATATTTCTTATTTTTTTTTTCTCTCCTTTCCTCCGATGAAAATATAGGTTTTTTATTTATTTCTCTAATTTTATTTTTTATCTATTATTTTATTTTATTTTTTTTTATAGGTATTCTATTTTTCAGACAAAGAATAAAGAAAAGTGTTAAAAAAAATACCCTCTCTATTTAGCTTAGCAGAATCTGATTAGTATTAAACAGCACATTTAAAAAGTCCTGTATTTTTTACAATTTGTGTTGTTCAGTTTGATTTAAGTTTTTTTGTGGTTTAATAAAATTTAAAACTGCTTTTAAACTCGAAATGATTTATACTTTTGCTAGATATAAGTACAAATTTGTTATAAAAGCTATTAAAGATACTAAATAACTATGTTCGGAAATGATGCTTGTCTCCCGAAATATCAGGTTGGTAAAGAGACCATTGAAAAAGAAGTTATTCTGTCCAGCCAAATAAAAAGGACATAATTTGGGGTTTACCACTATGTTAGGAGATTTAGAAAAATATTGGAAATATTTTGGTTAATAATTTTAGGGGTTTGGGGGATGAAGGATTATATCACTTTTTTTTTTTTTTTTTAATACTAAGCAAAATGTTAATATTTCAAAGCAACTAGAAAGAAAAGTAGATATGAAGAAGACGGGGATTTTTAATATTTTCTTGCTAATGGAAAATGTAAAAAAAAAAATTAAACAAGAGTTACGCTCCAAATTTTTTTTTTTTTTTACATAATCCTTTCATCTACAAAACACTCAGAGTTATTTTTTAAATTTAATTTCTCTCTCTCACTCTCATTCTGTCTCTCTCTGAACTATAAGTTTTTAGCTCTCAGATGTTTATATTTTTGTCTGCAAGATAGCTTCCAGGCCCTAACAAAATAAAAAATCAATCATTAAATATTTCTTCCTCTATCTTAAAGAATGGTCATAATTTTTTAATGGTTTGGTCCGTATATTGTTATTTATGTTGTTTCTATATTTGAAATTGATAAAATTATCACATAGTGGATTTCGTTTCTAGAAATTTATATATATGTAACCTTATTTTCACAACCTAAAATTGTATAAAACTAAAGGTATATTTTGATCAATGTTGAATATAATTAATAAACGGCTAAATAATTGAAAATTAAATCAATAAATTAATGAAATATTTGTTTTTTTATTAATTTACTGATGTATTAGCAGTCAGTGAGCAGATGAACGATTGTTCCAGTCTGATAAATTAACTCAAAAATGCTACTTTTAAACTTCTCTCTCCACACTCAAATTCTGTTATTCCATTGTGTTTTGGAGACCGTTCCAAATGAGACCCTCGGTTCCCGCCAAAGGGAAAGAACCTCCCCATTTTTTGCCTTGCCCAGGTAACTAGTGGCCGAGATAGGATCTGTTCTCCAGGTAATAACATACTTGTCTCAGGATAGTATATCAGGGCAAAACACACTATCACAGCGCTGTCGGGAAGGGAAAAGGTGATCCTCACTCAGATGAAAAAACAACAATATTGCAAATGGCATAATGATGTTTATTAAAGCACCAACACTCAATTGTTTTTTCCCCTTTTTTTAAGTTTCAAACGAGATTCAAATGGGTTTACTGTCAATTACAAGCAATTGGAATGGTATTTAAATTGCTCCAATCAAGACAGCTATTAAATGCAATTTTATTACGATGACTGAACTTGGAAGAAACGCCTATAAATATGATTTTATATAATTAATAATAATTATTGCTCTTAGAGAGACAGATAGAATTACGATGTTTAGAATGTTTTTTTTAAAGATAGATGATATTGCTGTTTACGAACCCATGTTTAGTCATCATGTGAAATCGTGACTTCAATGATTAAAAGTTTTCCACTATGAATCACCCTTCGAGGAAAAATTGATATTAATACTGCGGTAACCAATAGTTAGTTTTATTTTTATTTAACATTATGAAAATTAGAAATGTTCCGAAAAACCAATTACTTTTGCTGTTCTCACAAATATAAATCTATTAATTCAAAAATCAACATTTTGATATACTGCTTATATTTAATATATTAATGTAAAAATTTAAGAAAATAAATCAAATTCATGTTGGTGCTCATGAAAAGAAGAGATTTAAGTTTAACATTTGTCTTTTAATAAATTAAATATCGTAGAAATAGCAAAAAATTTCTATTTGTTGTTGATTATAAAAATATTATATAAAGACCTAGGTATCAATAGCCATAATTACTTCAAACTAATATATATTTTTTAATATTGTAGCTTCTTAACATTTTATTTATTACAATAACTTTGGAATATAATAATTGTTAATTTTACTGAGCTTTTAGATAGTGACATACCTCTAAGAATATGGCATATTTAGGCTGTTTCATTGCATTTTTCAAAACTTGAAAAATATGCTTTTCCGTGAACGGATCCTTCAAATAATCTATATAATAAAAGGAAGTAAAAATAAAAATTATTTAGTTTCAATGATTAACTTAATTTGAAAACTTTAAAGTTGTGTTGAGGAGACTAAATATTAACAATACTTATTTACTTATTTTATGTTATTTTTTTGAAAAGTATCCTTGTATATGAATTTTTAGCCCTGTTGGAGGGTTTGATAATTTAGTTAAAAAATTGGTACGTTAATAAATTTATTTTAAGTTGGCGTCACTTTTTGTTTTAACGAATATAATGACTCCTCTAAAAATAATGATCGAGTGTAATTTTAGCTTCAATGTACAACCTCCATAAAAACAAAAATAATGAATAAAATGTTTTTATCGAGAGATCTACAAATACAAATTATTTTGTTTGCGTGTTTAAGGATACCACATTTAATTTTACATGTTGAGATTAATTACTTTTTAAATTCATATTTATTTAGAATTCTCATTAAAGAGCTGCCATTCAGGTAGGTTTAAAAGGATTTCGTTCAATTTTTTTTAAAATATGTAATTATTTCTGGTGTTATGTCATATTCAAAAATTCCAGTAAAGTTAAAAATACTAAGTTGGATAAAGAGTTCCAACAACAAGAAAAAAAAAATTTGTTTGTTTGTAACTATTATAATTTATAATAAAAAGCTGTTATTGCGTTATTTTTACTAACGAAAACATTGGACAGACAAATTATAAAAACAGAATAAAAAATAAGATTATTTGATCAGAAAAGCCATAAGATATACCCGATAAATAGTAATGGGAAGTGACTATAATCTCCTAGAAGTTAGTTAAAAAGGCTTAAAATGTGGTGGTGTTTTTGTTTGATAAGTGTTTAAAAGGGGGAATGTTTACACAAGAGATAAACTCGGAGAAAAAAAAAATTCTATCCTAACACAAAAAAATCTCCACGAAATAAGAAATAAGGTGTGAAGTAGCTAGTTTGGCGACGGGTTGAAGATAAAAGGTGTATAAAAAAAGGAAGCTACTATTGGAAGGTGGAGGGAAATCAGTTGTCTTTAGGCGGGTTGTTCTCCCCCACGTTAAGATAAGCGGCAACAACTGTAACCCGTGGGTTTTAGGGTTGGCGGGATAAACCTTTTTCCTACTTAGAGCCGAGTGGAGCCAGGACCACTTAGACCTACATTGTATTGTTTACTTACTCCCTTCTCACTCTGCATCTAGTTCCCTTACGCTTTTTTTATGTGAACATACTGAAAATGAAAATTTAGCTGCACACTCTGAACATGTAAATTTTTATATTATACTATCTTGCTCTACCTCCCCCACCACATATTTTCTCACCAAATATTAGGCATAGCGGCGTCCCCTTTCCTCTGAACTTTTTGGATTTTTCCCTTGTAACCTGCTGTGCTGTGATTTATTGGATATTGAGATAACTCCACAATTATAATAACAATAGAGATAACAATTAAAGGTAGGCACCTTTTTATTTTTAATAGTTCTTTCCGTATGAAATGCCTCTTTTATTATTTCAGAAATTCAAAGTAGGACTAACCATTATATGTTTCGAGTTATTGATCCACAGTTTTTTGGTAATATTATCTGCCACTACATTTTATTGCACGTTCTTTAGTAGGATATCAAATATGAGCATGGAAACACGTAATTTTTGAACATTTTTTTTTTAACAGTTTAAACATGGATACTCTGCAGCCCAACCTGCAAGAAACATTACTACGGTGTTCGGTAAAGGTGTTAAAAAAAGAACATGTCACATGAAACAAGCCGTCAAGAGCAGGAATAATTCATTTCACCTTTTTACCCAAGTATGATACCATCACATCCACATTGTATTGCAACCAAATTGACATAATACGCTAAAAACTATCAAAAAATAACCCACATAGGTTAATCGGAAGGGGCCTGCACTCACAGGTATAGGGCTCATGTTTGATGGTTTTAGATTTCAGGATTAATGTGGGTACTGTCAATTGGGAAACACCTCAGATTTTTTGTTTTTATATTTCTTTATTGGTACTTATATCTTGTTAAAGACACACATCGTCGCCACTATGTAAAGCTGACGAATGTGATAAGATGATTTTTTTTATTTTGTTCGTTTGCCGTTGTATTTTACCTACCACCTTGTGGTAAAAATCTACAAATTTGTCAAAAGAGCGTTACTGTTTTCGGTCTTCAAATTTCCGATCAGATTCAAAATTTTACCATAAGGCGTTCGTAAAATACATCGGTAAACGAACGAAATAAAAAAGTTATATTACATTCGTTAGTTTTACATAGTGGCGACGATATATCATAATAATTAAAAATAAAAATTAATTTATATTTGGAAAACACCAATGTTTTTTATCTTAAAAAAATCGTTAAGACTTTCTTTTAGATTTTGTTCTCTTCAAAGAAGCATTGGTAATGGCTGATGTTATGGTCTAGACCAGGCATGGGAAAACTTTTTAAGTGGAGGGCCGGATGAAATGGAAAAACATCTAGGAGGGCCGAAAAAATTGGACAAAGTTTTACAACTAATAAACTTTATTTTTGACTTTATCTCATTACACTCAACTTATATGGTACAGCGGTAGAAGATCCAGACCGCAACAAGAAGAGAACAATCATTCTATTCTAACTTTGCAGAAAATAAATTTTGTCTTATGTATAAGTGTGTGTGACCATGTTGCGGGGCGGATTGACTAGCCCGAAGGGCCGTAGTTTGCTCATCACTGGTCTAGGCTAAGCAACTTCGAAGTCTGTGAGCGCATAATTGCAGATGACTATCGAGGATGGTGTATTAAATATCTCCAGAAGAACCCAATGAAATCATTATTCTGTTTGGATAATCGGCAAAACAACCTCTCGAGTACTCCCAGTTCCTTCTCCACTACATTATTTCTACGATGGATGTACATTTATAATCCCTAAGCTTCTTTAAAACATTCCATGTTCTTGGACGTTGACGTTGTCATCCACCTATAGTTTTGACTTATTCAGTCTTAAAAGACATAGAGTAGAGCGTTGTAGTATAACTGCTCTGTTGGTTAGATTTGATTTTAAGAAGTACTGCTAATTTGCTTCAAGTCACACTCTGCTTACTCATAACTAATCAATAACCGTACCGAATAAAAAGAAAAGAAATAAAATTGAGTTTAATTGTAATAAAATTTGATATTATTTTTTGGATAAGGTATAACTTTTTTCTGAATTATGTTTTTACTGTTTGTTGAATATTTCAAATTATCTTCTGGAATACTATATTGGATTGTTTGAAGGACATCTTTCTACAACTTGTGGGGGATCTAATTCCGTGAATAGTTTAAAAGAAAAAATAAATTATTAATTTAAATTTTTAAATTATTTTAATTTTCTAATTATTTGACAATAGAAGCAAGGCGGTGGTAGACATAAGGCCAAACCTGTATAGAATGTTAGAGGCCGTTGTATAAAGTGCAATAAAGTAAAGTGTGCCTCGGAGCTGTTTGCAAATTACCGTAGCCCTAATTACCAAGAGTGCACCCCCTCTTGGCATTAATGGCCCCGGCTGGATGTGGACTCCCCCGTCAAACTGAAGTAATTAAAGATTAGGTGCTGGGTCACGTGACGTTTATGAAGAACTTGAAAAATAAAAGTTGGCGGGAGTTGATGGAAGGGTGTCGTGGATATAAAATACGCCTAGGGCGGACAAACAAGAAACTGCCCTTTCTTGGAGGAATCCTCAGCTGTTATGTGCTTCGGCGATACGTGCTGGTCGTGTGCTAGTTCTGCTTTATGGACTGTCTGCTCTCCTCTGGGCACTTCTATCCACGCTCCGCTAGTTCATTAGAAAACTTGAATAAGTTTTATATAACTCGGGTTCTGCATGGATACTAAATTAACTGCTGTTGGATGAGGTCATATGCATTAGCATTCTACCGTATAATAATAATTACAATTCATGCCATTTGAAAATGATCCAGAGATCAAGGAATAGAAAATAGACCCCCCGTCATAAAATTCTTGTTTAGGTAATATGAATAGTAATTCATTCATTCATTCGGCACTGCAACTTGATGTCGAGTCTTGGCCTCCTGTATTAGCTTCCACCAATAGTCTCAATCTTGTGCTGCTGCCATCCTATTCCTCACACCCAAGATGAATTGTAATAGTTATAAGAATAACTTCATTGAGTCATCTTTCGTCTCCTCACCAGTGTGGTTCGGTGGTCCTGAAGAAGACAGGTCGAAACGTAGGCAAGTATTAAAGTATTTGTACTTGATGTTCCTCTTTGATTGCATCCTTGATCATCTTCTTCTCCAGAATAACTTTATATACGAACGAATCTTAAAAATTCTTCTTTCATTTTACCCATTAGTACCTTTCAACGTGGGGAGGCACTAATCCAAGTTTACCAGTCCTCTCTTCTTAGGCTAGGCCTCTGAATCCTGCAAATGTTTTCTCTTGAGCCATAGCTTTTCTATGTGCCCAGTATATGATACTCTAAGATGTTCTCTTGGTATATTACCATATAGATATAGATTCCATATATCCAGCCAGATGTTATACCATCCGTAGATGTGACCCGTGGACAAGAAAGCTTCCATGCTTAACCTTGTTATCCCTACTGCTCTCCAAAGAAACTTCAGTGCACGCAAAACCATCTCCACTAAGAAACACATGATCGAATACATCAGAAAAAAATAAGAAAATGCTAGATACATAAAGAATGCAAATGGATTTAGAATAGAATAGAATAGAATAGAAAATAAACTTTATTCTGGGACGATGTCCCCAATGTACATAAATAAATAAAGTCTAGCTTTCATAAGATGAAATAAAATAAATTAACACTCTGGTTAACTATTTACAATTTTACAAATAAAGAACAAAAATAGAAATAAAAATTACAAAATCCAATAATTGCAGGAGAAAGAATAAAAACCTATTTGCTACTGAATGCACTTCTTTTTTTTTTTTTTTTAGTGAAGTTTTGCTAGTCAGTATCATTCTGGAGGGAAAGGAGGTATTGAAAGAGAAGGGATTTAAATGTGGACAGAGATGGAGCATTACGGATATTACAGGGTAGTGAATTCCACAAGGAAGTAGCACGGGAAATGAAGGAGTGGTCAAATGATGTACTCTTATGGGAAGAAGTATACAGGTCAGAGGAGCGAGATCTTGTAGTGCGGGAGGAGACCGAGGATCTGAACTGGAAGATGTTATAGATGTAGGAGGGATTCCGAGAATTGATGGTTTGGTAGAGGAAGGAGGCTAGGAAGTAATTTATGCGGGATGAAGGATAAAGCCATTTTAACTCTGTATATAGAGATGTGATGTGTGGGAGGCTTTTGGAACCCTAAAGATAAACCTAATGAAACAGTTCATTAGTCTCCTTAGTTTACTCTCGAGTTCCGCCGTCAAGCCACCATATGCAACACAGCTGTAGTCAAAATGGGGTAGGATAAGGGAAGAAACCAAAGAGTTGACGAGTAGGTTTCGGAAGGGAGTCCTGGGAAGAATGGAATAGCTTGAGATGGATATAACCCCGTCTAGAAATTTGGGAGATATGAGGTTTCCATGAAAGGGTTTGGTCAAAGGTAATACCAAGGTTTTTGACTGTGGGGGTGGAATTGAATAGGTTGGGAGTTCATTGACAGTATCGGGAGGTGGGGAAGGGATCTCAGACGCTATGATAATAGCCTGCGTTTTTTTTCTAATTTAATTTTAATTTGTTGTCAGAGGCCCACTTGCAAATGCTATTAAGGTCTTCTTGGAGGGAGAATGATTTAATTAAATCAGAGGGATGGAAGGATAGATATATCTGGAAATCATCCGCGTATAGATGGTAGGAACAATGGTGAATGAATTTGGTAGATCATTTATGTAGGCACAAAAAAGAGTAGGAGAGACACTGGAACCTTGGGCTACCCCTGATGTCAATGAAAGGGAAGAGGAAAGTGGCTGGTTTGGTATGGATACTATTTGAGTTCTACTATAGAGGAAGGAATGAAACCAGAGGAGAGAGCTTGAGAAAAAATATAGGGCTTTTAGTTTCGTGAGGAGAATAGAATGGTCTAGGGTGTCAAAGGCTTTGGTAAAATCTAGAAGGATAAGGACAGTTACTTTTCGTTCGTCAAGGGCAGTATGTATGTCATTAGTAATTTTTGTTAAGGCTGTCTGAGTTGAATAACCAATCGGAACCCAGATTGGAACGGATAAGGATATGAAGTTTGCTAGGAAATTGGAGATTTGTGATTGAACTAGTCTTTCAAGTTTGGACAGATTGGAAAGTATTGATTTCATTAAGTATGGGTTAGATTTTTTTGTAATTCTTTTTAGCTTTCTTCCAGGATGAAGGAAAGGTGGAATTTTGCAAAGAATAATTATATATATGTAGGAGGACTGGAAGGATAGTAGGAAGGCAGAGTTTGATTAATTTTAGTGGAATACCATCATGTCCAATAGCTTGCGTTTTACATTGGAAAATGGCATCAATGAGGTCTGAGGGTGTGATATAGGAAAATAAAAATTGGAGGAGTTAAAAGGAGGACCGCTTGGAGCGTAGCTGGCAGAAAGAGATGAGGAGTTTGATGATGAGGTAGCAAAAAAGGAATTCATTTCATTAGGAGTAAAAGAGTATGAAAGCGGAGCATTTGAGGATTTACTAAAGGAAAGTTTTGATATAAATTTTCCATTTTGATTTTGGATCACAGGCACTGGAGAGGGCTTCATGAAAATATTGTGATTTATTCTTCCTCATTTTCTTACAAAATTATACCTGATGGAGTTCTTTCTGACTTAGCGATATTGTTAATTACTTATCTAATCCTAAAAATAATCCAATATTAGAATATAATGTATATTTAACAGAGCCAAAATGTCACCTGACTAATTTGTGCTAATGCTCCATTACCTACCTGCTCGGTTTTAAAAATTTAAGAGGTCAGAGCCTTCTTCATCATAGATTATTTATAACAAAAAAGGGTAAAAAAATATCAACATCTGTACGAGAAAGGAGGGAAGGCATCCCTTCAGCCTGAATATTCGAAGAGGATTTGAAATGTTCTAATTCCCGTGCTAATCAGTTAATGGCCTTGCTGGGATCTGGAAGCAGACAATGCCACTTATTATTTAAACGAGTGGAGTGGTCGACTTGCTCGCGATATTTTAGTCAAAGGGGGTGAAAATTTAATCCCTCCGGGGCCGGGGGCGTGGGGGTAGATCTTCGAGGAGGAAATTTACACCGGCGATCAGGGTTTAATTAAAAACCGCTTCAGCCTGGCCCTTGTTAGTGTTTCCTTCTGCTCCATCGGGTTTCACTTCGGTCTATTCCAAGATCGATATTTTAATTTGAGTGTGTATAATATTTAAATAGTTACCCAATTTCAACTCCAAGCTCTTGTTTAATGTTGTGTCGGTACCAAACGATCGATTTTCGGTACCGTTACCACGGTTTAAAATTAAAATTTTACTACAACAAAATAATTCTTATGAGTGCAAAAAAAGCAATCCAGATCTATCAAAAATATAATAATTACTAGCATGCCTCGTCGCGGCTTCGCCCGCTCTCTTAGGTACAGATCTCAGATAATTTTAACTTATAATTTAAGTTTTATTTATCTATCGATAAAAATCTTGCACTGAAGTATGCAATTGAGCATTATATCTTCAATGATATTTCCACACATAGCAGAAATTTTCAAAACGTTACCATCTCACAGAATAGGTGGTTAGACTATTAAGGAACTTCTTCTTTTCTCCTATCTTTTCTAATAATTTTATTGAATAAAGGTAAGTTTTATTATCAATTTTATGCTCCTGATAACACCGTACCTTTGTAACCTCCTATGTAGAATGATTTACGCTGTCTATCGGTCAAGTAGCAAACTTCACTGTTATCCACATATCGCTTTTATAATAACAAATTAATTGAAAATCAGTAGATTTTAGTTTTGCTAAACCTTTCTGGAACAATAAAGATGATCTGGTTAAAATTTGGTACAGATTGGTTCAGTATTTTTCGTGGTTAGTGATCACAAACGAAAAATGCCTTATCCTTTTATATAATAGTATAGATTCAAAGTAGAAATTAGAAAGTATAAACATATCCTGCAATCTCAAAATAAGTGTATATCGAACGATCCTTCAGCCGGTTGTTACGTACGGGAGTGAGACATGGACCCTGACATCACATGAGGAAAAATTATTGAGCATGTGGGAAAGAAAAATCCTTCGCAAAATATATGGTCCAACCAAGTTTGGACTGAATCTCTTTCGAACGAGAACAGATGAGGAACTGAGAATTTGCTGCTCCAGATATTGTAGCCAACATAAAAAGAGGCAGAATTAGATGGCTAGGGCATTTGCAAAGGATGGAGGCAAGTAGGCTCCCTAAAATGATGTTGGAGGGGTACCCGGGTGGAATGAGAAGGAGAGGAAGGCCTCGACTTCGTTGGCTGGAAGATGTAGAAGACGATCTTCGGACTCTGGATGTGAGAGGATGGAGAAGGGTTGCCGAAGAAAGGTTTGAATGGCAGAGAATTGTTAAGGAGGCCAGGGTTCTACAAGGACCATAAGCGTCATAAGATGATGATGATGATGATAGATTCAAGAAGTAAATCTGTAGATCCATTAGCATTAATTATCACCAAGATTTAATATATAAGTTTATTATAATTCAAACAAAGAAAAAAAATCATATTTATGAAGATATATATTCAAAAGACTTCAGTTTTCATTTATTGCTTCTCTCAAATGTTACGAAAATCTTTCACTCAACACTGCAGGTACGATGCAATAGTATTCGTCTGGATGTTGTTTTGATAGATCATTAGGGCTCGAATCTTTATTCTGGGATTAAAAAAAATCTTCTAGGAATATCGAAAAAACCCTATTTTCAAACAGCGAATCCATATCAACAATTTGACGTTTGGCTTGCAGTTGCAATACTTATAATTGTTTTCTTACAAATAACGAAAAAATATAATTACTTTTATTAATAAGAAGAAGAATCGATGTATAATCATTACATAACTAGGTATCATAAATCTATCGTCAACGTAAGCTGTATCGATCTGTTCCTTGGAATCGATTTTGATCATCATTGAATCGACACATCCTCTTTTTTATTAGATTTTTTTTTTCTACTAAATGTAACTATAAGCACCTTATGAATTCATGATCGCGTCTAAAATTCACCTTGAGGCGGGTTTTGTACTTCCTAGATCAAAACAGATTTTTTGTTTCTATCATTTGCTATTAATTGATACATCGCAACTATAATTCTTGACGAAAGTTGTATCTATAGCTAACTTACAATAATCTTTTTTTTTTCTATTGAAGCCACCGTTGATGTAACTCTACCTCCTTTGTCCCAGATGTTTGAAAATTTATTTTGTTAGAGAGTGAAAATAGCTCTTATTGCAAGAATATTAAAATCTACCCCCACTAAAGAGAAATAAATTATAGAGATAACAATAATTTCATTCATGCAATACCTACAATAGATAAATATTAAAAATACAAATTATAAAATAATTTGATATTATAATAAAATAAAAATAATTAAAATAAATAATTAGAAACGAGCATACTACATATATATGTATATAAATACAATATATAGAACCAACTCAACTTTAGGCACCACTAACCTAGCTGGATTCTGGTTATTGCAGAAAATCGTAGTTGAGCATAAGTAACAATAAGTTACCTTCCTTTCGAAAAGGGTCTTGAAAATTTTATAACGAATAATATATATATATACATATATATATATATATATATATATATATATATATATATATATATATATATATATATATATATATATATATATATACATAGATAAATAGATAGATAGATAAATTTCTTGTCTGTTACTATTAAATGTTTAGTAAGGTTCTTAAGGTTAAGTCAATAAGTTGACTGAACATGAAGAACCTTACTAAACATATATATGTGTGTGTGTGTGACGAAATATATTTCTTCAACAATGAAGTTTGAGAGAGAAAAAAAAGCTATTTTCAAAAATTCAGACGGACTAACTGAAATGTATAAGACAGACTATCAAAGGGTGGTTTACTGAACATCTTGTGTGGTTATTTATTATTTTTTTTTTTTTTTATGTTAAATAAAAACTCATATCTATATCTATTTTAAGGTAAGGATAGCAAAGAAGAAAAGAATATTCACTGGAACTTTGTGCCGCAATATTTGTAGTTTTCACTATCGATTTGTCTATTTATAAGTATTTATTCACGCTAGTCTTTTCTTATATCGACCGCTTCTAAAAACTTTATTACTTGACTTTTCTTCTAACCGTCGTAAACATTCGTAACAACATTTGGAATTTTATTTATTTTATTTTGTTATGCATGAAGATGCATAACAAATATCCTTAAGTTCTACTTAAGGAGATTCTAAGGCCCATATTTTATAAAGGTGTCACGGATTATCAGAATGGAATAGGAAACTAATAGATATGTGTGGGTATGTAATTTATCATGTAAGAAAAGATACCTTCTTTGTGTTAAATCAGAGACATGTGGGACCTACTAGCTATTGTGGAATGAAAATAAACTGTTCATTTGTGACCAAGAAAGTAGCATCAATGATTTTGGATTGGGGAGACTGGATAAAATACGCATGAATAAAAATGCTTAAAAGTATAAAAAATAATAAATAAACATAAATTGTGCTTGACAACGGGAATTATTAAAAAAAATCAATTATATTTAATTAGGATTCTAAAACAGAAAATAAATATTCTAAGGAAAAAAAATATTAATTTTTATGAATGAGAAGTATATTCCTAGCTGTCGTGAAGAAGTCGATAAGCATAATTAAAAAATGAAAAAATAATTTTTATTCTGGGACATATTCTCCCCTAAGGATAAGAAACATGTATAATAAGGTTGTATAATAGTCTGGCTGTCTTAATTCCAAACAAAGATAATAATATGTATAAAAGATGATGTATGCATGTACAATTGAAAACATAACTTTGTGATAAATATATACATAAGAAAAGAAGAGAGAAAAAATAATAATGATAACAATATGATGTTATAATAATCATATGCTAATATAATAATTACAATGCATTCAGAAAAAAGAAAGAGATATAAAAAAGAAATCAGTA
Source organism: Euschistus heros (assembly GCA_003667255.2). Taxonomy (NCBI): domain Eukaryota; kingdom Metazoa; phylum Arthropoda; class Insecta; order Hemiptera; family Pentatomidae; genus Euschistus; species Euschistus heros. Next base: position 548,796 of record RCWM02000087.1, read on the forward strand.
TCATAAAATAAATATAGTGAAAAGAAAGGAAAAGATTTATAAAGAAAAAAAAAAATTAAGAACAATTTAAATGTTAATATTACGAAATATTTACAAATACCTAGAAACATATATTTACACATCTACTTTCTATCCTGTTATATTATATACCTATGTGGAAAAAAATGCAATTTTTTATGGAGACAAATGAATAAAACTATCTTTAAAACTAGTAAACTATGCTTTAAAAGCTTGATTTGAGCACATGTAGTGTTTATTAACTGAACAAATATATATATATATATATATATATATTCCAAGTAGTAGAAATGACAATTATATAAATGTTCCAAGTAGTAGAAATGACAATTATAAATCATGTTTAATAAAAAAAAAAGAGTTGTAATAATTATCTGTTTAGTATTTTAACTGTCTTTTGCCAAAATAATTTAAATATCCCATATTCTCTTAAAAAAACATGGTTCTGAAAACATTCCGTTCAACTCTACAATTGTTTGTAACATTCTGAGTTACTTACTTTTATAAATATACAGAAGAAGGGAATTTATAGCCCATTCTGGTTGCAGTCATAAAGATTTCCAGAAATACATCGTGCCTAAATCGCAACATTAATAAAAAAAAAAAAAAAGAAGAAGAAGGGAGGGGGTTTATGTGGCTGGAAATGAGCCAAGAAGGCATTCTACCCCAGCTGGGGCTAAATGCATATTTGGTTTGCTAACTGACGCAGCATTGAAACCAATTATCCAAGACTCTTCAAAATTAATGACTCAGAGACAAAGGGCTTTGTGAAGAATGCTCCAGGGGAATAATCACTTTAGCAGTCAATTAACATATCTCAATTATTCACGGGCTTATTAAGTGGTTAACTCCGTCATGGATTATTTATAACAATTATAACTGATTTTATATTGTCTAATAAGGTATTTATTAATGATATTTTTATTCAGTCTTAAGTCTCTTACATTAGTGATTAGCAATCTGAGAAAAAAAAAACAAATAACCACTATTTTTCACTGGTTAAAAATCATACCACTCATAAAAGACAAGAAACTGCTTATAAGTTAACCACGTTTAGTTTTATTGTAATTATCAATTACAGATCGTAGGTTTTAATCCAGGAAATGGACACTTTTATAAAAAGATTTAATGTTCCGATTACTTCAGGTTATTTTACAGTCTTCCTTCCTTTTTTTCTTGTTTTAGAAAAAGCATTAGGACATTTTTTCTTGTAGAGGAATCCCACTATAACTGATAATTTAAATAATATAGGTCTGTCGAATAAGAGGATAATGTGAGCATATAATAAACCCAAATAGTTGGATAATGATCCTTATAAACGACCTCATGTTTAAAATAATAGCGGTTTATTCCCGAGGGCAGGGGACAGGTTCTGGAATCTGATAGGGCTCCTGCCTCCGGGCCAATCGGCATTTTTTCGGTCTAGTAGCCATTCATTATGATTTGTCCGTTTTGCTACCTGGACCGGAAAATAATGGTTCAAAAGGGAATATTTGAATATTAACAATCTGTCATCGTGGAGTGGGAGGGGGCGTGTGGGACGAGGCTAATGCTTCAAGAGGAGGAGGTACGGCAGCTGGACCAGTGCAGATAACTCAGATCAGGCCCTTCAATACGTCACTTCTGTCTTGGCGAGGGGTATTTTCACTTTTATGCCGTAATTCCTCTGCCTTCTGTGGAATGGTTGTGTCAACGTTTTACTCTGAAGGGTTTAGCTGTATAAAAAAGTGATAGAAAATTCAGGATGGTGCGGTGGATTTGGGTGTCAAGGAATCCAAATGGATTACCTCTACCTCTAGACAGTCTCTAATAATTGTCATTGAATTTAGTTATAATTTAATGATCTATCATAAGAAGAAAAACATTGAAAAATTGTGTATGCGGAAGAATGGTAACCAGAAACGTTTTCAGACTTGAATTAGTTTCAGTTGGAAGTTTAAAATCTTTACATTTAGGGAGATCATCCCCACTAAGATGAAGAATAGTTTAATGTAAAGGTTATGTGATGGTGTCAGTTGAGCCCAAAATATCTAAGTATGATTCCAAACTCATCATTAAATATAAAACTCCTATACTAGTTGTAGCAAGGGAGAAAATAATGTTGATACAACATCAAAATGACTGTATTAGGGAGGAACTAAAGATATGACCGTAAATGGGATCTCTTAAAAGGGAACCGTCAAGTTGGGTTGTCATCTGTATGAAGAGCTTGTAATCAAGACAAAGGAATTGAAAGAGCAGATAGAATAGAAAAGAAAAAAAAAACTTTATTCTGCGGCAATGTCTCGAACATGAAGGGACGACATAGACAAATTGGGCGAATCGAGATATGTTACCTTAGCTTGAGACATCTGGGAACGATAGCTTGAACCGTTCTAAATCCATGAGAAGTAGATAGTATGGCTACATTTAAAATAATCTTTGAAACAACTTATCGATCTTATTAGTACAGTCATGTAAATGTTGTTGAAACCATTTTCACATACAAACTCAAAATACAAGAAACTGCTTGTCATTTCCGACAGCTACAGTTTACTTGACAAGCATTCAAAGCTCCTAATAAATTACAAATAATTATTTACATGACAACAATTAGACCCATTTGGACTTACGGAGTTGAGTTTTAGGTCTCCTCTAAACCTTCTAATCCAAAATCCTCAATACTCCTTAGTTTGTTGTTTGTTAGAAACAACATATTCATAAAGGTCTTAATGTTCCATATGTTGCTAATTTGCCCCAAACCAGATACCTATCCTTTATAGTGAACTCCATGCCCACTTGAATGTAATAGTCTCCCAATTTGCTTCACACTCAGTCCCCGATGATATTTTGAGGCGTCATAGAAGATGGCCGAAAGACTTTCCTATGTTGAACTTTCATTGAAGTTCTACTAGTGAGTAGTTCTTTACATGTTATTGACATATACAGTTGTAAATATCATTAACTAGTTTTTAAAAAAATATATATTTATTTCAAAGTCGAAAAAAAAGAAAAAGTTTATTCTGAAAACCTATATCAAGTTTGTTTATAAAAGTGGGAATTTCAGCTTAGAGTTCTAAAAATATTTTAACCCAGGAATCCCAGCTTAAGCAATTATAACTTTGTTTTATATTGCTTGTGAGTTGGATGTTGCTGCGTTGCAACCCATAACTTACAGGAGACAAAGTTGCTATACAACTGCATCCAGAGTTGAGAGGAACATAGCACTAGTCCCCAAAGCGATTGGATAAATCTGCGCAGTGGATGGAAGGAAGGGGAAGAGCGAACGGATGAGGTAATGAAATAACTTTATGTTTACCCTTCCCTGTTTATTGATTCCACTTAAAACGGGCCCGGGAGGGGGAGGACAATGAAGGCCGGGGTAATAAATCTAATGGCTGGGGGGGGGGGGGGTAGAGGGGGACTCCTTCCCACATTACCTCATTGTTGCAGTAATTAATGGAGTGGCGCCGCTCTAAGATTGAGACGATCTGTTTGCCAAATGGAATCCCTTCAGCAACTCTTTACATCTAATTCCGACACGCGGTGCCCTTTCTAGAAACTTTAACCCAGGCCTTCTAACCGGCGACCGTGTCTATAAACCACTCAGCTCAAATTGCTTGTCTCCCCAGCGGTCGAGACTTCTTCCATTTATCCTCCTCTCAAATCGTTTTCTACGAGCTATTTTATTGGTCAACTATTCTCTTACGCTCAATTTCACGCTTTAAACGCTGCGAAGTTGTAATTAAATTACTATTATAATTTTCAAAGAACAGGTGTACCTTGGATTTATCTATTGAATCTATTGAAGACCGAGTATACTGTTTCTTAAAAATAAGTGCAAGAAAAAATATCTAAAGTGGCTCATCTCTTTATTTAAGGTTGCAACTAAGCAGCACCGTTTCAAATTTGGCTGAGATACTTAACTGTTAGCAGACCTTCAGAGTAATTCTTCTCCTCAATAGATTGGTATCCTGTTGGATAACCCGTCCTACCTAATCTACTTACAATATAAAAAAAAATCACTCTTTCGATGTAAGAGAATATAACGTGGTACAATCTTTGCATAGCTTCACTATGCAATATAATTGAATTTTCAATCATTTCTATACTAAGAACTGTACTTCTACAATCCTACACAATTCTAAAATCCTACACAATTTTAAAGGTAAAAAAAAAAATATTGTTGATTTCGACAAAATTAAGTTTCTACATGTTTTTTTAAAATGAGGAATCTGAAAATAACATCAGTTTTTAGTTAAAAAAAATTTTCCTCACCTATATATTATATAAATAAGACTAATATAAAATGATCTTTTTCTATTATTATTTTAGTTTTTAGACAATAAATTTCAAATAAGACCATTTAAAAAATGTATACATTTTTTTTAAACCAAAACCTGATATTAATTTTAGATTATTCATCAATCTTAGGATTTCTATGCAATTTGAAATAAAAATATGTCATTTTAAGACGTTTTATTTATATAATATAGGTGAGGAAATTTTTTAACTAAAAACTGATATTATTTTCAGATTCCTCATCTCAAAGAACATGTAGAAACTTGATTTTGTCGAAATCAAAAATAATTTTTTTTTACCTTTAAAATTGTGTAGGATTTTAGAAGGCAAGGGGCTGTCAATTTCTGAAAAAATGTAAATAATTTGCGCTATCTCACATATTTCGCAACCGATTAAGACAAAATTTTAAGGTCATCTAGAAGCCTTAAAACTGCATAGTTTAGACCAAATCCGGAGGTTGTAGGATTTCCCCTTATTGAAATATCTCAAGTTATAGCTGACCTTGGATTTTTTCATTCACATCAGTTTTTGTCCACTAAACTCGGGAGTAAATCCAATGTTATAGGCATGTATAAAAAGCAGAATGTATGCTGATTCTAGTGATGCTATTACTATTGCAATCAGTTGAACACAGAAGTTGTTATGGCCGGTAGAAAATGTTGGTGAAATCTCAACTTCAAAATTTTAACCTCCTCGAAAGGTTAAAAAATCAATATTTTTTGATTTTGATAAAATTAGACATATAAGGGTTTTATGGTGTGTTAAATCGAGATTTGAGGTCAGTTTTTCATAAAAAAAAAAGTTTCCACTGATTTACAGCGGATTTCCTTGGCATTTTGTCATTTTTTTAGAGTTTTTGAGCACCCTAAAGGCGGGTGGTGTCTTGAGCATAACGGAAGTATTTTTATATCAAATACCTTACATAACTTCAATTAAACGTGAAAGAATCATTTCTCTATCTTGACTGAGAGCTGAAAAAAAAAAAAAAATTTGATTTTCATATTTAATTTTTTTTCTTGGCTCCTGATGCCCATTGGCGGCTATAACTCTAGTTTTGCACTATTATAGGTCCCTACTACCCACATATAAATCGGTATTCAAATCTGTGAGTTACAACTGCAAACGTCCCCTTGTTAGTATTTTTTTTATTTAAACGTTTTACTTGTTAGTCTTGACATATACAACAGAAATAACAAAAGATAAAATAAACGATATGATTTAATATACATTCCTCATCATCATCATAATCGAGATTCCCGAATACCGCTAACCAGTGTGGGATGAAAGGATGACATTTTGTCTGGACGATGATTAACGTTGTTGGACCAACACTCTTCCATTTTAGTTCACACTTCGTTTCAGGAACGCCTCTCGAACCCTCTCATGTGATGTATTAAAAATCATTTCATGTAATGAGGAGAATCTGAGTGTCTTATTTTATTTTAAAGAGTTTTTTGTTTTGTTTTTTAAATTGATTTTTTCCAATTTTCCTTTTCCTTCAGGAAACTGATATTCCTGTCCTGGTATTTTCACTTTTTCCTGGGGCAATACTTCTATTTTGTATGTATTAACTTTTAAAATTTCATGATTGAATTTACCCGAACAAAGTTTTAATCATAGTCCAGCAAATGAACAATAGATGTCAAGAGAATGTGGACTTATCTGTGGATAAGGCATTGGACTGGATAAATCCTGGACTCGAATCAGATTTTAGCTAAGAGGAGAAAATTTATTTTCTATAATATAGCGATGGGAGCGGAGTAGCTCAGGTAAGGCACTGAACTGGTATGTTTCGGAGCCCGAGTCCGAGACCGGCTGAAGGCAGAAAAATTTAAACTCTGTTTCTTCGGCCGTAGATCGACTTCGAGTTCTGGAGACCTGTGGCACACACAACCTTTGTATAGTGGGGTACCTTTAATTGGGAGAAAAACCTGGTAGTTGAGCGTAGTTGCTGACTGAAATACTTCCTTACCAAGTGAAGCTAAGACCCTTCGTAACGGTAAGGTTGTTTATTTATTTATTTTTTATTTTTCTATATTTTCAGGGAAATGACTTTGATATTAGCATACCTTCCTGGGGCACGCACAACCTACGAAGTGGGTACCTAGAAAATGAAATCTTATTCCCTCCAAGATTTTTCTAATTTTTGTAGATTGAACTGTGACCCTTGCATTGGTCTTTTTGTCCAGCTACTAAGGAATGAGAATATTATAACTCGGGTTAAAAAATATATAAATGTTTCATCCGCATCATTATGTTTCACATTAGAGAAAATACCGAAGGGGTCAGTGTTATGAGAATTTGACATTTAAGGAGATGATGAATAAGCTGAGGAGAAATCCGACCTTGTGCCCGACCGGTAATAATAAGGTCGCCCAACCTGATTACTATCCGACAGCGGTTGTATCCTTCACGACCCCACAGCACTCGTTCTTCAGTCAACAAATTAAGGAAAACCCTTTTGGTTGTCCGAGGCACAAAGTATCGTGTGTCCAAGGGGCTCAGCGATAAATATTGAAGATGTATTAAGCAGCGGAGCGACATACTGTTACTTTCAAACGACGCCGACTTCAAGATTTAAATACATTACCATTCTTTCTTTTCTTACTTTTTTTTTTTGTTTTGTTTAGTCGCCAGACCTAAAAAATCCACATCCCAATTAACACATAGCCTTTGTCTTTAGGTGCCAATTACTGAATTCTTGTTCTTGATTGAAAGCTTTCCAGATCCACCATCTTTGCCTGTGTTGTTTATTTATCTTTTTTTAAATTTTGCTATTTAATTATTTATTTTATTTCAATAGCTATGTTAAATGTTCTTCTCTTGTAATATTCTGAGTGTTTGTAGCATTTTTAAATCTGTAACAATGTAGATCATCGTTGAACGTGGATTCACCTCGACACAGTTCTAAACAAACTGAAAATTCTGAAAATTGAATTCATTATACAAATATATTTTTCATTATAAAGAATCAGTAATTAATTTTTAATATAATCATATTTAAATTAGATTGCCATATTTTATTTATGAAATTAGAGAAATCTGTGTTGACATATTACAATATTTATGCCTTGTTAAAAAACTGTAATTTTTAAAAATAGAATTAGATTTCATATGAATTGAAACACTGTTATTGTTAATTTATAAGAATATTTGTATATCATTTTTTTTTTTCTTCCTTTCAATATTTTTAGTATTACTTTATTAACTTATAAATCCTTTCGATTAGTTATTGGATTACATTATAATTCTTCATAAGTCAATTTTCATTCATATATTATCCTAAAAAAATATTGTATAATATATAAAGTTAAGCATGTTTGTATAAAAATGTCGGGAGAATTCATGTTCGAGAGAAACACAGCAATATAAAAAAAAACTGAAGGGCCATAATCTATAGAAACCACGAATTCATCGATTAAATATTTACTGACAAAGTAAATTATTAACCCAATTAAAATATATAATTAAGAAATAAATCACAACAAAAACAATAATTTGTAATATATTAAGAAGAAAATAAACTTTGTTAACAGCGTCTTTGTGGAAGCGTTGAAGGAATATAGGCTCTTGACTAGGATAGAAAAATACATTTCCTATAAGAATAGGAACCACTGCCGATCCATTTAAGGTTTTAGAAATGTGTAAAACATAGATCATTAGACCACATCATAGGGATTCTGTTAATGTCTATTATGGTAAATAAAATATTTAATGAGTGTAAGGTCTTAAAATAAAAGTATATTGTCTTAATTCTTCCTGTTAATATTATTTTTTCAATGCCACATTATCCATAACTAACTACATTTTTAACTATTTACAACATGTAGAAAGATATGTTTACCCAATTCATACATGATGGGGCTCAACCTGTTAACTGGTTCGTACATAGTGCTGACCACAATGTCTCCGAAGAGTGTAAGAATGAGGCATCTTCGCCGATGGTTTACTGCAAACTGATGGGGTTTTTTAAAAATATGTATTGAAAAAAAAAATGTTTTTGACTCTCCTAAAGTGTAAATCATTCAGCATTACAAAAAAATAAGTAAAGAAAGAAAAAAAATTGATTTTTCATAATTTTTATTAGAGAGAACTATATAAAAACTAGGATAAACATGCAATATATATTTTATATTGTATAAAATAATTCAAAGTTTAGGTGTCTGTAATAATTTAATTATTGAGTTATAAGTTTAAACGTTAAAAAATTGATCATAATTTCAGAACAAGTCAGAAATAAATTACAAAAGTTATTTATTAGTTTTTATTATTATCAATTAAAACATTTAATGTTACCTATAAAGTTTTATTAAAATAATACTGTAGAAGTTCATAGCTGTGAAATGAAATTTTCTGTGCCTTTCATTGAAGATACTCAGTTGTTTCTCCTGTTTAAAAACCAGTATAATTTAACTTCTTTAATTAAGTTGGTAGTACATAAAGTTAGGAGGGTTGTTAGGGGAACGACTACCCCTACATCAGAGTTCTGACGAGGACCGAAAGAGAGCAGACATATAGAACGTTATCCCCCCCCCCCCCCCCCCGGGTAAATCCTTAAAACCCTTCTAAATATTCATTACATAATTTCATTAAGGTAAATATTTGTTCTCCCCTGGGCCCCCCTCCCATCCAATTCGACTGGGAAACATGAAAATTCAAGAAGGTAGGAGTGAGAATAATTAATTTAAGCCGATATTCCTCGAACCCTTTAGAAAAGATGAAACGGTTTTCACCATTTATATTTCATCGAAACAAAAATTCATCTTGTAGCTGGTATTCGTTATATTAGAAATTTCTTACGTTAGTTAATTATAATTAAGTAAATTAGAGAATTATAATATTTTATTAAACAGAAAAAAAAAAGGTTATCAGCTTGATATTTTATATTATGATCCATTTATGTTTAATGAAATACAATCGATCAAATTCTTAGTCAAATTTAAGTTTTTATTTCACTTACATAATCTGCTTCACACGCAATTGACATGTTATTGTGAACGTTGTAATCGCAGTTATTAGATGTATTTAAAAAAAAAATGTTTGTTTCTTTTATCTATTTGTTAAAATTTACAACTGTTCATCAAGTAAATGTATTGATAACGAATACAATAACATTTCAAGACTTGTTATCTACACAATAGTAGCACTTCAATAAAAATTCTACACTAGGTCTCTAGGCCATCTTCGTCTAAGACGCCTCGGAGGATTATCAGAAATGAAGTGGAAAGCCAGTTGAGACACTAACGGATTCGAGTGGTTATGGAGTTTACTATGAAAGGACAGGTATCTGTTTTGGGCTAAATCAGCAACATGTGGAGCATTACGAACTGTATGTATAAGTTTATTGGTGACAAAGTAAAGAGCATTGAGGATTTTTCGAAGGATTTTGGATTATAAGGGCTGGATACGAGATGAATTGGATGGTTTTGTGGAGCCCCAAAGCTCAACTCCGTACGTCCAAATAGGTCTAATCACCAGTGAATTAACTGGGTGCTTTGAACGTTTGTCTATAAATGTTGAAGTGGTCTGTAACGACGGGCGGTTTCTTGTCGTTTTAGTCTTGCGTTTCAATAAATAGATAAATAAAAAACAAGTATACAATGATTTATAACAACAAATAATGGTTAAAGTACATCTTATAAATTTTTTGGGCGCAAATTATTAAAAGATGTATATTCGAAGGCAAGTAGCCATCTTCTTTTCAGACCTCTCTTTTTAGGAATCGAATGAAAAATAATGTAAATAACAAGTGGATCTAAGTGGGTATCGATTTATAATACAGGATAAAAAAATATATTTTTTGATGTTTTTTTTTTAAACTATTTATTGGTATGTACTACTATATAAATTATACATAATGAGTAGATTTAAGGAAAATTATTACTGTGACATGTCAATAAAATTTAAAGTACTACTAACTAGAGGAAATTGTCTAAGTGGGTCTAATTACTGTCATGTAAATAAGTCTTTTGTAATTTATTGGCAGCTTTGAACGCTTGTCTAGTAAATGTATGAGTAATCGGAAATAGCGAGTAGTTTCTTGTATTTTAAATCTGGTATGTGTTTTGATGCTTAATAATAATTTTTATACATACAATTTCCTAATTCCTTAGAGAGTTACTTATATTTTGAATGGTGTCAAAACAGTACACGGGATGAAGAATGAAACTTTATCATGTAGAAAATACTCTAATTTTTATCATGTAAAAGGAGAGTAAAAAAAGAGAATATTTGAATAAAAAATTATAAATGATGTTCGACACAATTTCTTGAACTAAGAGGAGTGGGCTTGTTGAGCTGAGACCTCATCACGCTAAAAGTGGTAGAAGAAGAGACAGAACTTATTTTTCTTCAAAATTCTCAACATCAGGATTCTTAAAACAGCACAAAAACTCTTGAATTTGACTTTTTAACTTTATTGATTCCTTTTCATATTATATAGTTAATCCAAATATTCCTTCAGTTCGATTATTGCAGTATTCTAAAATTGGTGGAGGGACTGTGCTAATGTGGGTACCCTCACATTGTGGCTTCACATCTGCGGAAATGAAGCTGCAGACAGTGCAGCAAATCTCGCGAGACTGAACCAAACAGGAACCATTATTGCAGACATTACAACAACTTTTGACTTAAAAACATCCTGTAGAAAAAAATTACTCCATCACCGGAAAACAAAATGGAACCAAATACGCAGCAAACTTCAAAAAATTAAACAAGACACCCGACCCTGGACAACATCTTGTAGAAAATCAAGAATAGAGGAAATAATCTCGACGAGACTAAGAATAGGACATTCAGCTTGCACCCACGGTTACTTGATGAGGAGCCTAGAACCACCGATTTGTACAACATGCATGACAACACTGACATTGAAACACATTGTAACAGCATGTACACTATACTCTGAGGCCAGAACAAAGTACAATATACCCTCAGGTATAGATAAAGCACTGGAAGACACAACAAAACATTTTTGAATTTCTAAAATTTTCTAAATTGTTCGACAAAATCTAATATGTATATTGAGCCGCTAATGACTCATGTGAGTAGATGCGGAATGTAATAAAATAAAAATAAAATTTATAGAATTATTGAGTAAGAAATTTGTTTTACTTGTCTTATTAATGATCCTTTAAATATATTCTTAATTTTTTTTTAATTACACTTCATAGAATGATTTTCTTTGTTACATCTCTAATAATATTTTTTTTTAAATTATCCCTACATCAGGGTAACATTAAGAAATTGATTACGCAACCTGGAATCCACAAATAAATGTAGAAAAACAAACTGATGTCCTTGTATTAATGCAGCATGGAGTCAGAAACCTTTGACATTTCCTAAGTTGCATTTGCATCAGATCTGATAAATATACCTTAATGCAAAATTATTAAGCAACCTTTCCCCCTGAAATCATGGTTTCGCAGTTTGAAATAATACATGCATTATCGACTATTCCTAATCAATTTCACACAGATTTCTCGATAAATCTAACTTAAGCGATATTTATTCATAATAGAACATTGCCATAAATCAAAATTTACTATCGCATTGCCAGTTCTTTGCGTTGCTTCTTTACGTTTATGAAACATCGACACCAAATCGTAACAAGATCTCAACCATGAGTGTCTAATCTAAAATAAGTAATAAAAAAACAATCGATGTAAATCAGAACTATTAATTATAGATAATTTAATCTTCAATTTCGTAATGTTCTTCATTTTTAAAAATACAAGGCTAGGCAAAATTTATTTATTTATATAGGTCTATGGGAACTACACTTCAAAGAAAAGAACAACATACTGTTTAAACAAACCTATGTAATGTCTCCATTAACATACAATGAGGAATCTTAGCATCGTAAATGGAATTAAAGAAAAATACATTTAAATATTAATATCCGTGTCTCAATAAAAGCCACTCGATGATATCTTTTTCCATAAGCTAATTTCAGAATTACCTACAAAATCAATGTATACAATTACTCTAGCAGATATATGTATATATCTTAAAGATCCTCTGTTGTATTTATAACTAAAGTAATCAAAAGTGTTATTTAAAACATGGAATAAACACTTATAGTTATATTTAATCACTTAGTCAAATGTTAGGATGCCCTCATATTTAACCTTTATCGAGTTCTAAGAATCGACTTCAGATTCTCGATTTTCGAAATCGAATCTTTTTTTGGTGGAATCCAGAATCTATAATTAAAATTAAAGTGAAGTTCTATCAGAGTGTAGTTGCTTCACAAGCAATTGCCACTTTATAATATATGACATTAATATAACGTAATCCAGAGTTGGGCAAAATTTAATCATAGCTAAAAAATAATCAAAATTTAATCATGGCTATTTGACAACTAATTTCCTGGAATCAATCACATAATTTAATAATGATTAAATTTTTCAGTCAAATATAGTTCACTGAAAAATCGACTGAAATATTTAATTATTAAATTAAGTGATTGATTCCAGGGAATTAGTTGTAAAATAACTATGATTACATTTTGATTATTTTTTAGCTATAATTAAATTTTGCTCAACTCTAATGTAATCACATTAACTAAGATGTATTTTTTTATTATTATTTTTTTTTATTACAGTTTTAAATTTCAATAAAAGACTAAAGCGACAAGAAACTGCTCGTCGTTACAGACTACTTCAACATTTACTAGACAAACGATCAAACCTCCCAATTCATTACAAAAGACTTATTTACATGACTGTTATTAGACCTATTTGGACGTACGGAGTTGAGCTTTGGGGCTCCACTAAACCATCCAATTCATCTCGTATCCAATCCTTACAATTCAAAATCCTTCGTAAAATCCTAAATGCTCCTTACTTTATCACCAATAAACTTATCCATAAAGGTCTTAATGTTCCATATGTTGCTGATTTAGCCAACACCAGATACCTATCCTTTCATAGTCAGCTCCATAATCACTCAAATCCACTAGTCTCCCAACTTGCTTCCTCCTCCATCCCTGATAATCCTCCCGCGTCTGGAAAGAAGATGACCTAGAGACCTTTTAGTGTAGATTTTATCGAAGTGCTACTAGTGAGTAGTTCTTCACAAGTCGTTTACATGCCATTGTATTCACTGTCAACACATTTACTTGTTGTATATTATTCTGTACTGTTGTAAAAATCAATAAATAAAAAAAAATTCTATAAATAGATAAATAAAAAAATAAATAGATTCAACACATCTCTAGTTTCATAAATCTTAAGTTTTTATATTACAAACCTCTATCTTAAGTTTTTTAGGTGATGTGTAGCATCTACAACCTCATTTGTTCGTTAAAAATAATTCTTTCTGGAAGTATAGTCCAACAAATTTTATTTTTTTACAATTTTTGATAACCTATTAAACATTTCAGGTTAGAGACCCCTAAATAGTTCTTATACTTACTATCAAATATTATGATAGTATGTATGTAAAAATCATAAAATTTAATATTTTTTAAACCGTTACAAATCTTAACACACCATAGTTTTCATAGTTACTCTGTTGATACAGTTACTTTAATATTTACACATTTAGTTAGCTTTTTTAACATTTCTTTGAAGAAATAGTTTTTTTTACTATTTTTATATTTGACATTATTAAAAGGTAAATATAATGGAGACAGAAATCGCTCATTTTGACCTGTTTGACATAGCTAAGCCATTAGTTCCGTGTGAGATAAGGTATTACCGCTTTCGTCACGCCAAGTTTTATTGCTAAAAAAAAAACCGAGCCATGCACCTAATCTTTTATTCTTCTGCATTCGAAAGACTCACTCCTTAATTTTTTTCTTGTTTTACTTTATGTTAAGGTTCACGTTTCATAACTTTCTTTTATATCTACTGTCTAGGTATTATGTATTTATAATTTATTTAATATGCATCATAAATTTTTTTTAGATAATTTAGAGACACTTAATATAATGTTTATCATTTTAGTTCAGTAGCATATTGACTTACACTCATTATCAATAGAGTAATATATTTACGCAAAAGATTGAATATTTTATGTACATTATATGTCCATACTTTTAGAAGAAATAGTCACATCAAATATTTATTACAGTAATTGCTTATATTATAATTATAAATTTTTATGTATGTATCTGTATTTCTTTTCTTTTTTTTTCACGCCCAAAATAATATCAACGACCGTGAAGGGTTCTGAACTAACTATAATATTGTCTTCTTTTGCTTGCCTTATTCTTCCTCTCTTCGACCTTTTATAGAAAGAGCTATTGATTTAAACAAACCATAATATGATGGAACAATATCTGGTGTATACGCAAAATTAGACCTTCACTCCTTGAAGTTTCGATAATTTTTCCACAACGATGTGCTGGAGCATTTTAGTGCTGCAAAATGTTGCTTAGTTCCTACTGACTTAAAGCCTGGTACTTTATTCTCGTAACTGCATTCACTCAGTCTAGCAATTCACTGTAAAGTTATGAATCCACCAAAGAATCCCAAACCGATCAACCGAACAAAAGTACAACAGTATCTTGATCGATAACTGACTATCCTTCTATGGCACACATTTCTTCGGCTCCAGCCTTTGTTCCGATGATTTTTACTAGGATAAGTCGAGAAAGATGTGCAGGGGCGTTGTGCTGGAAAATAACTTAGTTTACGTTGAACAAAGCAAAGGGTACTTAGCACTCAAATCAACATAAGCTATGTCTAGCTGTTCATCGTAAAGGTTTGAGTCCGCTGTCAGACTAAACTAAAAAATGTAGAGCACCTTTAAAGAAGTACCAACAAAAACAGTGCATCACTTTCTTTCCTAACTGACCCAAAAGAACCACAGTTCAGCAGTATTTCGATTAATAACTAACTCTCCTTTTTCCACGAATCTTCGTCGGCTGCCATTGTGCATAAACCTTTTTATTGTTTTATTTTTCCTTCTGCCATTGCGTTTTGAAAATGTAAATGACGCCATAAAGACAAATCAAACCACAAGGAAATAATGGATTACTCAATTAGTAAACTAGTAGGAAAAAACACTCTTATAGGATTAGTTCTGAAAGTTGGAATCATGGGGTGCGTTCATGCACAAGGACTTTTCTAGCAACATGTTAATATTTGTCAAAATAAAAGTTAGAATAAAACATAAATAGAAGTTAAATAATGATTGTTGAATTTGCAGTTTCTCAAGGATATTTTAAAAAACAAGTATTTAACATTGATCTAACATGAAAACAAACCCATTAGGTATTTTACCTCACATTGCTGTGCCACAAATATAATTTAACAATACCTTGTTTGACTCCAGTTGTAATTCATCACTTCATTATCTGCAGTGTAATCTTTGATTCGAAACCTAGCATTTTACACGTTCGGGTCTCGAGGCGATTGTATCTTTTCGAAACGAGCTGTACTGGCTAAGGAAACGGGGGACTGTGGAAAGATTGTAATAAGAAGGGAAATTGCCAGGGCAGGGTGGGTTGGAGTTGCATGTCGTGCGGTTGATTGTGGAATATTTACCCAGCAGAGAACTGTTGGCAGGCCTGTAACCAAAAAACTTTTCCAATTGCCCACAGATTGGTCTTGATTAAATAGGAGACCACGTGACCTAGCCGAGCCAATAAAATCCCTTCGACCCCACACAAACACTTCTCACCTGGTTCTCCCTAGCTCCTGGTTCTCAGGGTTTAATTTCATTCCGTTTCATCACTATTTTCTCTTGCTTCTTTGCATCGTATCCTTTCATTTATTAAAGATTTCGAAACTATATTTATAATTTGATAAGAATTTCTCTTTTCCTTATAGGTTTATTATAGTAAGTATAAATTCGGCCAAAATTTTCATAGAATTAAATAAACCTTGCTCCCTTTTTTTTAAGCATATTTTGAAATAAACGTATACATTTAAAATTTTTCATATATTTTTTAACAATAATATCTAGTTCTAAAATTTCGAAAAATGTTTTCATATGTTTATCAAACTTATGTAACTTTTTTGTGAAATCGAATGTAATTAATCATATCATTAATAACCGATTTGGTCAACGCATATTGAATCACTAACCTCATTCTTTGATAATTCAATATAAGTAAGAAGTAAGCATCTTTGCTCCACTTATTTATTGAGTATACACGAATAATTTTAGTAAATATTTACGAATTTTTTAGTTTTTTTTTTTTTTTTTTTTTTTTTTTTTTTTTTTTTTTTTTTTTTTTTTTTTTTTTTTTTTTTTTTTTTTTTTTTTTTTTTTTTGTATTTTTTTTGCATGCATTAACTTTAATAATTTAATCTTATTAATTCAGAAATTATGATATAAAACAGTCATTTTCCTGTAAAGTTTTAAAGAAACTCGTTTGACTTATGAGTGAAATCAAGAAAATGTTTATCAGCTGAAAGTTTATGTAAATTCATATTTTATTAATCTTTACATAATTCTATTCGCGATTATTCATTTCTTTAATGGTAGATGCATGGCAAAAAAATATTTAGAAACTAAAATATAAATCAAATAAAAATATTTATCTACCTTTTCAAGAAACGCCGATTTCTGTTGGTTTTAAACTTCATTTACTTATGTATTTATATATATATATATATATTTAATATCATCTGTTTCAAATTTTAAGTTTTCTTTTTTTTTTAGGGACTAATCTTTTTGGAGTTGAGAATCGAAGACGCAAAACAAGGTAAGACTTTTCGTATTTTATTTTTCAATTTTTATGCAATTACATTTTTTTTTTTTTTTTAATCTCTGAAATTTCATCTCTCATATTTTGAGTAATTTTTTAAGTATTTTATTTCTACAAACTTGTTATAAATATAACGTTCACATTTTATAATTAGTAATTTTAATACTTAATTTTACCTTTAAAAAAAAAATTCTACTTTAATTATATATTGTATTTGAAATAGCTAGAGCTATTTGGAATAAGTTCATGGATTAATAGCCAGATATATCTTGAGCAGTTCCCTCACGAAGGTCAGGTCCTACAACATTAACCTTCACTCATTAATCGTAATAAAAAAAAGGAATGAGCAGGAATTGAAAAAACTCATTCCATACTCTCATCGAAATGAAATGGAAATTACTTTTTAATTTTTATTTTTTTTGCTAGCCGATCGGAGTGGTATGTAATCTGTGTCCGGATAAGATGGGGAATTATTTCTTATAAATAGGACGATTATGTCATGAAGGGACCGTGATTATGGCTGTTTCATTATCATGAATTATACCAATCTATTTTTTTTTTTCATACTTATAAGTTCATGAATTTTCTTTTCGAAAACTCTTTTATGTTTTAATGCCTAATTAGTAGTTAATTATTATTTTAAATAACTGTCTCGATAAATGTTAGGCGCTTAAATTAAATGTTAGCCCAGAGCAGAGAAGAACTATTTACTCATGAATCGATTAGTGATTATTCACCCAATAAGATAGCTATTTTTTATAATTATTGAATTCCTAGTTATGTTCTAATTGTTCTTGTTTAGATTCTCAAGAACGGAATATTTTCTCATAGACGAGCAACTGAAAAACTCAATGTTAATGCGTTTAAATCTGTGATAATGACTAGGATATTTATAAATAATAACGTAGAAAATAAAAAAAATAAAATAAAAAAAAAAAACTACTACAAAAACAAATTATTTTATTTAAATACAGAACCACTTATCCAGTTTCTTTTAAACAGAAAATTTACATTCTGTTTCTTTGGCCAGGATTCGGAGCCTGGAAACCCTCCTGGGACATAACACAGAATCTATAAATTGGGTATTCTTCATGTTTTGTAGCGGTACAGATTTTTTTATTAATTTTTTTTATTTTTTTATGAAGATATATCTAGTATTTATCAAAACAATGTCAGAAAGGAATCAAATTTATGTCATATTTGTTCCTGCATTAAGAGTTTGCGATAATAAACAATAAATAAAATAAACTATATATTTTAAGTTTAGTTTTTATTCGTTTTGTATGAAATTTATCTTTGACGGCTAATTGAGCCACTATAGATTTTTAATAGTTAATTAGTTCAGGTCTCACGGTCCCATACTTCCCGACAATAGCCTACTTAAAACAATGTGTTTATTGTTGAGTTTAGTTTTGTCATGGACATTAAATCTAATAATAAAGAAAAAGAAAGGATAATAATTTGTGTTTAATAGCCATTTCGTGTATAATAGCTACATTCATTAATTTCCACAGTCTTATGATAACGAGCTCTATTTTAATTTTGTTTCGAGAAGCCATTTGCGTTTTATTGCTCTAGTTTTAACTGCGATTTTCTACACCTGAACTAAATTGCTTGCACTTAAAATTTTAATAAGATAAAATGAAATTATAAAGTTACATTTTACATGTATTCAGAAGTTTAGCTGAATTTAATGGCATTCCTGGTATTATTATAAAATATAGTCGATAGAGATGTACTGGAAGTGGAAACATTCAAGGAAATTTTCATTTTCTTTTTTTTTCTGTGCCAAGGATTCTCCTAATAAGTTGTATTCGTCTCGAGTATGAATACAGTTGTATTTACACGTATCGATTGTGAATACAGCTGTATTCACAATTTATACGTATGGATACAACTATTTATATTTACACATGACAATATTTGTATTCACATTCTCAGAGAATAATCTGTGTGAATATAGTCATATTCGTATTTACGGATATAAATATGCCCAACACTGGGCCTAATAGAATACATCGGTGAACGAATGTTACAAAACAAGCGTTTTTTCATATTCGTTAGTTTTATATTGTCTACGATATAACAGAAATTGACATCACTTTTAAGATGGATTTATTCCTTCCTTCAACGTACTTCCTAATTATCCGTTCCTATCTTAGTGATAGAACTTTCCAAGTAAACCATAAATTTTCCTATTCTCCTCTCTTTACCTAATCTGCCGGTGTTCCTCAAGGTAGTATCCTAGGCCTCATCCTCTTATCCCAACATCCTACCACTGTCCTCACCACTTCTACTGATGACACATGTTTATTATCAGTAAACAATGATCCCTTTATTGCCTCCCAAACACTCCAATCCCATATCCTAAACATTCAAGAATGGTGTCAAAAATGGAGAATCGAAATGAACCCAAACAAATCTCACCAAATAACCTTTACCCTTCGTCGTAAACCCACGACTTCCTGTCCAATAGTATCCTTCAATGATATTTCACTAATCCCTGTTGAACAGATCCGCTACCTAGGACTCCACTTGGACAAACGTCTTACTTGGAATCCACATACAAGACTAAAACGACAAAAAACTGCTCGTTGCTACAGACTTCTTCAACATTTACTAGACAAACGATCAAATCTCCCAACTCATTACAAAAGACTTATTTACATGACTGTTATTAGACCTATTTGGACGTACTACTAAACCATCCAATTCATCTCGTATCCAATCCTTACAATCCAAAATCCTTCGAAAAATCCTAAATGCCTCTTACTTTGTCACTAATAAACTTATCCATACAGATCTTAATGTTCCACATCCCAAACCAGATACCTATCCTTTCATAATAAGCTCTATAACCACTCAGATCCATTAGTTTCTCAACTTGCTTCCCACTCCATTCCTGATAATCCTCCAAGGCGTCTGAAGAGAAGAAGGCCTAGAGATCTTCTAGTGTATAATTTTATTGAAGTGCTACTGATGAGTAGTTCTTTTTTCAAGTCATTTTTTACATGTCATTGTAATCGTCATCAGCTCATTTAGATGGATTTTGATGTACATATTTTTTGTATAGTTGAAAAATTTCAATAAATTGACAATATAGGGTTAAAAATAATATACGATATATATATATATATATATATATATATAAAAAAAATAAGAAGATGGATTTAGTGTTTTATATAATAATAATTTTCTTATTTCCACTTCTCTGATGTAAGAGAAATTTTTATTGTCCTTATTGTTTGAACATGAAACAAAACTAACTCAAGCCAGTCAACTTATAAGCAACAATATAGGGTTAAAAATAAAATTACAACGATGCAGCATGTCCCCCGTTTTGAACTCTACGAAATTCTCCCTGATTAAATTTACTTAAACCAATTTTATAAGGTTTTGTTACATTTTTTTTTATTAATATCGAGATAAATATATTTAAAAAATATCGAGACTGTCAAATGAAAATATAGATGTTTATACATATTGTGAATCAATACTCATCCCAAATTAAGAAACATAGTATCTCTCTAAATTACTGAAACCATATTTGAAGTTAAAATGCCAACATCCTCCTTAAGAGAGAACGTACACTTGGGATTGTCTTTTCATAATATTTGATTTAGATTTCAGCACGAGTTCCTTTTATCTTCTTTAGGAGGTTAAGCAAATAAAGGATCTATTGCTTAATTGACTCTGAGATTAGATACCTTTGTTAGCGAACGCTGCTAAGGTTAAGAATGATTGAAGAACGAAGGTAAAAGTTGTTAGTAAACGTCAATTTTTTTTAGCGAAATTATCGCTTCCCGGAAGCCTATCTTCCTTTTGATTGATCGTTTGCAATGAAATATTGATAAAATTATTATCCTCAATCAATCAATACTAGTTTGTAAATAATAAAATTTTTTAAGTGTTTGCGTACTGATTATGTTGAGATGAAATAGCTGTTGGTTGGGGTTACTTATATTTTTTTTGTATTATTTTTTTAAAAAGTCATTCTCTTTAATAACAAAAATTTTATTATATTCTATAATTTTGGTTTTGTGATCACATTGAATATTTCTGGTTTATTACTAATTATAAAAACATATACTGGGAGAATTAAATACTACTTCTATTGGAATTATTTTATTTGAAAACTAGTTTCGAATGTTTTTTTAAAATTATTTTATTAATAGAAATTTATAACTGTATTACAAAACACATCTATTAAATATGCGGTATAATACGAGAAATAATGACATGAATAAAACTTGTAGAGGAACTACCCATTGGTAGTACTCTAATGAATATTTACAAAAGAAGATCACGAGGCCATCTTCTTTTCAGACGCCTCGGAGGATTGCCAGGAATGGAATGGGAAGCAAGTTGTGCAACTCAGATATATGAGCAGTGAGTTTATTATGAAAGGTATCTGGTTCGTGCCAAATCAGCAACATATGGGATATTAAGGTCATTGTGGATCAATTCATTTGTGACAAAGTAAGGAGCATCTAGGATTTTTCGAAGGTTTTGGAGGAGTTTTGCGGGAAGAATTCTATGGTTTGTTGGATCCCCATAACTTATACCGTAAGTCCAAATAGGTCTGATAATCGTCATATAATGAGTTTTTGTAATGAATCGGGAGATTTGAACGTTTGTCAAGTAGGTGTTTGTAGTCGAAATCGACGTGCAGCTTCTTGTCTTTTCAATCTTGTATGAGGGTTCCAGGTAAGTCTCTTGTCCAGTAGTTTCGAATGTTAAAACCATTAGTTCTAAAACATAAAAAATTTTCAAAACATCAGGACTTTGTTAAATGGAATATATATAATAAAGTTATCAAAGATCTAAGACAAGAAATCAAATATATAGATATATAGAAGGATCAATACAATTAGGATTGATGAATTAATTGCCACTTCTATTGGGATTATTTTATTTGAAAACTAGTTTTGAATGCTGAAAATTCCTCTTCAGTTCTAAAACAAAAGTAGAAAATAGCCTAAAATTCTAGATTTTTGATTAAATGACCAAATAAACATTTCCAATAGCCCAATTTTAAATTTGTTTCCAATAGGAACGGAAAAATCCTATGAGTCATAAGGGGAATCCCATAGTATAGCCCAAACAACCTATCTGCCCCCTTCCCTTCCTCACGATGGTTATATTTCAGTTATCTCTTACATCTCCTGAGGTGAGTACTAATGTTTGGTTCCTTGTCTTACATTTTTTGAAAACTTTAGTGTATAATAATCCATGTAACATAGTGCTGATGTGTTGAAAATTTTCTATGTTTTAGAACTGAGGATGAATGTTTAGCATTCGAAACTAGTATTATAATAAAATAATCCCAATAGAAGTGGCAATTAATTTATCGATCCTAATTAAATATATTGGTATTCACCTGGGCAGGTCATACGGATTTCGGAAATATATCAAGAGGGGTTTTTCCCCCTGGGTTTTCCCTATGACTAATTTGATTTTTCCGTTTTTATTGGAAAAAAAATTAACGCTGGGTCTATTGGAAATGTTTATCTGGTCATTCAAACTAAAATCTGGATCGGTTTTAAATGATTTTATTATTTCTAATGATGCGTAAATATTTAATTTTTAGATAAAATAGAACAAAAATTGAATTAAAGAGGAATAATAAAATCGTCATTACTATTATATGTAATGCTGTATCTATTACTATTCGAATGAAGATTGAGAAGTCATCCTCATGATTGGCTGCAAGATTATTTTTTCAAGAAGGCCATATGTACTATTCGTTATGAATGTACGTTCTGTTATACGATATAGTGATGTTTAAAAATGCGACAGTGCTGTTATGAATGACAGGTAATATGGCCGTCCATTAGTCCTTTCATTTTTAATATTTATTAAAGTATACAAGTAAAAGTGACATAATGTGGGTTAATATACTAAATTATGTATGTTACTAACTGTAAGTTTTGGTATGAACATATAGATATTAATTTATAAGTGTGGGAAGTTTTATATGTTATAGTAATAGTATAAAACTATTAACTAATATTGTACTATTTTAATTTTTAATTGGTAATTTTTCTGAATTGAGAAAAATATTACTTAGTGAAAATGGTTTCTTCTCTAAAAATAAGAAAATGTGGTTCACTAATTTTAGTTACTTAAATAAATGTCTAGAAATTAACTATTTTAATTCAAATATTTTGACAAATTACTTCAAATTTGAATTTAAAAAACCGGTTCACCCAATGTAAGCAATATAAAATTAATTAAAGCCGAAACGGACACCGATACTGATAAGTGTAAAAATATCAGGATTTACATTTAATTACGAATGTTTACATTTTTGCCGGCAGATGACAACTCTAAATAAACTTCATTGAAAAAAAAAAGAGTAAATAAAATGGGTAAACATGATTAATAAAATGGTTAATCTGGAACCGTGAAAATGCGCAATCAGCGGATGATAAAAGGTGTTTCGGCCTGATTAGAGTCTGATTGAGGACTACGTTTTCGGAACGGCCCTCGGAGGGGAGAAGATGTTTTCAGGACGGCAGGACCTCACCTGTTGCCCGGCATTGTCCGCCACAGCCCAACAGATATGAATGGTTCCACGGCCTCTATGGATCTCCTCATCTAACGGATTTTTCTTTTATCTCCATCTTCTGTGTCCTTCCTCAGGAGGAACGTTGTCTGCCGATGTTTCCAGACCCTTCCAGTTTATTCAAAAAACTTTAGATTGACATGACCTTGCGTCCCGGAGATAATACTATCTTTTGGTCTTTTTTCAGTAATAGTAACAATGTCTAGACGACTATTGTTGTGAAGTGTTTTGTCATCCTATCTATTTTCAGCCAATGTACAAAGATAATCATTTCAGATCCGGGGGTACGAATGTCTTAGTTAACTCGGTTCGTACAGATATCGTATTTCTGTACGAACCGAGTTTATACTTCCTTATATCTAACCACCACTGAACTCAATTTAATTTAAATTGCATTTGTATTTGACCGATTGTAAAGAAATTACAAACTTCGTACAATAAGGAAAACATGTCACTCTTGCTATAATTAAACGAGGCACATATCAAAAGGCATGTTTTTGCTAGCCCTAATATCGGAGCCACACATCAGTTGTTTTTAGTAACTTATTTTTTTGAGGTTTTTCGGGCGTAAAACATAAGTTTCATCAACGCTGGTTCGATCTTTATAGAAAATATTTTATGATATAGTTTTTTTCTGTAAAGCAGGCCTATCATTTTTTAATCGTTTTCCAGTGCCATTGAGATGTCACGTAGTATTCCCCATTCAGTTAACCTTTTGGTGTAATAAGAGTACTCGTTTCCATTTTATGGGATACTGAAAAACCATTGCCACACATTTCACATTTGGGAGAAGTCTATGTGGTTATAAGATGAAGATGTGTAGTTCTTATAATAAATTTAAGTAACTTATTGCATCAATAATTTCAGCCAAATATTTGTATCAAGTTTGCCTTTCGGCAATTAAATCGCTAAAATATATACGTATAAATGAGTTATGTGTCGGTACCAAAAAATCGATTCTGATGGTCCGAAAAGCAGTATTAACTGTAAATTATAAGTAGTTTTTAAATTCTGATAAGAATAATTAATAAATAAAAATTATTATAAAATGATGATGTTGTCTGGCTGCATTAGTATTTCATTAGTATTAGTGAGTGCTTAACGATCAGTAGTTTGAAATTGTATTCCTATTTCTTTAGTTTTAAATAACTAATGCATTTCAATATGAGGTTTGGCAGAAACAACGATTGATTTTTTGACAGAATGGTTTTAAATTATCATAGTGTATATGGGACAGAATTTACAGAATTATAGAATAGTCTGTGGAACAGCGATAATCAATATATATAAATATTTGTTTAATAAGGTTTTTAAAGTTCAGTCAATAAATAACAACTTATTCTGGCGACTTTTCGAGACTATATTGTTCTCATAATCATGCCCTATAGTGAAGAAAAGAAGTTACAATAAAATTACATAATAATTAAAAAATATGGAGGAGTATGGATCTACTTACAATGTTACTAGTGGATATGACTTTTAGTTATCTACTTCCAGACTATAACAACTCTACTATTCAACTGAACTGGGGACATGTTTTGAAAAATCCTGAGGGTGCCATAACCTGGATTTTATATATTTAAAATCTGCATGGATGAGCTTGATAACATTAAGCAGATTAATTAAACTCGTTAGAATTTTCAGGAATGAGGAATGAATGGAATAAAATGGAAATTCACAATTGGATAGCCACAATCTGATAAACTGCATAGATAGCAAGAAAAATGAAGTGTATGTCCTTGACATTTAATGAATTTAATTTATTTTAGTATACATTTTAGTAGAAATATTTTAGAAATATTTATATAAATATACTTTTTAAATATCGTCTCATCCAAAATGAAATTTATTATGAAAATGTTTCCATTGTTTTTTTCTGAATTCCTGTCAAGGAATCATTTATTAATTTTTTTTTTCTCGGAAAAACAAAGCGGAAAGTTTAAAATATTTAAAACTAAATGGTTCATGTTATTCAACTTAAATTGAGGAAAACATGGCAACCATAAAGTAAAAAAATTCACATAAGGAAACAAAAGGTTAATCGTCCATTATTTTGACTTGTTTAGAATTTTAATTCATTATTTCAACTCTATAAATAAAGAAATATCAATTTTAATCTAGTGTACAATTATTGTATTATTTTTCT
Organism: Euschistus heros; assembly: GCA_003667255.2. NCBI lineage: Eukaryota > Metazoa > Arthropoda > Insecta > Hemiptera > Pentatomidae > Euschistus > Euschistus heros. The sequence goes on from RCWM02000087.1 coordinate 574,473, forward strand.
ATCCTTCTATATTTATGCGAAGAATGTTTTTTGTAAGTTTTTTTTAACTGACGTAAAGTAAATTTTTTTCTATTTCAGATTATCAACCTTTCATGTTTTTCAGCATTTAGCGATTGGAAATTTTCATTCTTGGAATGAACTGTTTTCTGTCTAAATAAATCTAAAATTATTAGCATTTCTTACACCAAGCTAGTACAGTATCATTCAAACTAAGGATTTTAAATTTTTCAGAACAAGAAAGTTTTTTTTTTTTTTTTTTTTTTTTTTTTCCCTGAAAAATCAGAACAAGAATTCCAATGAGAAATTTGAAAACTAGTTTTCGAATGCTTTTTTGTTTTTTTTTTCCCTGAAATTCAAAATGTTTTGTACAAATCACAGTTAAATTTTAAGGATTAAATAACTTATTTCTGAAGGCTAATATTAATGTATTAAATATATGTGTTGGAATATTGTGTATATTGGAGATAGCTGACCAATAATAGCAAATATTATATAACTATTTTAAATTATTATTGATGAATATTGTGTATATTGGAGATAAAATAATTATTTACTATTTTAAATTATTATTGATGAAAATTATTTAAATAATTTATTAATTACGTATTATATTCCTCTGCCATTCCAACGATACTGTATTTATAACATTAACTTATTTATAGAAATTATTTATATAACAAATTAGAAAGAAAAGTGTTGGATTTCTACAAACAGTGAAGATATAGTTAACTCCTAGTCCTGATCTTGTTATATCTATTACATTTACATAAATATTATTATAAAAATATCTGTGTGTATATATATATATATATATATATATATATATATATATATATATATATATATATATATATATATATAGATATACTTTAAAAGTAATAATGCTCCGCATTGGAAAATTATACTATATTCAACAACTTATTCAACAAAATATTCTCTTTAACTTTTACGAGATAACGGACGTTTTCATTGTTATAATGAAATATTGTTTGAACCAAATATAAATTATTTGATCATTTATAAGTAATATATACAATTAATACATAATATTTTCCCTTGTTAGAGTAGCAAGCCTATATGTTTTATTTACATTTGACAGGGTGGCAACTGCAAACATACTTTTCCCGTTGGATTAAAATATTCATTGGATAATTAATGGCGCAATTACTAAATGAAACTGCATCGTTTATGCCAACTTTTACACGTTGCATAAATATTATTAAAACGTAGCCCAGTAATCGTATTTCATTTACGGTAAAATTTACAAACATGATTTAGTCCTTAAACATTAAAATTTCATGTATTGGACGTTTATTACCCGTCGATTGTCAGACAAGCATTTATTTCGGGTTGTTTCCAATTACCTTACTTAACGGACCTGAAACGAATTGTTTTATTCTGAACTGAATAAATTTATTCCCACCTCTGTGGAAGTTTATTTGAGTAATTAATAAAATGAATAAATATTTTTGAAGTAAAATTCATTCCGCATTTGATTGCTAAAATTTACATAAAAACATTAATAAAACATTATTTTATTATGAATTTTCAAAAATTAATTTGTGACCCCAACCGTTAAATTGTTCCGGTTTATTATAAGCTTTTGTATTCAGTGATTGTTTTTTCTTGTAATATTCATATTATTTTATTTCTAATTGAACGTATTATTTACATGTAATTTTAATTTAATCATTGACTTTATTGTGTTGAAATTAACATAAATATTTATGATTTAATTATTAAATGACCTTACACGTGTGGGTCATAAGTTTCTATACTTCTCAATCTGCTGTAAAATTTTTGCTTTTTTAGGAAAAAACTTATGTCACCAAGTTTTTTTCTACACCGAGAATATCTAATAGTGTCTCTGTTATTTATTTGTTTCGTAAAGAAGTAAGCTTTCTGCACTCATATAATGTTTTCCTTTTGATTGCCTTGCAGCATATACATTTCAGTGGACATTTACCTCTCTACTGTTTGTTAGTCTTCACAAATCAACGATAATCATAAAATAAAATAATGCTAAGTTGAATTCTACCCTATTTTATATATTCTATGGATTGATAAAGACTTAATTAATTTTTTTCCTTTTATGTAAAAACAACAACAACAAAAAACGTTTAAAATTTAACAGACAATAAAATTATACGCATAATCTCCTTGTAAATAATAGTATGTTAATTTCAAACACCGTTTGTACATATCAACTGAAAATAACAAAAAATAAAAAAGATGAACAAAAGAAAAGATTTTAAATGATATTAATCACACTGTTTTTTATTTACTGACTTCAATATGCTGTAGCTATTAAAAAAGTTTTAAATACAATTCAGACAATACTTCTGATAGTACTGATTACAAATAAGTAAATACTGCAAATTTGCTGGCTATTTTTACAAATTAATAAATCTTCCAGGTTTTGAATTTCTCTTCTATTAAGTCCTATGTATTGTGACAAAAAAGAATCTCTTTCATTGAGGAAGGCTGTACAATATAACAAATAATGAATGATATCATCAGTCACTCGATCGTTCATGAGTTCACCGCAACACCTCCTAATCTGTTCTACATCCTGAGCTTCCCAGATGTCGTTCGCGCCAATAATAGAAAGTAGACTTCTAAGTTCTGAAGCCCAGTTGAAGGGGAAAGCGGTGGTATTAATAATGTATGCTAATCTATTATAACATATCCTAGGCAACTGGTCATCTGTCGTACTTAAAATTTTAATCCACCAACATTCCCTTGAAAATTTTAGCCAAGACATGAATACGTCTGTCTCAGTTCTAGTATAAATCGGTGTATTTCTCGGTAGATTTAGTAGATATTTAAAGAATTTCATCTGCCCTCGTTCAATAAGCTCTGAATATGGACTGCCCCATATTTCTGACATATATAGGAGAATACTTTATGACATGGAATCATACAGTTTACATTTCGTATTTTAATTGTCCGTCTTACAAGAACTCAGTATTATGGTGACAGCTGAGTTAACAAATGAAACCTATAAGCTTAATATATTAAAATTATAGCTTATTTGTTCCATTTAATTCAAATGGGATAATTTACCATGATCCTACTAGATTGTGATTTTAAATATTATAAAAAAAATCTAGAAAAAAGTATATGTACTGGAATTGAATCTCATTGTAATTTAAAAAAAAAATTTATTACTAAATTTTTATTAACTTGACTAATATTCATTAATGTATCGATGCCAAAGTCTTGTGATTCTAGGTACCAAAAAATCGATTCGGTACCTCGGTTTAAAAATAAATTGCTATTACATAATGTAATTGATTTGAGAGCTAATGAGAAAATCAAATCTTATTAAAATACCACGATAGCCCAAGAAATATATTATTAAACAGCAAATAGCACTTATTATCCACAGCATACAATATATAAGCTAATTGCAGTTCAAATAATATACTAAAAATAATTCGTTGTAGTAACTATTATTAAAGAAGATAACTATTTTAATGATTCTGGATTTCATTTATTACTTAAGAAGCGTAAATGTTCTACTAAAACGTTTCACTAAACACTGTTGGTAAGAGGATGAACTATAAATGATATTTCTTTGGAGAATTTTTAAAATATCAAAATATTAGGGTTCAAAAACCAGTCTGTGAAATTAATCTTTATTTCGGGGTTAAAACCTCTAAGAATAATTAAAAGCATACAAAACTGGTGGTTTTATCTGTCTGCATTATTTCTTTTAGTACTTCAGTTTTGGCATCAAGATATAGTAATCATATTCCGCCATTTTCCTATACATATCTTCAACAATTTGACATTTTGAATTGCAGTAACAATGGATGATATTATACCGAGCAGTGTTGATCTAATTTATGAAAAGTATGAAATAACTGATCTATTATTATAAGATGTAAATGATTTCTACAATTCATTTGAAATAGCTTCACTCCTCTTAAAACATTTATTGAACAGTTACATGTTTCGGGACCACCACGTCCCATCTTCAGACTAACATTCTTCTGGTGTGAACCACCAAGACCATTGCACTGTTACATTTAAAATACTTCAACCCATTAAATGTAACATTGCAATGGACTTGGTGGTTCACACCAGATGAATGTTAAGTCTGAAGGTGGGACATGGTGGTCCCGAAACATATAACTATGTAATAAATGTCTTAAGAGGAGTGAAGCTATTTTAAATTAATTGAAAAAATATATAAATACTCAATGAAGCTGTAAATGATATTTATATAAATTATCTTCCTTTTTTTATTTTTTTTTTATTTTATCGTTTGGTAGAAGAATCGATTTATGTATAATAACTACATAATTATGAAGTAGAAAACCTTCGCCAAAAGTATCGATCGGTTCCTCTTAGGAATCGACTTTAGGTTATCGACTTTCGATACCGATTTTTTCGTCTAGAATCTATAGAATATGTGAATGGATTCATAAAGCCATCCATATTACTTGAAAAAAAAATCGATAGTTGGAATCGACACATTCCAACTAATATTAAACAATAATAATTAATCAAGTATTTGTTTCTCCCATATATTCGGACACAAAACTACTCTTGTAGGAAGGGCGTTTTGAACATTCACTCCAAATATTTTCAAAGGTTTGATCATTCCTTGTATTAACTAGCATTTCTTTGCTATGGCCCATTGCTTAGTAATAAAGTGATAGGAAAGTTGTTTGTAAATTCTATACCATTTGGGAAAAACTAGATAAGTTGATTTTTGTCCAAAATAAGATAAATACTTAATTGGTGTCCTACACATCTTGTAAAAGTAGGCAAGTTGTAATGTCAATCTTATAAAAGCATTATAACTAATATAACTTATAACCATTATAACTTGCCTACTTATGCATGACGAGTAGGACTCCAATATGGGTTGCTCAAAATATTTATCTTATTGTGGACAAAAATCAACTTATCTATCTTTTTCCCAAAAGCGTACAGAATTGTTTTAAAACTCTAAGATCATTTTTTTAATAATCATGATTCTGTGAATACAATTTTTTATCTGTAATACTTTTTCTGTTTGGTCAACTGAACAAAAATCTATCGATATTCTACATGTTTTATTGTCTTTCTCGCTATTTTTAATCAGTTATGGACAGTTTGACGTTTTTTTTTATTTTGAAGCCGATACAGGAACGACTAAGCGTTGGTAGCATAAATGTCAGAATCCAAAACGGTCTCCGAAGAGGAGTGTATATGTATAAGATAATAGCCATTGTATGTGTGTAAATCATGGACAGTTTGACTGGTTGACTGTATCTGTATGCAAATTGAAGTGTCGGATGTTATTGCGATGAAAACCCAGAACGGTATTGTCCAATCATGTGGTTCTTCACGCCGTTTATTGGTGCAAATTGACAACTGCTGACATTTGATTGGAGTGGTTTAAGAGTAGCAACTACAAAACTTACTTAAATCGTTTACATAAATTTCCATAACGGTTTTCAATTTTCTATTCTTTCTGTTTTGCATGTTACACTGTCCCATTTGAATCTCTGCTGGGGTTTGAAAATTTTTCGAATTTTGTTCTGTTTAAATTTGTCCACCTCATATTTCTCGTATTGTTTTCAAATTAAAAAAATAAATAAATAAAAGTAAAAAGTGAAACGAAAGTTGAATAATCAATTTTTAATTTATTTATTTTTCTGTTCATTGATAGTACATACAGCATCATAATTTTTATAATAATATAATAAGCGTTAATATAAGTTTTGTATTGAAGCATTTTCTATCAGATATTCATTTATGTGAAGTAATTAAAATAAATAATGAATTCAAACCTTCCCTATTTTTGACTCCATAGCGGACACGGTAAAACCTAAACTTAATGAATGAAATTTTCAATAATAACAAAAAATGAATTTGATTATAATAGTATTTTAATATTATTTTATATCTGCATAGTTTTTATATTTGATATATATTTACAACAGTATACCAAGCGTGTTATGGCCAGCATCTATCTCAAATGCCTGGGATTTCCCCATTTTATTGATCAGATACCAATTTTTTAGTGGCTGGGTTTTCCGAAGCAGTTCCCAAGACTTTTAGGGTCGATCTATAGTTGTATTACACGCTTTGTTATTATAATATACTTATATTATATTAGCCGTCTATTTGTTTATTTATTTTATCTAGATATGGAATTCAGTGTGAAAATATTTTCAATTCGTGTAGTCCTTCCAAAATGAAAGATTTTTTTTTTTTTTTTACAACAGTTTATAGTTGAATTAATACCATTGGAGAGATAAAACTAGATAAAGAAGTAGGTGGGAGGATTATGTTTGATGAGGTTGGTATCGATTGGGTAGAGTGAAGAGTGACGTATGTAGAGAGAATGTTAGTGTAGTCGGCATCGAACCTTCGGGCTCACTAAGCCTTATTATTATTTCCTTCAACAATTAATATTTAAGTAAATGAATATTATAAATAGAAATTTAGTGTTGGATCTTGTTAACTGAATTATTCAACTCATCGTAGAATGAACTCTACACGCTAGTTTGAACGGGGGATTCAATTTTGTATGAACATTAAGTTTGAACGTCCCATCGGTTTGCTGTAAGTGACAAGGACAGTATTCAGCTGTTTCGTCGAGACAATGGCATCAATTCGCAATCACTACCAAATATATAATAGCTTTAAAATTATTCTAGCGTGCGTTCTAAAATAAATATAATTCATGCTTCGGGACTGACAGCGTGCGTCAAGGGAACAGCAGTAAGATATGTTTGTAACAAAGTACTTTGATGTAAATAAAATAATACGCATGTATAGGTTTTATTCTCATATTTTGCATATGATAATTCAGCAAGGAACCGTTATGCATATTTAAACTATTTTTCTTATCCGTTACATCAGTGGTTTCTTATCTTCATCATCTGTTTATATGTTAATTCCTATTTATTATTTATGAATTTCGGTAATTATGGGATGCACTTTATGTGTAAAGTTGTTTTTTTTCCTTTGTTTAGCGTGTGTAAGCTGTGTTTCTTCTTTTTTTTTTAACCTTCAGCCGTTGCTGTATTGCTAATGTTCCGCACTTATTAATTTCATCTGTCTGTGATGATGCTATAAGTCAATGAAATTATTATAAATTTTCAGAACTATCATGAATCTACGATTTTCAACTTCGGGACATCTAAGAAAGTCTGAATTTTCCTCCGAGAGGTTTGAGATCATCTGCTTATTTCTTTAAATCATGGCTAATCACATTCTCGGTCTGATTGTAATATGGTGGGACAATAAATGCAACATTGGATATGTGAGGATTTTATGATACGCGAGTGCTTGAACGAGCTTACCTCTTGACTGCTCGACTATATCCATTAGGTCCGAACCTCCGAGGACAGCCTCGTTCCTTATTCATTACTGGCTGGTGTAGGAAATGAGATATATATCAGGGCGATAACAAGTTAATTACCTCCATGTTTCACGTTTTCCCCCTTCACGGCCATCCCTTTATCTAAATTGCTGTTCAAATTAATAAAGGTTCTCTCTCTCTCTCTCTCTCTCTCTCTCTCTCTCTCTCTCTCTCTCTCTCTCTCTCTCTCTCTCTCTCTCTCTCTCTCTCTCTCTCTCTCTCTCTCTCTCTCTCTCTCTCTCTCTCTCTCTCTCTCTCTCTCTCTCTCTCTCTCTCTCTCTCTCTCTCTCTCTCTCTCTCTCTCTCTCTCTCTCTCTCTCTCTCTCTCTCTCTCTCTCTCTCTCTCTCTCTCTCTCTCTCTCTCTCATTCTCCTTCTCTGTTCAATCTCCCCCCACGCTGACTCTTTTCTTTTTCCTTTCTTCTTTTTACACTCCAAAAATTAGTTTATACCCGTGCTCATAGATTAATGTCATACTTTCCCAACGTTTAGGCTACGCTATCAGTAATAAAGTGGTTATGAGACTAAATATATCTTTGAACCTATGCAATTAAAGATTTGTAAATACAGCATTTTTCAGTACTGTTACTTCGATCACAGGCACCTCATCAAGATGTTTCCATATTCCAGGTAAACATTTGATTACACTGAATTGCTTTGGATTGATAAATATCGTTCAAACCAATGGTTTGCAGATGTTATCAATTTATGGAAATGTTAAACCTTGTATTAGCATGTCATACTTGTTACCCTCGGTTGTTTAGATGTAGAAAAAAAAACTTGGTCATCAAAGCCTTGTGAATATTCAATTTAAAACAAAATTATATAAATAACTTTATATTATTGACAACAATTTCATATAGACCTATTGCTAGTCATAGTATGGTGAACTCCTCAGATAACGTTGCACTGCTATAGGAATAGCCCAAGAAGTCAGTGAGAGGATAACGAAGTCTTCTTTCGGATAAGGCACTCTCTGCCTAAAAGTGAAGGAAATGAAGTGAGGATCCAAGAGCTATTTGGAAGCGGAGCAGACACCTGCAACTGCCCTACGGCCCGTCCAGCAAACATCAGCTCGGCCTATCTCCGTATAATCAGGTTAGCCCTATCTGATCTAGGATCGGCTCTCTTCGGCAATCTTCGGCTCTCTGCCGACCACCCACTCACTGATCGTATTATTAATTGCACCTGGGGGTGGGTCTACGATTGTTGCTGCCACGCGTCCTTTACAGTTGTACTTAATAATTACCACTACATTTTATACTTTAAATTTTTGTTGAATTGAAATTCAGTATCTTCATACTTGTTCTTTTTAGAGAAGCAATTAGGGAGAACAGTGGATTAGAGTGGGTATGGAGTTAACTATGAAATGATAGATATCTGGTTTGGGCCAAATCTGCAACATACGGAACATAATTATCTTAATATCTTTCTGGATGTTTGTAACATAATAAGGAGCATTGAGGATTTGACGAAGGATTTTAGATAGTAAGGATCAGATACGAGAAGAATTATAAATTTAGTGGGGCACCAAAGCTCAACTCTGTACGGCAAAATCGTCTAATTACTGCCATGTAATATGTCTTTTGTAATATTGGGAGCTTTGAACGCTAGTCTTGTAAATATAGTCGGAAGTTCATGGAGGCGTAGTTTTTATATATACTTCCCGTACAAAACTTCCAGATCACATAAAGAACAGTCTGCCTCTAAAGAATGAAAGTGCCCTAAAGCAATCTATAATAAAACTTGAAGAAGTGAAATTAAATAACAAATATTTAAAATTTAATTTCTTATTGAACTTAGCCTAGTGATTGGTTATTATTTAATATTAGCTTATTATCTTGGTAAATTCATAGTAAAAACTTTTAAAAACCATTATTTGATGGCTTAAATAAAATATGGTACATATAAATAAAATATAGCAGAAATTAACATCACGACTTCCAACATGGATTTTAGTTTTATTCATTTATAATTTGTTATTTTCACTTCCCTAACGTGAGAAAGTTTATCAGAAGTTAACATTACTTCTGAATAAGTATTAAATTAATTCTGATTAACTGTATTATAAATTCAACACCGATTATGTTTTATATTTTAATATTGTCTTATTTTTTCATAATCATTTCCTTATTTCTCAACATGGTTTTAGATTTAATATTTAGTTTAATATTTATTTAAATACTTGGATATAAAAGTTAATATTAGCTTGTGTTTAAATGAAGGAGAATAACCCCCACCCTCGACAAGTTACGACTGAAACATCAAAATAAATCGGAATAAGTTTAGAATCTATGAAAATGAGTGGAGCTCCTTGTCGATACAGATACCATATATTCTTATAAACCTTATTTATAAATATATTTTATTTAATATTTTTTAAAATATTTATATGATCATTCTTCCTTGTGATAAAGGAAGAAAGAAGAGTAGAGAAGAATTCTGAACTATTAATAGAAGCAGAGGCTATTATATCTATAAAATGAAACATGAGAATTTAACGTTTTATAATTGGTTGTTTGTGGTTGTAAAGGGATTTCCGATGAATATTTTAAATGTATTTATAGTTTAGATAAATTAAATTGCCTTTTTAAATATAATTGAAAAATAATCAATTCTTTTTATTATTTTTCTTTTTACGTTCTGAAATAGACTCAATGAAGGTATATAATTGTTTTTTATTTCTAGCAGGAAAACATGCCCATGATTAGTTTTACTTTATATGGAAAAAAACAAATCGAATTTCTAGGACGCGTTATTAAGTTATCGTTTGTTTTTTTAAACACTGGTTGATGAGTATATAATAGATATTAAGCTTTCAAGTTTAAACTCCGACGTCCGAACTAACAAGGAATTGAGTTTTAAACATCATTATTCCCGTTTAAGGCATTTAAAGTAAAGCAGCCAGAGACGACATTACAAGCGATTTGACATGCTTGAGTTAAAAGCCTATTGAGTGATAGGAGGGTTAGGGGCCTTGGAATGTCATTCAAGATGGTGGGGGTAATCCGAGGCTGGTTACAGTTGGACGAAAAAAAAAAAAAAAAAAAAAAAAAAAAAGACTGAAATGCCTAATGATTTGTCACAATACAATCAATCAATGTGATGAAATGTCTTTTTTAAGACGTTCAATACATCGAGGGCCTGTATATTTTATTTATAATTTTTATTATTTTATTATTTATTGTTAGGTTTTAGTGAGATTGTTAGCTTTGATTATAGATCTTAAGAATGTGCTGATTTTTTGAACTCTCATCACTCGGAACAAATTCAGTTTTGACAAATATTTGCGAAATTAGTTATTGGGTGTGCAAACGGTAAAATAGATAACCTAATAATTAAATTTATTTTTCTTATATTTTTTTGGCTAGACTTCATTGGCCAACTTTAAAATAATATTTATTAGAAATGATTGTTTTTTGTATATTAACTGATCTAGATTACATACAAGATAGCCACTTTAATAAACTCAAATTCTAATTGACAGTCTAAGTGCCATAAAAATAACTAGAACATCCGAATTTCAACTCCAAAACATCCTCTTTAATAATTTCGATTTTGAAAAAAGGGGCCACGCACGTATTAAAGGCAATGTATCAATCGATAGGTTTGCCAAAAAAAAAACAACAAAAAAAAAAAACAGATTGATAAATACCGTATACCATTTTCTGATATATTTCACGAATTTAAAATTTCCATGAAGATAGATTGGCAGAAAAGTAGTTTAAAAGAATATAAGAGATTGTTTTATAAATCTCAATGCTGCCAGATCATGGAGAAGATCTGTGTGTATGAGAATTAATCATGCGATCTCTGATACATACTTATATAAGATTTAAAGAAAAGGTAGGGATTATTATTATTCTGCAGAAGATATCATTTTATAAATAAAATTAAAAATATAATAAATAAAGACAAACCTTCTTATATAGAGATATCATACCCTAATACTGTACAGGGAGCGTTAGGCCATTTTATAAAATCCGCTGGCATTAAGTTATAAAAAAGCATAGTTTTTCATTTATTAAGAAACATATTATTTTCAAGTTTTAAATTTCATGTTATTTGTTTAGATTAGGTAAGGTATTCATTTTTAAAAATAAATTTTAAGCATGCAATAATTTTTCTCGTTTACGTCTTGTAAATGTGTGAGTAAATGAATACAGTTACATGACAATAGCATGTAAAACGACTTACCCATTGGTTGCGCTTTAATAAAAGTTCTATACTATAAAGTCTTGAAGAATGAGAAGGTTGAGAGAAAGAAGATAAGAAAAGATGATACTTATTTCGGCGGGTACTCCGGCTAATGAGACTTGGCACCGAGGCCCGATCTGTCTGGATGTATTTTTATTTCTGGTAACCGCTTCTTTTTCTACTAACTCATGGGCCCTGTTTCGTTCGTTTATTTAGATAAAAACATGGGTTCGAAATGACGGGTTGTATGAAGAAAGAAAGGGGTGGCTTTTTCAAAGGCTCAATTTTTATAGGTATGATTGAACAAATTTATAAGTACTTTTCTTAGTTGTTGAAAGATGGCAATTTATAGAAGATTCAAAAATTAAAATAATTATAAAATTATTTTCATTACGTTATTATTATAAGCCTCTCATATTGCAGGTTAAAATTACGGCATTTCAACTATTCAAGCATTATCCAGAATCAAACTGAATCACGTAGAGATACAGTCGATTTACAGTAAACTTTTCCTTACTCGTTTTTGGATTATTCGTTTAGTGGATCTGTGATTTTCTTCAATAAAATCAACTCTACTGCATTAAAGCATGTTTTCAATATTTTACCCGTTTATTCCTAACATTATAATGATTTGATCAATTAATTCTATAATTATATGATACAATGCCCTAATTGAAAATAGGTACATACAATGTATATTTATACATAATCATTGTCATGATTTCATTTTTAAAATTGTTGCTGTTTATAAAAATTGTTTTGTATTGATACATGCCCTTTTTTGGCCAATTGAGGATTATTTCAGTAACTGGCTTATCCGCGGTTGCAATGCTATACAATTCCACAGATAGACGGGAGTACATTGTATCTCTCTTCATCTTGATTATCAGAATAATTATAGGAATGTTTTAACTGTATAGTCATATGGTATCAAACTACAAAATATTGCTAAATATTCTCATCTGTGACGTAAGACGTGTACGGATGTGTCGTGAGGGTTTGTTCTCTAACCATAATAAAAACGAAGTTTTTTTTTTTTTTACATTTTAGCGTGACGTGTTTTAAATAATACGGGGCCAATGAAGCATCCTGGTTTTGTAAAATTATAACTTGTTGGATTTTTTTTTTGTGTGAGTGAACGTTTTATCCAAGTCAAATTTCTGAATTTGATTACAATCATAACTATTGCTTATTATATACAATTTTTTTTAGATTCGTTTGTAGTTGTTATTGTTTCATGAATTCGATGTAAAACTAATATTACAAAACATAGTGGAACAATCTTGGAAAGTATGATAGAAAAACATATGAGAATGAAGCTTCTACTTTAATTTAACCATGGGTATGGTATTTGTAGTGTAATATCTGTAGAATGTTTATAGTAGAGGTCTTAGCTGAGAGCCGTGGGGTACCCCGGCTAATTGGTAGAGCTAGTAAACGAGCTGGCCCCGTCACCGCTCTGAGAGATGTGATCGTTAGCCTCAAATGTCTCCGCCTATGAATTGAAAAGCTAAAGCTTGAGAACCTAATGCATGGCCTATTTGAAGTTTTCAATTAGATTCCAATTGCAGCTGTCTGTATATGTTATATAATTAATATAATCCAAATGAACTGTACAAACGTAATTGTATAATTATTCTTCTGATTTAATTTAACAGCCAACGATAAAATTTAAGTATTATAACGTTGGAACAGTAATTTTGCTTTCTAATTGCAATTTCCTTTGTTACGGATTCTGCGTTTATTTTAATACTTACTATATTCGCGACTACTTTAATTCAATGTTGAGAAACTAGACTATTGATTATAGTCCAAATATGTTTCTTTTTTTTCGTATCGGCCAACTAAGGACATCTTCATTTCAACTGTCTCTTCTTGCCTTCGACATTAGCCCAGTACTCCTCCATTCATTGCCGGTGCTGCTCATTTCTGCCTTCTGCCCACATCTTTCCCATGAAAACTATAGCGGTGCCCGATTATCTTCTTAAGTGTATTGCGCTTCTGGATGTCTTCGAAAGTAATCCCGATCTCCAATAGGTATTTTTCTACCTCGGTAAACCAAGCTCCCTTGATCTTCTTATCCCTGAAGTAAGTGAAGATCCTGTTCGTCAGTCGTGTTGGATTCATTCTCCCTATGTGATTGATACGTTTATTATTCTCCATTATGCTTTAGTAATCACACCTATCCGTCTTTGTTAGGAAAACTGGAAAACCTAAGATTTTCGGAAGTTATGTAAACTCTAATTAATTGCAAAAGACATAATTAAAAATTAGGTTGATACTCGCCTAAGGGGGCAAGTGGTTCTTGAAGTTCCTAGAGTAAACTGAGATGTAATAGATTGATAATAGACAATCCTTAGGTTTTCCCCATGAATTGTCGATTTTTCTGTTCCTTTTGGAAACAAAGTTAAAATATGGCATTGAACAAATCATTAAAAAACTAGATTATTTTTCCTAATAATTTTTAGAACTGATTACTAGTCTCTGAATAAAAACACACTATGACTGGCAAACGATTCATAAATCCGAATTATTTCAAAAGAAGCCTAGAGACGTTCTTATGTAGAATTTTTATTGAAATTCTACCCAACGGGTAATTGTTTTCTTCGTAATTGGCGTGTTAATGCAATAATTATTCCACAGATTTAAATCATTTAAAAAATTTATTTTTATATTTATTTATAAAGTTAAATATCGTTGGCAATTAAATTTAATCAGAAGAAGAGTTGTTCAGTTCATTTGGATTATAATATTTATATATCATATAAGAGCCTCATTCTTTTGTCCTTGTGATTTCACCCAAGTAAAAAATATACACCACCTCATATATGAATGCAGACTACTCTCTGGCTACAGAACTATGCTGCGGACAAAAACAGTATAGAAACTAGGACATTGGCCGGTGGATGGTCAATGTTGCTAAACAATATATAAGCAGATTTCAAAATATTTTTTTAAAAATCCCTTACCAAAAATAGAGGATATCAATATAAAATACGTTTAAAACATGAAAAATTCATAAAGTTTTCTCTATTATTTTTTTATTTTATTTTAAGTATTTCTGATTATGAAATAACTTTGTTGCTTAGTATTGAATATTAATATTTTGTATAGCTTCTTGTTCTTTATTTTATTTATTTTTTTTTTGTTTTGTCGTGTTCTTTATATAAACTTTTGACACATGTACTGTGTATAATAATAACCAAAACAAAAATTAAAAATTACATGTACATTGTATACTTTAAAGTATGGTGTGTACAGAAATAAATAAAATCCCTTCCAACAGGATTACTGCTGGAAGGAAAACACTAAAAAAAATTATATATTTACTATATATTTTATACAGTTGTAATTATCACTCAATAATTAAAAAAAAAACTTTAGCAATAAAACGGTTGGTTATGCAAGTTCCATTTATATGCACTGTTTTAAATTTAATAACTGACCGTCTAACTTTATTTAATTTAACATTGGAATTTCTTATAAATTCTAAGCACTAGAATAGGAATTAAACATATAATGCAGACCACAATTGCCGTGTAGCGAGATTTATTTGCATATGAACAAAAGCAAACGTAACAAGATAAAGGGGAAGCGCGGGAGGAATGTGTAATTCCGGCCATACACAGCCCCACAGATTTATGCGATTCTTAATTTTCATTGTTTTTCGTATAATTAATTTAAATGATTAGGGAGTTGCAAATAGGGACAAAGAGAAGCTCCCTCAGATTGAGGGCACATTGTGCCAGAGGTACATTTCTGGGCTGTCCTCTGTGGGGTTGCGCTAATGTGTGATGCATAGTTTAACTTGAATAGGAGCGCTTCCCCTGGAGCGGTTATTGTCCCCGCTCCGGCCACAAATCAGTTCCCTCCCAGATTTGGTGTCTCTGTTACTCGAGGTATCTCTAATTAATATAACCGGTATAAATTTATCTTATATATGGGGTAGTTTGTATATTTGTTTTTCGGTACGTGTCAAAGAATTAGCCAATAACAAAAATTTTTTTTCGGCATCTTAGAAATTATTGAATACGGTAATTTGGTAAATAATAATTTTAAACATCGATAAGTATTGCTTAGTTCGAATTATGTTTTCGTCTACTTTCCGAAACGACACGTAGCACACGCCCTACTATGCGTATGTATGCGTCATTAACTATTTTTAACTATTGCATCTTAAATACTCCAATCTCACATAAAAAACATTTGAGAGTGGTGTAATAAAAATTATAGAATCAAAATAAATCCAAACAAATCTCATCAAGTAACTTTTACCCTTCTTCGTAAACCCAATACTTCCTGTCCTACGGTATCCTTCAATAATATTCCACTGATCCCTGTTGAACCGATTTTCAACCTAGTACTCTATTTGAACAAATGACTTCCTTGGAATCCACATACGAGAACTAAAAGACAGAAATTGTCCATAGTTTTCGTCTCCTACGACATTTACTAGATAAGCATCAGAGCTCTTGATTAATTACAAAAGACTTATTTCATGACAGTAATTAGACCCATTCTGAATTACGGAGTAGAATTTTGGGACTCCACTAAACATTCCTATTCTTCTTGTAGCATAGGATAGGAATTCCTAATTAATCGCCCCTTATTATGTCACAAATAAACTTATCCATAACAATCTTAACGTCCCATATATTGTTGAATTCTCCTAAATCTAGATGTCCCATATGTTGTAGATTTGGCCATATCCTTCCATGATAAGCTACATACCCACTTGAATCAACTATTCTCCCAAATATCTTTTCACTCGATTCCCGATATCCCTCCTAGGTGTCGAAAAGAAGATGGCTAAGGGACTTTGAAATGTAGAACAATTGAATGGAACCACCGAAAAACGTTCTAAGCAACAAATATAAAATTTTGAGTAATCAGTGAAAGAAAATCATAATCTAAAGTTTTTGTAAGTTTTGTAGGTGAGATTTTAGTTTCACCTTTTATTTGTTATATTTACATGTATAATGACGCAATGGAGTACTATACCATACTATGACATACTATTATACATTTTAAAGTGTTTAAAATCGCCATTTCGGAAATTTTGTCGCTTAGAATTTTCGGGATCCATTCAATTATTGAAATACTATTAATGATTAGTTCTTCAAAATGTATTGACATTTCATTGTAATCATTTAGCCGCACATTTACTTGTTGTGTATTGTGTATAGGTACAGTTGTAAATATCAATAAACTATAAATATATAATTAGGATTAATCCTTCTATACCATCATGCGTACCTCAAGTGATATATAAAACAAATTATTTACAACTGTAATATAACAATACATTTGTTTACGACCTGTGATAGAGAGGTCACTTTAAAAACAACAGAGATGATCAGGCATGAGGGGGGTCAACACTCAGTGGTATAATCTCATTAGGGATTAGATAAGGAGATACCTCATCCAGCTCCTTTTTAGTCCCCGTTGAGCTTCAACTGCAATTTATATTGTTTTCATATACTGTAGCTGTTTATTAGAGTTTACAGATAATATGTTTTGAAAATTTCTGTCAATAGTATGAATATCGCACTTAACAATCGGAATTAGTAGGTTTGTACTTAGCGTTGTGTTTGGCACGTGAGGAGGGGAGTCTGTTATCAGTCTGAGGAATTCAGGTTGGAATGTTTGA
The DNA here is from genome assembly GCA_003667255.2 of Euschistus heros. Classification (NCBI taxonomy): domain Eukaryota; kingdom Metazoa; phylum Arthropoda; class Insecta; order Hemiptera; family Pentatomidae; genus Euschistus; species Euschistus heros. The sequence goes on from RCWM02000087.1 coordinate 591,688, forward strand.
ATATTTTTTAATTTTCGTTTTTTTTTTGGCTGGGCCATAAATTTGGGATGCATGAGTCCAGTAACTGTAAATGTTTAACAGTCGCTGTCTAAGGTGGAAGGTCTCCTTGTTTGTCTTGACATGTGGGCTTTCGGTATGATTACTAATTCCTTTTTTTTTAATAACAAAATTTTTTATGAATTCTAAACAGTAAAACCTGCCTTTGCTTTATATTTTATCTTTGAGCGTTTATAGTTTCATCAATCCAGTGTGCTGCAGCCCAATATATCACAACAGCTGAGTTGAAAATAATTGTTGTTAATTGATAATGGGCTGGAATGAATAGATAGCTTGATTATAGTTGGTCGTCCCAATTAAGATTTTATCCTCGTGCGTGTTGAGGAACTAGGCGCAGGGGCCTCAACTATTCAAGGTGATTTTCCAGTAGAAAATAGTTTTATATTTTAGTTTTTAAATGGAAGAATGAAAATGTGTTTACTAACTTTATGGCGATAAAATTATTTATAATTGAGGAAATTATTTTAAATAGATAAATTCCTATAATAACTCTTACTAATATGCGAAGGTGAACCAAGTAAATATAAAAATCAACAACGAAACATTGATATAGATTACCGTGAATATAAAATTAAAAATTAAAATAAACTAGAAAAAATATTACTGAAAAACAGTTCTATAACTGTTTTCAACAAAAATTGTAAATGTCTTAAATATTATTCTAGAAACTCCTACGAAGGGTAAGACGTAACTTTATTTCTCTATGACTGAGAAAAACAATAGATCATACATATGTCTATCTATAATTTTCTGCTTTTATATCTACTGCGTCTGATATGTCGAATTTTCGATCCGAGCAACACCAAAAGAGCTAAAGTGTTGCAAAAAAGTCCCGACACAAAAAATATTGGCAAAACGTGACCAAAATAGCTCCTAAACGGTAGGTCCTCCCGACAAATGTTTAATGACAAAAAATATTTTCCATTGAATTTCCAATATGAAAACTGTTGTGAAATCTTGAGGAACACCAAGAGAGCGTGTCAAAATGTTACATTTTTGAGTGTTGCATATTATAGAGGAAAAAAAGCGTTACACAAAAAAACGATACACTCCTAGCTAAAAAACATATCCATCTAAAAAATAATTAAAAAAAAAATAGACTATTAAAAGCTGGAAAAAAATTAAGGAACTTCTGGAGTTTAGTGAAATAGTGAACACGTGTTTAGGGAATTTTTCTTTATTCCCGAGTTTATTGCAATTTTTTTTTTTGCCATGAAAAAGTTTTAATTTTAGAAGGACACAAACAGAATAGAAAGCTTAATATTATTTTACCTCCTTCAATTATATATTTATAGATTTTTTTTTTAATAATTTTTGAAATTCATTTGTTTAAAATATCCTTTTTTTATTCATTTTACTTGATTATTTTTATTTTATTTTTTCATAATTTTTCGTTTCATTGTTTTCTTATCATTATATTTTATACAATGAAAAGAAAATGTGAATTTTATATCATAATATACACCTTTGTATATTCAATGATCGAATTATCTGACTCTAAAAAAACAAAAATGGATACATTTACACTCTAATTTTAGTACGATTTATAAAAACAGGTTAGTAATACTGCAAAAAATTAAATATGCGTTTTTTCAAGAGAACGAACACTACATATGCTCCCACAGATGAACTGCTGTCTGTATATATGAATTTCGTTTTCCCCATGATTAGCTATGAAAACTGTTCTGTGATTTTTTTTTTTTAATATGTAAGTGTTTAAAAAGATTTCTGAAATGCTATACTGTGACTGGGGCTGCCATGAGGAAACTCCTGCAAAAGTCCATACAGAAGACTACGATCAGGAGCATTGAAATGTCTTCCAAAACGAAGTTCTACAAGTTTTTTTTTCATCAAATTTATTGCTTGTACACAACCTCACTCTTGAGTCTTGGTTAATTGATTCTACACGGTTTTTGGGTGCGTTTAAACGCTCATATAAATAGGCTTTGTATCTGTGCTAGAAAATAAGCGAGGTCTACTTCCGCAGCAAGAAAGCCTACCTTTCAAGTTCTCAAAAAGCACTCACTACCTGAGGGAGGGTGACACAGGTAGTGGCGCACACCTGTCTGCTTCACAATGGCCAAATAACAGAAACTGACCTGCTTCCAAATAGCTCTAGCAAGCTCTCAACCTTCAGTGCAGTTAATTTCATTCCTGGAGTATCTGGAGAAAATGTGTTTTCGTTTTTAATTAACTCCATTGTATAAACAGGAATTATTTCATATTTTTATTTCCATTATAATTACGTAGGTATCTTGATTAAATATTTTTAAGTACTAACATAAGGAAATATTCTATACAAAGAACTTGAATGTTATAAGACGTGAAATAAAATTTATTAGATAAATTTGGAACAGCTGACAGAATAGTTATCTCAGACACTCAAAATCCCTTTAAATTTTAAAAAAATTATACATAAGTATACTTTCTGTTCTAAAAACTTTTATAACATAATTTTTAAAAATTCATAGAAAAATGAGAGGTTTTACGTGAATTCTTTTCCTTGTTCCATTTTAAAATACAAACACAGATAAATTAATAATATCTAAAAAAGTTTTGAAAAAAATTTCGACCTGAAAAGTTTTTAAGGTTATACAAAACAAATAACTATTAGAAGAAGTACAAAAATTTTAAATTAGCAATAGATACTGCATATAATTAATTACGTGGTTCATGACTGAAATGAAAAAAGAATATCGGCAAAAAATGGATTGGAGAGATGAGGGCATTTCGTTCTGAAAGAATATAAGACATATAAGGATGAATGAGAAGGAAGCCAAAAAGATATGATATTTGACTATTACTGGTCTATAGGAACAAAAAAATTAGCTATGAAATCAGAAATCAATAGGGATAAATTTATTTGTAACCTGATAAGGAGCATTGAGAATTTTACGAAGGATTTTGGACTTTAAGGGGTTTGAGGGAATCTAGAAGTGAAACGCAGAGAAGGTATAAAATTGGTCAGATAAAGTAAGTTAATACAATAGAACAAATGTCAGAACAAGTTGATGACGCCATCAGGTATTACTAAACCTTTTTTTAAAGGTACTACGACGAATAAAGATCTTTAGTTACGATTGGAAGATTAATAGACAAATCTTTTGAAATATTTATCAGAACTGAAAAGTGTTTTTGTAAGTCTTTTGTAAATTATTGGAAGCTTTGATCGTTAGTCTAGTAAATGTCGGAGTAATCTAAAGTCGGTTTAGTCTTGTATGTAGATTTCAAATAAGACGTTTATCCAGATGCAATACTAGATATGGATGAGTAGAATAATTCAATACACTAAAAAAAATAAAATAAATAAATATTGTTATGGTATTTGTTGTTCTTCAAAGTTAAATAACATAAATTAATCCCGTCCGGATTAACCGAATGTCTGGACGGTTGAATTCCGAATTAGTGGAATCTTCACTATAAGGTTATCACTTGAAAATATTTAATTCTGATTGTTATCTCCCTACGTTGTTGATTCCATTGAATATCACATTGTTGCTGCTTTTTCCTCAAAAATAAAATAAAAATGCTGTTTAACATAATCGTTTCGTTTTTTTTTTTTTTACTTGTTTGAAATGAAGTAATCAAATCTCCTTGTATAGTTTGGAGATTTCTTGAGGATTGTCGCCGGGGACCAGGTGAGGCAGCGACTACGGGGCACAGCAGTTTCATGTAAATCAACTGACATTCTTATGCTAATAAGGTCCCAAGGCATGTGAATAGTTCGTTAATAATTTCCTCATAGGTTAGTTGGAGCTAGGCTAGCTCTGGGGACTCTGGACCGTCCAAGATTGGGGCCGCAGCAATAAAAATGAGTGTCTATCGCTCTGTCTCACAGTTCCGCTTGTTACCTTCTTAACTATCCCCGCCGCATGAATGAGGCAACTTCTCTCAGCTTATTTTTTATATTACTAAAAAATGTACTGTTTTGTAGGTTATTATCGAGCTGTTTAAGAGCTATTAACTTAAGTTAATTACTCTGTAAAACAATAGTTGAAAATAATTAATTAGATGATAATAAAATTAAAATTTAAATAATTTATTACATACCAGACTTACAAGGCAAGAAATTGCTTGTTTCCGACTACTCCAAAATTTACTATATGAGCGTTAAAAGCTCCCAATAAATTACAAAAGACTTATTTACATGACAATAATTAGACCCATTTGGACATACAAAGGTGAGCTTTGGTGCTCCACAAAACCTTACAATTCTTTTCGTATACAGTCCTTACAATCCAAAATCCTTCGTTAAATCTTCAATTCTCCTTATTATATCCCCAACAAAACTATCCATAAAGATCTTAATGTTCTATATGTTGCTTATTTGGTCAAAACAAGATACCTATCCTTTCATAGTCAACTCCATACCCACTCGAATCTACTGGTCTCCCTACTTGCCTCACACTCCGAACTTGATAAACCTCCGAAGCGTCTGAAAAGAAGATGGCCAAGAGACCTTTTTTCGAAAACTAATTTACTTTCGAAATTATTGTTAAGTCCGTAAATTCCTTCCTCCTACATACTTCCTTATTATTCAATGCTATCTCAATGACAGAACATTCAGAGTAAGTCACAATTCCGCCCATTCATCCCTCTTTACTCAGTCTGCCGGTGTTCCTCAAGGAAGTATCCTAGCTCCCATCCTCTACACAGTGTATACAGCTGACATCCCGACCCATCCTAGCACTGTCCTCACCACTTACGCTGATGACACATGTTTGTTATCAGTAAATAATGATCCCTTCATTGCATCCCAGGCACTCCAATCCCACATCATAAACCTTCAAGAATGGTGTCAAAAATGGAGAATTAAAATAAATCCATCAAATAACCTTTACCCTCCGTCGTAAACCTACGACATCCTGTCCTACGGTATCCTTTAATGATATTCCTCTAATCCCTGTTGATCAAATCCGCTACCTGGGACTCCATTTGGACAAACGTCTCACTTGGAATCCACATACAAGACTAAAACGACAAGAAACTGCCCGTCGTTACAGACTACTTCAACATTTACTAGACAAACGTTCAAAGCTCCCAATTCATTACAAAAGACTCATTTACATGACTGTTATTAGACCTATTTGGACGTACGGAGTTGAGCTTTGGGGCTCCACTAAACCATCCAATTCATCTCGTATCCAATCCTTACAATTCAAAATCCTTCGTAAAATCCTCAATGCTCCTTACTTTGTGACCAATAAACTTATCCATAAAGATCTTAATGTTCCATATGTTTCTGATTCAGCCCAAACCAGATACCTATCCTTCCATAGTAAGCTCCATAACCACTCCAATCCACTAGTCTCCCAACTTGCTTCCTCCTCCATCCCTGATAATCCTCCGAGGCGTCTGAAAAGAAGATGGCCTAGAGACCTTTTAGTGTAGATTTTATTGAAGTGCTACTAGTGAGTAGTTCTTCACAAGTTATTTACATGCCATTGTATTCACTGTCAACACATTTACTTGTTGTATATTATTTTGTACAGTTGTAAATATCAATAAATGAAGAAAAAAAAAATTGTTAAGAATTTTTGTTCATTATTTTAATGCACCTAATATAAGAATAAATCGCACTTATACAAGAGGATGCGCCGAAGAATAAAAAATATTTGTTCATAGCAATCATGTGTCAATCCTAATTCAGCATTCTTCTTTTCTTGACTGGTAGGTGCTTGTTTTGTTATCTTTACCAGTAATTATTTTTTGGAATAGTTTAAGTCATTTATACACATTTTTCGATAGATAAAAAAAAAAAAAAAAAAAATGGATGAATTTTGGCGTCGTGCGTTCCAGAAGTATGAATAATTTGTACCAGGTCAAAAATATTTTTTTTGTCCTTCCTCACATGGAGTTTTTTAAGCCAATTTAGCAGGTTACTGAAAGGTCAAAATAAATAGATTAATGGAATAATGAACTTTACCGGTGACTGCCGTGAGGTACGAAATATAGGACGGCAACAGATGAGAGGTGAACAAGTGAAGCGATCGGATTTGCTACGGAACAAATTGAAATTGAGGGGGCTAAACGAATAGTTTTGTCCTCCCGTAGGAATCGCCCTGTTCAAGTGATGCTTTTAGTTATGCAAACAGGCGATTAATTGATCAAGCGATGCTTCTGTATCGCTATTCGGGTAAACAACGGATATTGTTTTCAGCATTGTCACAGCGGCTGTTACAGTTTTTATAAATATTTACCTTTTAAAGGGATTCCTACCGCTCCGATACCAATACGAATTTGATTAAATTATTGGCAGCGCTGGGAGCGAAATTGGTCAAATAAAACATTTGAATTTATATACTGCCACGTTTCATAAACTTTATATGGTAGAAGTGATTTATGGTTAAAAGTGAATAAAATTGAAGATATTAATTTGTCATGGTGTAAATATGATGGAAAAAAAATAAATTTTTTTTTTTATTATTGCACCATACAAAGTTTTTGACGAAACTTTATTGGTTATTATTTCGTTAGTTATTATATTTCAATAGCCTATTTGAAGGGTAGAATTACAAAACCAGCTAATTTTTTGAAATTGTCAGACTGGATTAGAAAGTGGAATTATTTTTTCGAATGGCTGTTTTCAATGTGATTTAACTATTTTTTTTTTTTTTTTTTTATAAAAGCCTTTCAACTAAATATAGTTATTAAAAAAACTACTCAATAAAAAAAAAAATTCTGGAAATTTGACTTAGCTGGTTTTGGAATCCCACGCTTTATTTATTAAATTCATCTTTAAATTGGTTTTTGTACTATATAATCCTAATTTGGCTTGCTATACTTGAATATGTAATTAATTTTATTTAAGAATAATTAATGAAAAATCACATGAATTAGAAGGAACAACTCTAATTGAATCAATTTAGGGCTTTTAATATTCTTCAAAAGGTCCCTCTAAATAACAATAATTTTAAAATGTATATTTTGTTTATTATATACGGTTTTTATTTTATATTATGAGAACTAATCAGGGGGATTTATCCTTTTAAGATTTTTAACTTGTCATGCCCAACGTTTTAACTTGCATTGCAAGCTTTCATCAGGATTTCAAAGACAGATGTAAAAAGAAACTGAAGTATGCAAGTTGAAACGTTGGGATTACAAATTAAAAAACTTATTTTTTAACTGCTCTGTATCTTTATGGCTGCATACCCCAACAATCTACTCCTCTAAATACTTAACAGTCAACTATACCTCGTCAATACTTTTAAGATTATGTTAAATACAAAAAGTTTTGTTATGTTTAAAATTACTGCTTGATATTATTATTATTATATTACTGCTTGATCTCTGAAAAATTAATATTTTTAATTTTACAAATAAAATAGCTCTGTAGTTACTTCAACACTATCGTGTTAATATATACATTTTAACAAAAAAAAAGAAAAGAAAAAAAAAATATATATATATATATATATATAACAATTTCGCCTTTACTAGTAAAACAATAAGATTATAGATATGTCTATCAATAATCTACTGCTAATCACAATTTATATTTTAGAATCAAAGGATCAAATTACATTACGGTAGGTCCTATCAACAGAAATATTCTGCATTAAATTTCTGATGTCAAAAACGTCGAAAATTGTCGGTCTAAGTGTGAAAAAAACCTTAAATATTTCGAGGGTAACAAAATAAGTTACAACATGACTTTTGCTATTCAAACCATTTCAGCTCCTCAACGGTAGCTCCTAGCGAAAAATGTTTTATAACAAAAAATATTGTTCATTAAATATCTGATAAGGAAACTGTTCGAAAAGTTCGGTCTGAGCAACACCGATAAAGGTATAGCGTGTCATATTTTGATAGTAAATAAGTTACACTAACAAAGTAGCAAATTTGAAGATAGTAATATTTGTAGATTACCCCTAGGATAATTGTGTAATTTTATGTAAATTTATATTTACAGGCCAGATTCTGTGCATTAAAAATTTTATAAACGTGCTTCCAAAATAAAACACATTGAAAACGTGCAATTCAACCGTCTTCTGATGTTAAGTCCCCGAGGGTCTGTAGTTTCCTCTCCCTAGATGTAAATTGTTTTCTATTCGCTTACCTATTTCCTCGAGATAGTAGAGTACTCTCGTCAGGAATGTTTTGTTCAGTGTATTTTCGCAAATCGGACTTTAAGGCTCAGACTGCAGTTTATTGAATAAAATATTGGAAGCGATCATGGCGTAACATAAATCGGTACACAAATTTTGTTTGCTGTCTAATAACAAGCAGCTTTGCGTGAGTAATTATTATTGGTGCTCGCTTGGATTTTCGTGCTGCAATTAACTGTGTCTGCCCGACTATTTAAAATAAAAATATATTGGGAATAGTTTACTGTGCTACTTATGAAAAGATAGAACGTAGGGTACTTACTTGATTAGCAGTGAGCACCCACTTAAGATTTAAAAGCGAAAAATTGTTTTCCCGTCTGATTTCAATTATGGTTTTTCAATATGGTTTTATCCAATTATGTCAATACGAAGAAAACGTTCTTCAACATTATACCATTTCTTTAACGAGTTCGAAGAAATAATTAGAAACCTTGGGTTTTTTTCTCTTATTTTCTTTCTTGGAAAATTATGCAGGTAAATGTTATTTTTGTTAACTCAAAATAAATCACAACTTTGCTCAAAATTAAAAATTAAACAAAAAATTGTTATTTAATATTTTTAATGAAATATCAAAAAATACGCTTACATGCACTTAAAACCTAAAATGGGGTTTTTTTCACATTAAAGCTGCCAGTTACTTGCCAGTTCTCAGCTCTCAGTCAAGATCTCTTTACCACAACCAAAACTCTTTGTACGGAAATTAATACAGGATTTCATGTTTGAACCAAAACCTGGTATTATTAAAGAGATTATTTATCAGGTTTTAATTTTGGTATAGAGATAGCATACAAAACTACAATTTAGGGTGAAAAAAATATTTCTTTGTCTTGACTGAGAGCTGAAAAAAAAAATAGGTTTTTCATATATATTTTTTTCTCGTCTCCCAATGCTCATTGGCGGCTATAACTCTAGGTTTGCACTATTTTAGGCCCCTACTACCCACACAAAAATCAGCATTCAAATCTGTGATTTAAATGTCACAGCTGAGAACTGTCAGTCTTAATATGAAAAAGTGTGCAGTAACCCCCAAAATGTGCAATTTCGTGCAATTGTACGGGAATTCGTTCTTTAGTTATAGTATTTGCGTAAATGAAGCTGAAAGATATCCAACGAGATTTCTAATCCAAATTATTAAATGATTAGTTTATCTTGATACAATATTTTCTTAAAAACCTTTTTTTTTCCTAACATTGCTTTTGTTTTTATTCACACCTGCCAAATCGATTTGTAACCAAACATAATTAAATCTTGTTAAAATTGACTTCAATGTACTCTACTTGCCAGCTCCATGAACACCATTTTCTTTTTTTGTACTATTTTTGGATTGTTTTAAAACAACGTTATTTCTGCAATTTTTTTTTTTTTTTTTACATGATTATAATGGGTATTCGCGACCGAAGTACCAGGATGAGTATCGATCTGTAAAAAGCCGCAGGAAGACCACAGAGAGGCTAGGAGGGAGGGGTAGGGAACAAGCAATGTGCATTTACTTGTATTAAGTCGTAATCAGAGGGAGACAGACTAATGGGGGCGGGAGTTAATCATAAAATATATAGCGACTAATGGGCTCGGCTCGATAGGCCATCGCCACTCACCTGTCCTCTTCTTGTCCGCTGTCGGGAGGTTAACACTCTGCATTAAAGGCTAATCGCCTCAAGGAAGCTTTGCCTTGTTGCTCCACCGATGGATCAGCAGATTTCGGACGGAAGGTCCTATTGTTATGGTGAATTGGCTGGTATATTATATATTAATGGTTGCAGTATTGGACCACTCCAGGGATCTACAAAAAAGCATAAATTGTTCCGCAGAAATAAATTCAAAAAGGAACTTTTTAAACTATTGATCTGTTCTTATTAAAAAATAAATACTGTTAAGTATACCTATATTTTGATCAGTCTTTGTTCTTATTTTTATTTTTATTTTTTTTATTTTATTTATTTATTTATTTATTATAGAAACACTAAGTTTACTAAATGATTTTGTTCATTTAAAAAAAAATATATATATATGGACTCTACTAGAGAAAAACTACTAGAGATGGGCCTTGATGGGAATTTTAAATCGTACTTCAATATTGTTGTCTAAAAGATTCTATAATAGTGAAATCTTTTTTTTTTTTTTTTTTTTTTTTTTAATAGAAAAAATAATGAAGGATATGCGGTCAAAGTAGAATTATACTGTATGAATGGGTATATATTTTTATCTAAATTAAAGTTTTTCTTAGTGAGTTATTTTCCTTTTAGATATTTTTTAAAACCAAAAGACATAACTTCGAATGAAATACAATATTTGTATTAGGTGTAATAAAAATAATAAGCTATTGGTATCTATATTTCTTTCTTGCGTTCCACATCAATTCACTTCTTTTTAGATCCTTCCAATTTGCCGAAAAAAATGTAAATTATGACTGCGATCGAGAAAAATGTTTATGGAATTTTCTTTTATTATCAACTTCTGTGTCCTTCTTCTAGAGGAATGTTTCCATTTCCAATATTTCCAGGCCTTCTAGATTTATTTCTAAATAGCTATAGATAGGCATGACTCAGGATCAAGAAGAAATATATTATTTATTTTCTACTTCCTGCCACTGATACTGCTTCAGAGAAATGATGTCTCTATAAATTACTAATTCGTACCTCATATACAAGAAACAAAAAATATAAAATTATGATAGTAATATAATTTTTAAATAAATAAATACAATGAAGAATAATATAAATGAAAGAAATACTATGAAATAAATAATTGAATAACAGAAAACCAATGTATACGTGTCTACACACATGCTGAGAACTCATCTTGTTAGATGTAGTTATAATTTTTGTCCAATATTTGGTATTGATGGACAATTTAATTTTGGATGTACGATATGTAAATTAAATGATTAATTTTGGGATAAGAATCCTCTTCCTCCACTGAAAAATGCCAAAACAAATGCTTATAACCTAGTATTCTTGATTATTTCCGAAGTAAGTTTCAAAATAATGTTTCTTTTTATAATTTTTATAATTTTCAAATTATTTTTTGTTGTTATGTTCAAAAATGCGGATATCATGATCACCTTTATCTTGTATTTAAATAAAAAGAGAATGAAATATATCGCTTCTTTTATTATTTTGCTATTAAAAATAAAATAAAATATATATATATTTTTAATATCTGTGTTTTGAATATTTAAATCCCTTATTTACGTACAGATTTAATGACTAATCCATTTTCCTGACAAGACAAAAAGATAATTTATTTCAGGGTTCGTTTGGAGCGAGGTTTGTTCTGTATAATTCCGCAAATGATAATCTCCAGAATCCATGTCAATATTTGTCTTGCGGAGAGCATCGGTTAGGGTGGGGGTAGGGTTGGGGTGGGGGTAATTTCAATTTATAAATTGCCTATAATCCGTTGGAACAATCTGGTTAAGATGTAATATACTAATGGTATCATCTCCTCATTTATCTAGTTTATTGGTAAAGAAATGGAGGTATTTGATGTTGGATTTTTTTTATTTTATACATAAAAAAACTAAACCTCTTGAGGAACAGGGAGTTACACAATCGTTACTACTAACTACTAATTTCTAATGCAAACTGTTTTCTAAATAGTAATGATAGTTTAATAATTCATTGTTTTTAAATCAAGAGGAGAGATGTTTAATGTCTGAATTACAAATCATGTAAAGATATATGAAAAAATTGTCCTTTGTAATTAAAAAGTACCGGTAGGATACATTGACAATATTTTTTAAATCGACAATTTAATAAGCAAAACAAAAGACATGTTAAATATAGTGAATTACGAATACCTATTTATACCTTAAGCAATTAAATTCACACAAAAATGAATCTCTAAAAGCAATATCGATTTCATTTCATTTATATATCTTATTTATTATGTTTTCATGTTTACAATCAATAATCGACCTCAACAAACCAATTTTGTCCATTGTCAATAAACGTCTAATCTTAATCTTCTCTTAGGCATACTATTTTTTTAAAGCATCACGTTTTTTCATGATTTAGTCCGATTATAAAAAAAAATTGAAGATAAAAAAAATCATTAAAATTTTGTTTATAAGAAAAAAATATTTTTTTTCTAAGTAGGCTATACTTATTGAAAAAATGTATATATATTTTTATTTTATCTTCAGATTCATTACTTTAAATAGATAATAATTTACAAATCATTTTAAAATAAAATTCTCACTAAAATTTTGAAAGTTGCAAATTTAAAATAGATGTTATTTTAAGCCAATGTTACTGTTTAACTATTTTATTATTTTTCAACACAGGCATTCAAATTTACGTGTTTTTTTTAATTAATGGAGCTAGTCTTCTTTTGGTTAATTAATTCAAATATATTACGAAAATTTAATTTAATTAATTTGCACAATATAATATATATGTTTAATTATTATTAATTCATTTCATTTAGTTAAAATAAAGCACTCAGCTATATTGAAGTTTTTATCGACCAATCTCGCTTAGTTGGAAAGTTTCCAAGAATTATTTCACAGCTTTAACTGTTCAAAATAAAGTGAACAGTAAATGCATTTGTTAATTGGAATAGTAGTGCTTTTAAGAAATGAGTTTAAGAACTCCACCCTTCTTAACAATTTTTCTAAACAAATGAATTTTTTTAAGTTCTTTCATATAAAAAACATTATATTGTAATAAACTAATTCATATCTATGTAACGATGTTCAATAATAGTTTAAAACGTTAATAACGTTGTTTAGTAATTATGCATAATGTTTTTGGAAATATTTAGACATACAATGGAACATACATATTTGTGAATTTTTCCAACTACAATTCATCATGGCATACAATTAACGAGCGATCAGACACATCATTAAAAAATCTGAGAACTTCAAATAGAGCACTCGGGTCTATGGACATCCTCGGCTGTTGTACCGTAATAACTTCGAAACTTTCATGAACTATGATTATTGTTATTCACTACTCTTTAAATATGAATTTGTTTTGCATTAAGAGTATTACCGGCCAGATATTGTGAAGTTTATTAAAAAGGGAACGTTGAGGAGGCTTGGTCATGTGGAGCTTATAGCTAGCGATCTTCTCCCAAGGATACTGCTGAATGGAAATCCAGGAGATTCGTAATCCACTCAAAGGCGTAGTTCGTAGATTGAGATGGTTGGATGAAGTTGAAGAACAATTACGGAAGTATGGAATCAGACGAAGGAAAGCTGTTGCAAGACAACCATGACAGGCAATTTGTAATAAGGCGTTTGTCCTTGGAAGTTAGTAGCCCCAAATATAATAACTTTGCAATAAGAGTTATTAATATTTCAATAAATCGATAATGAAATTTCTATAAACAATTTGTTCGACTGCGGAGTTTTGTTATTATCGGTTAGCATCCAATAATAATAAAACGTTCAATCTATCTTAGGTCTTCCACTTTCAATCTAATCTTCTTCAAAACTATTTACTTATTTTTTATTCGGAGGCAGATTTCAAATGTGGAATGAGCAAGCTTCAAAATGGAAAATAACTTTCATCATCAGATACAAACATACCAATTTACAAAACATCAGCAATTTTGATTGCAGCACTTCAATAAAAATTCTAAACTAGAGATTCCCTAGGCCATCTTCTTTTCAGACTACATTATTATTCTTATTACAGACAGATTATCGGGAATGGAGTGTAAAGCAAGTTGTGAAACAAGTGGATTTGAGTGATTAAGAAGCTTACTATGAAAGGATAGGTATCTGGTTTAGGCTAAATCAGCAACATACGGGACATTAAGATCTTTATGGATAAGTTTATTTGTAAAAAAGTAAGGATCGTCGAGAATTTTTTGAAGGATTTTTGATTGTAAGGATCGGATACGAAATGGATTGGATGGTTTAGTGGAGCTCCAAAGCTCAACTCCGTACGTCCAAATAGGTCTAATTACAGTCATGTAAATGAGTCTTTTTTAATTAATTGGGAGCTTTGAACGTTTGTCTAGTAAATGTTGAAGTAGTCTGTAACGACAGGCAGTTTCTTGTCGTTTTAGTCTTGTATGTGGATTTTAAGTCAGACGTTTGCCCAAGTGGAGTTCTAGGTAGCGGATCTGTTCAACAGGGATTAGTCGATCTTCATTAAAGGATACTGTAGGGCAGGAAGTGTATATGTATTTAAATAATTTAAGGCGAGAAATCAGAAATACTAATTCAAGGAGGCGAAGGTGGGAGGGGAGTATCAATATGTTGGTTTCTTGTCTTAAATTAAAAAAATTAATATATACAATATGGATATCAAATTGTTGATAATTTTAATTTTTGTTTATTTTTAAAACTGATGATGAATGTTTAACATTCGAAATTAGCCTTTAAAAAAAATATATATATCTAATCATGACATAAAATTAATTAATTGTTTAACAAGCAAATATCATGGAATGATCTTAATTATATTAGTTACGTAGTTGCTTGTTTAAGTGCTTTTAAGGATTCCAAGGAAAGTTTTCACAATGCATATTGCAGTATTCAGAACCGCTTGATTTCCAGTTCGACTGCAGGGTGCCTTTACATGACAAATATTAAACCACAGCAAGCCAGGTATACGATTTATAAAATTACTTTCACAAAAGCAGATTAAAATTTTGAATCATTATTATTTCCAATGCGTTTTATTTGGAATTCTTGTTTAATCTATGTTTACTTATTATCCATATATATGTGTATAGTACTATTATCGCCAATGTGATATTTGTAAGCTTTTTATTTTTTAATAGTTTGCTCCTCAAAATATAAAACAAATTTATATGTTTTATAATATTTAACCAGTATCAAACAATATATAAATAAATAAATAATAAAAATGATAATACAATAATAAAAATGTGTATCACACAGATTGTTCTTATTATATAGCAACTGTTTGAATTTGAGACATTTATAAATAAGACAGATAACGATTTATCCATAATCAAAACACATAATAGACTTTTTTTTTATTATTTATTATTTATTAACTGATAATGTTATTCTAAATTACAATAAGCATATATTTATTTAATAAAAAGAACATTATTCACTTGACTTACTGTTGGAACATTTAATCACATGTTTTATCAAACAAACTGCTAATGTTATATATGTTATGATCGAAGCACATTAAACATTGCATTCCCATAAACTTTTTGATCACACCTCGTATGCATATAAAGCACATTAAATAAATGAGAAATTAAAGGCAGGAACTTATTGATAACCAAAAAACAAAATATTATATATCTGAAGTTAGGAATTTTTGGATACCTGTAAATCATACAATAACTTTCCAAACACTTACCTAACTTAGTCAATAGAATTGGAATCCATAAAACCTTCAAGTATCTAATATTTAAGTATACCTATACCAAAGCATTATCAAAATTACATTTTACAAATTCATGGATCAAGGAAACATTAATGAGATACCAACCTTCCATTATCAAATACATATATTATTTTATAGACAAATATAACGTTTACTAATCTTATAGTCATACAAGAAACATAATTTATAATAAAAATTTATGATCATGAAGTATTATATAGTATCATATTTATGCACGTCCTGTATACCTATATAAAAGAATCGAAGTGAACAACATATAAAGTCCAGTTGATAATTCGAATTGTTCTTTTCCTCTTACTCATTAGAGAGAGTTGCGGATATGCAAGACGAGTTCCGGCCCGAAAGAGGTAGAATAAAACCTGTTAAACTGAGAAAATGCAAAAAGAAAAAGGTAGAAAAATTGAAACCGGTTCGGTTGTGCCGGACAGAACGCAGTCTGCCTCCAGAGCAGGGAAACGCTTCTGCCTCAAAACTTTACTATCCCAATGATTTTAAATTTATATTTAAAGAATTTATGCGTTGACCTAAATTTTTATATTATTTTAATATCCGAATTTTAATATTTTATAATATCAGTGAAAATATTGCTGATAAACTCGAATTTTGTGGTAATGTATTTACAGTACGTTTAGGAAAACTTTAAAAATAATAACAGGTATAAAAATCTCACTTGAATAATATCACCAATGTTAAATTCATTTATTGAAATAAATGTCAATATTCTATTACTTGAATTTTTATTCGTATCTAATTTCATTTAAATCCACCATACCTAATCGAAGTTGCGGATTCCTTAAAAAAAGTGATGTAATATAAGTTTTTATATACGCATTTTATCAATAAATAAATCAATTGTGTACATAGTAAATGCTGAAATGGTTTTGAAAATTTTAAGGCTATAAGATTTTTTTGTATTTGGCTCAATCAATGATAGCATAGAAGGATCAATACAATTAAAAATTTATTAATTTGACACTATGTCGTTTATCTGAAGACTTAAAATTAATAACCAAATAAACATTCCCAAGAGTACTATCTTATATTTGATTCTTATGGAAAAAGAAAAACCGACCGCTCATAGGAAAAATCTTATGGTGGATATCAAATCTGTGTCAAATTTCTGTTTTGAATGTTTATCTGTTTTAAAATGCTTGAAAATTCAGGAAATAACTGTAAGCAGTATTATAAATATAATATCCAGTACCAAAGGGATTCCGTTATTTTATTTCAAAATATTTTCAATTTTTATTATTATTACTACTGTAAAATTCGTTTTAGTTGAGCTCAATTTTATTCAGCGGCAAAATCTTTGGAAATTAATAATAAATGACACGCTATGCAACAGTTTTAAATGGGCTCTTTGAATATTTTTCAATGTTCCTTCTGCTTTGTCATAGTATTGGTCATAGTATTATCATCGTATTGACCGAGGTTAAAATTTATTTTCTATTAAAAAGAAGTTATTTTATACTAATAAAACATCACGCTTAACTTATTTTTCGTATGTTTGCATTTTAAGGAGGGGGGTTTAGTTGATCTTTAGAATACAATTGCTTTGGAAAATTAATAAATTAGGTACACCACTTGTTTTTATTAATTTAATAAAAATTTTACTAAATTTTTAATTTTATTAAAATTATTTTTATTTATCCATGTTTGTTTTGTTAAAAAAATAAATAAATATCGTTAGCAATTTATTCATTGTATGAACAAAGGTAAATAATTTTTTTTTTACGTATTTTATGAGTACTTTTTTATTTTATTAATTACAATTTTATGGTGATAGGATGCAATTTTAGGCTAGTGAAATGGAATTAACAGTTGTTTAATTTCTCGTATAAAAAGAATGCATTTAGAGGATTGCCAATTTAAATAAATATTTCTAAAAATTTAGCTCGACGTTTTAAACATCACTTTATCCAGATAAAAATTTTTGGAATTAATTAAACTATTTGTTTACATGTGAAAGGAAACCGCAAGCTAGAACATTTTAAGTTGTTAAATATGTTGGTCGGATTGGATATTGGACGATAGTTTCCTTATCAGAAGCAATAGATCATAGAAACAAAGATATCAACTTTTTTTTTTTCATTGTTTATATTTTAATTGTAATATTTGTAAAACGAGGTAAAAAATAAAGCTGTCGATGGTAAAGTAATCAATTACTGTAATTTTAAATAAGTCCTCCAAAACTCATTTGCCTCTTCCGTGATATTTAATCAATTAGAAAACAGTTCTAAATGTTACACATTGATGAGAGCTCTTAAGTTGTGTCCGTAATCAGAGCATTCCTACTGCTTAGGCCTTGGTGAATGCAAACGTGTATTGTCATATATTTTTATATATTAAATACAAACTGTATCTCAATTGATGGCAAGCACATTATTCTATAAAATTTTCTAATACGTTCTAAAATGTATTATCAGATAATATAATACAAATTTATTACATTATCGAACTGTTTCTATGAATTGTCCTAAATAAAAATTACTAATACCAAAACATCAAATGAATTATATTTGTTTAAACGTAACGTATAATTAATTAATAGTACAAGTACCTGTTGCGTTTAATTAAGAGTGTCTCTTATTTCGTGGTGCGCCTCGGCTGAAAGGAAGACCCAAAAGGGACGATATGATGCGTAGAGCAGGCGACAAGAGAAAGATAATTAACAAGAGAACCCTTTGCTCAGATTACAGTGCTCAATCAGTGAGGATTAGTGCGGCTAAGACTTAGTGATTTTATAATCAGGATATCTTCCTGTCTTCTTGTTAGTGCCGAGGAGTTAGTGTCGTCGGGTTGGATCTCTCAACCTTATCTCGCTCTTCAAATTCTTCCTTGACATTTATCTTGCAAGCATAGATCTAGTGCGTGGATGTCACCAGGAAACTAAATTGTCGGCTAAAGGAAGAATGACATGGGATATATTTTAGAGGTTGCCCCATTGAACTTGTTGATGCCCATATGTTTTCTATTTTTTTTTTTCCGTTTGCCTGTGATTCATTTGTCAGTAGGAGATAAATTTTCAAATTATATAGCTTACGTCTATGCCTTATGTTCTTTATTTTCTCCGCCGACCTGTATGATTTTAAATTATTTAAATTAAATTAGCAATTATTGATTATTTGAAAAGTTGTGAAAAATAGGGGTTCCAAACGTGATTTTTTTTCATTCAACCAATATAGCTACTAAAGGGTAGATCCTAGCGAAAAAAGTTAAATAACAATAATTTTCTCCATTGAATTTATGATCAGGAAACTGTCATCGAACTTCCGATCAGAGCAACACCAACAGAGTTGAAGCGAGTCAAACTAAATTTATAATAATTTAATTATTTTCCAAGTGATGTTCTATTTTCACTTCTGAGTCCTTGTTTTTATGGTTTATGGATTTTCATTTAAATGGGCAGCGAAGTTGAAATTCTTATTATGGCATTTCCTTGTATTTTTTTTATTGATACTTCATTTACTGATTTTCCATTTTTCTCATGTGTTTATCTTCATAGTCATTTCACTTTAGTTCCTAGACACAGCTTTGTTGAAAAGGATCTTTTTGTCTTCAGATGACGAGAAATACGATGACGATCGTTTATTTATTTTAAATGCAGTTGCTATTATTATTTTATTATTCTTAATGTTGTAATTTTAGTTAACATTTGCTTGATGAAAATTCTATCAGGATTCTGCTCGTAAATCTTTTAAAAATTGAATACCTTCCTCTAGCTATCGAATTCGCACATTTGCCCATTTGTGTGTGGAGCTCCTTCTGTTCGAATTCGATTGGAACAAAGACGGGTTCTTTCGCAGGGGTTGTTCAGTGTTGGTGGCGGCCAAAAGCGGCCGTTAGTCAAAACAGAATCAGTGTTATGCGAGGAGGGGGTGGTTTTATTGTGCCCCCATGCAAATTAAAGGCAATAAATTATATTAAATGCCAGCCGCTCTCATATCGCTGCCGTTTCGTAGCATTAGGTGTATTTCTGCCGGCGCCATCTTGTCTCGTGGCTTTGGAACGCTATCAAACGCTTCAGATCCGCTCCTTGTACCAATGCCAACCATCTTCCAATGTGCCAAATCTCTTAAGCGAAAAACGAATTATGATCATTGGCCCCATTGCAATGATGGGTGGATCACTTCCAGAAGACAAAGTTATATGTTCCTATTTAATTACTTCGACGATCATATTTCGAGTTGTATTTTGATATTAAATCGAAGAAAATTAAGTAATGGTTTAGAATGATTAACTCTTCAGAATCATAGTTGTTATAAACCGTGAAAAAAAAAACATTTATTTAATTTTCTATGTTATTCTAGATTTGTTGATTTATTACCGAGTATAATACTATTATTATTAACATTATTATTAACTAATATTATTGATATTTTGAACATTTTGTAATTAATATATTCCTATATTTATAAGAGCCCATAAAAGTTTTAGCAAGCATTTTTTTTTATTGTTTTCTGAATATCGAGTACATCAGTTTCATTCTTATATTCAATGAAGTTTGTTTTTAATATGTTGGTCCCATATCGTTCTCCTATCGAATATAGTCCTAGGAATTCCGTTTGTGGAATTAGGAAATTGTCGATATAAACGGGCGATGATACCTGAGTAAAATTTTGGTGTCTATTGATGATAACAGTGGAATTTTGAATCAAAGTTTTGATCCCTGAGATTTACCAGCTGTAATATGGTAAATAGAAGAAAACCCTGAGTTAGATTGAACATAGAAAAATCTATCGTAGAGGAAAGACTGGAGAATATGTTTATAAGTAGGGGGTAGTCTAGTCTTGCGCTTGTACCATAATATTTAAAAAAAGATAATATGTATATACATATTTATAGTCAAATTCAATTTAGTGCAAATTATTTGTGAAATCGAGATCTTACGACATATTCAGTAAATCCAAGTCTTTAAACTTTAAAATATCTATTTAGTAATGATACAAGACAGTTTGTATTAGATGTAGGAACGCTTTATGGTGATTGAGTTGAATCGGGTTGTCTACGCTGTAATTTTTTTTAACATGATTAATGATGATTGGGTGAAGGCGTGATGAAATCTGTTGTGCAGGTTGCGACGTAGGTTGCATGTATAAGTGAAATATATTTCTTTTGTTTATGCATTAATAATTTCATATTTTATTTTTAATTGATGATAGATTGATGGCAGGTTCATAATCAGTGTTATCAGTTTATATTTTTTTTTGGTTTTGGTTTCTTAGTTAGGAAAAATTGGATCGTTGTATTAATTTTGTATTGCAGTTTGTTCGATTTTTATTTGAGTAGAAAATCGTTACTCAGAATAGATGAATTTATTTCAATCAAATTACTTTTATTAATTCTATTTTTACACTCACTATATTAGAGTGGAGATTAATTTTTCAGTTTCATTTGTAGGGCGTAAAAAAGGGAGAAATAAAATGTGATTGTCAATTTGTATTAATGAATTTCCCTCATAGTCAAACGCCAATCCCATTGACTGTGCCTCCTGAATTATTAGTTTTCTCCATTATCCATCACACACACTATAGCACTATCGCTCCCCTAGTCCGTACTCGTCACTCAGAGTGCACTAAGCAGCAATCTAAATCCTACCTGTGAAATATGTCAACATTAAATAGTTCATGTTCGACACGGGTCCTGAAACCTACTGAATATTGGATTATTTGAAGCGATTCCTAAGGGAGGGTGTGTCTAGTGCAGTGGCGTATCACACGGATGCAGTATCTTCGGGATAATAGAGTGAAAGTAATGGAATCAAAAAACTTTCATTTTCTATGAGGATGACTTCATAGGTCATCAAGAGTACATTGAAAGCTAGCTGAAAAAGATGGAAATTACTTGAATATTTTCTATAACATTATAAATATAATTTGTTTCAATATACAGTGGAATCTCTGTAATCCAAACACCGGTAATCCGAACACTACAGTAATCCGAAGAAGCGAGTAGGCAGAACGTTTTATTTTATTTTACTTATTTTCATATCTTTTTTTTTTTTTTAAATCTATTTCATTGGCTGTTTCCTGAATAAAAAAAGTACTATACAAATATATAACTGATTAATTAGAAGTTAAAAAATTTTTAATGAAAAATTTCAAACGAGCCCATACTCCGCAAACATTTTTTTTTTATCTTCTCCTTTTAAATTTATCCTGTTTTATTAGTCAAAACAAAACTATATCAAGCTTTTTTAATTTTAATGATGCATACAATTTTGATGATTGGTTTTACATATATATGGATAAATTTCTTGACTGTTGCGACTGGCTGAACCTCAAGAACCTTACTAAACATATATATATATATATATATATATATATATATATATATATATATATATATATATATATATATATATATATATATATATATATTTCTGTCTGTATTTTATTATATTTTTGGATTTGTTAAATATTTTAATATAAACTCCTCCTCAAAAGTATCACAAAACTTGGAAATATTTGAATTTTATAAAAATGTATTTTTTTTTTTTCATAATAAAGAAAGTTTCTGAAGTCTATAATAAACATCCTTAAAGTCGGGAATCGATGGCCGAGCGAGTTGGGGCCAGGGTCTCAGCGCGCTCGTAAACAGAATGTCGTGGGTTCGAATCCGACCCTGGCTAGAGTAGGTTGGTAACCTGTAGGATAACCCGTCCTCCCTGCCCTAGTTTGGGTACTTAAGGACGCTATGCCCAAAGAAAAAACAATTAACATCCTTAAACTAGACATAAACAATTGTTATTAAAATAAATTACATTATTTATTCCAATAAACAAAAATGTTAGAAATCTTCTTTTTCAAATATTCATTTTTTACAATATCAACATTTAAATTATTAATTTATATTTAATAAGACATACTGCCCCCTCTGGCTTGAATGACTTCTCTGGCTTCCACTCGTCTTGGCATACTTGTAAATAACGAAACGAATGATAAACACGGACTGAAGGAAATTTGAAAAAAAATAATCTAAAATTCCATCGTTTGTTACTAACAGGGAAAAACATTGATATGTCTAATCCTTAATGTCTCACGTTTAATAAATAATATTAATATGAATATAAACCAAGTATGGATTAAGCCTGGAAAATCTCGAGAAGTAATTCGCTAATCCGAACACCTAGCAACAATTATTTCGGATTAGCGAGATTCCACTGTACAAGCATTTCTAGTTTAATTTTTTATTAAATTAAAAATAAAATTCTCAAAAATCAATTCGAAGCTGCACTAAACTGAATGTATTTAAAATCGGGGAGAACTTTATTTTATCCTGTCTGTAATAAATGATGTACTGCTCTCAACTAATTTTCATTTTTATGATTCACTTAAAATAAATTTTCCTTTGTTACTTTGGAAGTTATTAAAATTCCGATCAGTATTGGCATGCTGTGATATTTTTCTCCCTAAAAGTATTCTAAAAGAAGAGTAAATAGGTTTATAAATGTACATATTTTTCTAGCTTTCTTTCCGAGGGGCATTTTTGTAAGTTTATTTTATTTTATTTATATGTTTTATATATTTTATGAAAGCTCAGAAATTTATTGGTATCAGACACAATTTATTAATTTCAGACATCTTATTGGGTCAGAAAGTCATTGAGTTGATGAAATCAAGCAATTCGTTCAGCCCTTCATTTTTCTGGGAAAAATCGGCATTGAACTTAAAAAAAAAAAAAATGGATATGTATACACTCTAATTTTAGTAAGACTTACAAAAACAGGTTAGTAATACTGCTAACAGTTGAGCATGCGTTATTTCTAGTGAAAGAACTCTTGGCAACTGTTAATTAATTGCGGCAGTAACTATAGCAAGATTTATTTTTTCCTTATAGTACTACATTACAGAACACCGCAATATCATTGAGATAAGCGTAATGGTATAGAATTATTAGCCACTTTTATGACAATGTTTTCTTCAAAGATAAAAACATACTATATATCAGGTAACGTGGGTTTTTTAAATTATTTGCTGCACTGTCTGCAGCCTCATTTCCGGAGATGCCACAATGTGAGGGTACCCACAATAGCACAGTCCCTCCACCCATCGACTCGTGCATCTCCCACAGGCAGTTATTAATCTTGCGTATTAGGGCATTTTCAGAATTGTCTTCAGCTATTGCCAATATTTATATTTAATATGTTTATCAAATTATATTTAATATGTTTATCAAATTGCTGATTTTTTACAAATGTTTGTATATTTTTACAACTATTGGTGATCGTTTAGCATTCAAGACTAGTATTTTGAAAATTGCAATAGAAGTAGGAAATAATGCATCAATTCTAAATCTTTTGGAAACTGTTTTATAAATAACACTTCTGGATTAATTCCAGATATCATATGTTGTGTTTTATTCTTTTGGATAGAATAAAAAGCATCTATCTTTCTCGAGTCAGTTCGTATAAACAGTTGTAAAAAATTTGGCATCTGGTCGCTACCAACTGTACCAACCGAATTTATACAGCTCGGATGATGATAGCCTATTAAATATTGACTCAAATAGGCCATTAATTTGTATAAATAAACAGTTATGTGTTTAATTTAGCTTTTAGGATCCTTATCTCTGTGGCCATCGTTAAAGGGTTTGTAAACATGCCGTGAGGGAATAGCTATGCTGTAGAATGACCGTTTTGTGAAAAATAATACATTTGCATAAATATATTCATTATTTATAATATTTGGATCATGTGTCAACTGTACTGTTTTTGTGCTGTTAAACTCTAAAATATTTTATCATTATCTGGAAAACAAATGTTGGCATTTAAAAAAAATAAAAATAAAATAAAAAATTTACTTTATATATTCCTGATTTAAATAAAAAACCAGACGAACAGTTATTAGTTCTAATAATTAAATTATACAATTTAAATATGTGCCAACAACCGTTAATTTTTTTCACAATCAAAAAATGTAACTTTTTGGCAAGATCCTAGCTTTGTTGGCATTGCTTCGATCGAAAACTAACCAAAATTTTTCTTATCAGAAATGTAATGGAAAATATTTTTTGGTATTTAACATTTTTCGCTAAGACCTATCGTTTAAGAGCTATATTGATTTGAATGAAGAAAAGTCACGTTTGAAACTTATATTTTCTCTCAACTTCGTTTATTTCGGCCAATCTTTGATGGTTAGTTTAATTTAAGTTATTTGACCTTTCAATTCTAATATGTAAGTTGAGAATCGTCGTAGAATATTTATAGACTTATCAATTGTTTTTTTCCAATCAGGGAGATATGGAGTATTTTGTTTGTATACTTTTTGTAACTAGTTTTACTCGTTTTTTTTTGGGGGGGGGGGTTTGTCGTTATAATTCTAATGCTGCTTATTAACTAGATGTAATTTGATGCACATATTTAAATTTAAAGTTGTAAATTAAAAGAAATGGATTAATGTATAATAAAATTTGAACGTTTAGTTAAATACCACTATTAGTATTAATCAGGACTGTTTACTCGCCAAATTTAATGTTTATTTTTGTGGCATTCCTTCAATGTCAAGGTAAACAGGAGAACAGGTTGCGTGTGAATGTGTATAGAAGTCTACACACGGACCTAATCAATGGAAACTAAACGGGTTTTTGACTGAACTGATAAAACATAAATTATTTATTTGTTAATAGATTTTCTGCTAACTTTTATTTCTATTACCAACTGTAATTCAAGATTTGATATGGAAAAGACAAAATACTACAAAGTATCTAGCGATCACAGCTGTTCTTAACGAATTATGTATTTTTTTTTTTTTAGAATATTATTTTATTTAATATATAGTACAATCTGTCTTATTAAAAGGTAATAAGTAAAATAGAAGTTGTTATTACTATTATCCAAAAAAGTACAAAAAAAAACAAACCTTAACTTATATTTATTATAAACAGGCATATATTACAATTCGTATAACGTATATGTATGGTATAAACTGTTTGTATAAATTACAAATTGTATAATATGTATCATTATATTATATAGAAGATGCTTAATAAATTATTGTTTACCATTCACAAACGTTTCTGCAAATCACAAATTTATAAATTATCTCTTGCTGAATTTGCGAGTGTGGTAGTAATAACAAAAAAAACATTGCTTACGAAGGTATTAACTTAAAAAGGAAATAAAATTGAAAAAAAAAAATCTGAAACGATTCAACTGGAACTTCAAACGAATTACTTAAAGGTCGCATGTTGCGTTATATCGAAATGGATCCTGTATTCAGTGCTCAAAAGCTTTTCTTTTGCAAAATAACTAGGAATTAATGTTCTGACAGAATTAGAATCAGCAGAATATAATTTATTCAATTATGTTAAAGAATTCAGGTGGCCTTCAAAAGCTTTTGATAGGAAATAGTAATTAATTTATTTGAAAAAATAAGATAATTGCTTACTTTCTCTACTTTAGTAAAATGTAATCTGTTTGTAATCAGGGAATTTCTCTTTTCCAAGAATTTTTCTTTTTCTCGTATTTTTCTTTGGTTTATTCATGGAAGGATTGTTAAAGTAAAACTATACATAGTGGAGGAACATACTATATATATCGCGATCTTATTAAAAATTAAAACAAAAATTAGTAAGTAAAAAAGGTAGTTATTCAACCAGTTTTTGTATAATAAAACGTCGAGATCTGCGTATTCCGTTATGGTTATACTTATAGCCGTGGCACACCTAAAATTACGTATTACGCAATGTTCTAAGACGACAGCGTTTTACTTTTCGGATCATTACTTTTCTTTAAGCACGAAGTTTGTGTTAAGTAGCTTGAGGATACATACGGTGGAGAAGTACAAAATTAAATGTAATACTTGAAAATCGGGAAGACAACAAATGGACCTGCCGACACAAAATTTAAACTGCCCCTCTTCTCTCAATAAACGGAGTAGCTTGATCAAGAGAGTCAATCGAAAGGTTGCGTATCTGAGTAAATTTAAGGAAAGAATATTGAAACCAGAAAGAGAAAAAGAGGGTCCTTATAACAGACATTCTCTTCTCATGAATCGTTGTATTTGAGTCGTTTCAGCCAGTTTGTATCTTGCAGGCTGTATCTTTTGCACAATTAAAT
Organism: Euschistus heros; assembly: GCA_003667255.2. Classification (NCBI taxonomy): domain Eukaryota; kingdom Metazoa; phylum Arthropoda; class Insecta; order Hemiptera; family Pentatomidae; genus Euschistus; species Euschistus heros. The sequence goes on from RCWM02000087.1 coordinate 618,264, forward strand.
AGTGAAGGAAGGTCATTCATTACATTTAGGGTAGCACCCCATATGATGTATGTTTGAGCTGATTTGCTGATATGAGCACTAATTGTTTTTCCGTCAACCATGGTCATGTTCAAATCATAGTGAATTCTATGAGTTGATTTATCCCCATCTACATAAATATCTGTGGGCTCTAAATATTTTACTTGGGATTCAGTAGCTGCAATATACCTCCTTGTCTGAAGTGTGGTATTTTTTTCAAAGACAAAATGACCAACCGAGTCCTGAATGAAGCCGAGGGAATGAAGATTTTTTGTTGTGCCAAATTATATTACTGTCATAATGTTTAATTGCAGAGGCACAAGGCGAATAGAATAGAGAGAATGAATCGGTCGGACTCTTGTCTGTGGCTTGCTTTTCTTAGTTCTTGTCTTCGCCATCAACTTCAGCGTCTGATTATCTTCCACATAATATCGATGCTTCTAGTTGGAATGGCCGGAACTACCACGCAGCCCCAATTGCATAAACCGTGTTAAATTATTTCAAAAAGCATTGTTCTTCAGAGCATTTCCCAAATTCAAAGCCGTTGACTGGTATGGTCCAGTCCTGAGCAAGTGCCTCAGTATCTACTAAATTCCTCTTCAGTCAATAGGAATTTAAAAAAAAAAAAAAAAAAAAAAAAAAAAAAAAATTAACGGTTCAATCGACTTTTTACTTCAGACATTTTTTTTTTTCTCCAGAGGTTGCCATGACCACCCACACATCAAATACAGCACTTTTGAGGAGGATCTTTATCCTAAAAAACAATAAATAGTTTAGCTCTATGGGTCTGGATGGGTGTGATTTCAACTTTTTCATATTCTGTAGATGTTATACTTTAAAACTATACCACCTAGAAGTTGGAGAAACTTGGTGAAAAAATGCCATAATTGCCAGGATAACATTTTATTTACGTACCACTGGCCGTGAAAAGTTAATTGATAGAATGTTGATATATTATATGTGACGTTATTATAAATCCCACACACAATGAATAGTTAGGCACAACTGAAGTGCCCTGCACTTATACAGATCTGAGAACTACATTTTTTTTATTTTAAAAGAATGTTTGTTTACACTAGTGTTAATCCATCAAATCGTAATATCATTGCTGTTTATACCTCGTCAGTCATCCCTTGATAACAGTAGAAAGTCCATTAATTGGTCTGTTGAAATGAAAATTATTCCTAATGTCCACTTAGATTGGCCGTTTTTACTAGTCTTAAACGGTTTCATTTGGGCAATCAGTTCCATATCAAGTAGAAAGTAATTTAATTTTAAGTTCCTTCTTGAATAAAAATGTTTACCAAGAGTGGAGATGCTACAGGGCGATCATCGTAATTTCTTCAATGATTGAGTTAATTTTGCTTCATCAATATTTTAAACATGTAAGTATGATGAAAAGAAGTTCAAAGTTACTTAGTCATAAGTTAATATTTGTAGTATTTTTTTTTATGTTACAACACACTAGTGAATCGTTATTTCCATTTGCCTGTGGAACATTAACTATTTGACGCACCGCCTTCTAGATTTGAATGATGATGATGATGAGGCCAGGAGGCTTTTAAGTTGGAAATGTGGTAGCTGTGTAGGCTGAGGATGGCTATAGGGTGTAACCTGCATAAATCACAATAGTGTTCTAAATGCACTCCCGTTCCACGTTCCTGTTTCCGCTAATGCAATTGCCCTTCCCACTCAATGGATATGATCCTTTGTTTTTATACAAGTCTGTAAATATTTATATGTATATATCACTTTATCAAACATCCGTGGCCGTTGCCCGGGAATCTCTTATTCTTGGAATTTTCTTTTGGAATTCATTCCCTATTTTTATTCATAAAACATCTAGCCTAGTTTTCGGCATAGATGACTTCATCTATTGAAATGCTAATATTTATTATCTCTACATGTATATTCTCATGGATTAAAATTACTTTCTGTTAGACAACATGCAAATTACGATGTTTAATAGAAACGAAATAATAGTATCTATGTGACAAAATATTGGATTATTTTCGAATTTATTGAAATCGCTCTCGGTTTTGGTATACTGCCTTCCTTAAAGTATTCAAAAAGAAAACTACATAAGTTTATAAATATTCATATTTTTTCAGTTTTTTTCGAGGGGCTATTTTATTTTATTCATCATTTTTTAAAATTTTATAAAAGCTTAGAAATGTATCAGAAATTTCCTTGGGTCAGGAAGTCATTGGGTTGAAATCAAGAGATTCGGCTAGAACTTTATGTATGATTCCTTTACTTATTCTTAACGTAACGACTATAATTCATTAATGCATTTATTTTCAATGGTTCTGTAAAAAATATCACAAATTATCTTGTCATTAATCAGCGAATATTTTTGGTTTACATAAGTGTTATGCCTTCTTTTTTTTTTTAATTTTATCAACTAATTAAAATTTACAACTGTACACATATACAAGTAAAAACGTTTACAGTAACATGCCAAAACTTGAAAATAATTACTCATCAGTAGCACTTCAATAAACATCAACACAAGAAGATCTCTAAGCCATCTTCTTTTCGGAAGCATGCAGCTTCTTTCAAGTCAAGATGTGGAGAGATAATATATTTTAGGGCATACAGTGCCCCCCTTTATTTAATTTGAACGAAAGAGAATTCTTTCTTACCAAAAACGGAATCCAAGACAGGGTTATAAAGGATTTTTATAATGGTACGGATTATTTTATTTTGTATCAAACAAATTTAAAAAACATAAGAACGTTTTTTTACTCCTAATTTTATAATATCACTTTATAACCAGGCTCATGTAGTTCTTTCTATCTAATATATAACATAGTTTATTCTTCTAGCTGAACAGGAAAAATGTTAGAAACGGTAAAGTAGATACTTGTATCGTTACTGTTAATTTACAATTAATTAGGAAGATTGTAGCCATAGATGAGAAAAGAGTAAACTGACAGAGTGTTTTCCTCTATCAACTGGATATTTGATATACATTTCGTTTAATTGACTAATTAAAATTATGTCTCATTTAATTTAACAAATGAAAATTATAGTTCCCAAATTTTTTAAAATATTATTTTTATATGTTTATGTAAAAGGCTTCCTGTGTTTTATATAAACACCTGTCTATGTGAAAGGTTTCCTCTGCCATAGTGTTATAAATATTACTAGACATAAATAAGGTTTTAAATAATGAAGTAATTAATGATATAAAATTATCTTAGTGTTAAGGAAAACAATTAAAATTGACTGTCCTCAAAATGGGACAGTGGAAAGAAATAGGTTAATATAAAAAAAAAAAGGAAAATGTTTAATAATAATTTTTTTTACTGTAAGTTTTTACAGTGAATAACAGGGTTACAAAAGTGTAACCGTCCGTTACCCATCGTAACAATTATTATTGGTACTTATTAACAACAAAAATTAATATTATTAATAAACATTAATATTTCTAATAATACATTTTCCCTTCAAGGTCATACTGGAGTCTATTGTGACTTATTAATATAAAAAATTCCAGTGCAATATGTATTGGTTCTTGTAAAGGCTTGGTGCTTGCACGTAATATCAACCTCACCAGTAAGAACTACATTACCTTCCTACTTTAGTTATCATAAAACTATATTATGTATAACAGAAAAAGGATTCTACATCCTGATCCCACCTGAGTATAAATATATGTATATATGGATAAATTTTCTGGCTGTTACTATTAAATGTTTAGTAAGGTACTTGAGGTTCAGTCATAATTTAAAAAATCAACTATTTTGGCGACGTTTCGAGACTATATTGTTCTCATAATCATGCTCTACATGACTAGGAATGTCCTAGTGGTCCTGAAGCAGTTAAAGTGATGAAGGAACTCCAGAAAGCCAACAGGAAATTAGCAAGCGTGAAGAACACTGGGACATTCCTACTAACAAGGGGACGTTTGCAGTTGTAACTCACAGATTTGAATGCCGATTTGTGTGTGGGTAGTAGGGACCTATAATAGTGCAAAACTAGAGTTATAGCCGTCAATGGGCATTAGGAACCGAGAAAAAAAATAAAATATGAAAATCACGTTTTATTTTTTTTCTCAGCTCTCAGTCAAGATAGAGAAATGATTCTTTCACGTTTAATTGAAGTTATGTAAGGTATTTGATATAAAAATACTTTCGTTATGCTCAAGACACCACCCGCTTTTAGGGTACTCAAAAACTCTAAAAAAATGACAAAATTCCAAGGAAATCCGCTGTAAATGAGTGGAAAGTTTTTTTTTATGAAAAACTGACCTCAAATCTCGATTTAACACACCATAAAACCCTTATATGTGTAATTTTATCAAAATAGAAAAATGTTGATTTTTTTACCTCTTTCGAGGAGGTTAAAATTTTGAAGTTGAGATTTCACCAACATTTTCTACCAGCCATAACAACTGCTGTGTTCAACCGATTGCAATTGTAATAGCATCACTAGAATCAGCATACATTCTGCTTTTTATCCATGCCTATAACATTGGATTTACTCCGGAGTTTAGTGGACAAAAACTGATGTGAATGAAAAAATCCAAGGTCAGTTATAACTTGAGATATTTCAATAAGGGGAAATCCTACAACCTCCGGATTTGGGCTAAACTATGCAGTTTTAAGGCTTCTAGATGACCTTTAAATTTTGTTTTAATCAGTTGCGAAATATGTGAGATAGCCGAGATAGCCCAAATTATTTACATTTTTTTCAGAAATTGACAGCCCCTTGCCTTCTAAAATCCTACAAAATTTTAAAGGTAAAAAAAAAATTATTTTTGATTTCGACAAAATTAAGTTTCTAAATGTTTTTTGAGATGAGGAATCTGAAAATAATATCAGTTTTTAGTTAAACAATTTTCCTCACCTATAATATATAAATAAGATTGATATAAAATGATCTTTTTCTATTATTATTTTTAGTTTTTAGACAATAAATTTCAAATAAGACCATTTAAAAAACATATACATTTTTTTAAACCAAAACCTGATATTAATTTTAGATTATTCATCATCTTAGGATTTCTATGCAGTTTGAAATAAAAATATGTCATCCTTAATCGGTATATATTAAAAGAAATTATTTATTATTACTTATGACTATATCTCTGTTCCTAATTACCCCAATCACAGTTCTATGTTAAAATATTTTAGTATTATTTTCATGATAGTTATCATGAATCAATCGGAAAACAATATTTCAGATCTTGTCTGGCACTTCTGGTAGGTTTGATTTGGAATTTCGGGTATAATATATGATATAATTAAAAAAAAAAAAAAAAAAAAAAAAAATGAATATTGTATATTTTTGGATATATGTTTTTTTCTTTCAGGTTTCCATTAAACAAATTATAAAAAATGTTACAGATATCATTGATTATTTAAAAAATAACCATCATTGTTGTGCAAGTACTCCTAATACAACAAATTAAAAGATAAATGAATCTCATTGCTGAATTCCTTTTTGATCCTAATTCTACTGATAATACTTAAATAAAATTAAGTAAATTAAAATTAAATGGGGAGGAACATTGATATTGTGTAGGATGAATAAACTATAAGACATAATCCAGAGTAGTGGTGGTGGTTGGCCCAGTGGATGCGGGAGATCAAATCCGATAAAGTGCCCCTGAGAGCCGCCAGTAATTCGAACGTTCCCTGGATTAGGGGCACTTGAGGAGGAGAGGATACCAGTTCGGAGGAGGGAACAATCCCAGCAGAAATAAGCCAAGTTATGTAACATTTAAGGGATTTAAATATAGTATTATATTAAAGGAGTGTATATGTCTACGGCACATATTTCTCAATAATTTGAAATCATTTTACCAAGAATTTTTTTTTTTCCATTTATTCATTTACAACTGTCACAGATAAAATCGGTAATTAGTAAATGTCTGCCAATTAATAATAGCATTTTATTATGTTCATAACGCAATAAATAAACCTTCAATTTAAAGAAATACAATTTTAAAAAATTACCATATTTACAAATAAGTCCACAATTATTATCATATTTACAAAAAAAAATTCTTCTGTGAGTTGGAACATGGGCCTTCCCTCAGAAAGCATAGGTCTAGACTTTCCCAGACGACCAGCCTAATGGAAAGCCGGTCCACGATTTGGATCCACTTCTCCTTGCCATTCTCCACCATAGTAGTCCGGCCTTCTTCTTAAAAAAGTCACTCCACCTTTTCATCTGTCTTCCTTTTCGCCTTTTGTAGCAATAGGGTGTCCAAACAGTCCTTTCAATAGACCACCTTTTAACTCCAAACCTTGTCCTTCCACTTTATCTTACCCATACTTCTTCGATTGCCCTTTGCCAGCTTATCAGTTTCCTTGTTTGGGCTTTCGTTAGGGACCAAGCCTGGCTACCAAAGGAGACGGCAGGAAGTATAGAGGTATCGAAAACTTTCTTTTTTATCTCTTTCGGGAAATTTTTTTGTTTTATAATTGCTCTCAATGACCAGTATTTTGCCCATCCTACGGATGTTCTTCTATCCACTTCCTTGCATGATATATTTGTAAAAGAGACCAACTGCCCAAGGTATTTATAATCTTCTAAAATATGATTTCCAGCTTTGATATCCACCCTTTTCGCGTTTGTCATTAGCTTTGTTTAATCAAAGTTATACTAACTAATACTATACCACTAATGTCATTAGGAAGCTTACAAGGTCTGTTTAGTCCACTCTTTGTAAAATATATGATTAATTAGCCCTTTAGAGTTCACGTTGGTTGATATAGTCGGCTTGTTGAGTTTTATTGTTTACTGACTAATCAATGCTTGTTATTATTCTTTGTACTTTGAATTAAAATTTTTGTTTCAAAAAAGAGAATTTTTGTTGGAATGTATTAGATATGTTTAGAGTTTTCGATTCTTTTAATTTGTATATATTTCTTATTTATTTATTTTATTTTTTGAAATAGTTATTGTAATAATTAATCGTGATAGTAAATGGAATACAAATTTTTAATTTTTTCGAAAATGAATCTTCAATCTGCAAAATTAAATATGTAATTTATTATTTTAAAGAAATTAATTCTGTTCCTTAGTTAATTATTTGTTGTGGAAGATCCTCCACCGTATTCGTGGTCATATCTTGCAACCACCTTGTTTAGCCACCTGACATATGTTGCAGTCGATTACCTTAATAATTTGATATTGGTTTTTTTTTCTTTTTCTTTAATTTATCAATAATTTTTATAAACATTAGGCATGTTATTATTTTTTATTTTATCATTAATCTTATATTGAAAACTTCAATTATTTATATTTTCGACTTTGTATGTTTTTAATATTTTGTATATCCATGTATTGTAAATGTTATACGTTTATCTGATTTTTTATTATGTATTATTCCAAAGCTATCTAAAAATAATCTTAGTGATTAAACTGCTTAATAAATAAAGAAATAATGTCAGTTTATTTCATTTTTTAATTTATTATTTATTTTTTTATTGGGATGAATATTTAATATAATTAGTCAGGTCGTATGATATTTCTCGTTCTAAAAACGTCTCATTCTAAAACTACTGTTTTTTATTTTATCACTTTTAATAACTTTATTTTTATTTCATTTTATAAATTTTATGTCAATTGATTTATCTCATTTAATTTCATGAAGAGTTTTTCTATTATTTTTTTGATGGAATCTGTATTATTTGAATTATTTTATAATATCTTTATTTCATTTAGTTTTTTTAATCATTGATCTTATACTGGTAACAATATACATTTTTTTTTGTAAACTTCGTCTCTATTATCTCATAATATATATAGATTAACATATATTTATATGTTTAGTAAGGTTCTTGAGGTTCGTTCAATAAATAAAAACAACTATTTTTATAACAAAATTATATAAGTTATACAAGCTATTTCAAAACATAAAGTTAGCTACAGTTCAAGTATATAACAACATGTGTTAGAATAATAAAAGTATATATAATTACAGTATATAGAGGAGTATGAAGCTACTTACAATGTTACAAGTGGATATGGAATAGACTAACTAAATTCTAACACTAGTAACTTCACTGTAATTATATATATTTTTATTATTCTAACACATGTTGTTATATACTTGTACTGTTGCTAACTTTATGTTTTGAAATATCTTGTATAACTTGAATAATTTTATTGTAACCTGTTTTTTCACTTTAGGGCATGATTATGAGAACAATATAGTCTCGAAACGTTGCCAAAATAGTTTTTTTTATTTACTGACTGAACCTCAAGAACCTTACGAAACATTTAATAATAACAGTCGAAAAATTTATCCACATATATTTATATGTTTTAATATTTTATTAAACTAATATATTTTATAAGTTTTAAACAAATAATGTCAGTTGATTTTTTTTTTCAATTTAATTTTTATAAGGATAACTGTCTGTTTGTTTTTTGAAACACAATTACAGTTTATACATTTTTTTTTTTTTTAACTATAAAAGAATTGTAATATATATATATATATATATATATATATATATATATATATATATATATATATATATATATATATATATATATATATATATATATATATTCTGTGACATTTTTACTTTATTTCAAATGTGGATTTACATTTCTTAGAAAAAAGAGATTAGCACAATTTTTTTTTTCTCCATTTCATTTCGGAATACTAAGCATAATATAATGGAGAGTTTAATAAAAAGAAAACAAAATTGAATGATAGTTAGTTATTAAAAAAAAAAAAAAAAAAAGACATGCCCATAGGCCATGCATATATTGAGTAGGGGCAGTAGCAGGGTGGCATGGGCGGTTAGGAGCTAAACACCGGGGGGTGGTTACCCCGTCCCAGGCTGTTTATGCAAATCCCAATCCACTCTCTATTGTTCCTGTTCTATTCATTACTCCCCTATTCACTCTTTTTCATGATTTTTTTTTTTTTCTACCTCCACAAAAAAGCTTCAGTTATTATAACGAAAACAGAAAATAAATCAATAACCTCAACCGGCCATAATCTGTTCAGTTTAATCATAATTCGTTAAGGGTTGAAACAATTGGTTGGGATTTTTAGTTTCTTTGTCATGAAAATTCATCAGTATCTTTTCTATTTTTAATTATTGGTTCATTGTTTAAAATAAAATGCAGTTATAATTATATTTATTGTACACTATGTGTTTTATGTTTTTTACAATTAGGATTAAGGAATTGTTTGTCACTACTATTAATTTTTCTTTTTTTTTTTCTGAACTAGTAGGAATTTTAAATATTCTTCATCAACTCTAAAACATGCAAAATGAAAATGGCTTCTGAAAGATACAGGGCTTTTTTTTTTTTTTTTGGAATGTGCTGATGATTTGAAATTTTTTATACGTATTTTAGACTGATGATGATTATTTAATATTGGAAACTATTCGTCAAATAAAAAAGTCCAATAGATGTGGCAATTAATTCATCTATCGTGATTGGATTGATCCTTCAATACCGTCATGCATGGGTCAAGTATTATATCCACTATCTTCCCTTGGTGGAGTATAAATAGTATGTAGTTATTTGTCTTCATGAAGATTTGAGAAAGATAACAATAACACATAAATCTGTAACTTACTATAGATTTTAAATTTTTAAATGCATTCTCCGCCGCGTCAAGAAACTGTAATTTGCATGTTTCTTTTTCTTCCAATTTCTTGCCATTTCCAAGTTCTCTATATCTTCTAAGCTATGAGTTAACAATAATAGCAATCTTACAGTGTTACTCTCATAGAAAAATCAATAATTTTGTTGCCATGGCCTATGATCAACGAAATAACTGGTGGTTTTTATTTATTTTTCTAATTTATAACATCTATAAAGTATAAAGTTATTAGCACTGAAATTACATATGCTTGAATAACGGTTACTGCTGCTTCAAATACTATTAGTATAATAATAATTTTGTTTTCAAGTTCTGAAGATTAAAGAAGCAATGAAAAAATCGAGAAGATTTTCGCATTTTCTACGCATTAAATCTACATTTAAATAATAAAATCACTTAAAACTAAACTTCTGACACGGAAATAGAATTAGTTGTAGATTTCATTTGTACCAAATCGAACACTTCGAAGACATTCATAATTAATTTCACTACATATCAATTTTTTTTTAAATATCCATTTATTGAACTATACAACTGTACAAAATATATACATCAAGTAAATTTTTTGACAACAATTACAATGACACGTCAAAACTTGAAAAGAACTACTCATCAGTCGCACTTCATTAAAAATTCTGCACTAGAAGGTCTCTAGGCCATCTTTGTTTCAGACGCCTCGAAGGATTATCAGGAGTGGAGTGGGAAGCAAGTTGAGAAACTAACGGATTTGAGTGATTATAGAGCTTACTATGAAATAATAGGTATCTGGTGTGGGCTAAATCAGCAACATAAGGAACATTAAGAACTTTATGGATAAGTTTATTGGTGACAAAGTAAGGAGCGTTCAGGATTTTTCGAAGGATTTTGGATTGTAAGAATTGAATACGAGATAAATTAGATTGTTTAGTGGAGCCCCAAAGCTTAACTCCGTTGTTCAGATAGGTCTAATTGCAGTCACGTATATTATTCTTTTGTAATTAATTGGGAGCTTTGAACGTTAGTCTAGTAAATGTTGAAGTAGTTTGTAACGACGGGCAGTTTCTTGTAGTTTTAGTTTTGTTCAATTTTTATCTGCTATAATTTGACAGAAAACGAGTGTACACAACAGAACTCTAGAACATATATGTGAATGAAATAACTGGAGAAGGCTTAAAAGGAGCTGGATGAGAGACATGGCATCGTAGGCGCAGATTGAGAAGGCGAGGTGAGCCGGTGAGATTATTCAACACTTCAGCTGATTTTAAAATTAAAATTTGCTTAATTTTTTTCTCTTAATACAGATTTAGTACGAGAATTACACCCTGTCGCCATCATTTTATAAATACGTTCTGTAAAATTTTACTCCACAGTAATTGTTAGGTGTGCTGATTTATAAACTATAATTTTTCTCGGCAATGAAAAAAATTAATATATATCTAAAGATTAATTTATTTTGCTTTATTTTTTAATTAAGCGTTTCAATTAAAAATCACGCAAACATACAAAGAAATAAGTATAATAGAATGAAAACTGTTCTGTGGAAACAAAGGACGGACGTAATGTGCCTTATCAGCTCCGCAGGATCTTCCCTCAGTAGATTCATTTCAATGATAATTAACTAAGATAAAAAGTTACGTAGGTTAGTTAAAAGCCAATCTATCAACCAGAGAATTAGCTTCGAAGCACTGCGATTCTCTAACAGGGCACGGGGAATCAGGGGAAATACAATAATCAGTTACGAATTTTATGTTTAAGCTACGTTATTCAAGATGGAAAAAATCCTATTGCTAAAACAAAATAAATCTTATTTTTATATCATTTGAACGCATGATGATATAGAAGGATCAATCATAATTATTTGTATATGTTTCGCATTCATATCTTACCGTTAAATCTCATTTACAGTATTTGGAAAAAAAAAAGAAGAAAAAAGTTTTGTGAAAAATATAGTTGCTAAGACAGTAGTCTAGGAAATTTCTACTGGGAATCATGCATATAGTCCGGCAGTATTAATCCTATCTTTTGTTGAATCAAATTACTAAATAGTTTGCTAGTTTGCAATAATAATCTAACTTCACATTCTGTTATGATTGTCTTCTCTGAATCTTTACGTCCCTGTACTCGAACTAGCGCAGGAAGTCCGGCCATCCTACAGGTTACGAACCTATTTTAACCAGAGTGGGAAGGTCCTAGATTCTTTTTGTGGAATAAATATAGATTAAATTTTAACCCGCCCAGGTGGAATTCGAACCCAAGACATATTTTTTTTTTTCGAAGACTGATTTCAAGTGTTATACATTCATCATCATTTCTGAAAACATACAAAAAAATTCACTAAACATCACCACGTTGATACATATCATATACATATTATATAGAATATATGTACTAAAATATTTAAAGATCCTTTTTAAAATGAAAAGGGTTTTTGATAGACATTAACAGACTAAGTAAAGAGACGAAAGGGCCAAGTAGATGGGTAGTTCTTCAGGTTTTCTCTATAGCTAATTTACTGTTCCTACTGAAAACAATAGTTCCATTTAAAATTTCTTTCCAGTATGAAACTAGTCAATAATAGGGAAAACGTATAAGACAACCTATCTATCTATCTGACCCTTTCGTCTCAACACTCAGTCTGCTCTAGGATAGGTTAGTATCAACATATTCGATTTCTTAACTTTTAATTGTAGGTATTAAATTTTTTACAGTGTATTAGATGAAAGGAAACATGTTGGTACTCATAAGCAGATATAATGAAAAGCGCTTCTAAAATATCAGGACCTAAAGCTGATAGTGTTAAGAGATAGGTGGGTAGTCTTTAAAGTTATGACTGTTTTGTCTGTTCTTATTGGAAACATATATAAGAAAACATATAATATATATATATATATATATATATATATATATATATATATATATATATATAGTTTTTTTTTTTTTTTTTTTTTTTTTTTTTTAGCTCTTTATTGAATCTTACAACTGTATATACAATATAAAAATATAATACATCAAGTAAATATGATGATAATGATAAAAATAACTCGTCACTTGTTTTTAAAGCAACTACCCATTGGTAGCACTTATAAAGGTTCTATATAATGAAGGAGGCCATCTTATTTTTAGGCGCCTCGGAGGGTTATCTGGAATGGAATGAGAAGCAAGTTGTGATACTAATGGATTTGAATGGCTGTGGAGTTTGCTATGAAAGGATAGATATCTGGTTTAAGCTTAGTCCGAAACGTAAGGTATATTAAGATCTTTGTGGATAAGTTTGTTTGTGACGAAGTAAGGAGCATTTAGGATTTTTCTAAGGATTGGATACGAGATAAATTGGAAGGTTTAGTGGAGCCCTAATGCTCCTTATGAACAAATTGGTCTAATCACTGTTGGAAACAAATTTAAAATTGGATTATTATAAGTATTCCCACAATTTGTAAAACGATTTTATCATTTCCAATGATTCGAAAATATTTTATTTTTGATAATTTTCTAGGTTATCTAATTATTTCACTCTCGAGACTGTGTTTTTTGTGTGTGTTTTTTTTTTCATTTTAATGTATGGCAAAGTTGCAATTCTGCGTCTTCTTTAATCTTTGTTTCACTGATTGTCCAGTTTTTACTGTGTATCTAGATTTAGTCATTACATTTTTGTTCTTTAATACATTGAAAAGGCTCTATTTTGTCTTAGGCTAAAGGAAAATAAGATGACAATGGTTTATCTATTTTAAATACTGGAATTGAACCTAATTTTATTATTACCTTTCCGACTTAAGAGGTCGAATAGTATTTGTACTTGCACATATGTCAAGATAGTAACAGCCCTTACGCCGTCCCGAGTTGGAGACCATTAGATGACAGATGGTTATGTATGCAGCATAGAGATTTCTTCGAGGTAGCAGCTAATCGTGAGTGAATGAGTCGCGTGCCGGCTGCTTAGCAGTCCCCCCAGGTCCGGGCCTCGTCCGGAATCCTAATCCACGGAGTAGCATTGTGCTGTACTCAATGGCGCCAATTTGGGGGGGGGGGCTCTGATTCCCGCCTTTCACTACACCTCCCCCCCGCTCCTACATAAACTACCCTCATTACCGCCTAATTTACCACATTGCTAATTCACATTTATCAAACTTCGTTGCTGAATATTAAAAGATTTATTTTTATGTTCTTCCCTTTACTTAGCTTGTGACTTATGAGCTCTCAAAAAAAAAAAATAAAAGGCTCCTTTGATCCTGTTGGCTAAAGAAGGAATGACATGGAACATGTTACAAGAGTCGCTTCCTTGACCGTCAGTTGAAAATACAATACTATACTTAAAAATAGCGGTTCCAAACTTGACTTTTTTCATTCAAGCCAACACAGCTCCTAAACAGTAGGTCCTAGCGACAAATATTATATAACAAAAAATATTTTCCATTACATTTCTGATTAAAACACTCTTTGCAAATTTTCGATTCGAGCAATACCAACAGAGCTAGAGCGTGCCAAACAACGCGTAACGCTCTCGCGTTTGTACAAAACGTTCAAAAATCACTTTTGACCAACCTGACCACGGGTAAAATATGTTCCACGTTAAAATAAATAAAAAAAATAAATCATAATAAAAATATGAGAATAAATGACTAAATATATTTGAAAGAAGCATATCAACTTAATGAAAAGTTAACACATCACTGTGGTTTCATACCGCTATACGTATTATATCCTGTTATAGAAATTCTACATATGAAATATGTTGAAATCGATAAGACAATTCCTTCTTCTTCTTTTACTACGTCCTTTGTGCCTCTCAGCGTGGAGGTGCGTCGACCCAAATCGACCAAGCATCACGGTCCCTCGCCAACACCCTCATGGCTTCCAGTCGTCTTCCCCTCTCCTCTCCCACCTGGTCCATTCGGTCCATCCATATCTTCCGTGCTCTGCCACTAGGTCTTTTGCCTGTAGGCCTTGCTTCAAGAAACTTGCGTGGTTCTCGGTTTTCACTCATTCGGCAAATATGGCCAAACCAGTTTAACTGCCTCTTCTCTAGGATCTCACATCTAACTCCTAGATCATTTCTTGTTTTTTTCATTCCTGATGAGATTCCTCCGAGTTCTCCCCGCCACTCTTCTAAGGTACTTCATTTCCATATAATAGGGTGGGAAGGTAAATTGTATTGAAAATGTGTAGTTTTACCTTTTTATCAAATTCTCGTTTCCCGACAACAGTGTTACTGATTTGGTAATATTCATTGTTTTCTTTTTTTATTCTATTAGATATTTCATCATTAATATTACCGGGATAAGACAATTTAGCAGTTTTAAACATTCTACCTTCCTTCAAATGCATGCAGATCTCTACACATATCCCTGATTAATTGTAATTATTATGATAAATAATCATAATTATCTTTATTTGTAAACTTCCTTGAATTACTACTTTGACCTATTACTCGAGACTCGTATCTGACTGACCGATTAGCAGATCTTGAAATGAAATTCGGTTTGAGTATGTGCTTCAGTTAAAATTAAAAAAAAAATTCTATTTTAAAATTTTAATGTACTAATCATTGTTAAAAAAATCGCAGTCCTTCTGTGTCTTGAACGGGTTTCGAATTTTGATACTGGTGATTTCCGCCGAGGGAACAGTATTGGCACTCCCATAAGTGGGGAGACAAGCTTGGTCCGGAGTTTTCCTGGGGTGCTTGTATATATTATATACCTATATACATATATTGTGACTGTGATTTTTTTTTAAATTTCTATATACTATTGTTTTCTAATGTATTTTATTTTATTATTTACTATATTTTACATTTTTTATACTTAAAGGTATTTTTTCAGTTTTAATTGTTCATATTGTATGGATGGATTCATTGTCATCCATATAACTCTTGGCCCTTTTAGAGAGGCACTTTATAATATTTAGTCAATAAAACGTTTTGTTAAAAAAAGAAAAAGAAAAAAAAAAGGACGAATTTAATAAAAAATATTTATTTATTAAAAACTAAACAACAGTTATCTTTAATACCTTGAAGCAATCGCATGTTTCCCGATGGGCTATATTCTTTGATAGAGTTATATTTATTCTACTGACTGCTCCAATAAATGTATATGGTCCTACCATTCACTGTTGAGTCAGGTCCGAAGTAATCGAGGAAAGCGTTGGAGGAGAAACCCTGGGAGAGGTTATAAGTTGAAAGAAGTACCTATTAACTGGTCATTGATCTCGCTGCTATAGTTTACTATAACATTGGTTTTTTTCTTATTTCCCCGCCGATGTTCCTTAGACCGTTGCACTCCAGCGACTTCCAGTTCCAGTTCCAGCGACGTGCCCGGACTCCAGGTGCCATTGTTAGCCTCAGGGTCCTCTAGTTTCCATCAGCGTAAAAATTCATTGCAGTTCCCTTTACGAGTGAGCTGGTAGTAAAAGCGTTCAGTTTAGCCCGTCACAAACGCTTTCCATCTTTAAACAACCTCTCTTACATGCTGTTTGTAATCGGCCAGCTTTTACGGGCTTAGCCTGCTATCAGTTCGATTAAGCACACAAAGTAACAAAGTTTGGGACTACTATTTTTTTATTTAGATTTATTTTTTCAATATGCCGCCAGCTTTAGACTTATTCCTCTTTAAAATAATTCGTATTGAGTTGATATTGTCGGATATAGAAATTGATGAATTATTTGTCAACTCTATTGATACTTTTTATACGAAGACAGGTTTCGAATGTTAAACATTCATGATCAGTTCTTCGAACATAAGCACATACCCACAAAGGGGGAATGGGTAGATAGGTAAATATATTTTGATGCCTACATCTATAATACTGTCATTACAATAATAAATAATAATTAAGAACAATAATAAGAAGCCGAATCCCAACTTCGCTATCCATTTGTAAAACTAATAAATCACGTAGAAAATAATCGAAAATTGAATATCTGAGAACCATTAGAAATAATGAGATAGTTTTAAACCAATCCAGATTTTTGTTTGAATGGCCGGATAATATTTCCAATGGCCCCATATTTAATTTAAATTTTTTTCCAGTGGGAAAGGAAAAAACAACTAGTTTTAGGGAAAACCTAAAGGATTACCTATCTTTCTGACCCTTTCGTCTCTTTAAAATCTGAGCTATAAGTCTTGATATCTTTTAGAAGCCCTTTTCATTAAGTTGAGTAACAACCTATTTTGCATTAAAAAAAAAAAAATAAAATATATATATATATATATATATATATATATATATATATATATATATATATATATATATATAATCTTTCCACACTTCTACACATGTAGAAGTCTAGCTTCGAATTTCAAAATATTATCTTCATTTCCAAAAACATACACAAATTCTAAACATTCAAGACAAAAATAATTCTAATATAAGTGGCAAATAATTCATCAATTGCTTATTATATTTATCCCTCAATATCGTCATGCGTACCTCAACTGGTTATCAAATTTATTTATTCTACGTAATTTTGAATTGTGACCATATTATGCATTATATATTTGTACGAGTACAACAATTCATGCGAATAATAATCATACACATGTGTATATGATGCGTATGCTTAACAAAATTTTCTAATTATAATATTCAAGTATAAATTTTAATACTTAAATTATTTATGAGATAATTAATCTCATAATTGCATTGCTAATGCATAAACGCATTTTTTTTTTATTATTTACATGTTTTAATATTCATGTTATGTGTATTATAAAAGCATTACATATTTTTAATATGTTATATAATATTAAAATACTTGGCTGAGCCGCATTGACTCGGTAGCCCAGTCAGTCGACCTTCCCGCATGTTTATCTGATGTTACGCATCATGAGCAGCATTGTTAGTCATCTGAATTAAGTGAATTCCCAGCGGTCTCTTATGTAGCCAACAACAGAAATTGTTGCTTTTGACAGCAAGTCGAGTGTTATTTTAAAATTAATGGAAATTAAAATCATTTTTGCAAAGGCGTTTTGATCTTTCGCCCTCTCTATATACTATCGAGATCCACATTTCCCTCTTATCTATTATGATAATTTCCTTAAAATCATCAAGTATCATATTTTGTATCATGTCAGCGTTTCACAAACTTTAGAACTAAAACTATTAACATAAAATCAGATCCCTCTATAATATTCCTGCTCAATTAATTAGTAGAAAGATAAAATAATCTTATTCTAATAATGTTATTTAAAGTACACTAAATATACAAATCAATTGAGGTATGGTGGTATAGAGGCGAGGTGGTTCAGATATATCTATACAACTAAGAATTGGTGTATATATCCGACTTCCATTAGTATTGTTGGATAGCTCTTAATGCTGCTCTGGTTTGGACTGTTGAGTCCAAACATTTTATTTGGACATATCTGGGTATGAGGTCTTCTGTCGAGGATATGTGGTTGAAAAAATTACTGTTGGTTAGGTTGCTGGCTTTAGCATTTCGAATTTGAGACTGCTTTGAAGTTTGCTACTGACAGTAAAAATATTTGGTTCAACCACATATGCTCAAGAGAGCTTACAATCCTAGTAGCACAACTATGTTCAAATAAGTTGTAGGTTACAAAGAGATACTTCTTGATGAACCAGAAGAAAAGATGAAAGTGGAGTTGGTATTCGAATAAAGAAAATACCAACAGAAGGGACATTAAGACAAAATAAAAATAATAGTAAAAGTTGTTGGAGGAATAAAAAAATAATTAACTGCTTTAATATTTATTTATTTCATACATAACTGTCAAATATCATGCAATTTATGTGTATTAGTCATTACTTTACCTCAAACATAACAAGCTAATTATCAGACATTAGTATACATTTTAAAGAATTAAATATTTCGTTAAATTATTCATATTTATTAAACTCATCTTATTGTCATCAAGTTTTGTACTTTTTTCTGAGCATGAGATTCTTGATTTCTTAAACACAGAACAGACATCGCAGGAAAATTACAGTGTATATTGTCGACCTCCATATATAGGTGAAACTAAATAAATGCAATTTTTAAAAATTCACTTAACGGATATTTAAAAATGGTTGACGTAATTACTAATACCGTGGGGTTCACCTGAAAATAATTGAGAATCTTAATTGTATAGTTAGTAAGTCATTTTATTAATTCTTCTTTTCGGAAATTCGATGTGTTCATATCGCAGAAATGTGGAACTGCTGGTTGATATGAGTGACGACAGCGCCCCTTACGACGGCGATGTAACCAGAGACGACATTATCTGTGCTCAGAGTTACCGCCCATTGTTGCCAACCCACCGCCCGAAGCCCCGGCCCATTGTTACCAACCCCAGTCCGCAAAATTAATTAGACAACTTTTACAACCCTCCAACCTCCCTCGACTAGCTCTGTTCCATTGCCGCCGCTGAAATAGGATTCCGCCGGAGTTATTGGGCCGTTTAGCCGAGCCGATGGGACAATGGCTGGCGAAGTTAACGTAGGAGCTTCAATTACGTTATTAACGGTGGATTATCATTAAGGCAGGCTCCCCCCCCCCCCCCGCTCCAGATCCTAAATTTCAAATTATAACAGGCAATTAGTCACTTCTTGTCCTCTTCCTCTCCTCTTCCGCTACAGTTGCTCCTCTTGTTTCGCTTACAGCTTCCTCTTGTGTCCTTTGTGACCGCAAGTAGAGCAGTTTCGCGCCTCATTTTCAAACTGTTCATTCTATTCAGAGTTCATTACAAGTGTACAACTTCGCCTTTCTCCAGTGTAACATGAACTTGCGACCGATGAGCTACACCAAACTCAAGTTACAATAAGTGTTTTGCCACCCATTTCAATGCTGCGTCATATGACTTCATAGGATGAACTGAATACTGTCTATCTCTTTCTCATAACTCTCTTCTTACTTTGTTTCTTAGTACTTTGTCTTATTTCCGAATGTATAATGTTCCAAATGTACCTGGAGTGGATTAATCTGTATTTAAATTTGAAGACATACCAGACTTAAAAGAAAAGAAATTCCTTGCAGTATCCGACTACTCATTTACTAGACATGCGTTCAAAGCTCGCAATAAGTTACAAAGGACTTAATTACATAACAGTAATTAGACCCATTTGCACAAACGGAGATGAACTTTGGGATCCACTAAACCTTCCAATTCCTCTCGTATTCAATCATTAAAATCTAAAACTCTTCGTACAATGCTTTTTATTTTGTCACAAACTTATCCATAAAGATCTTAATGCTCCATATGTTGCTGATTTGGCTCAAACCAAATACTATCCTTTTAATGCAAACACCATATCCTCTGGTCTCCCAACTGGCCGCACTCTCAATTCCTTATAATTCTTCGAGGTGTCTGAAAAGAAAATAGCCAAGTGCTACAAGGGATTATTTCCTTGCATGTTATTGACATGACATTGTAATCATTATCCTCATATTTGCTAGTTGTATATAATGTATACAGTTGTAAATATCAATAAAATGAATTGATTGTGGTAATCAAATACTACTACATCTTTATAAAATATACTCGTATTTTAAGGAAAATGCTTATAAAAAATTTATTGAATCGACGCAAGCATAATAATATAGAAGTATCAATCTAATTAAGTATTGATGATGTTTTATAGGTTATTACGAAACTAGTTACGAACACTGTAAATACATTTCTGTTCATGATTGATATGAAGTATATCGGCCAGTAACAGTTACTTCATCAAATCAAAACCTAATTTAAGTATTTTTGTTTCAGTTTTCTTGACATAGGGTATCTATTTCATCAAAGAATTAGCAACACAACGCTCTTTGTAAGAATGGGTTTCATAGCTAACCTCAGTGGAGTCAAGAACAACTTGAAACCTTGTCACAGGAACAGATCACTGCTCCAATTAATTAATTTACAGAATTAATTAAAGTTTTTTTATTCAGTAACCCCCCTTCCTGAAGTTGACTATTGACTGATATCAGATCCGTTCTTAAGTTGGGCTTAATGAAGTCCTTTTGACCATACTTAATTAACATTTAGAGGAGAGTTAACGTTTCCTGAGGCTGTACAATGAACGAACCCGATATAGGAGCCGAACAATAAAACAGGAGAGTTTGTATCCAGTTCCTGATGGGTCCAGACCGCTGATGAACCGAAATCAGAAACCTGCTTTTCAAGATTCACCCGATTTCACATTCTGTCTCCACCTCTCTCCTTCTATTTTGTGGTTCTTTCATTCATCTAGAGTGTACATCTTAACAATTAACGCTAGTTTTTAGAGGCTATTTACCTATAATGAAACTTGAAACAAAATATTGGCATAAATTATTTTCAGAAAAAAGTTGCACTTTACAGTTATAGCTGTATTTACTGAAAAGTGTTCAGACTACTAAAAAGCTGGTGTTTCATTCCTATGATTCTAATGTTCCTCATTAACCACCTTGACGTACTGTTAAAGAAAATCAGCTACAGAATGTTCCCCTACCAATTTTTAAAGCTTTCCTAAGTCTAAATAAGCTCCCTTTTTTTAATGGAGAGAAGCAGAAAACCCCATCAACTCTATAAATCTACACGGCCAACTTTGGTGCTTATCGATAAATGCGTTTATTTTAGTCATACCATTAATTAAAGGAAGACTAGATGAATTCCTTTAAAAAATAAGTGCAAAAATTTATAGTCCAGATTTTCAAAGGAGTAGAAGGCGCAGCTTGAGAAGGCGATGTGGTTAGCCGACACGCTACTACCAGTTTACGAAAGTTGACCTAAAACTACGTTCTAAAAACATTTATGATTTGGACAACACCTCAGTAAATTTTCAAAATTTGCTGATTTTTTTTTTCTCCTAATAAAATAAAGATTTAGTACGAAATGAGTTGTACACCCTCTCGCCTTCTGAAGGCGCGTCTACCCTAAATATCTACTTCTAGCTCTAGCAATATATAGGTCCTGGGTTAGTATGAGACTAGAACTAAAATGGCATGTGATCTAGTTAACTTAGAGAACTCAAACCAATCCAAACATTTTGTTCTTTTCAAAATAATTAGGCATTATATTGATTAGTATTTTTTAATTAGGCTTAACAGTATTTAAATCTTGTAAGTTGAACTTTATCATTGAAGAGTTTATTTTTAAACGAAAATGTTTTTTTTCTTTTTCAGAACGGGACAGTACCCAGTAATTTGCAACACGAACCGTGATTGAAATAAAAAGGTATGTATTATAGAAATTTGGATCTTTACTATATTTAATAAAATATTTAGTTGTGGTTATCTGAAAGATCTAGAGGATATGTTATTTACACCACGTTGTACAATTTACACTAAGCCCACAATAACAAGTAGATTCTGAGGATGGCTTTAGGGAAATATTTCTAAAAGAAATTATCGACTATTAAACGGTTGAAAATTGATTCAGTTAATAAAAGAAACGAGCTGTTAGTTTCTTACTAAGCTATTGATCCGTAAGTCTGCAGATTCTGAAGAAATATGACAGTTTTTTTTTTGTAAAATTGGAAATTAGGTAACTCATAAGAACCTAAAATATAAAATCTTGAACAGCTTATTAGTATATTTCAGTTATTATAACTAAAAGCCAATATAAAATTAACATGATCAATTTCTTTTAGTATTTTAATCAATTCTTATAAATCTATTTCATAACTAAAGACAAGATATATGTGTGGCACTTGTGAAAAGTCGTTTAAGTGCGAAAATCGCATTTTAGGAAAAACGCAATTTTTCCACTATCATTCACAAATTAGTATTCATCTCCGTAATAGCCCCTATAACTAAGTCCATTAGACACACGTAGAGAGAAAAATATTACCTTTCTGGTAATACCCATATCCCAAAATTCACAAATAAACTTAAAACACTAAATGTACTTAAACGACCATTCAAAAGTACCAAAGATGTAACGGTATAAAAAGGATCGAGTTGTCAAAAAAAATAAATGTCTGGTATTTTTAAAACGAATGGAGATCCAAATCTATTATGTGCAGTTATATAAAAAAAAAAAAAAAAAAATTAAAAACATTTTATGTGACTATTTAAATTTAAAATTGCTAACTAAATTTTGTTAGTATTATAAAAATTTAAACTTGTATCACTGCTACCCGTGAAAGGTCTTGGGTTCAATGCTTGGTAAGGTTGTACTGTTTTTTGGCCAACGGTTGTGCAATGAACTAAGATCCCACAAACGCCAGATTTTTCCCCTTTTAAGGGTACCCACTTTATACAGGCTATAGATGTGCTATAGGGTTTTCATTATTATATTTGCTAATAATTAAACACAATATAATCGTTGTTCTAAAGTTTTAAAAAATAAAAATCAATACATATCTTTTTAAGCATATGGAAAGGATCTTGAATGTTCTCATTGTGAATGGTACAGAAAAGTACAGGTTTTAAATCAGGCGATATTAACAGTTCTTATTTTATTATGGTACTTAAAAGCTTAAATCTTAGTTCAGGGCTTACTTTAATTAATAAACCCTCATTTTCTTCTAATTTTTTTATAATTAATCTATATTAGTAATTATACAATAAGAGACTATATTTTTATAATATTTTATGAGCGTATCCATGACTGGGAAGAGATAGAACTGAAAGCGAATCCCTGGGGAAGAGAAATAGGTCAGTAAGGGGCCGACTTTCTACTAAATACCGCCTTCTTGCGAAACTAACCCAACCGTCCATTTAATCAATCAACAATTATTTGATGATTGGGCAGTATCTTAGCATATTATTAATATGATATGTATTTTTTACAATAGCAATAACTTTTCAACAAGAAATATCTTGGTATGTGTAATACTAACCAAATGCTTATGTCAATCGGCGTCCGTTATTAATTCAATTGTTTTATTAATTTCTTTTATAATTTGCAGTTATGAATGCAATCATTGCCATCTACGTTACCTATTATTCTTGATTAAATAAAAGTTGGTTTCTTCCTAAAATTTTATTTTAAAAAATCTATAATCTTTTATGAGACAGTTTAATCAGCTAAATATCATTCCAAAGATTTTGTATATAATTTGCCTAATATTAAATCTTACTTCCATTGGGAGTATACGACCGACTAATTTCCCTCATTTACGGTATCTTTTAGTAACATTTCGTTTATACTTTTTGAACCGATCTATCCATCTTGGACTTAAACTCGATAAGAAATGAATGAAAATTCATCTTCTTACAAGAACGAAACTATATTAAATCGAATGTCGTTTTCGATCAAACAGTTGTAGATGGTGCTTCACCTATCAATCAATCAATCAATTTCTTCTGTATTCACAGAACGTTTTTGAAATCTTCAATGTGCATAAATATGTCTAAAAATTTGTAGTTGAGTTGATCTCGATAAAATCTTCATGAAAAACTTATTACGATAATATTTTTAAAAAAATCACTGGCAAAGGATTAATTTGAATATTTAGGGAAATAGTTTTTGAAAATTATAAATTAGTCATTTGATAAATACTCAAAAGTTACTATGAAAGAGGTTTTGAAATTTACATTTTATCTAAATTAAATTTTTTCCAAAAATGATAATGAATAAAGTAATTTATTGTCCTAGGTTTACTTTCAATAACTTCATTTTTCATGACTTTATAGATATTTATAGATCATACACTCATTATTTTATTGAAAACGGTCCAATGAATAAGAAGATCGAGAAGTCATTAATACCAGAGGAAAGCTGTTGCAGATAACAAAAAAATAAAAAAAATAGAAAAATAATAAATAAATCATTAAAAAAAATAAAAAATAAAGAGTTGATGGGTTAAAGGGGCCTAAACCAAGATTGTGGTTTAAAAGAAAATTTTTGACTGATCAGTTCACCACTATTCATTATTTAAATAGTAAATGTCTTTAAATTATTTTTTTATATATCAATTATTAAATCACTTCACATTATTTCTCAAAAGTTATTGTTCAGAAAAACAGTCCTGTTACAGAAAAAAAATAAAAAACTATCGGTAAAACTGATCCTCAATAATAACTAAACTGACGGGATCATTTATTTTTCTGACGGTAAAAAATCTTGCAAGGATCAGACACCCGAAGGTTTGTGTGGGTGTTCATGATGGACGGTCGTATGTTTTTTTAGATTCAAGTGCACAATTTGAAAGGGAAAAATAAAAAAAAATTACGTTTTACTGAAATTTAACGAGCAGAATAAGTGAGCAAATGTCATATTTGAAAAAAAATATTTAAAAAAATAAAATAAAATCAGAAATTTATGTTTAGACTGTTTGACATTAATTGAAAGAAAAAAGGAAAGATTCACTTTTCTTCAAAAGTAGGATTTTGATAATAATTTGCCCTTGTTAATAATAAAGTGTAGTGAGATTAAACCATTTGAGATGTAATTATACCCAAATTATGCGTGCGATTCATAAATGCAACAAGAATTAAATTTACAATTACTTAATTTAGTTGTAATATATTAATATGTATTTATTAATGGTAATACAACAATTAATCAATTCGCATCATATACAAATTCAATAATTTAAACCTCTGTTACCTAACTGGATTCATATGGGTTATTTAAAGCTGCTACCTTTTTAGTCATTTATTTGCAAAATTAAACCCAATTTCAAAAAAATTAGGCTAAGAACACCAGAGTTATATATTTATTAAAAAGTTATTGAAAAAATCATTAGTATTTAGGTTAAAAAAAGAAGGTATTTTCTTAAAAAATAGTACAAAATAAGTTTTAAAAAAAAGTTAAAAAAAAAAAAGAAGTGTATTAATGAATGCAGGCAGATTCAAAATTGTTGATATATGCTTTATAATAAATGTAAATCGTTTGAATATCAAAGATTTAATCTAATAAAAAGTAAAATACTCAAACATGGAAAGATACTGAAAGAAATTTGTTTTCTAAAATTATTACTGACTTAATTATTTTTTATGATTTTGACAAACTGACCAGTTAATTGCAGCGTAGGTAGTTTCTAGTTCGGTTTATTTGGGTAATATATTTTTTGTATATTGGTTTATTTCATTTTGGTTTGAAATTAAAATAAAATTTTTGTATATAAAATTGATATTGCTAAATTTTTTACTCTGGTTATAATACGTGTAGTATGCATTTAATGCATGGGGTATGATAAACTATAAATAGAAGGGGATACCATATAAGAAAAAAAATATATATATATACATATGTAGATTTTTATATATAGTAGATATTTTTTTTAATATTTCAAGTGCCATGTAATATGATAACGTATCAAAGTAAATAGGTTTGAGTCTTTATCTATGCATTAATTTTCATTATCTTCTTTAGAAACGATTGAAACATGCCTTGTAAAGTTTTCGGTTCTGTGCTTCTTTTTTTTTCTCAGGAAACAAGCTTCATTTGTGGTGTATAATATCAATAATTTAGTATATTTATGTTATGAACTCCCCCTTTTTTTCGAAGTACCTTAACGTTTATGATTGAATGTACAAGGAAATTTGTTGGTGATAATTGTCGGATTTGTTGGAGCTCCGGAACTTGTGCCAGTGTACACGAAGGAGGGTGTATTGCCCATTGTAGTGGAATATAAAACGACTAGATTACAAAGTTTTCTTATTTAGTCTCGGTTAAGTCCGTGTGTTCAATATAGCTCTGGAATGATTGTATTTCCGGTTGGATTTTAAATATCCTGGGGATTTAAATTTCGTTTCAATTAAGTAATTCAACATTTATTGATACATACATAAAGGCGTACATAAAAGCTCTAATATCATATAATTAATTAATGTTATATTATTTGATAATTATATAAAGATTTAAATGGGTAATGATATAACGACCAAATAGTTCATATATTCAGTTTATCTACCGAAATACATTGGTATAATATTTCTAGGTCATTATCATCATCATCATCAGGCATTGAAATTGTTTGTTTATATTTCCTTTTTGTTGATACAAAGGAATATCTATAAATGTTCTATTTAATCTAATTCTATTTAATAGGATCCACAATATTTACACTAAAAGCAAATAGACAATAAATTCAGTAGGAAACATAAAAATTAAAATTATAAAAAAAAAACACAAAAAAAACCACGTAATTAATAATGAAAATGAATCACAATTAAATGTAAATAGATTTACTGTGCAAGAGAGCCTACCGTTTGACAAAACTTGGAATATATTCAGGTTTCTCGTGATTCGTATTTATTTAATACCTTCAGTTTTAGAAAATCTCCTACGAGTTTGCAAGTGTCAATCAATATATGTGAATTTAGAATAATTTTCAAGTTATAATATTTACAAGAAGGTTTTTAAGAAACTTCGGACAAACTTTTCATTCTTTCGTTTAATAATAGTTTAAAGGTTAATTTATCCTCTTTCCCCTTTTTTTTGCAGGGTTTACATTACCATCATTACGTACGAAAAACTAATATAGTTTGATAAAGGTATAAGCGCTATTAAGGTATTTGAAAAACAACAGAAAATAATGCCTCACATTAAATTTTTGTTGTTGTATGATGTATAACGTAATGTATATTATAAAAAAATAAAAAATAAATTAAAAATAAAAATTTGTATCACAACCCATGAAGGGTCTAGGGTTCAGTAGTTCGTTAAGGATTTACTGTCACTTGTCCAACGGTTCTGATAGGAGGAAATTTGGCTAAGATTTAAGCTCAACCGCCAGGTTTTACCCCATTAAGGGTACCTACTTTTTTAAGCGGAGTATGTCTCAGATCCACGGCTTACCTTGTCAAGCGCCTCACCTAATGAGCAACCGTATCTCTTAATTTATGTATTTAAGGTAACAATTATTTTGGATTAAAATTGATTAAATATATCTTAAATGTAAAAACATAAAATACGCTTCTTTTTTTTCTCCGCTAAACCTTCTTATTCTTCTCGTATCCAATCCTTAAAATCCAAAATCCTTCGTAAAATATTTATTGTTCTTTATTATGTAACAAATAAACTTATCTATAAAGGTCTTAATGTTCCATATTTTGCTAATTTAGCCCAAACCAGGTACCTATCCTTTCATAGTAAACTCAAATTTACTTGTCTCTAAGCTCGGAAGAAATTCCGATAACCCTCTGAAGTGGAGTAAAAACAGATGACCAAGAGACCTTCCAAAGCAGAACTGTTATTGAAGTGCTACTAATGAGTGGTATTTACAAGCTATAAGTCATTTTAATCATATTCCGCGCATTTGCACGTGCATGTAGTATACAGTTATAAATATCTATAAATGATTTTAAAAAATATATATTATTTTGTAAAGCGGCTGTAAAGAAGTGCTTCAACCCTTACGATTTTTCCAACTCGCCCTGACCCGACCCACACACAGCCGACTCCGAAAATCCGCTACAGAAGGGCTACAACTGTTCCCATCACTTAGCGACCGGTTTAATTAAAAGGCTACTTTTTCACCGCCTCGGATGAGGAAGGCGGAGGGGTAGAGTGGGGGTAAATTGAGGCTATTAAATATTGATTCTGGCGGTGGTGGGGGGCAAGAGAGAAGGCCGAGATATTTGTTTAATTACCGAGATCCCAGTAATTGGCCTATAAACCCACCCCACATCGATCCGCTCCATTACACCCCCCCCCCCACCCCCCGCGGCAGGCCCAACTCGAGTACTACACAGCCAGAGCCGAAACTTGTTTAATATTTCAAGGAAGGGGCATCACGCATTACCTTGGCCCACTCTCAGATGAGCGCTGGCCATTTATATATAAATAATTTAAATCCTCCAACCCCCCGTTCTCCTCGTTTAAAAGAAAAAAGTAAATAAATTACTCCCTATTTCACTGCTTTTATTAGGAGTATATTATTTATTTAAAAAATCCCCCATCCCGAGGGCCCTGATTAGCGCTTTTTTACAATTAAAATTTTTCAACCCTTCTTCAGGAATATTTCAAGTGAAGCCATTATCCCATTAGAGGCTCTTCAACGAAAAAATATATCGGAAGCCTTCTTCAAAATCTTCCACTCTGCACCAGATAGTAGTTTAATGATTAACAACAGCACTGATTACGTAAATTATGAATGACTTTATTTTAAAGAAATGCTTTTTTGATTTTTTTTTTTAATTGTTTTGCTTTGACTAAAACTACTTTAACATTTACTATATAAACGATCAAAACTTCCAATTCATTACAAAAGACTTATTCACTGTACCGTGATTAGACCTATTTGGACGTACGGAATTGAGCTTTGGGGCTCTACTAAACCACCTAATTCATCTCGTATCCAATCCTTACAATCTAAAATCCTTCGAAAATCCTAAATGCCCCTTACTTTGTCACCAATAAACTTAACCATAAAGACCTTAATGTTCCATGTGCTGCTGAGTTATCCCAAACCAGATACTTATCCTTTCGTCGTAAGCTCCATAACCACTCAATTCCATTAGTTTCTCAACTTCCTTCCCTCTCCATTCCCGATAATCCTTTGAGGCATCTGAAAAGAAGATGGTCTAGAGATCTAGTGTAGAATTTTTATTGAAGTGCTACTGATGAGTAATTCTTTTCAAGTTTTGACATGTTATTATAATCGTTATCAGCTCATTTACTTATATATTTATACAGTTGTAAATTTCAATAAATTGAAAAAGTTTTGCTTGATATTGAAAGTCTTCCCTCAAGATATAAGTGATATTACATCAGTTACATCTTGAGCTTTCATTGTGAGACAAGATGAAGAGGACGAAGCTTTAAAATCTACCTCCTGCTTTATAATTGATATCATTGGAACCGCTTCGACAGTCCTTTCATACTTAGGTTCAAGGGCGAATAAATAGCTCTAGATTCTTAGATCACGGGTGATTAGGATCGTTGAATGAAGACGTATTTTTTTCTGATGTCAGAGAGCGGCTAAGCTAAGTGTCTAAGGTCTAAAGTCTTATCTTGGGGATCCGGATTCAAATCAAGATTCTGCAGACTTGGAGCATACCCAGGCTCTATAAAGTGGGTACCCTTAACTGTTGAAAAAAACCTGGCAGTTGAGCGTGATTGCTGACCACTTCACCTCCTTGTACAACCATTTGTCACGAAACAATACAACCTTACCAAGAACTGCACTCAAGACCCTTCGTACCTTTTTTTTTATCTCTTAGATTGATCTTTCTCAGTTAAAAATTATAGTCAACGCGGGCGTTTACCTTTCTGGTTAACTGAATCACACTTAAGCTCGTTGGTGTTATTTGTCTTCTATAGTTAGTCTGGTCTCATTAGTAAGGTACGGGGTAGAGTAGAATTACTTCTCGCATTCCGAACAACGGCCATCCTTTAATTTCTGACACCTTCAGTTTTCTATTATAGAAAGGATTATATCAATTATATAAACTTATAACAATCCCATCAGGTACGGGAAACTTACAGATCTCAAGTCAAAGATCCTAACACTTCTCTTAATACATCTCTTAATGTATTCCAAACTATCCAACACATTTTTCTTAACGTAACACTATTGCCAACACAGATTGGTTGACGGTTAACTGCAACTTTTTCTTACATCAAAGGTTCTCAATCATTTCAAAATGTCATCAACGAACTTATTCGTAATTTTAACACAAAGGCATGATTTCAGATGTTTGTGAAACATATTCCAAATTTGGACTCAGATGTAGTGAGCTATGCTGCTATCTCTATTTGCACATATGACTGGCATGTTTACAAAGATTGCTCACATAATAAGGGAAGGAAACTCCAGAAATACGAGCTTCCTTAAAGGCTCCTTCACGTTTAAAATTATCAATGAGCAATGAGTTTTTGTATAACCACTTTATATTACTATGTGATAACAAAATATTTTTAGCAATAACAAAATTAAATTAAGTTTTGTAAAAATGTAAAACTTTATTCTCATTTATCTTCAAGACGTTTGCAATGGTTGAGTTCCTTTTCCGAATAACATGTTCAATATTTTTACTTGAGTGTTTGGTTGATCAACATACTACCTCCCTACGCCAAAGGGGAAGTCAGGCCATCTTTGTGACCTGAGGACATGCTTGCAAAGACTTAGGATACAAGATTATAATCTTCTAAGGTATGTTTGTCGACAGCCGTATTAAAGAGGAATGCATAAATTAAAGGAGATTCCATAGTACGTACTGGGTGGGCATTAATCATCATGAGCTCTTGAATTTATAATTTGATCTGATGTTACCCTGTGTTTAAGAATTGATCTATTTTTACTGAATAAAGGTGTTTTGTTTCATCAAATAAAATTTCTATAGCAAAGCTATTGATCTATTAATTATTATTTATTTATTTTGCGTTACAGCCTATGTTGGGCCTCACTAAGCATTGACAGCCTTCTCTGTCTATCTTCCTCGTTCCTTTGCCAATCGTGTCAGGAACGTCCAAAACGTTGACCAGCCACCTTGTCTTAGTCTCCTCCTCAATCCTTTCGCTTGGCCTTCCGCATATCATCTTTTTTGGCAGCAAATTATCCGCCATCCTTTGTACGTCACCGAACCACCTCGAAAGTTTCTTATTAATTATAGCCAGAATATTGGGCTAACTATCCAATATTTTTTGTTATTATCTAATTTCCATGGTCACCAACAGTGCTTAAGTTCTTTCCAAGGATATTT
This sequence comes from Euschistus heros, assembly GCA_003667255.2. Taxonomy (NCBI): domain Eukaryota; kingdom Metazoa; phylum Arthropoda; class Insecta; order Hemiptera; family Pentatomidae; genus Euschistus; species Euschistus heros. The sequence goes on from RCWM02000087.1 coordinate 649,358, forward strand.
CTCTCCCAAACCTTCAGTACCATCTCACTCTCCCGAGTGAGATCCCAACGATTGCTCCCATATGATACCAATAGTCTTACTAGAGTTTTGAAAATAGTGATTTTTGCAGATCGAGACTATTTTCGGGATTTTAGAATCTTATTAAAGATTTTGAAATAGAAAAAGCGTCTGCTAACTGTCGTTATTCTCGCTTTGATCTCAGATTTCATATCATTTCTATCACTCATCATTTGTTTCCGAGTGCCGAGAAACTTTCTGCATACTCCAATTATGCTCTATATTATCATATCCAATTCGCTGGTTGAAATTTCGTTTTTTATTTTTGACAGCTGAGAATCTACTATAATATATATTTTTTTTTAATACGTTGCCAAGTATTGGGAAAGGCACATAATAAACCTTTCAGTATCAGTGTTCTAATTTGATGTGTGTGATTGCTAAAAAGTGGTAAGACAACATCAGTTCGTTAGCGCATAATTTACTTTATCATTAAAACAGGCAATTGTTGATAGTAACTCTTCGTGAATCCGAATAATTCAGAGTATCTTCCTCTAGCTCTTGCTCCACCCTCGGACACTGACTTGGCACGAGGAAGCGCAGCCTACCACTCGCGCCCTCCCGATGACACGGAGCCGCTGTGGGCAGGGCCTGGCACCGCTAGCCGGCCACCATTAGCGGCTAATGAATATTTCATCATTATATCATGAATATTTGATTAGCATCAGCTCCGGCCGACCTGGGGAGGGAAAAAATTAAAATATATATTTAACATCCAGCGGGGGTCACATGTCACCAGTCGGAAGCATTTAGCCCCACCGCGGGTGCCTTTTGTGACAAGGTTTTTTTTCTAAAATATCTTTAAAGGCCAACCATTAGAAGGGGTTTAATATATTATTTAGTGAAACATAATTCAGTGGGTAGTCTGGTTCCTCATCTCTCTTTAACAACGTATAGAGAGCACGTTGAACTTAAAACTCCAGGCCCAAGAATCGACTCCTACTTGTGACGCTGTTCATATTATATGAAATATTAATCGTGGAAGAAATCTGAATTCGCAAGACTATTCTGGCAAAGAGCCATTAGTTAAGCCTATAGCGTAATATTAATAGTACTATATAATAATAATGCTGCATAATGTGAAGGAAACACTGACTGTGGTATTTAATCCAGTTATGCTTTCAGAGGTTGGGAATAACTGACCATACTGGGTCTTCGTTTGCCACTAATCAAATTTTAATATTTATTTACTTCGTTGTAAACCTTCGACCTCTTCTCCTACAGCATCCTTTCACAAATTATTACTATTCCTTGTTGAACAGATTCGCTACTTAGGACTCCATGTAGACAAACGTATATCTTGGAATCCTCACACAAGAATAAAAAGACAAGAGCTCGTTTCGACTTACTTGAATTCAACACTTACTTGAAAAACGCACTAAGATCCATATAATTACGAAATTCTCATATACATAACAGTAATTCCTATTTGGACAGACGAAGTTGATCTTTTGGGCTCCACTAAACCATACAATTCATATCGTATCCAATCCTAGCTATCCAAAATCCGAAACATCCTTAATGTTTCATATGTTACTGATTTAGCCCAAGCCAGATACATATGCTTTCATGGTAAACTCCACAACCTTTCAAATCCACAAGTTTCTCAGCTTGCTTTCATTTCAATTTCTAGCAAACTTGTATTTAACTGCTACAACTGGGTACTTAGTTACTTTAAATGTCATATTATTATCAAATTCACTGGAAGTATGTTTTTGTTTTATATACAGATTTAAATTTCAATACATGGACAAAAAATATATGTATTTTTTATAATATCAATTAAAATAAACCAGGGTCTCTCAAAGTGTATTTTGTCTACTAGATAACATTTTCTACTAAAGGTATGTCCAGGCTTAAAATCTGTCTTTTATTTGTAATATTTGTCTTATATATGGTCATTCGAAATGGTTACCTTTGTTCGAGACAGTATCCTTTGTCGCATCCTCGGAGGCATACTGAAATAAGCAAACCGATACAGTTAGTCTTGGTGATCTCTCTCTCTCTCTCTCTCTCTCTCTCTCTCTCTATATATATATATATATATATATATATATATATATATATATTATATCTTATAGTGTTTCGAAATTTATTATAGGGACTTGATGGCCGTGCGAGTTAAGGTGAGGGTCCGAACGAAGTCAGGATAACCTGTCCTTCCTGCCCTCATTGGAGTAATAAAGTACGTTGATCCACAATAACAAAAAAATAAATAAATAAGGTAATGGTTTCTTCTTGATTCGAAATCGAACCACCGTCTCCCTGAATATCAGAATGATGATTCAACATTATGAAGTGGATTCCATTCGGCTGCTTGGAGTCTTGCAGTTCTGCAGTACTACACGGAGCTTATCTGGTAGTACTGATGAAAACTGACATCACTGGAAATCCCAAAATAAATTTAGTGGAAATGACAAAAAATAAAAAAGGTTTTAAATATCTAATATTATTTACCAATGAGGTTCGAAATTGGTAGGATTTGCTAAAACAGAGACTAGCCTAACTTCTGTTGTCTTCTAGAGGATCTTCTAGTCTCACCTTGAATTTATAGAGATTTTTTCCCGGTCACAATATATCATCTAAATTTTAAAAAGAATCGCTACTTTTCTTTTAATACTTTAGGATTAATTGATCCGTAACATATATGTTTCAATAATTAGTCGGAATACAAAAAGGAAAACTGACTAATTAATAATAAATTAATTGCTGAAGGGCAATTATATATTTTTTTAAATTATCACTGACATTTATTAGCCGCTCAATTAACCCCTTTACACTCAACAGCTCTTAAGGCTCCTCTTCAATTAGTCCATTCCTTCATCTGGATAACTATGCCTTTTTTTTATGGCCTATATAATTGGCCGGGTATTATTTATGTTCAGTTAAACTCTGCTTGGGTTTCTAAGATTTTATTTTGAAATGCTTGCATCCTTGGTATTAAATCTTCCATGGTTAGGAATGAAACCTTCCTGGAACTCTCCAGTTGGAATTCTTAATTAGGGGAAAAATTTGGCGGTTAAACATGATTTGAACCAAAATTTCTCCATTTACAACCATACCTATACCTGGAAATAGTACACTGGATTTATATCGAGTATAGCGTTATAGAAACAAAGGATAAATTGAAAAAAAATATATATAAAAATTAAAAGATAAAATAAATAAAGAGTCAGTCTTCATACCGATGGTTTATGTTGGTTAAGAGGGCAAAAGAAATCCTATAAGTACAAACCATAAGCCTATATCGATTAAATATCTACGCTTAAGCAACCACACGCTGTAAGTCACTTTTTGACCAAAATTAGTTAGGCTTTATATTTTACGTTTAAGTTTGCGCTGAATCAATTTTCAAAGCCAGATTTTGGAAAAAAAAAAAAAAAAAAAAAAAAAAAAAAAAAAAAAAAAAAAAAAAAAAAATCAAAGATAACACTTCTACACCCAGTTTTCTCAACATGCAACGAATGGAATCATTTTTCCACAGAGCTACACCTAAGCTCTTTTCCATGCTGACATTCTATCTAGATGTTTTGGGACACAGATCAAGTCTTGAGATTATTTATAACTCTTTTAGCAATTAACCTTCTATCCCTACATTATTTTCCAAATGAAAGAGTTTGTTATATATAATAATAAACTTTATTTATGCGACATTCTCAGAGATCTGTGTTCCGAAACATGTTGTTAAAACACGTAAAAATAAAAGGATTAAATTGCAAAAATATATTTACTTATAATAATATGTTGTCCTGGTGTCAGATTCACTCAGCGATTTAAGCCCCATGAAGAACATGTATTCAGATCACTTAGGAATACATTGCATTCTAGATCTGGTCAAGAAACTGCATGAAGGAGGAAAATCGGTGTACTTTATTTGGTCACCAAGTCATATCGGTATAAGAGGTATAGCTGATACGGCAGCAAAAGAAGCTCTGGCCCTCCCAGGACCTGATAAAACCTTTCTAACGGCATTAGAACTTGCACGCCCCACTTAGAGAGACGATATCCCAAGAGTAGCAAACATTGAACTCAAGTTAATTAAGAAAGATGTAAACCATGGAGCAATTCCTGCCGTATTAATTGCAGAGAAGTAGTAATCCTAAACCGATTAAGAATTGGTCATTCAAGAACTACACAACTTCACCTTATAACCAGAAAGGTTCCTCCCAAATGTGAAATGTGTAACAATGGTTTTTCAATATACCACATGTTTACTGAGTGCCCTTTCTACACCATTGAGACATCTCAAAGGCGCTGGAAAACGATGAAAAAAATTATTGAAAACGTGATAGGCCTCCATTACAAAGTAAAACTATAATGTAAAATATAGATAAATGAAATTAAGAATAGATGAGCGTTTATGACCCTTAGGTTTTACGCTCAAAAATCTCAAATTAATAATTAAAACAGTCTCCACAACCAAAGATATAATGATTACTATTCTTTTTCACTTATGTATGGTTCCAGACGTTAGAGTATTCTGCAATCAACACAAAGGATCCATATGATTTTTCTTTATACAGTTCTCTCTTCTTCCATATTGCTGTATAAGTAATTAATATACCGCACGAGAGACGTGTGAAATCCGAAATTAGCATTATTCCCCGAATAGATGGGAGGGATAAGGAATGGTATAGCTAGTTTTGCCGGTAAAGGAGGAGATAAGAGAGGCAAGGATCCGTGTCGTTATGCTAAGTCAGAGGCGAACCGTGTCAAAAGGAGGCCTAAAAAACGGCTCGTGTCATTGCTCTGCCCAGCTCTGGGTGAGGTGTCGTCTAGCATCAATTAGGGTGTTCTTCCGTCTGTCCCCAGGGCTGGGGAACTTGGAGCATGTGCCGGTGCCGTACCAATTTAAATCAATTTATGAACTCTTTGGCACTATCCAACGATATCCTGCGAGCCTCCGTACTGACTATTAAGAAGCTAATTAGTCCTATTATTGTATCCTTCTTATAAAATTCACCAACAAATAAGTTCCTTTTATCTTAAAAAAATCTAAAAATGTAACTCTGAGGTTGTTTTTTTTTGCTTCGTTATTTAATTTGTAAATTTATCTTAAAAAATCAAATGTAAATGATTTTAATTTGTAAATTCCTCACATACCTTGCGTACCTCGAGTGTAGAAAAAAAAACAATATATATACATATACACACCGCGCATAGTATGCTAGTATATTCTTTTTTTTAATTTTATTTCGTTATTGTTTTAAATATTTTTGATTCATTTTTTTTGTATATTTTTTATAAATTGTCATAAATCTCTTTTACCGCTAGTCCTTTAGTAAAACAGATTTTTATATTTTGCCTTACACATATTCTATCCGATAATTCTTTTTACTTTTTTAAATATTAATTCATTTCATTATATATGTTGCATATTTAGAGTTTTTGTAATTAATTTTTAATATGGTATTTTGCTAATAAAATAAAATTATGAATCCATTTATTTACAAATATCATCCATTATATTTCTAGAGTTTGCAGAAAATTTTCTAATGTTTCAAAACTAACAGCAATAATAGAAATTGGCAAGACTTTTTAGATAATCAGGAATTCTGCCAAGTATATATAGCCAACAACTATTTCGTATGAAAAATTTTAGTTCTCATTATTTTAATATCACACATATTTATAACTCTTCATAACACTTCTTCTTATAAAGTGGAAGATTATTGTAAGCACCTTTCAGAAATGATGGTCTATAATCTACATCCCCCCCCCCATATTTTTGAGTATCGTGTTCCTAATTTTATTTTTAATTTTAGGCTATTTTCTACTTTATGTATTATTTTCACTCCCGAGTCTTCACTGTATTTATGGGAATTTTCATTTAGATGGATAGCGAAATTGGAATTTTGGGCTTTGTTATTGTATGCTCTTATATGTTCTTTTACTCTTTGATTTACCGATCGTCCAGTTTTTCCCGTGTATTTTGCTTCAGTCATAACATTTTAGTTCATATACACCGCTTTTTTGGAAAGGGTTTATTTTGTCTTTAGGTAAAGGGAAATAAGATGACAATGGTTTATCTGTTTTGAATGCAGGATCTAAAAATTATGTTTTTATTATATGTCCTTTCCGATATTGATGGATATTGGGCTATAATACAGGTATTAAATATATTTCTTCGAAGAAATAAAAATTTCCTTGTGCGTATTCCAATATTTGATTTCTTGGCTTACATTTTTCTAAACTTTAGAATATATAATCCATGTAAAATAGTGCTGATGAATTGAATATTTCAAAACTTTATCAAATCGTTGTTTTATATCATATAATATCATTATTGAGTAAACCTAGATAAAACCGACATTTCTAATAGAATTTTCTGATAGAGTTCATTGATGAAGAAAAATCTCAGAAGTGTCTGCATTTTCTTTCTAACTAGAGGACTGGTTGTCTATAGATCACTTAAAATAGTTTTTAGAAGTTTAGAGTGATAGAAAATTTATCTGTGTGTATCAATAAATAATTTAATAAATAGGATTCCGTTTAGGTTTAATTCTCAAAAGAAATCAAACAGAACACCGTTTTGGCTTCAAGTGTTTCAACATCTTGATGATGATCTTGCCTTTTGATGTTGAACTGTGGACATATTAACGTATACGGTTTACGCATTCGCTTGATAACAATAATTTTATTCGCTTGATAACTGTTTAGTTCTAACTCTAATTGTCTTTTTTAATTATAACCAATTATAATTTGTAGATTCATTGTAACTGTTTTGATGCAATTTATAGATGCCTTACTAATTTCAGCCTAGGCCCTTATTAAACACTTATGGAAGTGAAACACGGCGCCCCTTACCTCCACGAAAGCTGCTATTACACTACCAACATTACTGCATCTACAATCCAATCTGTTAATTACCAAACCTACTAATTCCATCTCCACGGCTCTGTTATTATAAGTGTTTTAATTCTTGGTCTATGATGTACTATAATTTATTAGGCTTGCTGTGTCTAGGAATTGAAGAGTTGGTATACGCACGGTTTCTACCCCTCCTGAATTTCAGGGAATTTGTGGAATATGTCTCAGATTCCCCGTGGTCGGGAAAAAATCCGGGATTTACAGTAATGTTAGAAACTTTTATTGAAAATTTTAAAATATACTATCGTGCTTTTAATAATTATAGTCCTTTATAATTCTTGAAAAAATCGGGAATTGCGCTTACGGAAATTGGTATATATCATGTATATGACATATAATTAATCTAGGATATGTAGATAGTTAGGGTAGGCAGTCATAGATACTCAGCAGATCAAAATAAAATTATTTTTTATTTTAATTGTTAGAGCCAATCTTTTGACTTACATTGCAAGTCTTCTTCAGGGCTAGAAGAAAAGAAAACAATCAAAAAGGTATGGCTAAATTGTAAAAAATATATGGAAAAACACACACCACAAATTGTCTTTATGGCCTCTAGATATTGCCTTTATGTTAGTATCCTTACTCTTATACATTTATTTATTTATTATTTTATTTTTATTTTTTCTCACTCATACTTATGTTTTGTGGTGTGTGTTTTGTCATATATTTTTTACAATTTAGTCATACCTTTTTGCTTGTTTTCTTTTCTTCTAGCCCTGATGAAGACTTGCAATGCAAGTCGAAACGTTGGCTTTAACAATTAAAATAAAAAACAATTTTTTTACATCTCCTATACTTCACATTCAACTGTACCTTATGAATATAATTAATCTATTTTATCCTTTAAAATATAATCAGGTTCTAAAAATTCTAGTGGAAGATAAATCTCTTGTTTTCCAAATGGCTATTCTCTAATTTAGCTATTTATTTAAAAGTCGACTTTTAGAAAACTCGAGATGAACTAATTCATCTTTCTTGTAATTCAAGTAATATCTTTTCACCTTGGCAACCTATATTTTCTTTTTCCAAAAATAATTTTAAAAATGTATTTATATATTTGAAATTTTTATTTAATCAATATTCGCGGGGCATGAAATAAGACCTTCTTATAACACTAGGAATAATAATATTTAAATTATAGAGCCCAGTTCTTAACGATAAGTGGAAATTTCCGTTGAATTGCCAACATTAAAAGTAATCAATTACATGATCATGTACTATAAAGTACAGTAATCAATATTTTATAGTAAATGCCCCATCTGTATTTTTACAGCAATTAATTATTTTAAAATTGTATTAATAAAGTGGATATAAGAGTATATTATTGAAAAAGTATTGTATAGTACTGTTAATAAATTTATAATTATAATTTTAAATACTAATAAATTTGTTCAAAACTGTTATTATAATTTTATAAATCACAAAAGGTTTGAAAAATGATCCGTTTTTTATAAATCAAAAAGCATTTATTCGTTTCAGGTTCCGCTGACTTTATTCCTATTTTTGAGGATCTCTCCTTATCTTATATGGAATGCTATCTGTTTTAGGCAAATTAGTTAAATAGGAATTACTTTTTGACGGCAGTAGATAAAAACCGACCCTAGTCCGTTCCGAAAGGAAATCAACTGTTATGTTTGTTGTGATGTTATGATAACTATCGTTATTTGGTTGACATTTTATAATACAACTGCAGAATAGGTCACCTCATAACTTATTTCAAAGTGCTCTCCGCTCAAATTATTTTTAACATCTGAATTAAAAATGATAAAAATAATTTATTTATATTTACATCTCTATGCATTATATACATAAAGTAAATTTCAGGAAAATGATTATAATGACTTGTCAATAATATGAAAACGTTTTTAAAGGCCTCTCGGCCATCTTTTCAGAAGCCTCGGAGGGCTAAGTATTAGTAAGGAAGTTTCAGAAGAGGGAAAGGATAAGTACCTGGTTTGGGCCAAATTAGCAAAATATGGAACAATACGTTTTTTTATGGATAAGTTTGTTTGTTGCATGATAAGGAGCATTGAGGATTTTATGAAGGATTTTGGATTGTAAGGATTGGAAGGTTTAGTGGAGCCCCAGAGCTCAACTCCGTTTTCATATAAGTCTTTTTTAATTTATTGGGAAACCACGAGATTTTCTTATCTTTTAAGTCTGGAATGTAACAATATTAAAATGAAACATGGTGCTGGCTATGCTTGAGGTATTTTTCTTTTATATAATGCATAAAACGTCCTCTACCATATAGTTTTAACTATAGTCGAAAAAATACTTTTTTCAACTAAATTATTAGACTAAATTTGATGAAAATCACAATTATTCGTTAAATTTAGATTAAAAAAAAAAAAAAAAAATCAGGAATAATAATGCGTGACAAATGGCGTTTCGCTACAAGTTTTGTCATTTTATCTCAGCTAAATAAAATCAATAAAATTATTATCAAATCAAAATATCCATCCTTTGCTTTTTGATATTACGCGTAAACATAAGATTCACGAGCCTTTATTTGTAAGAACTGATAATGCAGTCCATTATCCGCAAGAGTTGATTAGAAGTCTCTGTCCTAGATTACCAACTCATCTTCAAACACCTAATTAGTGCTATTTTAACCAGGTTAAAAATTACCGCTATGGATAAAAATATCATTGAGGAAACAATGCTTGACAATTGCATGCTACAATACAAGATTTTTATCCATAAAGTAATAAAACTTCATTATTAGTTGAAATTATCCAATCTCGTTTCTTGTGAGAGCTGGCGAAGCCGCGATGGGGGAAGTTAGTTATGCTTGTATTTTAATATCGTATTTCGTATGTTTTTAGATTACGACTGAACAATTATTAACTGTGGGCAATTTACATTACAATGACATCCTCTCGCTGCGAGGCCGGACAAAACCCATTAAGCATTATATTTGTTTTTTTAATTCAAGGCCTGATAGCACAGATTTTCCGAACTGATACCCACAACAAGGACGAGGATCTGACATAACAAGTTCGTTTAACTGAGGATATCAATGGGAAAAAAAGCTGGAATATATGGTTATTTAAGGGAAGGGTTGGGACTAGAGGTGGAAGGAACTAACTATAGGAGAACCGACTTGACAAATGAGCGAGCCTCGTCAGACAGCCCATTAGTCAAATCTCCTCATTACCTGTACAGGTAAACACACAGAATTAATTAACCATTTTACCTGCCTTTCTCCCTTCGTCTTCTTCTGCTTTTCTCAACCCCTGCAGGAGTACTGATATGTAAATAATGTATGCTCGCTATATATATGAATAAACGCCTTATATAATGAGCTTCATGGTGGTTTGTTTAGTTTGAATTTTGGGTGTGAAGGCTTAAATATAGGACTTTAAAGATGAAATTCAGCTGAACTTTAAATTATTGTTTATTATTAAATTTTGGAAATCACCATTAGCCTTAAACAAACTTAAAAAATCCTTAAATAATTATGTTATTATTTATTGAAAAATATTACCCTTATTGGTGAATATTATGAAGCTGTTTCTCTGCTCAGTTCTTTAACTTTATCATTATCATTCAACGTAAAAAAAAAAATTAATAATAAGGTCTCGAACCATTCAAAATATAATAAACTAGTGTCCCTCGTTACCGATTCGCCCATAAGGAAATAACTTAAACAATAATAATAGTTTGCGATTCTATTTTTTTATTGATTAAAATCTTGTATTGAAGTATGGAATTGAGAATTATTTTTGTATAGTGGAGCGTCGATTATCCGAACGTCAGTTATCGGAACGTTCAATTAACGGAACCTTTTTCTTTTTTGGAATGAAATTTTAATTAAATTGATCATATAATAATTACTTATTTGTATTGTTAAAATATTTTTATTCAAAAATGAAATACAAAATTATTTTTTCCATGAATGACTATGAGGGAAGCTCAATTTATTTCACAGAGCACTGCAAGAAATGAACTTCTATACATACCTATAATTTTGTTTACTGAGGGCTGTATACTTAATCAGAACATTTCATTAGTTTCTCTCAATATATTCCTAATCATTAGGTTGGTAATAAATCTCACCTTAAGTCTTAAATTGTTCTTTGCGAGGTGTACATGACCTTTGTGATCACTTTTTTGGTCAGCATGCTAACAATAAGGAAACGAAAGCTCTTTTTTATTTAAAGACAAAATGGAAATTATAAGTGGCTAAGAAAAAGTGAATCGGGTCAGACTTTAGCTATCGATTTCAAGGTTGGTAAATCAACAATAACGGGAATCAAAAATAATTCTAAATCTATCATCAGGTTACCCGTATCTTTAAAGTGAGATCGGAATACTCTGAGGCAGTTTGAGCCGTAAAACTTTCAAAAAAGCCAAAAGTAAACTGTTTGAAGATGCTTTTTACACATTATATCTTTTTAAAATGAATATCAATTATTCGAAAATTTGATTATACACCTCTGACAACGTTAGTTCTGATAATCGACGCAAAGCTGTAATTTTTAACCTGGCACTATCGCACTGATTAGATGTTTGAAGATAACGTAAAAGCATAAGTGGAGAACCAATTTTTAATTTTAATGTATAAGTTGGTAATCCTGATGAACAGAGACTATTAAGAAACTGTTGCGGATAATGAACTGCATTATGTGTGCTTAAAGTCCATGAATCATTTTTTTCCACATGATATCAAAAAGCAAAAGATCGACATTCTTATTAGACGATTCGGTAGAAAACACTTTATCGGTTTCATCTGTTTGGATTTTAACTTCTTACCATAAAAGAATATGACTGTTTAGATAACCTCGTATCTGCCACTCAATGCACATTTAAACTATCATTACAGTAAAATATATCGTTGCTAAGATATCGAAGAATTATAGAGATGCTATAGTTAAAACTTAGTAAAAAAGATAAAAGAAAATAATAAATTCTGCAAATTGGACTTTCAAATCAAATTACAGTTCATTTAACATGAACGTGATTTTTCTTTCTTGTGACTACATCCCCGAACATCTTATGTTTTTAAAAGTCAACTATCATATTTTTATTCTAGAAATAATAATAATTTTTTTTTTTAAATTATACTTTTATAAACTATATATTGACTTATCAGATGGATTCATTGAGATTTATCGAGATTCGTTCGATTATGGACTTCAGTATTCGAACTTCTTTAGCACCACAGACATCAGCTCATTGTTAAATAATGTGGCAAATGTCAACGAGAATAACAGTGCAGTGCTTATGCGTTTCACTGTGCGTTGCGCGTCCCGTTCCGTCCTGTGCGAGTGAGCTGCCGGCAGAGCGACTCGGGGATTACTTTTCCGAATCAGGATCTAATAAAATTCTAAGTAGCTTCTATCTCCCGACAATCTCTTGGCGTGAAGACATCTATCTAGTTACCACCTGTCTGCCTACCTCTTGTCAGTCCCTCTGGTATACATCAGCGATTCGAGACGAGGGAGTTTAAAAATGGTAAATATCGAGGATCAACTACAAAGATGATGATGAACTAAGTCCCTCTTAGTTTCTGGAATATAAACATGCATCTTCATCTAAAACTTTTCAACACATCAGTTCTATGTTACATGGATTATATATACTAATGTTTTCAAAAAATGTAAGACAAGAAATCAAACATTGGTACTCACCTGAGGGATCAGATATCTGAAATTATATCCATCGTGATGCAGGTAGTAATTTCTTTAAAACAAAATCTGGATCGGTTTTAAACGATTTTGTCATTTCTAATGATTCATAAATATTTAATTCTCGAGTCTTTATTAAATTTATGGTTATTTTTATTTAGATAGCGAAATTGGAGTTTTGGGTCTTATTAGTGTATGATCTTATATGTTCTTTTACTCTTTGATTTACCAGTCGTTTAGTTTTTCCCTTGTATTTTGCTTTAGTCATTACATTTTAGTTTGTATACACCGCTTTTTTGGAAAGGGTCTATTTTGTCTTTAGGTGAAGGGAAGTATGACAATGGATTATCTCTTTTAAATGCAGGATTTAAATCTTTTTTTTTTTACGATGGGTATATTTCAGTTATCTCTTAGACCTCCCGAGGTGAGTACTAATGTTTGATTTCTTGTCTTACATTTTTGAAAACTTTAGTGTATATGGTCCATGTAACATAGTACTGATGTATTGAAAAAAAAATGTTTATCTTTTAGAACTGAAGATGACTGTATAGCATTTGAAACCAGTTTTCCAATAATATAATTCTAATAGAAGTGGCAATTAGTTCATCAATCCTAATTGAAGGTGTGCTATATATAACGAACCAAGTGAACACAAAGGATTCAGAGAAACAAATGAAATGTTTTAATAGGGTTTACAGTTCATATTAAAGAAATATGTTGGTATAGAAGCATTAAGTGCATTGTTGAATTTTCTGAGAAATAATTAAGAATAGACGTTCATGGAAATAATAATTTTGTTTTTCATTTCATTTAATTTTAAAATAAAATTATTTTAACAATAAAATAAGCAATTTAATGTTCAATTTAATCAAAATTACACTAAAAAAACTAACGGTTCTGGTAACTGAACGTTTGGATGATCGACGCCCACTGTATATAGTAAAGAATCAATCGATTCCTAGGATTAAACTTTGGTTCCTCGACTCTCAATATCGATTCGTTTCTCGATAGTTTGGGATCAAAGTTACGAAGTTCGAAGTCAATATGTATCTAGTTTCCACCAGAAATTGGATTAAAGTAAATAGAAGTTCCCGTTTTATTTGTTCCTTAAACAGATATTAAGACTACTTAATAGTCAGTTAATTAATCATTGAAGGTAAACAAAACCTGCTGGGCCGAGGTGTGCTCCCAAGGGCCGAATAGTTCCTCTTAATGACGTCTTAAGTGGCGGTACAATGACAATGTAACGGCTGTAGGCCCTGTTGCACGCTGAACCCAACCATTTTTCCGGTTTGGATTTAGACATATGTCAGGAGATGCCATATGCTGGCCCACATGTCAACCCGACATATGTTATGTTTCCTTGGCCACCGGTTGCCAGTAGTAAATTGTACAGGTTGTTGGTTCTACAACATTATACCTTACATGCGTCTAGGGCCCTTTACAACTCCGTATGGCCCTTCGCCCGGGCATGTGAGTTTAGGTACTCATTATCAATCGGCAGCCAAGATGTATTGATTGATTCTGGAATTTCGAATGCAAAATTATTCAGCATATCCTAGTTCCTGGGAGTGGTCGCATCCTTCAAGTGCATCATCCAACCTCAAATCTGGTACATTTCTAATTCTCCATAATCAATTAAATAATTTTAGAATTATTTAAATTTTCGGTTTAATAAATATACTGTATCTATATGTATGAAATATATATGCAAGTAAGAATACAATACAATGACTGTAAGAATATATATGTGTATTTAATTTGTCTCTTATATATAGAATAATCTAATTAACTAATAAATGAATAAATATTATCAAAATATTTTTTAAAATAGGGGGGGGGGAAGAGTGAAATTTAGTATATACCTAGTTGAACATTCATTTTTTTTTTTTTTTTTTTTTTTTATTATGTTTTGATAATGCTTATACCTCGCTTAATCTCCTAAAACCAATTTAATTGCATGAGTGACACAATAAATCTCACATAGGTTCGTTCACTTTGTTGTATTTTTATTTAACAGTTTAAATCATAAGTCATAGTTTTATCCGAACAAAAATTTAATTATAACAGGTATATACTTATTAGAATTCAATTTGTATAAATGTTTAAATAACTTTAAACGTAAAACAACTAAAATAAAATAACTACGGAATGTATTATACACTTCTTACTACGAAAATCATTAAAATGGAATTTCATATAATGTACTATCCTCAAATTTTCACAATGTTTTTCTTTATGCAAAAATTAATTCCAATATACAATTATTTTTTTCCTATTTATTGATATTTACAACTGTATTCATATATACAATAAACAAATTTGACGACTTTATTACATTGACTTGTCTATAACATGTAGAATAACCTCTCACTAGTTGCACTTTAACAATAATTCTACATTATACTGCATTCAGGATTTTGGATTGTAAGGATTGGATACGAGAAGAGTTAAAAGGTTTAGTGGATCCCCAAAGTTCAATTCCCTATGTTCGAAATGGGTCTAATTACTGTCATGTAAATACGGCTTTTTTAATTTATTGGAAACTTTGAACGCTTGTCTTTAAAGTCTGGTATGAATAATAGATAAATTTAAATCAAATCATGCCGTTCACTACATTTTAAATTTAATTCTAAATTAATTTTATTTCAAATTTAAAAGAGTTACGGGAAAGAATTAAGTAAAATTGTCTATAGTTTCAGATTTTAGAAATATGTGTTCGCCTAATCTATACTGTATTTCTTCTTGCTTAAATCATTTAGACAATATTTAATTTTTTTTGGAAATACAAAATCAAGTCAGCAAAAATATACTATAATTTTTCCCTGCAATCCTATAAATAATATAAACTCTATAATATGCTTTTAGCTCTAGGTTTAAATCTGAAATTTTAAAATTCACTAAAAATCCTAGATTAATCTTTTGATTATTCTTTCTAATAAATATTTTATGTTAAGTTTACAATCCAACATTGATTTAGTACTAGAAAAGTTTTTATGCTAAATTCCGATTATTGTATAAGATATTTTCATATTTTTAAATTGCCGAAACAGCTTAAAACTTATTTGGATTTTAATCATACAAAAAATGGTAATAAAACTGAATGGAAATATACAGAAGAAGTGAACTGTGGAAGAAATGCTAGGAACAGGTGATCGGAACCACACACCTGCCAGTTAGGATCATCAGAACCAAACACTCTCACAGCTAGTAAATTAATATTCTTGCTCACGTTTCTTCTGTCTGTCTCAACTCTTAAAAAAAACATTTTTTATTTCATTCAAAAAACAATTCTTCTCACTTATCTCTTTTGTAAAATCATCATTAACCTTTTAAGCTTGTCGAGTATCATTAAGTCTATTATATATTTTTATCTGGTTTTTGCAGGTGATCAATTCCGCCACTATGCTAAATTGCAAAATTTATTTAACAATAATTCTAGAATTATTAAAATTAATTTGCATTCGTATTTCCTCTCCGTTAACAAATGATTGATCCAACTAATTAAAAATTATTTAATTCTCATAAAAGATAACTTTCGCTCCTTGAAGATTTGATATCAGAAATAATGATGGTGCGGAATTTTTTTATGTATGAATCTTTTATTACTACAAATATCACAATCTATCACAATTAAGAAATAGTGCTATTAAGTCATCATCCTTATTTACAAGCGAATAAAACTAAAGATAATAACACTATCCAAAAAATTAAATAAACAAATGAGAGAATGATAATGCAAAATTATATATTCCTAGAAACACTTTCAAACATACTGTAAATATTTACAAACAGGCTGAGGAGCGCCAAAGCAACCCCCCCCCCCCCTATACATGGGTAAGCAGCTCTCTCGAAGTTTAGATTATAGTTTAAAATTTTAAGATACGTATGAGGTTATACGTTGATCAAACTTAGCCCTTCATTCATTGAGAATATGTATATATAATATTTTCAAATAGTTTAACAGGTTTATATTAGTTATAAGTTGAATTCTAAATGCAAAATACCAAACCTTGTTGGATCCCTTTAACTGAAGCGACTGGATAATTTTTTTTTTTTTTTTTTTTTTTTTATAAACCTGTGTTAAAATAGATGTCCAATCTGCTTCAGTGAAGAGCAATAGGTAACATTGCTAATGATTTAGTCATTTATACCATATATAAAATATATACACACACTAAAATATAAAAATAAAACAAATAATCATCATATAAATAAAATAAAATTATAATATAAATTATCTGACAAGAATTAAATTTACAAAATATTTGATAAAATCTTTCAATTTGTACCATACAGACACATTCAGCCTGGAGAACCCCGAAACGAGCCTGTTCCCTCACTTTTTGGCAGTCAGGATAGATTCGAAGAGATCCCAGTGTTCTCTCTCAGCTGCATCACGTGTAATATCCAGTGGTGGCTGTGAAGGCGCTATATCCACAGATGATAAGGACCTGAGTAGAGACGCTAGTCATTACCAGGACTCCAACATAACTTATTTTAGGACTCTAACATAATAAATATTACGAAAGGTCTCTGGGCCATTGCGGTTTTAACCTTCTGAGTGATGGTTAAAACTGGATAGATTGAGGCAGAGAATTGGGATGATTGCATAGGTTTTGATGAAATTTCGAAAACTTTAAAGGAATGAGATCAAGGACAGAAGGTATTTTTCGGTCATTATTTAGGGTTTTAATTAATGTCGTAATGTGGATTAGATATAATGCTTTCGTTCCTCTGAAGGATTAGCTTAATCATTTTTTTTTATATAAAATATTTTCCAGTTATTAAATATGCCGCTATTATATTATATTTTTCTGTTGGATTTAGTACAATGTGTTTGCAACGCTGGTATTAAAACCTTATGAGGCTGAGTATAGTATTCTTCCATGCCTGACTTGCCAATTATATTTTTATCGCATCTGCTTATTGTGAGCGAAAGGTGTGGATTAAAAATTAAAATTAATAAAAAAAAGGTTTTTATTTTCAGTTAAAAGGATCTCTCCTTGGGTGTTGTTTATATATTATTTTTTGTAGTTGGTATTTCTTTAAAAGCGTTTTCTTTTAATATATTATCTGTGGTTGTTTTGTCTAGCCTATTACACAGAAAAAAATAGAAAGTAAATTGGGATTCTTGTGAACTTCAGATCTTCTTTGAAATTAAACTCATACCATCTGCAATTTTTTAGTCACTGAACTACCATCATTTTGTATAGCTAGTCACGAAAACTTTAGATATCCCACTTTCCTATACGCTTATGCACTCATAGCTGGGAGTGGGGTTCATGTTATCGTTTTATGAGAATTTGATTGTTTTAATTGAATAGCCGAAGGGGTGCAGTAAGAGAGGACCTTCCTACTTGTGCAACCCCTTCTTATTATTTCTAATTTGCAATGGGCCACTTATCTTTACGACGGCCTTTATGATTAATTGATAAAGTGTAATTTAATTAACACTGCTACCGCTCTTGGAGTTAATATTTGATAAACGGAAGAGGGCTCAGGTGACGGGAGGGGACTTCCGGCGGAAGCGATTCCCCCGATTAGATGGAAACCCCGTAATTATATCATATCTGCTGTTGACCCTACTGCTTCCGGTCAGTATAGGCGGATCAGGCCCGAAAGAATGTTTAGAACATTATTGATATATTTTCCCTGAAATTTCATCAAGTTTACACAGGTCGCAATATCCTCCGGTAGGCTTCATGTATACAAATATATATATACTCAGCTCACAGAGAATCGATTCCGAACTCATCCCCTTTTTATTCACTCGGCAATTTAGTAAACTGCTCTAGCAATAAAATATGAATATCAGGGGGGGGGGGGGGGGAATCGCATTTCATTCGCCATAAACCTTTATACGGCTCCTCCTCTCTGTATTTATTGTATTACTGTCAGTGGAGTCCAGGTGTATTACTCCTCTGCCTGAATTAAATATTGTATTCGAATTAAATATTAATAGAGTTTTCCCGAAGTTTTCTTCGTCAACTCCCCCCACCCTCCTATGTATAATGAATAACCTATCGAACACTTTACTAATGTAGAACGGTTCCGAAAAACTAATTTTAGGACTGTGTTAATTTATGCAATGGCGACGAAATATGTTATCTCGGGCGCTAATAGATTATTAAAATTATTCGGACTGACACTGACGGGCGAGCAGGATCGAAATCCGTTCAGAGAATGCTGTAACAGGTTTACATATCTACCTCCACTGATATTCTGAAATATCATGAAAATGCATTTCCCTTGTTAGGTATGATCAGGTCATCGGACACGGTAAAACACCGGATTTGTTACTGTGCCGAAGGATTTGACACCAAGCATGCTCTCATATGTTTCTTCACTGCTCTCATTTTTAATTCAGAACCGTACCAGTAATGTTAATGCTTTTAATTAATTAATCTATGATTTTAATCCCAATGAAAAGTTGACTTTATAACATTGTTACAAATTTGTAGTATCGGATCCTAAAATGTTAAATTGAGAAATTAATATTTGTTTGAATCACGTATGGTTATATTCATAAACAATGGTAGGATTGATTTTTCAGTTGTGCTAATGTCGATCTTACTTTCCGAATTTTCAAAAACAAATTTCACCATATTAGCATTCATCCCCTATTTATGTAGTTCCCCTCATTGTTATTATTTTCCAACAAGTTTAAAAATTAAAGAAACTTTTAATAGTATTTTTAGTAAAGTTTTTAGACGTTAAGAAAGTTAGTGCTGCATTAATTGGATCTTGGGCAAGGATTTTTATTTTTTTTTACTTATTTATATTTATACGCACCTTTGGAAGAAAAAAGAGAGGGTGTACTACTCATTTCGTACTAAATCTTTATTAGAAAAAAAATAAGCAAAATTTTAAAAATTTGAGGAGTTGTTAAAGAAAGCGTTGCATAAACATTTTTTGAACGGCGTTTCAGGTAACTTATCTAATTTTTTTCTGTACCCATATTTTTTTTTTAAACCTAATTTTTTTTCATGAAAATATTTCTTTTTTGTAAATGAACTTGAGGAGGACAAATAAAACTTCTGCGACCCAAAAAAAAATTAATTTTTTAAATTTAAATGTGTGCAAATAAAATGACAAAAATGAATAGCTACCTTGTAATGTTCTTCCGAACTGCAGAAATAATGACATTTTACAATTCTTCTTAAATACTGTAGGTAAATCAACTATTACAGAAACATTAGGATGTTCATTTTAATAATGATGATTAATAAATAATTTATGTCTATTTTTTTCCTGAATAGTTATTTCGAAAATTACACTGTATTCATATCACATTTGTAATTAATTATATTGGATTATTATCAAGGTGAACTAAAAAGTTTTATGTACACAATAAGCCGACATTGAAAAAAATATATATATATTTTAAATAATAAAACAAGTGAACTAATTTTAATCATTAAATTGTACGTGGGGTAATACCTATTAGTAAATGAATGTATATTGATATTGGGCGGTGCACATCAAACGTGCCTCCTACCCCCTCCCACACTAACGTGTCGTCAAATGAGGACGCAGTGGAGTATATTGGCTTCAATGACTCACTAACAAATCTAGGCCCCTTTTGATGTTAGCTGCATCGGGCCATTGCAATTTGCTAAAACATACTACACCTAACTGGAGGATCCAATGGCCGGGGTTTCCTACCACTAATATCCATTTTAAACTAAGTGAGGGCGTCGTTTTGATATGTTGGCTATGTAATCCAACTGGCAGGTATATATCCATGCCATTTGTATAATTATTACCTTTTCTTTAGAGCTATTTTTTTCTGGAAGTACAGTGCTGGAGTGGTGGTTGTAATATTTCCCTAATTGATTTAACTTTCCGCGGTAACTAAAGAAACCGTGTCAGTTTTCCAAATAAAATAAGAATTCCACACCAAGGTAACCATTTACTAACCAACTAGCATCTCTCATCGCAGCTTCATAACTAAAGAACTTTATTAAAAGATAATTTAAACTAATAATTAAAGTTTTATTTATTTATAAGGTTTTTCCTTTCGGCAGTAACCCTGTAAGAAATTTATTTATATCTTTACACACAGTGCTTAAAAGTATTCAATGTACATGTAATTTTTAAATTTTGTTTAATTATTATTTTACATATACTAATACATAGTACATGTGTCGAAAGTTTAATATAAACAATAGTAGACGAAAAATAAAATAAAATAAAGAACATGAAGTTATACAATATTAAAATTTAATAAAACCAAGCAACGAAAATATTATATCATCAGAAATACTTAAACAATATTTATGAATGTTAAATGTTTTAAAGGTATTTCATATTTATATCCTCTATTTTTGGTATGGAAATTTTAAAAAATATTTTAATATTAAGTCTTTAAACATATTGTTCTTAAAACATTGATTATCCACCGGTCAATATCTTAATTCTTAATCTTACTGTTTTTGTCTGTAGTACAGTTCTGTAGTCAGTGAGTTCTTAACTCATATATATATGAGGTGGTGTTTATTTCGTGTGTAATCACAAGGACACAAGACATAGAAATATGCTATTTAGCATTATCTCTTTAATAATATATTCACACAGAGCAGTGTGTGATCAAAAAGCAAAGGATATAAATTTTGATTTGGTAATAATTTTTATTCGTTAGAAGTAATTTTATTGATATCATCTGATTGGATTTTAATTTCTAACTATGACAGTACATGACAGTGTGACAAACTTCGTTTGTGCCACCGAAAATTGTATATTTTTATTGTCAACTTTATTATTACCTCCCTAAAACTATTGAAATGGTGTAGTTTAAATTTGGTGTAGATGGGTTCAGTAGCTTTACCATTGTAAACTCTATAACAGAATGGTGGGATACAGATATCGGCCGATTTTTAAGCTCGCCACCTATCGGTCAATTTTTAAATTTCGATATTATCCACATACTACATTAATTTAAAATCAGTATTATTGCTACATCTGGTTTTATTATAGTTTCAGACCATACGAAATGAAATAAATAATAATAACAAACTTTTTCTTTTTTAATCATAATACTTTCCCTTACTCTCAATTCAGTTCTTCTACCGACCTAATATTTTCTGTGCCCTAAGAATAGAATATTGAATCTTATTATACTGAATTTTGATCATAAATTGTAAATGAAAGTGGTTCAAGTGTCTAAGAAAATGTTAGTTGGTTGGCGAAAGGTCTGAAGAGTTAAGTGGATGAGGAAGTCTTATATCCAAGCTCAAGAAATATGAGGTCATACCTGAGGAATTGGGGCAATTTTTGGTTTCGAGCTTTTTTACCTTAACGGTTGACTTGCAGTGGCTTCAGAGTTGTTTCAGATAAAATTAGAATTATTTAAACGATGATATATAATATACATAGAGATAGGGATGCCCTTTAACCATGCATAACAAGTATTTAAGTGTTATTTAGGTAAGACAGTACTGTTACTGGGCCAAAAGTTGCGAAAGGAGGAGATTTGCCCGAAATCCCGCTCAACCACATGGTGTTTTCCCAAAGGGTACCCACTTTATAGAGGCTGGGTGTGCGACAGGAGGATCACTCTCCGTGAATTCGATTCACGGCCGAACGAACAGAAAATAATTTTTTTTATCTTCAAACGGTCTCGAACTCGGGCCTGAGAGTTCGCTAGTCAAGTGCCATCCTTACCCACTGAGCAAACTCCAAAAAAAAAAAAAAAAAAAAAAAAAAAATTTTTTTTTTAAAAGTATAAATCCTGTAACAATTAAAGTGCATTCCAAAATAAATAAATAAATAAAAAAAAATATCCTATACGCTCTATTCTCTGCATGTAAGTAATCTGTAATTAGCACGACATTAAAGTGTGAAAAATATATGTGATTTACTTGAAATGTCCCACATAAACACACAAATGGTTTAATTCGGTCTACATAACATGCATTTTTTATTGCTATTTAAAAGGACTGTTATAACCTCTATTTAAGGAAGAAATATACTATTTATTTTTATACCCCTAAAGAATACCTACAATATTGGCATAAACATTGAATGGATAGGATAATTTAACCCTCAGTCAATTCATTCTTCTTTGCGCCTCCCGAACAATCTCGATATCTATCCTCAACTGAATTTGATAACATTATTCCTTAAATAAATTGGTTATTCATTTGGCGGATGAATAATGATCCAAACTTATACAATATTCTAAAAGCAATAGTTTTCTATTTAAATAAAGTTGTAGGTACTAAGTTAGCAGGTATGATGCAATGGGGTGGAGTAGTTATGAACACCTGTGGAGATCTGTTTGACCCTCAGGCCTCAGAAGGTAAATTGGTTATTGAACTATTTTATTCCCTCCTCTCGGCCATAAATCAAACCTTTCCAACATTATGTGTCACTCGTTACTCTTAGAAGCTGTTAGGGATAGAGGCTTATTAGTAAAGGCGTTATATGGTTCTGGCATAGAGTTAGCGTCAGTGTTTCATTTTCTTGTGCAACAGTCCATTTTACTAATGGATTTTAAAAATTTATTTTTAGTTGTTCATTATTTTACTTCGTATTATAGCTCTTTAAAACTCGATTCCCATTCCTCAAAATGAGGACTGTTAATATAGGTAATAATTGGACCTCAAAGAACACAAATGTTTTGGGATTAAGTACTGTAACTTCGTGTTTATGTTTAGATACATCACCCGTCTCCTTTTAGCATACTTCGTAATGTCGAAACTGCGTTTGTTGTCTCTGTGTTTCTTATTTCCATCTAACGAGTAGGCGAATGATATCACTGTTGTTAATTACAACTTCGGGATTTCCGTATTTCGGTATAATATATTTTGTTCATGGTGAATAATTTTGGGGGAATCAAATTTAAAAGAATGTTTTATTTCTTATTGTCATATTTTTATCTCAAAACATTAATATGAATCATCACCTCTAATAATAAATAACCAACTAAAATTATCAGTTATATTTAACAATCAAGTATATTGAAGTTTTTTTAATACATTTTATACTCGAAGGCAATGAACGTAACGCTTATTGATAACTTAAAAATAAAAAAAGTTAATTTAAAACCGATCAGATGTTTTTTGTTGGAAACGCGGATACAGAAATATTTCATCTCAGAAACAAAAGTTATTTTATCGAATATGAAATCTCGTTTCTCGGCAAGTTATTTTGAAGAGAGGCTGGAGCGATTCCAGTTACATAGCAATTTATAGCTTCCGTTTCATTATGTTTTCTCAGCAGGGGGCCCCCAATCTTGCGAATTAAATTTTTCAACGGACCCTCTCGAATCCTTGGTGAGTTATCTATGCTATTAAAATATTGAACTTCTGGAAGAGAAGTTTTATTTTATGGTTACGTCGGAAGGGACTGGGCTGTTCCCTTTTCTCCTGTCTGTTGTATATCTGTTGTTCAATACAAAAATCCCACCCCACCCCTTCCCTAATTTCTAATAACGTATTAATTAGTATTTAGAGGTCATGTGCTGTCTTATTATAATTTTTAACATAATATTCTTATAACATTTATTTATAAAATAAATCAGATTACGTGATTTTATTTTTTCTTATACGTTCTGTAGTAGGCAGTGTAGACTTGTTATTCACTGCCGGTCAAAAGTTTGAGACCACAGTGAAACGATATCAGTAAATTTAAAAGTTCGATATTCAGCGAAGAATAAATGGATTTAAGTACAATTCTGCACTGATATATACTTCAGGCCCATGATCTTTGAAGTTGATCTTCCTTTAAGCGAAAAATTACACAGGCCAACGATGAAAAAACCTTTTTTACTTGAAAACACCTTTCTGTTTTTTAGGGTGCTAAATCCAAATATGTCATTAAGCCGTATCACCTACCATTTTTTCACATTTGCACATCAATATATTAAATTTTTTGATTTATTACAGAATTTAACAGCTTTTATATACTACAAATAAAATTGTAAAATAATTTGTGCTGGATGTAGAAGAGTTGGCAGCACTGCTGAAACTGATATAGATATAGACGAGCAAGATGATGAAGAGTTCCAATGTGCTACAGCAAATATAGAGCCTAAACTGTTTACTCAGATTGAGCTTAACGACTTAGTTAGGGATCTTGGGTTAACAAAAGAAAAAGCTGAATTGCTTGGTTCTAGACTAAAAGAAAAGAACTCGTTGGCAATTGGAACTAGCATATATGTGTATAGAAGAGAGAGCAGCAGTTATCGGAATTTTGATGAAAACTTTCTGAAAAAGAAGATTGGAAGCTGTTTATTGATTCTTCCAAAGCTAGTCTAAAAGCTGTTTTATTACACAATAGTAACACTTATGCATCTATACCTGTTAGCCATTCTCTACATATGAAAGAGAGCTATGAAAACGTAGAAATAGTGTTGAATATAATTGGCTATTCGGCTCATGGTTGGATGATAAGTGGTGACTTGAAAGTAACATGCTTCTTGGTCAGCAAGGCGGTTTTACCAAATTTCCATGTTTTTTGTGTGAATGGGACAGTAGAGCAAGGGATCAATATTGGTGAAGAAAGAACTGGCCTGTGAGGAAGTCTTTAAAACCCGGCGAGAAGAACATTCTCCGCAAAAACCTTGTAGATCCTAGAAACGTTCTCTTACCACTTCTACATATAAAGTTAGGCCTCATGTAACAGTTATATAATGCTCTATATTTATATGAAACAGTTATATATGCTTTTTTAAATTATATAAAAAAAGCAAATTTCTCAAAAACTATGGATGATACGAAAAAAACTAAGACCAGATTTGGATTCAGCACACAAAAATCTATAAAAAATCAGCTATTAAAGTAAAAAAAGTTTTCAAAAACATTTTTTTGTTGGCCTGTGTTACAATAAAGCCATTAATACATAATTTAAAACAAACTTTTTTTTTTTTTTTTTAATTTATATCAATATTTTTTTTTCCAACAGCAAAACCTTGGATTGAAAAAATTGAATTCTGGTTAAAAAGCAATAAAAAAATATTTTAGAGGCGTTTAATGAAGTCAAGAGGATTTTTAGTTGAGCCATTTGAAATGGATAAAAATTAGATTTTAATCAAATAAGTCCTTTTTTTCGAAGATGGGATATCTTGGAATCTACCTATTATGGAGAAACACTCGAAAGAGAAAGAAAATGTTTATACTTTATAAAAACGAGAGAGTAGGAAAAGCTCTCAAAAATTGACCGGCTGTGTAAGTAGGATCGGTGTGCTGTACGACAAATAATCAGCATTACAGATTTAAATAAAAGATAATATTTAGAAGTCAACATTAATATTAATTAAAAATAATAATAATAATTCTATATTATCCAACAATCATATTTTAAATTTGTTTCATACATAAATTGAAAAATCAACCAGTTATAGAGAAAACCAAAAGATTACTATTTATCTGAACAGGTAACAGTCCCTGTTTAAAAACAGATTTTTGTTTGTAAAAAAAAATATATGTATATATGGCTCGAGCTGTAGCGGATAGGATTTTAAGCTGTTTCGGTGCACTTCTAATATTTTTTTAATTTAATAGAAACTTTCACTGTGCTTTGAAAACTATAGCACGGTGAAAATGGTGTATTCAGTTGTCTATAGATATGTATTCCTATAACATATAAACTTAATTATATAAATAATATATTTATTAATATGAATACTTATATGTATGATTCGTATAAACTAGCAACTATGCATAAAGGGTATGTAACTATGATATAATATGACAAAAACAATATACCAGTCTCTACCTAAAAACAGTACATTAATCACAACATCAGATATATCAAGAGTGAAAGAAGTAAATCATTATAAAAAATTAACATAAAAATAAATCAAAATTAAATGTGTATACATATAGTGTGGAATATAATTAACAAATTTATAGTAAATCTTTTTTAAACGTATAAGCAAAATTGAGAATAGTTAAAAAATGCTACAATAAAAATATTTTGAAAATTCCATTAAATATTCAGATAATCGAACATGTAAAATGAAATTAATTAAGAAATTCAAGAAATTAGATAAAGTAATCAAAACACTATCAATCCAATTTTAAATAAATATATTTGTAATCTGTTAAATAATTATTTTAAATATTTATCCACACAATATATCGCTGGAAATTCATTTTATTTATTTTATTTTTTTTTAATTGAAAGCCATTAAAAAATTAACAAGGAAAATAAATTAACACTCCCATTTGGTAGAGTGTTAATTGAATTGATCAATTAACTAATTACTTGAAGGGGTCGATTTTTCATCCAATCAAACATTCAACAAAGCCGGGATAAATAAATTTTAGGCGAGGTCATTAGTTATAGAATCCAATTATTATTAACAGGTGTGCTTTAAGGCTTAATTATTAGCTCATTATTATTCATTCTGATTAAATAAATCGCTTTGTGGGCTAAAAAAGAAAGCCAATTAGTCTTTTATATGTGCTTAAGATTGAAAGTGAAAATATCAAAATATTGATGATACTTGTAAAGGGAAATCGCTAATTTCAAAACAGAAAAATATCATCCGATTAAACCAATTCATAATTCAAATTTACTGGCTTCTTAAATAACTTCATTTATAAACAAAACGTTTGAATTTTTTTTAAAACATCAGTATTAAATTTCATGAATTCTTACCTATATAGACTATTTAATATGGTGTTTTTTATATAGAGTTAGAGACAAAATTGGTACTTTTGTAAACAAAATTACGCTCAAATATAAAATACATTGGTACAAATTAAAATAAATACATTAAAAATATAATTAAATCCAATATGCGTAATTAATAGTAAATACTAATTAAAAAATTTGAATATTTGTGACAAAACAGAAATAAAATGAATATGGAGTTTTATATAAACACCATATTAAATAGTCTATATAAATAAGAATTAGACAAACAATTATAAATGATGAACATTGCTCAGTAGTATGGCTGTAAGACAGTAAAATTGACTATGTGAAAGCAATCACAGATTGTAAGTAGATGTTTTTGTATAATTTTACAAAATGAATTTGTATAATTGATATAATGTTATAAATTTATATATTTAAGGATTTTAGAACCTGAAGATGGAGCCAAAGACTCCGAAACATGTAGATTCACATATTAATAAATAAGAGTTATGCCTAATAATGGATATTAAATATTTATCTTCAGTTCTAAAAAAATACATAAATTAAAAACATCGCCAATTTTATGTATATATATATATATATATATATATATATATATATATATATATATATATATATATATTAGTTTAATGAAGTAAGATAGTTTGTAATTTAAAAAAATAAATAAAAAAAATGAAACAATTCAACGCCTATTTTTACTTAAGAGCTTATATGGATGAGCACATAACACCTTCATTCGGGGGCTTGTTACCCGAGTGAGTTGAAGTGAGTGTCAGCCCGCTCGGTACTGAAGGTCGTGGGTTCGAAACCCAACTAAGCGGGTTAAAATTTATTTCGTGGCGAGCCCACGAATAATTTATGAACTTCCCACCCTGGCTAGAATAGGTTGGTAACCTGTAGGTTAACCCGTCCTTCCTGCCCTAGTTGGAGTACATAAGGACGTTCAGCCCCGAATTAACAACAACAATGAACACCTTCATTCGTAACAAATGTACCATTTTTATATAAATCTGTCAAAAAATTGAAAATTTGGACTTATCTTGTTACTTCCCTCACTTTTACTTTAAAATAGTAAAGATAATGGAACAGGCTTTTTTATTTATTTATTTTTTTTTCTTCTTGCAAATCAAAGTTCATTCTTTATTTTTTTTCCTGCTGATCAAATACTATAATCCCTGGCACATATATTTTTATGAATATTGCTGATGTTGATCAATCGTTTTGTTTTGAAATTTGATTTTTTAGTTTCTCTCTTTTATGTTTTTCTTCAGGTTTGTATTTTGTCATTCAAATGGTATTTTTGCATGAAATATGCGTTTTCTACTCTTCGAACGTTTAGTGCTTACTCGGTCGGGCCCGACATCCTTAAAAAAGTAATCCAGAATATTTAACTACACTAACAACTGTTAAATTCGCTTTAATATATCCCTGCTTCACTTAAAAGTCCGGTAAGTATGTTAAATATAAATTTTACCTCGATCGGAGGTAAGCTGATTAGCCTCTAGGAGCGTATGCTTGTGTTTTATCGCTTAACTTTCTCACGAAGCTCATGCTTCACTTCGCGGGTTAAAACTTGTTAATTATTATGGAAATTATAAATTATAATGCTCTCTACTTTACTAGGGTTATTGGAAATTATAATATTATAGCTGGAATTTCATAAGTATCCTGGAAGAATTAATTAAATGTTTCCGCTACACAAAGCCGTTCTTGCTATCTTAAATAAGTGTCACATTTCTTGGAACGTTTTGAATTAAAATTAAATTATTTATAATCTAAGTTTTATTCGTTTATTATGTTTTTTATATTTTTCTCTGTTAAAAATATTTTTTTTTCTTTTGTTAATTCCACGAATAAATCACAAATGAATATTTATATGTTTAAATATTTATTTAATTATGATGACCTGGTAATCATGCACAAGATGAATTTGATATTGCATTCATGTTCAGAAAAATAACCGAACAGTATGAGAGATAAACTATGAAAAGACAAAATATATGTCAACAGAAAATGATGAGGTACGTGAATTTTTAACAAAGTTAAGTAGGGTCAACCAATTCTGTAATCTATATATTCTCGAAATCAATGGGAGAGTGACTGAAGAAATGAAAAAAAGAATAACAGATGGACGGAAGGCTATCGGAATGTTAAATTCAGTTCTCTGGAGTGCCAACATATATGCCAATGTCAAAAAAATAATATTTAAGGCCCTGGTAAAAAGTATAATGCTATACAGTTTAGAAACATGGCCTCTAGAAAAAATGCAAGGCAAAAGATTTCTGGCTGTGGTGATGGATTTTTTGGAGATCAGCAAGAATCTCAAGACTTCAACGGATGAGATCATAAGAGAAAGAATGGAAGTTAAGAGAAATATTCTGGAGGAAATGAAGGGAAGAAGACTGAGATGGTTTCGGCCATATTAAAAGAATGGAGAATAGAATAATCCCCAAAATTGCTTATGAATGGGGAGCAGAGGGGAGGAGAAGGAGAGGTAGGCCACGCATCAGGTGGAGATATGTTGTGGCTGAAAGTTATGGTTGGCCGAGGATTAACGGAAGAAGAAGCAATGCATAGAGAGGAATGGGGAAACCGGCTGAGGGAAGAGTTAGGTTAAAGGAAACTTCGATAGCAAAGAAAAATCCTTTCAAAGAAGAATGTTTTGTAGGCCACTAAATGTACTTAAAAATTAGTATTTTTAAACATACCAGACCTACAACACTAATAAGAAATTGCTCGTCGTTTCCGACATCTCCAAAATTTACTAGACAAGCATTCAAAGCTCCCAATAAATTACAAAAAACTTATTTTCTATGACAGTAATTAGACTTATTTGGACGTACGGAGTTAAGCTTTGTGGCTTCAAACCTTACAATTCTTCTCGTATCCAATCCTAACAATCCAAAATCCTTTGTAAAATCCCCGATGTATCTTATTATGTCAACAACAAACTTATCCAAAAGAACTAAATATTCCACATGTTGCGGAATTGGGCCAAACCAGATGCCTGTCCTTTCACAGTAAGCTCCATACTCACTCGAATCTACTAGTCTCCTGACTTGCGCCTTACACTCAATTCCTTTAATCCTCTAGCATCTGATAAGAAGGTAGCTACAGACCTTCTAATGTAGAACAATTGAAGTGCTACTAATGAGTAGTTCTTTACATGCTATTGACAAGTCGTTGTAATAATTTTCCTAAAACTTATGTAATCTTATTTTGATTATTAATTTATATAATTTTATTATATGTTGTGTAATTATTTAGTTAAAAAGCAAATGCAATCAAAAAATTCAGAGTAGACGGAAGGGTTAATGTTCGAGGGGTAGGCTAAAACGTAGATGGGAGGATCGTGTCAGGACCGATGTTAGGGTTTGGATGGGGTGGTTTGGAGGGAGGTTTGCAGCCAGCGATGTTGTTGGTGACGTCTTCGAGCCCCCAGGCCCTTTTCTATTAAGACTTTTATTCATTTATACAGTTATGAAGGCGATTCTATGAATATGAATTTTCATATTTTAGATAATTCTATTATACGAATGGTTTTTAATTGTCGTTCTCTAAAATAGATTTTTTTTCTAGACTTTTTTTTTTTAATTAGCCATTTAATCATCTACCAACAGGTAGCCATAATTTTACCATTTTAGACAATCGATTTTAAACCACTTTCCATTAATACTTAACTTATAATGTTAAGATTAAAGCTATCGATAAACATACATTATTTTATGTTGTAGGCTAATTCAGGTAAATATGCTTTCGGTATGGACTTCAAAAAAACTTGGAAGGCGTCCAAAAGAAATTTGGATATTTCTTAAGGCTGTTTAAAAACTAGAAATTCTTGTTGTATATAACTTAGGAGAGTGACCAATTTGTATTTTTTTATTTGAGTGTAATATTACCATTATTCACCTGATTTTGCATTTTCAATAATTACAATCTCTAATTTAAATGATGTTTCAATAACTTATCAAGTATGAAAGATCCGTTATATCTATTTTAAAATCTGTTTATAAATTTAAAATTAAGACGAATACGAAAGAGAGGAACACAACTATAATTTATCAATTGTTGGTCAGCCCAATGAGACAGTGCTAAGTGATTTCCTAAAGATGTCGCTAGATGTTTGCCCGCCAATAATTAGTCTAGCATAGGGAATGGCGGGAGTGAAGGTCAGGGGAGATGTGGCAACGCCGGGCCACGTCACCGCTCCGCCGTGTCCATGGAAACGGGACGCCTACAGCGGGGGCGTTATATCGGTGTACCACTCATATCGATAGTAACTGCTTCTCCGGGCTCGATTTATCGTAATCGACTTTCTTAATTGCCATTTAAAAACAAAAATGTTATGCTAGTCATTTCATTTTGTCCTAACTGCACTTACTAGGTAAAGTAAATAGCACGACAAAACAATATTTCTTTATTTATATATATAATATATGTCAAAAAATATATGACCTGTTTTAATATTTAAAATATATAAGCAATTGATATTGTTTATTTTGATTCATTGCGGAGCTATCCAAAGACATACCGTTTGTGTATTTGTACTTTTCACTTCGTGATCGTGTCACTCCTTACCCTGAACCCTCAGGTCAATTCGATCCTCAGGGTCAGATTCACCAGTGAAAATTCCTTCAACCTATATTTGTTGTGCAATATCGGTGATCATTTTTATTTATTTTATTTTATTTTTTGCTAATAACATATCTGTCGAAAGCATATTTTTTACTAAAGATGTAATTGAGATTAACAAGCAAGGATACGTAAAAAATGTTAAAATGCTATATAAAAAACTTAATTTCTCCCTCACTAGAAAACACAATACATCATGAACACGTCAATATGTTAACTGCTTTTCTCAATTTAATTTTTAGAATTTAGGATCAAATTACGTAAATTAATAATCAAGTTATATTAGCAACCAATGATTATCGAAATAAAGTTGAGAGAAAACATTGGCTTCAAGAGAGACTTTTTTTAAACAAACCAACATAGCCCCTTAACGCTAGGTGTGAGCGACAAATGCTATAAAAACCATTCTCTATGAACGTTTTGACTAGGGAACTGTCATTAACTTTTCGATCCGAGCAACACAAACAGAGCTAGAGTGTCAAAAAAGCACCAATACTTTAAAAATGTAGGCAAAACGTGACTTATTTCATTAAAAAAAAAATATAGCTCCTATACAATAGGTCCTAGCAACAAATTTTATATAACAAAAAAAATTCTCTATCAAATTTCTGATCAGGAAAGTAACGTAAAATTTTCGATCCGAGCAACACCAACAGGACGAGAGCGTTTCAAAATTTACATTTTTGAATGTGAACGTATCCATGTCAAAAAATATATTAACCATTGAAATATTTTCATTATATATAATATAATAACTTATATTAATTATAAATCCAATTAATGTAAATTTCTTAGTTAATGATAATGATAATGTAAATTGAATTGTATCAAATGCTTTTCAGCTGTCAATTTTGACCGATGTGCTGTGAGGTACCGCTGACGCTCTGTTCTTGTTTGTTTATTTTACCTCGATCTACAAAGCTCTTGTTCCAACTCTGTTTATTTTTATGATATTTTAATTTAACTGATTGAGTTTTACATTGTTTATTTCAATATTGAGTATTTACTTAAAAATGATTTTAAAAAAAAAATAATAATTTTCCTTTACTGGGAAAAACAATGGATCATGGATATGTCTTATCTATAATCTACTTTTTTTATCAATTACATTTTGGAATTAAAAGAATCAAATTAATTTAATTAAAATTACAATCAATGATTATTCGAAATAAACAAATTTGAGAGTAGATAGCGGTTTCACATCTAAATAGTTTGTCCCTGCGACGAATATTATATAATAAAAAACATTCTTCATTAAATTTTTGATAGGGAAACTTTTGACGAAGATCTTATCTACTTAATTGTTTTATTTTTGACTTTACAGCAAAAAGTATAGACAACATCCAAAAAATATATTCATGTCAAAAAAAAAAAAAATAAAAATAATACCATACAACTAATGTTACAGATGGATTCACTTTATGAAAAATCAATGTGTTAATTTAATTATTACCCTGGCGCTCGTGAAGAAGTCGAAATGTTGGACTGTTGGAAATTTTAAATCGTTTTCAAAATTCCTAAAAATACTATTTGTACCGATTAGATACTTAAGACCTGATTAGGGTAAAGCATAACTACATTTTTACGACGCAGATATCAAAAATCCTGTTTTCAGTGCTAATTGTAAACTAGTTTTATGAGCTATTTGACTTATCTCCTTCTTTACAACAGCCGCCGATATATATACTTGGGAAATAGGGTATTGTTATTGTTTTTATTCAATGATTTACGTAATAACTAAATTTTTTTTGTTTGTTTATTTCGTTTAACGTCACTTTATGCTGCTATAGGGCTAATCGACATCGCAAAACGATGCTACGGTGGGAGAACCCCGAAATTTTGCCTACCCAGGTATATATCCGCTTCTGCATGATTGTTTTGTTAACACTAATTTTTCTTTTAAAAATGTTTAAATATTAGTTAATTTACATATGTCGAACATCCAATTTTTAAAAAATAATTAATATTTTTTTTTGTTTCAGGTAATTGGATTATTTCCTATTTGTCTTGGTGTAGAATTTAATGAGGTAAGAAGCATTATTGCCTGCAATGAGATCTCGTTCAATACCATGTTGGGCAGCATTATTACCTACAAATCTATTCCAGTAAACTGGTTAAAGCAATCAGTTGTTAGTGGTGTTTTATTTTGTTTTTCTTGTCTTTGTAAATGGTCTAATTTACTTAACTGTTTTTTTTTCTTTTATCATTAATTTTCTGCTGCATAATTCATGGAATGTCCTTAATAATAAAAATGTGACATTTCGTGACGGTATTGATGTATCTGTTTTTGTTTATTGCTTATTTTACGTATATTATGCCATTTGATCGAGATTTGAAAATTTCATAACTTTGGCTCATTATTATTCATGAGATATTTAGTGTTATTTTATTTTTATTTATTGTTTTCTCAGTTGTTATTGATACAATTATGATTGATGAATTGTTTGCCGCTACTGCAAAACCAGTTTCAAATGTTAATCATTTCTAAAAAAAAATATCATCAGTTATAAAAACATACAAAAATCAGTACTTTGCTACATAGACTATGTGATGAATATTTAACATTTGAAACCAGTTTTTAAATAAAAATAATTCCAATAGAAATGGCAAGTCATCAATCCTAAAATAAACTTTATTCTGTTAAAGTTTTTCCTCAAAGAATAACATAAGAGCAAAACACAGTGCAATCGTCTGGTTACGATATTTGATTACAGTAGAAACTCGATAATTCGTCATGAGCGACGGAGAGGCGGTGACGAAATAACGGAAATGGCGAATTACAGAATTCTATTGGTAAAGTAACAAAAAAGCATTTTAAAATATATAATTGTAATTTTTTTTGCAATGTATTGAATGTAAAAACGAACAGATGAAAATTATACACATTGGACTTGAGTGACAATGACAAAAAACACAAAAAAAGCTAAACACTAGCCGCATCCCATCAGGTGCGAAATTCCTGATTCACATTGCTGCTCGATACCACTCGATAAGTTAACATTTCCTTAACATCTTTGCATGGAATAGTGGAAAAATTAAAACGTCATCGTCATCATCCTTTACATCACTAGCTTCATCTCATACTGGCTTGTTCTGCTTGTTTTTTTTCTATGAAATGATTTATAAAATGTATAGATATAGGCGTATTTTTTAGTGACAAACCAAATGAGGTGGTTTAAAGATTTAATAAGTAGCAAGGGGAAAAATGAATTACATATGTAATTAATTTTGTTATTTATAGTTGCCAATTGAAAAAAAAAAATAATAATAAAAAATAATCCTGACGAATTACAGAATAAGACGAATTATCGAGTGACGAAATAACGAGTTCCCACTGTATTAAGAATTAAATAGAAATCCGGATATAACTTGAATACACATTTTTAACATTTCCTCAGATTATTGATAATTCTTTAAAGTTAGAAATAAACAGTGTTGTAAGCAAGTTAGAGAGGAGCATTAATGATTTGAGATCAGAGGAGCATTAATGATTTGAGATCAGATGGAGGACTGTCTAGTCAGCTTGAAATGAGATGTAAAAGATTAATGAACTATTAGATTAGATTTATTTTTGGGATTTCTAGGCGCTCTCACATATCTCACAGGTATTCTGAAATTGGGTGGCTTTACCCCAGTTTCCGACGTCAATACTTCCTAGGTGCCATATTTCAATTCTTGAAAACAAAAAAAACCCACCAATATTCATGACCTCCTTCCTTATGCTGCGCTCCTCCATCCACCTCTTAAATATTACTACCCAACCCATCAACCTGTACACTCCTGCGCATAAAACTACATCCTTCGAAAAATCATTTATTAACCGCGCTTCCTCTTTATGAAATTCATTGCCAATATCATTTCGAAAAAGCTCTACTCTTACTTCCTTTAAACATCATCTATTTCTTTACCTCCTGGATTTTCAATCTTCCGAGAATATGTAAAACATAAATATTTATGTTATAGACATTATAATAGTCATCCTTTTATAAGATTTCTCATTTATTTTGTAACTCATAATTTAATAATTAACCAATTTTTATTATTATTATTTATTATAATTATATCATAGTTAGACGATTGTTCTATGTATTGTACTCATTTGTTATTCATAGGGGACAAGTTGTCCCAGAATAAAGTTCATTTTTTTAATCTGCTTCTTAATTTCGGAATATCAGTGAGATATGTTAGAACGCCCGACGATCCCGAAAATAAACTTATTAATGCAGTTCACTAGCCTCTTACATCATCATAAACTATGCATCCGTATTCAAAATAGGGAAAAACATAAAAAAATACCAAAAATTGTCGAGTACATATTATTATGCTGTGTGTACCCAAGTTCACCTCGTCCCCATAGTACCCTATTGTCTTCTGTTCCAGTCCCACCCTCACAATCCCCCATTTGTCTGAATGCATCCCTCACTCTCCTCACTTTGCTAAAAGGCTCTTAACGGCCACTGATGTGACATTACTCCCTGACAAAGCCTATAATAATCAGTCGCTACTTTCGAGGCGGGCACCCTTCCCGGGATACTAGAACAATCACTACTATATATTTTAAATAGTTAAGTTGATCATGACACTGGTGATTAAGTTTAACAATAATAAATATTTTTTAACGAATATTGTAATAACGTATGTAAAATTGTTGGGAAATGACTTTGGTGATTTGACTGTTGATAGATTACCTAAAACCAATTTGAATTACGAGGCTGATTTATGAATAAACAAAAAAAATTACTTATAAAAAATCATCAACAAACTAGGATTGGATTTCATTGAAATGAAAATTATATTTTCTAAGGTTAAATTAAATGAATAGAATATTTAATCTTAAATAAAATTGCAACTCTTAAGCACGTGCCACAAATGGACTCCTTTGTTTTCATACTACAACTTAGCCATGTAATACACTGGCGAAATGGAGGCAGTGTAAATTTCTTATTTTTTCTCTTATAGATTAAAGCCAGAAATCCCCAAATTAAAGAATTTTCGCTTTATTTGGAAATAATAATAATATGGAAAAAAAAAATTTATGTATCTCGTGTAAAGTAGGCAAAAATAACTTTAAGTTTGTGAAAAAATTACCATCCACATGCATGCTGGCTTTTGAACTTCGTACGAATATAATCAAATGAGTTATTTTCTCTTTTATTTTAACGTGAATTAATTTTCATTTTAGTATTTGATTGTAATCATGCAAATAAATAAATACTTTTTTTTTTCTTTTTTTTTTTTTTTCTTTTTTTTATATTGTTCCTTGTTTGGACTTAAAATACATGTAAGGAGATTAAGTAACTATACTTTAACTTCGTTAAATCATCTCTTACAACTATGGTAAAGCTGCAAAGGAGTTAATCCAAGTGTTATCTAGCTTAGTAGCCATGTAGTAGGTAAATTATTTACAATACGAACTATAAAGAATATATGACATGAAATATTTTAAAAAATATTTTTCTTTTCGATTAATTACTGTTTGCAATTTTTAATTATTTATACAGAATTGACTAAAATCAATTATTTGTTTGATCTTTTCTATATTTTTGATGTTTTAAAAATTAAATATTGATCTATCTTGATTTATGCTTTCATAATGTGAGTGGGCCACGTTATGTACGTAACATTGTACATTTAGCAATTTTGGATATTTGTAATTTTTCTCTAATGCCTTTAACGAAATTGAATATACTTTTACAAGGCAATGGTATTTTTCTATATACGTCTCCGTAATTTCTATTAGTCAGACACGACTAACCATTAAAAAATATATAAAAAACGCATTCCATCTACATAAGAAAAATAAATCTACTTGTATTTAACTTTTAATGGTCATTGTGTACGTGTGTCTTCGTTGCAGAATGCATATAAGAAGAGAGAAGCCGTCATTCCGGTTCATTAGAGACATATCGAGCTCCATTAGAAAAAAAATAAAAAATGTCAATTTATTGCAGTTTCGGTTTTTGCAAGTTGAGGCTATGCGGAGTTGCGCAGGGTGTACTCGCGAGATCCCGGTTGTTTACTCTGAACGAACCGGTTTAAGGAGCGTACGAGGTGGCCTCAGCAATAAACCATTTGTTTTTATTGCCCCCAACCAACGGCGGGAGCAACTGAATTAACTGCCTTATTACAGTTTATAGCCCGTGACACACTCTCCTCAATTATATCTGCTCCGACCTCTGGTTCACTAATCTCACCGAGTTCTCAACGCAAATATTAATCCTCGTCTCTTCGGTTGAATTATTTCCTTCTTATAGCTCTTACCATTTCGGCTATTCTTCAAGACGGTCCTTCGATTTTTATTATTAACAGACTTCAAAAAGGAGGAGGTTCTTAATTCGATTGTATTTAATCTTTTTTTTTTTTTTTTTTTTTTTTTTTTTTGTTTGTTTCTTCCACCATTATTCTGTCAATTATGAATCAATTTTGATCATGCTCTTTTTGATCGGAAGGTCATGCTTCAGACAGGGTCCCTTAAAAATTGTATTGAAATCAATTTTTTAAGAAAAAGAGAACCATTAATAAGAAATTAATGTTATAGAACCTTCCATTATAAACATATTACTCCATGGCAACTAAATCTTTTACAATTAACGATCAGTTATTTTTAGAGTCGGTGCCAACAAAACATGCAGAATTCGAAAGAAAACTGGTAATTGTAAAGATCTCCCCACTATTTCATTACCACACTGCTGTCTCGCTCCATTTAAAAGTTTGTTGTAAAGCCAGGATTGAACTGCCCTTCTTGGCTGGCACTGACTCCAAAAATAACTGATCATTAATTGTGTATAGGTATATAAATACCGATAATATCGTTGATTGTCATTTAATGCTCTTTGTTTCGAAGTAATTAAAACATTATTTGTTACTTTTTAGTCCAATATTGTACATGAAGGTTTAATATTAAAGTCGGTTTTGTTTTTTTCTTAAAATTAAGTTTTAGATACTTTAGCGCAATCAAGAAAAACAATTAATATTTAAAAAAACAAACTTAAGTAATAGTAAGTATTACTAAGCTGTCAGATGATGCCATTTTAGGCCACATTACTGTTGAATCAAAATATTAGATGAAATTCCGGATTCTTTAAAAATCATTGAGGCTATGTTACTGATCAGCAATGAAATATATTTCAAATATGAAAATTAGATTACTTTAGTTTTAAATCGTTAATCGATCTTAAGATCTTCCATTTATTCACTAGGGAACTAGTTTTCAAGTTAAAAAATTTCGATAGAAGTGGCAAATAGATCATAGATCCTATTTGTATTTTTGTATTTGTACCATCATGCGTACCTCAAATATTTTTTTCAACTGATGTAGTCCATGTTTCCTGTAATAATACAATTAGCAATAAAAAGAACGTCATAATATAAATATATTTCTTTCTTTTTTTGGCTTCTAAATTCCGAAGTATAATTTTATAGATTTTCCGGTATCCGTAATGCATCATCCCTCTTTTGTATCTAAGTGAATATATTCTCAGGTTATTATAATATGCATACCAGTTATTTGAAAATGGCGAATATTATCATTTTTTTCGATATTTCGAAAGTAGAGAAGTTATTCTACTTGTATATTTATAGAAAACATTTTATGAGAATTGGTTTAAGTATACAAGAGACAATAAGGATATAACTAGTATTTCTTTTTTTAGAAATAAATTAATTTGAATAACTTTCTGGGTGGAAGTTTATGGAATTAAATTGTTTTGTTTTTTTAAATCCAATTTAGTTTCTAGCATGATTATTTTTTCTATAAATATTCGACGTTTGACGAATAATTCCTAAATATATATATAAGAACAATAAAAATGAGTTTATGAGTTGATATAATAATTATTGTAAAGCTTTGTAGCTATTAGATTCGTTGTCACTTCAAGCAATCCTTGGTAGTATGTCACCTGTGACATAAAGGCGGTTTTAGTGAAGTTAAGTTTCAGCGCCCACACCTCTGGTATCAGATATTTCCACATCTCTACCGCATTCATCAAAGGTTAGATTAAGGATTAGTATGATAATCGAAGTGATGTTAGGAAATAATAGATGATGGAATCGATTTTTTTCGTTAGCGGTCAATTTTATTATAGGGCTCTAAAAGCATTGCTGTGTCATTGCTCTGAACTCACGCAGCGGCGCGTTTTCATACACGTTGGAAATATTTCCTTAATAGTAAGGTATCGAGGTATAGTAGTGAGGTGGTCGTTTGAGCACAAAATAATCATGAAGTTAAGATCTATTGATTTAAGTTAAGTTTATTTCTTAGGATTGATAGATATGATGTAAGTGGATCTCGTTAAACAGAATAGTTAAATGGCTTAATTTTTTGCTGTGTTTTTGGGAAGAAAGTTTGTTTTTTGGAAAATGGAATACCAAATTCTATAGTTAATATCTTAAAAATATATAAATATATCCATGTAGCTGTAGCTAATTACTTTAATAGTTTTATAGGATTAGGGTAAATCACTAGTTATGGAATAGTTTAGGGAAATTGTTTTTAAAAGGGCCATCTTGATGCAGTTTGTAATATGACATCTTTGGTAATATACCTAGATTCTCAAAAGTTTATTCTATTGAATGTCAAATTAACAAATACACTAAAGCTTTCTTTTATATAAATATTTATATTTTTTTACAAAAAGCCAAAAATACCAGTTATGGGCATGTTGTACCATTTAATTAAAAGAAATCCGAATGTATTTTTTTAAATTATCTTATTTCAATATTTCCAGTTTTCTTAAATAGCAGTATCCACCCGCCAATTACATTCCAAGACTAGTTTAGAAGAGAGAATTCAAGTTTTGAAAACATATATCAGTTCGTAACACCTCATTAAAACAGTGAAAAACTCCTAACATAATCAAAATTATTAATTAATACATATATCCTATATATGGAATAATGTTGAAACTGCAAGAATCCTCAAAAAAATCTTACTAAAAAAAAGTTGATACTCGTCTAAAGCGGGATGGCTTCTTGAAGCTTATCGCAGGTTTTTCCTATGACTGTCAGTTTTTTCAATCCCTACTGCCCATAAAACATTACAAAAAAAAAAAAAAAAAAAAAAAAAAAATGAAATATTTATCTGGTAATGTAAAGAAAACTCAATTTCTCCCTGACTTGGAAAAACAATAGATCATAGATATTTCTATCTACAAAGTACTGTTTGTTTTTTTTAATTTACATTTTAGAATTAAGAGAATCAAATTACTTCAATTAATAATTAAATTAAATCAATAAATTATCATTATTCGAAATAAACAAAGCTGAGAGAAAGTAGAAGTTTCAAACGTAACTTTTTTCATTCAAACCAATATAGATCCTAAATAGCGACAGGTGGTAAATAAAAAAAAATATCTTCCATTAAATTTCTGAAACTATCAAAACATTTTGGATACAAGCATCATTAGCTGACGGTGTAAGCTAAAGAATCTTAAAAAAATTCGATATATCAAGGTCTTCTTAACCAATCCTTCGATATGTAAACGTAGAAATAACATAGGAATGAGGCAGATTCAAGGGGAATAGAAAAACTTTATAGATTTATCAAGGAATTTGATACCTCTAGGTTCCAATTTTACTATAAAACCAGGTTATCATAACCTTTTCCGATTTCTGCATACTCCAGCAATTGAAGACATCCCTGGAGGTTCTGTAATATATGAGTATGATATGGCAATAGGAGACGGCGCGATTAGCGGTCATTACGAGATGGCCGAAGGACCGGTTCGCTGCGGCTAAATGCAGCCCATGCTAAGTATCCAGCCTCCGCTATCCTACCATTCCTCTCCTGTAGGGACCATCTTCTTTGCTCCTGAGTTCTTCTTCCAGGGTCCCTTTTATTAGCGAAATATCGATTTTAATACTCTGGAAATGATAAAGATTTAACTTTGAATTTTTCCCTTCAATTCATCTGAGGATGAATGATTAGAAAAAACTATTAAAGAACTACCCACGAATATCAATTCAATAAAAGTTCTTCAATACAAGGTCTTCCGGCCATATTCTTTTCAAACACCTGAGAGGATTATCGGGAATTGAGTGTGAGGCAAGTTGGGAGACTAGTGGATTCGAGTGGGTATGGAGTTTACTATTAAAGGATAGGTATCTGGTTTGGGCCAAATTAGCAACGCAAAAACATTAAGATCTTTATGGAAAAGTTTATTAGTTGCATAATATGGAGCATTGAGGATTTTACGGAGAATTTAGGATTGAGAATAATAGATACGAGAAGAGTTTCAAGGTTTAGTGGAATCTCAAAGCTCAACTCCAAATATCCAAATAGGTCTAATTACTATCTTGTAAATGATTTTTTCTTTTTTATCGATTGAAAGGTTTGAACGTTTCTCTAGTAAATGTTGAAAGAGTCGAAAACGACGGATAGTTTCTTGTCGTTTTAATCTTAGTCTCATTTTAAATTTATTTCCAGTAGGTACAGAAAAAAATGATTATAGGTTAAACCTAAAGGACTCTATTTACCTAACTAATAAATGTAGGCATCAATACTTGTCCAGTCAATAAACACACTGTAGAGTGCATGGAATATGCGATAATTTGTTACTTCATAGCATCGTTAGGAATAGTTAGAAGGTAAACATACTAAAAGTCCCCGTCCCTGGGGGGTGAGCTAACGGTGGGGGGGAGGGGAGAAGTTCATTTTTTTTTTTTCGATAATAACTCAAAAACGGTTGACTGTAGAAAAATATGTTTCAAATAAACATAAAAGCTAATTAAATTTCTTATAAAATTGATAACATATAAATTTGTCGTAATTTTAATCATTTACGTGATATTCGTTATTGAAAATCGGTGATTTTCGGGAAAAAACAAATGTCACCTCACTTTTTGTCAAACTTTTATTTCTAGTACCTTTTACAATCGTTTCTCAGAAAAAACGTCAGAATCAAAATTGTAGAGCATTAAATTTACTTTAATTTCATATATACATTTCTGGTATTAGAAGCAATTGTTTAATAAAAAGTGAGGTAAATATTTGTTTATTTCTAAAATTATCGATTTTTAATAAGGTATATCTCGAAAGCTGTTGGAATTTCGACGAATATGTATATGATTAATTTTATAGGAAATTTAATGAGCTTTATTTTTGATTTGTAGCATATTTTTCTAGAGTCCACCGTTTTCGAGATATTATCGAAAAACAAAATTGGGACGTTCTCCCCTCCTCCACCCCACCCTTAGCTCACCCCCCTGGGGCGGGGACTTTTAGTATGTTTACCTTCTAACTACTGTTAACAAAGCTGTGAAGTCAAAAATTATCGCATATTTCATGCACTCTACACCCCTCATTACAGCACTCTTTAACTGGGGTCGCACTTCTCTGAGATAACAGGTTTGTTGGTACTCATTCCGAAACTAATTGTTCGATCCAAAATTTCTATTTTTTATTATTTAATTAATTTTTTTACCATTAATATAATCTACATAATTGAAGGACACTAATCAATAAATGCATATTTATTTGCATCAGAACCAATCTTATCACAATACATTTAAATTTTTCTAAACTGATACATCTATTAATTTATTTTTCCTTTGGTTAGTAAATTAACCGTAACTTAGGTTAAGGTTAGTAACTTAATTACCAAAAAAAGATTCTGGTGTTTTTTTTTCATTTGTAAGTGGGTGTAGGATTTGTGTGGTGAGCCTATTACTTAGCCGATGAAATTCATTATAGAAGTTTATCAAATCCCATGAAGGAGTTTTCCTGTACCACAGAATGAGCATTCCAACTTCTAAAGAGATTAATTCATATTCAGCCCGATGCTGCTTCGAAATTTGAGCTTTCATCTTTATGATAGGATTCAATAGCGCTAACTTGGGAGCCGTACCGAAATGTGTTGCGAGTTCTTGCCTTCGCCTAAATATCTGTTAAGTATTCTCTTTCAGTGGTCGAATGAACGTTCTTAACTGTTTTGAGCGGTGGGAAACTTCGCCGCGTGAATTCCGTAATTTGTCACTCAGCTTACATGTCACATTCAGTAACTTTTCACTGATTTAAGTGTTTGAATTTTTTCCCACCACTCTTTATGGTTAAATATTATCGTTGTTTACTTCATTGATAAAAATATTTTTGCTAAGACCAATATAAATTACATACAATATCAGTAGAAATCTAACTTTCATATAACATTTTAAGGAATTAGTAGCTGCGTTAAATATTAAATTTTTCGATTATTTAAAATTAAAACTTATAATATAAACTATATTTTATATTGAAAGGTTTTACATTGATGGCTCCTGTAAATATAGTAATAGTATTGTGAATAATGTGCGAGTTGCTATATTCACTTGAATAATAATTTAATTTTAGTTTTTATTTTGACAAAAAATACAATCCACCACAATAATTTTACAATAAAGGGCTATACGCAACCGTTATATAAAAAACATACATGCCTAATTTACAAAAAAAAAAAAAAAAAAAAAAAAAAATTAAAATAAAGATGAACCAATTAGAATAAAAAAAATTATATATAATATGATTTTTTTTTAACTTTTTATTTGAATAATTACATGTTGCCTCACTCAAGGGCAATAGGTAATATGGATGACAAAGACTCATTCATACAATATGTACAACGATATAAAAAGTAAAATTATTAAAGTAAGAAAATAAAAATATACAGCTTCTGCTGTGCAAGTGCAAGAATAAAATAAATGATAATTCAATTCACTTATTTCACGTTCACTCCTTTTTAACAATCATCATATTTTGTTACTTGTTTCGGGACCCACGGCCCATCTTCAGACTGGAACAATATTTACATCACAATCCATTCACTTTCATTCAAACAATACATCTATATGAGTTAACTTAACTAAATTATAGATAGTGATATAAATATTGTTTTCAGTCTGAAGATGGGACTTGGGTC
The DNA here is from genome assembly GCA_003667255.2 of Euschistus heros. Taxonomy (NCBI): domain Eukaryota; kingdom Metazoa; phylum Arthropoda; class Insecta; order Hemiptera; family Pentatomidae; genus Euschistus; species Euschistus heros. The sequence goes on from RCWM02000087.1 coordinate 694,053, forward strand.
CCGAAACATGTAAAAAAATATTATGATTGTTAAAGAGGAGTAATATGTGAAATAAATTAAATAAAGTGAATTGAATATGTTAATAAACACTCCTTGATTGAAGAATTAATAAATGATAATGTAAAATAGGTAATAATAGTTACACTAATAAATAAAAAATAAATATTAAGAAGAAAATAAAAGAATCATAAATACATTCATACTTTATATACAAAATTTACAAACATTACAAACATTCTGAGGAACACTTAGATCCAAACCGCGCTCAGAGAATTCCCAGCGCTGTTCTATCAGCTACGTCACTAAGAGAATCCAGTGGAGGCTGATAGAGAGCGCTATGGCACAGTTGCACAGGACTTGAGTACAGAAACTGGCAATTGCCAGAACTCCAAAAATAATCATTTATAATATACGGGGCTATAATATAATTGAAGAAGAGAATTATTACAATAGATAAATAAAATAAAAATAATTAATTGAGTATACATGTTTTCAATTCATATTTATTTACAGTATTTACAATCAGGTTAAGGACTTCCAAAGCAGGTGTTCTTTCATAGGTCAAGCATGGCTCCAAGAGATCCTGGTACTCCTTCCGTGTCAATGGTTCGTGAGCCAATAAGACGCAGACTTAAAAGTTATTGAAAATAAAAAGCATAATTAATTTAATTTATCGTGAAAAGAATTTATTGTTTAAGTGTATGTTAAAAGATTTATAAAAATATAACATTATTTGTGATTGAGTGCCGACGTTTCTCCTGCCTTGCAGGTCTTCTTGAGGGTGACCGCTTTGTCAGGGTAGGAGCCAATGGATGGATGTCCACGATTCCATGAATAGTTGTTAACTTTTTTTTTTTTCTGTCCCCTAACTGCACTCCAGATCACCTTCATTTTTTCATATTCAACTCAACTATTCCTATTTGAGGATTTAAGTTACTGATTGGAACACACGACACAGACCATAAGAAACTGCTCCTCGTTTTTGCCTACTCCATAATTTACTAGATATGTGTTAAAAGCTCCCAACTAATTAAAAAAGTTGAGATTACATAACAGTAATGAGACCCATTTGGACATACGGAGTTGAGCTTTAGGGCTCCCTTAAACCTTCAAATTCTTCACGGATCCAATCCTTACAATCCAAAATCCTTTCGTAAAATCCTCAATGCTCCTCATTATGTCAAAGTTCCATATGCCCATATGTTGCTGATTTGTCTCAAACACGATACCTATCCTTTCATAGTAAACTCCATACCCACTCGAATTCACTAGTCTCCCAACTTTCCTCACACTCACTCCCGATAATCCTCCGAGGTGTTATAAAAGAATATGGCCTCGAGACCTTGTAATGTGGAACTTTTATTGAATTGCTACTCTTGGATAGTTCTTTACATATTATTTACATGTCATTGAAATTATTTTCCTCAAATTTACTTTTTGTATATTATGTTTAATATAAGTTGTAAATACCTGTAAAGTATAAATATAAAAAAAAAAGTTACCGATATACTTCTTTTTTTTTTTCTGTTATCCATCCATTAAACTAATTAATAAACAATTCGTTCCTTGTATTAATTGAAGAGAGTGAGTACAAACATATAGGAAGTAGGTTCCTACTTATCCTGCTGATGTATCGTCCAGCATTATTTATTTTTCTATTTAAATTCAAAAGCGTTTTACAGGAATCATTTCCTAATCGAAGGATATAATGACGGACGCATTAAGAGAGATAGGGAGAAAGTAATCATCATCATCCAATGCCATTTCATTAATGAGAGAAATCCTTTTAAAGGCCAACGGTGAAAAGGTATTTCTGATACCGGACTGGGGGGGAATATAACATCCTCATATGCAAAACACATAATCAAAATGTGAATCGTAAAAACTAACACATGAATATGTTTTCGGAATACATTATAACTCTTACATTTAATTTATTAACTGATGTCTGTGGGATCTGTAGAAAGTGTCCGTATGGTTCTGTGAACTGCTGGGAGAGTAGGAATTATTTTTCATATGGAATAAATTAATTGTCATAATGTGTGAAATTTTTATTTGTTTACTATTGATGCTACTATTTTATTTGATCATATGCGGTTAAAATTTCGTATCTAAGAAGAATGGTCCAAAACAGGAGGAATAAAACTGGAAAGAACGATCTGATAACAATATCTATGGTCCGCTCTCTGAAATACTGACATATGTTACTTTTAAGGTTCCAAACCTACTGTGTGAAAAAAAAAAATGAAATGTTTATGGTTTGCCTCAAATATTGCTTAGTTTTACATAATAAAATCCTATTCAAGGTTGTGGCAGAAGTCCTGGTGCATAAACAATACCTAAATGTTTTTGATTCTAATAATCATCAAAATATAGCAGCGGTTAGGTTTGTTACATCGGTTAGAGAAATAAGTGAGGCTTTTGTTTTAGCACGTGCCAAACTATTGATGAGTGGATCCAAACAGATCGACAGGGTTTAAGCAATTTTGAGCTCAATGTACCTCTCTGTGATGAACAAAAACTAAGCCATTTTGCAACACAACAATGGCCCTGCACATCGATCTATTTTTACCAAGGAAAAATTATCGAAACTGCTATGAGTAAACGTTGTGCTTCATTCTTCGTAAAACCTAGATCAGATTGCGGCCTGTTTAGATAAACGGCTGAATCTTTTTAAAAGGTAAAAACAGGATGTGAAGAGTTCTATTGCGAATGCAGTTGAAAACAATGGACTTTATTTTGAAGATTAGAATTCAACACTGTTTATAACATATACTCAGAAACATATACAAAAATTATTTATGAACAGTCCATAATTTCATCTAGGTCTGTTCTTCTAATTATCACTAGGTTTGCAACTCAACAAATTATTAGCTAAAAAACGATCCCCTATTTTCCTTCTTCGATGTTTGCTTTAAAAAAAAATAAGAGAATCTTTTGTAATTTATTAATAACATGCGGTAATTAGTCAAAAAAACGATATACTAGAGTCCAAAAACGGTATTTTTAAAACATTTCACAAAGGATTTCTCATTCATCAAAAATACTGACATAATAATTTTCTTTCAAGTGTTTGTAGCAATTCAAAATCTTGAAGAAAACGAAGTCAAAGATGTCATATCCCAACTTAACCTATTCTGTGACTAAACCATAGCTAGACAATAAATCACATTAACTAATGAGTTGTATCAAAAGTTTTGTTATATATTTTTGTTCAGTTATTGTAGAATGCTATTCCTGCTACTCATCTTCGTTTTATTTTTTTCAAAAGAAGTTCAAGTATGAGAAAATAATAATATTTCACGGATTTTTAGGTTTCTTTCTCCAAAACTGTCAGGTTTTTGTAACTAAAATTAACCTGGGATTAACAAGTGATAAAATATGAATATAAAATTATTCAAAATTTTATAGCAAAGATACTAATAATATAAAAACATTAAGAGATATAATCAGGAATCATAACGATAAACAATTAATAAATAGAAAATAAAATCGATAGCAAGCAATCATCTCTGGAGTTAATAAGTAATTAAATGAAACACGAACTCAACACGTGCCTACGCTCCTAAAGCTTTTATTTTTCAAACTGAATGATTTTTTAAAAAATTAATGATTGTCCCATGATTGTTAACGATGATATCAAACTTAATCCAGACCAGAACATCACGAAATATCTCTTGTTACTTGCCTTGAGCAGTTGTATTTTTTCAAATACTGGAGTCCCAAATAATTTAATAAAAAATCTTAACAAAATAAATGTTTAAACACTGTTTTCAAAAATTCACAAAAATTTAAAACTACTTGTGTTTCGATCTACAATTCTATTGCAGAAAGGAGAATCGGTATTGGAAATCCATGATCCAAAGTTGATTCATAGGAACCGATGGATACCGGTGGTGTTAGCCGTAGATTTGTGATATAAAATACAACACATATATATATATATCGTTTCTTTTCTGTGATAATTGCACTCTTGTTAATTTTTTATGTACTCGATCGACAATGCTTGGTATTGTATTTAAAACAATTATCTCCAGAATGCAATCATCGCCACTGCAAGCCAAACGTCAAATTTTTGCAGATTTGTACTCGATATTGGAAAATAGATAAGATAATAATTTCACACTGCCTAATCTAAAGCACTAAAGAAATAAATGCATTTTATTATTATTAGGAGATTCTCACTATCTCAAAATAGAGATCATTTTTTATTTCATCACATGTTTTCTGGTATTCCAGCTTTAAAAAAAAACATCCTGAGAAATGTAATGAATGAGACCCAGAAACTTTGGAATATTTATCTTCTTAAAGAACAATTTTCAAAATAGTTATTTTTTAGTACATTGTCTAAAATGTACTTAATTTATATATTGTATGTTATAGATAATAAACCGGTTGTCGTAGTGAAGATGTGTAACAGTCAAATTACCTCGATCACGAATTAACTATTAGACTTTAAAGCACGATTTTTAAAATTTGCGTTACGAAAAATTGATCAGGTTTTGAGTTTTATTAAGGCTTTAAGTATCCAAATGGTATTTTTAGAACAATTACAGGATTAAAGAAAACCATAAAAAATGTATCACTAATAAGTACACAATGTTGATTTATTCTTATTCTTCACGGCAGCCAGGAAAATGTTTCTTGCTATTTGCTACTTTATTTTTTTAAAATAATTATTAATTTTTTGATAAGCTTTTTTTCAAAACTTAGGTGTAGCTATCGAGAATCCAGAAGTTTTTAGTACCATTATGGCTAACGGGAATAATTTTGGTACCGACACATCACTATAAAATACCAGCCATACTTTAAATTTATGAAATCTACAGATTTTTAAAATTTAATTTAAGTTTTCTTAATTAATCGAGAAACAAGATCAAATGTTATGGAAATTTCTTGACTCACACACCAACTCCACAAATTGTTCCAACACAATGTCCACAATCACAATGTCCAGGGTGATAATTTTGCTTTTCTGTCAAAAAAACATTTGCTGATTTTTTTTGGCTTAACGTCCTTATGTACTCCAACTAGAGTAGGAAAGAAACTTTGTTCTATAGGATACCAATCTTTTCTAGCCAGGGTGGGAAGGTCAAGCATTTATTCTTTTGGTTGAGAAGATTCTCAGCGATGCAGTCAGGTTGATAAATTGCTCATCAAAGTTTAATAAAACTTTATATACGGAGTGCCGATGTTTTGACTAGTCTTGCAGGTCTCCTTCAGGGCTAAAGATGGCAAAAACCGGATGTGACCAAAATGAACAAAGTAGTGTTAATTATAAACGCATTTTTTTTTTCTTTACTACTGAATAAATTTCAATCAACCCAGCCATGATTCGAACTAGCACAGCTCTTCCAGTGAGCTAAGGGGCCTAACATCTTTACACTCTAGGATGCAACCGTCTCACAAATACCTATTTATTACCCCTTGATAATAAAATATACCAATGTTCAACTATAAAAAACATTCATATGCGATACTATGGATATGTAGCTGGAAGGAATATGTTTCTTCCTATTGCATTTGTTGCATTTCTTTTTTTTTTACTCATTCTACCGCACTTCAGAGTTCTATCCATTTTAAATATTCTTTTGTTTTTAGTTGTATTATTAAATACCATTGGCACTGTCTACCATTATAGAAAACTTGCAATTGCTAATTCCAATTCTTCTATAAGGGGAACAAATATATACACATTTTCTATTGAGAACATTTTGTTTGTAGCTATGTATAAAGGTGGTAGAAGAGGAAATGATAATATTTGTATACATGTAATACCTTAATACAGGAATATTATGAATTTCTATTTCATAAGTAATCAAGCCTGTTTGCGATATTGATAGGCAAATAGCTGGGGTAAAACTAATAAATAACCCAACTGTTGAAACACGAATATTGTGTTCTGAGAATTTGTCTTTTGAAATTTAATAACTTAATTCATGAATTGATAATCTGCTGGGCATCGATAATGAATTCGATGTATCGATTGCTCTCCCCAGACGGTTCCTCCTTGATACCCCGCGAGTAGGGACTAGAGGACGCGGGGGAGGCATGCGCCCGATAAAAGGCCTCACTAATTAATACTCAGCTCCGACTCTCGGCTCTCTCTCCTTTCAATCTTTGTTAATTGCCCCCTCCCCCTCCCCTCCCCTCCTCCCATCCAATTCCGTGTGTGCTCGGTGTGCTCAAGGGTAATTGGAATTATCCATGCCGTTGCCGTGTTCTCGCCCTTCTGGGACCTCTCTCCTCCGCCCAACTTTTTTTTCACAAATTAAATCCCGGAGAAAGCTAATTGAATCAAATCGTTACCTGCCTCGGTTTTTCCCCTCCCCCTCCATCCCACGAACAGAAAAAGCATTAAAAAAAAAAAAAGAAAAGAAAAAAAAGGGAAAAAATCATTCACTTCGACGTTCATTGTGGTTTATTTTTTAATTAAATTCGTGTTTAACTGTAGATTAATTGCTTTTGTGATGATCAGAAAATTGGTAGAGGGGTTTTCCTGCTTTGTAGAAGTAACTTACACGCACGAGTTTCAATAGTTTTTATTTTATTCGCTTCGCTGGCTGTAAAGTAGATTGGATCGGGTAAGGGCACTCTGCTGTAATACTCGACTTTCTTTAAGTTGAAATACTTTTCAGTGGCGTACTCGCAAATAAATAGAAGGTTATTGGTTAGTATTAGGATCTAATTCAATTTATTGAACTTCTATCTAAAATGCATGTCGTTTCAGACTACTTCAACATTTACTAGACAAACGTTCAAAGCTCCCAATTAATTACAAAAGACTCATATACATGACTGTGATTAGACCTATTTGAACGTACGGAGTTGAGCTTTGGGGCTCCACTAAACCATCCAATCCAATCCTTACAATCCAAAATCCTTCCTGAAATCCACAATGCTCCTTACTATGTCACCAATAAACTTATCCATAAAGGTCTTAATGTTCCATATGTTACTGATTTAGCCCACACCAGATACCTATCCTTTCATAGTAAGCTCCATAATCACTCAAATCCGTTAGTTTCTCAACTTGTTTCCCACTCCATTCCTGATAATCCTCCCAGGCGTCTGAAACGAAGATGGCCTAGAGACCTTCTAGTGTAAAAGTGTTAATTAAGTGCTACTGATGAGTAGTTCTTTTCAAGTTTTAACATGTTATTAAAATCGTTGTCAATACATTTACTTGATGTATATAATCTGTACAGTTTTAAATTTAAAAAAATTAAATTATATTAAAAAAAAAAAAAAAAGCATGTACTATGAGACTTGTAACTTAATTCTTTAGTACGAAGTATATATTTCTAGCAGCTTCCATTTCGTCATCAGTGGGCAGAAAGTTCTTCATATACTTTGTGATAAAAAACAAAACTAATCCCCATCAATACTTCCATCACTACATTTTCAATTTTCAATTAATTTTTTTATGGAAACTTTTATATACTTGTGGAAATCATTATTGATTTATTTTTTAATATAGTCATAGGATTATCATCGTCAGTTTATTAGTAGTGTCATGTTACAACCACTATTATTATTTAAATTATTTAATAATGTATGGAAGTTAAATCTATATATTTTGGGTTATGGGATTCACCAGATACCCTATTTTTTTTGGAGAAGAAGATGATCAGGGATGCAGTCAAAGAGGAACACCACGTCTAAGTAGAAATACTTCAATGTGCACCAACGTTTCGACCTGTCTTGCAGGTCTTCAGATTACAGTTCCTCAGTCGATGACTGATGTCATCGTTCGTCTCCTCTCCAGTGTGCTTCGGTGGCCTTAAAGAAGATCTTAAATGTTGGAACGCATTAAAGTATTTCTATTTAGAGGTGGTGTTCCTCTTTGACTGCAACCCTGATCACCTTCTCCATTCATCTTAACAATCAGCTATAATATTATCTGTGTATAGTTTTTTTATTTGTGTCTAATAACTTAGCCATGCGGCTGTTGCATAGATGAATATTCCTTTGTGAATCATTCTGAAAAAAATCCAAGCTTTCTAATGCGTTTTTTCTATAATACGATCACTCCTCTTAACACATTATTCACAGATATATATGTATACATATTTAAAAAATATTTGTATGTTGCCGTCCATGATTCGCAATGTATCTTTATGTTGTTTTAATGGACAATGAATAAAGAAACCATAAAAAAAAGTGCTAAAAAGAATTACAAAAAGGTTTATGTTTTAAATAAAAAATGTTTGTAATCAAGTTTAGTTGATAAATATTATAATAAAAATAAAAATAAAAATAAAAGGTAGATATATAAGTAGATAGCCACTAATGAAAGTGGATGGTTTTGAGTTTACAGATAATAAGTGAAACTAGAAGTTTCGTTAGGATTTACAACGCTGTATTGCTAACTGTTATAATTATTATTTATTTTCAGCAAATATTTCTACCCTTATTTCCTGAGAAATTTAAAATTATTTTAAACGTTTCTGAACACAACTATAAATGGTTTGAACTTTTAAAGCAAATTAAATAAGTTTGAAATTACAATGATTTTAATAAATGTTTTGCTATATCATGAAAACAGAATGACTCTAGAAACCATTATGTTTTTTTCTTAAAATCTAAGAGGTGTTTTGTTAAAGGAGACGAGACAGTAAAAGGGTTTCTATAATGTTAAGCTGAAAAATACTACAAAAAGATTTATGAATCCATTTACATTCGTGACATTTATGTTTTGTTTTTACTTATAGTCGAGGCAGTAAATGCTATTTTATTGTATTTAATGTTATTTGCACTGTGTTGCCACCTGCGCCCACAAGTTAAGAGGTTTTATTACCACTGCCTAAACGGTCACAATAAACTTCCGTTGGAAAAAATATTATTTATTTCACTTCAATTTATTTATTTATTTTTTCTTTTATATCAAAATGAATATTATGTAATGGCAGAATATCTATTTAAGGCGGTAATTTATGTTTTTATTTTTTTTCTGGTATTTTTAGTGTTTTTGAGATTCTCCTGTCGAGATTCTCCTGTATGTCGATATTATTCCCATTTGCTGATATAATTTTTCAGCTCTACTGACATACTGTGATGAAAAGTAATTGAAAAAAAAATTGTATTATTAACTAATAGGAACTGTTTCGAGTTGATGATTACCACAACCATATTGAATGGTTATTGTTTGATCAATTTTAACACTAATGTTTGAAAAACATACACCAGAACCTCCCCCCTCCCCTCATAAGGTCAACAACACTCTAAAAAGGAACTGGAACACTAGCTCATAAATTAAATGGCTAACTAGGCCATAAGTTAGAATAATTTTATGTTTCCAAGGTGTCAGTTTCTTTTGGATCGCGGGACTCCCATTTTTTGTTGCCATGATTAACGGCTGTTTTGATCCGCTTCAAGTGTCGCTGGCCCCAGAATGTAGGCTTGTTGGTAGCACGTGTTGGAAGCCACCTCTGTGACACTCTACAGGCGTTGTATGTGTATACAGTGCATATGATTTATATATGTTTATTTACTTTTTCTCATTGACTTACGTGAAATATGGCAAACTGTGTAGAGTTTAAACTTCACAATTTAAATTATTAGGTGCTGTATTAATTACTAGTAACTATAAAATTGTTAAGAATCATTTATCAACCTTTCTTGACACTTTCCGTACTTACACCATTCTCTCGTCACAAAGCTATGATGTTTTTTTCCTACAGTTGTCTTTGATAATATTTAATTTCTTCCCGTTGAACAGATCCACTACTCTTTCCGAGTTTTCTAGTACGAATTCCTTTCGGACTAAAGTCTTATTTAAAATCCAGAACTATACTGAAACGACATGAAACAGCTCGTCGTTTTCAAACTTTTAATCGTATACTAGACACCCTCTATGATGCCCTTAAATTACTAAAGACTCATCTAGATGACTATAATGAGATATGTTAGGATATACGGGATTGAGCCTCAGGAAACCTCTAACCATATAATCCCTTCTGTATTTGACAAACAAATAAACCTATCCATAATTAGCATTATTTTGACATAAGGTGATGAGCTTTGGGATTCGCTCCATCGAATTTGTCCCATATACAATTCTTACAATACGGAATCATTTGAATAAATTCTCAATGCTTTGTCATCATTTCAATGATTATGTCACAAATCAACTTAATGTCACATATATTGCCGATCTGGCCCAAGCCAGATTCTTATCCGTTCATATTAAACTCCATAACCATTCAAATCAATATGCCTCTTTACAAACCTTTCATTGCCTCTTTACATACCTGATAACTTGGGCTTGAGATCATCTAATAAAGAACTTTATTGAAGATCTAGCAATAGTTAGTTGCTTAAAAAGGCATTAGGTTCCTTATTCCCCCCCATTTACTGGAAGCAAAAAAAAAAAAAGGTCTTATTTCTTATTGAATGTAAAATCATTTTTTATATAACTGCTTATCGCCCAAGTTATGATCAGCTTCAATTAATTTTGTATTATCAAAATCGTAATGAGTAACAACAAAATAAATCAGATATTTGCTGAAAAATAAATAAGATTTATTTATTGAAATAAAAGATGAATTGTTACTGCATACAAATGTAACATTGATTATTTGTAGTCGAACACGAGTTAGATTTTTTTTTTTTTTTTGGAATTTAATAACTTAATATAAGCTAATCATTAGTTGGTTTGAACAAGAGAACGGGTAGAGAAGGAGTGTATTGGGGAGTAGTTTACTAAAAGATTATCTAGCCAGTAATTGTTATCACAGATTGGCTCTTTCATGTCAAGATTGATCAATTATTCGCCAATTTTTTTTTTTTTTTTTTTTTTAAAACATTATTACCTATTCTAAAAACATAAAAAATTCAGAACATCAGCTCTTGGCTATACAGATTATACATATTAATTTTCTTAAAAATTTAAAACAAGAAATATGTTAATACTTACCTAAGGAGGTAAAATGAAAAGGCCTTCTGAGATATGTAAGGACCTAGAGCAGAGTGAGCAGATAGATGGGCCGTTCTTTAGTTTTTCCCTTTGACTGGTTGGTTTTTTCTGTTTTTACTGGGAACGAATTTGAAGTTGGATTTTAGGAAACATTTATCTTGTCATTTAAACAAAGTTCAACAAAGGTTTTGAATTATTTTATTATTTCTAATGATTCATCAATTCGTCATTCCTAATTGTATTGATCCTTCTATATCATCAAGTGTACCTCAAGAGCTCTTTTCTAAATCATTAAGTGATTGAACACGCAACCATACATTTGGTGAATTATTCAAATTTTGCCTTATAACTTCTACTGCCCTAGATATTCAGATTATACGTTGCCTTGCAAAATGGAAGGGTTGGATCTACGTGTTGGTGCTGAGCTGAGAATATAAATCTGAGGGGTGGTCCCTGCGTGCCAGAGACACACAACACTTGGGTGTTTGTTTTCGTTGCTCGGGACCGATGAGTATGTGTGTGTTCCTGTTTTAGTGTGTGTGAAAGAGAGAGAAAGGGGGAGGGGTTCATATATTTTTTCTAAACTCGAGAAGGGCAGAATGATTTAACTATATACAGGAGGCGTCGCTGTCCTCCGCAGCCAGTAGTGTAAATCAAACTCCGCGTGTACCGCATCCGCGTTGGGCATCTGCTTTCGATTGGCAGATTATTTTTTTTTGAAAAATGTAAAAAATAATAATAATAATAATAACGTATACCTTTATTTTTGCTAGAAGAGCAACCATTAATCGTAAATATCAACCAATGTAAATTGAAAATGTGATGTTTAATCCTAGTGTATCTAGACAATGAAAATAGGTCAATTCATGAAATTTACCGTATAAAATTTATTGTTTAAGTAAAATTAGCTAGTCTGTATTTTAAATAAATAATTTTAATTTGTTTATGAATGTATCTTTCTTGTAATAGTTTTGTCATTAAGAAGTCTATCAATCATACACGATATTATAGAAAATACAGAATAGAATTAAATTCGGAATGGTATTTGTTTCTTTTAACGCGATTTGCTAAAACTGGTTTTGTAAATTTAACGTTCCAAAGAAAAGAAATCAAATTCTTTATTATATTATTATTTTTTATTATATTAGGAGATTATTAAGTATTATAAGGAAATTGAAGAAAATATATCTCCCAACTGTAATTTTATTTTTCAAAAATCATACTATGTAACCATGTGGGCGACGTTTCATGGCGTATGCCACATTTTCAAGCCCTTAACGCTTCAACATTGTTGATAAATATTTATTTCGTCAATCATATTCATCCATCAGAAACATCATTTCTTAATTGATAAAACGTCCGAATTATTACTTAAATAACACATTATAATGTTGTACCTGCTTGTCCATATTCAATTTCCTTATAGAACAAATTCTATTTTAGAGAATTCAGCATAAAAATTATTGTTTAATAATTTTATTTATTCTTTGTTCGTAATTTAAAATTAAATAGTTATTTTAGATCTGCTGTTAATGTTAATTTCATAACAGGTTTTTGCCATTATATTCTTAATTCAACTAATTTACTAGAAGCATTTTGTTATGCTGTTGTAAATTTGAATAGGTTTAAAAACAAAACCTAAGTTTTATATGTGTAAACATTGTGCTAAAAAGCATGATATTACCTCTATTTACTCTAACCTTTCTGGAACTGTAAAGATGGTGTGGTTGAAATTTAGTACAGATTGGTTCATTAGTTTTCGTGTTAACTGATCACAAACCCTTTTATATAATAGTATAGATTATGCCTGGTTTCGTTTTGAATTTAAGCCCCTTCTACACATGTCGACTGATTCAAGTACCCTCGAAGCTGGATATAAACGAGTAGGATCAAGCGAGTGATGCCGCAAACTGTCGGAGTCACCTGTTGATTTTAATAATCGTCCGTGGTTTAAAATAAAAGAAAAAAACTGGGCGGTGTGTAAAGGACGTGGTCGGTTTGTCAATTGGTTAGCGATCCCCGACAAAGCGATCAGCTACGTTTTTCCCCTTAATTAGCCCCTGTTGAACGAAATCCTCAATTGCAATCAGGGAGATTTGGAGGCAATTTAATTCAAGTATTAATTTACCTTTTTATCATGTTTACTCAGCATTTCATATTTTATCAGATATTTATAATCCTCAACGTTTTTATATCTGTATTTTTAGAACGATGTTATTTTTACATGTTAAAGTATTAAGGAATTAATAAATCATTTGGCCACTTCTATTGGTAGTTCTTATTGTAAGACTAGTTTTAAATTGAGTATTCATCATCGGTCCAAATAGAGTCGGTTTTTTTCTGTTACTAATGGAAACAAATTTGATAACCTTAAGTCATATACCGAGACCCAACAAATTCGACTGCCTATTTAATTTCAGGTTATTTACTTATTTTCTCATAATAAATATTTTTTTTCTTATTAAAAATGTGTTTCCAGTATGAACATATACAAATACTAGCCATAGGGAAAAAAGAAAGGATAGTCTGTTTTTCTGATTATTATTTAGCCGGCTAGCCCAAACCAACTTTCATTATTTTACCGTACAGTTCACTCTATGAACCCCTCCGAGGTGTCAAAAATGCGGTAGCTGACTGACCATTCTGCATATTTCCCAAGAATGCCAATACTACAGAACAATTTTGAACCAGCTAGGAATACCAACGGACGTTTCGAAGATACTAGAAGACGACCAAAAGACTGTTGACTTAGTGATCAAATTTATTACAATATGTAAACTTTTGTACTGTGTATATATTTTTTTTTAATGCAATGTTAATTAGAGCGTTGATGACAAAGTAGTTTTACGCTCTAAAACACAATAAATAAAAAAAAACTATGAACCTTGGTTAAGATATCTTCAGGAAGCCCTCTCGCTTTGCTGCTTTGATTTCTTGTTTTCAATTTTCATTCATTCAATTTCAAGTTTCTTAGACCTGATGGTGAATGTCAAACATAAACAAATACTAATCTTAGTTGAAAATAATTCATCAATCTATAATTTTTGTTATTACTGTAGTCCTTTCACTACAGGAAGAAAATGTGTTAATGAATCCAAGAAAAAATAAATATCTTCAGTTTTTTTTTTCAAATGTTTTTGGGGTTTGATGAATCCAAGTTTACCCCTTCAAAATGTTAAAATAATAATAATAATCATAAAAATAAATAAATATTAAATTTAACCTACGAAATTAAAGACGCTATTCCAGTTAGACAGTAATTCAATGCTTTTAAAAACTTTTGAAAGGTGAGTGGAAGATGATGCAGATGATGATTTATACAACGTATGCGAGGCTTAAGTTTTGATTTTTGGTAAACTTACTCAAGCAGCCTTAAGAGAAACAGACATTTCATTAGATTTTTGGGAGCATGCAGTAGACTCTTGGTGTATACTAATACTTTATTGATTATATAGGAATCAAAATCAACCAATGAGGAAATCATGATCTGTATTATTATACAAAAAATCTAAAAATAAGCATTTAATTCAGCAAGAGTGTAAGTCAACAGATTGCTTTTTCTCTACTGTCTGGTGAAGATCAACTACATATTTGTTTAAATAAATTGAATAAATTATTTTTTTTGTTTACAATGTTTATTTTTCTACAAAATTCTCTCTCTTATTCTGCAAGATCGTTCCAACTCTTAGTCAAGGAATATCATTTAATTCAACAAAATTATAAGAAATTATGTTAAAAAAATATTTTAAAATTAGTTGTTTTGGTTTACTTTAGATCAATTATTTCTACGTGGTCCTGTTGCTTTCCGCTTCCTCTAATATTCTTTCGCTTTTACCAAACTCGCTTTCTTCTGAAAATATTGTTTCTCTACTGGAATTTGGTTTTTCTTGGTTTCTTTTACTTTCATCGTACAAAACATTTTTTAAGATAAATTATATTTGATATTAAATCTGTTAAATTCAATCATTTTGGGCTTTGAACCAGAAGTTTTTGTTTTAACTTAAAAATTAAAATGATTTTTCTTAATGTATAAATTTTGTTCATCCAAGTTGTTTGTTGTTTAATGAAATAATAGCGAAATATAAAATATTAGCCTCTTTTTTCCAACGATCAGTTTCACTACATACAATAAAACTATTGTATATTCTATTCAATGTATTTTCTATTTAAATTTTAGATGTCAAACTTAAAAGACAAGAAACTGCTAGTCGTTTCCGACTACTCCAACATTTACCAAACACAAGTTCAAAGCTCCCAATAAATCACAAAAGACTTATTTACGTGACAGTAATTAGACACATTTGGAAATACGGAGTTGAGCTTTGGGACTCCACTATTCTTTCCAATGCTTCTCGTATGCAATTCTTACAATCCAAAATCCTTCTTAAAATCCTCAATTATGTACATATACTTAAACAACATACTTATCTATAAAGATCTTAATGCTCTATATGTTTCTGTTTTGGCCTAAACCTGATATCTATCCTTTCTTGCCTCACACTCAAATAGCGATGATCCTACGAAAGAAATATGGAAGTGATACTAGTGAGTAGTTTTTTACAAGTTATTAACATATCATTGAAATAATTATCGAAATTACTTGTTGTATATAATGTACACAGTTGCAAATATCAATATAGTTAAAAAAAAAAAAAAAAATTAAATGCAACTACATTAAGGATGAAAAATTATTTTTGTAAATGCATCACAGGTTCTGATAGGTAAAAAAATAATATCTGACATTATATAATTTACTGTGTTTGGGAGGACCCAGCTATAAAAGATGGCCGAGAAGTTGAAAAATCCCTGAGAACCATCCTTGCAGATATTTCTCACATTCCGAGAGCTGACCAGGTACCGCCAGGATAATTAAACTGTTTAAATGCCAATTGGCTCCTTTTTTCTGAGTTTACATTTTACAAAATGTGATATTTTTATAATGCTAAAATTTGTAATATATTTAAATAAATTCAGATTATTTAACGGGTTTACATAACTGAAATATTTGAATATATGCCATTTCCTCAGCCAACAGGTATTCCGAAGGACTGTGGTATTCCGAAGATCATTGCATTTATATTTTCATTCAGATTGTAAAAATTCAAATAGTATATTTTTATAGTAGTTATTATTTTTCTATGCTTAAAATAATTATAGTTATCGTAAAAGGTTGAACTGATTTTTCTTCCCTCTGTATGTAATAAGGAAGTGTGAACTCTCTCCTTTTATGTTTTCTTTGGAAAACAAAATTAGGAGCAGAAATTTATCGTGTTTACAGTACCCTCCCAATTATCCACAATGTTTCCCAACCTTCGTAACAACAACAAACTAAAGATTAGTTACTTTAACGTTCGTGCTTATGCGTGTTCTGTTAATAAAATTAAATGTGTAGGATTACACCAGATGTTTGTGATCCAATCATGGAAAAATCCTGTTTCAATAGTTCTTTAAATTGCCCATTCAGATTCGAAAACATCCTTATCTAATTTCCTTTAAACACTACCTATTTCTTATCTCAATCACCAATCGGTCCATTTTGGAGTTCAGCTAAAGGCGGAAATTTTAATTCTTATATTTTCTGTCGCCAGTTGACTGTGAGATCTGGAGATCCACCTGGAGCAAGTTTACCCAGTCACTATAAAAGTGGGTACCCTTAAATCAAGGGAAACTTGCTGGTTGCGAGATTACTGACATCACATGCTTATAATACCGTTGGTTTCTAAACCATATTTCTTAATAAGTAACCCCTTCTTAGTAAATCCCAGAAAGTAAGACACATCGTAGGTTGCAGTGGTACATTTTTTTTTTTATTATTATATATTTATAAAACAAATTTTTGTATTAAGGACGTATCTAATCTCACCAATCCACAATCCTTCATCAAATTCTTAATGCCCCTACCATGCCACAAAGCTGTCTACTATTACCTTTGTGTCTCATAGGTTGCTCATATGGCAGTATTCAGATTAGATACCATTCTTTTCTAAATAAACTACATATCGGCCCAAATCCATTTGTTTCTTAAATTAATTTCCGTTCCATTGCTGGTAATCCTTTGAGGCATCTGAAAAGAAGATGACATCCGGAAGTAAGTAAGTAGCACTTCAATAAAAATTCTACTAAATGAACTCTAGGCCATCTTCTCTAGAAGCCTCGGAGGATTATCGGGAATGGAGTGGGAAGCAAGTTGAGAAACCAATGGATTTGAGTGGCTATAGAGCTTCCTATGAAAGGATAGGTATCTGGTTTGGGCTTACTCAGCAACATATGGAACATTAAGGTCTTTATGCATAAGTTTATTGCTGACAAAGTAAGGCGCATTGAGGATTTTTCGAAGGATTTTGGATTGTAAGGATTTTATACGCGATGAATTTGATGGTTTAGTAGCCCCAAAGCTCAACTCCGTAAGTCCAAACAGGTCTTACAGTCATGTAAATAAGTCTTTTGTAATGAATTGGGGGCTTTGATCGTTTGTTTAGTAAATGAAATGAAATGAAATGAAATGAAAAAAAAATCTTTATTCTGGGACAAATTGTCCCCTAAGAATAACAGACATGTATAATAAGTTGTACAATAGTCTGGCTATCTTAATTTCAAATGGACAATAATAAGTATAAAAGGTAATATATGAATATACAATTAAAAATAGAACTTTGTGATAAATATATACATGAGAAAAAAAGAGAGAGAGAAAAAAAAAAAAAAAAAGTAGGACAAAAAAAAAAAAAAAAATAATAATAATAACAATATGCTAATAGAATAATTACAATGCGTTCAGAAATAAAAAGAAATATTAAAAAAAAAATATTAAAAAAAAAAAGTAAATAAATAAAATAAATATAGTGAAAAGAAAGGAAAACATATTTAGAAAAGAAAAATAATAAGACCTATTTGAATGATAATATAACAAAATATATACAAATATCTAAAAGGTAATATATATACAATTGATAATAGCACTTTATCAGTTAGAAGAAAAAGGAAAGAAATAATAACAATAATTTATAAGAGAAAAAAACAAAACAGAAACAATTGTTGGAGAAACGAGTTTAAATTTATATAATGATATACTCATTGAAGCAAACTCATCGGCATCGGATATGCTTAATTTGATTAACTGACTTTCAATTATCACTCATATTGGCGGGCTGTAACTGGGATTTAAGGAGATGTCGGAATAGAAGAGTTTTGAATGAATTTAAGGAAGAAGCATGTCTAATTTCAGGAGGGATCGAGTTCCAGAGGGTAGAGGATCGAGCTTGGAAGGAGTGTTGGTATAATGCTGTTCGATGGAAAGGAGTATATAGGTCAGAGGAACGTGATCTTGTTGTGAGTTGGGAGTGGACGGAAGACTTGAATATCAATAGGTTACAGATGTAGGGTGGGCAATGGTTATTAATGGCATGGTACAGGAAGGTGCCCAGGAAATATTGTCTACGGGAGGAAGGATTGAGCCACTCCAGGGCAGTGTAGAGGTGAGATACATGGGAACGTCTCGGGGCTCCGAATACAAATCTGATAAAACTGTTCATGATACGTTGTAATCTGTCCCGGAGCCCCATCGAGAGGCCCCCATACACCACACACCCGTAGTCAAACTGAGGAAAAATGAATGAGGAAACTAGGAGTTTTCGTGTGGATTGAGGAAGAGAATGGCGGGAACGATGAAATAATTTGAGGATTCCTATTGATTTACGGGCTATTTGGGCGATTTGAGGCTTCCAGGAAAGGTTTTGGTCAATAATGATTCCTAGGTTTTTAGCGGAGGAACACAGAAGGTGATAGGTTGATTATTCAGGATTAGGGTAGGAAAATCGGAGATGGATCTGAGAAGGGGATTTGAGCCGATTATAATAGCTTGAGTTTTTCCAGCATTTAACTTTAAATGATGCAGGTTGGCCCAAGCACTGATTCTATTGAGGTCTTCCTGAATCTTAGAAAAAGCTTCATATAATTCAGTAGGAAGAAAGGATAAATATATCTGGGAGTCGTCTGCATAAAGGTGGTGGGAACAATGAAAAATTGACTGGGGGAGACCATTAATGTAGGAGTTGAAGAGGAGAGGCGAAATGCTGGAACCTTGGGCTACTCCGGAAGAGAGGGCTAGGAAATCGGATAAGGGTTGATTAGGGATGGATACTGCTTGAGTGCGGTCGGAGAGGAAAGACTGGAACCAATGGATTGTGCTATTGGAAAATTTTAAAGCTTTTAATTTGGAAAAAAGGATACAATGATCAATGGAATCAAAAGCTTTGGAGAAATCTAGGAGTATCAGGACGGTCAGTTTTTTTTTTCATCTATGGCGGCATGGATATCGCTTATGATTTTGGTTAGTGCAGACTGTGTGGAATAACCAGGACGGAAACCAGATTGGAAAGGGTCGAGCAAATGGGAACCTTCAAGGAAATAGGAAATTTGGGATTGAACCAGTCGTTCTAAGGGTTTTGAAAGGTTTGAAAGGATGGAGATTGGGCGATAATCTGAAGGTTCGGTGGGATTAGGAATTTTGTTGATGGGGTGGACAATAGCTTTTTTCCAGGGAGTAGGAAATATGGCGTTTTGAAGGGAATAGTTATAGATGTGGACAAGGACCGGTAAAATTTCTGGGAGGCATAATTTTATTAGTTTAACGGGGATACCATCTGGGCCTATGGAATTGGTATGAGATTTTAAGATAGAGGAGATAATTTCTGTAGGAGTAATGTTGGAAAAATAAAATTCATTGTCATTGAAAGGTACTTCAGAGGAGAAACTGGTATAAGGGGAAGGAGAGGGGAGAGCAGATGAAACGAAATAGGTGTTTAGGTCATTAGGTAAAATTGGAAAGTTGGTTGAGGTTGAGGATCCAGAGGGGTTATAGAGGGAGAGTTTTCGAAGGAGTTGCCATTTTGACTTGGAGTCGGAAGAGGACAATAGGGCTTCATGGAAATAGGAAGATTTCGCCCGTCGGATTCTTACTTGCACCAGGTTACGGAGTACTTTAAATGCTTGATAGTCGTCCGTGAGTCTCGTTCGTCTAAATCGTCTTCGTGCAGCTTCACGCTTTCTCTGCAGATCTTTAATTTCTTTAGACATCCATGGTGCAGGCCGTCGGCGAAAGGTGGAGGTTTTAAGCGGAGCGTAGGTATCGAGGATAGTGCGGAGATTGGTTGTGAGGATTTCCACCATGGTGTCAATGGAAGAGGTTGAGTAGATTCCACACCAATCTAAGGTTTCGAGGAGAGGTAGGATACTATCGCGGTCAAGGGCGTCAAGGTTGCGGTATGTTATGGTTTTAGTAGGAAGCTGATGGGTTTGGAAATCATAGGATATTTGGATTAGGTCATGGCAGGATAGGAAGGACACAGGACATTGGGAGGAGGAAAGGAGGTTTTTTTTTGAGAATCTATGATATATAGGTCTAACCATGTATCGGACCAGCGGGAATGGTGAGTAGGAGCGAAAGGTACAATGAAAAGACGGAGGGAATAGAACAAGTTATCTAAGTAACGCTTATCGTTAGAGTCAGCAAGGAAATTTGTGTTGAGGTCTCCGGAGATAATAATATTGGAATAGAGAGGAACAAGGTTAAATAAGGAAGATTCGAAGGAAGGACCGAACGGAACAAGAGGAGGGCGATATATCACAGCGTATAGCAGGTGATGATTGCCAGATGAAATTTCTAGGATAAGGTATTCAATGTGTGGGTATATGGATGAGGGAGAGAAATCGATGATTTTTGTTTTTAAGCTATCGTGGACATATATGCCAACACCACCACCAGTCCGGCCAGCCCGGTCATGGCGGGTAAGAGAGTAATCAGGAAGGGAGACGGAAGAGGAAGGAATGTGGGGCTTAAGCCACGTTTCGGAAATAGATATAATATGGTAAAAGTTATGTGAAAAATATTGATAAAATTCTTCAAAATGGGCAGGCAAGGATTGGGAGTTGACGTGACAGGTAGTTAGGATACTAGACATACTGGAGAAAGGTTAAGGAAAAGACACTTATGTTTTGGGAGAAGAAAAAAAAAAAAAAAAAAAAACTTTTATATGAGTAATGAGCAGAAAAGAACATTGTATATTGAAAATTGATTAAATAAATGAAGAATTTAGATTTAAACTTTGTAACCACTAAATATGAAAAGTTATGAAAATAAAATGAAAAAAAAAGATGTGCAACTATTGATGTTGGAAAAAATTTGAAAGTCGAATGTATGAGAGAAACAAAATTCAAAAGTAAGCATAGGCGATACCACGAAATAAGCCAATATAGTGCGAAAAGGTGACAGAAAGCGGATTAGCAATGTAAAATTGGAAATCAGTAAAATAAAATGAAATAAAAAAAATTTACAGAATGAATTAAAAATAATAGCGTAGGCATAAATTAGTGAGATATATATATTGGGGATATCAAATTTAGGTGTCAACGATACCATGCAATTAGTTTCAGTGATGTTAAGGAATAACAGTTTCACTCGAGCTATAACGGAAAGTCAGATGAAAACTTCAAGATCCTGGGGCCGGTCGATAATAGTGACTGGGTGGCCATCGTCTTTCCTGCAACGTACTCTACCGCCCGCGAACCAGACGTATTTTACTTTTCCTGTGGATTTCTTTTGACGAGCCAGCCAGTAGAGGTGCCTATTGGTCGGTGTCATCTCTTCTCCGAGATAAATCCTGTGAGAGTCATTTTCTTGCCAGCCAATTTCCCGTGTGGTGAAATGTTGAAGTAGTCTGTAACAACGAGCAGTTTCTTGTCGTTTTAGTCTTGTACGTGGATTCCAAGTAAGACGTTCGTCCAAGTGGAGTCCTAGGTAGCGGTTCTGAAGGACATTATGAAGGGATAATGTTTTACTGAAATGAACAAGTGTCATCAGCATAAGTTGTGAGGACAGTGATAGGATGAGTTGGGATGTCAGCTATATACACCGTGTAGAGGATGGGATCTAAAAATATATAAACTGTAAATAACCTTGCATATTTTAATGTTTACATTGAATTACATATTTTATATGTTCTAGTATATTTTGTGCATAAATTCCCTTACCTGGCTACGACAGAACAGAAATAATGAAGATTTAAGGTCATTTTTTGATTGATTGTTTACTTTGTCTTCCTCATGACGTAATCTGTCCTGATTGCCTATTGTCTCTTTAGTTCTTCTTATTTCTTTCGAGGGAATGATATCATTATACCATCTTTGAGAGTCATTAAAAATGACGCAAATTTTTTAAATAGTCAGTTGCTTTTATCTGATTAATTGTTATAATTGTTATTATGACTACCTCAATTACGTATGGTTGAGGAAGATTGCTAGCTTAAATTTTTTATTATTGTTTTTTTTATACGACCAAATAAAAAGACTAAAATAAATAGTAATCAATTGTCCTCTGTTGTAGTTCTACTTAACACCTTAGGTATTACTTAATTTTCTTTGAAATCTAGAGTTTATGTTAAAGTGGAGTCAGTAACCTTAATAATATCAAAAGCTTTGAGTAACAATTTTTCAGAACTGCCAAAGAAAAATGAATTGATTAATTGCATTAGTCTATTTCTTCTGAATCGAACCTTTTCCTATTTGCAATTAGTATTGATTTTAGGATTTTAAGTTTTCAAAGTTTTATGGAGCGAAAAAAAAATATTTTTTTCTGACTTCCTTTTTCACCTCTAGCCCCCTCCCCCACACACAAATATATATATTTCTTAATTATATATTTATTTTGTATGATGTGCTCAAGGTTGTGGTTGTCTTCACTAAAATCTATATAGACAAAGAACACTGAAAAAATATTATGATATAAATGAAATAAATATTGTAGTTGATATTTTTGTTTAAAGTTATACAAAAACGTATTGATAGTTAATTTTTCTTAAAAAAAAAAATTAAATTTCTTAAAAAATTTGATTAAGCTCATACTTCATCCTCAAAAAAACAAGTATTAAAAAAGACACAATTAGGAATTATTACGTGTTATTGCCGTCAATTCTTCTTATATTATATCTTAAATATTTTAATTAATAAACCTATTTTTATTTATTTTATTTTTTTATTATTATTTTTTTTTTGAAAAATCATAATTTTCTAATCTCTAAAGAATATAAGCAAAAAATGAATGATAGTTGAAATTTCTAGAGATGAGTAAAAGATTAACAGGTCCCTTTATATCGGTTTCTTTTATACTAAACACTCTATCAATTTTAATTAAAAGAGTGAATTTATTTTCAGTCAAGAAATGGATATTTTCTAAATGAGGCTCATTAAATTATTCAACAAACACTTATATATTAGATACGTATGTTTTTATTATTATTATTATTTCTTTATTTCTTATATAATTTTACAATTCACAAAATTACATGCTGTACCAAGAAAATAAACCAGACTTAAATTAAATATATGTGATGTAATCATAATTTATAATGAAAGAAAAATATATGAAAAAAAAGTTTCAACGAATAAACAGAAAATATAACATCCTAGTAATAAAATAAACAAAAATTGTGACTATACGTTCTTAAATATCTCTATATATAATATATATACACACACATACATACGCATACATACCTATATACACACATATTTACATACATATGCAAATTTATATACATATACATACTACAAGCATATTTAAAATAACAATAAATAAATTAGATTGATATATTACAATAATAAATGCTTAGTTCTTTTATGTACATATCGCTTTGTACTATTTTTGTGTAGTTCCCTATATTTTTTACAAGTGGGTTTTTATTGTTTTTACACTTAATAAAAAATTGTTTACATATTTTCTGAATGAACACTTTAATATAAATTATACACAGTTCTTTATGTAAAATTTCAATTTTTGTGTAGAATGCATAGTTTCCTGTGATTCTAAGGCATTTGTTTTGGAATACTTGTAGTTTTTTATAGTTTGTTTTAGACATAGAACTATATAGAAATACGTATGTATAATTCATTTAAATGGAACGAATTGTAAACTAACAAATTATTGAAATTATTCCGGAAATTCTAAGAATGAGTAGCTTTAGTTCGATTTCGATATATGTATGTATATTGAAATCCCGAAATACCTTGCCGGGACTGCAACATAACTACTTTTTTTTATTATATAACAAAAATTGCTAATTATTGTTTATTTATGGTTAATTATAGGTTATCTGATTCATATCTGTAATGAAGAGCAACAAGCCAGAAATATTTTTACTCATGATTAGAAGGAGAGGATTTACTTAAAAAGCAACCTTACAATAAAAAGGGTTGGAAAAAAAAACGGTAATGATTCCTTCCTAGACTTGTAAATTGATTGGTTATCCTTGAGAACTGCCATAGTAATGTACGGGAGAATCTCCGAAACGCTACTAACAAGTGACGGTAATTCCTAGAGACTTGGAGTATGGCTGCAATCTTATTGCGCACAAGACCCCGCAATCCTCAGCGAAAGAGAGGACGAAGGAAGGATGTATTTTATATTTACAGCTTTCCCTGGGGCATGGGCTCTCTAGGCCGCTGGTAATTGAAGAGGGACTGAGGCCTAACCTGTAATCTACATACCAACAGCACGCTCTTTGCCAGCATTATCCTATAGCTCTTCTAGCACCGGCAATTTCGGCTTTTTTTCCCTTAATACACCTCCAGGCCTCTCAAACAATCCGTCATTATACCCTCACTTTTTTTCTCTTTCTCCGAAAGGTCAAGCGGGCAGCAAGTTGTCGGGTTTATGGACACTGCGAGGTACGCGATGGTATTTTAGGATGCACCGTCCGAGCTTGGGGAAGATATGGTTGGTTCTAGAGAACATGCAAAGATCGTTTTTAGCAATGCTAACCAATACTTACAATCCGAAACCCTTCGTAAAAGTCTCTATGCTCCTTAATAGGTCATAAATAAACTTATCCTTAACGATCTAACTGAAAAGACGTATTTACTTCACAGTAATAAGACCCATTTGGACTTATGGAGATGAGGTTTGGTGCTCCACTCTTCTCGTATCCAATCCTTACAATCCAAAATCCTTAGTAAAATCCTCAATGCTTCTTGTTATGTCAGAAATAAAGTTGTCCTAAACGTCTGATATGTTGCAAATTTAGCCCAAAGAATTCATCCATGACAAGCTCCATACCTACTCGAATTCACTACACGAACATTTATTGAACTACTGCTAATGGCTTGTTCCTTTCAAGTTACTGACACGTCATTGTAACAATGTTACCGCACAATTACTTATTTTTTAAATTGTACACAGATGTAAATATCAATAAACTATAAGTCTAAAAAAAAGAAAAAAGAATATTAATTTAATAATATTTGTATCTCGGAGGTGCAGAACACTATGTCACATTTCCGTAACTTTACAGGAGAGCAGTAAAAAGATTTAATTTCCTGAACTGCTTATTATACTTATGTGCAGGAAATAAATCTTGACTTTTTATCCAGGCTAGAATAGGTTGGTAACCCATCCTTCCTGCCCCAATTGGAGAGCATAAGGACGATATTGCCTAACATATTTATATAATTTACCTTACAATTAATTTGTCTCAAACATAGAATTCTGGTTAAAAAGGGACATAGTTTTGAGTACCTCCGAGGCACAGATATGTACTAACTCAAATTTAATTTCGAAATGCATTTCTTTATGAGTAAGGTTAATAAAAAAAGCGATCTTGATTTAAATTTTGCTAACTTTAGATTGCAGTACGTACCGAAAGCTAACCGAGAGATTATGATATATATATATTTATAATAGGATATACAAAACCATTTAGGTAAAAAATAATATAGTCTTCAATTCATTAAGTATAAATATATACGAAATAAGTCTATATAAGTATCGACAATTTTAAAGTTTATGAACAATATGAGTTCTATAATCGTTTCCCGCAACCCTACAAAACATTTCGAACTCATACTATTTTTGAGAGATATTCTACCTCTGACTTGGGCCATATACTAACCAGTTTTGGGGTGGTATTGACGCACAATGTTCCCAATAACTTTATGTTCAGAATAGGTTCGATTTTCCAAGCTAGAACGAGAGGTTGCTCTAAGACTAAGCTGAACACTATCAGGAAATGTAATCACTGCGTCACCACGTTGCTATGAAAGTTCTAAGAGGATGCTTTATAAAAATTAATTTATTATGATTGTATCCCTAAAATATGTTAAGAAATCTAGAATAAACTAAGATAAACGGCCTCAAACAATGACATTAATTATTTTCTTAATGCAATGTTCATTATCTTTCAAGCAAATGTTGACCCGATTTATGTATACTATCTCTCCATCTACAAGGATCCATTTATTATATCCATTCGCATATTACAACGCTTTAAGAATGTCAGAATTGGAGGATTGAGATTGCTTCTTTAACCTTTAGCATGTACTAATTAGAACTGGTCTGCTATCTTCCAATCTCGACAAGCGGCTCACACGGATTCCTCCTCCAGAGCTAGAGGAACAAGGAAATGCTTGTTGAAACAGAGCAATTTAGGATGTTTAGTTAATCGGTATGACGATAACACACACCCTCCTTATCATACCAAATTCGAACACCTTTTTATTACTGTACCAGATCCAAAGACAGTTGAATCACAAGAATTAATCACTATGGAATGTAATTTCAAGATATACTAAATATTAATTTGAAGAATAAGTCCGTATTATTTTTATATTTTCTTTTATTTTACAACAATTTGTTGATGTTTGATAGAGCTCTTTCTGCTCTACAAAACTGTGCTGATCTTTTTTTTCAGTATTTTAATTTTTGATTACTTTTTAGGCTTAGAAGTGGAGTTATATTTTCTTTTCTTCAGGAGGTAAAAAACAACATTTTCGACATCTGCTCTTCTTTTTCGCATCTGCACTTCGCTTTTCACCGATGCCTAAAAGCTAATAATGCAGCCCAGGACATTTGTAACGTATACGGAGAAGGTATCATAGGTGAGCCTACCGCTCGGATATGGTTTGCGAAGTTCAAAAATGACGATTTCGACGTCGAAGACGCGATCCACAGCAGAAGATAGGGTTGGGCGATAGTCGATAGGCCGATACTATCGGTTGAGAATATCGATAGTAGCTTCCTTTTTTTTCAAAGGTATTCAATAGCGAATTTCAACTAATTTCATTAAATTCAATTATCTGCTTACTATTTGAAATTTGCAGGATTCTAAATTATAAGATTATATCATAAAGATGAGAGAAAAAAACTAATTTATTTGAATTTTAAAGAAGTATTTACAATTTTCATGGATACAATAATAATGAACAAATCAAATCTTCAGAAATTAAAAATAACGAAATAGTTAATATCCAGAGTCAAGTGTGCTCCTTGAGCCACATATTTCCCGAAAGAAAAACGAGCATTTCTGCTATCGTTTGGCTTAATCTTTGAGAGATCGCTTGACCTCTAGGAATTCCTAATTCAATTTCAAAAAAACTCGACACTGGACAGAGACAGATCAGCATGATTCCGAGTGTTTCAAAACTTTAGAGTAAATCAGATCTATCGATAGTCGACACTATCGATAGTGACTGTCGACTATCGTCCAATCCTAGCAGAAGACGTTCTTAATTCCATGAAGAGCTTCTCAAAGCCCTTTGGAGGAGGACGGTCACAAACGATTCTTAATTACATTCATTCAATATTTGAACATTACTAGCCTGGGTGCCTCACGATTTAAAAAAAAAAAAATAAAGAAAATAGTTTTCGAATTGCTTTCCAATATCTCGGATCAAACCATACTTCTTCTTGACAACGCCAGGCCCCATGTTGCACAAGTCGTCAGACTCCAAGAGAATGGGTGGTCCTTCATCATCCGCCATATTCACCGGATCTTGCACCTCCGGATTACCATTTTTACCGCTATTCAAACCATATGAGGAGCCTTACCTTCGGCAATGGAGAGGACCTTAAAACTGGCACATATTGGATACCAGACCAAGCTATGTTTGGCAGAACGGCATCTACAAATCGGTCGTGAAGTGGAAGGAGGCAGTAAACAGCAATGGCAAACACATAAATGAAAATCTTTGATAAAGACGCTGCAAACTTATTCCCCAACTCAATGTAGTTCTAATGGTTAGGGTAGTGTTAATACAGGATACGATTTTTCGAAAGTTGTTTTTTTAACACAAAACGACTTCTTATTGAGATGAGCTATATGTATTTTTTTTATTATAGCTTTTGATTGGCAAAAAGTATTCGTTTTTTTTAAATATGCTTATTTCTGTTTAAGAAGGACTGCTGAAAGAAAACAAGGCCGATGAAAGACGGAATCGTAAAAAAGCCGGTGACAATGTGTGAAGAATCTTGAGGGGCCTAATATTGTGTGGAAACTAATTAGAACATGGGACACCTAGCGGCGGGGGCTGTAATTAATTCTACCCCCTCCACTCCCCCCCCCCGAGGGGTGGGGGGACTAATTAATTTTAAAACTTTTATTAAAATGAAATATAGTGGCCGTGAGGGGGTGTTTGTTCTCGGCGAAATTAGAAAAGGGGTGTCATTTACAGAGTCCTATCCATTCCCGGCCCCTATGAAATATGTTATTACTTTGCTTGACTGCTTATTAAGCTCATATTAAACTTGTAGCAAACTCTGTCTTGTATAATTAATATTTACTTATTTCTTAGCTCCCATCAGCCTCCTCTTTCCGCTCTTTGTCAGTCCTGTCTTACATTTCACCCTTGAACGCATGTCTACTGCCACAGAAACTGTCTGTTTGTTTAAAAAAAAATATAAAGATATAAAAGAAGGACTTGTATTCATACTTAGTACTATAATTATTTATTAATATATATATATATATATATATATATATATATATATATATATATATATATATATATATATATATAATATATATATATATATAAATAGGTTATGGCAGGGTTCCCCAACAATAATTTTTCACGGACTTCCACTATAATTTCAAGGACCACTATGTATATATGAAATGAAATGAAACATAAACTTTATTCTGGGACAGACTGTCCCCTAGGAATAATTAAAGTGCACATTAAAAAGATACAATTGTCTGGCTGAGATTAGTTAAAAATCAGCACATCAGTATTACAAATTAAATTATGAGAGAAAAAAAAAAAAGAAGAGAGAAGAAAAAAATTTAAAAAAATTAAAAATTAAAATTAAGTAAAAAAAAAAATTAATAATAATAATAATAAATAAAATTCAATCAACAGTAAAAAATTTAACACACTTAATGTACATTTATTATATATTGTTTACATTTTTGAGGAAGATTGAAGATCGAGGAACTGGATAAATAAAATATATTTAAAAGAAGTTAAGGAAGAGGCTTTGCAAATATGGATAGGTAAGATATTCCAAAAAGAGGTAGCACGGATAACGAAGGATTTTTCAAAGGAGGCAGTTCTATGTGAGGGGGTATATAGGTTGGAAGGTTGGGATCTTGTATTCAGGTGGTGAATGGAGGAACGCAGAGTAAGTAGGTCTAGAATATAGGAAGGTTTATTGGTTTATAATGACTGGAATAGGAAAGTTCCGAGGAAGTATTGCCGTCGAAAATCAGGAAA
The DNA here is from genome assembly GCA_003667255.2 of Euschistus heros. Taxonomy (NCBI): domain Eukaryota; kingdom Metazoa; phylum Arthropoda; class Insecta; order Hemiptera; family Pentatomidae; genus Euschistus; species Euschistus heros. Next base: position 723,508 of record RCWM02000087.1, read on the forward strand.
AAGCCACTCTAGCTCATTGTACTGGCAAGATATGTGAGACCGTCTGCCGACCCCAAAGATGAATCTTATGAAGCAATTCATTAGTCTCCTTAGTCTCATCTCTAGCTCAACAGACAGCCCCCCGTACACCAAGCACCCGTAATCAAAGTGGGGGAAAAAAAAAAAAAATATATATATATATATATATATATATATATATATATATATATATATATATATATATATATATATATATATATATATATATATATAAATATATATATATATATAGTGTGTTTGTAATTTCCTACCTGTAAAGGCTGTTATATATAATTAAGAAAGTATAAAACGACCCTAAAATTCATTTAAATGATTTAATATACTTAAAGTTTGCTAAAATTATTTTTTTTCAATAATTATGTGCCTTATACAGTTATATACCTGCATGTCAGTTCTTGTTATGGTGGTTCAAAGCAAACTATTGGTCGGTCATGTATGGTCAATTGCTACTGGTTTTCATTTATTTTTACGTTCGTATAATTTTTACATTAACATCATTCTATTTCTTCTCACAGTTTAGGATTGACTGATTTTTAAGTTTAATATGATGAGTTGAAACGCTCATTTGTATGAATTATTACAGAAATATTAGGATGTAAGTCAAATTATGTAGTTGTAACTTCAAGTAACTTCAATGTAACGGAACATTTTTCGAGCTCGCGATCTCCGGAGCCATTGTACTACACAGAGTTGGGAAGGTTCTAGGTTTGAAGAAACTCTGCTTTAGAACTCGGCAATTTCTATGTAACCTAAAAATGACATACTACTTGACCAAAACTGATATAGAATTTAATCTGTAAAAATATATTAACAATTGAACTTTATTATATCTAAACTGTTAAATTAATCACCTTCGAACCAATATAATCCTAAGTTTATCAACTGTTCATTTATAATTTCTCATTTTTTTTACTTAATAAGGCATTAATTGTTTAAACTTTAGGCTGTAAATTTGTTTAATTTTGAACCGTTTAATAATAATATATTATTAATGAACTCATCTGAGTCTATATCATAAAGTCATACTTGAACTCAAAAACACTGGAGAGACAAATCTTAAAAGAATTTAATATGAAAATAAAATTTCAAAAAATGGACCAGAGGCTAGGAATTGACACGAAATTTTTTGTTACGTAAAAACTCATTTTTAGGTCACATTGAAATTAGACCTATTTTTCCTCTTTTTTTTTAATAAAACATGATTTGGAAAACTAGTTAACTGTTAATTTCGAATTTTTTAAAAAGGTTGAATTGACGATTTGTAACATAATGTCCACTTTTTATAATTTTAGCTCTAAACATGAGAACATAATTATGAAAATTTGTTTAATAAAACTACTTTTAAAATTTATAAATCTGAATGCCCTTTATCTTTAATAATCGATGTTAAATTATTTCACCTCATTCTATAAGTTTAAAATCTTCGTCAAACCGTAAGATTACTCTTGTTAAAATGTAGTTAGGAAAATAGTTTCACATTCAAGTTAAACTATTTTTGATTAAGTTACCCCTTCTAACCTAATATAATGATACAAAATTATTAAACATCTCTTATAATTAAAGAAAATTAAAGCAAGCGTTAATTAAAATTAAAATCTGAAGAGGTACTTTGTATACTGAAATTTAATTTAGGCACAACGCCTAATATAGCCTGTAATTATACAAAGTTGGGCTTAATACTTTGACCAATTTAGTTAATTCATTGCATAGGCCCCGTAAGAAATCAGATATCTCAAGGGCCTTAAAAATAATGAAAACATGAGCATAAAATTGTTTTTACGATTTTTCAATTAAAATGAAAGCATTATAGATTTGATTTATTCCAATTAAAGTTAATTAGATTTTAGAATGATTAATTAAGTTTTTAATTACTATGAATACTTTCTCGTGATTAGCAATAATTCAAATTTTATTGTTCATGAAGAATTTTGATTTTATAATGCTATTTAATTATTTTATTAAATGATTTTTTTTTTTTTTAATTTACCTTTTTCACTTACAACTTTTACAAAAGTAATGATATGTGAATCCATAATATTCTTTAGATAATATTGGTATTTAATATTATTTTAGATCTAGTACCCAAAATAACTAGTTACCTTAGCCCTAGAATGGAATAAGGAGTTATTCATTGGCGGTAAATGAAAAGAAGAAAATATGCCAGTACAGAAAAAAATGTATTTGCAAAAATAATCAAATGCTTTATCCAAAAATTCCGACTGCGTTGGCCATTGGCAGATTACTTTAACAAAATATTATTCCATCCTCAAATAAGAACAAGTAGAAAACATAAGGTGGGTGTACATTTCAATTGTTTTGCATAATTCTTGATTTAATCACAATTATTATTTTTTTAAATTATTTGGATCCTATCTATTTAATATCAATTTTATTAGAAACAATTATTTTTATCATCACAGAACGATTACTTTTTTATTATCTAATTAATAATTATTTTTATTAATTTATTAAAGATTACATAGTGAGTCTATTTCTCTTAGTTATACCACCTAAATAACTGAACTTTATGTATTTCTTAACTTATATAGTTTTTGTATTTCTTAACATTGGCATTAATTATTAAATTAAAACATAACTGAAATAATACTAGATTATAAGAAATGAAACAGATCACTCATTTTGCTAGTATCGTATTTTTATAAAATATTGATAAATTAAATTTTATTCAAGTAATATAAGTATTATAAATATCTGCACTTTTGTTGTTAATAATTAACCGGCAGTCACCAAGCTGTATATGAAGAACACCATAATTTCACTTGAAGGGAACAAAAATTGTAGCATTTTGTGGAGAACTGCATAAGTCACCTGCTACTGCACTGCTCTAAATTCATTTAGCCCAGAAAAGCCTGCTTGCAGACCTTTATCACGAACACCAATGACATTGCCAATGCTGAAAATATTTTAAATATTCCTGATATTGAAGAAAAGAAACATTATTTATAATTATATCTGTAAAATATCTATACAAATGAAAACCTGTATTTAAAATTTTTATATGTATCCATACAAATTTGTATAAACTTAACAGTTCATAAGTGGACTTAAATAGTTAAGCGAGAGAACGCCTCCTTATATTTATTTTTTCTATAATTTATTATTAGATTAATTCATGTATTTGTGTGTTATAAGTGTATTTTTATTTCATATTCTTTCCCATAATGTAAATAAATTTAGAATTGTCTGAGAATGTACCAGACTCACATTTGTACGTATGAGAATTGTCTTTTATAAATAAATTGATGATCTATCTATCTAACCAAAACATCATTCCTTGATAAACAAGATACATTTTAATTATTGTATATGTCTTAATAATAAACGAGTATTTTTATAAAGAGTTTATTGAAGATGTACGAACTAAAAAACAATCAAGGCACTTATAATCTAAAAATCAATTGGTTAATCAATTATTTAAAGCATTCCTTAATTAAGAGATTTCCGAACGTATTTATTGCCAATTTAATAGTGTTTAAACTATTTAAGTTTATCTAAATGGAATTTCCTCCGATAGATAATTTATCTAAATTGTTGTTGATTTACTAATTAGTATAGCCCCCGACACTCTTTCTACACCGGTGACGATATAAACTTCAGGTTTGGTAGAGATTTGGGGGCTTGAAGGAGGCAGGAACCGGTCGGTTGGTGCGTAATGTTATTAGCCCAAGACGCAGCGGTGATGGTGTATAAACCCGCTGCTTATTGGATTAGTAAATAATTAATATTAGTGCAATTAACAGATTATTGTATTCAATACAAACCATCACCTTAATGGGTTTCCCACCCCTGCATTCTCCCAATCAGGCTGCCTCTGGCTTATGTTAAATGTTCCTTTACCTGCTAATATTTTGGACAATTTCTCATTTATCATTTAGTTGCTTTGTTATGAAATTGATTCTTAATCTTGACTGTTTTTTAGATTTATTTTTCGATTGAAAAAGTTATCTCAAACATCCGTAAATATTTATTTAAATTAATGATCAACAAATTTAGTGATCATTGAATCATTGCTGTTTGTTTTTAGTGGAAATAGATATTTCACGTTTAAAACATTTTTTTTTGTATGATTGATATACGTTTTTGTTGGTAATAGGGTTGTTAAAATAGCTTTATTACTTTAAAAGCTTAAATAAGCATAAATATGCCTTATAGGTGGCACACTCAATCTCTTGCAAATTTCGTCTAATTTTCTAAAACTTGGTGGATAATTTCAACATCTCTCAACCTCAGGACCGTTTCGCAAACACTTATCGTTAATCCTAGACAGATGGGACTCGATTTTTCGAGCATACCACTTTGATTTTTATTTTATTTTTTTCCTTTAAATGCCTTAAATACGCCTTTGAATTTAAACCTGCACTATGTTCGAATTAGACTCACTTCTCAAAGCCTTTTTTTTTTTTTAAAATATATTAGTAAAATTGAAACGAATAATATCATAAATTACTGGAAACATATTTGAAATAAAAAAGCTATGCAGAAGTACATTGTATTTACAGATTTTTGAAGGATTATAAATTTTTTATTTGTATACCATCTATGGTGAATTTGAAACAATGAACCTGACCCAACCATTATTTTGTCTGCCCTTATGTCTGTCCAATTCCTCTACTAAATAATATGAACGTTATTTTGATTGGTTTCTATGAAACCCTCTCTTTATAATTCTTCCGATTCAATTTCAAATTTTCAAACATAATATTTTTTTTTTGTTTATAAAAACACAATTTTTTTTACCAGTTTTGTAATTATTTTGATTTATTGATATGGTTAATTTATTCATTTTTCTTTTTTCAGGTAAGAATTTGAAGTAAGCAAATAAACAAGTGCGGTATGTAATTAGCTGACTAAATCAATATTATCTGGAAATATATAATATATATATATTATATTTGTTTGTGTGTTTTATTACATGTGTCACCTATTAACATGAACGATATTTTTTGTTGTTTTTTTTGTATAAGTAGCTCAATTTTCCACAAATAAAACGAGTACCAATTTGATGGAATTGTTGTAGTATTCCTGATTTTATGGGCAATGCTGAATATTGTATGTTTCAATGGCTCATGTTAATTTTTACTACCAAAAACATTGTTCATATCACCAGGTGACATTATGAGCTTTAAGTACCTAATAAGACACGCTCGAGAACGGGTCGCTCTTGAATATTTCCTCACCTTCCCGGTTTGTTTTATGCTCTTATACTGTTTGAAAATATTTATATAAAGTATACATTTATTATGTCGAATATTGAAAATGTATTATAGTGTCTTCTAGTGAAGTAGTCATTACGTAGAGTTCTTCTGAAGTCCATAGGGAATACAAGAAATATATTTAATATATGGTCCAGAGTTAATATGCTTCTTTTTTAATTCCCGACTTGATGTTTATGCCTTGTTGGTAATATTTATTTATGAGTAACAATTGAATAAAAAAGTATCAATCTTGTTAAAATAAACTAAATCAGATTTCTAGATCATACTCCAGATTCATGCTTCTTTTGTTGTACCATTAATTAGTTGTTTTTTCTGTCCTATTCATCAAATTCATTAGTTTTAGCTTATGTGTTAGTGATTAAGTTTCATCATTTTTTTTATTATAATGATTAGTCTTAGTGAATCCAAAGGTTCGTTTGTTTGCTAGTGCTATCTTCCTTAGGTACTTTTAGTAGTTTTGGAAGAACGGGTTTTCCTACAGGTTACTAACCTATTCTCTCTGAGGTCTCTTCAAAAGGTTCGTAGCACATCATCAACATATAGTTGCAATACTAACTATATATACAGAAATCGATATTTTATTTTTAATATAATTTATAATAATATATTGGGGGCTTGATATCGATGTGATCGATGTAATATCGATGCGAATATCTCATTTTGATATTGTCATTATTGATAATGCAAAATTTAGGAACTTTTTCTATAAAACTCTGAAACTTCCACTTTAAATGAACACTTTTGGCCAGTGAACGCTAAATATTGCGCAGATAATAACATCGAGGATTCCTTGAGGTAGGCATAATGTTGTAGAAGGATCAATACAGTTAGGATTGATGAATTATTTGCCACTTTTGTTGGAATTTTTTTTATTGGAAGACTACATTCGAATGTTAAATATTTATCATTAGCTCTAAAAGCATTCAAAAATTAACTTTGCAACATAGGTTATATATACTAAAGTTTTTAAAAATGTAAGACAAAAAATCAAATATATTGTTGCTCACCTGAGGAGGAAAAACGGACTTCAAAAAGATATTAACAGTGTAAGTTGAAGTAGAAAGGGTTACATTTTTTAATTTTCTTCGGTTTTTACTGTGACTAATTGGTTTTTCCCCGTTCCTATTGGAAACAAAATTAAATTGGGACTATTATAAACATTTATCTGGTAATTTAAACCAAAATCAGGATTGGTTTTGAACGATTTTATTATTTCCAATAATTCAGAAATATTTAATTTCACTATCAGCATTGATAAATTAATTGCCTCTTCTATTGGGATTATTTTATTAGAATACTATCATCGAATGCTAAACATTCATCTTCAGTTCTAAAACATACAAAATTTTCTACAAATCAGTACTATGTTACATGGATTATATATATTAAATTTTTCAAAAATCTGAGGCAAGAAATCAAACATTGGTGCTCACCTGAAGAGATCTAATAGATATCTGAAATTTATCCATTGTGGAAAGAGGAAAGGAAATTAAAATATTTAATTTTAGGCTATTTTCTACTTGGTTTATTATTTTTACTCCTAAATATGAATTATATTTAAAATTAAATATTAATGAAGTATTAGAAATAATAATATCGTTTAAAACCGACCCAGATTTTTGTTTAAATGACCAGATAAACATTTCCAATAGCCCCATTTTTAATTTGTTTCCAATAAGAACGGAAAAATCCAATGAGTCATAAAGGAAATCCCATAGTAAACTCCAAAAATTTAACCTACCTGCCCTTTCCACTTTCCACGATGGATATGTTTCAGATATCTGTTAGATCTCCTCAGGTGAGTACCAATGTTTGATTTCTTGTCTTGTATTTTTGAAAACTTTTGTATATATAATCCATTTAAAATAGTGCTGATTCGTTGAAAATTTTGTATGTTTTAGAACTGAAGATGAATGTTTAGCATTCGAAACTAGTTTTCTAATAAAATAATTCCAATAGAAGTGGCAATTAATTCATCAATCCTGATTGTATTGATGCTTCTATACCTCAAGTATCTAATTTTAGTCTTTGAATAAGAAAATTTCTATATAAGTGGCAATCAATCCTCAAACCCAATCAACAAATCAAACCTAAAAATATCCCATCTACCACAGCTAATAATATAATGTAAGTATTTACTCGTTATCAACACTAATCATCTCCCTATGGATTTCCTATTGTAAGCTGTTCTTTCATTATGGTTTAGGCAGTTTCTGAATGCTAACACGATACTTCACTTTAAAAAACAAACAGAAAAAAATAACATTAGTGTTGGATATGGACAATGGTGGGAGTATTAATAGAGTTTGTGGGCTGGGCAGTGTACCTGCGCTCCGAGTAGGGTCGTGATGGGAACACTTCTCTACTCTGCAATTATCAACTTAGACTGGCACACGCGCACCTCAAGGGCACATACCGGCTCGGTACTGGTCAGTCATCACATATTGTTCGGAAAATACAAAAATATATTTATAAATGCCTTAAAGCCACAATAAATTCATACTATACCTAAATGGCTTTTAAAATTTTTGAGTAATTTGTATTGAGATACAAATGATAAATTCACCTTTATTGATTTAATCATACCATAAAATCGAATTTACGCTGTTTTAGAAAGAAATGAAATGATACTAAACATAAATAAATATCACTTGAGGTATAGGAGTATAGAAGGTATAGGTATAGAAGGATCGATACAATTAGGATTAATGAATTAATTGCCACTTCTATTGGAATTATTTTATTTGAAAACTAGTTTCGAATGCTAAAGATTCATCTTCAGTTCTAAAACATACAAAATTTTCCACAGATCAGCACTATGTTACATGGACACTTAGATTTAAAGCCTGCGAATGGCTGAAGACAAAATTTCCAGAGTAACCCACGAGGCCAGAGTAGAGGGAAGACGACCACAAGGAAGACCTGGGAGGAAGGAATCAAAAAGGCCTTTAACAGAAGAGGAATGGACTGGAGGAGGAAAAGGCAGAATGTGCAAGACAGGGCTTCTTGGGCCAGGCTCTATAAGAAGGAACCTCACACTGCTCAGCGGTAAAATAGGATTGGATTAAGAGAAGAGAAAAGTTATCAAAAATATAAGACAAGAAATCAAACATTGGTACTCACCTAAGAAGATTTCCTCTAGAATAAAATAACACATAAGAGCATGCAATAATAAGGCCAAAAAATTCCAATTTCGCTATCCATCTAAATGAAAATAACCATAAATTCAATAAAGACTCTTGAATAAAATTAATACAATTGCTCCATTTTAAATTTGTTTCCAATTGGAATGGAAAAATCCAATGAGTCATAGGGGAAATCCCAAGGTGAAATCCCAAAAATTCAACCTACCTGGCCCTTCCCCCTTCCACGAAGGAAATATTTCTGATATCCGTTACATCTCCTCAGGTCTTACATTTTTGAAAACTTTAGTATATATAGTCCATGTTACATAGTGCTGATATGTTAAAAATTTTGTATGTTTCAGAACTAAAGATGAATGTTCATCATTCGAAACTACTTTTCTAATAAAATATTCTAATAGAAGTGGCAATTAATTCATTAATCCTAATTGTAAATAAATAACGCTCATCCGGTTGAACATAGACCCAACTGTAAAAAATGAAATTTTATAGAAAAAGCAAAAAAATTGAAATCTTTCAACTAGCATTATAGATATTGAAAAATTCAACACATATCTTTTCATATTGTTTTGACATGAATATTTCTTTTGGCTGGGTATATGAGATATTTTACCTCAACAAAAATGTAACATTTTGACCCACTTTATCTTTGTTTTCAGATTTTATTCCTCTATTTTATTAGGGTTGCCTAGAATTTGGTAGTAGAGATGAACTATACGCAACAATCTCACCGCCCTATGGCAATGATGTCTAGTTTCAATAATACTAATAATGTGTAAAATCATGGTCCCATACCTCGTTGAAATCCTCTGATATTCTGTGAGTGCTGAAAATTCTAAAGTTGATCGAACTATTTATAAAAAAAAACAAGCGTTTCAGCGTGATTTGATTCTGTGAATATGAGTATTAGAGCCTTTATTATCGATATTTATTCTTCGTAGATTACATTTTGCTGAAATAAACAAGGCTAACAAATAATACCGGTATAAGAATTCGATGATACTTGAATAGATAGATTCTTTGAAATACAGGTATCTAAGGTACCAAGATGGAAATTTATAAATTTTTTTGAAGATTTCTGACTCTAGGCTGGGACTTCGTCCATTCAAAATTACTGTCGATTAATTCATTGTTTCATTTTGTTTTTGTTGTACCCTTCCTTCTTACCTTCAAATGCGGTCCCGTTGAGAAATAGAACACTGGCTTGCTTTCGAAAGCAGAGTGCGTTGACGGCCGGAGGGTACGGCGTCCTCCCCTGTAATTACTATATCTGTTGAGGACCCAATAATGGTAGGCTGCCCTACCCGATCTCTATCTCCCGTCCTCTTCTTTTTCTTAGCGAATAATTCCGGATGATTTGTTTCGTCGCACTTAGCACTTATTTCTTGGCATCTGTTTTGTTGACGGCGCCTATTTTTTTGGTCCGCTGAAAATGAATCATTCCTACTTGTTTTGTTGATACCTTTATGATTCTCAGGAGTAGTTCAACTGTTCCTGATAGGAAATAGGAAGATAGGTGCTACTCACACGTATTCAAATTCAATTGATTATACCAACGAATAAATGCAGTCGATTTGGAGTGAAAAATAATAACTGTTATTGAATAAATATTACAAACTGCCTCACTCAAAGGCAATGAATAATTTGGATGACAATGAATCTACCATTCATTCAATTTGTACAATGAAAGTAGGACAAAAAAAGGAAGTAAAATAATTACTTAAATTAATATTAAAATTAGATTAAAAAGTGATGAATAATCCAAATAACAAAGTCCTGATATTTTGAAAATTTTGTATATTTTAGAATTGATGTTTGACATTTGAAACTAGTTTTAAAATAAAATCATTCCAATAGAAGTGGCAATTAATTCATCAATGCTAATTTAAAATATGGGTTTCAAGAGTGATTTTTTTCATTCAAAGCAATATAGCTCCTTAACAGTAGGTTAAGCAGTCATTGAAGAGGGGGCAATATGTCTTATTGAATATAAATTAAAAAGTTAAAATTTAATCCACATACAAGACTAAAACGACAAGAAACTGCTCGTCGTTACAGACTACTTCAACATTTACTAGACAAACGATCAAAGCTCCCAATTAATTATAAAAGGCCCATTTACATGACTGTTTGAGCTTTGGGGCTCCACTAAACCATCCAATTCATCTCCTATCCAATCCTTGCAATCCAAAATCCTTCGAAAAATCCTTAATGCTCCTTACTTTGTGACCAATAAACTTATCCATAAAGACCTTAATGTTTCTTATGTTGCTGATTTAGCCCAGACCAGATACCTATCCTTCCATAGTAAGCTCCATAACCACTCCAATCCACTAGTCTCCCAGCTTGCTTCCCACTCCATTCCCGATAATCCTCCGAGGCGTTTGAAAAGAAGAAAGCATAGAGACCTTTTAGTGTAGATTTTATTGAAGTGCTACTAGTGAGTAGTTCTTCACAAGTTATTTTCATGCTATTGTATTCACTACCAACACATTTACTTAATGAATGTTGATAAAACAGAAATATTTTTTTGTTCATTCTGTTTTGATGATTATCAAGTCTTAAGGTAAAATTAGCAGTGGGATTATACCGTAGTTTTCAACCCTAGGAGAGGAGACGAAATCGTGTTTTAAATGAGTTTGGCGTTTTATCACGTATTTGTGGGATCCTTTTGATGCTAACACAGAGCAGATTGAAGGCTGTAGGTCAACTTTAAAGAGTGAAAAAAGAAAAAAAAAAAAAAACACTTCTAAAGTAGGGGATCTAGAAAGTGGGGATAATGCTGGTTTTAGGGGTTGGGGAAGATAGGGACAGAGCGATCTGACGTAATTAGAGGACGGAGAGAGGGGGAGGGGTGGAGGGGAGGGGGTTGGCAATTACTACGGGCGGGCTGTGCTCCTGCTCTAAAGGAAAACTTAGAAGGATCAATTATCCCTCTTCGTTAATGATCTAATTAAATGTGTACAGGCCCTTCCTATACGCGCTTCTCAATGCCCTTTCTCTTGTCTATCATCCCTTCTCATCTCGGCTCCCTCTCTTTTTCCTCCTCCAGTTTCATATACTTTCAACCAAATCATTAATTTTTATTGCGGAATTTTTTATACATGTTCATTTTCCAAAAATGTGGTTTTATTATTATTTTTTTTGTATTAGTTTAGTAAATAGTATCCCTGCTTTCGAATAAGAAAACAAATTTGCAGGGTTTTATAGTGTTTTTATTCGCTTGATGTAAAAATGATGGTATATAAGGATTAATACAATTAACATCCACAACTCGTGAATTTCTGGGAATTCAGGAATATATCCGTGTGAAAAAGTCTCGAATTTACAGTAAATTTGTGGAATTCGTCCTTAAAACGAAAATATAATTTAGTGCTTAAATGTTCATAATGAAAGTACTCTCATCATAATTTTTATTTCTTATGCATTTTTTTTTCTTTTATTGAAATTTACAACTGTACAATATATATATACATCTAGTAAATGTATTCATAACAATTACAATAACATGTAAAAACGTGAAAAGAGCTACTCATCAGTAGCACTTCAACTAAAATTCTGCACGAGAAGGTCTCTAGGCCATCTTCTTTTTAGACGCCTCAGTAGATTATCGGGAATGGTGTGAGAACCAAGTAGAGCGACTGGAGGATTAGTGTGGTTGTGGAGTTTACTATCGAAGGATAGGTTAGGTTAGGTTGAATTGCTTATGGACACTCAACATCATGGGTCTTCAGTGACCGTCCTCCAATCTATATTATTTCTTTATACTATTGAAATCTTTAAATTTTATTTTTGTAAATATATTTTTGAGAAATTTGATGATTGTGTCTGTACTTTTATTAATATCGCCAAGAATAGTTGGGAGGTATCTTTGTAATTGCGCTTCCTGAAAATAACTATCCCAGAGGGGACAGTCCTCCAGTATGTGTCTCATTGTTAATTGTGTGTTATTACATGTTGTGCACTTCGGTGGACTGTCTTTTGTTATAAGGTAACCATGGGTTAGTCGGGTGTGGCCTATTCTGAGTCTAGTTACAACTACCTTTTCCCTTCTATTACTACGGTTGGAACTTTTACATATTTTTAATCCCTTTTTTACAGTTTTAAGCTTATTTAGTTCCTCAGTGTTTTCCCAGAGCTGACCTCAGGCTAGTTCAACTTGATATTTTAAAAAATGGCAAATGTCGGATGAGGTGTAGATACTTGTAAGATCAATCGATGATAATGCTGCTTTCTTGGCAGCCCGATCTGCTGCTTCGTTACCTTTAATCCCCTCGTGTGATGGAATCCAAACTAGAGTTGTGTTCTTATTCAGACCTTTTACCACTGATGCATAAACTTGTGCTTTCTTTACAAGATGGTCTTTACTGTTGATGTTTTTTAGGGCCATTAGAGCAGATAGGGAATATTACGAAATTTTCTTCCTCGCTCGAAGGATAGGTATCTGGTTTGGGCTAAATCAGCAACATATGGATAATGGATAAGTTTATTGGTAACAAAGTAAGGAGCATTAAGGATTTTTCGAAGGATTTTGGATTGTAAGGATAGGATATGGGAAGAATTTGAAGGTTTAGTTGAGCCCAAAAGCTCAACTCCAAATATCCAAATAGGTCTGATAACTTTCATGTAAATAAGTCTTTTATAGTAAATCGGAAGTTTTGAACGTTTGTGTAGTGAATGTTGAAGAAGTCGTAAACGACGAGCTGTTTCCTGTCGCTTTCGTCTTGTATGTTGTGTCTCTATCCAGACAGTTGGCATCTGAAATTTTAAGGTTCTTTAATACTTCTCTTATTTGCTTCGTATATCCTTAAAACGCCAACAACTCACTTTTATATGGTTGCTTTTGTCCCCTTCTATGGCTCCTGAGTTATTTTTTCCCAGAATTTCTTCATGATTTTATCCAGTACTATGTTGAAAAGTATGGAAGAAAAGTCGTTGCCTTGTCTTAGCCCTGTTTTTATCTGAAAAGGTTTGCTTATAAGACCCTGAAATTTCACTTTAGATTTTATGTCTGTTAGAGTCACTTTTGTCAGATTTATCGTTTTATGATCTACTCCATATTCTTTCAGAATTTCCAATAGGTTTTCTCTATCCACGGAATCGTAGGCCTTTTTATAGTCAACAAAGGAGATGTAATGATTTTTCCTTCTGGTAACGTAGTGTTTTATGAGCGATTTAAGGCTTAGAATTTGTTCTTGACAGGATCTTACAGTTCGAAAGCCCCCTTGGCATTCTCCTATTTTGTGGTCTATTTGTTGTTCTAGACTATTCAGCAAAACTTGAGAGATCTTATACGAGTAGTAAAATGTCTCTAAAATTATTGACATTGGGTTTTGACCCCTTTTCATATAAAGGATGTATTAAGACGGTTTTCCAGTCTTCTGGTATTTCCTCTTTTCCCCAAACATCTTTATGTGTACAAAATTAAAATATAAGTGATTGTACCGTCACACCGTGAGTGATTGTACTATAGAGCTTTAACTGAATCTCCACTAGGTTTACACCAGTGAGAGAGAAGAACTGCGATCTCTTTGGTCCTAGCTTGTCCCTCGATAAGTGGAGGGATAGGTTCGGTTGGGGGATCTCTTGGATGATTGTATTATGTAAATAAATTATGAATGTGTTTTTAACTTTTAATTTTATTTTTACAATTATTATTATTTATTTTTTAATTGTTTTTATTTATATATTCTATTGATATATAGTATAGTTTTTATTATTTATGTGTAGCATAGTTCTCATCTGTTCTCTTACGTCTTTTTTCTTTTCATTTATTTCTTATTGTATATAATGTGTGAATGTAATCATAAAGCCATCTACATTACTTATTGCCTACATTTGTGGCAGATTGTTATAATTACTTAATACATGTTTTATTATATAAAACAAAAAAAAACATTTAATTGGTTGGCGAAATGGTTTTATCATAGTTATGCCCTGATATGTTCTTTTAAATTTGATTTATTGATCGTACAGTTTTCCCTTCTATCTAGTTTGACAATCATTACATTTTAGTTCATATACAAGGTTTTTTAAAAAAAGGTCTATATTTGTCTAGATTTTGTCCTTGTGTGAAGTGAAATAAGATTACACTGGTTTATATATTTTAAATGCGTGATTTAATATATAACATCATGGGTACATGGTGATAGATCTGTCTAGGCTGGTAGTGATACAATCAGTTTTCAAAAATATCATAAGCTCTGGTAGATTTAATCATTTTTTTAATGTTTTCTATAAATAAAATTCTTCATTTATGAGCTATGGACATATACTCAGTCTGTAATTTTAACCAATCTTTATTAGTTTTGAGATTACTATTCACATCTGAAATGACCTGTAAATTAAATTGTGAAATACATTCATAGCTCATCAACTGAGTGGGAAATGTTAATTGATGTGAGTACCATACCTTTGCCATCCTGTTCAATTTCATTATGGATTCGATTTTTTTTAATTGATATCATCAATATTATTCGTTAAATATTAAAGATTTTGTACGTTTTTTAATCGGTTCCTAATTGGATGATTTCTTTAAATAAAGAAGAGGATTGGAAAGGCGTAGGACCCCTATTACCGACGCCTGGGCCATTCCACTGAAATTTGTCATTTCTATTTCTGGGCCAATCGAATAAGACATCTGGTAGCTCGTTATCCCTTACATATACATAAAAATATCAGGCTAATTTAATTGAATAGAACTGATTTATGAATTGGTCCGGAAGATATATTGTGCGGCGTGGGCGTGGCTTCCTACACCGGCCCGCTCCATCTATCTTGTCCAGTTTGGCCGCAGAGATTCCAGCCGCTCCAGGAAGTACTAATGAACTGGCTGTTTATAGAAGGCACCGTTATCAGTCAGTTGTCAATGACGCCAGCCCTGGCTGTTGGGAGTGGGGGGTGCCATCAAAATATCATCAAGATTACTGCTGGAGGAAATGCGGTGGTAATGAGGTTTATTAGAGGTGTTTCCATCCGCCGGCGCCTTGTCTTTACTCGCCTAGTAAATGTTAACCCAATGCGGCTTTTCTTTTATCTTATTTTCCAACACACGGGCCGCTTTTGTAATGACATTGATTGTCTTCCTTTCTCTTCTAGGTAAGAACGATTTATTTACGAGTCATATATTACTTATGTTTCGGCTTGATATTACTTCTATGGTTTTACTTATTGATCATACATTATATGATGATATAAGAGTTGTACGGATTTCTACATCCATTAAATTTCGTGATTCCAAATTTTCGCTTAATATTGTAGAAATGAAAACTTTTAAACTGTGGAAGCTCCCAAACGATTAAATGTTATATTGCGGAAGGTTATAATTGAGAAATGGAACCAATGGAGGAGAAACACCGAAATGGTTGCATTATATCAATGTATGGTAACTCCCCAGGATGCAATTTGTATTACGAGTATAATGAATGTCCAAACTTTAATTCCTCCAAATACTTACTGATCGTGGGAAATTCAGCTTTGAAATGAGCATACATCCCATATCGAACAAGTGGTCACTACCTGCATTTCGGGATTCGATGGCCGAGCGAGTTTAGGCGAGGGTTTCATCTCTGGGCTGATTAAAATTTATTTCTTGGTGGACCCACGGAATGAATCTTGACATTCTCACCCAGGAATAGGTTGATAACCTGTAGGATATTCTGTAGATAAAGACGTAAGGCTCCAAGAAACAACTACCTGAATTTCTAATAAACCATTGAGTGCCAAAGTGTACTAGAAAAAAGAACTCTTTTCCTAAACATGCAATCATTTTTTATAATTGCTAACTATTAAAAGTTTTCCGAATTTTGTAGAAATAATATATTGAACAAACTCATTTCTATCTCTGGAACATAGAGGAAATTATGGTGATACGTTTGACAGACAGGAGTAGGATAATAAAAGAGATGTCAGTAATCAAGAATCTGACGCTTTTAAGACCAAGTAACTGATTGAGGATTGTTTGGGCAATACATAGCAATACTTTAAATTGTACAATTAACGAATATTATTTTCTATATATTCAAGAATTCCACTCCCAATCAATACCATGCGTCTCGATGGGGTGCTGCTGAACCATTGACATACGAGGAGATTCTAAAAATCTTGAACTTGGTTTTCATCTTTTGAAGAATAGATTGAATTGCAGTATGTTCCTTCAGAGCCCATCTTCTGTCCATATCCTCTTCAGATCTAAAAAGTTCTTTTTCTTGGATTTTTCCAGTTTATTTTTACAATTCTTCTTATCGCTCGCTGAATAGTTGCTGGGATAATATAAATAATAATAAATTTAAAGCGGTATTGTTGAAACCCTAGCCTAATTATCCTTAGAATGAAATAACTTTAAAAATAAGAATTTTTTTTTGTTAGTACTGATTATATTTTTTCTTAGCTCAAGTCTGCAGCCACTGAAAGAAAGGCCTTCTGCAAAAAATAAGAGAAGGAGCTTTAATAATAATTTAACTCTTTTATATATTTGTCAAAACCATTGCAAAATATCGTTCGGTAAGCCGTTACTTTCGACTTTATGAGAATTGGAAAAACCAAGAGTTTGAGGATTGTCAAAAAACGTAAGACTGATTTATACTTATTCACTTTCGTAATTTATATTCCTTCTAAGTTTACATAGACTTTCATACACGAATAATTAACAAACTATTAAGATTTAATATTTTCTTTTTAAATCACTATCGAGGTAGTTATATTAACAATTGTAGATGTATTCATATAAATACTTATTTACTTGAGGTACGCATGATGATATAGAAGGATCAATACAATTAGGATTGATGAATTAAATGCCACTTCTATTGAGATAATTTTGTTTGAAAACTAGTTTCGAATGCTAAACATTCATCTTCAGTTCTAAAACATACAATAAAATTTTCAACACATCAGTACTATGTTACATAGATTATATATACTAAAGTTTTTTAAAAAGATAAGACAAGAAATCAAGCATAGGCACTCACCTTCCAGGTAACTAAAACACTGAATTTGTGAGAAGTAAAAGGGGGGCAGGTAGGTTAAGTTTTAGATTTACAACGGGGTTTCCCCTATGACTCATTGGGTTTTCCCGTTCCTATGGGAAACAAATTTAAAATGGGGCTATTGGATATGTTAATCTGATCATTTAAACAAAAATCTGGATCGGTTTTAAACGATTTTATTATTTCTAGTGATTCAAAAGTATTTAATTTTAGGCTATTTTCTATTTGATGTAATATTTTTACTCCCGAGTCTTTACGGATCCTGCCCCCTACTCTTTCCATTATTTTTATTAATATTTTATTTTATATTCTGAAATAATTCAATTAATATAATACTATTTTTTTTTTGTTCTAGGTAAGTCATAATAATATTGGATTATGCCTATAAACTCAAGAAGTTGGGTATGTAACGCTCAGTTAAATTTATTTTAAGTAAAACATATATATATGTTGATTGAGCCTCAAGAACCTTATTGAACATCTAATAGTAACAGTCAAGAAAATAAATCCATATAAATATATATATATATATATATATATATATATATATATATATATATATATATATATATATATATATTTATCGCTTGTTTATATTAAGAAACAATAGTCCTTTTAAATTCCGTTATTTGAACACATTAGCCGGAGACTCACCTGATTTTTCCCCAGGGCCCACCCCAGTTACAAGAAATCCTAGAAGCTGGCAATGTTCCCAGTATTTACTAGCTGTGTATATATAACCTGGAAGGATAATTTTATGTCTTCTCTCCTCTTTTTTTCCAGCTCATCTATATTTAACTGCTCGCTTCGTTAAACAGAATCGACAATTTTCTATCTATTTTGTTTTTTTTTCTTCAGGCAGTTTCTAGGCGTTAAATAGATTTACGATTTAAACCATGAAAATTTGTTGGTCTGTTTGTTACATAATTTCTCGACGGTTTTAACTCTGATTGTCTACTTTATAATAGCAGTACGTTTAGAGAAGCAATTTGTATAAGAATAAATATAGCTAAATATCAAAATTAAATATGTGTGAGTATTCAAGAGATATGTAACGAATCTTCAAGAATTTTTTTTTTGTACAAGTGAAGGTGTTTTGTAATTATCTTTGTGGCATTATAAATTCCTGACTTTACATGTAAAACGCATGATTTCTCTGTAGATGAATAGTTTCAAAATAGAACATTTAAGTTGTAACATGACACCTTCACCTGCTAAAGTTATTTTCTGTAATATTTATCCATAAGAAGATTGTTGCATTTTGAAGTTAATAAAGTTTAAAGCTGGGGTTTTCCTTTAGGTTGCCAGCCTTTTCTAGCCTGAGTGAAAAAGTCGAGATTCATTACGTGGGTCCACGAGGAAAACTGAATACCTGGGTACCTAGGCCGGGTTCAAATCAGCTCCGAAGTTACGAGAATAATAAAACGTTGGACATTCATACATGCTAGGCTACATTGGATTGAAAAATAAATTAATTAATAATAGCAGTAATATTCATGTAATTATAAATAATAATATATTATTAAATATAAAAAAAATTATAATATTGTCCAGCGAAATAAAAAAAAAATAGATTAGGAAGTCAAATTATCAGAATACTTTAAATAACAAAAATTAAAACAAATTTAAAATATGAACGATAGCTAATTCGAATCCCTTAAAGTCATAATATTGCATTTACTGAGAAAGAAACAAACCTGTGATTTTATTAATTTATATGTATGTGCAAAACTTATTGCATTTTATTTGTTTTTCATTGTAAATTTATTTTTTGTTTGTAACATTCCATTTATCCAGGTCCGGTTTATAATTGATAGTAATATTTCTGTTTTATAAGATTTTTCACGGAATTAAAAACGTTAATCTATGGGACTTTTTTTATGAAATGTCCGTATGCACATGAAAGGTAATTTAATGAAACAAGATAAAAAATAATAAAAAAACATCTCTTGGAAAGCCAAAATAAGGCACAAAAACACCGTCGTTTAAACTGAATGTCTCTACGTCAGTGAATGCCTATCGATGAACTATAGGCTCGAGAAGCTGGAAGTCTGGGAAAGGAGAATTTTAAGGAAGATCATGGGTGCAGTACAGGCTGAAGATGGATGGAAACTATGAAGCAGCAAAGAAGTCTAACAGAATGTGGAAAGAATTGAAACAGATATTCAACTACCTCTGGAGGAAGAAGACCACTATGGATTAAAGAAATTAGGAAAGACATGGAACAGTTGATCATTACAGAGTCCCAAATGTTGGAAAGAGTTACATTTGGGAGTAGAGTGGAGGGGTTTCAAGCTGAACGAAGACGTAAGAGAGGCGGACGAACGTAAACAGAAGATCAAAAGAAGCAGGCCAGTGAACGCATGAAGGAGTACTGGAGACAGAGGAGACAGGGCAATGGAAAAGAATAAGAGGAAATAAAGTTGTAGCGTGATCCTAAATGGTCAATTCGCGTGTAATAATAATAATAATAAAAAAAACAAAAACATTTTTATTAGGAGTAATTACCTTCTTTTTCTACACTTATTTTCCTACTTTTGAATCAAGAAACTGAAATATTTAGGGATTATGAAGAAATAAAGTCGAAAAATGCGTATTTGACCTGAGAATCATTTTAAAAATTTTACATTTAAAAACGTTTTCTAAATTTCTGAATAGATGGAAATCTGTTGGAAATAATTCTGGCAAATAAGGTAGCTTTGGAAGGACTACGTAAAAGAACTCATTTAGTTTCTTCACTCTCTGTCGTAAAACATAAGGTCTGACTTTTTCTTATAAGAATATACGTCCTTCCGATTAACGAATGCAGGTTATATTTTTATACATTATGAGAATAGAACTATACCTTTGCGTAAATAGGATAACTGAACTATTCATACATGGAATACGTCATGTAGCATATTGTTACAACACCATTCCCGTAACGCAGTGGTAATGTTTCTGTCCAAGTTTAAACTCATAAAAAAAAGTACTCTAAAATGCGGTGTTTCCATGTTTAATGAATTACTTAACAATGTTAAAACAAGAGAGATATAACGGCTAAGGTAACGTAAAAACCATCAGAAGATATGAATTTTGAATTTCTGAAATAATAAAAACGGACATTTCAGATGAAACGATCCAATACCAACATGGTGATTATTCCTTCAAGTTGTACGTACATACTTATCATTCTGGACAGTTAAACTGATCATTATAGCCACGAGTTAATAACCAATCCCTGAACGTGCACTGAAGACCCACTAATGTTGCCGAGTTGGTTAAAGAGGTGGCCTTAAGAATTAAAGACCCCCGGGATGGTACGGCACTCTCTATAGTCTGGTCACGTAGCTGGCCTGGTGTCGGCTCATCTTCCTTGTACCCAACACTTTTTGCCATTCCTTATTTATTATTCCATTCATTTATTTTACTCCGTCTTGTTCGTGCTCCCATCTGCGCTGTTATTGGCTGTGATTTTGGTGAGGCGTTTAGATTTTGATTATGACAGGCTAGAAAATAACATGTTGCTCACGAGTCAATCACTATTAAGGCCCGGATTTTAATACAAACATAAAACATCAACATGAAAAGTAATATATGCTAATATAAAGTACAATATTCAGCCTAAAAAAGAAAAAAAAAATTGAAACTTATATTGGTTAAAAGAAAAATAAATGACTTTACATTTCTATATTCACTTTACTTTTATCAAGTATATGTCTTTGTGATTTCACTCAAGAACAAAATATATATGAATGCAGACTACTTACTGACTGCAGAACTATACTATAGACATAATCTGTACAGAAACTTGGCCATTGGGCCGGTGGATGTTCAATGTTTGATGAACAATATATTTGAAGATTTCGAAATATTATTTAAAAATTTCATACCAAAAATAGAGGTTAACAATATTTCTCTATTGAAATTTTTTAAAAGTATTTCTGATCATGAAATAACTCTGTGCTTGGTATTATTGAATTTTAATATTGTATAGCATCTTTTTCTTTCTTTCTTTTTTTTTTTTTTTTTTTTGTCCTGTTCTTTATATTAACTTTCGACACATGTGCTATATATCTGTATATGTAAAATAATAATCAAAACAAAATTTAAAAATTACATGCACATTATATACTTTTAAGTATGTGTACAGAAATAAATAAAATCTCTTCCAACAGGGTTACTGCTAGAAGGAAAAAAAAAAAAAAAAAAAAAAATCACTTTACTTTTTTAAAATGTAGTTTACATAAACATTATAGATCAAGGTAGTTTTATTTTTTTGTTAAACTGAATCGTTTGTCTGTCCGTGATAGCTACAAAATGTGACTATCATTCAGTTATAAAGAAAAACAATATTTTGTTTGGGCATTATTCTTATTGTATCTCTGATACAATAATAAATCTTGACGAAAGTCAAGATTCCTTTCGTGGGTCCGTGTCGAAATATATTTTAACCTACCTTGACGGGATTCGAACCCAAGACCTTCTATACCGAATGCGATGAGACTCTCGCCCAACTCCCCTGGCTATCGAGTACTTTAAAACAATTTTTATGAGCCAGAAATAAATTGGATCATTTACAATGTTACAAACCTGCTGAAAGAAATGAAAAAATTTAAAAAAAATAAAAAGTTTTTTTTTTTCAAATGAAATTCTAACATATTAGATATCAATACATGTTTTGGTAATAAAACAATTTACACTACATGTAGAGATTAGCTATAATGGATGTAAATTGGAATGCATTTTTAACAGTAGGAAAAATAATAAAAACCTACATAATAAGAAGGAAAAAAATTGATAATAACAAATATATAATAAAAAATTAGAAAACTAATATACATAATTGATTAACTTCTTGTACATTAAAGTGAATTAACTCTTCGGTCTCAGAGAAATATGATTAAAAGGAACATGTAACAAATAACTATAATTTATAAATAAAAAAAATAAATAGTACTACAGGTAATAACAGCATTTGGGATTATCTAGAAATTCTGTTGCTGATATCTATTTTAAATAATTATAAACATAACAAGAATATTATATAGATAAAAAATCAGATTTTATAATTAACAAATAATAATGTTTATAGCAATAAAATATATTACTTCCTATTGGACTGCTGTATTAATAAAATCATATATACTTTTTTAATTTATATAATATGATTTCTAAAATATTAAAGCCATCAAAAACAAAAAAATAAATAACCAAATAATGTAATAGAATCACACATCTCAATTCGCTTAAACGTTTTGCTGTTTAAGGACATTATGCCCTTGTGTGTTGCAACAAGAGTAATAAGGGCGGGTTGTCCCGCAGGTTACCAAACTAGTTAATGTGAAGGACGAGATTTATTACGTGACGTAGAATGAAATAAAAGTCAGTCCCAACTGGATTCGAACCGCCCTCTTTTTCGCTTTTTACAGGCCATTGAGGGGAATAGAATGTAGTTCCGTCAATGTTGTTTACTATTTGTTATTCTCTTATTTTTCAAATGACTGAATCGCTTTAAAAAAACAAACAAAAACAAAATAAAATAAGGAGCAGCTATTAGTTTGGAACCGAGAGGAACGCACAGAATTTCGATAAAAAATGATTCCGCGTGGAGGAACGGCTTAGTACAAACTGCTGTTGAGCGATATTTTATATTGATGAAGTATATAATTTTAATGCCACTCTAAGCTAAAACTATCATTAATACATTTTTTTTTGTAATATTTTTTTTGTCGGTCCTAAATCTTTCATATAATATTTTCTTAAAGATTTTCTCTGAATTTCAACACATATTCGGTTGTTAATAACACCTTCATTTTCATATAAGTAATAAATGCCACCGTACATGCCTGAGGTAATTACATAAATTAAAAAAAAATTAAATAAATAATTTTGTATTCCTTACATTTTCACAAAAGATAAATAATTTTTTTTTGAAAAACTGACTAATAATGGGAAGCGTAGTTAATTTCTTGCTGACTTTGTTAAGTTAATTTCCTTTTCTTTTTTTTTTTAATTTGAGTTCTTTTTCTTTTGTATATTTTAATAACAAATTATGCTCAATTTTTTAATGATTTAAGTAGCCTTTAAGGTATGAGACATGTAAATATATAATAAATAAACGGTCCTTATATGGAAGTTACCATAGAAGTAAAAGGACGAAAAACAAATGAAATAAAATAATAATTATAAATGAATTTAGTTTAAAAGAAAAAAAAGTTCTTTATTTATTCTGGGACCTTAAGTCCCTTAAGAATAAAAAATAATGTACAATCAGGGGGCCTACAGAGCCTCAAGATGGTTATGAAATATTATTAAATATAATAAAATGGTAATTAATAATGATAACAAATAAAAATTAAGCTTAAAAATATTGACAAAAGGAAACAGAAATATTTTGATTCATTTTGTGAATCAATTATGTAAAAACAATAAAATTTCGTGTACATAAGCTTTTATATTTTATATAACTATTGAGTGGCTAATGACAGTTTTCATGGATCTGGATGGACAGTAGGTAGTTAAATAAGTGATATTTGAAAGTGGAAAGGGTGTTTGAATGGCGAATGGTGTAAGGGATGGAGTTCCATAAGGACGAGGATCGGATTAGGAATGAACTGTCGAAAGCTGCGGAGCAATGAGCAGGACTGTACAAATCTGATGGGCGGGAACGGGTTTGGCTGGTAAGAACGGAGGATTTGAGCTGAAGGAATTGAGAAATGTAAAGTTGACGTTGGAATTTCACTGTTTGGTAGAGAAAGGATGCCAGAAAATACTGGCGACGCTAGGAAGAAAAGAGCCACTTCAACTCCGCGTAAAATTGTGAAACATGGGCGTTCCTGGGGATCCCGAAGATAAAACGAATGCAGCAGTTAAACAGTCTTTTGAGTGTGGCCTCGAGATCTCCAGAAGCACCCCCATACACAGCACAGAAGTAGTCGAAGTGGGGGAAGATAAGGGAAGTTACTAGTAATTTGCGGGTTTCGAAAGGAAGAAGATGACGAACGTAATTGAGACGTTTTAGGATTGGGATGGTGCGACGGGAAATTTCGGATACGGATATTTCCAGGATAGGGTTTGGTCGAAAATGACTCCGAGATTTTTGGCTGAGGGGTAGAATTTGATAGGATGATCACTGCTCAGGAAAATGGTGGGAATAGGAGGTATGGTTTTCAGGAGGTAACTCGAACCTATTACAAGCGCTTGAGATATATATATTGAATATTGACATTTAAGAGTTAATGCTTAGTATAGCTCTTCATGAAAAAATAAGTGTACAGACATGTATAGATAAAAAGATAATGTTGAAAAGAAAAATAAACCATAAAATTATTAACATTAATATATATGTAGATGTGTGTGTGTGTGTGTGTGTATATATATTTTAATTGAAATATATATATATATATATATATATATATATATATATATATATATATATATATATATATAATTTCAATTAAAAAATTAGGTAAAATACACATAATGAAGCTAGTCACATAATAGCCTGAAAAAATCGGGAAACTCCGAAGGAAGCTTGTTGTCCTGAAATGGTTCGAAAACTAAATATTTCGTTAACTTGTTCTTAATAAATATAAATAAAAAGAAAGGTAAAGTTGTAAACTATGTTACTATAATAAAGGTATGTATGTGCTCCTACCTACATAATGCGACCGGTCGGATCTTATCGGAACCTATTAAATGATATGCAAGATGCATAGTTTTGAAGAATCATAGTTAATACTTCCCCGTTGGAGGGACATGGGAAGCTAATTCAACCAACATCGACCTTTGATCCTTTTGTTAATTGGTTTTGAGAAGACCATTTGTTTTTCTAGGCCCTCCGTTAGATGGCCTATTCCCGTGCCAATCATTTATAATAAAGTCTGAATATTTAAATAGCTATTACTGGATTTACAATTATCTTTCGGTATGTCTATTATTTTAATTGACATTCCTATGACTGTGTTTATCTATCTCTATTAAGAATTTTATAATTAGTCTATATGTTTTACTTGCATACACTCAGCTTGACATTTGCCGTTCTTGAAGTTTTAGAATCTGAAAAATAGAGGTTTTAAAGCAAAAAAACAATCTGTCGTTCGTGGTTTTATTTATTTTTAAGTAGTCAACCAAATCCTAAAATATTCGTTGATATCTTATGTAATTTCAAAAATAAAATTTTTCACGTTTTATTCTCTTTTTTTTTAGAAACTGCTTTTGTTGATTTATATTACAATATCTCTCACTCTTCGGCAATAAGTAATATGGGTGGTAATGGATCAACTAATACAGTATATATAATAAAAATATGTTAATGATCCCTAAATATAAAATAATTAATATAAGATAATAAAACATTTTAAAATAATTATAATGAAAATTAAATAAAATAAAAAAAAATTAAGACACGTTCATAATTGAAAATTAAAATTTTGAAACTGATAGGTTACAAATTCATCAATGCGATTGTAATAATTATACTAAAAATAGTTATTTTTAATTATTTTTTAAAATACCAATACCAAACCTATATATACAATTTTTCAAACATTTACACTTGCACTAAAATATTTTGGGCTCAGTACATTATTGTACGGAGAATTATGAAAAAAATTGTTTAAAATGTGTTTAATGGTATTGAAAAAAATATGTTACATTAATAGATAATAAAAAAAGTAATTATAAACAAAATAAATTTTATTTTTATTTTAGACAGCTAGTCTTGCCAGTTTTTTTAAAAATTTTTGTTCTTTTGTTATTCTAATCAAATGTGGATATTAATTATGCTACAAATGACAAGTAAAATTCACAAATAATTTAAAAGCGAATTTCTATTCAGACTTTTAATTTCTCAAAAATCATCTCAAAAGCTATTTTCTAGTAACTTAAGTATATGTTTCATTGAATTTTCAGGAAGTCATTCTCTATAAAATAATTAAGTACCATAATTACCAGAAGTAAACATAATATTTTAATTAAATTGGAAATTTCATATTTCTACTTATGTCTTTATACCTTAAGGTTTATAAACTTTTTCATTAAAATTCAACTTTTTTTTTTTTTTTAAATTGAACGTTGATTTTCAGGAACAATATTAATTTAAGAAACATCATACAAATGACTCATTGTAGTATATACTAAGTTCATCTTACGTAATTTTTTATTGTGTTTTTTACACAGATACTTTTAAGTATTATTAACATATTTTTTTAAACTAATTTTTTGTCTTATTCTTAGTATTTGTTGGCTTCTTAATATCTAAATAAGTAATGTTATCATTTTCATATCTATAACAAATTAGCTTGCAGCTTGTTCCAAATCTCAATTAGTTTGGACTTATTAACATATTATCTTTTCACGCAACACATATATTTGAAATAATTTATATCAAGAAATACTAAGAGAAAGGAGGGGACGAGACGCGAGGCCTGGATTGCTCTGCCTACTTCTCCAGCGTCGAAATCCCCAGGACCTTTCCTCCAGGTCCGATCCAGGGATTTGTCTTGTGATTAAATTAACTTCTTATGACTTTCATTGATTTATTTTTATTTTTGCATTTAGATGACTTTATTTTCTAAATTTAATGAACTATTTTTATGGGTATTTATAGTTAAAGTTCGTCAATATTACGACGATAAATTATTATATATAGAATTTTTCAGTTAATTGTGATTTATAGTTCTTTAGTTTGTTAGATAGTGCACCTGAAAATTCGAAATATAAATGTACAGACATATTGAATATAAATGAGTAATCGACTTGTACTAGGAACTTCGGTGAAGTTGTCCATTTTAAAAGGCTTACAATAACAATTATATTATTAATTTTATGGAACCTTGTTATTGATAAAATAGTTCTATTGCTATAAAACATTAATTATTAATTACTCTGTCATTTGCTTCTACAGAGCTTAAAATTTTGTTTATTAAGACCTGTATTAATTTTTTTTTTTTAAATATTTAAATTAAAAATTTTTATATTACTAATAATGAATTGCATTCATCTATGAATGTGCTTTATGAAAGAAATGTTTTTTGACCATTAACTCTAAACCTTATTAACCAAGATCTTCCTTCCTTTACCTTTTAACAAAAAAAAATTTCCTTTAATAAATACAAAATCTTATAAAATAGCAACGTATGCTGGCTTATATTTATTATCAGTAAATATATAACCATTGAAACTTAATTACCTTTTAAGTGTAGTTATAATATATATTTCTATATATTTTTTTACATCACAGCCCTTTTAAAAACTTAATATTCATCTTAATATTCTTAACCCTCACTTTAATAGCTTACAAAAAAAAAATTTGTTTTCTTGTAAACAATTTGCAGATTGCAATCTATTTGTGCTTATTTAAGATATGTTTTCAAAAATTTTCCTTCAGGAAGGAATTCAAACTTTAATTATGACCAAATATACCTACTTAATCAAGATTATTTGATAAATACCTTACATGGCCTTTTTTTGTGGATTATCGGAAATATTTTGTTTTCGGGGTCCATGTTGTTGGACTCTTCATAGTCAACATGGTGTTCCACTTACCTTGGTATGTTCTTTCCGTAGTGAAAATGTGATGAAAACGCTCCACATGCTGGTCACTGAAAGCACCAAAAATCGCTGGGAAGAAATGCAGGTAGGAGTTCAGAAAAATTCCAAGGACAAAGTGTGCTCCATGGACTTGTATTATTCCACCAGATCACTCATTATATTACTGCAGTTTTCTGCTTTACGATTTTCAAGGAAAGAAAAGGAGTCATTTTTAAAGAACAGCCAAGCTACTTTTTGCAATGGATTTAAATGATCCTGAAATTGTCTGTCCTTTAAAAATATCAGTATCGCATCAATAATTTTTGGAAAATCCTATTTCACAGGAATCAGAATTGTTATCAATTGCTTTTAAGAATTGACCAAATAGCTTAATTTGCAGTCGAGTTAGATATAATTTCTAAGGGTTTACTAAAGGTACATTTGACAAATTTTTTATTCCATGGAATAGATATTCACGTTTATGTCATTCATAAAAACCAGTAAAATTAAGAACTAAAAAAAAACCTAAGTCACAAAAAAAACCAATCCTGATGAAAACATTCTGACTAAATATTCTAATTCAGAATGTGAAATAATATTTGAAAATTTTGAATTTGAAGTAAGTAAATTGAAAATTAGATTACGAAATTTTCACTTGCATTATCAATTTGGCAAACTTCTTCCCAAAGGATAAAATATGATAATTGCTAAATAATTATAATCAATACCTTTTTTCAACCTATACGTTATGGCTCGTTTCTGTTGATAAACAAGAATTGTGGATTGATGTTGTACTAATGCAATCTTTTTTATTACTTAATAATAAAAGTAACATAGATTTGTTAGTTTATTTACCACACCGCATTCCTAACCGATATTTTAGAGTGCCTTTCCTAATTTCATGTTGTTCCAAAGCAGACAGAGCGTGTTTCATTAACGTGACTTGCAGTTAATTGTATCCCAAACTAATGCGGTAATTAGTGCTATCAGTATCATCTTCTTCCCTTGTAATTGAAGATTAGTCGGCTTGTAGTCAGTTGAGGTTAGTTATGAAATTAACGCCTGTGGCATTTAAGCATCACTCCGTTAATTATGGTCATGCGAAACCCTGAAACACTCATCTGTTAGCGAGACCATTTTTTTTAATTTGGGCTATTGGATTTTATATTTATGTATATATACTAGGATCCCCCCTCGCGGCTTCCCCTGCTCTCATAAGTACAGAACATAAATAATTTTAACTTACAATTGATGTTTTACTAGTCTATCGATAAAAATCATGTATTGGAGCTTGCAATTAAACATCATTTCTTCAATGATATTTCCACGCAAATCATTTTTAACTTGGTGCCATTGTACAGATTAAGTGGTTGAAGTTCAAGTTAAAACATAATTGGGCACTAAGTTTTTAATTTTAATGTATGAGTTGGTAATCCAGATTGACAGGGACTATTAAGACATTTTCGGATAATGGACTGCATTATCAGTGCTTACAAAAGGCCCATGAATCATGTTTTTGTACGCAATATCAAAAAGCAAAGGATCGACCTTTGATTTGGAAATGATTTGTATTCGACAGAAATAATTTTATTGGTTTCATCTGGTTGGACATTAATTTCTAATAATAAAAGTATAAGGCATTGCTGCAAACCTCGTTTCAGCCATTCAACATTGTACATTTAAATTTTTATTATTGCTAAACCTTCCTGGAACTACAAAAATTATGAACATAGTTAATATTCGGCACGGATGGGTGTAGTAGTTTTACCATTTTAAATTCTAATCACGGAAAGGCTCTAACCACTATCAATCGATTTTTATATTCCATTGGGATCCACGTATCATACCACGTATTTAAAATTATTTAATTGAATATAAGGCAATTTTATTATCAATTTCAAGCTCTATATAACTCCATACCTTTGTATCCTATCATGCAGAATAGTGCTTGCCACCTATCGGTCAATTTTCAAACACATTATATAACTTTTTTTTAAATAACAAATTAACTGAAAATCAATATATTTTATTATTTATAAACCTTCCTAGAACTGTAAGGATGGGGTGGTTAATATTGGATACTGATTGGTTCAGTAGTCTTCGTTGTTAGTGATCACAATCGAAAAATGGATAATCCTTTATATAATAGTTTCATATAATAGTATATATATATATATATATATATATATATATATATATATATATATATATATATATATATATATATATATACTAGCTGAAAGTGCCATGCTCCGCTACGGTTTAATATCATTAGGATTTAGAACAACTTAAATTAGTAAAAGTTAAGCTTAACGTTGATAATTATTATTACTTAAATAATCCTAAAGAATTACATTCTTGGAATAATTTCAATAAGTAAATTTGACAATTTGCAAAAGTTAATTTTATATTATTTTGATAGTCCTTCAGTGAAGCTTTGAGGCAGGACTACCATCTTACCAAGATCTGATACCTGACTTTTCTTATGGCATACTTTAAGTGAATATAGTCTTAACTTTTTTGAAATACAACTTGGGCCTGGTTGAGAAAAGCCGATTTGTAAAGGGCCAATTATAGTTCAGAACAATTATCTTGCGACTGGAAAGCTGAAGGAAGAGTAGTTGGGGTGAAGCAAGGTTGGTTGGTTGCTCGTAAGGAATATGAACTTCGAACTGGCCTTACATGTCATCATCAGAGAACATAAGTCTTTTAATAGCTTCTCGTCCCGAAACAACTCAAACTTGTAAGGGTACACCTCTGCAGACACCATGAGTTCACAGAAAGTACCATACAATAGGATTTCGACATCGATCGTATTTTTGTTTGTTTACAACTATAAGGAACTTAATTTGTGGTCAAAGTGTGCGACTTAAGCATCTAACCTATTTTTTAACTTAGCTTATCTCCAAATACCATATGACTATTAATCTATAATTATTATTCACCCAATAAAAATTGTAATCGCATTTTTCGCGAATTAGCCGCGATCAAAGCCGATTTTTTAAAATTCCTTTCTTAGCGAGCACCTAGGGCCCCAGAGGAAGCTACATATCGAATTTCATTCCAATCCGTTCGGTGGGTTCTGAGATTTCGTGTTAAATGTGTGAGTGATATTTGACAAATATATAGTAGATTAAACTGAGTACAAAGAAAATGGAACTGACCTAGTATTCTTTGAGGACACTATCTTAAATATAGTTTTCCAGTCACTAGATTTATCCCATGACTAACCTATTTTTGTGGAGTCCAGTGGACACAATAAGCGTCTTCTAAACTGCGGTTTCCGTTCTATTTTTTTCTTCCTAAATGTTAAATTATCTCTGAATCCGAAATCGATGAAGCGAATATACATCGATAGGTTTCAATTAAATGTTTAAAACTTTCTTTTAGCCGTTCATTGAAATTTACAACTACAAAAAAAAAATAAATAAAATTAATAAGTTCGTTTAGGTAATAATTACGAAAGATTTCATTTAATACTTTTTTTTTTTTTAATTATTCTATTTTGGCTATATTTTAATTACATTATAAAATACACAACAACCATTCATTTTCAATTTAAATCGAATTTAAAAATTAATATTCTATTTTCCTTAATAAAATTTAATAAGCAAAATAAAATCTTATTATTTAATAATGTTCCATTTTTTATTATAATACATTACATGTCGTTATGTGTTTTCGTTTATATTACTAATTATCAGCTAATGATATTTTTTTTGTTTAAATTTTTTTTAAGATGAATGTTTCGTGTAATTGCCTACTTCAGCATTAATATTTATTTACTGAAAGATATATATTTTTTCATTTAAATTCAACAATTCATACTTGATTGAAAAGTATTTTAAATGACATTAAAAATAGTTCATATTTGTAATATGTGCCCTAAAAAATACTGTATGAAATGAATATGAAATTTAAGATTAAATTACTTATTTTTTACTATCTAATAATAAATTAACATTGATGAAACTACTGATTTCTAAATTTGAATAAGACTAGATCACTGTGATTTCAAATATTATAAAATGACTTTTATTTTTGAATATTTTAAATACTACGCAGAAAATATAAAATACATACCGAAATGAATTATTAGAAGCAGCGATTATGTGTGAGAAAATTTAACTCTATTTTATTTTTATGATTGCATGTACATTTTCTGATGTATCTTTTATGATACTATTTCTCAGCTTAATTTTTTTTTTTCTATTTTATTGCCTGATAATAACTACTACAACCGGTTTACTAATTTATTTCTTGAATTATTATTGTTTTTTGTATTAATTTTTTTAGCTTCTCTTTGGATTATTGTTTGAAGTAAAAATTTATTTGAACAATTTATTTGTTACCGGAAAATCACTGGTAACGTAAATAAATGTTTTATTTTGATAGATCTGCTAAGTCAAATAAATTCCGTAAAGTAAATTTAAATTATCAAATTATACTTATTATTATTATTATTATTAATTCAAGTTGATTATTATTTTTTATTTAAAATTTTGTATAAACATTGATCGAAAATAGTATTAAGCTTCGAAAAATAAACTAACAATTAATGTCAATTGAAGCAATACAACTTAGATAGATAGTGGCTGTTATAGACACTAGACAATACCAAATTAACGGCCAATCTAATCATTAAGTCCATTACATAATTGCTGACAATCTGAGTAATGGACTGGCAGGAAGCATCTGGCAAATCATTGTTTAATTAAGCTGCAAAATCTTAACTAAAGCTCCCAAATCTATAAGACCTAATTAAGCATTCAAGTTGATTGGGCTATCTCTGCCCAATTGATTGGTTTCACCTGCAAGAAATACGATAAAAGATATTCATATGCAGCATGGAAAAAATCGTACACAGAAATGAATATTAATAAGAAACCAAACATCTCGGGCAAAAATTTATAAAATAAGAAGCTATAAAATCAGGTCAATTAATACACTATAATCTTCACAAAAGGTATTTATCGATAAATAAACAGATCTTCCTGTTCATACAGTAAAGGTCAAAAGATTTCTTCATTAGGTTCCTACTTACGTGGGGTTATTAGTAATTTAGATTCGCGTTAAATACCTTTATTTTTCCATGTGTAGATAATTATATTATTATTATTATAATAAAATATATATATACGTACTGATTAGTTTTGTAAATTAATTCTTTCCTATTCATTCACAAACTAAAATTGTAAAACTTGCTGTCATGTTGTATCTGGTTTGGGATAAATCAGTAACGTATGGAACATTAAGATCTTTATTGACAAGATTGTTTGTAACATGGTAATGAACATGGAGGTTGATTAGTCAATAATACATATAAATTTATTTATTTATTTTTTTATTGCAGTAGAACCTCACTAATCCGAAACCTAAGAGACTAACGGGTATGGCGGAACTGCCTAAAGGTCGGATTAACTGGAGATTTCAATAAGACATGTTTTTCATAGTTAAAAGCTATGTATTAAAAAATATATTATAACATTTTAAAGAAATAAAGAAAATAGAAATATGATTTAACAGTTATTTATATATAGAAGTATTGGACGTAGTAGCACTATATTTTGCTGGATTTGTATACCTTTTTGTTGCTCTTGTAGGTTTGAATAACTAACTCACATTTAAAATCTTTATAACGAAGTATGATATAAACGTCGTTTTTAGAGGATAGCCGGAAAAAAAATCACAATTTCCTCAAATGGTTTAGAGAATTCCAAAGATTTGAAAGCTAGTATTTTAGTCACCGTCTTTGCTCAAATTGCAGAAACCTCAGTTTAGTTAATTATAATTTTGAATATATAAAGGTTTTCTTTAGAATAAATTGTGCCTCAGATATTTTGGTGAAACGTAGAAAATTTCGAATGTTTTGTCGCTAACAGCGAGCGGTGGCGCTTTAAATTTGGATTTTAGCACACTATTTATACATGTATATATGTATGTATATAAGATATATGAATAAATCAAAACTACCCGACCGACAATTTTACTGGACTGTTGCACATATGGCAGGAGTGTTGGATTACCCGGAGAGTCGGACTAGCGAGGTTTTACTGCATTAAACAAAGTGAATAATATTATTTTAAAGATTAAATATAATTAAATCAATGTTATAATTAGATCAAGATTAAAATAAAATAAAAAATATAATATAAATACTGACAAGGGGACGTTTTGACTTGTAACTCACAGATTTGAATGCCGATTTTCGTGTGGGTAGTAGGGACCTATAATAGTGCAAAACTAGAGTTATAGCCGCCAATGGGCATTAGGAGCCGAGAAAATAAAAATATGATAATCACGTTTTATTTTTTATTCTCAGCTCTCAGTCAAGATAGAGAAATGATTCTTTCACATTAAATTGTAGTTCAGTATACTATATGAAATAAAAATACATTTGTTATGTTCAAGACACGACCCGTCTTTTCGGTGCTCAAATTTTGAAGTTGAGATTTCATCAACAACAACAACAACTTCTATGTTGAACCGATTACAATAGTGATAGTATCACAAGAATTAGCGTACATTCAGCTTTTCATCTATGCATAAATCATTGAATTTACTTCAGATTTTAGTGGGAAAAAACTGATGAGAATAAAAAATTCTAAGGTCAACTATAACTTGAGATATCTCAATAACAAGAAATCCTGCGACCACCAAATTTGAGCAAAACTATGCTGTTTTAGGGCTTATAGATAACCATAAAATTTGGTTTCAATCGGTGGTGAAATATGTGAGATAGCGCAAATTATTTACAGTTTTTTTAGAAATTGACTTCCTTCTTTCTACTCACCTAATATTCTACAGAATTTGAAGGATAAAAAAAATTAATTTTTGATTATGGCGAAATTTGGTTTGTGCATGGTTTTTGAGATGAGGGGTCTGAAAATGATATCATTTTTTAGTTTAATAAATTTTATGGTTATCTAGAAGCCCTAAAACAGCATAGTTCAGCCCAAATCCGGAGGTTGCAGGATTTCTCCTTATTGAGATATCTTTAGCTATAGTTAACTTTGAAATTTTTTATTTACATCAGTTTTTGTCTACTAAACTCTGGAGTAAATGCTATATGGCCAATGTTATATGCATGTATAAAAAGCGGAATGTATGCTGATTCTAGTGATGCTATTACTATTGTAATCGGTTGAATGCAGCAGTTGTTATGGCCGTTAGAAATTGTTGATGAAATCTCAACTTCAAAATTTTAACCTGCTCGAAAGGGGTAAAAAAACAAAAAAAATTATTTTGATGAAATTTCACATATAAGGGTTTTTTGGTGCGTTTAATCGAGATTTGTGGTCAGTTTTTCATGAAAAAAAATTCCACAGATTTACGGCGTATTTCATTGGAATTTTGTCATTTTTTTTCGAGTTTTTGAGCACCCTAAAGCCGGGTTGTGTCTAAATAGTATACTAAACTACAATTTAATGTGAAAGAATCATTTTTCTATCCTGACTAAGAACTCAGAAAAAAAATAAAACGTGATTATCACATTTTATTTTTTTTGTCGGCTCCCAATGCTCATTGGCGGCTATAACTCTAGTTTTGCACTATTACAGGTCCCTACTACCTACGCAAAAATCGGCATTCAAATCTGTGTTACAATTCAAATCGTACCCTTGTGAATAGATTTACTTGGGTTTTAGTGATTTTTTTTTTTTTGAATAAACATACGAAACTTTATTGTTTTAACAACCAGATATGAGAGCCTTACTCTGTATAACCGAGATTTTGGGTTAGATCTTGCAGTATTCTCAACCTTATAATATCTGTTAGAATGGAGACTTAGACCACTAAGGAATGGTAGATATTTATAAGATGGTAGAGACGAGCGAGCGCTAGTGTCTATCCCGAAAACATGGGCCGGTTCCTAACGGTCCCACGCCCCCACGCTGTCTTATTAACCCGTCACTACACATGACCCTCTTACCTATGCAAAATACCTCACGGCCGGTAAGGCACCCAGAAATAAAACTATCAATAACTAAAAAAAATATAAGTATAGCTATATAGCTATATAGCTAGATACGATTTAAAGTTCAATATCATTTGGCGATAGAGCAGTAATAGATCTTTGGGTGTATAGAAAAAATAGCTTGATTAATGAAAGGTACATAACGCTAAAATAAAGAAATCAATGGTATGCATAAAATAGATTTTTTGTAATATTCCAGAAATAAATCAAATATGTACTCAAATAAGGATCAAAATAAAATTTTTAAAAAATCTCGATTTTTACTAATAAAGCTTAAACACAATGGTACACACTTAAACATTTACACTAGTTAGTGAAATACACAATAATGTTTTTTATTCTCTTGAAACCTATACAGATCTACAATTTGTGTAAGTTCCATATTTTTATGTCCCCATCAGTACTATTCAAAGAATGTACGATTTAAAAAAAAAAATATATATATAACTTTTTGAAAATTTATAAAATATTGATGGTTTTCATAATACTGTTAATTTTATTTGTAGCAATACTACCAATATACATTAACAAATAAAAAAGTATATCAGATTGCAATTGACTCTTTATAGGCTTGAAAAAAAAACTAGAGTTAAAAAAAAAAAAATGATTTTTTTAAGAGTTGATATACAGCCTGAAAATTGTTATAATTTTTAAAAATGATGATTTTCGACACCCCATGTTCCTTATCCTTCTGCTGTAGATAAGATAAATTACAAATACCTAATAAGCTAGTAGTATAAGATATAACGATAAAATTAAGTTAAGAATATAAGATGAATACAAACAGTAAAAAGAAATGTATAATGAAATACAGTTATGTAAAGCAAACATAACGCTTTGTTAATAAAAATATATTTCTTCATAACCAAAAAATAGATCACGCATCTGTCTATCTATAATCTTCTGGTTTTCCAATTTTCCTTTTTGGATTAAAAGGATCAAATTACTTTAACTAAATTAACAATCAATGATTATTTGGAATAAACAAAGTTAAGAGAATCTAGAAATTTCAAGCGTGACTTTTTTCATTCAAACCAATATAGCTTCAGAACTGTTGATCTAAGCGAAAAATGTTGTATTACAAAAATATTCTTCGTTAAATTTCTGATAAAGAAACTATCAGCTAATTTTACTCCGAGCACCTCCAACAGGCTATAGCGTGTACGAAACTCCCAACTCTTAAAAAACGTGTATGTAGGCAAAACTTGACTTTTTTCTTTCTTAACAAAGTAACCTTTAAACTGTGGGTCCTCGCGACAAATGTTATGTTGTAAAAAAATGTTCTCTGTTTAATTTTAGATAAGGAAACTGTCGGCCAATTTTCGATATGAGCACCATCAACGGGACTAGAACCTGAATATGAAAAAAAACGTTACACGAAAAAATCATAGACTCCTAGCAAAAAGATATAAACATGTCAAAATTGTAATGTAATAATAATCTGGAGATAAGCAAAACTCTAGCGGACGTCATCAGTTAATGATTTATTTTTATTGGAAATCACAACCACATTTTTTAGTGTGTAATATTTCTTTTTAAGACTAATATATGTATGCATTTAACAATTATTATTATTGAATTTTATTTAATGTTTATTATTTCACAATACTAATAGCGTGAGTCAGAAAAAATGACCGTTTTATGGGTAAAAATCAAAATTAATTTTTCTTCTACTTACAAGGTTTTTAATAATCAAAATATAGAACATTGTGCTATATGGTTTGACGCCATCTGAAGCCAGCTGTAGAATTCCTTGATGGTACCACTCTTTGAGTTTTGAATCGAAGAACTCACGAACCCCATTTTCAACTTCATTTAAGTTGTTGAATGTTTTTCCACGAAGGAAATGAGCCATTGATCTGAACAGGTGGTAGTCTGATGGTGCTAGGTCTGAACTATTTGTCGGGTGAGGGAGAAGCTCGATTCCATCCAAATTAGCTAGTTTTTCTTTATTAAGGCGAGAGGCGTGGGGTCTGGCATTATCTTTTTGGAACAAAACTCGCTTCCTGTTGACCAAACCTGGATACCGCTGAACTAAAACATCTTACATTCTCTGCAGTTGTTCTGAATAGAGCTCTGATGCGCAGAGTGCTCTGGTTGACTACTGAAACACACCCTGATCCTGATCTCCTTCCAAGGCTCAAATCACCTTCATTGAATTTTTGGAACCATATTCTTACCGTTCTTTCATTCAAAGAGTCTTCATCCTCAAATTCAACCACTAAACGAGTGGCTTTAGCTGCTGACAACTTCTGTTTCCAATAATGAAGCAAAATTACGAGAATTTCGTAATTTACTGTCATTGTCAACAAAGGAAAGCTAAAGAAGTACTGAGCCCGGATAGAGGGCATGCTGTTTACCAAATGATTTAGACGGGATCAAACATGAACTTCTTATCACAATTCTTAGCTCCCGAATGTATATAAGAGAGAAATTACGATAAGAAGTTCATACACAAAGAAAACAGTTATTTTTTTCTGACTCATCCCATTATAATAGAGTGCTATAAGAGAACTTGGGAATGATGATTTCATTGCGACTTCTAATGAAATTGTGTTACTTGAAAACTAGATTCGAATATTAAATGAATATCATTCATAAATATTTAATTTTTAATTTTTTAATTAAATATTTATTAATCATTAAGAATAATGAAATTGTTCAAAACCAATCCAGATTCTTTTATAAATGACTAGATAAATCTTTCCTAAAGTCCCAGTTTAAATTTGGTTCCAACAGGAACGGAAAAAAAACAATTAGTCATAGACTCTTTCTACTTCCTCTTCCTCTACTGATATCTTTTTGAATTCCGTTTAGCTTCCGCAGGTGATTACCAGTATATTGGATTTCTTGATTTACATTTTTGAAAACTTTAGCATATATAATCTATGTAACAAATTGCTGGAGGTTTGAAAATTTTATATATTTAGAACTAATGATGACTGTTTAACATTCGAGGCTTTTTTTCAAATAAAATAATCCCAATAACTAACTATTTCAACTAATTCAACCGGTAACTAATTCATCAGTCCTATTGTATTGATGCTTTAATACTATAAGATGAAATGTCACTGATATTCAACTGGATAAATCATGATCATACAATTTCATTAAGGTTTGTTATGAATATTATGAAAGTTTTAAAAACTCTAAATTTTTTATAAATCGGTACTGAAAACTGTGCCTACTAAAAATATTCATACCTTTGTGATGTCCTCTCATCGCATTATCTGACAGTTACTACTTTACACCCTCTGATAGTTCAAATAATAAACACAGAATAAAATAAAAAAAGTATTCCATCCCTTGTTTGATGATACATCTCGTCGAATATTTCTGAATATATATTGCCCCTTAATCTAAGGTTTTTTATAACTCTTTATCGGCTGAGATAGTGAGGGCCTATTTTCACTCATTAAGTTAAAATGCAGTTAATGGACCTCTTAGGGGGCCGCTGTTGGGGAATATATTTATTTGAATTATTGAGCCATGTTGGAAGACACCTATCACCTGCTCTATACGCTACATGCCCTGCTAATTTAGGCTCTCTAGTTATTCATCTCTATCTGATATTATTCATGACTTGACCAAGTGTCCCTCTGCCCATTTATATTTATTCAATAAAATATTTATGAGCAATAAAAAGGTTCACAAGGGACACTTATATCTTCCATGATGACGTAGCCTCGATAATAAGCTTCCAGGTGTTCTTCATGCAATTAGTATTGAAGAATTAATTGCAACTTCTATTGGCTTTATTATTATTAGAATACTAGTTGCGAATGCTAAATATACATCTTCAGTTCTAGAACATTCTAAAACACATCAGTAATATGTTATGTTGCATGGATTATATATATTAAAGTTTTCAAAAATGTAAGACAAAAAATCAAACATTCGTACTCACCTGGAGAGATCTAACAGATATCTGAAATATATACATCGTGGAAAGGGAAGGGGGCAGGAAGGTTAAATTTTTGGGGTTTACTATGGGATTTCCCTTATGACTCAGGGTTTTTCCGTTCCTATTGGAAACAAATTTAAAATGTTCCACTAATCCCTGTTGAACAGATACGCTACCTAGGACTCCACTTGGACAAACGACTAGTTTGGTATCCACATACAAGACTAAAACGACAAGAAACTGCCCGTCGTTTCAGACTACTTCAACATTTACTAGACAAACGTTCAAAGCTCTCAATTAATTACAAAAGTCTCATATAAATGACTGTAATTAGACCTATTTGGACGTACGGAGTTGGGCTTTGTGGCTCTACTTAACCATCCAATTCATCTCGTATTCAATCCTTACAATCCAAAATACTTCGAAAAATCCTAAACGCTCCTTACTTTGTGACCAATAAACTTATCCATAAAGATGTTAATGTTCCATATGTTGCTGATTTAGCCCACACCAGATACCTTTTCATAGTAAGCTCCACAATCACTCAAATCCGTTAGTTTCTCAACTTGCTTCCCACTCCATTCCTGATAATCCTCCGAGGCGTCTGAAACGAAGATGGCCTAGAGACCTTCTAGTGTGAAGTTTTAATAAAGTGCTACTGATAAGTAGTTCTTTTCAAGTTTTAACATGTTATTGTAATCGTTGTCAAGACATTTACTTGATGTATATATTCTGTACAGTTGTAAATTTAAATAAATGTATATATATATATATATATATATATATATATATATATATATATATATATATATATATATATATATATAAATAAAAAATGGGGCAATCGAAAAATCCTATAGTAAACCCCAAAAATTTAACCTATCTGCCTCCTTCTCCTTTCCACGATTAATATATTTCAGATATCCGTTAGACTCCTCAGGTGAGTACCAATGTTTGATTTCTTGTCTTACATTTTTGGAAACTTTAGTAGATATAATCCATGTAACATAGTAATGATGTGTTGAAAATTCTGTATGCTTTAGAACTGAAGATTAATGTTTAGCATTCGAAACTAGTATTCTAATTAAATAATCCCAATAGAAGTGGCAATTAATTCATCAATCCTAATTGTATTGATCCTTCTATACCATCATGCGTACCTCAAGTGGTTCTTTTCATATATAGGCCTCATTTTCTTCATTCTCATGTTTTGTCTTTCGCATTCCTTGTTATGGTTCTGAGAAGTAGTTTCCTGGGAATAGTTCATGAAACCGTATAATACGGGAAGAATATTAGAGAAAAGAAAATTACTCTAAAGAGATGAGGGAAAACCGTAAAATAGGCAGTGGAGAAGAGGGCTGAAGTAAAAAAAAAAAAAATATAGAGAGCGTCACTAATTCGAGGCGGGTCGAGAAGCAAGGACCAGAAGGAAAGTCGAATTATTATATCCGATGCCTTTTGAGTCTCTGTTCCTTGCTTTATATTTTATATATAATGGCTGAGGAGGGTTTTTGGGTTTTTCGATACCAACAGAAACCGTTCTTTCACTCAAATCTGAACCTTTTTACGGTGTTGTATTTAAACCCTTGTTGTCAAACCTTCCTATGTAATTTTCGTCAAAAGCAGTTGAAATTGAGTAATTCGAATTTCTTTTCATTTGGTTGTTTTACTGCTTTACGGGTGGATCAATAATTACTTAGTAAAGTGAGTTTTTCTTTTTAATTATTATCCCTACGTGGGAGTGGTTGATTTGATTATACTTTATAATTTTTAAATAATTTATTTTCACGTATTTTTAAATGTACTCATCACTCCCTTTTTTTACTCAAGTAATCATTAAATCCTCATAATTTAATTTTTGATCTCTTTCATTTTATTTCAAGGGTTACATACTTTTGAATTTTTTGGTTCAATGATATCTTAGTTTATGACTGGAAAGTTCTCATCCGAAGATTTACAGAGCTTAATAAACGGAGTTCGCGAAGAATGAGTGTAGGTGCATCGGAAGACTTGAATGGACCCATATTGTACATCAAAAAAATTAAAATACGAGTATGTATAACAGAAGTGATGTGCCGGTACTAAAAATTTTCGATTATCAGAACACCGGTAAAGGCTCTAAATAACCGATTCTCGATTCTCAGTATCTTCGGTTAAAAATAAAATGATGTAATTATAGTATATTTTATAAGTTTACATTTTTTTTTTTTTTCAATCCTACTCTGATAACTATCAAGCCCTGTGATTTGACCCGAGGTAAGGCGAACCCTTCGAGTGGTGGGCGACTAGCTGCCGCGGTGCCCCCATTCTGCACTTTCCCTCACTCTCTTCCCACATATGTCTACTGCAAAGGACAGTTCCACTTATAAGATTATTACACTTAATCACTGGCTACTTTCTACTTATACTAACTTAACTAAGTTCCCGGTTTGGAACCGGTGGTTTGACATTTGAATCCATTCGTTCCACATATCCGTGGGACTTTCAAGTTGGGTAAAGACCTGACCGTTTGATTTTATAAATGGTATCGACCGTTATAATTGAGAACTGGATTGGGTATTTTAATGCCGGGCGTCGGATGCTGCCAGGAAGTCGAGGGCTCAAGTAGCTGTCCAAGTATATTAATTGTATAAATTATCCTGAATACAAAATAGCTACCCACTTGACCGTTTCTCTAAATTGGAACTTATATCTTATGTTGTTGTCATATTAAGTGGTATTACCATTGAAATGCATCTTGTTATGGCATCTATTTATCCTAAAAGTCTCAGCTTAACTTAAAGTTTTTGTTTGAGTACAAAAATGGTTCGATACTCGATACTGTTAAGAGTAACAATAATCGATTTTTAATTTTCTTTATCGATACCTCGGTTTAAAAATTAATTACCACTGCGAAGCATGATCATGAACCGAAAATGAGAGCAAACCAGTATTGAAAAAACTAAATAAATTAGATGCCTGCAGATATGATTAATTATCTTCAAAAGATTACGACGTTCGTAGTTGATCTTTGGGGCTCCTAAAAATCACCCAGTTCTCACATCACTTACAGTCCAAAATCATTCAAAAAATCCTAAATCCTACTACATACTTGGCACCAAAGAATTTACCCATAAAGATCTTTATGTTCCATACATTGCATATTTGGCTTAAACCAGATATCTATCCTTTCATAGTAAACTCCATAACCACCAAAATCTACTAGTCTCCCAACTTGCTTCACACTGCGTTCCCCAATCCTGGTATCTGAAAAAACGATAGCCAAGAGAACTTCTAGTTTACAACTATTGAATTTATACTAGTGAGTAGTTCTTTACATGTCATTGTAATCAATGTCCTCAAATTTACTTGTTGAATATAGTGTATACAGTTGTAAATATCAATAAATTGTTTTTAAAAAAACCTTTAACAGAAATAGAGATAATTAACCACCTGCCATTTTTAAAAATTTCAAAAGTAGCTAAATATCGGGTATTTTTTTGCAAGCATTATTTTTATCATAAATAAGAAAACCATAGTTTGCAGGATTTAGATCAAAACTGAACACATTGCACAAATTCTTTGAAGTTTAAATAATTCAGTAATTATTTTATTATTATCTTTGTTATTTAGTTTAGCATTTTGTATTAAGTACAAATACAAATAAGTAGTTGTATTTTGTATTTTCGTATTGATCAAGTTATTCTTGATTATTAGAGTTATTCAATTAAAATAGTC
Source organism: Euschistus heros (assembly GCA_003667255.2). Classification (NCBI taxonomy): domain Eukaryota; kingdom Metazoa; phylum Arthropoda; class Insecta; order Hemiptera; family Pentatomidae; genus Euschistus; species Euschistus heros. The sequence continues at coordinate 767,025 of RCWM02000087.1, forward strand.
CCTGCATGATAACCTCAATAAATACCCTCGGCCACTTTAACTGATAATAGTTATAAGGTAATTACAAATGTTGATATCTATTATTATTATTTTTATTATAATCGCAATACATTTTATTTTTATTTTTCTGTTTTTCAATCAACATTTTAATTAATATGAAGTAGGAATACTTGTGATGTATGCAGGTTTTTTTTTAACCTTAGTAACGTAATTAAATTCTAATCCGCAGATATGTAAAGTAAAATGGTTCTAGTAATGCATAGTAATGAATATTGTATAAGGAATTGACCTATTTGCTTGAAGAATAAATTATTACTTGAATTAATTATTATCATAATGTTGCGGTAATTTCAAACGTTGTCCTACAACTCAAAAAATTTATGAGATTCAATGAAATGATTATATGAAGATTTTAATTGGGGAAAACCAAATAAAATAAATTAATTAATATATTTTTATAATTTAATGCAATGTGTGAATAGTATTTTATTCATTAATTTATTTATTTCATTGTAAATACGTTGATTAGCACGGTGGTGATTAACGAATTTTATGTCGTAGAATTTTAAAATGCACAGAACATTCTGACAAATTTTCAGTTTGACTACCGTTAAAACCATTCTACCACTCAACAATATTTTTAGACTGTCGGCTGCATTTCCGAAGCTCATGAAAACAGGAAATATTGCTAAGATTCAGATGAATAAAACTCTTTTGAAAAAAATTTGCACGATGGTTTATTACTAAAATTAAAACTAATCCTACTTTCCAGATAGGTTTTTTAAAGGTTAAATAGGAAGATCGTATTATAAACTAAAATCAGTTTATTCTCTGTTATTCATTCTATTTCTCCTTCGATATTCTAAAACACCCTCAAAACTCCTATCTTTTTATAACTAACAATCTTTGCAGATGATTTTTGTGTAGTTTTTCTCTCATTAGTTTTATACTAATTAAACATTAATAAGAAATAAAAGTTTGGTTTAATAACTTAAAAATTTAATTAAAATTTTCCCAGACACTCCAATCCCATATCACAAACCTTCAAGAATGGTGTCGAAAATGGAGGATCAAAATAAAAAATAAATCCCATCAAATCACCTTTATTTACCCTTCGCCGTAAACCTACGACTTCCTGTCCTACAGTATCCTTTAATGATTTCCCACTAGTCCCCGTTGAACAGATCCGCTACCTAGGACTCCACTTGGACAAACGTCTTACTTGGAATCCACATACAAGACTAAAACGACAAGAAACTGCCCGTCGTTTTCGACTACTTCAACATTTACTTGACAACCGTTCAAACCTTCCAATCAATTACAAAAGACTCATATACATAACAGTAATTAGATAAATTTGGACTTACGGAGTTGAGCTTTGGGGCTCCACTAAACCATCCAATTCATCTCGTATCCAATCATTGCAATCCAAAATCTTAGAAAAATCTTAAATGATCCTTACTTCGTCACAAACAAACTTTTCTACAAAGATCTTAATATACCTTACGTTTCTGACATAGCTCATACCATATCTATCCTTTCATAGCAAACTCCACAACCATTCAAATCCATTAGTATCACAAATTGCTTCCCGTTACATTCCAGATAACCCTCTAAGGCGCCTGAAAAGAAGATGGCCTCGAGACCTAATATAGTACCTAATTATATAGAACCTGTAGAAGTGCGACCAATGGGTAGTGGCTTTAAAAACAAGTGACGTGTCATTTTTATTATTATCATCATATTTACTTGATGTATTGTATGTTCATATTGTAAATACAGTTGTAAATTTCAATAAATAAATAAAAAAAAAAATTAAAATTTTAATTATCCCTTAAAATTTCTAACTTTTTTTCTCTAAAATATTAATAATTATGTTAATATAAATTTACGATAAATATTGGATAATAGCTAATGCACCATATTAGTAATAAGTCATTATGCCTATATAGTGGTATGTCCTGGCAGGTTTCAGTACGTGCACGTTTTTTTTTTTTTTTTTTTGGTAGGATTTTTTGACTATTGGCAAATCTGGAAGTGTAGGTACTCGATCAACTAGTCTATATGAAGAAAAAGAACTGTTATTTTAATAAATATTATTTTCTGTATTTCTTATTCTTATTCCGACATCTAAGCCATAAACATGATGATATAATAAAAGAAAAAAATACACAAAATCTTTGAGAATTTAAAATGGAAATTTATTTAAATTATTGAAGTTTTATTTTTTATTAAATCCATATTGTATATTTAATATATATATTCAAACAGTTAGATCTTTTTTAAAAATATTTGTGATATAAGTTGATCATCGAGTTATTTCTACGTCTGAAAATATTTCATTTCTTTTATAATTTAAAAATTGTAATTAATATTAACAATAATTTAAGAAGAGAAAGATGTATAAATAGATTTCTTTAAATTATTTTTAATTGACTTTTAAGATGTTTTATTTGATATAGAAGTAATTATTATTGTTATAATTAGTTTTTTTTTTATTTATTATTATTTACTGTTTATCGACATTGATGATGGAGGTAGGAAAGGTGCTGCCGGTAGCCGAAGCAAACAGTGACCACGGGTGAAGTGCGCGAGGGTGGGGGTAGTTTTCCGGAGGTTTCCACGCATCAGAGCTGCGCTAACAGGTTTTCCTTTTCAATATTCACCAGAGCCGCCTATTTCATTGTTTACTTGTTGCCCCCGACGAGGGAGTCAACTCCCCTTCCGTGCTTCGGTCAACTGGGAGAAAATTGGAAATCCAAAATTTACGGTCCTTCTGAGTGAGGTCCAAACATTGGCCGGTGCGGTGCCATTCTATAAACACAACTTAGTATAATTGATGTTATTCAACTTAATTGGCTACCACTAGTACCTTTTGTTATATTGTTTACTGGCTCCCCTTTGTGCACCCTGCTACCTATACATTTCAGAGGAGCTTTTGCGTTCGACTTATTTCATACCGAACCGCCCGTTTGAGCGAACCGATACGGCAATGTTGCTGCCCCTCTCAACTCCTGTATTCACAACTGAAAACAGTATTCACCTATTACACTCATTAGTAACGAAGTTAGTTGAGTTTTTATTCTAAATCGTTAGAGTTGTTCATAAAAATTATATTCTTATATTTGGAAAAAAAAAAAAAAAAAAAAAAAAAAAAAAAAAAACAGTATGAAAAATGACACAAAGAATGAGTTTGACATTGGTGATTACTAAACAAGTAAAGGGGCTTAGAATGGAACTTTAGGAGACCCAAAAACTCTTTAAAAAAATTGTTATTAATAATCATTTCGTGGGATAAATACCTATTTTAATTGACTATTGTATTTTCCTAAGGTAGATACAGATATGTCGATACACACTATATCGGTGACCATAAATAAACCTATATATCGTGATTTTTTTCATTTATTAAATGCCATTTTAAATATTCATTTCACGTTAAAATTATATTCCTGTTTGTTTTATCGTTTTAGTTAATTTATCTTAAAACTTAAAAAGGAACAAATTTTTTTCATTTTCTTTCTTTTTCTTCTTCTTCTTCTTCTTCTTTCTCTTCCCTTTTGAGCCATTACTGGCGTAGAGGGGCCTCGATCCGGCACCGCCAATCCTCTCGGTCCCAATTTTATTCCAACAGCAACTTTATTTCGGGAAGGGTTTTGTTCCTTTGGCCCCCAATCCTCTGGATGTATTATTGACAGGAGATCCTTGGGCGACTTCGTGAAATTTTACTTGTAGATCGTGTAAAAGACCACGAAGTCGCCCAACGCTTGATCGACTTCTGTTTGGATAACAACATGCTCATTGGCAATTCTTTCTATCTAAACAAAAATATGCACAAAGTAATCTTATCTTTTTTTGACAGAAATAGTGTAATTGATTATTTGATCCACGATAGAGAAATAATTCGATTCTTTACTAATGTTAAAGTGATCGGAGAAGTGGAAATAGGCACGGATCATCTATTTCTGATAGCTGATGCCAGGATACTGAGAAACCACCGGCCACCTTCGAAAACATATTATGTCATAAAAGTGAGAATAATCGACAATCCAGAAAAGAGACCCCAATATACTACTGCCCTAGAAGAGAGAATCAGATGATAGGAGCTGTTTGGCATGCGAAAGGTGGGTGGCAAGAAATAGCACACAAAATGGTGGAATGATACCATTAGGTAGATAGTGAAAAGGAAAAAAGCAAGCATGGAAAGCCTATCTGCAAGATAAGACCCCAGCCAACTTAATTGAGCACTGCAGATTAAGAAACGAGTCCAAGAAAGCAATCATTTTGGAAAAAATAAAAACGTGGGATAAATTCGGAAAGAGCCTGGATGAAAATCGTGGAGGAAATATTAAGCAGTTCTGGCAGTTCTTTTTTAAATATATAAGTACTTAATTATGAACTAAACAGTAGGCAGTACGAAAGAATGCTAAGAATTTTTAGCTTGATGTATTCCTTGTGGGTGAGATCTTTAGCCCTGCTTTGGAAAATAATCGCTCTGATGTCACTGAAGTGGGAACAGTATCAACATATTTCCTAGTCACCTATATAAAATTGAAAAAGTTGTCTCAATTCCATCCAGCAGTACAGAGGGTTCCTATGTATTTTTTCCATAAAGGCACTTAAATACAAAGAAAACATAAGGTTTTATTACTTTTTTAAAAATATATATAGTTGTATGTTGTATTTTTGTAATATATGAACAGCGATGCATCACAGCGTGCGTATCGGTATGACAAATATTTGAAAAAAGATATATCGGAATGCCAAGGGAAAATATTGATATTTTATATGTATTGTATAATCGGTTCATTATTAAGTATGAGAAAACCATTTAGGCTGATTTGGTTGAATTTTTGATGAAGTATGAAAAACATTAATATATATCACTGTTTTTTATGAGTATCAATTTAAAAATAAATAAATAAATAAATTGAGGATATTTAAAGATTTTTTAGCCCACAGGATTTTGATTCTTGTGATATTATACATTACCCTGTTACAATTATTTTTTTCCATTCATTAAATCTAACAATCTTATTTTGAGTATAACCCTTGTAATTTTTTTTTATTTTAAAATTTAAAAATTAGGCGGAAGAAACTAACATAGACGTTCAATTTGTACATTGTAGTTCCATTACAAGAATGCATGAAATTTCAAAATAAAGTGAAAATAATCCGATGAGAATTGAAATACTCATGCTTGTACTTCATCAACATTTTGTTGAATAACACTGTAAACTAATTATGAAACATATTTTTCTGATTTTTTTTTCCTCCCTGAGTAACAGTTGAATTGTATTTAGCCAAAGTTTCGAATTGTAGAAGGTTTGCTGAAGGCTGGAGTTAGGCCGAGCACCTCCCTAACTCCGGAGTTACATGACAGGTCTTGTTTAAGCACCTAGTTAGCACACTGATGTGAATTGTTTCCTCTTTTTTTTTTTTGTTTCCCCTCTTTTTTCCCCTTCTGACATTCCTCAAATATCCTTCGTACCTTCAGTGTTTGTACTGAATATTTTAACGTTGCATTAGTGATATTTTCTTTACTATTCTTTTTGATGCGAGCGCAATAAAGGATCCATAAGTCGTATTCGAAGCTATTGCTCATAAAATGTAGTATTACTCCCTCACATGCTTTGATTTATTTTATTTTTAATTTCTAGTTATACTTTTAATTTTAAATTATATTTTATTTTTGTGTGAATATGATAAATTATAAGCCACTTGAATTGGTATTTTATATTCAAAGACTAGTTTTAAATGTTAAACATTTATCATCAATACTAAAAATGAAATTAAAGGCATGTTGATTCTCACTTAGGCTAGCGTAGCAGAAGCCATTGTTTAGCAAATGGTTCAAAGTGAACTGTGAGGTGATATAAAGGAAGAAGTATCATATAGTTCTTCTTTTCCTACCAGAAAAAATCTATACTATTTTATAAAAAGACAAACTTTTTTTTTTTTTTTGTGTGTGTGTTAGATAACCACGAAAACCACTGAACCAATTTTGGGTAAACCAGACAGGTATTGACACCCTTAGAAATTGAAAAATAAGAGATTCATTACCGATCAAAATGTAAGAAATTTCCTTTTAAACCATAAAACTCAGCTGTATAATTGGATTCTACCCGTATTTTAAAATATATCATTAAGGATTCAACGACTGATTTTACATTAGTTCTTGTAAATATCTTGTACAATACATTACAGAAATAATCTTTAGTGTCAATTTTTTTGTTTGGACTATTCTTTCTACCCTAGAATATATTTTAACTTCGCAGTTTAAGAAAGCTTTAGCAGTAATAAAACACTGATTTTCAATTAAACTGTTGTTAAAAATGTTAAAAATATATAGATTCCAATGAAGTTTGGAAATCGACCGATAGGTCTCAGAGTGCCAGTCAGCGAGAGGATACAAAGGTACGGTGTCATAAGACCAAAATCCTTCGAAAAATCCTCAAAGCTCCTTTCTTTGCCACCAATAAACTTATCCATAGAGATCTTAATGCACCGTATGTTGCTGATATAGCCCTAACCAGATAAATATCCTTTCATAGTAAGCTCTATGACTATTCAAATCCACCAGTATCTCAACTTGCTTTCTATTTTATTTTTACCCCTCTGAGGCGTTTGAAAAGAAGATGGCCTCGGGACCTTCTAATATACAACATTTATTGAAGTGTTATCAGTGGGTAGTTTATTCACGAACAGTGGCATGTTATTATGAAGGTTCTAATCGCATTTATAGACGTATTTATATTTCTTTCGTGTAGGATTGTAAATTTTAATAAATAGCTAAAAATAAAATTGTTTAATCCAAATTGTTTTTGCTATATTTGTGGCGAATATATATTTGAAAAATATCGAAAACCTGTATTAGACTTTTTAAAAACTGCATATCATCAATACTTCAAAATAGATTTATACAATCAGGACAAGCCATGGGTTCCTCATATTGTTTGCCAAAAATGTGTTGTGTGTCTACGGTTATGGTCCAACTGGAAAAGAGATGCAGTGAAGTTCGTAACTCCTATAATTTAGCGAGAACCTCCAAACCATAATGAAGACTGCTACTGCGTTGTGAAAATAAACGGAATTAACCCTGAAAATCCAAGTAAGTGGTCATATCCTAACTTATCTTCTGCTCAACGACCTCAATTAAAATCACGAGAGGTACAACTCAGCACATCTAAATCCTTTAATGATCCAAATCTTTGTAAATGCGAACAAAATATATCAAGTGATGACTCTGATCCAGATTACAAATGTAGCCTTTCTGAACCTCAACTATTTAAGTAGAAATAACTAAATGACTTAGTGAGGGATCTGAACGTACCGAAAGAATCTTCAGATTTTTTTGCATCTCGTTTAAAAGAAAAAAATTGCTTAATCCCGAAACCAACATTACTTTGTATTGTACCCGATAAAAGAATCTGTTACCGCATTTTTCTCAAGAGAAGGATTTAGTCTTTTGTAACGATGTTGGTGGTATTTTGCAACAGATGGGTTTAATAAACTGTAAGCATAAGGATTGGTATATTTTTATGGACAGCAGCGAAAGAAGCTTAAAGTGTGTTTTGCTCCATAGCAGTAACAAGTACGGATCCATACATATTGCACTTTCAACGTCTTTGAAAGAACAATACACAAATATTTGACGAAAAAAAAGATCTACCTAAAGTCGTTTATTCAAGGAAATCCTATAAAAGATCATTTGATAATAATGTTCAATAAAACTTTGTTAACATTATGTATTAATTTCCTCATATTTTTAATCAAAAGAGTAAAAATGTATATTTCACAAAATAAAGCTGTTAGCAATCTCCCAGTATTTTTTTCATAGTCAGGGCCTTTGAAATACCCAATAACAATAAAAACAATGAAGAAAACAAAAATTGTGTTGACCAGTGTTATTGATTATTAAGATTACCATTGTTTTGCATACTTTTAAAAAGAAATTCATCAAAAACAATCCTTTGCGGAAGTACCTTTATTTAAATATCTTACTGCATCACATGTGATAACCAAGCTTCGACTTTAAACTTTCCAAATCCAGTGATAGCTTCCCAAATGTGATTCATCTATTGTTAGGTCCCAACTGACAGGGCGGCAACCCATTGTCGAATTCTTCAGCCATTGTCAACACGAGGGCGTAAACTTTCTCCTGTAAAAAAGATACAAAACAAAAAAAAAAATGGTATAAAATATCTTGCCAGCTTTTGATGTTTTTTTGCCATACGTTGATCATTCTCTCCGTGTAAATTTGTTAATTTAAGTATGTCAACTTTATTATGTAATTTTCCTACCTCAGTTACACAACTTATAACAATGTATTTCCACACAACTTGTGGAGGTTTCAGAAAAAGTTATCAACAATTAGAACTATTTTTACAGAATAGCGCCAGTGGCATATCCTATACTATACACTATTATTCATAGACTTCAATTATTACAATGTTAAGAATCGAATCCTCCTTTATCTATGCATCTATACAGATTGTGTTAAAGATACTACTTTTTGAGGTGAATTTTATGGGCAGATGAGTCTGTTTTTACTGGGGAAGGCATTTCTACCTATCCATGCATATCGTTAGTTTATATTTTTATTGCTTTCGAATAATGTGGAGGAGCACCATGGTGCTGGAAAATCATATTTTGCCGAACTTCAATTGGAATATCGTGATGAAGTTGTGGTAGGATATTTTGTAACAAATCTTAGTAATCTCATCATTCAATCTGTTGGGCAAACTATGATTTTTCAACACCATTCGACAGCAATAAAAAGATGAATAAACCAAAGATACCTTGAACGGTAGAAATGCCTTCCCTTGTAAAAACAGACTCATCTACCCATAAAATTCACCTCAAAAAGTAGTATTCTTCAACACAATCTGCATTCAGAAGCTAACGGCAAAATTGAGGTCTATGTTCATTATCATTGGATTTTAAACATTACATTGAAAATCTAATAAAATAAATCCTAAATCATAATAATAAATAAATAAATGTAATAACATAAGATCCTCTGATCTGGTGTCGCTTTATTGACTGTTTTCCTTTATTTTCTATTAAACAATTTTTTTTTCTTTGCTTTTTATTCCAATGAAGAGTTTATTATGTTTAAAATGCACATTTCTATTAAGGGATTGTCATAATGTTTTATTTACACAAGTAACTGATTTGTATGCCAAATAAGAACACCATGTTTTTTCGGTTTCAAATTTCTCTATGAAATTGAAACAAAACCATTACATTTAACATATCATTCGAAAGCCGATTAAATTTGAAAGTTTTTGTAAGATTTGACGTTTTGTGTACAATTTTTTTAAAAAACGGTGAGCGTTGAAGTAATATAAGACATTGTGACTTCCCCAAATAAGGTGAAGATCAAGCTGTTCTTTAGATACCAAGTTTGTAAAATTCAAGATTACAGGTACTCAGCTATTATAGAAAATTTAATGCTAAATCCGAAAATGTGGTCAAAGTTTGAAAAATATTTTTAAAAAATGGATATATTACAGCTTTTATGGATAAAAAAGTGGTTTCCTCAAAAAAGTCTTTGATTTATCGTATATCTGCAACGGATTGGAATAGAAAGGTAAGGTCTGCGGCGTTTTGCTACATTTTTGATCTAGTTTCACCCATTTTTTTTTTTTTTTACACTAAGAGATTTTCATCCTGTATATAAATAATTTACTCTTTTGTATATATTCATAATGGTTATTTCGTGAATGGTATTAAATATGTTTATTTTTATGTTATTTAATTTTGTTCACCTTTGCATATTGAGTTAATTTAATCAACATTTCCGATCGACAAACATAACCTTGTCAATCAATTAATGATTGATTAATATTAAGTTAGTAATCATAGTAATGATGCTATGGTAATGCTCGTTTTTTATTTTTATTTTTTTTATTCAAACATTCAATTTTTTTTGTCGAAACTGATTTTTTTGTAATAATTGTTAACATCAATAAAACATGTGTTGTTTCCATTTAGCTGACAAGCAAAATCTCATTTCTTCCTTGCGTTTCATGCATAATTTTTTTTTCTCTTGCCTCCAAAATATCCTCAATGAAATATCGCCGTAAATGAAGTTCCATTAATTTAACTTTTCGCTGATTGTTCAATCAAATTTTTAAAAAGTATCAGAATCATATATCTGGTCTCTGAGATTGGAAATCTTTAATTATTTATTCTTCCAATTTTCCTTTTTTTTTTTTTTTTTTTTTTTTAGTAAAACTGAAAAAAAAAAAAATTGTGTATAAGGAGCTTGAGCGACAATGTATCTTATCAGAAATAACTTTCTAATTATACTTACTTCTTTATTTTCCTTTTCATATCTCGAGACGAATTGTTTTTATATTTTAAATGTGTGGGTAATTTTCTCTTCCTTTTCATAAATAAAATAATCTTTGTTTTTTTAATTTATTTTTAAATTCTAAAATTTAAATTCTATTAAATTCTGAAAATTTCAGCTTTTCCTAAATTTCTACTAATAAACCTAGGTTGGTATTCACCTAATACTTGTTTTAATTGCTTAAGCAGTGACTTAACCTAAAAAAAATTTAATCTCTACTTAACTATTATTTAGATGTGAGGATGAAAATTTACCTCTCATGGCTAACATGATGACATCGTTAGTTTTATTTTAATATTGACTTGTGCTTTTAAGGGAAGGCCTTTTTTTTTTTTTTAATTTTATGAAATCTTGAAGACAAGTTTGGCCTGATACAGAAAATTTGACTGATTCAAATAATGAAGAAGTCTAAAATCACTTGAGGTACGCATGATGATATAGAAGGATCAATACAATTAGGATTGACGAATTTAGTGCCACTTCTATTGAGATTATTTTATTTGAAAACTAGTTTCGAATGCTAAACATTCATCTTCATTTCTAAAACATACAAAATTTTTTCAACACATCAGTACTATGTTTCATAGATTATATATATACTAAAGTTTTTTAAAAAGATAAGACAAGAAATCAAGCATAGGCACTCACCTTCGAGGTAACTAAAACACTGAATTTGAGAGAAGTAAAAGGGGGAGGCAGATAGGTTAAGTTTTAGATTTACAATGGGGTTTCCCATATGACCCATTGGGTTTTTCCGTTCCTATGGGAAACAAATTTAAAATGGGGCTATTGGATATGTTAATCTGATCATTTAAACAAAATCTGGATCGGTTTACACGGGAAAAACGATTTTATTATTTCTAGTGATTCAAAAGTACTTAATTTTAGGCTATTTTCTACTTGATGTAATATTTTTACTCCCGAGTCTTTATTAAATTTGTGGTTATTTTCATTTAGATGGAAAGCGAAATTGGAATTTTGGGTCTTATTAGTGTATGCTCTTATATGTTCATTTACTCTTTGATTTACCGGTCGTCCGGTTTTTCCCGTGTATGACTGTGATGCAAAATACACGGGAAAAACTTAACCTACCTGCCTCCCTCTTTTACTTATTACAAATTCAGTGTTTTAGTTACCTCGAAGGTGAGTGCCTATGCTTGATTTCTTGTCTTATCTTTTTTAATAAACTTTAGTATATATAATCTGTGTAACATAGTACTGATGTGTTGAAAAAAATTTTGTATGTTTTAGAACTGAAGATGAATGTTTAGCATTCGAAACTAGTTTTCAAATAAAATAATCTCAATAGAAGTGGCACTTTATTCATCAATCCTAATCTAAAATCAGCTATTCGACATAGGAAGGGTGTGGAGATATAGATGATAAATAATAGTGACAAAGAACTCGAAGGCTAGTTTATTATGGATGAGACAATCGGCATTGCCTGTAAGAATGACTGCTAATGTTACGAAGATGGAGGAAATGCAGTAACAGAGAATGATGTGTGTATGATATGATTAAAAAAATTGCAGTAATATCTTATCTGCTTGTTTATTTATAGTACCTGATGATTTAAAAAAAAAAAAAAATAGATTATTTTTAGGAACCTCGGATAAACCAGCCAAACGGTTAAAGAGAGGTTCACTATTATTAAAAACCCACTAAACAGATTGCTTGAAATTAAAATGAAAAAAAATTAAATCATTAGCCATAATTAACTTTAATTTCTTGTCAATTAAATAGAAAACCAATATGCGGGTAATGATATTTAACAAACTAAACATTCATCTGCTATTACCAAGGGACGGCCTATATTGTACGGAGGACAAAATATATTTTCTGAATAAGTTTCTTCCGAACTTCGAAGAAATTGGTTTTTTGATGAAAAGTTGATGGCGACTCGATTGCATTTGAATTGTAATTGTATTTATTTTGTCCTGATTGCTAAAGTTTATCTGCTATTCTCTGTATAGAACTTGGGCTGTTCCGCCTCTTTGAGAAAGCCTTCGATAATCATTTACCGTTTAAGTTATTAATCGGGGTAAATTATTCTTAGTTTTATCAACAAGCTATTATTTTTAATGTAAGCATTGACTATATTCTCTTCAACAGGACTATCTCAGCATAAACATATTTGCCTATGGTCTTATAATGAGTCAAGACAGTATAATTAAATAAAATATAACATAGTAAGTTACACAGTATACATGCAATGAAACATCTGGTAGGTACATTTCTAAAACGGACACCTTCCTCGATGAACAATTTTAAATGTCACCGACTGATTTGATAGAATTCCATCAAATTTTTACAAGTGTTAGAAATCAATAAAATCACATTTTAAAAGAACGCTTAAAATTTTGAAGATTATTTTATAATTAAATTTTGTGATTGTCGTAAAGAATTTATTTATCCTTACTAATAAGAATATGTTGATACTAAAATTTATTTACTAAATATATACTTGTAGACATTAATTGTCGTGCTAGGATGTCCTACGAAGTATTTCTAGTTTGATAAGATATTTTTAATTGAGAGTGAAACAATCGGGAATTGGATTATAATTACATATGTAAGAAATTAAGTGTGTAAATTCAATACGCTGTTAAAACATTTTTGAAATAAATTAGTTTCTCTTTAAAAATAAAATAAAATAAATAAATTAACGTTGATACTTAAGTTCATAATTCAAATTTTAAAAATATACTTGTTTCGATTTGCATATTTATTTTTTAAGAAACACTTTTAAATTTTGCTTTATACAGACTGTTAGGACCTATGATTGGCCGTTGTTAGAGTGTGTGCGTGTGGGTATAAACACTGTATATACAGTTATACATTTCTATGATAATTAAAAGATTGCGGAAGACATATTATTATTATTATTTTATATTTGTAATGTGATGAAAACGCTTCCTATGTTATAGAATTCCGCATCATAACCTTGTTAGGGCGCGTTTTCTTGACAAAAAATATATGGCTTAGTAAGGGTAGAAAAAGCCGTTGGACAGTCACTTTTTATGTTTATTTTAAACCATATTGAAAACTTCAATGTACTAAGTTTTGTATGAAATATTTAAAGGCGATATTTATAATGATTATTATTTTTACAAAATAAAAGTTTATCTTTTAAGGCTTTGCAAAATAACTAGTTGCATTCATTTAGTGTAGCATAAATGTTTTAAAATAGCGTTAATTTTGAAACTTACATGGATTTGTCCGTATTTACTAGTCACTAAGTTATCTTTTTTACCCGTCGATTTAGCCTGAAATATAGTTTTAAAAATACTAAAATTGTTATGTAATATTTTTATTACATAAGCGTGAAACCTATTGATATTTTTTAAATATTTCCATTGGCTCGGATTCAATTATCATAATATTCATGCACAGGCATAACTAATTATTATAAATTATTAATTATAATTAATCATAATTGTGCTTATTTATACTATATAAGATATCAAGACATTTTCCTTATTGCTAAGTTCGAAGTTTGTTTAGCAAGAGAATGTATAAATCAAATCAGTAACATTTACTGCTTCTTGCTTTTATTTGAACTGTTATTAGGAATGAAAAGGAATTTCATCCGAGCACGTTTGAACTGAAGCCATATATAAATCACATGCGATATGGTTCCGATAATATTGTTTTTCTATACTGTAATACCAACCCGCATTAGCTTTTATACTTTAGTAGCATGTTGAACTTTATATCAAAAACTGCCCGATGATTTAGGTCTCCAATGATATTCTAAATTTTTTCAATTAGGATTGATGAATTAAGTGCCACTTCTATTGAGATTAGATTATTTTATTTGAAAACTAGTTTAGAATGCTAAACATTCATCTTCAGTTCTTCGAGGTAACTAAAAAACTTGTTTTAGTTACCTCGAAGAACTGAAGATGAATGTTTAGCATTCGAAACTAGTTTTCAAATAAAATAATCTCAATAGAAGTGGCAATTAATTTATCAATCCTAATTGTAGTGATCCTTCTATATCATCATGCGTACCTCAAGTGAAAAACTAAATTTTTTCATAGATTTTTATTGTATGTACTAATTGTAAAAATCTTTTGATTTTGAATTGTACCAATTATATCGTCTGCCTCTGTGACCGGCAATTAGTCAGCAAAAGCGCCGACTAATCTGCCATTTTAATTCAATTAAATTTCTACCCTTAGAAACAGAATGATAGAAAAGAAAACCATGGTCTCAAAATGATCAGAATATTTTTTTTTATATATACATTTATTGAAATTTACAACAGTACGAAATATATACAGTAATGCATTGACAACGATTATAATAACATGTTAAAACTTGAAAAGAACTACTCATCAGTAGCACTTTATTAAAAATTCTACACTGGAAGGTCTCTTTATTGATATTTACAACTGTACAAAATAATATACAACAAGTAAATGTGTTGACAGTGAATACAATGGCATGTAAATAACTTGTGAAGAACTACTCACTAGTAGCACTTCAATAAAATCTACACTAAAAGGTCTCTAGGCCATCTTCTTTTCAGACGCCTCGGAGGATTATCAGGGATGGAGGAGGAAGCAAGTTGGGAGACTAGTGGATTGAAGTGGTTATGGAGCTTACTATGGAAGGATAGGTATCTGGTGTGGGCTAAATCAGCAACATACGGAACATCAAGATCTTTATGTATAAGTTTATTGATGACGAAAGTAAGGAGCATTGAGGATTTTTCAAAGGATTTTGGATTGCAAGGATTGAATACGAGATGACTTGGATGGTTTAGTGGAGCCCCAAAGCTTAACTCCGTAAGTCCAAATTGGTCTAATCACAGTCATGTATTGAGTCTTTTGTAACTAATTGGGAGCTTTGAACGTTTGTCTAATAAATGTTGAAGTAGTCTGTAACGACGGGCCATTTTTATTCATTTAAAATTCTACCCTTAAAAATGGAATGATAGAAGAAAAAAACATGGTCTTAAAATTATCAGGGTGTTTAGAAAAATAAATAAATTTGATGTATAAACAATGGGAAAAGATGAAGGAAAAAAACTCAATTCCTCCCTGACTGGGAAAAAACAATAAATCACCGTTATGAATATCTATAATCCATCTATCGCCAATAGGTTCGTCTCCTGTACTTCTGAATTCTTCAGTCTTTGTATCATATCCAAATGAACCGTCGATGACATTTAAAAACGTTTTAAACTTTATCTTTCTTTTGAACAATTATTATTTTAGAATTATAAAGATAAAATTACATAAATTAAATGACCAATTAATGATTATTCGAAATAAACAAAGAGAGAAAATAGGGATTACAAACGTGACTTTTTTATTTCAAACCAATATAGCTCTTGAATGGTAGGTTCTAGCGACAAAAGTTATATAACAACAAATATTCTTCATTAATTTTCAAATAAAATAACTGTCGTCAAATTTTCCATCCAACCAACCGAAATGTAAAAAAAAAACTACTGATTCCCAGTCATATCCCTGTCAAAACCACATAACAGAGTACAATCAATATATAATAGCTAATATGTATAATTAACAATGTGTGAACTGAGTTACGTTTGGAGTGCATTTTTTGTTCTCTTGTAGATGTATCTTTTGAGCCATTATACAGTTGGATAAGAATATTTTTTAAAAAATTCGTTTTTGAAAATGAGAGTTGGATTTGGTAGAAGACTAATGTTTGTTAGGAAGAAGATCATATTGTGTTATGTGGTTTTATTGAAATTCGTTACGAATACAGTATTTATAGCTTTGTCCGTCTGAGAAAGTTAGTGATTTGTCCTGCGTTAAACCAAGGTATTTTACTTATTTAGACCAAGGAATGTTAAAATATTTCTTAGCTATAATTTGACTTAACAATCTTTAGGATCGAGACATATTCATTCAGTATCATAATCATGCGAAATCATAACAAAACCACTCATCTCGCTTGTTTCTTATCCAGCTGTGAATGAGTAATACTTCAATCGAGGCCAAAACCAGCTCGCACTGTCACCTTTTTTTCGCGCCGTGATAGCTATTGTTCTGCGATATCCAGAGCCGGGTACAAGCAGACGTTTCATCCATTCAACACGAGTTCTGCGGCAGTTTTTTCCTCGACCGATTCCTGTTTCTGCCACGGGTGATTCGTTCCGGCCAATGAAAGAAGTTCTTCCATTGAGGCCGCCCACATCGGGGGCAGTTACCCCAACATTTCATTGCTTTCAAAAGAAGCAATTTTATGATATGCTGTTGGAATGTTGAGTCTTCTTCGGCTGTGATCTCAGCTTCGCCTAAAACTATAAAATATTTTGAGGGTTGTCTTTGGGGTATTTCAGGACCTTACAATCGTATACATTAATATCACGCTTATTTTTGAACGATATCTTTATATTCACCCGCATTTTTGATACATAAATTTTCTCCTGAGCGCAGAGATCTCACTAGTGCGGATTTGCTACGCACCTGGGCCAGTTAACCCATTTAGGGCCAAGGCTGGAATTAGTTGAAAGTTTTCGTTTTTTTCCACAGAAATATTTTTGAAAATTAAAAAAAACAAAAAATATTTTTTTGTTCAGCCGTAATGGTTTTTTTTTTTTTTTTTTTTTTTTTTTTTTTTTTTTTCCCAGAGATGGGTAGGGTGATATACTTATAAATGTTACAATAATACCGTTTCATAAAAACTTTTATAACAATTGTTTGAATCATAAAATCCTCCAATGAAATAAAAAATTACTATTTTCAACCTATTTTCCCACAGAAATCACAATTTGAATTTTCTGTTAGTGTTATGCTTTAAAGCAATCTGGGTGTAATTTAACATTATGTCGTTGAAATATTTTAATCTTAGCATCCCTTATTTGGCTGAAATTACCATTTGAATCTTACTACTAATTAGCGTTGAAAGATAAACAATTCTACTATATAATTACTACTATATAAACCACAAAAAATATTTTTAATAAAAATTGTTAAATTAATGTTGCATATACGCCAAATTGGACGTGTTTTCGTGCTTGTCCTACAAATACATTTTTACGCCCTACTAAGGGATTGATTTAGTGCCAAACCAGTTTATTTTCTGATTCAAAACCAGTTCATTAATTAGTATTGCAGTGAGATAAAAATCATAAAATATATATATATATATATATATATATATATATATATATATATATATATATATATATATATATAAATCTAGTACCTGACCGAAACTAAGCAACTGATAGTAGCCATTATATGTTATAGTTATTCAGACAGGAAATTAATTTATTTTTAAGTATTAATTTAACTCGTTTACTGCTAAAACATTAATATTTTCTTAGTTGTAATTTTTAAACGAACAATAGTTGAGATAACTACTGGTTATTGAAAATTATTGGGACTAAAGTGATATCGTTATAGATTTAATATTTTAATTATAAACAAAAAATATTAATAAAACATGGGTAAGGAGTTACCCCAAGTGGGGTTGGTCCTAACCCCTTCCCCAGCTCCCCTCTCTCCTGTGTGGATGGCACATGTGTGTGGAGGGGAAGGGAATTATTTCCAACCCAGTGATGCATATAATTAATTAGTGACTTTTTAAAAAAATATCCTTGTCGTTATCGATTAAATATGCTAATTTTTATATAAAAGTAATAATAAATTTATTACAAAACGCTTATTGGGTTCTGAATTAAAATTATCTGAGATTATGAAGCTTTTATTTCATGGTAAAAAAATCAGCAGAATACAGATGTTTATCGAGTTTCTTAAGTAAATAAAAAATATACATAAAATGATACAATTTTGTTTAATTGAAAACAACTTATGCGAAGGAATTTTCGAAGCACCCACTGCTGTTAAAAAAAACAAAAAAAAAACTCTGGACATGCAAAAAGAAATACACTGTTTTTCTGTGTTAAGAAAATCAGATAAAGAATATTTCTTGAAAAAAAATATCTTCAGTTATTTCCAGGGATTATAACTTGCAAGTCATAGTAAGACTCGCTATTTGATTTTTAATAAGTTTATATTTACATTTTTATAGAACCTCTGGTAGAACAGCCAGTTTTGCGTTTTTCTGTATATTCGCAGAAATATTTTCACCATGAAACCGGACGAACGTCTCACAGCTTTAAGACACCTTCCCTCCCTTAAAATTGTTTTTTTTAGATTTGTTTCACTTATTTATTTATTCACTTATTTCACTTTCAGTTATTTATTTTGTTAAAATATACTTCTAATGATGACTTACTTATTTATAGTATTTTTAAAATTTTGGAAATGGTGACCCCTTCACATTTTGTTTCACCACAACAATCAAATAAATAAAACGACCTAGTTCTGGTGAAGTAATGAAGTCTGCTAAAGCTTTATATTTTAGTAGAAATGTGCACATACATTCTATGATTTTTTTTTTTCGCAATTTTCATTTCTTATTTTAGCTTATATATTTTGTTTTCGTTTTTAGTGTTAAGTTTAAATTTAATTTTTTTTTTTTTAATTGGTAAAATTCAATAAAGTTTTTCTATGAACTGTTGAAACATACTTTTTCGTATGACCATCTCCTGATCAAAAAATAATAAGGATATTTTTTCATTTTTTTTACGTTGTTGAAGGCCATATTTCTTACTAAACCATAATAGAAGACATGAAAAATGAATATATAATTAAAATAAATATCATAAACTTCAGCCAAATTTACAATTTCTTAAACATTTTATTATATCCGCAGCTGCACGTTACTCATCTTGCTTAACCATTATTAAAGTTTATTGTTTAAATTTATGCTAAGATTTAATTTTTAGAAAATTATTTCAATGCATTTTTGTTTGTTACAGGTATGTTGCTGCCAATGTAGTTACAATTAGTAAGTTATTTAAAAGTTGTTTTCCATTTTGTTATTTAAAACTTGTATTTGTTTAATACGTGTTATATTCAAGGTTTTTTAATAAATTGAAATTAGATAAGGTCATTGTTCATTTTTAATTATGTGACATGTTGATATTTTGTTTTTATGTATAAATTTATTTACAAATTCTATAATTCGAGTTTTACTGGATAAAAAGACAAGTAAAATAAATTAATTTTTTAATATATGTTTATCCATTGGAATCTTAATTAGTATAGAAGGCAGGTGTTGTAGCAACGAGTAAGAAATGATTATGTAAATATGTTAATTAACAATATTCATAAACTTGGAAGGAACAATCAATCATAAACATCAACTGCATGAATTAGTTAGTAACCTATATCAAGGAATTAGCACTATTTTTTTAAATTATAATTGATTGATGTTATTCATATCAGCATCTTGTTTTAACTTAAATAAGCATGTTTATTCAGTTTTTTTAGTTTAAAGTATCTTCTATTTTTCTCCTTACATAAAACCTTCAATCAATACATATTTAATAGTTCTAGAATTCTAAAGCATATATGCAAATTACAGTGATTGGATATTTTTAGTTTCTTGTATTGATTTAAATAAAAAATAAATTATTTAGTGCGCATCTAAATAACATTCAATTTACATATATGTGTTACATATATATATATATATATATATATATATATATATATATATATATATATATATATATATATATTTACGTAATATTTTTTCAAAATATATATCTATTAGAAATGATGAATACATTTGTTTTTTGTTTTTTTATTATTTATTGAAATTTACAACTGTATACACAAATATAATTCATCAAGTAAATATGATGATAATGATAAAAATGACACGTCACTTGTTTCTAAAGCGACTAACCATTGGTAGCACTTATAAAGGTTCTATATAATGTAGTACTATATTAGAAGGTCAGGAGGCCATCTTCTTTTCAGGCGCTTTGGAGGGTTCTTTGAAATGGAGTGAGAAGCAAGTTGTGATACTAATGGATTTAAATGGTTGTGAAGTTTGTATGTAGTTGTCGTTTTAGTCTTCCAGATGGAGTCCTAGGTAGCGGATCTGTTCAACGGGGATTAGTGGAACATCATTAAAGGATACTGTAGGACAGGAAGTCGTAGGTTTACGACGAAGGGTAAAGGTTATTTGATGGAATTTATTTTGATTCTCCATTTTTGACACCATTCTTGAATGTTTATGATATGGGATTAGAATGTCTGGGGATGAATACGTTAATATAATAATCCTAAATTGTTTTAAATTAAGAATGTTTTTAAATATTTGATGTCTTCATAACAGAAGGTGAATGTCTTCTAATAAACTTAACCTAATTGCCTCATCATTTATCAATCTGAAATTAGATTGGTCATTCTAGACTACTATGCGCACTTCAACTGTTTTGAAAAATTATTTGCCACTCCTATTTGAATCCTTTATTCGAAGAGAAGTTTCGATTCCTAAACATTTATCATCAGTTCTAAAACATTAAAAACATCATCATTTCGCTCCATACATTATATATATTACATTTTAAAAATGTAAGATAAGAAAACAAAATATGTTAATACTGACCTAAGGAGGCAAAATGGAAGAAATTCTAAAAGATATCATATAATAGAGTAAACTGAGTGTAAAGAGACTAAATAGGTAAAAACATTTTGATCCCTACGTTTATTAGTCAGATAGATGGGCAGTCCCCTAGGTTTTACCTAGCACTGGTTGGTATTTATGTTTCGACTAGGAATAAACTTTAAATATGACTACTGGAAATATTTATCTGGTCAATTTAAACAAATATCTGAATTGGTTTTGTACGATTTTATTATTTATATTGATTCTTGAATATTCTATTTTAGACTATTTTCTACTGATGTATCAGTTTCACTCCCGAGTATTTGTTGAATTTATAATTATTTTAATTTAAATGGATAGCGAAGATGGAAATACGCATCTCATTACTTAATGTCCCTACATCTTCTTTTAATCTTTCATTTACTAATCATCCGTGTTTGTATCTTAGGTTGATATTAGGCACTAGTAGGGATCGAAATATAGGCTTAATTGTTATAATTCTTTTCTTTTATCTGTATTTTTTTTTTAACTTTTAATTTTCCACTAAGCCATCCAATTCATCTCGTATCCAATCCGTACAATCTAAAATCCTTAGAAAAATCCTAAATGCCCCTTACTTCGTCACAAACAAACTTATCCACAAAGACCTTAATATACCTTACGTTTCTGACTTAGCTCAAACCAGATATCCGTCCTTTCATAGCAAACTCCACAACCATTCAAATCCATTGGTATCACAACTTGCTTCTCACTCCATTCCAGATAACCCTCTAAAGCGCCTGAAAAGAAGATGGCCTCCGGACCTTTTAATATAGTACTTCATTATATAGAACCTTTATAAGTGCTACCAATGGGTAGTTGCTTTAAAAACAAATGACGTGTCATTTTTATCTGTATCATCATATTTACTTGATGTATTATATTTGTATATACAGTTATAAATTTCAATAAATTACTAAAAAAAAAAAAAAACTTTTAATTTTGAAAAATTACAAGCTGCTTCACTCAAGAGCAATGAGTAGTATGGATGACAAAGAATCATTCACACAATATCCACAATGTATAAAATAAAGTAAAAGCAACAAAGTAATAAAATAAAAATAAATAGCCTCTAAATGTACAAGAAATAAATAAAGTACAAAA
Organism: Euschistus heros; assembly: GCA_003667255.2. Taxonomy (NCBI): domain Eukaryota; kingdom Metazoa; phylum Arthropoda; class Insecta; order Hemiptera; family Pentatomidae; genus Euschistus; species Euschistus heros. The sequence continues at coordinate 788,980 of RCWM02000087.1, forward strand.
TAAAATGAAGCGTAAAATAAAACAGAATATATTATATATATATATATAAATATAGCATATAGGATTTATATATATAGAAAAAAAAAACAATATAAAAATAGAAGAAATAAATAGTAGAGAAGACATTCGGCAAAAAGTATTGAAAATGGAGGGATTCCAGAGCAGGAAAGTGAAAAGGACTGGTGCAAAATGGTCTGAGGACAGAAAGAGAAAACATGGTGAACAGATGAAAGCACACTGGAAGAAAAGAAAAGAACAAGGGAGAAAGAATTGAAATTGGCACGTGGTCCTCTGCTGGCTGATAATTTTGATTGATAATTAAAGTGATAATTGTTGAAACTAGTATATTAACTCATAAATAAATAATTAAAAAAATTAAAGAAGAAAATAAAAGGATCATAAATACAGTAATGCTCTAAATACAATATTTACAAACATTCCGAGAAACACCCCAATTATGAGGGCAAGCCTGGCTTTTATCTATATTAAAATCAATTTCGTTCTTAGTATTTTTAATTCTTATTTTTTTATTGTAAAACATCATATCAATTTAATATCTTATAGCTTGGCTCATTACTGACGAACCAAATAAAAACTCTTCCATTCTAACATCGCCATCTCTAATTCTTCGTTTTCTTTCTTCGCCTTTTTTATTAATGTTTTTGCTGATATTACTACGGATTCTGCCTTCGTATCCACCTAGTTTATCAACTAGCTTGTACCTTCTTGCCTGATTAGTCATTCTTGTTTTTTTGCATCCAATATAATTCGCTATTTCTTTAGATAGCCTTGTCGTAACGATTTTGGGAACATAAAAAAAGAAAACAAAAATGTTGTCAAGGCGCATGTTAAAGGAATAGGAGGAGGACACTATTGAAATGAAAGTCAAACAAGGGCCGGTGAAGGAAGCAGGGAGGTGTCCTCTCACCAAACTGGCGTTATTATTTTTTCATCAGAGCGGACCGGAGGTATAATATTCGTCGGGGAAGGAATATATTGGGCTGGCCTCTTGGATATTGGAAAAGCTGTTTATGGAGGCCGGCTGACCAGGGGGAGCTAAGAAATTGCAAATTCGTTATATTACAAAACAAGGGCTTCTCCTCTCCTCTAGGGCTAATATCTTTTCCAATTCCACTTTTATGACGGAGGGTGAGGTTTTATTCATCCGTGGCGGGGATCGGGGCTAGGGTGCGCTGAGGCCTAAGGTATTCCATTAGCCTCTCCGTGAGCTCTCAGATATATCACGATACTTCCCAGTCTTATCGCTTTAACTCTTCTCCTTCCTCACTTTTAATAATGAGTCGAGTAGTGTTGCTGCTGTTATCCTTTGTTGGTAAAGGAGTTAACATCTTTATCGATATCATATCTGTTGCGATTGTTATCAGGCATTTTTTGCTGTTTTATTTATGTATTAATATTTAAATGACAAATATTACTTATTAATAATATTACAAGACTAAAACGAGAAGATACTGCCTTCGTTAGAGATTACTTCAACGTTTATTAGACAAACGTTCAAAGCTCCCAATTAGTTAATTACAAAATACTTATTTAAATGACTGTGATTAGACCTATTTGGACATACGGAGTTGAGCTTTGGGGCTCTACTAAACCATCCAATTCATTTCGTAACCAATCCTTGCAATCCAAAATCCTTTAGAAAATACTCAGTGCTCCTCACATTGTTGCAAGTAAACTTATCCGTGAAGACATTAATGTTCCATTTGTTGCTGATTTAGCCTAAACTAGATACCTTACCTTTCATAGAGCTTCAGGTCACCTCTAAACCATCCAATTCATTTCGTATCCAATCCTTACAATCCAAAATCCTTCGAAAAATCCTCAATGCTCCTTACTTTGTCACCAGTAAAGTTTTCCATAAAGATTTTAATGTTGCATATGTCATACAAAAGACTTATTTACGTGACAGTCACCAGATCCATTTGGACGTACTCAACTCCGTATGTCCAAACGGGTCAAAAGGGTTTGGTTTCACAAACTAACTAAGCCATACAACTCTTAATGTTGCATATGTTGTTGATTTAGCCCAAACCAGATCCTAATCAAGCCTAACCAGATCCTTTCATAGTAAGCTCCATAACCACTCAAAACCACTAGTTTCACAACTTGCTTCCCACTTCATTCCCGATAATCCTCCGAGGAGTCTGATAAGAAGATCGCCTAGAGATCTTCTAGTGTATAATTTTTCTTTTCAAGTTTTGACATGTTATTATAGTCGTTATTAACACATTTATTTGATTTATATATTTGGACCGTTGTAAATTTCAACATTTAAATCCACTAGTCTCTTAGCTTGCTTCCCATTCTATTCCCGACAACTTTCCGAGGCGTCTGAAAAGAAGATGGCCCCGGGACCTTCTCATGTAGAACTTTTATTGCTACGCTACCAGTGGGTAGCGGCCCAGAATATTCATTGCATTGCACGTTTGTTTTATGTTCTCGTTACGTTTTACCGTGGTTTGGTAAAATTGAATATTTTGCGAATTCTCAGTAAACTGAGTAAAATATTCTGTAAAGATTCGTTTTTTTTTCTAACAACATTTGCACGTTTTATTCAAAGTTTTGTTTATCTTTAATTACAAACTAACCCCTGAGAGAAGTATTTAAAAAAAAAACTGTTTTGAATTAGACAAGTCACCGTTATGCTTACTACAAAATTTTAAAAGAATAATAGATTATGTTACATAATTAACGATTTATGAGACCAAATGAGTTATAGTTCAGCAACATTGAAGTCGTCCATGTGTTATAAGTAATTTAATTCATCAATCAACATTAAATTTTATTTACACATTTCTCTTATCTGTTTTCCAAATTCAAATTTCATCGAAGACGAATTCGCCTTTTCAGTTCAGAAATATTTCCCAATAAAAACTTTTAATTTAATATTAATAAAAATATCTTTTTTGTAAATGTTAAATTGATTAGTTCATTGAAGTATCAAATAAATTCGTTCATCGCAGAATAAAAATTGTTTCAGTGTGGGATCAAAATTTCTGATTTATAAAAGCTTTTTAAACGACATTTCTAGATAGCTTGTTAAATATTTTCACGATGAATATTAGTGAAAATAAAACTAAAATTTGAAAAACCTTGAAATACACATGCCATACAGGACTTATATTATATTATAATATTTACGAATTTTTTGTACAAAACAAACTCGGTTGAATCAATTATTAAAAGAAGTAACAAATGAGGTTCTTTTTCATATTTTTTTCTTATTTTGGTATTATTTTTTTATTTTTTTGTATTCCTGGAGGGGATAAAGTCAGAATCTTATTCATTTAAATTACTGACATGAGTAGTAGTTTAATTTGAACAGCCGTGTGTTGAAAATACGCCTTTAAAATGGTGTTGCAATCGTTCTAGGAATTCCAGGTAGGTCCAGTCACGTTTCTTAGTATGTTACATCCAGAGGTTCGTTTGATATTTTTCTAAAGGCATTAGCTTTATATTGTTCGAATAATTTAAATATAAGTTTAATTTGTGATGCACTTTTTTACGCTTTTTTTTTCATTTATTATTTGAATATCTACGTGTCCTTGTTATTTTAAAATTTAAATCAATTTTCTGATTATAATTAACTCAACCATCCAGGTATAATTAATTTTTGGTTTTATTGCTTATCCCATTCGCTTTATTTAGAAATTAATTTTATTATTACAAATTCTACAACCTTGGTAATAATTAAACTTGGTTTTTCTTGTTCAGAGAGTTAATTAAAAGTTAATTATCTTTATCTCTATAATTACAGATTTATATGTTAATTACATACTTAAATTTATTAATGACCCTAGAAAAAATTTAATTATCTTTACAATGCTGTTTTTTTTTTTTTATTCCTTCTCATACATTCAGCAATTTTCTGATTATTATTTTAACGTAACCCTAGTTATGGTGCTACCATAAAAAATTTTTCTCCTCTATCGTCAATCATTGATATAAGGTTATGAAATTACTATAATATGAAAAGGCAATTAAATCTGATAATGTACTCTAAGATGTTTTACATTTACAGATTGTAATAAAGTAAATTTGGTTACAGAATATTATTATTATATTACAAAATATTTAAATATTTGTATTTAAAATTGGGTTTTCATGCAGTATCATAAAACTTAAAAACTATCCACGAAAATCATCAATCGAGTCCTGAAGAAAAATATCTAAAATTTGCAAGCTTAGATTGACCAGTTATATTATACGTAAAATTTTGGAATACTAATTTTTTTTCATTACCTCCTCGAAATATATGTATCTTGACATACGATATGGCAAGATATATGGCAAAAGCAGACAGGAGAAATACAAATTAAATTTTATTCCATTTGAAAAAGGGGTACTTAGACCTAATTCGCATTCATAAATATATCGTCTAATATGTATGTAAAAGTAAATCTTAAGGAGGGTCCAAAAATAATACAGATTTAGTTTGAAAAAAATATACATTTAGCGTTGGATGGTCCAACGATCTAAAGAAAGAAAACTCATTTTTAGCTCTCTTAAAAAGTTGAGTTTTTTCACTTATCTCTAGTTTTTTATAAACCCGACGATATATTTCTTCGATTGGGGTGGGTGGAGATGAGGGAGGTTATGCTTAGAAAGGAGTTATTCTCCCAAAAAAAAAAAATAACTAAACAGCAACTATTTTTAGATGGATCGACAGATTGAGTTAGTAGGGGGGAGGTCTATAACAATTGACATTATAGCAGATGTTTTGCGAGTTAAGACAATCATGTTTGGGCTCGAATCCGTCAGTGTACTTTCATATCTCTCGGAGAACAGCTGAACAGAATTTTAACTGAAAAATTAAAAATGACAATCTTTTCAATTTTCCCTGTCCCGCAATGTTGTTTCCTACCGCGTTTTTGAAAGTAAGTGATCGATTGTTTGTTTTGGGTTACCATTAAATAATAGTTGGGAAGGTGCCCGGTCGATTCGGGATAAAGAGTGTATGTGAACTGATTCGCATGCACTTTTTCGTATTGGCGTATAATCTTGTATCATGAAACATTAAGGGTCTTGTAGCTTGAAACAGACCTTTAAGGAATTTAAAACCGCTTATACTATGAAACACATTTTTTTATAACATTTTATTTTACAGAATGATTGAAAATAAGTATGCAATAAATCAATGTTTTCTAGTTTATCGTTCAAGTTTCAAATTCTATTAATATTTTGTTCAAGTTTATGTAGTTTACTTATATAATACAAACTCTCTTTTTTTTTTCTGAGGTTTGTTTTTGATTATAGCCACTGGTTCAAGAAACAACAGTTGCTGTTTCAAGGTACAGGAGCATTGCTGTACCTTGAAACAAAACCTTGTTTCATATTTTGCTACTTATTCTCAAAGAACACTGAAAATTGAGAATTTGAACCTCTGAAATTATTGGTTAGGATTACCTCGACTGGCCACCAGAATAAAAACACTTATATCAGCTAAATCGGGGTGCCAAAACTGAAAATCAAAAGTGTTTCAATGTGCAACTTTCTCTTATATTCTATAGAAAGAATCAGTTAATATTTTTTCTCAAAGAATCAGCGAACTAATGGAATCGATAAACCAAGTGTAACTGTTCGGAAAGATATATTCTTGTACTTATCTAAGAATCTACTTACCAATCATTCGTATTCTATCAATTCACGTTCATAAAATTTAGTTGTAGAATCTTTAACGCTTTGAGTTTAGTGTTTTTAGTAAAGCCACGGACATTTAAGACAAATTTTTTTCACTTTGATTTGGAAAAAACAAATTATTATTGCGTTTTGGCTCAATCTCACGTGTGATTGCCGTTAAAACCAACCTGTTTAAGGAGCGGTAATTAAATCCTAACAGAATTTATCAGTTGACTCATCATCCTTTTGCGGTTGTCAGTTCGGAAGTAATTCCTTTAGGAAAGTTGGCGGTTTGTAATTGTCAAAGGTAGGAAGGAGTAGTGGATAGGATTGCGCGGGGCCACCCTCCCGCCAAATAAAGGGTTCTCTTAATTGAGGGAAGGGTTGATTTAAATTAAACGTGTCAAATTGTGTGGAGGGGCAGTGACGTCACCGGTCCACGTGCTCCCCTCCTTCGGATCCCCAACCCTCTTATATTTACATGCCCCTCTAGGAGTGGAGAACTTTTTAAGCTTCGTTTTGACTCTTATAGTTCAGCTTTCAGCTGTTTTCACAACTATGAAAATTTTGAAATGAAGTGCCTAAGTATAAATTGCCGAATTTAAATTTATTTTTTAACATAGATTATGTGCTACAATGAGTCAATTGGTCAACAGCAATACGTTTCAGGGGTACGCGAGAGCGTTACGCGTAGTTTGATAGTTTAGTATTAGCAGAGCAGAAACATTTAAGAGCTCAATTATCGTTGTAACAATAACACTGGCTCAATGAGTGAGCTCCTTCTGACTCTGTTTCTCCTAATACAAAAAAAAAAAATTAATCTTGTTCGATCCCTCTCGGCTGTTCTATATAAAAAAATACTCTCCTTCGGAAATAAACAATACATTTAAATAGCTAAGTGAAAAAAAAAATAATATAGAACATAAGAGTATGGGCGGTCAGCAGGATTAAGCTATTTAATTTGAAAATTTATCTCCTACAGAAAACTGAATCACAGGTAAGCGAAAAAAAAAAAAAAAAAGAAAAGAAAACATATCGTCGGTGAGATTGCCAATTCCACTTTGTGCATTTTAGTATCTTCAACACCACTAAACAATAGTACAAGACTGGTTCTAACAATGGAAAATAAAACTAAACTACATCAAATCACAGCACCTTTACACTCAGACAAGACTCTTGTCCACCTGTCTTCATCGACAATCAACCCATACCACAAACAAACGAAATTCATTACTTAGGACTTACATTTGATGGAAGAAACCTGGGGCCCACACGTAAAACAAAAAAGTCTCAGTCTAACCAAGAGATTAAAACTTCTGTATCCAATGCTTCATAACCGGTCGACATTAAAACTCCGACAACGACTGAATACATCGGTTTCACGACAGACTTCATGGACATAACAACATACTCATTAATGACATGGCCACGACTGACATACCTGGAAATACCCTCAGAAGGCTAAAAGAAGCTGGATGAGAGATTTGCTCAAATAAATCTCTTTAATCCATTCCAGGAGGAGGTACTATTGAGTGCTAGTCTCCCACACGCATACAATTTCATCACATTCACTGATTGTTACCCTAATAACAGGTGTGAATCAAAATTTAAAAGAGAAAAAAAAAAAAGTATCTTCTATGACATTAAATACAAAATGTGTTTTGATGCACATGTGTAATTATGTTTTGTTCTAAAATCACAAAAATGTTTCGTCCAAACCTGATTCATTTTTACATAAGAATGAAACCTCCAAAAAATTCCAACATTCACAGTCAAGTGGGCAACCCCTAAAACATATCCCATGTTATTCTCTCTTTAGCCGAAAGGCTCAAGGGGAAGTTTTTTTTTTTAATACTTATATATATTATATACAAATAAGTTAGAGAAAAAATTATTACAAAGACATGCCAATAACATGTAAGGAACTAGTACTAGTAGTATTCACTAGTACTCACTTCAATAGTAGTACATTCGAAGGTCTCTTGGTTATCTTGAATTGAGTTTGAAGCAAGTTGGGAGACTAGTGGATTCGAGAGAGTATGGAGTTTACTATAAAAGGATAGGTATCTGGTTTGGGCCAAAACAGCAACAAACGGAACATTAAGATCTTTATGGGTAAGTTAGTTTGTAAAACAAAACCATTTTGACCCATTTGGAAATACGGAGTTGAGCATGTCCAAATGGATCTAGTAACTCTCAAGTAAATAAGTCTTTTGTAATTTATTGGGAGCTTTGAACGCTTGTATAGTAAATGTTGCAGTAAACGGAAACGACGAGCTGTTTCTTGTCTTTTGAGTATTGAGTTTAGAATGAAATAAAAAAAAAAAAATCTTTATTCTGGGACATATTACTTCCTATGAATTATATAAATGTGCAATAATATAATAATATAAATATGCAGGCGATGATAATAGTATATATAAAACATGAGAGGCGTAATCTTAGAAAATAGTTATAACAATCGAAAATAGAAATTTTAGTAAATACATGATCATAAAAATAATTAAAAAAGTTTAAGTGATTTTAATTTAACGTTGATAAAAAGAAATAATGATAAATACTATATGTGTGAACACACAAAGAATTACATACATACACCCACATTAACATATGAAATGACATTATAAAATAATTATAATTATGTCCTTTATGAATTCCGTATAAAGGAAAATTGATTATTATTTTCTAAAACAAATGCTGACGTCTGACTGGCTTTGATATAATAACTAAAATTTAAGCTTTTTACATATCATACAGCAAAAGAAAAAATACGAAATACGTATTATAGAAATTGTCACACATATTATGATTGCCTACAAGCATAAGGTATGTGCTATGAGATTCATAACAAAAATGGAAGTAATAGTATTTTTGAAAAAATTCTATTATAATTTGAAATTCTTATATTTCGGTTTACAAGTGTAAACCAACGATACCCCTCATGGAAAGGTAGAAATACATTCCCCTTTAAAACAGACTCATCTGCCCATAAAATTCACCTCTGATAGTGATATTCTTCAATATCATCTACATTCAGAAGCTAACGGTAAAATTGAGGTCTATGTTCGTTATCATTGGGTTTTAAACCTTACATTGAAAAACTAATAAAATAAATCCTAAATAATAATAATAAATAAATAAATGTAATAACATTAGATCCTTTGATCTGGTGTCACTTTATTGACAGTTTTCCTTTACTTTATATTAAACAATAATTTTTTCTCTGTTTTTTATCCCAATGAAGAGTTTATTATGTTTAGAATGTACATTTCCATAAAGGGATTATTATAATGTTTTATTTACACAAGTAACTGCCAAATGAGAATACCATGTTTTTATGGTTTTAAAAGTACATTTCTCCATGAAATCGAAACACAATTATTACTTTTAACATATCATTCGAAAGCTGATTAAATTTTCAAGTGTTTGTGATTTATGCAGTTTTGTGAATAGTTTTTTCGAAAATCGGTAAGCGTTGAAGTAATATAAGACATTGTAACTTCCCTAAATAGGTGAAGATCAAGCTGTTCTTTTGGTCACAAGTTTGTAAAATTCACGGTTCAAGGTACTCTGCTCTTATAAAAAATTTAATGCTTAATCTGAAAATGAGGTCAAAGGTTGAAAAATATTTAAACCAAATGGAGATATTACAGCTTTTATGCTAAAAAAACGGGGTTTCCTCAAAAACGTCTTTGATTTATCGTATATCTGCAACAGATTGGAATAGAAAGGTGAGGTCTACGGCATTTTTCTCCAGTTTTGATCTACTTTTACCCAATTGGTTTTTACACTAAGAGGTACTCACCCTATATATACACCATATAGATACATCTCATATTCTTACCCTTTCATTTTGGTATTCAATGCACAAAAGTTCAACTCGATATCAATTGACACTATAAATTTGATGATATGACAAGTAACTTAACAAAACTATATTTGAGAGATCTAATATAACATACATTTATTTAAAGTTCAAAGCCTTTTGATACATTTTTTAAATATGTTTTTCTATTAATTATCAACATTATGATTCCGACAGGATATTCGTCTTGTTGATGCGCAGGTTGTTCTGACCCCTTCATTTACACCATGCCTGCATTAGGCGATAGATTGGCCCTAATGAAGTACCCTGTAGTTCTAAATTATATAAACATTATGTCTGTTTCACGTAAATGAACTAACGTTTGAATTTCTCCATTATGAACGGTTAATTAGGGTAAACGATTTTCTGTTTCGTGTAGCGCCTAATTTGTATTGTATTTATTCGCGCCATGGACTGTTCAATACTGGTAATTTGATAATGTTTCAGGTGTAATGAAGTGAATAAACAATGTAACAAAATATAAAGATGTTTTCGTTACTTTATTGCTTTCGGGAATTAAATAAGTGACATTTCTTTATGTAAAGAAAAGTTACCAATGATCATTATAAAAAATGTCATCCTCCTTGAAGAGGGTGAAAAATTATATTTCTTTGTTTTTATTGAATAAACTATTTTAAATATTTTTGAGGGTGATTTGTAGAATCTGATGTCATTTTTTGTGCATACTTTTTTCACAATCATCAAGGGAGATGAAATTTTTAAATCGATTATTGGTAACTTTTCTTTAAATCGCCATTACTTCGTTATACTCCTCGCTAATTTAACTTGATATGTATCGCTGGACAGAGGAATTCAATGAACAAAAGTGGAAGAAAAATCTAAACTCCCCGTCAAAAGAATTGCAACACCTATAATTCTAGAGATTTTCCTGGTGTTTACCTTATAATATTATTTATTAAACGTGAGACATTAAGGATAAAACACATCAATGTTTTTCCCTGTCAATAAAAAACGATGGAATTTTAGATTATTTTTTTCAAATTTTCTTCAATCCATGTTTATCATTCGTTTCGTTATTTACAAGTATGCCAAGACTAATGGAAGCAGTCATTCAACCCAGAGGGGGAAAATATTTCTTATTAAAATAAATTTAAAAATTTAAAAGTTAAAATTGTAAAAAAGAAAATTTTAAATAGTTTTTTGCCTATTTTTTTTTGTTTATTAGAAGAAATATTGTAATTTAAAAAAAAAAAAAAATTGTTTATGTCTAGTTTAGGAATGTTTTTTATAGACTTCAGAACCTTTCTTTATTATGAAAAAAAAAATACGTTTTCATAAAATTCAAATATTTCAGCGTTGCGATACTTTTGACGGGGAGTTTTTTTGTAAAGTCAAACCAGACTAGAAACTAGACATTTCAAGCGCATTCCACCCTAAATATTAGTAAAAATATTAAACTGATACGTTTAACCCTCTAACCGGGATGTCAGACAAATTTTGAAGGTTACGATTTTTTATTTTGTCTCCTTGGAAGTTGAAATGAATGAAATACATTTTCTTTCCGGTTCAATATTCAAACGGGAATATGCTCGTTAAACATCTCTCAGTTAGTTATTTAGTGAATTTTCTCATTCTCTAACGTGGATATACAGTCATATTCACTTGGTGACTTTTTATACTTATGGGAAATGATAATATCAACACACAATGGCTTATAGAATTTGGAAATAAATTGCACTTAGTGAGTTTTATCTCCAAGCAGACGAGTTTCCTGTTGGAATAAAATTTCGTATTTAAGGTTTTTTTTATAATACTAACTTAAAATCTGGTGTCATTTTTTTTTTGTACGAAAATGTTTATATTTATTCATGTATTTAGAATTTAACTAACCTAAACCAAAATCTACGTTTATATTTTTTCTCAAACTTGCAATCACATATAAAAAAATTGATGCAAGAATCATGTCGATATCTTTTTCTAAACTTCAGATATAAAATAAGTTATTTTAATTTTTTTTTTTTTTTCGGCTTTTAGGGCCGATTAGTCAGAACGCCAAAATACGTATCCAATATTTTTTGACCAGGGACCTCCAAAAAAATTGCTAACAAGATCCGTGGGAGACTGAGTGTGTCCTCTCCTAGTAAGTGAAATAAATCCTTTTTTAATGAAATTATTGAATATCGAAAACAATAGTTTTTCATAGACTAAGATAGATGAGGACAGAAGGACAAGGATCCGGTAAGAAGTTAAAGAGTGTAGTAAAAAGTTGAAGGAGGAGGGGCTGATTGGGGCGCTGTTAATTAATATAGCAGCGCGGGGGGGGGGGGGGTAGGGGAGGGAAGGGGAGGGGGCCAATTACCACTAATGAGGGCCGAGGCTAAACAACTCTGATGAATACAAGGGTTTTAGCCTCGCTCCCTCCCCCCCCTCCCTTCCCCCTCCCCTCCCCCCTGCCCCGGCCAAAGAGCGCTAATTAATTTAATCACATCCCTCCTTGTTATCTTATCATGGCGCCGTTTACCCCCTTCCCCTCCCCCTCCGCTTTCTTACCTAATGTCACCTTCCCTAATCAACACTTCTCTTATCAGTTGAATATTTAATTATATCACCTATATGAGGGGATATGTTGGCCGAAATCAATTTCCATACATCCACGGAAAATCCATGTAACAATAATTAACTTTTGTTTTATGGTCTTTTTTTATTTTTATATTTATTTATTTTTTTTTTTTTATATTTTTCAACAAAGAAACGCTAACTCAAAATATCATGTTTCCCACTGTACTATTATATATAATGACAACCACAAAATTCCACCCATTTTTTTATGTAATGTGTATTGGCTGTGGTATTTAGTTTTGTTGTATTACATTTTTTTTTCACCCTCAAAATGTGTACTATTTTTTTTCACACACAAAACTGTTATATTTTGACACGCTCTCCTCTGTTTAGTAGCTATTTTCGTTCAAATGGAATAAGTCATGTTTTTCCAACATATTGTATAATACATACATAGTGTTGGGAATTTTTTAACACTCTGTAGCTCTGTTTGTGTTTCACGCAACGAAAATTTGATGTAGTTTCCTTACCAGAAACTTAATGGAAAATATTTTTTGTTCTGAAACATTTATCACTAGGACCAATCCTTTATGAGCTATATTGGTTTAAATGCAAAAAGCCATGTTTTGCCTAAAGTGTTGGAGCTATTTTGACAGATTCTGTTGGTGTTCGGATCAAACATTTTTCGACAGTTTCCTTTTCAGAAGCACTAGATTGTAAATAGACATTTACATGATCTATTGTTTTCCCAGTCATGGAGAAGTTGAGTTTTCGAAATGTAAGACAAGATATCAATACATTTTTAATTTTCTTAAAAATAAGTTTTAGGTGATAAGTTTTCTTTTTCTTTAGGTTTTTACGTTCTTATATTTTTTTAACCTGGGCTTATGAAACGTATTACGAAACATTAGTAAAATAAAAGCTAGCAGTGTTAAAACATGATTAAAATTTTGGAATATAATGATCTATTACAGTCTTTCATAGGACTAACATCAAATACAAGACCTAATGAGGTCAAGAGGTAGATTTAAAAACTATTCACTAAAAATTTTGTGAACTTATAATTATTATAATTATTCGGAAATTTAATACGGGTGTAATAGAAAAAAAAAAGGATGAGGGAATCAATTAAATAAACAGATTAATAGGCGTACCCTTAGACTTTCCCTATGACTGGTCGGGTTTGTTTTTTTTCTGGATGCAAATTAAAAATTGGTCAATTGGATATTTTTATTTTATAATTAAAAAGAAAAAACCCTTTGATATTTTTAAAATCTTTTTTGAAAATTATTCGATGTCTTATTGAAAATAAGAAACAAAACCAAAGAATCAGGTGCCCTCATTGTTATCTTTTATATTTCTGGCCTTATCAAAAGTTACTTCCTTTAGTGTAATAGTGTAATAGTGGGAGTTAATCTTAACTAACATATGTACGAGTAAAGTTTCAATCTGTGGTCTCATTTTTGCTACATAAATACAAACCTAATTTGCTCTTATTTTTTTTATTGTTTCCCGATCCCGCCAATATTTTCCATAGGATAACGAAAGTCATCTTGTTAATCAGCTTGTTGATCGAAAAGTTTTCCTCCCAGAGCACCGTCGAACCTGATACCCTCCGGTTTGTTATTGGCCCAACTGAGACCATTAGGGTTAGGAAGTGATTCCGGTAAGAGTGGAGGGCTCTCCCCCTGGGCAGGTAGGTAAATCGATCCAAGAGGAACGCAGCTAATGAAAGGGGCTCCGTTTGAGTTGTGTACCAACCCGTTTGTAATGTGCTATCTCGGCCCAGAGCATTTCTCTGATGTTTGTGAAATGGGAGGTACTGCGTCCGGGTTGGGCATTCCGATGGTCGCATAGCAGGGATCGCTACTCCCCAGTATGTTAGCGCTTTGTATAAATATCGGTATTTAGTATATTAGCATCTACTAAAAGGGTGGGGGCTACGTATTGCAGAGGTACTGTTCAGTTTGATTCGGATAGGTCATCTCTAATAGGGGCGTTTGTGCTTCACCACTGTAAGCAATCAATAACAATATTGTTATCCATTGGAATTTATTACTTCCAAAATGGTTGTTAGAGTGACTAGTGCTTTGTACGCGTTAGTTCTGTACATTTCGTAATATCATAATAGCATTAAATGATAGTATACTGAAATTATAAAAATAGTTTATGAATATTTTACACGAATAATGTTATAAATACATGCTCTGACAGGCAAAACATTTTACAATTTTTTTTTTCGGCTAAAAGTTTATTTTTCTTTTATTTGTATACGTTCCGATATTGTTTAACTAGGACATAGAGGAAATATGAAAATAAATTAAATACATATTTATTTACATGAATAAATAAATACAGTAATATATTTAAACAAATAAATACACTAAATTAAAAACATTAATTAAATAAAAGCTAACTGAATTTAATAAAATAAATTGATTGGGTATTAGTGGACTGAGAAGTATTTAAAGATCTAGTCTGTTATCCATAGATACATCAATTAAAAATAATATTTTAATTTATAATGCAGACTTTACCGATATGAATTGATTAATAATCTGATATATTTTCTATTTGCCAGGTTTCATAGTTGTAGTTTTTGTATTCAATTTATTAATTTGTATTTTTCTAAGATATTATAGCTACCATTTTCTTCGACTATATTCCAAAATATTTATATAGGCGATGAACTCATTTCTATTAATAGAACCTTATGAAAGAAAGAGCATGGTGTCTATAAAACGTTAATGAACTTGAGGATAATCAGCATATACTTCATTGATTCTCGATGGTTCCCCTCTTTCGCAGCTCTTTAAACCGCTTCTTGTGTGCCCTGTTCTCGAATACTCTAATGCACTTAGCCACACATCGTTACATAAGGCAATACTCACTAAATCACTAGAGCACTGAGCCCTAATGAAAATAAAGGTTGTGCACGGAGACATGGAGAGTGGCAATCAAAAACTCTGATTTCTGATTGCCGCTCTCTCTGAAACCCTGATAAAGGCTTGCAATGCCGAAACATCGGCATTATAAATTAATATATTATTTTCAATTGCTGTGTATCTATGACTGCATACCTCAACAATCTACATCTTCAAAAAAATAAATAAATTAAAAAAAACTTTGAAGTAATAAGGTATGTTGCAGTTTTGCATTAGATAATACACATACCTCAAAAATGTATTCGAAATAACGTAAGACCTACAACCAATCGAATGTAAGACGTAATGAACCTAAAGTGGTGATATAAACCTTATTAAAAAATATCTCAAATTTAAAATGCTCGGTGATTTTTTTAAATATTGCTTGCTTTTATTTGATTAAATTTTTAATAATCCTAATATCCCTGGTTAAAAGTATACGTGGACGTAAAATATGAATCTTATAGGAATTTTTATCTGTGATTGTAGTTTAAATGCCACATTTTTTTACGAATTATCTCTTCAAAAAATCTTGAATGGATTCTTTATTTTTTATGAACTTTTTAAAAAGTACTATTGGATCAAGCCTTAAATTTACATTATATCAGCTGAGTGGAAATGTAATAATTTTTACAATAAACTCCACCTTATAAGTAACAATTATCGAAGTTGACACGCTTTTTTATTATCCTCAATGATGCTTCTCATATTTATTTTTATGAATACTCAATTGATGCGATATTAATTTTTTATTCGACATGTTGACTGCGGACCCTTTTGACCATTGTAATTTTTGAATCCTGAAAGTTTTTTCAAACCGTTTGAAAATATATGGGACGTGACAACTACATGTCGTACCCGTTCCTGGAACTTTTTAAATTCTAAAAATCGTTTAAACAAGAACAGAAATAATATCAATAAATTCGTATATGTTTTAAGGTCTATGTTTTATTAGTAAAAAATAATGATTATAATAATTATAAATTACACGCCGGCCGTTAGAACCGGATTGGTAGAATGACCTTTCCTAAACCTAACTTATTTAATAAATCTCCCATTTAAAGGTTAAAACTTTCTCCGAGATCTCGGTAATCGGTTTATGGCGAAACTTATAGAAATACTGAACACGCATACATGCTAAGAATTTTTCGCATATAAATTCGTAGACAAGCTCAATGAGAACTTTTAAAACGTCAAGAAAATCGATACTGTCAGAATGAAATATGTGTGAAGAATAGTTAGAAATAAATAATATGATTTATTAATCGTCAACGGTTTCATTTGAGCCAAGTACAAGAGAATTCTTTGTTTTTTTGTAGATTAGTGATGATTGAAGATACCTCAAGATGTCGTAAATCCCATGTAGTTCAATGTTTGTAGAGTTCAAATGGTTAAATTCGTAATATTATCTCACAAGCTGATCATATAAGTCAGGAACACCATAAATGAATCATAAATATTTATGCATTTATTGCACCCGTAAGCCGTCTGTCACACTGATATTTTTTAAGAGCTCTATTAAAATTAAACTATTGAAATGCCCCACAGGATCCTAGTAAATCTCCTCCACTCTTTGTTAGAATTTAATCTATAATTGTTAAACTTTAATAGTAAAACTGGAATAAACTGTTAATCCCTGTCTATATACTGATAGCGCCACTTGATACATTTTACTGATTGTGCCCCATATAAACTGAAATAGGTCTAGAACATTCTGTAAACAATTCGATAAAACGCGTCAATTCATATTATAAATACTTTCGGATCCTATACGCAACCATATAAATCTTCAACAGCCATTAAAGTAATTGTATTATTGTAAGCCAACTGTTTTAAAATAATATATAAAAATATCACATGTCTTTAGAATTGGCCGCAAGGTACAAAATAAGGAGAAAAGGTCGAAACACAAAGCAATAAGTTTGCAGGAAAATAAATGCAAAATTGATCTGAAATAAGGTTAAATTAACAGTACTGCAATAACCAAATAATAAAAATATTGTTTAATTCATTATTCTATTTATTAGCGATGATGATTTACCGTTTCATTTATTTATCTTTGGCATTTTTACAAGTCTAAAAATCATATTGTATATTCGGTATAAAATGGAACTTGTGTGTGGAGTGTTATGCGGTATGGTATACCAGACGCGCCTATAGAGGAAAACATTCCTTTAAAAATTAAAATGTTAGTTTCTTGAAAACAGTTTTCTTAAGACACTAATAATAATATTTTAAGAAACAGGACTGAAACCCAAAACGTCTTAAATAAATAAAAAACTATATACCCATCTATTGTCTGTGTTTATTTTCTGCTTTTTTTTTTTTATTTATTGTAAGCTTTATATAAATGCTTTACTTTCATTGCGTATTTCTTTTTAGTAGTTTTGTTGCTGATCAAGCCGGCTTTAAATTGCCACGACACTCTTGTTTTCAGTTATTATTTTTCTTACCCATATCTCGTCTCATAACTTTTTGAGGTTATTTTTTGACCCTGACAATATCTAACAAAATATTCTACTGATTACCTTTTCAAAAGCCTCAAAGCTATTATGATATTACTATCGAAGAGGTGGCTCCTTTTACAGTTACTTTTCGTTAAACAGTTACTGTCTTACCGTCACGCATTCTAGCGGCAGCCATTCGAAATGAAAACTTTCAAATGTCCCGCCTTTCAACATCATAAACGTTCTCTATATGAAACGAACAACAATTTATAATAAAATAATAATAAAAAGCCTGCGAAGACACAAATAAATGGCCAGGCGTGAGTATGATTTAATTGAAAACTAATAATATTGTGTTATTAACAGTAGAATAATATTTTGCCGATCATAGTGGTAAAAACTACAATGAGTAGTGAATAAAGGTAGCTATCTATACTATTGTATAAAAAAACAAGCCATTTTTCGTTTGTGATCACTAACCGTGAAAACTAAACCGTTTTGTACCAAATTTTAACCACATCATCTTTATAGTTCAAGGAAGGTTTAGTAATAATAAAATTTTAAGATTTTTAATTATACTGCCATAAAAAAGCTATAAATATCTAGTGTGCTTAAGTAAAACTATTAAACCCAACTGTACCAAATTTTAACTACAACATCTTCACAGTTCTAGGAAGGTTTATATTAATAAATTTTACTATATTACAAATTAAAATGTATAGTCTTCAGTGCCAGAAACGAGGTTCGCCAAGCTGTCATATACTTTTATGGTTTGATATTAAATTCCAACCAGACGGATCGATAAAATTATTTCTGCCAAATTGGATGCCTAATTATGCTTTTACGTTCTCATCAAACACCTAAATGCAATTTTAACCAGGTTAAAAATTACTGCAACGCGTGAAAATATTGAAGAAATAATGCTAAATTCCATACTTCAATACAAGATTTTTATCGATAAACAAAAGAAATTGAATTATTAAAATAAATCTAAAATAGCTTAATTGTATTTTATTTAATTGTAAAAATAATTTAAGTTCTTTATTCCTCCTTTCCTACAGTATCCTTTAATGATATTCCACTAATCCCTGTTGAACAGATACGCTACCTGGGACTCCACTTGGACAAACAACTAACTTGGAATCCACATACAAGACTAAAACGACAAGAAACTGCCCGTCGTTTCAGACTACTTCAACATTTTCTAGACAAACGTTCAAAGCTCCCAATTAATTACAAAAGACTCATATACATGAATGTGCATATGAGACCAATTTGGACGTATGGAGTTGAGCTTTGGGGCTCCACTAAACCATCCAATTCATCTCGTATTCAATCCTTACAATCCAAAATCCTTCGTAAAATCCTCAATGCTCCTTACTTTGTCACCAATAAACTTATCCATAAAGATCTTAATGTTCTATATGTTGCTGATTTAGCCCACACCAGATACCTATCCTTTCATAGTAAGCTCCGTAATCACTCAAATCCGTTAGTTTCTCAACTTGCTTCCCACTCCATTCCTGATAATCCTCCGAGGCATGTAAAACGAAGATGGTCTAGAGACCTTCTAGTGTAGAAGTTTTAATAAAGTGCTACTGATGAGTAGTTCTTACCAAGTTTTAACATGTTATAATCGTTGTCAATACATTTACTTATATATAAAAAAATAAAAAGTTCTTTATTTATAGAGCGGGCGAAGCCGCGACGGGGTATGCTAGTATAATATATAAGTATAACGTATTTATTTTATGTATGAAAGTTATGTAGAGTAATAAATGAACATTCAGTGTTCGCTTTTGATAAAAACGCGTAGTGAAGCTCGCTGAGGAAAATTTAAAGGCTGGAACACGTCAGGGCTAAGTTAGTATGCGGTGATAAATGGAAAATTGAGTTCTAATCTACCGCTAGAATGCGCGCCCGTAAGACAGTAAGTGGTTACCGAAACGTCACTGCTAAAAGAAGCAAGCCACCTCTTCGATTGTGATACCTCACTTTTTTATTAATATGATGATTTGCATAAAAAGTTTTTGAAAAAAAATGACTTCTAGAGCTTTTAGTATATCATTGTACTTTAGTTGTATATTAAGGTAATTGAATAAAATAAAAGTATTTTCCTGTCAAAATTATAATTTCAGAATAATTGCTTGAAGTTGTTAAATTATAGCCGTATTTTTTAATTATAAACCTTCTACATCATAAACTTATATTATGCAATATTAAAAGGACGATATGAAAGTTTTAATACTAAAATAATTTTGATATTTATAAAACGGAGACGTGATCAAATTTGACATTTTATTATTTAACTCGGGGAAAATTGTTTTGAGAAGGATTACATTAAATTTGAAGCGAGATGAGCAACAAAGGGCTAGCAAGTCCCTGGAATTAATTAAAAAACTAATAAGGGTCCCAACAATTTTTTAGCATCTGCCGTCTTTAATTACAAACATATAGAGTTTCATCCAGTGTCGCCAACTCCCGTTTTTAACAAATAAAATTAATAGGTTAATTAAAAAACTTTCCCTTCGGCTCGGCCTGTGTAGATAGCAGCAGGGTGAGTTGGAGGGGTGGGGGGGGGGGTGGAGTTGAAAAAGTTTAAATTTGCTAATTAGTTAAGGACTGCTCCGGTAGAGCGCAGGTCTCGCAGCTTGTTACGGCTGTAATTGGTCGGGAGTGTGTTATACGTTGGCCGATAGTAATTGGGGATTTTTAACAAGCTGGCTAAGTCGGCAAATCACTCCAAAGTCCGGCAACTTCTTGGTCCTTGTAGAACCCCCCACCCTGTCTACCAACCCCCTCTGGTTTAGCTCTTTAATAGAAATTTTCAATCTTAATTTGACCTATTAGCTTCTTTTCCTAATGAATAAATTAAAATGCTAAAGTATCATAATTTTATTAACTTATGCCATTAGGATTGATGAATTAATTTCCACTTCTATTGAAATTATTTTATTAGAAAACTATTTTCGAATGCTAAACATTCGTCTTCAGTTCTAAAACATACAAAACTTTTAAGTTTTTAAAAATGTAAGACATCCACATACAAGACTAAAACGACAAGAAACTGCTCGTCGTTACAGACTACTTCAACATTTACTAGACAAACGATCAAAGCTCCCATTTAATTATAAAAGACTCATTTACATGAATGTGATTAGACCTATTTGGACGTACGGAGTTGAGCTTTGGGGCTCCACTAAACCATCCAATTCATCTCGTATCCAATCCTTGCAATCCAAAATCCTTCGAAAAATCCTTAATGCTCCTTACTATGTGACCAATAAACTTATCCATAAAGATTTCAATGTTCCATATGTTGCTGATTTAGCCCAGACAGATACCTATTTCATAGTAAGCTCCACAATCACTCAAATCCGTTAGTTTCCAACTTGCTTCCCACTCCTTTCCCGATAATCCTCCGAGGCGTCTGAAAAGAAGATGGCCTAGAGACCTTTTAGTGTAGATTTTATTGAAGTGCTACAATTGACTAGTTCTTCACAAGTTATTTTCATGACATTGTATTCACTATCAACACATTTACTTAATGTATATGTTTTAGTACAGTTGTAAATATCAATAAATGAAACAAAAAAAAAAATGTAAGACAAGAAATCAAACATCAGTACGCACCTTAGGAGTCATTGGTATTTTCCGTTCCTATGGGAAACGAATTTAAAATGGGGCTATTGGATATGTTTATCTGATCATTTAAATAAAAATAAGGATCGGTTTTAAACGATTTTATTATTTCTAATGATTCACAAATATATCGAACAGATACATACACAAATATATACGTTTAAAATAGCCTAAAATTAAATATTTTTGAATCATTAGAAATCATAAAATCGTTTAAAACCGATCCTTATTTTTATTTAAATGATCAGATAAACATATCCAATAGCCCCATTTTAAATTTGTTTCCTATAGGAACGGAAAATACCAATGACTCCTAAGGTGCGTACTGATGTTTGATTTCTTGTCTTACATTTTTTTTTTGTTGAATGTACCCACTTTATAGAGGCAGAGTATGTCACGAGCCACAGCTAACAGAAACCAATTTTTTTCCTTCAGCCGGACTCGAACTCAGGCCCGGAAACATGGCAGTCAAGTTCCTTCTCAAATGTATTAATAGTTTTTCTTTCTAGGCGTATACAATCTAGTTAATAATTTAGATGTATCGGGAATTTTCGAAATTTGTTCTTTTATAAAATTTAATTTTAGCTGCATCAAGAATCCTTTAATCCTTTTTATACCATTGAATTATCTACTACTATGTTTGTTTTCCTTTATTTATAGAGTGGATTATTTGTACAATTATGCAATTATTTACAACTATTTTTATGTTATATGACATCAACATATTTTATAAAAATACAAAAAACGTATCAGTGAATAATCAAAATAATTGTAAGAGCCAATCAGTTCTATTTACCTATAGTGGTTGTCCACAGCTAACTATAAGCAAGAAAACTATCGTCATTGGAGACAGTACGTACCTACTGAAATGTATTAGAGCAAAAGCACTACATCATACATCATAGACACTATAATTTAAAAATAGGTGAACTTATTACCGAGACTGCAATATCATAGTTATTAGTATCCACCAAAGACCAAATTACTACTTTGCAAATAATTACCAATTTTGTAGAGAGGGTTTGAAATTTTGGGTCAGAATAGTGTACATTTAGCCGTAGGTTAAATAATGACTTGAAGTTTCCATGGATAAGAGATCTAAAGAAAAAAACAAAGTTTCGAAATCTTTACAATCAAAATATTAGAAACATGACTATCATCGGTAACATATCAAGAAAATCTCATCGGCTGAACTTTAATTTATTGACGACGACTAAATTCTCATCTATATTAAAATACCAAATATATATTATCTAATAAGTATATTTACACATATTATCTATTATTGGCCTCACATCGAAAATGTACAAAAGTTTACAATTTTGGCAGATGGGTTCCCAGGATCGAACTGAGTTTTTATCACTTGCGTGTAGGAAGGGAATTAGAAGCGGGTAAAAATGCTCGGAACAAGTTAGCAATCAACACTTCTTATATCACTTTAATATTCTGGACGGTTTAATAAGATTTTTTTATATTTTTCTTTTTCGTTTTAATATTACTCTCTCAGAAGCAGGATAATCCATATACGGGCTGTGACTATTATATTTACTGCTAATGTAGGCAATAAATACTAAATACAACTTTGTCTTAGTGGAGCTCGGACTATGTCCCTTCTTTAATTTATGATAAACTTGATTTTCATAACCTTATGGTACAAGATTTGAATCCTAATATTTTTAAATTAAAAAGCTTTAATTTTTTTTTACTAATAACTACACCGATGCTATGTATTTGTAATTAAAAAAAAACACAGATATATATAAATGTTTGAAAGGATTTTTCGACTTATTTTAAGTTATTCTAATTTATAGGTAAACAAAAAAAAACCCCATTAAGATATACTATTTCTGAAAACGTTTTTATTCTTAATGAACCCCCAATATAGTAAAAGACATTTTGTTTTAGAAAATAATAGCAATGTCAGTATAAATATATTTGTTTTCTGGACGCAGTATAACTATATATAACTTTAAATTAATATAAATAAAAAATAAAGAATACTGAGAGGCCAAAAATTCCTACTGTTTTTTTGTTGTTTTTTTTTTGTCAAATTCAGGATACTAAAACAAATAAAAAAAAAACAGCAACCATGAGAAAAATATATATAATAAATTTGAAAATATCTAGAAAATCTGTATTTGAAAGATTTAAAATGTTATATTTTAATAGATCGTTTCTTTTTTTAATTGCAAAAATCACCAGCGATGGTGAAAAAATTAAATTATAAATAAATAAATAGGTAATCTGATAGGGAAACCATACTGGAAATCCTGAAAGAATATGGAGTAGACCAGAAAACCATAAATCTGATAAAACTGACTCTGACATATACAAAAGCTAAAGTGAAATTCCGGGGTCTTATAAGCAAACCTTTCCATATAAAAACAGGACTAAGACTAGGTGATGGATTGTCCCCCCATACTTTTCAATATAGTCCTGGATAAAATTATGAAGGAATTCTGGAAGGAGAATGGCGCAGGAGCCATAGTAGGGAGCTAGAACAAGCATATAAAAGTGAGTTGTTTGGCGTTTGCAGACGATCTCGCACTTTTGGCAGGATCAGAAGAGGAGGCCATAAGTCAACTAAATACCATACAAACAATAGCGGAAAAAGCAGAGCTACAAATATCATATAAAAAAACAGAATTTATGACTACTGAAGTGAAGTTCAAAAAAAAAAAAAACAGTTAACACCAAGTATGGTAAAATTAAAGTAACGAAAAGGTTTAAGTAATTGGGGGAAATAATATGTTGCAATGGTTCGGAGAAGGAGGGCATACAGGAGAAAATAAAAAAATTGGAACATTTGAGCTTCCAAACAGGCAAAATATACAATAAGAAGGACCTCTCCTCCAATGCGAAATTAAGGCATTACAATGTTGTGATAAGGCCTGTGATTTTATATGGGATGGAGACCACTTGCTTACCTAGCCTAGAAAGGCTATTAAAAATAGAAAGGAGGATCCTGAGAAAGATCTATGGGCCCAGGAAAACACAGGAAGGTTACAGGTCAAGATCTACGAAGAGATCTACAGAGAACTGAAAGACCTGGAGACCGAAATAAGAACTCGAAGGCTGATGTTCTATGGAAGTATAAAAAGGATGAAGAAGGAAAGACTAAATAAAGAGATATTTGATAAAATTTGTAGCTATAAAAGCGTAGGTGGATATACGAAGCAAATGCAAGAAGAATTAAAGAACCTTAAAATGTCAGAAACCTACTGTTTGGATAGAGAGGTGTTCCGAAACAATAAAAAATCTACTACAATTAGCAGAGGGAAAAACAATAAAAAATCTTACTACAATTGCAGAGAGAAAAAGAGGGGTACAATGTGGTCCAGGGAAAGAAGGGAGAGACATTCAAGAATAATGAAGCTAAGATGGGAGAAAAGAAAGTCGAGAATCCCAAAGAAGCCTAAACCGTGATATTCGCGTGGTCCTTGGGGCCTATACGTGTAAAAAAAAAAAAAAAAAAAAGGTAATCTCTAAACATTCACAAGATAATTATTTATATAGATTAAATAACAGTAGAAAAAATTTATATTTTTTTAAGAGAACTTTTTTTAGTATTTATTAACAAAAAACAACTTTCTTAAAAAATATTCATTTTATTCTAGTTATTTCATTTTTATATGTTCTTATCATATATGTATATATATACTATATGTTAATTGAATCGTTATTTAACTATTCTCTTAATTAATTCATTTACAATCTGCTTTTCTTAAGGCACGGTAAAATGTCTTAGAATTTTAGTGGAGAAGCATGCTATTGTCATAAATATATATTTACAGAAATCTCGGCCATTTTAATGTGCTAGAAGAGTTATAGGAATTGAGGAGAGGCTGAAAATCATTTAGAAATGAAGTTATAGGAATGTGTGGAAATGAGAGTTGAGACGAAACATTTAAAATACGCAGTTCGAAAGACTTTAAATTTGGAGATTCAAGTCCCCAATGCTCAAATATATTGATGTAAATATGTTTCAGGATTTTTTTTAATGTGAGAAGTTTATTATTAATGAATTAATGAGATGTTCTATTTAGTAGTCTATACGATTGACTGAAGAATCTGAAATGTTCTTGCCTTGAGAGTGAAGTATGAGAGTTCCATGTTAGTTTTGGCCAAGATGTCAGATATGAGTAGCAGATAATTGAGTAAATTATTATTTTCTTTTTTAAATAATTGATTGAAATATAAAACTCTTTTGTGTACATCTGTACCGAATGAAAGAAACCGAAAACAAAAAAACAAATTCGTGTATTTTTGAAAGAAGTAATCAACTATAGCCTGGATCACAGAAATAAGAAAAGAACTGGAAAGAAACAATATCAAACAATTTGAACTAACAGACAGAAACAATTCAGAAGTATGATTCTCAATTTAGAAGGTTATCAAGGTAGAATAAGCAAGGAAATAAGAACGAAATAGACAGAAGAGAGAAACAGGCAATATGGGGAGAGGATGAACACATAATGGAGAAACAAAAAGCAACAAAGAAAGTAGAGGGGCTGGAAAAAAAAGGATAATAATTAAGGTACAGATATATTGATAAAATATGTTCACATTATTAAAATATTTCCATGTTAATTTTAATAAGAAATAATCAGAAAAATAGACTGTAACTGTATACTATATTATCCTAGAATAACAATTACAATGCTTCTTTATCTGCTTTCCAATATGTAATTTGAAAACGACTGCTTCGATCAGGGTAATTCTTAATACCATTTAAACAAGATGAAATTTTGATGAGAGTGATTTTCTATATATATATTTAAAGACCTTGTTTTAAATAGATCCCTTTGATCTGTTTATCTTTTTATCGTGTTTAGTCTCAGAAGTTAAAACGTCCTAGAGAAGTAAACCCGTTTAAACGAAACCTTGGGACGGGTAAATATTTTTGACGTTTTCACTAAATAGACCTCTTGGAACATATCCCAAAAATTCGGTAGATCACCGAGGTACCAAAGGGTGTTTGTTTCCTTCAGATCGTGTCTCTAGGAGTGGATAATTAGTTAAATATAGCATTAAAGAGATCTCTTGATTGAAAAATATATCTTTGATGTTTGAGTTGGTTAGAGTTTGCTAAGACGGGATGATGTTGTCATTATGGGGTCGAATGTTTCTAGAAGGGGTTTTGGACCTGGTGTAAATATTAGCTTCCCCCTCTCCATCCCCCCCTATAGCTAGGATAATCCTCTCGGTAACATATTAACAGCTTTCTTCTTCCTGTAGTAATAAATTAGTCTCTCCTTACTTCTGTAACCCTTTTTCTATTTTGAATACTATATCATCTTTGCCTATATACATTGAACTAATTTGGTTTTTCACCAACAGTGAAAAATAATTATATTAATTACACTTATAAATTGCCAACTATTTTACCATTTTATTGAGGATTTAAATGTGTATCTGTATTTTTTAAATTTCAAAGGTTGAATAAGCTGAACCAAAGGTTTATCCTCATTTTTTGTCTATTTTCTACAAAAGATGTGTTAAATTAACACTCAAATACACGCGTCGTATCTGTGTAAACGATAGAATTGTGACGTTTGCATGACTTCATTCCTACCATTTTAAAGTTTTTTTTTAGAGTTATTTCGATTTTTTTAGTTCAACACGTTTAATTTTCTGTTTAGTTTTACTTGTCTCAATTATTTTTCGCTGCATTTTTCCTCTTTACGCAAAACTAATTTATTTTCTGTGTCACTAGATTTTCAGTGATTGGTTTAGTTTTACTTGCTTTATTTTCTTTCTTTCTTCTTTTCTTTCTTATTTTCACTGGTCTTGTTTTTTTTTCTTATTTTATTAGTCTTAGTTTTAATTTTTGACTGAAACATCGTTCCATTACAACCGCAACAACTGAAACTATTGTCTTTGTTGCTAAAACTATTTAGTGCCAATTTTATTCAAAATTTTTTATTCCTAAAAAAATAACTCTCATTCCAAAGAAAATGTTCCATTCTAAAGTTGAATTCCTGATAAATTATGTGAAATTCCATGGTTCTGAAGGTTAATTTTTAAGAATTTTACGAATTTGTTAATCTTTTTATATGTAATATATTAACTTTCTACCTTTTTCAATAAACAGAGTTCTTAATTGAAGCTGTTTACACATTTTTTTACCTTAAAAATCTTTTAAAAAAATGATTAATAGTGTATAATTTATTTTGTATATCTCAGATACAACGCATTTTTAATTTACGTTCAGGACACGCCTGTATTGAAGCACAATATACTTTTATATATATATATTTTGTTTTTCAATACTATAAACAATAAAAATAAATTCTAACATCAGACGTTAATTGTTCTTTTTTTTCACCTAAACCAAGAATAGAACCTTTTTAAAAAAGCGATGTATATGAATTAAAATGTAATGAAACATTGAACTGTGAATCCCTAAATACAATGAAAAAACTGGAAGATCACTTAATCAAAGATTAAAGGGACACACGATGCCTTAGCGCAGAGATGTGTTAAGTGCATAAAATAAAATTTTACAGTATTCAAAACAAAACTAGTAAGGTTTCTGGTCTCAATGGTTATCTAGTCATCTAAATTTTCCGTTTAAATATTTAATTTAATAGTTCATATAAATATTTCAAACGGTCACATTTTAAATTAGTTTCCAGTGGGAACAGAAAAACCGCCTAGCCATAGGAAAAACTTGAGGGATTGTCTTTATGCCTGATAATTCAGCTGACTAGTCCCCTTTACTTTCTACTACTCCTTAGACAGTTTTAAGGAGCTCTTCTGCTTCGCTTTTTTTAGATGACTATTGACATGCTTGATTTCTTGTCTTGAATTTTAAAAATTAATATACATCTGTGTTCCGAATTGATGTTTTGAAAAAAAAAAATTTTTTTTGAACTGATGATGAATGGTTTTAATTCGG
Source organism: Euschistus heros (assembly GCA_003667255.2). NCBI lineage: Eukaryota > Metazoa > Arthropoda > Insecta > Hemiptera > Pentatomidae > Euschistus > Euschistus heros. Next base: position 816,919 of record RCWM02000087.1, read on the forward strand.
AGCTTCATTTACATTCGTTTACATTCGAGTAAAAATACAAATAATTTCTTGATCTTCAACAATAATAATAATAAAAAAATAAATTTTTAAATAATATTGGAAACCGAAAGAAATGAAATACGTAACAATAGCAAACATTTTCGAAAATCATGAATGAATATATTCGTTAACAAACAACCGCATAATTCCGATAAAATGTATTTCCACACAAACATGGTATATTTCCAAGCATGTAAGGCATCCGATGAAAAACACAACGATAGCTACTAATATGCCAACAATGGAAACAACTATTCGCCATTCAATAGCGGAGCGGACAATGGACGCTGGCCGAGCTGACATTAAACACAGGCTCGGCTATAAATCAGTCACCATCAGTTTTTAGCCATCGATGGCGAGGGGTCTTTTATTTCAGCTCAACAATCAATTCCAACCTACACCGATCCTCCTCACTCCCTACTTTTGTTCCCTTCACTTCATTAATAGATTCCTTTACGGTGGGCCGTCAACCCCCGTATAATAATATAGATTATGATATAAATATAAATAAAATCATCAAAATACTCTACCCTTAATAATAATAACAAATAAGTCTTTTTTTATTAATTGAAAGGTTTGAACTTTTGTCAAGTAAATGTTGAAGTAGTCGGAAACGACGGTCAGTTTCTTGTTTTAGACTTCCATGTGGATTCCAAGTAAGGCGTTTGTCCAGATGGAGTCCTAGGTAGCGAATCTGTTCAACGAGGATTAGTAGAATATCTTTAAAGGATACTGTAGGTTAGGAAGTCGTATTTTTGCGAAGAAGGGTAAACGTTATTTGATGGGATTTATTTGGTTCTTCTAAATTATGACACCATTCTTGAATGTTTGTGATATGGGATTGGAGTGTCTGGGAGGCAATGAACGGATCATTGTTTACTGATAACACACAAGTGTCATCCCATACTTGGTGAAGATGGTGCTAGGTTGCGACGGAATAGGAAGAAAATTTAGACAATTTTTCATGATAGCCAATTATTATTTTTGACGTTTATTTTATACGAATAGTTGGAGGAAATATACTTTGTATTTAAAATTAGCGCTCTTCTCCCTTCTTTTTTTTTTATACAGTCAACCCTTCAATAACCTCAATATCCGATCAATGACCCAATTTAGGAGGCATTGATACCCTTCGACTTATTCACCTATACCTAATACTTTGCTTATACTTGCCCTTCTTACCTCCTTTGTACGATTCAGCCGCATCTTATATCTCTCCATGTGCTTGCATTTTTTTTTTACTAAGTGGTAAGTATAATGTACGATGTTATAAAGGTTTTTCATTTTAGTCAATTTTATTTTGGTAATTTTAAATTTTATGGAAAAATATGTTATCATATTGTAGTATCATATATTATTATTGTCATATTGTAGTAAACTTTACCCTAACCCAAGATTTTCTTTTCTTTTTATCTTATGTTCTTTTAAATATTTATTATATGAAAATATTTCTTTCGCCATATGCACATTGTCTAGTACTTTTTCGCAATATATTTCCACATCAAAGCATTAATCCAAGATTTTTTTTTTCTACTTTATTTCTCCATTAACACCTTTCAATTACAATTTAGACAATCTGTCGAATTTGATAAGTGAAAGGCATGGGAGAGAGCAGAACACCGCGGCACCTCCTGTCTTCATTCATTTTATAAGTTTTCCCTCATTCAGCTCATGTGCAGCCATCTTTGAATGCTGTCAGGAATAAGAATTTTGGCCATGTCGTTTATAATTTTGTTAGGATGTTTATGTAATTTTTCGTGAAATCTTTTTTTGTGGGTTCATATTTGTTAGCTGTTGTAGCAGGTATGTAATGTTACGTTGTTTAAGTACCAGGGTGCTTTTATGATATTCCTGAATGTTTTTTCCTGAAAGATTTGGAGTTAGTTAATATGTCTTTTTAGCTGTCCCGTATATCTGGGAAGCCTATGATGTACACATAGGTTGTAGTAATTATGAGTTGTAGAGTTGGAGTTGAATGTTATAAGAATAAACATTATCTTTTTAGGGTTAACCCCTCAAATAATTTCCGTTAATATGCCAACTATTATTATATGGTTAGGATGGGTTTTCAAAATAAATATAAAGTTTTCACGGAAATGAAATTCGTACTACCTCCAAACATATGATATTGAACTCATTTTTTATTATTCTCTTAAACCTGCAATTAATAATAAAAATAGATTTTTATCACAAAATAAACACCTAAAAAAAAAAATGAATATATAGATATTTCGAGAAGCCTCGTTGATTCCTCGAATATTCATAATTTAACCTAGTTGGCGATCTTACAAAAAGAAAAAGCTAATCGATTTTGCTGGACGGATGCTCTGTTGAGAGTGCCAAGAATATTTTCTAGCTTGTTAATGAGGAGTTCCACTCGGTTTAGCAGGTGAGTATATTTACAGAGACATTAAGGGTCAGGTACCCACCTCCACCGGATGGAAGGAGGTAACAGCGGGGGCAGACCGCACGCTGACAATCAGCGAGGATATTGCGGCCGCCTCCCGTCTCTTTCTTACACCTCTCGTCTTATGCTACAGCTTGATTCTCTTGTAGCGTAGAGTAATTAGTTATCTTAATTTTAGTTAAGTTAATTTGTTATTCAAAAGTTGATTATTTAATCTTAAATAAAAAATATACCAGATTTAAAAGACAAGAAACTGCTCGTCGTTTCCGACTAAATTTTAGACATTTTTAGACAAGCATTCAAAGCTCCCTATAAATTACAAAAAACTTACACTACAGTAATTAGATAGACCTATTTGGACATACGGAGTTGAGCTTTGGGATTCTAATTAACCTTCCAATTCTTCTTGTATCCAATCCTTACAATCCGAAATCCTTCGTAAAACTACCAATGGGTGGTTTCTTTACAATTTATAATGTTACATTCATTTGACCACACATTTAATGGATTTATATGTACTATGCAGTTGTAAATAACTGTAAAAAATAAAAAATAAAATAAATTTCCACCAGCTCTTACATGACAAAAGTTCTAATCTTCCGATTCACTATAAAAATTTAATTTATATGACCGTTATCAGACCTTTAGTATTAATGGATCAATTGCCACTTTTATTGGAATTAATTTAATTGAAAACTACTAAACACTCATCTTCAGTTCTATAACATACACAATATTCAAAACATCTCGTATTTAGCTCATTTGACTCGACCTAGATTTCTTTCCTTTCACAATAAACAACTTACCCGAATCCACTTTTTTCTCAACTTGCTTCCCATTTCATTTCTGGCAATCATCCGAGGGCATCTGAGAAGAAGATGGCCTCGAGATTGAAGAACTTTCATTTGGGTGCTACAATTGGGTAGTCTCTACCAGTTTTTGTCATGTCATTTCTCTGTATTGTAATTACCGCATATTTACTGGATGTATTTTTGTAATACATTTGGAAATTCCTTTTAATAAATAAATTTAAAAGAGGAAATGTTTCCTGACGGAGCAGAATACACCACTAGGCATAAGAAAAACCCAAGGGATTTTTATAATTTACCTTATTATTTAGCTGAACCCACTTTCACTCTATTATTCTACAGTTTACTCTATAAACCTATATATTCAAGAAGCCCTTCCACTTGATTAAGTTAGTATGGTTTCTTGCATTTCATTTTTAAATTAAAACGTGTATATCAAATTTCTGATGTTCTGAATTTTTGAATTGTCTGACGATGAATGTTTAACATTCGAAGCTAGCCTTCGAATGAAAAATACCCATAAAAGTGACATAGTCATCAATTCTGATTGTATCCTTCTATACCATCATGCGTATCTTAACTGTTATTATTAATAACAAATAAATAATAAATATTATTATATTCAAGATTTACTTCTACATCTGGTCTGATGTTGATTAGAATCCAGTTAATGAGTTTCATAATGAAAACCTATATATCATATCTAAAAGATATAAAATCCTGGCCTAGTAATGGAATAATATCAAAAAGAATAATAAATATTAAATAAATGTTTATTAAGTTAAAATAAAAACAGCAAACACGATCTTCTCGAGACATAATCTGGTCCAATTTGACGTTTGTAGGGCACATAAAACATGTTCTTATTTCCCTGCCTTATTGAAAAAATCCTTTTTCGAATTTTCGATTTCTCAGTAAACCTATGAAATATTCATGGTATTATCTGATGTAATGAATATAAACTTTTATTAATATATTTTTAAAAGAAATGTTGCAGGCATTTAAAATTAAATTTATAATCAAAAGGAATAGGTCTTTTAAATATTGTTCATGATATTACGTTTAGTTTCAATTAAAAAGTAACATGTAAAATTAAAAATGTTGGAATAAATTCTTTAAAGAAATTGATAAAATATAAGAACCGGAGACTCGATGTTGACAGCTAACAGATGGATGTTGGTTCGAATCCCAACTGGTGGGAGGTGGGAAGTGGAGTTTGAAATCTATTTCAAATATTTGTGGTGGGCCCACGGAATGAATTTCGACCTTCCCACCTTAGCTAAAATAGGTTGGTAACCTGTAGGATAACCCGCCTTTCCTGCCCAAGCGCATGAAGGCGTTAAACAGCCTCAACAAACAACAAAAAAGAAGAGCTAGAATACCTAAATATTAAGTAGAGAAAATATAAATATGGGAATCTGTAAAAAATAAAACATAAGTATTAAAAGTAAGGAAGAATAATATGTTTGCAGCGATATAAAATATTATATGACAAATCTATCCTATTATATAAAAGGACAAGCCATTTTTCGTTTGTGATCACTAACCGCGAAAACTACTGAACCAATCGGTGGCGAGCGCCTTTCTACACGAAAGGTTACAAAAATATGGAGTTATATAAAGCTTGAAATTGATGATGAAATTACCTCTTATTCAATTAAATTATTAAAAAAGATTTAAATTTGTGGTGCGACATGTGGATCCCAATGAAGTTTGAAAAACAACCGATGTGTGGTCAGCAACATATTGCAAGAGTATACTATGCTAAAATTATGAAATCCATCTCTCGGCTCTATCTACATTCCAAATTTTAACTTCATCATTTTCATAGTCCTAGGAAGGTTTAGTAATAATAAAATTTACAGAAATAAAAATTTAAATGTACAACATTGAGCGGCAGAAATGAAGTTTGCCACACAGCCATATACTTTTATGGTTAGAAATTAAAATCCAACCAGATAAAATCAATAAAATTATTTCTACCGAATTAAAATTTTCACCAAAACAAAATATCGAAAAGAGATAGTATGTGTAAACTTTTCAAAGAAATAAGAAAATTATTTCTGCCGAATAAAAATTATTTCAAAATTAAAAATTCGATCCTGTGCTTTTTGGAAATGTGCGTAAAAATATGATTCATGGGTGTTAAGTTGTAAGCACTGATAATGCATTCCATTATCTGCAAGATCTCTGTCCATCTGAATCACCAACTAATATATTAAAATTGCAAATCGGATGTATAATTGTCGTTTTACGCAATCTTTAAACACCCAAACAGTACATCTTTAACCAGGTTTAAAATTACCGCTATGCGGGAAAGTAACATTGAATAAATAAACCTTAATTACACATACTTCAATACAAGATTTTTATCGATAAACAAATAATTTTTTTATTATTATTTAAAATTATTTAAGTTGTTCACTTGAGAGAGCGGGGGAAGCCGTGATGGGGGATGCCAGTAGATTATAATATCATAAATTAGGTTGAAAATGTCAGATATTGAGTACCACTGTACACTATGGTACCATCATTAAATTATACTTTTTTTGTTTTTATTTATATCATTGTATATATTACTTTTTTTTTAAAGCGTTAGAAAACAACCTTCGGTTAATTGCTAACCAGAATCAAGTACAACAAATAATTTTTAAACATATTAACAGGAATCGCGGCGGGAGTCGTGTTTATTCAGTGATTTCACTGATCCTGAGAGACTTTAATTTAAACGGACTTTATTTACAATCAGATAACCGCTTGGGACGATAATGATTGCAGAGAACAATTTTTGAAGTTGGTTGAAATGGGCGTATATGAGTTTAGAAAAACCGCTACGAAAATAATTATTGCAAATAAAAACAAGACAATATCTGAACTAAATCAGGCGTCACGGGTTGTTAGAAGATGTCTGTAGGCTATGTCTAGATTGGAATTGGAGATGGTCGCATCGTTTAAAACTGTCTCGGCTTGGAATTTCCAATCAACCGACAAAGAGTAATAAAGCCGAATGAATGCCTAGAAAAGAGCATTGACAAATCACTTACAAGCGGAGGTAGTGCTTAAAGTAGATTGTAGTTTTGCTTCTTGTTAGTTGGTTTTGTGTTTTGTAAGAAACAAGCCGTTTTACTTTTCAATTATTCTAGACTTTGCTGTTATAATTCAATTTCACGATTACGTGTATGATTAAAAAGACTTTTGGGCGGAGTTGTATTGTCAGGCACGTAAGTATTCTTCCAACCTCCAGGGCGCTAGTTCGAATCCGGCTTGGGCAGATTACTATTTATTTCGTGACGAAACCCCAGAATAAATCTCGACATTACCACTCTGCCTAGAAAATGTTGATAACCTGTAACAAAACCCATCTTTCCTGCCTTATGTACACCCATATTATCCCTAAAACACAACAACAAAACATCATATATTTACTGAAATAGTTGGCTAATATCTAATGAAAAACATTTCATTATTTTAATTAATTACAAGTACACAGCCAGTGTTACCGCTTAATGTTCGTTGAGCTGAACGATCAAATAATTAATAGATTTATAGGGTTGTATTGTTTATAATACTTTACTAATTTTAAATTATCGAACAAGGAGCCTTTTTACTTTAGAGTGATATATTTTATTTTTTATGTGAGGAAAAAAATACTTATAATATCTTATTAATCAATTGCTAATTAACTATGCGTAGAAGAAAAAAAACCTGTACCACTTTAACCGATAAAGGGTACAGTTATTAGGTAAGGATGAAGTGTTTCTGGGCCAGCGGTTGTGAAAGGAGATTTGGCCAGAATATTCGCTTAACCGTCAGGTTTTCCCCGAATTAAGGGTACCCAATTTATCGTGGTAGTGCCGCAAAAGGGTCTCTCGACTTCATTGTCGAGCCTCGGCCGAAATAAGCGAAAATAAATTTTCTGCCTTCAGTCGAAAAGACTCGAACTCGGGTCCGGAAGCATAGTCATTCGCCTTACCCACTGAGCTACTGCTCCTACAGAAAAATAATTTTTTTTTTTTTTTTTTATTTATAAAAGATTATAACATGTCCAGGACCAGTATTACTCTTTATATCGGTTATTAAAAAACAGTAATATTAAAATATATAATAAATTAGGAATATAAGAAACCTTCGTTTAACTGTTAACAGGTATTTAGATTTCCTGAATTTATTTTTATCTATAATTGCAATTAATTCATTCATATATATTAACTAATATCTTTCTCCAAAAATATCACGGTAGAAAAAAAAAAAAGGACTGTATCTGGGGTTCCATAACGTATGTGAAAATAAAAATTAATTTATTTCGTTTTAATATATATATTTTTTTTGGGGGGTAGGGGGGTTACAATTGTACAATTTGTGTTGAATAATTGAATATTTTCGTATTAGAAACTAATTTTAGATAATCTATTAAAAGGAAATCATAACCACGTCTCTTACAAAAGATAGAAAAATATATGTTGTATAATTAGGGATTATTCTGAGTACAAAAATATATACTTATTCCCATTGTTAGCTTTATAATCTTAATATGAATTTCATCATGATAATAATATTATTCAATATAGCATCAAACAAAAAAATATTAATTCTTTTGAATATAATATAAATTATAAATAGCATTTTATTTTTTTTTATTTTTTATTTATTTATTTATTTTTTGTTATTTTTTTTTTACTTCAATAAATGATAATGGATATAGGACTAAGCATTCAACAATTATCGCTCCCAAGGAGAACATTCTGACTCACACTTTTATCTTAAACCCGAGAGATAATGCTCGAGTTTTATTCGCTTTATCTTCTAGACTCAGTACGATCGCGTCATTATAGGTCCCCCGAAAGGTTATCATTGTGAATTCAGCTGCTCATGTCAGAATTAAATTAAGTTAAATCAATTTTATGAAAAAAGTTTATCAAAAATATATTTAATTGCCTGTTTTCGAAATAGAAACATCTTCTATGAATTAAACACTAAATGATATGATTAAAAAATGTGAAATTCGTGAATGAAACTGGTAAGGAATCAATTACTATAAAATGAAAAAAAAAATAGAGGCAAAACTACAGATGAACGAAGCAGCTGAGCAGGAAATGGCAAGAGAGTTGGGTTGAGGCCCTGTACGCCGATAATGAAAGAAGATGAAGAAAAAATAGTACAGACACAATTAAATTTTTAATTATCTAGGAACCATTAAACCCCCCTTTTTTTATTCCTAGCTTAATCCTTAATAAATAAACAGGAAGCCTTGAAAATAGTTAGTTTTTTAATTGCCTTTTGATTAACATTTAAACCCGTTCACACATCCCTCGCCGCTTGGTATTACTCGGCCTCTTGGCAAAGAAAACACTTAAATGCATATCCTTCAAAGTTAATTTTAAATGAAATATTTATATTCAAATTATCTAAATAAGATCGTCAAATATGTCCTATATTTAATTTTTAACTTATTTATTTAGTTAATGCATTTCTAAATGATTTGTGAATAATTACTGTTCAAAGCCCTCATAAAGACATTTAGCTTTACGTAATATCCAACTTGTTAATTAATTTCTTTAATTACTAAATAACCTCGACACAATAGCAGCCACGTGTATCCAACCATTAATAGTAACCTTGACTTTATAAAATCGAAATAATTTAGTTGCTTAGGTTACGACACGCCTTTTATCTCCATTGTGTATCACACAGGTTTATTTATTTCCTTAGTTTTTCTACTTGAGTAAAAACGTGATAATTGAAGTAGATTTAATTGAAGATTGGAAAATTATACATTAGTACTTTAAAAATATTTAAAGCAGCTAAGGAGAAATAGAAGAAAAATAAATTAGTTTTAAATTTTGCTATAATCGTTGTTGTGATCATTCCAAACATTTTAAGGGACTTTGTTTACTGTCAATCTAGACTAAAAATGGGCAATCAGAGGAACTAAAAATACTAGTTCCAATTTTTTCAGGAATGTACAGGGGATGGTCCCCTGAACAAGAACCTAAGATAGTTCTGTCTTCTAGCTCCTCACTCGTTGAATTTAGAGGAAAGTCGTCAAGATATAACTTGTACAACAATAAATTCCCTATAATAATATATATCATATGTTCATTTATATTGAAGACGTCTCAACTTACAGCAAGATGTAAATGAAATTAAGGATTTCAACGAAAAGCCTGATTTCCTTATTAAGTTTTGATGTTCCGTCAACGGAAACATAAACAGCTGAAATTTATACAACTGCTAAATTACACTCAGTAATAAGTCTTAGCGGAAAGTAACGTAATCAGGTGTATTTTCAAAACTGATGCGCTCAAACCCACCATAACACGTATAACTCCGGAACTATCAGTTAGATCCATAACTTACTTTTACCATCTTAAAGCCGTTTAAATTTACTATTTGATCCGCTTACGAAATTCTGATCAAGTTCCGTAAAATACACGAGCCAGGACGCTAAAAAACTCGTACTTTTGTAAAAATCTACGTTTCTTTGCCACATTCTTCGCTGTAACTTCGAAACTACTCTTCAGATCCAAAATTTCTTTTTTTCATCTCAAACCTGGTTAAATTTACTAGAAGGCCATGTATATGAGGTGGGGAGCATTTTTAACCTCGTTTTTTTTACAGTTTTATCAAATATTTCACTAACTACCTACATTATCCAAAAATGCTTTATGTTAAAAAATAAAGAAATTATCTAAAAATCTTTACAAATTTTGCCTTCTAGCCAAGGGAGTGATATTTTTACGTATCTTAACTTTTCTACCAACATTTTATTCCAATCTGTAACTCAAACTGCTGACCCTATGAAAAAACGTTTCTTAATGAAATTATGTGTATTTTGATTTTGTTTATAATATGTTTGAGAAATGACGTAAAAAGTGGCATTTAAGCTCCAATTGGTGGTTGGTGTGTTTTAAAGAATGCTCCAATCACTACGCCAAAATCCAGAAATGAATGATTTTTTTTTTTTATCTCCAGTTATTGGACTTCTTTGACTTGCACAATCAAAGCTATACATCAATTTAAAAATTCATATTTTAAAATTTTCTTGTTTATATATACATACATATGTAGCTTTTGTAAGACCATACTAATAAGCCTCTTATGAATGAAATTGAGCGATTTCAAAATGAAACCACATATTAAATTAGTTTTTGCTCTAGTTCATAGTTCAGTTAATGCCTAATTTTCATTACGTATTTAAATAAGACTTGATCAGTGGAAAAAGCTAGGCCGGAAGCAGAGGTCACTGAAGGAAGTTGTTGCTAGTTGTGCCAACTGTAGTTGCTAATGGGCTCTGGGTGCCACTAGAAGTACACTGGTCCTCACCAATTAATGTTCCTTGTTCACTTCTATTTAATTACCGGTACATTCCCCCTCTCCCCTGGTCATCTATTGCTATTATATATACATTACTTGACTATGTCTATAACCTTATTCCAATATTTCGTACCGTAAGCTTAGATGATACTGCATAAAAGCAATATTTTTGAACTGTAAATATAAAATAAAAATAAAAATAAGGAGCTAAAAAATATACTTATAGATTAAAAACACAGAATAGTATTCCTGAACGATAAATTCAAAAATGAAATTAAGGATGGTTATGATACATTAAAAACTTTTTGTGCCCTCATTTATAAACTGAAATTTATAACAATAAAAATAATAAAAAATTAAATTAAATTTAAAAAATCAACGAATCCGAAGTAAGATTGTAAGAGAATGGAAGGGCCATACTAAAAGCTTATGGATGGGAAATAAAGGGTGGCATAAGGAGAAGTAGGCCTCGCATTACGTAGAGAGGTGTTATGGCTAAAAGTATGGCTGGCCGGTGACTAACGGAAGAAGAAGCGATGGATAAAGAGGAGTCGAGAAACTTTCTGAGGGAGGAGTTTGGTTGAAGGAAAACTTTGAATAGCGAAGAAAATCCTTTCAAAGAGGAAGAAAAATAATAAATAAAAACTCATGTAAATATGCGGTAATTACAACACAAAGTAGTAACATGTCGAAAACTTCTACCAAAAATACCTTCATTGGTAGCACTCTAATGATGACGGAAAAAGATTTCGAGGCCATCTTCTTTCCTGACACCTCGGAGGATATCCAGGAATGGAATGGAAAGCATGGTGAGAAACAAATGGATTTGGTTGAGTCTTTAGTTTATGGAGAAAATGTATCTGGTTCATGCCAAATCAATAACATAGAGGTTATGAAGGTTACAATGGATCATTTTATCATTCACAAAGAGCAGCATTAAGGATTTTACAGGAGAGATTGGATACGGTAAGAATTGGATAGTTTGGTGGAACACCATAACTCTATGCCTTAAGTCCAAATAGGTCTAATAATGGCCATATAGAAGAATTTTTGTAGTGAATCGGAAGATTAGAACGTTTGTCAATTAAGTGTAGGAGCAGTTGAAGTAGAAATTTATGCAACTTCTTCTCTTTTCAACCTTGTATGAGAGATCCCTGTGAGGCTTATGTCTAGATAAATTCCAAGATATCCTATATGTTCAACGTTATTTAACGGTACTATATTAGAAGATAAGGAAGGACAGAATGTGGTTGGTTTTCGACGCAGAATTAAGGTTATTTGTTGAGATCTGCAGGAATTTTCGGGGATTTATGTCATCTCTCAATTTAAGACATCATTTTTCAAGGGAACTTATTTGTGACAGGAGAATCAGGGGTAAAGTAAATGGGAAAAAAATATGAAGTTAAAAACAAAAGAATCTTGATAACCCTAAAAGAATTTTAAAAAATGAAAATATATATTTATAAAAAAAAAAATAAAAATATGGTAACAATTTTTTTTTAAATAAAAAAAATGTTCATATTATACTGAGTAATATACATAAGTAATGACTAGCTCTCCTATGACAATATCGTAGAAAATATTAAGTAAATTTAGTTTTGTTTTCTCTTTCATCCCGCAAGAATTTGAAAAAATCTGACTATCTCAACAATAAAAAAATGATTAAAAATTGATTTTTATCTCGCAAATAATTTCCAGATCCGTCTATTGCCTTGGATGTTGAGGCCGTAATAGTAATTTCTTTTAAACGAACCTTGTAAAATAATGACATTAGTTTTTCCCTAAGTAAAATATCGCATTATCGACCATTACAGATAGTTGTTGCCGATAAATTACGGTCATTATTTATCTCTCAAATGGTTGCACGAATTAACTGACTTACTCACCTTGGGATGGTGATCTCACTCCCTTTCACATTAAGCCATTTTATTATTATATGTCTGCCATTTATTTAATCTGAGCTGATGATGAGCATAAAAATATATCTATAACTATATTTTTAAATTGCTACGTAGAAGTTAGAAGTTACTTTAATTTGTTTTGTTGTTTCTGTTATTAGTGATTATTACTGTTCTTTTATATTCCTTCATAAACCTTTATCTGTTGTAAGTTTTATACAGAACAATACTAATTGACATAATTCTTAAATTACCTTAATATTCCTTTTTTCCTTGAATCTATAACAGTCATAAATAAAATTTATAATCTTCCGTACTCTTTAGCTCAAACTCTATACAGTTCCATTTATCCCTATAATCTTCCTCGCAGGTTAAAAAGACAGGGCACTTAGGTCTATTGTGAAATTCCGCATAAAGTCATGGCAATGGCCAGTTCCTCTACTCATGCTCTTAGCAACTCTAACTCGGCCCCCACTATATTTTCACACCAGTGATGCAGCCGAGAGAGCACTGGGATCTCTTTGGACCTGGATTGTCCATAAGTAAAAGGGCAAAGAAGGGTACTGGATTATTTAGGCAGAATGTATATTTTTTATGAAGATTATTATTGTATTTTAACATTTAATTTTTACTAGTTTTATAGTTTTTAATTTATTTTATTTTGTATGTATTTTACAGTTAGAGGTTCTATCTTTTTTTTCTTTTTTAATTATTTCTTATCGTATATACAGTATTGATGAATTCATGGAAATGCATATTACCTACATGTTACCCTAAATAGAAAAAAATTGTGAGCAACAGCTCACTACAACAAAATAGATCTTGTATATGTGTATCTACTACTCTTCTAAATTTACGTTTTAGAATCAAAAGGATCAAATTACTTCAATTAATCCTTATTTGAAATAAACAAAGTTTGACTTTTTTCATTCAAACCAATTTAGCTCATAAGCAGTAGATCCTTGAGACAAATGATATATATCAATAATTATTTTAAGTTAAATTTCTGATCAGTAAACTGTCGTAAAATTGTCGATCCGAGCAGAAAACCGTCGTCAAATCGACAGTCGAAACAGCTAGGGCATGTCGCAAAAGTTCCAACACTTAAATAATGTAGGCAAACTTGATTTTTTTTTTTTATGTAAACCAATATAGCTCCTTAACAGTAGGTCCTCCCGCCAAATGTTATACAGCAAAAGACATTCTCCATTAAATTTCAGACTGGATTATTACCGTCAAAATTTCGATTTGAGCAACACCATGCGAAGTTGAATGAACCGTGTCAAAATTTACATTTAAAAAAAAAAACACCGTTACATTAAGAAAGTATAGACCACAATAAAAACATTTATCCATATCAAAAATTCCTACGTGAGGCACATTGTCGGTAATACATCAACAAAGTTCATTATTAGTGCTGTTTTAGTTGTTAATAATAGGAAAAAATATTATCAACTTCTGACTAATATTAGCTGGATGATTATTTAGACATCTCTAACTCTGTAATTATCTGGGCTTGTCGGTTGAGCCTCCTCGCAGGCGGTGGACAGAGGCTGTTTGAGAAGACACGAACAAGGGTATTTGCCAAAGAAGACTGAGCTAGCATTGTCAAGTGGAAGTGGAATGACTGGCTAATTAGAGCTATTGTGCCAGGGGGCATGTACATCAACCTCAGGAAGATCTCTCCCCGGCCGGCCGATTGCCTATCTGTCTGCTCTGTCAATGGCCGGCCCTCAATCCACTCCTCTGTTGATACTGCCTCTATTGGCATTACCCTATCTCCGGTGTCAGTTACGGGTGGATTGGCGTTATTGAACGATTGGTTCTTTCAAAAAACGATATGTAGCACAGATAACTAAACTTCAAACGTAATTAATAAATTATTTTAAAGCAAATGATTTGATGGTTCACGGAATATTCCTAATAGATTTCGGAAAGACAAAAACCTTCCCGTTCAGAAAACTATTCATTTCATCTTCAACAATCAGTCATTAGACTGTAACGAACTCTTCTTTTTACGTATTTATTTAACACCGTTCCTCGCCGCGACTTCAGCCGCTCTCAGAAAGAACACAGACAATTTTAACTAATAATTGAAGTTTTATTTATCTATACTATTATATAAAAGGAAAAGCCATTTTTCGTTTGTGATCACTAACCGCGAAATCTACTGAACCAAATTTCATACTCGTAGTTCAAGGAAGGTTTGACAAGAATAAAATTTAAAGATTTTCAAATATAGCCATAAAAAAGTGATATGTGGAGTTTGGTAATCAACCGATAGTTGGCGAACACCATTCCAGAGAGAGGTTTCAATGTTACGGTGTTTTATAGAGCTAGAAATTAATGATAAAATGTACTTATTTTCAATTTAATTGTTATTTAAAAAGCTATAAATATATGGGATGACATGTGGATCCCAGTGCAGTTTAAAAATCGACCGATAGGTGGCCATTCTGCAACAGATTTTTCATTGGGAAAACTATTGAACTATTGCGGTACTGTACCGCATTTTAACTAGATCTTCATAGTTCTAGAAAGGTTTAGAGTAATAAAGTTTACTATAATAATAATTAAAACGTATAGTATTCGGTGCCAAAAACGAGGTTTGCCAAACTGTCATATACTTTTATGATTAGAAATTAAAATCCAACCAGATGGATCGATTAAATTATTTCTGCCAAAGTGGATGTTTAATTATGCTTTTATTTTACGTACTCTTCGAACACCTAATCAATGCAATTTTTATTGGGTTAAAATGCCATGCGTGAAAATATCATTGAAGAAATAATGCTAAATTCCATACTTCAATACAAGATTTTTATCGATAAACAGATGAAATTCAATGATTAGTTAAAATCTAAGTTCTTTATTTATGAGAGCAGGTGAAGCTGCGACGGGGTATGCTAGTTTTTAGATACACATTTTTTATTGAAGAATGCAGTCAAAAACTACTTTTTACATTGTATTTTCACACATAACAGTAATTTTAATCCGGTCAAAATTGCACTGATTAGTTAGCCGGTTACGTTAAATCATAATTGGACACTTAATTTTTAATTTTAATGTATCATTTGGTAATACAGATAGACAGAGACAATTAAAAAACTCGAATACTGCATTATCAGTGATTACAACTAAAGGCCCATGAATCATATTTTTCACACAATATCAAAAGCAAAGGTTCGAATTTTTAATTTTGAAATAATTTTTATTCGGCAGAAATAATTTTATTGATTTCATCCGGTTAAATTTTAATTTTTAACCTTAAAAACTCGTTTCCACCACTCCACATAGTAATTTTAAAATTTTGTTATTGCTAAAACTTCCTAGAACTATGAAGATGATTTAGTTAAAATTTGGTAGAAATGGTTTCAGTAGTTTTTCCATTGTAAAGTCTATTGCGGAACGGTGCTAGACCATCGACCACATTTCGGTTGATTTTCAAACTCCGCAGGGATCCACATGTCACACTATGCATTTAAATCTATTTTAACAATTTAAATGAATATAATTAAGTTTTATTGCCTATTTCAAGCTCTATATAACACCGTAACATTGTAACCTATCATGTAGAAAGGCGTTCCCAACCTATCGTTCAATTTGCAAACTTCACTGTTATCAACATATTATTGATTTTTAATTTTTTAAAAAATAATAAAATCAGTAGATTTTATTATTAGTAAATCTTCCTGGAAGTATAAGATTACATGGTTTAAATTTGGTTCAGATTGGTTCCGTAATTTTAACGGTCAGTGATCACAAACGAAAAATGGCTTGTCTTTTTGTATAATAGTATAGACTCAGTCACTTATAATTTCTGATTTGCCAGATAATTAACAATAAGTAAATAAATCTGAAATTATTCGCCTTGTGCGAAGGACTGACTGGCAATTACTAAGGTTGGGACCATCCAAGGTATGTTAATTCCTCCTTTTCTTAGCCAACAGTGACATTTACAACCGCTGCATAACAGGCTGCAATAAAATCATATTAGACAATGCCTATATATCAGGCCCATCCTCTAGCCGTACTGCCGGATAGCCGTAGCGCTCGTTTCATTACTTTAAGGATTACCTAGGATACTTTAGGATGGATCTTCGTTTGACCATTTAAAAAAAAAGCAAAAAACATCTTGTTTCTAATATTGCTCAAATTATTATTTAACTGAACAATATTACGATTTAGATATTAGCTGAGCTTCCTGAAATTAATAACCGAAAATTTGGATTGCTATCCTCACACTGCATGGATGTCCGTTGCCCTGAGAACATTCTTTAGTGTATATTTCAAATCAAAACCAATTTTTTAAATTAATATTATCATTTAAAAATAAATAAATAAAATAATGATTTTTTTTCTTTTTGATCGATGTTTGGATAAAGTACGAAGATCTCCAGTTTACATGAATAGGTGGTTTAAAATTTCTTTAATGACTCTAATATTTAGAAATAGAAATCTCCAATTTTAGTGCCATCTACATAGGTTCTCTATTGAGTCTTTATTGAAAATAATTGCAAAATTCAATAAAAATCTATTTATTATTCTTTCATCTGAATACCCCAAAATTAGCGCTTACCAATAAATACTAATAATTTATTGTTAAAATATATATATATATATATATATTAATATTTATTCATATTCAAAACTGTATACACTATATACAACAAGGTAAATTTGAGCAATATAATCACAATAACATGTGAAGAACTACGCACTAGTATCACATTAATAAATTCTAAATTAAAAGGTCTCTTGGCCATCCTCTTTTCAGACGTCTTGAAGGATTATCGGAAACGGAGTGGGAAGCAAGTTGGGAGAATAGTGAATTCTAGTGGGTATTTATTTTACTTTGAAAGAATAGGTATCTGGTTTAGACCAAATCAGAAACATATGGGACATCAAGATCTATTATAAGTCTGCTTTTGACATAATAAGGAACACTGAGGATTTTACGAAGGATTTTGAATTTTAAGGATCGGATACGAGAAGAATTGGAAGGTCTAGTGGTACCCCCAAGCTCAACTGCGTACGTCCAAATGGGTCTTATTACTGTCATGTAAATAAGTCTTTTGTTATTTATTCCAATGAATAAGGCAGGAATAATATCACTGAAACAAAATAATAGTGATGGGTATTATTTTTAAATATTCTCTTCTCATCTTCAATAGCGGAAATTTAAATTTATGGAGGAGAATGATTCTCCTTGTAATGTAGATCTTTTACCCAGTATATACGTATGAGAACCTTTGATCATTACAGGGTAAAGGCAATGTATACTATGTATGAATGCAATGAGAATTGCAGTCCCTTCGTTTGCATCTGTTCTGAGTAGAGTCGATCCTGTTCCCTGAATGGCTGATGACCAGTTAATAACGGTCACTAAGAAGCGACGAATATCGGAATTGCAGATGGACCCGGGCTGACCATGGTCTCAATAATTCAACCGGGTCCGGCTAAGTCCCAAGTTGCAACCGCACCATTAGAGGACGAAATGCAGAGCGATGAAGCACTGATGGAGGCTAAGTGTAATTATCCGGTGCGCTACTAACTTGGCCACCACTTACCCGGCTACTGAATAATAAAATAAAGAGGAGGCCCTTACATATTTAATGCGGGTTAATAAGTAGTATGGAAGGGGGTGAGGGTGGGGTGGGGGCGGCCTCTCTCCTCTAACCCAGTTAGTCGCCACCAACCCGAATCACAGGCCATTAATATTCAATTCTAATTTTCGAGTCTCTATTCCAGATAAGAGAGAGGGAATTGATAAATGATATTTCCTAGGGGTATTTCTGTTCTTAATGTTTTTTCCCTCATAATTTCCAATGCTGTATTTTCTGGAATAAAAAAAAAAAAAAAATAGTTTTCCTCTTATCACTCCATCCTTTAGATTTGATGAAGGATAAGAAAATTAACTATTTGCGTGTTTTAAATCTGTATTGGCTGTCGAGCGGATATTTTCAAGAGCTGCAGGTTCCCATTAAAGCTGGGTAAGTTTACTTTGTAGAACCTAAAAGAGAACTCGCTATTTTTTTCATCATTGGGTAATTGAACTATTAATTTTTTTTTTTCTATTTCAATTCATTATTAATATTTTTATTATAATTATCTCTCTCTCTTTTGTCAAGGGTTTGGCCTAAAACCTTAATGGTAATAAATTTACGGTTCCTAAAAGCACTGCCTTCTGCATTTTTTCCAAGTTTTTAAGGGAAGATCTAGTTTCTTGGTTGTACCAGCTTTATTTTCATGAATTAGGCTTTTATAATTATTATTTTATACTGATTTATAGTTTTTTCTTCGTTTCGATTATTCATTTACTTTCATATGTATCTGTTTCATGAATGGATTCATCTAGTAGTGTCACTTCAACTGTTCCTAATTAGATTGGCGATAGTGTACTTTTATGCTTTCGTTAACTGTTATTACTTCTTGTTAACCAATTAATTTTTTATATTATAGCATTTAACATTTATATTATCAATGAACGGGCGCAAGTGCTTTAAGTATTTTCCTTACAAGTTACCACATTAATTGCAAAAAAAAAGGGAGTGATTTAAAAGACAAGCAATTCGGATTCGGAGATCATACCATTCAGGCTGGAAAAATTTACTATGCAACATTTGTGCTTGATCCATGCTTGATAGTGTAAAAATAATTAGGGTAACCGCTGGGGATATTCTGCAAAAGACCCAAATAATAAGTACAGCGGCTCTCCAATCTCTGTTATAGAGCACCTAGCTTAGTAACAGGCCTATGTCCGACTAACTCTACATCATAAACAAAGAACCTGACCATAGCCTAGTGATATCATGTAAACTTTGACGATTTGCCAGAGATTATGAATCTAGTTGATGTACAAAAAAAAATTAAATAAAAAGTCAGCTAATAAATTCACTATCCTTTGTTATGTGTTTTCTTCTAATAAACGACAATGAGCCATTGTGTCTATTCTGAGATTGTCTCAACGATCAACCTACTCAACTTCAGGAAGATAAAAAAAAAAAAAAAAAAAAAAATGACATTGAGGTGACAATGATTCATAACTGGCATCTAGTATCTCACTTCCTGCAATCTAGACCATTTCGACGTCAGATTTTGCGCAATAAATCCCGAAACGTCAAAGGTATTGCAACGTCTCCTCAGCCGGCGATAATTAGAAGATTTTAACACGGTGCAGAAGATGGATGGGCACAATACAAGACAGTGAGAGACTGGGAGGACTGGAAAGGTTCTGCAATGGAATGGAAGTGGGTGTAATTAGTTAAGTTCTAGAGCCGTGGACCTGTCAATAGACAACCCCTCAGATAAGAGAGGTTATTTATCTTGAACAAAATAGGCCATTAGGATATTGTTTAGGCCGAGGGGTTATTACAATATAATAATTAATCGCTCTCTTCAAACTAATTAACTTTTCCAATTACCCGGCCTTCCCTTTACGACAATATTAACATCTGATAGCGGCCTTAGGGCCTACCTCCCACACTCAGTTCCGTATCGTTTTATACTCGTTATTCTTTATCTAAATGGGATTCGTATTTCCCCCACCCAATTTATCCTAAGCGCAATCTTCTCTCTATATATTACTTAGCCTATTAATAAAGCATTCCTTTTTGTATGGAGGTAACGTACCATATAACTAGCATCCTCCAGCTGAGCTTAATTTAGTTAGTTCTTTCAGCTCCTTGATCATTTATATACTATCAATAATATTTTATTTTTAATGGTTATTTCATCAATAATATTTGATTTTTAATGTCAATTTAATTTCTGACGTTTGATTTATTCATCAACAATTTCTAAAGGTCTACATGACGGTACCGGATTTTTTTTTTTAATATTGTCCAAATCCAGTCTGCTCTTGGTTCTGATACATTTTAGAAACTCATCTATTTTTCTTCTCCCTTAGAACTGATAATCAATGTTCAACATCCGGCACACATAAAAATAAAAATTCCAGTACAAGAAGGAAACAATTCATCAATGCTAACAATTACTTATGCATAGCAAAAGTTACAGCACTGAATAACGGAATAATTTTGTTAGTTATACTTAAAAATATTTATTTTATAATATTAAGGTGTCAATGTTTAGATCGATCAGAACATCTTAATTTCTTATATCAAATCTAAAAGTTATAAACTTCGCTGACAAGTCCGACTCTACTGAAAAACGTCATTGGTTCATATGACCCTTACAACTGCAAAGTATCGAATATGAAAATACGCGGTTTTTCACATTCGGTCTTTAGCGATTACACTGATTTGACGTTATCAAATAGTTTGTATAATCGACCCTTTAGACAGGGTTATTCCTCCCCTTTACAGAGTGAATTCAGATTTGAGAATCCGATAAAACGTTTATAAGTCCTAAATCAATTGATACAGTAATACAAAAAATGTGTTTCAATAGTTGTAGTGACGACATTCTGAACAATGCCGAAGGAGAGAGCTATAATTAACCTAAATTAGTAATGAGTCCATTCCAAATAATACATCGCATGTAAAATGTAGCACTTGCGCTAGGATGTAATAGTAAATATTTATAGCAGGATCGCTCAAATAAAGTAATCTAAAGATCAAATTGAATGGATAGTTAATTTCTTATTCAAACATACATTGTCGTTATTCGTTATTCATTAAAAACATTGCGATCATAGTAAACATCTACAAAAATAATAATAAAAACGGGCCTGGCCGATCTAAGCATAACAATATTATTAGTATAACAATATTCGATAGAAGTCATGTATATATATATATATATATATATATATATATATATATATATATATATGTGTGTGTGTGTGTGTGTGTGTGTGTGTGTGTGTGTGTGTGTGTGTGTGTGTGTGTGTGTGTGTGTGTGTGTGTGTGTGTGTGTGTGTGTGTGTGTGTGTGTGTGTGTGTGTGTGTGTGTGAGTATAAATAATGTGATATTATTTTTAGCACTTGATGTGGTTAAATAGTAGCGGTTAATGGGAATTACGATTAATAATTCTTTGCCACTTATAAAAGTTTTTTTTTTTTTTTCTAAGACTATTTTAAATTAGTAAAACTTTATCAGCCCTAAAGCATAAAAAATTCAAAATATCAGCAATTTGATACTTGCTACGTGGGGAGGTTTTTGAAGCAATTAGTTCATAGATTGAACTGTGTGGAGTCTAACGAAGAAAGGGGATGTGGAATAGTCTGCTTAGTCATCAGGTAAATACGCAATCCTTTAGGTTTTCTGTATGACTAGTCGGTTTTTCTGTTTTTACAAGAAACAAATTTAAAATTGTAACATTGTTTTATCATTGGATTATTCCAATAGAAATGGCAACTAGTCCATCAGCCTTAATTGTATTTAGGCATCTTTCCATACCGTCATGAAAACCTCAAGTGAATTTATGGTTGTTCCCATTTTGAAGCACAAGCACATTATTCATTAATCCTTCCTTACCATCATGTGTAGGTTGCCTGATTTATTTCAAGTTTTTGAATCAGAACATCGTGAAATATTTTCTTATTTTTTTGTGTGTCTGTTACTGAGATAATTAAATTACTCATTTCCTTCAAAATGAGTTTTGATATTCTAAAGTATTTCTGCTATCATAAAATGCATCCCGGATTTCCCCAAGCGTCGAGGTTCGTCGCATTCCTTTCTTCTTGATGGCATCATTGGTACTGAGGACATCTCACGACTACGTTGTCATGTAGATGTTGCATTCATGTAAGCCTGAAGAGGTGGCTGATTGTACACGATTGTCACTATTTAATTTTCCTGTCTGATAAATTTGACAAACCAACTACAATACGGACCGATATTTCATAAATATCCTTTTAAAAGTTCGATAAATAAATAAATTCAAATTTTTATTAATATTTCGTTATCGTTATACAATATCGTTATACAACGGGCACAAACAGGGTCTTGAAATACTTAAATTAAGTCTATATTCATCTAAAATTTTAGCAGTATATTCCCCATACACTAAGGTAAATAATGGTACTGAGGCTGTGAAATAACTCAGCTGCGTATTATCTTCAGTAGGAAGTAAACATAACGCGAGCGTTTAAAGTAATGATTCCTGAATGCCACGCACGATGAGTTATCTTAAAGCGTAATTTTTAATTTAAATTATAATTGAAAAATGTGTGAGTCCCGTTTTAATGATTAATAAAACTTAGAGCGATAAAACGTTAATTACTCAATTTACAGGTTTCACTTTGAGAATAAAGCTTTTTTCCCTCTACATTCTAAAGTAATTAGAATTTAAATGTTATTATTTTCTAGATATAGTATGATATCACAAAGAATGTGAGTATCAGACTTGAATCATGAATGAGGTTATTCTTAAAAAAAAATAATGTTTTTTACAATTATAAATAATTTAAAGAGTTTTTTTTTTATTAACTACTATGGCATTTGTTGTCCGTTATTAATAAAAAAAAAAAAAAAAAAAAAAAAACAGTTTCAGGTCTGACTTGAAACACAAACATAACCTGTTAAAACGGTTAAAGTTCGAATATACACGCGAAATCTGCTGATATTTAAATCAAGCATAATAATAAAACCACCAATATTTTTTCTTTATTTTTTTGAAATTTACAAAAATTAGGCAATATATTTTGAGAAACTTAGTCCATGTCTGTATCAAATGAGTGAAACACAAGTAAATATATCTTGTTTAAATGTTTTAAACTCTTCCTTCTCCAAGGTCAACTTGGGAGTATTTTTGGATAGGAGGTAATTGCTCAAATAGCTTTTCCTCGATTTTCGAAAAGCTATGCAGTCCAATACAAAGTGCATCGCATATTCGCTATTGCTTCCTTGTTTTCTGTCAGTCGATAAATCCCGTAACTGTATTTGACTAAAGTATTAGTACCAATATATATATCTACCTCCTTTTCTACTTTTTATTCTGAAATCATGTTGTTTATATTTTGCGATCAGTTATTTTATTATTCATTGTTTTACCTTAAGAATAAAAAAGGAAATCATATTTTGTATTACTTCTAATAAAGTGTCTAGTTTTTCTCAACTTCAGTGATATCTACTCTTTGGAAATAGGATTTGGGTACTATTTAATTTTTGTAATATCGTAATGTTTCATTTTTTTGCTTTTCAGTGTTTATTAAGTTTCATTTGTATTGTTTTTGTGTGCCCAGTTCTACAATTTGTAGTTATCAAAAACATAAAGGCTGGACCTGAAATATAATACGGCCTCTGCCCCACCGATATTACCCCAGAAAAAAATGATACAAATATGCAGGAAAAGGGATGGAAGACATTACAAAGAATGAATGTAAAAAATTAAAATTAGAGGAGTAGGGATGACGTATAGCAGTTAATCAGAAGAAATAGGATCTATTGGATGGTATATAGAAAATATATATATATATATATATATATATATATATATATATATATATATATATATATATATATATATATATATATATATATACGCTATATGCTAAAATACCGGTCCTCCGGGCTGGATCCTATGACAGGGAACAGTCATTACCGCCACCCCTCCTAGGGCTAATGGGACAAGGACGGAACGCGTAAAAGCTCGCGTACCGTTGCCGACCAGGGTATCCACTTAGCGGCTCCTCAAACCTGTTCTTCCGCCTGTCTTCGGCCCGGGTCATTCCACTGCATTTTAATATTGTATCTGTGTGGGATATCGCCTATCTGACCCGCAATATCGTCTAAGGCACGATCAGGTACCGGGATCGTGGAAGTCTTGATTTTTCATGAAAGGGCATTTAGCAATTTTGCGATTACTTAAATTCATGAAATTTGTATTAAGAAATATATAGTTGCCTGTTAAGTAATAAAATAATGATTATTAGCGATGCAGTCAGAAGAAAGAAAAAAAAAGCGTACAAGTAAACAACTTTTATGGAGTGCCGAGGTTTTGGTCTGTCTTGCATGTCTTCTTCAGGCAACTGGACATCTTAGGAGAGGTGACAATCGATGATTCTCCGTTTTTCTTTCTTTCTCCTGACTGCATCCCTGATTATCTGCTCCTTATTAAATTCGTTTTTAGAAATTACGACCAATAATCTACCAATATAACCCAAACTTGTGGAGTTGCGAATAAAACAAATAAACTCGAAGTATTCCGTTTCCTGTTTTTCAGGACCTTAAAAAGATGTTTCTCGCGGTGACACTCCATATTTATTATACATAAACCATAAGTCATACCATTATTTTATTATTTTTTGAATTTTTGTTACGCTTGGAAGAAACGTTAATTCTAAGATTAATTAAACCAAGTTCGAAGATTGTTAAATTTGACTTAGCATTAGCGAACTTCATTTAAAACTCGCCTGTTCCGTACAATAAATCCAAAACTAGAATTTATAAATCACCTAATATAATTGAGAATAATAATTTGTCTAACACGAAATAAATGTTTTACTGCCCCGACTAGATTAGAACCGGCACTGCAGGTGTTACTAGAAAGTTCCTAACACATTAACACTATCGGCCACCAAAGTCTCGCTCTTTCTAAAATGTTTATGGTTGTAAAAAAAAAGAAAGAAAAGATTTTTAACAAACCCAATCAGAACCTCAATTCTTTAAAATTAAATTTCCTTTATTGGGCCCTTCAAAATAACCAAAACAATACGAAAAAAAAAAGATGTTATAATATTATATATAAGGAATAATAAACATACTGAATAAGAATAACCGTTTGGAAAGTATTTTAAGATTAACACAAAATACTCAAATATAATAAAAATGAATGTTATTTGTAAATTTTAAGATGTTTACATCATGAGTTGGCCACCATATGACTGAAACTAAGACCAATATATTATAGAATCTATCAATAATGTACATCAGAATCAAGGGTAAATATATTTTAATATGTTAAAAATTAGAACTAAATAATTGAATGGATACCTAAAAAAAAGGCTATTAAATATTTATTATTGTATTAATAATATTGAATAATGCAATTATAAATTAAAATATATAAATAAGGTATTAGTTGACTGAGAGGTATTTAGAGATGTAGATTGTTGGGGAATGCAGTCATAGATTGTTTGTTTATTTCGTTTAACGTCACTTTATGCTGCTGTGGCTAATTGGATGATGCTACGGTGGGAGTCCTAAATTTTGCCTATCCAGGTATAATTAGGATAGGGATCTTTAACGAGTACCTGACATCGCACAGGCTCGGGCCCCCATTTTACGTCCCTTCCGAAGGACGGCATAGCTAAGGACTTTTTACTCCCTTTGCCGGGCTGCGAACCCGCGATCTTGGGTTTAGTAGGTTGCTATGCTAACCACTACACCACAGGTGACCCCATGCAGTCATAGATACACAGCAATTAAAAATAATACTATAATTTATAATGCCGACGTTTCGATTTGAATTGCTAGCCTTCATCAGGGTTTCAGAGAGAGTGAAATTATTAATTGACGTAATTTTAACCTTTCAATTCTAAAGTGTAAATTGGAATAAGTATTAGATTACAGATATACATATCCATGATTTATTGTTTTCCCCAGTCAGGGAGAAAGTGAGTTTTTTTTTTCCCTTTAACAATTACAATTTTTTTTTACGTATGTCATAGAGATGACCAATACATCCAGGAACCGATTTAAAAATTTATTTACGGAGTAGGTTTTGAGTGATCAGTGATAATGTTAAAATGATTCATTCATTTCCTCATTCAATCAGAGGCCCAATCCTAGATTCAACACTTTTTTTCTAAATCGGTGGAACGATCGGCCCCATTCTTTTAAATAAATGTTTAGTCATTCTCATGCATTCAAGGGATTAATATTGAATTATAGATTGTTCATCTAATTTCTGAAATGAGTTCATACGCTCAGTTTGAATTAAT
This sequence comes from Euschistus heros, assembly GCA_003667255.2. Classification (NCBI taxonomy): domain Eukaryota; kingdom Metazoa; phylum Arthropoda; class Insecta; order Hemiptera; family Pentatomidae; genus Euschistus; species Euschistus heros. Next base: position 843,236 of record RCWM02000087.1, read on the forward strand.
AATGATTGATGGCTTTACTAAATTAGCAGTTTGATTTAATGGCTCCCCTTTTTTTAGATTTGCTCATTAAATCATTGAAGATTAGCCGTAGTAGATCAATGAAATATAGTTAATTCAATTAACTGGATCCATTATCCCTCTTAATTAGCCTCACAAAAACCTTTTAATTAATATTCATCCATTGTTTCCATCCTTATTCCATTTTTTATTGACAATGAAATGTTGAAATGTGACTAAAATCTGCGTTCGCAATTTACTTCTAGCCTATGCAATTCTAGCCATAAAAAAAAAAAAAAATTGGTAATCACATATTTGATCTAAAAAAAAAAATGCATGGGAATTGATTAAATCTTGAAGATTTACAAGTATTTAGCGTAACTTTTAGTGTTCTGGCTCAAACAAATAGATTTGAACTTAATATTGTTTAGATTGTTGTATTGATATTTTATTATTTCGTCATCTCAAATTATAAGAAAATATAACAGAAGTTAAGATCAGTTTCCAAATAGACATAGTTTGTTACATATTAATATTTTCTTACAATTAGTTTATTATGTCATATTTTTACAATATAGAAATAATGATATTTCGTAAGGTACGGTCGGTAGAAAATATCAATAGAAAAATAGAAAAAATTTTTTGATAATAATAAAGGTATAGTTGAATGTTAAGATGAATGGTGAAGAAGATAATCAGGGATGCAGTCAAAGAGGAACACTATGTCTATGTAGAAATATGCGTGCCAATCTTCCACAATATACGATGACTGATCTTCGTTCTTCTCCTCTCCTTATGGTTCGGGTGCCCTGAAGAAGACTTGAAAGGCAGGTCGAAACGTTGGCACGCATTAAAGTATTTCTTCTTAGACGTGGTGTTCCTCTTTGACTGCATCCCTGATTATCTTCTTCTCCAAAAATATCGATATTTCGATATGTCGTGTATGGATGCCCATCCAGTTGCTACACACACTGCGTACTAATCTATCTTATTGAAGTTAGCAACATTCTAATTAACAATAATTTTAATTCTAAATTACAATAAATCATAATAAAAACAACTGTAATATGGCTCTATTAATTAATACTTTCTTCAACTTTCATTATTGTAAAAATGTTTTACAGTAAAATAAATAAACATATATAATATTTTTTATTATCATTGTTTCTCTTTCAAGATAAATTACCTTCTTTCTTTTGCGGCAATTTGTGCTTACACGAACCCTCTTGGTTTTTCATATATTAGGATTAAATTGTTTTGTACAGTTCACATCCCGACTCATCCTACCACTGTCCTCCACTTACGCAGATGACACATGTGTGTTGTCAGTAAATATTAATCCTTTCATTGCATCCCAATCGCTACAGTCTCATATTACAAGCATTCCAGAATGGTGTCAAAATTGGAGAATTAAAATAAATCCCATCAAATAACCTTTACCCTTCTTCGTAAACCTAAGAAATTGCCCGTCGTTACAGAATACTTCAACATTTACTAGACAAACGTTCAAAGCTCCCAATTAATTACAAAAGACTCATTTACATGACTGTGATTAGACCTATTTCGACGTACGGAGTTGAGCCTTGAGGCTCTACTAAACCATCCAATTCATCTCGTATCCAATCCTTACAATCCAAAATCCTTCAAAAAATCCTCAATGCTCCTCACTTTGTGACCAATAAACTTATCCATAAAGATCTTAATGTTCTATATGTTGCTGGTTTAGCCCAAACCAGATACATATCCTTTCATAATAAGCTCCATAAACACTCCAATCCACTAGTCTCCCAACTCCCCCCCCCCCTATCCCTGATAATCCTCTGAGGAGTCTGAAAGAAATATGATCCAAAGACCTTTTAGTTTAGATTTTTTCAAGTGCTACTAGTGAGTACTTCTGCCAAAGTTATTTATATGACATTGTATTCACTAACAACACCTTTACTTGATGTATATTATTTTGTACAGTTATAAATATCAATAAAAGAAAGAAAAAAAATTTGTTCTGAATGCTTTTTTAATTTACGTTTTATTTTGTTCCAGGTAATTATTCAGATTCCATACTGCGTCACATTCCCAAGGTAAGCTCTTTATCTGTAGCCAGGTAATGGATATTTCGCAACTGTTGATAGTTTCGACATGCTATTTTAATACCTGCCAGCCAAGATATCAGAGCCATTATTTGGAGCAACTATATCAGAAAGAATATCCGAAGCGGTTGGAAATATATGCAGGAGGAGATAAGGAGGGAGATAGCGGGCAATAGTTGGCTTATTGTTTTCAGGGCCGATATCCTTCGAGAACGATTGTCTTATCGCCTACCAACAAATGGAGCAATTTGGTTTCGATAAGGGCACGCGACCCCGCTCTGGCTGCCTTGTTTAATCTTTGATAATATTTATTAAACTATAAATTATTCTATACTAATTATTATTATTAATTGCAAATGTTTAAAAAGAGTTCAACCATATAGGCAATTCTTACTGTTAACGAATTGCACGTAGTGAATACTTATATAATCTATTTAATAGTTCTGTATCATATCGACATTACTTATTTTTCTTATATTTTAATTTTTGGTATTTGGTGAATTTTATACAACAGTATATCTTATGTTTCTACTCTTATATTTTAATTTTTGGTATTTGGTGAATTTTATACAACAGTATATCTTATGTTTCTACTACAGTCAATTAAAACTACTTAGCAATACTTTAACATCTACTAATGAAATGCCATTTTTGACCAAATTAGTAGTAAATATAAAAATGGAAAGTGGAAGGGGAGGGTAAGCTAAACAGGCATTGCTAATAGGTAAAATTATTTTTTGACATAGACATGCCTATAGGGGCATAAGGATCTATACTTTTTTGGTATAATGTTTTTTTCGCATAAATTTTAACACCCTCTAGCTCTGTTGTTGTTGCTCGGATCATAAATTTGATGACAGTTCCCTTATCAGAAATTAAATGGAGAATATTTTTTTCTTAATAACGTTTGTCGCTAGGAACTACCGTTTAGGAGCTATGTTGGTTTGAATGAAGCGACGCACAGTGGAAAATATGACCAATTTAGGTGGACGAAATTCTGAAACTTGTTTATATTTAACCTTTGGGTTCCCAGATTAAACAATAATAAAAAAAATCTGATTAATTTGCTAAAATCTAAAACTCTCCTACATTTAACGGTTGAAGTCCCAGAATACGGAATAAATAATACAACAAATCTAATTATCGGCTCGGAGTGGCGTAAACCTGCCAATAGATGTATTTTAAATCATTTAGGAAACTCTTCAAATTATAGATTGTAAAACTTTTATTTATTTATTTTTATTTTTTTTAAATAATCAATGTATATTAAATAGAATTTAAATCAATTACAGAAATAAAATTAGGCATAATTTATAATAATTAATAAACGTAATTAAGCACAGGTAGATAAATATAAAAAAATTATGAATATTAAACAACTAATTATCTTCTTCACTTGTACCATAATATGATGATCCAGATTGATCTGATAACTCTGGCTCTGACATGTCATCATTTGGTTTTCAAGATTTAAGTTTGATAAGGATAATTGTTCGTTCGGAGTACTTTAGTAAATATAGCATATCTGAATCTAACAGTATTTTATTTTTTTTGACAGGTTTTCGTAGTGAAGCAACAACAGAGTCCGATGAAACTAATATCATTGTCAACAAATCACTATTTGTTGCTATTCATGAAATTTTCTTATAGAAGAAGATGGCTGTTGAGAGGTAGATGCCTCTATCACAACTTTGGAAGAACCAAGCTTACCAGAAACATAAAGCGCGTGCTGTGCAGCGAAAGTCAAGTTTTCACAGTCAACCTTCAATAACTCGCTGACTTTTCTTTTTTTTTGTTTTCTCACTAGAACATTCGAAACATTTTTCAGGGCGTTTTGAGCGTTGACAAGTAGGCTGAATAACTGAAATACTAAAATCCTAGTCATCGGAATCAAGCCAACTAGAGTATTTATTGAAAAAATCTTCCAATTTTCTGTGACATTGAAATTTTGTCAGAAAGACGGGAAATTCTAATTTTCAAAGGCCTAATCTCCACATTTTCTTGATTGTTAATATGAGCGGAAGTTAGAATAAATTTTAGCAAGTGGTCTTTTTGGGAAACTTAACCCACTCTTCAAAAAAATGTCCCCCTCGTGATTCGGAGTGTTGTGTCTGAAAAAAATTATGTATCACCCAAAACGCTAAAAATCGCAAAAATTCTTTGCATCATTTAAAGACTAGGAGGATTGATGAAACAAATTCCACAAACTAATCCTTAGGGTAACTTGGGGGTCATATAGTTTTTCGTTATTGAATAGGGGCATACATTTACAAATTGCAAAATTAACTCTACAGGCAGATTCCAATGTATATTCAATAGCGAGTGTGGAAATATAATGTCTTACCTGCCTCAGCAATGTCCATTGTTAAATAAAAGCAACAAGACTTTGCGCTACACAAACCTTGAACATAATAAATGGTTATCGAATAAAGATAATCCCACTGTTGGTTATTAGGCACTTGTGTAAACAGGAATGATTCAATCATTTACTATTTATTTGTAACCACGGTATGGCGGGAAATATTAGTATTAAGCGTCTTACCAACTAATAATAAAAAGGTCAAGCACTCAGAAATTCCAAAGTTTTGACTTGACTTTTGTCCACCTAAATTGGTGATTTTCCCAGTGTGCGACGTTTAAAACTCTGTTTTCTCTTATGTCGAATAATTATTAATTGTTAATTTAATTTAATTATTTATTTAAGTAATTTGATCCTTTTACTTTCAAGATGTAAATTGGGAGAAGCAGATGATTATAGATAGGACATATCCATGATAATGTTTTTCCCAGTCAGGGAGTAATCGAGTTTGTTATTTGACATCCCTTAATTTGTGGGCAATAAAGGGCCGCCCTTGGTAAATCGTCTGGTTAGAGATAAAAGCCAATGAGTTACCAAATCAATTTTTTTTCCGTTTCAATATTCAAACGGGAATGTGCTCATTAAAAATTCGTGAGATAGTTATATAGTGAATTTTTTAATTCTGTAATTTTTTTTTCTTTTTATTATTATAAAAATAAACAAAGCAAACAAATAATAATTGGAATGAAAGGATCGTGTTTAGCCTTCTCAGCATTTTAAGATTTGGTTGGTTGGCTGGTTACTATCATAGATCATGGATTATAAATGTCTTCATCAAGAGCAGAAATCACTCTGCTGGCGCATTCTCTAATGTGCATATATAGCAGTTATATTCACTTGGTGACTTTTTATACTTATGGGAAATGATATCAACACACAATCACTTTTTCTCGAATTTGGAAAAAAATGCACTTAGTGACTTTTACCTTCAAGCAGACAAAATCCTTAATGCTTCATAGTAATATCACAAATGAACTAATAGCCCTAATGAACCATATGTTTCAGATTTTTATTTTTTTATATAATAATGGTATATAAACATTATAATGTATCATCAGCGTAAGTGGTGCGGGCAGTGGTTGGATGAGTTGGGATGTCCATAATCCTGAATAAACGACTCTTTAACGTTTTATTATTATTGTTATTCATTTATATTATTAATTAATATTAGTATTTTTCATATATTTATTCCATCGACTCTTCAAAGTCACACGTAGAGGCGTTACGCGTAGGTTGATGGTTTGATATTAGGAGAGTAGGAGCAGTAAAGAGCTCAATTTTTAGTTTACTAAATAAAACTAGGCAGGTTCTAATGAGTGATTCTGGTTCTCCTAATACGAAATAAAAAAAAAAAATTAACCTGGATTTGACCGATCTTGCTCAATCCCTCTCGGCTGTTCAAGATTTTAAGTTAGTTGTGAAACCTCTATTTTATAGGAGCTTTTTTTTCCTGTTGATTTTGGGGAAAAATAGTTAAATGCTGACCATGAAAAACTCAGTCAGATCTGTAAAACAGTGTAAAATTTACTAGGAATATATATATATATATATATATATATATATATATATATATATATATATCGTTGTCAATTATTCATTTAAATTTTATTTTTAGTTTAAAAATTGAAACCCTCCGTCGTAAATATCCTATATATATATATATATATATTTGTGTATAAAAATTTACTAGGACTCATTTACATGACTGTGAAAATCACCCTTATATAGTTCTGTCTCTATAATAAATCTCGAATCCAAATACAATCCAAAATCGAAAAAATCGCTTGATTGTTGCATTCATCGATGAAAAATTTTGCCCAAACCAGATACCTATCATATCTAAACATATCGCAAAATGAAATATCGTTGTCAATTATTCATTTAAATTTTATTTTTAGTTTAAAAATTGAAAAATAATAAATTTTTTTACATCAGAAATGTATTTCTGCAAGAATTTATATCATGAAGAAACGTTTGCATGGCATTAAAAAGTAAATTTTTTCGCAGTCCTAATCGGACTATCTAGCCTACCAATAATGGATTTTAGGTCATTATAAGTTAGATTGAGCAAATGGTCCGGAAATAATGTAGCAACAAAAATTAACGTTATAGAAACATATGGAAATATAAATATATTTTATAAAATAGAGCGAGAATGAGAGCGGAGGAGAACTGGCGGTAACGAGCTAGGACAATGCCGCCCAAACGACCTCCCCCTCCCTCCCTCCCCCCCTTCCCAGGCAAATGAAGAATTGTCACCGCGGTGTAGGTGTGAGTCGTGTAACGAACCTTTGTCCCACTCAAATCACCGCAGCTTAGCTCTTCCTCTCGTAGTTAGGAAGCTATCTATTTGTACCTCTCTTTATCTTATCCTTACAGCTTCATGTGGTCCCTCTGCCAGTCCGTTTTAATCAAATTGGACTGTAGAAGAAGAATATGGCGTAAAGAATCAGGCAGCAAGTTCACAGATTATGAAAAATAAAAAACAAAGAAAAGCTTCCTTGTAGGACTTCCGACAACCTTGGCTAAGTAGATGGAACCCGTTTCTTTGTTAGCGTAATTGATGCAATGGTTTTTTGGTAGAGGGACTTGAAGATGATCAAGACTCCGGTGGAAAAATCTCGTCAAACGAGAAGTAACAGGTCGCCCTAAACCGTCAAATGTGAAAAGGAGCTATTGTGGTGTGGCGAAATCCTCTGGTCAAGCGTCTACTATGTAATTGGATTTAAACTATACGTTCTTTAAGAATTCTCTCGTAGGTAGAATATGGTTAGCTTGTCCAGGAGAACAAATACCCTTTCGGAAAAATTATTCTTTCTTCAAATAATTTAGTTGTTCTTTAGTCAACAACAGTCAAGGAATAAAGCTTTTACATTTCTTATTCTCCGTATTTTGCTGTTGCTATATGATATTTTTCAATAAAAAAGTAATAATTTTTAGCCCTTTGATGCCTTACACTGCGGATGTGTGACTCGTTTTGATGTTCTAAGCGCATACATTAGTAAGCGTATTTATTAGATAAGTCAAAATTGTTAAAAGTTTTTTTACAATATATATGAAAGATCATTTAAAAATTGGAAGAATTTTTCCAAACATCAATGGTAATTATTTTTTTTTTTACAAACATACTATTTAACTTGTGACCATAAAGAAGAACTTAAAACCGTGAAGCAGTTCCTGAAGTACTAACTGCACGCATAAAGTGATCAGAGCATTAAGCCTATAATAGACTTACACACCTTTACCTAACAAACAAATAAGGTTTACTGAAATGTAAAATATTTTATAATAATTTATCAAAAGCCCATATTTTTGAACAGTGCCGGTTCTAAATCAAAAAGTTAAGTAATTCGGGAATACCTTCAAACATAACATATGGCAGCGTTTTTGTTTCCTTGTTTGTCAAAGTCTTGAACTTTCTGTACAAAGGAGGGCTCCATCCAATTTGGATAAATCTTCAACTTTATTTTACTTTGATTAAACAATTAATTGTTATATTGATAGCTATTATTGTTTACACATCATCACAAAAAAAAAAAAAAAAAAAAAAAAAAAAAACCATTATCTTTGAGCAATGTGTTTTGTTAACTTTTTTTTTCAATTTGTTGTAACCTTTTGAAACATGCCTTTTTTAGTGTTTCTTTAAAATTAACTTATTTATAATTTTTTTTAAAAACTATTTCTTTATTATATGGATTCTACATATTTTACTGCACCATAGATTCATTTTAAGAGGGTTCTGGGAAGAGCAATGGTTTGGAGAAAAAAAATCATTCACTATCTAGTGACGGAATCTAGAAATTAACTTTTGGCCTAGAGAAATTACTGTGCTGTTTACAATGAGCAATTGAATGAATGAATTAATTCGCGAGAATGACATTAAACGTGACATATGATGAACACTAAGGTTCCTTGTGATTTTCCGAGAAAACACCTCACAAGAATGTTTTTATAATTAGTGTAAGTTGTGATGTGTAGTCCACGAAGATTCAATCAGATATTTTAGCGAAACATAAAAAAGAAACAAAATGCATCAAAGGTAAACTGAGAATATTAGTTGGACCCAGAATCCTGAGGGAACAAGCAGTAGCACAATAATGAGGCCGACCCAATGCAGGACCAAGCTACAAGAAAACTGCATTATGCCCAGTATTACACCTTCATCTCCTCAGGCTTTTAATGTCGTCCCGATATTTGAACCCAACATCCATTAGCTCCCAGTTCCTCTCCCTTCCCGCCTGTCCCTCTTTCTGTCCTGGAAGCTCTTTCACCTCCGAAATCGCTAATCAGATTACTAAAAGAATGCGAATATGTTGTTTTTCATTACGACAACCTTTAAATTAAGTGTAGTAATAAATAAATAATTTTACTATCAACATTTTACTAGATAAACGTTCGATGTTCCTAATTCATTACAAAAGACTTATTAATATAAAATTAAGTTGACCCGTATGGACATACGGAGTTGAGCTTTGGGGCTCCAATAAACCTTCCAATTATTCTTGTATCCATTCCTTACAATCCGAAATCCTTTGTAAAAACCTCAATGCTCCTTATTATGTCACAAACAACCTTATTCATTAAGATCTTAATGTTCCATATGTTGCAGATTTGGCCCAAACCAGATACCTACCTTTTCATAGTATGCTCCATACTCACTCGAATCCTCTAGTCTCCCAACCTTAATATTTAGTATTGTAATCCAATACACTTGAGGTGCCTAATTGCAAAACGTAGCAAATCCACCGAAAATCGAAATTGAGTTTTATATACCGTTCGATCCAGCTCCTTGCCACGCAGAAGACTGACTATGTTTTAGGTTTAAAAACGAAGAAAAAACTGTTCAAATTTACAATTAAAAATCACTTACTGTAGCAAAAGGGAGTAAAACCATGCCCATCACAGTACCAAAAGGTACTGTATCTCAGTATCTCACAATATGGCCATATTATACATATTTTTTGTCAGATTTAGGAGACAAAAACGAGGTGGAAGAAACAATTAGCTCTTTAGAAAAGTTACCTTTTATTGTGATCGTAATTACGATTCACTAGTCCATTTTTTAATTTATATTTCTTTTTTTTTTTTATAAACTTAACTAATAAATGTTTTTAAACATTATAAAGAAACTTTTATATATTTATTTGTTTTGATTTTTTAAGTTACCTACTAAAAAAAACAGTCATTAATATTTTGATACTACTATGTAGTTCAATATTTTATTGTTTTTATTTTGTTCCTCAATACTCCAAAATATATTCGCATATTTGTATACAAATATTTTCTAATGATAAATTGTTTTTAACCTTTTTCAAAGAAGTTTTACTAAATGTCTGTCTAGAAGTAAGATGAGGAATAATAATTTGTTTAGGAAAATGTGTATTGTGATTACATAGACTAGTCCATGTATGTACATATATCGTTTATTACTTTACTATCCCTTTTTATTGTCCACCAAGCTAATAAGAAACATTTTTGAACATAAAATAATTTTTTTAATCCATCATTTCAATTCTATAAATAAATTTATTTCATTAAAAAAAAAGAGCAAGTCTCATACTGTTGCAAAACGGAGTAATTCCCCAAAACTGATACAAAACGGAGTAAGTACAGAAGAAAACCCAATTTTTAGAAAAACTGGTCAACAGAGACCCTTACGCTTGCCCAAGTAAAACCATCTATTTTTCTGCTAATTATACAAGAAAAATTACATCCATATCAATTGGGCATCATATTGATATGTTTTTTGGTCTTCCAAGGCTATATGGCTTGGGTGAAAAATACAGAAATCTGGTTTTGCCGCATTTTGCAATTGGACGCCTCATTTAATCATTATAATATGTACTAAAAGTTTACTATTTATATATGAATAATGATCATTATCAGTCCATAATTATCATTTATGTATGATTATATGTCGAAATTTTATTTTTTTCAAGAAGTTTCTGTCATCTTTGTCCTAGTTTGAAAGTATGCAACTCGGCAGTTGTTAGTGGCCATTTCTTAAGAACAGCATTGTAAAGGTGCGCATTTAAATAGTATTAAAAAAAAAAAAAAAAAGAATAAAATCATGTTACTTACCAACTGTGATATATTTTTTTGTTTAGGGTTGATTAAAAACAACTAATTCCATTTTTCGAGGATAGTTGCTGAAATTTCTGGACAGCGTCATAAATGAATTAGCGTCCGTGATTAAATAAATTACTTATAGTTTGAATGTTAGTTGTCAAGCTCTCCTATGCCCTTTTTCATTATTCAAAATTCGCATAGGCTATGTTGGGGATGTTAATGGGTCGAGTAGATCCCCTAGTGAATATCACTCACCCCGGGCGTGAACCGTCAATCAAACTACACCTAGCTCCAACGAAACTACTATTTATCTATAAATAGATTTCATTACTGTAGGAAGGTTTATATAACATTCATTATTATGTTATTTATCACATTCGTTTCATGCAGCTCATATACTCACAAAAACATTGTTGTGGAAAAAAGGTAAGAAATATTTCAGAGGAAGCAGAGTGAGAGTAAATCATATGAAGAAACGTGATGGGCATCAGAGTCCCACTAGGGAAGATATTATTATAATATAAATGTAATATATTATTATAATATAAATATAAACATAATATTCTGGAATTATGCTTGAAAGAGTAACAAGAAAGTGTTAACCCATGGCAATATAATTACAAGAGGATGTGTTTTGTATAATTTATCCTTTTCATATGACGGAGCTATCATCGCTCAAGATGATTTAGTTTTTGTCAGCGGTGCCGGAATCAATAATAGATAAATTTTACTAAAATTATATTTTCATTCCAACATATTATACCTATAGTAAGGCAAAAAGCAATAGAGTTATTTCAAAACTTTATCGGTCATATGAAAAAATTCCAAAGTTTATGATTCAACATCAGGAAAATCTCAATTAGTAGAACAGTAAAATATTAATTTGAGGGGGGGGAAAAAAAGATGGGTTGAAAGGAATCGCGGCAGTGTTTCAAACACCAAATGAAATTGAAGAATAAAATAAAAATATTCCTTTTCGGTCTTGCCAGGAAAGGCGGAATCATTAAAAAAAAAAAAAAAAAAAAAAAAAAAAAACGAAAGAAAAACGTGGAAATCTATCTCATCCAACTTCTCGATTTTTTTTGTTTTTTTCTATTATTTTTAATAAAATTTAAGATGAACCACCCACACGGATGGATAAAAATGTCTGATTAATTTCAATTGAAAATTCTCTTTCATACGATGTTAATATTATTATACAAAAATCTTGAATATAGCACTAGATAAGAATTAAAATAATTTATAATATAGGAGGAATCTGTAACTGTAAAATCAAATTAATGAAATAGAATAAATTTTTCTATTGAGTAAAATATTTGATTGATCTAATTTATTATTTTAATTTACTGTTATGTTTTACATATTTAAAACATGGCTATCCAACAAGTAACACTTGCAAAATTGAATTTTTGTTTTAGAAACTGAATCAGCTTCAAATTGACAGTTAAAGTAAACGCCAGTATACACAGATATTTTAAGTAAATTAAGTCGATTTAAGTTTCAATGTTACCCACTAACAAAAAAAATTAATTACCATAGTTTGTAAATTATAGTGTTAGATCTTGCTAAATGTTGAAGTTCCTTACAAGTACGTATAAATTTTAGTGTTTTTGGGATCGATCATGGTTGTAAAATCTATGTTGTAGTTCATTCCAAAGAATTGAATTTCGAAGATATCCAAGCATTCACTATAACTATTTATATATATACTACATATACATATCACTAAACTACATATAACTTATCTTCAATTAAACTTATGTTGGTCATGAATTCGTAGAGTAATAGTTGGTACATCCACCTAGTACTGTATGAATCTCTTAAGAACCTCGTGGAATCCTCCGTTCACAAAATTTCATTTCTTTTCTGGATCTATATTTGTATTATATGTTCTGGCTATATTTTGATTGGTTATTGTAGTATTTTTGTATTAGGTTGCTATAGGCGAGTTAGATTTGCGGGTTTTGTAACATTTTTTTTTTTTTTTTTTTTTTTTTTCAATGATACACCCTAAATGCCCATTTTAAAAGTGGACCACTTGTGGTCTGCTGCATCAACTCTCTCACAAATGATAGCTGCGTCTGCCTAACTTTTTTATGAATTTTAATTTATTTTGTATTTGTATTTTTATAAATTTTATGTATTATATTTCACATATATAAATAAAATTAATTTAAGAAAGCCAATAAGTGATTATTTTGGCAAGATTTAAGAACGACTGTGCCAGGTTTGTGTATGACGACTATACACAAATCTGGCACAATTGGTCATAACTTTCAAGGCGCAGTAAACTGTACATTACTTAAAGTAGATTAAAATATTTTATCAATACATTCTAATCGGAAATAATCGTATAATTTGAAATATTTAATTATAGCAATAAAAATATTATTGTTTAATGGATCATGTCTGGATTAGTCGTAAGCATTCCATAATTACTATAGCTATATTTTGTTTGTTTTATGTATTCATAATATTTTATTTGTCAATATAGGAAATGGCAGTGCGCCGCAATATATTAATTTTTTTTTTTTTTTTAATCGATCAAATATTGTTAAATATATGGATTTGTTCATTCATATTCATGGAATAGTTTATTGATTCAGTCCCTAATTATTTTATGATCACCATCAAATTATTGGATGTACGAATGTATAATAAATTATTTAATAGGACATCAGTCCCATTATTTCATTTTCTATTTCTATTTATGTTGTGTTTAATAATTATGAATTTTGTTGTTCCGTTCTGAATAATAGCTAAACCACCATCAGATGATATCAGATGGGCGTTGATATTACCTCATAGTAAATTAATTGTAATACTAATTTATTAATAATAATGTATTTTTATTTTATTATCAATTGTACAATACTATAATATATGTGATTCAAATACATTTTTCATTGCTTTTTTCTCTAAACTACCTTAAATAAACTTAATTCGGTAATGTCTTTAGAATGTTTAAACAAATATTTTCATTATTTAATAATGTTTATAAAAATTTAATTACTTCAAACTTGAGCGTTCTCTAAGTCTATTACTAATTAAATCTAGCTAAACTGAGGAATGTAAGGTTTAGTTGGTATTTAAGAGATTTTGGAAGAGACTTAATTTGAAGTTCTAAATTCCAGTAACTCATGGATTAAGCCGAGCAGAACTTCCCTGGAAATCCACTTAATGACCTGTAAACATATGTCGGAAAAACAACTTAGTTTCCTCATAAAAGTGTATGCAGTTGTATTTATGTAGCTTGTTAGGAGTTAACCGTTATATCTGAAAACTTGTTTAAAGAAATTACATTTTCTCCTAAACCATTTTAAATATTTATAGGAATTTCACAACATGTTTCAAATTAATAATTGTTACAAGAGATGTTCTTGAGTGGTTTCTAAAACTTTATCTATTTATAATAAGTAAATGTTATGGACTTCTTTTTAATGATTTAGCTCTGCTGTGTATAAGTGATAAAAAATAAAAACGATTGTTTAAATATTGTATAATGCTCCTATTTTTCCGTTGTTTATAAATAACAGAGTTTTTCCTACACAATTAAGTTTTGACTCCCTGTCAGCAATTCGTCTGGATTATTAAGGTCCTTTGTAAAAAAAATAAATAAAAAAAAATGTACCACTTACAACCACCCATGAAGGTTCTTGGGTTCAGTATTTCAATCAGGATGCACTGTTATAGGGCCAACAGTTGTTGTTTTTTTTTTTGGTTTCTCATTCATAACACAAGAGACTTTAACAATAACAATGATTTTAATTTTTGACGGTTCCAAATGTCAATTCTGGGTTCCACCGATTCTTCAGGAAACTCGAGAATCGATGATCCAAAGTCGATTTCTAAGAACCGATCGATACTGTTGGCGATAGTTTTGTAATACATGATTTTATATACAATTATTTATATATACAATTTTTTTTGTTTACAACACAATAAATGTAAGATAATTTTACAAGATAAAATCTAAGGTCATCTGCCGGGCTGCGAACCCGCGATCTTGGGTTTTAGTAGGTTTTTCCATCTTATAAGATAGAAACTGCCAAAGCTAAAGCACTAAAAAAATTAAAGTATCATGTTATTATACTTTTTGGTTATTTTTAAAAGTTCTTTTGTGTTCCCAAGATAAAAATTATTAATATAAAAATTATTGGTTTACGAACCCTATTGTACTATAAAAATCAACATGAGAAGTCATTCTACCACCAACAGAGTTTAGTGGAAGGTCTTAGTTTAACATATAAACATCTTAAAGTAATAAATAAAATCCAGAACCTTTGGAATATTTATATTCTTTATTAACAGTTAATAAATTGAATTATTTTTTAAATATTATTTGAACTGCAATTTACTTATATATTGTATATTGTGAATAATAAATATTATTTTCTGTAATATAATATTTTATTGCTTTTCTAGCTATCAAATCGATTATTTTATGTAATATAAATTTATTTTTAATGAGAATTGACTATCGATTTTTTTGTACTGATACCAAATTCGAAAAATGTTTCATTTATAAAAATTAGGTTTCAACGCGTAAAAAAAAATAAAATTGTATATTTTGAGTTTTCATAACTTTAGTATTTTATAATTTGTTTTGATATTGAAAAAAAAAGAAGATAAAATTAGAAGTGGTTTACTGATTTAATTAAATTAAATAATTCATATTTTATATTCTATATTAAGAATCCATGTTATAATATAACATTTTTAGTCAACGAGTACTGAAATCTGGATCTGGTATGCAACAGATAGGCGGGTGGATATGGACGAGAAGGTAATTAAGGAAAAGCCTCCAGAAGATGGGGCGATGGATTTCACACAAGTTCATTAAGTTGATGAACGTTCCCCTGGTACCTGACTCCTCTGGTCACTCAGTATTTTGCTCAAAGCGTTTAAGTTACTCCATCATTTACCTGAATATGCTGGCCGAATTGGAGTGTCCTGCAAGCCGAGTGTGGAATATTATTATTTACCACTGGCTGAACAATAAAGCTCTATATTATTATCATATTCTATTCATTTTTCCCCATTACCTAATACTTAGGCGGATTTTTCTGACTAATAATAAATTAAAAAATTCCCCCCTAATATTGCCACGATATTAACAATTGAAGATTACTTAAAAATTAACTTATATAAATTCATAACAAATGTCATTAAGCTTTGATCATTCCTTTTGAATTAATAATGACTCAATAGCCATAATAATTAACAGCAGAAATAAAATATACCTACAAGATATACGAGTACTTCTTATTCAGTTTGGATTTGTTTGTTTAATATAAGTTATTTATTTGTACATAATAAAACCACCTAATCAAGTGAGAAATTTTTGTTCTATTAAAAAACATTGTTAATAATAACTAAATTATTTCAGTAAAACACCAAATTATTACTGTAATTAAAACAAAAATATTTAATAAAATTTGTAACCCGAATTAATAAGTTATAAATTTGATATATGTGATGAATTAACGATCTAATAATATGAAAAAATCCTTGATAAGAAATTACACGCTGGCAGTTCTTCAATGATGCTTCTATATTAGAAACCTCGGTGGATTATAGAGAATTGTATGGAAAGCAAGCCATTTTGTAGAGTGGTTTCGTGGATTTTGATTTTTTTAAATGAAGCGATATGTGTCTCGTTTTGGACAAATCTGCAACATATGAAATATTGAGGTCGTGGATTGATTTTGTTGTGACGAAATATTTACCACGTAGGATTTGACATGCGAATGACTGAATAAGGAAACATCCAATTGTTTGGTTGAATCTAATTCTAGTTGAATCTTGTTCATTAGGTCAAATATAACTGAGAGTCCTATAGGCTTATATATTTTTTCGTAGTGCATAGTGGAATGTTCTTTATATCCCAAGCTGCCGTGAAGGAGTTGATAAGTTGTGCAAGTGGTAAAATTGTACACTTTTCAGTTTGGAATTTTGAATCGTCTTCCTTAATCCCTTTATTACTCTAAAAATACCATTTACACCAAAATAGATACTTTTAGGCTTAGGCTTAGTAAACTTTTCAAACTTTCAAGAGAAATCAAGTTAGATATAATGTGGCATACAATTCAATTAACCTATCTATTAGTTAATTACTTTTTTCTTTTTTGTCCGCCTTGACCAACCTGCTCCACATCTGCTTATCTTGGGACATCGCTTCCACTTAGTTGCATGTTCTTCTGGTATCTTCGTTATACAAAGCCGGGGTCCGCTTTAACACAGATTTTCTGATGCTAATTGAAGGTTTCTTAATAAGGAGGATTTTACATACTAGGGTTCCTAGCCCTATACCCAACCTGGAGGACCAGGAGTTATGTCAGGCACAGGGGTCGCTCAGCTCCCCGTGACCTATTCAAAAAAATTATGGAAAGGTTTGGCTTTGGTTGATTAACGTATTACTTTTACCTCAGCCTCCTAATTGTTTGGTTTCTTGCGGATTAACTTCTTTATATATTGTAAGGCGGGGAGCTGAAGATTCATTCAGTGAGTTCTTAACGCAATGAACGTCCATCCTCGCCTTATCTGAGCCGGCACTGTATTGATTATGAAAATCCTTTAGTACCTCCTGAAACGCGTTCGGACACCATGGTCTATTCAGACTGATTAACATCTTATATGGATTTATAAGTAAAAGATTAAATAAGAATATTTTGTTTTGAAAATAAATAAATTAACATCAATACTAAGTGTTATTTTAGCCTTAAAGATTCCAACAACAAAAAAAAAAAAAGTAAAAAATATCTGTTTTATTTTTTTCTGGAATTGAAATGTACTTCATATTAAGAGGTTGTAAATAGCGCCGACATTGTATGGATTTTTTCAGAATTTCGAATATTTCGGGGTATCTCACAAAATATGATTTATGAAAATAAAGTATCTATTTTTACCTAAACGAAACGCAAAATCCTCAAAGGGGTATAGCTTACAAATGAACTGGAAGGTATTAATGTTTAACTTGTTGAACTTTGATGAAACACAATTAGCCGATGGAAGTTGGGGCCCGAGAAGGGATTGGAGTTGGGAACCCTGATCAATGATGGCTATCCTTTCTAGAAAATATAGAGTAATGGTTAAACGAGCATGCGCAACACTTCTAGTAACAAACCGGCTTAGAATAACAGCGGCAAATAGTGTCTCTTTCACCAGATCCGAGGTTCTCGCCCAACATCAACACACAAGTAATTAGCTACTACCTCTATGTCCCTATGTCTTCTAATACATCTATGTAATTAATTTATACATACAGCAGCTGAGTATGTTCTAGCCGAAATAATAATAATAACCCTCATGTTTCTACCTTTCATCCTTTGATAATTATTGGGTCCTTTCGCCTTGGGGCACTTCACGCTCAAATAGATCCTGTCCCCTGCTTCTAGAGAATTGAACTTGATATAATATGCGTTTGCATTATTTTCCACTCACCATTGTTCTTTAAATATTTTTGCGATTTGCGGTCAATTAAAAGAGTGGAATATTTTCAATATTTAGGCTCTCTTGTAGAAAAGAGTACATCTGAAAATAAAATAAAAAGAAAGATAAGTACGACCCGCAAAACAATTGGTATGCTAAACTCAGTCCTGTGGAGTAGCCACATAGTGAGAGATACAAAGCCTATTTACAAGAAAACCGTAGAAAGCATATTACTTTACGGATCTGAGACTTGGACGATGAATGACGCCTTATAAAAAGAAATTGCTTGCTACAGAGATGGACTTTTAGAGAAGAGCTGCCCAGGTATCCAAATTAGAAAGGAGAACCAATATAGAAATTAGATAAAGAATGCAGGCGTCCCAAAAGGTCCTTCAAATTATAAAAGAAAAGATGTTGGGATTGTACGAACATCTGAGAAGAATTGATAAAGAAAGATACCCAATTTAATTCTCCATTAGAATGCTGAAGAAAACCGAAGGAGAGGAAGAACCAAGAAAAAGTGGATAGGTCAGGTACATGAGAGTATGTACGGTCATGAATATAGGGAAGAAGACTTACAATGGTAAAGAGAAATGAAAGAAGGAAATAAAGGAGATATTTAGATAAAGATCTTGTATTGGGTGAAGGAAACCTCAAACCGAGGAAAATCTTTTAAAAAAAAAATAAATAAATAAATATAATACTACTTTTAAATTAGATTGTGGACAATAAAAAACAAGAAAAGAATCTAGGACTAAATGGCGTGGAATTCACATTAGGATCGAGCTTGTTAGTAATAACGCTGAAACTGGAATCATGAAGCGGTTTCCCAGGATGCGAAGATCGCCTCGAATATTTGTCGATGTATATCACGCAATACAATAAACAGTAGATCTTTTCCGATATTATTCTGTTCATAAAGCTGAGAGTTTTATGAGAAGAAAAATATTGAATTTGTTTCAAAAAGATCAGTTTTAATCCTGTCATTTTGCAGTAAAATATTTGGATATTACGCATCTATATGAACATGAACATTTGCAACTAATTTCCTCTGATGAAAACTTATATTTAAATGTTGGGTGACGTTCTGTGACTTGGCAAAATCTTCTCGGCCCTGAGAAATAATATGTTCAAATATACTTATAAACTACGTGCAAAATGACTAATATTTCTGGCATTGATATTTAGTGAATAAAAAAATAAATAAAAAAATTGTACCGCTAAGACCAAGTGAATTACTTTGTAATAATTATCCGTTGTAATTTCATTAGTATTATTATTATTATTATTTTAATATTCAATCTCCTATTCCTCACATAGTGTATTTGTTAAGATATTTTTTACAATAAAATACATAAATATTAGGTTTCAATTGATTTATGTTTGTATTCGTTCACATATATTTAAATAGTATAAATTTGCAATTTTCAATCAAATAATTAAAATATTTTACACATAGAAACGTTATTTGTCGAAGCGGAATGAAAAATAAAGGTACAGTTTTTATTTATTTATATTTGCTTAGGCTCTCCAAAATTTAAACGGCGAAACGTTGCTTAAACTAAAAATTGGTGAACATTAAAGCATTATTGACTTTTTTTTATCTAATAAATAAATTTTAATTTTTGCATTTATATTTATTTATAATTTTTTTATACTAGCTATCGATTAGTTCGTAAAACTAATTTTATATTAAAACCTGAATCAGATAACCATAATCAAACAATATGGCACTGCCTAACCTGAATTTATTATTTGAAATCTTAAACATAAGAGAAAATAGAAAAATATTAATTGGAAATATAGTTTGTGTTGTTTTTTAAGCTTATGTATACGAGGACTTGATTGTAATAAATCAGGTTATAATAACTAGTAAGGTTTCCACTCCAATTTATTTATTTTTGGTTAAGTATAATACTATAATTTAACTAAATTTTTGTAGGATTTTTTTATAGTCAATTTTTTTTTTTTCGTTTCTTGCTGGAAGAACAGTTCATTTGTATTCCATTTACAATTATGTATTACAGTCCTCTCGTAACCTGGACAGCTACGTGAGGATCTGTAGTCCGTCTTGACAAGCGTCTTAAACGTCGTACACGTAACTGGTTTAATCCATACATAGATGACATGAATTGAACATGGTTACAAACCGCATGTCACTGTCCAACAATCTTACCACTTGCAAACAATACCTCTTGAAGCGTTCAACGTCTCATAACAGAATTAAAACATTGTTTTGTGAATAAAAACTTAAGCAGCGTAAATTCATTATGAAATTAATCATTATATGCTTTTAATTATCTCTTTTTTGTTGGATGCGAAATTGTGTTAATTTCGCTTGAATATGAAACCTATGTACTCTCTTGGGACTAGTGAGAAAAAAAAAAACAGTGTTCCTAATTTTGGATAAGAAGTAGATTGGAAAGAAGTGATGAAAAAGTAGTAAAAATTATACATATAATGTTAGTATGTATATTCATTAATATACTATTTGAAGCATTGGCTTTATACTTTATTTGAAACAATTTCAGCCTTCAATTTCAACATTACATAAATATTTACTTGTATTTATTTATTGATATTTACAACTGTGTACAATATTATAATCTAATAAAGATGTGAAATATGATAATAAGAAAATATTCATAACTGTTAAAGAAATTAGGCATTTTTAGAACTTCAATTAGATCTTCATCAGGAGTTCCCTTCTTAATTCATTATTACCTAGACCTTATTTGTTTTTGTTTTTTTTTGTTGTTTTTTTTTTTTTTTTTTTTTGTAAAATATATGATAAAAAGTAAAGTAATCTTTTGAAAATTTTATTTGAAAAAAAAAAAGTTTAATAAATTAATCAGTAATTGTAACACAGAAAACTGGAGATTTCTATTGTAATTATATAGGAGTGTTAATTAAATATTAAATTTATTATTTTTTCTCAATACAAGATTTCGAATGATTTAAAAGTCATTCTGCGGATGTCTAAAGAAGGTACCCAGAAATTTCTTTAAAACTGACAAACTGAAATCTTTGAAAAACATTTTACCTTGTCATTGAGACTCTAATCGAAAACGCTTTTCATCTCTGATTGAGTAAGACATTCAGGATGGTCTCTAATCGCTTGAGGAAAACCGTTGTAGAGGGGATACTCCTAGAATAACAAACATTACATAAATAAAATGCTCATGATTTTTTTATGAAGGAGGTGGACTAGAACGAATCTTGTTTTAATGCTTCCGGTGATGGACAGTATATATATGTTTATTTTTCTATTCCTATTGTACATAGCGGTGGGCCAGCTTCTATAAAGCACCCTCCTCTTATTATGATGATGATTAGGTCTCTAGGACAGTAATGCTTCCTGAGGATATATATATATTCTATGATATTTACGTGTTTACAAGAATACCCCTCTGACCCTCCTGTTTATCGGCTTTGGGGGGACGCTCTCTCGTCTGTAGTTCCGTTCGATAGCGGAAAGAAGATTCCAATATATCTTTTTCCTTCTTCCCATTGAGCTTTTTTTCTGTAGTTATATTTACATAAGTGACAAAGAATGGCTCAGGGCCTTCTCAGCAGTGGTTGAATATTTGTTTTCGCAGAATGTAAAAGATAAAACTAGATACAAATTATAAGATAAATTATATTTTGAAAATGTTTATATTGATTGAGTTGATAAAAATAAAATTATGATTGAGTTATACAGAAATAAAGTTGGGGAAAGCAGTGTTCGTTTATTTATTATAGCTTAACCCGTTGCGGCTCGGCTCACTCTCATAAATAAAGAACTTAGATTATTTTAAGTAATAATTGAATCTTATTTGTTTATGGATAAAAATCTTGTATTAAAGTATATAATTTAGCGTTATTCCTTCAATGATATTTTCACGCATTTAGTAATTTTAACCTGGTTACAATTGCATTGTTTAGGTGTTTGAAAGCATAACTAGACATCCACTTTGTCAGAAATAGTTTTATCGATCAATCTGTTTGGATTTTGATTTCTAACCATAAAAATATATGACAATTCGTCAAAAATCGTTAGTCATTGATGCATAGTTTTGCATGAATGCGTTTACGGCATTCAAGACCATACATTTCAGTTATTATTTTAGTAAAATTTACTATTATAAACATTAGTAGAACTATGAAGATGTTAAAATTTTGAAACATTTGAGTTTAATACCATTTACCATTGCAAACTCTGTTGCAAAATGTCCACACATTGGTCGATTTCTAAAATACACGGAGATGCACGCCTCGCCATATATTTATAGTTTTTAAAATATCAATTGAATTGAAAATAAGTAAATTTTATCATAAATTTCTAGCACTATATAACACTGTACAATTGTAATATCTCTCGAATGGCGCTCACCACCTATCGATTAACAAACTTCAATGCGCACCACATATGTATAGTTTTTTTTTTATGGTAAGTTAATTGAAATTTTTTAAATTTTATCATTGCGAAACGTTCCTTGAACTATGAAGATGATATGGTTAAATTTGGTACATATCGGTTCATTAGTTTTCGCGGTCAGTGATCACAAACGAAAAATGGCTTGTCCTTTTATATAATAGTATAGATAAGGAGTGTTATGTTTAGCACTCGGTCCGGTTTCCACATTTTTAGAAAATATTTTTAAAAATTCTAATGATTTATTCAGATCCGCTACTCTCATAAATTATTCTTCATCTAACTATTACTCGTTAAGAACTTAGTTTAGTACATTTTTGGGGCCCAGGCTCCAGTTACAGATAACCTCGAACAAATCGTGCGATAAAAATAATACAAAAGCATTATGAGATAGTACTTTTTTCTGGTAATTTCAGAGACATTGACGGATATAATACAATATAATAAGGTATAGAATAGGAAATAAAATTAAAAATCAAATATCAAACATGAGAAAACACAAACAAAGACAAATATCGCATATATAAAAGAAGAAAAGGAACACGATAAATTCAAAAATTGACAAAGGAATAAAATAAAATAATAATACTTAAAAATTGATCGAATATTAAATTAATATAGAAAGGGTTCGATTGGTTAAAGGGATTATGCGACAAAACACAATTTTGAGTAGTTTTTTTTAAAGTATTTTTTTTTTTTTTTTTTTTTTTTTTTTTTTTTTTTTTTTTTTTTTTTTTTTTTTTTTTTTTTTTTTTTTTTACATTTTCCTTTAGCAGGAAAATATTATATAGACTTTCATCTTTAGTATCCTACCTAATACTTCTGCACATAAATTCTTCTTCCAATGAACTAGATTGTATTTTTTAAAAACATGTGATATAACCCCTTCATCCACCGTATCCTTCAAATACAAAAAAGGATATTAAATAATATTTTAAAAAATATTCTCAAGCTACAGTAGAATGAATAAATAAACATATACAAATTTTGTAGTATGTGAACAAATATACACTTGCAAACCGCAGTCGAGATAGTTTTAGAAAGAATAGTCCTGGCAAGAAAAGAATTTTACAGTCGCGTTTCATAGTCTGGGATTAAATCAAATTAAGAAGTAATTTTTGTGAAATTTTTCAAATTTTATGAAACCTCTATCTGGATTCGGTAATGTACGTGAGTTTTTATATGTAATTTTTTAATTAGGATTGATGAATTAATTGCCACTTCTATTGGGATTATCTTATTAGAATACTAGTTTCGAATACTAAACATTCATCTTTAGTTCTGAAACATACTAAATTTTCAACACATCAGCACTATGTTACATGGATTATATACACTAAAGTTTTCAAAAATGTAAGAGAAGAAATCAAACATGGAAGGGAAACCATGGAAAGGGGAAGGGGTAGGTTGGTGTTTACTGTGGGATTTCCCTTATGACTCATTGGATTTTTCCGTTTCCATTGGAAACAAATTAATAATGGGGCTATTGTTATGTTTATCTGATCATTTAAACAAATGTAACCTACCTGACCCCTTCCCCTTTCCATGACGGATATATTTCAGATTTCTCTTAGGTGAGTACCAATGTTTGATTTCTTTTCTTCCAATTTTAAAATGTTTAGTACATATAATCCATGTAACATAATACTCGTGTGTGAAAATGTTGTATGTTTTAGAACTGGAGATTAACGTTTAGCATTCGATACTAGTTTGCTAATAAAATAATCTCAATAGAAGTGGCAATAAATTCATAAATCCTAATTGAATTTTTCCTTCTATACCATCATGAGTACCTCAATTGTATTTTTTATTTTTTTTATTTTTTTTTTTTTTAGTTTAAACAGAACAGCAAACGCAATCAAAGGCTGAAAAAGAATCAGATGTGGACTCTTTAGAGAATACTATTCCCTTACCCAGCGAGTCATAACATAGTATTTCCTTATTGCAGTATACTTTGTTATTTATTCTTCTTAAATACATTTCTATTAATACAAATAAAATGATGTACCATTCCTTTAACTTACATCAATAATGTTAGTCGTTAAATCACTCACATAATTTGCAATACTTCATAATACTCGACATTACCTCGATTAGGTAAAGACCTTAAATACCTCTTCATTCCAAAGTCTGAAGGATCCCGCCGGCATATTTTAAGCTACCCTCGCATCCCCGATTACGCGGACCATCTGCTAAATTGGCAGAACAAATTGGAGCGGGGGAAATATTATACATACACCGGAGGCCACATTAGGAGGAGGCTATCAAAACTCAGTTATCATAATAAAAAGTCTAACGACCCAGGGGCTGCTGTTATCCTTCGTTCCTCATCTATATTAATGTCCACTCGGTTCCCCCATCGCGAAAAATATTCCCAAACGGACATTTGCAATCCTCCAGCTGCACCGCTCCTTCGCCTACCGAATACATTTACCCAATGATGAATATTCCTTTATAAACAAATAAAAATGAGTGGACTCCGAGATAATATTAATATTTCCAAGGCTCTGCATTAAGAGACGCAATTGAAACAAAATATTTGAATATTTAAAGATCCTATTCTGGAACTTGCCTACGGTCTTGGTTAATTGAATTTTCATTATTTTTATATTAAAACCTCTAATTTATTTATTTTTTGTACCGACTTCAAAAAAGAAGGAGGTTATCAAATAGACTGTGTATTTATATTTTATTTTATTATTAATTTTATGTTTTTTAGTAAGTTGTTAAGCGATTATTCTATCAATTATAAATCAATTTTGATGAACATTTTTTTGATCGGTAGGTCATACTTTAGAGATGATGCTTTAAAAATACTATAGAAATCAGCTTTGCACTTTTTAAGAAAAAATACAAAAACATACTTTAAGATTAAACCTACAGGTAAAACTTGAACTAAAAAGTAACATAAAGTACCGTGACTTACCACTAAATATTGAAAAATAAAGTTAATATTTAGTAAAAAAACAATACAAATACCTACTTTTGGAACAAACCTACATCTACAAACATTAAGTAAAAAGTAAAAAATAATATTTTCATTACTTCAAAACAAAGATTATTAAAGGACACTAAACGAAGTTTATCGATACTTATATGGTTATCCACAAATTGTGATCAGTTATTTTTGGATTCGGTGCCAACCATATCAAAGAGAAATTGAAAGAAAGCTGATGAAAGTTTGTTGCAAAGGCAGGATTAAACTGCCCTTCTTGGCTGGCACCGACTCCTAAAATAAATGATCATTAATTCTGAATAGGGATATAAGCATCGATAATTTCGTTGATTGTTCTTTATTTTGAAGTTATTAAAATAATTACTTTTTAGTTCAAGTTTGTTCATGTGGGTTTAATCTTGAAGTCATTTTTTGTTTCTTTTTTTCTTAAAAACCTTTTTCTAAAAATTAACTTTATATATTAAACATAGCAACTTCTAAAAACCATACCGAGATGTAAAAATTATGGCATAACTATACTCTCTTCTTAATAGAAGTACAAAATTACTCTGGAATAGAGAGTTGGGCATTGAAGCTCCAAGTTTACTGAACATTTTTATCCATAAAAATAATGCACCATTTTTACTGTTCATTATCTGCTAGATTTTAAAGAAATACGTTCGGGAATATGAGTGTTGAGCACATAACTTCAAATTAGGATAAATAAACACACATTGCAATAAGTTGATCACAATTCCTAGAAATTCTAGAATGGCAGAACTAAAGTTCTACGAGGACTGGAAGCACTTACGTTCCAAAATATCAACAAATGTTACCCAATGTTAAAATTATTTCAACGAAAAAAGGGGTATTATAACAATCATAGATTTTTTAAAAATGTAAGACAAGAAATAAAATATATTGGTACTCACCTAAGGAGGTAAAACGGACTTCTGAAAGATATTAAGAGTGGAAGGGGAGATGCAAAGGGCCAAGTAGGTTAAAACTTCTTGGGTTTTTTCCTATGGCTGGTTGGTTTTTTCCGTTTCCATAGGAAGCAAATTTAAATCGGGACTACTAGAAATATTTATTTGGTCATTTAAATAAAACTCTGGATCGGTTTAGAACGATTTTATTATTTCTAATGATTAATAAATATTTAATTTTAGGCTATTTTATACTTGATGTAATAGTTTCACTCCCGAGTCTTTATTGAATTTATTCTTATTTTCATTTAAGTGGATAGCGAAGTTTGAATTATAGGTATTATTATGATAGGGTATTTTAATCTTTGAGTTACTGGTAGTCAAGTTTTTCTCGTGTCATTCATTAAATTTTAGGGTCTATTTTGTCTTTAGTTGGAGGAAAATAAGATGACAATGGTTTATTCATTTTAAATTGAGGATTTAAACCTTATTTTTTAAATTCCTATTCGACTTTAGGGAATCTAACTGCCTAAAAAAAAAAAAAAAAAAAAAAAAAAAAAAAAAATGAAATCAGAATTGATAAAAAATAAAAACGAAGAAACGATTATGTTTCTTATTAGTTAAAAAAATAAATAAAATATATTTATGTGTTCTTTTTATAGTTTTCAGTTTTCTCGTTAGTTTATTATGAGCTTATGAGCTGAAAACTTATTACGAGGGAGGCGTGTTTATTGAGATTGCTTATTTAAGAAATTAACTAATTGTTTAATATAGTGAATTTCTCCGGAGAGGCAATATATCCCAGAAGGGTCCAATATCTCAGCGGGCCGATATTAAAGGGTGCTAAATAATTAAAAAGGGCCGTATAATAAAATGTTATGAGGGCAGGTAATACCGAGAGGGGGGGGGTCTGAAGTAATTTGACTTAGCTATTTTAATTATTCGCCGGTGTGTATATTAAATACCAGCGGTCTCCCCTCCCCCTCCCCTCCGCTGCCATCTATATATGTAAATATTGACTATGCCAGGTCGCCATTTTTATATCGGAGTCGTTAGGGCCTAGAGTAGCTACGCGGTTTCCTGGTATTCTCATTATTAAATGCTAAAGGAAACTGATAACCACACCGGCACTTTTAATAATAATGAAATATTTAATTTGGGCCCCCCCTCCCCGCCTCAACATATTAAAATTGTAAGGAAGGGGGTGGGGAGGGGCGGTTTCAGATTTAATTTTCAGCTTTTAAGACTGAGAGGAATTCGTCTCTATCTGACCCCATATTGCCGGATATAAATATTTCAAGCCTCCCTAACCCCCCCCCCCCCCCCCCGATCCTCTCAGTCGGTATTAATTGCTCCGACATCCTTCTCCGGGATTCCGAATGCTTCATTTGGTAGTTTCTAGTCGTCTAGTTGCCTTCCCAATACAACTACTGATATCCTAGGATAATATCTATATTCATATTTAGCGTTTTTCGTCACCAAACTTTTTCGATTTTCGATACCGGTGCCGGTACAAAAAAATCGATAATTGATAATTACTCAAATCCAATAAGAAGAGCAAATTAGATATATAGAAAAACAGCAATTAATCAAGTAATTCATTAGTTAACTACCAATATTTAGTATCGTCAATAGATATTAGAACTCCAGATAATGAAAAAATATTCATTTTAAAAATTAATTTTTGATTTTATAATCTAGAGTTACAAATATCCCTTTTGATTATCAAAACAGTAGGATTAAAAATTAGTCTGTTATTGAAGATTGAAAAAAAAATCGATGTTCAATAATTAAATAATTATGTATTTCAAAATTATGGTCAAAGTCGCCAATATCGATCGGTTTCAAGAAATCGCGTTTGGACCATCGATTCTCGACACCGAATTTTCTCAATAATCTGTGAAATCGACACATCTTTATTTATAGTATTAGTGTAGGAAACATCTAAAACATTGTAATTTTAATAATGGATTTTACGATGAATCCAATTCCTTTCTATAAGAGATTTCTCTTCGAACTTCAAACTATTGGGTTGCCCAGGTGTATCGTCAGTTTTTGGAAAAAAAAGTAAACAAAAAAAGTAATAAAAAGATCAAATATAATTCAAAATATTTACCATCTTTGTGACTCACACACACTCCCCCAAACGACTAAACAAGTTTCCGATTCCAAATTTGCAAATTTTTTGATTCACGTGATGAAACCAATTCAAAAAAGCAACTGTAAATATCTGAATAATTCGTAAGTAATGCTTCTCTTATTAAGTTATTCCGTCCCCGAAAAAAGTGACAGTCTGTATGGGATAAATCAGGAAAAGATGGGGAATAAGATAGGTCTTAATGACCCAAATCCTTTAATTTATTTACTGTATCGAAATATGAGGTCGGACGTTGTCATGCAGGTACCTTCCTGTTCATGATTCAAACTGTTATTTGATAAAATTTTAATGCATTCGCTCAATTTCTTGGCAGTGTGATGTGGAAATTACAGCTTTACCCTTCGGTAAAGAAGAAAAACGGCTGACACCGGCCATAAACCACCAGGCAGTAACCATTAATTAATCTCTTGAAGAACACTTTGGGAACCAACGACGAATGTCCTTTCCAAAATTTTGATTGATATTGCTTGTTGCCTGGGAAGTTTTTTTTTTTTTTCATTTCTTGATATTTACAACTGTACAAAATAATATACAACAAGTAAATGTGTTGACAGTGAATACAATGGCATGTAAATAACTTGTGAAGAACTACTCACTAGTATCACTTCAATAAAATCTACACTAAAAGGTCTCTAGGCCATCTTCTTTTCAGACGCCTCGGAGGATTATCAGGGATGGAGGAGGAAGCAAGTTGGAAAGACTAGTGGATTAGAGTGGTTATGGAGCTTACTATGGAAGGATAGGTTTGGGCTAAATCAGAAACATATGGAACATTAAGATCTTTATGGATGAATTTATTGGTCACAAAGTAAGGAGCATTGAGGATTCTTCAAAGGATTTTGGATTGTAAGGATTGGATACGAGATAGTAGAGGCCCAAAGCTCAACTCCGTACGTCCAGATAGGTCTAATCACAGTCATGTAAATAAGTCTTTTGTAATTTATTGGCAGCTTTGAACGTTTGTCGAGTAAATGTTGAAGTAGTCTGAGACGACGGGCAGTTTCTTGTCGCTTTAGTCATAATCAAGTTTAAACTAAATAAAAATAAGATTACTTGGAAATCGTGTGTTTCCATTTGCAATTTTTAAATGCAACTTAACTCTGTATGCCTACATTGGAAAAAAAAAAAATGTAAATATTTTATAGGGAATCAACAGACATCTCTTTAATTTTCCCTTAACATTAAAATTTAAGTATCGGACTTTCATGCGGAACATCCCAATAGGTGTTTCTCATTTACCAGTAATGCTTTTTTATTAGATTCTTTTCCCTTCATAAGGGCTCAGAAATTTTTCACCGGATTTGGCTGAATTAGATTTAGGATTACTATGAGCTCTATCTCTATTATTATTATTATTTTCTAATTACAGCAAAATGGATTCAAATCGTTAAAAGAGTCTTTGAGAAATCATGTTAGGCGCTAACAACCAAATCTGCCTGGGTAGGCTGACTCGATGACTTGAATCCCAGCCTAGTCGCAGTAGAGAACGACTTTAACCCTTAATAAAGAAATTGTTACTCAAATCTAATTTTACATATAGAGATCTATTTGAGATAGTACATTTACTATTATCACTTAAATATTATATTTTTCTATGTAAAAAACACCCGTGTTTTATGCTATTATATGCATTAAATGTAGTTATTTTATAATTTTTAATAAAGTTAATCAAATTTTATAGTTTATCATGAGCTTTATCGTTTGTGGAAGATCGATAGGAGATATTAATAAGTTTTTTCAGCTGTTCATTTGAACAGAGGGTTGCTTCCCCCTCATTCTGCTATCGGTTCGAGTCCACGACTTCAGTTTAATTCAAACCGCTGGTTTTAAAGGCACGACTTTTATTTTCACTTTAAATAACAAAATTTTTCTAATATTTTTGCTAAGGAAAGAACGTACTACTTTAAAACTGTTTGAGATACAATACTGGAATAAGAAATTAAATTTTTTTTTTTTCTTTAAATCACTTAATATCCCAAATTTTTACGGAATTCTTAGGTAAAATGACTTAACCAGGGAAAGTTTCAGGAAAAAACCAAATCTTTTCCCCTGAATTCAAGAGTAAACAAATCGTTAAAAATCTGTTGACATTTCTCTTAAATGTCAAATAACCTTAAAAAAAGCTTCATAATGCCTTTTAAAAAATCGACAATTTCATTAAATACTCCTTTTAAAACCTTGTTTAGTGAAAAAGCATTAATCAACATAAAAAATGAAATACAGATATCCTTAAATAACTGAGATTTGGGAACAGAAAAGGAGAGAGAGAAAAGCAAAACTATGTCGAGGTATATTTAATAAAATAAGAATTAATCAACATAAAAAATGAAATACAGATATCCTTAAATAACTGAGATTTGGGAACAGAAAAGGAGAGAGAGAAAAGCAAAACTATGTCGAGGTATATTTAATAAAATAAGAATGGTTAAGAGTTAAAAGTTTTGATAGCTTCTGTTTTAGTCAATAAAAATCTAATTTATATTTCATATATAAATTTAAAAATATATAATTCCATATTCACCAACCAAATTTAATTTTTTTTTTGTAGTTTGCATACTAGATCCCCTCATCTAAAATCCTACCATTGTCGCTCCTTAACAAAAAAAAATATTTAGGCTCAAAATAACGATGATAAAAATAGGTTAGTACTGTCCGGTTATGATCTTAAAATCAAATTTCTTTTAAATATATTTGAAACAAACCATTTTTTTTATGTATGTTTACTTCATAAATATAGTCTTTGAATGCCGAATAATTTATATTTTATTCCAAAATAGTAATTTAAAGTATCAAAAAATTGTAATTGTAGGAAATCACTCGAATAACACTCAAACTGCAATGTTGGGAACTGCAGCCTCCCTTATCGCGGCTAGGATTCAGCTTAATGCATTAAAAGTAAAGATAGTACCCGTTCCCCCGCTCTCCCCCACTATATATTCACATTATTAAATAATAATAATATTGATAGAAAAATCAGTGCTTTTATCGAATATTATAAATTTGTAAACAAGGTCCTTTAGAATTCAGTGATAACTGAAAAAAAAAGAAAAAAGTTAAGCAGCAGATCTATTTTAAGGTGAAAAATCCATTCGAATTCATTCATAATATTAAACAGTCACGAGAAAATTAGGTGTTTTAAAATAAAAGGGGCATAAGGTAGTGAAAAAATTAAAAAAAATTGAAGGCTTCGATGGCTGAGTGAGTTGAGACGAGGGTCTCAGCACGCCCGGTACAAAAGTTCTAGGGTTCGAATCCCACCCAGTCCAGTTGGAATTTATTTCGTGGCAGGCCCTCCCAATCTGGCTAGAATAGGTTGTAACCAGTAGGATAACCCTATGTAGAACATAGGGGCATTATTTAAAAAAATTTAAATATAGATTTAATTAACTATTTTGTTGAAGGATATGTGATTAATAATCATCATTATAAGGCATAACTCCTATTTAATTAATAATATTTAACTCAACGTGTTTCGGAGTCCTCGGCTCCATCTATGCTCAAGTGTGACAGTATAAATGGACTAAGTGAAAGCGATCACAGTTTGTTTTAGATCCTGAAGGTGGAGCCGAAGACTCCGAAACACGTTGAATGAAATATTATTAATTAAATAGGAGTTATGCCTTATAATGATGATTAAATATAGATTTATTGGAATTCAGCATTGTAAAGGTGATACCACTCAAGTAAATAAAAATAACTGAAGTTCCTACGATTTTAAAGTTTATCTTCATTGCTTGAAGAGGTTACAAAATGCAAATATATATATTAAAAAAAAATAATTA
Source organism: Euschistus heros (assembly GCA_003667255.2). NCBI lineage: Eukaryota > Metazoa > Arthropoda > Insecta > Hemiptera > Pentatomidae > Euschistus > Euschistus heros. Next base: position 875,397 of record RCWM02000087.1, read on the forward strand.
GTATTATTTGTTAATGATCATTATACTCTTTATATATCATTTAGTTTACATTTCACTCCATATTTAGGGAAATATGTTTTCTCATTCTCAGGATTAAAAAATCACATTTGTTGTCATCCCATTATCAACATATTTTAAGATTTTTACATTCTATTATATAGAATAACGTACTTACAATATGTTGCAAGTCTTATCCATTTCTTGTTTAATACAACAGTTATCGATTATAAAAAATTAAAAAAATTAATAATATGACCAATTTACTAGTACTATTAATATTTGTACATTGATATTGTTTTGATTAGTACTGAATTAAGTTTTACATGACTTTTAGTCAATCTATTAGATTTTCCACCAACGGTCTTTCTTCAATCTTCTCTGTCAGGTCATTTGTAATTCTAAATAACTTGCCATGCCGTGCAAGAAGAAAAATCCTTAACAAGGTTCTTTAAGGCCGAGAAAAAAGTTAAATCGGCAATGATTTAATTAAGAAACAATGGACGGGAGAGACACAGGTAGCGGCTCTCATTAGGGGCAGGGCTGACAACATGAAGAATCGGAAGGGTTTAATTAAATATCCCTTCCCTAGGGCCCTTTCTAGTCCCTACGGTTTAATAACAAGACCCATGTAATTAAAGGGTTGCGTTTAATTATATATATATTTTTCCCTTTTTTATCTAATACTCCCTCTCACTTTCAGGGCTAGTTTTCTGATTCGAAGATAGATGGCTGCTTTGTGTTCTAAAATTCTCCGTTCCTTGATTTTTGAACAAAATTTCTAAAATAGGGATTTATGAATTATTTGCCACTTTTATTAAAATTATTATTCGAGGATTTTTTTTTTTTTTTTTTCGGTTGGCTCTACAGACTTCGCAGATCCTTGGCCGCCCTAACCTCTGCTTATCTTGGGCTATCGCTTCCACTTTGTTGTCTGTAGTTCTTTTGGTATCTTCGTTATACAAAGCCCGGGGGCGTTACCACTATTTAAGACTGAGTTTCAGAGCCTGATTGAAGGTTTAGTAGTAGCTAGATCTTTACTGGATAGAGTTACTAGCCCTATGCAACCCCCAACCTGGAGGACCAGGAGCTATGTCAGTCGGTCACCGCCAGGAGTTGTTCTTCTCCCTGTGATTCTCAGGGTTAGAACAGTGTATTGTCCCCATGTGGGAATCGAACCCACACTGTATTAACCTGAGTATCTGAACTATGTGGTCTTATCTGGAGGGCGGTCACCCATCTGTAAGTGCTTACCACGCTCGACAGTGCTTAGTTTTAAATATCTACAGCATGTCTTAGTCCACTCGGCTACCCCGACCCCTTATTATTATTCGAGGGGTACTTTCGAATATTTAACATTCTTCATGATTTCTATGTCATGGGCCATTTGCCCAACTAAAGAGGATCTGTCAATCAAGTGAAATCTACCTTAGGACGAATATTCGCCTGTTTGATGCAAATGTTATGCCACCCTACTGTATGGATCTGAAACCTTGAAGTTACCAAACGATAGTGAGAAAGCTAAAAAACTTTCTTAACAAGTGTTTGAGGAACATTTTAAGAGTGTGGTGGCATAGATTGATTAGAAATGAGGAGCTCTGACCAAAAACAGTACAGAGATACATTGATGTCGAAATTTGCGAAAGAAAGTGGAAATGCACCTTACCCAAGGGACAACATTGCAAGAGAAGCCTCTTATTTGAACCCTCAGGGTTAACTAGGAGTTCCATAAAAGCTGAAGCGGAACGTGGCTGAGTACGATGGGCAGAAATAGGAGAAAATACAACCTAGCCAAGTACTGAACCCAAAACCCTTTTATAAGTTGTAGTGGAACAGGTTTTAATTTAGTTTTATCTTAATACTGTCCGTTATGATTTCTAACCTATTTCTGCCCATTACCACTTCTAAACTTATTAATTTAGCACGTTGACATTTTATTTTTTCCACCCTGCTTTGCATGTAACATGCTTTCAAAATGCACAAATCTTTCTAAAATTGATTAAACTTAGTTTAAATAATTTTAATTTATAATTTATAATAAATTGTAATTTATTCCCAGTCTAGAATGTCAGAGCCAGATCAATTTTAATGAAGTTAATAAATATATGACCTACTAACAGGTTATACATTCCCCTGCTAGGCTGAGCCTTGAGTATGTTTGGGGAGCCAATCAACTCCTGCTCCTTTTAGAAAATATTGGAAAGTGCTAAAAAATCAATTAAATTTTAAGCAATAATTTCTCAGATTGTATCGAAATATCGTACGGCTCACAAATATTTTTTCAAATTATATTCTTGCACATAAAAACTTAATTGTTGTGAGAAAACCTATCTCCAAAACAATATCATATCATCAACAGTTACCTAACAATTTTACTCTTGTTAAAAATTAACAGCAGCACTTTTCATAGCCAATTTAAACTAGCAGGTTCACTACCTCCAGTTAACTGCTATGTCTGTATGTCTCTTGTGTCGCATGCAATCTTGTGTCCTCCGCCTCAATTAGTATAATGATGGACGAACTCTTCGAAATGAAGATTAGGTAAAGAGCGAGGACAGGGAGAGGAAAAGAGAAAGAGATAGCAATTAGGAACTGCGATTAAGAGAATTAACTGCGCGCAATAAAATATATCCTTATTAGAGTCGAGGGAGATTAGCGCGCGCAAGAGCGTTTTAGGCGGGAATCCGGGCACTCCCGCTTTTTACGGGTTTTATATAGAGGAGCAATAAAAGACAATTAAAGCAGGCCCCTTCATACCTTAATTAAACAGGGGCCTTCCTGTTCTCTCCTTACTTTGTACATGTCTTTCTTCCACTTGGCCTTTTACCCTTTAACTAGTTTCCTTCTGTCTCCTTACATAGTCAATTTACTTATTCCTGAGTCCTATCCGCCTGTTTCAGTTTATTCACAATTTACAAACACTCCTTTATATATATCATAGAATACCTATTTCCATCAATAATTATCAATAAACTTAGGTTTGATGAATTAATTGCCACTTCTATTGGGATTTGTTTTATAAAGATTGGTACATTAATTACAACTTCTATTAGAATTATTCTATTTAAAAACTAGTTTTGTAGTAATTAAACATTCATCTTCAGTTCCGGGGCTTTTGATACATCCGTTAGATAGTTTAGTTTTCAAATAAAATAGTTCCAAAGAAGCGGTAATAAATTCATCCACCCTTATTGTATTGATTCTTCTATACCATCATGCGTATCTCAAGGAATTTATTTTATTTGGAAAATAGTTTAGAGTGGTAAACGTTCACTATTGTAAGAGCATATACATTTCGAAACTTCAGCACTTTGCAGCATAGGTAATATATTTATTTAAGTACTTCTTTTAACTATTTATTGATGTTTACTACAGTATACATTATATAAAACAAGTAAATTTGAGAAAAATGATTACAATGACATGTCAATAACATGTAAAGAACTCACTTGTAGAACTGCAATAAATGTTCTACATTAGAAGGTCTTTTGGTCAACTTCTTTTCAGACGACTTGTATAATTATGGGGAATTGAGTGAAAGGAAAAGTTTAGAGACTAGTGGATTCGAGTGGATATAAGGTATACGGTGAAAGGATAGGTATCTGGTCTGGGCCAAATCAGCAACATATAGAGTATTAATATATTTGTAGATAAGTTTGTTTGTGACATAAGAAAAAGAATTAAGGGTTTTGCGAAGGGTTACGGATTGTAGGGATTGAATAGGAGAAGAATTGGAAGGTTTAGTAAAGCCCCAAGGCTCAAGTCCGTTTGTCCAAATGGGTCTAATTTTACTGTAATCTCAACAAGTCCTTTTTTATTTATTGGGAGCTTTGATGGCTTGTCTAGTAAATGTTGGAGTAGTTAGAAATGACGAGCAGTTTCTTGTATTTTAAATCTGGTCTGTTTTATTTTATGTAAGACAGGAAATCGAACATGGTGGTACTTACCTAAAAAAACGAAAATAAATAGACATTTGAAAAATGTAAATATTCATAACATTCAAAACCAGTTTTTAAATAAACAAAATTCCTCTTGAAATGGCTTATTATTAAATAATCCTATTTATTTTGGTTTCTTTTTTAGCACTAAAACTACCTTAATTTCACCAATGTTTCCTTAAATTTTCTATTGATTATTTATGTATTATGGCATAATTGCTTAATATTGTAATATAATTAAATGCCGGTCAATATCATCGTGATGAGGGGGATATTGCGGTGACCTGGATCGCCTTATACGATAACAGAGGGGACAATATTGTGATGATGTATCTAATCTTATCGCCCTGGAGATGGAGTTAATTAATAGCCCTTCCCGGTGCTAAATGCAGTCTCTATCGCTCAAGTAATACCAATCAGCAAACACTCACTGCCTAGCTGCGGCTAATTTCCTCACATCATCAAACAGATTAAATCTCGTATCATTCTGGTCTTTTTATATAAATATGAACTATGTGCAACTTATGTAGTTAATTACTGGTAATAATAATAATTAGAGCTGTGAAACATATGCATTTCCATATTTCTCTTAGCCAACTAAAACATCCAATATCATAAAAATGTATAAAACTGTAAAAATTAAAATGCCGAAAACCATTCTTGCAAAGACGAATGATCTTGTTGGAAAATATGTACGCTAGTTCTTAATTGAGATTTTTAAGGATATGGAGACATTTTATATTCTTCTGTTTTGCTAAAGTTGTATCAACCACTGCACGATTTTTAGCATCACAGCACATAAAAACAAAGTTAAGAAGTAAAAATTTGAACATATTTTTGTTACAAAATCTGCCACTGCATCAGTAAATTTTGGTTTCGATACCGATTCGTATTGCACTTTAGTTAGAGCTGACATACCCATCTATAAATTAAGCCCATTTAACTTTGTATCACTTGTTTTATTTTTTAATATTCGTCATGTAGCTTTTGTTTTTTAACAGTCTTATTCCTATATCCTATTCATTTTCACCCTCTTTACAACAACATTGGTTACTTAAACGAATTTGTAGTAATGTAATGTAGACGCATATTTTCGATATGTAATTGCATATTTTATCCAATTTATTCGCATATAATAGTGTATGTTTTTCAGTTTTTACTTCACGGTCCTAATAATAAGAAAAGGCTTGTAGAACCCAAAGGTTCGATGCCAACCTCTTACTACACACCTTCCAAACCACCCCATCAAAAATCAAATCCTCAGTATTAGCCCTGACGCAATCCTCCGTCTCGGTCTACCTCTCGGTATTCATTATTTATAGATGTCTATATCTTTCCTACGGATTTTGAAGTATGGATTTTTTTAATTTAAATATTATATACTATATTTATTCTTAACTCAAAGAATGACCTCAGGGAACTGATTTATTTCGAGATCCGATTATCTTAACTGTTTTTTTGTTGTAGGGATTGGCGTTTGGCCCCTACCTCAGGGATGGGAGATTTCAGCCCATACCAAGCCAAACCCATGGAGGTATTTCTATTTTATTTTAAATATTTCAAATTCTTGCGATAATAATTCAAATTTTAATTTGACATTATAATTCTTAATTTTCTTTATGTATTCTAGGTTTTAATGAACAAATAACAACTTATCATCCAATTTTTATTAGGTAAAATCTGAATGCAATATATACATATTGTGATGCATTAGGCTGAGTTTGGCAAAATTTAATCATGGTTAATTATTTGACAACTATTTTCCTTATTATATTAGATGATTGATATCAGGATATTAGTTACCAAATATTTATAATCAATTCTGTCTTATTCTGGCATGAGAGCCACATCTTTAAGGATATGTTTGTTTGTGACATATTAAGAAGCATTGAGGAGACGTTAGTTTAGTAAATGTTTGAAGAATGTTAGTCTCGTAATGTCTAAAACGACGAACAGTTTTTTGTTATTTTAGTCTTGTATCTGGATTTAAAGTAAGACGTTTGTCCAAGTGGAGTCCTAGATAGAGGATATGTTTAAGGGGGATTAATGAAATATCGTTTAAGGATACTGTAGGACAAATAATCGTACATTTACGAGGAAGGAGAAGTTTATTTGATGAGATTTGTTTGGATTTATTTAAATGCTGCGAAGATAGATCGAAAATATAAAGCAATTCAGAAAATAAATTTTTATGTTTTTACCACAGTTGATAGTTGGTCACTTGATAGTTAAGATATTTTCTTTTTTTTCATTGAATAACGAACGGGAAAAAATAACTAATAATATTTATCGGTAGAGCCCCACTAGAGGAGACGGAAAGGGGAGCTGACCCAGGTAAGGACGAAATTTTGCCAATAAGGATGGCAATCCCCCAATTATCTGCCAATTATATATAATGGGCCGGCCGCTTTGACATCAAACCGCCCCTGCCTAAGGAATAAAACACTTCATTACACCCTTCTTATCAGTTTAAATAGGGTGCCATTTGTATTTCGGCTAGGGGGCTTCTCAAATAAACCGCTTTTGTATAAGATGAAAAAGGGAAAGGTCCTTATTTATATTAAATCGCCAATTTTTCCTCCCCATTTTCTCATTACCGTAGCTTTTTACTTTTTCCCAGCTCCTTTTCATTCCTCCTGCTAATAAAATAACAATGAACTTGCTAATAAAGCTAATAAATTGATCCCTCAGTTCAGAATCGGTAATAGAAAATTAAATGACACCGTCATAAAAACGAGGTTTTTATGCTCGTCCGAGACCAATGGGCGAGCCCATGAATTCGAAGAAGCCGTTAATACCAGTTTAAGTATCTACCAATGATTTCTTTCCCTGCCTAGTATTCGACAAATTCAGCAAACATATTCCTCAGTGACCAGGATAGTATACTGAACTACTTATTTCTTTATTCAGTCCATATTACTTCAGAAATTAATGAATTGCCAGCCACTTTTAGTGGTAATTTGTCTATTAGAATACTAGTTTCGATCTTTGAACATTCATCTTCAGTTTAAAAAAACTCGATTTTTACCAGACTGAGAAAAACAATAGATCGTTCCTATGTCTATTTATAATCTACTGCTTTTCCCACTTAGAATTAAAAGGATCAAATTATTTCAATTAACAAAATTTCAAATAAATTAAATGAAAAATTAATCAATATTCGGAGTAAGCAAAGTTGAGAGAAACTGTCGGCAAATTTTCCAACAGAGCTAGAGCCCTAAAAAAATCCCCAAAACAAACAAATATAAGCAAAACGTGACTTTTTTTTTTTATTCGAACCAATATAGCTCATAAACGGTAGTTTTTAGTGACAATATACATATAACAGAAAATATCTGCATTAAATTTCTGATATGAAAATTTGAAGGTTTAACCCAAACAACACTAGAGCGTGTAAAAATTTTACATTTTTAGTGTGAAAAAAAACGTTACTCCAAAAAAGTATAGACCCTCATCCAAAAGACATATCCATGACAAGATACAAAGATTCAAAACATTTACTATTTTAGGTTTTGCGACAAAGGTGATAAAATATGAGTGAAATGAAATAAAGAAAAGAAGGGTAGTCAGCTAAATTGTGAGGTGAATAGAGAATCCTTTTGGTTTCCCCTTTTAATGGTAGGTTTTTAAGTTCTTACTGGAAATGAATTTAAAATAAAACTATCGGATATATATTTGGCAGGGATGTGTCGGTTCTCAATGCCTTGAGACAACATTTTCCTAATAACTTTGAAGATAAATGTGTGTTTTTCATATTTAATAACAGAGCAATCTTTTCAACAAGACCAACAAAGCTCCTTATAGTCCAACCAATGAGTGCGGAATAAGCGATGTTTAACTTCACAGCTTCGTTAGGAGTTGTTAGAATGTAAAAATACCTAATGTCCTCTCCCCTGGGGGGTGAGCTAACGGTAGTAGAGAGGGGAGAATGTTTTTTTTTTTTTTCGATTATATCTGGAAAACGGTGGAGTATAGAAAAATAGGTTTCAAATCAAAATTAAAACTAATTAAATTTCCTATAAAATTAATCCTAAACAAATTTGTCGAACTTCCAGCGATTTTCGAGATATTGAAAATGAATAATTTTCGACAGAAAAAAATTACCTCAGTTTTTATCTAAAAATTAGTTCAAGTGCCATAAGCGTGTATATAAAATTGAAGCAAATTTAATGTTTTACAACTTAGATTCTGACACTTTTTTCTGACAAACGATCGTGGAAGGCACTAAAAGTAAATGTTTCACAAAAAGTGAGGTAAAATTTTTTTTCTAGATAATTATCGATTTTCAATAACGTATATCTCGAAAACCGTTAGAATTACGACAAATTTATATAGAATTGATTTCATAGGAAATTTAATTAGCTTTAATTTTTACTTGAAACATATTTTTCTAGAGTTCACCAATTTCAAGATATGATCAAAAAACCAAAAAATGGGACCTTCTACTATCCCCCCACCCTAAGTTCACCTCTTAGGGGCGGGAACTTTTAGTGTGTTTATCTTTTAACTACTCAAGTCAGAAATTATCGCATATTTCATGTACTCTACTGTATGTTTATTGACTGGACGATTAGTATAGAATTTAAAACAAGTCCCTTAAAAAAATCGAGCAATGATACTTCAATCCAAAAGTTAGATAGTTAAAGATATGTATTTTCTATTGAAAAATTAAGAAATAGGATTGCGATTTCGGACTTCCGAAGCTGAAGGACTAACAAAAAAGAACAGCCAAATAATAGCGCAAATTTATTATATTATTTTTATTATTATTAGTGTTTTTTTTTTGTTTTTTTTTGGGCGGGGATTAGTAGAAGTAGTTAAATAGTCAATGTAAGATAAACAGTCATGTAAAAAGTGAATACTTAAGGTTTTCCCTTTGAATGTTCGGTTTTTCTGTCCGTAATGAAAAAACTTGAAATAAAACTGATGAAAATATATTTTCGGTTGAGATTTTTTGATTCTAAACATTTCGATAATATTATGTTTTGTTCCAGATGTTCAAATTCTTGAGAAAAGAATCTATATTTCTTGGAACCGATCATTTTACTTAATGCACAACGATGTTCGGTAAATTATCTTTACTTTGGTAAAAATATATTTAAATTTAAATTAGATAACATCAGCTGAAAAACCAAAATAGTTATTAATGCAGTTGATGGAGCTAAGAATTGATACTTCAACAAAATATCGACAAAAATGTAACGAAATATCATTCATGATAAAGATGAGTTGAGGCAGGTTAAAAATAATAACAGAATATACTATTCACTTCTACAACTCAGTAAAAATTACTCAAAATACTTCCTTTATTACTCCAAAGATGACTACAAGAATTTTACGCTAAAGTGCTAAAATCAAAGGTGCCAAAACAAGTCTCTGCTTATTTTTAGATTTCTCCCTTTCCTCTCTTGTCCCTTTTATTTTTAGATTGCAAAATAAAGGATGTTTTGAAAATAATTTTATATTTTCAAGTGCTTACTATAAATGGCGTTTTATTTTGAAACTTGGAAACTTCCATTAATTAGGTGAGGAGTTTTCCTTTGAATTAGGACCCCTCACTCCCCCTGATTGCTTGGGAAGATTTGTCCCACTTCCCCTTCTCCTGAGATAAATATGCTTTGTATTTATGTTACTTAATAATTATATTTTAGAATTATATAACTTTATTTATAATTGTAGATTAGAATAATTACATATATCTTCTCATTGTAATCGGAGAACCAAAGTCAATTCCTTGGAACCAGTCGATACCGCTGACTTTGGCAGTAGTTTTGTGATACCTAATTATTTAATTATTATACATCGATTCTTCTTCCTAATGATAAAGGATAAAGGCTTGCAAAATAAAAAACAAGATTAGAATTTCAAACTGTATGAACCAGCCAGACAATAGTTCTATTTTAATACATATTTTTTAAGGGACAGTATGTCACAGAATACCCATAAACTTTAATTTTATTTCTGATGTTCAGACTGGTTTCCGTGCCATAATGCACAATTAAAACAAATCCATAGACCTGTGAATGAATCCATAAAATTTCGTGAAAGTTTTTATTAATTTTTTTTATTCCACAATTAATATGTAAAACCCTAAATATTTATCTTCGAAAATAAGATTTTGTGAAATTAATTGCATATTTGTACTTTTTCTGGATTTTAATTAACTAGATATATTTTGCATTGTAGAATATGCTTAAAAAAATGCTTTGTTTTTACTATGTAATAATAATACTCCCAAAAAAACAATTTTCTTGTCTAGATCTCATTTTAATTATTTTTTATGAAAGTTATTGATTGTTTGTATTAGAGTATCGTGATCGACAGGAATCGATTTTTCGCGTAGGTAGGTTGATTGTTTTTGGACACCCAACATCTAGTGTCCTGGTTCCTTAGTTTTTTTGTTTTTTTTAAATTATATTTTTTTTCGAAAAAGTTGTGTTGTTTCAAAAATGTGATAATTTTGTCAATATTGTATTTGTTATCTCCAAGCATTACCGAAAGTCTTCTTCCAGCCGTTCCTGCTCAAAAAAAGTTTCTTCCTCGAGGATATGTCTGATCGTTAGTTGAAACAGGCAGTATAAACATTTCGGTTAGGCCTCTCTCATTATAAGGTAGCCATGTGTTAGGCGAGTATGGCCAATCCTCAATCTTGTGATCACCACATCTCTCTTTATCTGCCTGGGTTTCAAGTCATAATTCTATCCAAGTATTCCTGGCAAAATACTTTAAAAAATCGGTATTGAGAATCGAAAAATATTGGTATCAAGACATCAATAGTTTTTACATTCTAACAACAGCTCATCTATTAGTGGTATCGCTCAAAATATAATTTATTTTATCTACACATTTTTTTAAAAATTATTTAGTAAAGTGATGACTAGACGCATGATTTTGGAATAGAGATAATAAGCGTCTCTGAACAATATTATGAGACACTGTGCAGAATTATAAACATAAAAATTATATTTTATCTTCTTGCCAATGAAGTTTATTATTACAATTTGAAAGTAGTTTTTGGAGTTACTGGAATTCCTTTTTTCGCAACTTCTGTATTTCAATGTGCGCCTATTCTATTCTTCAGTTGTCGAATGAATCAGCGACAGTGGGACAGAGCAGGGACACGGTGGGAAGAGCGAGGACTGCCGTTAAAAAGGAGGTAATCTGGAGTATTATAAGTTTTTTGTCCGGAGAGGGGGGGCAGCTCCGTGACGGATCTGTAATAGCCCCAGGAGCTACCAGAGCTGGGGGGGGGGCGAAAGAAATCTTAATGACTTCTATTGATAACAACAACTCCCCCATTCACCGCGGGCCCTGGTTCATTCATCCCGCCCCGCCAGACTGCCCGACGCCTCTTCATCGAGGTACAGGGGACCTCCTACAGGTGTCGGCTCTCGTCAACCTTATAAAGGTTAACCATAACCATCGTTATGGTTATACCCTTTCAACTGATGTGTATTGTTAACTTGTTCTTTTGTGAAATAATTCATTGAGGTACGCATTATTGTATAGAAGGATCAATACAACAGGATTAATAAATTATTTAACACCTCTATTGTAATTAATTTCTTTGAAAATAAGTTTCGAATGTTAAACATTCATTATCAGTTCTAGAACATACAAAATTTTCAAAACACCAGCACCTTTAGTCCAGTCAATGAGCACAACAAGTGACAAGTAACAAGTGAGGGCTGTAGAGTGCATGAAATATGCGATAATTTTTAACTTCATACCTTCGTTAGGAATAGTTAGATGGTAAACCTACTAAAAGTCCCCGCCCCTGGGGAGTGAGCTAACGGTGGGGGGAGGGGAGAAGTTCAATTGTTTTGGTTTTTCGATAATATTTCAAAAGTGGTGGACTCTAGAAGAATATGTTACAAATAAACGTTAAAGCTAATTAAATTTCCTATAAAACTTACTCTGTATAAATTTGTCGTAATTACAACCGTTTTCGAGATATTCATTATTGAAAATCGGCGATTTTCGGGAAAAAAACAAATGTTACCTCACTTTTTGTCAAACTTTTGCTTCTAGTACCTTCCACAATCGTTTCTCAGAAAAAATGTTACAATCAAAATTGTAGAGCAATTTCAATTTACTTTAATTTTTTATATACGTTTATGGTTTTTGGCGATTTTCTATAATAAATATCTCGAAAACGGTTAGAATTACGAAAAACTTATATAACATTTTTTTAGGATATTTAATTAGCTTTAATGTTTATTTGAAACATATTTTTCTAGAGTCCACTGTTTTTGAGATATTATCGAAAAACCAAAAAAATGGAACTTCTCCCCTTTCCCCATCCTTAGCTCACTCCCCACAGGCAGGGACTTTTAGTATGATTACCATCTAACTATTCCTAACTAAGCTATAAAGTAAAAAATTATCGCAGATTTCATGCACTCTCCAATGTGTTTATTGACTGGACTACTTGTTACACAGATTATAAATATTAAAGTTTTTGAAATTTGAAATCAATTGTATTGGTACTCACCTAAAACGACAAAACGGATTTCTAATATTAAAGATAGAGCGATATGTATATCAAAGATTCTATGAACATATAAGGGCATAGAATATTATGACGCATAATTCCATCTTCGCTATCCGCTTATATGAAAATTACCATAGTTAAATAAAGATTTGGGAGTGAAACGAATAAATCAAGTAGAAAATAGCCTAAAATTAAATATATATGTATCATTAAAAATGATAAAATTGTTTAAAAAAACAATCCAGATTTTTGTTTAAACGACCAGATAAATATTTTCAATTTGTTTCCAATACGAACGGAAAAACCAACCAGTCATCGGAATAACCCAAAAATTTAACCTATGCCTTTTCCACCTACTCTTGATATCTTTCAAGAATCTGTTTCGCCTCCATGGATGAGTGAGTACCAATACTTAATTATACTTTACTACCAATACTACCAATACTTTATTTCATTTTCTCCTTAGTAATAACCACTATTTTGGAATGACTAGCGTGGACGAATATCAAGTACTTAAGCATTCTCGTGACGTTAGCGGTACCGATTCGAATCTCACCGAGATGGGTTGAAATTGGTTTCGTAGCGGATTTATGGATTGAATGTAGAGCTAGTTCTGGCCAGAATAGGTTGATAACTTGTAGGTTAACCAGTCTATTCCCCTCTAGGTGGAGTACATCCCTACGTTATGCCTTAAAAAAATAAAAATAATATCTAATGGTTAATGAATTGGCCCGTTCTAAGAACTTCTTCCTGAACAGGTGTTGCGAGCTCTTTTTTTCTCTATCCTGCCAAATCATTCCCCTCATCAGGATGCAGCAAGGACCCAGCCCTTTGATGACTTTCTCCTTGTGTCGGGCATTTGAAGGATTGTGACTCCGAGCCCTCCACCGAAGGGAATCGCCGACCGCGATTAGGAGCCGATAAGACAGATGTCGAAGATAAGAGGCCTTTCTGCCCCTCGTTCCATTTAAAAAATAACACTTAATTGAGATTCCTATTTAACGGCCCTAGCGATTATCTTAGCATATTTGATCTTTTACAGCAAAAAGCTTTCAGATGTTCTCTCACGATAAAACAAATGAATGGATACATTAGTGTTCCGTTTTATTTTTTCTTTCTCTTGCTTTCCTCCAACACCTCGCGTCCTATTTAATATCGAGAACGTTATTAGCCTCCTAGGGATACTCACTACTTTAATATTTATTTATGGACATTTTTTGAATTATGGCTTATAATTGATATATTTTTACTATTTATATTGTTTAATTCTTTCCTTATTCCGTTGGCTCATTATGTTGTTAGACATTAATGGTGTTTGGTTTTCTAAAAGGAATGGGCTGAAGGACGTGATAAATGTCAAGGCAGTCTCGATGTTTCCGTAAGGTTCCATTCTTCCTGCATTTTTTTTTTAAAGCTATTATTAGATACAATACGTATAGAATATACGTAATAGAAATAACTAATAATTTACGTTTACTTTATATATTTGAATATTTGAATCTATTATATGTATGGGATATATAGTTTTTTATTAATTTTTTTTTTTTTATTCAATGTTTTTATAGAATCATTTTATTTTATTTCTTTCTCATATTTTAAATTATCTGTCTTTCTCTTCTTCTTTTATGTATATGATGTCTCTTGTTATTTCCATTTTTTCTTGTTTCTATATTTTGTATGTTATTGCTTAGAGACGGAAAACTCTACGGGTCCTCAACGCCTAAAGTTTTTAAATTTATTTGCAAACCAGTTTGAATTTTAATTTCTGTTTTCTTCATTTAAATCTCTCTCTTGAATTATGTTTATTAATGTAAATGTCAAAAATTTATTCAGCTAGGCCATAATACCATATCATTATATATTTGTATTATTGTCAAGTCTATCGAGAAGTCCCAGCAGTGTATGAAAATAATTACAAGAATGACAAGATATTTACAAATTGTGAAATATTTATCGTCAATAAATCGAAAATAGCATTCTTTACTTTTTTTTAAATTTAATTTTAATTTTGTCTGAAACATTATGTTTTACAAGTACCCATTGATATACTAGATGGAGATGTTAATACAATGTATTATAAATATACTTAATGTAATATACTATAAATTCTAGTAAAACTCAACCCTGGCTGAAAAGGAACTGAATGAGTGATCTCCTTGCATTATCACTGAAACAGTATCACGCCTGGAGATTGTCACACTGAATGCTGGCTCTTACATGATTGATCAAGCCTGTTATTTTTTACTCCACTTGCGATAGGTCAATTTACGACAAACAATGATTAGGCCTAATCCTTTACGTAAAATTTGTTTGATGGATCCATTTGCGATGCCAGATTTTGAAGAAAAAAAAATAACAAAGGCAACACTGCTTCAGGCAGTTTTGTCCACATGCTAAAAATTTAAGAATAAGCGTCTTCATTCGAGGTTTGCATAATGGTATAGAAGGATCAATACAATTAGGATTGATGACTTAAGAGTACAGGGACCAATAGATTATAGGGATAATCCCATATAGGATATAGGGATAATCCCATATAGGATATAGGGATAATCCCATATAGGATATAGGGATAATCCCATATAGGATATAGGGATAATCCCAATAGAAGTGACAATTAATTCATCAATCCTATAATAAATCCACATTTTGTTTGATTTGGATGAAAATGATGATATGAATAAATCAGTTTTATATGTTTCCTGTAATGTTGGAGTCACGAACAGAAAAAATAAATTAAAAAAGCAGACCAGGAAAATAAGTTATTGTTCAGAGATTATTCTTGTAATTTATTGAACAATTTTATCCGTCGTGTTTATTTTTATTTTATCTAGATTTCGATTACCAATTGTGGATTGACTAAGTAATTAATGTTCCCTAAGTGGGTTACCTATTAATATATATTTGTATTAATATTATCTCTAATACTAATTAGCTGTGTCACATAAGCTTATTCACAACTACTAAGGGAATTCTTTTATCATCAATCATTTTTAAAATTATTTTGCTTGTCTTTTTCAGAACAATGGTAATTTTGTGTTAACCTAAAAATACATCTAATCATATTGGGTTTCGATATTAAATTATTCGCCTAAACTATCAGTTTATGTTATTTCACACAACAAAGAAACGTTTCCGTAATCAAAACCAACAATGCTCCGCAGTACCTCCATTAAAATGAATATGCTACAGGCTTAATTTAATATTTTAAATTAAAAGTGGAAAAGTAATAATAAAGCAAAAATTAAATTAAAATTTTTAGACTTCATTGCTGTCCCCCTTCCCCGGTTGATAAAAGGAAAAGGTTGGAAGGGGGGAGGGTTATAAGAGAAATAACCAGTAGAAGTTAGTAAATAAAAGAAAAAAAAAAAAAAAAGCAATCACAACTTTAATACGATTTGCATAAATAGGTAGTCCGTGTTTAATAAAGGGCAGGGCAGTTCCATTCTCCTCTCGGAAATAGTGTGTGCGCGTATATTACTAGGACTTACTACGGCCTCAGTAATTGAAGTAAGGCAACGCTTTAATAAAAGTTGAAGCCTTTTTTCCTCTTGGCCAGTGGTTCATTATTCCTCGTCCCTTGTTTGTTATCGTTTACTATCGGTTCGGTTCGGCTTCGCTCGTCAGGCAGCAAAAACTCATCTAGTTTCGTCGGATAATTATGTTTTGGGATCAAATAAAATTATATTATATTTAACTGTTCGGTAGTGAATTCACTTTAATACTGAATACTGATACGTGACAGAGAGAGAGATATGCGTTATAATAAAAAAACACATATCTGCCCAACTTTATCGGGTTGCTACTAACACAGCAAGCTGCTTATCTCATGTTTTCTTATATTTTTCCTGTATTAATTTTTTCCTGTCTTTTAAAAATCAATATTCTTCGATCCAAATATATAATGCACATTTAAATAGATTTTTTTCAGTCAGTTTATTGATCAGTAGCACTTCAATCAGAAATCTATACAAGAAGATCTCTAGGTCATCTTCTTTTCAGTCGCCTTGGAGGATTATCGGGAATGGAGTGGGAAGCAAGTTGAGAAACTACTAGTGGATTTGAGTGGTTATGTAGCTTACTATGGAAGGATAGGTGTCTGGTTTGGGCTAAAACAGCAACATATGGGACATTAAGATCTTCATGGATAAGTTTATTTGTGGTAAAGTAGGGAGCATTGAGGATTTTTCGAAGTATTGGATACGATGTGAATTGGATGGTCTAGTAGAGCCCAATGCTAAAATCCGTACTTCCAAATAGGTCTAATCAAAGTAATGTAAATAAGTCTTTTGTAATTAGTAGGGAATTTAAATAGATAAACTACAAAAAGGAAATATTTTTAACACTACCAACGTTGTGGTGGATTATCCCAGGGAGTTCAAGATTATTTTTTCGGCAATCAGAGAAATATCCCTCGCATCCACCCCAGGTTCTCGAAGTAGGAAGAGGAGAGGTTATCTCTCTATTTATGAAAACTCATTCAGTGAGAGCAATCAATTCAGATTCACTAAAAAATTAGCTATTTGGGTTAAAAACTTAGGATCTATGAGTATTGAATGTAACTTCAAACAAAAGCAATTGTTTGATTTACTGCCTAATTACTCATTTTTCATATTTTAGATCATTCGTTCAGTAAAACGAGATACCAGCTCGTTGATTTATTTCATGAGGTAATTTTCCAAATTTAATAGCTAAGCTTTCTTAGCTTAGATTAACAATTATTTTTTCTCCATTTTCCCTTCTATACCGTATCAGCAACACGGTATTTTCTAGGCTAGAGAATTAATTAATCCGAATTATTTCCACCCCACCCCTGACCAGATTTGAATTAAGAATCTCCGGTTTGCTTAATAGGTTTCTGGGACAACGCACTTTTTTATAACTTGTAACTTACAAGCGCGTTATTTTTGCTTAAATCACTCAATGAAGTCCATTGCACTATAGTACGTGGAGTGTCCTGCCACCCTGTATCACAATGCCTCTGTTTTTAGCAGTGGATATTGGATTATATGACACCCCAAAGCCTTGTCACATTGTGTGCTTCGCTTACCATCCACTGTAGATAGAAATTCAGCTTTTCATACTAAATTCTTCCATTTAGAATATTATCAAATATTCTGACAAAGTGCTCTAGTACATCTTGTGATAAATGGTCATTCAGCATTCCTGAAACTGTCCGATTTCACGTGTCATTTGTTGTGTCTAATTTTAGTTCCGAGATCACTCTTATATTGTTATGACCTACTGCCATCTTCAGTTGTGTTTTTTCGTTCATTATCACTATCTAGAAAAGTAGTCTTTATTGTTAAAAGGAAACCAGTACTAATACTGAAGCAAAGGCTCATCTCAAGCCATTGATATACCTCGACCAGGTGCACTAGTTGTGTCTCCAAACCTCACAATACTCTTTTTAACAAGTGTAATTTTTTTTATTACTGATCTTATATTTATTTTTACTGTACATACCTAAGGTTTTATATACAATATTAATAATTATTTTTTTGCCTATTTCAGAGCAAGCTGGCCGCCACAACGATGAACCCCCACTACCACCCCTACTCGGAGCTGCCCTCTCCACACTCGCCGCCCCCGGACGCCGGAGGGTACGCCAACGGCCACCACGTCGAGCACCACTTCCCCCACCACCACCATCACCACCACGGAAACAACGGTGGTGTCAAAGTCTGCGCCGGATGTGGTGGTAAGTATTAGATCTGGTGATTATAATATTAGAAATAAATAAAATATTTATGATATATCTGCTTAGAAAAGCTGGGCAGCTTATACTGTCAAAACTCGACAAGTCGAAGTTGAACGGTGAACAAATTTACTTCCAGTTATCAATTTTTCGAGTTGACAAATTTTCGAGATTTGTGTTCACAAAAAATATTTTTTTCAATTTATCGAGTTTTTCCTTCAACGTCATTGATTTTAAACAACTTAATGTTTTAAATACGTTATTCATAAGACATATAACGGAAATAATTTATTTCCGTTTCTGTTACTTTTTAGAAAAAATTAACAGAAACGGAGAAACTAATGCAAATAAAACATAATAAAATACATATGTAACAAATTACATAATTTCAATTGAAATAGTCTACAACTTTCTTCTGCATATATGTAGGGCTGCGACGATATATCACACGTTAAATTGGGTGCAAAGCAGCAAATACATAAGCTTCTACCCTAAGTAGCCATCGTTAATAAAAAAAACATTAAACGCAATAAATGTCTGTCTAGTCCCCGAAATGAAATGGTACTGAGGATTAGCGAGAATAGTTGAGATAGACTGGTATATTCATGCTCATACTTCCAGGAATGCTCAACTTATAGAGAATCTTGCCTCAGATAATTCGACTTACAGAGTCTCGGGAGTTGTTTAGACAAAAATTTTACTTCGAGTTAACGAATACAATTCATCATACAAACCTATGATCGTTTTCGAATCAACGAATTTCGACTTATCGAGTATTGACTGTATGGTAGCAACCTAAGTATTCTACCTCAAAATCTTGCATCAACTAGATTCCCAATGGTAAAATAATAATAATTATTACTTTTTAGATTTTTTTAATTTGGCTGTCGAAAAACTCGAAATTTTGCAATTTTTTCATTTTCCTAAACCCTAACAATACCATTTACGCAGAAATAAATACTTCAAGGCCCTATTAAGAAGCATTACTTAACTAATTTTTCACAACTCAAATGTTAAATTATCCTCCTCTGGTTAAACCTTAAACCTGCTCTGGAGGTTAATAGTTAACTAGTTTTCAAGGTAAGTTGACTTACCAGGTATGCAAGTTTAAAATGACGTTTATTTCTTAAAATATATACACAGTAATTTAAAAAAAAGTATAATATATTTTATTCAAAGTACTGACCCTCGCTTTCTACACATTTTGTCCATCTCTCGGGCAATATATGGATACCATTCCAAAAGAATGCTTCATCTTTATTTGAAATCCATTCATCGAGCCATTTTCGTACGTTTTCGAAATTGTTGAAGTGTTGCTCCGCCAATGAGTGTCCCATCGATGAGAAGAGGTGATAATCAGAAGGCGCCAGGTCAGGTGAATACGGCGGGTGGGGTAGGAGTTCCCAACCAAGCGAAGAAATCGTTTCCTTAGTCAATCTGGCTGAATGTGCAGGAGCGGTATCATGCTGAAGAATGACTTTGGCGTGCCTGTGAGCCCATTCTGGGCGTTTTTTTCGATCAATGCGTGACTCAAATTGATCATTTGTTGTCGGTAGCGCTCGGTATTGACTGTTTCGCCGGGTTTGAGAAGCTCGTAGTAGACTACTCCCTTCCGATCCCACCACACACACAGCATTCATTGTCTTCTTCCCAAAACGATCCGGTCTTGCACTCGATGTGGATGGTTGTCCTGGCGTTACCCATGATTTTTTTCGTTTGGGATTCTGAAAATAAATCCATTTTTCATCGCCAGTTACAACTCGATGCAAAAAACCCTTTCTTTCGTGGCGTAAAAGCAGCATTTTGCACACAGTTTTTCGTTTTTTCCATCTGTCGTTCGTCCAATTCATGTGGAACCCATTTTCCAACCTTTTGAATCTTTCCCATAGCTGTCAGGCGATCGGAAATGGCTTGCCTAGTGACATTCAACTGTTCTGCCATCATTTGTTGGGTTTGGGTATTGTCTTCGTCTAATAAAGATTGCAATTCGAAGTCCTCAAACTTTTTTGGTCGATTTTCTCGTTTTTGATCAGTAACATCAAAATCACCACGTTTGAAACTTTGAAACCAACGTTCACATGTCCTGACGGTTGGAGCAACATCGCCATAAGTCTCAACAAGAATTCGATGACATTCAGATGCCTTTTTCTTTTGATTAAATAAGAAAAATGACATGCCGCAAATGCTCTTTATTTGGCTTAAAATTAGACATTTTTAACACCAAAGAAAGGTATGATACGTCCACGTAAACGACTTAAAAACAACTGACTTTTGTAAACAAATGACTAACAAACAAAATAGCGTTTAGAGATAAGCAAATCCTTCAATAGGCTAAGAGCGCATTCTATTGGAATTAAAACGACATTTTAAACTTGCATACCTGGTATACACTTCTTCACGACAACAAACGAAATAATTATAATTCATAAAAATATGAAGAACTCTGCCCGAGGGTGTCTGCCTCTCATCACACTTATGGTCATTTGGAATGTTGAGAAGAGTTCGGGTCTGGTTGCGACAGTTGATTTTTGTCGTATAGAAGTCACACGAAATTTATCACAACCTTCCTTCAACTTGCACAAATGTTTTTGTAAACAGATGAATATCATAAAAAATCTATTCTTCTCGATGTTTGGAAAATATCCGTGCTATTTTCTATAGTTCTAGTTTTTTCACATTCTAACTTTGTTATTTAATGTGTAATGTTATTTTACATTTTGAAATTATTAATATGTTAGAAACTAGAAACCTCCCTGCTATACTTGATGATAATAGTAACAAAATAGACACAATTATACAATTCCTTAAAAAATATAAATTATTCAATAAAATCTGAAAAACAAAAATTGGCCTGAGACTAGAAAGAAAGAAATATAGACTGGAAAATGACACTAAAGACCATCGATGTTGAGTATACAAAAGAAATTTAATCTATCTATCTATCTATTAAAAACTAGAACAGAGACCATTAATATTTACCATTTGAAATATGTTATAATTACTTTAGTTTTCAAACCAAGTTTTGTCTAAAAAAAATATTTCCGTTTTAGTTAGGAAGTTTTAATTTACCATTTATAGGCTTTTAAGTATAAATAAGTTTTATAACGTAATTTTTAACTATTATTATTTCTATATTTATTATTTGATACAAGTTGAATATTTTTTTTAAACAGGTAGTTGATTTAGATTTATTTATTATTCGCCACGAATAAATAAATTTAGGTCTTTTTGTATGATAGGTACAGTTCCTAAAAAAATCTCAATACACCTATTCTTCCCGATGTCTGAAAAACATAAATGCTATTTTGTATAGTTCTAGTATTTTTTTTCATAACCCTACTAATTTTCTTGGTTATATTTCAAAATCATTAATATATTAGAGAGTGTTACTAGCCTGGAAATGACTGACCTTTGAATCAAATGATTTAAATGCCCATAATTACCCTGGCTAAGTTTGTGAGAGTTTAAAACAAGCAGAACAGGTTGAAATAGTAAAAGCTCGTTGGAATCTACACAGGGCAAGAAAGTTGTGTAATTAGTAATAGTGAAATCAGTTATAATACCGTCCTAAGGCTTTTTATAGGACTACTATTCAAAATATTTGCAAATTTAATTATTCCTAAACAGGTTATTATTGTTTTAAAAATCACTATTGTGTATTTTTGTCAAATGTGAATTAAAATAAGACAATGTGATATAGATAAGATGAATAGAAATATCTATATATATGATATAGATAATGTGAATTAAAATGAAGTCTACTTAAGTTATTATTTAGGTAATAAAAATGAACCTTTTCGAAACGATTGCCTAAGATTCATTATACTAATGGTGTTAAAACCTCTTTATTAAACTATTTAAATAAAATTGATGAATCTTCGTGACATGTAAATAACTGATGTAGTATCTAAATCATTTGTTGAAGTTTTTTGAAACAAAAATGTGTAACTTATTAAAGTCCTAAAAGTTTACTGCTAAACATTGAGGATTTTAATCAAAATTCACTGTTCTTTAATACTTCTATATAAGCTATATACTATTTTTTATTTTGTTATCATTTTTTTTTAAAATCGCCTTAAAGTATGGTTTATCACCATTCTGTATTTAATTCACATGAAATGAGCTCCAACCATTGGACAGCAATGCTTGTTTGAAATTATTGTATTGTACTTATTTTCAAATAAACAAATGAATCACAGACTTATTATATTGCATTTTATTTTTTACTAATAACTATACTTATATGTATAATGATTCAGAAAAAAATGTTACACCTGGACTCCAAATATGGTCACTATAGTCCTTGGCCGCTGCGAACCGGTTTATGTTGCGCATCTGTCATCTGCGTGCAACATCGCGCATCTGGATGAGGGAGATCTCTGGCTTTGTCAAGTCAGTGGAGCTTGATTCCATATTACTTAAATATGTTCGCTGAGTGATTTATATTTTTTATAAACTATTTTCATGGGATTTTATCAATGTAAAAAAACAATAAAAACATCTTAAGGACATGGGTCACTTCACTGCCTAAGGAAAATTCCTGTATTAAAAAAAAATTGACCCTTGGATGGGAGTATAATTTAAAATATTAAAATTATAATGTATCTAAAGTATTTTATGCTAATATGTATTCGATCATGTTGAAAACTAATGAATGTGAAGAATCGCATTTTTTTTTCATTTCGTTCGTTTAACGTCGTTCTGACGCTGATCAAATTCCACTTTATACCACAAGACATACAAAAAATAATAATAATCTTCACTCTTGGATACTGTCATATATAGTTATCTGCACAGCTTATCTCCAGGTTGGATAAATTGATTATATAGTTATTTTTATTTTAAAACCTTCTAGATTGTTGTGGTGGAGATGTCCTTAGAATTTCATCAAAATGCAGATCAGTCAGCTCATTTCTACAGACAGCAGTGGCCACAGTCTGTGTCAAAATTAAAAGTTAGAGACACAAATTCCCAGACTTGTTCCTAGGTCATGATGGTGATTCTGACACCATTAATTTTCAACTAACAAGACCTAACTTTCAGTGTTACTTGAAAACCCAACCAAATCAAGTGGAAGGTATCGCGTGCAAGTATTTTTGTGACTAAATCAGTCCATCTCCTCAGTATTTTTTCTGCGAGGGAGTCCTAGAATTACGTAAGTTGCTACATAGCAAAGCAATCATTAAGTAATGCTATACTAATTACGCATTAATTAATGCTTTAGTTTCTAGACGATTGAACGTTTCAACATAGAAAATGTTTTGCTTGCATTAATAGTGAGCGACTACAAATACGTCATAATTAGCGTGTTTTGTACTCAAAGATTTATTCTGAAGATTGTTGTATATTAAATTAAAATAATATGAATAAATATATTATTCAAACTTTATGGGGGATCGATAATTACCTGGTGGATAGAATTCTAAAAGCAGGTGACAGGAGTCATTAAGAATTTTTCAAAGAGGGTTATAATAATACGGCAGGTTTTTTGGATTTATGATATTAGTTGACTAATACAAATCTAAAAAAGGAAACAATATAGCATAAGAGGTAAAAATTAAAATAAATAAATAAATAAATAATTAGTTGAGATCTGGTATTTATGATTTGTTGCCTATCGAATTTAGTTTATTCTCTTATTTTCTTCTCATTCTACTTATTTTATCCTAGCCTCAACAATTTTCTCCACGCCTTTAGGCCTACAGGTCTTCTATTATCGCATACACGGAAAAAAAAAAATTATATCCTCTTTTCTTTTACCTTTGGAAAGTTTTAATATTTTAAAATATTATAACACCTTAAAATATTTTATATATTTCAGGTAAAATCGTTGAACGGTACTTGCTCCATGCACTGGACCGTTACTGGCACAACTCCTGCCTCAAGTGCACGTGCTGCGGGGCCATGCTCGCCGACATAGGATCGTCTTGCTTCACCAAATCTAATATGATTCTTTGCAAAAACGATTACATAAGGTGAGTTATCTATTTGTAATTATTCCTATCTATAAGGTTTATGAAGATAAAGAAATTTTGTGAAAAAAGGTTAATTATTTTAAATTAATACTAATAATAAAATAAAATAATATATCTTTTAACTATTTATTGATATTTACAAATGTATACATTATTTGCAACAAGTAAACTTGTCTAAATTAAAATGCCTCTTGGCTACTTCCTTTCAGACGCCTCATAGGATTATCGTGAAGTGAGTGTGAGACTAATGGTTTAAATGGGTGTGAAGTTTACTATGAAAGGATAGGTATCTGGTTAACAAAGTCGGAATATCCTTCCACCATCTTAAAACAGTTAAATAGTCGAATAGCAGTTTCTCGTTTTTTAACAATGGTGTTTAAAAAATATATGAAAATGATATTTACAACGTGATTGCTAAGACCTCATAGTACTATTGGGAAGTGAGTGTGAGGCTAGAGGATTCAAATGGGTATGAAGTTTGCTATAAAAGGATAGGTATCTGGTTTGGGCCAAATAACTTATTTCATTTTTAAATAATTACAACCTAATTGAAATTAACCGAAATTTATATTTACATAACAAAGTTAACATTTCTTCATATTTCGGTCCCGCCGGAATGAGGTCAAGTCCCATCGATATCGAGTGAACTTAGCATAAAGTAGGAAGAAAAAAAAAAATTCTGATGAAAGAAGTGTATGAAGAAGACGGAGGACTGTTCCAATTAACTCAGCCCGACGAAGGGAGGGGTAGGTTATAACCTTGGATTTAGTGTTATCTTGTTTTGTTTTATTAATTCCATCAAACTCCGCCAGGGCGTGCTCATCCTTCCCGGTTATCTTTTTTAATCTTCGTAAGTAAGTTGCTCTCAAAGATAGATAGATAGGAGGGGAAGGGGAGATGAAGATGAAGAAATGTAATCCCATATCTGAACAAAACAGTTCAACTCCCCGCCCTGGAACGGGGTTTATTGTATTGGATCAATGTTGCCACTTAGGGCTAATGAGCCGCGGCGCCTTCCTGTCTTAGGCGCATCCTCCGCCGAGGGCTAAATCTTTAATGCTCTGGGCCTTCAGGAGCACTCAGCTAGGGACAAATATTTTACATTACTTTTATAGCCAATATTATAGACAATCTACACCACAATCGAGGAGGCTACAGGGATATTGAACAGGCCATCATTTCGTGATTAGTTTTCAGTGGGTTCTTTTCCCAGATGTGCAGTCAGATCAGAGGTATTATTTAAAATAAACGCAATTCCACAATTTCAAATTTAAGAAGTATTACAAAGAAGGGATGTGTCAATACTCGATTCTTGAGAAAAGAATCGTTATCGAGAATCGATGTCCCAAAGTCGATTCTTATGTACCGATCGATACCGCTGACTGAATTATTGTACATCGATTTACTCTCTAATGAAACAGAAAGAAACTGTAACAAAGGCTTTTTTTTTATTGTTAATAATAGATCAATCTTTGTCTTACTGCTTCGTTAGCCTAAAGAGATTTTCTTTACCCTAGAATTAAGATTATGAATTCAAATATAGTTAAAAACTGAAGTAAGGATATGTAAAATGAACCATTTAACCATTACATTGATTAGGTGGTTGAAGATAACGTAAAGGCATCATTAGACATACAATTTGTATTTGTTATCTATGAGTTTATAATCCAGATGGAAAGAGACTATTAAGAAACTCTTGTGGATAATGGACTGCATTATCAGTGCTTACAATTAAAGTCCCGTAAATCACAATATTAAATAGAAAGGGATCGACGATAGCCTGGGAAATAACTTATGGACTACGTTTCTTTCCTTAAAGCATTTTTCTCTATTATTTCATGATGTGTAAATCGTCTTTCTCAAGCCTCTAAGGTTGGTTTTTTCACCTTTTATACGCAATAGTGTTAATAACAGCGACCACGGAGACATTTTATAGATTAGCCATTGGGGAAGTACATTAGCGCAGAAGGATGATAAGGAGAGAGATATGACCAAAGCCTGATAGCAATTCCATTAGAATTTGTTTTTGAGTTATCCCTTAATGACCCCGGCCGAGTCCCGTCATTACAACACTACGATTTATCTCAATAAGTTTTCCTTTAACTGCCCGCACTTGCGTTTCGCTGCAGTAAAGTCCGTAATTGGCATGGATTTTATCAAAGTTTATTCAGGAATTTGAAATGCACTTTTGAAGTTTTCCTGTACTTCATAATTGTTTGTCGTCTTTACTTCTGATGAGTGGTAAATACTATTAATTTTAAATTATTGTAATACTGAATTGTTCGATTCAGTAATTGTGTAAATTATGGAGTAAGGATTCTATAGGATGAAACATGTTTTTATTTTTATTTTTTTTAATATAACAACGTGCAAGTCATCTCTCCCGATATTTTAACATGTAACGTTAGGAAGTGATAAGGAGTTTTTCAAAAGAAACGAATTTAATTCAATAACGGATTTCGTTCAAAAGAAACGAATTTAATAGTTTCAGACAACTCCATGTTCAATATTGATTGCATAATAAGAAAGTCAGGATAGCAAATGCTTTGCTAGTACATTTACTTTATTCAAGTATTTAATCTTAGGATCGATGTATCTACATAAACACCGCTCTACTAAAGGAACGTGTGGAGCGGATCTTAGCAGATTTTCCAACAACGTTGGTCAAATAGGAAAATACGCTTTTCTCTGTCCGTATCCAACCGACATAATCTTTCGCTGTCAGAAATCCGTCTCCGGTGTGCTATGTTTCGATCGGTGTGTAGTGTACGCAAGCCTTAAATCTTCTACCCTATTTTACTCGAAACTCTGAAAAAATCGATAATTTTGTTTTTCGTATTATTACCCAAAAGATTGGATTTTATGAACTCCGCGCTGTAAATCAAATGATTTATAGAATAACAGTATTTTAAAAATTTTAAAAATAAAAAAAATAGACAGGAATAATTATTTTTCCTTAGTATTTTAACACGTTTTATTTATTTTTTAAATTTTTATTATAACGCTATTTTATAGATTTGCATCTATTAATCAAAATAAAAGTTGTAAATAAGTCAGTTAATGAGCTGCATCATATATAACAATGCTATGGTCATTAATTAGAGAGTATTTTTTTGTTACATCTTTCAAATGTGTAGATAATATTTATAATCATAGTTTAATTGCTCTTAAAATAAAAAAAAAAACTATCCATTGGTAGCATTTCAATAAACGTTCTATATTACCATGTCCCAAACCCATCTTCTTTTCAGGAAGGGGAATCCTGGAAGGGGCTCCATATATTAAATATCAACCATAGCCAAGGTTTTCTTAATTAGAGAATATGATAGAAGACAATCTAAATTAAACATAATTAATTGGTTTGTTAATTACGCTTATTACAATAGATTAGTTTTTATATACTCCTCAGCATTTACCAATTAGCTTCAAATGCAGAGGGGCGCTTCTATTGATTTTTGATAAATAGCTATTAATAATTTATTTATTGTTTAACGTGCTACAAAAGCAATTAAAACCAAACACGACATTCCCATCGACCGCTGATCAGGCGGGCCGAGTTACTGACAGCGTGTGGTCACGTGAGGCGCCTTCCACGGTTGATAAGAGATCGGGTGGAAAAATGTAAATTTTCCGGCGACCCCTGGAGGTGATAAGGTAATGGCCTATCGGGGGAAATGGCCTCCTTGGTTGTTGGTAAACATTACTAACCTCTTCTGTTTGCCGTTGTAGAAGTAAATGGATTATAGCACTACACGAAGGTTTCATTGTCAACTCAACGACTATCACTTTTGTGCCCTGTTTTTATAATAGTACTGTTTTAGTCAAATATGACTCATACTGACTACTGGAGGCCCGACTGTCTTTTGATCCTCAATGCTCCTTACTTTGTCATAAATTAACTTATGCATAAAGATCTTAATGTTACACATGTTGCTGACTAAACCACACAGATACCTATCCTTTCATAGTTAACTCCTTTATCTCCTAAAGTTGTCTCTCAACTAGCTACCAATTCCTTTCCCTGTAACCCTCCGCGGCTTTTGAAAAAAATATGGCCTAGAGACTTTTTAATGTAAACTTTTGTTAAAGTTCTCCTAATGGGTAGTTCTTTACAAGTTATTGGCATGACTTTGTCATCCACACATTTGCTTGTAAATATTGTCAATTGTATAAAATATCAATAAATAATGGTATTAATAATACAAATCTAGGGATAAATTAAAACTAGGGATAAACAGAACCGAATTTTTTTTTTTTTTTTTTTTTTTTTCACCTCCTCCTTATTCTTTCCGATTGCTCCTTCCTTCTTTCCTCGGTCCACGATGTTCCTTTTCTCGCGTATCTCTTTTCCACAAGCATCTGAATTTATTTTACTATTTTCCTATAGTCATCCCTATCGAAACAGTCTTGGCATGTTATTTTCAGTCTCTCAGTTTCTTCTTCCATCTGTTTAGTATACCCCCAGCACTCTTGTTTCCTCTCATTTTATAAAAGATTTCTCTATTTAATCTCTTCGGGTGCATTCTTACCATATGCCCATAGAACCTTAATCTTCTTATTTTTATATCCTTTTCCAAATCAGTTATTTTTTCGTATATTTCGTTATTAGGAAATAATTCATTTATTCAATAATGTTTATTTCAATTTTTTTTATTTGTTTTCCTTTTTGTTTATTTATTTTTTGTTCAATTTATATAATCTTGTGAACGATATGTGATTATTGAAAATAATGATAAACTTTAACTTGTTGATTATAAAATTTATTATTTTATAAATAATTATAACGTTTTATTATTAAAAAAAAAAAATTAATGAATCTATTTTATATAAAACATATTGAACTTCTTTACCGGGACCTCTATTTTGAATATTTAATGGAGTTCCCAATTTTTTTTTTTTTTTTTTTTTTTAAATTTTATTATACAAGTGGGTTTTTTGTAACAGCATGTTCATTATACACAACTGTTATTCAAGTAGCGGTTATTTTGATGAGATGTTTTTCTACTGGAATAAATTCATATCAATAAAACGTAGAGATAATGATAAAATATAACAGTCAGCCCTAGAGGAGAGGATTCAATGTTCCATGATGATATTGCATACATGCAAAGGGAATGTCCATTTCTTTTTATCTACTGTGGCGTTTTATTATTTTGCTGAACCGCATTTTATTTTTCATATTTACAGTTAAAAATTATTGCTAGTTTTATTATTGATTATATTTTAATCGTAGATGAGATTCAGAATAAGATTCGTTTTCAAAATTTACAAAATATAGTTCAAATTTTGTTTTTAAAAAAAAGGGACACATGTCATTTAGCTTCAACAAATTTTAATTATTATTAAATGTTAAATTTGTTTCTTTGTTTTGTAAGAATTGCATAATATTGTAGAGCATTGGTCCGTTATAACAGTGTTTCATTAAAAATTCACAAGTTGGTTAATAAAAACCTTTATTAATTTACCGTTTTTTATCGTTTATTAATGAAGACATCCACATTTAATTTTGTTGAATGTTCTTATGAGTACGAATAGTATCTAGGATTAAGGTAGTCTTAAATAGACTTCAAATCAGGTGGGCTCAGATGTGGGGAATCGCATGATATTCGATTGGTTGACTTCGATCTGCTATTGATTACACGGATGTTATTTCGGTGGTCTCGTTGGAGGTTTAATAATTTTTGAAGGAACTGAATGATGTAATTGGAGTATCTTCAGAAAATGTTGCCTTAGAAGTATACTCGACTTTTCAGCTTACATGAATTTATGAAAAACCGCATTTCAAAGTAACGTAATGAATTGGAATAAAACTCCTATGAACTGTTTATATTATTACGTTTATCTCCTGAACATAGAGGTCAAACTAACTTTAGATGTTTCATTTTAATTAAATGAAGAAGATGATCTGAGAAGCAGTCAAGAGGAAAAAAAAACACGTCAAATAAAAAACCTTTTTATGTAGTGCCGACGTTTCGACCCACCTGAACTAATCATGAGAGGAGACGATCATATTCTTATTTTATTTTAAATGTACTGGCCTATCTCTGCATGCTGGTTAATGCGATGTGAGATATAACTAAGTAATAATCGATAACGAGGCCTGAAAAAAAATTCTTCACTGTATTCAGGGTGACTACCACTAGAGAATATGTCGGGGATTCTGTGTGGCCTGAAAAAAAAAGAGTTTAAAGTTAATTTGCAAAAGTCGTCTTTAATTATAAAATTGACTACAGTGCTTAGAGACTACTTGAAATCCACATGCAAGACTAAAACGACCAGAAACTCGTTGTTACAGACTACTTCAACATTTATTAGACGAACGTTCAAAGCT
This sequence comes from Euschistus heros, assembly GCA_003667255.2. Taxonomy (NCBI): domain Eukaryota; kingdom Metazoa; phylum Arthropoda; class Insecta; order Hemiptera; family Pentatomidae; genus Euschistus; species Euschistus heros. The sequence continues at coordinate 905,830 of RCWM02000087.1, forward strand.
TCCAATTAATTACAAAAGACTTATTTACATGATTGTGATTAGACCTATTTGGGCGTACGGAGTTGAGCTTTGGGGCTCCCCTAAACCATTTAATTCATCTCGTATCCCATCTTTACAATCCAAAATCCTTCGAAACCTCAATGCTCCTTACTTCGTCACCAATAAACTTATCCATAAAGATCTTAATGCTCCATAAGTTGCTGATTATGCCCAAACCAGATATCCATACTTTCATAGTAAGCTCCATCACAACTTGCTTGCCATGCCATTCCCGATAATCCTTTGAGGCGTCTGAAATGAAGATGGTCCCGAGACCTTCTAATGTAGAATTTTTATTTTAAATTTGGTAAGTGCTACTAATGAGTAGTTCTTTTCACGTTTTGACATGTTATTGTAATAGTTATCAAAACATTTACTTGATGTTATATTTTGTACAGTTGTCAATTTCAATAAATTGATTGGAAAAATAAAAAACTACATTGCTTAAATTTTCATAATGAAAGTACTCTACATATTTTTTATTTCTTGCGACTTAATTTTCAAACAATTTCATAGAACAGACTGCACACATAGTTGAAACTTACTGAAGCAATCTGACTACATGTTGCTAGTTGGTAGCTGTGCGAAAAGCTATGAAACTAGCAGAATTCACCTGTACATGGATAGGCCTTGTCCCAATAATGCGGAACCACCGATTTGTTTTCGCTCCATACGGTGAACAGACTACGAGCGCCATCCACCATATACCTCCTCCCCCCCCCCCCCCCCCCCCCGTGGAGTATATGGCGTTATCGTTGGCCAATAAGAGGAAGGAAGGGGAGGGGGTCGTTACTGTCTTCAAACATCATCAGGACCACCTCGTTCTCTTCACATTTGTCAGCAATTTGGCCTCACCTCAGCCTGATTGAAGGTACATTTTTTCCCCGCCAGGCTGCAGTCCTTGTTAGCTCCTAAAGGGGATTACTCTCCCCACCCCCGCTAACGAAATAGCCAACAGTTCGTTAAGTTCGCATTCGTTTTCAAAACGAACCCGCGCCCCCCTCCTTCTGTATTAGAATTCTTTACCTTCGCAATTTATGGTTATGCCCTCTCGTCAAAATTTACGCCTTCATTTGTCCTCAGCGTTCACCCCCTCCCCCTCCGATGGTGTGCATACAATGAATATATTCCGCTTCCTCGGTCTGTTCAGAGGGTCAGGCCTACAATCCAAGTTTGTAACCTTAGTTTTAAAATTTTTTCTTTGCAACTCTTTATAATAATATTAAAACTTATATTTTGTAACATTTAAGCCTAATTATCATCTAATCTACATGTTATCAGGTGGATGCTGATTTATTATCATTTTATCTATATTAATTTTTAAATAAAGTCTTGGAATTATATTTAAATACTTTTATAAACATCACATGAGGCAGCAGTAGATACATGATAATAAGTTATTTAAATATTACCGAAAAAAACAGAGTTAATTAAACTAAAAAGATCTATCTAGACTGTGCTAGTATAATTTAATATGTCAGTTTTACTTATAATTCAAATGATGAAATGGAACGAAAAATAGTCTTTGATAGTCTCTGATCCATTTGCCCCTTTAGAATAATAAGTTAAAAATTATGATGCTACTGACAACAAAATAATAATCTTAAATAATTTATAAAAATAAAAATACACCTACTAAGACTCATAATAAAATAATTATCATATTTACATTTTTACATTCTACATGCTCCGAAGATTCATGGTTGAGGATATGGATGTATAAATTATATTTAAAAGATTTTGGATGGAAATGGGTAATGAAATCCAAAATAATGATAAATGATTTTTCAAAGGAAGCGCTTCAATGAAATAGTATATAAATCAGTAGGCTGATTTTCTAATGACTAGTGAAATATAGTTATTCAAGGAAATATATACAAATCTAGGGCTACTTCAAGATTTTTGACCGAATTTTGGAAATAAGTAGAGTGGTAAAAAAAAAAAATGAAAATTATTTTTTTTTTATCACTTGAGGTTCGCATAATGATATAGAAGGATCAATACAATTAGGATTGATGAATTAAGTGCCACTTCTATTGAGGTTATTTTATTTGAAAACTAGTTTCGAAGGCTAAACATTCATCTTCAGTTCTAAAACATACAAAAATTTTTTAACACATCAGTACTATGTTACATAGATTATATATACTAAAGTTTTTTTGTTTGTTTTTTTAGATAAGGCAAGATAAGATAAGATAAGATAAAAAATCAAGCATAGGCACTCACCTTGTGAGAAGTCAAAGGGGGGGGGGCAGGTAGGTTAAGTTTTAGATTTACAATAGGGATTTAAACAAAAATCTGGATCGGTTTTAAACGATTTTATTATTTCTAGTGATTCAAAAGTATTTAATTTTAGCCTATTTTCTACTTGATGTAATATTTTTAAAAAACTTAAGTATATATAATCTATGTAAAATAGTACTGATGTGTTGAAAAAATTGTGTATGTTTTAGAACTGAAGATGAATGTTTAGCATTCGAAACTAGTTTTCAAATAAAATAATCTCAATAGAAGTGGCACTTTTTTTTATGATTTTATTTTTTATTTATTTCTTATATATTATATACAGATACAGCACTTTTCCGTCACCTAAAATAAAAAAACATATATGCATGGAATAATTCATCTTCAAAAGCTATGAAAGTTGATTATTTGTGTTGGCTTTATCTATAATGCTCATAGATTTATTTTGGATGTTTCAATTATTTTTTATAGTCTTTCATATTACATAATATTAAAATATTTATTTAATAGATATTACCAAGTGGATTGTTACCCTTTTTTTGTAAAGCTCAATTTAATAGCTGACAAACTGCTTAAATATTTATTACGATTAATGATGTTTCATTGCTTTCATTTTTTTATTATTTTTTTTTCAGCTTCTAAAATATAACGATACTTACTTGCAATATATTTTTATTAAAACACTGAATTCAAATAAAAATCAAACTTTAATTTTGTATTAGCTTTATGTTTTTTCAACTCCAATCCGCAATCATGGACTGTATGCAATGTAATAAGTATCTCATATCTTATTTTAATGAAGCTAGCAAGAAAATCAATATTTTCCTGAGTGAATCAATTTTTCAGTCAATCCAATATAGCTTCTAAACGGTAGTTCTTATCGACAATTGTTATATAACAAAAACTATTCTCCATTAAATTTCTGATTAGAAAACAAATCGTCAAATTGTTGACTCGATCAACACCAACAGAGTTAGAGGGTGTCGAAATCTTACATTTTTGAGTGTGAAAAATTTTGTTATTATTATTTAAGAAAAATATCGCTTGAAACTTTTTTTTTTTTATCACGATTGCCACTGTTATTACATTGTGTAATATCAATTTATCTAGACCGACATGCTTAAGAATGTAGCTTTCAAAAATAACGAAAGCAGATTAATTAGTAATTTAATGTTGTTAAACGCAGCAGACTAATGCAACAACAATGAATTGCGTAAAGAAAAAAAAAAGAGAATATTTTGTATAATATATTTTTTTAAAAAGGCACTTATATTCTGGTATATCCATATATTTTTTTCATTATTTAAAAAGTACTTCCGAGTTGAGTAGAACAAGGAAATGCTTTAGATGGAACGCATACCCACCATATTGTAAAATACATGCAAAGGCGTTTAACAGTATTAAAAAACCTCTTAAAAGCTGTTTAAAAATGTATTAAAATCAATATGTCTAAAACGATGGGGGGATTCAGAATGGTCCATTTAGTTTTAACTTACTGCTCGTTTTTACCTTCCCTTATATTATTTTTATTTTTAATTTTATTTTTTGTGGCTGCTATACATGACCGTTATTGATTAAAATAAAATCAATAAAAAGGATATTTGATAAACGCAGGATAACTAATACAAATTGAATATATTTATTATATAATGACTTGACTCCTTTGTGTTATCAGTGGAATTACGGAATAATTAGTTAATTTTCCGTTCGAAGAATCAAAGTACCGCGAGTTAATTACCAGCGGTCCTGATAATCCGCTGCTTTCATAAGAATATGAGATCTAAATTAACAATCATAAAATCCTAAGTTCTATTTATTACATATTTTTACGTTTATTACATAGTTGGTGATGAAAAATCATAGTTCTTAACAAGCACTGTGTTGAAAATATTATTCTAATGCGAAAATTAATTTAATAAACTACTAATAGCTAAGTCATTTCGTGCAGTACAAATTCTAAAAAACGTGCAATAAAAATAAAACAATTAACACTAGTTCAATTCAAACTTTTACTGATGTAAAGTCCCGGTGTGCCTGTAGTTTCATCTACCACGATGTAAATATAAATGTTTTCTATTCGTTTACGTATTTCTTTAAGACAATATTCACAATAATGTTTAAGATAGTTTTTTCTTAGGGTAGACTTGGACTACAGTTTATTGAATAAATATCGGAATCGACCATGGCGTTATATGCAGGGTGAGTATCTCTTAGTGTAAAAAAATTAAAGATCAAAAACTTTTTTGAGGAAACCACAATTTTTTTCATAAAAGCTGTAATATCACCATTTTGCTTAAATATTTTTCAAATTTTGACCACATTATTGGATTTAGCATTAAATTTTCTAGAATAGCTGAGTACCTGTAACCTTGAATTTTACAAAATTGGTATCTAAAGAACAGCTTGATCTTCACCTTATTTGGGGAAGTCACAATGTCTTATATTACTTCAACGCTCACTGTTCTTCGAAAAAAACTATCTACAAAACGTCAAATCTCACGAAAACATGTACATTTAATCAGCTTTCGAAAGATATGTTGAACGTAATGATTTTGTTTCAATTTCATGGAGAAATTTACTTTTGAAACCGAAAAAACATGGTGTTCTCATTTGACATATAAATCAGTTACTTGTGTAAATAAAACATTATGACAATCTCTTAATGGAAATCTGCATTTTAAACATAATAAATTCTTCATTGGAATAAAAAGCAAAGAAAAAAAATTATTGTTTAATAGAAAATAAAGGAAAACTGTCGATAAAGCGACACCAGATCAGAGGATCTTATGTTATTACATTTATTTATTTATTATTATTATTTAGGATTTATTTTATTAGATGTAATGTTTAAAATCCAATGATAATGAATATAGACCTCAATTTTGCCGTTAGCTTCTGAATGCAGATTGTGTTGAAGAATACTACTTTTTGAGGTGAATTTTATGGGCAGATGAGTCTGTTTTTACAGGGGAAGGCATTTAAACATTACATTGAAAATCTAATAAAATAAATGCTAAATAATAATACTAAATAAATAAATGTAATTAATAACATAAGATCCTCTGATCTGGTGTCGCTTTATTGACAGTTTTCGTTTATTTTCTATTTGATAATAATTTTTTTTCTTTGCTTTTTATTCCAAGGAAGAATTTATTATGTTTAAAATGCACATTTCCATTAAGAGATTGTCATAATGTCTAATTTACATAAATGAGGATACAATGTTATTTAGGCTTTAAAAGTAAATTTCTCCACGAAATCGAAACAGAATCATTACTTTTAGCATATCATTCAAAAGCTTATTGAATTAGCAAGTTTTTGAGATTAGCAGTTTTGTGGATAGTTTTTTTTCGAAAAACAGTGAGCGTTGGAGTAACATAAGACATTGTAACTTCCCTAAGTGAGGTGATATCAAGCTGTTTTTTAGGTCACAAGTTTGTAAAATTCAAGGTTACATTTACTCAGCTATCAAATTAAATGCTAGAAAATTAAATTAAATGCTAAATCCAATAATGTGGTCAAAATTTGAAAAATATTTAAGCAAAATGGTGATATTATAGCTTTTATGAAAAAAATTGTGTTTTCCTCAAAAAAGTCTTTGATTTATCGTATAAATGCAACGGATTGGAATAGAAAGGTGAGGTTTGCAGTATTTTGCTACATTTTTGATCTATTTTCACCCAATTTTTTTTTTTACACTAAGAGATACTCACCCTGTATATATTTAAGATTTTTTTAGTAGAATCTCAGTATTTCGGTGAACGCTTATTTTTCGACGGTTTTCTGGAACCCCATTTAACCCCATTTTTATTTAAGTCTTCTGTCTGTAGACGTCCCGGTCAAAAATATTAATTTTTGTGATTTTCAATTTCTTTAGATCCTTCTGTAATTCTGTGAACCATGTTGTTGGCCCTTTTAGTTTGATGATGTAATCGACCATTTGCCGAGTTAGTTTATTTTCAGGTAAGCTTCTGGTGTGTCCATAAAATTTTAGCCGTCTTCTGTTTTTCGTAGACTAAGAATCCTGCCTGTGATTTTTCTTTCTTCTTTCTTGATGGACTCTAAATTGCCCTTTTGTTTGAGTGACAAAGTTTGAAAATTTTACACAACACCGTATTTATACATTCCATGGGATTGTATAAATAGAGTGTTGTAATTATTATAAGCTTGGTCCTAATATGACCCACATTTATTATACAAGACAATCTTTTGTAGTTAGATCACTTTTTGGCTACTAGCAGTTTCGTAGCTTAAATATATGTAAGCTCAAAACCTTTTGTCAACAGCAACCTTAGGTCCAGTAATCGTTCCAAATAAATGCATGAAGTTAGTTGCCTATAGTTTGGAAAACTTTATTTACTCCATAAGACAGCCTGACGTTTCCCTTTCTTTTATAAATCAACCTTTGATCACTTTTTGCTTCCCGATCGCTTCTTCTGCGGTCACCAACTGACCCGGTGACCATAAGAGCAGCCTAGACAGGCCCTCCAGATGGGAGACGCCGTGGGGTGAAAGAAAAAGATCTCTTGCTGGGTCAAGGGCAGGGGTAGTTGGGTAAGGTCAGGAGCGGCTGTTGCCATGGCTACGAGAACCCTTCCTGGGGGGGCTTCCTGGGGGAGCCCTTACCATCTGATGAGGGTTACTCTTAGGAGAAGAGATTGATCGTCATCAGCTTATTCTTGTGTTTATATAGCTTTTGAGGAATCGAGAAAAACTTTTTTATAATAAAGCTTATTTTTCTTTAAATAGTAGTTAAAATGTAATAATTTGTAATCTTAAAAAAAAAGCTACAATAGTAATCAGTACGTTATGTCCGAATGCGTACCCGTCAATTAGTCTAATCATCTTAAGTTAATAGTTCTTTTTAAACAATATTTTTAGAAATAAAATAAAAATAGATTCATTTAATTATTAAATAAAAAATAAGAAACTTTGAAAAGCTAATTCACTTTTTTAAAGACCTTTTTTAATCTGAATGCTTTTAATCAATTATTAATTATATGAATTTTATATTTTATTGTATGATGTTGGTTTAATAAATTTTTATTTTATTTTATTAAAATTTACAATTGTGTAAATACATACATCAAGTAGATGTGTTAAAAACGTTCACAATAACATGTCAAAACTTGAAAACAAATACTCATCAGTAGCACTTCAATAAAAATTCTACACAAGAAAATCTCTAGGCCATCTTTTTTTCCGACGCCGCCGAGGATTATCGGGAATGTTGTTGAGAAATTAGAGGATTTGAGTGGTTATGGAGCTTACTATGAAAGGATATGTATCTGGTTTGGGCTGAATTAGCAACATATGTAATTCAATATCTGTATGGATAAGTTTATTGTAGACAAATTAAAGAGCATTGAGAACGAGATGAATTGGATGGTTTAGTAGAGCCCCAAAGCTCAACTCTGTACGTCCAAATAGGTGTAATCACAGTCATGTAGATAAGTCTTTTGTAATTAATTGGGGGCTTTGGACTTTCATAAATCTAAATGTATATATTCAACTATAATGGTGGATAAATTATTATAAATATATTTTTTTATGTGTCTTTTGTAATAGTACAGAAGAGGCGTTAATTTCAAAATTTGGACAAAATTCAAAAGGCACATTATGTGCGTTACCTTATACATATAAATCAATATTAAAATATGTTAATTAACTTTATAAGAAATCAAAATCTCAAAGTAAGAGTAAATTAAATGAATGAATTAACAGAAAAAAACAAAGTTTGTATGTCAAAAAATAAAAACAGATTTTTCTTTTCCAGCAGGTCATTCTTGTATTTATGATAAAATATTTCCTGTTGTAAAGGCCATATATTACAGTAGAGAGGCTTTAACTAAACTTATTTATAATATAATATATTAATTTTAATGTCGATATAAATATATTACAAGACACGTCCAGGTTTAAAAAACTTTATTATTTTTGAAGTTGACCGTGTTTCATTACTAAAGATTGCATTCGACCACCTTCTTCATAAATCAGCTTACAGGTAACCATAATATTTTATAATTTTTTATTTTCAAACACTATAAATTGCAGTAGAGGAGTAGAAAGAAGAAACGAATTGAATCATAAAATATTTTATTTAATTCAATTTTTTGTTCCTTACACATCTATCCATAAATGCCATATTTACTGAGCTGTGTAAAGTTTATAAGGTTTGTCAATCATATTAATATGTTTATTTATTCAAAGTATTTAAATAGAAAATTATGGATGGTGTCGATTTATTTTTAAATTGCCCGAAAATTGCACGATTTTATAAAATAGGCCGTTCAACATATGATGAAATTTTTTCTATTCTTACCTTATTTTTCTTTCCTCATTAAATAATTTAATGTGTTATATAAATATATGTTTGTTGTCATAACTTTTTTATTTATAATTATTGGATTGTGAATGCAGATCTGGCGATTGTGATGGAGAGGGGGGGGGGGGGGGGGTCGATGAATAAATTAATGGCCTAAGAAAGAAATAACAGACATTAAATACTCAATAGGAACACCAGGGAGCATGGAATAATAATTATGACAGTTGAGTGAGCCCTCGAGGGTTCGTGCATATAATAGTCATCCAAATTACTATCTTCATGCGAACGGACCATTCTAAGTGATCTATAGTTGTTTCTATTTTGAATTCACCAAGTTCAATTTTCTTATCAATACTGATCCATTAATGTTTACACTATTAAATTGTCGTTATTATTCTGATAATACAGTTGATTGCATGTTTTGTGATCATCAAGTACCATTGAAGTTGCAGTAAATAACTGTTATAGAATAATCTAAAAATTAATTATATGAATTATTTGCCACTTCTAGTGGAATTATTTTTATTTGAATTTTTATTTGAATACAAGTTTAAGAAACAAAACAATCCAAGCATATATATATATATATATATATATATATATATATATATATATATATATATATAAAATTTTTGAAAATGTCAGATAAAAAATCAAAAATGTTGATACCCACCTAAAGATGCAAAATGAAAAGGACTTTTGAATAAATGCGTAGAGAAATAGTGGTCAGATAGATAGGTTGGTTGGATCTATTGCTTTTCACTATGACTTGTTGGTTTTTACAGTTCCTACAGGTAACTTATTTAAAATGGGTATATTAAAAGTATTTAATAGACTGTTTCATTAGATTTATTTTCGGAATCCCTAGGCGGTCACACGTTACTTGCCGATATTCTGATCTTGGGTTGCTTTTTCCTAAATTCCAACGACATTCTGGGTACTTTCCTATTCTAATCTCTGAAAGCCAAAAACCTTCCTACATCCTTGATCTATTAATTTTGCGCTCTTCTATCCACCTCCTAAACACTTGATCCCGACCTTTCAACCTGTATATCCCCTCACATAAAACTGCATCCTTTGGCAAATTCATCATTCGTGCTACCTCCTTCTGGAATTCCCTACCCACTTCTATTCGTAAAGCAGCTTCCCTAACTTCTTTTAAAAATAATTTATTTCTGTACCTTTTAGACAATCAATCTTCCGCAGATATGTAAACAATTAAATTAATACCTAGAATTACTTTTTTTTTCCTCCCTCTTTCTTTATTTTATATATATATATATATATATATATATATATATATATATATATATATATATATATATATATATATATATATATATATATATATACGATTGTATTTTATGTTATTATTATTATTTCATATTTTATTTTCTAATTTAATTTAATTTTTTTTTTGTATGCCGTTATTACTGAAGAATATAATTTGTAAATAATACTGTCAAACAATTGTACTTGTAACAGTGCATTATTATTAGTCTTAGGGGACTGTAAGTCCCAGAATAAAGTTAATTTTTTCATTTCATTAAATGTTGATTTAAACAAAAATATGGATCGGGTTCGAACGATTTTATTATTTATAATTATATATAAATATATCATTTTAGTCTAGTTTTTACTTAATGTATTAGTTTCACTACCGAGTTTTTGTTAAATTTATGGTTATTTCTATTTTAAAGGACAGCTAAGTTGGAATTATGTCTGGATTGTGATGTTAATTCTCACCGAAGGATTCAAAATGAAAAGGGCTTCTGAAAAATATTAGGACCTAAAACAGACTGAATGTTAAGAGGAGAAAAAGGCAGGAAGATAGGTCGTTCGGTTTTCCCTATGGATGGTTGGTTTCTTACATTTGGAAAAAAGAAAAAAGAAATCGATTTCTCCCTGACTGGGAAAATCAATAGATCATAGATGTGTTATCTATAATCTATTGCATTTGATTAGGAAACTGATCGGTTTTCCGCTGAAGATTTTCGAAATAAATATTTTCATTTTTTTTCAAATCTTATGATTTTCATTTTTATCCGTTTAGCCACTAGTAATTAAACTCATTTCTCAATTCAATCTTCCACAAATTTCTAAATTTTTCTTTAAACATTTTTGTGTTTGATTCACAATTTAGGATCGTTTGTAGAAAAATTGATGTGCCACAAATCTAAGCATGTACGTTATTACGAGGATTTGATTCTAAAATTGAATTATTTGAAATTGTATTCAATGAGTACCATATATTATAATAGAAATAATTGAATTTGAAATGATAAATATGTTTATATGTACCGTTTATCAGGTATATATTTAAGAAAAAGTATGCAGGAATATCTTTCTCTATTTAATTTAAAATATTATTTTATTGATGGACAATCAGATTGAGAAAAAAAAAGGGGGTTTTATTAAACCTCATGGATTTTGGCCTAGCATTTAGTATGCTGCCAGAGCTCCTTGAATCATGAATAGGGTGGCTCACCAATACATCACTTCCCCGAGCTGACAGCTGTACTTATTAGGGTTACTTCACCCCAGGGTGGCAGCTCGTACCCTTACATGAACCGTAATGCTTCAAGATTTATTTCTTCCTCGAAATACATGATCAATACTGATTAATAGAACTTGTTACTATTATTATTATTATTATTATTATTATTATTATTATATTGAGCGCTATTATCCTAGTCGGGCCTTAGCTTCACTAAGTACAGACAGCCATTCCTTTCAATTTTCCGCTTTCCTCCTCCAACCATTCACTCCCAGTCATCTCAGGGCATTCTGGACATTGTCCAGCCACCTCCAGTCACCTGGAGGATATTTTATTTGTGTTTCGTATAGTATATTTTACTGTTTTTAGCATTTTATTTGGAACGCTAAAGTTTGGTTGGCTAATATTAAATATTTACGAATCATTATAAATAGTCAAATCTTGTAAAGCAATCCAAAGTCGTTTATAAATTGCAATATTATATGTGATATTAATATGCATTAACGTTATAAATTTAATCTACTCGATCACTTGAGGTACGCATGATGATATAGAAGGATCAATACAATCAGAGTTGATGAATTAATTGCCACTTCTAATAGAATTTTTTTATTCGAAGACTAGTTTAGAATGTTAAATATCCGTCTTCAGTTCTGAAAACATAGAAAAAAATTCAAATCATCAGCAGTTTGCTACATTGATTATATGCATTATTTTATTTTATTTTTTTAATTTAGGACAAGAAATTAAACATGTTGATATTCACTAAAGGAGGCAAAATAAAAATATATCAGAACCAGGCGCAGACTGAGACTAATCCAAATTTTTATTTAAATGAACAGATAAATATTTCCAATTGTCATGTTTTAAATGTTTCCAGTAGTTACTTCATAAAAACCAACCAGCTATAGGGAAAACGTAAAGGACTACCCATCTACCTGAGCCTTTCTTTTCTTTAATATCTGTTTGTTTTTGGTTCTTATATATTTCAGAAGCCCTTTTCATCACCACCCTAGTTGAGTATTAACATGTTTCATATCTTGTCCTTACACTTGTAAAAATTTAATATATATAATTTATGTAGTAAAGTGCTGATGTTATGATTATTATTATTATGATGTTTTCAGAACTGATGATGAAACTAGCCTTCGAAGAAGAAAAATGCAATAGATGTGGCAACTAATTATTCAATTCCAAATATAATTTATACAGGGTGTTCGGAAGATCGTTGGCCAAAGAGGTATCTCGGGTAGGGAGGTTCATTTTGAACCTATTTAAGGCCACTTACCTATATACACAGTCTTACGTTGTTTTTTTTTTGTTGTTTTTTTGAAAAAAATGGCCAAAACCAAACATTTACGCCTTATAACTTTGTTGTTTACTGAAATATCAACGCCTTTTATTTTCCTGTTATTACTAATGCATTGTCCATGTAAAATAAAAAAGATCTGATGCAAAAAAACAAATTAAAAAAAAAAAAGGTGATCGTTAAATCTAGTTAAAGGCAAAAAAAAACAAAAAGATGTTTTTAAAATAATTTGGATTTGGCTGTTGCCCTTACTTTTTTTTTTATTTGTTTTTGCATCAAACCTTTTTTATTTTACATGGGCAATGTATTAGTAATTACAGCAAAAAAAAAAAAAAAAAAAAAAAAAATGGCGTTGATATATCAGTAAACAACAAAGTTATAAGGCGTAAATGTTTGGTTTTGGCCATTTTTTTCAAAAAAATTATTTTTAAAAAAAAAGTAAGACTTTGTATATAGGTAAGTGACCTTAAATAGGTTCAAAATTAACCTCCCTACCCGAGATACCTCTTTGGCAATCGATTTTCCGAACACCCTGCATATCAAATTGTTGATTTCCTGAAGTTTTAAATGTTTTTAAACTTGAATATGAGCGTATTGCTAACGAACTAAGTACCGTAAAAGTGGCAAAAGATTCATCAATTCCTGATTTTATTGACGTACATGTTAGATCGTGTCATGGATTAAAAGAAGCTGAGATTGAAAAAAGAAATATTTCTTTTTTACAATAGTAGGATTGGAAAACAGGGATTTAAGTATGGGTTTCTACCAAATATATGGAACAAATCTTTTAAATATTCAACGATATGCGTGTATGGCCAAAGGGCTTAAATCTCAACTTCCATTCCTTGCATATTTAATTTTTTTATTCGCCCCTATCCTTTGTTCACTTTACATTGTAAATTAACGAAATTCGAGGATGGCCATCAGTTTTAGTGCAATCTTTAGATGCGGACTGTATAATTGATGAGGGCCCTACCTTCCCTTCCCCCCCCCCCGGGCTACACAGGATAAATTAAATGTATTACAGATGTAAAATGGTTCCTTCCTGGTCGTTCCGAAATAATATTATCCTTTCCCTGCTCCTGTGACTTTTTCCTTCCTCGGTGAGATGATGAATATTTAAGAGATATCGAGTTAGACAAACTAGCCCCGAGGCAGATGATAATTTGCATATCTCTTCCTGGTCCACTTTTGATACCTCCGGCTCCCTTGTGTAAGTGTAAGTGTGTTACTGCAGGTAATCCGATAGACCCAAGTTAGTATGAAGGAGCTCCCATGAATTCCCACAAAAGTATTTTAATCTGAGAATGAAAATGTTTAAACATTAGTTATGTTCTTAGCAACTAAATAGAACTTCGTAAGTCTAAAAATTAGATTTTTCTTCAGAAGTTTTTATTTCATATAGGGTGACTGAATTGTTTGGTGTATTCTCCAGTACTATTCGCCTCACAAACTACCATTCTGTAGGTAATCTAGAACATTCCTCTGTTATAGTTTTACAGTGATTTCTATCAATATGAAAATGTAGAGTTCTAACACTATTTATTGCATAATAAATACATATTTCCTGAAAGAGATTCATTTAAAGGTGGATACCATAATAAATAACACAATAAACCTAGATAAAACTAAATTTACGCTCTAAAACCCGAACAAACAACTACATAAACTTCTTACTTTTTACTCTGCGGTCTCATTAGTAAAGCTTTTTGTCACAGCCTAGTACAGAGAATATAGATTTCGGAAAACAGAATTTCTTGTATTTTTGTGTACATGTTACATATAATATCTATAATTAGGATTGATGAATTAATTGCCACTTCTATTGAGATTATTTTATTAGAATACTACTTTCGAATGCTAAACATGCATCTTGATTTTTAAAACATCTAAAATTTTCAACACATTAGCACAATGTTATATGGATTATATATACTAAAGTTTTCAAAAATGTAAGACAAGAAATCAAACATTGGCACTCACCTGAGGAGATCTAACAGATATCTGATATATATCTATATGTAGGTTAAATGTTTGGGGTTTACTATGGGCTTTCCCCTACGACTCATTGGATTTTTCCGTTCCGATTGGAAACAAATTTAAAATTACTATTAGAGATTTGTTATTTCTAATAATTCATAAATATTTGTGTACTTAACTTCACAGTCATCTAGGATTCTAATAAAATAATTCCAATAGAAATGACAATTAATTCATCGATCCTGATTGTATTTATCCTTCTATACCTTCATGCGTACCTCAGGTTTTAATATATATGACTACATATCACGTGTATACAGTTCATTTTACTGAAACTTGCATTACGTACGACCGGTAAACATTATCTGATAGTTGCTAAGTACTAATCTCCCTATTACTATTAACATAGTGATTGTAATGGAAAAGAAATTCGTTTCGTTTAAAACTAAACAATTTGAATTCCAACGTTCTTATTTTCTTCCTGGGATTGATATTCCATTTCGTATTCGATATGCAGGTTTTCCAAAGCTCAGTGAAACATCTCCTAACGGACATCCGGAATTTTTACAAACTTCAAAATAAAGAACGTGATGTGGAGGGTAGCTGAGTGATTGAGGGACTGAACTTTATGCTCCTTGATCTGATTTTGACTTCGGGCTAAAGGCAGAAAATGTATTTTCTAAACATTTTCCTCTGTATCGACTTCGGTTGGAACACCCTCCCAGGATACACACAGCCTATGTAAACTGAATACCTTTGATTGGGGAAAAACTTCGCGGATTTCTTCTCAGGTTCTAGTTTCGTAGAACAGGTTATTTCTTAATTTATTTACTTATATTTCCTTATGTACAACTAGGGCAATTAAAAACTTCTAAACAAGACTAACATGAAAATATATATAATCGGTTAATATCACTGTATGTTATGGATTTTCTGTAAAG
Organism: Euschistus heros; assembly: GCA_003667255.2. Taxonomy (NCBI): domain Eukaryota; kingdom Metazoa; phylum Arthropoda; class Insecta; order Hemiptera; family Pentatomidae; genus Euschistus; species Euschistus heros. The sequence continues at coordinate 921,165 of RCWM02000087.1, forward strand.
AAATTATAGATAACTCTTTCTAGACACCCCGTCTTCCAAATTACACACGGATCTAAATATTCCATGGACGGTGGACCGCGGTTATGGGTGCTATCGGCAGGATAACTTTGATAATATAAATAAAGGTTAAACATAGAAAATGGATGGATAAATCTGCCATCGGGGTGGAAGAGGCTAGCAGCATTTGTGAGGGTCAAGGGAAAGAATTCATATTAAAAGCGGAGAGGAAAGGTAATATGTGGGGGGGTGGGGGTGTGTAGAGGGGAAGGTGGACTTATTGAAATATACCGGCTGGCGGGGGAGGTATCTCTCTCCTAATTCTCTCAGTCTCTCTCCCTCACATCCCCGAAATATACCTTCTGGATTATTCGCATTCTTTTATCTTTTTACATTTATATTTATGTATTTCTTTTTCCTCTTTTCGCCTGGAGGATTGGTCAGTCATTACTCCGCGGTTAGGTTGAAGTATTTCTGGTTGGGTTGGAGGGAAGAATTCTGGAGGCTGAGGTATGATATGAAATACCGGATTTTTTTTTTTTCTGAGAAGGTTATATTATTCAGATGCTTTATTATTAAAAAAAGAAAAATACCGTTACTTATACAAATAAAAATAAAGCCAATAATATCTTCACTTAAATCAAAACATTTTTAGACAATAAAGTCATAATTTATAGAACCTACACAACTGTCTGTTTAACAATTTTAGGTCATTTTTGATCGATTTCCTAAATCTATATTTACTCCGAAAATACCATTCGCTCAAAAGTAGATACTTTAAGGCTTTATTAAGAATCACAAATTTTCACAACATATATTAAAAATCCTGTTTTAAAGTAATTAGTTAATTTCTTTTTAAAGGAAATTGGTCATATTCACTTTACTTCACGGCAGCTACTGATTTATATAATTAAATAGATAAATGCATCTATTTTTGAATATTAGAGATTATTTTTATTTCTTTATATTTTTTCTCTTCTTTTTATTTATTTCTTATTGTACGTATTGCTTGAATGTATACATTGAGCCATTCGTATTACTTATCGCCCACATTGAGGCAGATTTTAATATTCTCTTAATAAAAGATTAACAGTTAAAAGAAATAAATTGAGATTTTTTTCCTTAAATTAGGAAATGGACTGAAATTCCGTCTGTCGAAACGTTCTTATTTTAATATTACATCAATCTACACATCAGAATTTTAACTACTTTTTTTTTTTTTCCTAAAATTAATTATTTAATCAATAAAAAAAACACATTAGAAAAAAAAAAAAAAAACCAATTTTAACATATTTTTACTTTTTATTTTTCCTAAATTATTAATTATTTATATCAATAAATTCAACAACTAGATACATAGACAGATAGATAAATCTATCCATTTCAGAAAGAAAAAAAAAACACAGTACATTTTGAGATTATGTTACATGCAAATGGACAATTTATTGAAATTCCGTCAGTCGAGATGTCCTTATTTTAATATCATCTAACGTTGCCAGAAAAAAATAATATAGTAACTCTGGAAAAAAAAAATAAAAAAAATAAAAAACCTATCACATGTATGCGTCTAATACATTTACAACTATTACTTCTGGCTTGATTTTCAAGTTATACATATACATATGTAAAAAACTAAACAACTTTTTAAAAATACATTTATATAATTAAACAACTATAAATAGAGTGTTTAAATCATTTAATTTAAATGTTTGTTTTTTTAATAAAAAAGCAAGTTACTTGCATATAAATAAGAAATATAAATTTATTTACATTTATGTTAATAATCCTAATACAATAATTTTTACAAATGTTTATAAATTGATTTGATGATTATCAATATTAATTTAATTATAGCAATTTTATAAATGCTATAATTAAGTTTTTCTTTCCCTATCTTGTAGTATTATTGTACTGAAAACATTTGTTTTCTTTTTTCTCTGGATTATTTATCTTACACGATATTTTGCTATATTAGAGATTATTAAAGTATTTGAGATATAATTTTTTTTTTTCTTCCGACCGAACTTTTATTAACATTCAAAATTCCATTTTAAGTCTTAACACTGCGCTTATGGCTTATACAATCTATATCATAACTTAAATTTTTCCACAGGGCTAATGAGAGTTTTTAATCCTGATGTGGAAATATTGCTTCATAACTCCACGAAATAAATATATTAAGGCGATTTAACTAAGTGATTGTAAAAACGTAGCGGGGCATTAGAAGGAGAAATTCGGGAACATTTATTAATAATTGCTATAATTAGGGCGAATTGTCCATTCATCGTAATAACATTCGCACCTGATCGTTCAGCCGATGGTATCTTGATCCAGCAAGGTGATTTTGCCTCGAGTGTTTTCACGCGAGCCCATGTAACATTATTGACATGCAAAGGAGTTCTCGATGCTTATTGTTCGTTTTGTTACTGATACATGATACATATAAAACAATTTATTATACTGACATAAATTTTATTTCTACAAAATTAAAATATAAATTACAAATTTACACATAAATAACTACAAAATATTAAAATTATTCAAAATAATATTATAATTCAGCGAAAAATTTTAAAAGTCGTTTTAAATAATCGTGAAGAAAAATCATTAAAAATAATAGTTTAAGATGAAGTTTTATTTAATCTTTAATTGAATGGCTGTCTTACTATGTTTTGGAGAATTTCTCACCAAATTAATCTTATGTATTTATGAATTAGGATTCATTAAAAATCATTTTCATAACAAACTTTATATATTGAGCAGCAATAAAATTAGCTACTATAATCACCAAAACTTGTGAGAAATTCCCATTGCTATTGATACATTCTTGCCAATGATCCGCCAAACGTTATTTAAAGATGCGAACTGATTGGATCCATCATAAATACCACTGAGGGGCGACTGTTCCGCTGGCACTAAGTTCCCGTCAGTTGTTCTGATTTGTGGCTCTGCATTCGTTATCGGCGGCTACTGGTTCTAATGAACTCAAACGTATGTCTTCCTCTAAACTGTCTTCCTTATAAGACCTTAGTGCTTCCATTTATTCTCGTATCGTCAAAACCGGTTTCCTCCTTGCTATTAAGTCTTCTGGATTTTTGTTAGCAAATATTTGCTCGTATTTGATGTACCACATTCCCATAGAACCTTCTGAAAACATAATTTTTGAATTTAGGAGTTGTATTTTTCTTTACTAGATCTCAGACTATTGTCTTCTATTTATCAATAAATATTATTTTCCTAGCCATGGACGTAGAATATATTTAAATTAGGGATGTGTCGATTTTTGATTCTATCGATTCTTAAAAAAAAAAAAAAAAAAAAAAAAAAAACGATAACGAGAATCGGTGATCCAAATTCAATTCCTAGGAAAATAGTTTTGAGATGTCCAATCACGTAAGGACGATATATATGTTCTACCCCCTAATGATAAAAAAAATAAATACAATTTTTATGCAATATTGTCATCCTAGAATAAAAATAAGATTTTATTACATGTTCACAATATTTTATACCTAGTTAATAACTAGATATTGATGAATTATTGGCCGTTTCTATCATGTTTAGTTTACTTCCTTCAACTACATCCATTATTAGTTCTTTAAATATACTAACAAAAGATCCGCAATGTGATACACGTTTAATTTAATCAATAACAAGAATTCAAATCAATGTCGGCACTCACCTAGTATTCTAGAGGAAAGGTAAGTACAGTTATAATTTCTTGTAAATCTGGATAAGGGATGAAAAAATAAAAGAAACACACACAAAAAAAAAGTACAATAAATGTGAAGCTAAACACACCGAAAATCTTAATGATGAATGAATCGGAAAATATATACGTAGCAAACTCACAAACAAACAGTTGTTAAACACAATAATGTCAGAAGACCACTATGAATATGCTCGCCTTGCAAGAGATGCCACTTTTTAAACATTCCGCTAAATAAACAAAATTATAATAAAGAAATTCGGTTAAGCCAGCAAAAGCGAATACAGTATTTCACAATTGACAGCATTTAAAAAAAAATCCTGTAAAATTTATAAAAATCCCAGAGGAAAGACTATTACGGCCAATATCCACCAAAGACGGAAAGGAATTGAAACAATTATGTTCAAAACCAAAATTTAAAATAGATAAACCAAATTTGTTTTATATCCCTTCTTTTTAAATAGACATAAATGTGGAGACGGAGAAGCTAAATACACGTGGAAGTACTTGACGATTAGTAAATCATAAATTAAAAGAACCTTGAACACATAAGAACCTTAAGTACATACAATAATAAGACGTAAAATCGAAGGTTTTGCTGGATGAAGGGGTTATGCAACAAAACACAATTTTGAGTAATTTTTATTTATAGTTCCTTTTTTCCATTTTCCTTCAGTTGGAAAATGTTACATATCCCCTTCGTCTTCTTCATATTTCCTTTTATAGTTATTAAAAATATTCAGATTTTGCTACCGAACACTTCTTTCCATCAAGTCTCCATCCAATGAACTACATTTTGTTATTTTTTAAATGTAATTCATCTCGTATTCTATCCTTTCAATCCAAAATCCTTCGTAAAATCCTCAATGCTCCTTACTTTGTGACCAATATATTTATCCATAAAGATCTTAATGTTCCATATGTTTCTGATTCAGCCCAAACCAGATACCTATCCTTTCATAGTAAGCTCCATAATCACTCAAATCCGTTAGTTTCTCAACTTGCTTCCCACTCCATTCCTGATAATCCTCCGAGGCGTCTGAAACGAAGATGGCCTAGAGACCTTCTAGTGTAGAAGTTTTAATAAAGTGCTACTGATGAGTAGTTCTTTCCAAGTTTTAACATGTTATTATAATCGTTGTCAATACATTTACTTGATGTATATATTCTGTACAGTTGTAAATTTCAATAAATGTAAATATAAAAAAAAAAATGTGACATGACCCCCTTCATCCACCAAACCCTTCAACTCAAACTTAGCAATCAACTTAAATGAAAATAATTATTAATTCTAATTGTCTACCATCTTGAAAAAATAAAAATAATTTAAGGAATTTCAATTTCAATCTTACTATTGCGACATTTTGTGGTAGTTTTGCACTGCAATTTTTATTTTACTATATATAAATTACATTAATTTATATCATACATCACTATAAATCCATTGTCAATTATATTAAAAGAAAATATTGAAACCAGTCCCAAAATCATCATAAAAATCCTCACTAACGATGAGAGTGGAAAATAAAAGCGTTGTATTCGGACAGGAGATGTAGAGCTAAGGCGGAGACCTATTTATAAACCTGTCCATTAGGAGCTGATGTATATCTGTTGGTTTATCCCTCCCCCCCCCCCCCCCCGGACTAACTACCTTATATTTTCATTAGCCCATAAGAACTGAAGAGGATAAATGGGGAGATGAGCTACCCAATTGTTTTTACAAGACAGATATATGGTATATGGCTAGATATATCGCTCTCATATGTTAAACGGCCGTTATGGGCCGGCCACCCCCTGCGAGCTGGCTGATTTTAATTAAATATATTATGACTAGGGGTGGTTCGGAAAAAGTGGAAGCTCTTGGGTTCAGTGAGTGACATCGCAATAAGAGAAGAGGAAACAGAGGCCGCAATGAACTGTGATTAATACTCCCAGCCAGGGCTGCCAACCTTTCTAATTACCATTCTAACTCCCTCCCCCCTCCTCCCCCTCCCAGTTAGTGGAGCTCTCCAATTTATTGGTTATGCTCCCCCCCCCCCCCCCCCCCCCCCCCGACCCTTTCCCTCTGTTCTTCCTCCGACTTGTTTACTGCGATCTCCGCTCTGGTTTATGTTTTAGCGAAATGAGGAAACAGTTCGATGTCACGGCTTTAGGCAGGCTAATACTGACTTTAAAAGAATTAACAGTTAATGGCGCATAAGGACTATTTTTCTGAATATTTATAATTATTTTTTAATCTCTAGTAACATTGAATTTACCTAATTTCTCATTATATAAAAACTATAACATATAGGCATCATTTATATTTATATTAAAAACGTAAATAGTTAATTCATAAAAAATTGATTGAATGGTTTTATGCAGTCTTACTTGGAATCCACATGCAATACTAAAAAAGACTAAAACGACAAGAAACTGCCCGTCGTTACAGACTATTTCAACATTTACTAGACAAACGTTCAAAGTTCCCAATTAATTACAAAAGACTCATTTACATGACTGTGATTAGACCTATATGGACGTACGGAGTTGAGCTTTGGGGCACTACTAAACCATCCAATTCATCTCGTATCCAATCCTTACAATCCAAAATCCTTCCAAAAATCCTCAATGCTCCTTACTTTGTGACCAATAAATTTATCCATAAAGATCTTAATGTTCCATATGTTTCTGATTTAGCCGAAACCAGATACCTATCCTTCCATAGTAAGCTCCATAAGCACTCCAATCCACTAGTCTACCAATTTGCTTCCTCCTCTATCCCTGATTATCCTCCGAGGCGTCTGAAAAGAAGATGGCCTAGAGACCTTTTAGTGTAGATTTTATTGAAGAGCTACAAGTGAGTAGTTCTTTACATGCCATTGTATTCACTGTCAACGCATTTACTTGTTGTATATTATTTTGTACAGTTGTAAATATCAATAAATGAAAGAAAAAGAAAAAAACAATACTGAAAAAACAAGAATCTGTTGTTATTGATTACTCCAACATATACTAAGCAAGCGATTAAAGCTTCCTATAAATTACAAAAGACATGTTAGTAATTAGACCTATTTGGACAGACGGAGTTCAGCTTTGGTGCTCCGCTAAACCTTCCAATTTTTCTCGTATCTAATCCTTACTGTCCAAAATCTTTCGTTAAATTCGCAATGCTCCATATGTTGCAGATATATCTCATACCAGATACCCATCCTTTCATCGTAAACTCCTTACCCGCACTTGTTTTCTAACGCACTTCACACACGATTCCCGATAAAGTTTCGAGAAGTCTGAAAAGATGATGGCCAAGAGACCTTAAAACGAAGAACGTTTATTGAAGCTATACTAATAAGCATTTCTTTACAAGTTATTAGCATATCATTGTAATCATATTCCAAACAGTTACTAGTATATATTGTATACAGTTGTAAATATCGATAAATAATTTTTAAAAAAAGAGAAAGGTTTTATGCTAAATTATGTTTACTAGTTTCTTTAATCAAAATCCCTTGTTGTAAGTTGTTGTTGTTTCTCTCCGTCAAGGTTACTTCTTTGACTACCTACAGATATAATGTATGCAACATGCTACCCTAATCACTCGAGGTAAACATGATGGTATTGAAGAATCAATCATAATGGATACCTTAATCTCAAATGAGAAAACATCATAATTTAGTTATTAAAAGTCTCATAACTTTAAATATTTCTGATGTGAAATTCTTAGAGTTGTTTCAAGAAAAAAAAATCATAAAAAGTTCACAAGGTACGCATGATGGTATAGAAGGATCAATACATTTCTTTTGGAATATTCGATTTTAATACTAGTTTTGAATGTTAAACATTCATCGTCATCATCCTATGGCGCTTATGGTCCTTGTAGAACCCATGGCCTTCTCTACCATCTTCGGCTGCCCTTCTCCATCCTCTCACACTCAGATTCCGAAAATCGTCCTACACATCTTCAAGCCAACTTCCTTGGAGCCTACTAGCTTCCATTCTTTACAAATGCCCTAGCTATCTTATTCTGCCTCTTTTTATATCTAGGGCTGCTTATAGAGTTTTTAGTTGTTCATTTGTTCTCATTTTCAAAAGATTCAGCCCATACTTATTTGGACCATATATTTTTCGTAGGATTTTTCTTTCCCACATGTCAAATACTTTTTCCTCGTGTGATGTCAGGGTCCATGGCTCATTCCCATACATAACAACCGGCTGAAGGACCGTTCGATAGACCCTTTTTTTGAGATTTCTGGATATGAAACATACAAGTTGCAATATGTAACAAAGTTTTGGGAAAATTTTGAGGGTTTCAGAACTGATAATGAATGTTTAGCATTCAAAACTAACTAGTTTGACTTTTCAAATTTATTGAAAACTTTCAAATAAAATATTTTAATAGAAGTGGCAATTAATTTATCAAACTTAATAATTAAAAGTTCGTTCAAGATAGTATAAAGACTATTTTTTACGACATTTTTATCTTAGTATTGAAATGTATTTTTAAAATTATTATTATGCATCTGAAATAAGATCCCCAACAATTGTGTTATATCCAATACTTGTTTCGGTTGGGTAACTCCCCTCTGTGGGACCCTTCTAGCCCAAGGTGATTTAATATAACTTCCAGAATATTGATTGTGTAACCTTTGACGGAATGGCATAATTCAGAGGAAGCTGTTAGAATCAAATAGATTCTAATTAATTAATTATTCCCTTATAAAAGGGACACCGAATCTCCATTGACACCGCCGGTAGGGAGGGGCAGGGGTAGAGGGGGAAGGTTTAGTATTCACACCGGCTACGAGGGTGTTAGCCGTAGACAAACCTCTTTAATAAACCTTTCACATAATTATAATTAAAGTTTACTAATTACCATGGAAGAACCGAAATTAATTAAAAAGTTTTTTTTTTTTGACATGACGACCCTCCCTTGTGTCAGGGTTTTCTTTTTAATATATTTTGCAAGTCCACTGCTCATTAAAATTTTAATAAAAACAGAACCGCGGCGATGTTATTGAGTAATTGTCTTTTAGTTAGAGAAGTTACGAGGCCAACAAAATAATTTCTTTTTACTGTGTTGGCCCATTAATTACATCTGTAGGAGTCGCCCTTTCATTTCTCCCCACCGCTCGACAAATAAAGCTCTATAGTTTTTATTAGTCGTTCAGCGAATATTTAAATTATTAGCGATCTCGGAATAGCAATGGAAGTGTTCTTTTAAGATTTTTTTTAATATAAAACATAAAATTTTATTTATATTTTAATTTTAATAGCGCCAGCTGAAATATCTTTCATTATTTTTTTAAATGTTCCGAGATCTTTTATTTAATATGTAATAAATGAATGAAAGTGGTTAAGCCCTTAATTTAAAAAAAAAAAAAAAAAAAAAAAACTTAATATTATATATTTTTCAATTATTAGATTTAATTAATTCTTAAAAACATAAAATGGCTAAAACGTTTTTTTTAATAATTAATTTCGAACCCCATATGCTACAATCATGTTAGCCTACGTCGATTAGAATCAAATACATGAATGAAATAATATAAGATTTTTTAATTGTTTTCATAATCGAGTTAAATAAATATTTTTATATATACAGTATTAAAAGAAATATTAGGAAAATTATAATTCTATTTTTGCACACATTATTATTTTCACGCATTACATATTGCATAGTAAATAGTCAACGTCAAATAAATGTGACAATGATTTCATAAAATTTCAGGTGGTTATCATTTAATGTGTGTCAATATAACGTTTTTTTCTTTTTAAATTTTATTTAATCAGGTCCTCAAACATTGACAGCAACATACGCTGATGACACAGCAATATTAACTAGACATGAAGACCCCACAATTGCATCATTAACTCTTCAACACCACTTAACAATACTACAAGACTGGTTCAAACAATGGAAAATAAAACTAAACTACACCAAATCACAGCACATAACCTTTACACTCAGACAAGACTCTTGTCCTCCTGTCTTCATCGACAGTCAACCCATACCACAAACAAACGAAATTCATTATTTAGGACTTACATTTGATAGAAGAATGACCTGGGGCCCATACGTAAAACAAAAACGTCTCAGTCTAACCAAGAGATTAAAACTTCTGTATCCAATGCTTCATAAACGGTCGACATTAAAACTCCGACAACGACTGAATACATACACTTACTTACTTAAACCCATATGGACATACGCCACACAAATATATGGGACTGCAAAAAATACACACCTTCAAAAAATACAAATATTCCAATCAAAATTACTCAGACTAATCACGAAATCACCTTGGTACGTTTCAAACTACACACTTCACACTGATTTAGAAATACCCACAGTAAAGGAACATATACATGACCTTTATAGACGGTTTCATGACAGACTTCATGTACATAACAACATACTCATTAATGACATGGCCACGACTGACATACCTGGAAATACCCTCAGAAGGCTTAAAAGAAGCTGGATGAGAGATTTGCTCAAATAACCCTCTTTAACCCATGCCAGGAGGAGGTACTGTTGAGTGCTAGGCTCCCACACGCATACAAGGCCTATAATATTACAATTTCATCACATTCACTGATTGTTACCCCAATAACAGGTGTGAATTAAAATCTGAAAGAGGAAAAAAAAAAAAAAAAAAAAAAAATTTAATCAGGTAATATAATTATTATAAATTACTGTAATACGGCCCCTACAATTTACAAAATATATATTCGTTTTTTAATTGCCTTTAAGATTTAAGATTTCCGTTTATTTCAAAGAGAATTATAGAATGATTCTTATCTTTAAATCTTTTTTATTTATTTTTTTAAAAGTAAAAATGGACTCCTAACAATACCATGTTTTTTTTTTATTTGTTAAAGTTTTTAATTATTATGATTTAGGGTTTAACGTCCTAATATGTCGAATGCCCGGCTAACAAAAATCAAAGAGAAAAGTTTTTGAATTTTTTAAAACCTTTTAATAATAAAGTTATTAATAACAAAAAAAAACAGTGGAAATCATCAGCATTACACAATATTTATATTCAATAAATAAATATATTTAACCTATAAATGGTAGAGAAATGCTAAATAGATAACACAATTTCACGATTGGCTGTAGGGATGATTCCAATGCTATTAAACCAAAAAAATCTCTTTATGTTCTCCAACTAGGGCTGGGAGGACGGGATATCCTACAGGTTACCAACCTATTCTAGCCAGGTTGAGAGGGTCGAGATTCATTTCGTTGTTCCACCACGAAATAAATTTTAACACGCCTAGGCGGGATTCGAAATTACGACCTTCTGTACCGAACGCCCGGAGACCCTCGCTCTCCTCGCTCGGCCATTGAGATCCCATTTGTTAAGGTTTAAATTTTTTAAAACTGCCTCTTCTTCTAAGACACTAGATCTCAAGTGTTTGTCATTTAGACCAAATATTGTATTGCTTTTATACGATTAGTTTTATTTAGATCTCTTAAAAAAAAAAATTAAATAATTATGAATCATTATAAACATTTAAAACATATTCGAAACTAGAACCCAAAAAAAAAAAAAAAAAAAAAAAAAAAAAAAAAATCAGATAGAAGGGGAAAATACCTAATTCATTAATCCTAATTTTTACGATTTTTTCGCTTTTTTTTTCATGCCTCTTAAATCGCACAGCGGACTATAACTTCAGAGAGGTCCCTTGCTGAGCTTTCATTGGAACAGCTTTAGAGATCCCTAAAAAAATCCTGCTGAGTGACAAATCGATCGGCCGTTGTGTGACTCTGGTGGTAAAGATAAATGGTAAAGACCCCGATGGCCGTCCCCCGACCGGGGCGATGTGGAGGTGGCGGTACCCTGTTCTGCGTCACCCTCTTCAGATTTATGCCCGTGTCCTGGGCTACCTGAGGTCGCTGCCGGACCTCGGATATATTGCTGTCCTCTCCGCTATCTATCAGTTCTCTGTCACTCTCCTTTTTTTTTTCTTTTTTTTTTTGGTTCTTTTTTTGGCGCCCATTTCTATCTATCAGTGTTAATTTTACCTGTGTTTCAGTTATAGTTTGACAATAGACAGAATCAGATAAAAACTAACTGATTATTGGCTTGGAATAGCTCAATCGATCAGGATCATTTACAAATGTCAATGGTATGTTCCACGGTCTTTTTTTTTTTTTTTTTTTTTTTTTTATTGTCATTTATATTGCATTCTACCTCTACAAAGGGTAATTTGTAAAAGATATAACGTTCATAAAAGGAAACAAATAAATAAAAGGAAAAACAAATAAATGCCCACATTCATTAAAATCAACCAATATCTGCACTGCTATGTTTTTGGTAAAAACAAATTTAGTAGAAATTAAGTAAAGTTAATTATACCCATTCTCTATACATGTCTTTTCCTATTTCTAAAGCAACGCGAATAGCTATTTTTTTTTTTTTTAATGATAAAAGTTTAGTTGATTGTATAACGATCAGTCATCGTTCTTCTCTTGAGCTTGATAAACTTTATCGAATTGTTGACTATAAAGTTTAGAATCAATAACCCCGCAATCTATGTCGAGTCTATTTATAATCCTTTTATTATTTTACCACTTTTGAATTAGAAGCTTTTGAACCAACGAGGTGGCCTATTATAATCGATATAATGTATTGTTCCTATGAACACGGAGGCAACAAAGGATTCCTTGGCCAAGTGCAATGGATGCCAAAAACAATAATGTACGGAGATTGAGAAGAAGACCAAGGCTGAGATGGCTGGACAATGCCAAGGATGACCTAAGAAGACTGGGGGTGAGAGGTTGGAAAAGGGAGGCGGAAGATAGGGATGGCTGTCGATTTTTCGTGAGGGCAATGTTTTGTTGAATAAATATTACAAGCTGCCTCTTTAAAGAGAAATGAATATGAATGACAAAGTGCAAACTATAATTACGTAAATAAATTTATTATACTATTGGTGCAAATAGTAAACATTGTTTTTAAAATTTTGAAAACATATATACAATTCCTATCCCTTAATATCGAAGACTTTTTTTGAAATGGCACTGTTATATATGTTTTGAACTTCTCATGATATGTTTATTTTTTTTAACTATATCATATGGTTTCCGGGGTTTCCTTCCTGTTCTATCATTAAATGGATATGATTTCTCGAAAGATCTCCCCTGAGCTGATTTGTCGATAATGTTTTCTGCACACTCCGGTCAAAGGGGCATAGTGCTAATTGTGAAGGACTAAAGTTGATAGTTAATTAGAAGGGAGGACTCAGTGGGACGTGGGAGAAGGCCAGGAGATGTTTATAATAAATCCGTCTGCTCTAACCCGCTCTGACAAGAAAACAATTTCCCTAATGGCTGGAATGCTCTTTCCAAAAGCCCACCACCACTCTCTCCCTATATTAGAAAACTTTCCGTTTCAGTTTTTTTTTTTTTTTTTTTTTTTTTTTTTTTTTTTTTTTTTTTTATTTATTTATCAAGAAAGATATCCACTCTGACCCTCTGTCTTAACCATTTTTTTTCTTTTCAAATGATGTCATTACTTATTGTTTTCTATGACCGTAAGGCATTATATCAGAGTTTACACTGATCAATGCCACAAATAGTACTTAATAATCACAAGTACACTTGCTTTCTCAACAAACTAAAACCAAGTAATTTCAAAACTAACACTAATCTCAGGAAATATGACAGAAAAATAAAGTCCTTTTAAGGTATATTATTGCGCCGAGGGATACAAGCTGATACAAATAAAAATTTATTAAATAAATTTAAAATTTATTAATCACATAGTACTGGACTTGTTTATTTATTTTAAGTAGTTGAGTAGTTATTATTACTATTATCAAATCATATTTAATTTTAGTTTTCATGTCATGCAGAAGGTTAAAATATATTGTTGATTGATCTAGACTAATGCTATTTTATTTTTGACTACATTGATTATAATTGAACTTAGTGTTTTAAAAAATAATTTATACCAAAATTTAAATTTCGCTAAAATTACTTTTTAATAGGTTAAAAAGGCTCTTAAAAACTTATGTCACCAAGAAGAAAAACCTCTACGTTTTTTCTTAGTCGCTCAACTCAATTTGGTCAAAACTCGATTTAAACACTTATTTACTAGGATGACAGATATGTCAATATACTCTTGAATCTTATTTTTTAAATTTAAGTATCGATGCCCATTAATTTAAAAACACGACAAATGATGTCGTCTATAAACTACCTCTTACGTTAGAAACTGTCAGATATTTGTTTTTATCGACTATTTTTGGCCTTCGTTGCCTTTCATCTCACTAACACTATTCCATGTTATGGAAATTATCTATCATATTTATAGACCAGTTTGTCTTCCTTCAACAGAGAGTTAAGTCAATTTAAATGGAATTCTTTATAATAAATTTTTAAAGTACATATTATATACTTTTGTCTCATTTAGAAACGATGACGATTTAAAGTATTGTTTAATATTCTTTATACTTTTTATTTTTTTTCAAATCAGTTTTATATCGTTCTAAAGATTAATGTTCTGTCAGTGAGTTTAACATGTGTATCATTCCGTTTATTTAGTTAATGATTCGAAAAAAAAAATTAATATTGTTTAATTTAAGGTCAGCACTGCAATTTGAATTTATAAATTTATTTGTCACTTTTCTAAATAAATAATAATATACAACGTGGTCACTATTTGTTTATCCACTCATTTTCTTTCCTCTTTATTCTGGAAGAGACCTGTCAGTAGATGTTAGTTCATTTATTTGTTATATCCTTCAAAAAGGTCGGAGTTTGTTTCCTTTCGATCTCGGCCCGGCGGCTCACAGTGATTTCAAAACTGCCCATTTCTATTTGTGTCCATTTGGCTAAGTCAATTGACGTCAAAGGAAACCATCTGCCCTTCCCGCTGGCTTTGTGTTTACCTTCTTGATTGTTTTCCCCCGTCGCTCAATCCCATGTCATTCCTGCGGTCGGTGTTCTCAGTAAGGCTGAGTGGTTTGCAACTTCAGTCCAGTAATGGCTCAAATCAGAAAACATTAAGTGATCACTCTGAAATGTCCTCCATTATTTCGAATGCAGCTTCTTGCTCTCTTTCTCACAGCCCCTACGGTCACTGCTAAAGTCAGACGCTGTTGCAATTTGGCTCCGGCCTCCAGAATTCTCGTCTTTAGGACCTCAATGCTGGTCACTTCTCTGGCATATACCTCGCTTTTTATGTAGCCCCACACATAAAAGTCCATTGGAGCTAAGTCAGGTGACCTAGCTGGCCAATGTATCACACCATTTCTACCTATCCAGGTCGAATATCGTTGGTTCAGCCATTCCCGTACTGCTGCCGAATGATGTGGAGGAGCACCATCGTGTTGGAATATTATGTTTTGCTGAACATCAAGTGGAATGTCGTGAATAAGTTGTGGTAGAATATTTTGTAAAAAATCCAAATAACTTTCTCCATTCAATCTGCTGGGCAAAAAATGTGGCCCAATGAGTCGGTCCCCTATTATCCCAGCCCACACATTCACTGAAAAACGATGCTGGAAAGATGCTTCTTGAACCATATGTGGGTTTTCAGCTGCCCAGTAGTGCCGGTTGTGGACGTTAAAAATTCCTTCCCTTGTAAAAAGAGACTCATCTGTCCATAAAATTTTCCTCAGAAACTGGTGTTCTTGAATGTCTCTATTTAAAAGCCAGCGGCAAAATTGTATTCTATGTACATGATCATTAGGTTCTAGCCCTTGTACTTGTGTGAAATGATATGGGTGAAAATGTTCTCGGTGCAAAATGTTGATAACTGACCTTTGGGAGATACCAATTTCACGGGCCAAGTCTCTTGATGAAACACTGGGATTTTCATTTACTATATCAATAATTTCCTCTTCGAGTTCAACATCATGAGGAACTTGTCCCAATTCTTGACGTAACTTATGAACGGAACCTGTTTCAGATAAACGTTGATGAGTTCGTGAAAACACTATCGTAGAGGGGAGGCGCCTATCTGGAAACCTAAGTTGGTACTCCCGCCGCGCTGCACTCGCGTTTCCATTACAAAAAGTATATATTAGTCATCGATGTTTTTATCTTGATTTTAATATTGTCCAATTTTTTTTTAAACTTTTATTTTTTATAAAATGATGTAAACCATTATCTATTAATTTATAATAAGTTTGTGATAAGGTGCCTAGTACAAAAAAAATTAATATTTATACAAACAAAAAAATAATAAAATAGAACAGCATGCATAGCATTAATGAAGATTATGTATGCAATTCGACGATGGATTAAAAAAGTGAATGAAAAATTTATTCTTCGTGTATTTATCTCGACAGTACACTTGAATATTATTTTCCTCAGGTATTTCTAAACAACTAATCTATACCATTGTCAGATATAGTACGATATTAGGACCTTTATTTGGATAAACGACTGATATTGGCTTTTAGCATTTAAGTTGGTATATCTATTGGTACTACTATAGAGCTCTCGATACTCACAGATAGGCAGAAATGAAGTACCTTGTGAAGTTCCAAACCAGAAGTGAAGAGAGATGAAGTTCCTTCGTTGGTTTGCAGGGATAACTAGGAAGGGATGCATTAAAAATGGGAGGATATGAGAGGTCGTTGGAGGAACAACTTATGCAGTTCGGCCATGTGGTTAGAATGGTCGAACACAGAGACCACATCGAGGCGGCCCAAGATTGTCCTGCTTCGGTTGCATTAACAGTCTGTGCTGGAAGAGAGATCTCGGCTAGATCCAAAACTTAGAGAGGAATAGAGAAGTGCGACAGTCCTGGCTAAACGGTCCCCTACGCTAAAAGACACTCTAGGAGGTCTGAGGAACAAGAAGAAGAAATGAGTTCTTTATTATCGACTAACGAATTGATCGAGGATAGCTAGAATATCCATCATGAAAGAGATCTAATTTTTATAAAAACTCCACTTTTATTATTAAATCTGCTTCTTTTTTTTTTTCGTAATTCCTGGGTTTCAAATAATTAGCCTATTTAACATAAGACATTTTTATTTATTATTAATCTTTATATTTGCAAATTGAAATAAATAATAATTATACAGCTTCGTATTTATCTATGACTCCTCTCCAAGGTCACACTCCCGACGTTAGAGGTGTGGAACAGCAACCTAAACCTTGCTAAATCGGGTTGAATGATTGAGTCACCTTGCAAGGTGGGAAGGGCAAATGCAGCTCTGATTAGGGCCACTGTGTTTGCCTAACAAGCCGGCTATTTTGACAGTTTATTATAAGGGCTCAATTAGGGCCTCTAGGGCTATCGGCAAGTTAATCAAGCGCCTTAGCTAATTGGCTATATTAAATTCGATTTGCTAAATGGTGAAAGAGGAGGTAATATAGCGGCCGCGGAGGAATGAATAGGCAGGGCTAGTCTAAGGGCTGAGGGCTAAGGGGGTTAAGATAATGAAGTAGGATTTGGCTGGGAGTGGAGGAAGTTTGACCCGTGGGCCCTTTGACCCTAAGACCTGCCTGGTAAACATTGGGCTCTCGGCTTTCAATGATGTGGCCTCTAATTACTGGCTTGTTGAATTATTAATTAGTTATACTGGCTGCCTCTTTGTGGATGTTGACTGATAGTAATTGCCAATTTCTCCCTTCCTCTGTCCTCTTCTCTTCTCCTCTTCTCCCCTATGAGAGGGTCAATTAGCAGGAGCAGGCAGTACACTGCTTGAAAGAGCTCTCTCCCATATTAGCTATTCATTTTGTTTAGACTGAACGGTCAAACAGAAGTCACCATATGCCAAGGAAGGAGAATTATATATGAGTTGCGACGGCCTTCCTTTGTGTCGCCGGGGACTTCCCTTACAAATTAATTTATTCATAGAATGTCGAACCCCGTTTCGGGAGGCAAACGGCCCTTTTGAACCCTTCCAGGAAATCACTTAAATTCGTTAATTAAATATTCTTAATTAACTGCCGCCCATTATCTCTTTATGCGAAAATCTGATTATTTCGGTTTTGTCGGTCGCTTTCTCTGAAAATTTATAAGCGCGATGACCGCCGATTTAAATTTTTTTACTATAGACGTTCTGTTCGTAAACCGCTAAGCATTATCCAACCTATCCAAACATTTTAATTTTAATGGATCAAGATTGTTTCTGGGTAAAAGTTATTTATTTTTTCGTTAGTTTGTTTTTTTACCGGCTTCAAAAACGAGGTTCTCAATTCGATTATATATTATATAAATTATATAATATATAATTAATAAATATAAATTATAAATTATTAATAAATATATTAATTTTTTTTTTTTTTTTTTACTACACGATTATTCCGTCAATCGATCTTGATAATTTTTTTTTGTCTTGTAGGTCACACTTCGGTGGTCCCATATAAATTTTATTGAAGTCAACAATCCGCTTTTTAAGAAAAAACAAAACAAAACCCAACTTCAGTGGTTGCATAATGTAACTTTCATGTACAAACTTGAACTAAAAAGTTTTAAAAAATATTTTAATTACTTCAAAGCAGAGAGGTCAAAGAACAATCAGGAGATTATCGATACTTACATACCTATTTACAATTTACGATCAGTTATTTTCGGAGTCCAAACAAACATAAATCGAAAGAAAGCTGATTTTAAAGAAGCCCAGAAAGTTTGTTGCAAAGGCCCTATTGGCTGGTACCGACTCCAAAACTAACTAGCTGATCATATATTGTGAATAGGTATATAATTACTATTTTTAAAATTTATTTTTTTATTATTACACAAATAGATACAGTAAATATGCGGTAATCACAATGATGAGTAATGACATAAAAAATACTTGTAGTGGGATAACCTAATGGCAGTACTCTAATGAATGTTTTACAATGTAAGAAGATCTTGGGGCCATTTTCTTTTCAGACCCCTCTGAGGGTTGCCAGGAATAGATAGGGAAGGAAGTTAAGAAACAAGTAAGTGTGTGAAAGGAAAGGTATCTGGATCTAGTCAAATCAGCGACGTATGGAGGGATAGGGTTAATTTAAAATTTATTTTTTTTCATTATTATTCCCAATTTTATTGTTTTTTTCTTTAATTTAGTAGTCTTTGTTATATTTTTAATAAAATTAAGTATTAAAAAAAAACTTGAAGACATTTTTCTTTTACTAAAATACAGAGTTTCAATTAGCTAGGGTACACGGCTGAAACACATTTGCGCAGCGGTAGTTGTACGACCCTTCCTATTCTGCTTAATTACTGGCAGCCAGTAAATTAGTCGAGTGTAAAAGCCTGATTTAGAAGGGACTAGCAGCTACTACTACTAGATACAAATAGTCCCTCGTTAATGGGCCTTTAATTTGCATAATGTTAAATATAAAGATAGCATTTCCCTAACTATCTCAGATAACTGTTAGGGGGAGAAGGGAAGGGTACATAGACTGGAACTTTAGGGATGAATAAGCCCTGTCATGTTATAGTAATTGGTTTACTCTAATACTATATACTATATACTTTATATACTATGGCGTACTATATAACTAACAGTTATTAGTATACCAACGGCTCATGAGTTGCAATTAACATTATATGTTAACGAATATTTGATGTCAAAGGATAGTGTGGAATGTATAATGTTTAATTCTGCAGAAGTGGGCTAATTCTGTTAAATGTAAAATGTAATTATTACTACTTCTGGTAAATTTCATAGCAGTTTCTATTATTGATTATTGATAAAAAAAACTTCTATTACTATTGTTAAAAAATTAATAATAATTTAAAATTTAGGACGAGCGGTAACTCAGTAAACTTTACGAAACTATCGATCCAGAGTTCGATCCCTGTTGAAGGTAGAAATTTTATTCTATTTTATTTCAGCCGTGGATTGACTTTAAAGTCGAGAGACCCCTTTTTTGAAGCACACATAGCTTCTTCAAATCTTTTTCTTTTACTAACGTTGCTTAGTAATAGTATACATTACTAAAGGACTGAATCTAAGACCCTTCACAGGTTTCTTTATTCTTATTAGCTTATAATAGGATTTAATATTTCGTGATATTTAAAAAAAAAAAATCTATTTTGAAATAGGTGTTTAACGAAAGAACTGTTTACAAAATATAGGCTTCTACATAATATCTAGTTATATCATGGACTACCAAGAATAACTATTAAATAATTAAACACCAATACGATGGTAACAAGCTGCTTCCTAGTAATAAACAATTAATTTATGATTATGTTTGATTATTATGTTTAAATTATGTAATTTATGATACTTTTTAGATACAACATATTGATATTTAATTGCATCAAATACGGGTGACGGAATCTTATTTTGTATTATATTTTAATATTTGAATATGAGCTTTGGGGTTCCACAAAACCATCCAACTTATCTCCTAACCGATCGTAACAATTCAAAATCCTTCGAAAAATCCTCAATGCTCCTTACTTTGTCTCCAATAAACTTAATCATAAAGATCTTAATGGTCCATATGTTGCTGATTTAACCCTAGCCAGATACCTATCCTTTCATAGTAAGCTCCAGAACCACTCGAATACTACTACACTAGTTTCTCAAATTGCTTCCTACTCCGTTCCCGATAATCCTCCGAGGCGTGTGAAAAGAAGATGGCCTAGAGATCTTCTAGTGTAGAATTATTATTGAAGTTCTACTCTGTTTTTTCAAGTTTTGACATGTTATAGTGATCGTTATTAACAAATTTACTTGATGTATATATTTGTACAGTTGCAAATTTCAATAAATTGATAAAAACAAAAAAAAAATAAAAAAAATATTTGAATAAGTTTTTTAAAAGATTAATATATAAGGGTGTAGGAATACCATACTAAAATATGCTTGTGAGTCCTGGACTGTCACCTTGAGACATGGATACCAAATCCAAACATTGGAAACAAGGTATCTGCGGAAGGTAGAAGGACACAAGCAAGAACATACAAGATCTGAAATACTACAATAAGAACCAACCTGAGGGTAAATTCGGCCGAACTGATACGGTGGTTTGGCCGTGTCAGAATAATGCAGGAGAAAGGATGGTCCAAAATCACACTAAACAAGAATTGAGAATAGAAGACTCAGAAAAAGGCCCAGAAACACGTGGGAAGAAGCTGTTTAAGAAGCGTTCAGGAGAGGAATGGACTAGAACAGATAAGGAAATTTTGTAGTACTGTATCTGGATTTGTGGATCAGGATCTGCAAACAGGTCCTTCACTTTTCTCAGCGGATTAAGAAGTTTTCTATTATTATGGGCTAGGCCCAATCATATTTTTTTTTTTATATTTTTAAAAATGTATTTATTATTAACAATTAATTGATGTGATAACAGTCACAAGCATAACATCATGATATCATCAGGATTGTAGGCGTTAGATTTACTTCCTTGATTTCAGGAACTAATGCTCAATGTATTTTTCTATATTCTCTGAGTTACTAGGTTTAAGCCTAAGGTAAACATTTAAAAGAGAAAATAAAACCATTTCGTGTAAACAGTTTTCAAGTCGCGGTATCAACGCTCATGATTAATATACCTACTCATATTTTTCTTTTTCTATTATCATTCTTGGAGTCCTTGATATATGGGTCACTTCGTTGTTATTTTTTTTTATGGGCGTATTCTCATTGCAAAGCAATTGTTGCCTAGAATGTGTGGGTTCTCTTGCAGACCCGGTGACCTAGAGAGCTGATGGATGGCTTCCTATTCTTAATGCATTCTATTCAATTTAAAGTTCAATTTTCTCTGGAATAACCTTATATATTTATATACGTTTATTTCTTGTAAATAAGCTTGTTTTATAATAAAAATAGTTCTAGTGGTAATAGCCTACTTACCATGGCCTAATGTTAAGTTCAAACGAAACTTAGGTCCCAAAATGTTCTTTTAAAGAATAATAAGATATGCAACCCTGATGCGTGTTCTTTTGAAGTTATATATATATTAGTGTCTTGTTTTAAGAAAATATTCATTGTTGATAATAAGGGAACAATCTTGTTAGTTGTTTTATATTTAAATGTGAATTAGAAATATTTATCAAAATTAACAGTGACGTTCTAGGTATGCGATGCTAATGAATATTATAGTATCAAAATTGTAAATACAGTTCCGCCAAAAGCAAAAAAAAAAATCTTCGATCGGAGTTTACTTAAATGTTTTTTATTTAGTTTGTTACACTTGTAACCCCCGCGATAAATATTGAAATTATGTTGGGATTTTTTAATGTATAGAATTTTTATTTAAAAAAAAAAAAATTTTTGTTTTATCTTATAAAATATCTTTGTTTTGAAAAACAATTAATTACATTAGTTATTTTGTTACAATGGCCTATCTCAAAGCCGCTCTATGTTTAAACTATAATAGATTTTTATAATAGGTCTACTAATGAAACTATGTAGGTTCAGTTTTAAATTATTCAAAATATCATAGCTTTTAATTATTAATTACTATATTTGTAAATATTGTTAATTTGTAGGTATTGATATAAGTAATATTGATTTATCTGTGTTGGTAGTATTTTACTTTATCTGTTATATTTTATTCATAAATGTTTATAATGTTTTATATCCATGTATCGCCGAAGTTCATATTTCATCATAATACTTATTATTGAAGATTAGATAATAGCATACAACATTTGCCACATATTCTCCATTTATTGATGCAATGAATATTTAACATTCGAATAAAATATTTCTCATCTTCTGGATCATCATCTTCTAGTTGCTAGTCACTACAAGTTTTATTGTTTAATATAGAATGTACGACAGCACACATTAACAATAACTACCGTAAAACGGCGTGACTTAGCACCAAGTTCACTAAAACGATTCAGTCGAAGAAAAATAGATTTTTTGTCTAAATGAGGGATATTTTATATATGATATCCCAACGTAAGTGAGTAAGAAATACAAACTATCCCTCATTTAGACAACAAAACACTTTTTTAGTGAACATGGTGCTAAGTTAACTCACTGGTGCAGTCACACCGTTAGTAAACATTGTAGGCAGCATCCTTTCTAGCCCATGCTCCTCCTAACTAAATTACATTTAAAAAATTGGCTTATAACAATATAAGATTGCAAGAAGGAAGCTAACTAGAGGGGTTAGGAACGGTTGGAAGAATGCTGACTAAAATGTATTATTATTTTTAGTGTTTTCTGACGAAGTTTCTAAATAAAATAATAATAATGGGGTGTATAAAAAAAAAATGACCGTTTCTTAAACAAATATTTGTATTATTATTTCTTTGATATAAGAAACAATTAATACTCAAAGTATAGTCCATTGTTATCTACCGTCATTACCCATCTGCTAGCCAATTGCTCGATGCCACGCTGATACCACTCCTTGGGATGGCTGTCAAAGAACTCTTAGACAGCATATTCAACTTCCGCAAAATTATCAATTTTTTTCCCTTGAAGAAAATGAACCATGGATCGAAACAAGTAGTAATCCGAAGGTGCAAGGTCTGGACTATATGGTGGATGAGGCAGGAGTTCAAATCCATGCAGTTCTGTAAACTTTTCTCAATTTTTGTAAAATTGTTGAGGAGTAAGTTCGTGAGGGACCAGTCTACAGGTATTTTTCACCTTCCCCATGGAGAGAAGATGGCGACTAACAGTATCTTTCGACACACCACACTCCCTGGCAAGTTCACCAGGACGCCCGTCGTGGTTTGGCTCAACAGCTTCCATCAAAACCTCATCAATATCCATTAATGGCCGCCCGGAGCCCTTCTTCCTTTCCAACATCGTATCTCCACTTCCAAATTTTTCAAACCAACGCCGCGCAGTGCGCTCTTCAAGGACACCTTTCCCTTCATATTTAATAATTTCATGAGTAGCTTCAGGGGCTGTGAAATTTTTTTTTCCAGTAACGTCTTAAAATTACGAGAATTTCGTAGGACACTGTCATGTTTCTTCTTTGAAATAAATAACTGAACTGAGGCTTTTTTTGAAGAATTCCAGTGTTAGTAAACAAGGTTAGAGAATGCTCTAAAGGGATTATTAAGTATAGGTAAATAATAAATAGCATTAAGATATTTACAGACTTTTGAACTCTGGAATTTGATAAAAGGGTCATTTTTTTTTTTGGACGCCCTATTATTTCTTAGGACTAGCAAGAAGAAGGTAATGATCCTGAAGATGGTAAGTAGGATTCTCGAAACATGGCGAATGATAATTTATTGAATCAATAAATGGAGAATATATGCAAAGTGTTTTATTTTATACAGTTTATGTATACATTAAAGATTCTTAACAGATGGATTTATCCCTGTCAAATAATGTGATACGTTAAAAAAGTATTACATTTACGCTATGTTTCATAAGTTAATAACTATGTTGGAAGTGTAATCGTAAACAAAGAAAATAAAAATATTTTTTTAATTAAGAAGAAATATATTATTTCAATAGTTGCTCAATCATACTAGTTATAGACTACATAACCCAGTTGAGATATATCTATGACATATAGACAGTAACATTGGGTATCCATTGCAGGTTGTTCGGCTCGACGGGGGCTTGTTCAGGATGTGGGCAGACGATCCCCGCCTCTGAGTTCGTGATGAGAGCCGCCCCACACCACGTATTCCACCTCAAGTGCTTTGCCTGCTCCAAGTGTGGGTCCCAGCTTGTACCAGGAGACAGGTAACACACATTTCCCTTCAGCTCAGCTACACAGCAATTTGGTCTCAGCTGTTATTGTAGATTGCCCTTGTTCCATCTCTACTCACTATATTCATATTTAACCATTATATAACTATTATTCCAGCAAACATATTACTCAAGTAAAAATTTTTACTCTTGAAAAAAAAGGAAAAAACAGAAAAAAAACAACTAAAATTGAAAAAGGTATTCTTTAATAAAAATGAATAAAATGATACTGTATTTAAAAAAAAATATTTCTGGCTCTCTGGTCCATTTACTTTATTCAAATTATAGTTAAGAAGTTTATGAAATCAAAAATTTAACTTAAAAACAAATTGAAAAACTGAGAGAAAAACATTCAAAATTTAACTGTTTATAAAATTATGCTTATTATCCAATGTGCTTAATAGTATTTTATGTAGCAAAACTAAGTTAATATTTATTTTCAGAGTTGAACAATATGTATTTATAACAACTAACTAATGATTAAAACTACTTTGGTGCAGTCATAGTAACAACCATTAACTACTTTTACAGTAAGAAGTTTAAAACGTATAACTATTTTTTTCTAACTAGTTGCTGTAGGTAAATGTTAACTCAAATGCCCACTTCACCCGTAAGGTTTGGCTAGTCTCCCTCCAAAATGCTCTACTCTCCCTAAAGGGAAGGTCTATATATAAATACATAATATTGTTTATAAATATTGTAAATAATAAGGAAGTTAAAACTGTATATACATCTAAATAAAGATAATTATTATTATAATACTAGTTTTAAAAAAATAATTGCACAACTTAATATTATAAATGTAGTTAATTGTTGCTTCTACAAGTACATTAAAGAAGTTGTAATCAGTAGTTGGCAGTTATAACTATGTATTGCCCAACTCTGATTATAACTATAAAAATAAAAATAGAAACAAAAAACAATCACTTGTAATAATAAAAAAAATACACATAATTTAGCTAAGCTTCTTGATTTTATTAAAGGGCCAAAAAATATATAAAATATCTTAACTATAAAATAATTTAAATAGTTACACTTTGAATCATTTAAATATTGTTATCTGGCACTGAAATGTTTAAATTACGGTTTGGATATACGAGTATATTAAAAAAAATACATTGAATAATTGAAAAGAAAACCAGAAAATTTTCTTGACTGCGAATGAATGATTGAAACGATACGTCATTCTGTAATTATTAGAACCACAGGAGGTCTGGATTCATGTTTCATTTTCTATAATTGTTATAACTATGATATTTATGAAATGAAGCATTTACGTTTAAAACAAAATGAAAAATTAAGAGAAAAAAATTCAAAATTTAACTGATGATAAAAATTATCTATGCTTACTATCTTTAGCTGCTTAATAGTATTTATTTTATGTGCATATCATAATAAATTTATAATTATAACCCTGAAAATAAATAAAAAATGAACAACAAAGAATAACTTCAATTAAATAAATATTCAATTTAACTAACCCTATTGATTGAATGGTAGGATTATAAAGTATCTTAACCTAGTATAATTGTTATAGTTATTAATAGTTAAATTAAATAAACTTGTAAATGTTATAATCTAGCACTGTAATTTTTAAATTATAGTTTGTTTTCTTGTTGTGTAAATAGTGTCTTATATAAATAAATAAAATATCTGACTGCCAAAACATTCCAACCGATGTTTTTTGTTTTATTATCTGGGCCATTTCATTTGCAATTAGGTTTTAGCGCCTCCATACTCTTTAACTAGACCATATGAAACGTATTAGGAATAATAAATGCTTTGATAAAATTAAAGCAAGCAGTATTTAAAAACATAAATAAATAAAATATAATTAAGAAATTTTTTAATTCATATGATTTTTTATAGTTTTTCATTATATACAAAAATATCCCTTGTATGAACGCAAGGCGCGGATAAAATTATAATAATTATTATTAAACCTTAATAATTTAAAATTTTTGGTATTTTTTTTTATATTGTTTCCTTTGATTTAATTATTTTTAGTAATAATAAGTAATTAATAATAATAATAATAATTAATTATAATAAGTTTTAATATATACAGCTTAAGTTTAAGAAGACGTAAATAACTAAAAAAAAAAATAATAAAACTTTTAGCCGAGAGAATAAAAAAAATAATTTTGGTGAAATATTTTGCATGTCAGTGTATCATTTAATATTTAATATTTGTTTTGTATATTGCTCAACTTCAAAGTTTTTGTTTGTTATTTGACATGTCCTAGTTATTTATAAATTTTATAAATATAATAAACACAACACTAAATAAATACTAAATCCATAGCAAATAAAATTTAAAAAATATTTTTAAGTATTTTACTCAACAGGAATGCAAATTGTTTATGACAACAAAGGCGAGGAAGACATATTTGAATAATATCTTACATGATATAGGAAGCAGTGATGATATAAATATTAAAATGTCCCAAATCATGTCAGCATATGTATTTCGGTTAAATTGAGTCTGAGGTACGTTGTTGTGCGGGATGATATAACTATTGCGCCGATAGTGTAACGGTTAGTTTTAGGACGTTTATAGTTGATTCGTCATGGAATTCTTGTATGTTTAAATAAAACTCACAATGAACTAAGACGTCACAACTTACCTTATTTTATGTACGAGTATAAGCTTATGAAATTTTAAAAAAAAGTTTGCCATAATTAGGTATATCATTACGTACGAAACAACTATCCCATACTCATGTATAAACAAAAATAATATACTCTTTCTGGCATCTGAAACTTCAAAACTATTGTCACACAAATAATATAATAATGGATGGGATCTCTAGGGACCTCACAAGCAAAGTGATCAAAAAAGAATTATCAAGTTTAAAGTTAAAATTTTATCTTATAATGCACATTATTTGAATAAAGAAGGATGTTCTGTGGGTAAAGACCACTTTTAAAATAATTTGTTTACCGAAAACTGGGGAAAACCTGGTGGTAACATTATCAAGAACAATCTAAACATGAATGAGAAATTGAATACTGTATACTCTTACATGTTTTATGAATTCTGAGTATTCTCCGAGATAATGTATTTAACTCCATGCTGCTTTAACATTTGTTTTAGATTTTACCTGCTTATGACAGAAATTTAATTAGCTGTCGAAAACGTTCTATGGTTGGAAAACTAAATCGTTTAATTCATAAGATCATATTTTCACCAAACAGCCTCACAGAGTAATATTATTATTAATTAATTATTAAATTCTAATTATGAGGTAAATTAAATTTCTGATGTAAATTATCTTTTTCTGAGTTTCTGAAAAAGTTTTATTCCTTTTTTTTTTATTTATATATTGATTAGGTCAAGAGTATCTTAAGCTGATTGAATATCTAGGAAGCAAAAAGATATAGTTTTTTTTTATTTTTTTAAAATCTAGGATTCGTAACTCTATCAAATATTTAGAAATACAAAACTAATATTCAAATTATTTTATTTTATTTTTTTTACGCAATTTCTATTTATATAATAATGTACAATACTTTATTATTATAATCAGGTACTACATGGCAGGCGGTAGCCTGGTTTGCGAGCAGGACTGGCACAAGCTGGTCAAGTCTCCGGCCCCCCAAGCCCCGCCTGTGAGGAAGGGAAAGGTCGGGAGGCCTCGGCGGAGCAGGGACTGAGCACACGGTAAGTCATCTATACAACTAGTTTCTATTAGTCTAGTTGCACTATTTATTATTCATAATGTAGCCTAAAAAATAATATTCCCATATGTAATGCAAAGCTTAATAGTCCAATTCATTAATTTAGCGTGAAAAATCCAAATTTTGAAAGTGTAATTTTAAGACATAGAAATGTCGGAATTACAAGGTTTTAGATAGAATAGCCGGAAAAATAGTCCTTTCTGCTTACAATAAGCGTACATATAAAACAGGACAATATGTGTAAGACTAAATCGCCTCTTATCTCCCATTTTATTCCCATAGCTCTTCAGTTTTGTTAATGATGTTATTCAGAGTGTATTGTTGTTAATTAGATTTTATACAGACCAAGATTCATGCTACAGAAGGTTTTATTTTATTTTATTTTTTTAATTGTTTTATTAAATTAATATTGCAAGCTGCCTCTTAAAGGGCAATGAATGAAATGGATGACAAATAATCCATTCATACACTATGTACAATTAAATTAAATAGAAATAAAAATAAAAATCCTCTAATTATACAAGATATTAATATTTTTAAAAAATCATAAAATAAAAATATAAACAATAGTAATAATAAAGGAGCAGAAAAAAAATAAGCAATAAAAAAATATATATTTAAATAAATTAGAGTACAATCACACTACATATACAATGTACACAAGCATCCCAGGGAAACCCCAGACCAAGCTTGTCCCCCAACTTATTGGAGGGCAAGCTAGTCCATAGCAATCCCAACGCTCTTCTCTCAGCCGCGTCAACAGTGTGAAAATCTAGTGGAAGCTGAGAGAGAGCGCCACATTTGCTCAGGACTTGAGTTAAGAAGCTGGCCATTGCCAGAACTCCAGTAATATATGTTTATCACAATCGGTCTCGGGGCCATTGCCGTTTAAATCTGCGAGGAGTGTTATAAGGATGTGTGGAGGTGGATAATGAATGTGCCAGAGGATTGGGATGGTTGGAAAGGTTTTGATGGAATTTGGAAAATTTAATGGTATAAGGTCAAGGACAAAAGGTATATTGAGATCATTATGTAGGGTTTTGTTGGAGACATAATATGGAGCATTTACAATAGTACGAAGGACTTTGGATTGAAAGGATTGAATGTGTTTTATATTCGATTGCTTAAATTAGCTGTCCCCCACAGTTCAAGTCCATAGGTCCAAATAGGTTTAATGGTATTGTGTATGAGGAGTTTGGCTACTGAAGGTAAGCGGGCTTTTAATATAGAATAATCTAAACGAAAAATAGTTTCTGTTCTTGACTAATTTTTATCACATATATCGATTAACGTGCTAATTACTGCACTAAATTATATTTGATAGAGGTAAGTAATATTTGGTCGTCTTTGGCTGATATGTATTTATTCTTCACCTAATTAACTTCTGATGAATCCATATCTGAGGTCCCAAAAGCTCTTAGAGGAGAAGATATATGCTAATAGGAGAGTCGACAGACTATGACTGAGATAGGCCGATGGAGGGTTGGTGGATGCGTTGTTTATCTTGGAGAGCAGGAGCAAGACACTGAGGTGACTGGCGGTCCATGCTACGGGAGGCCTTGACTCACTATCAGTTGTAACCCCGATTTGTTGATTGATAACTTACTTCTATTCAAAACAAAAATCAACTGCGTAAACTTGCATAAAAATTCAAAAGAATTTGTGCAGGAAGTTGAATATAAAATATATGAATTCAATATGTATGAAACCTTGTTGAGATGAGGAGAGTATTAAAATACAATCGGAACAGGTAAGCCGTTTGCTAACAACTGAAAAATCCTTTATACTTGGAGTATGAAGTATACAGTGAATAAGGAGATAAGAGGGGATTTAGTCTTACACGACTTGTCATGATTTGTATGTACGTTTATTGTAAACAAACAAGACTGATATTCCGACTATTGCATCTACAACTAGTCTACTTGTAATTCCGACATTTCTAAGTTTTAAAATTACACTTTCATTTGAGTTTTTTTACTTAAATTCGTGAATTAGACCACTCCGCGAAGTTCAGAAGAGCTGTTCAAGATGAAGCAGAAAAATTTTATTTATAATCTGTCATCTATATGATAAAGTGTCAAAGCAAGGAAGATTACTCCTTGTACAATAAAAAAAACAAGAAAGTAGACCATGTTTACAACTGTCCGTAGGAGGGTATCAGCTGAGGAAGGAGTGATAGGGAGCGATGGTGGAGGGAGCGAGCTCACATTATTAAATCCATTAACCAGAATACTGCTATATTTTCATCCTCCCTCCACGGCCGTCATTTATATTAATCATTTAGCGGAGGACTAATGGGAGGCCGGCGGGAGAGCTGTGCAAACAGCGAGGCCTTAACTCGTCCTCTCCCGGTGCGGTGCCTCATACCAATTAGCTAAATATTAATTTTGAAATTTACCAATTATTCGATCGATACCCATGGTTCTGCTTCTAATTTTAGTGCGTTCCAATGGAGTAAAGTTCACTTCATACAGGGAAAGTGAATAAATGTGTTCTGATGTCAATGTTTTGGTACGACAGCTAAATAAAACGATGCTTTCATAACTTGCTTTCACCAAAATCCATTAAAAACATGATTTAAGGAAAAACTGAGAGAAAAAAAAAATCCTCGACAATAGTTTCTGTCCCTTATGACCTTATGTTTAACCCTAGAAGGCTCACTGTTTTGTGGAGTAAACAAATTATATGCTGTAGTTCGTGATTAGTTGTTTAAAAAAAAAACACTTAAATTTGACTTTTTTCGGATTCAGCACCCCAAGAACACATAAATCCGTCGAGAAAAAACTTTTCAAGCATGTTCCGAAACCTCCTGTTTCTGCTTATAATGCTAGGTTAGGAGAACCTCCAAGAGAATTTATGAGTTGTTTTTTTGGTGCATTTTTATATATCCTTAATCCATAAATGTTGGTTTAAAAACTTTGTTCTGTTGACATTGGCTCCACTTGCATTTTAAACCACCTAATACAACTAAATTATATAACCTCAGGTGTGATCCTTGCACTTTCGCTGGATTACAACATATTGCTTGAGGTAGGCATGGTAGTATAGAAGGATCTACACAACTAGAATTGATATTTGCCGTTTCGTTCCGTGAGTTTTTTCATTCAAACCATATAGCTCCTAAACGGTAGGTCCTACCTACAAATTTTATAAAAAAAAAAAATATTTCCTATCAAATTTCTGATCACGAGACTACCGTCAGATTTTCGATCCGAGCAACACCGACATAGAGCGTGTCTAAAAAACCCCAACACTTAAAAAATGTATGCAAAACGTGACTCATTTCATTTAAAACAATATAGCTCCGTATAGACTAATCGTTACAAAATATATTCTCCATTAAATTTAAGATACGGAAATATCCGGAAAATTTTTTACCCAAGTAATACAAATGGCGTGTTAAAATGTTACATTTTTGAATCTGAAATAAATTTCACACCAAAAAAGTATAGACCCCCAGCTAACAGACATATTCTGGTAAAAAAAAAATTATTAAAAATTGAGAATTGTCACTGTTACATTGAATTTTTAACTATTGTTCGATGCATGAACATCTTTCGTGAGTTGTACTAAAAAAAGGTTGTTTGGAATTGACACACTTCTACCTTGAGTCAATTCACTAGTTTTTATGTTTAATTAATTCTCAGAATCGTTTAGAAGGTAAAGAAAATCTGGTTTAAAGAAAAAAAAAAAAAAAAAAAAAAAAAAAAAAAAAAAGGATTCCTTTAGAAGACACTTAGACCAGGGAGGGAATAAAGAAACGAATCGGACACGTTAGCCCCCGCCAAACCGACAGTTGGCTAAAAACATTTCCGCTAAGAGACGGGAGCCATTAAGAGAGAGATGCTAATTAATTCATTGAGACACCTAAGGGCTCTTAATTAAGATACCACCGGTCTCTCTTCCTCAGCTCCGGGAATAAAAACTCTCCTCTCCTATTAGGTCCCGCTGTTTGCAGAGTCTCCTCGGATTCCGCCATCCTGTCCCCCCTTGGATATTTTTATTTGACTTTTATTTAAGTTGTCCTTAGGAAATTTAAGATGTCAAATTCCTCCTGTAATTCGTTGCTACATTCCAAGTGATTTTTTATATTTATATTATTTTATTATATGCAGTTTAGACAAGAGACTAAAACTCTTGTATCCAATCTTACTTAAATTCGATGGCGACTCGAAGCATACACTTATTTACTCAAACCCATACGGACATACGCCACACAAATATTGGGGGTTAAGGGACTTGATGGCCGAGAGAGGGTCTTAGCGCCATAACTAAAGGTAGCCAGTTCGAATAAATTAAAGATGTATATACTAATAATATATATATTCTCTCATAATGTTATGTCACCCTCTAAAATAACGTTTTTTATGATATACAGGCAGCCCTGTTTTCGTTATAATGCAGCTTAAAATACTAATTAAAAAGTGTGGCTAACTGCTATTAAGTATCCTAATTAAAGTATATGTGTGTTTGTATACAGCGCTAAAGCGACAGGAGGCTGTCGTGCTAGCATATTTAAAATTACACATCTCGTTTACTGTAATCCCCCCCTAACAGCGCCGATACAGGCTGGGAATGGATACTTGGGATGGAAGAGCATGATTAGATAAAATCCCTTTGTAATTCGAATGAGATGAAACGGGTCACATTTTACAGATCCCAGGGGCTCAAAGCTGAGTAATTGCATGTAATAATAAAGTGGTATCGGCTTTTAACATAATTGATGATCTTTTTGGCGAGGAGCTGACAGGAACCCGAATGGTAGTCTCCCATTAACGATTTAGCCGCTTCCAGTCAATCGTGTCGTTTAATCCAGGGTCGCTCGCTGTGTGCCTGTCAGCGGCAAACATTTCATGATAGCTGCCTTTTTGTCCTGTTGGCTGTCCTCACCTTCCAAACTTGGACAGGTTTATTGTATTATTGATTTCCAGCGCGCCGATTAACATAACGCTGTAACAACACCCTTTCTATGATGCGAGATACACGACACATCGTGAAATAATAATATGTTTTGTTGTCGACCAATCTTGATAGTTTTATTTTAAAATACATTCATTGAACCGTTATTGAAATTTTATATTGAGATTACATTTTATCAATTGAATTTAAACCAAGAATTTCTTCATTAAAAGAAATAAAATTACAATTTTTATAGTAATTAAAATTGAAAAAAATATTTTAAATGAGTAAATAAATAATATTAATTAACAATATTTACAGTTATTTTGATTTTTCATATTATTCGGATAAATCCGTCTGTTTGAAGTACTCATTGTATATATAATCTGTATGAATAAGAAAATATGAATAGTAACTAAATATTTTTTATTTTCATTTTAAATATACACATCAAGTAAAAGTGTGGATAATGAATACAATAGCATGTCAATAACTTCTAATGAACAACTTATCGGTAGTACTTCAATAAATGGTTTACACAAGAAGATCTCTAAACCATCTTCTTTTCAAATATATAAAATAACTATTAATTATAATCACTGTATATTAAAAATGGTCTACTAAATCTAATTTTTGTAAAGTAATATTTAACTAACAGTTACAACCAACTGAGGAAAATTCTATTACACTGTCAGTTACTCTAAATGATTTTGATCCAGATAGTTATAAGACTGCCGAATTCGACCTCTGTACTCACATTCATTTTCCATTATTCCAAAACCATTAGAGACATAAATATAATAAAATATTTAAGGTTGTAAGAAGCAAAGTTAAAAAAATAAATAAATAAAAGAGAGAGAAGTAGAATAAGGGATATACATTAAAAATGGAGCTTAAAATGAAACATCTTCAGATTCTAAAAAACAAAATGTTTTTTCTCTAAAACCTGTCCATCAGCTTAAAATGTGTATGGACTTTGTTAATGATTCATTGTTTAAAATACATATTGTTGATTATTTGCTAACATAAAGAATGATATCCACATTGTAAAAATCCTGCAATGGGTGCATATATTTCTACATCTTTACATATAAAGTGTTTTTAAATAAATATTAATACATATTATTTTCATAATAATACATACCATATTTTTAGAACAACATGAAGTAAAGATGAAATGTAAACAATATGTGTGTCATCCTAGTGAATAAGTCGAATTTGACCAAATGACAAGGTTTTTTGGAAAAAGATCAAGGCAATGAAAGGAAGGATGAGTAAACCAATACGAAATGTAAAAGATGAAGGAGGCAGATTGATTACTGGGGACCAAGGTATTTTAGAAAGATGGAGACGCCACTACAAAGAAGTGTTTTTGAAGATGCTGAGGAGAGACTGCCTAGAGAGGAGTTAGGGGGAGAATGGGATGAGGTGATATGGGAAGAGGAAGTGGAAGCAGCGGTGGAGAGATTAAGACTCGGAAAGGCACCAGGAAGAGATGGCATCACCCCTGAATTCATCAAATTTGGTGGGTCAGAACTAATGAAATCATTACAGTGTCTTTTTCAGAAGTTACTTACTGAAAAAGCGATCCCTGAGGAATGGGAATACAACATCATTGTTCCGATTCACAAAAAGGGGAATGCTAGCGAATGTGAGAACTATAGACCTATTTGTCTATCCCAGGTTGTGTACAAGCTCTATACATCAATATTAGAAAAGAAGCTGAGAGAGCTAGTGGAGAACGACTTGGAAGAGGAGCAGGCTGCTTTCAGGCCTCAACGCCAGACTCAAGACCATATCTTCTCTCTCAGAACAATAATAGATAAGTCATGGGACCGGGGAAAGAGTATTTACTTGGCATTTATAGATTTGAAGGCTGCCTTTGATTCGGTTCCTAGGCAGGAACTGTGGAACGCTCTTTCAAGAAAGAACATCCCGCAAGGATTGATAAAAGCTATTAAGTCGACCTATCATGATTCCATAGGAGTAGTGAGGATTAATGGAAGAGAGTCCGAAATGTTTGCAATTAATAAAGGTGTAAAACAAGGAGATAGTTTGAGCCCCCTCCTGTTCATTATATACATGGATGAGATTTTGAAGATGTGCAAACGTAGAACAGCCCGTACTACTATTGGAAAGTGGAATATGAGGACAATCCTTGCTCAAGTAATGGTATTCGCAGATGACATTGTTCTTATAGCTGAAACCAAAGAGAGCCTACAACAAGAGTGAATTGACTAAATAGAATCGTGGAAGTTTTTCTTTTTGGTGAATAATAATTTAAGTAGGATGTTTATTTTAAAACATAGTTATTTAAAATGTACATCTTACTTAAACACTTTCTCACCGTGAAGAAAAACGTTCGCATTTTTTTTTTATTCACTTAACTAATTTTGATTAAAATTTGACTAAACTTATTCACTGGGCTGACAGAATTAATCGAATGGAGTTATAAGGTTATTGTTAACTATAAAAAAGAATAAATAAAAAGAAAATGAAATAAAATAAACGGGAAAAAATAGAGAGAGAGAGAGAGAGAGAGAGAGAGAGAGAGAGAGAGAGAGAGAGAGAGAGAGAGAGAGAGAGAGAGAGAGAGAGAGAGAGAGAGAGAGAGAGAGAGAGAGAGAGAGAGAGAGAGAGAGAGAGAGAGAGAGAGAGAGAGAGAGAGAGAGAGAGAGAGAGAGAGAGAGAGAGAGAGAGAGAGAGAGAGAGAGAGAGAGAGAGAGAGAATATACAATTAGAAGGAGGTAGAATTATGTAGACTGTTCAATGGTTGAAGTGAGAGAAAGTGAAGTTTGATTCCTTGAGTAATAAAAAACAAATATCAACACGTCCAGGTAGGATTCGAACCCAAGAAGTTCGATACTGGGCGCCCTGACACGCTCTCCCCAAAATCGAGGATCTAAAATAATGAAATAATAGAACAAGAATCAAACAAAGATGGGAAAAAAAGGGGGGGGTGAAATATGCAATCCAATATTTCTAATAATACTGATTAAACTATGGTACCACATATTTCAGTTACTCAAAAATATGTTACAGTATTACAAACCTTACAAGTTACACAATATTTTTCCATTGTTTTTCTTAATTACAATAAATAATACTGTATACAGATAATACCAATATTTTATTATATGTCTTTTTGTTATAGCAATTTTTTCCCATGCGGAAGTATAATATACTTTTGAACTAATAACTATTTAGCTAGATCATGACATAGCTATAAGAGAAACAGCTGTTTTGATGGGAAAACCTAACGAAGATGAAACCGCGAGAGACAGAGGCCCGTGCCGGCTAAGAGCACAACCTGTTGCTCCTGCAAAAATGAAAACAGGCCTGTTATTCGATTATCCTGGCTCGAGGAGGAAGTGGTTGTATTAACATCCCTTCTGCCCCCTCCCCACCCCCCGCCGTACTTGGAATTATATTTTCCTAACTTTATTATTTACAGGTGCTTAGCTCGTTTGGTTCTTTCTCCTGTCCTTTAGTCCTTTGTTCGTCAAGTGAAATTGAGAAGAGTGGATAGCGGAATTAGGAAGTGGAATATTAGATTTAATAATCTTTTATTTTTACTTGTAACTGATATGTAATCATATTTAGTAATTTTAATAATTATCGTTTGAAAGGTCGCTTTTACCCTCCTTGTAAACGAGTTAATATAAAAATTGAACAAAATTCATTTGTATCAATTCGTGAGGGAATATTTAATTTCAGATGCATAATTCTACTGTTTTCTTGTAAACAAAAACCAGAAATAATTACTTGAAATCCTTATATGTAAATTTCTTAACGGTTCAATGAAGATGAATACTTACAAACACGCAGAATTCAATTTTTAACAAAAATATATATAAATTGCGTGGCATTTAGTTTCTTGTAATTATTATAACCATTGTGTATTGCTAGAAGTTTTCATTATTTTCTGTAGAGTTTTCCTACAACTTTGTAAATCGATCAAGTAGAAATTAAATCCCTTTTTGTCGATTTCCAAACAAGATTGAATCGAACCGGGTACTACTCGTACCCTTCAGTGAAGAAAAGATCCGCCTCACACTACCTGTCAATTACAGTTTATTGCTTCTGCTGTGAAGGTCTTAATTTTCATTCCGACTTTTTCTGTCGCCAAGGTATTTGCCGAAGTGATAGCCCCCGGGAGTTAATTTGTTTTTGAAGAACCAGCCGACTACGTTATTGCCACAAGATTTGGTATAACTTTTATAAACCTGTTTCGGCGCCAGCTCCCCACCTCCTTCCCGTTTTACGACCGGGACAGAGAACTCTCTTCGGTTTTTCTTGTAGCAGGAGGAGCCTTGGAGTTGTAATCGCCGGAAGCGACAAGGACTTTGATGCCTCCCTCAATCTCGATTCGTCATGTTTTTTCCTCACTTTTACCTTTTCTCCAATTTAATTCAATGGGCCTTCTTTCTTTTTTTTTTATCCATTTTAAAAATGTTCATAAAATTCTCCCTTTTACTGTTTAATTTAACGCTTCTGTTCCTCAGTTATTTGTTCCTCGATAGTTTTTCTTCTGACGAATAATAAGCGGTAGTTTGTGAAGTTGCCTTCATTTTTTATTGCTGTTTATGAAAGGAAACTTTTTCAATCACTATATTGAGATTCAGAACTCTCAGCTTTTTTATTTTCTCTCATTTAAGGCTATTGTTTCATAAAAACAATTTTCCATTAGCCCCCTCTCCCACTCCAGCCTGTTTTAATTATGCTATCACAGAAGTTCCACTTTCAAATTATAATTTTTTATGTGTTAGTCTTTATATGAATGAAATAATGTTTAATATTTTTTTATTAAATGTATTTACAGATTAACATTTTTCATCATACGAAGAATGGAAAAATATAATTAACGATGTGATCAAATGATAATAACAATTTACAAATAAACATATTTAAGTATGAAATTTTTTTAACAAGATCTAGCTGGATAATACAATGTTTCATTATTATAGTGTAATAGCAAAACAATTCAGTCTATTTGGTAATATTTGTTGTAATTCGGTCATAT
This sequence comes from Euschistus heros, assembly GCA_003667255.2. Classification (NCBI taxonomy): domain Eukaryota; kingdom Metazoa; phylum Arthropoda; class Insecta; order Hemiptera; family Pentatomidae; genus Euschistus; species Euschistus heros. The sequence continues at coordinate 959,048 of RCWM02000087.1, forward strand.
AGCTTTGTTGTATTAGCCCTAAAGAAGACCTGCAAGACACTTCGAAACGTGTTCGCTCCATAAACCTTTTTAAATGATTTGTGTTTTTTTCTTTCTAATGACCACATACCAGACCACCTTCTTAATGAAATATAACCTACAGACAGCTATACTGTTTTTATTTTAAAATCGTTTTGTTTTAAATTTACAACAGTACATTTAGTACATTCAAGGAATCGGTACTTCAAATATGACACAGAGAGACGAAAATGATCCAATGAAGATTTTATAACAATTAATGGCAATCCCTGTTATAAACTCACCGCTGGTTATTGACGTTTATTATCCGTAATAAGCTAAGATTTTATTATTATTATAATTATCCCTCGTTAAATCAATTCATGCCCGATCTGTACCAATGATTTAAAGCTATTATAACTAGCCTACCCTTGAACGTGTATCGCTTCGTGTTCGAGTTTATTTTCGTCCTAAAATCCTCAGCTCTAATTATGTGAGCGCATTAAAGATGGGGTTATGGGGCCAGACCACCCAGGTGTTTGACCCCCAGCCATTGCCCACCCACCGGTCCTCGTCCATCTGCATCTCTTCCAACCTCTGTCACTGTCTTTCTTAATTGTTAATTTTAATTTTATTTATTATTGGAAATACCATAATAATAAGAGCAAGAATAGTTCATTATTCACTGAAGGATAACTATTTTGAGACCTACTTGGATTTCTCCATTTTTGAGAAATGGATTTTTGAGAAACGTCCCCACGAAAGACGTTTTTAACGTGGGATTAATTAAGCCGATTTAAAGATACAGAGTTAAGCTTTGGAGCTCACCTTCCAATTCTTCTCGTATCCACTCCTTACAAACCGAAATCCCTCGTAAATTCCTTAATGCTCCTTACTATGTCACAAATAAACTTATCCATAACATTCTAGATGTTCCATATGTTACAGATTTGGCCCGAACATAATTATCTATTCCACCATGACTAGCTACTCACACAAATCCACTAGTCTCCCACCTTGCTTTTCACGCGATTCCCGATAATCTACGAGTCTGAAAACAAGATGGCCTAGGGACTTTCTATAGAACGGTTATTGAAGGAAGGATTACTACTTATCAGTAATCCTTCAACAGCAATTGGCGTGTCATTGTGATAATTTTACCGCACATTTACTAATTGTAAATTTTGTATACAATTGTAAATATCGATAAAGTATAAATTAAAAAAAAAAAAGAAACTTTTCACAGAACACTAAAGGATACTAAATCTGACGGGATCCAAAGATTGGAATAAACTTGAAAATATATTTATTTGATTTTTGAAGTAACTATTGTATCAAAGTGAAGTTGATTGATTAATATTTTTTTTTACTTTACACCACTAAGCCTATTTGGTTATTCAGAACTACATAGAATATATTTTTTTCTTGTTATCATCCCCACGTTTATTTCTAGTTTGGTACTGAAGTTGTGCGGTTTGGTTACTTTAACTGGTAATGGAGCTTGAATTAAAATTAAAATAATTATACAATTTTCAATAAACTATTGAAACAAAATATATTTCTAAATACGATCCAGATTATACGACCTGTAAGGCAGCGTGTCAGATTATAAACAAAACGAAAACAACAGATGAAAAACAACTGGCAGTTCTTATGCAGCACACCTCCATGGATCACTGATTTAAATTAAAAATTACTCCGGTCATTTAGATATTCTCACGTTTTATTTTTCATAGCAATAAGATGGATTCATGTAATGATTCCCATCAATATCAAAACAAGATAAACAAAATGCATTAAAATTAAAAGCAATATGTAATCCGAAAAAAAAATGAACGAGTTTCCGTAGAAATCATACATGAAATATATCTAATTCGTCTCAGTTCTAAATGCCTGATGGACCTCATTCCTCTCACCATCGCAAGGAAGCAGGTTTATAACTAAGAAATATTACTAAACCTGTTATAATCTTGTATAAGTCTTATAAATAAATCTTTCAAATGTGCAAATCAAATATAATCGATGAAAGAAATGCGTAAAATGAACCGTCTTACACAAATATGGTTTATGTGTATCTGTTCCCATCGTTGTACTTATTTCATGAGAATTTTTCGCTAAACGTTCATAAAAAATATACATATAAATTAAAAAAAGTTCCATTTATAGGTATCGATCACTGGTACTAGATACCAGTGGAGGCTTTTATGTAGTATGAGGCGCAGTTGTTGGTGTTTAATAGAGAACCATGTTCTTCAATAAGCCAGTATTTATTTTAAATATTAGATGCATTAGGTGCAGGAAACGACTGGAAAACGTGATTAATTACATTTTAATCAAAATCAGTACCTTGAAGAGGAGGGGGAAGAGGAGGTCTCTGTTATCTACCAAATGAATGAAAACGAATTATGTGTAAAATGTTCCTTCAATCCTCCATTCATCGCCTAGGAAGTAACACATGCAGAAGCATATCAATCAAATATTTGCAAATCTAGCAGCTAAATGAAACATTCAACATACGATACATATGACCTACAATTTTTCTCATATCCAAGCATGACAATCGAAAATCCTCAATGCTCGTTATTGTATCACAAATAAACTTATCTGTAACTAAATAATTGTTCCATTCGTTGCTGATTTCGCCCAATCAAATATGCTGATATTTTCATGATAAGCTCTATACCCACTTGAATCTACTAGATTTCCAACTTGCTTCCCTCTCGATTCAGCATGAACCTGATAGCCATCTGAAAAGAAAATAGCCCAGAAATGCTTTGATGTGCTACCAATGGACAGTGGCTTTACAAGTTATTGTAATCATTCTCCACACATGGTGACCCAAGAGGTTGGGGGAAACGCTAAGCTGTTCGACGATATCCATGTTAAGTCGTGTGGCTGTCGAACATTGTTGGATTGGCGAGTCAGATATGTTTTAAAAAACGTTTTGTTAGTATTAGTTGTTTTTCAGAACTGTAATTATATGTTGATTCGAAGAGATTGAGTTGTTTTCGGAAGGAAATATCTAAAAAATAGTCTAAACTTCACCTTCATTATATAAGAATTTTTTTTTTATTTATTTAATTTATTTTCAACTGTATACAATATACAAGTAAATTTGTGGAAAATTATTAAAATGACTTATAAATAACTTTTGAAGTAGCACTTCAATTAAAGTTCTAGATTTTAGAGGGAATCTTCTTTTCAGACACTTTCTTTCAGACAATCGGAGGATTATCGGTAATCGAGTATGAAGAAAGATGGGAGACTAATCGATTCGCGTGGTAATGCAGTACACCATGACAGGATTGATATCTGGTTTGGGATAAATCAGTAATATACGGGACATTAAGATCTTTATGGATAAGTTTGTAACAATAGTAACGTAATAAGTAATGTAGAGGATATTACGAAGGATTTGGGATTGTAAGGATAGGATACGAGAACTATTTGAAGGTTCATTGCAGCCCCAAAGCTCAACTCCTTATAACCAAATAAGTCCAATAACAGACATGTAAATAAGCCTTTTGCAATTTATTGGAAGCTTTGAACAGTCAAGAAAATGTTAAAGTAGCCTATAACGAAGAGTAGTTCTCTCACTGTGAGACACATCTTCGAGGAGTGTCCACAGTACAGGAGAAATATGGATAAATGTGACGTACCTCGTCAGCTCTGTATAGCCTTGGGCGATATTAAACAGTACATTTGTAGTTCTTGTCTTTTTAGTCTTGTATTTGGATTAAGTAAGTATTTGAATGTAAGGCGTTTCTCTAAATGGAACAGGGAATAATGGAACATTATTAAAGGATACTTTAAGACGAAGTCGAAGGTTTACGACGTAGGGTGAAGGTTGTTTGGTGAGATTTGTTTGGATTCATTTTGATTCTCCATTTTTGACACCAGTCTTGCATTATTAGGATATGGGATTGGAGTGTCGGGGATGCAATGAAGGTATCATTGTTTACTGATAACAAGTATGTCTCATCAGCGTTCGTGGTGAGGACGGTTATAAGATGACTCGGGTTAGGGAATTGGAAAGGAAACTGCAATCCCTTATGCCAGGTTATCTGTACAAAAAAATCCCATTCTATTTTTTTTTTTTTTGCCAGGAAGTGAGTACATGTTTCTATGTCTTGTAGGAAGTTGTAAATATCAGAAAACAAATTTAAAAAAAAAATAATATTTTAAGAATGTAAAGATTTGTTACTCAATGAAGTTCTAAAAAGTTATTATGTGTTAAATGAATAAAATTTCTAAACAATAGCTGTCGATTTTATGGCCTCGATAATGTGACAGTGATACCGAAGGACTGATTGCCAGGAGGGCTAATGAAGGAGCTGATCCAGTTTGGTGGGGGGGGGGGGGGGGGGGGGGGGTAGGATTGGATTAGGGCGAGTGCCTCTCGATGAAATATTTATAACTGCAAATGTAAAGAGGGTTCCACTTAGTTTGATGAGCCTGCTTTCTTCCTCTCTCTCCCCGTCTTTACTCCTCACCACACCAACACCCTTCACTATTCCGACTCCTTTTAGTATTCTTCGCCTTGATTGCCTTTATATATTTGTGTGTTTATATATATGTGTATATATGTATATATATGGATATGTTTCTTGACTGTTACTATTAGATGTTTAATAAGGTTCTTGAGGTTCAGTCAATAAACTAACAACTTATTTTGGTGAGACTATATTGTTCTCATAATCATGCCATACAGTGAAAAAACAGGTTACAATTAAATTATATCAGTTACACGGGTTATTTCAAAACATAAAGTTAGCTGCAATATAAATATATAAAAACATACGTATACTACATATTATTACAAAATACTGATGATTATGAAACTGCTTGCAATGTTACTGGTGGATATGCTATTTGTATCTAATACTAAATATAACAATACTAGTGTACAAATGAACTGGGGAATTTCAGAATAAAGATTAGGGATGGTGATTTCCAAAGGAATTTCCGTATTTCTGTACCTTAAATGAATAAATTGGTTCACGTTGTATATTATTATGAATGTATATTTTTAATCAGAATGTGTTAAATTTTAATAACATGGGTGGAGATTTAGGACGTCTGAGTTTTTGTTTATTGCGCGATTTCTAAATTTTTCTATGGTTCTCATTTCATTCATAACCTTTTTTTTAGAAATTCACAGTTCAGTTGTGTACTAGTATTGTTATATCCACCATTATAAGTAGTTTCATACTAGTCCATATTTTGTAATTATATATAGTATATATTCTAACGCATGTTTTTATATATTTATATTGGATGTAACTTCATGTTTTGAAATAACATGTGTAACTTATATAATTTTATTTTAACTTGTTTTTTTCACGGTAGGGCATGGTTATGAGAACAATATAGTCTCGAAACGTCACCAAAATAGTTCTTTTTATTTACTGACTGAACCTCAAGAACCTCAGTTAGCACATATATCTATGTATCTATGTATGTATGTATGTATGTATATTTTTATAAATGAAAAAATAGTCTTTGTTCTTTATTCCTCTAAAAAAAATAGAAAGGTGTCGTAAGAAGGTACAATAGCTTGGCTATATTTATTTCAGTAAGTTAACTGTATGATACTAGCATCCCCCATCGCGGCTTTCCTGCTCTCATAAGCAAAGAACAGTTACATAGATGTTTTATAATATTTTGTATGTTTTCAGACCTGATGATGAATGTTAAACATTCAAAATCATTTTTTAAGTAAAATAAAGAATTTAGTAATTAATGCATTGTGAAAAAAATTACTTTATAGATTTGAATTATTTTCTAAATGTGGTGGTGAACTCTATAAATAATATGTAAATATATATATATATATATATATGTAAATATATATATATATATATATACATAAAGAGGAACTTAATTTTCTTAGTATAATTTTAAAAGATAATAGATGTAGATTAAAGAAAAATAAAAAATTTTCTGAAGCCTATGTGCAGGCAGTATCGGAAAATGTCTTGCCGGTTTAGTTTCGTAGCTATCGTCAGGCACTCTCCCTCGGCTTTCAGACATGATTACTTTTACATTTATGTTTCTTTCATTATTTTTTTATTTCCACTATAAACGCGATAACTCAATGAGAAGTTTAATTTCTTATTTTTTTTTCTTGTAATATAATATTTTACTTGTATTAAAATTGTTAATTTCCATGCCTACATATCTTTCCTTACTTATTCGATATTATTTTATTTTATTTATTTTCAATCCTTTCTGTTTCCTAATCATATTTCCGTTATTATTTTTAGCACTCGTAGTAATGGCATTTGCAATGACATTGCTGATTTATATTATTCTTAGGGGACAATACGTCCCAGAATAAAGATTAATTTCCATTTCATTCATTCATTCATAAAAATGTGGCACATATGTAAATTACATGAGCCTTTGAATAATTACAAAATATAAAGGATCAAAGAGATGTTTGAAATTGGATAAGGATTTAGACATAGAACGATCCGTATTTTAACTAAAACTATTCCCCTCCCTTATCTTTTATTTATTTGTTTTTTTTCCAAATAAAAATAATAATGAATTATTCTATTCACCAAGTTTTTTTATCGGCTAAATGGTAATTGTACAAAGACGTTGTCTACGAACTAGTAGACCTCTGAAAATACAAATTACAGGAGATTTTTAAATCTTAACTCCGCTAAAACTTTTCTTTTTATTTCAAACAAATTTTAATGCTCAAGTAACGAGGGCTATATAAAAAATACTAAGCGGTAAAGCGGCGTAAATAATGAAAGCGGTTGTGAATTATAGACAGGAGAGTTGGTAAAAAGGGCTAATCCATTGAGACCCTCCTTGGGTCAATATTAGCTGTAAGGAGGCGGCCACTTAGGGCTGCTCCTTTGTCACCGATTACTCCCCAGTCAGTGTCACATCCTTCCCAGCAATTTTATCAACTCCTCCTACTTATATTTCCTCTAATCTCGTAAATATTTTTTCAATCCTTTCCATTTTTGTAGCAACTGTGAATGAATAAAGTGGTGTATAAACCAATTTATTTATTTATCTACAGAATCGTTAGTTGGCCCCTTATTCTGTAATGGTTTTCAACTTCCGATTTCCTTCTTAAAAAAAAAAAATGATTAGAAGAGTTTTTTTAGAATTTTAAACTTTCAACACCAGTTATAGAAACATACAAAAAGATCAAAACATCAGCACTTTGCTGCACAGATTCTGAATATTGATTTTTAAAAACCATTTTCTTTTTTCTTTTTTTTTTTTATATCCATTCATTGAAATTTATTATCAGGACTGAAGTGAGAAGTTCAGAAACTAGTGAATTTAAGTGGTTATGGAGCTTACTATGAAAGGATAGGTAGGTATCTGATTTGGGATACATCAGCAACATACAGAACATTAAGATCTTTATGGATAAGTTTCTTGGATTTTAGAATGCAAGGATTGGATACGAGATGAATTATGATAATCGCAACATAGACGAGTTTTTTTAGTGAATCAGGAGACTAGACAGATTATCAAGTAAGTGTCGGAGGTGTCGAAATAAATGTGCAGCTTTTTGTCTTCTCAATCTTGTATAAGGGCTCCAGGTCTCTTGTCAATATAAAATTCTACGTATCGTATCTGTTCGACATTACTTGTAGAGAAATTACCCATTGCTGCACTGTGAATATTTCTATTTTAAAGCTGAAATAAATTTAACTAACATATGTCTAGCCACGATTCTGATCCTGGACTATCAGCTGTCCGGAAAATAGTTTTCTATATTTAATCAGCGATATTTTAGGTCTAAAACGTATTGGCACCGTTAAATTAATATATCTTCTTTGTGTGCCAAACCTTTGCTGTAGTAACACAATTTTGGCTATTTGATATGTTCTCCTTGTAGAACACGGGAATGACCTGAGCTAAGTATTGTAAGATTACTCTAGATACACCTTAAATAAGCCTGTTGAGGACAAAAGAAGGGCGGAGCCGAAGTTGGGTCCGAGGGCAAGTACCGCTGATTAGGGCTCGACTAGCCCTACCTAATTACCCTTCTGATGAGAGGAGTCGCGGTGAATTGTGTATCCACCCTCCTGATTGGCTGCCTCCTGTCCTGGGAAAGTTAATGTAGAGATCTCCATCAAATCACTATCCCCCTCCTCCCCTACCCCCTCCCCTCGCCAAACTAGGCAATTAGCAATCTAATTTCTCCCCCCCCCCACCTCTCCTTCCAATGTCTACAAACATATTTACCTGGACCTTAAACCAACTTCTCTCGCTAACTTGACTAAAGTTTAACTTTGCTCGGGACTAGAACACTAATTGGAATTCTTTTACCCCTTCCTCTCCCCCCAGCTGGTGCTGTTTCCCGCTTGCCTGGAGATTGAGTTGCCTTCGAATTTCTCATACGATGCAGTTATAGAACAGTTTTAGTTATAAAATGACACTAATTATCATAATTAATGCTTAGGGAGGATTTCTGATTTATCATCAGAATCATTCTGAAATCAGAATCCCTTTTCGTATTTGTTTGTTAAATAGTATGAAAAACATTCAAAATCGGCAGGATTGATTTCGACTTAATGTTGTCATTATTATATGTCATTATAAATTTGAGATAAGAATCAATTAATCCTGTGGATTAATATAATTATAATAATCCCATCTTACACGTTATTAAATGCTGTAGCATTTTGTAATATTTGTACTATAACTTTGTTATTTATTTTTAAAAATTGTGCAACTGGGGCTGAAGTGACGGGTGATAGCACGGTATTTCACAAATTATAGTATTTTTCACTAGTCAGAATTTCATTAAAATATTAATTTCAGCCCATAAATTTATATATTCATCGAGCTGCTTATTTTGACCAATAATTTATTATTCGTGTAGGCTTGTTTTGAAATTCCTTTTCCAATTCAATTTGCAATTCATCCTCTCTCTCTTCCTTCTATCATCATTTATTCATTCAACTCCTCACTTATTAGTCTTCCGAAATTATTTAATAATATATCAGCTTAAGAATGTTTTGTATTTGGAATAGAAGATTAGTTTTTAGTAATAATTTCCATCTTATACGTACTCAGCCAGGCAATAATACCTTTTCATGTTATTCTTAGGTGACAAGGTGTATTTTTCACTAGTCAGTATAAAAATTTACCCAGGATAAAGATTACTTTTTTTTCATTATTTCTTTCAAAAATGATGAAAGTCAAATTTAAATTTTTTTTTTTGAATTACAGAATAATGTTATTATGAAATTAGAATAAAAATAAATAAAAAATCGACTAATTCAATGACCAATGTCTATGTAAGTTGGTTTTGGTTTATGGCACATGCTTTCAATCGTCTGATTTTTTTTTTCTCAATTCCAGTCTCCCATTTTGCATCGAGGTTCTGACGTTGGAGTAGATCCATGTTTAATATATAGAAAATAAATTTTCTACTTACCGCTAGTTATGAATCTGGGATTGATAGTTCGAGTTCAGCACCTAAATGAGCTCCCTCACACTTAAACCTTTAGGTCAAAGGCGTTTAATTAATTTTTTTTTTAATAGCAATTCATTGATTTTAATGAATTTCAAATGAGTCGCTCTTAGAATCAGTATGCATCCAGGCTACTTGGTACACAGATTACTTTACAAACGGTATACCACATTTACAAACTTTAACTACTCAGCATTACCTTGCTCAATTTTATACCTAGTTGCTTTGTATGAATGATTCCTAATTCGAAACTATAAGCAGCCAAGTTTGGTAAAACCCCAACCCATTTCCCATCACGCAATGGTCATCAACTTCTTGAGCCCAAACACAGGTTATCCTCCTTTGACCCCCGAGCTATTACCCAACGTACAGTAAACGCCGATGGAGGTACTAAGCCGAGCGGCCATATTCGCTGGCAGGTGGGCGTTGCACAGGGACTATTAACATACTAACAAGGAGAGGCCCACGTCGTGAAAAATGAACGCCCCACCACCACAGCTCATTATATTATGGAAATACAAGTCATTAGTCCATGGCCTTTTTAATAAACTCACTTAATGCCGTATATCTTTTTGTGCCTCTCCTGTATCCCACTGCTCGCTTGTCCTTGGTGGACTTCCCTTGCTACAGTTGTGCGCTTTTCACATCCGAGTTCTAGTGATTCAATGGAGTCAAAGGACAGCGGATGATTTTGTTAACATAATTCTACCACCATCGTTGGCATTGTTCCAGTATATACTCATTTTAGGCAAAATTTAATCATAATTGTTTGACAACTAATTTTCTGAATTCAATCACCTAATATTTTTTTTTCTTTTATTGATATTTACAATTGTAAAAAATAATATCCATTAAGTAAATGTGTTGATAGTGAATACAATGGCATACAAATAACTTTTGAAGAACTACTCCCCTAAAGCACTTCAATAAAAATCTACGCTAAAAGGTCTCTAGGCCTAATAAAAAAAAACAATTGCTCTAGGACATTCAGACGCCTCGGAGGATTATCGGGAATGGAGTCCGAAGCAAGTTGGGAGACTAGTGGATTAGAATGGCTATGGAGCTTACTATGGAAGGATCGGTATCTCGTATGGGCTAAATCAGGAAATAAGGAACATTAAGATATTTATAGATAAGTTTATTGGCCACAAAGTCAGGAGCATTGAGGATTTTTCGAAGGATTTTAGAATGTAAGGATGGATACGAGATGAATTAGATGCTTCAGTGGAGCCCTAAAGCTCAACTCCGTATGTCCAGATAGGTCTAATAACAGTCATGTAAATGAGTCTTTTGTAATTAATTGGGACCTTTGAACGTTTCTCTAGTAAATGTTGAAGTAGTCTGTAACGAAAAGCAGTTTCTTTTCGTTTTAGTCTTGTATGTGAATTTCAAATAAGACGTTTGTCCAAGTGGAGTCCTAGGTAGCGGATGTGTTTAACAGGGATTAGTGGAATAATCACCTAATTTAATCATTATTAAATCTTTCCGTCAAATAATCATTACAAAATATCTGAAAGATTTAATCATTAGTGAATTAGTCGATTGATTCCAAGAAATTAGTTGTAAAATAGCTATGATTAAATTTCTGCTATTTTTAAAGTTATTTATAAAATATGATGTTCAGTAGTTCCTTATTTTCAAGTTATATATATATAAATGCTATTTCGTCGAGTTTATCGGCAATCATCATCTGCTTGCACAACTTAAGTAGCTCACCCTCACAATGATTAATATTGTAAGAAAACCTGTAGGTATTCTTCAGAGCGATCGCACCATTCAGGAGAGAAAAATATCACTGACCCACGATCCAGGAGGTGTCATCGATTATCTCCTCTCTTGAAAGGTTCATTGGTCCTGAAGAAGACCTGTAAGGTAGGTCGAAACGTCCGCACTCCTTTAAACGTTTTTTTACTTCGACGTGTTTTTTCTTTCGCCTGACTGCATCTCGGATCATCATCTTCCTGCATCATTGGATCAATGTAATCATATATTATATTTATATATCTATATATGTGTATATTTTTTTTTTTTTCAACTGAGATTTAAGGGAGTTATGGTTTCCTCGCATGGTCCTTTCAGACACAACACGCCCGATGGGTACACAGTAAATAAAGGAAGAGGAGGCGGAAGATAGAGAGATGAGATGGAAGGATAGAGATTTGGGAGAGAGAATATAAATCCGGCGCTAGCTCATGAGGCTAAGTGGCCAGGGAAAGAGGACGGGAGATGCCTCACTAATTGAAACCGAGCCATTTAACTAAAAGGTCCTTAGGCTAACGACTAGGCATCCTTCATCCTCAGCCTCTTGGTAACCTCCCTTGTTCCCTTCGGATCGACATCGTTTTATCGCCTTATTGTTCAGGTTTATAGGATAAATTGGATTCCTGGTGGCTAATTCCAAGGTAGTGCTCTCTTGAAACTGTCTTCATGGTCTGTAGATCCATTGATAGATCCTGTTCATAGTAGAGGATTTCTCAACAAATTAATTAGGTTTAATACCTTACATTATTTCACACAGTGGTCGCTGAAAAACAGTTGTGCTCTGCAATATACCCTACTAATTTTAATTTAGTGTAATGCAAACACCATTTTACTTATCCCTCTCTTCTGACAAAATGACCGAACGTAATAAATTATGGCAGAAACAGTCAATATTAGGCTTGAGAGACTACCTCCAACTTCCCAACGAATGTGTCAGACTATGACCAAAAGGACTAGAATTCAAACGAAAAAGAGAGTTTCCTTATTAAAAAAAAAAAAAAAGGGAAATATTTAATCATTTAGCAAAAGGACCCATTATCGGTAAAAAGGTCAACAAACAATTTAGTAAAAACTTTCTACGAGAAGCGGTTGTTAGAGTCAAGGGACTGTCTCTTTAATATTCTTCGGTCATCTTTAAAAATCGTTAAAACCTGGAATACCTCAAAATAGTATCCGTTTAAAAATTAAAACAACTTAATTTTTAAAAACGGACAACAATGGTGGACTATCCTGCGACGGTTTAAAATCCTTAAATCCTGAAAGATTTCAAAATAGTATCTTTTAGGAAGGAAACTAATTATTTGTCGGAAAAGAGAGTGGCCAAGGATGTCCCTCAGCCGCTGAAAATCGTCAGTTCCTGGCATATCTGAAACCTTTACTGCCATCTGTGCCATACTTATCTGTAAGACTGGGTGAAATTACACATACCTTACATCACCTTGGAATTTGTGCTACATCAAAAACATGTTATAATGTTTTTCAAACATTCAAATTTCTTTAGTAACCTTTTATTTTTTCTGGTCCGTTTATCTTAAAAAGGAAACATCAGTTGATTATTGATTTGATATTTATTCTATACAATTTTCGGCTATATATTTCGGTGCATATGATTTAATAATTTTTCAAGAATTAATTAATAAAAAAAAATATTAATTGAACTGAACACAAAATAAAATTGGGAGCAACACTATATAGAAGGCATAGTACGATTGATGGGAAATATCCAGAAGGCATTCTTCCAATGTACATGTCAAACAAAACACGGAAGAATTTCCCCTGCAAAGCATCTCTTTAACTAATAACATTAATAGTGTACTTCTAAAGATAAAGGAAAATTTGGTACTGTCAAATCAAAGCCATATTTAATAAATTTATACTAAATAATTCATTGTATTTGATTATGGAATTAAATAATATATTTATTCATACTGGTATGGTATTGTAAAAAAATTGTCAATGTCTCATATTGGCATTTTTCAAGCTCTAAACATCTGTAGACCTTTTATTTTCTAATTTATTTCACAACTTCAAATAGGTAAAAAATTCTTTCAAATATTTAAAATTAAATAGAAGTTTATCATGAAATAAATTATGAGTTTATTATAAAATAAATGGATGAATGCAGGACCAGTTTAGCCAACTGTCCGCTACTCCTAAAATTAAAAACTTTCCCTAATTTAAAAGATTTTGTTATTTTCTTCTTCTTAAACATTTAAATACTATTCTTCTTTAAAATTCATTGATCACTTTTATGAATTGATCAGCGCTTATTCAAGAACGAAATAGTTGTTTAAGAGTATTATATATTGTAGATGACATAATGAGATGTTGGATTGGCTCGCTAATTGAAGGCGAGCCATTTAACCGCTTGGTCCTTAGCTTAATGACCAAGCATCCTTCATCCGCTAACCTCCTCTTGTATTCATTGCGTTGTCAACATCCTCCGAGATTTACGGGCTTAGTTGGCAATTTATTACTGATAAGTCCCTGTACATAATGCTTAGCAAACTATTAAAATTATTAACCATATTTACAGAAAACTAATTGCGGAAGTTGATAAAAAGTAGTCTTAAAATCATTAATATCGAAAGTAATTGATGATTAGTTTAATAAGTATTTGAATCCTCAGCCGGCGATTTTCCGCTCAAATTTATTTAGATGATATTAATTTTTTTTTAAATTATGTTCAAATTGATTTATAATATAATGTATATATATCAAATACAATTATAGGTCTCTACGTTATTTCCTGAACATTTCCATAAACAGATTCCTGAGTTAATTCATTATTTCCTTATTATGTTCTTTAAAATGGTTTAAACCGTTTAACTATCTTTTAATCAAACTTTTTATTTTGCCTAAAACCCGTAGATGAACATTATTTTTATTTAGGGCCATCTCTGCTAAAATCAGTATGTTTCTTCCCACAATTCGCAAAAACATTCTCGTGTAATGTTGCAATAAAAAAATTAAATATCTGAAATAAATGATAATTTATAAATAAATTTTTGAAAAGCTGTAACATTTCTTTAATAATGAAAACTATACCTGTACTCAAAATTTAGAACCAGTGCTTATTCAAAAGTTAAAGGTGTAAAAAAAAAAACATGTAAAATAAATATAAACTAAACGTAACTAATGATAAAAATGAAAAAGACATTAAAAAAAAAATAATGGATATGAAGAAAATAAAAATATAACAATGAAAAAGGTGATGATGTTTTTTGTATTAAAAAAAACATCTATTAAACGAGAAGATTATGATTATATCATGTGACTTTATGTTAATCATAAATATTTATTTAGTTAAAACTTGTAAAGCAGCTACCTTTTGGTAACACTATTAATTAACGTTCTTTATTAGATTTATTGGTCAGCGCGTTTTTAGTCGTCTCAAAGGGAAAATTATTATGATAAATAAAAATATTACATGCAAGTTATATAAGAAAGCAATAACCATATAATGCTATATTGGCTTATGCATGATATTAACTTTTTTAAAAATATGTTTTATAAGAATAGATTGTAAAATTAAAATAGTTTTAAAGGTATTAAATAATTTAAAGGTTAATAGACTGTATTTGAAGTAATCATTGAAAGAGAAAACTGCTTTCATTCAAATTTATTTTGTAACCTTATTTTGTTCTAGTCCTTAAGTTGTTATCCTCCACTCCCACATGATTTATAATATTTAAAATAGTCGTAAACTAATATTTCCAAAGATTGACTTATTACGAGACTGTGTTGCGTTAATAACCAATAAAAGATTAAATATAATCATATTCATCAAATTAGTTATAAAAACCTCAAAACCTTACAGTTCTGACTTCCCGGTCGTCGGGAGAGCTATTGAACTCTGTGCGGTCGTGGGTTGGATATTTATTAGTTAGTTGAATTAATGTGAGCAAATGCTGTGGAAGGTGGAGGGACCGCATGAGAACCGGTATGAAGAGAGATGGGATCTCCAGGCTAACGAGTAGGCACCACCAACCCCCTCCTCTATTTTTTCTTTTTCCCCTTCGCGTCCTCCGATCCGACAAGTTTTAGCTAAAAGCTTCACATTCTTAATCAGGTTTTAAATTTTCTCAATGGTAGAGTTTTATGCTCCTGGCCGAGCCTGTCCGTCCCCGAGGTGAGTTATGGCTACAGATATTGATGGTATCTTTATGTCAAATCTCCGTCAGGTTCTAGAACGTTGCCACTCATGAGTAGTGGGAAAATGGCGGTAACTGACACAGGACTGGATTTTTCCTTTTATGACCGAGAATTTCCTTGGTGCATTTGCATGATATCGATTTCAAGACTTTTACGGTAGGTTCTGCATTTTTGTTGTGATAAACGGATAATTTACCCCTTACTGGAGAAACGTAATAGTTCGAGGGAGTAAAAATGACAAGAAAATATGTTTTTTTGTTGTTGTTTTTTTTATACATGGGATAGTTCACAGCCATATTGATTTCTATTAAAAAAGTAAAAAGCGGTTCTTGTAAATATTTTTGCAACAGATTAAACTCAATAACGAATATAAAGGAGAAACAATATCAAATTCATTATTTATTCAAAATTTTGAAGATTTAGCAAATACATGGGTTAAGTTAAGAACGATACGGATATCATTTAATATCCATTTCTGGGTTATTTGGCGAACCAAGAGGTTGCTTTAGGGGTATTTCTTCTAAAAGGAGAATGAGAATTATAGTCAGGAAGTACTCAAGTACGAAATTTAATGTCTCAGCCAGAACTGCTCTGGATATCTGTCTGTCAAATATTCAACCTTAAGTAAAACTACTAAACATTTCTTTGGGAAAACAAAATTATTTGATGATTAATTTTATTGTAATTTATATCAAATCAATGCCCTCGGAATTCATTTAGGAAGTTAGGATTGCATAGGAGATGAATTATGAGCCCCAAAGCTCAGCTTCATATGTCCATGCATGTCTGATAACTGTCGTATAACTGAGTCTTTTGTTGTACGAGACTCGTATATCGGAAGCTTTGAATAAGAATGAGTCTTTTATAAATGTCGAAGAAGCCGAAAATGAGGAGCTGTTTCTTGTCGTCTTTGGTTCGTATGTGGATTCCAAGTTAAACGTTTGTCCATTTGGAGTACTAGAAAGCCGGTCTATTCTACAGGAATCAGTGAAATGCTAGTAGAACTTAAATCGTAAAGTTTTTTTTTATAATTTTAGCAGGGCAACTCCTTTGGTATTTTAATAATAACTTATTTTAACTTTGAATAAATTGGAATCAGTAATTGGTGATTGTAGCCAAGATGAAATATTTTTCTCTTAACGGCACACATTTCTGGAAAAGGCTTGGCAGATATCAGAGTAACCAACCCTAATTAATAAGCGGAACCTGAGAGCAAACATAATCAGGACTGAGCTGTGAGAAGAGGCTGCAATCGGAGTCAAGACAAACAAACATTAAAATATGAAGGGCCAGATCGGGCGGGAGTAGAGCAATTACTGTAAGTAGAAGCCCCTTCACAATTAGCCCTTCCGATGGAAATGCAAATGTTTCATTATACTAATCGAAAACATTACTCAGAGTGGGAGTGGGACTCCCGTCCGTTTTATACTGGAGAAACACTATCGCAGGATTTTTAGAGTGGAGTCTCCTGGAGATTCCCTGTTAAAACCTTTAAATTAACACCGGTCCTCACGGAAGAAGTTAAGTAATTAAATTCCTTCCCTCTCAATGGCCTCTCGAGAGCGGATCCGTTTTCCTCCCCCGCCGTGCTCCCAGTTATTCATTATCCATTAGGACTCGAACCTGCTTTCAATTGGACAGAAAAAGGTTCAATTAGGTGATTAAGAGGCTTTCCTCAGGCATTTTCATTCATTAACGACTGCTTTGTCTCCTTTGACGTCTATCGATTTTTATCCGAACTTATTATCGATGGCATAGCTAATCAGGGAGGAATGATGTTGGAACGAACAGCCATTATCTACATCACAACATTGCAATACCATCGTAATGAGAAAAAAAAAAGTTACTCAAAATTTAAATACAACTAAATTATGTAATTCTAAAGATCGGTGGAAAAAATAAACTCATCAAATGGCCACTGCCATGCCGAAAATACCAGGAGGGCTCTAAAAAGAAACTGGATAAGAGACCTGTTTACATAAAAGTAAATCAAAGAGGAAGAAGTCACACTGAGTAGAGAAGGCGCAGCTTGAGGAGGTGAGGGGGGGGGGGGGGGGGGGGGGAGCCGGTGCGCTACTACCATTCAACGAAAGTTGACCTGAACGCTATTCAAAAACCATTTACAACGCTTTCTTTAACACTTTAGCAAATTTTAAAATTTTCTGATTTTTTTTTTTTCTTCTATTAAAGATTTAGTCAGAAATGAGTTAGATGAGCCAGACCCTACCCTTGTATTAATAACAAATAATCCAACTGACCAGAAGAATTGGCATGGGAAATGGATCCGTACCTCAAATTTGAAAAACGCAATGCATTGAGATACTGAGTTTTAAAATTGTGACGTTCGGTCTGATGCTTTATTCAAGTAATCAACTTCAAGTATCTATTGCTTTGAAAAGAGAACTTTAAGATACTATAATATTATTTTTATAAATCAACAGATCCCAAGATAAAGAAGCAGTTTAATAGCCCACCTATACAATTTCGAAATAAGTTTTACTATAATCGTTTGTCATATCTTTAAATTTTATGTTGATGAGCACATTCTTACCTACAGGGACCGTTTCATTCATTATTGATTCGGATATCTCTTGCATTCCTAAGCATAGCCGGTAGTCGCAAGGTTTCATGATAAAAGCGTCGGATCATGCGATCTCTCTTTTAAAGAACAGTCTTTCGGCAGGCTAGTGCTAAACAAAATAGTCATAAGTCGGAATAATTCAAACACTAGTTCGTGACTACAACCCGTTTTATGCAAACTGCTTACAATGGGATGTGAAATTATCGAATTATGTAGTTTATCGGTTTGGTTAAACCAAGGACTTGAGGGTTATGGCAAACAATGTTTAATCTCTGTTTTTAGTAATTTCTGTATGGATGGACATGGTATCATTTTGAAACAATAGATTTAATTTGTTTGGGTTACATTTAAATTTATATTTGATGGCATTATGTATTAACCTAGCAATCACCTAACGCTGCTTCGTACGCTGTTATAATAAAATACTTATTGTTAGATAATGTTAACTAGTAATTGAAGTTTTAATAATTTATCAACATAAATCTTGTATTTTAGAAAGCATTGCGAAAAGAAATTTGTCTCCTGATGTAAAAATGATTTCATTGTTAGGGTTCTCGAAAGCCCTACCCCTCATAATTTACCGTGAAGGTCCACTTTTTAACATGTTGGTTAGTCTGGCCTTGCTATTAGTGAATGGTAATAACAAAAGAAACTTTTATTGGAAATTTTAATCGTTACAATTGAAATGGTAGATCACTGGGAATGACTATGATTCTAGAAATAAATGTGATTTCTCAAGTCACTGTTCCAGTGAGAATTATAGCCTCAATGATTTTAATTATAGATTAGGTGGTTGAACAATTATAATTAGACTTAGGAAGCTATTGTCCTGGAACAGAGCTTATTTTTATTTATTCGTTCTTTATTTAGTATGTCACATCTTGTTTTAATATTATGTAAGCAGAGTGCACGAATATATTTTTTTTATACATGGATTTTTTTATGTACAACTTTGCTGTTTAATGATTTGCCCTTCACTGTGTATTTTTCAGAAAAAATCTGTGATAATGGTGGAATTCTTTATGTGAAGAAACTTTAAAAATATTCTCATCTTCAACTAAAATTATAACTTCATTAAATTTTAGTGAATTATATTGTACATCAAAATCACAGTAGCACTGATGTATAACAGAAATCCGAACCCTAGGGTTTCCTCTCCATCCAGTGTAAACGCGGCCCTAATGCCGGCCAGTAGCGGAGCAGTGAAGTATTGCTTTGGGCGGAAAGCGGTTAGCGGAGCGTGGTGTAGGAGCCGCTTAGAGCACTGATATGGGAGCCCTTATCAATGGTGACTGCGGTGAGTACAGACTCCACGGACCATTGGACCATCCATGGGTCCATGGATTCATGGTCCATTGTTCGCTCGACCGTATGTCTGTCCCTATTGTCTGAAAAACCGTCATCCGATGACAAGCTTCACTGGGCAAAATTCCTTTAGCACTCTGTATTGTTTAATATACATGTGGCTTTATGTTTTAATGTTCCCGCTTCCTCTCGGGAGAAAAAAAAAAATCCAGTTTTTGCCTGTTGCTTTTTTATTTGTTTTACTACTTTTTTTGCCCTCCAAATCTTGGTGAATCGAAATTTTTATTAGAACCTTAAGTTGCTGGAGAGTGGAAGCAAATGAACTAAAATTAAAAAAAAATCTATTTATATTAATTATAGCTGAGGCTCTGATTAATATACAAAACATAATATTGAAATATGCTGTGAGAAGTATGATGGCGATATCCACTATAATATTCTACCTGTTTGTAAAAAAAATTAATAATGATTAAATATTGAACCAAAAAAAAAATTTTTTTTTTAAACATAATAATTTTATTCACAACTGTACATTAACAACCAGTTAATGTGAGGTTAAATTAAAACAGCAGACATGATCAGTCATGACGGAGTCAGCCCCCAGTGGTAAAATCTTCAGGTGTGAGACTAAATTATTAGGGATTAGACTAGAAGATCCCTCATCCACCTCCTTTTCAGTCTCCGTTGAGTTATATCAGGAATTTATACTTTTGTCATATTCTGTACCTGTAATTCACGTAGTATTTCATGAAAATGTCTGTAAATTTTATGAATTTTTCTCTGTCGGCTTAACTGTCGGAATACGTAAGTCTGAATTTTAGAATTTGCATTATTTTAGGCGGTCTATAAATTTAGGACGCATACGTATAGATGGGTTTTAACTGTAAACGTTAATTTTTTGTTTTAAAAATAGTTTTGAGCATCTTTGAAGTATCGAGTATAGTAGTCGCTGTCTTAGCTGTAATGTCTCTTTTCTTATCTTGACATGTGAGCCCCATGGACCAAAAATATGTATAAAAAAATTGTGCCTACAATAAATTACAAAGTTTATTATTTAGATATCTCACGATTACAATTTAGAATTCATAGATAAATGTTTTTTCAATTTAACCATCAGTGTCACCAACGCCTTTACAACTTTAACACAAGTTTTATGATTTACAACCGAATGCATTTCCTATTGCTTTCTGTGAGGATCATTGAAAGTATCGGTACAGGATCGGTGTATCTGTGAAGAACTTACGTACAGTCTGGTTGTGTTTCCTCTGTCTAGAGCATTTTTCAACAAATACTGGACAGTACTTTTTCATATAAAATAAATACGTACGTTAGTACTTCAAATCTTACCATTTCATCTTCCCATTTTCTTATAATGTAAATAAATTGGATAATTAAAAAAATACAAATAGAGTGTATTTGAAACCAAATATGCAGTATAATTTTTTTTATTACTTACATTGAAATTCAGTATTTGTGAAAATGCTGCAAAAAAATATAAATTTTCTTTCTTTCCTCGAGCCTTAATTATAACAATTACTATTATTACACTATTAATTATTTAACTAATTATTTAATTATTTAACTGCCTTTAAAAAGCAGCGTCGTTTGTTTGTTGTTCTTCCTCTTTACATGGTTTCTTACTACAAGTTCTAAGAATATAGCAAGTCAGTGTTTCTTACCAATTACCAATTATATACAATATATGAACCTATAATTGATCTGTTTATTAATTATTCATCGAAAGCCTTGGATCATATTTCAAAGTTTACATAATAGATAATTTGAACAATGTACATCAGTTGCTATCTCCCCGCATGCTTTATATTCATTTGTTTCTACTAAGCGAATATCATAATAGATGTTGTGGATTCTCTGAAGTTCCTCTACTCCAGAAACATTTTCATCGCCATAAAATTTAATCCTGTTATGTTGCCTTTATATTCATTTCTGACATATGATAGTTAAGTGATTCTTTGAAATGACTACGAGAATGTTTACTCAAAGCTTAATGGGCATTTTGCTGTTCAAATTACATTAAAATTAATTACATTAGCTATGGTTGTAAATAGTTGGTTACACTTATACTGTATATTTTTTACTTCTGTGTTAAAAATCAAATATTAATATATCTTCTTAAAATTTTATGGATTGTTTATTAAGTGTAATAATTGATTAATAACTTAAATTAAAATTTTCTAATACTAAATATTTTAAAAATTGAAAAAATAATACATAACACTTCCAAAAATGTATATATCCTAGGTACTAAAAAAAAAAATTTTTGTTGCGTTTACATAAAAAAAAAAAAAGTTTAAACATTTATTAATAAAATAAACATATGGTTTTGTATACATACCATTAAACTTGATTATCATTCCAAGAAAACTGCAGATCTATTGATTCTTCATTCATCAAAATAATAAGAAAGGAATTATATCAAATAGTTTTCTGGTCCTACCAGTTCTGCGATTGCTCCGCTGTCTCGATCTGGCGGTGGACAGCAGAACTAAATGTGAAGATCATTCACAACTCGTCGGTTGGTGGCGTTCTCATTGCTCTCTCTTCTCTCTCGTTATTACCTGAACTGGAAAACATAAATTATATTTTAGGAATTAATGAAATTATTTATTAAAAAATAAAATCGATCAAAAAAAAAAAATATATATAAATGCTTGCGAATTTTTTGTTCCATTCAATTTGTTTATATTATATGTATGCTATAACTTAAAATATATTATATACATGAATTTTCTTGAGATATCAACCGTCAAAATCCGATTCAAAAGAAAATTTATTGATCTAGCCAATATAACAAAGATGCTATTAATGTTCAATAATATCAGAAGTGAAGCTAATAAACTCAAATATTCAAAGGTTAGTTTTGATTTAATGTTTAGTTGAAAATTTAATATTAACAATACTTTAATGTTTAAATCAAATGGATCATTTGTTTTGTATATACATACCAGTTGTTTTTTTTTAATAGCTTAGTTAAACTGTTGTGGATGTGTCCGAAACAATATTTATGCTACGCTTTTTTCAATAATAGATATTCAGGCCTTGGGAATTTTCAAACCTGAGGGGATGAGAAGTATGGTTCGCGGTTTTTGTTGTTGTATAACGATTAGGAATTTAACGACCAGGTTTTCTTGCTGAAGAGACACCCTTGATATCATATGATTTTTCAGTTGAATCTGAAGGCCCAATGCTGGAGAAATAGTTCTTTGAAAGCTCACAAAAAAAAAGGCTGTGAGAAACGAAATAAACCTTATTATTATACGTTTTTCAAATATTCCATAGAATATCTTCTTTCTTTTTTCTTCGATCTTGAGCCTTAATCGAAACTCGCGACTTTCACCTATATTCAGACATTCAGCCAGTTCATATGATCTCTCTTTTGGCTTGGCAAGCCGTTTAGACGTACAATATCAAAAAATAGGAAAATTGGAACTTTAATGAAATATTCATTAGGAAATACTAGCAATAACTTTATGAAAAACAAAGATGGAAGGTCTCAGCTGCAATGGTTTTGCACTAAACAATTACCTTGCAACCACTTAAAGCTATTGAATAGCTTAATATATTTGACTAATATGCTAATAATTGCTTCTACGCTGTACGGGCTGATAAAATGTGGCTTTAGTCAACAGTAAGTACTCTCATGATGAGCCTTCGCTTCGCGACGTGTCCTCTTAATGACTTGATAACTGAGAAGTAAAGAATTAGAGGCGGCCATTAAGGTAAGAGCTAAAATGAGAGAATGTATCGAGGACGGTAAACAAGAGAAGTGTTTGCTTTCAATTACATTTTAATCACTTAGCATCTCCCGGCCGGTCAAGTAAATTGGTTCCGAGAGCGGTTGCTTTTTTGCCCCGGTTGGGAATCGTGCACTATTTATATTGCTTAATGAAATATGTGAGGTGTGCCTCTAGTCGCTGGCTATTGTTTTCTTTCAATCAGTCCAAGGCAAATATGGCGTTTAGGCTTCCTCCCGCTTGTCAAAATACTATCTGAAGCCGGTGCCCACTTTTTCCCAGGCCGTGTTGGCCTAAGCCAGTGTTGTTTTAGCAGACCGGAATATGATCACTTCGGTTGATGGCCTGTTTTCTTAGCCGTATATCAGTATCTTACATTACTCCATTCTTATCCCGAAGCTAATCAAAGCAACTGTTTTCTTACCATACTCAAGGCCCGCTGAGTCTTGCTATCAAAACCTGTTGCTTACAGAAGATTCCCATCGAACCACATTATTCATTTATTTTAAAAATTATTATTTTGAATGGTCCCTCTTTATTCATTTAAACGAACAACAGAAAAAATAGTGAAATTTATTTATAATAATACTAAAATTATAATCGTTAGGAGAAGTTATTAACTTTTTTTATAGTATAGATTTTAACTTACTATTAAAAAAAAAATAGATTCTACTTTATAGAAACTCGTCAAGGATTGATGAAAACATATCAGACTTAAAAGACAAAAACAGCTCGTCGACTACTGCAACATTTTCTAGACAAGCGTTCAAAGCTTATAAATTACCAAAGACTTATTTACATGTCAGTAGTCAGACCCATTTGTCCATACGGAGTTGAGTTAGGAGCTCCACTAAACCTTTAAATTCTTCTCGTATCCAATCCTTATAATCCAAAATCCTTCGTAAAATCCTCAATGCTCCTTATTATGTCACAAAAAAACTTATCCATAAAGATCTTAACGTTCCATGTGTTGCTGATTTGGTTGAAACCAGATACCTTAAAAAGGGTCAGGTAGATAGATAGGTTGTCCTTTATGTTTTTCCTATACCTGGTTGGTTTTTCTGTTCCTACTTTCAATAAAAGTGGCGAAAAGTTCAATAATTCATCAATTCTAATTGTTCTGATCCTTCTATTCAATCATGCGTACCTCAAGTAATAGAAATTCTCCTATGTTAGTAACTTTTGGCCACTTTTCTTAAATATTTGTACTGTTATAAATTTAGCATTGTTCTGTAGAAATTTGTTATTTATTTCATGGGAGGAGATTTATTTCATTTTTCTCTTATCTTTCTTTATGTTTAGTTTGTATTTATTTACATAGTTTCTCTATCGTTGCTACTCATTTTATATGCTTTTTGATCTCATGGAATTTCATTAATTTCTGTACCTATTTAAAAGTTTAATTGTCATTCTAAATTATACAGTGTAACTTTTCAAAGTTTTAAGTTTTATTGAATTTTTTTCTTTAAACAGAAAGTTTATGAGAGATTAACTTGGATAGCTAGAAAGCTTAAATAAACTGTTGCTATTTTTAGATAAATAATGGCGGCTGAGTTAGCTCCTTAATAAGCCTTGGTCTTTTTCTAGATGTTTGTCCCCGAGAAGTTGTGACACGGAGATTTAAATCATGACAATGAGATAAGATCAGAATCCAGTTGGACAAGATGATCCTGCCTGCTCAGACTTTTATTTTACGTCCGCTGCCTCCTTGATTTTATTACCGGATCCTATTCCATGTATGGGCCGCCATAATATCGGTACTGCCCCTCACGCCTACGGAAAGAGGGCGAAAAACCATTTGGGTTATATTTATTCAAAATAGAAATCTTCTAGATTTCTATGGAACAGATGTTTTCAATTTTGAGGTTATTTATATACTTCTCTAACTAAGGAAGTTTGTTTGTTCATCAAACATCCTTTTAGGAATCATCGAAAATATCAAATAATTTATTGTATTTTTTTTTTTTTATTGGGCTTATGAAGTGTGAATCATAAGGTCATCAATGATATTTTTTTTTCACTAATCCCGAAGGGTTTTGAACCCGATTGAGCTCAGGGCATGAGCCTTAAGCACAAAAGGGGGAATGATCAAATAAACCTGGGTATTTTAATTCAATTATTATGGCTTTATTTAATTATTTGAGTGTTTTAAATGGTAAAAAAAAACACTCTGTTTTAATCTTCTATTATTGTTAGATTAAACGTTATTATTCAGCACAAAAACGTTAGAGAATTGTTTAGTGCTTCATAATTATTTAATAATTATAAAACTGTTAAAAAGGTTTTTGTTTTTATCTTATCTAATAATATACTAATTTTTTATCTATCGTGATATTCTAAAGGGATTTTTGTCACCCCAGAATTAAGATTATGAACAAAAATAAGACTAAAAATTCAAATTAGAATTGTTAAAATGATTTATTTTAATGTTTTGTCTGGAATGTTAGATAACATATACAAAACTAGCATCCACCGTCAAGGCTTCGCCCTTTCTCATAAATAAAGAACATAAAATAAGATAATGTAAACTAATAATTGAAATTAATTTATCGATAAAAATCTTATATTAAAGTATGCAATTGATCATTATATTTCCAATGATATTTTCACGCATAGCAGTAATTTTTAACCTGGTAATTTGCATTAATTAGGTGTTTAAAGATTCCGTAAATCATAATCTAGACAGTATGGCACACCTCGTTTATGGTACCCAATATTAAACATTTAAATTTTTATTGTTTTTAAACCTAGAACTGTGAAAGTGATGTAGTTAAATGTTGGTACATTTCACACCATATAGTTTTATTTATAACAATTTAATTAAAAATAGATAAATTTTTTTATTAATTTCAAGCTTTCTATAACGCTGTACCTATCGAAAGGGGTTTATTACCTTAATAAGATAATGGGATCAACTCAAAATTGATAAATTTCGAGATGTGACAGTGTTCATGTCGATGTGCGAAATGCTAATGGCTCTTTAAAGAATTGTTTCTTTTATAATTATTGTAAATTTCAAAACATTTCTTTTAATTGAATTAAGCTTTGCAATATTAATTCATTTTTAAACCAAATTATCGGTACTAAGAACCGAGAATCGATTTTTTGTACTGGTGCCGGAATCAAGAATCTAAACATTTTGGAACAGATACAACATTAATTTATTGAATGGAACATTTTGCTGCTAATAAATATGAAATTCTTGTCAAAAGGATCACAACACTTTGAAATATTTGAATTTCATAAAAACGTATTTTTTTTTTTCATAATAAAGAAAGGTTCTGAAGTGTATAATAAACATTCCTAAACTAGACATAAACAACTTTTATTAAAATAAATTACAATATTTCTTCCAATAAACAAAAAGTTAGAAAACTTACTTTTTAAAATTTTAATTTTTAACTTTTTAATTTATATTTAATAAGACATATTGCCCCCTCTGGCTTGAATGACTGATTCAACTAGTCTTGGCATACTTATAAATAACGAAACGAATGGAATGAAGGAAATTTGAAAAAATTAATCTAAAATTCTATCGTTTGTTATTAACAGGGAAAAACATTGATGTGTCTAATCCTTGGTGTCTCACGTTTAATAAATAATATTAATATGAACATAAACCAAATATCGCTCATTTGCTGCAACGACGGCATAACAAAACATCAATTTTGCAGGACAGTCTTGTGAATAAAGTACAGGACGCTCTGCAGACATACAATGGTGACATATCCTGATCTCTCTTAGTGAATAGTTGAAGCTCAAATATAACGTTCTACCGACTAAAACTACATAGGTGAATGGTTCATTATACAGTCAAAAGCTCGGCATAACTCAAAAACTTGTTTGTGAGTTATGTCGTTGTTGCAGCAAATGAGCGATATGGATTAAGGTAAAAACCTTTGAAAAAAAAACAAAAGGAAAAAATTAGGGGTGTTGTAGTACTTTTGACGGGGAGTTTATTTTAAATTAGATAGGTTCATAATACTAAAAATTGTAGAACGTCCATCATTTAAGTTATTAAAAATATTTCAATATTTCTTGACGCTGTTTCGGTCAGTATTGGAAGAAAGAATCGAAAAGAGACCCGGCCGTGGGCTAGTTATCAGCTATCGTGGATCTTAACCCGGAGTGGCTTAATCGATAATTAGCCCTATATCGATAGTGAGGCGTCAACGGAATGGTTCATCAATGTTTGACCGCCCGCCGGCTCGATGAATAAAAGAGAATCCAGCTGTCGCCGACCAATTACATTGATCCACCGCCAGGGCTGAATCTTTCAAGAGCAGCTCCTTTATCCTGCGGGGGAGGGGTGCCTCTTTAAATATATATATTAACCTGTTAATGTCTTATTTAGAGGTTCCTACTTCACTATTTGTCATCCCTTCTTATGGTTTATGCATTCATATTCCGTTTAGTTCGTAGTTATGCTTTATCGAATATTCTTTACGGCCAAAACGTTTATCCTGATGCGGTCGGTCTCATGACACTCCATTCCAACTTGTTAATCATCTTTTTACTTTTAGAATAGATACAGGAAGATATTAAACGGTCTAGTCTAATAAGCACTGACCGTCCATCAGTTGATCTGCGCCAGTGCAAAAAAAAATACTAGAATAAAATAATGGCAAAATGGCATGTAAATAACTTGAGAAGAACTACTCACTAGTAGCACTTCAATAAAATCTACACTAAAA
Source organism: Euschistus heros (assembly GCA_003667255.2). Classification (NCBI taxonomy): domain Eukaryota; kingdom Metazoa; phylum Arthropoda; class Insecta; order Hemiptera; family Pentatomidae; genus Euschistus; species Euschistus heros. The sequence continues at coordinate 986,756 of RCWM02000087.1, forward strand.
AGTCTCTAGGCCATCTATTCAGACATCTCGGAGGATTGTCGGGAATGGAGTGGGAAGCAAGTTGGGAGACCAGTGGTTTTGGAGCTCACTATGAAAGGATAGGTATCTGGTTTGGGCTTTTTGGATAGGTTTATTGGTCACAAAATAAGGAGCATTGAGGATTTTTCGAAGGATGTTGGGTACTAAACGAATTGGATGGTTTAGAGGAGCCCGGAAGCTCAATTCCGTACGTCCAAATAGGTCTAATCACAGTCATGTAAATGAGTCTTTTGTAATTAATTTGCAGCTTTGAATGTTTGTATAGTAAATGTTGAATAAAGTAATTATAAAAATCTTAATGATGCAGGTTGGTTGACCGTTTGTAAATAGTGTAAAAGTTAGTTGAGGGTACGTCCTATGGAAACAAAGTATGTTGTTTGGCTTATTGGCTTAGTGAGCAAAAAACTGCTGAAGTTTCCTTCCTTATATCTGAACTTAATTATACAATTTACTGTTTCTATGTAGTTGCTCTATTCTGACTATTTAAAATAAGTATACATATACACAAAAGAAACGGAAGGGGAAAAATTGCTGAACGAAATAGGGTAAATAGGGCAAATCACTAGTTATGGTCATAGTTAAGGGAAATTGTCGATTTAAAAGGGAATTTGATTGATACAATTTCTGATATGACATATTTGGTTATATACTTAGATTCTCAAAAGTTTATCTTATTGAATGTAATATTAACAAATATACTTAAATAATGTTTTATAATTTTATACAAAGAGCTAAAAATACCAGTTACCAGCATGTTGTACCGGTTACGGTCTTAGCCAAGACTAGTTTAGTCATGTGGCAAAATAAACTTTAAAGAAATGTTTTAATAATATAAAAATGAGAATTAATTAATGAACAACTAAAACTAAAAAATAATCAAAATACTAAGAGTATAACTTATAGCCACACTTCTCGTTGATTTTACTACACTAGCAGTAACGGCTTAGAATATGGTAATCATCCCCACAAAAAATTAATGAATTAAAAGAAATCTTTGTGAACAGGAAAATATTTGTAATGGCTACTGGAAAGGGATAGGAGGGAGGGTTTCACTAGTAAATGAATATTAAACCCTTTTAAGAAATATTTCTGCTGTCGATATCACAAATAAATGGATTACACCCTTAATATTGTGATAATTGTATTAGCCTGCCCATAACTAGTGATTTACCCTACCATGAAATAATACATATTAAACTGATTTTTTTCTAATATTAAATTTACAAAAAAAAGTTAAATTACATTAATTATATATTTTATAAGCTAAGGAGATTTGAGTGTATAAGGAATTAAATTACATTATTTGAGCCACCATTTCTTATTCATTATTTATTGATTTATGGTGCGTTTTTGTTTACTTTGTAAGCCTTTATCACGGCAAAACTTTATGGAAGGATATAGGAGTAAATATTCACCATGAAATGCTAACTACCCTGGGGTTTAAAGAGAAATAAAATAAAAACGTTCTATGAAAACCGTGGAAAAAGTTATTAATGCATTGATCAGCTTATGGAAGAAGAGTTTTAGTCCCAACATTTTTCTAAAATTAGTTTTATTATTAGATTCACTAATATTTTTCCCACTGTTCATTTAAACAAGTGACAATTCACAAACTAACTCTAAAAATCAATAGGCAAGCAAACATAAAGAAGTTTGATTATGAAGAAGTTATTTTTTAATTCTTGTATTACATGGACTTTATTTCATAAGCAAATTATATTTGAAAATTATTTCAATTGTAATTTATTTGTAGCAAAAAAAAAAAAATGTTTTTACTAAATATATAATAATATGGTTACATAAATTTGTTATATACATCCATCATTTTATAGTAGTATGGATATAGAACTTCAATCTGCCCACTCATATCACAATTGTTTTTATTTATTTTTATTAAAGTTTACAACTGCACATAAAAAACAACTGCCCAGTGGTAGCACTGTAATAAAAGTTCTATATGAGAAGGTCCCCGAGGCCATCTTCTTTTCAGACGCCTCGGAGGATTGTCAGGAATAGAAAGAGAAGAAAGTTGAGATACTAATGAATTTGAATGGTTATTGAATTTACTATGAAAGGATAGGTATCTGGTTAGACCTAAATTAGAAACGTTTCGTACATTAGAGTAAGGAACTGAGTATTTTTCGAAGGATTTTAGATTGCAAGGATTGCATTTGAGATGAAATAGATGGTTTAGTGGAGCTCCAGATTTCCAAATAGGTCTAATTACTATCATATAAATAAGTCTTTTGCAATTAATCGGCATCTTAGAGCGCTTATGTAGTGAATGTTAAAAAAGCCGAAAACGAAGAGCAGTTTCTTTTCTTTTCATTCTTGTATGTGGATTCCAAGCTAAACATTTGTCTAGATGGAATCCTAGGTAGTGGATCTGTTCAACAGGGATTGGGGGAATATTGTGAAAGGATAGTGTAGGACCAGAGGTCTTTAGGTTTGCGACGAAGGTATTCAAATTAAATTGTAAAAATAAAATCATAAAAAGTTTATTTTCTCTTCTAATTAATTAATTTCTAGCTCATACATATACAAAATCATGAAAAAAAAACAATAATTAAAAATGCAATTAAGTAGATATTTCGCAATAAAAATAGAGAAACTCCATACCCTTCTGCAATTAGATATTACGGCAAGATAATGTGGAGATGACTAAGACATTAGAGTTCATTTGAAATCAACTTCGTGTCTTAATTATGGCGGGGTATTAAAGCTATTACTTTGCTGTCGTAATCGATAATTAAGGAAATCTAAGAAATCGATTATTAAAGAAGTCGCGGTCATTCCTTGGAAGCTATGCTTATTAACATTTTTTATGAACACGTGAATTCAGTTATAACATTTTCAAATTTTAATAATAATAATCTCATATCCATATTAATAATATCTTATATAATTAGTAAGTATAGAGACCGACCTACGGGTGATTATTGGCATATGTGAATTATGTTAGATATTTCGAGAGGACATCGGTGGTCGACGTTGAGAAGTGGGTAAGTCAAATTACCTTAAAAACAAGTTAATTATTAACCATCAAAGCGGGATTTTTAATATCTGATCATTGGGACATTCGGTATTTTATTCAAATGTATTTTTAATTGATTATGTATATATTATGATTCTATATACATTATAGTTATCCAATATTCTGTTACAGATCCTATATTAATATAAAAACGTTCAATTTGTTCTCTTTTTACTTGTTTATACATCAATATGTCCCGATGAATTTCTGTGTATTTATTTATGCGCACATTCTTGTATCCTTAGGGTGAATGACTTGAATTTAATGTTTTTCTAAACTATTCTTCTATATAATTAAAGTTGCTTTATTCTTTATTATTAAACTTTAGTTGCTTATTCTTCGGGAAAAATTATTATTGTTTTTACTGTATTGATATTGAATATTACTTAAAAGTTATGTTTATTAATTGTTTTACTGTAATATAGGCACCTAAATATCAAAGGTGCGTGTGGCATACATCTTGGCATTTACACGATTGAAGGGTTTGGTGTATGAAGGGGTTATGTCACATTTAAAAAAAATAATGATATCTAGTTCATTGGATGGAGAATTCATGAACAGAAGTGTTAGGTAGCAAAATCTGAATATTTCAAAACAAATAAAAAAAGAGATGTGAAGAATTAAAGGTGCTATGTAACATTTTTCTCTTTTAGAATGTAAATAAAAAATTTAAACATAAATTACTCAAAATTGTGTTTTGTTGCATAACCCCTTCATCCACCGATCAATTCAATTAAATTGTTTTTAATATCTGCCATGTGAGGATTACATAACAGAGAAAACCGTGGCTAGTGCCCCCACTGCCCCTGGGGTGCCCCACAAGTACCCCAGGGACCGGCAACTTGGAGTCCTTTAGTATCCTCCTTAGTACAGTCATCTCTTATCCCGTTTATTGGGTGTTCAGTTTAGTGGGAGTCCCATCGGGAGACCGCTAGCCAAGGAGGATGAATACTTAACAGGGCGGTCTGCCTGAGTCCCCCGCCTCCTGTATCTTTGATGATGTTTGCTGGCCGTTGTTTTTCTTCCGGCGGTGTGTATGTGGCCCGGGGTACGTCTGTGGGTCATTGCTTATTCAAGCGGGGCACGTCACAAGAACATACCTTGATCCAATATAGCCCTGGACCTTCTTAAATAATGGACGTTCACGTCACCCTGGAAAATATCGCCGAGCACATTTGGCTTCTTGGGCCGAAGTGTTAGGAACTTCGAGCTGTCACATACTGGGCCCTCAGGTAGCGGCTGACCAAGACGAAGGGAACCGGGCTGGTTTATTTTTTATTCCATTGTGAAAAATATATGATCGTTCTAAATCGATATAAATATATAAATGATCAATTAGGATTGATGAATTAATTGCTACTTCAGCACCTTGTTACATAGATTATATACACTAATTGTTTCAAAAATATAAGACAAGAAATTAAATATATTAGTACTCACCTGAAGTGGCAAAACTAACTTCTGATAGATTGGAAGGAAAAGTAGAAAGGGCCAGGTGGGTTAAATTTTTGGAGTTTTCTTATGAGTGATAAGTTTTTTCCATTCTTATCGAAAACAAATTTAAAATGGGACTATATGAAATATTTGCTATTTAAACAAAAATCTGGATTAGTTCTGAACGATTTTTTATTTCTTATGACCCATAAATATTTAATTTAAGGCTATTTTCTAATTTATGTATTAATTTAATCACAAGACTTTATTGTATTTATGGATATTTTCATTTCGATGGATAATAAAGTTGGTATTTAGACTTTATTATTATATGTTCTTTTAATCTTTAATTTACAGATCGTCCAGTATTTGGTTCAACGTGATCACATTATTGTTTATATGCACCTCTTTTTTTGGAAAGGGTCCATTTTATATGTGGGTGACAAAGTAAGGGGCATTTAGGATTTTGGATTGTAAGGATTGGATACAAGAAGAATTGAAAGTGTTAGATGAGCTCCAAAGCTCAACTCCGTTTGTTCAAAAGGGTCTAATCACAGTCATGTAAATAAAGTTTTTGTAATTAATGGGGATCTTTGAACGCTTATCTAGGAAACGAATAAGAATAGTCGGGAACGAAGAGCAGTTTCTTGTCTTTCAAGTGTCGTATGTGGAATTGGAATTGGATTTAAATCAGTAACATATGGAACATTAAGATCTTTATGGATAGGTTTATTGGTGTCAAAGTAAGGATCATTGAGGATTTGATGAAGGATTTTGAATTGTAAGGATTGGATACAAGAAGAATTGGGAGGGTTAAGTGACCTCCAAAGCTCAACTCCGTATGTTCAAATGGGACTAATCACAGTCATGTAAACAGGTCTTTTGTAATTAATTGAGAGCTTTGAACGTTTTTCTAGTAAATGTTAAAGCAGTCCGTAACTGTATAATTTAAATGCAAGATTCAAACCTAATTTTATTAATTCCTTTTTGATTTTGGTAGATATTGGGCCATAATGTGTTGTCGGACTCTATTGTATCAACTGTTAGGAGATATAAACAGCCATAATAGTGTCTGCTCAGGGTTATTTCTCTACCAATGATTATTAGCCATATCAATAATATTTTCTGAAGAATAAAAAAAAAGAGCAAGTCAAAATGTTACATTCAAACATTTAAGAGTTTGAAAAAAAAAAAGTTACACATTTGAGGGCGGAAAAAGCTTTACAAGGTGACTTTTTTCATTCAAACCAATATACCTCCTAAACAGCAGATCCTATCGAGAAACATTTTATAACAAATAATTATCCGGTATAAATTTGTGATAAGGAAACTTTCGGCAAATTTTTGATACGAGCAACACCAACGAAGCTAGAGTGTGTCAAAAAAGCCTCAACACTTAAAAAAGTTAGGAAAAACGTGATTTTCATTTTAACCAATATAGTTTCTAAAGTAGGTGTAGTGACAAATGTTACATAACAAAAAATATTCACCATTAAATTTCTGAAGATGAAACTGTCGTCCTATTTTCCATCCGAGTAACACCAAATAGTCACCTTATAAGGTTTTATTTTTTCCAGACTCAAAAATGTAACATTTTACTTGCTCTTTTTTTATTCTGTAGAAACAACTGTTGGCAATGCTAAAAATCGTTTGTAGAGAAATAACCCTGAGCAGAACACTTCTATGGCTGTTTATTTCTCTTATATTATATCTACCAAAGTCGGAAAGGACAATAAAATTCTGTTTAAATCTTGCATTTAAATTATACAGTTACGGACTGCTTTAACATTTACTAGACAAACAAAGTTACGGACTGTGCTATTTGAACATTTACTTTGGAGACTAAAACGTATTCCAAAAAATCCTCATCCTTACACATTAAAATTACATAAAGAAAGATTTAAACAATTCCAATTCCACATACGACACTTACATGACTGTGATTAGTCCTATTTACAGTGATTAAACCCATTTGAACATACGGAGTTGAGCTTTGGAGCTCACCGTACCCTATGATAGATCGCGTCAAAATGTTACATTTTGAATGTAAAAAAAAGTCACACCAACAAAGTATAGTCCCCCAAAGAAAAGAGATATCCATTTAAAAAAAATTCTGTATGAACTAAGAATTATTTTCTCTTATGCTGCAAAAACGATAGATACAACAAACTTATGCTTCCAGGGTTTATATTTATTTCAACCAATTCAACATTCCGTTTTATTAGTTATTAGTTGTTTATCAATACAAGGGAGTGACTGAGAGGGAGGAAAAGTCCTTATTAGGTCCTCAGAAAGGCAGGTAATGTATAGGCTCATTACGAAGGAGGCAAATACGGCTTTCCCTGGACAATACAGGAGAGAGGCTGCTTTGTTTAAATACATAAATAAAGTAAATAGGTTTTAGGGGAGGAGGGGAAGGGGCGGGTAATTAGTAGGCTTGTTAGCGAGCTCTAGCGGCTCTTTAGAAAGGCTTCATTAAACTCAGCTGTTTAATTTGGAGTTTAGGCCCCGGTAGCCCCGGGCGGGAGCCTCAGAGAGCTATTGTTTTTCTTGTTCCGCCCTTTGAAGTGACCTCGCCCTTCCCTACCCTACCTGCAAAAACAGGGCTTATTCATTATAAGCTGACCGATTAGGAACCTTTGTTGACAACGAGAACTGAGGCTAGGGTTAATCTAATATTTACCTTGGTCAAATACCCACGGGCCAGCTTCTTTTCCGACAAAGCACCACCGTTGCCCCAATATCGACGACGGGATGTTTAACCTGCCTATCGTTTTCCGCCTGGTGGTCTCCTCCAATAAACATACCGTCAGTTAAATTAATTTCCCTGTATACCTCCTCTTTCGGATTCTTCTCCCTTCGATAGATAGCTACATATTGTAAAAAGAACTGATCCAACTGTGGTTCTCAACTCTTAACACGATCGGCGTACACGGTCGAAAGATTTGTATTATTTATCGAAGTTATATGGCGATTTGAGCCTATGCAATCTTATAATTACGCTCTACGATTATTAAATTTATTTGCATTTTCTAATTTTTATATATATATTTTTTTTTTAATGAGAATTTAAATCCAGAAATATTTCTATTAAAAAATTTTTTTAAACTGTTTTCCTCTTTCTTAGAATCCACTAGATTGGGTAATTATATAAATGTTTGCTTTTTTTTTTTTTTTTTTTTTTTTTTTTTTTTTTTTTTCTTTAGGCGATTAATGATTATAATAGGAGCAATCAATTATAAAAGAACAAGATGTTACCTAAAATATTTGAAGTAAAAAATGTATGAACAATTTATGAATCCGAAATATATCGTTTCTAATCTGAACACTGAAATTCATTGAGACACCATAATAATGATTTAATGAATCACTGTTGCCAGTTTCTCGAATCAAACATAATTTAAAATTAATACTGAATTACCTGTTTAATTTATATAATTGTTTCAAGCCAAGGATTTTTTGTTGATAGCGTAGAGGAGGGTAGGAACGAAGGGCAGGCAGTGACATCCCGCTTGCGTAGCGCCCTCATTACGGTTAACACGAGAATTAATTCTAATTACAGAAGCAGAGACTAATCCAGCTGCAATAAATTGGCCCGTACAGAGAGAGCTACCATTGGTAATTGGGAATTACCAATGGTTGTTGCCTGTGTCCCGCAGGGCTCCATCCCATGATATATTGTATAACCCGTCTAATCCCTTAGTCGCCTTCTCCATCAGTCACACTCTCCTCTCGTTGTGCTGGTCAGTGTGAAAAGGAAAAAATAAATTTATTTTTACTTTTGTTTTTAACATTGGTTGAGTATATTTATTTCTTTAGATGTATTTAAACTACTAGTGTATTATATTTAGCCAAGCAATATAAGTAAGTTTGTAAGACCATAAATATTAACAAGTCTTGGTAATTTTCCGTTTTACTGTTGCAAGCGTAAGAAACAAAATATTATTCTCAATACAATCGTGAATAATTACGAACAATAGAATCATAAGAATATAACCGAAACGTTCAAAAAAGTAATAATAAGCCTATTAAAACCATTATCAGTACAACCAAGTATACAAAAATGACTCAGAATTTTGTACTACCAGTAACGCCCAAGAGCGATTTCTCCTCAGGTTCTTCGCCTAATATATAGACATATTTATGTACAAGGAACTTGAAAAAGAAGGACGAATACAGAGTTATATGCAGTGTATAACGATGTGAATGTTGCTGTTTCGTAAATTCTTCAAGACTGCAATATAAGACTGCTGGGCTGGTCATGTTGCAAGAACGGATCAGAACGAAGTACCATCTAAAATTCTGTCATAGTCGGAAGACCAAGGCTCTGTTGGAAAGACTGCGGCTGCTAATGTGAGCGAGATCTTTGATTGGTTTCAGAAACTGGAAGGCTGCAGCACACAATAGAGATAACTGGCTGTATATGGTCAAGCAGGCAAAGATTCAGCTTGTGGGTCGTTATTTGTAGATTATAATAATTATAATAATCAGTGAAACCGATTGTTGCATTTGTACTGTTTCATGACCAACAGTTATGCAAGGAGGCTATTTAGAAAGATTGATACTTAACCGCCAGGTTTTTCCTTATTTATTACGGCTGGGTGTGCCCAGGAGGATCTTCGGATCCGTGGGTCAATCATCGTTAAATAGTACAGAATGGATCTGCCTCAGATGGAATCGAACCTGGTCCGTATTAGTTAGCAGTCCAGTGATTTAATCTCCGACCTATCCTGCAGTTTAGATTAGTCAAGAAATTGTTATATAGGCTGTGATTTTAAACAACACTCTATAATAACTTTTTTGAAGAAACAAAGAATATTATATTTTCTCTTTATTGCAATATCTAAAGTTGAGATAAGGTTATATATTTGGACGAATGGCTGCTCAAGTAAAAAAATACAGTTTTTTTTTATGTTTCTCATTGTACTTTAACCCTGACTAAGGTCTTAAAAAGTTTTATTTGCTTTCGGAATTTCTCTTTTTACGAATATTTTATCTACAGATTTGTTCATTTTTATTCTATTAAAAAAAAAATCCTGCTGCATTCATTTTTACTTATAAATTTTGATTATTCTTTACATATGAAAAAATATGATAATATATATATATATATATATATATATATATATATATATATATATATATATCATATAGATGCTGGAAGCGTTTTACTGGATTAGTCAGTGACTGGATGGCGTCCGCACAAGACGGTGACGATTGGAGGAAGCGGTTGGAGAAGGCCAAGACCCGTAACCGGATTGTAGCGCCATAATAAAAAAAATATATATATATATGAAAAATATTTAAATAAAAAATAGTCTAATTACGACCAAGTGAATATTTTTTCCAATTAAAATATAGATTTACGGCATACTTTTAAAAAAAAGTTAAATTTTAATTGATGAAGGCATGACCGCAATGGACAAGAACCGTTCACTGTTCCCGACTTCATTCAACTTACTGCAATTCTTTGAAAATCTCTGAGACATATTTTTCAATTAATAATGCAATGTATAAATAAATATTTAAATATCCGAAAATCTCTTATATGAATAATAGTTATTTGAATAATATCTTATTGCTTGTGAGTTCGTATAAATTCCAGTGTATTTATCGTTGTTTCAGTTTTAATGAATTACTAGAACTGAAACAGCTGTCGTAACTGAAACTTGATCTGATTTTCATTAAAGGCTTATTTAGTTATTAATTTTATACAGCACTTAGGTTCAGCTAACAGATTAATAAAGTCTACATGTTGTAGATTTATTTAAAGTTAACCTACGGCAATATTTTTTGAGTTACAATAAAAATTATCGTATCCCCTTGTGAGAATTAAAACAAAATCTTCTAGATGTTTACCGGGAGTTTTCCTTTGCAGTGCCGATGCAGCGAGTGTACGTTACCAATATTTGTTTACAGGTCGGGTATAAGTTGCGCGTGTGTGGGAAGGGCAGTAATCGCCCTAATGGGTCTCTGCTAATTAGCCCCCCCTCGCTCCCCCCCCCTCAGGAACACACACTCGACAGGGGCCGTAAAACAGAGTGCCCCATCAACTCGCTCACAACTCGCAGATTTTCATATTAGCCTGAGAGCTTTCACTGGGCCGATCCTAAATGGTTCCCGGCTTTTCCTCCAACTGGATTCCGTTAATTTCTCAAGTTAGCTCTGGCTTAAATCGATCTATTGAGTTATTTCCACTCCCGGTTCTTCGGCTTCCTCCCCGGTCTTGATCTAAATCGAATGTTTTTAACCCGGTGATGGCTTCCGGCCAACATTTCGTTCGTAATTAGCTCTGAGTTGAGAACGAAGGATTCACGGAAGACATTCCAACGAAGTCTTCATTCCATTACTATTTGTTAATTAATTTTTTTTATTTATAAAAACAATAATAAAAATTAAAATATTTTTATTACCTTTTATTGCTAATCATTTATTTATTCCCTTTAATAAAGGCTATTTGTATGAAGTTACGACCGAACTCCAATCTCTAACAACATATTCCAAGAGTTATGGAGGGGGCTTGCCTCCCAATCGCTGAGACTATAACTGATTAGACGCAGCCATTTTGAATCGCACCATATAGTCAGAATGTTAGCCGTTTTTCAGTTCAAATTTTGGTTTCTTAGGCTTTATTATTATTATTAATATTATCCTAGTGTGTAAATATATAGGTATCTGACCGGAAAACATGTAGGATAAACCAGACAGTTATTGACACCCTTAAAGAAATATTCAAACTAAAATTATTGAAAGAATAGTTCTATAAATTTGAAATTAGCAGTAATTTTTAGATTAAACTAAGCAAGAAAGTTTACATCAAACATTATTCCTGGAATTTATTTTACAAGATAGTGACAATAAATAATGTAAAATCAGTTATTGACACTCTATGGGTATCTTTTGAAATCCGGACGGAAATGAAAGTACTTTTACACAGTGATGTTGTAGGATTTAAATGGAGTTGTATGATTTTTTTTTTTCTAAATATTTTTTTCCTAATTTTTAAGATAGGGTGTCAGTAACTGTCTGATTCTTCTTGTCTGGTTGTTCTTGCTTTGATCCTTGATGTAAACTGGGATAATGTTTTGTAAAGAAACAATAACTAGTTTTGTTGTAGTTTTTTGGTGCTTAGTTTCTTCATGTACTCATTAACTTGGAGCAGTAAGAACGGTTTATTCTACAGGTTACAAACCTCTTCCTGCCAGAATGGAAAGTTAAGATTCCTTCCGTGGGTCTATCGCAAAATAAACTTTAATCCGCTGAGTGGGATTCGAACCCACGACCTTCTGCACCGGGCGCGCTGAGTCCCTAACCCATAGAGATTCCAAGTAGTTATTATTCTGTAATCATAAGGAAATGAGGGAATATTTTTTCTAAGGTTAGTTTTGCAATTATTGCAGGTTATGATTAATTTATTAAATATTTCTCGTGATAATGCTATGATTACACTTGAGATTTGAGTGTGAATTATACAAAAATATTTTTCTGACTTTAATTGTATATATCTAATTGTATTTATGTTTTTTTATTTATAAATTTATATTAACCCATTTCCTTTACCTGTTGCAGATCCGGAGGGCTGGGGGTGGGGAACAGAGGGTTACCCAGAAGGCCTCCTCAAGATCGCCACTTGCCACCACCAGCCTCGCTGATCGCCACTCGTGCAATACACACCCCCTCCCCTTGTACATACACGCTGTATATACTTCTTCAGTTGTATAGACCCCACCAACCAATCCCTCGACCTGTCTTATCGTCCAATGTGTATATACCTGTCTATATAGTGATTCTACATATGATTAATATATAACATATATTGTATCGTTTTATCTATTATTTTGTTTGTTTTCTGTTACGTTTTTATTACTTGTATTCTGACGTGATCCCGTCCTTATATTTTGTGTGTATATGTTATTTTTGTGGGATGGGTGTCTTTTCGTCAAAAAAAATGTTTAGGGATAATTTTGTTCTGGATTTCTCTCCAAAACTGATTTGCTCTTTTTTGTTTGTATATATTTCTGTGTTATTAATTTTTTTTTGTTCGGATATTTGGAAAGAAATATCTTTATTTTTGTACATAACAATTGAATATTACATTAAATTTAATTTTGTTAAGCATTTAAAAAAAAAAAAAAAAGGTATCGAGTTTGTTCTTATAATTGCAATGGGAGTTTTTGCATGAGTCTACGATTGTGGGGAAAGTGATAGCTCACTTAGCTTATCAAGAAAAATAAACCTTTATTTAACTTTATTTGGATGTCTAGAATATATTAAAGGGTAAGAAAAACGGGTATTTAGTTTGAATTTTTTTTATATTCAAAATTCCGTTTTAGGAATCGTTATGCAATTATACTTTTTGATTTTGATATTTATTAATAAGAACTTACTATTATCACAACATTAACGTAATAATTATTAAATGCTTTCTTAAATAAAAAGAAAAGCCATTTTTTCACTGCATTAAATGCTGTTCTCATTTTTTTTTAAATTAAATTTTTTTTTTTTTTTCATTAAACTTAAATTGTGCTAAAACACCCCTTAGGGGACGTTTTCTGCCACTGTCTTGGTGGAACAAAACGACCGAGGGCATTATATGACGCGGGGTGGGGCGTAGCATATCATCTATGGGCTTTGTCGAGGCAACGTTATTGTTTGCTATGTCCCGCTGTCTAATTATGTTCATATTTGTCAATATAATTGACGGTAAACATCCCTTTATTGGCGAGAAACATTAGCCGTTCTGAAGGATAATTTATATTACATCTATTTGTTAACATTTCGACTTGTGAATTATAAACAGTTCGGTTTCGACAATAATGTTGTTTTCTAATTATGAATTAAGGCGAACAGTTGCTCATCGTGTTTAGATAGAAAATGGTCGTCCTGAAGAGAGTTGGACACTTGGACGAGTTCCATTATCAGTTTTGGGGAGATAATTTGTTTTTAATATTTATCAAGTTATCTATTGTAATGACGAAAACGGCGGCATCCCCGTGCACATGTGATACCCGTAAGAGCAATATCCAAACCTTAAAAAAAAATGTGAATAAAAAAAATGATTATTGTAACAAAATTGCTCAAATTTGGATCACACCCTGCCCAATGTAATCGCAATAAATCTATTTGTACAACGTAGATGATAACCCTTGTTGTAAATTGATGTATATTTGTTTTGACTCATATAATTATTACATTTATTGTTAACGCGATATATGTTAACCGTTATTGTTAAGTCTACCACCGCATTTGTGAATGTCCCTTGTTATTGAGATCCTTAGGTATCAGTTGTTTCTTCTACACTGTTTCATCATCGATTTCTCAGTATTCCTACCATTCTCATTAGCTCTCAGTATACATTTGAGGACACCTTTCTGACATTAACACATTCCTTCTCTTTCAATATTGAGATTTTACTTAAGAAAGCACGTTTTTTTTTTTTTTTTTTTGTTCTTTTTTTTAGAAATCTCTATACTTTTTTGAATGTTTTAGAGTAAATTGACATAAACTTAACAATATTGTAATATTTAAAGTTAATGAGATGTTGTTATACTTGGATCATTTTAGACAGTCAAAGATATAAAAATTTCTTCTCTAATATTTAAGGCAAACTGTGGTGTCACCCTTCTCAAAATAATGTTTTAACAGATCTATTTTAAATGTTGAATAATGTAATGTTTATGAAAGGTTGAAAGAAAAGATGTACAACAAAACTTTCATTATTTATGTATTCTTACTATAATTGTTGTATAATTGTATGTCAATATTATTAAGAACATGGACACTTCAACTGTAACATGTAGAACTTCTATTAAAATTCTTACCAAATTCACTGCTTTAATTTTTTACCTGCCTTTAAAAATCCTTCTCAGTTTCGATTCTCCAACACTACTATATTACATGGATTTGAAACGTATATATTATAAATTATAAAATTTTTTTTTTATAATTTTTTTTTATATATATATATATAATTTTATATAAGTTCTTTATTTATCTGGGACCTTAAGTCCCTTAAGAATAAAAAATAATGTACAATCAAGGGCCTTCAGAGCCTTAAAATAAAATAATATTTACATAACAAAGTAACAGATAATAATAATAATACTAAAAAAAAATAAAAAAAAAAAAGAAAAAAAAAAAAAAAAGAGCAGAAAGAAATATAATAAAAAGTAACAGAAAATTATATTAATTTTTTACGAAAAGAAAAAGATTTTAAATATCTGTTTATAATTATAGTTTATAGTTTTTAGAAAGTGGCTATTGGCAAATACTAAGTGGTATTTGAAAGTAGAAAAGTTAATTGAATGACGAATGTTGATAGGGAAGTGGCTGAGCAATGAGTAGGAGTATGCAAATCTGATTGACGGGATCGGGTTTGGCGGGTAAGAATTGAGGATTTGAGTTGAAGGAGTTCGGAAATGTAAGGTGGATGATGGGATTGAACGGTTTGAAAAAGTAAGGATGCCAGGAAGTACTGGCGACGGTAGGAAGGAATAAGCCACTTTAACTCCGCATAAAACTGCGAAACGTGGGCGCTCCTCGGGATCCCGAAAATAAAGCGGATAAAGCAGTTAAATAGTCTTTTGATTCTGGCCTCGAGATCCCCAGAAACACCCCCATGCACAGCACAGCAGTAGTCAAAGTAGGGGAAGATGAAAGAGGTAACTAGTAATCTACGGGTTTCGAAAGGAAGAAGGTGGCGAACGTAATTGAGACGTTTTAGGATAGGGATGGTGCGGCGGGAAATTTCGGATACGTGATTTTTCCAGGATAGGGTTTCATCAAAAACGACTCCAAGGTTTTTGACCGAGGAGTAGAATTTAATAGGATCACTGTTCAGGAAAAGAGTGGGAATTGAGGATATGGTTTTTAAGAGGTGACTCGATCCTATTACAATCGCTCTGGTCTTTTCAGCATTTAGATTTAGCTTTTCTTCGATGCCCAGTTACAGATTCGATTCAGGTCTTCTTGATCCTTTTAGTGGCTTGTAATAAGTCAGAGTTGGGAAAGGATAAATAGATTTGGAGATCATCGGCGTAGAGATGATACCGGCAATGATGGATGGAAAGCGGAAGGTCATTAATGTAGACAGAAAATAGCGTGGGTGATAGTGAAGATCCTTGAGGAACGCCACAGGATAGGGGTTGGGTCTTGGACGGAGTTTTTTATTTGGAATAACTACATACTGTGATCGATCGGAAAGGAAGGACTTAAACCAGAGTAAGGCAGATGTGGATAAGGAAAGGTTTCGAAGTTTGGATAGGAGGATGTTGTGGTCAACTTTATCGAATGCTTTGGAAAAGTCTAAGAGGATAAGGATAGTTAACTCTTGGCGATCTATTGCGGAAAATAAGTCTTGAGATATTTTCAGAAGGGCAGTTTGGGTAGAGTATCCGGGACGGAAACCGGATTGATAGGGATTAAGGAGTGAGCGTTCTTCGAGGAAAACTGAAAGTTGGGACTGAACAATGCGTTCCAGAGGTTTCGATAGGTTGGAGAGGAGGAAATAGGACGGAAGTCACTTGGGGAGGAAGGATTAGGGATTTTGTTCAAGGGGCGAACCAGCGCTGTTTTCCAAGAAGAAGGAAATGTCGAATTTTGAAGAGAAAAATTGTAAATGTGGTAAAGGAGAGGTATAAGTTTAACTGGGATATTATCGGGTTCATAGTCATTTATTCGGGATTTCATAATGGTCGAAAGTATATCATTGTAGGACACATGGGAAAAGAAAAAGTTGTCAGGATCAAAGCTAGGAGAAGGTAATTCAGTTTCGAGTAAAGGATTCGGAGCTAGGGAGATGAAATGTTGATTAAGTTCATCCGGGGAAACTGGGAAGGAGTTGCAGTTGGGTTCAGAAGAGGTTAGTTTCAAAGGATTTAGTTGGTAGATCGAATGAAATCTGGAATGGAGAGAAAAGGAACTGGATGCTGAGATGAAGAAAATTTTGTCTGGAGAGTCAGTAATATGAAGGTCAAGCGACGTGTGTGATGAGTGGGAAAAAATGGTACTAATTTTGAAGTTGACATTGGAGTAGGTAGAAGTTAAATTAGAGAGGTTTCAAATGCATCGTCAAATGACAATTTTAAAGTTTTTTATATGTATTATAAATGAAGAATAGTACATCATAGTATGATATAGCAATCAGATATATAATGTGGTTATTATAAATGTAAGTATAACGAATTACAAGGTGAAAAAAAAAAATCTAACTTACAAAACTAACAAGAACTTTAAATTATGATTTTCTTTCATTGATTACTCAAAATTTTATTTGTCGCTTAATACGTTTTTCGGCGGAGCCATTCAATTCTCTTGGAGCAAAAGTTCCATAAAGAGTCTTCAATTTTGGAATATTAAAAGCTACTGTAAATTATTCAAATTTAAATTGTTTTTTCAAAATACTTGGCAGTTTCTTACGAAGGTCAACCAAAATGAGATGCATAACAATCCTATCTCTCACAAACTGTAATTAAAAAATCCAAATTTTGGACATTTGTAAATATGGTAACAATCTCACAAGAAAGTATCTACTAAAAGTAAGTATTGAAGGAACCAAAAATGCTTTAAGCATCATTATAATGAATATTTTTCTCTTTTAGCTTATGTTTTTATAAGTAATGTAAATTCTAAATTATTGTTTGCATAATTAATAACTACGCTTCAAAGTAATTTTTTGGTAAAATTATCAAACGTACAAAATGTGTTGAAATAGTAATTGTATTCATAGTATTATAAAGTTTTTCTAAAAAATCCTAAATTATTTTAAGAAATAAAAAATTAGGAAACGGGGTAGAGTTGGGATCTAACTCGAGCTTAGGATACCCTCCTGAGGCAAACAAGGAATGATATTAAAGGTTCTATGTTATGAATAAGTTAAAAAATACTGCAACTAAGAGCACGCTTAGTACTTTAAAGCTGCAATTCAGACAAGACATTCAGACATTACTCAGGGTTCACTGGCTCTCCAACATTACTTACAACTACTAGAATACTTTAAACAGTGGAAAATTAAACTCATTATATCACATTCACTCTAAGAAACATCTACACTCCAATTTATATAAGTAACGAACATGAACAACAAAAAAATACATTTCAGTAACTAGGACTTACTTTTGACAGAAGGATGACCTGATGCCCTCAGGTGAAAATGAAACGCTTTTGCCTTAACAATTCACTAAGATTTCTACACTCTATAGTTCAAAAACAGTCAACTCTTCCATCAGACAACGTTTAAATACTCATAGTTGCTTACTGAAACCTTTAAACGCACCACGAATTTTCGGGTCAGCAAGAAAGATTCACATCCGAAAATTTCATCGAATAAAAGTTTTGAAATACATTCATATCTCATTGTATTGCAACATTTACAATTGGATTCCCAAACTACTTTTTACGGGGTAAAGCATCACTCCAGTAAATGCTAGAGCTCCGCTCTCGACTTGGACTGGTTCTCCACAATAGGAAACAAAACGTATATTAAACTTCATGGATCAATCCAAAACAATGGATAGTTTGAATCTTGCGTTTATCAGGTTATA
Organism: Euschistus heros; assembly: GCA_003667255.2. Lineage (NCBI taxonomy): Eukaryota > Metazoa > Arthropoda > Insecta > Hemiptera > Pentatomidae > Euschistus > Euschistus heros. The sequence continues at coordinate 1,004,804 of RCWM02000087.1, forward strand.
TCTTGTAATCCATTTATTTAAAAAAAATAGTCCCAAACCTTTACAAATTTACTTAACAATTTTTTACCTTGAAAACTGGAATATAATACCATTTAGAGTCCCTGTTTTTATTCGTTAAAAAATCAGACACTCATTGACTGACTGACAGCAAAATTACAATGCATAAGCTGAACAATGATTCATTAATGTTTAATGTTAGTACAACCATTTCTTTCTGAAATCGGAACTTCTACTCCTCTCCATTACACAGTTATTCTTTAAAGTTTTAAACTTAAGGTTTAGCGACATTATGAGAAGGCTAGAATTTGAAACGACCTACTTAATATCATGTCTCAACGCAACACCAAGTAGCGTAAGTTTGATACAACACAGAGGATGACTTAACATAGTTACTAGGTGTCATCGAAATATGTCTCATGAAGCAATGCAAGTCCTAGTGGAAGGGGTATCACTCAATCTATATCTATCACTCAAAGATTCATTTCTTATAATTTTTTTTTATATCGGTATCAGTTCTCCTTATTTTTCTTGTGGACGAATTACTCAGCTGTTTGGCAATAACAGGGTAGCTCGAACTTCTAATGGGTTTTAAAACATTAAAAATAACTTGTTCTTCAAACAAGCATCTCTGGAGATAGAAAGAGATCAGTTATATAACTGTCGTAGCATATAGACTAATCTAACTTTATTGAATTACTAACGTTTAATTCTGCCCTTTTATCCAAAAAATTGAAAAGTGTTTAAAACATAAATCAGCTGTCTGATACTTTTGAACTGAAGACCACAATTACATTACATTTCATATCGGCTAAGCGGATACTCATTAGGGTTGGGCGATACTCGATAGTTACTATCGATATATCGATAGGGCATGCCTATCGATGGTCACTATCGATAGATCTCTTTTACTACTTCAAGTTTTGAAACTCTCGGAATTATGCTGATCTGTCTCAGTCCAGTGTCGAGTTCTTTTGAAATTGAATTTGGAATTCCTAGAGCTCAAGGGCTCACTCAAAGATCAAGCCAAAGGAAAGCAGAAATGCAAGTTTTTCTTTCGGGAAATATGTGGCTCAAGGAGCACACTTGACTCTTGAAATTAAAAATTTCGTTATTTTACTTTTCTAAAGATTTAATTTGTTCATAATTATTGTAACCATGTAAATTGTAAATACTTTTTCAAAATTCAAATAAATTAGTTGTTTTTTTTTTCTCCTCTTTATGATATAATCTTATAATTTATAAGAAATTATAAATTGCAAATTTCTAATAGTAAGTAGATAATTGAATTTAATTAAAATAGTTGAAATTCTTTATTGAATAGCTTTGGAAAAAAAGGAAGCAACTATCGAAAAACCATCGATAGAAATCGATAGTTCTCAAGCGATAGTATCGGCCTATCGATAGTGCTAACTATCGACTATCGCCCAACCCCAATACTCACCCACCGGATTTTCCCTGCCCGCTTTGCCCAAGAACACATTATTTAAGCAATAATAACTTGGCTTCCATTTAAAAAATAGGCCGGTAGTTTAATCAGATTTCAAAGTTAGATAGTAACAAAATTTTATGATATATTTACAGTAAAGATTGCAAGTTTTTGAGTGATAAGGAAACACAATTAGTGTTTTTTTAATTATTTATTTTTTTAATTTACGAATTTACCATTTATTTTAAATATTGTATGTGATTTAGTAGCATTAGTAAAAAAACAAAACATTTCTCACATTTACTAAGAAAAACCATCGAAAGACTAATGACCTTATTATAGTTGTTAAAAAGTAAGACAACCAAGTGGAGTTTATATTCCAATCTTCAATGAATAACTGAGCAGGGTAACACAGAGTAAGGGACAGTGGTCTTCAATATTTATTGTTTGTCCTATCACTAGCGAATAGCCTCTGAGTGACCATCCTAGGACACACTCAGTCTGTGTAAAGTGGATATGTGACCCTTCAGTTGTAGGAGTAGGACGTGAATAAGCTTAGGTGCTAACTGCATCACACCTTAACTTTAGTCAACCGGAAACATTGTTTTTTTAGTCCTCTTATTTACCCAAAACCCGTATCCATGCGTCGTCGCTTAAATTTTTTTTTTTAATCAAAACTTCAAACGCAATGTTTTTTTAAATATGGAAAAAATACATAATGTTTTTTCTGTTTCCAGTAGTTACGATTAGGATTGATGAATTAATTGCCACATCTGTTGGAATTATTTTATTAGAAAACTAGTTTCGAATGCTAAAAATTCATCTTCAGTTCTGAAACATACAAAATTTTCTACACATCAACACTATGTTACATGGATTATGTAAACTAATGTTTTCAAAAATGTTAGACATGGAATCAAATATTGGTACTAACCTGAGGAGATCTAACAGATATCTGAAATATATCCATCGTGGAAGGGGTTAGGTAGATTAAATTTTTGGGGTTTATCTTGGGATATGCCCTATGGCTCATTGGATTTTTCTTTTCCTATTGGAAACAAATTAAAAATGGGGCTATTGGAAATGTTCATCTGGTCATTCAAACAAAAATCTGGATCAGTTTTAATTTTATTATTGCTAATGATGCATAAATATTTAGTTTTAGGCTATTTTATACTTGATGTATTAGTTTCACTCCCGAGTCTTTATTGAATGTATAGTTGTTTTCATTTAGATGGATAGCGAAATTGGTATTTTGGGTCTTACTATTGTATGCTCTCTTACTCTTTGGTTTACCGATCGTCCCGTTTTTTTTTTTACACCGCTTTTTTGGAAAGGGCGATTTTTTTTTTTTTTTAGGTGAAGGGAAATAAGATAACATTGGTTTATCTATTTTAAAGGTAGGATTTAAACCTAATTTATTTTTTAATTCTTTCCCAATTTGGTGGATATTGGGTCGTAATATGGTATCAAAATATATTTCTTCGGAGTAGCTTTATCCTCTGAGGGTGTTATGTATATATTATTCATAGATTTTTAAATATTTTAAAATTGTTTCCAATAGGAACAGAAAAAATCCAATGAGTCATAAAGGAAATCCCAAGGTAAACCCCAAATATTTAACGTACCTGACCCCTTCCCTCTTCGATGAAGTATATATTTCTGTTAGATCTCCTCAGGTGAGTACCAATATTTGATTTCTTGTCTTACATTTTTGAAAACTTTAGTATATATGATCCATGTAACATAGTGCTGATGTCTTTATGTTTTAGAACTAAAGGTGAATGTTTAGCATTCGAAACTATTTTTTCAATAAAATAATTCCGATTGAAGTGGCAATTAATTTATCAATCCTAGTTGTATTGATCCTTCTATGCCATCATGCGTACCTCAAGTAATCCAGTAGTTACGTTTAAAACCGACCAGTCACTGGGAAATCTTAAGGGATTATCTGTTTATCTGATTATTAGGATTACTATTACACCCTCCTTTCTTTCTATTAAGAAATCTGGACTAAACCCCAGAGTTCTTTTTAAGCATTAAGAAGAACTTCCGCTTTGCTTACCAAGGTGAACACCAGCAGGTTTTAATTCTTGATTCGCGTTGTCCTCACCTAAGGAGTCAAAATAGTAAGGCTTCTAGAAGACATCAAGATCTAGAGTAAACTACGTGTACAGAGAAAAAAGGGGAAGATTACGTAGTGAGGTATATGTGAATTAACACATCTGTTAGCATAACACATCGATATGAGAGCAAACAATTATAAAATCCATAGCTATGACTTCCTAAGCTCATAGATGTTTTAAGTTCAGAAAATAAAATTTTACAGTTTTCAAATTTGAAACTTTGAAGCTCCAAAACTGATACTAAAATTTGATTATATTTAAGTGAGCACGAGTTATTCGAACTATCCGACTTTACATTAGGATTTCAAAAAGATTTTGGTGAATATCTAAATATCTGAATGTTCTAATGACGCTTTTAAAATATTTTTGCAAAAATTAGTACTTAACAAATCTGTAAGCTGAGGCATCGATATGTTCGTCCAGTTTTACATTACATTATTTTTTTTTTTTTTTAATGATTTTTGGAAAGGGTCTTTTTTTGTTAATAGGTGAACGGAAATAGGATAAAATGGTTTATTTATTTTAAATGTGGGATTTAAAGGTGTGTACCTTTATGTTTGATTTCTTTTCTTTCATTATTAAAATCAATATATTTATTGATCTGAGTGTAGAATTGATCAATTATTTAATTTTTGTAAATTTTTAGAACTGGTGTTGAATTTATAAAAAAATGTTTATAAAAAAAAAATTCCAATAGAAGAAAAAATATTCTTTGAAATTTATGTATCAAAAGTTTACAGACAATTTGAATTTAAAAAACAATTTTCATTATGAAATTTTGTTACATCATAATTAATGCAACTTTCGCTCAATATATTGATTAATAAATATACCTTAGTTGGAGATAACGACTTATGTATACCAACTTGGATCCGTAACCACGAGTAATTTAATTTCAAGCTGCTCTTTCAGAGAGAATTTCAGTTTGTTTCAGTGAGTTGAGCATGGCTCAGAGGAATTCTCTGCTCTCCATTTTTCAGTCGATCTGCTGGTTTATTACGAGGTGCATATCCTTCCTCTGGTGCAGCGGCTTTGAGAGGCGCCTTTGAAGGAGCACGTTTGGAATTAGTGTCAGAGGCGCGGGATATGACCCCCGAGAACTATGAAATATTCGGTGGATCGTGGGGACAAGAAGACACGGGAGGTGGTAAATAATGGAAAGGCAGGAGGAAGGAAGAAGTATAAAGTGAAAGGGCCATTTGACGAGGGCTGACAGTAAAACCGTTGTAGGATCAACTTTTTAAGCTGGCGGTTACAGTGGCCCCTGCATATTGCATGCGTCTGCCCCTCCCCCGGTCGGTAACTACCGCCCCCACCCCCCACCCTTCAGTCAATCAACTTATATTATCGCGTTCAATAGTCTCACAGGAATAATTAATTAGAGTAATGTCGCTTTTAAAATAAACTCCCCGTCAAAAGTATCGCAACACTTTGAAATATTTGAATTTGTTCATAATAAGAAAGGTTCTGAAGTCTATAATAAACATTCCTAAACTAGACATAAACAATTTTTATTAAAATAAATTACAATATTTCTTCCAATAAACAAAAAAGTTAGAAAACTTACTTTTTGAAATTTTCATCTTTTACAATGTTCAAACTTTTAACTTTTTAATTTATATTTAGTAAGCCACATTGGCTCTAATGACTGCTTCCACTCGTCTTGGCATACTTGTAAATAACGAAACGAATGATAAACTTGGACTGAAAATTGAAAAAAATAATCTAATATTCCATCGTTTGTTATTAACAGGGAAAACGTTGATGTGTCTAATCCTTAATGTCTCATGCTTAATAAATAATATTAACATGAATATAAACCAAGTATGGATTAAGGGAAAAACCAGGAAAATCTCGAGAATTATAGGTGTTGCAATACTTTTGACAGGAAGTTTATACTTCACTTTAAAAAAATATTTAGAATAGAATAGAATAGAATAGAAAAATAATTTTATTCTGGGACCAAGTCCCTTAAGAATAACAAATTGTACAGAAATAAATGATATTAGATACATCTGGTCAGAGACATGATGAATAAATAAGATGATCACTATTTTTAAAAAAAAATTTTCAAAAAAAAAAAAATTAAAAACAATAAAATAAAGAAGAAATATTAATATAACAATGTTTATAATTAATAGGATAATGAATAGTAATGTAATATATGAACAGGAAAATAAGAAAATATTCTACTAATGAAATAATAAATAGGTTATTTTATTTTGGGATACAATGCTACTTATATACAATATAAGAACCCAAATGTTGTATTCGGAATGAGAAAAGATTATTTTAATTGGTAACACTGAGTGTGTTTCAGAAAGACTTACGATATGGTTTAATTGAAAAAATATATTGTTAGTAAGCGTCACCTTGGATTAGGAGGAGGTACTGGAAATAGAGGAATTTAAAGGTTTTTAGAGATTTCGCTTGTCTAATATGGGTAGGAATGGAATTCCATAGGATGGTTGAGCGGAATAGGAAAGAGCGCTGGAATGTAGTAGTTCTATGGGATAGGGTATATAGATCAGAAAGACGGGATCTTGTGTTCAGTGACTTGATTGCAGATCTGAATTGAAGCGTATTGTAAATATAGGAAGGATGAAGGGTGCTGATGATTTGGTAAAGGAATGATCCGTGGAAATATTTTCTACGGAATATAGGATAAAGCCAGTTTAATTCGGTATAGAGGAAGGAAACGTGGGAGCGCCTCGGTTTATCGAAGACAAATCTGGCAAAGCAGTTCATAATTAGTTTCAATCTGTCTTCGAGAACCGTCGATTTATTTGATTTTAGTTTTACAAAACCAGCTTAGAATCATTACATGACGTATTGAATAAGAAAATATTGTTTGTTTGAGAAAATATATAAACAAAAACAAAATAGAATAATAAAGGCTGATAATTTCCTCACGAAAGACTTTTAAAGCGTTTAATATCAAAACTAGCTCGATCCATCTCGATCAGCTTGAAATTAAATAATTATTATTAAATAATTATTATTTCCTCCTTATTTTTAATCAACCCTGATTATTTTAAATTTACTTGTAAACTTAAAGATGAACAATAAATAATCAACATTAATATGATAAATTGATGAATCAATTTACATTTTTTATTTCACAGTCTAATAAAAAATATAAAACAAAGAAAAAGTCATGAATTTAATTGAAATCTGTGTGGAGGGATAAAAAAAATAAATAAATAGGAAATGTTTTTTGTAAAAACTGAATGGGCTGTTCATTGTTTCTGCTGTAAAATTTATAAAACTGGATTTAGCTGGTTTTGCTACTAAATGCCTCATGTATAATAGAATTTGTCCTCAGCGCTAAAACCTGTTAAAACCACGTTAAAATAGTGCCTTATTTATGTACCTCAGAACCAGAACACAAGCAATGTACTTCACAAGCAATTGTCATGTTGTTGTACATTATTAACACATTTACTAGATACATTTTTTTTTTTAATAATATAGTTGTAAATTTTAATAAATAAATAATAGATAAAAAATGAAAACATCTTTGTTATCTGTTGTGAATATGCGGCCTCTCTTCATCGATACGACAATTTTTTGTGAAAATAATGGATCCAAAACGTTTTTCTGGAAATTGGCGCTTACGAGGAATCGCTTCTTAGTCGACGAGATAGTTTATGAGATATCATACAACCTGAATAGCTTTAGTGGTTATGAAAAGAGGATGATGACAGAACTTAAGAGACTTGGGCTCACTGATGGAGACTCCTTGGATAGAGATTGAGGAACCGATTCAAAAGTATCAGGGCTCTTAAGGAAGCAGAACAAGGGATGAGCGTGGGGGATGGACGGAAGGGAGAGGATTGCAGCGGTCAGAGTGAATGGAATATCATTGGAAAAGAAGTAAGAATGAGCGTGTCATAAGAAGATAAAGAATATCTGTTTGATCCTTTGTTTGCCGGTTCAAAAAAATAATAATAATAATAATAATAATAATAAAAATTCGTGGATAGAGATATATACAAAAACAAATCGTACACAATATTTAGGTCCATAAAATTAAATTTATAACAACATAATTAAACATTAAACAAATATTAGTTTGATGAAAAAGAAACCAAAGAAGATATTTAAACAAAATAGGTTGACTGATTACCTATATAAAATTTTTAAAAAATTTTAACCATCTCAAGAATCCGAAGAATCGTAATAATATGAAGCATTTTGAAAACTATATTAATTGGTCTCAAACGACAAAGCATTTTAGATGTGACTCATTTAAGTATATTTAATATAACTATATATCCTGTTACATTTTTTTTTTTTTATTTATTTTAGAAACAATGCTCAAATACTGTCTAAGAGCGAAAGAGAAGTGGAAAAAAGACTAATGACGGACGTAAAGCTATTGGTGTGCTATTTATATAAATGTAAAAATTAATATATAAAGCCCTGGTAGAAAGCGAAATGCTTTATAACATGGCCTCTAGAAAAATCACTAGACAAAAGATTCCTGACCGTGGAAAACAATTATGAAGAAGATCGTCCAGAATCTCAAGGACTCAATGAATCAGAAAGTACTCTTTTAAAGGTAGCATGAAAGTAGGAAATAATATCGTTTAGGAAGTGGAGGGAAAGTGATTGATATGGTTCGGACATGACAAAAGTATGGGTGATAAAAGAATCTCCTAAGTAGTATTAGAATAGCAAGCAGGGAGTAAGGAGAGGTAGGCCCAAGTAAGATGAAGAGATGCTGTGGCTGAAAGTATGGCAGGCCAGGGACTAGTGGAGGAGGAAACGATGGACTGAGGGGAGTCGAAGAACTTACTGAAGGAGGATTTTGGCTGATGGAAACTTCTAATAGCGAAGAAAATCACTCACTACGAAGAAGAAGAAGCAAAGATTTTATTAAATTATATATATTTCGAATATTTAAAAATAAATTGGTTTTTAAATAATTTAATAAATTAATTAATTTTATATTTAAATAAATAAATATATAAAAAGCATATTAATATCTCAAAAATATTATTAATTATAATTACTATTGCTCAATAGCAATTAATAAAAAGAAATTACGAAAAACCTGGAGTGGGACTCTTTCAGTCTTGAGTATGGTGCATGACTCATACATACCCCGGGCCTAGGTTTGAATCCTGGAAACATTATTATTTTTTCATTTATTGAGAAGTATGGTAATTAAATATCCATAAAATTTGGAAGAAATCATAGTGGTTAAAGTGATGAATGCTAAACCATATCACTTCCATATATTTATTTAAAACGTACATTCATTTTTATCAATATGTTCTTTGATCAAGTAATTTTCATTCAGATCTCATTTTGGGTAGTGTAAATAAAAGAATACTGAAATGATTTTTTTAACTTTTTATTTTAGTTGTATAATTATCCACTTACAAGTCTAAAATGAAAAGAAACTGCTCGTAGTTCCAGACTACTTCAACATTTACTAAACAAACGTTAAAAGTTCCCAATTAATTACAAAGGACTCATTTACATGACTGTGATTAGACCTATTTGGACGTACGGAGTTGTACTTTGGGACTCCACTTAACCATCCAATTCATCTCGTATCCAATCCTTACAATCCAAAATCCTTAGAAAAATCCTCAATGCTCCTTACTTTGTGACCAATAAACTTATCCATAATGATCTTAATGTTCCATATGTTGGTAATTTAGCCCAGACCAGATACCTATCCTTCCATAGTAAGCTCCATAACCACTCCAATCCACTAGTCTCCCAACTTGCTTCCCACTCCATTCCCAATAATCCTCCGAGGCGTCTGAAATGAAGATGGCCTAGAGACCTTTTAGTGTAGTTTTCATTAAAGTGCTGCTAGTGAGTAGTTCTTCCCAATTTATTGGCATGCTTTAATTTAAATATCAACACATTTACTTGATGTAATTATCTTGTACAGTTGTAAATATCAATAACCGATAATTATAATTATAAGTTCATATTTATAATTAGCACCAAGAACATTCAGCGTACACTTGTGTGTGAATGAATATATATACACTGTTTAGAAAAATGGATTGCCAAATCCAGATAGTGAAAGTTTAAATGTGTAATATACAACAAGCAATAAGCCCTGAAATTTTGATGAAATTAGCGTTTTTAACTCACCGGTCCATTACCAAATGCAGCTGTAATTCTATTAGTAGCCATTCAGTTAATAACTTCTCTGAAAAACTAGAAGGTTTTCAATGTCACTTTTTTTTTCTCATGTCAATTATTTTTCCATTTTTCGTTAGTGCATTATAGCCTGGATTTAGGTGATGTATACCACGGAGGGGCATTAGCTAATTGCCACGGTTGGCAGCACTGTCAATCATACTTGGAGTCGCTTTGAAAACAAGTTTATTTGATTAAAAACTGAACTGCATGTTGATTGCACTCTTCGTAATTAAAGGATTTTTTATTTTTCACACAATTTTCGGCGATCTTAAGATATTTCAATATAAAAAGAATACACCTTACCAAGCATGGGGATCATTAACGTTCCTTCATATATCATATATATATTTATATCACAGAGCGATTGTTTTTGTGTATAGTTTAAATTTTCTTTGTTCAAATGATACCTAAATAACTAAGCTTCCAATTCCCGTAGCGATTCCGCTCTTCAATGCGACGATTTTTTTTTCTTTTTGTGTTGAAAAACATCGGAAAAATTAACTTTTCAGCAAAATGCTTCAGTAAATCCGCCAATTGGGTCACTTCATCAACAGATTTGTTTATCCGATTCCTTCAGTTAAAACGTTTCTCCCATAAAACATGCTCCCACTTTTTCGATTTCTATATCCGATTTCATAAGACTGCTGCATTTGACGAATCCTTCGTGTACTACATTCTTATAGAATTCTACATCGTTTATAGAATTCTATCTACCCTATTTAGCCTAAGAATTGTATTATATCCGCAAAAATTGAAACTGAGATTTTGTCGACACTTGTTAACTTGTCCCATGTACTATCACTTAAGGTTGTCTCATGCAGGCTAGAAAGACGATTTTTACATGTTTTAGTGTACGAAGAACACGTTCCCAATGAGAAAGAATATAGACTTTGTAATTTACTTTTGCGATTTACACAGAACTAGGGTTACCGGAAATCCCCCTTCATTTAGCCTAAACCTGTAGAGAATACATTAAAAATTATTAGACCCCCTACAGTTTTACTATGAAGAGATAGTACCCAAGTATACTCAAGATCAGAAGCGGTTCAAGGATCTGACCTTGTGCGATTGAGTTCTTTTTTCGTAAGCATTAACAAATAATACAATTAATTCTTTTAAAAAACATATATAAAGTTCAACTCATCAGTACTAAATGACTTCCTAAAAAAATATAATTGAAGACTTTAGAGGAAATCCACCCCGTGCTATAAATCCAAACCGATACAAAATTCAGGAGGCTGGCAAACACATGAGTTTGCTTTTGTGACGAGAGTGTGTTATTTTTCGTTGTAGTTGCAACTGCACTGTTGACTTATGAGCCTGCTGGTAGCACACAAACAGCTGTTACAGCCTGTTTTTGAATAAATTGTAAATATTTGTAAAGCTGTTGGTGAAAATGTGCCAGGTGTTTCATTAACCGGGGCAAAACAAAGTTTAGTTTTCCCATCCCCAACGCGGCGGCTTAGCGTTGTAACAAAATCGCAGCGGTTAAATGCAGTGGTAATTTTAAATTGAAAGCCGAGATAACGAGCTGCAAAAATATTTTCATAATTAACCACTGTGTGTTTTGCAATCGAGAGTACGTATAACATGATATGATGCCAATAGGATATGCTTTGAAAATTAACTCCACAAATCAGATTATTCTTAAATTATCTTTGAAATTGAAATTATGAATGAATGAATGAAAAATAATCTTTATTCTGGGACACCCTGTCCCCTAAGAATAACACAAAAGAACAATAAAATGGTATTATGCTTCCGTTACCGTTCATTGTTTTGTTCCCCTAAATAAATATAATTATAAAGTTTATTTTAAAAATATATATTTTGAAAACTTTTAAATTTTTTTTTCACATTTATATGGATCATTCTATTAAAAAGTGAAATATGCAAAAGTTTCATGAGATTATCGTTTTTTTTGTATCCATATCAACTTTTTAGATTTTAGTGGAACTTTGCTCTAAAATTGCATAATATTATGGGGACGGGGTTGCTTATAAGTAATTTGACTCTTAATTCCAGACCCAGAGTTGAATCCGGGTGAAACAGATAGTTATTTATGTAATATATAACCATCTGCATACCTCAATGGCAATAAATAATATGAATGGTAATAAATCCACTACACAAATAAATAAAAAATTAGCAATACATTATATAAAATAAAATAAATTTAAAAGCAATATAAATTTTAAAATAATATAAATTTTAAAAACATTTATGTAAATTAAAAAACAAAACAAAAAAAAACTGTTACTTTAAAAAGCAATAGAAATATGGAAAACAAATAAAACCAAACAAATATTTAGACTTTTTTTTTGTTAAGACATTTTTAAAAAATAATTTTTGTTTATAACATTAGGTGGGGAAAGAAGGAACAATGGTTGCTGGAAACATAACACGTTGTTTTGAAAAAAAAGGTATGTTATAAAAACTACTGTAATAAAAGTATATCATTCAAAATTTTCAACACGTTCTGTTAAAACTGATTAAAATTATAAAGTATGTTAGTAAACCAAAGTTTTTAAGGGAAGTTTTTAGGGGCTAAATTGAGATATACCACTTTTGTACAATGGCTTGTATACACGACCTTTCTCTCAAAAGGGTTAGATATTATAAGGGTGGTAATGCACTTATGTACACAGTCTTTAAATGTTTTCTTTAAAAACAAATGTATAATAATGTAATATTTTATCTTGGTACCCAAATTTGTATACATACATATTTCGCTTGTAATATGACACTGATGTGCTAAGTTTAGGAAAAGCAAGAACTTTTTCTAAGCCAAATTCCTTTCAAGGCTACGACATTCTTCATCCAGTTGCGGACCAAATCTGCTTTGCATAAATGCAGTTCATGCTCAATCTCCTAGCTGTGGATATCTGCCTGCTCAATAAAACTGTCATCGGAGCGCGAAAAGGCTAATTCACTTAGTTCTCATAAACAGTACTTTTTGGGCATGGATTCATTTCCAGTCATGTTTTCACTGTATATCAACATACAGCAATTATTCAAACAATGACAATCGTTGTTTGAGGAAAAGTGGTGTAAATCTGACGTACACCAATGTTCCTACCACAATCAAGGTCGACCTTTGCCTATCAGACCAATGCTGCTACTGTGCGGCTATTAAGAGCTTACACAATCATTCAACGAAATAGGTTTGGCAACGGAGAATGCAGATATGACCATAAATATATATTTAAAAAAAAAAAACTGGGTTCCACTACTTTTCCTTTCACCGCCTCATACATAGAATAGATATATTATATTATCTTTTAGCGCTTAGTTAAGAAGGGATCATACAAGGTTCAAAAACTCTAACATACAACAATGCTCTTAAATGACATTTTATTTATTTTTTGTTGCATCAATTATTTTTAATATGTTTTCATTACAGTGATTGTCATTATTACATACTGTTTACGAATCTACCTCTGCTTACTTTCTGTTCAGATTCAACCCCAACAAGTACAACCACAGGTGAACTAATCCAACTGTAGAACCACAAATCTGCAGACAAGCTGCCGTTAATGACCCGTAGCTAGCACAAATTCTTAGCAGCGAGATGGGCCCAAGGAGCTAATTCAGTGGCTGCCTTTACTGCCCAGCCGGGGATCAGCCAACCGTTCCCGGCCCACAAGTGCTTTCCGTCTCCTCTCCCAACCTGAGCCAATTCTGTTTTAGGTTTGGATTTATCCCATTATATTTATATTATAAAACCAATAACTAACTAAAGCAGAAAATTATGATCATTTACTATATAGAAAAAGAATTAGAATCCAAATTTTTCTAAAGCCGATACAATACAAGCATGTTTAAAGTCTTCACGTATTATCAACAACATTGAATACATTTAATTACAAAAACAATACGAGAGTTCATCTTGCGGGAAAAGATTCTGAATTTCTAATTCAGTTACTAAAAATTGGAGACTAAACAGAACATATAACTTTAAATGAATAAATAGGTAAGATAGTGAGTATGGTAAGTTTTTTAAGTTAATTCAAATGTTTCAGATTTATTAAATAAACCGTACCATTGATCGTTTGAAAGAAAATGATATACACAAAAAAGTAATACCTCAAATAAAATTATTTATTAAATTATTTAAGTTTTAACTACCTATAACAGCGGGCGAAGCCGCGCCGTGATACATATTCTAGTTTTTCAATATCCATTTACAATTTATTATCTAAGATTCTAAGGTATTGGTATTACGGCACATCCAAACAAATTTTTGATTAGATATGGGAGAGGGTGAGGGGGGTGAAATCAATATGTTCTGCTAATAACATGGAATCCGATCTGCTTAGATTTTATGTTATGTTCTTTTTTTTAATGTAAAATAAATTTGTAAACAATTTGGTTCAATACATCCTTTTGCTCCAACTAATTGTTTTAGAGCTGTGGGGAAGGTTAAAACACGAAATTTTGTCAAGAACTTTAAAGGATAGGTTAGCACTTTGTATAATAAGAAATATTCAGGATAATTAAAACAAAACCTAACAATCTACCAAATAGCATACTTTATTAGTCATATATATGAAATATTTGACCATTTCAAGTGATTATGGGCATTGCACTGCATTAAAAAGAATTCACGTAAAATAACAGTAGCTGTGTAGTCAACGTAAATTAGGAAAAATAGACAAAATTTTTGTTGTAGTTATATACTACTATAGTATACGATAGTTGTGGTAAGTAAGTTTTTTTTTAAAAATGAAGGAAAAGTCAGACATTTACTCTACCTCGCTTAGGTAGTTAATTGTGAAATTTGCAATTCAATAACACCGGAAAAGATATCGTGTTTATAGACTTTATATATATATATCACAAAAAGATCTTATACGTAATTGAAATTAAAAACGTACGTAAATTAAAAAAAAGAACAATTTCCTTTCACTTACTAACATTAAATATTATAATATTACATTGAAATTAAGAATTAATATTTTTTAACTATGACACAAACCCAAAAATGTGATAACATTAAAAAAAGTTATTCAGTATTGTAAAAGTTATGGAATTTATTTTTCCAATAACTTACTTTAAGTTCAATAATTTGTCACAAAAAAAGAGTTCCTATCACTATAATAAATAAAAAACCGTAAAATTGAATCTAAAATAAGAATTATAATCAATTAAGGCCATATTTTCATTTCAATCAACCTATTTTTTAGCGTAGAAATATAGATGAATAAATTCGGCGACTCGTCGGAGCTTTTTGCCGACTGATCACTACAAAAGCAGCCGATTAATCAGTATTACAGACTAAATGACTAATGAATAAATTATATGTATAAATTATATAATATTTATAACACATTTACTTTTTTTTTACTTACTTTTTTCTTATTGTATCTATATTATATCATAATTATCTTTTATTTTATAAGTATTTATTATATTTTTCTTATTGATTCTGGAAGATTATTATTATAAAATTATCTATGTAAAAGTAAAAACATTATTTTCTCATTAGGATGATCTCATATGATTTAGTAATTACACGTTCCTTTTTCGCAAAGCAAAAAGATATGAATCTTAAAAAAATATGAATTTTTTTAATTTAATTTGGATATTGACAAGTAAGTATTTAGGGATTGCTATGTCTCCAAGTTTGACAGTTGCCGTTTAATCAAACGGCTCGCCATGCTTTGCTTGGTCCTAATAGTGTTTGGAATAATTTCTTTCAAATTAAACATATTCCTCTTTCAGCAAAAAATGATATTTTTAAGTCTGTAACTAGATCAATTCTTACACATGGGAGTCAAGTTTGGGGCTATCGATATGCTGATAAAATAGAAAGTGTCCAGAGCACCTTCATTAAGAAAATATTTAAATTGCCAAAAACTACTCCAAATATCATGATTTATTTAGAGGCCAAAATTTCACCTATTCATGTTTTTACCTTTCAATTACAATTTAAATACATATTGAAGACCCTAGATCTAGATGGAGGTCGTTTAACAAAATTGGTTGCAGAAGAAGTGATCAAAAGGAAACTATTATGGTTTAAGGAATGGATAAATTGGTCCGAGAAAGTCAAACTTTAACCAAGTTTTCAATTCTGCTGAACAATTGGGGAAAGATTTAAAAGCATTGAAATCTAGCCTAATTATCTATTATGACACATGTTATAGGGAAAGAGCTTTAAACGGCCAATATCACCAAATCTATAAACAATTATCTTTTGATATTGATTATATTAATTCCAATCTGATATAGGCGTCATAATTTAAATTAGAGGCGAACTTCTCAACTTGAACTACAGACCATTCATCCAGAGACAGAATTACATTTGTTCAATGTCTAATATTGGAGAATATGAAGATGTATTTCATTATTAGGACGTTGTAAAGTCTTGGAGGGAATGAGGAAAAAATATTTTGGAGCAGTTACTATGACTGAAATTGATATGGTCAAATACCTAAATGGTGAAAACTGGGCAGCTCTGGTGAGTTACTTGAAAGAAGCCTATATCTACCGTTCCTCCTTCTCCATTATTAATAACCTAATAAATGTTTGGATATTATAGATTGATAATATATGTTATAAATAGATAAAAATTATATTAATTAGATATTATTAAATAGTATAATAATGGTTGGATATAAGTATATATTATTATTTGAAATACAATTAAGATATTATTATAAGATTTATGGTAATTATGAGATTATTATATAAGACATAATTAATGATTAATAATAGATTATATAATATGTAATTAGATAATATTGTATTGTATTGTTAGCATAGTGTTGTTTGTGAATAAATTAGTTAATAAATTAATAGGTGTTTACATATTTAAAAATAAATAAACAATAATGATTTAAAATCATTTTCAAATTAAAAGCGCTCCTGACAGACAGCCGTAGCAATGTGAGTAATAATACTTTGAACACTTTTGTAAATAACATAAAATTCTGTAAATAATATTAATAAAAGTATTTTCTATCTATCTATTGACGACGATTTTTGTCGTATATTAATTTAATTTTTCCTAAACTTTTTTTAGAAGGAATCAATTATAGCTCTAACTTTTTTGTCTGAGACGTTTAGTTGAACTTTTCCATATTACAGAACTTTAATTTAAAATTTACAAAACTCCTTTTTTCCCGTAAAACATTATTAATGAACTTGTTTACAGTTTAAACTGAATTCTATATTAAATAAAAATTTATATTATATTTTCAACCAACTTTTAGGGAATGTTCTAAATAGTAAAAGTTTCCTTCAACATTCATGAATAAATCAAATTAACCCAAAAAACAAAAATGGAAGACCAATGTTGAATGTATTATTTTTTTGCTATGTCAGTGGAATTGAGGCTTTTCTGTTGACGTATTTATGACCAATTTTGAAATAGGAACTGTAGAAGCTCCTACCAGTTCTCGGGGCAGAGTGGTCGTAAAACAGAACTATTTGCTTCCAATTTAGTATGGCACTGGAGTGGCCAATAAATTTCTCCCTAATATCCTACATCTCTTAAACTCGTTCAATCTTACACCAGTCGCTGAAGTAGTTTAGCTGAAAGTAGTTAAGCGCTTAGAAATGGTAATTTGTTAACATCGGTAAGAGTAGAACGGGGATTAAGATAACTTAGTAAATTTAAATTATTTGGAACGTAAGAAGAAAATTAGGAACCAATAGGTACTAAAATACATAATTAGATGTGTACATCTTGTATAGTGTAACTACAATGGGTTTATTTGAATATGGTTTAAATAGTAAATTATACAAATAAATATTACAACATACAAGGAAATACATTTTGATCAGACGAGAGACATACTGTGTACACAATTAAAATTAATAACACTCAGTGAAATAATTAAAGATTTCCTTATTTGGTATGGAAATAAAATAAAATGGAAACTTTATTCTGGGACAATACCCCCGAGATAAATATATTTTATTTAATATAATATATTGTTGCGTTAATTGAGGACGGAAGAAGTCAGCAATTCGCGGCCTAAACTCTCGGGGTATCGGAAATGAGGGTTCAGCGGGCGATCCAGAGGTACCGGGAGACGAGCAGCTACTCGAGGAGGTTGGAATCAGGTCGGCCGAGAGTAACAAACCAAGCTGATGATTGATTTATTAAAATGGAGACTCTAAGGAACAGCTTCCAGACATTTATAATGACTTGCCACCGGCTTCGTGTTGCTCGAGGTATAGATGTCTCTTTGCATAAAATAAGTAGACACTTGGCTGAAATGAATCTAGACTCTAGTGTTCCTGCTTCCGGCCCTCTCCTCAATGCAGCTCACAGAGCAGCTCGACTTCGATTTGCTCGAGAACGTGTTGCCTGGACTAAATCCGATTGGGCCTCTGTTCTCTTTTCAGATGAGTCTAAAATTGGCCTACATGCTTCAGATGGTCGAGCTAGAGTCTGGAGGACATGAGAAGAACGCTACGCTCTGTTCAATGTTGTAGGTACAGTACAGTTCGAAGGAGTGTCGGTGATGGTATGGGGAGGAATTTGTTTAGAAGGGAACACAGACCTCCATGTGTTCCGCAGGCCGTCCCTCAATGCACAAACTTATATAAGAGACATCCATGAATAGTATGTAGTCCCTTTTGAGTCGTTCATTGGCCTCAATTTTACGTTTATGCATGATAATGCACGGCCACACGTGGCCAATGTTGTTGGGGACTTTCTTGATAAGGTCGGTATCCGAACCTTTGCGTGGCCAGCTCCCAGCCCGGATCTCAATCTTATAGAGCATCTATTGGACCATCTTAAGAAGCCCATCCGAGGCAACATAACCCTCCAGGAGCTGAGAACAATGGGAGCAGATTTCTTAAGATCGAGTGGCCCATCTTATAAGGAGCATGTGTGCAAGGATGCAGGCTATTATTCAAGCAAGTGAAGGAAACAATCGATATTAAAGGCCTTGAATTGTGTTTCAAGCATATTGTAAACATAGTTTAGAGGTTTTATTTTTTAATCATAAAATCTATAAATGTTTACTTTTTTGTTTGATTTTTTTGCTTTAAATTTCATGTTTTATTACTTCTCCTTTTGTGTCATATAAATACAATATATCCACTACATATATAAAAAAAATTGGCAAATTTTATCAAGTTGTAAAAGAGAAAAAACAAACAATATGTGAACATTCAAGGTGCGCCGGTTTTTTTGCACTCGTGTGTAGTTCATATATTATTTTGTTATTTAATAACCGATATTTTCAACCTTGCTAAATAAAAAGTGTTATCGCTTATGTATTTTGAAATTTAGAAAATAAAATACAGTTCTACTATGTTCAGAAGTCTTTGCATATTGTCCTTGCGTTTACTCTTTGAACATTCAAGAAAAATTAAACAACTGTTTTAAAATAAAATAAATTAATGCATTACTAATTTAAACTAACACAAATCCAAAGTAAATACACTCTCAGAAGTTTTAAAAAATTACCATAACCCTCCTAATTTTCAAAAACATTTTCTAGAAGGAACCCACACAATCCCTCTACAGTTTTCCCTTATTGTACATTGTATGCGTTTTGAATATATGTACATTTTGAATTGAAGAGCAAGAAATAATAGGTTAATCCACACCACAGATTAGAATACTTGAAAGTTATGCCGGAATAATTCACTAATTCTATTTCATAGTAAAAGAATCAAAATTTAAAAATAAAAATATAATGAAACGAATGTAATCAACATTAATTTGATCCTTTTAAGTAATCCTAAGTTTTAGCGCTAAAACGAAGATTTTAGGATTATTGACAACATCTAAAGGGATAATCGTCACTAATCACTTTAAGTTTATTTTAAAAACTTTCCTCCTTTTTTTTTTTTTATATTCCTCTAGGCTTTTAACGAAACTGAATGCTTTCAACTGCTCCTCAATGGATTAAGTAGTGGGCCGAGTGTGTGTGTGTGAGCGTGTGAGTGTGTGGGAGGCTGGGATGTGGGTAAAGAGCCCCTGGTAATGGGTTTAATTACGTCAGCCCCCCCACCATCACCCCCCTCCACCATCACCCCTACCACCCACCAAAACGCTCCGACCGTTGGGTTCCATTAAAGCCCATTAGTGAAATTAAGATGATTCCATGAGATATGTGTGTGTGAGGGGGCTCTTTCGATTGTGAGTGTGAGTGTGAGAGTGGTGGGTAAGAGCTATTTAGTTTTAAACAGCTACAGCCTTATTTGGAACTTATCAACTACTTCGTCAAGGAAATATTGAAAAACCACTCCAGGAGTTAGCTTTCGCCTTTAATATTTTATACAATAGTTATTTTAGAGAATAAGACGGTTGAGGTGGACGGTCACTTTAAAAACAATAAAAATACACCAAAATTGTTTCGGTAATTTCATTGTGTTTTTGTAACGACCGTACATCCCTATTGTCTTCTTTTCTGTTTAAATTAGGTTAATCATTTCCTAAACAACCAATATAAACAATTTGGTGATTGTCGTGAAAAATTGGATCGAATTACCTTGAAAATGATTTATCTATTAACCTTCAATTCAGGTTGTTTAATATCTGGGTTTGGAAAAATTGTTAAGTTTGAGCTTCTTATAAGGCCTTAAAGTATCTTCTTTTTTTTAGCGCAAATGGTATTTTTAGAGCAATTACAAGATTTTAGAAAACGATTAAAAATCCCCTGCTGAAAATGGCCCAATTTTGACTTATCGACTTCTTCACGACAGCCAGGGAATTATTTTAATTAGTACTTACATTATTTCTTTTAGATTTTACAACGTTATGATGATGACTAATCAAGTTGCCAAAGTTGGTTTACATTTTCAGTAGAACCTATAGCGCACTGGGACTTATCTGCATCCTCTTTGCGTCAGAGCTGAGTTCTGCCGAGTTCACGCTGTCTGGGCAGAGATGTGTCAATTAGCCTGGTGTTCGGGAGGGGGGGGTTAGTATTTTTAACTCTGCGTCTCGTCAGAAATAGCATTATTCGATTCTTGTTTGACTCATAGTGCGCAACTTGACCTAGTGTGGACGTGAATCTCGACCGAGAAAGAACCCCTTACTCTAGCTTCCGATCACGCGCGCCTATTATTAGATTTTATTGTTGTGTATTTACAATTTTCGTTTTATTTTGCAGTTGAACATGTTAAAATATGATGTGATAGTTGACATAAAGCATTATAGCAATAACTGTACATCAAGCAATAACAAATGAAATTGTAAGGTAATAAGCTTCAGTTCTTAGAACAACCCAGTAAACAAGGATTACATAACGGATTAGAGATGTGTTCCGGGTTTAAAGAATAAAAAAAAAAATTTAAATACACAATAACAATCAAATCTAATATTATCTAATATACAAATCTCTGTTTGTATATTATGTAAATATTATTTTGCAATAAATTTTTTTTCTCCTAATTATTATATTTATGTATTTGTTTTATTGATATCTATATACGTACATACGTAGGTTTCCTAAGTTTATGAGAGTGCTGCAATGGAATTCTAGGGCTAAAAAAATTTTCTATCACTTTTTACGGTGTAAAAGCTAAAAATTTTCAAGTGAAGTACGTTCAATATATTTTTTTTCACAAGAACCGACATCGGATTCGAATTCAGCATTTAAAGAACCCTTAAATACGAAGTTGTATCCAAATATAAAAATAAAAATTCGTAAGCTTTAAAATTTGCCTGACCAAATAATGGTCGACAATTTTTATTTAAATTGGCAAAAACATGAATCATGCTTGGACGGTAAACGTATCAACTTCATTTTTTTACCCTAAATAAAGGGATGTGACACGCTTGAAATGTTAAATGCTTTCAAACTCAAGTTAAAAATCAAAATGTTTTTCGGATTTTCCAATTTTTTTAATAGGTTTTTGTTCATCGAATTTTTCTTTTATATACATCAAAATAAAGCAGAGGCTCTCCCATTTCCAGCGATACCAACCAGTGAATTGCGTGACAAAGTAATGGCGATTTAAAGGAAAGTAACCAATAATCGGTTTCAAAATTTCCTTTTTCCTCGAAGAGGGTGAAAAAAAATGATATTTTTGTTGTTATTGAATAAACGTTTTCAATGTTTTTGAGGGTCTTGAGTTAGAATGCGATGTCAATTTTTGTGTAAAAAAATCTATAGAGATGGTTTGCTTGAAAATCTAATCATTTTTTTAGAATTTAATTAACCTAAACCAAAATGTATGGGGCAGCTGTATTTTTTCTTAAATTCGCAATCAAAACTACAAATCTTAGTGCAAGAAACATGTCGATATCATTTTTTAAACTCGAGATATAAAATAAATTAGTTTAATGCTATTTTATTTTTTTTCTCGGCTTCTAGGGCCCATTGGTCGGAACGGCAAAATATGTGTCAAATATTTTTTGTCCAGGAACATCCAAAAAAATTGTTAACAAAATTGGTGTGAGACTGAGTGTGTCCTCCCCTTGTAAGTTTAAAAAATGGGATATTTATCTATTTAAAATTTTACCTAGGTGTGAGGGTGAAAACTGGCCTCTCCTGAGAAACAGAGAAGATCATCCAATCAAATGTCATTTTTAAGATGACAACGATCTTGAAAAACGAGATTTAAGGGCATTGGATATAACAAAGGGAAAATTAAGAGAATTGACTATCAAAAAATCATTATTAGAAAAAAAAAGAAAGGAAAATAGTGATGTGTCTTTTTCTTGTACGTTTCTTCGTTATATGTGCATACAATAAAATTTATTAAATTAAATTTATTAGCACCTTAGACGTGGTGTTTCTCTTTGACTGCATCCCTGATTATCTTCTTTTCCATTCATCTCAACAGACAACTATACTTTTAACATTAAAAGATTATAATTTTTAACATTCGAAACTAGACTTAGAATAAAAGATACAAATAATTCATGAATATTGATTATACTATTTCAAATTATCCTTCTTGAAACAATGTTTGTTTCAAATGTAAAATACATCTTACGGAACAAAATATAATTAGTGGTCTATTAAAGACACATTTTTAGTCGATGGGCAATAACATTTTACTGCAAAAATAATAAAATAGGATAATGAGACATTGTTAAAAAGATAAAATGTAATCAGAATTGAAGTGATGGTTTAAAATTTACTGGTTGGAGATGGCCTACAAGTGGGCTAGCGTGCTTAGCCACCAGCCACCGGCAGTTCCTTATCAGAGCTAGGAGATAGCAAACGTAATAATTACTATTTACTGCCCCTAGCTCGCTATAAATCAGCCCTCACCCCGCCTTCGTCTAGTAACGAGTCCTAGTCAGCAGTTTTCCGATATCAGTCATATACTATTCACTCTGAATTGCAAATAGGGATAACAACCACTATTATCAATGCACAATAGTAAAATACAAAAAAAGTTTGTATTAACTTGTATTAACTTGTATGTAACTTTAATAAAATCTATTTTATAGATAGTTACGTTACCATGCCCGTACCAGAGGTAGCAACGTTCATGTGGGTTATAATTTAAACAATTATATAAACAAAACTTAATTTTTGCAAGTTATATATCATTATAATTAAAAAATAAAAGTAATAAAATACAATATACTCACTGTATAGCTCTACCGCACGGGCTGTAGATTGACTTTCTAGACAATATTGCAAGAGTCCTCTCTACACGCCGCTATCATTCCCAAATTCTCCTAGGTGCGTAGTCTCCTAGGTCTTCCTTACCAGGCGCCATAAATCACTCTAAGTAGAACTTATTTTAGAGTTCTGCCGTCCTCTATTATTAATACATGGCCCACCATTCTATCATTTTTTCTTTAATAAACTGGATTATATATACATAAATTGGACGATATATAATGAGGATAAATAACTACAGGTTTACAGAACAAAGCTTCTATTATGTTCATACAAGAAAAAATGGTAACCAATGGATAACAGATAACGTAATACAATACAGAACACCTTCCAGAATATACTAAACTATAAAGGTTTCCAGAAGAAGGAAAAGAAAAAAAAAATTAGTATCTGGACAGGAGAGAGAAGGAGACAAAAGAGTGAACGGATGAAGAACTATAGAAAATCAAGGAAAGAAGTACGGATATGATTGGATGTGGTTAATTCATGCAGTTCTAGGTGGCCAAAATCCAGAACAAAAACTGGACTAAATCGCAGCATCTGTATAGCTTATTCAGTACGTACAGTTCGCTATTTATCTAGATTCTCCATTCACCACTACAGACCCATATGTCTTCTTAAAAATTTGTCTTCTATTTAATAAAATGTTATTTATATCTATAGTGGTAATGCAGGACTAATTTAATTAAAATTTACTATTTTCACAAAATTATTACTTTTTTAAAATTTTGAACATTCTTCGTTATTGCCCTTGATGCAAAATATATTAAGCTTTGTTTTTCACATCTTATTTTTATATTTCCTACGTAAGCTTATATAAACACTCAAAAAGTCAGTTAATCTAATTTTATCTTCCTGCAAACAAACTTTTTTTTTTCCGTTTAAGAGCGAAGGCACAACAAGTTTGTGAAGTACTCCACAATTTGCAGTCCTGTTGTTTACTTCGAAACTCGGGAACGTTGTTGATTGTACCGTACTCCCTCCCGTAGAAGATGGCTTTGAAAAATGGTCGAATCGAAAAAAAAATACTGGAAGCTTTAGTGAGGTAGGAAATGTGTGTTTTGTAGGGAAGTGGCGAATCGCCAAACGGGGGGATGAATTGTGCTTGGGGAGACTATCTAGTAATTAGATTTTGTCCACGGGGACACAAATACGCGAAAGGCTTTTTCCAGCCTGTTTCCTGGTCCGGAAAAGAGGGATGCTGGACAAAAACGACGAGGAAATCGACACCGGCGGGTTACACAAATCAAACCCTTCGTCAGCCCAGGAAGCCAGGGCCCCTCACCGTAGTGCCAATATATTTTTTTATGTTGAGCTGCGCGGAGGAACACTGACAGCGAACCGCAAAATATGTTCATCCTGATTTCAAATTGAACACCGGCTTTTATATCCAGTGAAATATTTTTTCCGGAGGGTGTAGGAAAGGAAGGGATTTCGGGGAATGTCACATGGTAATTAAATGATATAGGGTTAGGTTCAATTTATAAAAAAAAAAAAAAAAAAAAAAAAAAAAAAGGTTTTCTCTGAGATGGTTCTCGTAATAAAATAAATAATGCAAGAGGAAATAACACAAATGACAAACTGAAATAAGGAAAATTATTTGTGAAATAAATAAATAAAAATAAGTGGATGAAACAGAATCCTGCACTAACTAACTGATTAATACATTTCTTTTGAATGTTTCAGGATATAATTATCTTGACATTATTAAAAAAAAAAAAATACTATTCCTCTTGACGAGTCACTGTCAGTAACCATCCCTATTAAATACAGTAATTTTAAGGTTTATAATCTATCGTTTACCTGAGGGCTTGTGGAATGTTTCTTCACCGGCAGCCTTGTGGTCTCTAGGAGATCGCTGGAATTTCCTGCAACCCTCATCGACCTTTCATGGCAGGCGAAATAGAGAATTACATCTTTGGTTCTGGAAAATTGCAAATAACTTACATTTCATTGTCTCTCAGATTGACTATCTATTATTTCAATTAAACATACAAGAATATTTGGTCTAAATCACTATTGTCTATTTACATCTCACGATTATATTACTAAATCAAAGTATTCATGTAACAAGTAACTTGAAAAAAAAAATCATCGGTTTTTCTAATAATTAAATCATTACATGCTAAGATAATTTGAATTTCGATGTTAGTAGGATGTCGGGAAAACTGATATTTTCGAATTCTTTGTTAGAAAAGGAGCGAACGTAGTCAGAAAATGTTCTGAAATGACTAATTATCTTTTATAAATAAGCTTTTTTATAAATTGGCAGTTTTATTTGCTAAACAAGATTCTAATTCGTCGTAAACAATTTTATTAACCTAATGATTCGTAAAGACATTATTAACCTAAGCTTCGAAGAAAAATCACCAATTAATCGATTTTAATGCTAAATAAACCATTACTGATTTATTTAGTATTAAAATTGTTTGCTAAGGAAAACTGATATTTCCTTCTTTGTCAATGAAACATCTTCTTTCAAACAGAAAATGTTCTAAAATGACTAATTATTTTAATTGAAATTTTATTGACTTCAGTGAAAAATTATTGATATATTTAAATAACAACAACACGGCAACATTAAATAATTGATACCTATTTATGAAATTTAGATGAGGGAACAGGCATATTAGAAAATCAAGAGAAATTAAACTAAAAAATCTTGATTTTTTTAGGCCTACGTTTTGGCCACAACATTTATAGCTATCACCAGCATAGCAAAAAATATAGCTCATATAAAAATTAGAAAATATAATAAATATAAATAAATAGAGAAATTAACGTACACTGTAAATTCATTTCTCTTTTTATTTATTTAATGTAAATTTTACAGTCATTACATAAAATCATGTAATATCTAACAAATATTTTCGAATTATGATTTTATTATCAGTTTTATTTTTATATGAAATAATAAAACTCTACAGGCAAATTAGGAATGAATAATTGACTAATAACAATTCCGAAATAACGGCAATACATGCCAAGTCAAAATTGGGCACCATTTATCGAAACCTTTTAGGACAAAGTAAAGGGTTCCTCCAAGGGTGCAGTGTTCCTTTCTTGTTCAAGATTTAACTGGAATTATGTTTGAAAGAGGGGAGAAAGAAATGTAAATCCTTGTGAAAACAATTAAATGAGGATGTATATTTGTATATACAAATGTATATTTGGCATCACGGTGTTATATAGAGCTTGAAATTGATAATAAAATTTGCATATTTCCAATTGAAATTTTTATTTAAAAATATAAATAAATATGTGGTGCGACATGAAAGTTTGATATATCGCTAATAATATATTAATTTTTTTCTCACCATTTGGATAACCACCTCATACATTACAGTTAATTAGGATTGATGAATTAATTGCCACTTCTATTGAGATTATTTTATTAGAAAACTAGTTTCCTAAACATTCATCTTCAGTTCTAAAACATACAAAAAAATTTTTTTAACACATCAGTACTATGTTACATAGATTATATATACTAAAGTTTTTAAAAAGGTAACACAAGAAATCAAACATGGGCACTCACCTTGGAGGTAACTAAAACACTGAATTCATGACAAGTAAAAGGGGGAGCAGGTAGGTTAAATTTTTGATTTACAATGTCGTTTCCCTTATGACTCATAAGGATATATTCTCACTGGAACAGCAACTGGGGAAATGGCATTTACTCTTACAATTCCAATAATTCCTTCTAATCAATAATTCCAATTCAAGCGACTGAAATATACAATTAAAATTCTTTTTACTATTATAAATAAGGTTTGACTTACCAAAACGTTGTTGTGGATATTTGGAATGACTGTTTCTCTTAACCATTCTCAGAACTGGAAACCCTAATAATAAAATCATTCTCATAATATCGGAAGGCAAAGCTACAAAAGTACTTTGGTCGGATGTCTTATGAGACACAGCATCCCTTTTTTTTTTTTTTTTTTTTTTTTTTTTTTTTCCTTTTTGTGTGTTTTCTTCAATACAATATTTCTAATGATAGATAAATAAAACTTATGATAAAAAAAATTATTAGTCAAAATTACCAAAGTTCTTTACTTATAAGAGCGGGCGGAGCCACGACGGGGCTTGGAATTTATAAAATAAAATCATGAGTAAAGGTGTTTGTTGGATATTAATGACCGTTTATAATAATTCGTTGAGGATTATGTCGCATAAATGAACATGTAAAAAATAAAATATATTAAAAGGAATTTCGCTAGCGAAGTTTCTTTGATGTTGGGACAGGAGCAGCCCGGCTGTAACCTGACAGGTCCACAAAGGGCCCATTTCGGCCATATCAGGAAAATGTCGGCCAGAAAAAAGGTATTTTACCATAAGATCCAGGGAGCAGTGGCTCATTGATCCAGGCAGTTGACATTCTTTGGTTGACCGCCCCCCTCCACTTGTCCTCTTTAAGGGATTTGCATCCGGCGGGGCTAACGAACCGTTACTC
The DNA here is from genome assembly GCA_003667255.2 of Euschistus heros. Taxonomy (NCBI): domain Eukaryota; kingdom Metazoa; phylum Arthropoda; class Insecta; order Hemiptera; family Pentatomidae; genus Euschistus; species Euschistus heros. The sequence continues at coordinate 1,032,545 of RCWM02000087.1, forward strand.
TCCGCTGAGGCCAGGACGAACAAAAGACTCCAGGTAGAATCGATAGCCTCTATCGATAGCCTTTGTAGGGACCAAAGGGAGCCAGTTAGATATAAAGTATAAGAATCCAATATCCTGATTTCCAATATGTGGAATGACTTATTTCTTACATCACCCCCTCCCCCTTCCCTAAACCTCATTCTCCCAATCAAACCTTCCCCCGGTCACCCCAAAGCATTCTTACCAGAATTATGAGAATTCCAGGCTTAGGGTTAAGTAATCCCTCCATTTTATCAAACGTAGAGGGCAGTAAACCTTATTCTAAGATATTCACAAAGTCCTATCCTTTTTATACTTCGTTTATTATTATTATTATTAAATGCGAAAAAGACCAAACACGATCTACGTTGTTGTGTTGGTAGTAACATAAGTTTTAGTAACATTTATGATTCCAAAATAAATAAATTACTCCTTGGAAAATACTTTTTAAACTGGAGATTGTAAATAATATCTCTTTTTCACCTTGTTATAAATTATGAGTTATTGTACATGTATTTTTCCTTTTCTGATTGCAATTTTTTTAGCATTAAAACCTGGTATCGCTATCCAGAATGGAGATAGGACTTTCTAGTATCGGTATCAAGAATTTTAGTATAATGAGAAAGTTTGGTAGCACATATAGATGATAGAGATTTGATAGGATTGATTTAGGAAGTAACGTATATGAGGTTATTATGTAGTGTTTGGTGACGTAATCTGTAGCATTTACCCTCTCTCTACAAAGTTTGGAAGACTTTGTGATTTCAGGTTTTTTTTTTGTTATAAGAGATGTTTATTATCAATTAAAAGGTGAGATGCTATACTGAATAATCTTCTCAATAAATAAAGTAACATGCTTGAAACTGGACTTAGATTCGTTGACTTTCATCCTTCATATTTTCCAACAAATATCAATCGAACATGGAGTAAGCGTTTCTAGAATGAATAGGTGGACAATTCAGGATCTGAATGTAATGGTAGGATTTTTGTATTATATCCAAATGTCTGGACGGTTTGGCAAAGAATACCTGTGATTCGGGAGCCTCCTGTTTTATTTTATTTTTTTTATTTTTCACATATTACTTTAATAAAATAAATAAATAGATCATCTTATGCATCAGCAATGGGAATTATATGGATTTTTATAATCGGCTCAGGTTTCAAAAATGAGGAACATCCTTATGATTCTTCTTATTTTATTCGTTTATTTTATGGCATACATTCATTGATTTTTAATTGTTATTATTTTTTTTAAACGCATAACTCCTATTTAATCTTTAATTTACCTAGACATGATTCGGGGAACACTGCTGCATTTTCAGAATAACTGTGATTTCTTTCACTTAGTCATTTGTGCATGTCTTTACTGACTCTCTCTATCCAACTATAAAATATTTGATTGATTAATTGCTATTGTTGATACTCGGTATTTATTAGCTCTGATAGGTCCATTATTCAATTGTCTATGATCAATTTGAATACCCTCTTAAAAATGATCCAAGCACCTCGGGATGTTTCTATGGCCGCCATCTTTAGCCAACTTCCCGCCGACCGGGATTGCTAGGCGGGAAAGCGTGCATGATAAAGGCTCATTACAGGGACGAGGGTGAGGGAAAGGCAAGAAGGTAAATTATTTTAATGCCGTTTTGTTTTCTTTCCAGTTCCAATTAGCCCCGGGGAGAGGCAGAGCTTCCGTGACCCCTTAATTGGTTTTCATGTTCTCCCCCCCCCCCCCCCCCTCCTCCCGCCAATTAAAATGAGATATAGATTAGACCGAGCGGAAATTGATTAGACTTAAATTGGAACAGTTTTTGACTTCTAAACTGTTTCAGCTAGGCCACACCTTTCGCTCCTTCAAACTCTTGGGGATTCTTGCTAGGGATATATATCGAGGATCATTTGTGCCATAGCAATCTGCAATTCGATTGTCAAGGTTAAAAAGGATAGAAGCGATGCCTTACTAAAAAAGGGCATTTCATTGAGTGATTTAAATAGAAATACTAAATGAATAATATAAGGCTAACCTCTCTGACAAAATAAGCTACAATCCATTCGCTTTTTTTAACGATCATTTTTAGATTAATTTCGCAAATGACATGCTACGCTAGTTCTTGATGATTCAGTACATTTTATTTTAGTAATATTTAAAATAAACTTAAAAAAAAAATGAATAATTAATTTTGGTAAAATGTGAAAAATAAAACAAAAAATAAATGTTAGAAATTTCGAAGTAAGTTATTTCCACTTATTTCACATAAAGGCCCATTCACACTTTTCACTTTAGATGATCATCTTGAGTACATAAACTGCCTTTCGTCTTCAACTTCTCCAGAGTGATCATTGAAAGTAAACGATGAAAGTAATCAACGCGAAATGGATTTTGGGTGAGTCATTCACTGTTCCCAGATAAATCTATGACTTATCGTTTTTTAACGCAGAATGGGAAATGGGCATCTTTTTTGTTATATTTTTTGTTGTTGCTGTGTCCTTGAAATATTAAATCAATTGAATATAGTAGAAGTAATTTAAGGAAAAATCTGGTGGAAAAGCTGAATTTACTCGAACTATCATTCACGTCGAAAATAATACTGAAACAGTTCGTGCGTGATACATGTATTATACAATGATGCCCTGGTCACAGCACTGGATGAAACTAAGCAGTGAACTAAAAATGGATGAAAATGAACAAGGTGATTGACCTTTCTCAGTACTACAATTGAATCAGGTGAAACAGTGTAAATCAATTTTGAGTTAAAAACATTTTCAAAAAATGAATTCAACATACATACAATCCTCTATTGATGGTACTCCGGCATACGTGGGACCTTTTTTTTTTCACTTGAGGTACGCATGATGGTATAAAAGGATCTGTACATTTAGGATTGAATATCATACGTAGTTTTGTGTATAATTATTCATCTTGAAAGGATCACCCTACTAATTATTCTACTTCAAGCCTGTAAAGGAGCAACACTTAATAAACAACGAGTAAGGAGATTTTTATCATAGAATAAAGCACCAACCTATAATAGATGACCACTATTTTTTACATATACTGGTTGTATATTCCAACAACTTATTAGGCGTATTTATATATGAAAGGAAATTTTTATCAATGATTATCTTCATCAATCACATTCTAATCGATAACCAAGCTGAAGATAATTCAGTATAAATATCGATAATGAATATGCTAAAAGGTGGAAGTGGGATAAACAAACTAAGCAGAGCAGTGAGGGATTGAAGGGACTGGAGGGAGGGAGAGGGTTTTGCCCGAGTTCGCTAATGTGCCTGATGATGTGCCTCAGGGCGATACGAAACTTCAGGTCAGGCTAACCTTTCTCTGCTGCAAACCTGGTTAGCCTGCCCTTCGCCTTTGAACCTTTGGATCAAACCGAATTAACGAACTAAGTCCAATACTTAGACTATACAGCGCTCCTAACTGGACCTGTAGGATCCAAACGTGTAACTTCGTCTACTAGACTAAACCGTCAGTTAAACTTCGAACTTACGTTAGATATTTAAATAATATTAACGTATATTTTGAAGAAAAAAAAGTTCTTTATTTTAAATTAAGTAAATATTTCTTTTTCATTTAACAATATATATATATTTTTTTAATTTCCAGACTTAATATATTAACTGCTTTAAGGAACCTTTACATGTTTCATTATTGAATTAATATTTTGATTAAACAGAAAATTATGTAATCAAGGCTTGAGTTGGCGGTGCGTAACCTTGAAAATGCGTGTAAACGACGTAAAGTACCACAAGTAAATTTACCGCATATGTGTATATAAGATGCATTGATAACCTACACGTTATGTGCTACGTCTACAGCTCTCTGTCGATTCCGGATCAGTATTAATATACAGGAAAGGACTTAATTTCCTGACGAATTATAAATAATTAATTCAATTAATTAATTTTTTTCGAGAAGGTTACATCGGGCCTACAAAACATTATTTCTGTATTATTAACAAAACAAACTTAATCAAAACTTATCTCAATGAGAAGGAGCTATTAGATGGGTGAGGCGACGTCGGTGGAAGTCATCGGTGAGGTGTCATCAGGAGATGACGTAGTCGACTCGGCTACATCGTACATAGAGCGGGAATAGCTTGACAAGCCAACTAGGCCCGCTCAGGACATGCCGGACAAGAAGCAACTAGACAAGACCAGACCCAGAAGAAACAAGACCCAGAATATATTTTTCCGTCTCTTTTTAAAGCATCGTCCCCACCATTAGTCGGACACCGACATGCCTACTAACATCGAGGTCGGAAAGTAACTCAGTGCGGTGAACAGAATTATCAATTTCTTTGGCGCCTAATGTTTCCCTAGAATATTATCAATAAGGAATAGGTACCAAAAAGACTCACCTTGTGTGTACGACCCGACAGTTTACCTGAAAGTGCGTTTTAATGTGTCCACCACAAGTAAATCTAACGCATATATGTATATAATGCATTGATAACCTGTGCAAATGATATGAAAAATATCAAAACAGTAGATTTTGCTTCGACGAATTACGGATACTTGAAGTAACTTGGAAATCTATCTGATAGATTAATCAGTGTGTATAGGAAAATTCGAGCAAATGGACTGTATTGAAAAGTATTAAAACGAGGTTTCGCACCTTTGGGGAGATATTATTGAGAAGGTAACCCAACCAAATAATACATAAAAAACTTCTCACCTTGTTATTGCCGCCGACGATCCTGTCAGAGGCCTCCGAAGTCGCTACGGGCAGGCGAACGCTTCTCGCAGGCTGTAAAATCTGATCGGGATCTCCTCCTCTTATATCACCACTCATTAAGGGTAAAAATAAATCTTCACTAAATGTCATAAGAAACAAAAACACCTTTAAGAAAAGAAAAGGGTCTTGGAAGGCTATCTTGCCATGGTCAAAAAACACTGGAAGACCATGAGGTCTTGAACAAGTTCTATACGTGCGCACTGGAACGCAGATGGCAGAAGAAGAAGGAAAATTCATGTAAGGATTAAGGCAGATAAGGCAGTTACTTAGTAATTTCATAGAGTGCGTGACTATGTACGATATATTATACCTTAAAATAGAATTTATATTATAATCACTTGACCTGAGAGTGGTCCATTGGTCAGAGTCTCGGACTCTGAAACTGAGGATACAGTGAAGTGGAGGTTCGAATCCGCCTTAATGTGAGTTTACGCTTTTCATCGATAGACTTGTTGCAAAGGGTGGCTAGTACACCAAGGATGTTTAGAAAGGGTTCCCAACATGATTCAACATTCCAACATGGTAGGATAGACTAATTTGCTTAGTATATGCCTAATAAGGCATCGGTCCATCAATAAAAGCTTATAATAGTAATAATATTTTTATAACACTCTTATTGTTAAATTAAAAAGAAAAACAGTAGATTAGGATATTACCTTAGAGTACAGCCATATCATAAGGATGCTCTCATGTACAACTCCTCCGAACAATTTGATCCATAGCAATTACTAAGTCAACCGAGATTCCAAAGTATTCATTAAACGTTTACAGTGATGTGTCCATTATTCAAATTCGTAGTTCACTCTAAATCATAAAGCATCCACGTTACATAGAAGAATATTGAGAAAGAAAAAGAAAAAATAATCTTTATTGAGGGGCACCTTGTTCCACTATAATATCATAAAAGTATTATAAAAAGGTATTACTGTCTGGTAGCTTACAAATTTTAGTAGATTATAAGTTACATACTTATAAATATATAAGGTAGAAATTTAAAATTGATAAATAATATTCGACTTTTTAAACAAAACATTCTTATATGTACTAATGTATTATTTCATATATATATATTATTCCATAGAAAATTTTAGGCGCAAAACTTGTATACAAACTGTACCGGTTCAGAAGTAATAAAAAAATCAAACGATACTGTAATATTCACTGTGATATTAGAAAAAACAGACTAAAATTCTCTGGGCACATCAAGAGAATGAACCCAGCAACACTTCCTAGACAAATAGTTGAATTCTACGAACAAAGGAGTAAATCGAAAACAGACCCAATGAAGTGGATTGATGAAATCAAAACTGATCTTAAACTAGCCGGAATAACACCTGAGGATGTAGGAATCAAACCAGGTAGTTTTTAGGTCCAAAATTTACAAGTGGTAAGTTGACCAGGAGGAGAAACCTAAGAAGAAGGCTGGAACAACATGGTCTCGAGAGATAAAAGAACAGCAGAAGAATGAAGGAACTGTGGGTACGATGAAAGGAAAAGCATGCCTTGAGTACTATGCGTAGTTCCAATGGGCCCATTCGCAAATAATAATAATATATATTCCATAATTTTGGAAGATTAATAATTGAGGAGGTCAAATAATTAATGATGTTTAAAGGAAGAGAGAGGAAGTATTGCAAATGGGTAAGGCATTTCAAAATAATGCTGCACGTATAATAATGGATTTTTTAAAGGAGGCAGTTCGATGAGAAGGGATTTACAAATCAATAGCCTGAGATCTCGTATTAAAAATATGAATTGAGTAACAAAGGACAATGATTTCGTCAATATATGAAGGTATTTTGGACTTTAAAGATTGGAAGAGAAAGGTACGTACGGAGTGTCACTAAATTGACAAACAAGAGATAGTAAACAAATAATATTTGCTAGGGTTTGGTTACACAGGTGATAGCTTCCTATTTAACGAGAGTAACTAACAGGTGTACCAACCGTGGCAATGAAGCTGCACATCCTCGTCGTGTCGGTCCTCTTCTGCTGCGGGGCAGCCTCGGCCTTCTCCACCTTCATCAGGGCGGGGACCACCGCGGCCAGGGGGGCCCTCCAGGCGGGCACCTCCATAGCCAACTCCGGCCTCGGTAATACACAGACTATTTCTCAACTTAAAGACTTTTTATTAGATTCAGATAGATAAGTATTGTCAGTCTTAAAATTTTTGATATCGGGCCCTTGAATTTAATCTCTGATTTATTTAATTGTTACAGCTATTCGCTGTCCGGGTGTCATGAATAGGCCTTGTAACAACTTACGAAACGTAGCATATTTAGGATATCATGAATTATTCTTCTATTTAATTCTATCCCAATGCTTTACACAAGTTTTCTAAATAAATATTAGCCAGCTTTTCTAATGCCTAACTTAAAAAATTGAAACGTTATAAAAGGTGAACAAAGTGTCATTTATCCACACCCAAATACACCATCAGTTATTGTAATAGTTTATCTAATCATTACTTACTGCATAGAACGACTATTTTTACCACTATGTTTGAAACTTTTTAAAGAAAAATAATTCTTGAAATGAAAAATTTAAGTTTTTAATATTCGAAACAAAGAAATGTGAATCTCATTTATAAAATGTTAAATGGAATTTCGAAACAATAGTCTTTTAAGTACATATCGCAAATCAAACGACTTTCGCTGGTAGGTATCAATAGAACAACTTATTCAAAACTGATTTACACTTTTTGTGACTGCAAAATTAACTACTAATCCTTTCTTTCAGTTAATAAAGGGCGTACTTAGATTCATTAGCAAAAAAAAGTATTGGATCTCTTGTCCAACTTTTCACCATCAGGTTATATTCCATACTATGCAGACTTAATTTAGGTTCAAACCTATATATTTACTTAAAATAATCTTTAAAAGAATCTCTGTTAAAAATATAGTGTCTGTCACCCTATTGAAGAAGTGGTTAAGTCAAATTTTTACCAAAATGAGTTAAGTGACAAAAAAGGAACATTAAGGTGTTTTCTTCTTTGTGAGTAAGCGTTGAAGTAATATGTTCACTTTAAAACATATTTATTTAAAATCAACATCTTACCTCTTTTTAGTTACTTAATTAAGTCACTTAACTCATTACGGTCAAAATTCGACTTGCCAATTTATTCTTAATTTTTTTTATTTACGATATAATTTCTTGAATAATACTACGTCTTCAATTATTATGTTTTTTTCATTTCTTTCCTTTCTTTCTACTGATTCTACGGTTCTTGGAAGACATTAGCCTTCATCACTTCATTCGAAATGTTCTAAGGGTAAAATAAATATGTTCCATATTTCACCAACAAGCGATCTGAGCCCAGAGTCCATTGTCTTATTCCAGCATATTTTTATTCTACCTCCAATGAAAAATCGTTCATAAAATATCTTATTGCATTCTGATATTATCCATCATGGACTCCACTTTATAATAGGAAATTAGTCAAATCTTTAAAATGTTTTAGTTCTCTCTTGATGTTTTCAATACAAAATTGAAAAAGGTATCAATTATTTTTTCATGTCACTTCCCACTACACTTAAAGAATAAATGGTTTAAATCAGTTTTGATAGGTCCTATATTGTTTCAGGTACTGCTAATTCCTTGGGTTCGACCATTCCTGGAGTGAGTACAGCAGTTGGTATGGCCCGATCAGGTACCAACTTGGCCAGCTCTCTTGGCAACTCCGGTCTGCAGATGGTCGACGGAGCTACTACCATGGCCAACCTCATGCATTCTATGATGACGAATCCGTGGGTCATATGGATCATGGGCGTAAGTTACAGCAATCAAAATATATCTGTTTTAGAAATTCATATTTTTACACCGATGATTTAATACACATTTTAGATTATTATCTGGGTTAAATTTTATTTAGAAAAGAGAAGGTTGTAAATGTATAATAGAAAGCTTCTCGTCACTACACCAATGACGTGCTATGAATATACAAGATTAATCTGTATATATTTATTCCCTAACAAAGCCTCATGGCTAAATGACTTCGGTAGTAATGGCGTAGGTTATCATCAATGAAAGTAAACATAAAATCGTTATCATTAATCCTTTTTAGTCAACTAATAAAAATGATTTTAATGATTATTACATAACGGGCTAACAACTGATACAGTTATTAAAACTGTAGCTATATTTCACATATGTTTTATTTTCCTCAATTAATAAAATGAAAAGCTAAATATACTCATTCATTTCGTATTATTCATTCAACTTTTTCATTTGATTTTTCAAGATCAGATTCGAAACTGAAAAAGCTATAGTAACCACGTCTATATGGCTCCATCACAGTTTTTTTTCCCATTAATTATTATAAAAACTATTTTATTTCCACAGTTTTTATGTTTTAATATTAAAATACGTTTAAAATATTTCAACGTCCTATGACTAAATTTATATCGTAAAATATTTTTTATTAAAATTATAATTACAAAGATAAAAGATTCGATTTTCTTTTCTAATATCGAAAAATGTTTTGTTTGGATTTTTTTTTTATTTATATTTTGTTTATTTAAAAAATACCTTAAGCAAATGTGATTACAACGTTCAATCGGAATACGCGGGGATTCGGACTAGCGGGAGGCGAATTATGATGCAGGATGTAGGATGCAGCTGTTTTAAAGACAGGGGTACTAGCAACGGTTGGGCATGAGAGTATACTAAGAGAAGTAACTTTAGATTTAAACTAAAGAATCTGGGAGAGAGAGAAAGGGTATAGAAAAGGGCAAATAAGATTTAGAAATATAAAGGAAACAAGAATTCTTGTAAAAACGATCTAGGAAAGCCACTTCAAATTGGCGTAGCCTCGAGAAGTATAAGTATCTCTGGGGATCTCGAAAGTAAATTCAGTAGAACCTCGTTAATCCGCCTCCCGTTAGTCCCACTCCCCGGGTAATCCTTCCGTTCCGCGGAGTCCGGTGAAGTAGACAATATTTTTGCGGAATCCCCAAAAATTGTATAATTTGAAGTTCAAAAGTTCGGGTGGTATTAATCAATTTATAAATTGTTAGTATTGTCACTACCTGGCGATGTGCTCAAAAAATCCAAGTTTTTGGCCATTTCTAGCGTCGAGGAGCCTCTTTCTCTTCACTACCTGGTAGCATCAATGCATCAAAACGATTGACTTTTTCACTTCTACGTTTTACCAAAATATCTGCATCACCTAAACGGTTTTATATTCAGAACTAAACTAACCTTAATTTTCTGTAAATTCAGAAGAAAATAAACTCAGGGGCTTAAATGATGACTAAGATACAAGCTTTCAAATTTTAGAATTTGAACTCTCAAAGGTGGCTGCTGTTTTTTTTTAAATTAATTTATTTTTTCTGGTTATGTTGTATACGTCTTTAAAACGACATTTAGAGCATACTTCATTCTTAATGACTTACAGGTGAGTTAGTTTGCTACAAATCTAACAAAATATAGTGTTACCATGGCCAATGTTTCAATATTTAAATAGCTTGATAAAACATATTATTATATTAGTGTATATATCGTACGTTCCTATTTCCTTTATTGTTTTAAAGTGTTAATATATAATTTTTAGGTCAAGATTCATTTCAGTGTTCCGCCACAAAATAAATTTTAACCCGCCCAGGTGGGATTCGAACCCACGACCTTCTGGTTAACAGCGTTCTGAGACCCTCGCCACAACTCACTCGGCCATATAATAACAATATAATTTTAACTATGGATAACATGATTCATTGAAATATCCGTTTAATCCGACCTTTTGGCCGTTCCGCCCTACCCCTTGCTCCCTTTGGGGTCAGATTAATGAGGTTCTACTGCAGTGTAAAACAATTTTTCTTCTTCCGCTAACTCCGTATTACCATATAGCGTGGAGGAAGAGCCTGTACCAGTCTTACCAGTCTTGTCCTCACTCCCTCTCTCTCCTCCACTCAATGTACAGGCGTCTAAGCCTTTCTCCTAGCCTTCTTTCTCTGGTGGCACCTACGATGCACCTATGCCAATCTTTTGTCTTGTTGATACCTAGTTCAGGAGAGGTCCCATTGTAAAACTCGTTCGAAATTGTCGATTACATAACGATCCGGGGCTTATAAGAGGAGGTGACAAAAATAATAGATCTATCTAAATATAGATATTCTTTCTAGGAAGGGGTTTTATCGAACATGACTCCTAGGCTTTTTACTGAGGAACTGAATTGATTGAAGTATAGTTATGTTTAAAAAAGAAAAGGTTGTTAATTATATGTTTTTCAATTTTCAGATTTGTACTAAAATGATGGCCACAATGAGCGCATACACGAGTTGAAGTATAAGAAAAGTTGTCTTCAAACAAGCAAACATTTTCCCTTCATCTACAATATGTTATTTATAACCAGGATTTCTCCATGTTAAACATATCCAAATATTATCATAAATACATTTATTCTGATGATACACTACCACAATAGTGTTTCCTGAACTGCCTATTTTTCTGATCTGGTTTTTTGAAACTCTCATAAAAATTGTGTTTTTAAATATTTTTTTAACTTAATCGTTTTCCTATTTTCTTAAATATTCATAATAAATAATATTATAATGTTTTTTTCGATACATTCTAAACTTATTTTAAAATGGATAAAATTTAATATTTTCATATAAATGATGCAAAATCCTATTTATATTCCTTAATGAACTTTTTAACATTTATTTTTACAATATATTACAAATGGCACAGTTAACCCTCTTCAGGTCAGGCACATTGAATTCACTGCTTTTTTTCTTTTTTTATTGATCTAATATTGAATAAATCTGTAAAAAAAAAATAAAATAAAATAATTTACTTTCATTTATAACAATTGTTTTGGTTTTTAACTTGATTTAATGTTTTTGAACGATGGGGCCCTTCCAAACAATCTATCAAATTATGGTGTACTGTATTACACTGTGCCCCGAAAAGGGTTAAAGGCAATAAGTAATGGCGATATATGTTCACATTGATACCTTAAATTTATATTCCTAAAATATAATACTTCAAAAAAAAAAAATTTTAATATGAAATTAATCTCATAAGTAAGTTTAATAAAACTTTATCAGAGGCTCAACAAGCGGTACTTATGGATACGACAATGATTGTTCAAAAATATTTAAACATAAGAAGAGAGAGAGAGAGAGAGAGAGAGAGAGAGAGAGAGAGAGAGAGAGAGAGAGAGAGAGAGAGAGAGAGAGAGAGAGAGAGAGAGAGAGAGAGAGAGAGAGAGAGAGAGAGAGAGAGAGAGAGAGAGAGAGAGAGAGAGAGAGAGAGAGAGAGAGAGAGAGAGAGAGAGAGAGAGAGAGAAAAGAAGAGAGATCTAGAGAGAGGAAAAAAAAAGTATATCTACCATCTGTAAGCTTTGTTTAGATGTTTGGATGTTTGGACTTGTCCCCCACCTCAGTTCAGAAACCGCAAAAGCGAGATGACAAATAAATACTAATAATAGTGATAACAATACACCCTTGTCTGAAGAAAAACTAATAATGGCAATAAATACTTGGGCCCTGTCTTCGTTAATGTATTTGTTCGGGATCCTTAAATGGTCAGACACTACTCTACAAGAAAGATAGATAGAAATAGTGAGAATAAGGAAGCGACTTCCCAAATCTTCAGTGAGCAGGCTGTACATACTAAGGAAAGAAGGCGGAAGGGGCACAAAAAATAATCATTTTATGTGTAGGCGATTGGAAGCCAACCTGAAGCAATACTTTGGGAATAAACAAAAAGAAAAGCTCCGAATCCTTTGTTCTATGGATAAAAACTTAACTGCTCTAAGCCTTGCAGAAAGGCGAGACAATCTGGAACCATACTACCAACAGTTCGTTGAGGAATGGACGATTTAACCATTCATTAACAAAGGAATCCATTGACTCAGAAATGTCCACAAAATGGCTCAAGGCCATCTTTCATCGGAGACGGAAGGATTCATGATGGCGATGCAGGACCAAACACTACCAACAAACATATTTCGGAGACGAATATAAGGGGAGGATATTTCTGAAAAATGCCGACTGTGTAAGCAAAGTCCTGATACAGAGCAGCATTAGGCTTCTGGATTAGCAAGCTCGGAATACCTGCATCGACATAATCATGTGACAGGAATCATACACTTAGATATTAGAAAAAAAATATGGACTGAATGACACTATGGTGCCATATTGTAAAATATGCCGAAAATGTATTGGTAGCTGGTGGAGGATATAGGAGTACTGGGATCAGCAAATATTAACCGACCATCCAGTCGCTCACAACCAGCCAGATATCTTGTTGCTCGATATAAACAAAACAACCGTATACCTTGCTGATGATAATGTCCAAAAGACAATAATAACAAAGATTTCTAGGTACCAGGATCTGGCAGCGGAGCTGAAGGCTATATACAGGCTGGATAAAGTCAAAATTTTGCCGGTTGTGATATCTTGTAATGGACCGATTCCAGAAGATACAATCAATTCTTTTAATGAAGAAGGAATATCCCAAGGAAAATGAAAAGAAGCACAAAGAGTAATACTTTTGGACACAACGACCATCATAAGGAAAACACTAAACTTATAAGTATTTGGTTGATGAAAGCCACTAGAAAGAAAACAATCACCACTTTATGTGCGAATTAATTCATAATTATTAATAGTAATATCAATTCACATTTGAGACTAGTGTTACCTTGAAGTGAGGATGTAGTATTAGAAATATTACCTAATAGTAATTAATTTTTATTTTTTCCTAATATTTATTTATCTACAAAAGATGGATAAGGAAAATAAGATTTAGCATCTTGGTTTACCTCTCTTGGTATGGGTGGGCCTAACTCTAGATGGAAAATAGTGTTGATCCTTAATAATTATTGAATAGACAAATTTTAAATGAAACAGAATTACTGAATCCAATGTTATTTACAAGTCTGTTATAAACGAATATCCGCTTCTGTTTTAAGTTTTTCGTTTCCTGCCTGTTTTTCATGTGCCCATGTACGAAAGAAATTCTCGGAAAGAGACCCATTATACCCTAAATTCATCCCGTAAAAAACAGAAAGAAAACATTTTAAATATTTTTCATCCATTTTAAATAATTCATGCTCGTCTTTTTGCTTAAAGTGACTTTTTCAATCCCCCCAAGGCTAGTTAAACATTCATTTCCCCTTATGCCTCCATCGGCGTACAATGTTTTCATCCTACCGACAATTTTTGTTTTTTTAATTGACTAGCGGGGGAAACACAAAAGAGGAAAAACAGTGTACAAAGTAAACCAAAGGAAAAAAAAATATTCAATTCAGTAACTAAATCATTTTTCCTCGATAAAAGTTTAGAGTAGCGTTTTTAATTAACATTTTAATAGCAATAAATATCTATTGGCAAATAAATTTAAGATTTTTTATTTATAGGGTTTGATGTATCTGATTGTGAGTTTAAATTGATAAATTGGATATATTCCCATGGAACTAAAATATTATGATTCAATTCTAATGCAAGAGCCAATTCCTTAAACGTATTTGTAATCTTAAGCGCTCTCACTCAACCTCCATTTTCTCATAAAAAAGAGACGTGGTAAAATAGAAGCGCTAGAATCCTTTATTGGAGAAGCCTTACTTAACCCCTCAAATAGTGATGAAGGAAGCTGGGGAGGAGGGGGTGGGGTTCCAGCCTGAGTGTAAGTATAAATGGATTTCTTTTTCTCATTTAAATTTATTTATTTTATAATAATTATTATTTTTTATTGTATTTATTTATTGATATAACATTTTTGTACTATAGTTTTATTCTATTTTAATATCCTGTAAATAAGGCCGTGGATGTGAATATAGCACTATGGAAAATTGTAATATTTATCAAATCAACTGACAATTAGTTCAAAAAATAATAAAATAATTATGCGTAAAGAATGTGTGTAGTTAGTTATCTGAGCCGTTTACTACCAGACTGGGAGTGCGGCAGGGTTACCTGCTTATTACCGCCGCAGAGGCATCCAATGGTGGCTCGCTGGACGCCTGAAAGACATAGATTATGCAGATGACATCTGTCTCATAGCACATAGGTGTACAGATATTTCGGTGAAGTTGACAGATCTGACAATAATTGCGAGGTGAAGGTTAACTCGAAATCCGCTAACCCTATATTATTTGGGAATCGAAACAGTCGAGTCATACCAGTACCTGGGTAGCGTAGTGGTGCCAGATAGGGGCAAAGAACAGGATGTTGCAAGCCGAATCCTTAAAGCCCAACTGAAGAGGATCTGATAAGTGAAATCTGCCTTAGTACAAAAATTCTTAACCCTGGGACCCTGGAAGATTACCAAAACGACAAAGAGGAAGCTAAAAAACATTCTTAACAAGAGTTTAAGGAACATTTTAAGAGTGTGGTGGCCTAGATTGATTAGCAATGAGGAGCTCTGGCGAAGAACAGGGAATGGATGCGATCCAAATTACTTCTTAAATTCCTCAATCATTATGTCACAAATAAGCTTATCCAAAAAGATCTTAATATTCCATGTGTTGCTGATTCATCCTAAACCTATCCTTTCATAGTGAACTCCATGCTTAAAAAATAATTTAGCCGAGAGATCTTATGTAGAACCTTTATTGAAGTCCTATTTATGAGTAGTTCTTAACAATTTATGGTAATCATATTTCACGCATTTACTTGTTATATATATATATATATATATATATATATATATATATATATATATATATATACGTATACAATTATACATTTTTTTTTTTTTTTAAAAAAAAAAAAAAAAAAGAAGAAGAAAAAAGAAGTTAAATGCATTAAATGGATGGATATCTTACATGTTTTCGTTACTTTTTCAAAACCTGATTCTCAATTCCGGTTTATATTATTATATTATTACCCACTAATATTTTTTTTAATGTTACTCCTTGATAAGTGACTAGGCACGTTTAGCTTACTTGTGGTTTTTCTAAGATTCAGTTTTTAATACTAATGTGCTAAGGTGCTGTCGTGATGGCTTGAAAAGAAGAATCCGCATTTTTGTTTCTCCCTTTTTAACTGCCCAAAATATTTTTCACATTTGTTACTCATGACAGTAAAAGCATGATTTTTACATTTATTAAATCGATTCATTCTGTATTCCCGATGATGACGGAAGTTATAAATAAACACTGCGAAACAATCATTTTTATGATCTTCTGAACAAATACGGATCAAGTTAAATTTGTTTTCGGGGAATTTTCATTCCTTTTTTTTACCCTTTTATTTGGTATTTATCTTCTTTATTGTTGTTACAAACTGGGATCAATGGGACCGGTTGATATTGAAATAAAAACAGGGGAGAAGGGAGGGGGGAGAGACTGTTTGCCTCGGTTAAAAATAATATTGGACTATAATTGATGAGATTTGGAGCGGGGAAGGGCAAACACGGTGACAGATCACCAGGGACCCGATGAAAAGTGTATTTGAACATAAAAACTGCCCTTTTTAAGCGGGAACAGCAAACTGGGTGGCGAGTATTTGGTGGCAAAAATTAATTTTTTAATCAGGTCCATCCTGCCGGGGACGTGTTTATTCCGATCAGAGAGGGCCTCTGGGAGTCGGCTCCGCCCCTCGTCGGGTTTTGTAGCTTCTCTTCTACGTCGAATGATAAACAAGGACATTGACTGCCTACGCCTCCCTTCCCCTTCCGTCATATCGTATAACCAACACTCATCATAAAAATTGCAATTAACATCATAAATCCACAAGGATAATTTAAACATTATAGCCAGCAATACTGTAAAATCGCGATTGACAATATTGAAAAAAAACGTAAAAGAGCTATTAAGAAAATCCCTAGAGGACAAACCTACCCCGAAGAAATGAATTTTAATACCATATTACGATTCAAGTCCCACATAACGAATTAGAATAATTAGGTTCAAATCACGCATTTAAAATAGATAAAACATCATTTCCATCACCTAAATATTCCTATCAAAAAAAACGGTGTATACGAACTAAAAATAGTAAATCCTTTCCAAAAAAAAACAAGGTGTATATGAACTAAAAATTGATGACTGTAAAGCTCGTTTCTCAAAAGCCTGAACATATAGGTGACATTAGATTTCCATTCGAACCCATCATATCCTAGCCAGTATCCAACTATAAGATAACCAGGCAAATCCGTACTCTTCGTTCCTATTACATGCCATTCCATATATAATATATTGATTTATATCAAGAAAAATTATATATATATATATATATATAGGATAACAGACCTTATATATTGGTTCGTTTTAGTTTATGAGAGATCAGAAAAAAAATATATAGTTAAATATACCAAAATGATATTAGGAATATAAATAAATAAACTGTAACAATCCCTTCTCCTACCCTGATTATACTTGAAAAACTTAATCATGTTTTATTTTAGAATATTTATTTGGAAACAATAGTAAATTTTAGGAAATGCTGATCTTGTTTTGCCTTTCGGCATTTGAAGATAGCTGTCCTCGGCTGTAGAATTCCTTCTTCCCTATCCATTCAAATAAAAATAACCGTAAATTCAACAAAGACTTGGGAGTAAAACTAATAAATCACGTCGAAAATAGATTATAATTAAATATTTACGAATCATTACAAATAATAAAATTCTTCAAAACCAATCCTGATTTTTCTTTATATTGCCTGATGAATACTTTTAATAGTCCCATTTTTAATCTGTTCCAGCAGAAACATAAAAACTAACCCATCATAGGGAAAACCTAAAGGACTGCCCATTTACCTGAACAATAAAGATAGGGATCGAAATGTTATTACCTAACTGTACAATTATCCCTTTCTTCTGTCCACTCAGGTCATGTTATATTTTAGAAGCCCTTCCAATGGAGCCACTTAGGTTTCAACAGCATGTTTGATTTCTTGTCTTATAATTTTAAGATTTATATATATATAAACTATTTTACAATATTCGGGTTATAGGTCCTTTATATTTAACAATATATTGTTTAAAAAATATATTCTTTTTTACATTTCTAAAAGCTATAAGCTAACGATTAGGATATAGGGCTGCTCTAAAATATTTATGTTGGTCTACAATTATTTAATTGCCAAAATCGTAAACTTATTTAAGTGTCAAAATTCAAAATTTTTATTTGTTTATTTATTGCCAAAATTGTAAAAAAAAAAAAAAATGTATTTCTTATTTGAATTATTAAAATTTTTAGTTGAAAATAATAGTTTAAATTATTATCTTTTATTGTTATAAAAGAGTCAAAATACTGTTGTTGTTTTTAGGTTATTGCACTGGATATTTTATTGTTTGTAAAATAATGGTTATAAAATTGTAAAAATGTTTTTTTAGGCTATATTAAAAGTTGAAAATAGATTGATAAGTTTTAAATTGTTTTAAATATTTGATTTTTTATTGTTTTAGCATAATTGCTTTATTGGTTTATAACGAAGGAAAATAACCTTGTGTGTATTGTCGTGTATGTGTGTGAATGTTTATATATTGTTTTTCTTTAGTTATAGATTTTATATTTTAGTTACAAAAAAGGAAAAATTATGTAATTGGACCTCTTTGGCCGTGTAGTCCGCCGAGCAGCTCAGTACCCTGGTGTCTGAGCTGGCAAGCACTTCCAGGTGGGCTAACTGGCCTGGAGTTTCGGGGTACCAATTTTTAGTATGTATCTGCCAAATTTTATATTATAAATAAAAATGCAAAAAAATAATATATTTTTTAAACAAAATATTGTTAAATATAAAGGATCTATAACCCGAATATTGTAAAATAGTTATTTAAATAATTTATATATTATTTATATAATATATATGTATTATATATATTATATAATAGGTACTGGTATAGGTAATAGGTAATAGGTATTATATATATTATAATTATATATAGGTACTGTATACCAAAGTTCTGATGATTTGAATGTTTTGTATGTTTTTAAAATTGGTCATCGAATACAAAAATTCAATAAGGCTGCCAAATAATTCATCAATCCTAAAATATAATAAATGGTAATATAAAATAAATTATAATAATAATAATAATAATAGATACAAATTAACTAAAATAGAGAAAGAAAGAAAATACAATAGAAATTATATTGAGGAAAAAAATGAAAAAAATAAATAAATACAATCTATACTGTATATACAATATAAAGTTAGTAAAAAAAATGTCTGTGTACGCCCTTTTTTCTGTAAAAAAATTTCTGTACACTATTCATAGACAGAAAATATCCAACCAAAACATGTTAATCTTCTTTAAGATAACTGGCATTATTGTACTGGTCTGAGATATTTTTACTCTTCTAATATCTGCTGCAGTTCAAAGAAGTAAATAAAAATTATATTTGTTCTCATTATGGAGATTTTTGTGAAAATCAGAAAAATAGTCATCATTTTAAAAGAGGAAGACAAATTTTTAGGAGAAATAGGCAAAATAAGTTCTGAAAATAGTAAACAGTAGGAGTTACAGTAAAAGAAGAATAAAAGATTAAATTATTAAATGTAAGAAAACAAGAAAATAAAGGGTATATAAAAAAAAAAATAGGACGTAAGAGACATATATAAATAGGTTTCGATTTGATTTCAGGATATCGTTCCAAAATAAAAATTTGGAGCATACCAAATAAAATAATGACATTTACTGGTAGCTGATATATTTTTATAAGAAATGTGCGCTTTAGATTTTTATAAATTATTTTCTAAATAAACAACGAAACGTGTTATGCTCGTATATGCTTTACTTTTCCAAGTATTCGACTAACAGCTCTCCATTTACTGCAATTAACAATAGTCTGTTCAGAATAATTTAGTACCAGGTAGTTTACAACGAACAGTAATTGAGGTTCTCTTTTCAGCTATACTCTGAACATTATAGGCGTCTTATCTTACATAGAGTGGAGCCTTTTTTAATCTGAAAAAAAAAAAGATTTAGAAAGAAATATATACTGGTCGCTTTAATTCATGAACGATAACAGGAAATACTCAATTCGATTTATTCAAAAATCGTCTTAGAAGCGGAAAGTAAGGCAAAAATCAATAAGTGCCTCCTACCAGTCGAACTGATCGATCAATTGGACCATAAAGCCGCTTCTGATCAATATAGAGGATGTGGTGGCTTAGGCTGGAGTCAGCTGCTGGGGTTGGTGAAGTTGTAGGTTAGTAAACCGAAGAGCTCACTAAGCATGTATTCTTCCTGAACTTGATTATTTGTTGTAAATATTACATTATTGCTTAAATAATGGTTGTATTTGATTAAAGATTTATAATACGAACAGGTGGAATTAAAAAACCGATTTGTTAAAGCTGTGTTTGCAGAGAAGGGGGATGGGGTTCCCAGCGAGTGACATTGCCAGGCCGATAACCACTGATTGTGTTGACAGTCTGGTAATTACAAGAGAGTATGTGCCATCTAGTCTGTAGTATGTGCACGTCGCCGATACATAATGAGCTAAATAAAGTACATATTAGGCTAAAGGCTGGTAGGGTTATCGCTGGAGATGTTTGTTCTCAAATAAGAGTCGGAGTGGAGGCGGCAGAGTTAAGGGTGGAGCAGCAGAGCTCTCTGTTGGATTATTACCGAGTATTCATTAGTGACTGCTAATTACCGGGTAGAGGGCGCTTGCCTTGCTTTAATGAATAAGCTCTAATGAACCACTTTCTGTTAATTAAAGAGAGAGAGAGAGAGAGAGAGAGAGAGAGAGAGAGAGAGTGAGAGAGGGAGAGAGAGAGAGAGAGGGAGGGGGGGAGGGAGGGGAAAGGGGGAGTGAAGGAGTGGGGGATCGGAGCGGGAGTGGGGGAGGCTTAAAGAAGTGAAAGATAAGTGGAAAAAGCGGAGAATAATATAGCTCATTAAGAGAAAACCTTTTCGGCGGGGGGGGGGGGGGGGAGAGCCAATTACTACAAATGTTCAAACAAAATAACCGGTCTCATTTCGCTTAATTAACACCGCCTCCTCCCAATTAGAGCACAAAAGGAGGGGGCACTCGAGGAGGAGAAGAATTACGCTTAAATGGCGGTTACTTCCCATCGCTCTTTAGCTCCCATCTCGGCTGGCTTCTGTCGTCCATCCTTATTGCCTTCTTGTCGTCTTATCGTTCGTCGCCGATATCGTCTTGTCAGGGCTTCCATGAGAACTACTTAACACACTTCCTTTAAGACTGTACTGTAATCTACCAAAAATCACAGAATCAGTCTTAGCAGCGACCTTTTTAATTATTATTAAACAAAACAGACATTTCATGTTTCAAATTTATGTTATAAAAAACGAATTTTTTTCAATTTTAAGAGAAAAGGATTTCATAATTTAAGAAAAGAACTTTACTAACCCATTTATGACCAATTTTTATTTTCCAAATTTTCTGGTAATTTTTTTTTTTTAATATTAATTTATGAGGTTATTTAATGATGCTAACAATGAAATTCGTCACGTAGTATGGATACAGCCCCGCAAATGTATCTTTCACAAGCGGGACAGGAGCCCTAAAGAACCCTGCTACAATTAATAATGAAATAATAAAGAAACAACCGAAGTCACAAAAATTTGAAAATTGGTTGTCGATCAAAAGCAGCTTAGGAAGGGAATATGTGAGTTGAGTGCAGAAACCACGTTAGTAAGATTATTTTATAAGATACGGGATATCTTTTCTGAAAACAAATTTTTCTCTCTCAAAAAAAAAATTTGAAAATCCGGACTTACGTTGTTTTTGCACTAACCGATTCAATTACTAAGTGATGCAAATGTATTGTTCCCATTTGGACTTAGTTTTTGTTAAACAGTATAATATAGAGAATAATACATTTTAAAAAAAATTAAAAATAATAAATTCTAAAACAATTTATTTTGTGTGTAATTCAATAAATAATACGAGTACTTTATATTTATATTATTTATTTGTAAATATAAAAGAACGTCAGCTGATTGATAATTCTAACACAGTTATACCAACGTTACATTACCACGGAGTATAATCAGCTCCATTATTGATATAAATAATATAGATTTTTTAAAATTTGTTCCATAAATGGAAATGTAAGTGTTATAATAAGTGTAAATACATAATTTCCCTTCACCTAAAAACAAAATAGACCCTTTCGAAATAAACTTTGTATTTGAACTAAAATGTAATGACTTTGAAACTAAACACACAGTAAAAACTGAACTATTAGTAAACCAAAGTTCAAAAGAACATAGAAGGGCATACCATAATAAGACCCTGAATTCCAACTTCCCTATCAATTTAAATGAAAATAACCATAAATTCAATAAAGCCACTGGAGTGAAACTAATACATCAAGTAGAAAAGAGCCTAAAATCAAATATTTTTGAATCATTATAAATAATAAAATAATAAACTATGTTCTTAGGTGAGTACCAATATATTTGATATCTGGTCTTATATTTTAAATAACTTTAATGTGTATAATCATGTAATTGTGTAAAATAGTGTATGTTTTAGAACTGATGATGAATGTCTAAATTTCAAAACAAGTTTTCAAATAAAACGATTCTAATAGAAGTAGCAATTAATTCACCAATACTAAAAAAAATGGCTCATCTAGAACTTATTTAAGGGATTACTTTAAATTTAAGCAAGCTTAGCCTTAATGAAATGTAATGATGTATTTTACAGTGATATAATAGATTTTACTCAGTAATTTACGTTTCTTGAGAGTGGGGGAAGGAAACGTAAAAGAAAGGGTTTTGTACCCCCCTCCTTAATCAATTTTGTTTGTCGGCCATGTTTGAGTTAATTAGAAGTCAGTAAGGCAGTGGAGAGGGATCGGCCTAATACTACAGGCCGTGGAATGATTCACCAACCACAAGATGTTGCTGTCTTTTAGTCCGATAATTACCTTACCTCATAGCCCATCAAATTCAATATTGGAATATCAATCATGTTTTGAATTTGAGCTTAATTTCTTAAGGATGTTCTGGGAGGGGAGTCTTTAAATTTTCAATTTTTCAGTTTTTCGCTTATAACTTGAAAACGGTGTTGCATTGAAACAATTTTTATCACAAAATGGAAGCTTATTAAATTTGATACAAGTTTGGTTATTTACATTTTAACAAAAAACTGGACCGTTCTCGTGCAACCGGCTCCAGAAAAGTTGTAATTTAAAAAAAAAAAAAAAAAAAAAAAAAAATTGTATTCATGTTTTTCGTATATTTACTTTTGGATTCTATGAGCAGGTGTCTGTTCACTAAAATAATCATCTAAGTTCATTCATGAAAGACGTGATTCAGAAAAAAAAACTTATAGTTTAAAAAAACTAGAAAAACACGCTTTTATAGCAAACTGAAAAGCTAAGTGTGATGAACAATTTTCAGCTGTCAGACCTTCTAAGTTTTTGAGTTCAAGGTTCGAAGCTAATTTCCCGATGCTATTCGTGATTTGTTTGCATTTTTAACACAGTTTATCCAAAATTAACCAGCAATTTTTTTATTTTTTTTATATACATTTCATAGTAGGAATGGGCAAATTTTTACTTTAAAAGTCCTATCTTGCACAAAATGTAATGATCAACAGCTTTTAGTACATAACATTTTTTTTATTGAATTAGCCATTTCTGCGTTATAGATTCTTAAACATGACCAAAACTAACTTTTTAAAGTTGGCAAAATTTTTCGATGTTGGAAAATCGATTGTGGCTAAACGCCTAAATCAAATTCAGCCAAATTCAGTATAAGGGTTGTATTTAGAGGCAAAATTTAATACACTTTAATTTTGTAAGTAAAACATTTTTCGATTGAAAGCATTTTTCTATATGTTTTTTTTCTAATATCTGAAAAAAGTTCAAAAACTTTGGCAGCTTATAATTATAGCTGGCACCCAATCATATAATTCTAGAAATTAGAATTTTTATTCCTCTGAAAACGTTAAATGTTAAAATATTTTAATTGTCACTCCTGGTACTATAAACTTCTTAGGTCATAACGAATTAATTATTAGAAACTAAATCTTGAGAAAAAAAAAATCAACTACCAACTGATATGGTCTATCTGTTTAAATAGGTCTAACCTAAGAGTTTCTTTCTCTTTTATTTAGAAATCTACACCAGTCACTTATCCCGTGGCATCAAGCAGATGTGATAATGATATGAACGGTAGATAGATCCCTCAACCAACTTCTTTCAATCTTCTTCGGGTATTCTCAGGCATGTATTTCGAGGTCATACATGGTTTGTAATAAATTGTTGATATGTCCGTGAATATTGTCTTGTACCAGGGGTATATGTAGGTCTGTGTGTTATATACAGTTTGCATTCAGACAGTTTAGTTTTTAATTCTATTAAATTACACTTTTTATTTTAATTTATTTTTACATATTGATTTCATTATTTCATTTCTTAAATTTAGAATTTTTAAAAAATAAAAATAATTAAAACCCATAGCTGTGAAAAACCCATATGTTTGTTTTTTTTAAACTCCTGTTTAATTGGACAGTGTGTCCTCTACTTTCCTGGATTTCGTGCTCAATTCATTCTTCAATTAAATTTTTTTGTAAGTGCATGGACGCCGATTAAATTACGCGTAATTAATAAATATTGTGAACTAAATGCGTAGTGGCTAAAAGGGACAGGTAGAGATGGGTGGTTTCGGTTTTGCCTATGACTGGTTGGTTTTTTTCCGTTCCTATTAGAAACGAATTTAAAATGGTAATATTAAAAATATTCTGGAAATTTCCAACAGTCCCATTTAAAATTTATATTATTATCCAATAGGAAAGGAAAAAACCAACCAGTTATTAGGGAAACCAAAAGGACACATCTCTGCCTAACTCTTTTCGTCCACTATAGGCCCTAATATCGTTCAGAAGTCCATTTGCCTCCTTAGACGAGTAGTGGAGAGTAGGCGGAAGTCCCTTATAACGAAAGAAAACAACACTCTAGAAGACGTGGAACAATGGCCATTCTAATATCGTATCATGGTGATCTTGTTTTGCCTTTCGGCATTTGAAGATAGGTGTCCTTTGCTGCTGATGGGTCCTCTACGGAGACGGATGGTCGTATTCTTCTTAATGAGCGAAGAGGAGATACTCTGCTGGTGGTGGTGGTACCAGAGGGCTCAGTCTGTAGGGTCTGATCCCTTCCCTCGGCGAGTCTAAACTTGCCAACTCCCAGGTTTGGGAGGCAAAGCTATGTCCCGGAAGAGAGGGTTGGAGCAATGCTTTTAAACCGAACTATTTTGAATTTATCCAAAGCACTACAATTACGCAAAGGGGAATCATAAATGTTGAAACGTTTTATATTTTTTTAATACAAAATATACAATTTACGTGAAAACATATAAAATGTCCCCAATTTCCCCTAAAACACATATCTGTAAGCCTGTGTGTAATGTTATGTTATTGGCTCACCAGAATGATTGAGATGAGTGTAATGAGTCTTAATGTTTTTAACCGGAAATTCTGTATTTTTAGATGTGGTTTTTTTTAGCTATTCCGAAAATATGTAAGGCGTACGTCTATAGAGTTTAGAATAATTAAGTATAAGTATTTTGCCTTTGCATCATTGTCATTTTTGATCGTTTATGTTGAAAACGTCTCAATCTTTTGCTGAAGCTTATGCGGCTCTTATAATATTTAAAAGTATTCAATTAACCCGGCGTTGGTCGCTAGCCGATCTGGTACACCGTTAGTCGCTTAGTGAGCATTTCCCCACTTTTTTGATTTTCATAAAAAATGCAGTTTTATGTTACTGAATATGTAGTTATAAATGGTAAATAAATGTATCAATAATTGTAGTATGGAGTATAAGGATTAGAAATATATTTTTACAAAGATTTACTGTAAAACAACAAAAAAAATGAGTTTTTCATCAGCTAGATCATTTTCTTCTACTTCTATAAATCATAATAAGTATTTTCAGTATGTTCACAATGAATTGGTACATTGCACTTTTTACAATTTTTCTCGTTTTTCTTTTTTTATTTGTTCGGCACACCTATACCAGGTCAATTTTGTATTGCCTCGAGCAGCCGCGAACTAGAATCTCGAATAGTAAAAATTTCAGATTCCTAGTAAATTATTAAAAAAATAATTTAAATACAATTCACGACGATTTATCAACTAATTACTTACAATTTATCTTCTCAACTGGTTTTTTATCCAACAATTCAAGAATTTTAGATCCACGACTCATTTTGAACCCAAAAAATCACTAATGAATCGAAAGAAATTAGAAAATTCGCTCAATGAAATGTCACGAATAAACTGCACGAGAGATAATCTGATACTAAGGAGTGTGGACATGGCAATTTTCAGTACAAATCTACCAATATCCTGGCCACCTGCATCCGTTTTACTTAGAAACCGAATATTCTTATTCGCAAATGTCCTAAACTCAGCTATACTTAGATTCAGTGATAGAAGTTTAATTCTGACAAACTTATTAAATATTTTTTATAAGGGTGAGGGAATTGCTCACCAAGCGACCAACGCCGGGTTAAGTATAAGGTCGTATAGAGCGGAAATATGAAAAATAAAGGCTCTCCGGAAAAAGCTACTTGCCACTGAAATGGACTAATGACGCCGATCAGCGAGAATCTCAAGAAAGGAAAAATTAGAAGAAAAAAAAAGGGAAGAAAGCTACTAAGTGTGGAAAATAGAAGGAAGACGGAAACGAGACAGGCCAACGAAAACATGGAACAAGAATAAAAGAATATATAATGGTACGTGACCATAGAGAACAATGGGCCTTAGACGGAAAAATATAGAGGAAGGCCATTGAAAACTTGAATTAAGGAAAGCATTGTAGAAAATTCTAATAATAAAACAAGAAATGTATAACGTGTCAAGAACTCAATAAAAACAATTTTAATTTCTATGACACCGGTTTGCTTTTCAAGCTCAAAACCCCTTTACCTCAATCGCTATTCCTAGTCCTTCGATCCTACCTCTCTAACCATTCCTTTCGAGTTCGCTGCGGAATGGAATACTCTAACTGCTCCCCAATAGAGGCAGGTGTTCCACAAGGTAGCGTTCTTGGTCCAGTTCTATATATCCTCTATGCTACGGATATCCCTACTACCACTGTTACTTTCCTAGGAACCTTTGCTGATGACACTGCTATCCTTTCATCGCATCCAGATCTAGCTTCCTGTAATCTCCAAATCCACTTATCCCTGATTGAAGATTGGTGCAACAACTGGAGGAGCATAATTAATGAAACAAAATGTACCCATGTAACTTTTACCCTCCGCCACACATCCTGCCCTCCTGTTTATATCAATAATATTCCGCTACCCATAGCTGACACAGTACGGTATCTTGGCTTTTACCAAGACAAAAGACTTTCTTGGAACCCTCACACTAGACTTAAAAGGCAGGAACTTAACAGACGCTTCAGCCAATTGTATAGACTACTAAATAGGACATCCCAACTCTCCGTAGATAACAAAATGCTCATCTACAAAACCATCATTAAACCTTTTTGGACCTATGGACTTGAACTGTGGGGGACAGCAAAACAATCGAATATCAAACGCATTCAGTCCTTCGTACTATTGTAAATACTCCATATTATGTCTCCAACAAAACCCTACATAACGATCTCAATATACCTCTTGTTCTTGACCTCATAACCCTTAAATTCTCCAAATTCCATCAAAATCTTTCCAACCATCCCAATCCACTTGCTCATTCACTATCCAGTTCCACGCATCCTTATAACCCACCTCGCAGACTAAAACGGCAATGGCCCCGAGATTTATTGCAAACAATTATTATTGGAGTCCTGGCAATGGTCAGTTTCCCTACTCAAGTCCTGTGCGACTGTGCCATAGCGCTCTCTCTCAGCCTCCACTGGATTATATTAGTGATGCAGCTGATAGAACAGCGCAGGGAACTCTCTGAGCCCGGCTTGTCTTTCAAACTGGGGGACAGGCTTGGATCGAAGTGTTCCTCGGAGCGGTTGTGAATATTGTATATAAAGTATGAACTCTTTTTTTTCCTCCTTAATTCTTATTTTATTTATTATTTTCAATTCCTTGTACATTTTATCTCATTGCTTGTATATATTATTTTATTTCTTGTATCTTTAAGTTGTTTATTTTAAATTTTCTTACTTTATTTATTTTACATTATTTTATATCAGTGTTCATATTGAATGAATGAGTCACTGTCATCAATATTACTCATTGCCCTTGAGTGAGGCAGCATGTAATTAATCATGTAAAATGTAAAAAAATTTCTATGACAAATAAAAATCTATGTTTGGGATTATTTGTGATATTGTACAACATTATTTCGGAAGTATTATTAAAGCCTTTTGGTGGGTCGGTATAAGTATCTGTTGACAGAGGGACGGGGCCTAATAGAGAGTACAAGAGGAATAATGAGGGCATTGGGGTTACATAACCGCTCTCCTTCCTAAGTTAGTTAATTAGTTAGTGTAAGGGAAGGCTCTAAGCTAGCGCCTACACTTTTCTCCCTTTAATTAACTACCACCACCAGCAGGCTGCTGCCTCCTTGTATTGTATTGTACCCGCTGTACCAAATCATCCCCCTCTCAGCCCTAAGCCACCCGAAATCGGACAAGTGCTGCTCTTTTTGTATCGGATCCGGTTTACAATCCCCTCATAATTGATCTGTTCCCTTTGTCTTCGGCGGATGGTTGCTTGGTTCTCATTGCGCCATTTTCGAATTACCACATATTTATTTTTAAACAAATTACCAATCATCTTGTTCATTACATCATAACCATGAATCCGATAGAAAATGTTTCAAATTAGTAAAGAAATTTATGAAAGGGAAACTTCCTAATGTTGTAATAACATAAGCTGAAAACTAGTGAATTTTATTTTGTTGAAAATATTACATAATTTTTTTATGCTCTAACACACAGCTTGAGGGTTTCCATACTATTCCCTACTGGTGCAATAGCCCCCATCTATTGATGTCTGTTCTGTCTGATCTTTTGGACTCCATCTGACGTGTAAACCAATACTATTATAAATGGCAATCATGTCAAGATTAATTAATAATGTATGTAAATATATTGTTTTACGCAACCATTTAATAATGAGAACATCATTCAATCAAAATAAGCTGTTCAATGTGTTACTTTATCCACCATTGGCTGAAAAGTTTCCAGCCATGTCACATTATCCACTAGTGACTGAAAAGTTCCCATTTGTGTCACTTTATCCACCATTGGTTGAAACGTTCTCAGTCGTGTCACTTTATCCACTAGTGGCTGAAAAGTTCCCATTTGTGTCACTTAATCCACTAATGGCTGAAAAGTTCCCAGTCGTGTCACATTATCCACTAGTGACTGAAAAGTTCCCATTTGTGTCACTTTATCCACCATTGGTTGAAACGTTCTCAGTCGTGTCACTTTATCCACTAGTGACTGAAAAGTTCCCATTTGTGTCACTTAATCCACTAATGGCTGAAAAGTTCCCAGTCGTATCACTTTATCCACTAGTGGCTGAAAAGTTCCCATTTGTGTCACTTAATCCACTAATGGCTGAAAAGTTTCCAGCCATGTCACATTATCCACTAGTGACTGAAAAGTTCCCATTTGTGTCACTTTATCCACCATTGGTTGAAACGTTCTCAGTCGTGTCACTTTATCCACTAGTGACTGAAAAGTTCCCATTTGTGTCACTTTATCCACAAAATTTAAAAACAGTTAAGTTAATACAAGGTTAATCATGGATTGTAAATTACTCACGCTCACCAATTTGCAGAACTCGCTTCGCTCCGCTGGCTCTTGCGTAAAAACTTGCCTCCAGTGATTAAATTATTTACACACTTATAATTATAAAAATATGAAACTATAGATCTATATTACAACTACCCTCATGGGTCAGGTAGTTCTTATTTTGTATTCGACTATTTCTTGTTTTATCCTTGATGTTGGCAATCAAAGATATGGTCGAAACGTTGGCAAAATAAAGATATAGTTTGTTAATCTCAAGTATTGCCTATTTTTCGACTCATTCCTCCCATCATCCCATTTTATTTAACTAATCCAGTCATTTAAAACATCTATTCTTCTTTTTCTGGTCTTAAATATGGGTATATCCCCTGCATCTAAAATTTTAATTCTTTGACCTAAAACATCTTCGAGGGTGTTCTAGGAGTCTATAAATCTCCAACAATCTTGCCGACAAAGGAAAAGTGAGTCGGAGCTTATAGGTACTTATGCTATACCTATATGATATATGATTGAGTATCGTGCCAAAAGACCTTAACGCTGTTACTACTAAACACACGATCGCGGGTTCGCAGCCCAGCAGATGACCTTAGGATTTTTTAAAGGGAGTAAAAAATCCTTAGCTATGCCGTCCTTCGGAAGAGACGTAAAATGGGGGTCCCGGGCCTGTGCGAAGTCAGGTACTCGTTAAAGATCCCTATCCTAATTATACCTGGATAGGCAAAATTTAGGACTCCCACCTTAGCATCGTCCGATTAGCCATAGCAGCATAAAGTGACGCTAAACGAAATAAACAAGCAAACTTAACGCTGTTACTATATACCTAATAATTATTAATATTGTTTATTAATTTCTCATCAGTTAAATAAATTACATCATACATAATTCATATTCTTTAGATAAAATTTAAACCCTAGATTTCGACTAAAACTTCTATATTCATTAATAATACTAAATTACTCATCGTCGTATACACATTCATTCATTGCGACTTATCATAAATAACGAAAATCAAATCTATGGGCCATCTAAAACAATGCAATATACAGTCATTTAATTAAAATTATTAGGTCCGATAACAATTATTCTTACAAACCTCCTTAATGGCAGAAACGACAATGGTCCTGATACCCTTTATATTATAAAATGTTTGAGTCCTGGTAATGTCCAGCATCTCCTCTCAAGTCACGAGGATCTGCAGCAATAGTGCTCTCACTCTTCCTCCATTGGATGCTTATAGTGATGCAGTTGAGATCAGCTTTACGATGCCCTTTGGAACTGACTTTGTTCAGAGTTCCGCTGGCTGAGAGCCAATAAATATTGTATATAAGTACATATATTATGAATACATATTAATTTTTTTTTAAATATTTGATTTCCTTATTATTATTATTTAATTTTCTTTTCCTTCATTGAGGTGGTGCATTTATTTATTTTCTTTCCTTTTTGTTAATATACTGTATTAATAGATTTATTATTATCTCTATTACCTACTTCCCTTCAGTGAGGCAGATTGTAATTAAAAAATGAAAGGCATAACTAGCTAACCACTCTACGTGTCTAACGATGTCTTACAAAAAACCACACTAATTATAAACAATTTTACGACAAATTAAATTGATATATAAAATAATTTGTAAATAATATGGGGACAATTAAAAAAACATACATATTTTACACACATACATATTACTTGATATTTATATATATATATATATATATATATATATATATATATATATATATATATATATATATATCAAGTAAATGTATTGACAAAGATTACAATAACATATTAAAACTTGAAAAGAACTACTTATCAGTAGCACTTTATTAAAAATTCTACACTAGATGGTCTCTGGGCCATCTTCTTTTCCGACACCTCGGAGGATTATCAGGAAATGTGTGGGAAGCAAGTTGAGAAATTAGGGGATTTGAGTGGTTATAGAGCTTACTATAAAAGGATTGGTATCTGGTTTGGGCTAAATCACCAACATATGGAACATTAAGATCTTTATGGATAAGTTTATTGGTGACAAAGTAAGGAGCATTGAGGATTTTTCGAAGGATTTTAGATTCTAAGGGTTGAATACGAGATGAATTGGATGGTTTAGTGGAGCCCCAAGGCTCAACTCCGTAGGCCATATAGGTCTAATCACAGTCATATAAATGAGTCTTTTGTAATTAATTGGGAGCTTTGAACGTTTGTCTAGTAAATGTTAAAGCAATCTGTAACGAAATGAAGTCTCTTGTCGTTTTTGAAAACTTAATTTTTTTCTTTTTTAAAACTACTTTGAAGAATTTTGAAAAGTTACAGAATAATCGGTATATTCACCGGGTTTTTAAAAAAATCATAAATAAATAAATATATATAATAAATAAATATTTTCAAGTGACAGGAATCCTGGAGTACATTTGCTAAATTATGCCCTTTAATGCTTGTACTACTAGCTGGAAAGCTTTCAAATACACCCTAAATATGAAGAGAATAAATGTATATTAAGTAATTTTTATATATTGTAAAAAAAAATAAAAATAAAAATAAAAAAAACCTCTCCAATAACATAGGAATATTATCAAGTGCAATAAAAAATAGAGATGATTTCAATGAAATAAATATTTAAATTATTAAATACTTATTTAGCCAATTATATACATTAAATTAAATAAATATGATAAAATTATAAATTTCTATTTGTGAATAATATAATTATATATGCCCTTAAATTATATTATAAATATTATTTGGTTTTGTACAATAAAATTTCATATTATCAAATATCATCTAGAAAGGAGGTAGATGTAATAAAAGATTGGTTAGGTAGTTACAATAGGAAGCAAATCAGTCTTATTTCCGATTTGAAAATGTTTATTCGCTTATTCTAATAAAAAAAAAAAAAAATTTCAAAGAACCAACAAACAATAAAACTAATTATAACCTTGAATTACTACCATAATATAAGCTTGTCCTAAGGTAAGATAATGTGGCGCCTTCAATACCGCAAATGCATTTACCGCAAGACGTACAGGTATTGAGAAAATTGAATTAGGCCAGCAAGGCGTTAGTAGTTGCCAGCTACAATTCCAATATGCTTATTAGGATAAAAATATTTTTATTCTAAAAATAAATATATGTTATTTATTTCTCGTTCTGTAACTGCTTCCATATATTGTATTAATAAAAATATGTAGTATGATCACAATAGGGTGAAATCCACTCATTCGAAATTAACACATCAAGTTTTCAGATTTAGAGTTGTTCTTGATTAGAGAAATATTTTTGTTTGTATCAGTGAGCTACGCCTTGCCAATTTTATTTATAAAGAATAGGTTATATACTTAACTATTAATTTATTTTTCTTAATTACTTTTAGCAATTTAGCCTAGTAAGCTAAAAGCCTGATGTGATGAATTTAAGTACCTTCATTTTACTTGTGACTTCACGAAATAAAGTTACCTAGGTTTAAAAATAAATTTTATTCTAAAGCCTGATCTAATAATAAGAGAAAACCAGATGTATTGAAAAAACAATAATTATTCAAGAAATAAATTAGTTAATAACGAATAGCATTTATTGTCTGCAACATGTAACTTTCCTACAGTCCTGACATTGTACAAAAAAAAAATCATTATAAAAAACCTCATTTGGGTTTTAATCATCTATTATAATCTGATGGGGTAAAAAAAAATCCCTTCAGAATAACAAAACATTTCGATGAAAAATTGGCCAAGTATTTAAGATATGAACAATATCCTATGTAACAGTTTCTTTTTTTCTTTGAAGGAGTAGAATCAATGTATAATAATTAATAATTGAGGATATATAGTTTCGATCGGTTCATAGGAACTGACTTTGGAACATCGATACGGTGGAATTGGAAATCGACACATCCCTTGTATCTCTAAAAAAAGTGATTTTTTTCTTTTCTTCTTATTTAATTCTTATTTAATTATTTATTTTATTTTCTTATTATTACATTACATTATATATATATATATATATATATATATATATATATATATATATATATATATATATTTTTTTTTTTTTTTTTTTTTTTTTTTTTTTTTTTATTGTATCCATTTATTTCTTTATGTACCTTTTTGTATCATAATTTTATTATTACTTTAATTGCCTTATAAATAATACATAAATGTGAACTTATAGAACTATAACTTTTTGTTATTGTGTGGCAGATTGTAATAATTTGCAAAATAAAAAATTATTACATGGGGAAAAATAGTTTAATAATAAAATGCTAGTATTAAAGATCTATTTCAAATAGAATTATTTTATTTTCTTGGTGATTAAGAATATCAAATTATGATGTAGTTTGTATCAGCTGACAATTTTATCTGTCTGACGGGAAAAAGCATAAATAATACCAATAAAACTGCTCATAGAGAAAACAAAGCAGATTAAATGGGCATATCACTACTCAAAGGGAGAGAGGGTTAGAGGAAAGAAATAAAAAAAAAAAAAGAGTGAATAAGAAAAAAGTCCATTCATTAAAGAGAACCTTAGCCGCTTTTAATTAATTTCATCAGTTCTATATAATTACTTTATACAGTGGAGGGGGGAAGAGAGGGGGGGGGGGCGTGCGCAAGTGGTCGGGCCCTGCAATAAAAGTTTATTCATTTAATTTTCATCTCGTTTTAAATGGGCCGGTGGTGGGGGAAGGTTTTGATTAAGGAAGCCGTGGAGCTGTAGTAGGTAACAGGTAAAGTTAAAATTACCTACAAGTGCTTCGCCTCACTGCTACATATCACCTAACCTCCTCTAATGAAACCTACCCCACTTTTCCCTTTTACACCCCTCGGATTAACAAAGCCCCCCGGAGCTAATGATTTAATTTCATTAAATTGAAACCCGGGGCCTTGTTCCTTTGCAAGAGCCCGCAATCGTTCTGAAATTTGTTCCAGCGGGGATAAGATACCCGACACGGGATCCTCCTCAATAGAACACGCTCCATTATTAGCCTTCCTAATTATCACCATTGCCTTAATTAGTGCTCCGATGGGGAATTATTAACAGGGAACATTTCCTCACGTTCGGAACCGAATCAAGAAACAGATGGAAATAAAAATATCGACAACGGAGCAACAGCTATAATTGAGTACACAAGGGAAAAATGTAGATCATTATTACAAGAACTTTAATTTTGACCCCTTAAGCTATTTTCACCCTCAAAAATGGAAAATTTTGAAACGCTCTTGTTCTGTTGGTGTTGCTCGAAAGGAAAATTTGCCGACACCATCTCCTTCAGAAATTTAATGGAATATATTTTTGTTATACATTATTTGTCCCAAGGACCTACTGCGATTCATTGAATGAAGTCACATTGTAACTATTTTTTTATCCTCAACAAATATGTAACGTTCTGGCACACTCTAGCTCTGTCGATGTTGCTCGGATCGAAAAAACTACAACTGTACAAAATTTATGCATCAAGTAAATGTGCTGTTAACTGTTACAATAACGTGATAAAAATAGAAAAGAACTACGCATCAATAGCACTTCTACACTAGATGGTCTCTGGACCATCTTCTTTTCCGACACCTCGGAGGATTATCAGGAAATGTGTGGGAAGCAAGTTGAGAAATTAGGGGATTTGAGTGGTTATGGAGCTTACTATAAAAGGATTGGTATCTGGTTTGGGCTAAATCACCAACATATGGAATATTTGGATAAGATTATCGGTGACAAGGTAAGGCGCACTGAGGATTTTTCGAAGGATTTTGGATTGTAACGATTGGATACGAGATGAATTGGATTGTTTAGTGGAGCCCCAAAGCTCAACTCCGTAGATAGGTCATGTATATTAGTTTTTTGTAATTAATTGAGAGCTTTGATCGCTTGTCTAATAAATGTTGAAGTAATCTGTAACGATGGGCAGTTTCTTGTCTTTTTAATCTTGTATGTGGATTCCAAGATGTTTGTCCATGGGGAGTCTAAGGTAGCGGATCTGTTCAACACGGATTAGTGGAATATCATTAAAGGATACTGTAGGACAGGAAGTCGTGGGTTTACGACAAAGGGTAAAGGTTATTTGGTGAGAATTTTTTGGATTTATTTTGATTCTCCATTTTTGACACCATTCTTGAAGGGTTAGGATATGGGATTGAAGTGTTTGGGAGACAATGAAGGGATCATTGTTTACTGATAACACACATGTTGTATCAGCATAAGTGGTGAGGACAGTGGTAGAATGAGTTGGAATGTCAGCTGTATACACCGTGTAGAAGATGGGGCCTAGGATACTAAAAAAATAAATAAATAAATGGAATTTTTTTTTTGTATAACATTTGTCGCTAGGACCAACAATTAAGAAACTATAATAGTTTAACAGCTATAACAGTTTTATCACCGACATTCTATCTGCCGCCGCACGATCTCTGCATTGTCTAAATCCATCGAATTGAACGATGTAGCTTCAGCTCCTCTATATAGATATTTAAGTTTCCTTCTTCAGTTGCTCGTACAAATATTTCCTAATGTTTTTTCGGCAATCGAATGTTTTGTGAAAAAAATATTAAATAATAAAATTATATACATATAAAAGCTCGGTTGATTGAGACTTGGTTAGTCAAGTTTCGAGTATTGGTGTTCTATTGTGAGGAATTTTTATATACCAAACTGCCATTTGGTATATAAAAATATATGAGTCATTCTCTTTTAACATATCTTTAAACCAGCAAGGTTCTTCTTTTGAGCATAACGAATTGAGGTACCCTAAAACTACATTGTTTATTTTGTGTTTTTTACTTCTATTTTTTTTACTTCTTCCTTGGAGGATGACATTGGCTATCAATCTTTCATGCTTTATTTATAAAAATACTTCAATTACTGTTTTATTAAATGTTTAATTCTCACGAACACATTGTACAAGGGTATACTTAAGTTCCTGATCACCCACCTCGTTTTCCATTGTTCCTTTCTTGTTTCCACGGGTCGGTACTGCTTTTTAGCATCTCTAGCTATATACACCGTAAGTAGTACCTACATAAAATCCCTAAATTACTTACAAATTATTACAAGAGTTCGTTGAAGTTCGGAAATATTAAAAACATTAATAAACTTCAATAAATCATTATCATTTATCACTACGCAAAGAATATGGTTTTCAGCTGTAATAACGAAATGACGCAAGATATGGACCAACTCCGAATATAATACCCTCAAAAACTATTTCTAACAGGTCGAGAAACTGACTGAGAGTATTGCCTCTGTGTTTGCATGCTTTCAAGTGCTGTGATAATTTTTCCAGGGATTTAGCTGGATTTTCAGATTTTAGTAGTTGGAAAATCCCCAAGAGTTTTTAAACTTAAGAAAAAGAAAGAGCTCTGTGTTTTTTTGTTTGTTTTTTTTACTTTTGATTTAAGCCAACAGTTATCAATTCTCCTTGTCCAAGAATAATGCTTTTTATGACGCAGTCACAGAAATGCATTTTGCACTCAGGAATTCATATCCATACTTTAGAGTTATAAATGGTTTTCTACAGACTTTTCATAACATTCAACATCCCTCTTTTTGACAACAAGAGAGTACACCTTATAAAATCCATACTATTAAAAGGAGACGATTGGCCGCTTCCAGAGAAGGATATTTTAAAAAAATATCTCAAGGAAATGAAAAAGTTTATCACTGAATGTGATTTAGAACTCCTCAAAGAAATGAAGAAGACGACCAACGACGTGGAGCCGAACTCATTGCTGTTTTTAGTTTTGTTTATATTTGTTTTGTGTTTATTCACTTATGTTTTGTGTTAGTTATGAAATTTTAACCTATTCTTGTTTTGTTTCTTTTTTACATTTTTTTATTGTACCTATTCAAAATTCATCATAAAAACTTAAATGTAAATAATTTCTAAATTCCACATATTTTATAAAATACCAAACATGTTAGATACATGCAATATGCTAATTGCATGGAGCATGTACAGATATGTAAATACAGGGTTACTGTAAGAGGGAAAACAATAAAAAATTGTTTTATATTTAAGCATTGATCCTAGATTTATTTCATTTAAGAGTATCATAAACCTATTTTATATCCAATTCAAAAGTTAATGGATTTTATTATTTATGTAAATTTGGTTGTATTCTAATATTTAACTTGATTTTAGCAGTTTAGGATATTTTCACAACTAATTAACATTACTAATTTAATTTCTTCTGTATATCTTATCTCCCAGTATTTTTTGTTGAAGAAAAAAAAAAAAATTCCGAGGTTCCTGACTCAATCGAAAGCAGCTTCGAAATCTGAGACTCTAGTACAGTTGAGAGACTATCCCTGACTTCCCGATGACAAACTTTCAAAAGGACAATAATGGGTTTTTAGGGAAGAAGAGACCAAATATCTTTTGGTCGTATAAAATTGTTAAATAGAGCTAATTTGGAAAGAGTAACCTATAGTCGATAGAAGAGACTTTGTTGTCGTTTATTTAGGATAGGAATATCCACTACTTTTACCTAAAAAAGGAGTAGGCGATGTAAAGAATATTGAGTATGTTTGTGTTTTTATAATTTTTATTAGAGCATTATTCATTCATGATTAAATTTACATATTATTTAACACCTTTGGTTTTTTTTTTATAATTTAATTTTACCAGAATGATCTAGATTATAACCTGACAATCCTGCTCCATCATTACATTGATGAGGACTAATGAATGCAAGAGTTGTTGCAATTGCCGTGAGGAGGAGCGGCGGTGGGGGGAGGAGAGGAGGGGGGAGGGGAGGAAGGGGATGGGAAGGAGGGGGAAGTATTCCCTTAACGAAGGACAGTGTACCCGCAGATTAGGGGCCTCGCTAATTAGCTCTATTAATTAGGTTGTGACAACACAGCAAGCCGATACTATAGATCAACACCGGTCGCTCTGTCACTTCGTGATTTTTATTTATTCGCCAACAAAACTATAAAATAAATGACTAAACAATCAGTTGTTCCTAATATTATTAATATTAAACAATTAAGTTTCACCTGAAATTCAGAAGAAAGGCTATCTCCAACTTCCCGACTAATGTGTTAGGGACCAAAAGGACGAAAATCCAAAGGATTAAACAAGAAAGTTTCCTATTTAAAAAACGTAATAATTTCCAAAAAGGACAAAAATGGTTGATTTTTAAATATACGACAATCGTGGACTATTGGCGACCGGTTAAAGTACTTAAATCCTGGTAAATCTCAAACTGGTACCCTTAACCCTTTTCTTGGCAAGATAATTTTTTTCAAAGAAAAAAAAGAAGAAAATTCCCAGTAAAATCCCTTTAAATGAGATCAAATAAAACAGTTATAAAAACTTCTGACTAAATTTTTTTTTTTTAATTATAAATGATATCTCCTGAGATACTAAACCAAGATTGAGGTTCCCAATCACTCAAGAGTAATTCAGTGGTAGTGAAATATTGGTAGGGAACCTACAAATACGTCAGAATATGCCTGAAATTTGTGAAACACATTCACAAAGGAATGGTATCTCAAGGGATACCATGCCAAGAAAAGGGTTATGTGTCCAGTGAAAAGGATTAAACGGGAAGAGAGAGTATCCTTTGTAAAAAGTTAAAACAATTTAATCAATTTTCAAAAGGACGAAAGGTAAAGGTGTCTTTCTAAAATCATCAAATCCTGGCAGATCTGAAACCAATAACCTTTGGGACCCTTTGCCGAAAAAAATAGTTATCGTCCTTTGGAAAATGGATATAATTGTTTTAATTTTGAAAAAAGGATACTCTCTCTTTTCGTTTAATTCTTTCGGCAGGACTCTTAAGTATACTATTTTGAGATCTTGCAGGATCTAAATATTTCTAAGATGGCCGAAAAATATAAGTCAGTAGCGATTCATAGTCCGTTGATGGATTTTTATCAATAATCAAGGTAAGTAATTTCTCATGATGGTTCCTAATCTGAATTTATCTCCAAATTGAATAGAAAATAATAAACTCTATATGGCACTTGGATTCTTTTAAATTTTCATGGGTTAATTTTAATCCAATTTTCTAATCTAAAACCCTAAGAACCAAGGTTGCCCCATCATAATATATACTCATACTTCATATTTTCAACAATAATCATGTTAATATTCTTTATGTTCTAGACTTTATAATTGCAATATTTTCTCATTGTCATCAGAACCTATCAAATCATCAAAATCCAAATGTATACAGCATATCATACTTACCAACTTCAATGTGATAAATTTTTATTTTTGTCGATAAAAGTTTTAAATCAATTCACTCATGAAAAATATTTCATAAGGATATAATTCTTAATATAAAGACGTAGATTATTGGGGTGTGGAGTCATAAATACACAGCAGTTAAAAATGAATTTTTATTTTTATTGCTGTGTATCTATGACTGTATACCCCAACAAACTTCATATTTAAATACTTCTCAGTCAACAAATACCCCATCAATAATTCTTAATATGATTAATGATTCACAAATGTCTTCTCCTATGGTTATATAAGACCAGAATAATTCTTATCCCACTTAATATGATTTCAATAAAAAAAAAAAAAATTTAGTTCATGATTTAATTTAAAAATACGAAAGCATTTATGCATTATAAAACTTCCTATAATTCTATAATCATGTTTTCAGCAATATTTTACACAACTCTTAAACTAATATTAAAAAAAAAAATATCATGAAGTATTATTTATTTAGATTTAAGATTTGACAAGAGTAAGGAAGAAATTTATTTACTTTTTATTCATTTATTCGCCTCATTATGTGGTGGTTCGTCTGCCTTAATCAAGGTGTAGCAATCTGGTAAAATTGTTCTTTTATCGATTAGTAAAACCAGAATTTATGAATGATTCGACTAGTAATTTAAATCAGTTGATTTTCCAGTAAGTGACATGTGATTCAATGAGTACTTGATAAGCTGCAGTAAGACTTAAATTACTAATAGCTTTGTTCTTGGAACAGATATGGATTCAATTATTTTTGGGCTCCCTATTCCCGCTTTACGGTTTATTACGATATTTAGGTAAGTTTCTAAATATTATTATTATTAATATTATTCTATGTTGCTTTTTATTTATAAACACAGCTTTAAAAGCAAACAACTATTAAAGAGCCAAATGTTTTTTGATATATTTTTCATTTGTTAATATATATTGGTAGTAAATCGCAAGTAATTATATAATTAAACCCTAGCATTTTTATGAATTTTCAAAATCATATTTTTAGATAAATCCTCAATTTTGTCTTCAAATCATGAACAGAAATTGAAGGAAATCATAAAAATTTCAAAATCATAAATATGATGGTTTTTTAAGGTACGCATGATGATATAGAAGGATCAATACAATTAGGATTGATGAATTAAATGCCACTTCTATTGAGATTATTTTATTTGAAAACTAGTTTCGAATGCTAAACATTCATCTTCAGTTCTTCGAGGTAACTGAAACACCTTTTAGTTTTCAAATAAAATAATCTCAATAGAAGTGGCATTTAATTCATCAATCCTAATTGTATTGATCCTTCTATATCATCATGCGTACCTCAAGTGATTCTGAAGCCAGCCAGGCTACTACGTATAATGATGGTTTTTGTTTTAGACAAATAATTTCAAAGTTACGAATGTTCTCGTAATCGCGAAATTAGGTGTGTACACCAAAACAAAATCAATATAGGCCACTATAATCAACTGTTTAATAAACTTTTTAAAATATTGTTTTTAAAGTGGTTAGATATAGGATAAACAACTTTAAAAGTTTCAACATTCTTAAAAATGGTCGAGCAACCTAATCATTTTATTATTATTTTTTTTTTTTTTTGGACCGCATTAAATGGAACGACCCATAAAACAGTTTCATTGTAGCATTTATAAACATATCACCTTACCTATCGCAGTAAAAATAAATTAATAAATTATAGATGCCAATGTTGCGTGAGCGCATCATTTTCTGCTACCATTATTATTGAACAATTTTTTTTTTTAATTTTAATCTAATTTTATCGCAATCTTCTTTCATCCTTACCCTCAGGCTCAATCACTATCCAGCTCCACACATCCTGATAACCCCCTCGCAGTTTAAAACGGCAATGGCCACGAGATCTTATGTAAAATTGAGTGTGTATTGTAAATAAAGTACGATTGTGTTTTTAACTTATAATTTAATTTTGTTTTATTTTTATTGTTACTACTATTTATTGATTATATTTTTAATTTATATTATTTTATTTTTTTTTTCTAAATTTTACTATTTCATTTTATATATGTATATTGTATGATTGATATTGTTTATGTATAGCATGTTATTTTATGTTTCTTTTTTTTATTTATTTTTTCTCATTGTACATAATGTGTGAATGCAATCATAAGCCGCCATCTATATTACCTGTTGCCCAATGTAATAATTACTCAATAAATTTTTTTTTTTTTAATTATCTAATAGAAAATTTTAAAATTCTTTTTTTAATTGAACTACCCTAAAAATGTTTCTTTGGATAAAAATCAAAACTTTCAACTAATTCTAGCCTAAGCCATAAATGGGTTGTCAGGTGATAGTGCAAGACTTTTTTTTTGTTTTTTGTACATTCAAAAATACTTAGCATGGAATTCTATGTTGTTTGAAATTTTAAGATGGTTTTCAGAGAAATTAAATTAAATAGACTATTATAATATTTATAATACACCAGAGTGGCCTCTCGAACATGTGTGAAGAGGAAATGAACCAATAGGTATTGGTGTGGAAAAACATATCCGAGTAGAGAAGTACTAGCCATTGAAAGGGGAGAGGCCTCATATCCTAGAGCGGCTCATTAGTGAGCGGCGATCGAGATGTACTGTCTATCGGCTCCTTCAATTAATGAACGCCTCGTTAGAGCTGTTTTTACCTCGCTGCTACAAACCTCATTGGCCTCCGCCTCTAATTAGAGCCCTCCTCTGTGAAAAGAAAACCCATAACGAAGCTCACTTGCCCCCCTCCCCCTGGCTTCTTTATATGCCGAATAGAAGGCGGACCAAATCCGATTTCGACTACGCCACAATTAGCAGATTGTTCATTGTCAGGGAAAGGCAAGAGGTCAGAGTTAGAATTTAAATCAGGTCGTACTTGTGTGTATATGTGGGTTTTGTAATTTATTTTTTAATCTTCAGAAAAGACCCCTCGTCGGAAATAATGATTCAAAATTTATCAAGTTTTTATGAGAGTAGGAATAACGATTTAAAAATTGTTGTATTTAAAAATAAATATAAAACTCTTTTAAAAAAATTAAAAATTTCAATATTCCACCCAAAATCGATCGAATCTGTTACTGGGAATTGACGAACAAGCTAAATTTAAGTTCTGACAAGACCAAAGCGATTGTAACAGGCTCTTGAAAACTATACCTTCTACTCCCACCCTTTTCATGACCATCCTCATGGATATCCAAGACCAGATATCCTCTTTCCTTGAGCAACACCTTAATCCTTTTCAGTCCGGGTTTAGGACTGGTTATTCCACACAATCAGCCCTTGCAAAAATTACTTCAGATATCCACCTTGCCATGGACCAGTACAAAATTACCATTCTCATTCTCCTTGATTTCAGTAAAGCCTTTAACACCATCGATCACAATCTACTCCTATCTAAACTATTCAACTTTTCCTTTTCCAATAGTGCGGTTAGATGGATCCAATCATTTATTTCTGACCGCACTCAGGTAGTTCAAATCCCTAATAGCAAAGGCCCCAGAATAAATTTTATTTTCATTCATTCATTCTATTAAATTCTACTCCTCAATCAAAAAGATGTTGGAGTTTTTGATGAAACCCTTTTCTGGAAAACTACATAATGAACGATTTCAAGGCCAAACTAAAAAAACTAGACAACTTCTTCATTCGTTTTATTTTCGGGATCCCGAGAAACTTGTTTCACAAGGTTATGCCGAGTTAAAGTGGCACTTTCCTTCTTATCGTCACCAGTATTTATTAGCATTCTTTCTCTTGCAAACCGTCCAATCCCAACGTCCACCTTACATTTCCGATTTCCATCAGCTCAAATCTTCAGTTCTTACCCGCCAAACCCGTTCCCGCAAATCAGATTTGTATACCCCCGCCCATTATTCAGCTGCTTTCGACAGATCGTCCCTAATCCGATCCTCTTCTCTGTGAGACTATCCCTTTCACCATTCGGCAATCAAACACCCCTTCTACTTTCAAATACTACTTGTTTAACCACCTACTATCGGGAGCTCGATGGCCGAGGGAATTGGGGCCGGATACTCCAATACGGAATCTAGTTCTTTCAACCATCCAGTTTAAAGAATCCATCTCGTGGGTCTTCATTATTAAGACATTCAAAGAAACATTTAAACAAATATTCGGGAAAACTTTTTAGCCGTGGCAGTTGGAGAAACAATTGAGCAGCGGCGACTGAAGTGGTTTGGGCATATATGAGGGATGAATGAAAAGCTAAATAGTTGCTAGAATCTAGAGCAGAAGGAATGCGTTAACCTTCGCGACCAAAGAAGATTTAAATGGATCACATCCCAAAAAGTGGAGTAAAAATAGGCTACTCTTTCCTAAGAATGAAAGGAACGGTGCAGGATCGCGACAATTGGATAAATTAAACCAAAGATAATTCTCCACTCCTTACGTCAAGTTAGTGTTACAGAAAGGAGAAGAAGATTAATACATGAAAGGTGTATTTATTTAACATCTACATCTCTAGAAGAAATTCGGCATCATGCATCTAAAAGGATGCAATCAGGAGAACGAAGAAAAACGTCCAAATAATTTTTTTTTAAAGAAGAACTGACGTTTTAGCCTGACTTGAAGATCTTCTTTAGGACGGTCAAACTAGTCAGAAGCGAAGACAATCGATGACACCTTGATAGCTATGGAAAATAATCTCACGAAGTGTCATGTATTTTTTTTTTCTTGGATGTGTCTATTTCATTCTCCTGGTTATATCCTTGTTCACCTCTTTCTTATATTACCTGAAAGCAGCAATAATATTCTTCTTTGTTTTCTTCTTTTTTTTAACATTATATGAAAGAATTAATTTTTGATAATTATATTATTATCTAGATAATGATTACTTTCCTTAAGAAACGGAAATCTACATTATGAATTGACACATAATATATATATATATATATATATATATATATATATATATATATATATATATATATATATATATATATATATATATTCAGATTTTTCAAAAATCCATTTAATGTTGAATTATTAAAAAAGTAAATATCTTTCATTGGCTTTGATAGACAAAAACTTGAGCATTTTACTAGGCGATAATTTTTTTTCCAGCAGTTATAGTCGGTTATATTGGGGGATATAAACCTTATTAATTAAAAATTTTGTAATATCCTTTTATATAATTAAATTTATAATAATCCTAA
Organism: Euschistus heros; assembly: GCA_003667255.2. Classification (NCBI taxonomy): domain Eukaryota; kingdom Metazoa; phylum Arthropoda; class Insecta; order Hemiptera; family Pentatomidae; genus Euschistus; species Euschistus heros. The sequence goes on from RCWM02000087.1 coordinate 1,077,293, forward strand.
GAAATTTCATAGGCCCTGGTTAATGTATATGGGGAAGTACACCCCTAAAAAAGAATCAAACTTTCAGCAGAGAAAATAAATAAATCAATTCGATGGAATTTTTAGCCTGTGTACAAATAAATAGTGTAAAAATTCCCACTATGTATTAAAATATAATTTTTTTTATTTATTTAAATAATTTTATACCCAAAAGATAATATCGATACCTGATTATTTAAGGAAACGAACTCCACCGCTGCGCAAATTCAATGTTCATTTAGAGGTCAAAGCTGCTACTAAACAGAATAAAGGGAGGGTAGGTTTCACTGCATTTGTTTCATCTAATTATTGAAGCTCAATTACAATGACGTATTCGAAATTAATTTCTGAACAATGCTCAAAATGTTTCACCGTATGCTAATGGCTTAATTATATCATTATAATTATATAGTGGAAATTATATCATAATTTATTAATTTAATTACTTCATTGTAAGTATCTGCGTTTATATAACCAATCTGTGTTATTTTATTCACAGTTACAGTATATACTGTTTTATGACAGTATATTTATTCTTTTATTATTCAAAATATAGATAGTCATGCAGGTTCAAATCGAAGTTGAGATTAGTTTAAAAAAAAACCAGAAGTGGTTATGTCAAATAGTAGAAAATAGATTTAAAAAAATTAACTATATCATCTCTATATAAAAATTACTTTCAGTAGATGTTATAAGTGAACCAAGTGTAGAAGTAAAATAAAAAAACGATATTGCCAGCAAAGATAAAATAAAATTAAAAATTAAATGTTTTAACTGACTATTATTTTTCAAAATAAAAAAAAAACTACTAAACTCACAATCATTTTATTTATTTTGTTCTGGGATTGATAACTCCTTGGTTATAGACATATATCCTAAGTTAACATTAGGTATTTATATCTGATTTTAGAGAATTTGTTTGAATATTGATACATATGATAAATATATCATTTTATATATATATATATATATATATATATATATATATATATATATATATATATATATATATATATATTATAAATACAATAAATGCTATTAATCCGCTATTTATATAACTATGGGAATGGACAAAGAAAAACAATCCGTTTCAATAGTTTGTCTTTTAATAGGAATACAAATTATTAAAAAAAAAAAAAAAAAGGATATCTTGTTACAACGCATTGGAACCATTTTCATAACCATTTTTCGTATCTAATACCTATACGAGAATGGCAGAGCGAGTTGGAGCGAGAGTCTCAGCGCGCTATGTACTGAAGGTCACGGGTTCGAATCCCACCAGGGAGGTTTAGAATTATTTGGTGGTGGACTCACAGAATGAATCTTGTCCTTTCCACCATGGTTAGAATAGTAGGGTGGTAAGACACAATTAAAAAAAAGAAAATGTGCCCATCTAAACATAAATTAAAAGATTTTCTCTCAAAGCCGAGCTTAAATCCATTACGATTCCCTAGTCATACCCACGAATTCCGTTCAGGAGAATATAACTGACTTATATCTGTAAGTCCTCTATTAACTATTGTTGAAAGATATGATTAACAACTGTTGGATTATATCTCCACCTGACCTTGCCTATCAGAATAGAATGCCAACGAAACTTTAATGTTTAAACAGATTTCCCCGATCAGAAATGTTTATAATAATTAATGCTAGAATTATTACTTGTTGATTGTGTTTTTCATATCAACAAACAATTGACATAACTTAATAATATAAAACCTGTTAATTTACATTTATTTGTACCTAAAGTGCTAAGGTCTAACCGGGATCGCTAGATCCTTCTACCTAGACTTCCATCTTTTTTCATGGTGGTCCTCTTCCTAGACCGTCCATCGTCCCTCAAACATCTGCCCATTCGCTTCAATAAATTCAAAGACATCTTCCAATTTTTCGGGTTCGTTCTATATACCCCTCTTTCCCCTCCTTTTTCACATTTAACTTTTAATATCATACTCTTTTTCTGAAAACGTTTTATAGTCATAGCTTCTTGCTGATAAAGGTGTAACAGAACAAAGGGGTATTCATTAGACAGGTAGCAGGTTATTGGGGTATACAGTCACAATGGATTTGCCTCCACCACATTTCCTTACGGGTGCCGCTAACTCTTAAACTTTTAATATAAAATGATAATTATTTGTTTACTATTTGTCTAACGTCTAATACATTAGGAGAATAATCTTCTTCTATGCAAGAAACATAGAGGAGCGGTTGGAAGATTGACCCTCATGTGGCTCACCTAGCCTCTACCAGTGGTTACTGATAATTAAGGGAAAATTCTGATAGTTAGGTGTAATTCTGAGCAAATCACCTCCTTTTACAACAGTGTGTCTTAAAACAGTGCCAACAATCTTACAATAGTACTGGACCCAAGACGTTTTTTTAGTTAGGGTGTTAGGTTTATTTATTTATTTTTTATGTAACTAAAAGAACGTTTCGAATTGAAGTCGAGTTGTCTTAATCGGGATATGACCGTGCTTAAAGTTTAATAAAAGGAAAAAAACAAAAGATTGTTGAAAATTCTGAAAAGTTTTATAGTAAGCCGAAGTGCAGAAAGAAAGAACTGAATGAATTGGTCGGACGAAGTTAAGATACTAATGATAATTGAATTCCCTTCTTTCAAAACATATGTTCCACTTTTGCGATAGAAACATACCTCATGACACAGATCATCTCGAAAATGTTTTTTCCTCTGATGTTCCACAACATAAAGGTGATCCATCCAACAAGAAAAGAGAGTACAAACCTACTGATTGTAGTTAGGAGTTGACAAAGTTACTTTAAACATTTCAGAATTTTTCGTTAGCATCCGACTCGACACAGAGAGGAAAAGAGACGAGCCTCATTAAAAGTAGAGCGGTGGAAGAGACAATTATCGTGGACGACTAGGCGGCGGTAATGAGGAGTAGGCGATTGGGAAAAGTGGATCATGGCAATCCGGATCTGAATACCTCCTGCCTCGGGCCCTGGGATTAGTCCAATAAGTTGCTGTCCACGGCTCCATCATTATACCCTCCACCTCCCAGCCCTCTTTTTAATTGTTTCTTAAAGGGATGTCCTTACGCCTGCTGCCTCCGCCTCTTGTATTTTCTTTCTCAAGGGTCCTGTTTTTTTTTGTTTTTTTTCCTTCTTTTCAATGCTCATGTAAAGCTGTCTCGGGTAGTTTAGAATCGCCAAAGGAAATTTACTTTAAGTCGCTGTGTTTGATAATAAAAGAAGAGAAATTTTTAAGGATCTTTTGGAAATTCGTGCGATACAATAACATCTAAAGAAGTAGATTTGGGTGCCCCTCACTTCCAGAAAAATAGATCTGCGAATCGCGGTCTATATCCCCAATAACTTTGGATTTGCTGAAATCTATCATTTATCTTTTTATTTTAATTTACTCCCAGTTTTCGACAGTAACCCTTTAATGCGTATTTATCTATGCGTTCTCTCGACCTAGCGCATATAGGAATAAATATTGATACTAACATTATGCTCAATCTAAAATGTTTTAATTTTAATAATAATAATGATGTGTTATTACTACAAAGAAGTACTAAGCCCTAATAGGGGACAAGCTTTTTACCAAATGATTCAGACGTTACATAATATCATTTTCAATTTATATTTTTCGAATGTAAGAAAGAGAGGTATTGTGATTCCAAGTTCAAACACTAAGGAACCGGTCATTTTTTCTGAATTAGTAAGTACTGAATTAGTCATCAATTTAGTAATTTGACATTAATTTTTTTTTTTTTTTTTATTATACTCGTCTATAAAACCCGATGGCTTTTTTGAGCTCTAACAATGAACGCACTGATTTTTCATCATCCTGTAGAACTTCTTTCAGTGTATCTGGCATTTTGAGTCTTTCCCATACAGAGGAAAACTGTTGACAGCCTATTCCTATGAAGGAAGAATTCACAATGAACGATTCTCAGGGAGCACAAAACTGTTTACTCCTTCCTGGATATCCTGCTACTTCTTTGCCGATTTGCTGAGAAGTCTGGCTTTACTTCTAATAATTTAGACCTATTTCTTGTCCATAATTAATTAATTAATTTTACTTAAATTAGTATTAATTCAAGCTTAATATAATTTAAGCTTATGTAAAGATTTAAAATATAAAAAATTTTACACAGGATTAAAAACGAAGAAATCATTAATAATGTGGGTTTATTTTATATTTTATTTTATTTTTTTTACAGATTTTATCAACTGTATATAAGTACGCACTTCCATAATACCATAGATTCCAATCAGTCTTTCTGAAAATAGAACATTGTTGATAGTTATATTTTAGAATATTTAAACAAAGAAAATAAATAAATAATAATCACACAAAGCAAAGCTTGACTGCAACGAATCTCAGGATATCCTTGATACTAACTAGTTTAATAGTTCCTTTTATTATTATTATTGACATAATATTTATTTACCGATTGAAAACTAATGATTTAATATTCCGTAGAATAAGCTGAACTTGAGATAACTGCGCAGACAAAACAAAAGTAAATCGATCTGTTTTGTTTTACAATGAGATATAAATACTCACCTCAATCGAAGGTTAAATCCATCAAAAAGATGAAGGTCAAGGTGTTTAGTAACAACAACGACAAGATTTTTCAAAATCATTGGTATGTTCTTCATTAATAGATGGAATCATATTTTCATTCTAATTTACTGAAAGTATTTAGCACAGTTATTACTACTTGCCTGCAGTAACAAACATGTTCATACGTTTTTGAGAAGAAATACAAGTATGTAGTTATTCCTTAATAAAATACATATCCAGATGAAGCATAGTAAAATGTACCGTCATTACTCAATCCCATAACCTAGCAGTTTAATGATCTGACGATATTCTCCGTTGGTCTACCCACCTTCATCAGACGAAATTAAAATATTTGAGATGAAATGATCTAGAAGTATTAAGAAAAGGCAAAGGCTAGAGAAAATTCAAGTTGAGATGGGCGATTACCTCATTACGGGGCGGCTATAAAAGGCCCAACTCCAGTGGCCGCCCTTCTTCTAATTAATTGTGATTAATTAAAGAACTTTTAATTATTGTTTACAGATTTCCGAGTCAATGGAGACCCTCTACTCTTCATCGAGAGAAAAAACTTCATTAGACCTTTCCTAATCACACGGCCGGGCTGTAGGGCTTTAAACATAATTTAGTGACGTCGGAGAAGTGATTTATCGGCAAGGTTAATTGGACGGCAAAGTGGCTCTTGGTGGGGGGAGGTAATTAATAGATGACGAAGACAAATTAATTATTGTCTATGAAATTCCAAAGAGGGCGTTTTCTTCCCTAAAGAGTTTGGGCCTTTGATCGAAGGCCTGCTCAATTTGCTCCAGTAAGCCTTGTTTCTCCAGAGTCAATCGGAATATTGACTGTAAAATTAAAAATAAATTATTGATTGGCTTGTCTTATACAGTATAAATGTCTTGGCAATTTTCTGCGTACGACATTGGTGGTAAATATTAAATGTAGAACAACGGGATAAAAGGTAAAATATGTTTAGAAAACAATGAGTAGAGAATAACCACAACTGAGCGTGTTAGTCTCTCAATGTATAGGCAATATTGAGTAGAGATAACATGACGGACAGGAAATATTTACTTTAATGATAAATATTCATGGAAATAAAAATGAGTAATGAACCAACTAAAATAGACAATTCCTGATCTGTTATGGCATATATATATTAATAACAACATAAGACATATCAGACGTTATTTGCATTTTTGATGACTATCAAGACGTAAGTGGAGTGGAGGGTTTGAATGATACCCACAAAACACATTTTTTTTTTTTTTTCATATACGATTTTGAGTGTCTCCTTTTACAGGTTTCATTCTTATTAGTTTTAATTTATTAGTTTAGTTATTAGTTTTTATTTAATAATTTAGTTTCACTATTAGTTTTCCAATTCATCTCAAATCTGTTCTTTTTATATATAGGATCTTTATTTATTTTTGGCCACAGGTAAAAATTCAGAGTAAACAGCCACCAACCATTGGCTGGTGAAATTAGTTTTTTTTTTCATATCATATTAATTTTTTCAAATCATATTAATATTAATGCAAAACAGAAAAAGTGTGTTATTTTTGTATAACAAAATTAATAAATCTATTGAAAACTTTTAACAAGGTATATTTCTATAAATTAAAAAAAAAATATTCAAAACTATTTGAAACCTCTTAACTCACCGATCTATATAAAATTGAATACTATAAGCTATTTCTAATCTTAAAGGCTTTCCAGGGCTTATATTGACGGTAGGAGGTGCATTTAATTTTCTTCCGAATATACTCGATTTCAGATTGCAACTAATAAATACAGGACAATTTAATCAATATTGGATTGGGTAAAGGGTTCAGTCAGAAAGTGAAAAATCCGCTTATATAAAAAAAAGTAAAAAATAAAGCAAACATCTTTATTCTTATGCCGACGTTAGAACTGTCTTACAGGTCTTCTTAAGTTACTCAGTAGGGTGTTCTAAACATTTTTCATTTTTTTTGTTCAATCCAAACCAACTTCTCTACAATTTAATCCTATGGATAACATTATCCTCAAATATTTATATAAAATCAATTATTGCCCCTTAGGCACTTCAGACTCTCAGCAATAAGCACCAGATTTGTGAAGTATAATCTTAATTGCAATTTCTCTATCAGAGTTTCCATGTTAACGGCTCACTCTAGTGTTTGATTACAAATAGTACTATTCAGTGAGTAATAATGAATAACATATGTACATTCTCATTTATTACAATTAAGCATAGAAATACTTCTTATTTTTAAACATTAGATATATATACATACGCACTCATATCATAAGAATAGATCGAAATAATAAATAGGGTACAGCAAAATAGGGTTGTGGGAATCCTAGGTGTACAGTTTTAGTCATGAACAGAGACACTGATAGCTATACAAAAGGTAGAGATAGAAAAGCTCAATTCATAGAGGGCTATGAACTACCTAGCTACCCTAAAAGCAGTTTAAACTGAAAAGGAAAGTTTCGGAACTGACATAACTTCAATGACTATCTAAATAGAATACAAATTTAGCACCAGTTACTTTTGCTACTTCAAAATTTAATATATAAATAAATTTTATTTCCAGATAAAATAATTCTTGAAAAATACATCAACTTGCAATATTGATTGATTTTTTAATTTTTCAAATAACAGTAAGTTGCAGGAAAATATCAGCTCTCTAACACGCAATAATTCGTTTGACCTATATAACTCGATGGTTTGAGTAGGATCAGGTCTACCGTATAAATTTAAATAGTTAAAGGAATATTACCAAAAAATAAATAAATAAAAATAACCAACGTCATTAGTTATAGAGGAAAGACAAATTAGTTTGGATAAGGAAAATATAGCAGGAAAATGCTCAATTTTAACAATTACTTTTTGAAGATATTTGAAAACATAAATGAATAATTAGGAAAGGACTAAATAATAAATTCTAAGTCTTGATAAAAAAGACTCAAAAATCCAAAACTGTTAGAATAGATAAAGATTGAATTGTTTCTAGTATACAAAATTTTGAATTAAAGATAAGTTGAACATATTCCTGTCATCTGCTCCTGTGAGGTTCTTTTAACTGTTCCAAAATATTGGTCCGGTTCCTTCTAGAATCTGATTTAAGTTATAAAACTTATAGAATATTTTGTAAAACTACATTAGTTTTGATTGGTTCCTGTATTTAATTTTTTTTTTTCATACTTACCTGTCTCAGAAAAAACCTCTATAACTCTTAAAAGTAAAAGCGGAGGTTAGATTTATTTATTTTTGAGCCTCTCAATGAGCCTCCGCCAGGCAGCTCTATCCTCTGCAGTCCCTCGCCAGTTGCAGGTCTTCAATTATACTTAAGCGTCCTGAATGACGTCGTCCTCCCATCTCAGACGCTGTCTCCCTCTTCCTCTCGTCTCGTACAGCCTTCCATCCCTTGGAGATTTGTAGCGGCATCGGATTATCTCTGTTCTCGGTCCTGCATGCATGTATACTGTCTTCTTCTGACTTATCTTCCTTTCGATGGCCCCCTCAGCTTCAGCCAGCTTTAAAAATGCAGTTTTGAGAGGCCCAAAAGAACGAGCAACAAAGTCCACATCATCAGCAAAGCTGAGTACCTGTTAAAGATGGTGGCGGTAGATTCCTGCTTCACGTATCACCTTTTCCAGGACCATGATAATGTTTGAAAGGATCTAACAGACTCACAGAAGGAGCGAGATCGGTAATTATAGCACTCTAGGATGTTCCCCTTCTTGTGCAGTGGGTAGATTATTCCTTTCTTCCAGTGATCGAGCATTCTCTCTTTAAACCAGATGGTGATGAAAATGTTGCAGAAGGCTCTCTGAAACTCCTCACCACCGTGCTTTAGAAGCTCAGCTGGAATCCTCTCCTCTCCTGAGGCTTTGTTGTTGTTAAGCCTAGTGATGGCATCAACGAAATCTTCACGTGTTAGTGGGTCTGAGGGATCCAGATCAGGTTTAGGAATTGGGATGGGTTGGGAACTTTTCTGAGCTTCCTGCATCTTCATTCTGGAGAGTTAGTCCAGTCAATAGGGAATCACTCCCATGTTAAATTTACTAAAAATAAGGGCTGGTAGCAACCCGCACAGAGTTGTTGAGGGCGATTAAAGAAGTATTTCTGTCAAAAATGCCCCGAAGATTTGGTGAGTTTTTTAGAGTTAGGGGCACGAGAACATGGCCAAAAGCAGTTTTTTCAATTTATAAGCAAATATAACGCGGCTTTTCATAAAATGTTGTATATAAAAGTTGGAGATAATAAAAATATCTAAAATTTAAGCCATTGATCGTTCGATTCTGATGATTGGTTGTCGTAAAAAGTGCAAAAAACCCTCTAAAATGTCCCTTTTTTGCATAAGAATTATTATAAACAAAAAGGGCCTTTTCAATACTTTTTATTGATGAAAAAGGAAGCTCTTTAAACCCAAAGAAAAATAGGATTCACCCCGTCCTCCTATCTTTATTATTTACTGAGATATACCTTTTGTTTATCTCGATATCGATATTTTCAATGCAAAACGGGCCGTTCGTGATTCACATTTTGAACTTCGGATGACCGGGATATTATTCTTAAGGGCTTATATTTTCATTATGAATTGCTAAAAAATCGATTTATTTGAAAAAACATGCAATAAAATCGACTTGAAAAAGCGCCCGTTTTACAGCTATAAACAATTGAAGCTAGAGCGTCCGGTATTGAACCGATTTTGTTATAAATATAATAAATTAAAAGCTTACCTCTCAAAGATTGATTTGAGCTATTCAAAGTGTAGCTACCATAAATAACAGCCGAGTTACGATTTTTTTTTTTTAAAAATCACTACGTCATTGTTAATTAAGGTTAAGCGACGGGACAAACGGCTTTATGGAGGTAAGAAGTTATATTTTATGATAAAAATTGAGCAACTACAAATACAGCAGGCTAAGCTCTGTAAATTAGAGTTTCTTACAGCCTACAATTACCACACGCCTAGTAGCCGGAGTGAAATATAATATAAACGAAATATAAACAATGATGACATCGTGAAGGAGCTATTTAATTTATTACATAATTTTTTGTGGTGATTGTCGTGGGTAATATTATTAAAATCTTTTGAAATAATGTTTTTATTTACATGATAATTTTACATAATACATATTTGTTTACTCTTTACTTACTGAAATTTCCGAAATTGTATCTTGTCAATGCCAAACAGGCTGCGGTGATCAATGTGGCTGTCGCAAACACGGCTTAAAATGCACAAGATTGTGCGGTTATTGTAACGGAGATAGTTGCAGCAATGCATCTGTTTTAAATATTGAACCTAGTGAATTATTAGAGTGCGTACTAGAAGAAAATGAAACAGAAGATGTGCTTAAAACTATAATAAATGATAATGAAGATACTCTTAACAGTCCTCCATGTAAGCAACCAAGACTAGAGTAAACAAATATGTATTATGTAAAATTATCATGTAAATAAAAACATTATTTCAAAAGATTTTAATAATATTACCCACGACAATCACCACAAAAAATTATGTAATAAATTAAATAGCTCCTTCACGATGTCATCATTGTTTATATTTCGTTTATATTATATTTCACTCCGGCTACTAGGCGTATGGTAATTGTAGGCTGTAAGAAACTCTAATTTACAGAGCTTAGCCTGCTGTATTTGTAGTTGCTCAATTTTTATCATAAAATATAACTTCTTACCTCCATAAAGCCGTTTGTCCCGTCGCTTAACCTTAATTAACAATGACGTAGTGATTTTTAAAAAAAAAAATCGTAACTCGGCTGTTATTTATGGTAGCTACACTTTGAATAGCTCAAATCAATCTTTGAGAGGTAAGCTTTTAATTTATTATATTTATAACAAAATCGGTTCAATACCGGACGCTCTAGCTTCAATTGTTTATAGCTGTAAAACGGGCGCTTTTTCAAGTCGATTTTATTGCATGTTTTTTCAAATAAATCGATTTTTTAGCAATTCATAATGAAAATATAAGCCCTTAAGAATAATATCCCGGTCATCCGAAGTTCAAAATGTGAATCACGAACGGCCCGTTTTGCATTGAAAATATCGATATCGAGATAAACAAAAGGTATATCTCAGTAAATAATAAAGATAGGAGGACGGGGTGAATCCTATTTTTCTTTGGGTTTAAAGAGCTTCCTTTTTCATCAATAAAAAGTATTGAAAAGGCCCTTTTTGTTTATAATAATTCTTATGCAAAAAAGGGACATTTTAGAGGGTTTTTTTGCACTTTTTACGACAACCAATCATCAGAATCGAACGATCAATGGCTTAAATTTTAGATATTTTTATTATCTACAACTTTTATATACAACATTTTATGAAAAGCCGCGTTATATTTGCTTATAAATTGAAAAAACTGCTTTTGGCCATGTTCTCGTGCCCCTAACTCTAAAAAACTCACCAAATCTTCGGGGCATTTTTGACAGAAATACTTCTTTAATCGCCCTCAACAACTCTGTGCGGGTTGCTACCAGCCCTTATTTTTAGGAGAGAATTTTCCCTATTGACTGGACTAAGTTTCGAAATGATGAGACCACCAAGCCAGGATCTCTCGTTTCTCTGTGATCATGGTGCCATCTTCTTTTCAACATGATCTGACCCTTGGTTTAAATGATTTTCTGCTCTCATTCACTGATTTAAAGAATGCCCTTGAATCTTTCAACCTCCTATGTTCCTCCAACTCCTCCAGTGTCCTTGTTTCCCATTCTATATTTTTACTTCTTAGCAATCTCTTCTTTTCTCTCCTTCTGTTTCTGTAGTCTTATATGCCATTCCTTATGTGCCGCTAATGACCATGCTTTTGTAGGCTTCATTTTTGGCATTCGTTGTAATTACACGCTCAGCGTCAAATCATGGAGAGAGAACTGCTCTTTCCTCTAGACCTACAATCTCCTTTGCTGTCTCTTTTACAGTTCGAGATAGGGAGTCCCACTGATCTCCTGCAGAATCTTCTGGTACAAGTGTATTAACCACTCTTTCATCCAACCTTTGGTGATAGCGAGCACTAGCTTGAGGATCCTTTACTTGGATATCCCTATGTTTTCTGCCTTCTTTCCTCTGGACCTTCTTGCATTTAATATTCTTGATACTACCAGATAATGGTCCGTATCTATTTTGGCTCCACGATAGGATCTGCTGCTTTAAAGATTAGATCTGTGTCTTCTGCTTATCAAAATGTTGTCAATCTGGTTCACTTTATTTCAGTGAGCGCCATGTTCCTTTATGAATATTGTTTCCAGGGCAGAGTGAGCTTCCAACAACCAGATCTTTGGATGCTGTGAAATTGATTAACATGCTGACATTCTCATTTGTGGCATCATGAAGACTGTGCACTGCAATTGTTGGTTTGTAAATTTGCTCCTTGCCTTCCAGCTGGAAGTAGGTTTCGTATTATTGGCATTTCTCAAAAATATGTCTGGGACCCTTCCAAGGAAAAACGGATTAAGAAAAAAAAATTATAGCAAGAGCATTGGAAATAGAAGTCCTTCAAACGTCCATGCCCTATGAAGAATAAGACATCCAGTGGTCTGTAGAACGTCTTGTCTTGAGCGAACGGTTCAGAAAATTTTTTTCAAAATTAATCTTTAACACCCCTTTCGTCTTTTCCAGTCTTCTAACAAGGAACTCATTGACCAAGCGTCACATCCTTTTTTTCTCATCCATCCACCTGCATTTCAAAACTTCGATCAGTACCTGCATCACCTCATGTGTTGCCGTTTTAAACATCTTGTATCATTGCAGGGTCAATTTCTGTATCAAGGTCGGACTCTTCTACTTTTTAATAAACAGTCTTTTTTTAGACTGTTGAGGGAGTAACATAAGATAAGCAGATCTGCACGATGTTATAAATAGTTAATAATAGAAACCTTCTCTATATTACCTCATTTAATAAATGTACTATTTTATGGTTCTTTTCATGACAATAAAAAAAAATACAAAGGTGACAAACAATGAATGTTTATCGGATATCAGCTTTTCTTGGAAATACAAATCTATAATATCTATTAATAGTTTAGCTGTAAAAATGTCTAAAAAAACGTATCGCAAAACAATATTGTTTAGTACATTTACTCTCAAATTAATGGTATATTTAAAATATGAAAAAAGGAAGGAATAAAGAGGAAAGAAGGGGGAGGAAAATGTACACTTTAACTTCTTTTATGCTCTGAAATCACTTTTTATTATTTCGAATAAATAGGGAGGTGTCTGGATAAAGTCGAAAAGATACACATTGAGAATCTTCTTTGCTTCCCGGGAGGGCTAAATGCTTTCCCTCTAGGCTAAAAGGAACATGAGCTTTATAAAAAGGGCGGGCATTGAGAAGAAGAGAGCCCTGGCTACTGGTTTAAATGAATTAAGAGGGTTTTTGCAAAAACCAGGAGCCTCCCTCAAAGCCAGAACAAAACTAATCTTCGGGCACAAAGCGGTCCCAATCTATTTACCCAGTCCTGTGTATAATAAAAATTAGATTAACATTATGTACCAGGGCCAGGACCCAGGAAAACAAAAAACATACAGAAAAAAAGAAAAAAGGATGGGGCGCGGTGAAGGGCTGCTTTAGAATGCCTTTGTGTTTTGCCCTGATGTAATTAAGTGCTCTGGCCAATACCTTTTAGGCTCTATCACCACATGTACCATCCTCACTTATTTATTTTCGTACCAATTACCATTTCTAATGTTGACAAATTCTGATAACGAACTCAGCATGTATTACTAATACATAATATTTTCAGCATATTCACCTAATATAGAGTGAGTCTTTTTTTATAACTGCTTTACAAAAATTTTTGTATGTTCTTTACCTAAAAATATTTTTAAAAAACAAAAGCTGTTACGAGGAGTGCCATAATTTTGGGGACATGAATTTAATTTTCAAAATATTAAATTCTATGGACTATATAGGGGAAGGTGCTGTACCTAAAACACAGTTGTACCACTGGACATTTTTAATTAAGAGAGAGTGAGAGGAGAGAAATTGAAATTGTTAGATTGGTAGTGCTGCAAGCATCTCCCTGCAGTTGTACGTGTGTTTTCAAGATTGTCAGATCAACAGTTTGGGAGAAATTATTATTTTTTAGTTTTTTTCTTCCAAATCCTTACCAATCCAACCAGTGATTTTAAATTGTTTAAGACCTACACTTAGAAATTTTCTAGGCAGTAATATTTCATTGGGTTGTCCGATAAATATATCATAACTCATATGTTTTCATATCAGTTATCACTTACGGGTTTTGTGAAACAGAGCTTTCCGCACAACATGGCGTTCAGTTGTACCTGTGGACACCATTGCAGGCTAAACCTGTGGACAGATGGATATAAAATGCCCAAATTTTGATACCTACTATTCGTATAATCTTTTTTTTTTAAGAGGAGAAAACTCGACACTCACTATTTATAACAATCTATTCAATTAGTGAAGATGGTGATTTCACAAATGTGATCTTGGCTGATCCATCAAGCGAAAATTGTAATTTTTTGGATGAATTGATGAATGATTATTATAACAAGGTAAAGAAATTGAAGATGAAGAAATATATGTTGGTAGCTATGTTTTATGTTGTAAAGCATTTTATAGCTTTGATAAAAGAAAACGTAGACTCGTTCACGTTCAACGTTTGCTACTTGAAGAAAATTTCATCAAATGATAGAAACTGGTTAATAATAATTATATGTACATAAAAGATTTATTTTTGTTAAAAGGTTTAAAAATAAGTTAAGTTTCTTTCATAGGCTAAATTTATTGTTATCACATTTCTAGGCGGCCTTCTAGTTCAATAATCAAGTACCTTTTCTTGTTTAAATATTGTATTTTGTTTAGTACATTTTATAATAAATTATTGCTGATATGTTTCTCTAGGTATCATTTCAATTATCCCTATAAACCAATGAAGAAATGAATGTCCATTGGTACAACCATTAGTGTCCACAGGTACAAAGGGGAAAGAAATTTTTTCTGTAAAAAATAATTTTTAGAGAAAAAAACAAAACCTACTTCAAGATTAAACCTACATACACAAACTTAACTGAAAAAAAAAAATAATATTTTAATTACTTCTCAACAAAAACCATTAAATGAAAATCAATGAAATTATCGATACTTATATACCTATTCACAATTTATGACCAGTTATCTTTGGAGTCGGTGCCAGCCAAGAAGGGCAGTTTAATCCTGCCTTTACAATAAACTTTCGAATAGCCGGAGACAATGGTGTGGCGGTGATGAAACAGTGGAAGGATCTTTACGATTACAATTTCTTTTCAAATTCTGTTTGTTTTGGTTGACACCGACCCCAAAAATAACTGATCATAAATTGTGAATAGGTATATAAGTATCGATAATTTCATTGATTTTCATTTAATTGTTTTTGTTTTGAAGCAATTGAAATATTATTTTTTATTTTGCAGTTAAGTTTGTGTATGTAGGTTTAATCTTGAAGTCGGTTTTGTTTTTTTCTCTAAAAATTATTTTTATTTTTCACTTTTTAGTGATGAGCGTATTTTTGTCTATATAGTCAATTCTCGATCTTCAAGCTACCCTGAAAAATAGTTCGACTTACTGAACAAAAACTTATCGAGGTTATCATTCCACTTACCTTCATGTAATTGGTAACATTGAACACAAAATGGGAGTTGAAATCATTACGTATATTTTCCATTAATGGGTATGTGTATGTTGTTTGTACATACATATAAAATCATTGATACAGAAAATTAAATACCTGGTACCAATTTATCAAATAACTTTCAACTGAATTGCGCCTTTTTATGACGATTGAAAGAGAACTACGCGGAATTCGAAATTCACTAGCAACAAACGCCCAACTTCTTTCTCCTTTCTGCACTTTGCAAATCAATTTTAACTTTTCGTTAATTGAAAGAATTTTCAATAGCCACTGTAAAACCACTCGAGTGAATAACTAATAATAAGTGACTGGTGTAACTATGAACTGAAGAGACAAACATTACAGAAAACAGGAAAACAAATTACATAGGAAATTCTTTTAATTTGAGTTCGAGTTATAGAGACTTCTAATAGTTCGTTTCATAGAGGTGGTCTTAGAAGTTATCTCTTTATTTTCGACACACTTTTTTACGTTCTTTGTCTGAAATCGTCTCATTGAGGTGACATTTAATTGTAATGTACTTCCGACCGCAGATTTTGTTCGACTTATTTAAGAATTGAGCTTATCGAAGTACAACACATCGAGAGTTGACTGTATGTGTAAATTATTTTTGTTAATAATTTAGATTTAGTTTCCATGGAGATTTTAGATAATCATAATATTAAATATGTTTAAAATGTAAGGTTATATAACAATGATTTTTATTAACTGGTTTTTTCTTAAATTTTTTTATATATTTTTCTTAAAAAGTGCTGCGTTGATTTCAAAATATTTTTTATGGGACTACCTCTAAAGTATGCCCTACCGGTCTAAAAAAGAATCATCAAAATTTATTAAGAATTGACAGAGTAATCGCGTAACATACACTCACCTTAGGATTTTTTAAAAAAAAAAAAATACAGACGAGTTGAGAACCTCCTCTTTTTTGAAGTCGGTTGAAAACAAAATTGCTTTTTTAATAAAGACACCAGGGTTCGATAGCCACTTAAATTTTTTATCTAATGGTACAATAACCACTCAGATAAATAAAGCATCAAAAATTAGAAAAATTTATAAGTAAAAATTGTCCACAGGTATAGCACCTTCCCATACATACTGGTTTACTCAAAAAAAAAGAATATTTTTTTCTTGATATTAGCTCGAAATTTCATAAAAATTTTCTTATTCCAGATCAATCGTCATTTTTGAGTGACCCAGTACTTTTTTGATAGTCCATTAAATGTTACATATAACCAGTAGTAACCTCCACAAGACTATCCGAATGCAGAATAAAAATTATTATTTAATATTTGATAATCATCTCTTTAAAATATGTAACAATGAAACAAACGTTAGCGTAGGTTGTTATGGTAACTTGGGTGATATATATGAAAAATAAACAGTTATTCATTAAAAACAAATGGGTTTATAAGAAAAGTACATAAATATCAATAATTTTATTTATCTCACGATAGAGGTTCATGCAGGCGCGTTCAAGAGAACTAGACTGCATTACACCAGACCGTGCGATGGATGAGACGACTACACGCATTTACATTGAATAACGACAAGAGGTCTTGATGAAGAGGGACAATTAATATGTTTCAATCGGTTGCTCGGAGGGGGTATCGATATATTGTCACCAGTAGTTGGAGGAAGGAGATAAATGGCTACGTGCCACGGGCCAATGAAGGAGTCCGCAGAAAATTGATACGGTCGTCATTATCGTATAGCATCGGACAACATCGGCCAGGTCGGCCATGCATATCTCATCAGCTCCAACCGCCTCGTCACGCGAAGTCCGTCTTCTCTTTCTGTCTCTATTAATATAAGTAAATTTTATATCAACCTTCTCTTGAAACATTTTACGCTCAATTCTCCAGTGCCTTGTATTGTTTTCGTCGGTTTTCATTTTAACATTGGCATATTTTTTTTTTTTTTTAGATCGATATTTATTGAAATTGAAATTAATATGATGATAATGATAAAGATGGCACGTCACTTGTTTTTAAAGCAACTACCCATTGGTAGAACTTATAAAGGTTCTATATAATTAAGTACTATATTAAAAGGTCCAGAGGCCATCTTCTTTTCAGGCGTCTCGGAGAGTTATCTGGAATGGAATGAGAAGCAACTTGTGATACTTGTGGAATATTCTTACATTGGAAACAATTTATAAAGCATAATACTAAATGTTTTTACATCACCTATATAAACCTTGAATAGAGTGATACATCTAACAGGCACTGAGAATATGCCAAACTGCATATCTTTATAGCATCGCTAAAACAGTTTAAATATATATTGCAGAAAGGTTTAGCAATGATAAAATATACTGATTGTCAATTGAATTGTTATTAAAAAAGTGACAATATGTGGATAACAGTGAAGTTTGTAAATCGACCGACAGTTGGCGAGCGCCGTACTAAACAAGTTTCAAAGTTACGATGTTATATAGAACTTGATATTGATAATAAAGTTTACTAATCTTCAATTAAATTATTTAAAAAATATTTAAATATTGGTTGCAACATGTGTAATAATAAATTTTATAATAATAAAAATTTGAATGTACAGCCTTGGCCAAAAGTATTAGGCACCATGAAAAATTCTCTTTTTAATTTTAATAAGTAATAGTTCAATCATTGTTACACCCAAAACTCATTTTGTTGACAAAAATACTTCCTTTGAATAGATTATTTTCAACCATTGACCCCTACTTCATACGATACATCAGGGGAAACAATAATGTAATGTAAACTAAAGGACTCATTACAGTCACTGCTCTCTTTACTTTAACTTGAGAAAATTTTTGTTGTATTTAACTGTGAATATTACAAACAAATTACGTTTTGGGCTTTTTTGAATTCAAAGAACTGAGTGAGATTGAACGTGCAAAGATTTTATGTCGTCGGAAGGGTATAATCAATCTAAGATTGCTAAAACTATGAAGTGCTCCCGATGTGCTGTTCAATATACGCTTATGAGACAGCGGACCTTTAACATATTTTCCTCGCTACCTAGAGCAGGAAAAAAATAAATAACAGGTGCACGTAGGGAGAGATTTTTTGTGAGAACATCACTTCAAAATCACAAGAAAACATCAAAAAAACTGGCTGAAGAGATAAAAACCTTGTGATCTGTTAATATTTCTGCTCCGACAGTAAGAAGAAGACTCGGAGAGAAAGGTCTGAAGGGATGTCAAGCCAGGACGAAACCTTGGCTTAGTGAAGCCAATCGTAAGAAGAGGCTTGCCTGGGCAAAACGTCACCACAACTGGACTGCTAAAGAATGGGCAAAGGTAATTTGGTAAGACGTAAGCAATTTTGAGGTAATTAAATTATTGTAAATCGAAATTAAAAGTTGTGAAAAATCCCTAAAATAAGGTTTAAATGCAAGAATATAATTATTTTGTCGAATTCCTTAAAATATCTAATTTTAACTCCTGAAGCAGTTTTTGTACGAAGGAGGGAAGGAGAAGCCTATCACCCAGATTGTGATGTCCCTACTGTAAAACATGGTGGAGGAAACATAATTATTTGGGGTTATATGGGGCTTCGGGAGTAGGAGAAATGTTTTTGTGCGAAGGGAGGATGAATAGCGATACCTACATATCAATATTTAACCAAATTTTGAAGCCTTAATTTGAAAAAATATTTGAACCTATTGACAATGCCAATATTATTTTTCAACAGGATAATGTTCCATGCCATATTTTACGCAGAAGTAGAGAATGGTTCGAAAAAAACAATATCAATGTTCTTGACTGGCCTCCTCAGTCCCCAGACCTCAATCCCATTGAACACCTGTGGGCTAAATTAAAAATCAGAGTTGGTAAACGTAATCCTACAAAGACAATTTGTTTACATTATTAAAAGAATAGTGGGAAAAAATAGTTAAAGAAGATTGTACACTACTTGTTACTTCCATGTTAAAAAGAATAATTGGGGTAATAAAAGCAAATGGTTTGATGACGAAGTATTAATTCATGTTTTTTATTATTAAAAAAATATATGTTTTAAATCGTTGATGTTATTTTTATTCCCTAACTTTTATGTAGGTGCCCAATACTTTTGGCCAAGGCTGTACAATGTTAAGTGGCAGGAACAAATTTATAACCATCTAGGTTAAATCAATAAAATTATTTTCATACATTAAAATTAAAAATTGGATGTCTAATTATGTTTTTAGGTGAACTTCAACCAGCTAATCTGTGCAATCGTACGAGGTTGAATATTACTTATAATTTCATATTGTTGAATAAAACTTAAGTTATTAGTCACAACTATCTACTATTCTTTACTTATGCGTGCGGGCGTAGTACCGACCGAGGATGCTAGTATGTATACATATTGACAGGCAAAATATTTCACCCAATTGATTTTTTCATTTTATCGACAATTCGTCTTATTCATTTTTAATGCGTTTACTTATACTTACTTAAGGTTATACTTTAACCAGAGCAAAAGAAAAGTATTAAAATTATAAAATATATTAATGAAATAAATTACATCATTATTTAAGCATTTTCCTGGCAATTTCAAATTCCTCCCCTTGCGGTCATTACCTCTTGTATTTGATATAGGAAAGGTTTGATGTGATTTTGAATAAATTCTAATGCAAAGCAGTAATAAATTAATAGTAAATCTAGTGTGATTTTTAAAGAAAATGTTTATAAGATATTGTTGCCTCTATTTGGCTTTAACGGATTTATTATTTTTCCCATGAAGTGAAGACAGCATAGAACCTGGTGAGCTCTTTGAACTCTTGAAGAATAAGGCAAAAAGAGGCACACAATATTTTATAAATTTATTCTTGAATACTCGCTTTTTGAATTTATGAAGTTAGTTCCATCCACTTTATATAATTTTAAAAAAAAGAGAGATTTTTTTTTTTTAATTAGCAGTGAAACAAATATTTTGGATATATAAGACATTTTTGAAATCGCGTTAATGAAATTAACAATTATAACTTACCAGTAGAAATAGATACCAATATCACCAATGCGAGGATAGATGTTAATAAATATAAAATCAGATATCAATATTATTCGCATATAATGACTGACTTTTGGCGTAGTGACTGGTTTAAGACCAATATATATGAATGAAATTAGGTTCAAATGAAAAGTAAACAAAGGATTAAATTTTCCCTGGCTCTTGTTTATACCAATCAGGATTCCATTCGTCTTTAGATTTGCTCGAATATTATTGTACTGAAGCTTAGAATATTTTTCTATGACCCAATAAGTCTTTCTGATATGAAGTTTTATATTTCTGTTTAGTATGTCGTAAATATATCATTAATGGTGTTCAAACAAATATTCTAGGAAATATTGACTGTACGTTCTTCTCCGTTCTATATTAGCTTGAGTTTTTTCTCTATTAAACCGTTATTTTTATTAGGTTGACTTTTCGGTTTCAAATTGATGATTTGTTTATTACCTTAATGATGTGGGAGGGGAGTAACAGCATTTTCCAGGCGACCGGTGAACCCCCTCTCCACCCCTTCCTCCTTACTGCCCCTCCTTACTGACCCTACACCAATTACCTGCCGGTCAACTCAGATTAATTGGCTGTTAACCGATCCCACTTTGCCCTTTCTTCCTATTTTCTATCCGCCTATCAGCAGCTCAAGTCTCAGTAACGAAATGAATAAAAAAACAACGCAATTTCTACCCTTTCCGAATCAAAAATCAAATCGTGAAACATTTCTTTCACTAACTTTAGTAATAACATTAAAATATTGTTTAATTATAATAAAACTAGCAGCATAATATGGAAGCGAAAGCTGGGCAATGCAGTAATTCGGCTACTGCAATAGAAATGAAGATTTTGAGTAGAGTGGTTGAGAAGACAAGGAGGGATTGCGTTAGAAAGGGACGAATAAGAGAACTATTTGAGGGGACAGAACTAAAAACCACACTCAAATCCCAGAAGCGTAAGCGGTTTGGCAACGTGTACACCCTACGGAGGATGAAAGAGAGCCAAGGAAAGTCCTGGAAGCTTGACCCACAGGATCGCGAGGACGTCCCAGAGTACTTTTCAAGAGAATCTCCAGAGAATTGGAGGGAAAATAAGCCAAAACATTTCAGCAGATTAAGCAATACATGTTCCGAGGAATGGCTACAATTTAACGACGCTTCTCGACAATAGGAATGGCACAACAAGAAGACAGAGAAAATAGTATAACAGTCTTAGTTCGAAAAGTAAGCTTAGATCAGAGGTAACGTAATTTTTTTTTGCTGAAAGTTGAAAGATCCCAGGTTCCAACCTGAATGGTGTAGGTGGGAATTAATAAATTACATCGTGCCATATCCTAGCTTACACCGCTTTTCGTGCGTGAAGAATGCCTTTATAAATCTTCTGAGAGCAGCTGCAAAACATGGATTACAAGAGAAGGAGAAATAAACAAAGTACATACTCTGTAATCCTAGCAGAGGGCAGTATCTAGGAGGGGTAGTGAAAATAGAGGATTTCAGCTTCGATCTTGTAGAGGAATTTATTTGCTTTGGAACACAACTGAACTCCACCAATAATAAGCAACCAGAGGTTGGTTCAGTGTCGAATTATGGCAGCCAATAGGTGCTACTGTGGACTTCAGAACCTTCTAAGAAGAAAATATCTCTCCAGAACAACGAAGATACCAATATATAAAACCCTGATCAGAATCGTTCTTGCATACTCGTCTGAACGCTGGACGATAACGAAAGCTCTGAAATCGTCCCTAGTGAGATTTGAAAGCTACATTTTAAGAAGGATTTTTGGGCCTGCATTTTATAGGCGATTTTATAGTATAAAATATATATTATATTGTAATTTAAAAATTTTTACTTTAAGTGGTAAATAATGATTAGATAGAGTATATAAAAAAAAAAATTATTTGTCATGTTGGTATATAAAATATCTGAGGAATTGTTCTTGAACTACTACAAATATAGATGATAAATAAAAAAAAAACTATTTGCAGTGAATAAAAAAAATATTTCAAAAATAAAATTAATCATAAAAACGATTCAATATCATCATTAAACATAAAGACGATTCAATATATTATTACATTTAAATAATTTTACTATCACAAAAATTATGTTGATTCAATAAGTAAAAATTTATTTTAACCCAATTAACTACTTTAGTAATGGTACAACCTTCATACCTTTTACAATCTGCTATTCACCCACCATAATTTCACAGCTGTAATTAATTTTCAATTGATTCTTTCTTCTTGTTGGCTTGGGCCCAAGAGACTTTCCTTGACTTGATCCTAAACTGCAAGTCAATAACTACACATGTTATCTGAATGGAGTCTCATCTTACAGTGACTAATTAAACATGTTAACTCACAGGAGTTCCACCTCAGAGTGGCAAACCTCTAGCGAAAGCTTCTCTTCCTACTTCACTGCCTTCTTAATCCGCACCCTCTTTTTTGTTTAATCACTAATTAATTTTAATTAACTAATTAATCTTTTAAAATATATTTTGATTTTTACATTATACATTAACTTGTTACATATTTTAATTTGATTATAAACTTAAATAATTATGTATGGAAACATTTTCATAATTATGTGAAAGATGTGAACCGTATTTGTTATTAGATCAGTTGATCAAAATCATTCAAATAGTTTTACTATGTTATTGCCTTTATATATAATATTTTAAAAATTAAAACTTCGATTTCAATATTAAATGTAAATTTTCATTTCTTCAATCAAAGAAAATGGAATTAAACTTTTTACTTTTAAAAATATTGATAAATGGAATAATAAAATAAGAAGTGTAAGAATTATCTATATTTTTAAAAAATCATTGTTTATTAATTTATTTTTTTTAATTCTGGAACCTTCGGTTAGCCTATATCATTACAATATTTTATTTTATATTTATGGGTAAATAAAAAAATATTTCGAAAAATTAATCATTAGACTAAGTTATCCTGTTATTATTATTAGATTAATTGAATGGAGGTTGCTTTTATAAAATTTAGACGATTTCCACAACCTATGCCAGAAATATAAAATTCTTTCAATAGAGTTTTATTTCTGATGACACGAATATAAAAGTGATTCATGCGTGATTCCAGTACAAAAGTGCAATGAAGGAAGGATGCACCGGGTGACAGTGGAACGGCCAACAGTTACAATAAGGGCTTCATTACTGAACTAAACCTCTGAGATAAAGACCCAGAACGGATGGAAATCAGGAGGCCGATTCAAAACAGCCTTAACGAATTGTATTTAAGCCGCGAGGTATAGAAATATTTTACTGGCATTGACGCGAGAGCGCGCCGTGAGGGGAATGGTAAAAATATTCAATTGGCGGAGGTTGGGGAGGGGATTCGAGGCACGTCCTAATCCACCACTAACGAGCCGGTCATTTCCCGCCAGGCCCCACATACCATCATCATTAGTCCACTGCCTACTTAATTGTTACAAGGCACCCTTCTTCCCTAACATTTTTTTTTTCTTTATATCCTACAGTTGATATTGATTCTCTCCTCTTATAAAATCTGGACATTTCATCAGAACTAGGTACTGCTAATTCATTCATTACAATAGATTAGGGATGAATCGATCCCTATTCGATTCTTCAGAAAAGAATTCAGTATCGAAAATCGTTGGTCCAAAGTCGATTCCTGGGAACTAATCGATGCCGCTGAGGTAGCATTTCGATTTAATAATAATAATATTTAATAACGTAACCATTACACATGATTTTTTCTACCTAATATAAAAATTAAAATGTTTTATCATAAATAACAGCGAAATTTATCATGAGCTGAATCATGACTTTTTTACTGATACAAAATGAACGTTTGAAACCGTTATTTTTAAGTGTAGGGGCGTTTTTGACACGTTCTGGCTCTGTCGACACTGTTTTACAGATCTGCTAGGATCTGACGATCTTTTGAGCCCGAAGGACATCCTTGGCCACTCTCTCCTTCCACAATTAGAATAAGCTTTTTCCTCCTTAAGGATGCTGTTTTAACGTCGATAATGACATATGTGGATACTCGAAAATGATTAAACTTGTTAATAGGTAATATAATTGAATTGGTCCGCCAAAAAACGTTCTAAGAGACAAAATTTCCGAAGTGGCGATTTCAAAGGTTTTAAAATGTATAATAGTACGCCATATCATGATATAGTACTCCATTATGTCATTATACATGTAAATATAATAAATGAATACTTAAACATAAAATCTAACCAACAAAACTAACAACTTTAGTTTATGATTTTCTTTCACTGATTACTCAAAATTTTGTGTTTGTTGGTTAGAATGTTTTTCGGCGGACCCATGCTTTGTCGATAGTTCTCTTATTAAAATTTAAATGGAGAATGTATTTTGTTATATAACATTTGTCACTAGTACCTACAATGTTCCATGTTATACTTCCTTTAGCAGGCAGGCTTTTATTTTTATTTTATTTTATTTTTTTTCATTCCATTACTTGTTCATACTGAACTTCCAGACCTAATACACTATTAAAAGAGGAACCAATGAAATATCGGCACAACGTCTCATCTACACTGTTTTGTAAAAGGTTTCAGATAAATTAGTGGTCCCTTAAGTAATAAAAGAAACCCATAACCTTGTTAAATAAGACTGTAAAATTATTATTATTATTATTTTTTTTTTTTTTACATTATTTGATGCGTAACAACCTTATATATTATGTTTTATGTGTAATAAATTTCTTGAGTACTTATTTTTTTCTATATAGATTTGGATTGCTTTTTTAGCTCCAATATGGACTATTTTTGGTAATATAAATTCATTTTCAAGCAGGGAAATTGGGTTTTTGGTAGCGATACTGCTACCAAGAATATTTTGGTAGCAATATATCAGAAGAAGAAATATTTATTTTTAAGCATATCACAGTAAAGAATATTTTTAATGTATTTTCCATATTGACAGAAACTAATTTATCGTAACTTTCTCTAATATTGTCCATTGATAACAGTATCTTTGGCTAAAATGCACGGAGTCTCTGACTTAAGTTCCTAAGATTATCAAAGGTTCTTTTCAATATATCAATAAGGGAATCATTGGATAAAAAGCTCCTTATGAAGCAATTTGCTTACGTATTATGAAATAAGAAACTGAATATTCTGAGTATTACTAGCTACCGTTTTAAAAATTGTACCAGTTGGGGCACGTGATGGTATAGAGGTTTCAATACAATTAGGAATTGTTAAACTATTTGCCACTTCTATTGCTATTTTTTATTCGAATACTAGCTTCGAATGGTTAACATTCACCATCAGTACTTAAAATTAAGAAATCGACAAACTGATACACATAATAAGGTATATATTAATTTGTATGTGTTTTTAAATATTTTATCTAAGCAACATTCAAGTAGTTTTAAATTCTTTTCTCTATATATCTTTCGTTTTCTAATCATTATTTTTATTTTATTTTATTTTATTCTCATCTATATTTCTCTCTTCTCCGTGAGTATATTGTGATTATTATGTTACCATATATAATAGCATATTAAAATCTTTTTTTCTTCTTTTTCTTGTGGTTATTTTTATACCAAAAGTTCTATTTTCAACTGTAGATACATATCTTATCTTTTATAGATACATTATCTTTGTTTGGAATTAAGATAGCCAGGCTATTGTAGCATTTTCCTGAACATAAGTACCTATTATTCTTAGCGGTCAATAATAATATGTCCCAGAATAGTGATTATTTTTTTCATTTCGTTCATTAATTTTTAAAATGTGAGACAAGAAATCAAATACGTTGATACTCCTAACAGAAAGTAAGACGGAATGTATTTTTTATGTATTATGGTACATACATAAAATGAACTGTGAAATGATAGAAAGAAGTGGGGTAGTCAACTGAATGATCAAATAAATAGATAATCCCTGGGGTTTTTCCAATGACTGCTCGGTTTTTCTGTTACTGCTGGAAACGAATTTAAAACAGGACTTTTGGAAATTCTAGTCATATAAACAGAACTTTGGATTAGTTTTAAATGCCTTTATTATTTCTAGTGATGTTTAGATAATCAATTCTAGACTATTCCCGAAGTGATGCATTAGTTAATCCCAAGTCTTTGTTGAATATATGTTTTTTCTGTTTCAATGTATAACGAAGTTGGAATTATGCTTCATATTGTTGTGTGCTCTCATATGTTCGTTATTTTTGCTTTTGTGATTGTACAGTTTTTACCGTATGGCTTCTTAGTAATAGGCAGTTTATTTTGTAAACTCCATTTTTCCGATAGTGGAGTTTTGTAACGTCATCTCCCAACAGTAGCAATAACTTTTAACTAAGAAACTGTTTCTGTAAGATCCTAAATTGAATTTTGATTATAACATCCTCAAAAATATCTTTTCCCAGCAATTTTCACAGCATCTCTATCCACTGTAGGGACAAAATAAGAGCTCGGCTAATATAGTGTTGGTTCTATTCAACTATGCAAATAACAAAAATCATGAAAAATATTTCTGAATATGTGATAAGAATATATGAATGGTACAGTTGCAGTAGAATAATTATAGATGGAAACCTTCGGTACAATTCGGTTATTCACATATCCGATTTTCCGTGCGGTATTAGATATTTACGGTTGAGCTAGATAAATCTAGTAATCTGTTCATGCAATCTTTTCTGTCCAATTAATTTTAAATTAACTTATTTCGTTTTTGATCTCTATATTGTTACAACATTTTTCCTTGCGTGAAAAACATATCATGTAAAAACAACAAACTACAATCATCCCAAAATGGTATAATGTGAAAAATCGCTAAAGTTACTACAATGCAAAGAGTCAAAACATCGAAGATATATGGAAAGAAAAGTTAAACAAGTTGAGGAGTTTATGGATGATAGAACATAAACATTTTTCGATATCTTAAAACATATTTTAAACCCTCTGTATAGAATTTCACCTACAGGAGCCAAATCGATGGCAGAAATTATTTTAAATATGAAATTATTTGCTGACTGTGATTTGCAACGAATATTAGAAATATTATCGGTCATTAGGAATTTCTTTTTTGAGGTAAATTTATATTTTTTTTTTTTTTAACATTCCCCACTAAAAATAAAAAAGAGCAAAATCCATTATTGGCATTTAGATGGAAATGGAGGCCTCAGACATCATAATCTGAAAAGAGTATCCTTCACTGGCTTTTAGAATGTGGAAATACAGTGTGTCTTTTTTGCACTACCAAAAAAAAAAAAAAAAAAAAAAAAAAAAAAAAAAAAAAAAAAAAAAAAAAAAAAGAACGCAATTTCACGGTTTTAAGTAAATATGTGAACGTAGCAAGTTTCTGTTTATATTTTAAATTGGATTGTCATCTGAGAGTGGGTAGAGTAGTTAAGTCTTTGGTTTAAGGTTTGGAGTTTTTTCTTAGTGTGCGGGCCCCAATTCATTTTCTTATCAACCGTCAATCCCAGGGTTTTAGGTAAATTACTTGGTCAGTCAGTAGCAATAGAGTATTGTCGGTATGCAGTTTTTTCTTGTTTTTTTTTTTATTATTGATTTATGATACAATAAAATATGAATGCAAAAATTAAAAAAATTTGATAGAACAATATAATAGAAAATCTTGATCTTACAAAGCAAGTATCGCTTTTAAGTGTGAATGTAAAACTAATTTGTCGGGAAGAAGAGTGGCCTAGAATGTCCTTTGGCCGTCAAAAATTGTCAGATCTTTCACTGTTTTTTTTTTCAGTAAATTAAAATAACTTATATTTTAGTTTGTAAGGCGTACACAGAGTGAGCTCCATCGCCTAATTATTAATTAAACTATATTAAATGAAAACAAAAGTAATGTTAAACAAACTATGACTCCTCAAAATGTTGGAAAGCAGTGAGAGGTGAATGTGCTAAGCTTTATATAAATATAAATATAATATAAGGAGAAAATTGAAAGACCGAAAAATCCTGTGAAAGATAATGGGCCCATAAAGGAGGGAGGCGAATATAGATCAGACATAACAACGAGTCATACCGAACAGTTGGAAAGCATAACATCAGCTATGAGAGAGAGGAGACTAACATTTTACGGCCACATAGTCAGGATGGACAACCAGAGACAAGCCTCGAGGATCTTTAGCACCATCTTTAGAGGAAAAGGGACCAATGCCAAATGGGTGAAACTGGTTTGAAAAGATCTGGAACTTCTAGGAATCAATTCAAAGATGTTTCCAGAGATAACTACCTAACACTCATCGGAACATCAGATGCTCTAAAGTTGGTGACGGGTAAAGCGGTACGACCCGGAGTGGGAGTGAAGTGGACCAAAGAGAGGAAGAGGACCCAAAGCACAAGAATGAAGAGTTACTGGGCTAAGAGGAAAAGCCGCCAGAGTTAGTAACCGCGTGGTCCAAGGGCCAAAACGAAAAAAAAAATATAAGAATAAAAAGGAGGCTATGAAAAAACAGAATAAAGTTGTTATAAAAAATTGTTTACATAATATGCAGTTGGTTTACCCGTGAATTTTGACTAGGTAATTTGAGGGTAAAGGGTTATAGAGAGCTGTGAAAATTTTATATTAAATGGGGAAATTTACCATATTCTATTAGAAAAATATTTTATTTCAACTGGCAACACTGATTTGAAAGGAGAATGTATCCGTCAAATAGGACTTGTTATTAGTTCTAAATGGGAGATGACCTCAAGTACACCGTAGCCTCGATAATAGAGAGGAATGGCGGGAGGGCGATGTTTTGAGACAGGACACATGGCTATACCGGAGGGCGGGGGAAGGGCCTGTTATGGGCTAATCCGGGGCGGAGGACGAAGCCCTTCAGTAAGAAAATGGGGTATAAATAATTGCCCGAGATCCTCTATAACGAGGGGCCCTCTTGTTAGCCCTCCACGTCTCACTACGCTCAGGTAAATATCTACCTCCATGAAACTTGACCATCCCCTGTCCCCTTCTCTTATTTGCCTTTTCACTTATTCAACCATCTTGTATATAATCTAGCTTAAATTAAATGCCAATTAGGCATAACAACAATAGCCCGCCTCGTTAGGGATTTGCAATAATACCCTATTTATAAAAATGTAGCCAGGGCTAGTGTATCAGTATCATTCTCAAAATCATGAGAGCTCTTCAATCACAAGTCATTCCATTTAAAATGATCCAAAAATTTTTTTTTTTATTTTTATATTACCTCAAACAGTTTATTTATGGTAGTTGGTATTATAACCACAAATAATATTAATTGTATTATGAAAACCCTAAAATTTTAAATGTATATATATATTATCTATTTTTTTAGATACGGTTATCTAATTAATATTTATCATTTTAAATTTTTTATACAGACTATTTACCCTCTGTCTCATTCATTATCCAGTTCCACGTATTTTTATAATCCACCTTGCAGATTAAATCGATAGTGTTCCCAAGAGCTATTGTAAATATTTATTTTATTAAAGTCCCGGCTATGGCCAGCTTCACAATTCAAGTCCCGAGCGATCCCTCTCAGCCTCCACTGGATTTTGGCACTAGTGACGGTGCTTAGAGAATATCGTTGGAATTACTTTATGCCTGGCTTGCTCTCTCATAAGTGGGGGGACAAGCTCGGTTCGGATTTTCCCTGGATTGTTTTTGTATTGCATAAATATAGTGTGGCTGTGCTTTTATATTTATTTTTATTTTCTAAGGGATGCTCCAATCAGACTTACCCCTCCATTACAAGCCAGGTCCAAAGAGATCACAACGCTTCTTTTCTCACGCAGCTCCCTCACAGTGGAGGCTAAGTGAGAGCCCTAAAGTTAAAATTTTATTAATATCCATGATGATTAATAATCCATTTACTACCCAATTAATTACAAAATACTTATTTACATGACTGTGATCAGACCTATTTGGACGTACGGAGTTGAGCTTTGGGGCTCCACTAAACCACCCAAATCATCTCGTTTTTAGATACTCATATTTGGTCCTTACAATCCTTCGAAAAATTCTAAATGCTACTTGTCACCAATAAACTTATCCATAAAGATCTTAATGTTCCATATGTTGCTGAGTTAGCCCAAACCAGATACCTATCCCTTCATAGTAAGTTCCATAACCACTCAAATCCACTAGTTTCTCAACTTGTTTCTCACTCCATTTCTCCTTCTCCGAGGCCTCTGAAAAGAAGATGGCCTAGAGACCTTCTAGTGTAGATTTTTTGATTGAAGTGCAACTGATGTGTAGTTCTTTTCAAGTTTTGACATGTTATTGCAATCGTTAACAACACATTTATTTGATGTATATATTTTTACAGTTATAAATGAAATTTTCAATGAATTGATATAAAATAAAAAATAAAATATTTTTTTTTTATACTAAATAGAATTAGCGATTTCAATCGGCTATCATGATTTGGATCATCTATTCTCGGTAGCTCTTCTTTTCTTAAAAAATAGTGGAATTGAGAACCGACAAGTGGCTTATATTATTATTCATAACAAATTATCATATTGATTTCACCATCAAGGAGAAGTGAATATTTTACTTCTGGGTCATTCCATATTAAGTGATCCAGGGATGGTTGCTTGGTCATTTAAAAAAAAAATTCCAGATTGTTTCCCCAAATAATATTTTTCTCAGTAAAATACTCGATAATTTTTGTTTGTTTCCTTAAAATATATAAACAAGAACTAACATTTTTGTAAGTTTCATATTTGTATCCCTAGTCCCATCAGAGCTATTGAAAGACAAAATGTACGAATTTTCAAAAAAATTGAATTTTTAAAATTCATAAAAAGTTTAGGGTTTTTATAATACAATTATTATTATTTGTGGTTATACTACTAATATATATTAACAAATAAAAAAATATATATCAGACTGGAAATATATCAGAAACTCCTTTTCTGCTTGAAAATTTCATTTCACAAAATTCAATTTCACAAACGGTGAAATTTCGATGGATTTTACATTCACTTTGCCTTGTGATTTTCATATAGAATAATCAAAGATAGGTAAATAAGCTACTTAACCTTTATTTTTTCTTGCAAAATCTTAAACAAGACGGTTTTTGTTTCATTCTTCTAAGACAAATATTTTCAAGTTATTGTTCTTGTAAACCCTTAATACCGCAAAATTGGGTGTGTGCACCAAAACAAAAATGGCCACCATAAATAAACTGTTTGAGATAAAATAAAATTGAAAAATTGTTTTTTAACCGTTAATATATAAAGGAAACAACCTAGAAGGCTTCATAATTTTTTTAAAATAGTCAAGCAACCACTCCTGGATCACTTTAAATGGAATGATCCAGAATTAAAATATTCACTTCTCCTTAATGATGAAATAAATATAACAATTTGTAATAAATAATAATATCAACCGTATGGTCGATTCTCTATTGCACTAATTTATGAAAAAAGGTGTCCGCTGGACTTGATTTAGAACAATTATACATGATATTATTTAAAACAATTGTCGATAACGTATGTAACCTTCACATGTAGTAGTATTTAACCTTGTATTTAATTGTTTGTTTTTTTTAGTCATATACCGAGACCCAACATATTCCACCACCAGTATTCACGGTCTTCCCAATCTCCTCCTAATCCTCTCGCCACCATTACGTCCTCAACTCCTCAACATAGGTTTCCTTCGGCTGGCTCTTTTTCGTCTTTCTTTGGGGACATGGTTGACCATTATATTTGGCCATCTCTCTGGCCCCATTCTTCTTAGATGGAAGCACCACAGCAGCTGTTTAATTTCAATGTTGTGAATTATAGTTTTTTCCGTTTTAAATATATTTCGTATGCCAAAATTGGAAACCATCAAATCATGTTAGTTTGTTTCGGCTTAACGTCCTTATGTACTCCAACTATGGGAAGGACGGGTTGTCCTACAGGTTACCAACCTATTCTAGCCAGGGTGTAATGACCAAGATTCATTTCGTCGATCCCCAACGAAATAAATCTTAACCCACCAAGATGGGATTCGAACCCACTACCTACAGTACCGAGCGCGCTGAGACTCTCGCCCCAACTCACTCGGTCATCCAGTCCCCCATCAAACAATTCTCATAATATCGGGAGATAAAACTCGAAATGTAGGTTATCCGGATGCATTACACAATGCAATATTGTTATTGATAAATATATAAATGTTAAATAATTTATTAAAATTATCAAAGATATGATGTGCCGAGACTGGGAATGCTAGTATATAATATAACGTCAGTATAGATGCTTCGCTTTAAAAATAATTTTTTTTTTTAATTATCAATTTGACTGAAATAAAAATAATGAGAACAATGATTTAACAACTTCACAATGAGCAGGATTCATAGTATATGCAGTATTATCCAACTTTACGACTATTATAATCAATGTTGGACACGACAATTATCCAAATTTCATTACTTTTTCATTCTGTCCTTCTTGTGAGCCATCGTTTTAGTTTCTGTTCAGGACTGAACTTTTCAAAACTCTATTCATTTTTGCTAATGCTGGCCTATCCTTTTCTACAAAGTTATAACCAATATTCTAATGTAGGATCGCCTTTCCTTTTACGAAACCCATGGTAAGGAAAACTACATGACAATCAAATCTAAGAACATTATCCTATCAGCTTTATACTTCCTTCGGTTTTGTTAACGATATTAGGAGTACCCAAACTGTTTGAATTAATTTAACAAGATTTGCTGTTACATATGGATCGGCACGGTGCGAGGGGCTCATGCTGTTTTAATATAAGACAATTAAAACTGAATCAGCACTGAAAGGGGATACGGTTGCTATCCCCATCTGTTAGGGCTAATGGCAATATAAGCACTTCTTCTCTACCCTCATGCTTTGGAGAGTGGATGTTTCATGCTTAGCAGTTAACAAATAATTAATAATTCCATATTTTATTTTATCATTTGTATATATTATAATCTACTGATTGGTTAATTATCATTGTATTTTTTTTTTTTTTTATTCTAAGTATTTAGTAACGCTTCCTTTTCGCTTATCTATACTGATTACATAAAAGGACAAGCCATTTTTCTTTTGTGATGACTAACCGCTAAAACTACTGAACCAAATTTTAACCGAACCATCCTCATAGTACAGGGAAGGTTTAGCAATAACAAAACTTAAAGATTTTCAATTATATTGCCATAAAAAAAAGCGATAAAAAGCGATAAAATATACTTTGTGGAGCTAACTCTATATAACATGTAAAGAACTACACCTTTATAGTTCTAGGAAAGTATATAATAATAATTTTTACTATCATAATAATTAAAATGTATAGTCTTGAGTGCCAATAACGAGGTTTGCCCAACTGTCATATACTTTTATTATTAGAAATCAACCAGAAGGATCGATAAAATTATTTCTGCCAAAGTGTATGTCTAATTATGCTCTTCGAACACCTAATCAATAAAATTTTAACCAGGTTAAAATTATTGCCATGCGTGAAAAGATCTTAGAAGAAATAATGCTAAATTCCACACTTCAATACTAGATTTTTATCGATAAACAAATGAAATTTAATTATTAGTTAAAATTATATATGTTCTTTATTTATGAGAGCGGGTGAAGCCGCAACGGAGTATGCTAGTGATATATAAGAGGACAAGCCATTTATTGTTTGTGATCACTAACTACAAAAACTACTGAACCAATCTGTACAAAATTTTAACCAAATCATCTTTATAGTTCCTGAAAGGTTAATCAATTATAAAATTTACTGATTTTCGAATTATTTTTTATTGATAATTAATACTATGTGGATAACAGTTTGAAAATTTACTAATAGGTTGCGAGCACCATTCTACACGAGAGGTTACAAAGGTACGGTGTTATATAGATCTTGAAATTTATAATAAAATTTACTTATATTCAGCTAAATTATTTTAAAAGATTTAAATACTTGGTTAGCACCATTCCGCAATAGAATTTACAATAGTTAGAACCCAACTGTACCAAATTTTAACTACATTATCTTCATAGTTCAAGAAAGGCTTAGCAATAATAAAATTTACAATATTAAAAAATTTTATTTGTTTTATTTTAACTATTTATTGATATCTACCACTGTACATCAATATACATCAAGTTAATTTGAGGAAATGATTATAATGAAATGTAAATCACTTGTAAAGAACTACTCACTAGTAGCACTTCAAAATTAGTTCTGAACTAGAAGGTCTCTTGGCCGTCTTCTTTTCAGACACCTCGGTGGGTTATCAGGTATCGAATGAGAAGTAAGTTGGGAGACTAATGGATTCGTGTGGGAGTGCAGTTTACTATGAAAGGATTGGTATCTGGTTTGGGCTAAATCAGCAACATATGTAACATTGAGGTCTTTATAGATAGGTTTATTCGTCATATAAAGGAGTCTTATGTAATTTATTGGAAGCTTTGATCGTTTGTCCAGTAAATGTTGGAGTAGTCTATAACGATGAGCCGTTTCTTGTCGTTTTAGTCTTGTATGTGTATTCCAAGCGAAACGTTTGTCCAAATGGAGTCACAGGTAGGGGATCTGTTCAACAGGGATTAGAGGAATATCATATTAAAAATTTAAATGTAGAAACGAGATTTGCCACACTTTTATAGTTTAAACTTAAAATCCAACCAGATGAAATCAATAAAATTATTTCAGCCGAATAAAACATTTTACCGAATCAAAATGTCGATAATTTGCTTTTTGATATTGTCTATTCATAGGCTTCTAGTTGTAAGCAGTTATAATGCGGTCCATTATCTGCAAGAGTTTCTTAATAGCCCCTGTCCATCTGGATGACCAACTCATATGTTAAAATTAAAAATTGGACGTCCAATTATGCTTAGCCGTAGTTAATTATGCGTCTTCAAAAACATAATCAGTGCAGTTTTAACAAGTGAAAATTACTGTTATGCTTGAACAAAACCATTGAAGAAATAATTCTCAATTACATACTTCACTCGTAATACAAGATTTGTACCGATAAAGATAAAATAATCTAAGTTCTTTGCTTATAGTCCATGCGGTAGTGCCATTTTTGAATAAGTGATCGATCTCACGACGAATTTTCTCCGAAGAGTAGTTCTCCGAATTGCCTGTATTGAACCCACTCGTCAGTCAGTCCAGTAGCGGTGGGCGTGGGCGTGGGAGGGGGGTAAGTTTGAAAATCGTATGTTCTTAGCTGTTCGATCAAACAACTTGAAAGTCGTTACTTTTAGCACCATTTGTGTTCTACATATTATTAAAGTAAATCTAATTTGAAAAAAATACGAGAAGGAGAACTTATTAGTCCGTAAGCAAATCGCTAATAGCTATAAACGGTCTTCGAACCGATGTGATCGAAGTCGCGATGGCATCTAGGGCTCCTGCAAGAATCTGTTTCTAGTGTCGACAAAAAATGAATCGCTTCCAAGACAAGAATGGAGAATTCTTACAAAAGTGCGAAGAGAACCAAGATTAAGATTTGAAAGGACTGATGCATACTGGATTGGGAGATCTTAGATGAATAAGAAACAAGTAAAATTGCGAGCATGGCGTTCCAGATTGAAACACTGTATCATCAGTGCTGTGCAGCTGAGCCAATCGGTGTGAATTCCCTGAAAAGAGACTTCTCCATGTCATTGTGGTTGTCCCAGATGCAAAATGCATAGATGCGCTCTACCATTGTACCCATCACTAGTCTAAGCCAAGTTTATACAAAATCACTGTCCTGGGAACTAAGAAATAAGAAGTACCATGATATACCCACATGCTGAGTATTTCCTAGAAACAGATTTTTTCAGGGATACCAAAAATCATTATAAATTATACTGTCACAAATTCAGTGTACTTTTCGTTTCATAACAATACTTACCTAAATAAATAAATTCTACTTTATTAACCTTTAGTCTAATAAATCAGATCAATATTGCCAAATCGGGTGTAGGATATTGTATTATAGGCCAATAAATATAATAAAAAGTCATAATTAAATAAAAACTATTGCTGTTATTCAGATTATTTTCTTTTATCCAATCTTATACAAAGGAGGTTTTAGTAAATATTGGATATGGTCAAGTAAACAAAGTGCTACTCTTTGAATTTCATATTCTCAATTATTTGTACAAAGCATACTTAGGTAATAAAGGGCAATTATATTTGAAATGCAATTAGTTAATTTGTGCTGAACTTTCCTCAAAGAGAGTAATAGATTCTAGTCAAGGGTAAATATTTCATAATTTCCTGTTGAAAGAAGATATAAACAATACAAACTATAAATACTATTTGTAATTCATATATTACAATAAATGAATATATGTATATATATATAGTTTTTCCTTGTTTCCGTAGTATATTATACCTAAATTCGGAAAACCTTTTTATACCTGCATCTTTGGGAATACCAGATACCCGAGTTGGAAAATCCCGCAAACCTTGTAACCATTTTTCAAAAATTCCCCAGGTCAGTTGTGTACTAGAATTGTTAGAATTTAGTTAGTCGATACCATATCCACCAGTAACATTGTAAGTAGTTTCATACTCCTCTATATTCTGTGATTACATATATTTTTATTATTCTAAAACATGTTGTTATATACTTATATTGTAGCTAACTTTGTTTTGAAATAACTGTTATTTCAAAACAAAATTAATATCGTGAATGCTTCATTCTTAAAGTACAAAAAGCAGAAACTCAGATCTCATTTTCTTTACATTCAAGTTCATTAACTTATACCTGGATCCACTAAAAATAACTATTCTGGAAAAGTATTTCAGTTAATATACTCTTATGATAAAATTGAAATGCTGACTTTCATACAAAACTCATACAATTAAAATAATTACCTTCAGCCTTAAGTCAGCTTATTTTGTTCACCATGTGTACTGTTAATATACCTATATATTTTGCTGAAAAAATACATGTGCGGTGTCAGGAAAATCTTGGAAAAATCCCATTTTTCGCATTCACAACGTCATAATTTTGGTAACCTAAATCATTATTCGTTAATTAAGTTAATTTTTTAATAAACAAATACAAAAAAAATAAATTATGGACAGGCAGCGAACTATGACTGAAGAATATGGAATAGATCTTGTCGTAAGAACACATTTCTTTCAATGTTTTAGAACATTTCATAATGTTGAAAATTTAAAACAAAAATTTAATTGACCATACCAAGATGGATCGCGCAAATAGAACCATATCGTAGATGTAGATCTACAACCAAATAAATCAAAGAGCCCATAGTCCATTGTCCAAAAGAAGGTGTCCTGTAGAAAGAGGTAAGCAATCGTCTAATGTAATATGATCTTCACACTTCAAAATACAACAGTTTTATAAATCAATTAGTAGCTTGGACCACTCTCCCCATCTTCTGCCAGTTGAAGACTTGGTGAATAGTTGGGTCTGATTTACCAAGATTCTTCCTACCTTCCAACGCAGTTTTGGTCTTCGTTAGTCTTGGCCCTTCTGTCAATAACTTCCATGTTTTATGTTACAGTGTTGCTGGTGTCACCTACTCGCACAAAATGACCCTCCCAACGCAATCTTACCACTCTCGCCTCAGCGACAATGTTAGGGAGCCCATTGTTCTGAAATATATTGCAGTGAACACATTGAGATACATGAATAAATTATTACGTTCTATATTAGGTTTGTCACTGCATAAAGGATGGGCAGTTCGATTTTTTGTTTACTTTAGCTGCGTCGCTTTTTTTTTTCTCACTACTACAGATTTCATCGACATGAAAATCAATATGGAATTCATTGGCAGATTTCTTTTAACCATTTCCCACCATTATTATTAATTAAATCCTTATTCCACGGTGTCACTTATAATACAACGAGCATATTGCTGAATAGTTTGGCCTTTAAATGTTGTTCCTGAATAGGAAATGGAATATATATATATATGTTTAGTAAGGTTCTTGAGGTTCAGTCATAAAATAAGAAAACAACTATTTTGGCGACGTTTCGAGACTATATTGTTCTCATAATCATGCCAATGTTACATTCATGTACATTCAATGCTAGCATTGTTAGTCTATTCATATCCACTAGTAACATTGGCATGATTATGAGAACAATATAGTTTCGAAACGTCGCCAAAATAGTTGTTTTTTTTTTTTATTTTATGACTGAATCTCAAGAACCTTACTAAACATTCAATAGTAACAGTCAAGAAATTTATCCGTGTATATATATATATATATATATATATATATATATATATATATATATATATATATATATATATATATATATTTCATATTATAAATTATAATATTTTTATTTATAATATTATTGATAAATATATCTATTTATGATTTTAGATCAATTTTTTTTTTTATAAATATCAGTTGTAGATTTAGAAATTTTTTGTTTCAATTTCACTATGTTAATAAACTGAGGTAGAAAGGCTTCAAAATAAATATTGAATTTCGTGAGTATATAAATATATATTTAAAAAATTGCAAATAAATTCTCTTTGAAAAAACAACACAAAGTATAATAAATTATGTTTATTGCCTTTAGGAATATCATATCCATATCGTGATGAATGTACTTATAGATTTATTTACATATCGCTTTTCTACACAATTTTACATAGCAATTTTACAGGAGAAGATTTTTAAAATATCCTTCAGACTATATTAATATATCGTTCATATATCCTATTGGTTTAAATTTACCTATAATAATAATAGAGATATGGATTATTAAAAAAAACATATTGGACTTTATTGGATTGCAATTCACATCTGTCTAATTACATATAACCATACTCTAATTGACAATAAAATAACCAAAATTTATAATAAAATAAAATTTATAATAATTGTTTATATCTTTGTATTTTTACATTTAAAAAAATGAAATTTACATTTTAAGTTTATATCATTGCGTTTCAGATAACAAGACGTTACGCAGAAATTTCACTAACAATTAGGAATAATTTACAATTCTTAAAATACAATATTTTTTAAGGTGTCCCATATTTCTTTCAAATGAGCCAATTAATATATGAAAATACGGATTATTCTTGTCATGAAATGATTTTCAAAAAATTAAAAAATGTTTTAAGATATAACTTCAGTACCATCATCAACGATGTTCATCGTTACTTAAATCAAAGATTAGCTAATGACTAAAAAAACATGCTTACATCTAAACTACGTACAAATGGCGGCATCCGTTGGTAGAAGTCGGAACTAAAACCCAATGGTGTGAAGCGCCGCTGTTATATTATTGTGCAAAAAATATATTTTGATTAGTAACTTGATCATAACATAGTGATATTTTTCTGTTAATTAAAACTACATGTTAATGAACAATAAGTTACTTGAATAAATATATTTATAATCTTAATTTGATTGGAAATATTGTGTTTTAAAATTGAAAAACAGAATAAATGTCAAATGGAGGATAAAGAATAGACAAATCACGCTTCCTGAAACAAGTTTTTGGGTGTGCATAAAAATGTTAATTAATAATAAAATAAAGTTGAACCAAATATACTATGAAATATAAGATTATTATGTTTACTATTATATTCTTTAGAAATTGTCTAATTATTAATATACTACTTTACTATGTTTGATTGCTTGTAACGTTTATAAAGACTTAGAGAATTTTTTATTCTTCCGCATTTCATTTAGATACAGTAGGAACCCCATCATCCGGGGCTCTATTAACCGAGGTTCCAATCAACCGAGGTTTCCGAGAGACCAATATATATATATTTTTATTGAGTTCTTTTTAATGTTTTTTAAGTATGAATGGATAAACACGACAAGTTGGTATCGTATGAATTTTATATTTCAGGTAACTCTGAACTAATTCAAAGGATATTTTAGGAACAGTAATCTTTTCTGTTCTTTCTATGAAACCCCTACTGGCCTGTTATCCTTCCAAACAAAATTATTTACTCTGTTGGGTTTTAGTTTAGAACTAACGAAATGTTGCAAAAAAAAAAAAGAAAGTTTTTTCACACTTGAACAGAAACTAACAATTATAAACTAAGTAAGAAAAAGGTGAAAGTACCAGGCACTTTCAAAAGTCCTGTCGTTTTTTCATAAAATAAGATTTATTTGGCCTGTACAGTCTTTGTTGTATTTTCTATTTTCAATTCAACTTTTTCCTATTTAAATAATATTGTTTAATGTCTTTGAAATAGGGATTATCATTTTAATCCAGTCACTGCTAAACGTTTAAAGAAATATATTTAAATGGTGAGTGTTTAAATTCGAATTCGGTAAATTTTATTATATGAATTTATAATTGGCTTGAAGTCAACCGAGGCCGCTCGAAAAATGTGCTCCGTGTTTTGGTGAGAAGCTACCCTCTGAGCGTAAAACTCAATTTTGTTTTTCCAAATTTCGTAAAGGCGATGAAATGCCTGAATATTATCCTCGTTCTGAAAGACCTCAAGATGCCAACGAACAAGAAATGTAAGAATTAATTGATTCGAATCCACGTCAAACATGTGCGGAAATAGATATTAGTTAAATATTTAACATCCAACAGCCTGCAGATACCTGCATCAAATGGGAAAAATAAAAAAAAACTGGATAAATAGGTCCCTCAGAAGTTATTAGAAGCGAATAAGAAACTAAATATTGCAAAGTTGACTAGATATAAATTAAGGGTGATTGGATGGGAAACATTGCCCCATCTACTCACTATATTCTCCCGACATTTCGCCCACTGAATATCACCTTTTCAGATCATTGGACAATTGTCTCCAGTAGAAATGTTTTTATAACTAGTAAAGCCTAGAATTGGAATTGAATCAGTTTTTACAAGCAAAGATCAATAATTTTTTTAAAACATTACAGCATCACAGTGGGGTAAAGTTATTAGCTGTAATGGAGATTGTTTTAATGAATAAAGTTTTTGTATAGCTATTGGTTCATTGAATTTTTTAATCAACCAAAAAAACGACGGGACTTTTGAAACGACCTGCTATTAAAACTGTATTTTTGTCTTATCTTATGCATTTTTGTATATTATAATTTAATAAATGTAAATAAAGCGTTTATTTCTTAATAAACGTAATATCCTTCTTGTTAATTTTAATTAACCTTCTTACTTATCACATTAAGCTATAATTCGATTATATGGGGGTTTAGATTATACGTGAACCCCCATATCCGTCACTACCCCAGATAAGAGGGGTTCTACTGTACTGATATATTGGCCTCAGTATAGGAACTTGAAATATATAGTTAAATAAACTATAAAGTTAATTCTATCTGAACTTTTAAACAACTTTTAGATATAAATCGTATATAATTGTTTCTGAAGGCAGGTGGAGGATCGTTACTCAGAGAACTCCCTGTTAATTTAAATTATAATTGGTTGCTCCTCTTCCTCCACTCTCTCTTTCCCCACCACAGTTCCTATACCCGGGGCTTTATTGTTCCAGTGAATTATGGCTAATCCGTTCCGCCAATCTTATCCATATTATTAACAGAAATATCGGTCCCTCGTCCATTAACTTGAGCTGTATAGTCGAGCAGCCGTGTCCGTTCCTAATGCTGGAAGTCGATCTGTCTAGGAAAAAGATTTGGCCGGGAAAAGAATCCTCAGA
This sequence comes from Euschistus heros, assembly GCA_003667255.2. Classification (NCBI taxonomy): domain Eukaryota; kingdom Metazoa; phylum Arthropoda; class Insecta; order Hemiptera; family Pentatomidae; genus Euschistus; species Euschistus heros. The sequence goes on from RCWM02000087.1 coordinate 1,118,967, forward strand.
AAGAAACTGGACTTAATGTAAATAACTTTAAACTGAACAGAAAATTTGCATATGTATGCATAGGATTCATTTCATACGATATATGTTTCACTTGTGAATAGTATGTTAAGTTATGCGGCGATTGCAAAGATGAATATTAACATTGTGAATATTCGGATTAGACTGAGCAAGTGGCAAATAGGCATCTTCTTCGGTGTGATGGAAATAGATGGTCAAAATTATTGGACTACATATGACCTTAAAAGAAGTAAAGGGCGCCCAATGGGTAGGTGGAGCGACATGTTCAAGCTTCTGGCAGGACCCTTCCGGTGGAGAGCTGCTAGGAGCAGAAACGTTTGGAAGAAGTGGGCCTAAATCAGCTCCCAATAGGCACCCCGGGAAGTGCTAACTATTACTTTCGAAAGGGAAGGCCTAAACATGAAAGAAGGAACATAAAAAAGAAAATATATATAACGTATCTAACATACTATTCACGGATGAAACAGGTATGTTCAATGAATCATACCACTTGTAAAGATGTATCGAACGTTACATTATCCAACAATTATAATCATTAAGAAAAAGTATTATAGTTTTATTTTACTTAGTTTTGCTAATAAAATTAAACAGTACGAAGGCTCCCAAAAAACCTTAAGATCCGTCCAAAATACTCATAAAATTATATTGGCCAGTCCAATTTTTCATTCACTCCATTAAACCAAACCAAAGCATCTTATAAAAGATTTAATTTCTCTCCCGGTATTACAATTGATGTTGGGATGGGTTGGGGTAATTTCCAGCTTGAGGGCTAAGTGTTGATTAAATGACGGTTAGATTAAAAATTCCATCCCCCCCCTCCCCCCGCCTGCTTTTACCTCATGAGTCGTTCCGTTTTAGAACGCTGTTAAGGGTCGAATGTCTCTGAAATTAAATAATAAAACAGAAACTGACTAAAGCTCAAGATGAATGATGCCACAGATTATTTGGACCTTCTTGTGTATAGACCGTTGAAATAATGAGATTTAATTAAAGCAATCATGATGAACGTTTTTAGGCCTCACCAAGCTAAAAATGATACAATGGAAGAAGAAAAAGAAATATTAAAAAGAGAGATAACGAAAGAAATGGCAGTGCACCATTGAAAGTTTACAAAAACAAAAAAAAGTGTATACATATTAAGAAAATTTATAATTATATTACTCATCAGCTATTAAAAAAAAAATTTACTTGTATATTTTTCGAAATAGGTGGACTTGATATAGGCAGGAGAACTGATAAGAGGCAGGTCGAGACTTGGTTGGTGCGATATTACCAGATCGGGTTTAGTCAACCAAATGATCATCCATCCATACATTGGCTGGCTATGGCTGTGGACAGGGGGGCTGGAGTTGTCCTAATGGAACCTCGCTACCAGAGCTTCATCCTTCAAAGACAAAAGATTTGGGAATAAGTATATATTGAGAAAGTAAAAAAAAAAATATCATTGATTTCTTCGTAAATAAGAATCAACAACCATATTTCCTCGTTTGATGAAGTTATTAGTAACCTTCCAACATTCCTAGGGAAAAATCAGTGAGAAATCAGTAACTAAATGTTTATAAATCACGAGCACAATCGTTTTACTTTTTTCAATAAAAAAACTGAAGATTGAACGTGATTGCAGACCATATCACCTTCTTGGACAACCGTTGGTCAAGAAACAAACAATACTTCCAAGGCCCTTCATGGATTGTAGTGGCACCAGTTTTTTTTTCTTAAATTAATTTTTTTTTTTTTTTTTTCGAAAAATTGTTTTGTTGAAATGTACGATATACTAGTAAATACATCCAATGTGCAATACTATCTCAAGAGCGTGGCAATGACTAAAGGATCAAAATACATATTTGTAACATTTCAATGATTGTTATATATGAATTGTAACATGAATAGCTTACAAACGTCACGGAAGCTAGACGGAAATCTCGGAAACGGAGAAGGTTAGAAATTTGTGGAATTTATTCATATGGAATGAAAAGTATCAGATTCAGATAAAATAAATGAATAAAACAAAATATCTAGTTGTATATACTAGATTATATAGTTGTATATACTAGATACTACAAAGTATCTGGTTTGTGTTAAATCAGCAACATATAGAACATGAAAACAAATAAAAATTAAAAAATTAATTTTATTTAAAAAAAAAATAAATAAATAATTTTATTGCTCACATAATATTTACAGGTAAAAGCGGATTGAGAAAATAGGATTTGAAGCATTTTTTTTTATCTTCTTAAAAGTGCTTTTTTTGTGTTATTTTCATATTTAATTATGTTTTTTGTTATATCTATAGAACCCTTTTTTTCAACATCAAATATCTCGGAATCAATGCATTGTATTTTAAAAAATACTAAGGTTAAAAAATAAGTGTATAATAAACATACAAATTTAACGGTAAAAAATTGATATGGATAAATATTTGATAATTTCTAAAGAATTATTGTTCTTGGATACGTTACCATTCCTATTAATTATTGCCCCTTAGCTTAGTATAATCCACGTAGCTTAGTATAATCCATGTTTTGCAGGAAAAAATCACAATTACAAAAAAAAAAATAATAAGATAAAAATATCAAACTCAAATAAATCATTTCTGCAGCCAAGTGCAGAACAATATATTTTAGACAAGTCCATTTATTAAGACCCGAAGGTAGTGGACTCGAGAATTTTTTTCTTATACTTGGTGTACTGGCTGTCCATTGCAGAAAAGTAGGTAGGACTGGAAGGAGAAATGCTTATTGGTTTAAGTGGTTTTTGGTAAGCTAGTGGTGCAGGTGACGTACTACCTTACATAAATCCTCCTGCCTTCCGCTCTACTGGGTCCAGTCACCAACCATTCAACCATTATTTCCAACCGCCTTTCCATTTCTTCACATGCCAGCCCTCACGTGAACAATCCATTTTTTTCTTTTTTATGAAGAATTTTCTATTTATCCAGAATTCAAAAGCGCCATACGTTTAGGATTAAATAAGGCACCCTTACAGAAACGTGGCTCCAACCCTCCACGAGCCCAGAATACCTTTTATCGATTCTAACCTTCTTCCGATTTATTTCGGTGTTTTTTTTCGTTGCAACTTTTCGAGGGGAAAAGTTGTTCTTCTTCATTTATGGTGAAAGTCTAAATCCAAGATCAAACTAATATTACTTCTGTTTACTTTCTGATTTTAAAATGACAAATAAGAAAATAATGAAGTGAAAATAAGAAAATATCAAACTATAGAACACTAAATCAATGTTGAATTAATATTATATTAAATCAGAATTATTATAATTCAAACCACAAGTAATTTTAACTTGTGATGTACTTTCTGATGTTACGGAAGTGTAAATAACATATTATAAATATACATAAAAAAAAAAACACAAAAAAAAACAGAATCCTCTCAGTTAAGATATAGAAATGATTCTTTCGCGTTAAGTTGTAGTTTTGTATGATATTTAAAATAAAAATACTTTCGTTATGCTCAAGACACGACCCGGCTTAAGGGTGCTCAAAAACTGGAAAAAAATAACATTCCAATGAAATCCGCTGTAAATCTGTGGAAATATTTTTTTACATGAAAAATTGACCTCATATCTCTATTTAGCGCACCGAAAAAAAAATCTTATATGAGAAATTTTATCAAAATAAAAAAATATTGATTTTTACCGCTTTTGAGGACGTTAAAATTTTGATTTCACCAACAATTTCTAACGGCCATTACAACTGTTGTGTTCAACCGATTAAAAAAGTAATAGTATCACAAAATCAGCATACATTCAGCTTTTTATCTATGCACAAAATATTAGGTTAACTTCAGATTTTAGCGGACAAACATTTATGAGAATAGTAAATTCCAAGATCAACTATAACTTGAGATATCTCAATAAGGAGAAATCGTGCGAACACCGAATTTGGGCGAAATTATTCAGCTTTAGGGCTTCTAGATGACCTTAAAATATATTTTATAAATAAAAAGTTTTAATATAGTCTATTTCTATTATTATTTTAATTTTTACACCCTAAATAAATAAGACCATTTTTTAAAAACATAGGTTAGCGGAGGTTTTTTTTTTTTAAACCAAAACCTGATATTATTTTTAGATTATTCGTCAATCTAAGAGTTTCAAAGCTACTTGAAATAAAAATATAGGTGAGGAAAATTTTTGAACTAAAAACTGATGTCATTTTCAGATTTCTCGTCTCAAAAAACACGTAGAAACCAAATTTCATCCAAATAAAAAAATTAATATATTATATAATACAATATATACAACCAAAGGAGAGTAAAGTATATAAGGAGCTATTGCCACATTTTCAAGCCCTAAAACATGCAAAAACATATATGCACGATAAATGCGAATAACAATGTGAAACAATGCTCATCTAAGTACATATTATATATAATTAATGAATTACCCTTCTGTGTCCACTTATATTTGGATCCGTCTGATGAACAAAAATTTTTTTTAACGACTAAAAAAGTCTTGTCACTAGTACTGCATCTTGTTGTAATTTTTCTACATATATTAAAAATTAAATGAATAAATAAATTTAAAAAATATAAATATAAAAAATAAGTAAAATGTAAAATATGAAAAAATGTATAATATTTTATTTATTCATTTAACTTTTAATATATGTAGAAAAATGCAAAACAAGATGCAATACTAGTGACAAGACAAGACGATTTTTTAGTCGTTAAAAAATTTTTGTTTATCAGACGGATCCAAAAATAAATGGACACAGAAGGGTAATTCATTAATTATATACAGGGTGAGTATCTCTTAGTGTATAAAAAAAAATTGAGTGAAACTACATCAAACATGTATCAAAATGCCGCAGATCTTACCTTTCTATTCCAATCCATTGGAGATATATGATAAAACAAAGACTTTTTTGAGTAAACCACGTTTTTTTTCTATAAAAGCTGTAATATCTCCATTTTGCTTAAATATTTTTCAAATTTTGACCACGTTTTCGGATTTAGCATTAAATTTTCTATACTAGCTGAGTACCTATAACCTTGAATTTTACAAACTTGGTATCTAAAGAACAGCTTGATCTTCACCTTATTTGGGAAAGTCACAATGTCTTATATTACTTCAACGCTCACCGTTTTTTGAAAAAACTATCCGCAAAACATCAAATCTCACAAAAACTTGCAAATTAAATATGCATTCGTATGATATGTTAAACGTAATGATTTTCTTTCGATTTCATGGAGAAATTTACTTTTGAAACCGAAAAAACATGGTGTTCTCATTTGGCATACAAATCAGTTACTTGTGTAAATGAAACATTATGACAATCCCTTAATGAAAATATGAATTTCAAACATAATAAACTCTTTATTGGATTAAAAAGCAAATAAAAAAATTATTGATTAATAGAAAATAAAGGAAAACTGACAATAAAGCGACACCAGATCAGAGAATCTTATGTTATTACATTTATTTATTTATTACTATAATTTAGGATTTTATTTAATTAACTTTTCAATGTAAGGTTTAAAACTCAATGACAATGAACATAGACCTCTATTAGCTTCTGAATGCAGATGGATTAAACAATACAACTTTTTGAGATGAATTTTAGGAAAGATGAGTCTGTTTTTAAAGAGGAAGGCATTTTTCTACCGTTCCATGCGGAGTATCGTTAGTTTATTCACCTTTGTATTGCTGTCGAATAGTGTTTGTATTGCATTCGAAAATCGTAGTTTGCCCAACAGATTAAATGATGATATTACAAAGATTTGTTACAAAATAACCTACCTAATTTCGGCAAAATATGATTTTCCAACACCATGGTGCTCCTCCACATTATTCGAAAGCTACACAAATATAAACCAACCATATATATGGATAGGTAGAAATGCCTTCCCTTGTAAAAACAGACCCATCTGCCCACAAAATTCACTTCAAAAAGTTGTATTCTTCAACACAATATGCAATCAGAAGCTAACTGGAAAACTGAAGTCTATGTTCATTATCATTGAATTTTAAACCTTACATTGAAAATTTTATAAAATGATATCCTAAATAATAATTATAAATAAATAAATTTAATAACATAAGATCCTCTGATCTGGTGTCGCTTTATTGACAGTTTTCCTTTATTTTCTATTTAACAATATTTTTTCTTTGCTTTTTAATACAATGAAGAGTCTATTATGTATAAAATTCATATTTTCATTAAGGGATTGTCATAATGTTTCATTTACACAAGTAACTGATTTGTATGCCAAATGAGAACACCATGTTTTTTCGGTTTCAAAAGTAAATTTCTCCATGAAATCGAAAGAAAATCATTACGTTTAACATATCATTCAAACGCATATTTAATTTGCAAGTTTTTGTGAGATTTGATGATTTGCAGATAGTTTTTTCAAAAAAACGGTGAGCGTTGAAGTAATATAAGACATTGTGACTTTTCCAAATAAGGTGAAGATCAAGCTGTTCTTTAGATACCAAGTTTGTGAAATTCAAGGTTACAGGTACTCAGCTAATATAGAAAATTTAATGCTAAATCCGAAAATGTGGTCAAAATTTGTAAAATATTTAAGCAAAATGGAGACATTACAGCTATTAAAGGAAAAAACGTGGTTTACTCAAAAAAGTCTTTGTTTTATCATATATCTGCAAATATATATTTTCAGTTTCAGTTTCACCCACATTTTTTTTTTTTTATACACTAAGAGATACTCACCCTGTATAATATGTACTTAGATGAACATTGTTTCACATTGTCAATACTTTATTCGCATTTATCGTGCATATATGTTTTTGCATATTTGAAAATGTGGGGCTTGAAATTTTAGGGCTTGAATATGTGGCAATAGCCATGAAACGTCGCCTATTTAGAAAATCATGTTAGCATTATATGTTTTTAAAATAAATAATGATGAGGAGATTATATTGCTTTGTAATACACCTTATATAAAAAAATTAATTTTTTTATCCCTAAAATTTTTTAGTATTTTCGAAAATAAGAAGCAGAGAATTTCTAAAAAAAAACGTAAATAATTTGCGCTATCTCACATATTTCAGTACTGATTGAAACCAGATTTTAAGGTCATCTAGAAGCCCTAAAACTGAACAGTTTAGCCCAAATCGGAAATGGACACTATTATCCCTACTACCTACACAAAATTCGGCATTCAATTCTGTGTGTTACAACTCCAAACGTCTCCTTGTGACTAGCAAAGTGCTTACGTTTTCAATTTTCTTTATACTTTTAGTTCTGACGATGAATGTTTCTTTTATTCAGAACTAGTCTCCTAATAAAATAATTCCTACAGAAGTGGCAAATAGTCCATCAATCCCAAACCATAATGTATTGATGCAATATTTGCTATATGCAGGGTGGGGAAACTTTTACTCCTTTCAGTTCAGATAATTTTTGCTTGATCAAAGAATGTGTAGGTGCGTTGTCGTGTTGCAAAATGTCTTGGTCCCTTTTAACCAAAGCGAGGTACTCTGCAATGAAAACTGCGTCACCCCTACCAGCTGTTCCAATAAAGGTTAGAGTCTACTGCTCGACCATCAGGAACAAGTTACGAATGCAAAACTCCTTTCCCCAAACAGAAAGCATTAATATTTTTCCCAAACTGATCTAAATGGACCAAATTATTTCGTATGGATAACGCATTCTCGCGCTATGCAATAAACCTCTTTGGCGGTCGTCTTTCTGTTTAGACCTTTTTCCTTCATTTATATTCTCTAAAGCGAACTCATCACAAGGCATTAAGAAATAAGTCAAAGTAAAAAACGGGCACAGAAGAAACAAAACCAGTCTTATAAGTTTAATTATGTGAGTTGGTATTAAGGGTGTGTTTATGTTTTGATATTGTTAAATAAATATCTTTGTCAATTTTGGCCATGAAAATGAATTTATATTGATACGAAAAGTATCAATATAAAATATAGATTATTATTACAGGAGGGGTATTTATTTTGTAATGGTATTTATTTATTGGGTATTTATTTATTTTGGGGTATTTATTACAGGACTGTGATTTATTTTGTAATACGTTCTGTAGAATATTTTTTTTTTCTGTACCGGTACAATCTATGCAGGTTCTTGGGTTCAGTACTTGATAAGGAAATATTGTTTCGTTACCAGGTTTTGTAAAACAAGGAAGTGTGGTCAGCAATCACGTGATTTCCCCACTCACGGGTACCCACCCGTGGTACCCGGGTACTTTATAGAGTCCTGGTGTGCCCTAGAATCTTCATACCCCGAAGTTGATCAACGGCCGAAGAAACAGAAGCCAGACTCGAACTCGGGTCCCGAAACTAGGAGCTCAGTGCCTTACCTATTGAGCTACCCCGCTCCCTGAATGTGGCGTTTTGTTATTCTTAGCTCAGTTCGTAGACTGAAAATTTAGATCTAGCTATACATTAAATAGTTTTGAAAATAAGATTCACCAAAAAGAAACAGAATATTTGAAATGAAAATACATTGAAACAGTATAGTGTAAATCAGCATTTTAAAATTAATACATACATATTTATTATTACAGTAATTATCAGTTAAGGTTTACAGAAAATTCCGTTACAGCAAGACTTTCAGTCCCATTAATGACTATCGGAACTCAGTACATATTTAATAATTAATGATTTTAAAGTTATATTAGACTTGTATAGTTCTACTCATTACTATTTTGAGAGAAACAGTGGCAGAAGCATAAATCAAGCGAACAGAGAGAAGCAAAGAAGAGCCGAGAGCAGGAGCGGCATTCACTGGGAGAGCGACACAACTTGCTCATTTGCTCAGAATGGTAATTACCGAAGGGCACATTGTTGAGTTGAGTCATTAGAGGCAAGTGTCATCCTGGACGTTATCAATCAGCCATTGTGTCCTCACTAGTCCACGTCCTCTTCTAGGCTAAATCAACTTCCGCCTCGTATTTGTGACACAAATTATTAAGAGTGTCTGTGTTCTTTCTGTCATGAATATATCTTCCAGGTGGGGGTCTATACCTTTGTTGTAAAACTTTTTTTTTTACCCCCAACAAAAATGTAACATTTTTGATACTCTCTAACTCTGATGTTACTCAAATCGAAAATTTTTCGCCAGTTTCCTGATTAGAACTTTAATAGAGAATATTTTTCTTAGTATAAAATTTGTCACTGGGACCTAACTTTTAGGATCTATATTAGTTTGAACGAAAAACCGCATATATGAAATCTCTATTTTCAAATCAAAGTTGTAAAACACTAAATTTGCTTTAATTTCATACGTACATTTCTCACACTTGAAAATGACGTTTGACCAAAAGTGAGGTAAATATTTTTTTTTCCAACATTATCGATTTTTAATAACGTATATCTCAAAAACCGTTGAAAGTTTGACAAATACATATATAGAAACAATTTTATAGGAAATTTAATAAGCTTTAAGCTTGAATGGTAGCATATTTTTCTAGAGTCTACCGTTTTCGAGATATAATCCAAAACCCGAGTAATAGGGCTTCTCCCCTTTTCCCTTTGGTATGTTTATCTTCTAACTACTCCTAACGAAGCTATGAAGTAAAAAATAATTGCATTTTTCATGCACTCTACACCCCTCGTTTCAGCACTCATTGACTGGACTACTGATGAATATATTCAAACTTGCTCAATTCCTCTATCCGGGTTACCACAAATGACTCAGTTGCATGACAGTTATCAGACCTATTTGGACATATAAAGTAGAGCTTCGGGGCTCAACCGAACCTTCTTCTCGTATCCAATCCTTACAATCCAAAATTCTTCGAAAAACCCTGAATGCTCCTTATTGTTTTACGAATAAACTTATCCATAATGGTCTTAATGTCCCATATGTTGCTGATTTAGCCTAAATTAAATACCTATTATATATACTTGATGTTTATATTTTGTACAGTTTATTGTAAATTTCAATAAATGAAAGAAAAGGAAGAAAACATTCACTTTTAATATTTTTTAAGACGCTAAATGAATTTCTAACTGTTGTTTCGGAAAAATCAATATAATATTATAACCTTAGAAATTCCAGGTTCTCACGATGTTTTTTCTTCCAAAGACTCTTCATAGCCAGAATCACGGCCTTACCTACTTTACTTTCAGATCACTCCCTATACCTTCCTTCCTGAATCAGTCAAAAGCCTTTTCTAGATCCACTAAGCAGCCAGAATGCTCTTTTCTTTTCTCAATGGACATTTCTATGACCTGCCCCAAAGTAAAAATCAGATCCTGCGTGCTTCTCAAATTCTTAAATCCATGCTGCTTCTCTCCGATCTGGTTTTGAACCACTCTTTCTATTTTTCAATTCTCAATTTTTTTGAGAAGTTGCGGTTAGGGGCCAAGAGAATGATAATGACGATGTTTTGGAACACATCCAGTAACGTCAATCGTTAATGTGTTTTATAAAGGGTGTTTTATTACCCAGTAGCTCAAAATCTAAAAATCTCCCAGTACTAATAAAACTATTCTTGATCTAATACTAAAACTACCTATATCTAGTAATAAAACCATTCTGTTCAAAGATAAGAACTACTGAAAAAAATAAAATTATTTATTATTAAAAAATGATTTACTATTTAAAAAAAGGATTCATAAATAAAAAATTACCAGTAATGCATCAGAATCAGTACCGATACCGGAAGGATAGAATATTAAATAGACCAACTTTTCTCCCCGGGATTATTATTCAGTCTCACTATACAGTGGAATCTTGGTAATCCATACTAGCAATTAAGCGGAACCTGTTTATGATTTTACATATTTCCATATTAAAATCTATTTTGTTGGCTGTTTTTTTAATAAATAAAAATATAATATAATAAATAAATAAAGCCTTTTATTGTATGAGGAAACAAACAATATTTCGGAAAACAAATAATATCTTGCAACATAAATAAAATAAAATGTACTGCTTCTAAGATATTTACAATTCATAATAATCTATTAAGAAATTATACTGAGTATTTCAAAAACTGTTTGGAATATATTTACAATTTATGATTGGAGGTATATTGCCTCGTGCAGGGCTCTCCTTAATGGGGGTCAGACCGAAACCTACTGGGAAGTGGAGTTCACAATTTCATTCCATAGTTCTTTCCATTTTTCTTAATCACGAGCAGTTCTCATCCAACTAGGACCAGTGGCAGTCTTGAGGACATCACTCCAGAGCCTGTGCTGCCTTCCTGGCCTTCTCTTTAAATTGTATGGGATCCATTCGGTAACCTTTAAAGACCATCTGCCATCCTGATTTCTCGCAAGGTGCCCCGCCCATTTCCATTTGTTTTTCCTTATATGTAGGCTTATATCCTTAATTCTAGATTTTTTGCGCATAGCGACACACTTAATTTTATCCTTTTTCTTGCAGTTCATAATGCTTCTTAGAACAGAATTTTGCCATACTTTTAGCTTGGATTCTTGCTGTTAGGTGAGTGCCCAGGTTTGGCAGCCATAAGTAACTGAGGGAAGAACGCAGCTTTCAAATATCACTTTTAAAAATATAATATACAAATATATTAATGATTAATTAGAAGATAAACAACAAAACAAAAATATTCAATTAAGGCCTTACTCCGTCAAAATCTTACGGATTTATTAAATATTTGCCAATTTTAATATATTTTATATATTACATAGATTAAAAACAACTTTTATTTTGTTTTTTTTTTTCTAATTTTTCCCTAACCTCTAAAATCCGAATTTATCGCTAATCCCAATCTTCTAGCAACAAATAATTCGGATTAGCGAGATTCCACAGTAAATCAAAATAAAATTAATTTCATATGAATACATTACTATTCCATTTTCCAATATTGATAATATAAGGCAAGCTTGGCACAGATAAATAATAGTTGCAGCAATGTATCCCTTAACCAGCCTTTAATTGCATCAGATCAAGTAATCACTATTTTGATAGAAAGGCAGATTGTTTGGTCCCCGGAACGAGGTAACAGAATGGTCCAATTTTGCGAGAGATCTCCCCACCATTGCCGCACTCTCACAGACACACTATCTCTCTGACAAATGGCCGCTAGCAGATTATAGTTAAATTAATTGGACGGGTCACATATTTGTAATTAGGAGGCAGGGTAAAATCTAGAGGGATCTAGTTTACACACAGCACCTAAATCAGGGGTAATTGATAGCACAGGTAGTAATGCGCAACGATTTCGTTCCATTCCAACACCATTGTTATCTGTACATCAGGGCGCTTCACTTCCATTGTTATGTTTAATATTTAGCATTTATTAAAATAGTGTTTTTAAATAAAATAAAAATGCAAAAGTTTTATATAGGTTTTTCATTTTATAAGACACCAGGTGGTATTAATCAAGTTTAAATGACTTTAATTAAATTTTACAATTATTAAAGTTTATCATATTATACTATACTAGCATACCTCGTCACAGCTTCGTCCGCTTTCGTACATAAAAAAAACTTATTAAACTAATAATTGAATTATGGAGTATGGAATTTAGCATTATTATTTCGTTATATTTTTACGCATGGCAGTGATTTTTAGCCCGGTTAAAATTGCATTGAATAGGTGTTTAAAGAGTACTTAAAAGCATAATTAGACATCCAATTTGGTAGAAATAATTTTATCGATCTATCTGTTTGGATTTTAATTTCTAACCATAAAAGTATATGACAGTTTGGTAAACCTCGTTTCTGGTACTCAAGATTATACATTTTAATTACTATTATACTAAAATTTATTATTATAAACCTTCCTAGATCTAGTAAGATGATGTAGTTAAAATGTGGTACAGTTGGGTTAAATAGTTTTACCATTTCAAACTCTGTTACAAAACGTCCACATATCGGTCGATCTGTAAACTGCACTGGGATCCACATGTCACTCCATATATTTGAAGCTTTTTAATAACAATTGAATTGAAAATAAGTTAATTTTATCATAAATTTCTAGCTCTATAACCTTTGTGGCCTCTCTCGAATGCTAACCACCTATTGGTAGATTATCAAACTGAACTATGGAGGTGTTGTAGTCAAAATTTGGTACAGATTGGTTCAGTAGTTTTCGCAGTTAGTGATTACAAACGAAAAATAGCTTGTCCTTTTATATAATAGTATAGATTATAGTTTGACAATAGTTTCATATTTATTTTTGAAATGTGTTTTAGTCCTTTTAAGGACCTAAAGTGCCGTTTGAAAGGGTAATTTGATTTGTTTATAAAATTTGTGTATTTTGCAACCATTAAAATCCCCTTTATTCCATGGTAATCCATCAAGTATTTCGAGATAAGTATGCTTAGATTTATTTTGAATATAGGCTATCAAGAGTCACTCAAGGCACGCATATGGGTCTGTGCCATTTCCAACTTCTGTATTGCCATTTGCTCAGAAAATTAAATAGTCAAGAGTCAGATATTGCTTGGGTTCTGCTGGAATGCAGCTTCAGATCCTCATTTCTTCATTCTCCAATCTTCCTTAACGCATTTATATCTCTATTTTAATGAACAATTTGTTTTTCGCACAAATGAATGGACAAAGGGGAACTGAGTTAAAGCTTAGTCGGTTCCGAGATTGAGTAACGGCTATCTCGTGGTGTGTTCCATTGTATTTTTTAAATATTTTCCTTCAACCTACAACCAAATCGTTTATTTGTTTCTAAATCGTTTTACGTGTCGATTCTCGCTTCCAAAGGAATCGATTCTACTAGGAATCGATAAGCTGTCACTGAATTTTGATTTAAGTGACGCGACTACGGGACCTGGTTTACCCAAACCCATAAGTGGGGGAACTAGTTTATATAGCCCAGAGGATGCTTGTATATATTGTTTGTACAGTGAGAATGTATTTAATTCTTTTTTCTTTCTCTATTTTAATGTAGTTTATTTCTTTATATTATTATATATTATATTTTGTTTCATGTTTTTACTTTTTTTTTTTTTAATTTTCATAGTATACATTGCGTAAATGGATTCGTTGTCATTCATATTATTTATTGTTCTTGAGTGAGACAACTTGTATTATTTATTCAAGCAAATTATATATATATTCTTATTATTTTGCTATCAATAAAGAAATGTTACAAGAACATTTTGAATTTTAAAATTAAATATAAAAAAATGACATTTTACAAGCGACAAATCCCTTCTGAAATCCCTTCTGGGGACCGTGAAATGAATTATGTCACCTTTCATTAAGCTTACCATACTGCATCACACCTAATAAAAATTTCATGGAGTAAATCAAGGTGTGGAAAGTTCTCTTATAACCCTTGCTGTGTCTCTGAACTTGGCCGCAACTCGGAAATCAAGTTCGATCGATTTCCAATTCGAAATAATGTATCAACCGGAGGCATAAGGTAGTGCTTCTTGTTCGAACCTGGAAGAACCTGCAGACAAGGACAGATGCAAATTTCCGAACGGAATTAATATGTATGGGCCGGGGCAGATCCTGGGGAACGCTGCCAATTCCGGCTGTAAACGGTCCCTTCCATTAAACCTATATCCACTCCTCCCGGCTTCATAATCACCAAACCCTGTATTTATTTTAGAAGGAGAGAGAGAGGGAAAAAATGTGTTAAAAATAAACAGAAAACCTAACCTCGGAATGCTTTTTCAGATTTATAAAACTCTAACTCAATTCGACTTTTTAACACTTTTTTTTTTTTTTTAACGGCTTTAGTATATTTCCGTTAAGGATAAACAAATAGCGTGTGCGGAACGAATTTGATTTGATTTGCATTTCCTACGTGTCCTTTGTGTTTTTTATTCCGCTTATAGGCTTTTATTTATATTTGCTGGTATTTATATCGCATTGGTTTATTGAAATTTTTTTTCTTTATTTATTACATACTTATTTCCTTCCGCATAGCAGTAATGTGGTTTAAATAAAACATTTTTCTTTAATTTTTTTTAAGAATTTAAATCATTAAACATATCTGAATTTATTATTATATGAAAATATATAAGGGGATAAAATAATAGATCCTACCTCAGCAACAGAACCTTCAAAACAAATCACAATTTTTCTTTTTCTTCCCTCCTTTCTCAATCTGCTGGTGTTCCTCAAGATAGTACCCGAAGTCCTATCTTCGAAACAATGTATAAAGCTGACATCCCGACTCATCCCAGCACGATTACATCCCGGCCTCACCACGATAACACGTGTGTCATCACTAAATAATGATTCTTTTGTTGCACCTTCATCACAATTTTAAGAATAGAATTATTATATATATACATATATATATATATATATATATATATATATATATATATATATATATATATATATGGAAGAATAAGTCCAAACAAATCTCATAACATAACCTGTACCCTCCATCGCAAACCTATGGTTGCCCTACAGTATCCTTTAATGATATTCCACTGATCCCTGTTGAACAAATCCGTTACCTAGAACTCCATCTGGATAAACGTACTTGGAATACAAATACAAGACTTAAACAATAAGAAATTGCTCGACTTTAGCTAATCTAACATTTACAAGACAAATGTTAAAAGCTTCCACTTAATGACAAAAAACTCATTTACATGACGTTAGTAATTAGACATATTTGGAGACACAGAGTTGAGCTTTGGGGCTCCACTTAAACATACAATTCTTATCATATCATTACAATCCAAAACCACTTAAAAATCCTCAATGCTCTTTATAATGTCACAAATAAATTTATCTATGATGATCTTAAAGTCCCATGCATTGCTAATTTGGTCTAATCTAGATACATATCTTCCCATGATAAGCTCTCCATCCACCTTCTTCCAATTCTATCACCGATAAACCTATGAGGCGTCTAGAGGGAAGCTCGCCTAGGGATCTCCTAATGTAGGACTATTATTGTAGTGTTACAAATGGTTAGTTGCTTTACTAAACATTGACCTGCCATTAACCTACCGCTAAATTATTCATTCTATGATTGTACACTTGTAAATATCAATAAATAAATAATAAAAAAAATATTGGGGATAACTTATACTACATGTATACACCAATAAGGGTGAGATTCGGGTTCAGTCTCCGCCTACTTGGCATCGCCTTCTGCTACTTCGTTGTGAAGCGCGTCTAAATATTATAGCCTTGCAACTAAAGCTTCTCCTCCTTGGTTTTTGTCCAGCCAAAAAGTCTCAACTTATTTTCTTTGACTGGTTCAAAGAAGTAGGATTTGTGCCTGCGGCTTTTGAATCAGAATTTCTCTAGGTCATCATTTATTTCTCATACCTGCATGAAAGCTTCTTCCAGCCTGCTAGTCGACACTGAATCATCACTCCATTGGTCTTATCATGCCGATGAAGGTACAATATTTAATAGGCACCTGGGACACATTCCCTTAACCATTTGTCTATTATTTTTTTAATATTATTCATAGCTAATACACTTTTTATTTCACCTAGATGCATATCAAACTATTTAATAAGAAAAAGCAAATAAATAAAATATAAAAGTAATTATATTTCAATCATAAAAGGCACAAGAGTACTGTAGATTATACTAAAACCTTAGTCCTTCCGTTAGGAGCCCCCTCATCAAGCGTCGGTAATACATGTGTGGTGCCGGTAATTCCTTCAAACAAAGGAAGCAAATATTCAAGGAAAGCAATGCAAAGTTTAGATGGAGGGGGAATACTCCTATTTAAGAAGTTCGCTAGAAATAAGATGAGATCACTTTGATTTTAGAGGGGTAAAGGAGCAGATGCTGAAGGGCTGAGAAGTCATTTATTGAATTATTATTTTTTGAAGAAGACGAATGACAAGATAGAAAGTGTTCGCGAAGTTAGATCTTATGACTAAAGATAAGAACAATATAATGTCAATACCTTTAATAGGTGTGAAATGTAAATTGTGTACTGACTAACGAGTAGATTACTTGTGAAATCATTCATAGTTTTGTATTTCCAAATTTATTGTGTTAAGGAAAATATATTCACTAGCATTATCAATTATTCTTCACCTAATAGTTGCTAAGTAAAGTAAAATTGGTTACACGATAAACAATAAGAAAGATTCCAATAAATTCCACTAGCTCAGGCACCAATGGTTGGGGCTATTGGGTCACTAGGGAATACACCTAATATTGATAAAGATATGGTATTGAATAAAACCCCAAAGCGAGTCAAATATTCAAATTTATTGGATAATGAATTAACTAAATATATACATGTGTGGTTCCAGTAAGTCCTTCAAAAAATATTTAATGGCAGGAATGAAAAGGTTAGATGGGGGGAAATACTCCTATTTAAGAAGCTCACTAGAAATAAGAAGAGGTTTCTTTGATTATAGATTGGTAAAGGAGAAGATGCTGAAGGGCTGAGGAATCAAATATACTAAGTTTTAATATATTTACGATTCATAGAAAATAACAATAATTGACAGGCGTGGAAGACCAATAGGTCTTCAAAAATCTTTCTAAAATTACATACCAATTATTGGATCCTAAGGCCAATGACAAAATTATTTTTAATCCATAAACAATGCTATATAAGAAAAACTTTATAAAGTCTATTGACGATACTATCATAGACAAATAAGGGACTTATCCACCTTAGTGGATCCAGTTGACAAACTGCTTCCAGGGGGGTTATACGGTTCTAAAGGGCAGATAAAAATAGAGACAAGACTTCTTGGATTAGGGAGAGGACATCAGCAGTCAGAGGGAGACAGATGTGGAAGAAGTCGGAAAAAAAAAACCAGAGACGCCCCCTCGTGGCGATAAAAAGGAGTAGGCGGGGCTGTTGGGCGTGGTGTGCTGATCGGGCAAGTCAGTGGCCAACAATCTGCTCCATCTGAGGACCGGGATTAGTTGGCTGGGGGGGAGGGTATAAAAAGCTCCTAGTCCACTTGTTTCAGATAAGAACGCTTAATAAAGTGCTTCCTTCCAATGTCCTCCCAGCTTCGGTTTATCTCCTCCTTCTTTCTCTCCCCTTGGTGGCGGTTAGTCTGCCTCTCCTCTCAGTATAGCTTTATTACGGGGAGCTGACGAAGGGAAACGGCCTTCCCGTTGATCCAAGTCGATATCAAACCGACTGGAAGGACTGTTGCATCCAAAACATCAACCGAACCTTAATGTGTTATACAGAATACGCCGTTGTATGTCAATTGATTAAAATTTTATATTTCTAAGTATTGAAAATTAAATATAGAAGATAATAGAGGTGTGGTCATTAAAAATCACAATAAAAGAATATCGTGATCAATTTTCGGTTTACAGTGCAAACCTTTATTACAGTCAAGCCAAAAAATATACAGAGTGAATACCTCTTAGTGTAAAAAAAAAAATTAAATAAAACTAGATCAAAAATGCCGATGACCTTACCTTTCTATTCCAATCCGTAGCAGATATACGATACCCCACATGGATAGGTAGATATGCCTTCCCCTGTAAGAACAGACATCATCTGTCCATAAAATTAACCCCAAAAAGTGACATACTTCAATATCATATGCTTTCAGAAGCCAAAAGCCAAATTGAGTCTATGTTTATTACCATTAAATCTTTGCGAAAATCTAAAAAAATAAATACTAAATAATAATAATAAATAAATAAATGTAATAAATAACATAAAATCCTTTGATCTGGTGTCGCTTTATTGACAGTTTTCCTTTATTTTCTATTATACAATAATTTTTATTTTGCTTTTTATTCCGATGAAGACTTTATTATTTTAAAATAAATATTTCCACAAAGCGATTATCATAACGTCTTATTTACACAAGTAACTGATTTGTATGCCGAATGAAAACACCACGTTTTTTCCGGTTTTAAATGTAAATTTTAAAGATTCCAATAAATTCCACTAGCTCAGGCACCAATGGTTGGGGCTATTGGGTCACTAGGGAATACACCTAATATTGATAAAGATATGGTATTGAATAAAACCCCAAAGCGAGTCAAATATTCAAATTTATTGGATAATGAATTAACTAAATATATACATGTGTGGTGCCAGTAAGTCCTTCAAAAAATATTTAATGGAAGGAATGCAAAGGTTAGATGGGGGGAAATACTCCTATTTAAGAAGTTCGCTAGAAATTAGAAGAGGTTTCTTTGATTATAGATTGGTAAAGGAGAAGATGCTGAAGGGCTGAGGAATTATCTAGCAAGTGTTTATTTGAAGAAGACAGGCGTGGAAGACCAATAGGTTTTACGCCTGTTAAAATTACACACCAATTATTGGATCCTAAGGCCAATGAC
The DNA here is from genome assembly GCA_003667255.2 of Euschistus heros. Classification (NCBI taxonomy): domain Eukaryota; kingdom Metazoa; phylum Arthropoda; class Insecta; order Hemiptera; family Pentatomidae; genus Euschistus; species Euschistus heros. Next base: position 1,138,132 of record RCWM02000087.1, read on the forward strand.
AAAATTATTTTTAATCCATAAACAATGCTATATAAGAAAAACTTTATAAAGTCTATTGACGATACTATCATAGACAAATAAGGGACTTATCCACCTTAGTGGATCCAGTTGACAAACTGCTTCCAGGGGGGTTATACGGTTCTAAAGGGCAGATAAAAATAGAGACAAGACTTCTTGGATTAGGGAGAGGACATCAGCAGTCAGAGGGAGACAGATGTGGAAGAAGTCGGAAAAAAAAAACCAGAGACGCCCCCTCGTGGCGATAAAAAGGAGTAGGCGGGGCTGTTGGGCGTGGTGTGCTGATCGGGCAAGTCAGTGGCCAACAATCTGCTCTATCTGAGGACCGGGATTAGTTGGCTGGGGGGGAGGGTATAAAAAGCTCCTAGTCCACTTGTTTCAGATAAGAACGCTTAATAAAGTGCTTCCTTCCAATGTCCTCCCAGCTTCGGTTTATCTCCTCCTTCTTTCTCTCCCCTTGGTGGCGGTTAGTCTGCCTCTCCTCTCAGTATAGCTTTATTACGGGAGCTGACGAAGGGAAACGGCCTTCCCGTTGATCCAAGTCGATATCAAAAAAAAATGCCAAGACAATAAGTGATATAAAAATCATATAATTTAAAGTTTTCTTTCTGGTTGAATGTGACACTCAGGAAAATAATTTATTACCTTTAAAAAAAAAAAAAATTTATTTAATAAGTAAATTATATAAAAATAATGTGATAGGATATTGATATGATGTCATATGTAAGTTTAGTGTGCTATGAAGTTGAAAGAAAATTCTTAAAAATCCGCAATAATTTTCAAAAAAGGAATATTGCAATATTGTGAGAAAATTTCCGTGAAGAAACCTTAGAAATCAAAGATAAACAAAGAATAATACTGTACCATGACTCCCAAATATTGGTTTTCTTGTTTTGATTTATTTTAATCCTGCATAATATATATTATATAAATTGATTAATTTTATGAACAGTCGGGTTTCTAGTTTCCATGTTCATCAGAGAAATTTTTTCCTCTCAATCATGTAAATAATATTTTAACTGAAAAATTTCTTATAAATCTTAATCGTTCTTACTGAAACAAAATTAATGACTCGATCAGCAAAAACTGAAACAATTTTTAAACGTAATAAATTACTTATCCTTGTTAAAAATATAAGACAGAGAAAAATTATATTAAAAAAAAATTAAATGGGGTCAGTACACTAAAATCAAAATCGAGTCAACTGCATAATTCTTAAATCCCTTTGTTAAAAAGTGAATATCCCTCGATGACTGTTACGAATAAATAATCTGACATCCGTAGCACATCACAGTTCGCCATGTCAACCATGTTCAGGAATTACTGCCTAATATTTTGAAATGTGAAAATGTGATAGGGAGCAATCCAACAAGCTAAATTATATTAACAAGTATCGTTTTTCAGGATATTAAAAACTGCAAAATTACCTGCTTGCATTACTTGAATAGTACTATTTAACAGAATTTCTAAATAGAGAATATTTAATGGTATAATTTTGTGTTAATAGGTTGAGTTCTGAAAAATTTAATTTCATTTCAATTGTTTGTTTCAGTCCTTAAAGGAAAACGCTGTCTGATTCTTATATCATCCAATAAAATAGTCTTTCTTATCTTAGAATGAAGGAACTTTCTTTACTAATTTTTCGATATATTCTTGATATGGATTTTGCAACCATTCTGATTTAGATTCAATTAAGAAATTAATTAATGTACTAATCAATAATATAACAGTTTAAAGTTAGGCGGAAATTATTGAATATCAATTACAAGGAAACTAATTGCACGTGTTTCGTATACAATAGACACGCCCTTTATTTTATTACAATATGATTTATATAGGAATTAAATATAATAGTACAAATACAAAACAAAACAACGTTTAATTACTAGTGCGATTAGATAGTATTTCTCTATTTAAAAACAGTTTAAAAAAGTATTTGGTTGTCTGATTTTTATTTCTTACTAGCATCTCACGTCGCGACTTCGCCCGTTAGTAAAGAACATAGACAAATTTAATTAATAATTAAAATTTTACTTTCGATAAAAATCTTGTATTAAAATATGCAGTTAAGCATCATTTCATTACATGATATTTTCACGCATAGCGGTGATTTTGAACTAAGTTAAAATTATAAGAATAAGCAAAAAAAAATATAAAATAAACAAAAACTGTAGCTACATGTACTGACGGCTATAAAGCTATAAACGAAGCGCCTTAAACATTGGCGTTCCCACCCAAATTACAATGCAAGCAATGTTAGCTTGGCCGAGTAATCAGTTAGCGATTACTCGACCGATCTCTAGAAGAAACATTTTCACTTGAAGCACATTGAATCCTTAATGTTTATTCAAGTAACATAGCCCTGCTCTCTAATCCTGTAAGGTATATTGTAATATCTGTAAAAGCTCCTCAGATATAAATAATGTGTATTGCTATTTCTTATTTTCTTCCACCATTTTGAGATCCGACGCACAGTGCTTCGTCAATGAACAAAAATCAAAATTCGAAGTACTTTTTATCGAGCTGTTTACCTTTTGGTATTCTTAAATACACCTTAGACAATTGTTTAATATGATTACCTCATTGTTTACATATTCGTTTAAGTCAACACAAGCGAAAAACTTCAGGAGTATTTTCGTTTTGCGATTTGTATTGTATTTGCCGCAAATTATATTTTGTTCCGTTCACATCTCATTGGAGAGAAAATAACCATTGTCAACGATACAATATACAGGTCAAGGTATCTATTTTAAAATAAACCACTTTAATTGTTAAGCTGAGCATTGCATGTGTGTAAAGTTTAGTTGACCAGTTTAAAAATCATTCAAACTTTGCAAAGGTTCTTAAAAAATCCTAAAATACCTATATCCTCTGATCTGGTGTCGCTTTATTGACAGTTTTCCTTTATTTTCTATTAAACAATAATTTTTTTCTTTGCTTTTTATTCCAATGAAGAGTTTATTATGTTTAAAATGCGTATTTCCATTAAGAGATCGTCATAATGTTTTATTTACACAAGTAACCGATTTGTATGCCAAATGAGAACACCATGTTTTATTCGGTTTCAAAAGTAAATATCTCTATAAAATTGAAAGATACGTTTAACATATCATTCGAAAGCTGATTAAATTTTCAAGGTTTCGAAAAACGGTGAGCGTTGAAGTAAATGAGACATTGTGACTTCCCCATATAAGGTTAAGATCAAGCTGTTCTTTAGATACCAATTTTATAAAATTCAAGGTTACGTGTCCTCTGTTCTTATAGGAAATTTAATGCTAAATCCGAAAATGTGGCCAAAATTTGAAAAATATTTAGACAAAATGGAGATATTACAGTTTTTATGGGAAAAACGTGATTTCCTCAAAAAAGTCTTTGATGTATCGTATATCTGCAACGGATTAGAATAGAAAGATCAGATCTGCGGCATTTAGCTACATTTTTTATCTAGTTTAACCCAATTTTTTTTTTACACTAAGAGATACCCTGTATATATATATATATATATATATATATATATATATATATATATATATATATATATATATATATATATAGAGAGAGAGAGAGAGAGAGAGAGAGAGAGAGAGAGAGAGAGAGAGAGAGAGAGAGAGAGAGAGAGAGAGAGAGAGAGATTTACTAATTATCTTGTTCAGTAACATTACATCCTAATGGTACTCGGAACGCAACATTTACGCTAGTATTAAAAAGTTGCACAAAAAAGTTTATTTTTCTACCATAGAAAAAACAAAACAAAAAAGAACTTGCTTTTTTTTACAATTATCTTGCCATAACTTTTTATGGGTGCATTTACATTTACATGCATTTATAAGAACTTTTTTGTTCAGCGTGTAATTTTCTATAAGATTTTGAGGGTTTGCGAATTTTGTCCATCTTCACTCTATGTTCGAAGCACTGTGCGACGGGCCAAAATCATTGATGAGACCTGTAATTATAACTCATTCCTTGTAAAGGTTCCCTTCAACAAGTTCATATAAAGTTCTGAACCAGGTTTTAGTTAGTAAAATATCCATGCACATTAATTTTTGTTAGAAGCTAGTAGCATTGACGATGGTTATTACGACACAAATTGAGGAGGCTCATGAATAAATTATAGGGCGTAATTGCCGGAGGACATTATGTGTTGGAGAGACAGACCCTTTGGCTGGAGACGGATTGAAGGGCCCTGATTAGATTGAAAACTCCAAAGTGAGCTAAAAGAGGCTCTAATTAAGGACTACCTAAACTTAAACCTTACTCCTCGCCCTTCTTAAATTATTTAAATCCCTGGCGCAAGATTTCATCGCAAACTCGTAGGAATTAAGGTCCCACCACCATTTCCTTCATTAGAAAGTCCCGTTAATTATATATGTACATAAGGTCTGCCGAGGAGTTCTCCAACGTACTTCTACCCTGGTACCTATTCAAGTTTTATTAAATCTCAATTAGGAACTTTCCATTGGAGTGGAGTATATGAAAAGCAACATGGCATGATCTATAAGAGTAGTTTGTGTAATTTATTTATTTTTACTGCAATATTTATTATAACTACGTCAAAATGATTATAATAGCGATAATCCTTCCAAAGATGAGAAGAAAGTAGTTTTTAAAAACGTGGTAATTGGAGACAGTAGAATAAAAAAGTTAGGGAGATTACAAAAGCAAATAGAGATGGTGGAACACTTACAAGCAGATCGTCGCACACTGTTTTGTAATGATATTTCATGTTAGTCTATACCAGAATATTCAATTGTGTAGTAGTTATTATATTTTACACCAATACTCATTTTGTTTCAAAAGCTTAAGGGCTAGGAATCCTTAAATAACGACATAATGTATCCCACCTCTATTCCCAACTAAATTGGCTTTACCTACTTTCCGTAGACAATATTTCCATGGAACATTCCTTTACCAAATTATCAGTGCCCTTCAACCTTTTTACGAGTATATTTACAATATGCTTCAGTTGAGATCTGAAGTCAATTCAATACAAACAAGATCCCGTCTTCCTGATCTGTATACCCCATCCCATAGAACTTTAACATTCCAACGATCCTGCGTCTTACGCTCAAAAATTCACTGCAACTCTATTCCTTCTCAAATCAGACAAGGAAAATCCCTGAAAACATTCAAATACTTCTATTTTCAATAACTCCTTCTCAACCAGGCTGACGCTTGCTAAATATCTACCTATTAAGTCAAAAAAAATGTTCTTGCATGGCTGGAATCAGATTCAGATTCAGTTCTTGCATAATTAAAAGATTCCATTTAATTTAAATTTCACTTCATATGAATATAACATTTAGGTTCTTCTATTATACATACAAATCTAATCATTTTAACAAAAGATTTTATTTTTAACTTATGTTATTTTATTTTCTCTCATCTGTAGAATGTTATCTTATTTTATTTCCTGTACATTTAACTATCATCTATGTATATAGTGTCATTATTGCATTATTGTTTTTCTTTATTTTTTTTATCTTATTATGCCTCTGACCAGATTTCATTTTATTTATATCTGTACTTATCTGTTATTCCTAAGGGACTTTGTCCCAGAATAAAATTATTTTGCTATTCTATTATATTCTATTCTAATATTTTTTGTAATCTTTGGTACCTCTTCATTTCCGTGGGGAGACACGGTAGCTCAGTGGGTAAGACACTATATACTGCAAAGCTCAGGGCCCGAGTTTGAATCCAACAAGCAATTTGTGGATTGACTTCAAGGTCGAAAGACTCTCCTGTGGCACATCCAGCCTCAATAAAGTAGGCACTCTCAATTGGGAAAAACTCCTGGCGGTTGAGAGTAAATTAGGCCAAAACCGCTCCTTTCACAACTCCTGGCCCAGCAACAGAACACCTTACTTAAGTACTGAACCCAAGACCCTTCATGGATTGCAATGGTATGGTTTTTTTTTACTTAGAAAAAATAGTTCTGGTCTCAATGCGTTCATAACGCTAATAAAGTTAAAACTGTTCTCTCAGAATCAATAAAATAAAATAAGCTTCACTAATTATAATAGAATTACCAATCCCGTTGATTATCCTTGTTTTAGCGAAACTCTTTTTCATGATTAACAACACTCCCAGGTTGCGGTGCTACTTCACAGAAAAGGGCCCGCATTGTTAACGAAATCAAATCTCCTCCGTAAGCCTCTTATTCAATTTTTAAGCTAGGGGGAGGGAGAGGGTAAGAGGGCGGTGAAAGCTCATATGTTTTACATATGAAATCTCTTTCTCCTTGTTAATCCTCCATGTTAAGTATTGTTCCCAAAAACCTCTTCGACCGAAAATTACCTGGGAGGGCAACACTCATCCTGAATTCCCCAGCCTAGCTCCCCAACAATGCAAGGCTTACCTCCGTATTCATACGCTCCCGCCGTGGGAGGCATTGTCCTGCCTCAGTTCTCCTTATGCCTTATACCTACACGAGCCTCTGTCTGTTGAAATACGCTATTAAATTATTACCCGGCTGGGGGTTGCTGTTTTTGTTCTCTTGTTCTACCGTAAGAAAGGCCCCTAAATATTGTATATTTTTGAGGAGGGTTCCCGGATCTTTATATATTTAACGCCCTAGAACCCATATTTAAGCAGGAGTAAAGAAAAGTACATCACACGGCCGCCACGAAACAATAATTTATTTAAGGCAAGGGAAGCAATTAGGTTACTCAGAATTTTCAAAGGTTTACATTCCTGGGTATTAAAAACCTAACACAATGTTTCATAACTAATTATAATGTGCATTATTAATAATTTGATTATAATAAAATAAACAGAAAATATAATAATCCATAAGTTCAATTATGATGCTATCAAAGAATAGTTTAGACGGGTTTCATTATATTTAAAGATGGACATCGTACAAAAAATATGGATTTATCAAGATTTTTTTTTTTTTTTTTAATGAAATGCCATTTTAAATATTCCTATCACAATGGTATTCCTGTTTGTTTTATCTGCCTAGCTAATTTAGGTAACGGCATTAAACAAACCACTGCTCCACCAAAGTCTATTATGAATTTAGTGGTTTATATATTGATATTTTTTGATGTTCAATTCCCTAATGTGAGAAATTTTAAAAACAGTGTGACCAGTAGGGTGTACAAAAATGTTCCGGGTGGCCAGCGTAGGCCAAAGGACCGCTGGATGGATGGCATAGGACAAGATCTTTGGCAGCTAGGGATCTCTGTCACAGAAGCGACTGATCGAGGAAGATATCGAGCTATTGTTGAGCAGGCCAAGGGCAGCATCAGCGCCTGATGAGCCGATAGAAGAAGAAGAAGAATGAAATAAATTTTAGCTGTGCATATTTTGTGAATGTATTTTTTGTCATCTATATTACTTATTGTCTCAAAGTAAAGCGGATTGTAATGCTATTTCTATTTCTTTGGTCTGGGAAGATTTCCCGGAAATTGGGAATTTAAGAAACTTTTTAGATTTTGAATGTTTTAACACTTACTAACAGTTAATCAACCTTGGAAATAGGTTAACTAAGTAAATTCATACATTTAAATGCTATTAATATGATTATAAAATATTAACATATTTAATCGTCGTCCATATCGGGTTGAAATATACAAAACCTAATGGTTAATAGTGATAACAAACAGCCATACAGTATTCAGCAAATTCGTATAATTTATGTTTTCGACAACGGAGCCCGCAATGAGAAAGCCTATGTGCTTAGACTTGGGGAGGAGATCACTAGGGGCCACAAACGTTTCTTCTTTTAAAATACGAATAAGTACTTTGGAGGAGGATATAAAATTGCGAGAATTATTCCGCCTTCCGTCCTGATACACGAAGAAATAGCACGAATGAATGAAAATGAAATCCACAGAAAACAACAACAACAACTAGGTTCGGAACCTAGGCATCACTGGATAACTAGATGACAGCCTCACATGATTAGTTTTTTGGAGGAGGTAAAGACCTTGAACAAGATTTATTAAGGTTAATGACGAAATCTTTAATTGATAATGAGAAAGCAACTTGAAAAGTGTACAGTGGAACTCGAGAACCAGCGTCAGTTCATCAGTCAGGCCTCGGGAAACTCCGAAGGGAAGGTGCAGATCTTCAGGTATAGCCCTGTCAATAAAGGTTTCGTGTCGCAACTAATTAGGGGAAAGCTGAATTTTTGCAGGGTGTTAGTACATAAAGTACACACTAAAAAAAACACAAACTCCCGACCCCCAGCCCTCTTGCTCCCCCCCCACCCCTTCAGCAACATTACAAGTACAGAACTTATTATATGCCGACAGCTCGAGACCTAATTATGCTGTCGGAGTTTTCTTTTTTTTATTTTACTTTCAATAATATTACAAACAAATTATATTATATACACTTTTTATGTAGATAGCTTAGTTTCGCCGTAATACTTAATCATATACGGAAAACTGCCACTACAAAAAACAAAAAGTAACTTCAACTAATTATAGATTTTTATCATTAGGTTTTGGGAAGAAAAGTGTTAAACAAAACTCATAGATAATATAATTAGCTTTAAAATGATGTGTCTCATATCGCATAACATTAAAACGATGGCTTCATAGAGAGCGTTGAAAGATTAGTGGACACCGCTCCGCCGGTCCTAGCAGGGCCGTGCTGAGGTGCAAAAATGCATATACTGCTGTTCATGATCATGAATAGTCATTTAGTTGAAATGCAGCAACAATTTAATAACGCTTATTTTTAGGTTATAACTTCGAAAGTGCATTTTATTTGCTATAATAATTAAACTAACCTTAGCTCTAAATGTGATAAAAAGTCTTCCTCAAAATATCTTCGGGTTCAGGGGAGAGAGGAGGTGAAAGTCGTATGTTGTTGGCTGTCTGATCTCGGAACTCGGAAAACGTTTTAGCACATACATACATAAAAAAGCAAAGAAAATTTGCAAAAAGTGTCATTTTATTCCCCTCTTTTCCATACAATAATTTTAGAGCTATGGAAGATGGAAAGATAGAAGATTTTTTACTTGAGGTAAGTCGCAGTTCTCCGGAATAACATGTTTGTCGGTACTCATTTGGCTATAACTCCGAAACTATTTGTCCGACTCAAATTTCTCTTTTTTCATATGAAAGCCCGTTAAATTTACTATAATAACTCAAATATTAAATTTAGATCTAGTCCCGTAAAACACCCACGGCAGAATATTCAGAAACCCGTACTGTTGTGAAAAACTCTTATTTTCCGGCACATCTATCACAATAACTCCAGAACAATGTCTTCTATTCAAAATCTATTTTTTCCATCTGAAAGCTGTTTAAATTTTCTATGAGATCGTATATACAAAATTTTTATTGCATTCCTGGAAATATCTATAGTAGCCCATTGAACATGTCAAAATCGTCACATTTTTCCAAAACATACTCATTTAGCGTCTTGGCGTGGGTATTTCACGGAATGTAATCAGACTTAAGTATATTAGTTCTAATAGCAAATTTAACCAGCTTTTATATGGACAAAATAAATTTCGAATCAAACAAGTAGTTTTGGAGTTATAGTGATAAATGTTTGAAAAAAAATGTGAATCCCGAAATAGTACGGTGTACTCAGCGTGCTGTCATGGGTATTTCACGAGATTCAATAAAAATAATATAAAAGGTCTTATAATAAAATTAACCACCTATCAGATTGAAAAAATTTATTTTAAATTGGAGAGATAGTTCTGGAGTTATTGTTATAAATGTGCCGAAAAATAAGAGTTTTTCACAACAGTACGGGTTTCTCAATATCCTGCCAAGGGTGTTTAACGGGACTAGATCAAAATTTAGTATTTGAGTTATTATAGTAAATTTAACCAGCTTTCATATGAAAAAAGAGAAATTTGAGTCAGACAAATAGTTTCGGAGTTATAGCCAAATGAGTACCGACAAACATATTATTTCGGAGAACTGCGACTTACCTCAAGTAAAAAATCTATTTTCCATCTTCCATAACTCTACAATTATGATATGGAAAAGAGGAGAATAAAATGACACTTTTTGCAAATTTTCTTTGCTTTTTTATGTATGTATGTGCTAAAAGTAACGTTTTCCGAGTTCCGAGATTAGACAGCCAACAACATACGACTTTCACCTCCTCTCTCCCCTGAACCCGAAGATATTTTGAGGAAGACTTTTTATCACATTTAGAGCTAAGGTTAGTTTAATTATTATAGCAAATAAAATGCACTTTCGAAGTTATAACCTAAAAATAAGCGTTATTACATTGTTGCTGCATTTCAACTAAATGACTATTCATGATCATGAACAGCAGTATATGCATTTTTGCACCTCAGCACGGCCCTGCTAGGACCGGCGGAGCGGTGTCCACTAATCTTTCAACGCTCTCTATGAAGCCATCGTTTTAATGTTATGCGATATGAGACACATCATTTTAAAGCTAATTATATTATCTATGAGTTTTGTTAACACTTTTCTTCCCAAAACCTAATGATAAAAATCTATAATTAGTTGAAGTTACTTTTTGTTTTTTGTAGTGGCAGTTTTCCGTATATGATTAAGTATTACGGCGAAACTAAGCTATCTACATAAAAAGTGTATATAATATAATTTGTTTGTAATATTATTGAAAGTAAAATAAAAAAAAGAAAACTCCGACAGCATAATTAGGTCTCGATCTATCGGCATATAACCAGAGTTCTGTACTTGCAATGTTGCTGAAGGGGTGGGGGGGAAAGCAAGATTGGAGGGGGTCGGGACTTTGTGTTTTTTTTAGTGTATACTTTATGTACTAACACCCTGCAAAAATTCAGCTTTCCCCTAATTAGTTGCGACAAAGGCTAATTTCTTGCTTTCATTCTCTGGGCTAGTAGGGATCAGAGGGGCGAGGGCAACTTATTGAAATTGTTCCAATTAACTCATTAACAAAATAATGACAAGTATAAAAAAAAATGCGTTTTCGAAGACACCTATTAATTTAGCTAAAAATAATAAATTTCTTTTCAAAACTGTTGAAATCACAATATCCAAAATGGGTTTTAAAATCTTTAATGGTTTCAAAACAATTCAGTTAGTAGCTATACAAAAAAACAAAAACTCTATTTTAATACAGTTATTGCTACAAAAACCTTGAAAATAGAAAAACTGAGTTTTCTTAAATTCACAAAACGCGGATCATACATTTTGTACCAATTCAAAACATATTTGAAAATTAAATCTGATATTGTGAAGTGATGAATCATGACACAACAAAAGCAAAAAGATTGAAAAATGAGGAAGTAAAATTTACCTAGCAACAACATTAAAAACCTCCGCTTACCCTTTGCATGCCCTCAATAACGAGGCAATATTTTGTTTACAACCAATCATTTGTAAATAACACATGTTACTAAATTTGGTATGATTCAAAATCCTAGATTCAGTTTTGATAAAATTTCTTTAGAAGTGGTATCAGCTAAGCAGTATGTCTCTAACTAAAAAATACAGTGATTATTCACTCAAAGTAAAACCTTTTCTATTAAAATATTTTTAACGATTGTTCGATAAAACGGTAATATTGTTTTGTTCACAGAAACCCAAGCTACCATCAGAGGGGTCCTCCATGTTTATGAGGAATCTTCTTCCAGAGGCTTTTGCTTGTTTAGAGAAGTTCTACCAGTTGGTGTCTCCCATATTTGAAGAACCGATAAAAGAAGCCATTATGAGAGAGGTATGGTTAGGGGTTAATTGTGACTAGGACAGAGGAGAAACACAAATACTGTTAAGACCTATCTATATTCAAGCGAGCACAGGAGCATCATTGCGGCTATAACTCATCTTTGATTACTTTAATGTCTATATTTCAAATATGACAATATGAAATTAAATTATGTATACTTAACTTTCTGAAGACCCGCTTCATAACCCCTTCTCATCAAAAAGGTTTCGCCTAATTCGTCAGCCCGAAGTCTTAACTAAACAAAGTATTATTGAAATTGCCTGAAAGACATATGATTTTCAGAAGGGTTGAATAAGACGATAGCAGTGAGCTTCATAGAAATTAGACAAAGACAAAATTAATAAAAAACAAAGCATATGTGCTACACGAAAATACCTTGTTTCACGAATTCATGTCTAGTCTTGACATTTCCGGAAATGACACGCAAATCTCGCACTGAATGGAGGGAGGCGCAGTGGGTCAAGTAGCGCAACAGTTTATAGCGACTTGTAATTGAATAAACTTAAAAATATAAAGTAAAAATAAGACATGGGTCATTTTCAAATAAAATGGCAATTTAGCTTTCCAAAAAAACAAAAATCCTCAAAAAAAAAATTACTTATTCATGTTCTGTGGCATACTATGATGTTGCCAAACTACTTGAGAATATATACCTGAGTTGGTTCGTCAAATTTTAGCTTCCTTGATTTTTAATGAATTTTAAAATAAATAAAACCTTTAATAATTTGACTTACGTGACCGGGTTTGTAACTTGTCAGCATTATAACCTTTTTTTTCACTTTGTTAAAACGTTTATGGATTTTATTATTGCCCCCCCCCCCCCAAAGTTATTAACATCTGTTAAGAATGTCTAGACCCTTTCAATAATCCTTCATTACCAAAACATTATTATTAACTGATTAATTTATTTATTTTTAATTGTTGGTAACATACGTCAAAAATTTATTCACACTTAATGGTGACTTATAGAAACATGTAGAACAATTGCAGTATAAGAAAAAGTCTTAAAAAAACAATATTAAAAGTATTTATTATATGTTTTATCATCAACATTACAAAATGCTAGGACCTAATTTTCATTTCTAGCTATCTACAGTCTTTTCCATTGTATATGTATATATTAAGAGAAAAAAAAAAAAGCATTATTTCATAATTCTCCTTTTTTTATACCGTAAATTTAAGAAATGGAACTATAAATTAACGTAGGTTACAAAACTTTTAACACATATCACCATAACGGTAACGTATGTCAAAAATTAGGAATTTTAATTAGAAAAAGATTATTTAACTACAATTTTTTTCAAATATAATGGGATTGAAACATTTGTAATGTAGAAAACTACGAACTGTAAAAAGTTAGATTGGAAGTAGTGAATTTAATGTGTGAAAACAATGGTAACGTATGTCAAAATTAATTAAGGCACTCACTATTTTTTGAGAATCAATGTCGTCTTACTTTGGTTAATACAGCGAGATGGGCCCTTGGTTGGGTATGGTTACAAAACATAGTTTGGAGGGTGTTAGGACGTTATCCCGACTCCCCTGGCTGCAGAACCCACTCTTCTACACCCGGTCACATACATCAAATGAATAAATTCGGAAATTCTCGGACACAAAGAAAATATTTTCTCAAGCCCCCAAAATTTCATATTTTCAAAAGAAAGTTCTGTATTAAATTAATATACACATAATTTAACAAGAAATAACAAAAAGAATAAAATGAAAACAAATTCTTATACTCTTTGTGAAGGTTAGAAGTTGAAAACTTGAACTGTGGACAGTAACCTATGTCAAAATTTTTAATAATTTATTTTGTTTTTTTCTTTATCAAACTTTTGAAATTGAAGTTTTAAGGCCTAAATCAACTTAAACAAATGAACTCGACAAGATAAATTTAACAATAGTGAAATATTGGTTGTACGTTTTTTTTTACAGCCATTCAAAGTGGTGGGACAGCAAATTGCCATTTTATTTGAAAACGACCAATATATGAAACTATTGCCAATACAGCTATGATACAATTCTCTGATTTACCAACCAATAATATATCCCTTCCAGCTTTCCACTTATTTAAGGAATTTTTCATAGCTATAGGAAAAACATAATTAAATCGAGATTTACGATATACATTGACAGCCAATGCTGACTAAAACAGAGTGCTGGCTCAAAATTTCATTGTAGAGTCTTATTTCGGGGAAGGATTTCAACAGATATTCTCATGGATAGAAGAAGCGATTATTTTTTCTTTGGTAATTGCTGTAGCGCATCAAATTTTAGTTCATTTACTGTAATAACCACCAATATCCCGATTATGTAATTCACCCTAGGAGAGTTAATCAGGACAGTCCATAGTTAATACCCAAAGGATATTGAAATATCCTTTACAAAACATGAATTACGTTCTAATGCTATATATAATTCTGTTTCTGATTATGCCCAGAGCGTTAAATATGAATGATGCTCTTTTCATTTTTTGTTTACTTTTTATGACAAATATTATCTTAGACACCTATTATCAAAACAATGTAAAGTGGATAGTTCGTTAACAAGAAAATATACACATTGTTCGTACCAAAAGTATCCTATACTAGCGAATGATATGACAAGAAGATATGATCCAATAATTAAACAAATCCAGATTCTTTAGAGAAAATTCCTTGGCTTCATTGGCTCCTGAATCCAAGTCGTCGGTAGTTTTTTTTTTGTTTTTTTTCAGTTTGTTACTATGTAACTGAAGGGTTTGTTGAAAAATCGGTTTTTTGTAAGAATATATAAAACTAGTTAGAACACTGAACAAACTTGCTACAAACAAACTTAGGAGATAGCCCCAGCTTCTTTACACATTCAATTTTTATCCACGAGATTTACATAATCTGTAATCTCCGACTGAAGCTACCGCATTTTTTCAGCAGATCCTTTAATTACCTTTAAAATTATGTACTGCAATTGTTTCTACACTTCATTCTACTGTTCGAAAGTAAAATTTATTTTTTTTGCTTCTTTTTTATTTCTATATCTTTTCTTATGATTTTATTTTTTATCATTGTTTTATTTTGTGTTAATTTAAACAATTGTAGCTACACACACCGAAAATTCCTTTGCCAAAACTATGCGAATGATACTTTAATTTAGAAACCAGATAACACATTTCTTAAGGCTATTCGATACCTTAATTTTCACAAGAACATTGGGCTGAAGAATTCCTGTTGGATAACCATTTTTAATCTTTTATCTTAATCCACCACACTCTTATTTTTCTACAAAAATGTATTGTCTCCTAGTAAGAAAAGCAACTGGGAATATATACTTCATTTTGTAGTTTTTGGAAAATTCATAAAGTAGGAAAGATCACCAAAATTTTCATGTTTCATATGACATAATGTTTGTTTCTTTTTAAAAATTTTGTTTATATATCTTTCCTCCTCTTATATTTTGTCTAACTTAACGGTTTTGAGTTCTGCAGGCCATCGCAATCAAAACGAAAACTATGTGCCTAATCGGAATTAAATCACTTACTTCCCGTATCCCACTCAAATACAAATTAATCCTTCAAGTATGTTACGTTTCGCGATGATACCTTCAAGGGACGTTGACTACGCTGCTAGTTGAACGCCTCCCGAAGCGAGATTCATTAGAGTAATGAGAAAAGGGCAAGTACACATTTAAAGACTTTTAAAATCCACGATCCTACTCACTTCAATAATTCCTCAAGGTATTTCTGAGGAAAAAAATCATATAGAATTTCCAGAGGTAATATTATGTTTTTAGGTAACATAAATAATTATTGACAACACTTAAAAAAATATATTCAAAAACTTACTTAAAGATTTTTTAAGAAATTCTAGCAATTAATAATTGATTTTGGCTTGATTGTAGTAATCGATTTCTTGGATGAGCGCATGTTATGAATTATTTCTTAGTTTGTCCATAGAGGTTTTATACAGAGAGGATTAAGACTACCTTGCAAAGTTAATATTTTTATACCCCGAGGGAACACAATGAAGATCCACATACAAAGATTTAGATCCTTTTGAGTTTGCTTTAGTCGGTAGCACAAGCTGAGCTGATTAAGATACCTTTTACCTTTGACCGAAAAACCTAGTTTATCAGACAATTTATTTCATTTTAGGTGATATGGACCGAGGAAGAAATGTGTAATAGATTGAAAGAGTTTGAAAAAGGTTCCGGTTCGCCATTTTGGAACGTTTTGGTGTCGAGGGTTCGCAGTTCTATAGCTGGACAATTCTTAACTGATTTCAATGGTGGAGTTACAGAAAATCAGCAAATCAGGGAACTACAATTGGATGTTGTAAAGTGAGCAGGAGTGTAATAAAACAATAAAATAAAATGTTGTAAAGTAATAAAATAAAGACATCATTATATTATTTTTAAAGGAAAATTCTATGGGATGGAGGAGGTCATAAGGACTATGAAAGTATGAATAACATTGTCGACAACATCTTCAGCGTATTGACAAAACTCTTCCAAATTGTAGGAGATAAGCCAATAGATTTGAAAACGTTCCTTGACCATCTGGATCTATTGAGACTCTGCGATTCAAAGGTAGGGAATTCTCAAATCAAAGATAAAGTATAAACTCCCTCCTCACCTCCATTCACAACCTTGTGAATATATAATACTCTTTAATTAATAATTTATGTCGTTAATTAATTATTAAAATAAACGAAGAAGTTTAAAATTGAGGCTTCTTTTAGTAATGACGTATAATCTAAATCAGCTTTCCAACGGTATATTCAAAACTTTAACAATGTAATTTCAATAGGAATAACATTAGAGGGAAACTACAAAAAGTAGTTTACATAGAAAAAAAGTACTTTCTCGTTTACTTCTTCCTACATAATAAAGGATTATTAACTTACTTCATTTGTCCGGTGACGATTTATCTTATGTTGTTTCCCTCGTCAACCTACTTGCTGGAATTAATCAAAGTTTGTGAGCCTAATTGAAAAAGACCAAGCCAATTTTTCATATAAGTAATAGTAATAAGTAAATATGATTTCCGCTTATAAGGCTGCCAGGAGTCTCCGAGTACATGAATAATATCGCAATATTTTCCCTGATCCATGAAGGTATTCATACCAAAGAATCATTGCGAATGCTTATTGCATCATGAGAGAAACAGATTCTAATCCTACACCTTCTTTTGGGTACGCTGGTTGAGCCTGACATTTTTATGATAATGATCCATCTACAAGTACCCGCCGGTAAAATTCAAATGCTCTTTACAATCTTCTCCAAAATGTTACATACGTTCTCCTCGAAGCAATGCCAGTCGCAGAAGAGCTATGGTAACAGAAGGACGGGCGTCCAGCACATAATGGATGAGATATAACTAACTGGCTCAATCAAAATCAACCAGGAAGATGGATAGGGATATTTGGACCTGTGCATTAGCCGTCACGAACAACAGATTTGACCTCGCTGGATTTTTATATTTGGAGAAGGCCAAGCAGAAAGAGCACATAGTAACTGTTGATAGCAACCAACTGATTGCAAGGATTAGACTATCATGTGAAGAAATGAGAGCCAACAATGATAGATTCAAAGGGCTACATCGGTGGTGCTTACCAGATGTGTTTTGACAGTGTGTTAAGCAAGGAGACCATTCCCAGAAACGAATGTAATTTTTTGTAAAATTATTAATTTTATATTTATCGTAATTATACATTGTTTTGGGTATCCTACTAATTGTATTCTCATTGTAATTGCATAGTCAAATTAATTGATAATAGAAGTTTTGAGAACACCGTTGGAAATTATATGTCACAACTTTTGTAAAATTTGGCAGCTTGAATGAATTTTTTATAATTTTTTTTGGAAGAATAGTGGAATTCTTCTAGCTTTTGCACCGTTATTGAAATCTGAAAAAGATACTTTTCAACAATGAAATTGCAGTAGACTGAAAAAAGTTTAGCACTGATTTAAAAAATGTAATGAAATATTGAAAAAGTAGAGAAAATTATTACAAACATGGTTTTCTAAAAAAAAAAAAATTGGGATGGGTTGAAATAGAAATCTGTGGTTTGCAGTATTTATCTGCATTTTGATCTTGCAATACAACCTGTATATTAAAATTTATCGGAAGAGCAATAATAATAATAATAATAGAAAGACAAATCTATTAATTAATGTATAGTAAAAAAATGATAATTTCCGATGCGAAAGACTCGCCTCGGCCTCCAGAAAATGGACTGTATGGGAAAATATGCACCTGTGGGGATGTGTGGGGATGATTTTATTTAGAAGGTAGCATAAACAAATAGTACATAAGAAACTTCTTACCTTATTACTTCCGCCGACGGTCTGTCGGGGGGCCCCCGGAATCCTTACGGTCTGGCAAATGCTTCTCCTAAGCTGCAATATTTGTCCAGGCTCTCCTCCTCTTATGTCACCACTCATTAGGGGAAGAACTAAATCTTTAATGAACGTCACAGGAAATAAGATCACTTTTAAAAGAGGAATAGGGTCCTGGAAGGCAATTTCACCTTGGTCATAAAAGCGATGGAAGACCATGAGGTCTTGGGCAATTTTAATAGGTGCATACTGGAGCACAGATGCTAGAAGAAAGAGGAAAATTCTAGTAGGGATTAACGCAGATAAGGGCTAGTTGCCCAGAGGATCCATAGAGTGCGTCAATATACGGTATATTAAAGTTTTCTCCTTTCCCCCCCCCTCACAAAAGCGCCGATTGGCGCGAAAAATTAAAATCATGATTTTCTGAAAATAACTAGTTCACACAAGAGTTATAAACTTTACTATTACATATGAACGATATGTAATATGCTCCCACTTATATAATATTAGGTACCCGTCGGGCGAAACGTACTGCCTAAGTGGCGACATGACTCATATTTGATTTATTTTATATGTTTTTAGATTGGATATTTTGATCAACATCTAAGTCGATTGAATAACCTGCTAGTACTTATACTCAGTGGGAATGTAATCGAAGAAATGCGACTCGACTGGCTACCTACGTCACTCCGGGTCTTAGAACTTCACAATAACCTCATTTCCGAAATAAGACTGTCTCGAAAAGTACCTCCTCCGCTAATCTATCTGGGACTCAGTACCAACTCCTTTTCAAATGGTTAGTTAATCTTCATTAATATGTTTTCTTATACTTTTATTTTGTTAATTTATGACTCTATTTTAGATTTCAAGCGAGTATTTAAGAAATTTTTAATTTTTTTTTTTTTAGTGAATGGCATGTGCTACTTAGTGTAGGACTGTCCCAATTGGATCATACAGGACTACCAGATCATTATACAAGAGTTCCTTACTCCACTCTACTGCCTGAATGTAGGAACCGGGCGACAGAATAGTTATACTTTCTGTTGTTAGCTTCTGTATGATCAACATTCTAATTTTATATGAAATTTTCACCCAAGAAAGCACTAAAGACTAACTGCAACAACTACTTATATAGACGAATATCTTGTGAGTCGGGAAAGGGTACACTGGGAGTGACCGATTGTCTATTGTTAAAATTGATCAATCGATTGTTTAAAACTATCTATTGCCTATCGATTGCTTTTAAATAATCGACTGCTTCGGATTTAAAAGGGGCATTTTTTTGTGAAAGCATATTTGTAAATATAAGAGATTAACTTGTCAATAAATCCTCTCATGTTATGAATTATTCACAAATATATTGAGATACTAGGCCATGCACTTATGTTATTTACAATGAATTACTGTTTTCTTATTATTTGAAATTCCTAGAACCATAGATGGCATACCAATTTCTCAAGCAATTAAATTATTAGAAACTAAAAAAAAAAAAAAAAAAAAAAAAAAAAAAAAAAAAAAAAAAAAAAAAAAAAAAAAAAAAAAAAAAAACCTTTTCTTTTAATTTAAGAACTTGTTTAATTTTTGTAATTCATAAAAGTAGAGGTTTAATGAATTACGAATAATGACTGAGTTCTCAATTTTAAAGTTGGTACTTGTGCTTACAATTTTTTGTCATGTTCGATTGTCCTGTGAAATAGTTAAATTGGTGTGCTTCTTTCGGTTCTAGAATTTCACCCCTCAAACCCCTCTGTTTTGTTTTACGTTTTTCTTCCTTTTATTTGAGCTTCCGTCTTGTTACAGAGAGTTGTAAATTTTATTTACTCTCCAGTGAATGGAAACTGAGTGCAATAAATAAGTCATACGTGTAAGCTTTTTTTCAACATTGTACTTTAACATTTGAAAAATATTGGATAGTTAATCCATTGGGACTGCCTATGCACCCCTAGGGTACATGCATCCCAGTTCAACCATATCGTCCTTCAGAATCCTGGATTTATATTTCATAATCTGAATATTTTATCATTCTTTAATATATAAATACATAATAAAGGTATTATTTCGGTTTTCAGAGAGCTCGATGGAAGGACTATCCTCCTTAAGAAAGTTATGTGTGTTAGACCTCGGCGACAATAACTTTTCAGATTTTTTTAGAGTATTTGATATTATTCGTAAATGCAATTACCTTGAATGCATCTGCCTTAAAGGGAATCCTCTCTCAGTAAGTTATTAATCTTAGCTTGTAACAATGTTTCTTTAGTTAATAGATAATTTAAAAAAACAAAAACAACCCATTGAATTTATCCATTAGGTCGGGAAAATTAGTATTTTTTTTTTTTTAAATAACTTCTCTCCATAATAAACCCAAATGAATTCAAAATCCCACAAAGTAATTAACAACACTTTCTTTCCGCAGAACTACTACAAGACCACAAGCCTTGTATATCTGTTGCTTATTTAGGTTAATAAGTTTTTTCTTTTTTTCTGTTTACGGTGTAATTGAATGAAGTATTACAAAGCCCTTTCCATTAATACTGTAGACAATGGAATACAAAGAAATTTCTCTGGTTGATGTTTCTATAATGTATTAGAGCTCAAATCTAAAGATAGATGTTTGGACAAAAGGGCTTAAATCATCATTTTTATAAAAATGATTTCATGAAAAACAATTAATAAATAAATAAATAATATTTTGTTTAAGTTTGTATTTCACTATAATAAATAGACCCTTATCGATATAATATAGTGATTCATAAATAAAGAAATACTTAACAGGATTTAAAATGATTTTTTAAACTTTGGAAAATCGTCTTGTAAACTTCACTTTCCAAGCCCTTTTGACCAAACATCAGTGAAATAATAAAATAGAAAACAATCTTTATTCTTGAAGACACAGTCCTCTAAGAATAAAAAAAAAGTATAATAAAATGGTGCTACTGAACGACTGCAGTAGCATTTTTATTTGTTATTGAGCTTGGGTAGTTTGAAACTCTAACCTTTTTTCTTTTTTATCAAATAGTGAATAAATATATTTTAACGTTGACTTGTAGTCGATTATTGAAGAGAATTATTTAAAATCCTGTAGCCAACAATATCAGCGGTATCGATCGGTTCCTAAGAATCGACTTCTTCTTCGTTCCTCCCTCAGATGGCCAAGACATGATTCACAATGAGGTGCTTTCTTCACACCTCAGTCGGAGGGGGTCAGATCTCGAGAATATTATTCTCAAGAATCGATGGAATCGAGAATCGACACATCCCTATTTAAAATAAATATAAATTTTAAATTATTTAATTAAATTTTAAAATTTCAATTTTAAAAAAGAATAAAATATTTTTTTTTTATATAATGTATATAATGGTTCGAACTCAGCAACTAAAATAAATGTTTTGCAGACTGTTGTAAGTTACAAAGACATTATAAAAACATCGTTTCCTAAACTTCACCAACTCGACGGAGTATCGTTGTTTTATGATACAGAGCGAGATCCAATACGAAAAACTGTCCATAAAGAAACTATTCGAAGATTACCTCCGAAAAAAGAAAAGGTAAACAAATATCAAAACATTAATTGAATATTAGTAGTCGTTGAAAATAATGTTTAATTTGTTAATGACGGAAATTAAACAATTAAATCATTAAATTTAAAAATAATATATGATTTTCAGCAATAAGAAAAATAACTTATTTTTTTTTTTTTTATATTAAAAGTAATAAAGCTTTATTCATTTAAAAACTTGCAGATTAAATAATAATGTTTTTAGGTGATAAAAAAAAACTAATTATTTACTATTCAATAATTATTGAAAAATTGTCTCATTGGTATGCTTAATTAAGACATTATCTGACATTGTAAAATATTATATTTATATGAAACCAATAAGGAACTTTGTTTCAGGAAAAAAGATCGGACAGCAAAACGTACTTTATACCAGGCAGTTTATGCTATACAGCTGAGCTGAGGATACATATATTTCGGATGACGGGCATTCCTAAACCTTCCCTAAAAACTAAGGTAAGAAATATCGCTAAAAAATTAAAAACCTACTGTCGCGCTTAGGCCGGTTACATACACGGCATTTTTTCCAAACGAACGGAACATTTATTACTCCGCTCTTGAACTTGCTTTATGAATAGTGACTGAGGGTGAGATCAGTCTTCTCTGAGATGGACAGAGGAAATACCGGCTCTTCTGTGGTTATACAGCCCTAAGAAAGACTGAGAAGTAAAAAGGGAAAAGAAATCTTTGGCTAACCCAACAAATGAAATAAGGGAACATTTACAGTAGAACCCCACTAACCCTCCTCACAGCGCACAGTGGGAGCTAACACGGAAAAAATTTTGTTCATTATTAGTTGGTGCAAACATTTCCAGTTTGTTTTATTCAATTTCATTTTTATTTGCGACTCCGTGGCCTTCTAAAGTTGGACAATATTAAGTTATTGTTAGAAGTTACGTTATTGGCAAAAAATGGAGAAATAGGCCAATTTGCCGTCAGTCCCACAGCTCCGCGAAAACACTTTTGTCGTACTCTTTTGGCTATAACTCTGAAACTATTTGTCCGATACAACATTACTTGTTTTCATCTTAAAGCTGATTACATTTACTATAAGAATCTATAAATGAAGTTGTAATCAATCCCCGTAAAATGTACATGCCAGCCCGCTAATAAAAACGTACTATTGTAAAATCCAAGTGTTTTTTGGCACATTTGTCGCTCCAACTCCTCAAATATTCGTTCGATCTCAAATTTCTTTTTTTCTATTTCAAAGCTTATTAAATTCGCTATCAGATGCTATATATGTTAATTATATTAAATCCTGTAAACCACCCAAGCTAGCACGCTAAATGTGTATGTTTTAGCAAAATATGTAAATTATGAATAGAATGAAAAAAAAAATTTTGAATCGGACAAATACTTTCGGAGTTATAATATCCCATATAATATAATATCACAGACGCCTAAAAACCCGTACTGTTGTTAAATCCATGGTTTTCGGCCTATTTATCATTATTACTCTGTAAGTATTTGTCCGATTCAAAAAAAATTTTTTTAATCTGAAAGGTGGTTTAATTTACAATTAGATCCTATATATGAAATTTTTATGAAAATTCTTGAAATACACAAACTATCACGCTGAAAATCACTTACTTTTGTAAATTACATGTTTTTTTGGCACATTATTCGCTATAACTCCAAAACCGTTTGTCCGATCCAAAATTTAATATTTTTATCTAAAAGCTGGTTAAATTTACTATTAGATCCTGTATATGTAACTTATAATTAACACCGTGAAATACCCACACCAGTCTACTGAACATGTCTTAATTTACATATTTTGCCAAAACATACACATTTAAGCTACGCTCTCACTGGGCAAAAATACGAAAGCGTGGCACGCCTTCGTTTTCTCTGTCGTGGTGCTTGCCTGGAGTGGGGGAGAAGAGTGAACTAGCCGAGAGTCGTGGACCGTTCACACGACCAGTTCAGTTTGCCCCTTGAAACCTACCATGGAGGAGCTTATCGTGTAAAGTTGTGCAGTTTTGAGTTCAGTTTTTATTGATATGTTGGCAAAAAGATTGAGATAGTCACGTGGACGTATAAAAAAACGGAAGAAAAAGCGTTGTTGGGTCAGGAACTGGATACTCGCAAGAAAAATCATCGAATATTAATACACTTAAGGACAATGGCGGAATATCGTTCTACCACATTAAAATCGTTAAATATTAAAAAAATTTTAAAACAGTATCCTTAAGGACAACAATGGCGGAATATCATTCGAATCCTGGAATATTTCAACATATTATCAATTTATGTTCTAAATAAACCACTTGTTAACTCTCTCGACTGGCGTGGTCCACGCCTGAAAATCAAACAGGTTTGATACCGAGCGTGAGCGGTCGTGGACTCACTTCTCTCTAGATGACGTCAGAGGCAAATGCACGCCACCTCGTTCAGACGGAGGAATTTCCACAAATGCGTGGATCACGCTAGCGTGCCACACCCCGTGAGAACGCAGCTTTAGCGTGCTAGCTTAGGTGGTTTACAGAATTTAATATAATTTACATATATAGAATCTGATAGCGAATTTAATCAGCTTTGAAATAGAAAAATGAAATTTGAGATCGAACAAATATTTGAGGAGTTGGAACGACAAATGTGCCAAAAAAACACTTGGATTTTACAATAGCACGTTTTTATTAGCAGGCTGGCATATACATTTTACAGGGTTTGATTAAAACTTCATTTATGGATTCATATAGTAAATTTAATCAGCTTTAAGATGAAAAAAAGTAATGTATCGGACAAATAGTTTCAGAGTTATAGCCAAAAGAGTACGACAAAAGTGTTTTCGCGGAGCTGTGAGACTGACGGCAAGTTGGCTAATTTCTCCATTTTTTCCCAATAACGTAACTTCACGAAAAATGATCCGATTTCGGATTTCTTTTTTTCATTATGTAGGTGCTAGTTCCAGCTACAATCAATATTTGAAGACTTTCTTCGAAAAAAACTTCGTTATCATGTTATAGATGAATGAATGAACAAAAACAAAAATAACGGTTTTTCTTTCCGCGTTTTTTGCGATTTTGAATATGAAGCCGATGGTTGCCGTGGTAGTAAACTTCAGATTCGGATTCAGCACCCCAAAAAACATAAAGATCCGTTCAGAATAAAAGTTCCGCAGTTTTTTCTTGAAAACCAATTTTTTGTTATAATGAAATTTTAAATCAGCACACAACTATGATAAATTAAATTAAAATTATGTCAAATAAAATTTTATAAAATATCTCTCAGTTTTATTAAAGAAGACAATGATATAATTTTTCAATTGAGTTACAAATCTAACGTACTTTTTCATTCTGAATCGAATGAGACTATTTGCAGCTCGATAGGACTAACCATTCTCGAGAAAGTTTTTATCCGCTTTTTGGCTGTTTTGCCCCACTGTGCGGGGCCCAGTAGGAAGAAACGGTGTTTTTTCTGGACATAGCATTTTGAGCCTCTAAATATTATTGCATCAACTTCAAATTTTATATGGGTATGTTTTCAAGGGTGTAGAATTCTAATCTGAAGTCTTTTTTTCAGGATTTTGCTCTGTTAACCAATTGTGAATCCAAAAAATCCAATTTTCGTTTGTTCGTGTTTTATTTCGAGGGATATTATTTTCTATGATTTTTGATGAGCCCTATCGAATTTAAAAAATCTGCAAATCAATCAGTTTACCGTTATGTATTTTATGCCTTTTACGTCGATCGGATTTTCTAAAAAAATAAATAATTTGCGGTTCGTCAGAAACCTGATAGGTAATAATTATTTTAAATATTGTCCCCAACCGAAAACGGAAATATTTAGTTATTGTAAGAAAGTTAAGTAATTAATTACAACCCACAGGCTCCTACACAGTGGTTGTCGAAATTTTGTTCTAATTCGTCGTGTAGGCGCATTCAGCCCTATTCGGATACCAATTTTAAGCATTTTTATTGGTGAATACCTAAAGATAACATTTGTGAAGTCCGTTTGTAGTAGTAATTTGGACCACTTTTTAGTACAAGTTGAATTTTCAAAGTAAATCGAGTTTAAATAAGAAAAACATTTATAAATAATTTACAAACTTCTGAAACGTAGGTTGAGGGAAAGGTTATAAAGATGAGTTATAGCTAAGACTATGTCTTAGCAAAGTGGTCAGAACGCAGCAGAGTTCAAGAGTCGTTTTTATACCTCAGGAAAAATTTCTGCAACTTTACAGAAAATAAACAACGTAATGAAAGATATGCAAATATAAACTCGTATTTTTTTTATTTATTTATTTTTGCTTTGATATATTTGCATTGATATATCTATATCTATATTTACGTTCATGATATCTTTCACATTTTTATTTTTTTAATTGTCCATTGATGTGGAATAATTTTCATCTATCGCATCACCAGAGTTTATCTCAAAAGTGTGGTCCGTTTCTAGCAACTACACAGCTTCGAGAAACATATCTTCTAATGATCCAAGCCCACAGCCGAAATCCAACAAATTACATAGGCTCGTCCCACGGCGCGCCGTGTCCGAGTGGAGAAAACAATATTTTTCCGGGTTTCCTAATTGTCTAGTAAAATTGTACATTTTAGTGTGCAAAAGGTCTGGTAGTTTTGATTTATTTATATATTGTTAGTGTGGTTCTTTTCGGCTAAAATCCCAAGATTTGGACCTTGAGCATGTTGACAATATAGAACAAAAAATCTTTTTCCCAAGCTGATGTCCTGGAAAGGAATATTTTAGATAAGTTTCACAAAGTGCAATGGTTTTTTTTAGTAAGTTTTAAATCCTTCAAAAAAAAACAATATATAATAAAAATACATAAATAATCAACGATAGGAGTAAGTCTATTCCCATGTTAAAATATCGCTAGTCAATGAAACTAATGTGATATTTTCACAGAAAAGTAAAGGATACTATCAATTTGAGGTTCAATTGCCACTGTTGGACCAAAAGTATAAGATACAGAAGAAATGCCGTGCGATGTTCAAATTACTAAAGCAATGTGGCATAACACCGAAGAGCGATTCCTCTGAAGAGATTAACGAACCTTCAAAATATGAAAGTAGATCTCTAAAGGTATACCTGCTTTTACAATATTTTATAATCGTTCGATGGGAATCAAACCCCCAAATTATAATGTAACAGTAACATGGAACATAAAACAAAAGATAAATTCAATTCATTTATTTTAGTCTACTATTCGGTCAAAGAACACACCATCCTCATACGCTTCGGTATGTTAAAAGTACAGTTATCATTATCTCACTGTAGATTTCGGTCAACTCACACAAAAAAATAAATAAATAAAAATAATAATAAATACAATACCTGTCCCATTACTATTGAGCTCAGTACATTGTTAAGGATAAATTGTGACAAGGTTAACGGTCGTGAAAGGAGGAAATTTTGGCTAATATGACGCTCAACCACCAAGTTTTACCTCAATTAAAGGTTGTTAGCGCCATTAGAATAAACTCGTATTTTTTTTAATTTATAGTGGTTGCATGGATTTTCAATCCGTTTTGAATTAATAAACAATATATTATTGGTGAGGTGAGCGCTATAGGAGGTTGTTGTGGCGAATAGTTGGCGTCATTGTTAAGACGCTGTTGTTTCATCGTTGGTTGTTTGAATGTAGACCTGGGACCACCAGCTCTTCAACCTCTTTCGAAGACGTGCAGCGTTCAGGACATCTTAGAACATCTTGCAAGGTTCCTCACTCATCGAGACAATCAAGAACATCATCACCGTCTCGTTGCGGCAGTGGCCAGTCATAGTCGTCCCGCTCCCTCTGCTAGACTCTCTCATCGATATCGTATTTTGTTGTTTTGTTTTTTTATATTTTGTTTTTCTTTATAGACATAAATTTTAATTAATATGTTACTTTAACTTTTAATTTCAAAGAGTGCAATAATTATTTTGTAATTTAATTCATTGCATTACAAATAGTGTTAATGTTTTTTTTGTTAATAGAAATGTATTATAGATGTTTGGTGTGTAGTTTCAGTTTTCTCAAATATATACAGATATTCTGAACCTTAGTTTATTGTTTTTTTATTCTGTATTTTTTTATGTTTATTTTATTTTAGTTTTTGGAGCCTCATTCAAAAGACCGTGTCAATTTCGCGAGGGCTTCAACAGGTAACCAATTTATAGCGGCTGGGTTTGCACAGTGTGGAGAGTCTGCCGATATCGAAGTCGATCCGCGGCTCTAATAAAAAATATACGTGTACTTCCTTCAGCCCGACTCGAACTCAAGAGCCTTACCCACTGAGCTACCGCGTCTTCTATCCTCAACAGTCTTACCAAAAATGTTGAAGGATAAAGGTCTTTTGATCGCGTCAAGGGCCTTTACGATCATAAACAATGAAGAACAAGCTATTACAAAAAATATTAGGATTATTTATACATCGAAGACCCAGCAAACTGCAACATTGTAACTAGCATGTATAAATGTATACATATATATATATATATATATATATATATATATATATATATATATATATATATATATATATATATATATTTAACATATTCTATATTTTTTATAACATCTAGCTAGATTAGTAGCTTACAAATAATCGTGAATAAAAAAAAGAATCAATCATTCACATTATATTGAGCACACAATGAACTCTCTTAGAAATAATTTACTATATTTAGATAGTGAGAGATTATACTAAAAACTGCATAAATTAAATTATCATATAAATAATGATAAAAACATTAATACTTAATGCCACTGAACAGTGTTCCATTCTTCTTCACATTATGTCAATTTTAACAGGAGAGTCGCAGTGTCAGAACTACAATGGGGGAAAAAGTGAAGTCCAAAGAACAGTGGGAAATTGAATATGAAGAATTCCTAGCGAACGATATAGAAGAGCCAGGTAAAGTTCTAGAACCTTGCAAAAGAATGGAAGAAGTAGATTTTTTTTACTTTTTTGAGAAAAGTGCACTGAATGTTTGGTGTGTCCGATTGTCAATAGTCATTTCCAATCGATTGTCACGATTACATCGAGTTGAAAAAAAATTATTAATCGATTAACCATCGAACATTTTTCAAATGTTCAAAAACACAGCACATAACCCTATCACCCAAAAGTTGGCTTTTAAAAATATTTGAATTAACGGCTTCTGTTCTCGGTGATTATTCCTCCAGCTTCTGAAAATATCCTCTCGGATGATATCGAGGTAGCAGGAATACAAAAATATATTTTCGCCATTAAACCTAGGGGCAAATATTTAAACTCGTTTTCTTTCCAGATTCGAGAACATTCACTAGTTCTGGCAACAGTTCTCAGTAGAGAACTGTAGTAATCCGCTCCCGCAGATGCTTCAATAAACTGGCAATTTTATTAAATACGAAAATTATACATGTTCTTGCTTCGGCGTTACTAAAACTACTAAAAATTATACAGCTTCTTAAATTAAAAAAGAAAACTTACTTATATATCATATATATTATATGTGTTTTTGAATTTTCAATAATTCTATTTTCTTGAGAAATTAGTGTGCCACTGTTGGTTCTGAGAATTTCAAAGTATAAGAAAACAGTCATTAATTTTAAATAAAGTAAATGCATGGTCTGGCGAGTATCTCAATAAATATTGACATATTTATGTAATTATTTGTTTAAATAATTATGTAAAATGTTTTTTATATTATTGCGAGAGTTTTATTTTAATGAATAATTCATAGCATGACAGGATTTCTCAACTCGTCAATTTCTAATAATTACAAATATGTTGTAATAAAAAAATGTCCCCCCCTCAAATCCTAGAAACCGAGGCCTTCGATTGTTTGAAAAACAATCGATAGTTCTCTACAATCGATTGACCTACAACTTACCCACTTCTTCACGGCAACCACCAATATAAAATGATATAAAATTTAGTTTTAATTTTTTCCAAGTGAATATTATTTTTAATAATCGCTTTTATAACAACTTCATAAGATGTACTTACAAACAACATTACTTTGAAATACAGCGTACTGCATGTATGTAAAAATTAATGAGTGTCGACTAGAGGGTTAATGACGATAATTGAGGGGGAAAATAGTAGTAATTAATAAATTAAGTAAGCAAAAATGTTATTAATGTATAATGACTGATCTCTGTGCAGGTGCTTGTCGTATTCTTTCTGATAAAATAAGGTGGGCTAATGTCATAAAACCGAATGCCCCGATCGCGACAGTAGCAGTGAGCTCGGCTAACCTCAACAGCCTGCGATACACACTCAGGAGCATCATAGTCATCAGGCTCTACTACTATAGTGAAGTATTCTACAACTTTCTATTTTTGAATCTTAGCCTATTTTAAATAACTTCAAAATCATATCCTTCTTTGCCCTAGTGGTATCACGTATCAATCCTTTCAGCCATAACCTCTCTGTTCGCAATGCTGTCCCAAGTTAGATGGACAAAAATGGACCATGGTCGTTCCTATCCACGACCACTAATCCCTTGTATCATTATTCAGCTATACTCATCCATATAGTTTTTTTTCAAGATATTAGCAGTACAATGAGTCGTAGAGTTTTTGATACAAATAGATTCCTACCTCTTGAGGTACAGTCGAGAACCCCAAATTTGGTGTTCGGCGTAAAAAGCATCTATCCAATAATTTTAAAAAATCTGAAAACATCGCAGGTGTCAGATTATATCTCGGAGGGCACTGGGCTGAAGCGTATGTGATGGTGTGTTGTTTTCTGTAAAGTGTGATTGTTATTGATTGTACATCTGGTGTAAGTAGGTGTTGATAATGAAGGTAAGTGATATTAAAATAGGTAATACGGGGTTGTGCTTAAGTGGTTTTTTGATGAGTATTAGAGTCCTGCCAAGTGCAGGCTTAAGTCACCTGCTTTAACTGCTGTAAGAGACTGAAAGAGGGTTTATTAGATTATTTAGACCAGCTCCATTTCACTTACAAGGTGCTTTGACTGCTCGCAAATGGTAAAATCTATCTTTCTTCTTTCCTCAACGTATTCCTCAATGCTAATTGTCGTTAAAAAATAAAATTATATGTGTAATCACACTGTTTATGAACTAATAATAATAAAACAATTGGGACAAATAATAATTTTTGCAATCCCACGTTAAAAGCCGATCACGGAACTAAATCTAAAACAAGCTGGAGTTAGCTCAAATTTTACTAAATAATAATAAATTACAATTAGGACTTTTTATATAAAAAAAAAAAAATAAAAATCAATTAACAATAATATAACATCTAAAAACTAAGATAATAATAATGAATCTATTAAGAAATAAATATGTTGTTATCACTCACTAACATATCAGACTTCTAAAGAAAAAGACATTAGCATATAAGTAATTGCAATCATAGTTTTTTAATTGATTTATAATAATAGAAAGGTACTGAATAGGTTTCAGAAATCGCTCCTGCAAAAAAGTTGATCGCTAAGATAGCAGTTCCAGGACAAGAGCCGCACTGGAAGGAGGATTATTGTAACTATGAATGGAATGCAAAACAACCTCAAATCGCCGCCTTTCTTCCAACGGTAACGGTAAATATATCTATATACATACATAGTATGTTTTTCTTTTGATTGATGAATATGTTATGACATTTCATTGACGTGAATGCGTCTTTAAATTTACTACCATATGGGGGCAATCCAAAAAACCTAATGGTAACAAAATCGGGCGATACAGTTTGGTGTTGTAGTTTGGAATCTATCCTCAACATCCAAAATTCAATTATACCACTGGATAGCTAAAGGATCAATGAATTCATTACGATAAGCGAGAACAGTGACGCATCGCGCGCGGTAGAGGGGAAAGCCGCAATTTTAAGGTATTTTGCTGCGTATCGAGATTTGCAATTAGTATAACTTTTAACTCGGAGAAGCTACGATGTTCGTTTACGTTTTAATCGTCAGCTGTCGTCAAAATATATTTATTGTATGTAAAACATTAGTTTAAAGTAGTGACAATAAATAAAATAAGTTGTTAGAATAAAAAAATATTATCAAAAATATATAAAGTTGGCCTATGCGCGTCGAAAAGCCAAAACCAAATACATATATCGTATACGGTTGTAAAGGGCTTCTCAAGAACAATCGAATGGTAATAATAAAACACCATATGACCGAGTCAAGCAGTGCCGGGAACGTAAAAGTTTCTTAGGATTGATGAATTAATTGCCACTTCTATTGAGATTATTTTATTAGAAAACTAGTTTCGAATGCTAAACATTCATCTTCAGTTCGAAAACATACTAAATTATATATAATTATTAAATTATAGGGATACAGTTTGACGATGTAGTTTCGAATCTATCCACTTGTAACGGTAACATGGCAACACTGAGTACTTAAAAAGATAACCATGAACATGGCAACACTGAGTACTTAAAAAGATAACCATGACTAACCTTCTAGTGTGTGTAAAAAAGTGAACGAGTGTTGTTGTGTGTTATGCTAGTGCTTCTCAAACTTTATAAGTATCATTTTTGACAGTAAAGAATCACTGTAAGTTATCATTTTGTTTATTTTTGTCCAAACTTTATTAAAATAAAAAGTAAATAAGAACACGCATTGTTAAGTTACCTTTTAGTCTTAAAATACTTAACAATTGGTGACCCCGACGTGATTTAAATAGTTTTTTTTTTTCTCAATTTTCGATTCATTAAATAATTTTTGGCTAATTTCACAATGGTAGATAAAATTAATGACACATCTAGCGGGTTTGAACAGCCTGCCAGTCCCCCGCAAATAGATGGATACCAAGGCCCTACTTCCCGTCTTCCACGATTTTGGAAAAATAACCCGGCGTTATGGTTTGCCACATGTGAAGCGGTATTCCGTACATCAAAAATTACATCTAGTAATATCAAATTCCAGCTTTTAATTCCTAATATAGATCTTGACGTCCTTATCCAAGTCCAAGACCTCGTGACTAACCCGGAAAAACAACTTTACGAAAACCTGAAGGCACGACTGCTGCAGATATATGGTGAGTCGGAATCACTTAGAATAAAAAAACTCCTCGAAGAAATACCTCTAGGTGATCAAACTCCATCGCAGCTGCTAAGACGAATGCAACAACTCGCCGGTA
Source organism: Euschistus heros (assembly GCA_003667255.2). Taxonomy (NCBI): domain Eukaryota; kingdom Metazoa; phylum Arthropoda; class Insecta; order Hemiptera; family Pentatomidae; genus Euschistus; species Euschistus heros. The sequence continues at coordinate 1,170,741 of RCWM02000087.1, forward strand.
ACAGCGTTAATACTGATTTCATACGTACATTGTGGTTGAAAAAACCTACCTTCTCGGTTTCAACCGATTCTTGCCGCAACTGAGCACACAGACGTGGAGAAGCTTGCTCAAATTGCCGACAAGATTCATGAAGTCTCACCGCCGTTGGAAAACTACTCTGTTCTGCAACCAACCTCACGCGCGTCAACCACGACATCTTCAACATCATGCGAATCTTGTTCCTCCGAGATCCGCAAACTTCGGCAGGACGTAGACGAGATCCTTCGCATCCTAAACTCGAAAAACCGCGGTAGAAGCTCCAGCCGACGACCATCATCAACACGCTCACAATCTCACGACAACAGCATCTGCTTTTATCACCGAAAATTCCAAGATAAGGCTAGACGCTGTACCAAACCGTGCGCTTGGGAATCCAAAACGCCGTCTTTAAACCCCAGTCAGTGAAAATTGTGGCGGAAACTTTCACTATGCACCCACACCACCGCCTTTTCATCAAAGATAGGATCACAGGCCAAGCATTTCTCATCGATACAGGAGCATCTATTTCACTACTCCCCGTTCCTAAAAAACGACGCAGGACTCCTTCCGAAATCAATCTTATAGCCGCTAACAACTCAACGATTGCGACTTACGGAGAAATCATGAGAGAAGTGGACCTAGGTCTCAAAAAAACCCTCCGATGGACGTTTATCCTAGCTGATGTTGGTAAGGCAATTTTAGGCGCGGACTTCCTCTACTGGCACCAACTCACGGTAGATCTACGAAACCGAAGCCTAATCGATCTACGGAATGGCTGCCGTACTTCTGGAACGATTTCATCCGAAGAAATTCCAGTTTTCTCTGTAGTTCCGACTAATCAACGTTTCGCAAATATACTTAATGAGTTCCCGACCATCACCAAAATCACACCCATCCGTGGACCCTCCAGCGGAATTGTCGAGCACTTCATCGAGACAAAAGGTCGACCAGTGACCGCTAAGTGCCGACGCTTAGCTCCAGGAATCTACCAAGAAACTAAAAAGGAGATAGAAAACCTTATAAAAGAAGGTATTTGTCGCCCTTCTAAAAGTCCGTGGTCAAGCCCACTCCACGTTGTGATTAAAAAAGACGGGAGCCTTAGAATATGTGGGGACTACCGCGCTCTCAACAAACAGACGATCCCAGATCAGTATGGAATTCCTAACTTACGCGATTTTACTATGCAGTTGAGCGGCAAGAGGATTTTTTCTAAAATTGATCTCCGCAGAGCTTACTATCACATCCCGATCGCCGAGAAGGACCGCGAGAAAACTGCGATCATTACACCATTTGGACTCATCGAGTACAACCGTATGAATTTCGGACTACGAAACGCCGGACAAAGTTTCCAACGATTTGTCGACGACAAGTTCCGCGATCTCGACTTTCTTTTTAAGTTCCTCGACGACTTTCTTATCGCATCAGATAATGAAGAACAGCATGAAGCTCATCTTCGTGAAGTCTTCAAACGTCTGGACAACTATGGTATTGCAGTCAACACAGCAAAATGCACTTTTGGAGTCTCTGAGCTCGATTTTCTAGGATACCATCTCACAACAACAGGTATAACACCTCTCAACCATAAAGTGAAAGCTGTTTTAGAGTATCCACCACCTCAAAATTACAGTCAACTCAGACGATTTTTAGGAATGGTAAATTTTTACAGGCCCTGCTTACCAAAAGCAGCTACTATTCAACAACCCCTCCACCAGTTGACTCACAATAAGCCTAAAAATGACAAATCACCGTTGCCCTGGACAGAGGAAACCTTAAAAGCTTTCGAGGAAACTAAGAAAAACCTTGCCGAAGCATCCGAACTTACGCATCCCGATCTGAACGCTGAAATCTCCATCGCTAGCGACGCTTCAGATACTGCTATAGGTGCTGTTTTGCAGCAAAAGAAAGAAGATGTCTGGTACCCTCTAAGTTTTTTCTCTAAAGCACTAAACAGCTCCCAGAAGAAGTATTCTGTCTATGATAGAGAGCTTCTGGCGATATATGAGGCTATTAAACACTTCCGCTATCTCGTCGAAGGGAAGAATTTCTCTATTATAACGGACCATCGCCCGCTTATCCACGCTTTCAACCAGAAGCCAGAATCCTCGACTCCACTCCGTACTCGTTGGCTCACTTTCATCGGTCAATTCACCACGGAAATCGTCTACAAACCTGGCAAGGATAATGTTGTAGCTGACGCAATGTCGCGAATAGAAGAAATCAACGCCCCGGACGATTTTGTCGCCTTATCCATTGCCCAGAAGAACGATCCTGACATCACCAAACTCAAAAATCAGGACAATCTTAAACTCAAACTCGTCGAAATCCCAGGAACTGATAAGTCTCTCCTCTGCGAAATGTCTACTAGCAAGGCAAGACCTTATCTTCCCGCTGAATTTAGGCAGAACGCATTTCTAAAAATTCACAATTTAAGTCATCCTGGTATACGTACGACACGGAAAATGGTAGCACAAAGATTTTTCTGGCCTTGTCTAAATAAAGATGTAACTGAATGGACTAGGTGTTGTATCGCTTGTCAAAAGGCGAAAATCCACCGCCATACTGTTGCGCCACCCGGAGAATTCAAACCAGCTGCTCGATTCCAGCACATTCATTTAGATCTGATTGGTCCTCTGCCACCGTCCGAAGGATTCAGATATTGCCTCACGATGATTGATCGGCATACCAGATGGACCGAAGCCGTGCCTCTAAAGGATATAACTGCAGAAAACAGTTAGTGCCGCATTTTACAGTCATTGGATCTGCCGATTTGGAGTTCCTACGACGATAACAACAGACCAAGGTCGCCAGTATGAATCCCAACTTTTTCATCAGCTTACTTTACTTTTGGGCATTCGCCGAAATCGAACAACTGCATACCACCCGCAATCAAACGGATGCATTGAACGATGGCACAGATCTCTCAAGACTGCAATCACAGCCCATATGAACAGTGCTAACTGGACAAATTTATTGCCAACAGTGCTGCTTGGACTGCGAGCTAGCCTGCGAGACGACACGTCCTCGAGTATAGCTGAAGCATTGTATGGATGCCCCATCAGACTACCGGGAGAGTTTCTTGAGGCGCACCCTGACAAAGATGATCCTCACGCAGCGCTCCAAGAACTCAAGGATCATATGGCAAAATTAAGACCGGCAGAAGCGCGCACTTCGAACAGGAAAACCTTCGTGCATGATGAGCTTAGGAAGTGCACGCATGTTTTTGTCAGAGAAGACAGTATTAAACGTCCTTTGATACCACCGTACGCAGGCCCTTTCAAGGTTTTACAACGGCATGATAAATACTTCCTGATACAGCTACATGGCCGTGAATCCAATATCTCTCTGGATCGTCTGAAGCCAGCATTCCTGCCAGCCGAAGATTCACCGGTGTCAACGGATAAACAACCGACCCAAGAAGGTTTACGAACACGTTCCGGACGATTGGTCAAGCCTAATGTACGGTTTTGTGACTCCGTCATCTAGGAGGGGAATCCTGTAACGGTAACATGGCAACACTGAGTACTTAAAAAGATAACCATGAACATGGCAACACTGAGTACTTAAAAAGATAACCATGACTAACCTTCTAGTGTGTGTAAAAAAGTGAACGAGTGTTGTTGTGTGTTATGCTAGTGCTTCTCAAACTTTATAAGTATCATTTTTGACAGTAAAGAATCACTGTAAGTTATCATTTTGTTTATTTTTGTCCAAACTTTATTAAAATAAAAAGTAAATAAGAACACGCATTGTTAAGTTACCTTTTAGTCTTAAAATACTTAACACACTGTTATCAACATCTATCGATTGTATATAAAACATTAGTTTCAAGTAGTGATAGTGAATATAATAAGGTGTATAATAAAAAAATATTATCAATAATATTTAATAAATAATATCAATTAGCCAAAACCAAATACAGAGATCGTATATGTCGCAGAGCCGGTGGAGTCGCCATTTATCGCAACATCAATAGCTTTACTGATTGTAATAGAGTCCACATTGACTTTTGGCAAATTTTTTTGGAAATGAAAGACGCTACACCTGGTGATGTCTGACTAGTAGACGTAACGGTCAATGGCATCTTCAAATTCGTACTCGGGTGTGTGTATATCCACCCGGGCACAACGTTAGCAGAAATTAAACTCTTTATGTTACGGTCGTTGTTTAAATATTCTAAAAACATCGCTAAAATTATAACCGATTACGAGCCTGATCTTACTACACCAGTTATGATAGAAACTTTAACGTTGATGTCTCACAAAACCACTCATTGCCAGACTTCATGCTCAGCGAAGTCAATTTGTCATATATTGAAATTTCTCCTTACAGGTTATTACCTGTATTAATTTAACGTTTATCAGAAATCTTGATGTATCTTGTTTGCTATTTGTGTCATACTTTTCGTATTATAGACCTATAATTAATAAAGTTATCTTGCAATACAATAATTATTAGTTTCCTTGCTTTTATCCTAAATACATAATTAAAAATATTTTATTCAGAAAATATAACCCGTTACATAAACGTATTCACGTACAACACTCGGCCGTGTCCATGACAGCCACACAACGATTTTTTTTTTTCCTATAACTTCATCAGTAATCTGTTATTCCTATAGTTTTAAGTTTTGTTTAGTGTGTTGTATTGATAGTTTCTTAGTTTGTCTTCTCAAAAGTAAGATGTAATAGGAGTTAACATCAGTTCCAACATGGATTTAGTGTTTTATATATTGCTATTTTATTATTTCCACTTCCCAAATGTGAGAAATTTTCATTTTATATATTGCCTCAATGGATTTTTTGTCATATGTATTACTTATTGTCTTACAGATGAGACAGATTGTAATATTAATTCAATTAAACACTTCTTTCTGAAAAAAACTGACTGGGAAATACAATAGATGATGGATATGCCTATCAATGATCTACTGTTTTTCCCAATTTACATTTTAGAATTAAAAGGATCAAATTACTTAAATTAATACTTAAGAAACAAAGTTGAGAGACAATAGCGGCTTCAAACGTGGTTTTTTTTCATTCAAACCAATATAGCTACTTAACGGTAGTTGCTAGCGACAAATGTTAGGTTACAAAAAATTATTATCCATTAAATTTCTGACAAGGTGAGATAGTTTGCCCTGCCCTAGGAAATGATAACAATAGTAGCAACATATATCTTAGCCAACCTATATAAAATTGGAAAAGTTGCAATTAAAACTTTACCACATTTAAACCAATTTTAAATGGTTCTCTTACTTTTTGAAAAAAATATAAATATAGTTGCATGTTGTATTTTCATAATAAAGGAAAACGAAATATCGTAAGGTACGTATCCATTACCAATACGATATATTGGTATAGCAAAAGAAAAAATATCGATATTTCGATATATCGTGTAAATCCATCTCTAGGCGCATAATAGCGAAAGTTCGGACAATCCAATCTTAGTGGTAATAATAATTCTAGTGATGAGCAATCAAGTGTTACAACAAAAAGTGTTCAACCTCTTGAATCTAACAAGAGGACGTTTGGAGTTGTAACTCACAGATTTGAATGCCGGCTTTTGTGTGGGTGGTAGGGACCTATAATAGTGCAAAACTAGAGTTATACCCGCCAATGGGAATTGGGAGCCGAGAAAAAAAATAAAATATGAAAATCACGTTTTATTTTTATTCTCAGCTCTCAGTCAAGATAGAGAAATGATTCTTTCACTTTTAATTGCAGTTATGTATGCTATTAGATATAAAAATACTTTTGTTATGTTCAAGACACTATCCGGCTTTAGGTTGCTCAAACTTGAATTAAATTCAAATTCCAAGGAAATCCGCTGTAAATCAGTGGAATCTTTTTTCATGAACAACTGACCTCAAATCTCGATTTAACGCACCATAAAACTTTTATATGTGAAATTTCATCAAAATCAAAAAATATTGATTTTTTAACCCCTTTCGAGGAGGTTAAAATTTTGAAGTTGATATTTCATCAACATTTTCTACCGGTCATAACAACTGCTGTGTTCAACCGATTACAACAATAATAGCATCACTAGAATCAGCATACATTCTGCTTTTTATCCATGCGTATAACATTGGATTTACTTCCAATTTTAGTGGACAAAAACGGATGTGAATGAAAAAATCCAAGGTCAGCTATAACTTATAAGGGGTCAGATATTTCAATAAGGGGAAATCCTGCGACCTCCGGACTTGGGCTAAACTATGCAGTTTTAAGGCTTCTAGATGACCTTAAAATTTTGTCTTAATCGGTTGCGAAATATGTGAGATAGCGCAAATTATTTACATGTTTTCAGAAATTGACAGCCCATGCCTTCTAAAATGCTACAAAATTTTAAACATTAAAAAAAATTATTTTTGATTTCGACAAAATTAAGTTTCTACATGTTTCTTGAGATAAGGAATCTGGAAATAATATCAGTTTTTAGTTTAAAAATTTTCCTCACCTATATTATATGAATAAGACGTTTTAAAATGACATATGATTATTTCAAATTGCATAGAAATCCTAAGATTGATGAATAATCTAAAATTAATATCAGGTTTTGTTAAAAAAATATGTATATATTTTTTAAATGGTCTTATTTGAAATTTTTTGTGTAAAAACTAAAATAATAATAGAAATAGATCATTTTAAAACGTCTTATTTATATAATATCGGTGAGGAAAATTTTTAAACTAAAAACTGATATTATTTCCAGATTCCTTATCTCAAAAAACTTGTAGAAACTAAATTTTGTCGAAATCAGAAATAATTTTTTTTTACCTTTCAATTTCATTCTTTCATCTAAAAGCTGTTTAAATGTACTATTAAATATATATATATATATATATATATATATATATATATATATATATATATATATATATATATATATGTGTGTGTGTGTAATTTATATTAAATCCCGTGAAACACCCACGCAAGAACTCCTAACATGTCATAATTGTCATATTTTGCCAAAACATGCGGGTTATTTTCAAATAAAATGGCAATTCAGCTTTCCAAAAAACTCATGCAATCTTTTAAAAGAAAATTACTTATTCATGTTCTTTGGCATACTAGGATGTTGTCACACTATTTTAGAATATATACCTGTGTCCGGTTCGTCGCATTTCCGTTTCCTTGATTTTTAACTGAATTTAAAGAGGAAAAAAAAAACCTTTAATAACTTGATGTTTGTTTTTAACTCGTCAGAATTATGTTTTGTTTTTTTTTTTGTTTACTTCGTTTAACGTCACTTTATGCTGCTATGGCTAATCGGACGATGCTACGGTGGGAGTCCTAAATTTTGCCTATCCTGGTATCTTTAACGAGTACCTGACATCGCACAGGCTCGGGACCACCATTTTACGTCCCTTCCGAAGGACGGCATAGCTAAGGATTTTTTACTCCCTTTAAAAAATTCCTAAGGTCATCTGCCAGGCTGCGAACCCGCGATCTTAGGTTTAGTAGGTAAGTTGCTATGCTAACCACTACACCACAGGTGACCCTAATTATGGTTTTTATTACATTATATATATATTTTTTTTTACCATACATTTAATAAATGGGACTACAAATTTAACGTACGTTACCAAAATTTCATCATACATTACCTTTAAGGTAAAGGTCAATAGTAACGTATGTCAAATTTGACGAACTGTAATTAGAAAAAGAATGTTTAACTACAACTTTTTTTCAAATATGATGGAATTGACACATCCATAGAACTTAAAACTACCAACTAGGATTTTTAGCGATTTCGGGTATGAAGCCGACGGCTGCCGTGGTAGTGAACTTCAGATTCGGAGTCAACACCCCGAAAGAAATACAAATAGATAGTAAATGACGTTGAAAACCCAAATGAACAAATAGAAATAATAGATAACTATCATTTAGGCAAGGCTAAACATAGGGGTATTAACGAAACGTTTGAAAAACTTAAAAAAGAATATTATTTTCCGGGTATGCAAAATAAAATAGCAGAATATATTGATAAATGTGAAACTTGTAAAGTTACAAAATATGACCGTAAACCTATAAAAACTAAATTTCAGATTACACCTACACCAGAAAGACCGTTCCAGGAATTAATGATTGATATTTTTAATTTTAACAATGCAATAATTTTCACAGCAGTCGACACATTTTCGAAACATTTATTTGCCCAAACTTTACAGTCAAAGAACGCAATTAATTTCTGTAATGCACTAACCAACTACATGACATATTTTCCGACACCGTTACAAATATCCTTATGGTAGACCGAGGGACGGAAATGAAAAATAATTTGGTTAGACAATTTTGTGAAGAAAATAACATTCTCTTGCATTATACTTCAGCCAATCATTCAAATTCACTAGGATTACTAAACAGGGATCATTCTACTTTAAATGAGTTATTAAGAATAATAGGGAAAGAAAGAGATAAATGTTCAATGCAACAAAAATTAAGATTAGCCTTCATAGCCTTCATAGCATACAATAATACCTTTTTTTTTTTTTTTTTTTTTTTTTTTTTTTTTTTTTTTTTTTTTTTTTCCTTCTTTTCCTTATATGGTATCCCCATATAAGGACCGTTTATTTGTATATTAACATGTTCCATGCCTTACAGGCATACTACATGTTTTACAATGTTATTAAAAGTTAACATGATTAGTTTAGCATAACGTACATAACGTAATAATATAACAAAAATATTTAAACAAAATCAAAAAAAAAAAAGAAAAGAAATAACAAAAACAAAACAAAACAAAAGCCAACAAGAAACTACCTTAGCTGCCCATCATTTGTCAGTTTGTCAAAGTCGATCTTTCGTATAAACGTGAGTAAGTCAGTCTTAAATTTAGAGAACAAATTTTGTTCTGTCTCTGGCCATGTTCCATGTTTGAGAATAATATTTTTTACTAGATTAAACCTGTGTCTTTCTAATGCTTTACATTCATAAAGTACATGTTTGAAATTTTGAGTCTGTCCGTCTTCATTACATATGTCAGATCGTATTATGTTAAATCGTTTGAGATATTGTTTAGAGTTTCCGTGTTCTGTCATTAGTTGTGTTAGTTTGTAGTTGTTACTTTGTATGTGTTTGTAATTGTTGTGTGTAATGTGAGGTATAAATCTGTGTAAGCTTGGTGACTTTGATGAGGTCACCCACAATTGGTCCCACTTTTTAACCATATCAGAACTTATGTCCCGCTTTATATATGATAATGGAACTTTGTTATACAAAGGTAACAAATTACTTGTAGCCGCCTCTTTGGCTAGGTAATCGGCCCTTTCGTTACCCTCAATTCCAAAGTGTGCTTTAACCCATTTTATAGAGACCATTTTCCCTTTGTTCTTAATGGTTATTAAATTTCGTCTGATTAGGTCAGTCAAATAGTCATGTATGGCTGTATTATTAATCGACTCTATTAAAATTTTACTGTCCGTATGTATTGTAATATGTGTGTTAGTCTTTTGAGGTTCGTTAATTATGTATTCCGTAGCTTTCAAAACAGCAAATTTCTCGGCTTGGTTATTTCTAGTTTATATGGTTGATTCTAGTTTATACTGATGTTCTATGGTTCTGCCATCTTGAGCTTTAAATAACCATGCACATCCAACGTTCTCGCTGTCCTTACTACCGTCCGTATAGATTTCTGTTTTGTCGATATTCACTGAATAACATTTGGGTGTAGTCCACAAATTTGATGCAGGGTGTATCCAAAACTTACAGTTTGTGTTTTTTTCTATTTTGTCTAATGTTAGGTCTTTATATCCTGTCTTTGTGTTTTTAATGTTAAACAATGTCGTTAATTCGTCAATTTTTAATTGAACTGGCAAAATACCCGCCAATAATGTCGCAGCATCAAATGACAACGTGCGGTATCCTTTGCATATTTTGATTGCAATGATCCTTTGTAGCCTTTGTAGTTTTATAACATTTTTTTTACGAAGTACAGCTGGATGCCAAACATGTACAGCATAAAGCATTTTAGGGAGGATAGCTGCTTCATATATTACTTTTAAAACCTCTGATTTAAGGCCCCATGTTGCTCTAGCAGCTATTGACAGTCCGTTAATCATCCGTAGAGTGTCGTTATAAAGGTTGTCTAAGTGCCTGTTCCAATTTAGTTTTCTATCGAAGAGTACACCTAAATACTTCATTGTGTCACATTGTGCTAGTCTAACTGTATTGAGTCGTATGTCTAAGTCTGGTACTCTCCTTTTTCTTGTAAAAATAATGAATTTAGTTTTTTTCCAAATTAAAGTTAAGTTTATTACCTCTAGTCCAATGTCCTAGTCTTGATAGTGTCAGATTTGCTATTTCCTGGAGTTCATCAAAGTCTTTTCTTTTTATAAGTAACAGTAAGTCATCTGCATAAGCTAGTAACGTTGTATTTTCATGTAAGTCTGTTTCGAAAACTGTATTAATTAATACATTCCATAATATTGGTGATAATGCTGATCCTTGAGGAGTTCCTAAAGTCAGTTTCTTTTCTATTGAGTGATAGTTTGTCTGAGCAGTAAGTTTTCGGTCAGTGAAATAATTCTGAATAATTGTGTATAAGTTTTTTGGGCAGTCATATTTTTTAAGATTATGTAGAACCGCAGGCCACCAAGCATTGTCAAAAGCTCCAGCAATGTCTAAAGAAACTACTAATAATTAGTTACTTTTTTGGTGGAGCGTGTTATTGATTTGTTCAGTCATTTCGTTGAGGGCTTGGTCAGTTCCAGATTGTGGTCTAAATCCAAATTGATGTCTGTCAAGTATTTCGTTAGTCGTTAGGTGGTACATTAGTCTATTTTTTAATATTTTTTCAAAAACCCTACCCATCACAGGAAGCATACTCAAAGGTCTAAGTGAATATGAATTTGATTTAGGAATTAGAACTAGTTTACCCACTTTCCAGTTCTTTGGAAATTCCTTTCTTTTAAATAGAATTTTATAAATAGCTGTAATCAATTTTGGAAAAGTTTCAGCAATTTTCTTAATTATTCGAGAGTCTATTTTGTCTATTCCACAGGCTTTTTTATCATTTAATTGTTTAATTGTATCTAATATTTCGTAATCTCGGATGCCTTCGTCATCTTCGTTATTGGGTGGGGTAAGTACGTCTAGTCTCATTTGTCATGTTCATTATTGTCATTATTTGTTGTGTCATCTTAATTATTTTATCCAGTACGTGATATAATGTTTGCTGAGTGTCTGTTGTGAATGTTCCTGGTCGGGTCATTATTGTTGAGAGTAAACTGTGAGATTTAATTTTTTTGGTTGCAAATTTATAAGGCCATTGCCACGCAGTAGAAGCAGTAGCATATGTTTTCCAAGAATTTAATTTAGAATTCTTAAGATGTTTTTGATATTCATGCTTACTTTTTAGATATTCAATTTTTTTGATTTCCCTTAGTATTCCGTCATGTTTTGTCCGTTGATATATTTTCCTAAGATGATTAGTATGTCTTCGTAAGTTAGTCAGTTCAGGGTTCCACCAAGGTACGGAACGGTGTTCAGTTCGACGTTTGAAGTTTCCGGATCTTTTGAATGCAACATTGCAAGATTTCGTAATAGATTTTGTAATTTTATTAACTATGCTGTCAGTCGAAAGGTGGAGTATTTCATTAATTATCAGGTCTTCTGTCTCATTTTCTGTCCATTTCCAGTTGGTATGAATGTGTTGCGGTAAAAATTGTTTCATAAATTGATGTCTCAAGTTAGTCATGAATTTTTCCCAGTCACCATTTTCTGTCAAATATACAAAGTTTTTGATTTTCTCTGCTGTCCAGTCATTCCCGTATACGTGTAGTTGGTATGTTAACATATTGTGGTCCGAAAAATTAGTTTCTCTTGAAATCGTCCAGTTTTGTATAATAATACCTTACAATAATACCTTAAACAATAAATTAAAATTAACGCCCAATGAAATTACTTTCGGAACCTCCAGATTAGAATCAGACAAAAATACTGACCTGACTGAACAGTGCGTATTAAAACATCATAAGGATCAACAGCTTACGTATGGTCATACTATGTACGAAGTCTTGCAATAGGTTTTAAACTGTGTACTTGTTCTTGTATAATGTATGTAATTCTCAACAAAGCTTCTTTTTAAAAATCTCCACCCGCGATCTTTTTATTTAGCTATATATATATATATATATATATATATATATATATATATATATATATATATATATATATATATATATATATATATATAATCTTTATTTTTATTTTTATTTTGTTTTTTCATTTTAATATGTCTCTGTACAGATGTAATTGTATTTATTTCTGTACTTCTTTGTTATTATTGAGATACGTTGCAAATAATAAAATTATGAAGTATACAGGATGATTCTCTCTTAGTGTGAACAAAAAATTGACTAAAACTAGACCAAAAATGATTAAAATGCCGCTGAATGCACCTTTTTATTCTGATCGGCTGCTGATACATGAAAATTCAAAGATTTTTTGAGGAAAACAACGTTTTTTGCCGTAAAGCTGTAATACCTTCACTTTTCTCAAACTCTGACCACATTTTGGGATTTGACATTATATTTCATATATAAGCTCAGAGCATATGTAACCTTGAATTTTGCAAGCTTAGGACCTAAAGAACAGCTTGCTTGATCTTCAAATTATTTAGGAAAGTTAAAATATCTTATAATACTCCAACGCTCACCCTTTTTCGAAAAAAACAATCCACAAAACTGCAAATATCTCAAAAACTTGCATATTTAACCAGCTTTCGAATGGTATGATCGAATTAATGATTGCTTGTCGATTTCATAGAGGATTTACTTTTGAAACTGGAAGAACGTGGTCTTTTAACTTGGCATACAAATCAGGTACTAGGGTAAATAAAACATCATAATAACCGCTTGATGAAAATATGTATTTTAAACAAAATAAAGTCTTCATTGGAATAAAAAGCAAAGAAAAAATGTATTATTTATTAGAAAATAAAGGAAAACTCAATAAAGCGCCGCCAGATCAAAAATGTCCATTATTTCATCAGATTTTCAAAATTTCCTCCGTTGTATGGAATGCTCTCTTATTCACAGCCTCAACGGTCACTCCTAACATCAGACGCTGCTGTAATTTGGCTTCGGCCTCCAAATTTCTTGTTTGTAAACCGCAATGCCGATCACTACCGTAGCATACATTTCGCTTTTTATGTAGCCTTACACACAAAACTTCATTGTAGTTAGGTCAGGCGACCTAGCTGGCCTATGTATCACGTCATTTCTACCTAACCATGTGGGGTTTCTTTTAGCCATTTCCGTACTGCTGTCAAATAATGTGGAGGAGCAGCATCTTATTGGAAAATCATGTTTTCCCGAACTTGGAATAACGTGAAGAACTTGTGGTACAAAAGTCTTGCAAAAAATTATGTCTTAACATTCAATTTTTTGGGCAAAAGATGTGGCCCAATGAGTCAGTTCCCTATTATCTCAGCCCACACGTTCACTGTAAAATGTGATGAAATGATACTTGTTGGGTCATGTAAGGGATTTCAGTTGCCCAATGGTGCAGGTTGTGGATATTGAAAGTGTGAAGTCAGTATACACACCGTTTGTAAACATTGATATTTTCAAGTAGTTGTATCGACAAACTGAATAATAAACTTCTACCATTAAAAAAAAAAAAAATCATTATGTAAATGCTACAGTGTTCAGAGTACTGAGAAAAGTCAAAGTCACTCTTCTTGTTATTATGATACCTGAACTGACCCAACGTTTGTTTATAATAAATAATACATTACTTCTTTTCATTTTATTCCAACGAAGAGTTTATTTTGTTTAAAATACATATTTTCATCAAGTGATGATCATAATCACCTGATTTGTATGCCAAGTTAAAACACCTTGTTTTTCCGGTTTCAAAAGTAAATCCTCTATGAAATCAACAATCAATCATTAATTCGATCATACCATTCGAAAGCTGGTTAAATATGCAAGTGTTTGAGATATTTGAGTATTATAAGAAATTTTAACTTACAGGGTTCGATCCCCGGATTGGAATAAAAAGGTGCAATCCGCATTTTTCTTCAATTTTGGTTTAGTTTCACTCAATCATTTGTTTACACTAAGAGGGAATCACCATGTATATGCTGTAAAGCGGTATACGATATGATGATAATAAAATATAAAAAATTGCAATTTATTATTATTATTTTTTATTGCAATGTTACAGAGCACCAAGGTCTCTGCTCTTGGATTCAAAGGTAACTGCTTGAAAATTCTATCTTAAATGTATTTGATATAAGTTATATGGAAAATAGTTAAGTGTGCTTATTGTATTCATTAGTTTTTATTTATGCTGAATTAAATGGTTTTCCTTCATATAGAAACACTTTATTTCAAAAAGGGGGATTCTAATAAAATATTGAATTAGGATTTAGATTAAAACCACGTAAAATGAAGGTACAACTAAAAATATTGCTTAGGCTACAGTAGGTTCAAGTGGGGAACAGTGTAACAGAAAAGACATTTTAATTTTTAGAAGAAAAAAAAAATCCCTTATTGATTCTTCAATACACAGGTCTTCCAATTATTTACCATAAAATAAACAATCTTTAACCTTCACATTAGGCTGGAAATCATATCAAAATTATTCTTAGAAGCTACTTATTTTTTTAGTTATCTAAAATCTCAGGGGTGGGATACACAATAACAGCTGACCAAACGAAATAAAATATGAAAATAAAAAAATTTGAACCTTAATAATGGTCTAGAACAAATTTATGTTTACCAAAATTAAGCATAAACAAATTTATGATATGGTTTATTCTTAAATGCCATTAGCATTGCTTAGGCCAATGTCCGTCTTCCTGTTGCTATTCCGAACTATTTCCGATATTACACACCTAGATAAAAAAAATTTTATCTAAGGAAGCACAGTATAAAATGTTACACTGTGCCCCACACTCTACTGTTTAAAATTAAAAAAAAATCGTTAATATTATATCGGTTAGATATAGCCATAAACTTTTTTTACTATTCAAACACCAACTTATTGAAGATTAAAGTTAACATATACTTATTCACTATAAATCATTAGTTTTCCAACAAACCAAACTTCACTTGCCAAATTGTTCACGAATGATTTCCAAAAAAAATAAATTCGATGATTCTTCCGTCTATCCTGCAATTCGACACCCAATGACAGCTTTTTAAGATGGGAGTACATGAGATTGACAAACAAATAAAGAGACACCAGAGTCGAATTAAAGAAGGACGGAGCTAATCATCACTGTGCCCCTTCTTATACAATACCTCACTTGACCCTACTCCAAGTAGAAAATCAATTTTTTAGTTTCTGTCAGTAACTCATAAACATTTTTTAAAAGGGATGAGAAAATGCGGGGCACAGCTATTAACAATATGAAATATAACATGCTGGCAACTTTCAATAAAAGCTGGTAAAACTAAATTAAGATTTCACCACATTTAAAAAAAAAAAAAAAAAAAAAAAAAAAAAAGCAACTTGATGAAATTACTATAGTATATATTTGAATATTCACACTATCAATATTGCTCACCTAAAGGTTTATGTAATGCCTCTATGACTAGAAACATCGCCAGCTAAACTGCATAAGGCTGACTAATTTGTAAGGGATAAAATAGACATTGATAAATAAATATTTTTCTAACGAATTGAAAAGTTATTTTAACCCATTATATATAATCAATACATATACTTATTATTAAATGAATTTCATTTATATAATTAGGACTGTTGTTAATAATTCTATTTCCACGCAGGTAAACAGAGATCAAAAAGCAACACCGGCTTTATGGTTCCCACATGTCACTTGGGAATAAGCCTCCTCAGATCCACTTAAATTGATGTAAGTGACCTATTGCAGATTGTTATCATTGTAACTAATGAGTTATTGATTAGTTTTCATTCATTTCGTAGCCGTGAAAACTTCACAAGAAAGGAAGGTTTTCCGAAGTGATCCACACATTATGTTTCCATAATCATAAATATTATAAAAGTTTCGATAAATGAAGAAGAGAATAATAGGAGTATAATAAAATAATAGAATAGAATAATAGAAGAAGAGAATAATAGAAGTAAACAAACTGTAAATATTGCAGAGAAATAAATTAGTGATACTCAAATTTGTTAACCAAGTCCTCCAACAAGAAATAGTTATTTAAATTATAAATTAAATAGCTATTTAAATAAACTGCCCTGAAACCCATTTCTTCTCAAGTCTCTTCCAATTGTATCAAGTCTGGCAGAAGTTTCCAAATCCGGAATTTACTTCCATTGATATATTTTTGGTTGGTATTTTAAAGTTAGCATTAACTTTTCTCATCTCAAACCCCTCTCATCAGAACAAATTATCGGTCATCCCGATCGGTCTTATCGTCTGGCCTTTTTTTGTTTTTAATACATTTGATAATGTATCGGACCGCTGAACGAGGTTTATTTGTCATTGAACTAATCTGGCTTTACGGATATCCCTATTATCTGAGGATAAGTGGTTACATGTACTTATCCTCAGATAACAGACTGTTGAATAGAGGTATTCTGAAAATCAAGCCGTGGCTGCTCATACAACACTGAGTAGAAAATGATCACAACATAGCTAAAAAGATTAACAACTAGTTAACTTCTTTACATCAGACCCTAAGTATTTAATTGAGAACGGAAACTTTTACTGCCGTCAATTTTCTCTTTTTTATATTCATATAGTAAATACTTAAATATTATTCATATTTTGGGGGTTTTACCTAGTAGGTGTGTTTCTCACGTGAATGAGGAAGAATATGTAATCATCAAAAAAGTTATTTTTCTACAACTTGAGTAGAAGGAATCATATTTCAGTTAATTTAGTAGGTGTACGAAAACTTTTGCAACTCACTGTAACATTAAATTCAGATTTTATAAACTTTTTAGAAAGATCCAGACAAATATCTTTAAAATTAGCAATAAAGACTTTATTCAGTAAACTGTGATATATTTAACAGTAAACTTTCCGTGTAAATATTCACGATAGGCGATCATTTGATACCAATTTCTTGATGCCACCCCATGGTAACCTTAAATGCCATAGATCTTCCTGCTCAAGCATAATAACAAAACACTATTTTGTGGTATTAAGGCAGCAAACCACTTCATCTTCAACTCCATAAGAATTTGACATTACATAAGGATCAGAAAACACTCTCTTGCTCATTTAAATTCTTAAAATATTGGAAAGAATTTTCTGTTCAAATTACACAGACAGTAAATTAGATTAGTGGCCAACTAAAAGCAGAAGTTTAAGTGAAGGAGCTCATAAATAGGACATTATGAATATTGATGTTTTTACAAATGCTCTTATTCAAGCATTATACACATGCGATACATGTAATATGCTGTAAGTATGGTGCATGTACAAAATATTTAGATACAAACTACCCTTTACAGGGTTACTTTATGAAGGAAAACAAGATTATTCAGGCTTTTTAAAATTGTTTTGAATAGACAACTATATTTAGTAACAGGGTCATTTTCAAATAAAATGGCAATTTGCCGTTCCAGCACTTCGAATACTATTCGATTACATCCAATATTTCACTGTTGTCGATTTTATCTTGTCGAGTTCATTTGTTTAAATTAATGTAAGCCTTAGAATTTCAATTTCAAATGTTTGATAAAGAAAAAAATAAATTTATCATTAAAAATGTCGACGTACGTTACTGTGCACAGGTCAAGTTTCCATCGTCTAACCTTCACAAAGAGTATAGAATTTCTTTTTTCATTTTATTCTCTCTTTCTTGTTCAAGTATGTTTATATAAAATCAAAATAGTACTTTTTTTTTGTAAATATGAAGTTTTGGGGGCTTGAGAAAAGATTTTCTTTGTGTCCGATAATTTCCGTATTTATTCATTTAATGTACGCGTCCGGATGAAGAGGAGTGGGTTCTGGAACTTCGGGAGTCGGGATGGCGTCCTAAAGGTGGGGTTCCGCTAGGAGCAGCCAGCCGCAGCAGCTGCGTCTGCCAGACACCGTGGCTGGAGGCGCGGTACTGCTTCAGTGTGTTTTAATATGTAGAACTGTTGCAATTATACCGCTGCGGCTGCCGCCAGAAAATTGAGAACCAGTCCAGACGCGCTCTTTCACGTCTCTGGTATGCAAACCCACATCACCAAAGTTTCCTGTGCCATTTTAAACTGTATATGTATATGTACCATATATATGGTATTTTTGAAAAACAATTCTTAAAAATACATTACAGAACACAGTTTACAGGTTTTGGTATACTAAATATACATTAATAAATAATTTGATACAACCTCAGGTTGCAATACCACAATTTATCTTCTTCTACTATATATTTGTCAAATACCACTCACTCATTTAACACGAAATCTCAGAAACCACCGAACGGATTGGAATGAAATTTGGTATATAGCTTCCTCTAGGGCCGTAGGTACTCGCTAAGAAAGGAATTTAAAAAAATTGGCCTGGATCGCGGCTAATTCGCGAAAAATGCGATTACAATTTTATTGGGTGAATAATAAAAGATTTATTGTCATATGGTATTTGTAAATAATCTAAGTTAAAAAATATGTTAGATGTCTAAGCCGCACACTTCGACCACAAATTAAGTTCCTTAGCCCAGTTGCACACACACCGACTTTTTGCCGGCCGGCAAAAAAACGACCGATATTTTGCCGGTGCTAGTGCTTGTACACACACCGACTTTTTGCCGGTCAAACAATTAGAAGAATTATAATTTTATTTTATTCTTGACTTTTCGACCTAAAACGTTTAACAATTTCTGATTAACAAATTGATATTGTTTCATTCGATTCAGTAACTCAAGCAAGTAGTAGCTTTTGTAATTATAGTGCATAAAACAGTAATTATAATGCAGTGGCAGGCGGACGGCAAAAAGTCGGTGTGTGTGCAACGAGCCTTATAGTTATAAACAAACAAAAATACGATCGATGTCGAAACCTTATAATACGGTACTTTCTGTGAACTCATGATGGCTGCAGAGGTGGACCCTTACAAGTTTGAGTTGTTTCGTGACGAGAAACTTTTAAAAGACTTATGTTAAAGAGGAGGTTAAAAGACTATGTTCTCTGGTGATGACATGTAAAGCCAGTTCGATGTACATATTCCTTACGAGCAACCCACCAACATTGCTTCACCAGTAGCTTCGTCCCCAACTACTCTTGCATCATTGAAGTAAACCCATCAATCTAAAAGTAAACAACGTAGGAAATGATTCACAGATTCAGTTCGCAACAAACAACTAAGAAACTCGGCTGCTAAATATATCCAAGCACATGTAGAGGTCAAAAGGAAAGCTGTTAATAAATACATGACAAATCATCCAGAAATTAGCAGAAAAGTGGTTAACAAACATAAAGAAAGTCAACCCGAAGTTAAAGGATTTGCTGTATACACATATTCTCAGAATCACCCAACTGTACTTAGAGGGACTGTACAGAAGTAAAAGAAAACCCATCCTGAAATCCATAGAAAGTCTTAAAAAAAAATTATCAGAAAATAATCCTCATATTAAACGTGTAGCTGTAACAAAACACGATGAAAGATGTTCAATGGAAAGGTTACAGCCAGTGTGACCCAAAAACTGAATATGCAAAAGACAAAACCGTCGATATTGGATCACGGTCTACTTGAAATTGGTGTTATGCTGTAAAATGGAAGGACGAGAGCCCTGCCATGTGCTGCAGTAACGGGAAAGTCCAACTACCTCCCTATCAAGAATATCCTGAACACTTGCACAGCCTCCTTACGAACATCCTGAGGCTGAGCATTTTCTTAACAATATTAGGATATAGAACGGTTGTTTCCAAATGACGTTATTTGGAGCAAAATTCGTAGGCCAATTACAGAAAACTTTTCATAAACATAACGAGTATATCAAGGACTTCAGAGCTGCTGTTGAGTCTGTTCCCAACGATCTACACGATTTCCAGGTAGTTATCAGTGCTGACAGCCTTCAAATGCTCACTGAGGACGTTACAATACTCCTACCACTAACGAAGTTGCTGTCTTGATTGTAGACCAGGTGTTTGAAAAACCAGACATTGTTCTCCACAGCAGGGACAAAAAAATGATAAGAATCAGTGAGTTCTATCAAGTGTATGATTCTCTTCAGTATCGTCTCATGTTCTACCATAAAGAAGATGGGTCAGTATTAATAACCCTCAGCGTGACCCCAAACACCAATACACCACTTAAGAAAAATGTGTCTGCAGCTGATTTTTACGCCTATATGTTGATGGAGCGAGGAGATGAAGAACCTTATTTACTTCAATTTCGTAATATCCTCACCCAATTTATGCTTGATATGTACGCAAAAATAGAAACAGAAAGACTAAACTTTATTCTAAAAAATCAAAAAAATTGAGAAGTTGAGACTATATTCACTTTAAGTATGCCATGAGAAAAGCTGATGGTCTGGTATCAGGGCTGGGTAAGATGGTGCTGCCTCGAAGCTTCACTGGAGGACTATCAAAATAATATAATATTAACTTTTTCAAATTGTCAAATTTACTTATTGAAATTATTCTAAGAATGGAATTCTTTAAGTTTATTTAAGAAATAATAATTATCAGCGTTAAGCTTAACTTTTACTAATTTAAGTTGTCCTTAATCCTAATGATATTAAACCGTAGCGGAGCAGGGTACTTTCAGCTAGTTTAAACATAAATATCTCTTAAATAATTATACTATATCTTACATGATATAAAT
This sequence comes from Euschistus heros, assembly GCA_003667255.2. NCBI lineage: Eukaryota > Metazoa > Arthropoda > Insecta > Hemiptera > Pentatomidae > Euschistus > Euschistus heros. The sequence goes on from RCWM02000087.1 coordinate 1,191,471, forward strand.
TATTTAACGAAAACAGGGTTGTCAATAAAATGTTCATAAGACAAAACAGTAATAAAAAAACTGGAACTTTATACATCATCTGAAATAACAAGAAAATTGTGGCTCCAGCGAGTTTTCTAAATTGCCTTCTATACAGGGTGTCCCGAATTTAAATGGCCAAACTTCAGGAACTTATAGGGGATCGAAAAACTAAGACAAAAAGTCCTTTAGAGATTTGCTCGGTTCTGCTTAGTTTTAGAGAAAATCGCAAAAAAAGAAACAAAACAAGTTTTAATTTTTATACTTATTTATTTACATTTATATTTATGTTATGTTTTTTTTAATGTAGATATTGCTCAAAATGTTGTCCTCTTGCACCAATGCAAGCATTACATCTAGCACTCACTTGATAAATTGCAGCTAAACATTATTCTGATGATATTTGGAGCACTGCATCTATGATTCGGTCTTTTAATTGCTCTCTTGAGTTGATTGACACCAAATAAACTTTCTACTTCAAGGTTCCCCATACGAAGAAATCCATGGGTGTCATATCAGGTGATCTGGGAGGCCAAGGTACTACTCCTCCACGTCCAATCTTGTAAAGGTAGCTTCATCGGTCCATATAATTTTTAATGGTAATAAATTATCATCGCGAATTTTGTCAAGAAACCAGTTACTAAAATTCAATCTCTTGACATAATCTTGAGGTAATAAATTCTGAACATTTTGAAGCTGGTATGGGTAGCGATTATCACCTTTCAAAGTTCGCCATATTGCTTGCCGCGATATTGCTAATGCAGCATATGCTCTTCGGATGCTAGTCTCAGGATTGTTATCGAAGTGGCGTTGGACACAATTTCTTCTCCGATAATCTGCTCTTATTGCTGCCTGGAATTAGTCGCCTTCATTACATATTAAGAATGATCCAGTCTCTCGTAGTCTATTAAAAGTTAACGAAAAGACTCGTCGATTAGGCACTCTTCTATTTGGAAATCGGCGCGCATACTCCCGCACCGCTTCTAAAGCATTACCGTTACGGAAACCATACACAAAAATCATATCAGCGTATTCAACATTAGAATATGTATGCGACATTGTGGCTGATGCTATTCACACAAAAATATCTGAGTAACTGACTGAAGACTGATTTAGGAATTATAATCCTAGAAGGAAGCCAAAATGTAAACAAATAAAAGAATGTAACGGATAACATTAAGTGTTTACATATCTCACTGCCTAGCCTGACGAACTTTGAAAGGTGATAATCGTTACCTGTAACATTTTTGTTTTGTTTCTTTTTTTGCGATTTTCTCTAAAACTAAGCAAAAACGAGCAAACCTCGAAAGGACTTTCTGTCTTAGTTTTTCGGTCCCCTATAAGTTCCTGAAGTTTTGCCATTTAAATTTGGGACACCCTGGATATTGTGAAATCACCATAGGAAAAACGTGGGATTCACAGCAATGGAGATTTTCAAGTATTGGTTTGTTTTCTGGTCTTCCCACAATTAGCTAGATTTCAGGTCTGGTTGTTAGTTTTCATGATACGCCTCGTTGAGCTACCGTTTATTAAAAAGTTTTATTAAAAATGGCTCGATTTGGTACGCTAGAGAAATAGAAATATAAAGAAATTATAAAATCTAATTGAATGAAGTTCAGCCGAAAAAACTTCCTGAATTTCTCCTCGTCGTTTGGAGGTGCAGGTCAATCAACGAAGAGAGAAAACCTTCTTCTCTTCTTCGGGAAAACATGGGGTCAATTGATCTGTTCATAACATGGAACTCCTCTTCCTCCATTAACAATCACACCAGTTTTCTTCTCAATATACTCCGCTGAAGCCAGAAAACGAACTGATGAACTTCCAGCTACAGCGTTTGGAAGCTACAAGTAGAAACACCCTCTCCCGCTTCTGAACGCAGCAGCGGCGCACAGTGGAGTATTGGCCATGAAATCCTGGCCAAAACTATTTACCTCTTTTTTTGTGACTGTGGAATACTTAAAACATTTTATCAACAATCTAGAAATATATCAGACTAATAAAATATAAAAAATTTCAAGTTTCGACAAAAATTAGGGGAATCTCTGGAAAAATCAAGGAATTTGAAAAACGTCGGAAAAATGTTCCGACATTTGAAAATTATATGGCAATTTAACATCTAGCTTTTGCAAATACTAAATACATTATTTACGTAATAATGTAATAAATTTTAATTGTGAAAACCTGAATCTAAATAATGTATAGGAAAATGGATATACTATTTTAATTGCATACAACATTTTTCAATATATCACCCACACGTAAAAATGAAACCGGAATACAAAAAGTACAATCTTTGTGAAACAGAAAAAATACAATATTATATGGTTTATGGTAGTTGAACATATTTTTTCAATAATGGACAGAACTAAATGCACTATATACAAGGAATCTACCTCTTAATCATTTTAAGTGTAGATGTAATTAAATGTAACTATTTAATTACGCACACACTTAACACAGACCCACACTCAAAATCAATTTAAAGTCCTATAAATAACTATTTACTACATTTTTTGCAATACTTACAGTAGTCTTTGCACTCTTTACAGTTTACAAAACAAGACTATCATCGTCATCCTCGTTCTCGTCATCAGCAAGACTCATGCTTATCAAATTTTCTTCAAAGTTAACTTCCTCGTGGTCTTCTGATAGCTGAGGTGTTGGCTCCATTGGTAGCAGAAGTTTTAATGTATCTGAAGAAAATGGTTTTGACTCCTTTCTTGGCCTTTTCCTCTTGCAGCTCAGTAGAGGGTCAGACGTCAATAGGAGCCTGTTCAGAACGTCCCTGTTAGAGTGCACCCGGGAAAACTTTCTTGAGTAGTTTTACCTGTACAGCCGAAAATGTTTATTTCGGGCTTCAGCAGCCTCCTCAGATAACTGTCCGATGGGAACTATTGCATGTTTTATGACCAATGCACCATGCCTCAGAATCTTATGCAAGGTAGGGGTCATGGGATACCAACCATAAAGCTCTACATACAGCTTGGCGGTATCTTCTGCGTACTTTTCAAACTTCTCAGTGTCAATGGAGTGACCACTGGATAAGGTTTCTAATATTACCTTGAGCCTTCTAATAAGGTTAATGTCAATCCCAGTTATGTCCGAGGCAGTATCAGGATCTGAAAAAAATCGTCTCGATGTATTGCCATCGTTAGTATTGCCATAACCTTGTTTAGGGATGTCTACTAACAAGCCGAGCTCTTTTCTACATTGATGTTGTATACGTTTCTTTGTCTCTGCAACAATTGTTTTCTCTTCAGGTGTTTTGGCTTGCCATTTCTGTATAGGAATCCTATAAGCCAAATGTAGGAGAGATTCGAAAAATCTTATCCTGGCATGTAGGATTGATAAGCCAAACTTAAAAGAGGCTGGGTCCACGGTTAACTTTCTGTATAGGTTGTTAAAATTTTTATTTGTATCTCCACAGATATAGCATCGTACTGTTAATGTGGTTTGTGTTGCCGCATTGCAAACATTACCGTCCACCATTGTTGGTACGAGAGTATGTATAATTTTTAACTCAGGACGGACCATTCTCTATTTGCACTTCGGTGACCTTCAGGTTTTGTACTTGTTCCTCTACATATTCTATTTCTTCAGTGGTTACGTCCGTTGTTTCTTACAGAGAAATACATACCTTTCAAAAATGTGTAGAGAGATTTCAGATCACTTGTTAAATGGATTTCACAGAAATCAAACAGACTTTGTTATCAAAAAATTCACTTTAAGAGGTATTTTTAGACATTTATTAAAAACAAGGGGGGGGGTGAGATTTTTTTGTTGGTATAACAAGTAGAAGGATTGAACTTTACATTAATGCAAAAATATCTTCTGGACAAAGCCCGACAGTACAACATAATCTTTTTTATTCTTGTAAACAAGTCTATTTTTTTCGTTCATACATCTTAATCAAAAGAACTACACGTTAACCGTTATGATAAAAAAACTTGCTAAAAACTAGTTATTACAGAGAAATACATACCTTTCAAAAATGTGTAGAGAGATTTCAGATCACTTGTTAAATGGATTTCACAGAAATCAAACAGACTTTGTTATCAAAAAATTCACTTTAAGAGGTATTTTTAGACATTTATTAAAAACAAGGGGGGGGGGGGTTGGGGTGAGATTTTTTTGTTGGTATAACAAGTAGAAGGATTGAACTTTACATTAATGCAAAAATATCTTCTGGACAAAGCCCGACAGTACAACATAATCTTTTTTATTCTTTTAAACAAGTCTATTTTTTTCGTTCATACATCTTAATCAAAAGAACTACACGTTAACCGTTATGATAAAAAAACTTGCTAAAAACTAGACATTACAGAGAAATACATACCTTTCAAAAATGTGAAGAGAGATTTCAGATCACTTGTTAAATGGATTTCACAGAAATCAAAAAGACTTTGTTTTCAAAAAATTCACTTTAAGAGGTATTTTTAGACATCTATTAAAAACAAGGGGGGGGGGGGGGGGTGAGATTTTTTTTGTTGGTATAACAAGTAGAAGGATTGAACTTTACATTAATGCAAAAATATCTGCTGGACAAAGCCCGACAGTACAACATAATCTTTTTTATTCTTGTAAACAAGTCTATTTTTTTCGTTCATACATCTTAATCAAAAGAACTACACGTTAACCGTTATGATAAAAAAACTTGCTAAAAACTAGTTATTACAGAGAAATACATACCTTTTAAAAATGTGTAGAGAGATTTCAGATCACTTGTTAAATGGATTTCACAGAAATCAAACAGACTTTGTTTTCAAAAAATTCACTTTAAGAGGTATTTTTAGACATTTATTAAAAACAGGGGGGGGGGGGGGGGGGGGTTGGGGTGAGATTTTTTTTTTTTTTGATATAACAAGTAGAAGGATTGAACCTTACATTAATGCAAAAATATCTGCCCGACAAAGCCCGACAGTACAACATAATCTCTTTTATTCTTGTAAACAAGTCTATTTTTGTCGTTTAAACATGGTAATAAAAAGAACTACAAGTTATCCGTTATGATATTAAAACTTGCTAAAAACTAGTTATTACTGAGGAGTACATACCTTTCTAAGCTGTGTAGAGAAATTTCAGATCAATTGTTAAATTGATTCCCCAGAAATCACAACATCTTTAAGCATCTTACAACTCAGCAAAAGCCACTGTGTACATGCAGCGCTCCCAACTCCTGGATTTAGGCTAGTTTCCTCGGGAAGGAAGTGGATAATTATGAACGAGATAAATATATTTCGATGTAAAGAATCCTAAGCTACCAAGAAATATGTATTTTAATGTTCTGAAGTACAATTTATTTTTTGGACTTTTGGCCATGATTTAATGGTAAATACTCCACTGTGCGGCGGCTGGCTGCTCCATGCGGAACCCCACCTTAACACTCTTCAGACTATGTATTGTAACCATACGCAACCTAGGGCCCAGGTCGCTGTATTCACCTTAGTACGAGACTACCTTGATTCTCAAAACATAGTGAGTGCCTAAATTCAATATGACATACGTTACTACCATTGTTTTCTCACATTGAATTCACCACTTCCAATCTAACTTTTTACAGTTCGTAGTTTTCAACATTACTAATGTTTCAATCCTATTACATTAAAAAAATTGTAGTTAAATAATCTTTTTCTAATTACAATTCCTGAAATTTGACATACGTTACTGTTGACATAAGTTACCATTACAGTAACGTATAGTTAAATTTTAGTAGCGCACGTTTAATTTAGGGTTTAAAAAAAACAAAAAAAAACAGAATTATGGAATAAAAGCGTTTTTTTTCTTATACACACACTAAAAAAAAAAATTATTTTTCCAAGTATTGAAACAGAAAATATTTAATGAAATTTGTGAGTGTCTTTTAATTAAAGGGGAAGGTCATGTTCTAAATTTTAAACATATAAGTATGAACTAAAGGTGTAAGCTATATGATTGGTCAATGCTAGAACATAATATAATCAGCAGTGTTCAGTACTACTCTTTCTATTTGAATCAATATTAAAAGGTGCAGAAAATTTGAACTTAATGCTTTACATTAGACTTTAAAGTTATGTATTCCTACTAATTATATTAAAGTATTCTTATTAATGAAAATATTTAAGAATATTTCCTTCTAAGAATATTTAAGAAATAACATTACATTTTTTAAGTTACTTTGGTGATTTTATTAATTTAAAACAAATTTAAGAAACAGTTGCTTATTTAAAATGTTTTCTTATTTATCAATAATGTTAGAATTATATCCTTATAATTTGTTTTTTTACCTTTGCTTGCTTTCGTTATCTTGGTTTTATTAAAGTTAGCAGTTTCTGTATCTTCACTCTACCAAATCATTTCATTGCCTCGGTTTAAACCGTTTCTGGTTCACTATTGTGTTTTTATTGTGTTTTCCCTTTCTAATATTTAATCTGCAGCTACATTATGCTGACTTATGTAACCGAAAATGTTTGAAAATCATGGAGATTATCCTCTTGTGATGAATCCTATTAGCTAGATATTTATAGTTCGCAAGAAGAGGAAAAAATCCTGGTAATTTTGAGTGTTTGCAGAGGTGAGTTGGCATTCCCTACCATTTTTTGCTCATGGGACCGTATGTAATGTTTTCTTTATGAATGAATGCATTGTTTGTATACTTAGGTCTATATTACAACCAATACAACATATTTTATTATTATTCATTACCTAATAGACCAACATTCAAGAGATATACTAAGGAAAACGTTCGAAGAAGTGCTTCATAGAATCAAAAGAGTCGGTGTGGACTGAGGTGGATGGATGGGGTGGCAGCTGACTCCGGGAGCATATTAGGGATCATAAATTGGAGAGTTCAAGCAAAAAGATTGAGAGGAAAGGTGGTGACTCATTGAGCAGGCTAGGAACCACCTTGAGATGTAGTATTACACGAATAATTAATAAACAACAGTTGGGATGTTGTGTTTAAATTTTTGGAGAAATAGGAGGAACCAATAAAGGAATTGCCAAGGAGCACCAATCATGAAACCACACAAAAGACTAATATAAACAAAAATATAAATCTATATGATTTATAAAATTTTAAACTTGTTTTCTTATGTTATGAATTTAAGGTATGAGAATTATTTGTAAATGAGAGGAAACACTGAAGTGAAGATCCATTAATATTTTGTTCAAAAACCAATCATGTGTGTTTCGATGTTTGTATATGTAGCACATAGGTAAAAATCAGGCCAAGTGCCAAAATGTTAGTTTTGTGAAAACAAAAAAAACAATGTAAATCATCTACTTCTTCTTCTTGTAAATGCATCTTGTGGGATTATTTTGGCACAGCCTGGTTTTTACTTATGTGCTACATATATCTTTATTAATTTGGTATATAGCCATTTGTTATGTGACAAGTATCTCTGAATTTAAAGTAACCTTTAAACAATAAAATTAAATCAATGTCACTGGTTGCATTGTAATAGTTTTGAGCCTTTCAATATCACTGATAGAAAATACAAAATTAGCTCAATACAAAGTTTCAAATGCATGGAAGGTTTTAAAAGGTAAAAGGGATATCAACTAAAGACAAACTAAATAAAAGCAACAAATTTACTTTATTAGTACTTTTAAAGTTCCATGTAAATTTAATGCAAGAACAAACCTTTCATTTAATTTATTACCCTAAACTATTTTGTGATGTACCTTCTAAAAATATTCGTGTCATTTTAATTCAGCAAAATAGGGTAAGGCTTATATTTCGCCACTTCTGAGCCAATTGAAAAATCTGTTTGTCTTGCAAATGTGACTCCTTTTTTAACTTACAAAACAAGTTACACATAGAAAAAACATGGACCAATCAAATTCTACTACATACATTAAGTGAGTGAATTTTGGATTACAATTTCTTTTTAATATAACTTTTTTTTTTTAATGTAACAAATTGGCAACAATTTCTACACATCCTAAACATATAATTTTATTATAAACCATTAACCAAGCAAATAATTGCTTCTTATTTAATGTTACATCCTTAAAAACTATAATATATAATATATATAACATCTAAGTACAGTATGCATCTACACAACATGGAGACATAACCAATACAATTAAGATTCTGGGAGCACAAAAACAGATCTCCCATCACAAGTTGGATAATTGGTACACATAAAACACTGATTTAACGTTTTCTTTTTTTTTTTTAATATATATAATACCAAAATACATTTAATTCCACATTGTTACAATTAACTACATGTGCTTGACATAGGGGAACATAACACTTTTTTTTTTTTTTTTTTTTTTTTTTTTAATTTTTATATTAAATTTGTATACATTTTTTTTTAATATATTACAATCAGGTGTACATTAAAGTTTAATTATATATTTCCAACTTTTTCGATTTAAAAAGTTATGATTTATTCTTAAAACATTGGTCTGCCATGTTATGCATCACATGAACTCAAACTTGTTCTTATCCCTTCCTTTGGAGCACATAACAAACCCTAATTTTAACGAGTCTTCCACAAATCAGTGGATTTACAAATATTATAAAATCTATTTTTTTTTGTTGTTTTTTTTTATAATTTGTTAGATTTACCCTTAATCTAGTCTCCTTAAAAGCTATCCCTGCTTCATAAGCAAGACTTATACATTCCATTACCATTTTTGCTAATTATTATCTAAAAATTTTGTACATGCTGCATTTAACCCATTATCATTTGTCTATATTTTAAAAATCAGAATAATATATCTTTTCTTTTTTTTTTTTAAATATCACAAAAATGTATTTTTATTGATGAATTTTCACATGTATTAAAATAGTCTCTTTTGTGTTTACTAGCCTTATCAACACAAATACTCTTCCCATCGATAAAATAATTACATAAGAAATATAATTTCAACAATACATCATTAGAAAAATAGCCAAAATGTTTTTAACAGCAGCTATTATTTCCAACAGTGTTTAACAGGTCCATAACATAAATGTGCAACATTATACAAAATGAAACAAAGAAAAAATTATAAATCTTATTATTAGAAATAGTTATCAGCCAAAAAGAACATGGAGGAGTATTATATGTTAAGCTAGTAAATAAGACTTAACACTCTAAATGACCACATTTAAAATGTCCCAGATTTTCAATCACATATCAGGCCATTAGAATATGACATAAATTAAAAATTTAACATAATTTTTTTACATATAGAAAAATTTTCCTAAAACATAAAATCATGGTAAGGTTCACATTCAAAAACTGTGTTCCATGAACCATTTATAATCCATTTATTTTTTTAATATAATTTAAGCTATTTTTGGATAATTTAATTTATCTACATTTCATTCCATTCGTTTTTAACAAATGGATGATAGTCAGCAGGTACATTTTGTTAAGCATTATCAATAAAATTACTTAAATATTAATTGTTCTCATTTATTTAAAGTAGTTCCAATGACCTATATTTTATGACTAAATATGAACATCACGATGTAGCGTTTTATCACTAAAGGGTCTTGTTCTGCTATTTTTTGTTTAATGATTGGATAGACAAAACGTGATCAACTTCAACTATGGATTAAATAATTAATCAATATGGATACAGTTAAAAATGCTTTCATATTATTTTTTATTTTTTTTTTTACCTAATTTTAAGTTATTGAGCAAGATTTATAAGACATATAAATCCTATTCACAAATCAAACAGGATATTGCTGCATCAGTTACAATATTTGTACATAATTATTTTCAATAATGAACACAAAATTTACACAAGACATTAAAAAATAATGAAGACAACTTAGCAAATAGTTATAGAAAAAAAGTAAATATCAACTGAAATTAACACATGCTAGTTTGTTAAGCTCTATTTTTGCCTCTCAAAAAAGAGGAAACCACTGGATTTATAACAGTTAATAAACAGCTACCAATAAACTTAAAACCTTATCCCAACTATCCTTTAAAATGACAAATTTTTTAAAATCACAAATTGACATTTTCTCCCGTGCTGAACATAATTAAAACTAAACAGGTTAAAAATAAAGGCTACCAAGATACATCCAATCAACACACAGGGGTTAGAAAGATGTACACAACATCTTCAAACAGAAACACTAAAATTCAAGGTAAAAAATTAATGTAAATTATAAAAAAAAAAAATAATAATAATAAAAGAAAGTAGAATTAATAAGACTTAGCATCATCTGAATTCAAATTAAAATAAATCTTCCTTCAAATGAATCACTTCAAAATAATTTAAAATAACATTGGATAGCTTAATCAAGAAAAACATTGTTGGGCAAAACTGTTGATGAAAATTGTCTGTATACAGATTAAATTTAATCAATGAAAGTTTGGTAAGTATTTAAAATGAAAACTTCCTATTCATACACTATATAAAGAACCAATTCACTATTTAATTAATATAGCAACGAAATTTTCATGATTTTGAAACTTTTTTTTTTTACATCTTTCTAACCCCGAAACTCTGTCTAATACTCTATTCTGTGCAATACATTAAGACCATCTAGTGCTCTATATCGACATGTACAAATTGTTGCCTTCAAACAAATAAGCTCACTATCATCAAATGATTAAATACCAAATATGAAAATCCAAAATACCTTATTACTTATAATATATATCCCAAAACAAAGAAAAATGAGAATCAAAACAAAACAAAAGAATTTAAAAAAAGAAAAAAAAGAGTCATCTTAAAAGAAAAACAACAATATATTTCATATACATATGAGGTATTTGATACAGAACAAAATGCCCATACAAATTAAATAAAAACTTATAGCTACAAATATTTTTAATATTTGTAAAATATTAGATTTCTCTTAAATAAAAATAAAGATGAACTTTAAGTCCAAATTAAAAAAAATAATAAACAAAAAAAATTATTTACAATATATAAACTAAGTACACATAATCCATGGGCACACTGTTCTTTAGATGTCAAAATACACTATCAATCATTCTATCACTCATACATCTCCTATTAGAATAATATTTGTACTTTGTAACATAATAAAATGATGGCTAATAATAGTTTATTCTCCAATAAAATAATTTAGTGTGTAATCCTCACACCCAAAGAACCAGGTATTTCATTTTATCATTTTTTTTTTTTTTTTTTTTTGACATATTACAGCTCTGTTGAAATTTTAAAGTGCGCCCAAAATAAACATGAAAATAAAATTTAATGTTTAAAATAATACAGAACATAGAATTAAAAATTAAATAAGATAAAATTATAAACAGAGAAATGGTCCGCAGGTGATATTTCAAACCCTTTGTCTTTCTCTAAACAAAAGATAACTAAGAATAAAAAAAAAATGTGGCAAAGCCTTTGCAGTACAAGATGGATAAAGAACTAAAGGAGGTAGATTCAAAAATGGACGGGAGACAGTACGGTCAGTATGGAAAATGACCGATTTTTTGATCAAGTTTGAGCAAGGCCCTCTTATAGGGCATTTTTCCTGAGTTTGAATGAAATTTGACAACCAAAGACAACAACTTTAAATTTTCATTGGTTCCAAATTACTTTCAAACAATCCTAGAAACAACTAGTACAAAATACACATACATCCTTTTAAACTTTCAATTAATTCCCACATGTCTTCTATTTACCACTTATTAATACAAATAATAATCCTTGTACTATATGTTATACATATATAAACATGGAATTTTTGCTAAGTTGTTTTTAGTCTCAACACCGATTTAATTTAATTTGCAAAAATATTCCAAAAATACCTGCTGTGGTGAAACAATAATCAATGTAAATTGAAATAATGTTTGTAAATTAAATGCAACAAGAGGTAGAGGTGAGCTTTATAAAATTTCAAAAAATGAAAAAATGTGCGTCTTTTCAAATGCAAGCTAGTGAGTACAAGTAACAATTAAATACAATGTCAAACTTACAATTAGGAATAACACCAACTTTCTACAAAGGATAATACTCATTAGAAACAAACAATTCCAAAATTAAAAATAAAATCAAAATCTCCATAAAATATATTTTTATCAAACTTTCTTAAATTTATCATGAAGGCCGAAAAAAGACCCTGCAATTTAACTGAGTTAAACTCACAATTTGCTCATGAAGCTGACCTTTTTCAAAATTTGTCCCCAATTTTCATTGGTAAAAGTCATTTTTATGACATATCGTCAAATAATTATCTTGTATTTTTTATCTTATTCACAAAATCTTCAAAAAGTGTAACCTCAGATAAGAGTAATTTTACTTCAACCAGAATTTAGAAAAATCATTTCCGCGTTTCACAGAAGAATACAAAAGTCTCAACGACATAAATGGAAGAGGAACTCCACAAAGGCCCATCAAATATATTCCACATATAAGCACAAGATTTATTATTAACATGTCAAAATTGGGAAAGAATTTCTAAAAAGGATGAAAATACTACTACTAAATTGCTACACCATCAAACTAGTAAATTAATAATATTTAACTATATATGATTTTTTTTTTTTTTTTTAAATATTTTTTTTGAGGTAGTAACGGTTATATAAAACTATATACTCAATATATTTATATATACATATAATAAATTTATACCCATTTATACCAATTGAAATAAATCTGTAAAATATTATTTTTATATTAATTTGTAGGCTAAATTACCTGAGCTGGATTGTTTTTTTGTTTTTTCAAGTGTGGTAAATAATAACAAGGTTAAAAGATTCCCTAAACCCAACACCTTTTTTTTTTTTTTCTATTTTTATTTCATTTAATATAGGACAGGCCACAAAAGCCTAATTTTTAACAAAAATTCAATTATCTATTGCGTTTGGGTATATTTTTTATAAATAAAAACTCGCATTCAACAAAAACATAACACATCCACACCACATAATTAAGACGTGAAAGAACTAAATTCACACAATAATATTATAACTATACACTTTATCTCCCTGTAAAATATGAGGTAGGTATCTTTGTACTAATGAGTTTAAATCTGATTCGAACTTGACCCGTAATCAATGTAAATACCCGCTCATTCACCTTAGGCGGAAACAAGGACAAAAGTTACGAACCCTATCATAAAACAATTACCACTTACACATAATAGACATTACTTATATATATTTAATCATATAATATATATATATATATATATATATATATATATATATATATATATATATATATATATATATATAGCACTATGTAACAAATATAACTATTTGTCACATAAGTCTTACCTAAATACTACTTCATATAGAATAAGTTCAAAAAGAGAGGTATATGTTTATAATAATTAAGAAGAGAAAGATAGAAACATCGATAAATTCCAATGTATACCTTATTTTGTTTATTTAGGTAGTTTGTACTAAGAGTTGCAAGTATTATTTGCATGTATTTGGCAGTGAGCACCTAATCACAACATAGTATCAACAGGCTGGGCAGAAAGAGCTAATGCACAAAGACAATAATGTTACCATCTGAAATATTAATGAAAAATAAAACTAACCAGATAATCAAATTTAGACAATACAGTTGGCAAAGGATAAAGGGGAGAAGCAGAAATAGTAGAACACACACGCTCATTTATACTAAAGTGAAATGAAACATACTATTACCTAATAATAAATGCCAAACATACCCTGGTTTAATAAAGTTTAAAATAACTGCCTTACGTACGGACAACAAAAGAGTTCCTCTTCCACTGTACACAATAATTTTTATTAATTTTTTAAAACACCGAACATCAAACAGTAAGTGTAACATCTAATCAAAACATAAGTTTTTTATTAATTTTTTTGCTTCTTTTATAGAAAATCTCGAATACTCGATAATAAATATTTTTAAATATTAATTGTTAGAAACACACATAAACAAGATACAAAAAGAAAAATAAATAAATGAAGAGATAATCCTACTGCCCAAGCAGGTTTAGTAGTAATTTTTTTATTTGCTTCCTCATTGCTTCTTAACTAACCATTTCATCAATCACCTTTCCCCAAATGGTTCTCAAAAGAAAATTTAGTGATGGCTGTTCAAAAATCGAGTTGACTTACAAAAATATTGGCAAAGTGGAAAATATAAGCAAAGTGGTAGAAGTATGATTATTCTAATAAAACGTTCAAGTCACTTACAATCAATAAGCCACAGCAGAGATAATCAAGACACTTGAGTTAATTGCACTGCAATTTATTATATAAATATATAGACTAACATTATTTAATGCACAACAAAAATATAATAGAACGGAGGAGTCTGTTTAAACAAAAATAACAATGTCTGAAATCTGAAGTAATATGCCCCACCTGAGATTAGCAATTGTACAATGGGCTTTACTTGACAGAATATCAGGCCGATAAAATAAACAACAGTGGAATCCTTGTCCATGTGGTCTTTATCTCTTTAACAGTGAAAACGGAAAATAGAATAAAAAATTGAAATTAAGAAGAAAGATAAAGAAAACATGATGAAGGATCTATGTAAAGATGAGAGCAGTGCAGACAACAGAAATACCACACGAACCCGTTTTTATCTATATTAGCAAACCTTTTAGCATTAACAACATAACATTTACAATAAAGGAATTTAAAAAACATGTGGCTGTACCCATAATAACACAACCTTCAATTACTGCACTCGGATTATGTTATATAATTCCTAATAATCGATCTATTTCTTTATTTAGTTTGAATATACCTAGCTATTATTTACAAATTTAAATATATATATGTATATATGCATTTATATTTATAATTATATAATATATATTGTTATCTAAATAACAATGAACAACTGACAATCATCACAATTATATTATACTTAGAAGAAAATAGCATAGTTTATTGAGGTATAAAGAAGAAAGCCATGGTACAATTAAAAATAATAATAAAAATAAAGAGGTAGAGCGGCAAATAATAACATGAATGAGATAAAAAGATGATTAAGAAGCAATTAAGTACTGTTACTAAATATAAAGATAATAATTCAATTATGACATCACAGATAAGCTTCACTGAAACATTATACTACTTATGCTTAGATGTAATCACTTGTACACAGCATCTGGATAGTTACGACATTAACAGAGAATGTTCTGATTAATGGAGAAAACTGACATCTCATTTTCGATTGGTCAGTAAAACAGTGGTACATTATTTAATATTGTCTATGATATATTCCTGATATTTATTTGTTATTTATATTAAATATATAAAACTATAAAAACTTAAAACAGATTATTAAAGTTATATGTCAATATATTAAAAATATATATATATATTTATATGATATTGTTGTATATGTTGCTTCTATTAAATATAATTAGTATCACTATTAAATTATATGGGAACATAATGAAATTATTAATGGTACAGCCACAAATAGATTGTTTTCCTATAATGCAATTTAAAGTAAATACCATTATAAAAATCTCTATATATTACTATTATAAAACGCCGATTTGTACAGTGATAACTACCTGAGATGAACAGTGAGCTTTGAGCACTCACTAGAACTGCAGCGGAATAGCAGCAGAAGGAAAATACGGTAAAATATATTTCATTACATCAACAAACCGTTTATCCTAACCGCTCGTTTACGTTTCATTTGTTTTCATACGCATTATAAATCGTTATCTTTATTCCTACAATACATTTATTACTATATATTTATATATATACTTTTATATATATATATAAAATTAATTAATAAAAATCTGTACAAAAATGTTAATAATATCCTGAGGTTGATTCCTGTATAAACAAATTTTTATGTTAAAAAATTTGTTTACTATGTATTGTGAACTTATTTACATAATAATAATTCTAAGGTGATGAAAACAATATTAGGAAAATCACAAAAATAGTAGATCAGATCTGGTCCGAGTACTGAGGATTAATTGTTGAAGAACACAATATGAAATACTGAATTAACGGCATTGACTTAAAACCTAAAGAGAAATTAATAATAAAGATTAAACTTAAAAAAAAAAACTGCTTTGACTAGGAATAGGAGTTAGCGAATCCCTTGAACGCAGGCTACTTTCACTTCAAGCCTTAGAAGGGCGATCAATAATATACCTGAGCTTTAGTAATTAAAATTTATACTCTGATTTTTGTATTTTGCATCTCTATCGCAGAATTATAAATATCAATAATGAAGATCAGAGTGGCTTAAAAGAAAAAAATTATAGCGATTTTTTAATCATAACAGGCTGCCATTTCGTTTCCATAAAATTTTCATATTTTAATTGAAAAATATAATGATTGAAAAACCAGAATTATTTCAAAGATAATCGGCTCCTAGAAAATAATATAAAAAATGTTGAGCACATATTCAATTACATTTCTGCAGATCAGTCAAATTAGAATTAAACTTATTTAAATATGAAATGTGAAAACAAAAAAAAAAAATTCTCTTAACAACTAAGAAATTTTATGTTCAAAGAAAGGCAGCAACTGTTATTATAAAATAAAGTCTTGAGCATGTATCCTTAAAAAAAAATAAAAAATAAAAAAAAAGTTCAACATATGCAGCAAATTTTAAAACTGAAGTAACATATTTTAAAGGAGAACTCTCATCAGAAAAATACATATCTCCTCAGGTATTTTAAACTACTTCTTTGGTATAAATTACAGAAGTGAGAGAAATAAAAATGTATTAAACTACACAACAGAAATACATAAATTTGCCTTTTAATTTTCCCTATATAATATCACATTTAATCAAAGGCAAATTTTTATTGCTAAACCATTATAACACCATATTTACTAGCATATGTTAAAACTATCTTTTCATATGATTTTCTATTCTTTTTTAAGGATAGCGACATGACAAATTAATTATATATTTTATTTTCCTGAGTTAAAATATAAAAAATAAAACTTTAGCATCTGTCCAGTCTATTACAAACATTTTGCAAAACTTTCAATATCTTTTTTAAATTCTAAATGTTAATTTTCTTTAGTTTAGACTTCATAAAAATAATATAAAAACTGTTTGTATCTAAAAATTTTAAATCTGATTTGGCACCGAGTTCGTGATGGATTTTTATTTAATTTTTTTTTTTTTAATTTTCTTTCTTATTTAAAAGTGTTTGGGCTAGTAATATTACTAACCAAAGTGAAATTTCCTGAGTGTTACAGCCACATCAATAATATTTAACAAAAAAAAAATTAAAAATAAAAAAGCTTTACAAAGTTATAATAAAAGAATTTTTTTTTTAATAGTTGCACTCGATTGACTAGTTCTCCAAGAGAAAAATAATATGATGTGCGAAAAAAATTGAATTCCCAATACAATAGCCATAAAATGCCTGTAAAATAAATCAATATACTTTTCAAAAAGTAATAGTTGTGAAAACCACAAAGCACACAAAATGAGACCTAAATCCTTAGAATTAAGCATTGTGTGCTTTGTTTATTAACACCAGAAAATAAAAAATAAAATACTTCAATTTATCTATTTCAGTATGCTTATGCTAATAACAATGTCATATATCAAAATTATAGTTGCGGTTTTAAAAACAATTACAACACTGTTTTTATGAACCATTTGTTTCATATATATGGTGGTGAAAAAAAAGAAAAAATTTGTATTAGTTAATAGAATCAATTGTAAACATTTCAACAACTATTAAATCACAGATAGGCATGAAAGTTGATTTCAAAAGAATTCAACTCTAAAAAATGAAACTATGTACCTAGCCACTGATAAATATTCCGCTTGTTCCAATGAGCTAAGTACAACAGCTTAGTAACAAAAAATATTGATTGAACAAAGTAAAACAAATTATTATAATTCTCTCAAATCTCCTTACTAAAACTTTTTCTTCTTTTTCAGCACCTTTATTCGTTATAAACTTTATATTATTAAAACTATTATACCTACTGTTATATGCTCGATTATTACTTTCTTGTAAGAAAAAATAACAATAATATATATATTTACGTATAAAATAATAAAATAAAAAGATCAAATGAGGTATATGCGTTGAGGTTGATAAGTTGCTAACGATAGATGACAGTCAAGTGATCGCTGCTACTGGTTGTGATTTTGTACCTGAGGTTGTGGAGGTTGGAAGGCTTTGAGCGATAGCTCTGTTTTATGTTCACGAGCGATGTGACGCCGGACGGTGTTGTTCCGTGTGAAAGTACGCGAACAAAATGGGCATGGGACTCGAATTCCCTGGTGTCGCTGCCTTATATGTGCACGCAGATTTGTCTCGTACCCGTACAACCTCTCACAGAATGGGCACTGAAGCTTCTTACCTAAAGTAAAATTTCATAATTACAGTAGCTACAGAAACAATCTTGTTAATATATAAAGATTTAATATTAACTTCTTGTACCTAAAACATTGATTACTATTCATTTCAGATAATATTTGTAAAGTAAAATTGGAAATATGCATTAAGGCTTAAATATGATTCTCTTTGTTTCATTTTAAGAAATTGCTATGAAATAATTTAATTGACCCAAGGATCAAGTCAGAAATTCTAATCAAATTCAAGACAGTTAGAAACAAATATACTTTTAACAATCATATAGGAAAACATAAAGTGATCGAATGTTCTATAATTAAACAATTGATCTTTTCACACCAACTAAAGTATTCTCTATGTATCTGTGGCTTAGTGCCAAAACAACAAACACCAAATCCCCAATCGTCGTGAAGAAGTTAGTAAGTCAAAATCATGCACTTTTCAGTAAGCAAATTTTTTATCACTTGAGGCATACATGATGGTATAGAAGGATCAATACAATTAGGATTGATGAATTAATTGCCACTTTTATTGAGATTATTTTATTAGAAAACTAGTTTCAAATGCTAAACATTCATCTTCAGTTCTAAAACATACAAAATTTTTTCAACACATCAGTACTGTGTTACATAGATTATATATACTAAAGTTTTTACAAAGGTAAGACAAGAAATCAAACATGGGCACTCACCTTGTTTTAGTTACCTCGAAGGTGAGTGCATTCGAAACTAGTTTTCTAATAAAATAATCTCAATAGAAGTGGCAATTAATTTATCAATCCTAAATTTTTTATCATTTTCCAAAATCTGATACTCTAATAACACCATTTGTGCCATGTCTTAATAAAGCCATGTGTATCTATGATACACAAAGCACAATAGATTTTTCACTATGGTAATATCTGCTAAAATTAAGTTTTGCAAGAACAGTTGCGTTGTTTTTTAAGGTAATTTGACTTATCAACTTCACGAAAAACACCAAAATATAACTATAACAAAAAAATAAGAATTTGAAACATCAAAAGTTAGTCAACAGGTTAGTAACCCTTTTTATTTTTTTACATACCTACTTCCTTTAGCATTTATTTCAGCATAAATAATCCAGCTGAAATATTGTTCATCCTATTTATATACATTACTGACCTCATCCTAACCATCATTCATTTGTTTTGTTGGGATATATTACAGAAAACTTCCAATTAACAGCAGATTTCAGTAACATGGAAACTGTGGAGGATCCAATTCCACAGAAAATAACCGAAACGGATGTAAAGAGCATAAATTAACACAAGAATGTTTTGATAAATTTCTATTATAAAAGAAAACGATAAGTTTATAAACATTGTAGTTACATAATACTTTTTCACACAAAAAAAACAACAAAAAATTGTACTGTTACGCTCTTTTGGGCACACAGGTAGCTGGAAAGGCCGCCAGGGTGGCCTAGAAGCAAAAAATGGCCTGGAAGGGTCACGGCGCCCCAGAAGGCCCCAGGCCTGTAAACAAAAAATTGTACGTTACACATTTAAAACATTCTATATTTCACAGTAAATTTAACTATAGTTAATCACATACCTATTCTACTACTTGAAAATTAAAAATAGAAACTGAAAAAAATAATCCACAGTTGTAGGTTTTCTTGTTCTAGCAATATCATGGATAATTTGCTAATCTGCTAACATGTCGCTAATTGACAGTTAAATGTAATAAAAAAAGATAACTAGATTCTTGAATGACAACGAAAATAGATACCAATGCTAAGCATTTATTGATTCTTAGATACGTACTTATATATTTTTTAACCAATTTTAGAACAATTTTACTTTGTTGAAAAATTGAGAATGGATGGTTATAAATTAAGCCACAGATACAACTTTTATACTGTAAACAAACTACCTTTTGCAATACAAATATTACTGGAAGCCATCCTCTCAAATTAAATACATTCCTTTCATATGACTTATTTTTAACATTTAAGATAATCAAAGGGTATTAATGATAAATATATCTAATTATATCATTTTTACTAAAGTCTTAACAAAAATAATATTAAAATAAATTAAGTAAAAATATGAAGTTAAAATGAAATAAAACATCGTAAGGTGCATTCACACATAGGAGTAGCTCCCTGTAGAAATTCTTAAGTTACTTTAAGAGCCCTTTGTACAGAATGAAATTTGTCCAAATCCATTCACAAAGATCTAATAGCTATGGCAATTTTTTATCCTCCCAATAAGTGGATAGGGGAGCACCACCATTGGGGCTGACTGTGCCCCAGAATGCCTGATGACCCCACAGTTGACACGAAAGAAAACAAATGTTCTACCAACAACCAAAATTGAACCTGAGCCAGGAATGTGGAGACCAGTGCCTTATCCACTGAGCTACCTCCAATCCTCTCTTTAACACATACATATAAATAATGAAAAATAATAGCAAAATAAATAAATAAACAAAATAAGCACACATATAATTTTTTATAATAAACACAAAAATAAATATAATAAAATTTAGCAAAAGCCTTTCCTAAGCTAAAACTATTTCTACCTCAATTGTAACCATTTCCATTTCATTTTTATTCTGTTAAGAAAATCAGAAGCCGAATTGAAAGATAAAGAAAGTTATTGCAGATATTCTTAATTACTTATTGTGTTCAAGTGAACATTATACCAAGGTAAAATAAAGAAAAATTAATAGAAAATAATTATTATAACTAAAATAAATATTTTTTTTTCTTATGATATTTTTAACTAACATTTAACATCTTGTTAATTTTTTAAAAATTGTCTTTCTTTTTCTTGAGTACTGAGTTTACCATAAAAAAACATAAAAAACAATAGTAGAGTGAAATGACTCTATGAATACGATGACAGTCATTACATAGCTATTCTTTCTTTAGCCAGATCTTAAAACCAAAACAATAAAATTATTGTTTTTTTTTTCCTTTTCAAGAGATAATAGTACAATAGCATTAATGAACTTTTTATAATTATTTCATACATAGCTTATAACAGGTGATATATTTGGCTGAATAAGACCTATTTGTCTCATTATTAATAATATTATTTGCTTTATTTTTGTTTTGCACCTATTTTTACTTTTACACCTAATATTGTTTATTAATTTTGTTTTACTGTTCATAATTCACAACCCATTATTGTTATTTGCTTTTATTTTAATACAACTTACTAGCTTAATATAACCTAGCAACATCTATTGGATTTTTCCATCACCATTACTTCTTATTCTTTTAATCGCAGCATAACTACTATTATTTTAATTCACATTATTTTCTCATTTTCAATGACTAGTATTTTGACATGGAAATGTCTTTTGGCTGGGGGGTCTATACTGTTTTGCTGTAACGTTTTTTTCATATTCAAAAATGTAACATTTTGGCACGCTCTAGCTCTGTTTTGTGTTGCTCAGACCGAAAATTTTAGGACAGTTCCCTGATCAGATATTTAATTTATGCAATTTTTTGTTACTAGAACATACAGTTGTTACCAGGACCAACCATTTAGGAGCTATATTGATTCAAATGAATAAAGTCACATTATAACGTTTTGTTCATCCTCAAATGTATAACTTTTTTTCACCATCAAATATGTTATGTTTTTTCTACCCTCTTAAAATGTAACATTTTAAGACACTCTAGCTCTTCTGTTGATGTTGCTCGGATTGAAAATTTAACGACAGCTATACCATCAAAAATTCAATAGAGAATACTTTTCGTAATATATTTGTCACTAAGGCATACTAGCTCTGTTGGTGTTGCTCGGATTGAAAATTTGATGACAGTTTCCTCATCAGGAGCAGTAGATTATTCAGGGTGTCCCGAATTTAAAAGGCAAAACTTCAGGAACTTATAGGAGACCGAAAAACTAAGACAAAAAGTCCTTTAGAGATTTGCTCGTTTTTGCTTAGTTTTAGAGAAAATAGCAAAAAAAGAAACAAAACAAAAATGTTACGGGTGGGTAGCAATTATCACCTTTCAAAGTTCATCAGGCTAGGCAGTGAGATATGTAAACACTTAATGTTATCCTTAACATTCTTTTATTTGTTTACATTTTGGCTTCCTTCTAGGAATATAATTCCTAAATCAGTCTTCAGTCAGTTACTCAAATATTTTTGTGTGAATAGCATCAGCCACAATGCCGCATACATATTCTAATGTTGAATATGCTGATATGATTTTTGTGTATGGTTTCTGTAACGGTAATGCTTTAGAAGCGGTGCGGGAGTATGCGCGCCGATTTCCAAATAGAAGAGTGCCTAATCGACGAGTCTTTTCGTTAACTTTTAATAGACTACGAGAGACTGGGTCATTCTTAATACATAATGAAGGCGACCAATTCCAGGCAGCAATAAGAGAAGAAATTGTGTCCAACGCCACTTCGATAACAATCCTGAGACTAGCATCCGAAGAGCATCTGCTGCATTAGCAATATCGTGGCAAGCAATATGGCGAACTTGGGGGGCAAATCGGTAGGGCAACGGGAGGGCTAGAGAAGGAGATAGGTGTGGGGATCTCCTGACCACTAAGTGAATCATGCAAGCAACAGTGCCCTACTCACTGCAAGCCTGATTCCAGCTCTCCTTATCCCTACCAACGCCTACTGTCACCTCCAAGCGGTGCCCCCTGGAGAATCCGATGGGATTCACGAACGACAGAGGCGGGGTCTCTTACCATCGTCAGGGGCCTCATAGTCACCCAAGTCAAGTGGAGGGAGCTCGAGCTGAGACTGAATGGCAGAGGGTGGATAAAAATATACTGTCTTCTATCGACCCACTTGGGGCACCAGGCGACACCCCAAGGTAGTAGGGAAACCTACATAGCCCGCTGCAGGGATAGGGAGCTCACCTGTAGTGTAATTTAAACGCTCCCATACTCGTGGGATGCGAACAAAATGCACCCATCTAATAAATCCTTTAAAAATACTTTAATTAATAATTCGTCCGAGGATGAACACTCATCCTTGGAAAACCCAGACTTTGTTTCAGGTCCTGACCTGGACACTCTAGACGAGGAGTCGGTGAGCTCACTAATGCTCTCACTGACTCAGGAAGTGGGCGGACTGAATGTGGACCTCGGCTCGGGGGATGTGGACGCTAGTTCGTAGGTAAGCCCAATCCAAATCACTGACTTTAATGCAGCTTCCGGCAGCTCGAGGGTCGAGGAATCAGCAGTTCCGTCGCAAGACGTTGCAGCTGAGGATCCTCCCTTCAAAACTTTCACAAGGAAGCGGTTTAGAAAGAGGGCCAAGTCTTCGAAGTCTGGCAAGGTTTCGGTTGGAAAACCCCACCAAGGCGGTAAGACGGAGGAGGCTGGGCTCCCTAAGGGTGAGTCGGCTTCCAAAGTTGAAAGCGCCGAGGTGTCATCGGTGCCCGCAACTGAGGCCGCTGGGCTCCCTTCGGGTGAGTCGGCGGCCAAGGGAGTGAGCACGGGTGTAGCCAAGGCTCCTGCTGATCGGGCCGCAAGGCAGCCCTCGGGCAAGCCAGCGGTCAAGGTTGGGGGGGCTAAGGCTGGGCCAGTAAAACCAAACCTGCCAGATAAGAAGAGGCAACGAAATTCACCAGGATTTTCTGCGCCTTCAGCAAAGAAAATCAGGGGTAGCGAAGGGAAACCAAGCTACGCCCAAGTAACAGGTGAGGGGTACCTGACTGCGGTTATTCCCAATGAATATCCACAAGTACAACTCACCAGAGAACAGAGCAGTCGGATACAGGAGGCAGTCGTCGATATGATTGACGATCTTATAGACGACGGCTCGATTGAACCGAGGTTTAATGGCGCTAGCTTCAAGTTTGGAGCTAGCATTTTTAACTGTGTGGATAATGAGACCAAGAGGTGGCTCGGGGAGATCATCCGGCCCATTGGCGAAGCGGAGGGTATTTCCCTCCGCAGTGTCGATACAAAGGAGGTCCTCTCGGCCGTCAGATTGGGAGGTTATTTTCCAGGCAGGAAGCTGGAGGACGACCAATTAGCGAAGAGGATTCGCGTACAAAACAAAAGAGTTCCTAGTGTGGACTACTGGACGCTGGCGGTGGTGACGAGGGATGAGAAGGGCTGCTACGCCGTCCTCACTCTACCCAGGAACAGCCTAGCATACCTGAAGGACTACAACATGGAGGTCCATTATGGCCTCCATATGGTGGCCCTGAGGGAAATTAAAAAGTCAGCTCGGAAGGAGGAGGGGGCTGGCACAAGCAATGTAAAATGTCCAAAGGTAGCAATAACCGAGGGACCCGAAAACACGGGGACTCCTAAGGCTGAACCAAAGGGGACAGCAAGGGATGTGGCGCCCAGGGACCCGAGAAAGGTCTCTGGGGCGGCGGCTCCCTCGCAACGTCCTCCGGAGGGGAGGTCCAAAGGAGCCCCTGAGCAATAAAGCAAAATGATTAGGCTGCTGCAAATCAATCTTCACCACTGCATAGCAGCGTGTGGAGTATTGCAACAATATATGAAAGGTAAGAACATTGATATAGCTCTTATACAAGAACCTTAACTTATAAATGGCATGCCAGGGGGTATCAGGATGGGGGGCTATGAAGTAATCTCCTCATCGGATAACCCCAGGGCATGCATCCTGCATAAAAGGAATTTAAAACTGCTGCCATTCATTGTGGCATCTCTGTTCCAGAGACTTTGCAGCAGCCAGAATAAGCCTCACCATGAGGACACAGAGGCTGGAGATCTGCCTAGCGGCTATCTACCTCCCCTATGAAGAAGCACCCATGATCAACATGGAACTCATGGGAAAAGCCGGGAGCAACACCATCTTAGCCCTGGATGCAAACGCCCACCACGAGATGTGGGGGAGCTCCAACTCTAATCAAAGAGGTGAGCAGTTACTTGACCATATTATAGGTAATAATCTTGAAATTCTTAACAGGGGGAACAAACCGACCTTTGTTAATAAGAATAGGCAAGAGGTAATTGATATAACCTTGGCGACTGCCGAAATCAGCCACAAGGTGGGAAACTGGCATGTCTCGAACGAAGAAACATGCTCAGACCACAAATATATTAGATTTGATCTAATAACTAACCCCACCCAAGCATCGAGCTATAGAAATCCCAGAAGAACAAACTGGGAAGGATATAGCAACATGCTGGAGGGGGAAACAACAAACCTTCCAAGAAGGATTGCCAATAAATGGCAATTAGAGGTGCTCAACACTGCACTAACATCAACCATAATCAAGTGCTATGAGTCCAATAATGTTAGTTGCGATGTTGAGAATACTAGAAACACCAAATGGTGGAACAAGGATCTTAGCAATCAAAGAAAAGCTTTGAGAAAGAAATTTAACATTGCTAAGAGAACTGGCAGATGGGAAGATTACAGAGCGCAACTAACAATCTACCACAAATCTGTCAGAAAAATGAAAAGACAGGCTTGGGTTAAGTACTGTCAAGAGGTTGAATCCACAGCGGAAGCGAGTAGGATCAACAAAGTATTATCTCAACAGACGCAGAAGGACAGGCTGGGCTCCCTGTGGGACGGAGAGAAGTATACCATGAATAGCATGGAGACACTCGAAATCCTGGCGAGGGCGCACTTTCCTGGATGCGATGTTAGATACAACCAAGGCTCAGTCCCAGGAAACAAAGAATCCCCTAGCAGGGTGAGTTTGGACAGAGCAAAAGAGATAATAACCGGCAAGAGAATTGCATGGGCAATAAACAGCTTCTTACCATACAAAGCAGCTGGAGTAGATGGTATTTTTCCTGCATTGTTGCAGAAGGGACTATCATTACTTAGACCATACCTCCTAGAACTACTAAGAGGGAGCCTGGCACTTGGGCACATATCAAACAAATGGAAGGTGGCCAAGGTCATTTATATACCTAAACCTGGGAAGGAGAATTATATCAATCCCAAAGCATTTAGGCCCATATGTCTGACATCCTTCTTGATGAAAACCATGGAGAAGGTATTGGATAGACATATTAGGGACTTATCAGGCAGGGAAATCCTGTGAGGTGGCACTTTAACACCTAATATCCAAGATTGAAAAATCATTGGACCATAAAGAGATCATGGTGGGCATCTTCATTGATATAGAAGGTGCCTTCGACAGAACCCCCTACCTAACAATAGAGAGATCCATGGAGGAAAAACAGATTGATCCAATCATCGTCCAGTGGATATGCTTGATGTTAAAGGGGAGAACAATATACTCCGAATTAGGAGATAACAAATTGTGGGCAGCACCCGCTGGTGGATGCTCACAAGGAGGAGTCCTATCGCCGTTACTGTGGTGCATGGTGGTGGACTCCCTACTGAATAAAATTAATGAAGCAGGGTTCTACACATAAGGATATGCGGATGATATCGCTATCCTGGTGGGTGGCAGACATCAGGCTGCCATATCGGACCTGCTTAACACGTGCATAGGGATACTGACGGAATGGTGTGACAACAAAGGTCTGAACATCAACCCGGATACGGTAGAACTATGCATTTTTACAAATCGGAAGAAGGTGCTCATTAGACCACCGAAATTAAATAAGGTCCAGATAAAGATCAGCACACAGGTAAAACACCTAGGGGTCTATCTGGACAACAAACTAAATTGGGATAGACACATAGAGTATGTGACGTCCAAAACCCTAAGGAGCCTATGGGCCTGTAAAAGGGCAGTTGGAAAATCCTGGGGAATGAAACCAAAAGTGGTTCATTGGATCTATACCATGGTAGTTAGACCAATGATACTATATGCCAACGTGGTGTGGTGGCATAAAGCGGGACGGGAAAAATCCAAAGTCCAACTAAATTAAGTACAAAGATTGGCGTGCCTTCTAATTACGGGAGCCATGAGAACCACCCCGACTGCGGCAATGGAGGTTATACTAAACCTCAGGCCGCTGCAGTTGGTGGTAGAAGCGAAAGCGATGCTTTCAATGTATAAACTTGTTAAACAAGGATTGCTCTGTGAACCATCTAGAAGAGATGGACATAAGAAGCTACTAAATAAAATGGAAGGAATTGAGGTTCTTAACCAAGTAACTCAGACCTCCAGACAAAAAAACACATTGAGATTACTTTCAATGTGGAAACAGACATCGGGAGGCAACACCAAAAATGCAATGGCATTAATTGCTACACCGATGGCTCCCTAACCAAGAAAGGATCAGGAGCAGGAATATAGAGATTGAGCGATAAAAAGAGCACATCTCTCCCTCTGGGGAAATATACCTCAGTATTTCAGTCTGAGGTAATGGCAATCTGTTTCTGTGCAAAACTAATAGAGGATAGAACACGGAACAGAATCATAAAGATTTACTCAGACAGCCAAGCTGCCTTGGGGGCTCTGAGTAATGTTATAACCAGATCTAAGCTAGTTGAGGACTGCAAAACATACCTCAATAAGCTGGCTGAAAACAACAGTATCTGGGTAGAATGGGTTAAAGGCCACTCTAATATTGCAGGGAATGAGAAGGCTGATGAACTGGCCAGACAAGGTTCGGACAGCAAACCTATTGCTCCTGAACCTATCTGCGGAATAGCATGGAGCCTAGCTAAAAGTGAAATAGCAGGGCTCTATAACAGCATCGCCTTTCGGAACTGGCACACGGAAAAACTGAGACAGTCAAAACTGTTTCTGGGGGGGCACTGCAAGAAAAGAGGCACCCAACTCCTCAATCTTGACAGAGCCAAGCTCAAATACCTGACAGAAATGTATACAGGGCATTGCAGATTGAACAAACATCTCTGTACAATGAAAATCAAGACCTCACCGATTTGCAGATTCTGCAATAGGGAGGATGAGACGCCTTACCAAACCATATGCGAATGCGAGATATTGGAAAGGAGGAGATTTCTTCACTTTGGGGAAGAAATCATTCTAGATCCGAGTGTGGACATTGACTCTATTAGCATAATAGGGTACATGAAAACACTAGGACTGTACTAAATAGTACAGCACAAACGGCATAGGCACAAACGGCATAGGCACAATGAGCCTCTTGGCTGAGGTGCCACCACAGCCGGTTTCAAAAAAAAAAAAAAAAAAAAAAAAAAAAAAAAAAAAAAAAAAAAAAAAAAAAAAAAAAAAAAAAAAAAAAAAAAAAAAAAAAAAAAAAAAAAAAAAATATGGCGAACTTTGAAAGGTGATAATCGCTACCCATACCATCTTCAAAAAGTTCAGAATTTATTACCTCAAGATTATGTCAAGAGATTGAATTTTAGTAACTGGTTTCTTGACAAAATTCGCGATGATAATTTATTTCCATTAAAAATTATATGGACCGATGAAGCTACCTTTACAAGAGGAGGAATTGTTAATCAAAGAATCATGTGTGGGCTCTTGAAAATCCCAGAGCTATTAGAGAGAATAGGTTTCAGCATGAATTTGCTATTAACGTTTGGCTTGGAATTTGGAACGGATTACTGGTGGGACCATATTTTTTACCTGGAAGATTGAATGGTATCACATTTACACATATTTTGGAGAACGAATTTTCTAATTATTTAGATGGCATTCCCTTACAGCAGAGGATTGAAATGTGGTTCCCACTCGATGGATGTCCAGCTCATTATAGCAGAGTTGCTCAAGCTTGGCTGGATATAAATTATCCACAACGATGGATTGGACGTGGAGGAGTAATACCTTGGCCACCCAGATCACCTGATATGACACCCATGGATTTCTTCGTATGGGGAACAACCTTGAAGCCGAAAGTTTATTCGGTGTCAATCAACTCAAGAGAGCAATTAAGAGACCAAATCATAGATGCAGTGTACCAAATATCATCAGAACAATGTTTAGCTGCAATTTATCAAGTGAGTGCTAGATGTAATGCTTGCATTGGAGCAAGAGGACAACATAAAATTTTGAGCAATATTTACATTTAAAAAAAATAACATAAATATAAATGTAAGTAAATAAGTATAAAAATGAAAACTTGTTTTGTTTCTTTTTTTGCGGTTTTCTCTAAAACTAAGCAAAAACGAGCAAATCTCTAAAGGACTTTTTGTCTTAGTTTTTCGATCCCCTATAAGTTCCTGAAGTTTGGCCATTTAAATTCAGGACACCCTGTAGATATACATATCCATGCTCTATTGTTTTTTCCAATCAGGGAGAAATCGAGTTTTCTCACTTAGCTTATATTAATATTTTATTTTGGAGACTCAATGGCCGAGTGAGTTGGGGCGAAGATAAAATAATGACTTGTTATTTCCATTAACATTTCTTATTTTTCCTTTTGATTGATCCATTAAACATTTACATAGCATACTTTACTTAACATGTTTCCACTGGCAGGCAGCTAAGACCCATCTTGTATAAATCAAAAATATTAAGAAATGAACCCAGGCTATGAACAGAAAGGCATTTTTTTTCTCCAAATCTCAAGCTTTTGTTGAAAAATGGTCTTATGTTACCTGTAAAAAAAGATCTACTAAAAAAACCCCAACCAATAGATCTTCCTCATATCACCGCAAGTAGCCTTAAAAAGATTTTATTATTGCGAAGAGAAGGAATACAGTAAGAGGTGTTTTATTATCTATTATGTAGGATAAATTAATAAATATACTTACTTATTTGTAACACTATTCACCTATGCTGCTGAGTTAACTAGTACTGCTGAAATTTACCTATTTTTATCTATTCAAAGACAATAATCACTAATAAGTTTGTATAACTAAAGGTGACTCATGAGAAGTAGGCAGCATATGACCATTAACCATACATTAGAAGCTTGTACTATAATGCCCTTAAACTATACTGTTTCAGCCTTGGAAGACCATTTCCAAATTAGGATGTTATCAAAAAAAGAAAAAAACACCATATTAAATTTAATCCATCAAACCTGGAAAAATTGAGATGATCAGAGCCATTTTTTAACTTCCGTAGAGTAAACGATTTAAATTTTTAAATTTTGCCACTTGTTTAGAGCAGAGGTAAGATCACTGAAGAAAATCAAAGGAAGTAAGGAAATTACAACAGGTGCTATTGCAGGTGGCAGATTATAAATGTCTAGTACATTTTGTTATATATTTTTATCACTTCAAACTCTATTAACAACCAGTCATTTCAAAAATGAATTTTTTTTTTTTTTTTTGGAAAAAGATTGTTTTGTTAATTGTGAAGCCAACCTACTACAAGGCAGTAAACTTCAGATTTAGATCCAACATCTAAAAAAACAAATGAAACATGTATATATATGTTCATACAACTTGTTAGGAAATCAAAGTTAATTAGGGCTGAGGTACTGAGGAGAGGTAGTTCTTTTAGCAGCCAAGAGGACTGAGAAGTTTTAAGCAGAGACTTTGAAGATGCTACTGCCAAGATTGTCCGTGTAAGGTGAAGAACCGCATCATGCTCAAGGTGTTTCTGCTTTTGACAAAACACGGTGGATCTAGACCATGAGGTCGATAAATAACCCTGGTTTCAGGTAGCTGTGCCACCAGTACTGGTATGGAGCAGAAGATGGTAGGGGTCGGCTGGATCCATGGACAGACATCACCAAGTTGAACTTGAGTGCAATGGAAAGGCTGAACTACGAAGGGAACCACTCCTTTAAAAAAGACCGATGAAATCAGAGTTGCCTGACCGAAAGGTGTAACAAGTCCCTTGTATCCAGGTGATGGATGACAAGAAAAACAAGGCAGTACGCAATACTTCCCTCCATGTTACAACCTGGACTAAATTTTGAAATTTGGGCATAATTTCTGAATTTATGACAAAATGTTTCTTGAGGAATCAAAGTTGATAAGTATATTTTGTAGAAAATCTATCTGCTCTAATTTTTTACACAATTACCATCTTTGAAAAATGCATAGCTTTTGAAAAATAAATGAATAATTGAAAAAAACTGCAAAAAATTTTTGATTCTCACTGAAAGCTGAATGCTACAAGGCAGGCGACTTGAAATCTATAGTTAACACCTCATAAAACACAGAAAACTAAAAAAAAAAAAACTTCTGCAATTATGTCTCTGAAAACCAACCACTTGTCTGAGCTAACAGAAAGACTGACAAGAATGGTCTCAGAAATGTCTTCATTCCAGAGAAAACATGCACGGTTCAGACCCTAAGCTATACTACGAGGGTGGTTTGAAAAGTTTCTGACCTCAACGTGAAGATGGCAGCACTCGTAAGTCAAAAGTTTAGTGAATTCATTGTTCATCTGTTGGCAGTTATTCAAAGTTTGAAACTCAAAATTGCAGCCATTTTGGATGTGCAGATTTATGTAATAGTAATAAAAAAAAATTTCAGAAAAAATGTCTTGTATCTTTGTTAGGCTGGAAACTTTTCAGACTACTCTCGTAAATGGAAAATAAAGGTAGTTTACTGACACAATAAATGACTGCATAGCTTTAAGCTGTTAAGAAGGGTCCCTAAAGAAAAGGAGATAATTTTGCTATTATTGGACAAGGATACCACAACAGAAGGCATGCTGATATATCAATCACAGCAGAATTTAGCGATAAGAATGATGAAAATGCTTGTATTTTCAAACATTATATTTTGGTGAAATATTAAAGCTCCCTTATAAATAATAAAATTCTCATATTATAGAAATCTATAATAAAAAAAAAATAATTATATAAACTAGATTTTAGAGAATTTGAAAAAGTTTTTAGTAATAACTGATAGAATTTATAGAAATAAAAATTAAATCCCACAATTCTATTTATTTTAAATAAATATAAGATAATAATACCATCTGGGGTAGTTGTTGCAGTCAACTTGTGTTGAGTAGTGGGAGGTTGCTGTTGAGGTCCAGAAGCAACTTTGTTACCTTGCCATGGTGGCTGAGGCAAACCTCCCCCCTCTTCACCTTCAGCTGATGGAGTGCTACCTCCGTAACTTGACCATTCGCTCTTCACTGGTGCAGCTCCACCCCCTCCAGCAGCTGCTGCAGACCCAGGTGGTTCAACCTTCACACTTAGGTCTGCAAATAAAAAACATCAGTACTAAATTACTACACCAACTCTAAAAAAACATGGCACAATAGTAAATTAACTTAATTTTGTCTGAAAAATAAGAAAACACTGATTACTTAGATGGATGAAATAGAAAAAAAAAGAAGACGATTCATAAATTAAAAAATGTCGATATTATTACAGTTGAAACTTTAAAAAAGATTAGACATCTGTAATGGCTAAAATTCAAAGCCAATTCTGACCATTTGAAGAACGTAAAAGTGTCATTTATAATGACAAATCAAATATAAATATTAAATTTTGTCAGAATTTTTTTGAACTAGTTCATTCATAATTTAACTGAATTTTTAGGATCATTGAAGAAAATAATACAATTTCAACTATTCCAAAGAAGCTATTAGATCTATAAAAAGTGAATCATTTTTAAAATTCAGTGTGTTTAAATTTGTGAGAGTAGTCAAGTACTTTCTTAAAATATTTACCAAAACTGCCCAGAAACAGCTTAAAGATAGAAGATTCAAAACATAAATACCCAATAAGGACAAATGTCCTAACAATATGAATAATGCAGGTGGTTGGGAAGCAGTAGGGGATAGAAAAAGGTTAGCTGCAAATAGCAACAACTCATGAAAAATCGCAATGGAAACAAGCAAGTAAACTTTCACAGCTTAAGACAGAATTGGAATTTAATACCTTCACCAAGACTAATGGACATTGCATTGACTATTGAAACTCACTTAACTACAATGCTCCACCTACCTGATTAGGGTACATACCAAACTAATCAAACGAAAACATTACTGGTGCATGGTGACATTTTAATCAAATCAGCACTAACATATAACATATATACTTCCAACATACATCACTTCATGGGCCATGTCCCAGATTAAAGATTATTTTTTCACTTCATTTCACAAATACAATACACAAAAGTGACAAAAACAGACATTTATAGAGGCTGCTGTATTGTATGCACCCTTCAAGGTTTCTCCTTATTCCTGACTCAGTTAAGAAATTTTTTGGCAGGCAGGGATCCAGATTCTTAGCTGGAGGCGATTATAATGCCAAGCATGTTTACTTGGGCTTCCAAGCCAACACCTAGAGGTAGGGCCTTTAAACTGTAATTAAACAACTAACTCTAAGCATGCTAGCCACCAAACTCTCCCACATATTGGCCAACCTCCCAATAAAAGAAACCTAATTTACTAGACTTCTTTAATAGAAGACTTATAAGACTTAGTCCTTCCTTGTACCGTTTCTTCTGACACTGATTTATCACAGGTTCGTTTTTCTGAAAGATTAAAGTTAATGAAATAATCCCCCAGACAGAAAGTCAAGAGAAACCATTTCTCGACAGAGGCAAAATGGACTGGGAGAACTTCAGTAAAGTGCTAAATGACAATTAGACTGTTCTTATGTCTCTCCAAATCCTCAAGAATTAGACAATGTTTTCACCAAAGTCCAGAAATTAGCCTGGAATTCTTTGATGAAAGCAAAAAACCTTTCAAGGAAGGACTCATAACACATTATCAAAATATCAGAGATCTAATCAGGGCCAGAAGAAGGCTACAAAAGATATGACAGAAGACCATACTACCAACTGAAAAATGAAATTATAATAAACTTATCGACAAGTTAAAACACAATAACAACTAGACACATCAGAAAATTTTAACAAATATCTGATTAACTTGAATATAAAATGTATTGAATATTGTTTAGTCCATGTGAACACTTCAGATGGGTACTCAGACACAAAACAGTAAATGCACCTACCTTCAAGGAAATCTGATTATTCAAGGGTTGTGTCAGAAAATAAAAAATCAGAACTATTTTCATAATATCTTGCAATGGTTTTGGAGCTCCATCCAGAATTTATACCGACAATAAATTCAAGACCACAATTGGGGAAATATTATCACCACTTCCACTTTCTCTTTGGCATTTACACCTCACAAAATTTAAACTATCATCAAACATTTAACTTCTAGGAAAGTTTTTGTTTTGACCTAATAATTGCCGAAGGTATTAAATGACTGCCATAAAAAGCTGTCATCTTTCTTACACCCTTTTATCAAAAACAAAGCAAGCACTGTTTAAGAGCATCAAATAATGGATACTTTGTAATATCTTTTAAACTAGGCTAATTTTTGAATCTAAAGCTAAAAGTTTATTGTTATTTTTATTTCAAGATCAGTTTGGTGAGTCTTACAGGGGTAGTTTAACAATTAATAATATTTTTTAATTGACATGAATTCCAAAATAAACCCAAATTAAATTACCTTCAGGGCAAGATGGGGACCTCCACAGATCAGGTGGAGGTTGGGCAGCTGGTGGCGGAGTCTCCACAGCAGCGGTTCTGTCAAAGTCATCGTTATGTCGGGAATAAGGTGGTGGTGAGAAGTGAGGAGAAGTATATAATGGCGAGTCCCCTTTTGACCCATCCCTTAGTACGCTGGCCCTCACTAATCTTTTACCTGAAATCATACAACTTTGTTATAATCTTAATGAGTACTATTTCGTAGTTTGCAAAAAGAATCATTTTAATCATCTAGAGAGCATACATCTTAGTGGATCTAAAGTCTACATATATCTTCAAAATCCAATATTTTAAAATACAGCTGGAAGGTTGAAGTGTACTAATATGATAATAGAAACTATATACCTATACGTTATATGACAACAATAATTATAACAAGGAGAACTATATTATATTTCAACTAAAAATTTAGTATTGAAAGACCGACAAGACACATTCACTTTTATCATGCTAACATGTTTTTGTACCTTTTTACCTTACAGCATCTATTGATTAAAAATCATTACCATAATTTTTTCAAAAGATATTAAAACATAAATAAATGTAAAACTCCCTAATATGTAACAAATTACTTCTTTAATAATAAATTTAATTTTTAAAACAAAACAGGGGTTTGATCTAAGCTCAAACTCATCAAACTTGTACACCAATTGTTATACTCACAGATAACTATTAGGTAGTACCTATAGTACTATTAGGTAGATAACTATAGGTACAGATAACTATTCATATATTATAATATAGTTTATGATATAGCTAGCAAGGAGAGCTGAAATGTAATTAAATATCTGATGTGAATAATGGACTATTAAAAATTTTAATTAAATTAGCCTTCAGTCGGACTCAAATCGGACCCAGCACAGTGTACAGGAGCATGGTAGTCAAGTGCCTTACCCACTGAGTTACCACATCTCCCATGGATACTTAACAAAGTTCTATCTACAAGGAATAAACAATTCGGAGCAATATTACTTACAACTGGAAAAATCAAAGAGAGTAAAAATAATAGCATAGGTATATTAGAAGAAATATAAAATGAAAACACTAACTAAGTAGATAAGAAATGATAGCTGAGATTTTTAGATGATCTGTTCATATAGATGTAGGTTCATTTCTTAACTGAGTCAGTCAATATTTATATTAATTTGTTACAGTGCTGCAAAGGAATCATGGTATTTTAACTGTGTTTGGTTTTTTAATTATACTTCATAGAATTTTTCCGTTGGAAAAAAGGGCAATTGGACCCACTTATTGGACTGATTTCCCCATTATTATATTCCAATACCAGTTCTAGATATATACACTAATGGTTAAAATAGATATTGTATTGATACAATTTTTAAAATAAAACTTACGAGGAGGATCACCATAATAACCAGCGACATATGGCATGTATGGTGTATAAACTGAGGAAGAGGTCGAGGGTGGTAGTTCCTCGGAGCTAGTGGCTCCTTGTTGTGTTGTAGTTGATCCTACCTTCTTACCACTGTTCCCAGACTGAGGTGACTGTGGAGGGTCGCTTGAATTGCCCGCGGCTGCCGCTAGTTTCTCATGTTCAATTGATAGGCCTTTCACCTGCACAGTCAAAAGAAATAATTGTGTAATTGTAAATTTAATAGGTATTAACATAATATTTTTTGTTTTGGAGATGTAGATAGTTAGGGAAGGCAGTCATAGATACTCAGCAGATCAAAATAAAATTGTTATTTTATTTTAATTGTTACAGCCAACATTCCGACTAGCATTGCAAGTCTTCATCAGGGCTAGAAGAAAAGAAAACAAGCAAAAAGGTAGGACTTATGTATAATTTTATACATAAGGTTTACATTATGAATAATTCTTGTTTTAGTTAAGTTAATTGAATAACATTTCCTAATTCATAAATTGTGATTTCAGCTCTTAAAACATGAGTGCTAATATGTTTTACAAAGCCTATTGGTCTATTATATATGTTAGTTAATCACTACCATCCCATTGTAAAATAGATTGATCACTGCAATTTATTTCTAAAAAAATATTGAAGACTAAAATAATAGAAAGTAAAATAAATAAATTAAAACTGAGATTAGTCAAAAATGGCACTGGTAAAAATTTTAACTATTGACTTCTGCATCTTGACCTTTACAATTTGGATTGATAATGTAATTTAAAACTCAATAAAAGAACAATCAGTAAAAGGAAACATTTCACATTGACGTTTCATATTTTTAATATTAAACAGCTTATATTTTTATCCATATTTAAGACCATGTCAGATATAAAGATCTGCATTAAGAATTACTATCAACTATCAAATAAGCTTTTGGAACCTTGTAAAGATGTTTAGATTTCAAAAACAATAGTTGATAAAACTGTAACATAAATCACTATATAGACTAATTTGATAGCTTTCATAGTTTTTCTGGGGACCAAAAATATTGTAACATCCTTTGGTGCATAGATGATTACTACAAGATTATGCAATACTCAAAACTGAAAGATTAGAGAGTGATATTCAGCAAAACTTGTAGTTAACAACAACTTACTGGATGCTAATTGTTGGTCTGTTTTAGTTTTAAACTTTCATCATTTAACTCAATAACGAATATAAAAATTACCTTGTATCGACAGCCAAACTTTTCACAAATTGATAATTAGTAGTTTCAAATAAATATTTTTCTCTTCTTATTCATATGATTTTACTTTTTATTTCAGAAGATATCTAAATAAAAGATTTTTTAAGTTTTAGTTGCTGCTGTTTATTTTTTTTTTACTTTGGTTGAATTTTGAGTGTATATTTTTTGGTTCTAAAACAGGAAAATGTGTATAGAAAAAAAACACACTTGTGGCGCTCTCTTTTAAATTAGCAGAAAACTACAACATAAGCTTGTGAAGAGAAATATCTCTTATTCATGATCAAGGCTCCTAGTGCCATTTAAGCCTCATGAGTTTCTATGGTCTGTTTTAGCAGACATGTTTAAATTAATTTTTAATTTAATTTATTCAATTAATTAAACAAGTTAATTTAAAAACCTAAATTGGGTAATTACAGAACGCAGTTTCAGTTATGTTTAATAAGTTGATAGGAAGAATTTTGTTTTATAACCAGCAGGTACATAATGAAACCAACAATTTGCAACAAAAAAAAAAAAAAAATCCAAAATGAGCTATATATAAAACCAATATTATCGAACAAAGACAAAACTGCATACTAGATGATAACAGAGGAAAATGTAAGCTGTTAGAATACACCAAGAAAAAAAATACAATGGCAAACAAAGGGAACAAAAATGAAACTTCAAAATTTAAAATCTGTTTATTTGAAATTTATGACAAAAATACTTTCACCATTTTTCTAGGTTTGACATACAGCAAGTAAATTGATAATTAAATTAAGTAATTGTAAAAAGTATAAAGAGGATTAAGTAATTAAGTAAATTGTTACTATTTTTGATAATTCCAAGTTAAATAAGGCATTCAAAGGTAAGCAAAAGGCATCAACAACAAGAAAATAAACTAAATTTCAAATATATGTCAATAAAATTCTTTTAAACAAAGAATAATGTAAGTTGCAAAATATAAGTACAAAAAAATTGCTAAATTAAACATGCTAGAAGTATTGGAACAGTCTAAATAGTTTCTCTCTTTTGATAACTAGAAAAATTTGTGTTAATTTGTAATTGCCTATTAGTTCAAATTTTCAAATCTTATTATTTATTTATTTTTAGGATGTCTATATATTTGACATGGTCCATTAACCTTTCAATAAACTTCAATTTCTCGACCCCAGAGGGCCCCAAACCATCACACAACCTACTTCTTTTTTAACACTGGACACTAAGTTCTCGGATTTGAGCTCATCATTCACTCTCCTCCCCACATTCTAGAGACTTTTAAGGCTGAAGAGATCTATTTTTCACTCATCAGTAAATAACACCCGCTCCCAAAATTCAATCAGGCGATCAAATTTCCTATAGAGTAAAGTTTTTTCTTTCAACTCAGTTTGCTTACAAAATATTTCTTACATGCTGATTGGCGAGGTAAATTGTTTCTTTTAATAATAATATTTCTTCCCTTATAATTAGTGATGGTCCTACTTACTAAACTGGATTTCCATGAATTTTTCTAATAATTAACTGTTCGCCTAATACCGAGAGAACTTTAGGGCGGCCGGAAAGAGGCTTTGCATCATAACACTTTCTTAAATTGTACCGATCTATAATATACTCAGATGGTTACTTGACTTAAATTTAACAATTTTTCAATTTTGGGCAAACGTTTGCACTTATTATGAATAATAATTATTATTTTTTTTATAACTCAGCACAAATTTATTTTTCTCTCCATCCCATCATTAAACATGAACGACGGAAAATATATCCAGGACCAGATAAGTGTCTCTAAGACAAATGGCTGTAATTCCACTCGCAACAAAGAGATAATCTGCAGTAATTCTCTTGTTTCATAATCATTATCGTGGTCTTTCAATACTTTTCTGATATTAATATAATAAATTCTTGATACAGCTGAAATGCCGTGATTTCTTCCATATATATTTAATCTAGAATCTATTCCCATTTTATAGAATATGTTATGTATTCTCAGAAAATTTATTCTAGTTGAAAAACAGGTAAAACCAAAATTTTTGGTGTTCCAATACTTTTTGACACCAGCTATATATCTTTCTCAATAGCAGCTTCTTTGCTTTTCCTCTTTGTACTTACTTTTTGATGGTTTATAGTTATTGTTATTGTTATCAGTTATACAGTTATTGTTATTTATGTGAATAGTTTTATATTTATTTTATATATTATATTTTATATTGTTATCAATAAGGTTTATATTATCTTTTTAATATTTTAAATTTTGTTTTAATTTTATTTTATATTCCGCATGGATTGATCATTTTAATATGTAGATTCTTATATTTTTAAAAATAATGACTATTACGGTTTTTTTTTTTTTTTTTTGGTATGTCATATTTGATTGATTAAGTATGCTGTGTTTTTTTGCAACCCATTTAAAATGGGCAGCACCACTTAATAAAGTGTTTCTCTCTCTAATTTATGATTGTAAAATAATTGAAATATATGACATCAATGCTTTCATTTATGGAGTTTACATTCTTACTTGCAGCAACTGAGAGAGAAACGCAGATTACCCAACAGGTAACCAACCTTTTCTAGCTTAAATGGGAAAGTCAAGATTTATTCGGTGGGTCCACCACAAAACAAAATTCATTCCTGCCAAACCAATTAAGAGCCAAAAGTGGTGCCGAGAATACTAAGGAGCTAGCAAAACATTCTCTGTTACAATGGCCAAATTATTAATTTAAGCATTAAATAAGCCCATTGAGTAACCAAGTATATAAAATCTACACATAATCATACAAGTCAAAAACTGATGTCACTGATTAGCCTACATTTATGATGAGACTACATCAGATTAGAAAAATAGCTTCTCCTTTAGAGTATATCCATTAGCTCTGAACAAAATACCTCTCAAAAAGTCTTAATCAACAAATGTCTCATGGCATTTCACATTCTTTGTAATCAATTATGTTCTTTCTATTTCTAAAATAGCCTCTATGATCAAGATCATTTCTCTCAAATCTTATACTGGAATTGAGGATTTGCTAAACAGCAAGTCTAGGAAGTTTTCATGGCCTGAAGAAACTGGACAGTCATAATCCATAAATCATTATATTTGTGAAATATTGTTATGGAATGATAACATATTTATCAGAGAAAAAAAAAAAAAAAAAAAAAAAAAAATACTTCAGGAAAGACATCCTATCCAATATGAAGGCTATTATTCTTTTAGTGATATCCAGTCTATCAGACACCTATTTAGTTTATGTTGATCAATGGAAGCATCCTAAATATCCAACAGCATTGTTAGTTTTGTTTTTTCCCAGCTGTTTGTTTGTTTTTTCTTACAATCTAGCCTCACCCTTGCAGTCATTAAATAATTAATCAGAACACCAAATAACGGTCCAATTTCAAATCGATGTACTTTCAGTTCACCTTTCCCTCTAGTTTGAAATGATTATTTTGAATCACTTGAGGTATGCATGATGGTATAGAAGGATCAATCCTGATTATTTTGAAATCATTTTTAAAATTAAGCTTTCAAAGGGAAAAACTGATAAGAACAGTAAACATTACTAAATGCTTTCAATATTTTTTTGGTTTTCGTGAAGTTCAATACAGAAAGGTCTTTCTTTATATTCAAATGTGTAACGTCTACGCCTAGATTAATAGTTGATAGTTTAGAAAGTCATAAATTAAGGTGATTTATGTTAACACAAATCTAAGAGAAAATAATTTAGTTAACTAATAAATTTTTCCTGGTTTATCAACAGGCTTATACATTAATTAATTAGGTAACGGTCGGGTTAAGAGGAGGCAGCAAACTGGCTTGACCTGCGCTACACCCACCAGTTCGATCCTTACGCTTCACTTCGAGTTTACATTTTTCGATAGTTCATTCCTATAACCTCACATGTAAACAATCACTTCTACAGTTTCAACTTGGATTGGGTTGTTTAGTGTGTTATATTGATATTTAGTCTTCTTAAATGTAAATAACTGAAACATAAGTTGACAACATGAGTTTCATAAAGGATTAAGTTTTTTATCAATTCATGTTTTCTTATTCCCTCTTATCTAAAGTGTAAAAGTGTTACAAAACTTAAGAACATTAATTTGTACATGGATTTGGTGTTTTATATATTTTTATTTGTTGTATCAATTTAAGTGATAAAATTTCTGTATGCTTATTTTGTAAATGCATTTTTTGTCATCCTTAATACTTATTGCCCTAAAGTGAGACAGATTGTATAATTATTTCAATAAAACATATCGATCTAAAAATAAATCTTAGAAAGTATATCATCATAGGTTTCATATTTTCTTATTTCCACTTCCCTTGAGAAAATATAGCAGAAATTAACATCATCACTTTCAACTAGGATTCTGTCTTATAATGTATAATGGATTATAACATGGAGAATAGACAATGTTAAAATAATCACAAATTAAGAGGTAAATGACACGTTACTATATAATTGTAAAACTGTTGGTATAATGTTATAGATTAATGTGTTTTAAAAAAATTTAGAAGCCTGATGATGGAGCATTGTCTCGGAAACATGTAGCTACAAATGTTAAATAAATAGGAGTTATGACAAATAAATACTTAAGGATTCTGTCTTTTAAATATTTATAATTTGTTATTTACACTTCCCTCACATCACAAAGTTTATCAAGAATTAACATTACTGGTGGTTTAGTATTATATTAATTAATTCAAAATTGATTTAGTTTCTTATATTTTGACATTTTCTTATTACCACTTCATTATTTTCTTA
Source organism: Euschistus heros (assembly GCA_003667255.2). Lineage (NCBI taxonomy): Eukaryota > Metazoa > Arthropoda > Insecta > Hemiptera > Pentatomidae > Euschistus > Euschistus heros. The sequence continues at coordinate 1,233,273 of RCWM02000087.1, forward strand.
TTTCTCATATTAATATCATAAGGTAAACAGAAGTTAATATTACTTTGAACAGGGACTTAAAGTTTCTACGTAAATAAATGAGAATAACCTTTCCCCTCGAAAAAGTAGCGACTAAAACACCGAAATATATCGGAAGAAGGTAAGAATCGATAAAAGGTATTCTCGGCGGGCGTAGGAGCTGCCTCCTCTTAACCCGACCGTTACCATTAATTATATTAATACAAAACAAAATAGTCAAAACTATTAGTATTAGTTTGATTCTAAAACAGAAAAAGATTTTGTACTTACAAAGGTTTAGTTGTATTCATTAAATATGAATACTTATGAAATAAATAAATCAAGGAAACAGATTACATAGTTCTGTTGTATTGAAATGTTAATGATTACAAATCCTACTTTTATTTATAATACTTTCATTGACATTTTACAGCCTTATGAGAATCTCAAGAGTAGCACATAATAGAAACCTTGTTTTAGCCAAATGGGTATGTTTTTTTCGGTATAATTAGCAGTAGTTACTTGAGGATAGTCAAGTTAACTAATGAGTAAAAAAAATTATCTTATAGTTCTAATTTCAAATTTTAACTATCACATATATTTTCAATAAAAATATTAAGTCATGATTGGAACTAAAAATAAATAGCAAAATAAGGAAACTAACAACTGCAAGATGACTAATATTTAAACAATGTAACACTTACTATATATTTAAATATAATTTAATGTTAATATTTTAACCAATCAATTAATAGGATCATTAGTAACAAATTAATTAGTACTATAACAGAATGAAAACCCAAGCAATGTGAACAGAAAGAATAGTTCCCATTCAAATCAGTAGAAAGTATCATCAAGGTTACAAAGTATACATCCTTAGAATAAATTCCAAAAGGCAGTTAGGTAGAATACAAATAATAACTAGTTTTAATGATGGAACAGCTAAGCTTTAAGGCTGTATATAACTAATAATGAGATAGCATAATCACATAATTTGATAGCATTGAATTTATAAGTGAAAATCTTATACAAAACATGACCTTTATGATTAAAAACCAAATCCTTAATTTGAGTGATCCTTTGCAAAAACATAATACCTCAGATTCTTAAGCAGCACACTTTCTAAATTAGGAATAGATATGAAATTAACAGGCTGTCATCATGTAAATTGTTATACAAAAAACATACTGAAATACATTGCTGATCATAATTAGCAATGACATGATAGAATAAAATGTTAAAAATTGAAAATTCTTAATAATGCAATTTGATATGATAAAATCACATCACTAGAATATAAAGGAGTGGTATTAACAACATAATAATGTAAAAATTTACAATTCAAAACAAAATATTTAATTTAGTTGGAGAAAAAAATGGGTGTATCTAAGACAGCTTACATTGATGAAACATAAACAACAAATCTATAACCATAAAATTGTCAAAATCAAAAATTCATAATAAACACAAAATGAAGCTATCATTAATGACTTAAGTGAACGTTCTGATCTTAAATAGCTTTAGGAACAAAAAAAAAAAATCCAAAGAATATCAATTTAACATACCTGTAAACACTCTGCTGCTTTAAGAAAGCTTGACAAACTCTCATGTGATACATGTACTTCGCCTTTGTACATAAACTCAAGCAGAGCAGACATGTTACTTGATGAAGTGCCATCAAGAATCACAAGAACACTAGGGCAGTGCGGAGCGGCCTCAAATAAGTCTTGGAAGTGTTTACTGCACGCTGCGAGGATCAACTTATGTGCTTTAAAGGTGACTCCTACAATGTTAAATATCCAATATTTATACACTGTAGTAATGTTATTAATCCACAAAAACTAAACCATAATGAAATTCTAACCTTCGCAGAAAAGCGTAACATCTGTCAAACTCTCAGATTTAAATAAACTGTCAAATGTTGTGACTAAATTACTCCCAAAACTATTCCACTTAAGACAAAACTGCTGCTGTGGGTCCATTCCAGGGTTTCTAAGGATGGTCTACCCTAACAAACAAATTAAATTCAAAGGGTATAGGACAAGAAAAGAAATTCATATAACATTTAAGCATAACATATATTTTTAAAAGGTACAGAAAACCTCTTCATAACTAATAGGAAAAATTTCACCTTGAAGTTTACACTTTTGGTTTTCAAGATAAATAAAAAACATAACATAAATTCAATTATACATCCACCAAAAGGGACATAATTTAATAATAAAATAATTAATAATAAAACGGGAAATAGAAGGAGAAATCTATTAAGTTAAATTAATAAGATAAATGCCATGGTATAGGTTCACTGAATAATAACATTGGCCTTGCTATGCAATATTAATTTGTAAAAGTTTCATTGATAACAATATGTTATAAAACAAAAATAATAGTAAGTAGATAGATCATCTGGGGAATATGGTTTATATTTATCTTTTCTCCAAGGTTGGCTTTAGGCCTAAGCGAAAAATATTCGCATGCAACCATCTTGACACGATTCATGCACATCGATGTTAGCCAGTTTTTGCATTTAACTGGCCAAATCTCTATATGAAGAGTCTTCTTAACTTTCTAAATCACCATCACATAAAAACAACACCTAAACATAACATTCTGGCACAGAGCATTTACCTTACGGCCTTCCCTTCACTATATATAAATATCTTAATTTCTGTAACCCGTGCATAAAAAGTAATTTTGTTGTACTGTCGGAAACAGTGCTGATAACTCGCGAGTAAATGCAAAATTTAGCAGTTTTGTAACCAATTACAATAAACGTCCATGGTTCAGAGCTCTAAAATATTGCCTCTAAATAATTTGACGAAAATACTATTTTTAGTGAGAGTTTAGCCATTTAAAATGCAAATAAAAATTGTATACGAGCAGCCAAAAAGTTAACCAACGCCATTTTCAGCCAGTGGCGAAAAGTGGAAACACTTTAAGCCTGTTCATTTTTCTTCATCAGCTGGTGGCGATACCCACTGAGGCAGAGTTTTTCAGATTTCACCAAAATGATAAATATCATATCTAGGTCAGGAAATTTAGCCCCACACCTACGAGGGGCTTCACAAGCAGTTGCAACTCATGTGAAAACTCTCGCCCCACCGGTTATAGTGAATTCGTCCGTTTCTGTTTCTCCTAAATCAGAAGTACTCTCCAACAAAATACTTCCAACTGGAAATTTGAAAATATCTTCTGGCCCAGCAGGTTAATTACATTATATTTTTTATTTGTATTATTTGAAACCTAAAGTTTGATCTTATTTATATTACAGAATCCGAATTTTTGACAAGTTCCATATATTTCAGTTACCACACAAGTAAGATTTGCACATTCAGATTTAGAAGTGCCTGATTTTACTCCCTATCGTAGATCTTCTGTTAGTGACCCCAAAATTCCTTCGAGTGAGAGTGATGAATCAAGAAAATCTTTTTCATATCTCGTTGTTGGAGGTGAGTAGTTATTAATTTATCTATCATTTTCTTTCTTTTTCTCTACTGCTACTTTATTAAAAGTATACTGTTCAAATTCTATAATCACCCACTGTACTAGTTTGTTATTGATTAAACCTAGCTTCTGTAGAAATAATTTTTTTCGGTATGGGTATGATTTGTTGACTCTCTGTGTTCGTGATCAAATCACATTTTTATTGGTCACCTGCAATTAATCTAATTCAATTTGTTTGTTTCACATTTATTAAAGTTTTCAAATTTCTTTTCTATTTCAAGTATTCATGGTATACCTATTTAATGCAAATGATCTACTACTGCTTAAGGTGCATCACAATTGTTGTCCTCTACTCCCTCAAGGGATATTAAAAACCCCAAGTGGTATTTTTAAATGGTAATTGGGCTCTTTCATAGTTTTAAAAGGATTGTACAAATTTCATAGTTTTTAACTTAATACTATAAAATTAACAATTTTTCAATTGATCCAAACTTTGTAAAATCAATATCATATTAATAATCACTGTTACGTTAATTATAAACATTCTTCAGTATCACAGTTGTTATAACATTATCACATGTGAATAAAGAAATGAAATTCTAACTGAAATTACTTTGGTTGTATCAATTAACTACTTAATTGAATTTAATTATAAAGATGTAGGTTGTTGGAATGTGCAGTTACAGATACACAGTAATAAAAAATTAATTACAATTTGTAGTGATTATTTTTAATTGTTGTGTATGTATGACTGCATACCCCAACTACCTACATCTTTACGAACTTCTCTGTAAACAAATGCCCCATCAATAAAATTGATTATGTATTGGAAGAAATAGATCGATGAATTACAGTGAGGAAGTTGAATGGCTGTGAACCATGACCCATTGTCATGGTTCTAGCCATTAGAGGGAGTCATCAAAAGTCAAAATTTTTTTTTCTACCCACCAACTTGTTAAACCCATTTAAAACATTAGTATATATATATATATATATATATATATATATATATATATATATATATATATATATATATATATATATTCCCTTTTCGTGTTGAGTTAATCCTCACAAGTTGTTCAAAATTCTCTTTATTAAGAATTATATAAATAAATAGGGAATGGTGGAGGATGTGAGCATTGAAGTGAAGGTGCTTGCATAATGAACCAGTAAGCCCCATTACCAGATTAAGTTTTGCTCCCACTGATTCAAGTACTTTGTTAAAATTTCTTTCTTCTTTAAAGGTTATGTAGGTTCTTCTCTGTTAATAGTGCTTCTGGTGCTGAGTAAGCATCACTTTATAGATAGCTTATACATTTTGTTTATTTTATTGATACAAGTTTTACTTTTTAATATTAATAAAAAATGTTTAATATTAAATGTTCTTTAATATAATCAATTTATTGTTTCGAATTAATTATCAATCATTCTACTAGTTCAGCAGTCAATCCCATTAGGGCTATATTGTCATTGCGGGATTTCTTTATATTATATTTGGAGAATCTCTTGTGCTTTTTGTGTGTAATAGCCTTATTTATTCAAATTGAAGTAGTTTACCAAACTGTTCTATACCGAGTAAAAAGGACGATGATTTACTTTTTGGGTCCTCCATGATATAAAATTCCATTATGATCACCTGTTTATTGAATACCCTTTGATCAAAGATACCAACTATTTAAAATAATATAATATTTATATTTTACTGTTATGTTAATTAGGAGGAGCTGTTGCTGGTGCTTACGGAGCAAAAACTCTGGTAACCCAGTATGTAACATCAATGTCAGCATCTGCTGATGTTCTTGCCTTGGCCAAAATCGAAGTAAAACTTGGAGATATTCCTGAAGGTAAAAGTATGACTTTCAAATGGAGAGGAAAACCACTGTTCATCCGTCATAGGTAACATTGTTAATAATATATATAAACATATATATTAACTTCATTTTTATGGAAGTTATTAAATATTAACATATACTATATTATTACTTTAAATTAAATTAACTATCATTATGGTAATAACAAATTTGCCTTCTGTGATTTGTGTTTATCAAGATACATGCATTGTTTTATGACTTGTGTCCCCTAGATCCCTGGATCACCTCATTTTAGATAAAGGATCAAGGAAAAAATCCATGTTACATGTTTTTCGATTAGGTATATATTTACACTAGCATCTCCTGTTGCGGCTTCACCTGCTTTCACTAAGTAAAAACTTGTAAAATGTAAAATAATTTGGAAAAAAAAATTAAAGTAACTTATAATTTGTTTATCAATGGATAATTTAAAAACATAAATAAACTAATAATTTATTTATCAATACAAATCTTGTATTTAAGTATGCAATTGAGCATTCTTTCTTCAATGATATTTTCACGCATAGTAGTAATTTTTAATTTTTTAAGCTGATTCAAATTGCACAAATTAGGTGGTTGAAGATTACGTGTAAGCATAATTTTTAATTTTAATGTCTGATTTGGTAATCCAGATGGACAGAGCCTATTAAAAAACTCTTGCAGATAATGGACTGCATTATTATTATGGACTGCATATTACAACGATATATTATATATTATTATTATATATATATATATATATATATATATATATATATATATATATATATATATATATATATATATATATATATATATATATATAATACGATGTATTATTATGGACTGCATTATTACAAGGAAAGGCCCATTAATCTTATTTTTCCACTCAATATCAAGAAACAATGGATCAACGTTTTGATTTGGTAATAATTTTTATTCAGCAGAAATAATTATTTCGATTTTATTTGGTTGGATTTTAATTTCCAATCATGAAAGTATACAACAATGCAGCAAATCTGGTTGCTGCCACTCAACATTGTGCAGTTAATTTTTTATTATTGTTAAACCTTCAAAGAATTGTGAAAATGATATAGTTACAATTTGGTACAGATGTGTTCAGTAGTTTTACCATTGTAAACTCTATTGCAGATTAGTGCTAACCACATGTCAGTCGATTTTTAAACTTATCTGGGATCCATATGCCGCATCACATATTTAAATCTTTTTTAATAATTTAATTAAATATAAGTAAATGTTACAAGCAATTTCAAGCTCTATATAACTGTACCTTTGTAACTTCTCATGTAGAATGGAACTCATCACCTATCGGAAAATTGTCAAACCTCACTGTTATCTACATATTAATACTTTTTTTGTAACAAATTAATTAAAAACCATTAGATTTTATTATTGTTAAACCTTTCTCAAACTATTAGGATGATGTGGTTAACATGTGGAACAGATTGGTTCATTAGTTTTCGTGTTTAGTGATCACAAATGAAAAATGGCTTGTCCTTTTATATATTGCATAGATTAGTATGTATAATCATTTAATAATATTAATTCACATTAGATTCTAGTATGACCTTGAAGCAGGAATGTAATATTAGGAATATTACTATTACTTTTTTTTATTAACGAGTAACAATATAATAATTGCTACGATAGTTAACAGACGGACAGTTACACTCTTTAAACTGAGTTAGTTCCTGTAAAAACATGTACTATGTTAAAAAGTTTCAGTTAAAATGAAAATATACCTCTGTTCTTCTTAAGTATTATTAAAACTTACTAGATACAAAAATTCTAATGTACTACACTTGTTATTTATGTGGCATTTTTTACTTAATAAAATTTTGTTTTCATTTCTTTATGTTGTCAAATTTGCTAATTAAAGTGAAGGGCAATAGAACATAACTTTATTTATTTGCCACAGTTTCAGCTTTCATCTGGACAGAAAGAGGAATGGTAGATATAAAAACTTGTTAGAGAAGAAAGACCAAGAATAAACTGTTCAGAAGGAAATACTTTCCTCTCAGTTTCACTTAGGCTAACAAGGTTTTATACCTACCCTTTGTGTTTCTTATCAGATAATCAAAATTTTCTTCAAAAGTCTTCAAAATTTTTGTCAAAAATAAAACTTCACCATCGAACCTGTAGACTTGGCAAAACATCATCGATCCTTAATAATGAATTTCTTTTATTTATTTATAAATAAATTTTCAGAACTAGTGAAGAAATTAATAAAGAGCGTCAAACACCACTTAACGAATTGAGAGATCCAGAAAAAGATGAAGACAGAGTTCAGAAACCAGAATGGCTAATTCTGATTGGAGTATGCACGCATCTAGGTTGTGTCCCCATTGCAAATGCTGGTAAACTTTCAAAATTACTTTTTCTTAACATATTAGCAAATAAATGTTGGTTTTAAAGTTATAATCAGTGGTTGAATGAAGTGTATAAAATAACTTTTATTCAATAGAGGTTGGTCGTAAAAGTTCTTTCAAAACAGTTGAATTAATGCTCTAGTTTAAAAAAGTTGAAAGTAATAAAAATTATAAATTTTGAAGTTAGATCATTATTATTCAATCATTTTGCCCAAATTGGAATTCTATTAAATTTGAGTAACTTAAGAAAATCTTCACAATATTCTATCCATTCAGATGGCTAATACAAAAATTGGAAGCAAATTTCACGTAAACATTGTTGTTTTCAAATTTCATCTAACAATTGTTGAATTATTACTTCTCACAATTAGACATTGTTAAAGTGGAATGATTTTGTAATACTTAAGATGAACTTTAAAGTAATGACTGATTTTTATAAAATTTTATAATCAAATGTCTTACATATGTACTTATAAATTTAAAGGAATAAAAATTAAACATATATGATTAGAGAACATAAGATTTGTATTTCATAGAACTGGAGGGTCCTTTTTAGGTAGTCATGACATTCATTCTATTTACTACTACTGGTGAAAAATTGCACATTATTTGTGGGAACCATGATGCATGATTGTGTTGAGGCGAGGATCTCATACCTCCTAGTGAGGTAGGTTTTGGGTTCGATTTTTATATGGGTCAGTTGATATTTATTTCTTGGGTGTCCTACGGTTACGAATCTCAGCTGTCCCACTCTATTTTGAATAGGTTGATTACCTGTAGAATAACCCATCCTTCCTGCTCTAGTTAGAGTACATAACAACATTAAGTACCAAGAAACAAGAACAACCACCCTTTTCTATGAATCTTGATTAATCATGGTTAGCCTTAGATAACTTCAATGTGGATGTTCTGTCGCAGCCATTGGTTGGTGTGGAGAGTACTTTTTTTTTTTTGAAAACAGAGATTAGCACTTCAACATTTATTTTTCAAGGCGACTCTTAGGTATATAAGAGAACTGATTTTAGTTGAGGTTTGATTTAAAGAACTGTGAATAAAATAAAATAAAAGCTATAATTTTTGCTATTTAAACGGTGTTTCTTTTATTCTTAAATGACGTGTAAATAATAATTGTTAATTCACATATATATTGAAAAACAAACCAATAAACTGTGACGTATAGTTATTATGTTTATCATATAGGTTTCCAACTCAAGTTCTTGAGAATGTCTTTCAAAGTAGATAACTCAAGGTAGCATAGTTAATTAGTGCTCAAAAATGCCAGTTTTGTTAATTAATTTAGGAGAAATAAATTCTGTGTTTCTATTTGTGCTCGATTTTCAAGTGTGCTGTCTTGTGGGATTTCCAAAAGGCTGCATTCTGAGTGACCACCAGAAGGTGTTTGATATTTTCATTCCACTGAGAATAACTAACACATGGTTAACCTAGTTTAAATGTGTATGTACAAATCCTTTAATAGTCTAAATCTGTACTTTTTCTTCTGAAAATATTGAGGTATGTTCTGGATCTAAACAGGGAGATTATCCTTCTCCAGTTTTATTTAAGCTCTAGAATATGTATTTAGGAAAGAAATATGTACGAAAGAAGGTACAAAGCTGGGTAATAGAATACCTGTGCTTGGCCATGCTGCTGATTTGGTATTATTGGGTGAAGATGCAGAAACTATTAAACTAAACACAACATTCATAAAAGCTGGAAAGAAATTGGTCTAGAAATTAGTGCTGATAAAAAAATAATAAACTGTTAGAAATTCGAACAGTAGTAATTTATAACGTACATATCAGAGATTAAGTTTATGTAATACTCAGATCATTTTAAATATCTGGGTTCTACGTTGATTTGGAAAAGTGATATTCAAGAGGAAATAAATGAAATATTAAAGGGCGGAAATGCTTGTTACATTTTAGTAAAAAAAACTTCTCATTTCCTACCTATAGTGCAGAAAGATAAACATTAACATCTACAAGGCTATTATTCTACTTTTAGTTTTTCAAAGAAAGAAGAAAACACCTTAAAGGTTTCAAAAATAAAGTATTGCATAAATATTTGGACTAACACATAGCAAAATTGAAGAGCATTTATCTGGTTAATAAAGTTCGGATAATATCATTATGATGGATGAAATATACATGTAAAGTCATAGTTTTTAATAGTTGCTTACCTTATTGCCAAGAAGATAATCAACACTGAACTTTCAGGTAAATATCCAAGTGTTAGACTAAAATATAGATGAGTGGATCTTGCAAGGCCAATCTTATGGGTTTGGATTTTGATGGGATAGGCATCGATCTTGAATTAGAAAATTCAACTCTTCAAATCTGTTCTGACCATCAAATCTCAGCTGTCTTTTCTTCATAATTGTTTCCTAATCTTCCATCCTTTCATATATTTCTCTGTTTGATCTCAGTCGATAACTTTTTGGACTGCGAATTTTTCTTAGTATTCTCCTTTTGATATTCAAAAGCTGTTCCTTGCTTGACCAATTTTTCATTAATGGATATTTATTTTTTTTTGTTGGAAATGTCTTCTTTTTCTTTTTTTTTTTTTTTTTTTAGTTTGACATATTTGCATTTTTTTCCTACGATGACACGAGAGTTCTATTGTATTCAAATGGGTTACCTGTCGCTGCATAGCTCAAGCAGTAAATTTGAAAGCATTAAGATATTATTGAAGATGGTCACAAAGATATCTGAGTTGTATAGTGCTAACTGAATGAACAAAAAATACTGTAAACGATTTAGTGTCGTATAGCAACCAAGGGTTAGTCCTAAGAAAACCTAGTGAAACGGAGAAATTATTTACAAAAGATTTTTTGTTGGAATTAGATTCAGTTAAGTATTAAAAAAACCTTCCTAACTATTTTCAATTATGAGTAAATTAAATAAGGAAGAGATATGTTACTTGACTTATATTTTAAGCTAATGTGGTATATTCTTTAGATTCTGAGTTACATTTACATCTTGACATTGCAGGACTGAATTATAATAAAGAATTTTTTTTAACCCTCCATCTTTGATTGGTTCAGCCTTACACTACCGTACATCCTATTAGATAATTATCTAATACCTTCCTTTTTGCTCATTAGGAATCTCTGGAAATAACCTTGATATTTATACTCGTATCTTTAGACTTTTTCAGTAAGTTAGCTGAACTAATGATATTGATTTAAACCATAACTTTACTCTTGAAGGGCTTAGGATTCCAAAATTCACAACAATATTGATTTAGCCAATTGTGAAGAATATTATTTGGAAATTATTTAATAACTATAAAATTATAATAAGAAAAAACATTAAGAAAAACCAGTCCCTGATCATTTCTGGTCATGGACATGGAAGCTTTTATACATCCTGTTCTTTATTTGATTTCTTTCTCCTTACCATTTAATGTCGTATTGCTACCATATTCAATATTTTTTAAGTTTGGTTAAAATTATTAATTTTTGTTTCATTTGAATTTTTGAAACCTGTTAAATCTTCAAAACATTTTTTAGGTGACTATGGTGGTTACTACTGCCCTTGCCATGGTTCTCACTACGACAATTCAGGGCGTATTAGGAAAGGTCCAGCTCCTCTCAACTTAGAAATACCTCCATATGAATTTATGGATGAGTCAACATTAGTTGTTGGCTAATTCCCTAAATTATGTAATTATAGATTGAAATAAAAATTACACTGTATATTATTTAAATGTACATTATTTATTTAATTTACCTCATTGTATATTTGTTACATATTTTAAATAAATTGTTTTGATTGTATTTTTAAATGTATAATCTCTTCCTCGGGTATTTTTTCTGTTACTACTGTCATTGTACATTAAATAAATGTATTTTATAATTTAATGACTGAACATTCGTTAATAAAATTTTATCTGGTGATGAAAGAAACATACTGGATTTGTTTTTCCTTTTTTATTTATGTTTTACAAACACATACATGTAAACACATTAACCCTCAAATGCATGACTTCCTCAATAACATGTGCATTTTTTAATGCAATTGTGATTTTTTACTAACTGAACAATTACTTGATAATAATAATAATAATATATATTTACTTTTTAACACTAATTGTGTTATCGAGGGTTAACCCTAAATGTAGTTTCTACTAAGGGATTTTGGAGAAACCAGTGACCTTTATATCACAACTGTTAGTAAATTCAACCTTAGTATCATGAACTTCAATTAGAAGAGTAACTTCAATTACCAGATAGTTTTTCAAATCTTGAGTCTTGCTATCAAGATTCTACTGCATTTTGTTATATACTGAACTAAAGAAAATAAATTCCATATGAACTTTGAACATCATTAATCCACCAGCAAAAGAAAATGTTATGTGTTTTGTTAGGTTTACTTTCTTGAATATCTTAGCAAATATGTGTTCAGTATTCAATTCCATTATTAGCTCAAATAGCTCACAAAAATCACTCCTACACTAATCGATCTCGTTGCTATATATATATATATATATATATATAAATATATATATATATATATATCTATATATATATATATATATATATAAATTCATCTCTTACTTCTATGTGATAGTTTATTTTATTTACACTAATTATATTATGTAAATATTAAAATTAAACTACAAAGAATAGCAAAAATTTTAAAAGATAATGTAGCATGTCCATGTTTTATTTGATTTAAAAACATTTTTTCTAAATTACTATTGATATTCTTCAGAGAATATGCATCTGTTTAATGATTTATTTTTCATTTGTGGTCTGCAAATGACAGCAACATCGTTAGGTATGAATATGTGGTATGGATTGACTGAAAAATAAATATAGTTATTACATTTATCTTATTATTTAATCATTAAAATTTTGTCACTTTACCTTTAGAAACAATGCCATATCAACTGTTACAATCCTTCGATAATTGTACTTGAATGGTTGAACCATGGTCAGTGACATCATTAATTGCACAGATTTTTGTTCTGGCATACTTTTTCTGTACCATTCTCCAAAATATGCCGAAGAGTGCAGTTTTTCTCCCTATTTTTAGAAAAATAATATTTTGAAATAGAATATAACAAAGCAGCATGGTCTCTAATTGGGAGTTTTTTGAAATATGGTTTATACTTCAAGCTGGATTATTATTTTTTTTCCAGTGCTCTCTGAATAGTAATATCCAATTTAGAGTGAGAATTGTCGGGAGGGGGGGGGGGGATCGCACTAATGGGTTAATATATTGCAAACCAAATATCTTATTTTAAAAAAATTATTTCCTCATAAATTAATTATATTTATATATATATAATACTGCATGCTAAACAGGGTAGAGTGGCGCAGAAACTAGTTTCATATCTCAATCTGTTGAGGAGATAGAATTGTTTTTTTTTTTAATCTTTATTTTTTCTAAAAAATGGCAGTTTTTCTCTACTTTGGTTTAGCTTAGAAACAAAAGCGATGATATTTTCTTAATCAGCATTAAATTTTCTGAAATATGACATAGGTCTAGTTATTCACTTTCACTTTTAGAGGGCCTTTTAACGCGCAAAACACAAAACATTTATTAAAACTTAAATTTTTAATATTTTTTGAAAATTTCACACTCCCCACTGGAGCACCCTGTAAGCTGTCAAAACTTCCCAAAAACTGCAGAATTTAGTTAGCTTTTTAGTGGTGTAACTCATGATGCAATTACACTTCACCTTTTGAGTCTAACAGAAGTTTTTCTGAAGAAAAACACGCTAGAGAATAAATACTTGATTGCTTCACGTACCTACTAGATTGAATAAATGTATTAGTTATTTTATCTCTTGTCCATATGCATGAGGGGTAAAGAGTTGTGAAGGTGGCAAGTCCTCCCCCCCAAAAAAAATCTTATTTACAGGGAGTCATGGGGGGACCCAAATTCTTGCCGATTACCTAATGTTACATAAACGTACTTTTTTTTTTTTTTTTTTTTTTTTTTTTTAAACATAAAAAAATAACAATTTAGGATTATTTGAAGAAATTAAATACACCAACAGAAAAATGACATTTCATAATGTGCCTGCTACTCATTAGCCCAGACAATGATATCACGTTCTGATTGGAATTAGTGGATTTATTTAGTTAAGCTTTGTAAACAATTATAATCCCACTGTTTGCAAAGGTCAAGAGAAGTTGGTCCTCTCATTTCATGACTGCATCAATTGCCATTCACTCGTCTTCAGCCATGGAGTTCACTATAAGTGAGTACGAAGATATGACTTTCGTCTACGGGTTCTGCAATGGCAATGCGCTAGCAGCTCAAAGAGAGTATCAGAACCGATACCCTAATTGTCAGGTTCCAAGTTAGTAATCAGCAAGAATTTGTGTCCCCCCCCCTTAACTCCCTATAAGATTTTGGGAGGGGGAGGGAGGACTTACCACCTTCACAACTCTTTACCCCTCATTAAAAGGCCCTCTAAAAGTGAAAGTGAATAACTAGACCTATGTCATATTTTAGAAAATTTAATGCTGATTAAGAAAATATCATCGCTTTTGTTTCTACGCTAAACCAAAGTAGAGAAAACTGCCATTTTTTAGAAAAAATAAAGATTTTAAAAATAAAAACAAAAAAATTCTATCTCCTCAACAGATTGGGATATGAAACTAGTTTCTGCGCCATTCTACCCCGTTTAGCAGGCAGTATTACCCATTTTTTTTTTTTTTTTTTTTTTTTTTTTACACTATGTCTGGGACACCCTGTATATATATAAATATATATTTATTATTTTAAGATTTAGTGATATTAATCAAAAGAAATGTGTATTTGTGTGTCACGAGTTTTGTATAATTTACCTAGTAAAGGAGTTGTTTAAAACTTATCATAATGGTTTTCACTAATAGGCAGATACTGCCCTGTTTGGTATACCAATAACATATTTCTTAACAATGAATGATTTGAAATTAGCAACTATGATTATGACAATGAAATGTGGTATTTGGTATAAAAAAAAAAAAGTTCATCTTTATTAGGGCTTTATATGAATCTACTCCATTTTTTCATTCAAAGAATTCATTTTATTCAATAATGTATTCGACATTACTGTTGATGGCCTTTTGACATCTTTTCAACAATTTCATTATTCAGCTCTTAAAATATTTGGTAAATATAGGGGTAAAGTGATTAAGATAGGTTTGTACATCTCTCTGAGCGAACAATTTCCCGTATAGGAAGTTTTGGAGGGACCAGAATTAGTGGTAGTAGGATGGTGTAGTAAGGTTCAGAGTTTACATTGGGTGGGTGAAAATATGCCAGCCAAGTTGCAATAACTTTTGCTGTGTAATTGTTTAGTAAAGTAGGGACCGGCGTTACCACATTGGAATATAACTCCTTTGCGATTGGCCAGTTCTGACCATATATGTAGCAATGCTGGGTCCAGTTTGGTCAGCCGCGCGCAGAGGCCCTGTAAATCGATCGTTTTACTTTGAGCTAGCACCTCTTGAAACATCACACCGCGATGATCCCACCATATATAGAGAAAAATATTTTTCTGATGTAGGACAGCATTCGACTACTCGCCAGCAGTTGTCTATAATATCTTCGTACTACAATGTCGCATATGTTCCACTTGTCTTCCCTAATCACTATTCGTTTGAGAAGCGTTTTAAATAATAAAAATTAAAATATTCACAGAGTAATAAAAGTAATAGATTCAAAGAGCGGACTTTGATCTTTCCGATAAGGTAATAATTGTCAGATAAGGCAAGGGAAATGGGTGATAGAAAACGATTTGCTCTACTAACAAAAACCGAAAGAACTTGATCAAATTTGTTGTTGGCTTGGGGAAATATGGCAACTAGCAATCTATTTAAAATAAACAATTACTATATATTTTATTGTTGAGCTAAGATACCTGCGTCTGAATAATGTTTCCACAATAGCATATAAGGAAAACTCGCAGAAGAACAAGCACCAATACGTAAGCATTATTTGCCACACCTTTTCCTCCATTGGATAGACTCTTGAACAAAATCACAAAATTTATTATTATACAAAGACACATAATGTTTAGTTTTAATTTTTTTTTTTTTTTTTTTTTTTTTTTTTATCATTATAAGCAACCAACCTTCAATATAAGAAATGTACTTATACAACTGTAAAGTGATGATAGTATGTATTCCGCAAGCATAAGAGCATTCAGCAAACGATTAATGCGAAAAAAGAGCCTGTAATTAAAAACAAAAAACATTGAACTTCACTATGTTCTTTGTTCAAGCCGAAAAAAATCTTGACTAAAACACAGAATCACAGGAATTTAAAGTAAAATATTGATTTATATATCCTGTAACCATGAACTTAAATACAGTTGAGGCCACAGTGAAGACCATTTTGGGGTAAGAGCGTCGTGATGTTCGTTTCGGGTTATGTCTTATTGCTAATGTTCCCATATACGAGGTGCGATCAAAAAGTTCCAGGACTTTTTATATACTATGGAAATGCAATGTCTCACAGCGATGCGGTTGGCAGCATTGTATGGCCTGACTCAACAGGAACACAGCTGTGTTTGCAGATCAATCATAACCTCACTGAAAGTAACATTAGCACAGTTTGTTTGAGCTTAGTTTTATAGAGTTTGGCTATTTTATGAAAATGAATGTGAAAGAAGAGCAACGTGTTTGTGTGAAGTTTTGTGTGAAACGGAACGTTTTCTGAAACCTTTTTGATGTTACAAGAGGCTTTTGGTGAAGAATGTCTAAGCCGACCATGCTGCCATCAGCTGTTCAAGCATTGTCAGCTGCATCTTTTTTATTTTTCGTTTAAAGATGGCCGAACATCCACAGACGTTGATGCTCGTTCCGGACGCCCTTCAACGTCAATCAATGATGACAATGTTGCTAAAGTAAACGCTCTCGTACGATCAGACCGTCGACTAACAATCCGTGAAGAGTGTAACATTTCATTTGAGTCATGTCAGGAAATTTTAACTGAAAAACTTCAAATGCGTCGTGTTGCAGCAAAGTTTGTGCCAAAACTGTTGACTGAAGACCAAAAACAACACCGAACTCATGTTTCTAAGGAACTTCTTCAAAAGGCAAATGAGGACGAAAGCTTCTTGAAACATGTCATTACGGGAGACGAGACATAGGTTTTTGGTTACGATGTGGAAACAAAAGCCCAATCATCACAATGGACATCGAAAGGTTCCCCAAGACCCAAGAAAGCACGCCAAGTCAAATCAAATGTGAAGGTCATGCTTACGGTTTTCTTTGACTGTAAAGGTGTTTTCTACTATGAATTCCTTCCACAAGATCAAACAATTAATCGTTTTGTTTATCTTGAAACCCTCAGAAAATTGCGTGATGCTGTGAGAAGAAAGAGACCTGAGCTGTGGCAAAGTGGTGATTGGGTCCTTCACCATGACAATGCTCCTGTTCACTCTGCATTAGTTATCCGTAACTTTTGTGTAAAAAACGCAATGACTGTCATTCCTCAGCCCCCCTACTCACCTGACCTGGCTCCAGCCGACTTTTTTTTTTCTTTTTCCGAAGCTCAAGAGACACCTGAAAGGACGAAGATTTCAAACAGTTGACGAAATTAAAGAAAAAACAACGGAGCTGCTAAACACCTTTACGAAAGAAGAGTTTTCTGGGGCCTTTGATCAGTGGAAACACCGGTGGGAAAAGTGTGTAGCTTCCCAAGGGGAGTACTTCGAAGGAGACAAATTTGAATAACCTGTATGTTGTATGAATAAATGTATAAAAATTCAGTCCTGGAACTTTTTGATCACACCTCGTACGTCCAGAATATGTATTAATGTGCGTAAAGAATATATGAAGTACTTTAAAGTGAAACTTGCATTCTAGTTTGGATTTGTCGCTTTTCAGGCTGTGAATCGAACTGCCCGAAGATTCTCAAGCCTTCCACACATGAGCGATCCATTCGTCCAAACACGGGTGGAGTCATAGACTAAAGCGGCCTAATTGGATTTCCAATGAATCCAAAATCCATAGAGCCAAGCCGTCGAGCTAATCTTTGGCTTCACCGTGTGTGGAGAAATCCGACGCCTGGTCGCGCCGAGCCATCCATTGGACTTACCGTGTGTGTGGAATCCTCAATCCAAATTACTCCTAGTACTTCTTGGAATCTTGACGAATCAAGACGTACTGCGCACAAAAGTAATTTAGAGACAGGTTCTAATGAGTGAACTCCTTTTCACTTTGTTTCTTCTAATAATACAAAATATTAAAAATTAACCTGGATTTGACCGATCTTGCTCGATCCCTCTTATTCTAGTGTTTGTTTATCGGAAAAATAGTTAGATGCTGACATTTTCAAACATTTATCTGAATAATATGGACTATAATTGTCTCAAATAATCCGATATTGTAATTAAAATTAGATTTTAAATATTGAAATAAACCCTTTTTGTGTTTGTAAATACTTGAAACTAGTTAGTTTTGGAAGCATAATTTCTTTTAGCGGGTTACGAACAGATCGCTGGATTGCTGAGAGGAATGACCTAAAAAAACAACAAAAAAACTACAGCAAACGAACGAACGGAACATAAACACCTTATTTCACACGGTCCAACCTAATTGGTGTTTCTTGGATTGAAAATTGACGATACCCTCCCTACTCGTAAGAAATTTAATGGAAAATATTTTTTGTTAAATAACATTTGTCGCTACGATCAACCGTAGGTTTTTCATCATTAGTTTCTTCATTCAAACCAATATACACTGCCGGTCAAAAGTTTGAGACCGAAACGATACCAGTAAATTTAAAAGTTTGATGTTAGGTGAAAAATAAATGGATTTAAATAAAATTAAACGCATTTATATAGTTTATACCAAGATCTTTAAAGTTCATCTACCTTTAAGAGAAGAAATTAAAATTAAGTTTTCAATACATAATTTAAAACAAACTGTATTTTCCATATTAATTCCAACAATTTCGTTAGCCGACAGAATAACCTTGGATTAAAAAATTTGAAATTTGAATTAAAAATTGAGAAACGAAAATCTCCCATTCATATTAAATGAAGGCAGCGGGAATTTTTGTTGAGCCATTTCAAATTTAATTAGATATTTATGAACTAAGTTCCTTTTTTTCCTGCGTGGAATAGCTCGTAATTGATTTATTACGGAGAAAATCTCAAAAGTGAAACAAAGTGTTTTTACTTATAAATAAAAACATCAACATAAAATTAGATAGAAAAAGAGAGGCGGAACGATATTAAAGATATTAAACTTTTAAATTTACATACTTTGGCTCAGGGTGGTCTCAAACTTTTGACCGGCAGTGTAGCTCCTAAACTATATTGGTTTCAATGAAGAAAGTCACGTTAGAAATCTCTATTTTTAAGTGTAGGAGCTTGTTTGACACGGTCTAGCTTTGTTGGGGTTACTATAATAGATATATATTAATATATATACATATATTTATATAAATTTGTTAAAAGTCGACTATCAAAAGTTAAAGGAAAAATATTTTTTATTACATAACTTTAAACTTTAAACGGGTCATTAGTGTTGAAAAACGCCAACTTTCGCTCAAATGAGTTAACAAAGGCGGAATATCCTTCATATATATATATAGGATAATGATCCCGAGCATACAGCTTGGAAATCCAGAATAGGGAACCTGTACAACACATTAAAGTGGAGGCCACATCCCCTCCTTCACGGTATATTAATCCTATAGCGCATTTGTGGAAATACCTAAAGGATCGAGTACGGAATAGGTGTGTTTCTAACAATCAAAAGTTAAGCGATGTTATTATTACAAAATTATTGTTACTTTGACACACAATTTGAATTAGTGAATTCAATGCCACAAAGCATATAGAGCATATTAAAAGCCAAAGTTGGCCCTACTAAATATTAATTGTTCTCGAATGTAAATATTAAATAGAAATATTAACAAGTGTACAAATACTTTTGACTCATGATGTTATTGTTGTTTTTCTGTTATTCTTTATGTATTATTCTGTGAAATGTTCTATAAATACAAAAATATATTTAAAAATAAACGTGTTGATGTCTACATTAAATGGATTTATTGTTTTAAATAAATCTTATTAAATACTGCTAATATTTGTTATTTATAATGATTCATAACAGGTGTACTAATACTTCTGACTCTGACTGTACATAACTTAGGTTAACACATTAGTTTCAATTCAATATTTTTATTTACTACATGATAAACGAAAAATAATAAAAAAGTACAACATGTTTCTTACAAAAATAATAGTAAAAATAGTTCACTTTTACCAATAAACAGTATTACTTCTTTCTTTCTTTTTTCATTTGAATACTTTAAAATGTCTTAAGAAAAGGAACATATTTTTTAAATCACGTACTGTTGAAATTAACATAAAGTTATTAGTAGGTTAGTAACTATTGAAATGAGTAGACAACAGGATAAAAAAATGTAAAAAGTTGCTTGTAATGTAAAAAGTTCTCTATGTCCCTATTGAATGGTCTTTAACATGTAATTTTCAAATAATGTCCTATCTATTAACTTGAGGAATGGGTATTTAAATGAGGAGAAGGTACAATTAGTTATTTACTAAAAAATTATTGTAAGCTCATCGGATTATTCATCGATTGGCAAAATCATACCAACATAACATACTGAGGTTGATTTTGTGGTAACTTCCACCAGAACAACATCATCTGGCTGAAACTGCCGGTCACTTTTATCAATTTTAGTATCATTGTAGATTTCTTCTTCTGATACTATCTCAAAATCGTAGTTTGAATCCTTCAATGTTATTTGTATGTCGTCTTCCTCACTTGAACTCGAAAATAACCTTTTTTTTTATTTCTCTGGCTTCTTTTTTCTGCTTTTTGCACCTTCTGGATAGCAATCGACCAATAATTTCATTTCTGATCAGGTTATCAGTTTGTTTATTTTGTTTAACGTCACTTTATGCTGCTATGGGTAATCGGACGATAATACGGTGGGAGTCCTAAATTTTGCCTATCCAGGTATAATTAGGATAGGGATCTTTAACGAGTACCTGACATCGCACAGGCTCGGGGCCCCCATTTTACGCCCCTTCCGAAGGACGGCATAGCTAAGGATTTTTTACTCCCTTTGAAAAATCCTAAGGTTATCTGCCGGGCTGCGAACCCGCGATCTTTGGTTTAGTAAGGTTATCAGTTAGAATTCGGGTTTTGACTGGTTTCCGACCTCCTTTCCTGTTGTACCTTCGATAAAGGTAGAATGTCTTCAGGAGAAATTATTGACGTATGAAATATAAATAACTTCAAAAGTATACCAGGATGGTTGGGACATTGTCCCACCCATCCCAGTGATCAAGTGTCCCAACCATCCCTTTATTTACTTTTTTATTCAACATGTGGTCTTTAGTTTAGGTTAGTATTTCAAGATTGATTACAGGAATCGAATGATAATTGATAGAAGTTTCATATGATAATTTAAGACCCTGGCAGATTTTATTGACTTTAAGAAAATACAATCCTAAAGTTCATTTAAATATATACTTTTGTTGTGAAAAATCAGAAAAATTTACCTCTCTTCTCAGGACATTTATATATGATCGCCAAAGCACAGTATAATAGCCTGCCTTGGGAGTGTGATCAAATGCTGAAAAGCCAATTCAGTAGTGTAAACCTACTCATGAAAAATTACCCTGTCCCAACCATCCCATGTTTCCCCTATATATGCGGCCAAGAGTATCCTTCCGCCATCTTAAAACATTATTCTTAAAGACGAAAACTAATTCTAAGTGGGGAAGGAGAGTGACCAAGGATGTCCTTCGACCACCAAAACTCCTTTTGGACTGGCTGAAATGGACTAACTGGCTCGATCGTGTATGGGGCGCAAAAATGGACTAGAGCAGTTTGGATCGTTCGTGTGTTGGGGGCTTCATGTAACCCATATAGGTTTCTTGCATTAAATAAAAGTGTTGCAGAAGAGAAGACAGAAAGGAGACATGCGCGATCATTTGCTATAATGTTCATTAACATATTACTTACAATATTACATTTGTCAGTAATCTACATGTAATATAGTACTGTGGGCTGTCCTGAATTGGACTTCCCATGTTCGTGTAATGGTCTAAATGAGGAGTATAGCGAGCGGTGGGTATATATATTAGCGTTGGGTATATATTACTCACCTATTAAGGCTCTAGAAAAACTATTTTCCCTTTCCCCACTACAGCACTACATAGTTCAACGGATAAGAGGATTTAGTATATTGAAGAATGTAATGAGGATATACAGTGACAAGCAGGAGTAACTAAAAGTAACTTAACAATAGTCAGAGTGTTGGAGAAGGAGGTATCAATCCTTATTTTCTTCTCACCTTCGCCTTAGAAGGATAGTTACTTCATCCCGGGGCACGGGTATAGTCCTGACCCTTAGAAAAATACCATACAGACAATCTCCTCTCTTTGTAGATTTCGTTAATATTCAACAGATATAAGCCTTCATAGAGGAGTACTTTGGGGCTGCTTCAGGGTTGAAAATAGGAAAAATTAGGCCCACTTGCCGAACTTGTTCCCACACCATTATTTATGCGTGTATTGTTTCAGCTAATGTTTTTTCATAGTTTATGGCTTTTCAAACAATTGTGAAATTCTTTTAAAAGACTAAATAAATTTGACTTATAAATTATGGTAAACCAGTAAAATTAGAATTACTGATGTCAAATATTAGATTAATAAGTAGAGAACCAGAAGAGTTTAATATTAAATAGGAATTAAATTTTTATTTAAAATCATTCTTTTCTAATAACTGAGTTATATATTTAACGTATAATCTAATCCTGTTGGATTTGGTTTGGAACTGTCAAACGGTTTAGCCAATTAGCAATTTAACTTTTTGTATTCCCTATCTCTTACTGAAATAGCTCAGAATGAATCTTTCTTTGCTCGATAAAAAGTTAATATTAGCAGTTCAGCTGTAAAAAGACTTTTTTTTTTTTATCTGGAAGTAGCTTTTATGAACTACTGATACTTACTTCAATAGTTTTTGATGTAGAATAACGCATTCCTTAATAGGGTACCCTTCCTCCGTTGCTCTCCTTAAGACTTGAATCTGACCTGATAACTAATACTTCCCAGTTGTTACAAGAGAAATGATTATTATAGTATTAATTGTGTAAATTAAGCTGCTATAATGAATATAAAACTAGTGACAGTACATATATTTTTTATTTTATGGAAAGCTAAATACAATATTTGCAGCCAATCTTTAAAATTTGAGGAAATGAACATATATTATTTAATACTTTAAAAATAATTGTGACTCGCTTGAATATAGTACTCTGTATTTCAAATTGATTTCTAAAGTTTATCAAATTCAGTTCTGATCCTAACAAAATAGATTTAGCAGAAAGTTAAGAAAGTATCAACCAAAGAAGGAGAGGGGTGAGGGCGAAATGAAATGGATAATAATCAGGTAAATTCATAAAACAAATATTATAAATTTATGACGGTTATTGATTAGGTTGTATAATAAAACTAACATAACATATTTTTGTATTTTCTTTTATTTTTCCCTTCCATAGTAGATAGCACAATGGTAGGATTGAATATTCATATTTTTTTTACAAAATTGGAGTATATAGCTAAACACTTGATCAAGGAAGGTTAAATTTAGAAATAGAAATAAAGTATTTGACACTGCCTGATACTTGACGTTTATCTCATGTTTGCCCATATTCTATTTATTAGTATTATAGCAAGAGTTTTAAATACTATGAAAATATTATTTATTTACATTATTTTTATTTTATCTTTTTTTACAAAATACATAATATATAAAGACATAATTACCTGAGTCGTAAGAAAAATGATCAATCCTGTATATGCTGCATTTGTAAATCCTGTGCATAGGCATGTTGCTACTTGATATAGTAATCCTGTTAAATAGTTAGAAGCCAGAAATGGAGGGATCCAAGAAGCTTCAACGAATTTTTGTGGACTTTTAAAAACAAAATATCTGATAAGGAGATTCAATGTGCGCAATGGATAATAACCACAAAAAATAAACATAAATATTTTAGGGAGTTTGGTTGATGATTTGTTAACTCTGAAAAATATATAAATAATTAATTTATTTTAGATAAAATAATAATAAAAATGAAGTCATTACATAACCTTCTTTTAATAATATTGGTTCTTGTCCTTCAGTATCATTTAATGATATTCCACTAATCCCTGTTGAACAGATCCGCTACTTAGGATTCCACTTGGACAAACGTCTAACTTGGAATCCACACACAAGAATAAAACGACAAGAAACTGCCCGTCGTTACAGACTACTTCAACATTTACGAGAGAAACGTTCAAAGCTCCCAATTAATTACAAAAGAGTCATATATATGACTGTGATTAGACCTATTTGAACGTACGGAGTTGAGCTTTTGAGCTCCACTAAACCATTTTTTCTTAACATTTTTTAAATTTGTGATTTGACTGTATAGATATATATCTAATTCAGTACACACGCCGACAATTTTTTTGAGGCCAGCCACCACAGTGCAAACACAAATTTAAAAAATGTTAGGAAAAAAAAATCTTCGCCACACGTGGTCTCTGTTCGGGCAGGCGGTCTTAACCAGCTACTGCTGGCACCGACCTCAAAAAAATTGTCGGTGTGTGTACCGAATTAGGTATATCATAGGTACATCGGACAAATCCGCTTTTGAACGTTGTTTTCCTTTTCCGTAATTCCTAAAAAATATTATTGTTTTCCTTTTGAGTTCACTGGCTGATTCTACTTTTGTATACCTATCTACCAATTTAAAGTCAGTTTAAGTTTTTAAAAATTACTTTTATTTCTTAGTTTTTAGTGTACTTAGCTAAGATAGAAGTAAATAGGTAGTTATTACTTGTTATTATTATTATAGGTAGATAGGTAATATCTAAGTGATTAAGTTTGATTATTAGTTATTTAAAATTCAAAAATTACTTTATGACAATGAGGAGATCCTTATCGAGAGATTCTAAAAAAATTGAAGAACCGTGAGACAGAGGGTAGCATCGTAAGGACAAAGGGACTCTATGATCAAAGAGACAACGCAAAACTCGTGCTGCAGAAACTCAACCTCAGAGGTCTTAGTGACTCGGTCACATGTCAGATTATAACCGTAAATTATGTGCTCTCGAATCTGAAGACGAACAAGTCGTGCGTCTTCAGAAAGCCGCCGAATGCAAGCGATATACACCGCTCTCAAAGGCAAAGGGCAAAGGTCTATGCGTTTGCAACATATGGTAGGTCATATCAAAGCTGTCCGTCCAAGAAAACTTGATGAAAACGTACAATAACGTCGATCTTAAAGTGAACACATACGGAATATTCGATGTCAAGAGTCTAAAGAAAGAAGAACAGAGCGACTTAGAGCCCTGAGTGAAAACGCTCGTGTCGAAAGATTGTTAGAAAATGAAGAAGAGAGACAACACCTTCTTTCTATAATGCGCCAAATTGCACAGCAGCAACGTTGTCGGGTACACGGCGAAGAATTTCTGAATGATATTAAAGACTTTGCTTTGCTGATAATCCGTGCTCCCGTATGTCATATAATATAAACATAATGATATAATATAATTTAAATTGTTTCCTAAGTGAAAGTGTACCTAACTTAAATCAAAAAGGATCCTCTCGATATGACTTTTAGTTTTCGAGAAATTCGTGGACAAACATACACTTACGAAACTATGCACACGTGCGTTATTGCGTATATTTAGATCTGAACTCCCCCTCCCCCCTCCTCAGTCCAGTGTAGCATCTTCTTGAGTAATCAAAAAGAAATTGATAAAATTATGTATAAATGTCGGTCAATGAAATATTTAAATGGATAAATAATCACATCCTGAGCATCTCAACATTTATAGTTGTCGCGTATGAGGTAATATAGTTGGGGTAGAAAATTTACCCTCTCTGTTTTATCTTACTCATAGCTTAGCCCACGCAATTAATATTTACACTTTACACTTAATTGCCGCAACGATATATGTAAAATATTAAGGAAGATTTACCTTTTTAATATTTCTGTATTTTTTGGGTCTACAGAGGCTTCGTTTGATAATTTTTCAAGATTATCTAGTATATCAACAGTTTCTCTTTGATTTAAAGCAATACTAAGAAATTTACAAAATATCTGACTAAGAGCTATCAAGAAGTGCAGCGTTTGTAATTTTGCAATAACTGGTTTAGGTTCAAAATAAGCAAATAAAATAAGGGATGTTCCAAAAATTATGTAAGCACAAGTTTGATAAATCACGTATGCCTTCAAAATCAAACCGCCATTCACATACACCATCCCAGAGAAATTCAGGCAAAAAAGCATGAATTGCTTTGGCTCCATTATGCAATATATCTGAAAACAAAAAAATAATTTAAAAAATATATGAATTAGAACCACTTTGGCACTTATTAAGGTTGAAATGGCTATAGAGTGTAATTTTAAACATATTTTCTATATTTTACCCTTATATGGTTCTTTCTCTGATTAGAATTTGAACCCAACTCTGATCCAAAAGTTTGATGCCAATACATTGTTTTATGATCAGGAATATCCTGAACGCGACTTCATACCCTACTCATTTCATCGTCACTAGTTTTTTAGTCAAAACTGTCTAGCCTTGTTGATAAAAAATTTTAACCCTCCCCATTCAACTTTTCGTTAAACTGATAAATGAATAAACAAAATTTAAAGAATATCTAACCCACGAGTAATAAGAAAGATATAATAAAACAAAATACTGCCTTTGTTAACAAAATGGTAATTTCTAAAGATTAAAAGTACACAGACGTAGATCCTGCATTTGTTAACATTTTTAGTATATCCGTAACATTAAATGCCTAATTTGGCATCTTGTAAAAATGGTTGATAAAATATGCTAATGATATATTACAAGAATGTTCTATGGGAAAATCTGTTACTTTCCATGAAATAAAACAATAAAAGTTTTCCAATTCTTCTTCCTTCAAAGTGTAACTTGCATAAAATTTAGTTATATTTTGCTTTTTAATTTTATATTAATCAAATCGAAGTCTATAGACTAAATATCTATTATTTATTTTTAATGTGTGCAATATAATTACCTCTATTCGAACATGAGAGGTGAGAAGTGACTAATTGCACTTGATAGTAACTCAAGTAAGCTTATCGAATATTCTTCGTGTCAATCTAATATTTAGCAAAGAACCGCCCATCGGTTCTTCGTTGTCGGACGACACCCCCCCAGTTCTTCCCATTTCAATATTTAACTGTCCAGAGAAGAACGGTACCGTTGATCGATGAAGAAACTAAAATACAGGAGAAACTTAATTGCGAGATATTGCCTAAAATATTTTGTCAAAACAAATATGAAGGAACTATTAAAGCGAAGTTGTATTTTTTATTTAAAACATATTTTTATTTTCTGTTCAATGCAGTTGAGTAATTTTTACTAAGATAAAGTGAACTCGAGTTAATTCTCTCATAAATTATTACCTAAAAAGTAAAAGAAATTGAGGAAATTATCGTATATCGAAAATTAAAGAAAGTTTATAGTTTTGTGATATAACAAATGTAATAATAAACCATGTTTCATTAATCAAAGTACTAGCCATTACTCTCAATACATTTCTGCCAACTAGTTAATAACTTTGCTATGCTATGGGAGCAGAAATTCGAGTCTTTGTATGAACAAATTCTCAAAAAATGAATTTACTAGGTAGCGAATATTTTATCTTCTCAAAAGTGATCCTGGTGTCTAAAAACTATGGATGTCGGTTTGCTCGATAGAGTTCTGGATAGTAGGGTGTATGTGGCTGAATCTAATAACCGTTTTTTTAAATTTCCGATTTCCTTAAGGTGGTCAGGATGGTCGATTTGCTGACTGAGATTCTCTGCAAGTTTTCCAACAGTTTTTTAAGGTTTTCTTCGACAAAAGCTCTCAGAACACCTTCATAAAGGGACGTAGTCCTTCCTGGTTCTACCTTATGAAAAAATTTAAACCACAGGTGAGAAGTGCACTCACAACGTCATCACCCCAGACTTCATTAATGTTTCTGACAGTTTGGTGTCAGTTCTGACACAGTTAAATAAAATTTGATATTAGTAAAAATGAAAATCTAACTAAGCAGCCCTGAACGACTTAGTTCAATGAATTGAGTGCTGAGTGGTACAATTTAATGTCTAGGATGGAATGTTAATATCAAAATAGCAGGCACTGCTCCTTCTCCATGACCACCATATCATCGAATAAACTGCATGTCTATTCTATTGACAATGTAAATAAAAAAATATTCTTTTAAAATTTGAAACCATTTTACTTTAATAATTACTAACTGCTTAGTCATGGGCAGTAAAGATTATTATCAGTTGCTTAAATTTCTTTTGATTTTTTATTAGCAAAAAGACTAATACATGATAACTGAAATTTCATAGATGAATTATTAATTATTTTACCACTTTCACGAAGAGTATCAGGTACCAATTCACTCCCTGTAGTATGCTAGATTGTTTTAGCCATTAGTGTCATTGATAAAAAATAAATTGTCAATTTTTTTTTCTTCATCCAGGGAAAAAAACGTCCAGTTAAAATTATTTTGCAAAAAACAAACAGGGTAATTTTACCAAAATTCTTTTGGAGAGTGAGTGTAAAAAAAAAAATGAGTAAGTGCAATATTTAAATAATAAAAGTCCTTTATGGTAATAAATATTATAGTTGAGTAATGGCATATATAATTAATAACTATATAGAACATAACATTATTATTATCATAACTACCAGGTTCTCCAAAAAGTCCTGTTGTTTTTTTCAAGCGGGCTATAAAAAGTCAGCTGTGAAG
Organism: Euschistus heros; assembly: GCA_003667255.2. Lineage (NCBI taxonomy): Eukaryota > Metazoa > Arthropoda > Insecta > Hemiptera > Pentatomidae > Euschistus > Euschistus heros. The sequence goes on from RCWM02000087.1 coordinate 1,261,706, forward strand.
TATGCAAACATTTTATTCATCGAAATATGCAGCATTACATTCAGTTGTTTACTCCCAACGGGATGCCAGGTCCCAAATTCCTTCTTTTTTTTTAAATCTTTTGTTTTATTACAGAAAAAATTGGCAGTGGCCCTTTCCTGTTCACCAGTCAGGGATCATAAGTTTTAAGTTTGACATGACAGCAATCTATTATTTCACAGTACACATTGGCTGTTATCGTGTGTCTTCATTCAAGAGCTCATACTGAACTAACCCCTTTCCAGTCCAAAAAACCACCAACAGGATCTTTTTTGGGTGGAGGTCTGGTTTTGGAAATGTTTTTGGCTTCTCATCTGCACTCAGCCATTGATATGATCGTCTCATATTGTTGTACAATACCCACTTTTCGTCACAAGTAATAATTCGATCGAAAAATGCACAAGTCTATCCTTGCCACAGACTTAACAAATATTATGAATAAAAGCGGCCTATGTCGCTTTTGAATTCATGTGGCAAAGCAGATCTAATTTTAATTTCAGTACTTACCATTTTGACCGCACTTTTTAAAATACACAGAGAGACTGAATTAAAGGTTGCCACTGTCATTGTGAAGAGTAAACATTATTGTTTACATAAGAACAAATGGGATTAGGCAGAGGTGTTAAAACAAAAATATAAAATATTGTATTAAAAAAGACAGGATTATTTGGAGGACCTGGTATTACTAACAGTTTATCCAGCAAGAAGTAAGCAAAGATTCCTGGCATCCAAAAAGGCCATGTCCATTTGGCTAAACTTGAATAGCTTTCTTAACACATTGCAGATGTTAAAAGAGGTAGTGAGTCATTCAACAGCTATGATAGGGTGCCATTGGTCAAAAAAACTTAAAATACAACAATGTGGGAAAAATTTATAAATTTTCACAGTGGTTACTACATAAGTTGTCGATGTTAATAATAATTTAACGTTTGATTTCCTTTTCAGCCAACAAATATTTATAGGGAAATGTTTAATATTTAACAAACTAAAATAAATCTAGACATTATATCTAAAATACTTCATTGAAAAACCTTTAATATTACAGTTACACATATTATGTTTAAAATCTTGATAACTCGACACTCAAATTAATTAATGACTCAAAATATTTACTTGATTTCTTTATAAGACTATTTAGCTCAAAAAATAATAATAATAATAATAACTACCTTGAGGAAAGCATTGTGATAAAAAAATATTAATAATATAGCCTCTAAATGATAATTATCAACCAATTTTAGTTAGTAACTTTAAATCCTGGAATAGGGGAAAAAAAATTAATACCTGCAAAAACATTTGTCGATATACAATGCAGATGCCGTCAAAATTGCAATCAAAAAATTATTTCGGATGAGAGAGAGGCTGCCATGAAAGCATTTTATAGTTTACATAGTCAACTTGACCAAAATATTTTCTTAAGAGGTTGTATCAAAGTTAACGAAATAAAAAGAAGGCGCCCTACGAATGAAACTAAAGAACGAAGATCACATTCATTTACATATTACTTTCGAAAAGAGAGACTTGATATTCCCGTTTCTAAAAAATATTTTAGAAACACTTATCAGGTGAGTGACGGGCGGATATACGATTGTTGTTCTAAAGAACAAGTTACATCTTTGGTTGATAAGCGCAAAGGCCGCGTTGCAAGCAATAAAATAGATGATACAAATGTTATAAAGCATATAAAGTCATTTCCAGCCTACAGTAGTCACTACACCAGAGCTCATAATCCAAGACGACAATATTTAAATCCTGACTTAAATATTAAGAAGATGTATGAACTATACGTCACAGAATGTGAAAAGGAAAACGTAGCACCAGTGAAAGAAAAATATTACTATAATGCGTTCTCTACAAAATTTAATTTACATTTTAAACAACCATCAAAGGATACATGTCAAACTTGTGATGCTTTTCAAATAAAAATTCAATCTTCAGATGATGAGGGAATTGAGATGGCAAAAATTGAAAAGGAAACTCACTTAGAAGAAGCTGAACGGGCTCGCAAATGGCTGCCGATCGAATGGCAACATAGGAAAAATTGTTCGTATTTTCTTTTGACTTGGAAAAAGCTTTAGCCTTTCCCAAGTTGACCACATCCGTAGCTTATTATAAGCGAAATTTATATGTTTATAATTTTGGATGTCATGAATTCAATAAAAATATAAGCCACATGTCAGAAACTGAAAGATCTCATGGGTCTCAAGAAATTTCATCTTGTCTAATAAAGCACATAAAGACATGCTGCAAACTTCGAAAAAATAATAACATATTCAGATTGGCGTACCGGGCAAAACAGAAATATTAAAACCGTCTTAAGTTTATTGAAACTTTAGAGCACGGAAATCAAAGCTAAATCAATTGACATGAAATTTTTGGTAAGTGGACACAGCTATTTGCCCAATGCCTCAGATTTTGCCATTATTGAGTCATGAGCGAAAAAAAATCAAAACATTTTTTCACCAGATGATTGGTACCATATAATCAAAACATGTAAAAAGAAAGCACCATTTCATCAAATCCAAATGACTCACCAAGATTTTTTGTCAACAAAACCTTTAGAACAGTCTATCATTAACAGAAAAGTAACCATCACAGGGCTTCCAGGAAATTGGATTAAAATACGCTGGATAAAGTTAGAAAGGTCCAAACCCTATCTCATACAATTCAAATGTGACTATAATGAAGATACAGAATTCCAAGCCATTAATATAAGAAAATCTTAAGTGGGTAGACCGCAAAGTTTGAAAAATATAGATCAGCCTTTATTATATCCTAAAGGTAGAACTGAGACAAGGGAAAAATGGAGAGACATGATGGACCTGCTAAAATTCATTCCTCCTGTTAAACACGATGACTATAAGAACTTGTCAACAAATCGAAATGACGAATCCTCGCATACAGCTGATGAAGAAGACATTATTTATAATACCAGGTATGCAAGTTTAAAATGTCGTTTTAATTCCAATAGAATGCGCTCTTAGCCTATTGAAGGATTTGCTTATCTCTAAACGCTATTTTGTTTGTTAGTCATTTGTTTACAAAAGTCAGTTGTTTTTAAGTCGTTTACCTGGACGTATCATACCTTTCTTTGGTGTTAAAAATGTCTAATTTTAAGCCAAATAAAGAGCATTTGCGGCATGTCATGATTTTCTTATTTAATCATAAGAAAAAGGCATCTGAATGTCATCGAATTCTTGTTGAGACTTATGGCGATGTTGCTCCAACCGTCAGGACATGTGAACGTTGGTTTCAAAGTTTCAAACGTGGTGATTTTGATGTTACTGATCAAAAACGAGAAAATCGACCAAAAAAGTTTGAGGACTTCGAATTGCAATCTTTATTAGACGAAGACAATACCCAAACCCAACAAATGATGGCAGAACAGTTGAATGTCACTAGGCAAGCCATTTCCGATCGCCTGAGAGCTATGGGAAAGATTCAAAAGGTTGGAAAATGGGTTCCACATGAATTGGACGAACGGCAGATGGAAAAACGAAAAACTGTGTGCGAAATGCTGCTTTTACGCCACGAAAGAAAGGGTTTTTTTGCATCGAGTTGTAACTGGTGATGAAAAATGGATTTATTTTCAGAATCCCAAACGAAAAAAAAATCATGGGTAACGCCAGGACAACCATCCACATCGAGTGCAAGACCGGATCGTTTTGGGAAGAAGACAATGCTGTGTGTGTGGTGGGATCAGAAGGGAGTAGTCTGCTACAAGCTTCTCAAACCCGGCGAAACAGTCAATACCGAGCGCTACCGACAACAAATGATCAATTTGAGTCACGCATTGATCGAAAAAACGCCCAGAATGGGCTCACAGGCACGCCAAAGTCATTCTTCAGCATGATAACGCTCCTGCAAATTCAGCCAGATTGACTAAGGAAACGATTTCTTCGCTTGGTTGGGAACTCCTACCCCACCCGCCGTATTCACCTGACCTGGCGCCTTCTGATTATCACCTCTTCTCATCGATGGGACACTCATTGGCGGAGCAACACTTCAACAATTTCGAAAACGTAAGAAAATGGCTCGATGAATGGATTTCAAATAAAGATGAAGCATTCTTTTGGAATGGTATCCATATATTGCCCGAGAGATGGACAAAATGTGTAGAAAGCGAGGGTCAGTACTTTGAATAAAATATATTATACTTTTTTTTAAATTATTGTGTATATATTTTAAGAAATAAACGACATTTTAAACTTGCATACCTGGTATTGCTGAATCATCCCAAAGAATAATGCCGCTAACATAAAGCTGCCATGAATTAATTACAAAAATTATATTATAACAGAACTGCCAATATTCATTTTTATGGAAAAGCTGTGATAAAAATGTATAATAACTAACTTTTTCTGTAATAAAAAACTTTAAAAATGTAAAGACTAAATTAAACTATATTACTTTTTCAGTTGCCGAATCGATTTACTCCACCAGTCACATAAAAACTTTAACATTACTGACGATTGTTTGTTGGCTATTCTTTCTTATTAATTTTATATACCGTTAGATGAAAGCTATATCTGCAATTATGCATTCTACATTATATATTTGAATTCATATTATCAGAGGAATTTTAAAAAACAATATACATTACATCATCGCGTTTCAAATTTTTCAAATCAACTTTTCGTTTTATGGAGTTAATCGATGTGTGCACTGAGCGGCTCATTTTATCATACTGACTTCATATATTTTCCCGCACTAAAGTCTACAAGGGAACATTTGCGTCAAGTGCATGTTAAGACGGAGTTTGATGAGACTCGCCATGAGTTTCTATAAAAATAGAAATATAGGAGGAGGAACTTATCTAGGTGGTTCCAGAAATGAGATTTCTGAATGATGACTTGCTTTTCTTAAGTAATTCGTTTTGGAAAGTTTTTATATGAAATAATGCAGCTATTATTACTTCATCAGAATCAGATCCTAAGAATCTTGATGAAGACACCTCGTCAACCTCTGTTATCATGTTTCACCCTGTAGGCTCAATTTGCACCTGGCCTTACAGTTCAAACAAGAAAATACTATACATTTACAATGTGAACAAAAAAAAAAAAAAAAATAATAATAAAATAAAATAAAATAATATAAAGATAAAATTTTTTTTTTTAAATTTGTTTAATGAGTACAAAAAAAAAAAAAAAAAAAAATGAAATAAAAATAATAATAAATTAACAAAAAGTAAAATAAATAAAAATAACGTAACGATTTTCACATATTTTGTAATGATTTGTTAACAAAGAATCCTGAAAAATTATGAAAATTTTACTAAAGAATTTTTATAAATTGGAAAGGAACTATTGTCAACTTATTTTTGCATTTATTGACATTATAAGTAATGCATTTAAAGTTTTAGAAGTAATTTTTACAACCCATACATACATAGAAATGCGAGTGAGTGTGTCTGTATATGTTTGGGTAGTGTATGTGTAGGGGATGTGGCTGTAATATTCTGCTCATTGAAAAGATCAAAAATAATAAGAATAGTAAAAATAAAATGAAATTATTCAAAACAATAAATTAAAACAGCATGATCTTACATATGGTCTAATTACACATGTAAAACTTTCAATTCTGTTAAGTAATAAAATTGATATACCTAATATGTACACTGTTCTAGCGAACAGAACAAAAGTCCTTGTATGATCCAATATATTACAAATGCTAATATAATTTAATATATTCAATTCAGTTAAAACACTGATTCACTATAACCACTTAGCACTGCACTATATTTAATTGGAGTGGTAAATTGTTACTCGTAATATTGTACATTTTCTAAATTATAAGAATAACAAAACATATTTTGAAACTCCTCCCTTCTCAGTTCATTGCAATATAGTCACTTCACTAAACCTAATTTTTTTGCTTCTATTTCATAGATGAGCAGACGCCACATTTTCACTACAAAAACTTCTGCTTCTTCATCGAGCACCTAAAATAAAATAAAATTATTAACTCTTTATTATGTGCTACACAAAAACATTTATGCAAATAGTAACTAATTAAAGGGTGATTATACATTTCATATATATCTCCTTCTCTCACTAGACTAGTACAGAATTCTAGTGCATTTTTGTCAACTGAACAAATCTCTGTAATCTTACAGGAATAGAAGTTCACTTATATTGTGATATTTTCTCTAATAAGTATATCTGTCTATTTATCTGCTACCCAGGTACCCAACCCATTCGACTTTATTTTGCAAGGACAGGCTGCTAACATGATTATTGCAGTCCTAGGTAATAATTTCTTTTTTAATTCTTTTACATTTTATTTTGTGAATATTATTTCATTTTTTCTTTATTTAATTTGTATTATAATCTTTGCTATAGACTGGAGTTGTCAGTAGCAACAAAGACTAGGATTGTAAATATATAAATATATATATTGCTAGTATATATATGCCTCTATTTACATCCATTATTTTCACCAGCCTATTTCTTAATACCTGCATTATTTTATAGAGTTCTCTGCTGTTATCAATCTAGTTTCACACCCATTAATTATTTATCAATATATGCTTTGATTAATCTGCCACAAAAATTAACACTAGAAGAAATCTCCCAAAAGAAACAGGAATACCCAAAATATAACTTTTTCCAGCTGCAGACCCTTGGTCTATCAGGTATCAGTTGGTGTAAGTAGCAGCTAATCTTGACTAATGACTCTTTAAAGAGTCAATTCTTTTGACTCAAACACTATATTCATCTCGCATTTTTACCTCACTAATTCAGTAAGGTAGCTAAAGTAAAATAATTGCTCATTGCAGGGAGTAAATCTTCTTTCTTCTGAAAAACACAATTTTGCCCATCTCTATTCTATAATTGTGTGCTATATATATTTTTTAACATGGAGCATGTTTTACCAGTGACCTAATTGGTCAGACGCCATAAGATTTTGGGGAACGCGAGGGTGCTTTGCATAGTTTGATATTAGGAGAGTAAGAGCAGTTAGGAGCTCAACTCTTCTTATACTAAGTTACACTATTTTTTACTAGAAGGCAGGTTTTAATGAGCGAGCTCCTTTTGACTCTGTTTCTTCTAATACAAACTAAAAAAATTCAAACAAGATTTGACCAATTTTGCTCGATTCCTCTTGGCTAAGGGAAAAAAAGTCACATTTTTTCTCAACTTTGTTTATTTCAAATAACCATTAAGTGTTAATAATTTAAAATCATATAGGTAAGCAGAAAAAAATGAAAAACTTAAGGGCACAGATGGTCAGCATGATAAGACTATTTAATTTGAAAATTTATCTCTTAGAGAAAATTGAAGCACGGGTTAAAAAAAAAAAAAAAAAAAAAAAAAAAAAAAGTTAAGAGGCATAAACATCAAGGGGGCAAAATCTCTAAAATATGTTCCATGTCATTCTTTTTTTAGCCGACAGACTCAAGTGGGCCAGTTTTTTATTTTTTTTATTTAAGAAATATCATTTTTAGAAAATTAATCCTACTTATGTACATCCATCTGTAAGAATAACAAATTAATTTTGTTTTCTTTGACTTTTCTTTACTGAATGGTATGATTAATTAGATATCAACTTTCCTCTATTCAAATAAAAACAAATTTTTAGGAGTCTATTTTAACTATAATACAAATTATTAAGTTATGATGTTTTATTATTTATTTCAATGATGATAAGCTCATTTTAATTTTAACCCAAATAATGCTATTAATTAATGAACATTAACTAATCATAAACGGCCAGGTAATAATAGTCAAATCATCCACATAAAAAATATTCAGTGAGGTAATTAATTACCATTTGAACATCATCAAGAATTCCTTGTGGTGCACTTCCAGCTAAAACCTTAGAACAAATAAAATCAACAAGTGTTGGCTCAGGTTCACCAATATATTCAATTATTTTCTTATTGATCCACGGCCTTATTCTACGCTCCATTAGTTGCTAAAACAAAATTAATTTTTAATATTAAAAATAGTTTTATTAATAATTTAGAAATGAATGATTAGAATGTATGTAGTATGGTGTGTATTGTCATGAGAAGATTGTTGTGTACAATGTAGTGATCTTTCCAATTTCAAGATAAATATAATACATTTTGTTATAAAATATTTCAATCACAATAAAATTTAGTAAGTTTCACGGTACATAAAAGTTTTAAGTCAATCTTTAACAAATTAAACTCTAATATTTAACTGAAATTTTGATATTTGGTATGGAAATAGTTTTAATAATGAAATATGCATTTTGTTTAACAATAAAGAAGTTTAAGTTAATAACATATTTTTCTCAAAAGAATTGTAATTTAAAAGTCTATTAATGACATATAACATATTTGGATCATTATCTGTTTACAAATTATTTTAAAGATGAATAGAAGTAAGCAATTATTTACAGTGGAAAAAAAAAATGATTGTGATAATTACAAATGGTAAGTTGGGTGTATATTTGTTTTTGTATTTAATACAAATTATTAAAACATAATATTAACACTTAATAAATAATATGTATAATGATCTGTAAATAAAATATAAAATCAAAGGAGTTAACTCACATTATCAACAGCGGCCCAATCGAGGATGTATGAAAACAAAGCTGCCTTATCAGTTGGGATTCGATCAATAAGAGATTTAATATGTTTCCGTTTTTCTTCTTGACTTTTGGCATGTTCTTCCTTTTTATCTTCTTTGTTATTATTTTGTTGTATTTGAACCATTTCTTGGATTGATTCTTTGTCTTTTCCACTATTTTCTTTACCATTTCCTTTTTTCTTTTCTTCACTATAGTCTAAAAAAAAAAAAAAAAAATATATATATATTCATATTATGTCAGACCAGATAAAGAATTAAAATATTTAAAATGTAATTTCCAAAACATATAATCAAAAATAGTGATTGTAGAAATATCATAGTGAAGATCATAGAATGAATAAAAAAAAAAATGCAAAACTTATAAAGAAAGGAATCAAAATTTATTAACATTTTCTTCAGTCAGCCATAAATTAATTGGAATAATTGGAAAAATGCGGTAGCATTTTTTTTTAAATTAAAAATTGTTTAACTAATCTTCATATTATTTCTGTGGATATATTGCAATAATGAGTGATAAGAACATTCATGCATATTGACTGGCATTATATTCTTTACCATATACAGTGAAGCTCCAATTATCTGGATTAATTAGCGCCGATATTGATCCCGATACCCGAAAATCCGGATAATCAGATTTACTATTAGGGTATTGAAGTAAAAAATACAGACATATCTAATGTTTAAACTATGTATATTATTGAATAATTAAAAATATGGCTGTTTATTTATGTAACAACAAAGTTTTTACATAAATACAGAAATCGAGGATTTCCCGAAACAGAACTCATCCATCAATTTTTTATCAGATTCGCCTTTTCTAATAGTCCAAGAGCCGAGGCCAAATTTCGTGACTTATTTGAAGAAAACTTTTAGACATACAGCCATAAAATATCCACTCTCAGCAATCATTTTGCATTTGTCTGCCAACTCAAAAAACGTTGTCTTCCAAAATTTGGAGGGAGCGTCGCACCGGCAAACAAAATTCAAAATCCGCGTTTTTTCACTCCAAAAGTGGACCGTTTGAAGACGATTTATTTAAAGCACACAAGAAACTGCATGTTCACTAGATGACAAAATACGCTGTCTGCCAAAATTTGGAGGGGGTCTAAGCACCGGCAGACAAAATTCAAAATCCCCGTTTTTTCAGTCCAAAAGTGGTCAATTTGAAGAGGATTTATTTGAAGCACACAAGAAACTGCATACTCCCTAGATGACAAAAAACGTCTGCCAAAATTTGGAGGGGGCTAAGCACCGGCAAACAAAATTCAAAATCCCCCTTTTTTTCAGTCCGAAAGTGGTCAATTTGAAGACGATTTTTTGAAGCACACAAGAAACTGCATACTCTCTAGATGACAAAAAACATTGTATGCCAAAATTTGGAGGGGGCTAAGCACCGGCAGACATTGTTCAAAACTCACATCTTTTTCGTCCAACAGTGAACTTTTTGAACATGATTTCCTTTTTTGTTTGATTTATAAGTAGTTTTTCTCTAGAATAATTTGAGGAAATTTTATTATATTGCTTCCTACATACTGTACAATATAATTATTTTAATATAAAATAATCTTGTTTTAAAATTTTAATATTTTAAATACCAATTAATATATATGAACAGTAATAATAAAAATACCGGCGATATAAATAAAAAGTGAATAATATTTCAACTTATAAAGTTATGAAATATGTACTAACATGGAAAATACGTGGAAAACATGTAGTTCTTCGTAAACGTATGTTCTTGGAAAATCGAATGTTCTTAGTCGTTTGATCGAATAACTCGGAAACCGTTACTATTACTATATTTTGAGCTCTGTACATTATTGAAGCAAATCAAATTTGCAAGAAATTTGGTACTATTCATTAATTTTGCTTTCATCTAAAATTTTCAAACGGTTTGGCCACCAATGATTGGCTAACTTTTGGTAAGTAACTAGCTAAATTTCCTCCCATGCTACATATATGAAATTTATCTACGTTTTTTGGCACATTTTTCGCTATAACGCCAAAACTATTTGTCCAATTCAAAATGTATTTTTTTCAACTGATAGCTGTCTAAATTTCCTACCAGACCCCATATATTAAATTGATATAAAGTCATGTAAAATGCCCAAGCCACCATTTTCTGGCACATTTTTCGTTTAAACCCAAAACTATTCTTCCAATCCAAAATTTATTTTTCTCAACTGATAGCTGACTAAAATTGCAATCAGACCCATATATTAAATTTATATAAGGTCATGTAAAATACCAATGCCTGCACACTAAAACCCCGTACTGTTGTGAAGTCTATGTTTTTTGGTACATTTTACATTGTAACCCCAAAACTATTCGTCCAATCTTTCTCAAGTGATAACTGACTAAATTTTCAATCAGACCCATATATTAAATTTATATAAGGTCATGTAAAATACCAATGCCTGCACACTAAAACCCCGTACTGTTGTGAAGTCTATGTTTTTTGGTACATTTTACATTGTAACCCCAAAACTATTCGTCCAATCTTTCTCAAGTGATAACTGACTAAATTTTCAATCAGACCCATATATTAAATTGATATAAAGTCATGTAAAATACCAATGCCAGCACGCTAAAAGCCCATACTTTTGTGAAGTCTATGTTTTTTGGTACATTTTACATTGTAACCCCAAAACTATTCGTCCAATCTTTCTCAAGTGATAACTGACTAAATTTTCAATCAGACCCATATATTAAATTGATATAAAGTCATGTAAAATACCAATGCCAGCACGCTAAAAGCCCATACTTTTGTGAAGTCTAAGTTTTTTTGGTACATTTTAAGGTTTTAACGAAAAATGTACCATAAAATGCTGGCTTGGCCATTTTACATGACTTTATATCAATTTAATATGTGAGGTCTGATAGGAAATTCAGCCTGCTATCAATTGAAAAAATAAATAAATTTTGGATCGGACGAATAGTTTTCGTGTTATAACGAAATAAGTGCCAGAAAACTTTAACTTTACAATAGTACGGGTTTTTAGCGTGCTGGCATGGGTATTTTACATAACTTTATATACATTATATAGTTAAATTATATAATATTCTATAAGTAAATTTTATATATGATGTCTGAAAGGCAATTTAGTCAGCTATCAGTTAAAAAAAATAAATTTTGGATTACAGTTATAACTGACAACAGATAAGTACCAACTGCTTGTTTTCATGAAGAAGTGCGACTTATGTGAAGTTAGTCAATCTTTGGTGGCCAAACCGCTTTAAAACTATTGATCTGAGTACAAAAGGACAATGACCAAATTTGTTACAAAGTTAATTTGCTTGAATAACGTATAATAGAAAACAAAATATACTGAGATTAACGATTTCCGAACCTCTAAGAAATACGATTTTCAACTCTTTCCCCCCACTGCCATTTTTGCGGCACTGACCTTTATTGGAAAATTCATAAATTTTCATTCAGAACAGTGGATAGATTACACCCATGCATTACCAAAAAGGGGTGAAATAACTCGGTATGTTTTCCTATCGAGCTCACGGTCCATCATTTTACAAATCTAGTAAATGGACTACTATACAAGTTTTATACGAATTTTGTTCCAGGATAGTACATATTTCATAACTTTTTAAGTTGAAATATTATTCTTTTTTAATTATGTGGCCAGTATCTATATTATTACTGTTCATATATATTAATTGGTATTTTTAACATTAAAATTTTAAAACAAGATTATTTTATATTAAAATAGTTATACTGTACCATACGTAGGAAGCAATATAATATAATTTTTCTCAAATTATTCTAGAGAAAAACTACTTATAAATCAAATAAAAAAGGAAATCATGTCCAAAAAGTTCACTGTTGGACGAAAAGGATGTGAGTTTTGAACAATGTCAGCCGGTGTGACGCCTTCACGAGGATTTTGAATTTTGTCTGCCGGTGCTTAGCACCATCCAAATTTTGGCAGACAACGTTTTTTGTCATCTTAGGACTAGGAAGTATGCAGTTTCTTGTGTGCTTCAAATAGATCATCTTCAAACGGTCCACTTTTGGAGTGAAAAAACGCGGATTTTGAATTTTGTCTGCCGGTGCGACGCCCCCTCCAAATTTTGGAAGACAACGTTTTTTGGCACCTAGGGGGTTTGCAGTTTCTTGTTTGCTTTAAAGAAATCATCTTCAAATAATATCATATTTTGATATTTGCTACCCCCTTTCGGAGGTCGCCATTTTGAAACGCCCCCGCTTTGAGTTGGCAGACAAGTGCAAATTGATTGCTGAGGGTGGACATTTAATGGCTGTATGTTTAAAAGTTTTCTTCAAATAAGTCATGAAATTTGGCCTCGGCTCTTGGACTATAAGACGTTCTAGAACAGACAGTTTTCAGACACAGTTAATACAACACGTTTTCTTACAGGAGCCATAACTCTTTATAATGATGAGTTCTCTATGAGGCTCTTTAGAAGCCATAACTCTTTATACTACTAGAAATTCACTAAGTACGTTTACTCAGAACTTGACTGTTATAAGGTGTGTGGGCTCCGCCACTAAATCTGAGATGCAGTTCCGATAGCTGCCGCTTGATTTATTTTGTTTTACGTCTTTTATTGTGTCATGAAAACTAATAAGACGGGTCCTATCATATTTTACGTGAACTCCGGACCAGGGGCTACAATTTCTGTTAATAAACTATTAAAAAAAAAATTGTATGTAATAAAAAAAAAATTTTTTCTTCTTCAAATTAATCCGGTTAATTGCAGTTTCACTGTAATTCATGTATTTTAACTATAACACTTCATTAATGATACTATTTTATTAATATTAATTTATTGTTTATAGCTTTTAATAGCTTTATTTGTTCACTATTATAAAAGATATTTACCTAGAGGTACGAGTTTCCTTTTCTTGTTTGTTGTTATAGTTTCTTCGTCTTCATCATTATTGAATACTTCTTTGACATCTAATTTCTTTTTCTTGCGGTCAGACGGTGATGAGTGACCTTTAGGATGAGGAACTACAAATAATAATAATTATAATAATAATAAAAACGGAAAGTAAAAATTTATTAATCTAGTTCATAAAACATTCAATATTTTATTTTTTATTCTTAATACAACCTGAGCAAATAAAATCGTTAGTGGGTTGGGAAAAATGAACTTTTATGATTTATAGAAAACTTTTATTGTAGTTTTACTATATTATTTTAGTAAATATTAGTGTTTTATTAAGTTATTTTAGTACACACACAGTTTTTAGATAATTAAGGATTGCAGACAATAAGATCTGAATAGAATGAAACCCACAGAACATAGGATGCTATTTTACTAGCATTTTAGCTGGCGAGGTCGGTATTTAAACTAGTTTTGACATTGGTTCAAAAATATTGGAAAAGAGATGATCAGTCATACAATAATAAGAGAGAAAGAAGCGGACACACAGCAATTAACCTCTTGAACAATTGTTTAGACTTTTCATAAATAATAATAACTTTGGTCAAATTCATTAAATTTGGTACCAATGAACTAGGTCAATAATTATTTATGAATATATGCTTATATTTTATTTATTTTAATATTTTATTTTAGGGTATACTGCAAAAAAAAAAAAAAAAAAAAAAAAAAAAAAAAAAAAAAAAAAAAAAAAAAAAAAAAAAAAAAAAAGATATACCAATTCTTCTTAATGGTCTCTACCAACTTCAGTAAAAGCAATTCGACTTTTTCAAGAACGTTTTTTGTAAATTACCAACTATCGACATTTTAATACTCTTGCAATAATAATTCACACAAATAAATCAATGCATACTTTTCTACTTTGCCATATCACAGTTAAACAATTTATATCTTTAATTGCATGTTATTTGTTATTTCAAGTGAAAGAAAGATATTTTGTAACTGACTAAATTTGATAATTAAAATTAGGAACGTATTAGAAGAGCTTTAACAACATTTTTTATCCTTAGTGTAGGCCCAATAAACCAAATTTTAAGGTAAAGGTGAATAACAAGTCACAGATACTGCAAAATATTTTAATGAAGTAAATACCACAACAAAAGAGGCAGTTGTTTGTTGTTTATTTCGTTAAACGTCACTTTATGCAGCTTCGGACGATGCTACGGTGGGAGTCTAAATTTTGCCTATCCAGGTATAATTAGGATAGGGATCTTTATCGAGTACCTGACATCGCACAGGCTCGGGACCCCTATTTACATCCCTTCTGAAGGACGGCATAGCTAAGGATTTTTTACTCCCTTTAAAAATCCTAAGGTCATCTGCCGGGCTGCGAAACCGCGATCAAATAAATGTTATTTTGATATTTTTAGGATATTTGTTCGGGAACCCAAACTCTGATTTTTAATTTTTTTTTTTCAAAAACCTACCTGGGGATAAACCTAATAATTTCCCAAATTTTCATGGCGATTGGATGTATGTTTTTGAATCTATTGAGTACAGACAGACAGACACACATATATTACTATAACTCAATGTATGATACATATTAGTGAGGTTTTTGTTTTTAATCAGATTCAATGCTATTTAAAAAGATTTCAACAGGTATTACAGTATTATTCAACAGGTCTATTAACTTAGTATAACATTTCAATGCCTGCTATAACAAATTTTGTACATATAAAGAAGTTTGAATTAGAAATTAACGCATAAGGTCATTCATTATGAAAATTTAAGCACGATAGTAAATTTTAGGATTAACAATAACTTTTTCTCAACTTTTGTGAATTTACTGTAACTTTTCGACTTTTTCCTGACCACGCAAAATCCCCAAAATTCACAGGGGTAGGCAACCAGTTCTTTGGATTTGAGAAGCTGATCGCCTACAACAGAAGCTTTAACTACCAGATATCCATGTCTACAACTAATTCAATTAAGGGCAGGTGTCAGCACCATATTTAGTCTGATGAAATCAGAGAACCTAGATTTATATGCTAAATTTTAGATGGTTTAACGATAATTTTTGCCTCCTAAGTTTCTTATTTTTGAACTAAGTAAATCCTTCTAATAATTTTAAATATCTGTAAAGAGGACTCGTCCTCTAAGGTTGGTAGTTTCATTTACTTAACATATCACTTGACAACCCTACCTGGCTTAATGGTTTCAGGAGGTATACCAGGACTTGAACCATTACTAATGGGTGAAGGATGTGCAGGGCTCGCCCCTCCAGACCTATCATCATCTTCTGGGCTATTTCGTCGTTTTTGTGCATCTTCCTCTTCTATTCGATCTCTCTCTTTTTCCTTTTCAGCAGATTGAACTTTCCTCTCTTCTGTCATGTTTACAATTATTTTTGGTTTATACATTTCCTCTCGTGCTTTCATTGCCTATGAAAAACATTAATACTATTAGTAAGCTAGCTTATGAGAAAGGACTGTTTGCAAATCAATATTATTTAGATTTATTTTACACTTGACATGAATAGTACATACTTAAAATATTTAAGAGGCTAAAAAAAAACTTAAATTGATATTTGAGAATACTCAAAATTTTAAATACTTAAATAATTGATCTAGGGAATCTGAGAGAAAAAGAATGGTGCTAACAATCACATCACAGGTCACAAAAAATATTTAATCATAAAATTATTAGTCAGGTTTAAATGATTTATTAAAAATTTGTACACCAAAAAAATTTAATGATGAGATTTAGGTGATAGTGGCTGAGTCTGTTAGGGAAGGGCCTGTGGATACAAAAGTTGGGCACTTGCTGTTGCAGTGATTAAAACCTAGTCTTTGATAGTGTTTGGATAGAAATAGGTTCAACAGTTATATTATATGTTATATATATAAAATAACTTATTTCATAAAATATATAAGAATAATTGATTAAGAAGTAGGCATATTTAAATTAAAAACTACTAATAGTTTCTCAATTGTTCAACAAATAATTGAATTAATATAAAATAATAATAAGTAATATATACCTTAGCAAATTCAGCATTAGGATCATCTGAATTTCCAGCAAATATTTTGGCTTTCAACTCAGCCAACTCCTCTTTTTCTTTTTGCCGGTCCTTTGCATCAATCTCCATCTCTTTTTCACGTTCCTCTAATCTCCTGGCTAATTCTCTCCCCCTAAAATAAAGGAATGATAATAATCAGTGGATGATTGTAACATTAAATATGCAAATTGAAACCAGATCAGAAAAATGAAACAAAATATCTTAACTAAAATAAAACATATCGATTATATTTTTAAAAGTTTTTGTTGTTATTCTTTTTTTTTTATAAAAACAATATTCACTGATGACTGATAATTTTATTTCAATATCTAGAATCTATCAGAATGTTAAAATTATTGAACTGAAAGAAAAGTATATATAGCTACATTTCAAAAAGCTCTTAAATTACAAGAGAATTTTCAAACTAAAACTATCAAGAGGCATATATAAAGGAATAAAATAACAAATGAAATAAACAAGTCAATCATACAGCAATGGTGGGTGGTAGTTTGGTTTTGAATACACTTGTCAAATTAAAAAAACAAATTCTTATGGTTTAGATAGAGAACAGGATCTACTTATTTCAGGAGCCTTGGGGTGGCATGATGTAAAGAAGTATTCTCATCAAAAAAACCAAAATCAATTTTGTAAAGAACTAAGCCTGATCAACCAAGATAATGCTGATGTTACTTAAAGCATTATTGATTACTTTAAACTTGATAAAATGGAAGATGTACTGAGATCAAAGTTGTTTAAATACATTTGACAATTTGCTCTTATTTACTAGTACAACTTAAGTAAATTAATTTGAAGTTGTCAAAAAATTAGAAATTTATTTATTTCAATGCGATAAAAATGGTGCACTAGACTCTGAGAAAGGGGTAGAGTAACTTACAGATGTTCAATATAAATCCAACATTTTTTCTTTTATTTTCAAAAGTAAACATTTTGACTTAGAGAACAGTTTAATACTAATTGCAATGAAAGATTACTCAATACTTACTTGTAATACTTGATATCATCCCTTTCATCATCATAATCTTCTAAAAACTCTTTAAGTCTTTTAGCTTCCTTTTCTCTCTCTTCTTCTTTTAATCTCTTTTTTTCTTTTTCCTTTAGAGATTCTTTAACTTTATGCCTCTCTCGACTCTCCCATGCTCTTAACCTTTCCTAAAATATTAAATTTAAATAATCTAATAATATTTTTTAGACCAAATGACACTAAAATAATATAATTTGAAAAACGCAAACTTTAAACTTAAAACAATTAAATCACTATTATTTTATTTAAATTAGTTGATTCATAATGCTCCACTCTACTCCAACCCAATTTTTGTTTTCTGAATAATAATAATTATTTAATATTTTAAAAACTACTGTGTGAGGGCATTCCATATCTAATTTCTAGACAACATAAAAATTCTTGAAATACAATAGAAAATTTGCGAGAAAAAAAAATTAAATGTTCTTTAAAAATTAATTTGAATAGCCACTCCCACCTATGAAATGAAATTCATAAATGAATAACCCCAATAAAAAATTTAGGAAAACAAAACACATAAATGATATGAAATTTACATCAAAACAACTGTAATAAACTATATTCAGATGAAAGATTAGCAGAGTAGTGAATGTTATTATTATTACTAAGACAAACTCAGACAAAGATTTTTCATAAATAATTATAAATAAAAACAATTATTTAGTGAATTAATAACTATGCATTATATAAAGAAGAAAATCTTTCATTTTCATTCATCTGTTGCACCTTATTGACAAGTGTTAACAATAAGCAATAAAGCAATAGCTATGGCAACCAAATAAATATTTTACCTGATAAGCTGCTTCCTTTTCCCGTGCCTTCCTTTCTTGTTTCTTCCTTTCTTTCGCTTCTTCCTCCTCTTCTTTTTCCCTGAGAAGGTCTCTCTCAGATTTACTATCTCGTTCTTTGTCTCTTTCTCTTTCCCTAGGACGTTCAGAATCCCTGTCTCGTTCCCTTTCCTTGTCACGTTCCCTTTCACGATCCCGTTCCCTAGATCTAATAATATTAATCAAATTTAAAAAGCCTAGTTTGGTGGCTATAATTAAAATTTACACAATTATGTAAATAGTTATATAAATAAAAGAACATATAGCAACTAAATAATGGAGATTTTATAATTCAACAATTAAAATTTTAAGGGCAAATAAAAAAATAAAATAAAGAGAGGAATAAATTGAAAGAAAATTAAGAGATGTGAAAGAATAAATATCATTAGAAAACTAAGGTAATGAATTATCAATAAATTTAAAATTAAGTCATAGAGGCTTACCATTATAATTAATTATATTGTGACAACTCATCAATATACTAAGAAAAAATACACTACAGCTAGTAATGTATTACAGAATCTGTTAAAATTAAGTACATTCTGATTTTTTTTGCTACAATTTTTTTTTTAGTAACAAATGTGTTGCCACAGAGAATAAGTTATATTTAAAATCAAAACTTTTCAAGGCAGAACTTCGTAATAAATGAAGTTATCATGAAGAATCAAATAGAAAAAATTGAAATTAAAAATAAACAAGTCCTTCACGGAATCAGAAATCTTGATCAAAGAACACCATAACTCATTTTTTGACATAATAACATATTCCTTGTTACTACAGATATGTATCTGGTTCATTGAAAACTAAATCTCATGTAAATCCATTAAGTTCAGATGTAGAACAAATCCAAACAAACATTTTTAACAACTTTTGCAAACAAACCTTCAAAACTAAAAAAAAGATGTGTTTTTTTGTTTTTTGATGTTCACAACTGAACTAACCATCATCACACTATGCCATTCTAACATTCTTTAAAAAATAAGAAATTTCAACATATATTCAACAACTTTCCTGGAATCAGAGGTTCAAAAACGTATAAGTTAACTACGGCTTCAAATTACTTAATTTATTTATTTTACAATTAGCATATGTCCTCTAGCTTAGGCAGATGAACAAACAAAAAAAATCTACTTAATTTAAAAATTAAAAATATATATCCATCAAGATATTTAGCAGGCAAGGATAAGAGATGAAACACAACAAAGCTGAAGATTCCGTTAAGGATGACCATCCTCTTACATTATCTAAGCTAGGATCATAAAGCACAATTAAGAACTGTCATATAGAGCCTACCAGGTTGTTGCCACTACTCCACAGATATACAATAACAAGGAGGGTTACAGCAGAAATGAACCTAGCAGAGTGTTAAGTAGAAATTAATCAATTTAAGCATCATAACCACATTAACGATTTTAAAGATACAAATAAAAATAAAATAAACTGTCTCTGCCTCAGCATCCTACTATAAACTGCAGGATCCTAACTATTCACTTTCCAGAAGAGAGCAAGAACTGTCCCGAATCCAATAAGATCATAACGGGTCCAAAGCCAAAGCACAATACCACAAACAATTTAAAATTGGTCCAACCCCTTTGTGTGGTTATATAACAGATGAGCAAACAGTAAAACACATTCTCTGAAGCCGCACCATTATGGAGTAACAATAGAAGCAAAGCTGGCCTGAGCTTACTGATTTAGTGTTCCAGCTTTATGGTGACCTACAGGATCTCAGGACTATCTACCAACTTTATTTTGTCAATATCATACTTCGCCATTTAAATGGAAAGGACAAAGAAGAACTGCCCTCTGATTATTAATTAATTTATTATTTACGTTCTCCCATCAAAAAATGTAAAATGATATAAAAATAAAAAATAAAAAATACAAATGAAATAAAAAATCTGAAGAATTGATAATGAGCCAATGAAACATCTATAAATAATGAGCTTATTTTTATTGAAAATCACTAAAATATCATCCACAAGGAAAAAAGAAGAGTAAATTAAAAAAAATATTATTTATTTGCCATATCTGCCTAAATTCACAATAATTTGTGAAACTCATTAAAATTATTTATTGATAGGATAGTTTATATACTTGGTTTAACTTTCTGTTCTATACAATATCTGTATTTATTCTTTATTTTATTGAATTCATTATAAAACGTCTAAAAAGCAGAGATGATTTCTGTTTATCTGTACATGATTATTATTCTTAAAAGACCGCCATAGATTATAGTGTTTTATTTATTCAAATTCTAAAGGCAATTGACAAGTTTTCAAATAAAAAACTTGGGCTGGTGCTGATGGTCAAATTAAGCTGGGTATGGTATAGTTTGATTCAGCACATAAATATATATATATATATATATATAAGGTATATCAAATTTGAAATGACAGAACATTGTTTGGTGAAACTGTTGTGGAGTGGAGAAAAAAGTACTAGATGTGAAGGTAATGAATGATACATTGATAATTTTTATGTATCAATACTTTTGATACATCAATTTTATCCTCGCAGGCAGTAAATTGAATTTTTAACATCAAAATTCTACTGCCAATATTCAATGAATCAAAAAATCAGTTTTGTTTATTTTTATGATAACATTAAATTTTCTAGAAAAAAAAAAAATGGATTAGTTATAAAATATTAGGGTAATCCATTATTTTCTTATTTTGGAGTTGGATATTCACAGTTTGGAGAAAAATATTATAATTTTTTAAAGACCTCAAGCGGTTTACAAATATTCAACAAATATACGTAATACTACAGTCCTTGAACAAAATAAAAGCTTAATCTTTTTATTCCAAATTTCTCCTCATTTTTGTCAACATTTTAAGTTTTTCTCCTTTATCCCAAAGTTTTAATACTTTAATTTAAAGCCCGTAACAGACGATGGCACAGATATAGCTTTCCATATTTATTTAAAATCCAATCAACAATAATGTTCAGCTATTCTAGTATTTAGAAAGTAGTCATTTAACAAAAGCAATGCAGGGTTTTTATAATTGGATGAAATATATAAGCTGACAGTTTATAAACAAAAATATGTGACTTTTATGCAATTATATATTATAATACCGACAGAGGCACTTGGAGGTAATCCCAATTGAAAATTGACCATTTATATCAATTGTTTAAGCTTTAATATCTTAAACCTTTAATCTATAACCTTCAGTAAATTATAACTAAGTTAAAAATAACCTATCAAATCAATATTAATTGATGATTCTCGCAATCAATAACTAAAATAAAAATTTGTAATACTAACCCCTCAACTAGGAGGCGTATATTGTGCAAAAAATATATATTCTAATTATTATATTTATACATAGATGAAATTAGATAGGTAACAAAAATGTTAAGTTGACAGTATACTACCTAATTATAACGTAATTTTTATTTTATTTTGTAAAAAATCACTGCTAATTCTCAGCAAGCAAGCAAATTATCAGGAGCCTACTGAATTATCATTTACACTTTTTAAGAGGGTGCAGGTTAACCTTTCTGTTTACCTTCTGTTACCTAGATAAGAGACCATAGAAACAACAACACATGACACAGATATTACTTTAATATCATATGATCAAATAAAAGGGTGAAATGGATTGATATAAGATAAACCATTATCACTAATGCAATCAATACTTTTGAGTTTTTTTATTCAATATATAAATTATAAGGAACCACTTCTTCAGATTAATGTTTTCTCAAACCATATGACAAGTATGATAGAAAAACTGAATTAGAAATAGAGCTTATATTAATAAAAACATTTAAGATTTCTGAACTAATGAATGATATGAAAGAGTGGTGGTGGAAGAAACATTACTTCAAGATATTGATTTTAAATCAATATATATTTTAAGATCATCATTTAAAATATCATTAATGAATAAATGAATATCACCAATTTTAATACAAATATTATTATGATGTATAAGAAAAACAACAAGAATCTCAAGAATATTCAAATTATAGAAAATAGACTATATATTAGAACTCAACTGCCAGGTTTTCCCCACCAATTAATGATACCCACTTTATTGAGACTGTGTGTGCCTCTTGAAGACAAACCACAGCTAAAAGAAAAGAAAATCAATTTTTGGCCGACAGCTGAATCGAGCTTGGGCCAGGGTAGAGTGCTAGCCTAAACCCTATGCTGAGCACAGAATCTTAAAAGAATATTTCCTGAGTTACAAAGTTTTAAAGAAGATAATCTTTGAGCTGTGTTCCTATAAATAAATTATTTTCAATTCCCAGAGATGAAACAAGTAAATCAAAAATAGATGAAAAATAATTGGTTTTTGAAAACATTTCAGGAAGGAGTCAACAAAAGACTTTCAAAAATTATACAGTTCATCAATACACCAAAACTGGGAAAAAATAAAAATTTTTGCTATGGTTTTTAATTTATAAAGTTGCCATAGCATTGATTGGATTTCAACTGCTATCCCCCTCTCGAATAATTTTTCTTAAAAATATTCATGTGCTTCTTAGTTCTGAACCAAAAACAGGTCAAAAATGTCAATAAAAACTTCATTAGTTTAGGGAAACAACAAGGTACAATAACGATACTATAACACTTTCTTAAAATCACTTTTTAAGAGTAGATTAGTTTTAAATGTACATTAAGTGATATTGAAAAAATAATCTTTGACTTAAATTAGGTAGACAATCTGATATATAAATAAATACATTAAAAAACAATAATAACCACCTTGACTTTGTCCGATGTCTGCTAGCCTTATGACTACGATGTCGAACTGTTTCAGCAGGTGATGCTGGAGATCTGTCATGGATAGGTGAACGGTTACGACTGATGCTGCTAGCAGGGGATCTATCACTGCGTCTTTCCCTTTCTTTTTCCTCACGCTTTTTACGTTCAACCTCTTTCTCTTCCTCCTGTTTCTGTAAAAGATTAAAAATCCAATTCCAAGAAATTGAGAAGTTTGAAATACAGTACGGTAAACAAAAATAAAAATTTTGCATCAACTTTAAAAATATTAAGGAAAACAAAAGATAGAAGAAGAAAAGTAAGGGTAACAAATACAACACATGGTGAAGTCCAATACAAAAAAGCCTAAAAAGAATTGTTATTAACCAATGCAACAAATACCTTTTTTCCCTAATGTTGTGTGTTCCTCTTAAAATAAAATGTAACTTTACAGCAACTACAATTCATAAACTGTGATACTCACCAATTTACAGGAGCCACTATTTCTAAACTGGGATACTCACAAACTGGTGAATAACAAATGCCAAAATAAGAATTTTTTCTAAAATAATACTAAAGAATCAAATAAGTGTAAATATGAGATAAGGAGAGAACATATTTTTATTTCTCATAAATAAATTAAATGTCTGTAATAGTAGGCAGGAGAATAAAAATTCTTAAATAGATTTTTAAAACAGGTATTCTTCGAACTTCAAAATCAATTAGTTCTCAAAAGTCCATCGGACTGTGGAGTAAAAAGTCTACATATTAAAAATTTATCTCAAAAAGACAATGAAACACTAATTAATACTAACTACCACAAATTTATTTAAATTGATTATAACAAACTGCAGGAAAAGGCTTAAATTGATTATTACATTTTAAAGTCTATACTGCAAAAGCAACGAAAGAAGATTAAAACTTTAAAAAATAAATCATCTTAGAAGGGAATAAAACAGAAACCTTTTAAGCAGTCTAGTATCAACTAACCAATACAATGTTTTTTTCCTCGCTCAGTTTATGTATAAAAAGGATAAAAGAAAGTGATGCATTCAAGTCAACATACTTTTCTACAAGATAATTAAAAATATTTTCAATTAAATTGAATGTTGTTGGAGAAAATAAGGTAAAATTAAGGAAGTTGCCCTTTTCTTTCACTTTTTTATTGTTGCTTTCACCAGATTATAATCAGTAAATTAAAAATTAAAGAGTTGAGAAAATGGAAATGTGTGACGATAACACTTGATGAGGTAGTCTACATTGCTAAATAAAACTTGGTATAAGATGAAATCATGGAATCAAATGTTGAAGCGACACAGTGAAATATTGACTTTTTTTTTTTTTTATATGTTCTTTAGGCTATTTCCTAATGAATACAAAATATTTTGATTTATAAATCTGTTTAATTTGCCCCAAATCCATTTAGCTAATGTTCTTTAACTACATATTTCATTTTTATTAAATTTTTAATCCTTCAGTTGAAGTTATTCATCCTGAATTACAAGGTAATCCTTAAAGGTATAATAGTATACATTGTTAACTGTAAAATAGATTAATACAAAATTATAAGAGGAACACATCAACCTTTTAAATCAAGTCTTTTAATTAATATAGGCATGTAGATATTAAAAATAATGCTATGAAATACTAAAATAAACAGGAATAAAACAAAATAATTAAACGGACGGGGAATCATTTAAAAGGAATTGGATAACTATTTTGGTTCTATATCGGGATACTGTTTCGCTTTTATTTTTAAAACTTACATACAGATGATGATGAAGATCATATCTGGAGAGTTTCATTTTCACTGAAGAGCCTTTGTTCACCTGGATATTATATATATAAACCTTCCAATATAAATATGAAAGATGAATTCAAAGATTAGAGAAGTTAAAAATAGTAAATATAAAAGAAAATGAGTTTTACAAAATAAAAATTAAAAGTTTTTACAGCCTAGCTTTAAAATTCAAAATGATTTGTAAAGGAAATTAGACAAATTTCTGAGGATATGGTATGAATATTTTAATAGGCATCATAAACAGCAACACCACTCAACCTAGCCTTAAACGATTATTTTTTTTGGAAATGAAGATGCTGGTTGTGCTCAACAATAAAATAAACTTTGGAGGACAAATAATAACCCTAGTTACATAGATAGAGATCCCATGGAATAAATTAGGATTTAAGAGATCCAAAATTTTTACTTAGGCCCGAATTGGAAAATAAGCAAAACTATATGCCTCAATGGCTAGTAATGAGAGACATATAAATTATAAATGTGAATGATTTCACCCGCATGGGGGGCAAGGATAATGACCTGAAATAACAATCTTTCAGTTTGTTTTAAAACTCTTTGATCCCAAGGAAAGGTGTGTAAAAAATTGTATCATGAATTGTGAAAGAGGTATTAATAAGTTGGGAAAACAAACAAAGCCAAATCTAACTAGGATCAATATAAGTCATAAAAAAATGCAACTACTGTTAACTGGTATAAGATACCAAAATAGCACTCAAATCATAAATATTAAGTTCATATAGAAATTCTGTAATAAAAATGTAATTATTCAATTATGCTTACCTGTATACAGCAAACAAAGTTGGTGGTTTACTATCATGTTTAATAAAAGTTAAAAATAAAATAAAATAAAAAAAGTCCAAAGAAAGAATTTAGAGCATGCATACTAGCAGAAATCTAGTAATATCTCATATATTTAGTGGAAGAAAGAGGAAAATTCAATTATGAGCAGAATCAAAAATAAATAAAAAGTTGGGAGAAAAACAACATATTCCAAAATAAAAATTCTTACCTTTGAACCAGGAACTGCTACAAGAAAAATTAAGTACTACCGAAATATTTGTTTTTGAACTTACTATATCCTTTCATAAAGCAACAGTTTATAATAAGAAACAGTAAGTCTCATACCTGAATGAAAAAAGAACATCAAATTTTGTAGATAGATGTATTCTTGTCCTGTTGACTTTGGTTGAAGACAGCTAAATAGCACACGATCAGGCTAAAATTAAATTTTAAAACGATACCACCAAAACTACACTAGCCGATAAGATTTTAATTTTTTTAAGAAATTATTATTATATTATTCTCAAGTGAGTAAAAATACATATGTATAAGAGTAAAAAAAAAAAATCTAAGAGCAAATTTAGTAGTTTAGTTAAAATTAGTTATTAAAATACATCATGAAAAAAAGGTTTGTTAGAATCTTAGCAGAAGTTAATCTTTTACAGTGAACGTAGTTCATTAAAAAAAAAAAAAAAAAAAAAATACATTAACTTATTTATCTTAGAAGAGTATTAAGGGTTAATATTTAATTCACAATAAGTAGTAGCCAAAAAATATATATATGAAGAACCAAATTCTAAAACATGGGCAGTATCCAAAAACTAAGGGAGGGATTCATGCAGTTTGGCCAAGGATCATACCATGCAGACTGCTTGAAATTAATAATACAATGAAATAATATCAACTTAGTTTTCTTCAAAAATGCATGCAACCATGAAAATTTAAGATAAATTTTCATGTAACTCATCAATGACATAACATTAAAACTTTGAACAAAATAAAACAATTTCATGTAAATTAACTTCCAACAGTTGTTATTTCTATAAAACAATAAATCTTGGATTTATAAGATAATGATTAAGTATACCATAAAATATATACAGTGTACTTTCATTCAGTTGATGACTACAAAGAAGTTTAACTAGAACTTCTAATTTTTAGATAATCATTAACAAATAAAACTGCTTAATATTCCATACCAATTAAAAATAAAAGTAAAAAATGAAAAAGTCTCAAGCACGATCGCAATGTGTACCGATGCGATGTGTTTTGGAACGCAAGAGATGCAAAACACTCAGTTTCTGAACTGAGAAAAAAAAGGGATACATATGTGGATAGTTACATTTTAATATAATAGGGGACAATTCCACATTTTTAACTATTATAGGCACAATTTCTTGTAATAAATGTCCTTAAAAGCACAATATTAATTCATATGTTGTTAAAATGAACTTAAATCCCAAGTAATTAATAGCTACCATGATTAAGTAAATTATAGAAATTAAATTTTAAATGTTAGCAATATATATCTTTTAATTAATTAACAAATTTTTATTTGACACTGGTTTCTATCAAGATAAAAATATTGATAGTTATTTTATTTTATTTTACTAAAAACAAATAGAAACAGAATCTCGGGCTAAATCTAAAAAGCACAATAAATTTTATATGCTAACAATACAATCATACAGACTAAAAAAAAAAAAAAAAAAAAAAAAAAAAAAAAAAAAAAAAAAAAAAAAAAAAAAAAAAAAAAAAAAAAAAAAAAAAAAAAAAAAAAAAAAAAAAAAAAAAAAAATTCTTTTACATGGATTAAAAAAACGTTTTCTATGATAAATCATTTTTCAAACACAAATTAAAAAGATCAATCTACGTAGCAACTATCAAACATTAACCAAACTGAGTGTATCTCTTGACCAGAACAAAATTGATAGAAAATGTTTCTTTCCAAGATCCACCCAGTGCAAACACAATCAAAATTACAATACAAATCAAGTGCCCAAGTTGAAAACCACCAATACATGTAAAAAGTACAAGTAAAAATAGCAGAAAACTACAAACATTAGGACAATTAGAACAGTTAAATATTTATTGGAGCTCTACTTATTTAAAACTTTAAGATTTTAAGCTTTTGCCTTTCATAATAGAAATAGAGAATATTAAATTTTATATTCTGATAAATATTTTGCTCTACCAAATAATATGAATAAACTTTTCTAGGTTTTTTATCAATAAAAATGTTTGTTGATTTATCCCCTCCACCTTTTGAAGGGTTCAGATGGTTAGTAGGGATATTAACTTGAGGTAACCATCCATATAAAGTTGATTTTTCTTGTGATAGTAAATGCTACGATAACATAATAAAAAAACATAGCATTAATTAAACCCTAATTAATTAAAACCTCATAGTTTTATTTTTCCAAGAGCAACAAGAAAATGAAGGAACTGTTGAAACTAAGGTTACGGATTTCAACTGTTAACAAGAACTATATTCAGTATTAAATAGTGGAAGATGGACAGTTGATATTTCTCTGCTAAACACTCAAGAGAAGGGAGAAAATAACAAAGGACACTCATCTTTGACACGTGAAGTGCTACTATTACAAATCATAAGTACTTATGGTCACAAACCAATCACAACATATTTATGTGTTTTATGTATGAATTTACATTGGGTAATGCATTCAACTATCAGATATGATGATTCATATTGCAAAAACTTACAATTAAAAAAAACTATTACAAAAACTTACAATTAAAAAAAACAACTACTGTTTCTACACTTTTTATAAATTGCACTCCAAAACCTACCTAGAAGATTCACAGATTTAAAAAAACAACTAATTTTTAGCTCAATAGAAAGACTGCTTTACTAAGGAACGTTTTAGAAAGAGAGTTATCTACATAAAATTGCTTATTTATTTTGTGAACATAAATAACATTGTATAAGGATTTACGCAACATTAATTTGTGGGCAGGCAGTTTTTAAAATAGATACCAAGTATCTTAAAACGATAGATCTCATTAAGTAATTCAGTTAATTTTAATCACTCAATCCCCGTCCCCCTATTTTGTTTGAATGAAGCGATGAACTTGATGATAAATCATTTCCTATCAGTTCTTCGGCTGTAAAATATTGACATGGAATTAAATGGAAATGACCAGATATGTGGTCAAAGCCAAACCAATGATGCCTGATCCCAATCTTGACTTTTAACATTGAAAGTAGAAAACTATAGAAGTGACAGACAACTTATGCAAGACATAACAGAAAATTAATATGGTCTACATCAGTAGGAGAGAGTAGATTCTACTTCAACCTGCTTCCTAGTGTATAAAAACAGACAATGTAAACAATAATCAAATCGCACATCTGTTTCAGGAAATTTACATATTTCAATTTTTTAAAGAAATAAGGAAGTGGACAAACATTTCAATTGTTTTAAATTTAATCAAATCTTTGTTAATGATAAATACATTACAAGCAGTTACTAATTGAGAATGAGTTTTGAGCGGGAGATTCTTCACTATATTGTTGAGGTGAGTTAAAATTAAGTTGTCATTTCTCTAATCTCTAATTCAACTCACTAAATTAATTTAATCAAATAAATATTACAATTCAAATTTTAATGAATGGAATCACTGCAAACTTAAAATAAATTTCACAAATTACCTGAGAATAGAACAAGGCATACTACCAAAATAAATAGTAAGCAAATAAAATGTAATTACTTTTTTCTATATTTTTACTAAGAAACTATATTTAAAACTAATCACTTTTAAAGGCAAACCAAAAAATACGAAGACGGAAAATTAAATAGATGACGATTATTTCACTCTAAAATTATGGTTTTCTAAAAGGTTTTTTGTTGATGGTTATAAAAAGAAAAGTGATAGTTATACTTCAAAAAATGATAATCAGTAACAAATAACAAGTACTTGTTATAGTTTAAAATAAACTTATTGAGGAGGGGGATGAGGTTAAATTTCCACATACTATGAATTCAACATTAAGTAAAATTGATTGTATGGTATGTTCATTTTTATGGTGATTGTACGATTTCGACTAAAGGCACTTGAATTGTTACAATGTAAATTATAAAAATAAATTATAAGATAGCTGAAAAAATACCCCCCAGCATCATAAAAAAAATGTTTATTCATATATATATTTTGAAAATAAGACAATATATATTAAGTAAAAAAACATTTTTTTTTTTATTTTATTTTTTTATCCAGCCCACAAGTTAATTGTAAGGAAAACTCACCGTACTTGGGCATGAGTGGCTGTGTAAAGGGGTAGCTATCGCAGTCAGTATTCTCCATTATTCGCTTCACCTCACATCCCCTATATCACGTCAGGGCACCAAATTGTTTACACTTACGTACCATATACAAGAAGAACTACTAGTAGTAGAGTACTTCTCTAGATTTACTCCTAACTTTATCATAAATTTCACACATACACACAGTAAATGTGTGCATGTGCATTCAGAATATATACATATATGTATGAAATATATATATACATTTTAGAAATAAAAATATGTGTAAAACAGTTTAAAGAATCAAATAAAAGGGAATGAGTAGGAAAGGTTGAATTATCATCTTAAATTATAAAGAAAAAAAATCACTAGATATATGTAAGATAATGCCAAAATAAAATACAATAAACTGAATAAATTGCAGACAATTAAAACCATAATAATCACTTATTTTTTTTGCTAAATAATACTATTAGTTAAATCAAGCTTATGAACATCTAACAGATCTATTATATGACATTTTATTACAAGGGATATAATGTTTTTGGAAGATACTAATAAAGGAAGTTAATATAATAAAAATTTATGAAATTAATTAGTAAATCAATTATTAGAATAAAACTTTAATATTGAAATATAAGCCAAGGCCATGTTCCATACACGATAAATGATTATTCACTTAAATATTGACCATGCAAAACCACCATAAATTTAATATGAATTCTCCAAAACCAGCCAACTGATTGCTCAATTAGTGATAATTACTACAACTGGCTAATTTCTAAAAAGATAAGTTTTTAAAATAGATAAAACTGTTAGTGCAATACATAATACACTCCAAGGATTTGTTTCCTTTCAAACTCCGAGCTTCAAAGAGGAGCGAATTGGAATCGGATGAAAGATAAAGAAAATGTTTATTAATAAATAAAATCAGATAACACAGATAAAAACTCATATTTTAACAATTTTACTCCAAAAATAAATATTTAATGGCATAAAGCAGATATTGAGAAATAAAAACAAATAATATTTCAATGTTTAGAATTCTAAGGCAAGTTCATTTTCTACTGTTATTTAAAAATAAAAAAATGTTTCTCTCTCATATTGAACATAGCTTTAAAGGCTAAAAGCACAATCAAACATAATAAAGAGGAGAAAAAGTATTTAATTTCTTTGCAATAAATAATATACCCATTGTCCAAACAAATACCAGTTCGTAAATATGGCTAAAATGACATCATGCAGGCATATTTATTATTCCATGCACACTCTAATTTATTATTCCAATAAATGTGCAGGAAGGCTATAGATCAACAAAACTAATTACCTACCAACTGGGATCTCAAATAGAACCTTCTGCATTTAGAAAAAATAAATAATGAATTGTGTTAGTGACAAATTATTAGAAGTGATTTTCCTCGACAAATATTTTTAATTATATAGGGTAAATCAGTAGTTATGGTCATAGTTAAGGGAACTTGTCGATTTAAAGGGGAATTTCGTTGATACAGTTTGTAATATGACATCTTTGGTTATATATTTAGATTCTTAAAAGTTTACTATATTGAATGTAAAATTGACAAATACACTAAAGCTTCCTTTCATATAAATATTTCTATTATTTTACAAAAAGCTAAAAATACCAGTTATGGGCATGTTGTATTATTTATGGGCATAGCCAAGACTAGTTATGGTCACGTGGCAGAATAATCTTTAAACAAATATTTTTAATAATTGATTAATGAACAACTATAACTATAAAAATAATCTAAATACTAATACAACGCGGTCTAACAAAAAAGTAAAATATATATTTAAAAACACAATCACTTTGATGCACTCATTCACAAACTTTGTAGATACTTTTTAGTTTAGAAGACTTTCATGAAATGATAGTTAAAAATGTATCCAAACAACTATTTATCAGTGCATAATTTATAGCTGCACTTATCGTTGATTTTTTTACATAAGCAGTAATGTCATACAACATGGTTATCATCCCCACACTAAAAAAATAATGAATTAAAAGAAATCGGAATGTATTTTTTGTTAATTATCTTATTTAGATATTTCCAGTTTTCTTAAACAGCAGTATCCCCCCGCGAAGTACAGAATATAACTAACTACATTAACTAGTATTGGTCACTTAAGAAACGTAAGGTCAAACGTGTCCACTACTAGGAAGGGATGTAGTATTTAAGTTTTAAAAGGACATAATCAAATCAAGAAATTTCAATTTTTTTTTTATTAGCAGAAAGAACGTTTGTAACGCCAAAGAAAATTGAGTGACCATAACTCATATCTCGTATTTTTATACACCAGTTATGGTCAGTTCGAAATTATCGTTGATGAAAATCAGATAGTCCAACATATTGGAGCTGATATGGAAGCCTGAATTCTAATGAAAAGTCACATAACTCAACAACTAAAAATTAACGAAGCAATTTCACTATAATTCCTTAAGAATCCTCACTTTTAAAAACGGCCCTACTAAAAAAAGAGGTATTTCAGGACACTATTTGAGGAAAATATTTTTTAATGCCTACTGCAAAAGGGATAGGAAGGAGAGTTTCATTAGTAAATGAATCTTAAAACCTTTTCAGAAATATTTCTCCTGGTGATATCACCAATAAATAGATTATACCCTTATTACTACGAAAATTGTATTACCCTGCCCATAACTGGTGAGGTGACCATAACTAGTAATTTACCCTATATATATTATATGTATATAAACTCATAACAGCATAATAATAATATATCTGAACAAACAAGCACCAATGCACTTTCCTACTTTCCTTTATTTATGCAATTAAAGCAGAATGGCTCATACATTGCTACATAAATAATCGCAGAAATTATTCTTTAACTATAGTGTTTTGCTTATGAACCCAATAAATTTTTTTTGTAACTCAACAATACTTATATGATCTATAGACTATAGGATATATATATATATATATATATATATATATATATATATATATATATATATATATATATATATATATATATAGGATAATGTTTTATTTTGCATGGCATAACAGAATCAAAAAAGCATTTACAAAGAAAAATAATACCACTCAAAACAATGTCGGATGAGCCAAAAACAAAACAGATTTATCGATACAATTAAGCATCCAAGATATCAATATTTGAATTTGTTATATAGAATTTATATTTACAGTTTTTAATTGTGGGACATGTTACGAAAATAATACAATAGAAAATAATTAGTAAGAAGAGAAGTTTAATATTTAGCTTGAATATAACATGCCATGCTTCTAAAATTAATAGATAAGCAAAATCTATGAATAATTATTTAACAATAATAATAAGCAATTCAAGGAGACAATTGTATGACTCATTTGCAAACAGCAAAGTTTATAAACACTTAATTTATAGGCTGATTACATATTAATTTTCAAATTATTTGTTAATATAGTATTATGGCATCCTTACATATATTTTTAAAACACATATTTCTATTTTCTTTTCTGGTTTTCATAAAATAAAAAAATAAAAAATAAATATATATAATAACAAAAAATTGTACCCTAAATATACATTAGTCACCTTAAAAGAAAGATCAAGTTACAAGATTAAAATTATGGCAATTTACAAAATTAATCCTTGAGAAATTCAATTTTTTTTTTTTTTAATTAATAAGGAGCTGCACATAATTATCAAAATGAATAAGTTTTTAGAATTATAAAAAATAAATAAAATAAACTAATAAAAATGACTTCTTTATACCTTCATTATTTCTCTAAATTTTCCAATTTCTCTGGTAATAAGGTCCCTTCTATCATCCTCGATATTTGCATCTGTCAAATCAACTGACTGAAACAATAAAAAAAAAAATGGATTAATATTAAAGGCATATAAATTTGCACAAATAAATCAGAATCAAACTCTATGAGAAAACAGCATAAATAAAATCAATATAAAAATTAAAGGCCCTCTTGAGAAAGGATGACATGGAACATGTTTTAGGGGTTGCCCTCTTGACCGTCGATGCTCATGTTTTTTTTGTTTTTTTTTTTTGCTTACCTGTATGATTTTAAATTAACTAAATTTAATCAAGAATTGGTGATTAATCAAAAGAAACAAAGTTGAGAATAAATAAGGGTTTGAAAGGTGACTTTTTTTTTCATTCAACCAATATAGCTCCTGAATGGTTGGTCTTCGCTACAAATGTTATATGACAAAAAATATTCTCCGTTTCATTTCTAAAAAGTAAACAACCACCAAATTTTTGATAAGAGCAACACCAACAGAACTCAAGAGTGTAAAAAAAAAAGCCCCTCACTTAAAAATAGGGATTTCAAACAAGACTTTTTTCATTTCAATATAGCTCCTACACAGTAGGTCGTAGCGTCAAATGTTATTAGCCAAAAATATTTTCCATTTAACTTCTGATAAAGAAACTGTCATCAAATTTTTGAATAAAGCAACACTAACAGTGCTGGAGCATGCCAAACTGTAACACCCTTGCATTCCCCAAAAAAGTATCACTTTTGACCAACTAGGTCTCGGGTAAAAAATATTATAGCCACATATTTAACATCTATGTTAAAAAAGAGGTTTCAAGCATGACTTTTTTTTAATTAAAACCAAAATTTCAAACAGCTAAGAGGGATCGAACAAGATCTGTCAAAGCCGTGTTAAAATTTTGTATTTCGTAGTAGGAGAAACAGTAAAAGAGAAGCTCACTCATTAGAGCCTGCTATGTGTTATTTATCAAACAACGCATAACGCCCTCGCATTCCCGAGGAACGTATTCCTTTTGACCATCTAGGTCACCGGTAAAACATGTTTCATATTAAAAGAACTATAAAAAAATATTAAGAAAAGTGCATTCATAATTACACGATATTTTTCGAACCGAAGAAAGTTATAATATTAAAAATCAACTGAACAAGTAACATAAAACAGATATGAAAAAAAAAAAAAAAAATCTTTTCAATGAAATATTTTTAAATGCACTTTTTACTTTCACAAACAGTTCTGATTAATTAATATTTCGGCAATTAATAGTACAGAATAAAATATTAAGAAATAACATAATGCTAAAAAAAAACAAAAAAACTTATAGTATAGCAGAAACATTAAGTTTTGATAGCAATCCTTAAACAATGTGATTTTTACTATTTTGAATAATCACCAATTTATGGTTACATTTAAAATAATAATACTTATTAACAAAATATTTTTAAATCCAAAAATATTACTGAGAGCTAATTAATTAAGGTCAAATATAAATATGTGCGACAGGACAGCATCAGTGCTTTCTCTCTATAATTACTTCAATGACGCTCACATAGTCCTTTCTGTTTCTGTATCAGTGTCCATCATTAAATGAGCTCTGATAACATCTCAGATCAGAAATTTTGTTTTTAGAATTTTTAGCTCCAATATTTTTCTGAGATAATTTTTTTTTTTTTTTTGAAGTTTTTGGCAACAGGGATTTCATTCCAAAAAGCACATCATATAGCTACCATTTGAAGCGCCTGACAATACAAACATTAGTAACAGGAACTGATGATTCCATAAATAAAGACTTGATGAATGAAGTGACGCCTGCATAATTTAAAGAAGCAAATAGAAATAATGGTAATAAAAAGAAATGTATAAAATACAGAAATTTTATTAGCGAGAAATGGATGACAAGAACCTCCCTCCTGAACAGCATTGAAGATGGAAGCATGAAGCACATTCCCTCATCAGGAACAGGATGATCAAAACATATTCAATCATCTTTTCAGTCATATAAGAAGGATATCCTCAAAAATTGGCAATTTTCTTCTCAACACTCATGATTAAAAATACTGTATTAAGAAACTTAAACCAATTTAAATTAACTTAAAACCACATGTGGTTTGGGGATACCGAATAGTGAAATGAAGATCAGGTCCATGTAAGGAAAAAAAAACACTGTGCATGGCCAAACAAACTAACAAGGTAAAATTGAAGAATATCGTTAAAGATATATTTTATTAATTTGTTATAGATGCCTAAATTGAAGAAAAAATGTCAGAATTTCCATTAGTTGAACATGTTCGAACTCTACAGATTATTTACAGACTGTTTATTTAGAGAAGTAGATTGTTGGGGTATGCAGTCATAATAGATACACAGCAATTAAAAAAAAAAATAAGCTTTTTAATTTGTAATGCATTGCAAGCCTTTTTCAGAGTTTCAGAGACAGATGTAAACAAAAACTGTAAAATTTTACAGACTGTTTATTTTGTATTACATCATGCTAATTTTTTTCCACACTGATATTGCCTGCCTAGCGCTGATGTCATAGTCATGTCACAGATACATATGAACCAACCTTTGTACATGGACTTAGGAAATGGACTTACCATAGCTCCATCGTGTTTCACAGGAGGTGTTGGAACAGGCAGTTTTATTTCAGGAGCTAAAAAAACATGTTGTATTAGAAAATTATAATTCAATAAATATTGCTAAAATATAGAGGAAAATACAAAATTTACAAAAAAAAACTCACTACAGCCATTCTCAATTCTATCCTTTGCTTCAGTAGTCGAGAGATTTAGCCAAATTCACTAAATTAAAATTGCAGCATAAAAATAAATCATCCCTTAACTATAAAAATACAACAAACCTGGTTTGGCTTCTTCATTCTGAGGGGGAACATAGTTCTTGATTTCATTTTCATAATCTGACAATATCATAGCTATTCTATCAAGAGCTGCTTTGTCAGTAGCTTTCATATCATCGTCCATATAATCATCCTCATCTACAGATTCATCCTGTAAAGGTGAACTGCTCCCAGCCTTTTTTCTTTTTTCGTCTATAAAAGTCAAATTTTAAATCAACAATTTATTCAGCTATTAAAATTATTTTAAATTAATAAATACATCATAAAGCTATTTGATGATGTTGAAAAACAGAACTGCAGTTAAGATAGCAACATAACCTTACCTTCATGTATCTTGCTAATGTGGACACATTAATATTTCCATCTTGTAAAATGATAAAAGGGGTAGACTGATGAAAGGAATTTAATACTTACTCTTATATTCCTCAAGAACTGTTTTGGTCTTTGCATCAACCTTGACAACTAGTTTTTTCCCAGCTATTTCATAGTCATGTAGGAGCCTGATAGCACGTAACCCAGCATCAGGATTTCCAAACTCACAGAAACCGAAGGCTATAAATAAAATTAATTTTATCAGGAATTTTGATAAAAAGAAAATAAGACATAATTACCATTAAAATATTATTAATGTTTTATTATTAAGTGAAAATATCAACAAGTACAGTGAGCAGGTAAATAATGTCAGTTCATTAGCAGTAACTCCTCACAGTAAGTTAAATAATTTTTCATCCACAGGGGAACCTTCTGATCTCGCGTTGATAGCAGTTAAACGCCCTCTCAAAACTAACTAGCCTAATAACCTTCTGATCCCAAAGCAAAGGGGCTTTATCTAATGCCAGCATTACACACTCTCTGACGCAAGATGAGGGCAGGCGAGCATGAGAGTGTACCTACCCTTTGTTGCCTCACCTCTGCTCGGCTCGTCTGCACTCCAAAAAAAAAGTCAGCCTCAGGGCACGAGTCAAAGGCCTTCCCTTGTCCAAGAGCCACTCGGCGAGAGAGTACTTGCACCAATCATGTGCTCGCCTCGCCTCGGGTGGTCTTGTTGACGAGCGCCTCGGTTAGTGTGTACTGCCTGCTTAACACTAAATAAGTAATCAAATGATTCCAAAATGAGGAAAGTTGCTTGCTTGTTAGTTGAATTGGTGTTAGATTGTTTGCAGGTTCAATTTGTCAGTGTTCAATATAGTAATTTCAATATCATGCAAGTTTTATATACTTTAAGCTTTTAATGAAGGGCTGAGATTAATTTTAAGTTCCAAAATATTATAGGGGAAATGCATTCTTCATAAACATAGAGAATAGTTTTGACAAGTTAAGAAGTATGATTATTAGAGAAGTGTACATTGAGACATTCAATAGTAAAACAAAATAAAATAGCAATACATTGCACAATGCTATGGGCTATTTTACAAAACTAAATTAAAATACTTTTCTTTCTTAACTCACCTTGAACACGTTTCCAGGAAGTCACATGCCCACAAGCAGAAAGTATAAAGCGTATCATTTGATCTGGAGCACGTTCCGTAATATTGCCAACAAATACAGTAACTGATGGACCATCAGGCTGAGGAGGAAGATAGCGTACAGGGGGTGCAGCTTTGGGTCTAGGAGGTGCAGAAGTTGTTACTGGAGTAGGTCTATAAGGCCTTGGTACCATAGGTGCAAGAGGAGGACCACCCATCATCTAAATGAAATACATAGCTTTAAATATGATAATTTTAGATAACATTTGTATTAAAATCTAAATATCATGATTTAAGATAGTATTATGAGATCATTTTTTTTTTAAATTTATTATCGTAGACTGTTACAAACATCCTTGTGTATAAATATAGATTTATTCTAGATTATATGAGGCCTTTAGAATCAAAACCTGCTAAGTCCAAAAAATGAAAAAAAAATATTTTCCGCGATTTCATAAGTTCAAAAAGTGTTTTATCTACTGGTCTGATGTTTTGAGTCAAAACCAGTTAAATCCGCTTCAAAATAGCATTTAAAAATCAGCTTTCAAATCAAAATCTGCCAAGTCCATAGTTCGGCGATTTGCCGCTGGGGCACTAGGTACTTCAATGACCAACAGGTTGCAATGTAACATAACCTTTCATTGTTTTGTTTAATGACTAATTTCTTCTACAATCATCCTAATTAAAATGGAAATTAATATTGATCTGTTTGAAAAACCGGCTTTGAAGCTAAGAAAACCCACATCATGGAAGAAAAACATTGCAAAGCAAGAAAGATACTCGTCTACAGGTATGCTCATCCATAACTTAAGCTGTAATCATTCAAAAAAAGACTTGACACTTCATTGTAATATTTTAACGTCAAATGATTTACAGAAGTTTTGTGAATATTTTTATTCAATACCAAATAAACTCGTGCAAGATTCGTTTATTTTGAAGTACACCAATTATGAGCGTGTGGTACGCCACCGCCCTAGGAATGAAACACGAAGGCCTCCCCAGTACTCGTACAAGTACTTCATTTTGAAGGGCTCAAAAAAGGTACAAGTTTGTAAAGCCGCCTTCTTGTTCTTGGACTAGGTAGAGCCCGTGTTGAAGGTGTGTTGAGTAGGCATGTTCAGTCAAATGGGAAAATGCCGAAAGAGAGAAAAGGTGTGGCTTTAAAAAAAACCCACAATCGTACCAAAACAAAAGACAGGCAGTAATACGCTTTATAAAGCAATTTAAGGCAATTGAAAGCCACTATTGCAGGGCAAAAAATTCTTCAAGAATTTATTTGAGCTCCGATTTAAACATTTCAAAAATGTGGAAAATGTTTTCTACATCTCATAAAGAGCTCGATGTTAGGCATTAATTTTTTAGATCAATTTTTCGGACGAAATTTAACATCGGATTTGGCACCCCAAAAACTGATGAGTGTTCAACTTGTTTACAACTTGGCTCCCGAATCAAACTCTGCTCGAATTCTTTGATAAAAAAACGGCTTCAAACCAAAAAAGCTGTTCACAAAATGAAAGCAAAAGCTTTCTATTCAAAATTAAAAGAAAAGAAAAACAACTTATTAACAGTCTCTTTCGATTGTCAGAAGAATCAGGTTCTACCCAAGTTGACTGATGAGGCTGCATACTACCTCCGGCAATTGTACATTTATAATCTTGGAATAGTCGTTGGAGACTCAAAGGCCCTTCAGAGCCATGAAAATGTATTTTTGTATCACTGGAACGAGACAGAACACAAAAAAGGTAGTAACGAAATCGCATCAGCAATTTTTGACTTCCTCGTCAATTTCCTAAAGATTGATGCTGCTGTAGCTACTCTTCGAATTTGCTGTGATGGGTGTGCTGGTCAAAATAAAAACACAGTAATCATGTCAATGATTTCTATTTGGCTTCTGAAATGTGCCCCCTCCCACCTAAAACAAGTCGAGGTTGTCTTCCCTATGGTAGGTCACTCTTTTTTGCCACCAGATAGGGTGTTTGGGAGAATCGAAAAAAAAGGATCAAGAAAAAGGACACTATCATTACTCCCGAGGAATACATTAAGATCTTTCAAGAGTTTGGAACAACCGTGCCACTTGCTCCAAAAGTCTTCGACTGGAAAAAAGCCATTCAACCTATTGTAAAACTACCTCAGCAATGGCACTTCAAATTTGCGGCAACTAAACGGTTTATAATAAAAAGAACACCTGAGGTAAAGGAAATTTTGATAAGGGGTGAAGCTAATTACTCCGTTGATGTCGGAGCGGAAAACCCTATTGTGAAAAAGGGAAAACGTTTAAGAGATGTTAACCTCGATGACAAATCTATTCCTGCGATTCACAAGATAAATCCACTAAAGCTCCGTGATGTAGATTGTTTGCTAAAAAAACATTTTGGCGAACAGTGGACGTCAAATCCGGGATTGGAATATTATTCGGCATCCTTACAAAAGAAAGATGATGAAGACAAACAGAAAGAAAGTCATTCTGACAACGAAGATCCGAGTGAAAATGCCTTTGTTTAACTTTTATCATTTGTAAATACATTAATTTTTTATGGAAAAGTTAAAATAAAACTGTGTTAAATGTTTATGTGTGTTTTTTATTATGTTTATTTTGAAAAAACTCCTTCTAAAAAAAATTATAGAATCAAAATATCCTAAGTCCAAATTTTAAAATGTTATTGTGGCACACCTGATCATTTCCAAAAAAAAATTTTAATGTCAAAAGTAATGCTTAGATAGCTACATTTATTCATGCTAAAATGGTTGGGAAACATTGAACTCTTTTTTCTAAAAGCTAAATTTTAGTGTTTTTTTGATCCCCTGAAAAGAAATGAAAAATGGACTTAGCAGGTTTTGATTCTAAAGGCCTCATATATTCTAAACGAAATTCAATAATACTCTTTAAAGTCCCTTGTTTCAAACTATTTTCACCCACCATTCTGCCAGTAATTGGATTTGATGCCGGTACCACACCTAAGGTTTTTAAGGCAAACAACTCTGCATATTCAATTATTAAGTCCTCAAAATTATTTAAGGTCTGAACTTTTAAAAAACGAGCCAATGTTCTAGCCAAACCATAATCTGATGGTAAAATATTTAGACTATACTTTTAGCTGGTTGATGAGCCAAAACGTTTAGTCCTTGCAGTTCCAATAATTTTTCTTCTGTCAAACAAGAACAATGTGCATGGGCAATGTTGTGTTGCAAAATGTTTTGGATCCCGTTGGCCAAAGTGCTGTACTTTGTACTCAAAACTGCATCAGCTCTGTCCTGCTGTTAATGGTTTGTGCCCACTGATCGACCATGGGGAAAAAGTTCAAAATGCAAAACGCCTTCGAAGTTCCACCAAACTTTGGCCAAAATGATGCAAATCAATCAAAGCGTGGCAGTATTTTAATAGCTAGCAGATTCTCCTTTGGTGGCATACATTTCATTGGTGGCTGCCTTTGCACTTAAGACCTTTTTTCCAGGAATGTCTCTAAAGACTGTGAAACACAATCTTCTAATAGTATTTATTAGTTATGGGATTAAGGGTTATGTTCATACACAAGGATTTTTTTAACAATCTAGTAAATCTGAATTTATAAATAAATAGAGTTAAATTATGTTTACTTAAATATTATGGATTAACTGATAACTGAAGTTTTATTTGTTTATCAATAAAAATCTTAGCATAACAATGATTGCTTAACTATCGTAGAATGATGAAAATGGTGTTAAAAATCCGTAAAGATGGATTCAGTAGTTTTAACACTGTAAAATCTATTGCAAAATGGTTCCAACTACGTAGTCGATTTTCAAACCACAGTGATCCACATGTCCCACCACATACTATAATATTTTTTATTAATTTAATTAAATCCAAATAAATTTTATCGTCCATTTCAAGATCTATATAACATTGTAACCTCTCATGTGGAATGGAGCTCACCACATATTGGTCAGTTTTCAGACTTCACTGTTATCCCGATATAATATCCCTTTTATAATAACAAATTAATTGAAAGTAATTAGATTTTATTATTTCTAAACCTTCCAGGAACTATAAAAATGATGTGGTCAAAATTTGGTAAAGATTGGTTCAAAAATTTTTGTGGTTAGTGATCACAAACAAAAAATGGCTTTTCCTTTTATAAAGTAGTATAGATGTACTAATCAGATTCATTCATATTAATTACTCAATAAACCTTCAGTATGTTGCATGAACATCACTATAAATTTTAATGGAATCATCGTTCGTCTCCTCTCCAATATGGTTCGCCCAGAAGAAGACCTGCAAAGTAAGTATTTCTACTTAGAGATGATGTTAATCTTTGACTTCATCCCTGATTATATTCTTCTCCATTCATCGTAACAGTCAACTATCTTTTTAACATCATAATTTTTTAATGTTTAGCCTCCATCTTGTTAACCTTTTTCCATCAAAAAGACGCTGGTAACAGTAACAAAACATTGGTACATACTATGAGCATACCTCTTCAAATATTTATACTCTCACAATTAATCAATCATCTGCACAAATTTTTAAGTTAGAGATGATTTATTGACACCATAAGTTGGAGATGAATTTTCCTTTTTTCAGGAAAATACATGATCACAAACAATAACTATTGTTTCCTGCTATATGAAAAATCATTTAATTCAATATTACTAGTGGCCACCATTTAGTCTAGACCTAACTACTACGGGATGATTTGTCAAGACCAATTAAATCATTTATTTCAGAAACCACCTGAGTGCGCTTTTTTCAACTTTCGGAAAACTAAAAAAAACTGCGCTTGGGTTCTTTCTGAAATAAGCAGATTATTTTTAAGGCTGCCAAAAAGCATTGCTGATATGGAACATAAGTTATTTCTGCACTAAAAGATGTATTTATCTTTAAAGTGTAAAGTACCACAAAAAAAGGGCGTTTCAATATTTTTTCCCTTAGGTGGTTTCTGAAATAAACGATTCAATTAAGAGATTACTACCTATACCAGATTTGCTTCGGGATTCAGTTCTTCCTTACAATGTGGAAAACTGTTTCTCAAGATTTCATTAAAAATCTTTACTTTAATTGCCTAACAATTAGTTTCAAATGCTGCTCACATTTATTTTATATCTTCTTCTTTTTCTTCATAGTCACAACAGACGCAATGTGGTCCTTGACATGCTCGTTCGCTCTTGCCCAGTCTTGTGGGTCTGCAGAAAATCATAAAGACACATTAAAATTCCTGATGTCCTCCAAGACATTGCTCTTTCATCTCCTTCATGGCATCCTTGAGCTCTCACTCCTTCTGAGTAACCACCTTGATATAGCCCTTTGACAGTTCTATCATCATCTATTCTAAGGAAGTTTCCTAGCCAATTCAGAAGTTGAATTCTGAATAGAAGACAACTTCACATTGTCATAAGGTGCATATAACTTTCTATTATTTGTATGATAAGCCCTATTTTCCTTCACAGGTCCTAGAATATATAATCCTAGCTCTATAAATAGCTGCTGCTGATTTTTTAAATACCCATGTCTCACATGCATGTGTTGTGACTTATCTAATGAGCATCTTATATAGCCTTCACTTGGTTTAGCAGCTTACCGGTCAACTTCTCATAAGGCTAGGGAAAAAAATGCTTTATTGGCCAAGACAGCATGTGCCTCAATCTCCTCCTACTCTAGTGCTCCGTTAAACTGTGCGCCAAGATCCTTAATACATTGAAAAATGTAATTTCCAATTGTGTATAACTTCTAGGAGTGCTTGAGTTTGTTTTTTCTTAAGACTATAATCGTGGTCTTATTTTCATTAGTTTCTAGTACAAATTTCCTGGCCTATCTTTAAATTTGCAGCTTATAGCGTTCATTGAACACATGACCAATGTAATTTTTAAAGGAATATCATCTTCTTCATCTCTCAGAACTGATTCATATGCACCCTTATAATCAATGAATAGCAGCCAAATTTTTTTGGTTTTATTT
Organism: Euschistus heros; assembly: GCA_003667255.2. NCBI lineage: Eukaryota > Metazoa > Arthropoda > Insecta > Hemiptera > Pentatomidae > Euschistus > Euschistus heros. The sequence goes on from RCWM02000087.1 coordinate 1,305,676, forward strand.
AATTAAATTTAATGGATTTATTTTATTCAAATTTTTAATACTGCTAATACATTTCATATGGCTGTTAAATTAAGTGGAGATGAAAATCAAAAATGATACTTATAGTTGAGAAAATCAAAAAAATCAATTGGACAAAATTTTTGGACTATCGGTTAAAAAGCAAATATTATTTAAAACAAACTGAGCTGAGTGCATACAAGAAATAAAATGATAGCCGAGTTTTAATTTACTTCAGGTTAAACACCTGACATTATTGTATTGAAGTTAAGCAACCTATATCCCTCATCTGGAAGATAGTACCTCAATAATCTTGAGGTATTTCACTTCACTGAAGTTTAATCTATATACCACAAACATTTCATAAAAAAAAATAGTCGAATAGTTCAGGGGGAATAAAGGTAATAAAAAAATTTCCAGTCACAAGAGAACTTAGAACTTAAAAGGACTAAAATAATTGGGAACAAAATGTTCTTAATAATTGTTATAGTTTCTATACTCTGGGTGAGGAGTGGCTAACTGCTGGCCCACTTTCACGTAACGTAAGAGCCATGAAGTTTTATGTCTAATATTTTTCCTATGAATATGCTTGTAAGATTTTAGAACAGTTAAAACAGTCTTTGAATAATATTCAGAAGAGGAGGTTTAAGCTTATTTATGATGAATGGTTCGTATATTTCGTATATATTAATTTGAAATATTATCTATATGTTTACACTTTTTCCCCTAGATCGATGAGTAATATATATTTAAGACAAATATCTTTTCTACATATACTTGTTTATTACATAGGCGGCATATGCGTCCCTTGAATATTTCCTCTGATAGTAAAATTGCCAACAGGTAAACAGAAGTTGGTTAACCCTGTCCAACTAGGTAGTTGAAGAAATAACTATAATAATCTAACTAATAATGAATAAAAAATATTCACATTCAAGAACATATAAAGAATATAAAGTAAACTTACAGGACCCATTGGCATAGGCACCCCTGGCATGAGTGGAGGAGGAGCTGAAAAAAGAAATACGATTATTTTTACAAAATTTGGTATAATTATAACAATATTTTAAAAACCTTTTACCTTTATGAATGCTTAGTCTTGAAAATAAAATAGAACATAATCACGAAAGACAACAGTGTGTTTCATAACTAAACATGATTTTTTTTTATTTTACAAGATTAGTGAGGATTGAAGATCGGATAATCTGGACAGCAAAATAAAAAAATAACAGAAAAGAAAGACAAAGAAATTAGTTTTTCGCATGGACATTTTTTTTATTCAGTGAACATGTCATTGTAAGTTTTTCAAAACCAATTTAGAATGAAAAAAAAAATTAGAAAGTAAGATCTGTGGTTAAAGTCCCCACTTAGAACAAATTTAAACATTTTATTAAAATAAATTATGCATTAAATACGTATCAGTTAAAAATTCAACTTTAATAACAGCATTTTCCTTTCAACAAGTTAAAAATTCAACTTTAATAACAGCATTTTCCTTTCAACAAGTCATGAGGTAAAGTGCACCCTAATAGACTATATAGTTCTGCTTGGATGTTTTGTCCTGAAACATGACTGGTTTTCTCAAAATTCATCATCAGGGTTATAAACCAAGATATTGATGTTAATATCTATTTTTAATCACTATCAAGGTTGACCTGGGTATTTTTTATCTGCAAGAAATTACAATTTTTCTTGGAAGTATTCAAACCATTTGAAATTTTGAGTTTGTGATAAAAACCATCCTTAATTCCACCAATCAACAAAGCTTAATTTTATGATTTACTGATTTTCAAATTTGTAAAATGTAATTAATGAGATTGATTATGCAAGGTGTCATCTGACAATACAAATACTGGAGATTTAGTACTGGAACTGGCAGCAAGTAAACTTACGATAAGCCTTCCAAGCTTAAGTATCAACTTGTAGTCTGTTTTTTTTTTTTTTTTTTTTTTGTGTGTGTGTGTGTGTGTGTGTGTGTATGCACTGTTTTTCCTAATTTATTTATTTAGCCCAACAACCTGCAAGAGAGCCTTGGCTTCCTCCAACATCTGGTAAAATGTTTTTTGGCACTGGCCCATCCGACATCTGCACAAGGAGTCCTGCCCATCTTAACCTCCCTGCCTTGATGATAGTTACAATATCAGGCTCATTATACAGACTATAGATTTCTCCATTAGTACGCCTTCTATATTGCCCACTTTCATAGATGAGCCAATTTATTCTAAGAAGGATTTTCCTTTCAAAAATAAGGTCATTTTCATCAGACTTTGTAGTGGTTCAGGTCTCAAGAGCCATAAGGTAAAACAGGACGAATGAGGGTTTTTTCTAGAATGACCTAAATGCGCTGAGAGAAAAGGCGGCTAGAAAAGAGCAAGCGGAGTCTATAATAACAGCGATTTGCTGAGATCATTTTTCTCCGGACCTCTGTCGAGATTCTGTTGCCAAACATTATTTGTGAACTGAGGTACACAAATTTAGATACTTGTTCAAACATGTAAATACCAAAAGCAACTGTGGTACCAATCTCTTGAGGGAACTGATATGACACCATATACTTTGTTTTGTCTTGGTTGCAAACAGGCCGAGACGACTTGCCGTTGGCTCGAGAGCCAGGATTGCTTGTAATCAGTGTTGCCAGGCATAGGGATTTTCTCCTACAGTAGGGGATTTATTTCTCTTTTAGGCGTAGGGGGGATTTTTCAAAAACTACATAATTGTAGGATTTTTTTTTTTTTTTCAAGGTGAAATACACACAATAAAAATTGTTTTGAGGACCTATTTTTCCACATTTAATTGGTAATTCGAGATCAGTGTAAAACTATCAATTGTTAACTTGTAACGAGTAATAATAGGTTAATTTCCTGCTTGTTTTAATTATAAACTAACAACAACATCCCAATTGTTAGAGTTTTAGCTTTGTTGTTACTTTCAAAATTTTTATAGTGGTTTTAAGGTGTTTTTTTTTTTTTTTTTTTTTTTTTCATCTCAATATGAAATCGGAGGAAGAACAAATCAAAGATCTTGAACCTACAAGTTCCGTGACGTCTTTGAATGTTAAAACTTATCGGAAACAAAAATATTCCAAGATATGGCTTGAGCTTCCCGAATTTAAAGGATGGATAGAAGATTCAAAAGAAGATAATTATATATTTATAAAGAAGATATCAGTCTGGTTCTTGTGTCTGTAATGTCCATATCGTTCTATAAACATTTTTCAATCAGCTTTCTTATTACTGTACAGTTGTCAGTGGAATTTGGCAGTATTTCTATTTAATCAATCATTGTTCTTGCTGTGAAGTTTGAAGGTATGAGTAATTATAACTATCCTATAACAATTGTATAATTGAGAGCTGAAAACAAGCTTCTTATTAGAGGTAACCTTCTACCAGCTCATAGGATTAACAGTGAGTTCTCTTATTTACGAGCACGCTCTCAGTACTCTCTACTTCTATTTCACTTTTATTAAAAAAATTTAATTATATTTTAATTTTTTAAAATGGCAGTCTGTCCAGTATTTAATATTAGACGGGTTTTCTCATCCCTGGTTCTGACATCTGGCTCTCATCTCGGACTATTACTATTTTCAATATGCTCACAGGAAAAATGTCTCGTCTATTGATCGTTTATTACTTATTATAGTAATTTTATTACTCATTTTATCATATTCATTTCTTTCAAGGATTTCTCTGTTACTCTTATTTCTTACTTGTTTGTTTTCCTTTTCTTACCGTAAACTATTCTTGTTTAAATTCCATTTATTGTCATTAACCTACTACCCTTTCAAACTATGTCATTACTTAGTGTCTTTTAAGTCTGCTTTTCCTTTCTCTTTTCCTTATTTATTATCTATAACTGATGATATTCATTATTATATCATTTATCTATTTTATTTTACATATTTTTAATTTACATTGGCTCTTTATTTCCTTCTACTTATTTTTCTTTTATGAATTAATTTGTTCTTTTTCTTTAATTACCTTCCTAACACAGCATTATAAACCCTTCCACAAACATTTTTTTTCTTCCTCTTCCTATGTCTAACATACTTTTAACCTGTCACGTTAACTCCCAATCCCTCCTAGCACATTATGATGAATCCTTTACCATTTTACACATAATTTCTATCATATTATTGCCATCTCAAAAACCTGGCTCAAACCAAGTATTTCCTCTTCCTCTGTAAATATCCCTAATTATACTCTCGTCCATCATGACCGTGTGGACTGAAATGGAGGAGGTGTTAGTCTGTGCGTTCATGATATCATGAGAGTTAAAATCCTTCAAAAATCATACCCTTCAGAAACTCCTCACATAGAATACCTCTTCACCAAAATCACCTTTGGATCTTCCTCTCTCCTTTACATTATAGCCTACCACCCTCCTCAAGTTAAATATGACCCTACCTTTGAAACATCCCTACTCACTCATAGTCCTCAATATAATAACATCATAATAGCAGGAGACTTCAACACTAATCTTTCCAATTCTCCTGACAAGACATATTCAATAGACCTGATTTATTCCCTAGACTTATATTGTACCATTCCAACCGACCCATCATACCCAGTTCTCAGATATTCTCCTAGACCTATTTATTATAGACTCTTCCAACAAATTACTCTCATACTCCCAAAATCCTGTACCGTTTCTCTTCCCCTACAACCTCATTAAAATATCCTAAAACATCGCCACTCCGATTCCCATCCCTAAGCAAATCTCCTTGCAAAATCTCGACTCTTTATCTCTTTATAAAAATTTATAAAATTTATATTAATTTTTTTTCCAGTCAACAATATATGTCATGATTACTGATTCAACTTGTAAATAATAACAGCCAGACAATTGTACCTGTAATTGTGTATTATTGTTATTCTTAGGGGACAGTAAGGCCCAGAATAAAGTTTATTTTTCATTTCATTTCATTTTTCATATTTACAAAGTGAAATGCTTCACCTGTAATACCTATTAACTCTTACTGTAATAATAAGAATTAATTAGACCTTGCTGCTAAAAACCAAAGTTGTAAAACCTATGAATTATTGAACGACGAACATTTAAAATTATTTACAAGTAATGTGATGTATAAATAGTTTTTTAATTAATATTGTTTTTATATATAGGATATTAATCGCTAATTCTTCTGAAATTCAAAATTCTATGTTCCTACAACTATGTTCTTTTATTATTAAATTTAGATCATGTTGCTTTATATAAATTAGATTAGTATTGTAAGAATATGTGATAAATTTGTTACCAATCGCACATTTTACTGTGATTAGAAACTAAGTTTCTACAACTGTGTTCTTTAATTATTAAAATAAATTTGTAATATTCATTATTGTTAATTTAATTATCCTTAAACCTTTAATAGTTGTTATTTAGGAATGTAGAATTGTAAACAAAGTAACCAATATATATTATATATATAAATACAAAATGTAGGGATTCATTTTTCGGTGATAGGGAGATGTAGGGATATTTTATATGTAACGTAGGGATTTCGTAAAATAAAATATGGCAACACTGCTTGAAATACATATTGGGAGGATCTGCCAACAATGTCTATATCATTAGCATACGCTAGTAGCTGAACTGTTCTGCTTAACAGTGTCTCTAAGTCTGAATTCCTGATTCTCTGATACCTTTTTCAAGATCAAAATTAAAAAGGAGGCATGCCAAAGCATCTCCTTGCCTCACTCCTCTCACTGTCTAGAAACCTCAAGATCGTTTCCCTTGGACTTAAACAAAGTATTCGATGGCAGTCATACTCATCCTGATCAGTTGAACAAGTTTAGGTGGCACATTAAATTCTATGAGGGTTTTGTACAATTTATCCCGATCAATGCGATCATACACGGATCTAAAATCAACAAACAGATGGATTGTCTGGATTCTATATTCCCTACCTTTTTCCAAAATTCCATGAAGAGTGAAAATCTGGTCTGTTGTTGACTATCGACCCATGAATCCACACTAATACTGACCTATTTCCCATTCAGCAAATGGTAGGAAGCGCTAGAAGAGTATATTTTTTCCCTAATACCTTCCAAAAATTATTTCCAGCATTCTGAATTTTTTAAATACAGGAATGATTGCTGAGTGATACATAAATTAAGCATTAGGCCATGGAATGGCCACTACAGCCTTCCCAAGGTCTAATAAAACAAGAATAAACAAATGAGATATATGCTCATTTTATTACTTGATAGCAAGGCAATCAATCATCCACAGAAATTTTCTTCCTCAAGGTCAAAAGGTCAATCAACACTATTACCAAGAGGTTCTTGAAAAAAAACTTCAAGAGAGCCATGCACATAAGAACAAACACCATGAACTGAGCTGAGTATTGCATTACAACATGCCTTGTCACACGACAATTAAATAAAAGAATTTATAACCGGCAAAAACATTTATGCGGCTCCTCTACCTCTTTATTTGCAAGAAGCATCCATATTATTTTATTCTTAATGAACTTGAAAAATGACTAAATCTTGGGACAATTAAAATAAAGTAACTGACCAGCTGGTTGGATATAATATATCAGTTTCTGCAATAGCCTCACCAAGAAAAATGCAAAATTTGAAAGTTCCTAATTCTTGGATTGTTTTTGTTTTTTTTTAGTTCAGTAACATTCTTAGTGTAGTAAACGAATTTATTTTCTATATTTCGTTCAAAAATTTTTGTGAATCAAGATTTCATTAAAGTTCAGGAGAGATAATATTATTATTGCTCTATACATAATTCTTAAGTGACCTTGCCGCAGAATAGTTTTATTACTTATTTATTTTTTTAAAATTATAATTCTTGGGATGAAACATTGATTTCAAGCTAAATCAGCATTACCAAATCTAATGGATTAGTTGAGTTTTAAGCTAGCCTTCACTTGCTTATTGTTTATAGTACATAATTAATCACTTTTTAATGCACCAAACAAGGTGAGAAACCATTTTATAATATATTATAATTGTAACAGTTCCTACCAGGATACATTACCATGGGTGACTTAAAAGTAATTAAAAAAATGAGAAGACAGTAAACTGTACCCAGGTGTCATCTCAAAGATTATGTATATAACCTGTAGAAAAGAAGCCACCATAAGCATTTATCTTTAGTGGGTACTCAATAGATTTATTATAATCATTCACACAAACTATCTACTCTAGCTTCTTTGGCAGTCTTCTAATATTCAAGTAAAATAATCATATGCCTGGCCAAATAAAATTAGTATTCCAATAATAAAAACCCTACTAAACACAATGCTAATATAATAATTTTTCTAATTTCCAGGCAACTTCCCTGTGAGGTAAAATTATGGTTTCCAATACTATTTTAACACCTGTAGAAACCTCTTTCAATCTGCTGCCACTGTGTCTTGGTCCATGAGTTTAGATGCATGGTGGTGAAATATATGGGATTCTTTACAACTTTTGTAGCATTTATCTTGATTTTGTTCACGCTAGATACAATTCATTACATGACTGGTTATTTTAATATTTTATCTTGGTTTACCAGGTAAATTCTATTAATCAATGATGTTACTAAAGCGACTAGACAAACTTACTGAATCCAAATAATAAAACAGATGTAATGGAAAGTCCAATTAAGAAACCTACTCCAGAAAGATAATGAAACTTAAGACTAACAGCAATCCAATAGACGAATTATGTAAACATTTTTCTTAAAAGTTGTAAACTTGACTTGTTGAAATTAAGGATGCTGTTCATGGATTAGAAAAGTATCATTATAATTGTAAACATGACCTAGAAAAACTTAAATATAAAACAAAATATTTGTTCCAGTATAAATAATGTTATAGAATGAGATCAAAAAACATACAAACCTCCGATTTGCATATATGGCATTCCCATACCAGGAGGCATCGGTATTCCTGGTACCATAGGTGGTCTCCCAGGGTAAGACATGACCATGTAGCCAACACTAAAACCATATAATAAAATATGTATCAAAATATAACACAATCAAAATACTTCATCACTAGGTTATAGAGTATGTTACACTCACTTTCCTGCTGAAGTGGTTGGAATGAAAGTAGTAGGTAATGTTCCAGGTGGAACCAAAGAAGGATCAGTAGACATCTAAAAAATAAAATACTTTCTTGTTACTACATAATTAATAATAAAATGTACACATAAAAGTCAACTATCATACATCTATTTAACAATTGTAAACATTAAAAAGAAATTATAAGATGTAGAAAATAATACTGGTAAAACTACAAAGAAGTAAAAAGCACACGTTTCTTATACATCAAATTTAAATGACAAGATAAGCATACCTCCTTAAGGCAAACTGTGCTGTTAATATTTAGACAACGAAATAAACTATCACCTCCTGACAAGAAACATTTACAGTTTTAACTGGACTAGTATAGCGTAAGAATAAAATATAAGAACATTACTGTAATGCACAAACATAAATAAAACTATCTAAACAGCCAACATCCAACTACTAAATACCCGACAACAAAATGGTGAACAAAGAATTAGTTAAAGTCTAGTGTTGATGTTGAGGGAGGCTTTAAGCAATAAATTCGCTCAGAATGAGATGTGATATTCTGATAAATGTAGAAATAGGACATAAATGCTTGCCGATCCTTTAAACATGTAATCTGTAATGGTTAATTCTTGATATCGACATGCAAATACAGTTGGCTGTGATTAGAAAAATCATTGCAACCGGGTGTGCGTCTTTCAAATTCTAGGTTATAAGTATCTACCTATTATTGCGTTGAATTAAGAATAGTGATAATTGAAGAAATGGTGTCAGTTGCTCATCCTTTTATGGTAGATTTTTCTATAGTCAACGTACTCGTTGATTTTCACATTTTTTTAAAAACTTGTGTAATGTTTTCAGGACGTTGAAAGTTGTAGGTCTTATATTGATGAACTGTACTCACCAGATCAGCAAAAGTGTTTAGATGCAATAGTGTAAGTTCTCCGATAACTAATTGAAACTGCCAACTGTAGATATATGTGAAATATTCAGATCAAATATACAGATATATTTTTTTAGTTGTTTGAAGAATTCTGTTATTGGTAGTAACAGGCAAAAAGGTAGTGTCATAGCTCAAGGTGTAGTGACAAGACTAACACAATTGCTACAAAACGTTTCTATACCTACAGAAATACGTATTGAAGCAGCAGTTACTCTAGGTTCTTTGGCAAAAGGAACAGAATCTCATGTCAAGCAATTAATTGATTTTGGCATTGCACCTCTTCTTTTAAATTGTATGTATCTGAACTTTTTTATCTTATGTATTATTAGTGTTATTTGTTGGGAATTCTCGAATCTGCTATTTATTTGCAGGTATACTCTCCAATGATGATTCGAAGCTTACGGATGTATGCCTTCGATGTGCATGTTCCATTTTCTCACATCCCCAAGCACCTTATGGACTCATATTTCGAGAACAGCAAACTGTTTCTCATCTCCTGAAGCTAGCTATGCAATCTGTATCTAATCAAATATGCGTTACAACTATTTTGAGTGCATCTTGCAAGGTACAGAATGTCGGACTGTGTAAAATGTAAATTAGATATAGAATTACTAATCTCTGGTTTTTATTTCTAGACACTTGAACACCAAATGTTGTTATGTGATCAAGGAGCTATTTATACTTTAGCAGCATTATTATGTTCTCCACATTACTCTGTATTGATGCCCACGTTAAATTGTATAGCTAATCTGGCATATCAGAATGCCAATGTGTCAGCGATAATAGCCACAGCTAGGTACATACTACATTTACTATTTTTAATTAATAGGTATAGTACTTATACCATACCTGGGTTAAGAATTTTTTTTTAATGTAGTTTTGTTAGTTCTTATTTTAACCAAGTATACCTTAACTTCTAATTAGCTTAATTACTGTTACAAACCAGCTAAATTTAGATAGAAATTATACTCCTATTCGATACTTTAATAGTTGGGATAGTTAAAAAGATTTTGTAATTGTAATATTTTAAATATTAATTTTACAAAAATAAAATAGGGAAAATTATAAATAAATGCCATCAAGTTGTAAACTTAATAAGTATTTGTTTTCTAGTTATAAGTAAAAAAACTATATTAATATTTTACGGAAGTTAATATTTATTTTTAATAAATTTTATTGTGATCATTTAATGTCAAATAAAATGTATAAACTGGAAGAAAATTTAATACAGAAACATGATAGTTGGAGAGTGTCGGGGAATTAAGGGGATAAGAAGTTTTTTAATGTGTTATGGGGAGAAGCTTTTCATTTAAATGGAGCATCCTCCATAAATTCTTTCTTTGTTAGTTTGCGTTTTTTGCTACAGTTTTTCCTTTAACTCTTTACAAGTTTGACTCTCATTTTATGTTGCCATTCTTTTTCATCCCATTAATTTATATTTTTCCTATATCTCCTTAGATTTAATTCCCTTATTCAGTTATTTATATAAACTGTAATTTTACATTCACTGGTTGTATTCAAATTTTTACTGCTGTGAATAAAATTATTAAAAAAGAAAAATTATAAAAATTATTTCAACCTATTCAAAACTATGTTATACTCCCTTGAGAGTATCAAATCCTGTCTCCCATTTAAGCTTTTGACTTTCTTACCTGCTTACAATTAGCCATTTGAAAATTTATTAAAAGATTGTGAACGTCAAACAACTAAAAAAAATGTGACTAAAATGTTACAAAAACAAATTGCTAAGATGTAGCATCCATATGAAAATAGAACTTTGGCAAGTCATACATCAAAGAATCTGTTGCATGTCACTTAAACAGCAATCTTAAACCAGCGATGGGAAAGCCTAAAGGCAGTCCAGTCTTATAAAGTATTCAACATACATGATTATTTGTTTTATTTTTTTATTATGTCTTATAACAATTGGTCGAGGTGTTTCAATTATAATCCAGTCATTAAATTGTGTATTAGCTAGAAGGGTTAGTTCACTAATACCACAACTGCTCATTTTGAGTGGATCCAACATCTCTCTGTAATATTTAGACTTGATTATATTGTCCTGTGGGCCTCAGTTAGAACCTCGAACTCAATTCAGAGAGAATCCGCCCTGAAGTAAATTTTTCATTTGTTATTGAAGGTAGACTAATAGTCCCAATATGGGAAGGGAAGGCCTGCAGTGACATCAGTCCTGCAATAAAAGTCTATAATTATGTTTTCCTGTAGAGCTTAATATTTATTCATTTCATGATATTTTTTTTTACATTTGTTGGTTTCAGCTTTGGTGGAGTATCCGTTCCTGATCTCTTAGTTGGCTTAATGTCACGGGATCGTCCAAGTGAAATGCAGCTTGCTTCTGCAAAATGTTTAACTTATATTCACCGAGCTGGAGCTATATCTGCTGAAGATTCTAAAATCTTGTATAAAACACTTCCCTGTCTTGTACGTTAATCGTTATTATTTCTCTCTTTATTATGTTAATTATTATAATGACTAATCATGACAAATCTTATTATCAGAGAAGGGATATCTAAAATACTGATATATATATATATATATATATATATATATATATATATATATATATTAGAATCTACTTAAATATTCGTTATTTAATGTGTATAAGTTCAATTTTTTTATTCATTTATTCCTATAAAAGAAATATAATTAAATGGAGTTAAGGTGGTTCTTATGTTATTTTATTCAATATTTAAAAAATTAAATTATACATCTATTAGACACACTAATAAAATGTAAATTGAGAAACAACAATGTTTGTTTGTTGGTGCATAGCGTACTTATTTTAGTACTCCAGCTAGAGAAGGAAAGATTGATTATCTAACAGGTTACCAACCTACTTTAACCTGTGGGACAGGTCGAGATTTATATCATGGTTCCGTTATCAAAGAAATTACAATGTCATTTTACATTAATAATAAATAAACTAGTTGAGACACGACACTGATTCTCTCTCTCTCTCTCTCTCTCTCTCTCTCTCTCCCTCTCCCTCTCTCTCTCTCTCTCTCTCTCTCTCTCTCTCTCTCTCTCTCTCTCTCTCTCTCTCTCTCTCTCTCTCTCTCTCTCTCTCTCTCTCTCTCTCTCTCTCTCTCTCTCTCTCTCTCTCTCTCTCTCTCTCTCTCTCTCTCTCTCTCTCTCTCTCTCTCTCTCACACACACACACACACTTTTCTGACAACAAACAAAACTGTATTAATAATAGCTTTTAGAAAACAATGTTTTCAATTGGTGGAGAAAGCACCTAGACTGATTTAGTTAATATTATTTTCATGCCAGGCATTAAAAAAACAAAATAAGAAAATTGAGGTTTCTTAGTGTTTATCTGAAATTGTCTATATTTCTCTTTGATCCTTCATTACCTGATTGCATCTTACTGGATTAGTCTACAATCAATTTATTGGCTGTATTATATATTTTATTTGTTTTTCTCATTTGGTCTTGTTACTCTATTCACAGAGGTTCAACAGATTAAAGAGGAACTGTTGGAGTATATTTCTGCAATGGTAATATTGTAAAGTATACATTAAAGAATCCCTCAAATCATTTCTGAACATTATCATCTATTTTTATAGCTAGTTCTATAACTGTTTATCTTTTTAATAGCCTAAATTTAATTTACTATTGTTTTCTTACTTGATAGAATGATATGGAGTTTCAAGTTCTGTAATTCTTATTGTAATAAATAAACGAAGCTTATTGTTCGGAATGCAATGGTTTGCAAATTCTTCAATTTTCTTTCTTTACGGCTGAAATACATAGCTGGGCCCTCTCCATAGCAGATTTTATTTAATTTAATCATCATATCAACTTACTTTAATTCATTATTTAAAAATTAAGTTACAATTCTATTAATTACAAAACACTAGACTAGCATATAAACTGAAAACGAAAGTATTTCACATTTATTACCAACACTCAACAAAAGTGATGATTTCACATAAAAAAAAACACAATGATAAACAAACTAGATGATACTGCTTTTCTCGCGCATGTCTAATGGTTGCCAACCTTAGTTATATTATTTAAAAACCAGCAAATTTATATGAAGCTATTTCTTTTTATATATATATTTTTTCACAATTTAAAGTTTTAGTGCAATTTTAATTTCTAGTTGTAATGAAAGGAATGTTAGTTTTAATTGGTTATTGCTTTTATTTACCTTTTTTCTCTTCTTAAAATTTATAAATATCATTGTTATTAATAGCATATTAAAGCTCTTATTCCCTTTAATTTACTTATATCAATCTTTACATTATTTCTGTATCAATGTCCACATTAAAAGTTTGTATTACATTATGAGTTCTACAGGAATTCATTTAATTATTAGTTATGATTATATCCTTATTGTATTTATGTGTGTATAAACAAACCAAAACATAATTCTCGCATTCAGAGAAGTCGCTGTGGGTGAAATGTCATCTGTTCAATATTTTAATTAAAAAATAAAATGTACCTAGTAACTAGTAGTGGAGAGGCCTAGCATCAAACTAGGTCCTGGCTGACCAAAGGCTATGTTGAAGTCTCTTTACTTTCTATGTTCCTGGGAAGTTGACAAACAATTTGGAGGCTATTATTGTTTTGTTTGTTTGTACTTATTAGGAAATAATCTAGGATTTAGGGTTTATGTTTAAAACTATTTGGTAAATCATTGTTTCCTGTAAGGCCAGTTTCACAAATAGTGGTTTTGAACATTAATGAAATAAACTTCGATAATGTATGGTATTAACAATCATTTATCATTTCTTGATAATGTTTATTTTAACTTTTTTTAATTTTTATTATTTCCAATTGGCAGTGGTTTCCTTGGATGAACTGCATGTTAAAAGTTCTTCAGTATCAGAACAGGAAAGTGAGCAATGGCAGTTTCCAAAATAATGAATATATATATTTTTTATGTATAGATGCTTATATATCTATTTATTCCTTTAATTATTTGTTAATAAAATTGTTTGACAATTGATAATATTCATAAAAACAAAAAAGTATTTATTTTATTGATGGCTAACAAGAACAGCTATTTCTTATCTTACTGTAACCATGATTAAATAACCAGAGAAAAAGGAATCATAAATGGAAGGGGACAATTTCTTCAAAATAATGCTCATTGATTGATGATAGAGAAATGCCTTGATTGAAAAATCGAAGCTCTATTGCATCCATTATATTTGTAACTATAGTCATAGTAAGCCAGATGGTTTGATGCCGACACCATTGCTTCATACTGTCCACACATTTCTCTGTAAAGTACACTATGGAGATCCAAATTTACTAGATCAACATTAACAAAATCCTGTCTCCTATCTCTCTGATTTCTATTCATTCAGTACTGATTAGTTTTTTAGGGCTTAGCTCAACGAGATGTATGCATAATAAATTATAATATAGGCCCTCCAACATATCAATAAAGTTATTGTTTTTTACTCTTTTATTACTAAGGGTATCATAAAAAACTGACAATTCATGCAATATAACTGGTTTATTGAATTGCTTAAAAATAAAATATAAAACAATGTTTTTTTGTGATTACAAGATTTAATGAAGTTGTTTCTAACTTCACACAGAATAATTAATATAAAAAAATGAAATGAAACAGAAACATTATTTAGTGCATTTAGGTTTCTTTTTTTAAAATTATTTTTGGCTAGAGCCGGTTTTCAAAATGAGGTACAATGAAAGCTCCTTATTCACTTTTCCCTTATTTACATGTTAAAAAACTGTGACAGAGTTCAGTATTCGTGGATCCAATTGGTATTTTAAATAAATTCGGTGTTGTGGTTTTGTTTGTCATTGTCCTTAGAGTACTGCTGACACATGCCTGAGGAGGCTTTTCAAAAGAGTGTAGGTAAATGAACATTCAAGCATCAGAAGAGTTGTTCAGTAAATTCAATGTGAGGAAAACATCGTGTAGCATTGAATTTGTTAGGAAGCTGCATCTGCAGATACTGCTGCAGCTAAAAAATATAGAGAATTTTCAAACTTAATTTCTGAGCCTGAATGACTGTTGGCTGACAAAACTGGCCTATTTGGAAAAGTTTCCTAACAAAACTTTCATATCCAAAAGTGACAAGTCCTCCCTTGATATTAAAGATAGGGATAACACTGCTTCTCCGTTGTGATGCATCTGGAGATTGTATTGTGGAGCTACTAATTGTTAAATCCTCGTGCTTTGAAAAATTAAAACAAGGACAACCTGCCAGTGTGTTGGCAGCATAGGTTACTAGTACTATTTTTTGTGACTGTTTTCGTAATGGTTTCGTTCCTGATTACTATTTCAAGAAAAAAACAACTTAAGGCCATTCTAGTTTTCATATTGCTCCTCCTGGTCAATCTCATGAGCTCGAAACTATGCAAATATAAAAAATGATATTTATGTCACCTATTACTTCAATCCATTGTTCTTTAAGCTTTATTACATTAGGCAAACCTTCAAATTTGTACTGGACATCATGTATGTTGAGCATGATATGAACGCTATGCAATGCCTCAAAACAATTGAAAAAAAATGAATAGTCAACATAACAGAATCATTGGAAGAATTGAAGCTAATGTCATGGAAATTGTGCTGGAAACAGCTGAGGCCTGTTTTGTCAAAAATGATGAGTCTGTGCATATTTAAACTTTTACTGCAAATATTGCTAAAGTGGTTAATGAAATAAAATAAAAAGGGTTTAATATTATTCAAGAGTTAATGAAGATTTGACTGAAATCGACTCAAAGTAAATGTTAGCTCAGCATCTTATTTAAAATGAGGATTCTACAAGTTCTGAAAAGGTCTTTTTTAACTTGAAAAATTTGAATGAAAGCTAATGGATGATAAATGAGCTTTGTGATAGTTTTATGAAAATTGATTTGTCTGTTGAAAGAAGACGTTCTTAAATTGCTAATTATGAATTCAACTGCTGCATATCAATCTGGATTGAAAACCTTTTAAAAGTGGCAAAATAAGAAAAAAAATTTAAGTTTGGTGAACCCTTACCTAAGCCTACCAATAGTTATTAATAGATAATGTTAAAAATCGTTATTAATTTATTAAATTTATTTTATTTTAATATTATTTTTTTTATTAACATTGTTCAGCATTTACTCCTTATGATATATTTTCATGTTACACTATTTTGCTGTGTATATCATATTATCATGTTTAAATTTCTACTATAGCACACTGCATTATTATAATATTTTTCAACATTAATTAAATTATAACATTATCTTATGGCATTAATTCCCAATTATAATTTCTGATCTGCACGGCAAATCAATGTTGGTAAAATAAAGTATCAACCAATCAGTTAATTACAGCAACCTGGAAAATGCTTTATGTGAGTGACGCTTTTGGACCATTGGTTTATAGCTCTGTTAGTATCATGCTAGTGAATAATTTGGTTCCTGTATGCTTCCTAAGAACCTTTTGTTTAGGATCAGGAGTTGTTCTCTATACTTATTGTAAATTTTTGATCTCTCAAAATACTATTATTACGTTTAGACATTTTTTTAAATTATAAAATTTGTACATTCATATTACAGTATATTAGATTTCCCAACTATTTTTACTCTTTCTGACAGGAAAGAAATAAAAAGTTGAAATTGAATTTCATTAAATCAAAATTAAAATCCTGTTTAGGTTTTTAAGTTAATATGTTTAGAACAATAATTTATTTGTTTTAAGGTTAATTGTTTTTAATAAAATAAAGCTTTGTAAAAAGTCATTATCTGTTTTAAAGGTTGTTCTTTGTAAAAAAGATCATACTTGTGAAGAACGTGTTGTAGCTGCGGAAACAATAGCATACCTTACTGAAGTAAATACAGACCTCCAGAGGTTAGCATCAATTTCTAATCAGTTAATTCCTACTCTTGCAAATATGTTGCATTCTCAGTCTGAAGCGAATAATAACAATAATGTACATCTGGATCCATGTGTTATAGCTGATATGAAACAGGCTGCTTTTAGGGTAATTTTTTTATATATATACTTTATTTCTAATTTTTTCTTAAGAGGAAGGAACGGTTATATGGTCTAAGAAATGAGTTTTTTGTTAACCTTCCAGCCTGTTAGCTTTGAGAAAATTTTAAACTCTTTTAAACGAAATCTTCATTGATGTGATGATGTTCTCATTGATTTATTTGTTTATGATTGTGCTAAAATTAATTTTTATGTTATTGTTAATTTTCAAAATAAAATTATTTAAATAAGACATTATGTTTTTAAAAGTTTAAATGGAATTTATTAGTCTAATTAATTTACTCAAAACGTTTCTTAATAGGCTTTTGCATCATTGGGTGCTAATGATGAAGACATCCGAAAACGTATTATAGAAACTGAAAGATTGATGGAGGAGGTTGTGTGCGGTTTAGAAGATCCAAATGACAAAGTTAGACTTGCAGCTGTACGATGCCTTCATTCACTATCTCGTTCGGTTCAGCAATTGCGTACAACATTTTTGGTAAATAACAAGTTTTAAATTAAATTAAACGTAAATAAATACATAGTGATATTGGTACTACTGTTAGTCGGGAGACTTTTCAACCCATACATATTTTTACTAAAGTTTTTTATTAAAGATACACACACATTCATCATATTTGTCTCATACAGGCTCATTACTCCCCACCCCTTCCCCTGAGAAGTTATATATGGGAGAAAAGGGGTACAATTTTTCTTTTATTTCTTGACTGCGACACAGTAGTACTATACAGTTTATTATGTAATAAAAACAAAGGTTATATCAAAATTACATACTGGAAAGAGTTTTCTTAATGATCTAATCTTGAAAATTCAATTTGCTAAACAGTACAAATCGTTGTGGAGTAAAACGAACACTTAATAAAATATCAACCAGTCCCTATTCATGTCTCATAGAAGTAACTGTTTCTAGTATATACAAGAGAAACATATATTAGAATGTTTAATATCTGTCACTTGGATGGAACTTAAGTTGAAGAGTGGAAATTCACATGATCTTAGTGCTAAAATGAAATATTGTGGAAACCAAGTATTCAGTGTATAACAACTTTTTTCATACTTTACAAATGCTATCTTTTGCCATTTATTTAAGCCACTTTAAGATGGATTTAGGTACTTAGACTGATAGGAGGACATAGGCCTCGGTCTGTAGATCTGTAGACGATATTTCAATTTAGAGCAAAAAATACATTTTTGGCACTTAAGCCATTATAAATTTCCCCTCTTCAATTGTTCTTTAAAAGTTCCAGTGGCCTGGTTAGGAATTTTTGACTAATGAGAAGTTCAGAATGTGATTCTGAGAGAGCCTTCATCATTGTGTTGATCCTCAGTTCATTATTTTATTGTCGGTTAAAAAACCACTCAACATTCAGAAATTAAATACACCTGTAGTATGAAAAAAATTTTCCATGTAAGTTTACAATAATTTGATGTTGAAAGGACTTCAAAAGAGGTTTAGCTGTGGTAAGAACAATGTATGGGTAAAAAAAATCAGGTTTTATATAAAAGATTTCATTAATTCTTAAGAATATTTTAACATTTGAATATAAATATAGATGGCTAAACATTTGATACTCTAAATAATCCTTAGGTAACTAACAATGTTGTATGTTTCTAAAGCTCCAAGAATTGAATATCACAATTTATAAGAAATTAAAATTATGAATACTTTAAAATAATCAATGAATTAAAATTTACAAAGTGATAGTATCCAAAGTAAGTTATATCAATCAAATATTTTTGAATCCAGAATGACTAATGAATAGTTTTTCATTTATTTTCAGTTTTGCTTGTTTCTGCTTTCATAGATTTGTTTTGGCTGTTATGAGAAAATTTGAAATTGAAAATTTGTAATCCTTTGGTTACATTCAAAAAGTATTCTGCAAATAATTCTGCTTAAAAGGCAGGGAGGATGTGTACTATGTGGTTTCCAATGTTAAACAACTGTTTCTCAAATGTTTTGTTAACATTTCAGTGATTTGACTTTAATGATGTTCCTTCATGGTTTGTACAAGATTTTTTTTTTTTAATAGGTGTTTTTGGTGAGATTAGTACTACTTTGGACTTCCACTCTCTTTGATTGCTCAAGAGACAAACCACAAGTTTTTTTCAGTGACGATTGTCACCTTTGACAGAAAACTTAATACTTTATACTTTTTATCTGATTAATCAAAACATCACAAAGTCACATGATTTATTTTTAAGTCATACCAACTTTTAGGAAAATAATGTGCTTGTATTATAATTTTTACTGACCTTATATCATAGCCTATATCTACTTATATATACCTCTGTATTTGTTATTTCCATGGGGACCAAAGTATCTATTCTGCTTTATGAATTCTCTATGATGGTTGGTTCTTCCTGTGTATTATCAGTTTCTCTTTGAACTCTTTTTACATAACCATTCTTCTCTGTTGTAATGTCGTTTGCATCATTGGCTATCCGTACTAACGAACAGCTGAATGCTGATGAAGTGTCAGCCTTTCATTTTTCAGTATGGACCCAGGATTTTAAAACCTACTTCTCTTGTTGTTATTATATTTGGTATTACCTAATACACTTAAACAACATACTGTCATCCATGTTATCTTAGCCTTAGCTATTGCTCATAAGACAACTTCCCTTCCCCTTTCAATGCACCAGAAATTCCAGGTAACCTACCTATTTTGACAGGTCTTATTCCGCACTGGCTACCCAGTAATATATGTTTTAGGGCAATTTATTAATTTGAATAGCAGGCTGAATAGTTGGACTGTCTTGTGATTCAATGTTCTCACGCTGCCTTTCAATATAACCCGGCAAACTTCTTTTCTACTGGGTATGAGATCATTCTAAAATGAATTTTTGCTGACCGTATGACATTACCAAAAAAATAAATATAATCACACAATTTATTTAAAATGTTTATTGTAGCAAGATTTATTTATTTATTTTATTATATATTTTTTCTATTTAATTATTTTAGGACCACTCAGTTTGGAAGCCTTTGATGGGTGTACTTCAAGGAGCATCTGATGACTTGTTAAGTGTCGCAAGTTCTACTTTATGTAACCTACTTCTCGAATTTTCACCGGCTAAAGAACCCATATTGGAGTCAGGCGGAGTAGATCTTCTTTGTAGCCTAACTCATCGACCTGATCCAGCCTTAAGGTTAAATGGTGTTTGGGCATTAATGGTAATTTTCAACAAATAAATATATTTTTATATTTTTTAAATCCTTTTACAGGTACATTTATATTTAATATAAATTTTTGTAGTTGTCTAATATTATTTTGTTGAAGTATTATTCATTGTTATGTTCATACTTTCTGTTTTATGTGTCATACTACCTTCTGTTACCAGTAATAATCATTCTAATCTTTTTATTGAAAATTTTATTATTTCTAACCATCCATTACATTATGACTCCGCAGTTGAATGCAAGTGCAAATACTTTTCTTTTAATTAATTTTTTATTTTGTCTAATTTTTTTATGGTTTTTTTTTTTTTTTTTTTTTTTTTTTTTTTTTTTTTTTTTTTTTTTTTTTTTTTTTTTTTTTTTTAGTATAGAAAATAAATGAATTGTCCAAAATCTGTGATAATACGAAATGTTTGACTATTTAAAAAAGAAAAAATAACTTGAAACAATATTTTAATTAATTGTGTGTCCTTGATATGGCTAAAACATTGTATTACAAAAAAAGTTTTATTTTAAACCTGGAGGACCATTAACTAAAAAATAAATGCCTCAAATCATTTATATTACTAAGAAGGGAAAATTTTCTCTAGTTATGTTGTCGATATATACCTTCGCAGGTCCTTGTTACAGGACTTGTGTTTTACTGTGAGCAACCCAATAGGAAGAATAGCGGACCAGACAATTTACCCCATGTATCAGAATTATATACCAAATATATAAACTAACAAACAACTTTACAGTTTTATTTGTATATACTTGAACCTTATTGGTGTCAACATCGAAATCCACAGTACACTGTATTTATTATTACACCAAACCATCTTATTAGGTTAAATGTTGTATAGCCTTTAACAATTCATTCAGCATTTCTACTTTAGTGTCTCCGTCTTGCCTTAACAAATATAGTATGAATTCTGTTACTACTTCATTTTTATTGGAGTATGATTATTTCCACCAAAATTCAAAAAGTTTCTTTTTGGAAAAGCCTCGTTTTTCTTAAATAAAAATACATAACTTTAAAAGTTGCAAATAGTTGCAGCTAATTTTTGTAA
Organism: Euschistus heros; assembly: GCA_003667255.2. Lineage (NCBI taxonomy): Eukaryota > Metazoa > Arthropoda > Insecta > Hemiptera > Pentatomidae > Euschistus > Euschistus heros. Next base: position 1,326,839 of record RCWM02000087.1, read on the forward strand.
ATATTGTTCTTCGGTTGTATTATAATAAGTCAGCACAAACGTTAAAGCGAATCCAGGTGAATCATACAGGGAGTGCTTTAATTAAATACAAACGGAAGAATTAAAATATCATTACGTACATTTATATGTTTTTATGCCAATTATTTTAGATACTTTCGCTTGAAGATGTCATTCTTAATTTTAAAAAGTATATTTTAATTGATTATTAAACAATTCCAGCAAAACTTTTTCAATCTAGTTGAGTTTTTTTAAAATTTGGCCGTTAGGTCATGGGTGCTACAAACACAACTGAGATGACAACATTATAAACAATATAAACAAAGAATTGCCAAGTACAAATTCTTGTTTTCATTTCTTTAAACACCTATGTTTACATTCCTAACCATTTCAGGCTCAAAATCGTACGTTCAATTTTTGACTTTTGCTCTCCTAGAATCACTGTTTTCCCCACTGTACACTCCTCTAAATTATAACATCTGTTGATACCCTTTTCTTATAAACTTTTCCTGTAACATATCTTTATATAATGTTATGATTTTCTATAATCAAGAATTTATAATCTAGTAAATCATTAATTATTTATATATTAGCTCTTAGCATTTTGCAATATTCTTTTGAATTATGACTGGAAATTATTTAACAACTTTTGTGCATACTTTTTATGTTTATTATTTTAAAATAGAGAAAAACATATTTAATATTTTACCTTTGTTTAGTTTGAATTATAAAGTATATTACTGAGAGAACCACTAAACACTTTCACTTATCTTGTCCTGTCCATTCTTAGTCACCAAACCAACTCTTCTCTGGCGGGAAGCACCAAGCTGCTCCAAGGATTAGGTATCCAAGGGTCCTAAGGGTTGCTACCTGATATGACCTTATTTCAATTTATATCTTCCTTAACTTGAAATTTATATATCATAACAACATATATATGTAAGGTATCCTGTTAGTGCTATCACTTCAGTTTTCTATTCTCTTTCATCTAGAGCAAGAAGGACAGAGTAGGGATATTAAGATGCCCATTATAGTTCTCTAATGTATAATTTGATATTTATTATATTCCAAGTGCACTATGCAAAGCCTTGTTTGTGTGTCTGAAGATGTTATGTAATGAAGTTGAACATTTCCTCCACAGCTGTGCTGTGAGGTATGTTTCTGTTTCAGCTATTGCACCAAGGCATGCCATCCTTTTCCTTATGTTCTATCTGTATTGCATTTATATTCTAGAATAGGAAATTCAAAATTTTACCTCAATTTCTTGGTGAATGTTGATATTATCAATTTGCTTGGATTGATATTAATTTTCTGTTCTAGACACTAAGTCCAGGCACCAATAAAGGCCTTCTGAATTCATTACTTCAGTATATTTTGCCATCTGTTGATTATTTCTAGGTTATCTGCATAGCCAATCACTTTGAATCTTTCAGTGGTGAATATTAAAGAGACTGTCCGTGACAATATCCAGCTATTAAAGAGGTGAAGCAATACCTAAAAGATAACCTTTAAAAATCCTAGAGGTCATAGCTAAACTAGTCCCTGTTCTCTTAATATATTTGGGTATAATTAATTTTACTTCATAAGTTGAATTTATAGCTATAGTTATTACTAGCTTTTGTCATTTGTTTATTTAATGTGCTTCTTTTATTTAAGAAGATAAATATGCTCTTTTTTTTTTTTTTTTTTTTTTTTTTTTTCTTTTTCTTCAGAATATGGCTTTTCAGGCTGATCAAAAAGTTAAATCACAGATTTTACATAAATTAGGAACTGAACAAATCTTTAGGCTTTTATCAGATTCTGAAGTAAACGTTCTTATGAAGACTCTAGGTTTACTGCGGAATCTTCTCTCTACAAAACCACATATAGATCAAATTATGGCTCTTCACGGAATTCAAATAATGCAGGTAAGAATCATTTGTAGCATTTGATTTAAGAATTCCTGATTTATTCAAAATCAGTTTTACGTTGAATTGTTTGGATAGGATGTTTGGTATTAATCTAATAGAAATGTAAAGGTACAATTTATATTTATATATGCGCCATTGCGATTTCCGTTCATCCTTATGATTCTTCATTACTCTCCAGGGTTTCTTTCCTAAATAGAATACAAACTTTTATTGACAATTTTTTTTTAATGAATTATACTAATTGTATATTAAATTATAAAATTAAGGTTCATTAATTTTTATAAAAGTTGCTAGTACATTTTATTTTTATTTATTTATTTTAAAATAAATCATTTTTAACTGCTTTAATCAATTGAAAATGGTCTAAAATTCATTTCCATCTTCTTGAACTGACTTGTTTATAACTGTTCAGCAGTCATATTCGATTTTTTTAAATTTACTCAGTGAGATTATATTTTATTGCAATTATAAATTATATAAAGATCATGAGAAATTTTTCTCTTGAATTAAATATATTAGAGCTTCATTTCACATAATTCTATTTCTATTGTGAATGTTTTTATCTTGGAGAAGTAATTTTCTGTTCTTAACTCTAGATGTCATAATACCATCCCCAATCTTTTATTATTTATGTAAGGAGCTGATTTTTGTTAACTAGTAAAAAAATAACAATAAAAATATTTTTTTTTTTTTAGGCTGTTACTTTAATATTAGATTCAAATCATTCTGCTGATGTCAAAGAACAAGCCCTTTGTATCTTAGGGAATATTGGAGATGGTGATAGTGCGAAGGAATTTATTATGTCTAGAGAAGATATTCTCAACAAAATACAAGAGTACATGGTTAGTTAGTTCATTCATTTATTTTATACATCTTTATAATTTTAATAATTATCATGTATTTAATATTTCTTTTGAAACAATGAGTTCATCATTGGTACCCATTTTACCTAATTTTATAATAACAAAGATAATGTGTTTAAAATTTGGTACAGATTGGTTCAGCAGCTTTTGAAGTTAATGATAGTAATGAAAAATGGCTTTTCCTTTTATATTATAGTATAGATAATGATTATTAATTTTGTTTAATAAAACTTTAAAAAAAAATTTTTAAGTTATCTAAAAAACAATCTTAATGAACCCTACTTTCATTATTAATTAAAAAAATGAGAGGTCTAGAATTATATGTTAAATTATTCTAGATAAAATGAAAAAAAAAAAAAAATTTCATTACAGGGTGGATCCTCCCTTCATAATGTCTTTCGAAGCATGGTTCCAATTCTTATCAAATATTATTTTATAGAATTGAATTAATTCGATATTATACGTACTCCATCTTTTTGTCATAAAATGATGCCATGCCATGTTTATTACCATTTAGAGTCGGAAAAATTAAAAAAGGATTGAAATATCCTAAAAAGAGGAATAGTGATCCTTTTTCTTTTCTTTTATTATTATTAGTTTAAATATATAATTTTTATTTCTTATAATTATTAGTTACATATATAATTTTTATTTCTTATAATTATTAGTTTAAATATATAATTTTTATTTCTTTAATTACAGACCCATAGCAATGTTAAGTTACAAATAGCTGCAATTTTTTGTATATCGAACTTGGTATGGAAGGAAGAAAGTGGTGCTGCTGAGAGACAAGCAAAATTAAAAGAAATGGGTGTATATAGGCTACTCCAACAGTTGATAATGACTTCTGACACACTTCTTTTTGATAAGTAAATATTTTTCGAAGTCCAGGAATTCTTTTTTTTTTTTTTTTTTTTTTTTTTTTTTATTCATAATATTAAATTTCTATTTTTAGCGAAATACTCAAGCAAAAACTAATAGAAATTTCTAAAGAAGGAGTTGAGGATTAAGGATTGGTTAATTTGAAGTTATTCGGTGCTAATTGAATGTAAATAAAACTGTTTAATATTCTTCTTATAAAATTTTGGTGTAACTAAAGGTTTGCCATTAAATTTTTTCGTACTTTATGCTCCCTCAGAAAATTGAAAAATGTACACAGAATGTTTTTTACACGCTTAACAGTTCATAGTGTAACTTTTATCTTTTTTTTTTTTCTTTTAGTTTCATTTTCTTATTTAAATCTGTTTAGTACAATTTTAAATTATTGTCCTTTCATGTAAATCAACATATTCAAGCCTAAAATATGCTTTTAAAATATTTATAAATTGAATGAATTATGAATTCACTATTAGTATTCTCAAGGAATTAAATATGATATTTATGGAATAATTCTTATTTTACTCAAATCCTCAGGACAGTTAAAATTTCTCTGAGTTATCATTTTCCATTTTATTACCCTGTATTATTACTTCATAATTTATTTCAGTTATTATTTATTTCTTATTCATTGAACAGCAGAAATAATCCAAAACAATTTTAATTTTAAATAGGTAGAATAGCTTATCATTTTATATCAACAATTAACTATTAGGTAATTCTAATCTAATATTATTTAGTATTGAAATAATGAGAGATTAAATTTATTACTAAAAGAATAATACACTGTGATCTGGCATTTTGTACCTATGGATTTTGGTTGAAGTGGGTAATTTATTGAAAGTGTGCATGAGTTTTATTTAATAAAAACAAATTATGATGTTATAAATTTAAAAAGGCTCTGATAGTTTTTACAGAACTGCTATTTTTTAAGCTTTGAATGCATTTATTCTCCATCATCATTATAAGAAATAGGGCCAGTTTTCGCAGACCTGAGTTTAAAGTAGTAGTGTTAGTGCAACAAGGATAAATTCAAATAATAAATAAGTGAAAGAAGGTAATTATTAATACTAACTAGCAATGTTGTAAGATGTAATAGTGTATAGTATGTCTTCCACCCACAATTTCTTAGTAGAAAAGGTTCTTTTCTTTAACATCTATACTTGGTTTTTGGATTTCGCTAGTATAGCAAAACAATATAATGTGATAGTTAATCTGCATAAATTAAGTCAGAGATTTTCTATAGATCTTTTCAAATTGATCTATGATTTCTTTTCTACTAACATCCCACTCAAAAATTACTTATCAAAATTGAATAAATGAAACACCATTAACAGAATATGCCACTTAAATAGCTAAACGTAGTGCTGTTTCACTTCTGAATCAGGTATTTCTAATAATATTATTTTTTTTAATTTTTAGACAAATCTTAATATTCTTATTTATACTAAGTCTATTTTCATGAAAATTACGATAAGATGATGAAAGGGAATTTGTAGAAGTAATAATTTCATGAATTAAGAATTCAAAGTATGTCAATTAATCATAATATATCATTACAAGGTGTCAAGAATATAGTTTACAGAAAACCAAATATTTAGTTATTATCATTTCCTTGGTATTGAAATTATTACATTTGTTGAAGGAGTACTTATCTAACTATCCTGGTTAGTTTTAGTTTCTGTTTTATTAACTTTATAAATACTTTTTTGTCAGTATTCGTCAAATATTATTTCACTATTTTTATTTGAATAATAATTGCAATAGTTCATTAGAAAATTGGAACAGAAAAATCACTAAGCAATACTCTGATTAATTAATACTTTTGCAAGGTCCTAGAAATTTCAATTATTTTATTTTCAATATTTCCTTTTTAAGCTAGTATGTCAAACTAAATCATTTAACCTTAGTATTTTTTTCATCACAACTTTTTGAAATAAATTTTTATATCTATAAACTACTCAAAGGTTTCCAAGGAATTTGGAAAATAAAAATAAAAAGTAAATTAATAAACTAATTTATTAAAACCTAATTTTTATGTTTATTCCTACTTTTGACTTATTATATTTGTTAGTATCAAGGAATTAATGCACTTTTTAGCTTTTATGAGTGTCTGTTCATATCAATAATTTTTTTTTTAATGGCACTACAACTCAGTTATGGGTCCTGGGCTCAATCAACCTGGAGGGCCATTCTCTAGCTGCAGTACAAGACCTGGCAATGTAGCCATCACCTTCCTATTCCAGAATTTTTTTAATGAAAAAAACAAAAACAAATGTATATTTACAATAATATATGTACTAAAATGTAAATATACAAATTTATTCATGTGTACACTTACCTTGCCTATACAAAAGGGTGGGGTTAAGCAAACCACTAATATGCTTATCTTTAATTTAAAAAATTTACTTGCACCAAAGTTTGGAAGACATCTAATTTTTTTAATAAGAGGTAAGTATAATAGTGGTTTCATTAATCCCCTCCCGAAATAGGTTTGTGTACTCATCAATAATCCATAATCTGAGATTCTAATTAAATTTAATCTAACATCAAGAAATATTAATTTTTTGAGTGATCCAGTTCTCGAATAGTCTATTAAATTTTATATATTAGGAAGTATAATTCATTAAGTAAAGTACGTTAACACTTTTTAAATAAAACTGAGATCTTTAAAACCTCAGATAACACCCAAACTGAAATATGATGATGAATCTAAAGTTGACGTAAAACTTCATCCAAACGGGTTCTAAGGAACCTTTCACCTTTAAAATTCTAGATTTTTGTTGTTATTGAAACTGTTTAAAGCGCCAAAAGAGTTTACACCTTATACTTAAAAATGGTTTTTAAAAAATTGTGGTAAAACAGTTGTTTCCCGCAATTAATTTGGAGATTCATAGGTTTTCTTTAACCTTGGTTGTGTATTTTTGTAACTAAAAATCTTATATTTTATCTTCTTTCGATCTTATTATTTTGATTCCTTTAAAACTTTTGAGATGTTTATATATATTTTATTTTTTCCTTATATGGTATGATAAAAGGACCATTTATTTAATTTACGTCACATTGTGAATGCCCTTGTAGGCAACATGCTGCTCTCTAAACACTTTCTTGTAATTCCCGATTGTTTTAATTTTAAATATTCTTTTTTAAAAAAATAATTAAGATGAAAAATCATGGAGTTAAGAGATAGTTGTTTATGCGTTCATCCAACACCCGATATTTTAAAAATATTACAATATTGCTTGAAAATTTAGAAGTGTTTTTAATATTAAAAATTTCCATAATTTTTTTTAGATAAGGAAGGTTAAATGATGAGCCATATTTTATTGAAATAATATCAGCACTAGGTTTTGAATGTTGTTTTTTTTATTTAATGAAATTAGTGTGCTGACAGAATGGCTGATATACAAATATGATTGAGAAAAAAGTAGACCTTGAAAGATGAGTTCTGGTATAGGATTATTTTATTTATTTATTGACTATTGCAATTGAGGAAATAAGTATAGTTTGAAATTTTGTGTACATTTTAATAAACATATTAAGACTAGTGCACATTACTGCAGATAGGAGCACAGCACATTATAGCGGATTTTCCGATAGTAATTAACTAAGTTTCTTTGGATAGAGAACATGGACTCCGTTGGGTCAGAGGTGTTCCTTATCTAACCAATGTTAAAATCCTGCTCTGATCCATTCTCTAGTATGCACTAGTCTTTAATGTAATGAAATAAAACAGTGAATGTGAGCAGCTGTTATATAAAAATAAATAATTTTTTTTTTTAGTTTCCATTATTCATTAATACTAAATCATCTATTTATGTTAATGTGCTAATTATTATATGTTTCATTAAGTTCTGTATTGCTGTTTTGATATGTTTGTTTTTATTCTTGCTGTTGTGACAGGGTAAAAACTGTGATGACGCAATTCTCGGATGCATGACATTTAACCTGTATGTTCTCACCTTATCTGGGAGCATTTTAGTATTGCAAGTCGAAACAAAGTTGGTAGTTGTACACTTTTGAACCACTCATCTCTGCTGTCCTGCTTATCATAATTTATAATCTACAAGCCCAATATGCTGTTACCTTTTATCTTATGTATTTCTCTAAGTGTTATTGTTTATTTACCAACTTAATTCTTGTTTATATGTACAAATATGTATGTATATATATTTATATGTATCTGTTTATTGATTAAAAACAGTTGAATAATGTTATTTATTTATTTAGAAAAGTATTGTATTTTGTTATTATAAAATTTTGTTATGTTTGTTGATTTCTGTGCCACTTTTGTTTTTCGGTGTACAAATTGTATAAATTTGTAATTTATTTTATTTATTTAGAACTATCTATTTTCCAATTTAAAAAATTTATTTAATTTCACCTAATCCCCTACACCATATTGCACATGTATTTCAAAAGTTACACAGCTCAAAAATCTTTATTTTTGAGCTCTAATCGTAGTTAAGTTCCATTGTCTTCTATGAAATTTCAAAAGTGTATCAAATTAACTTCAAATCCCACCTGATACATCTCACTTGCAGTTGGGATCAAAAGATAATTCAGGTACACTTTTGAATTACATGTATGATATGTTGAATGTAAACATAACCATTACTGATTTATATATAACAGCTTAGGTAATTTTTGTACCAATATTTTCATTGCAATTGTTTTGACTACGTAAATTCAACATTTTCGATCCCTAATGGGATCATAGAGCTGGCAAAGAAATAAAAGAATTAATGATGGATTATGTTATGGAATTCATGTGATACAAATTTAGGCCGATTTGATATGTCTCAGTTATTTGTGCATGAGTTACTTCTACAACTAATGCAACTGTCAGTTAGTTTCATAATGATCTTAGTTGACCTGAGTTTCTCTATTAGTTAAATTATTTTTTCACTTGTGATGACTGTTGGCTCTATCATTTTTACTATTACATTCTGTCCTGAATTCACTGTTTTATACTTATAATAGGAATAACTCAATAATGCAATAACTGCAGTTTTCCATTGACATTTCCGGGTCATTTTTGTTGCTGATTTAATTTTCAAATTCTTTGCCTGTTCCTAATTTGTTTGATTTAACATTATAATACACTGGCTAAAATTAAGCGAGCAATCTTAGATTACTTATTTTTAATTCAAATTAGTGTTCCTAAGACTATCCATTTTTTAAAGAAAAATAAGTTAATAATAACATTAAATGTGAATGTCAAAACAAATACCAAGGCAAAGAGGGAAGGATTGTGTTAAGGCTCACTATTGGTGGTTTCAGCTTCAAGCCTTCATATTTACTGAGCCTTTTTTTCATTATGATCACATCTCTTGTTTAAGTTTTAAAATAATGATGTGAATATCAATATTTCACTAAAATTAATTTTCTATATAATGTCCATATTTTATTAAATCAAATCCTTTTAGCTATTTTAGAAACATCTTAAATAATTAAATTTAAATCCAACCTACCACGTATCATTATTTATTGTGACTATCTTATTGATAATTTATAAAGAAGAAAATCAGGAATGCAGTAAGATTAGACTGCTTTCCTGATTATCTTCTTCTTCATTCATCATAACAGTCAACTATAAAAAAGGGAAGGAAAGTTTTTCATGGTATCAATAAATACTTGCAATTTAGGGGGTGGGGGACTAATGATATAAGTGAGAAATGACATAGAGTGGAATGAATTTGGAGTTCTGATTTTATTTGATTATTTAAATAATGACTCAGTTATTTATATGCCTTCTTCCTCATGACTTATCTTTAGAATGAAAACTACCCTATCTCAAAAAGAATGATTTTTAACTGTCACAGGACATTCCGCCATTGTTGTCCTTTTGAAATTTGATTAAATATTTTCGTTTTTTAAAAGGACACTTTTCCCTTTTAAACTTTTGGATTTTGTACATTGTGTAATAAATTGTCCATATCCTTATACCAATTTGATATGTAGAAAGTTTTATTTCCAGTTCCTGAACGTAAAGAATTATGTTTGTTTTTTTTTTCATGAACTCCAAAACCGCCCATCTCCATTTCTTCAGCTATTTTTTTTTAATAGCCTTCCTTGCCGGTTTATTTTTGTTTGTTTGTTTGTTTATTTCGTTTAACGTCACTTTATGCTGCTATGGCTAATCGGACGATGCTACGGTGGGAGTCCTAAATTTTGCCTATCCAGGTATAATTAGGATAGGGATCTTTAACGAGTATCTGACATCGCACAGGCTCGGGACCCCCATTTTACGTCCCTTCCGAAGGACGGCATAGCTAAGGATTTTTTACTCCCTTTGAAAAATCCTAAGGTCATCTGCCGGGCTGCGAACCCGCGATCTTGGGTTTAGTAGGTTGCTATGCTAACCACTACACCACAGGTGACCCCTAAGGTTTATTTTTATACTTATTTAAACGTATGGACATGAGTCACAAGAACTAAGCTCGTGTAAACTAGGCACTATAAAAAGTTTTATGGATTGAAAACGTTTAGAAATTATCTGGATACCAATCTCTCTGTTACAATCTCAATCATCAATCAAAAAGAAGCAGTTGAAGAATTTATAACAAATATCCAGGATTCATGGTTCTCATCAGTAACCAAATCCAAGAAACACTTAATAAATTATACATCAGGGACTTTATCAGAGCTAAGAGAAGTGTCTGTAAAATGTGGCTAACTAATTGACTTTTAAAAGGGCGAAAATTTGACCGACTGAATAACGAACTTAAAAGCACAAATTATAGGCAAATAAATTAGCAACATGGTAAGTTAAGGATAAAACTACACATACTGACATACACAAACCAGCAGTGAATGAAGAAGAAGAAGAAGAAAATAAACTTTATTCTGGGACTACTTGTCCCCTAAGAATAACATATGATTACAGTACATAGGACAATCGTCTGGCTTTGATAATTAATTATAATAAATAATAACAATAGATAATAATAAAAATTGATAAATAATTAAATTATATGTTACAAGATAACTGTGACATCTTGTAAAATGATACATCTTATGTATACTATTATAATGTATATTACATAAATATTCACGTTTTACATTAGCTCGGAAGATTGAAATGAAGGAGGTAAAGGAATAAATGATGTTTAAAGGAAGTACGAGTGGATCTTTTTCGAATTGTGATGGGCACTGAATTCCATAACGAGGAAGCACGGATAATAAAGGATTTCTCGAAGGATGCAGTTCGATGCGCCAGAGTGTATAGGTTGATGGGTTGGGTTCTAGTATTTAAGAGGTGAATGGAGGAGCGCAGAGTAAGGAGGTCATGGATATAGGTGGGTTTTTTTTGGTTTTCAAGGTTTGAAATATGAGAGCACCCATGAAGTATTGACGTCGAAAACCGGGGAACAGCCACCCGATTTCAGAATACCTGTGAGATATGTGAGAACGTCTGGAGATCCCGAAAATAAATCTAATAAAACAGTTCATTGCTCTTTTACATCTCATCTCGAGCTCATCAGACAGTCCTCCATATACTACGCTTCCATAGTCAAAGTTAGGAAAAATGAGTGATGATACTAAAAGTATCATGTGTATATGTGAATGAACACATACAGACTGGGTAATTTTTCATACCAAACGTAATTTTTTAAAATATATCTTTTTATAATTCAGCACATCCGCTGATTGTCATTTCAGCATATTTCCTGATTGTAAAGTTGTATTTTACAGGTAAGGATTAACAAATGAAAGTGAAAATAAATAAAAAACCTGAATTCTGCTTTATTTAGTGACTTATGTATTATGTATAATTAATTCATTACTGCTTAATGCACAGCTGTCGATCTACACTTGCGCAAGCGATACACTAAGCTTCCGTTGGCCCTAATCAATGTAAGACTGGCTTAAAATATCGTAAAATCAATACTAAAAAAATAAAAATCATTATATTAAGAAAAACAACGTCATTCAGTATTATAACTTTAGTACTAATTTTTAAATGAATCTTGAAACCAATCTGCAGTATTCGCACAAAAAATTCAGGTTACTTTTAGAATTAAAAATGAGCGTGTGGCCTCATGGTTATATACTTATTTAATTTGCAAATAGTTTAAGGTTTTCGAAGGTTAGAGCTACAAAAAGGTTGGATGTCACTGTCGCTCGGTGCTTCAAAGTAATATGAAATTCGGCATATGCATCCATTTCTACCACCGAAATACACTAATATGTTAAGTCGTAATAATTAATTACGATTAATTAATTTCAGATGCGTGAAACTGTGGAACCGAGGATATAATTAATTGTTATTCCCAGTGCATCTTTTGGAGTTACTCGAGGGGGACGATATTTTAAAGAAGCATCATCTTTGTTAACAAAGAGTTAGCAGTTTTTTGCTCGTTTTGGAGGAAGTCCCGTTACACAAAGGAACATATGAGCCGCTCTTGGTTTACCTGTAATATTCAGTTTCGTATACTTTTTTATCAATCTCTTAGACTTCGTTAATTTGGAGCGATCTAAATAACTTTGAAAGAGTTTTCTAGAGCAACAAACATGATCAGACGACAGAGGCGTACAGAGGGGGGGCATTATGCCCTGGGTGCTACTCACAAAGGGACTCCAAATGGTCCGCAAAACAAAAAATGCTGGATAATTATTATTTTTATTATATTTATTTATTTTATTTTGCGAGTGTTTTTTACATATAATATTATACGGTTTTCGAATGGAGAGGGGACGCTAAAAAGGTATTCTGCCCGTGGCGCGAGTTAAGCTCGCTACGCCACTGCGAGATGATAAAACTAATGGGGTTAAAAAAAATCGTGCTTAGCCACGCTCAGTTTTTGGAGCTGAAAGTATTGAATTACGTGAAGCAGCTTGCCATCGCTTTTCGACATTTGACACAAAACAAACAAAGTCTCTTCAATTCATCTTCATTAATACGTCCTGAAGTAAGTCGTGATAAAGCGTTTTTCAGTATATCACAAACGGCTTCCCTTTTCAGATTTATTCGAATTCTATCCACAAGGTTTGGAAATTTTACGTGAAAGGAACTACCGGCACAAAAAACAATCGTCTCTTTGGATATAAATCTAATCTTTTGAGAAAGGTACTTTTAAGATTCGGAATCATTTTAAAATAAACAGTTACTAACCTAAATTGAATTAAATATTGTGATAATGTAAGGAACTAAACTCAATACACCTTTCTTCAAGGAAGGGGGTTTATTTCCTAGTTAGGGCAGCGAGTTTAACTCCGAATTGATTGAGATGTGACCTTCTTACCGATATAAGATATGTCTATTATTACCTCACAAAGTACCATATAGTAGCTAACCTTCTCCATCTGAACATTCTTTGCTTAAGATATCGGAATTCAAATGAATAATTAAGTTTTTCCTCCACAAATAAACTTAATTCTAAAGTACAAATGTTTACGTACGTACTATATGTTACAAACTTTATCAGTATAGAAAAACGAACAAAGATTAACTTCTACGAAAACATTTACTTAATTAGAAATATACGTGAATGTTTTTACTCCATTATTAATTGTAAAGACATGCATGTATCTATGTTAATCGTAATAGACAATTGATATTTACAGTTCTTATAAATAACCGTAAGACATTCTGATGTGATAATGTTTAATGATGGACCAATAGATTTTATTTACAGTTTAAAAATCACCTAAAATAAATATAAATAATCTAATTTTAATTATTAGTATCAATTTTTCATTTCTATATCGATAATAACGTCTTTTAGAATATTAATAATCTTCCTAATTAATAAAATAAAGAATTATATCATAAACCTCAACGTTAATATTTTTTTAACGAATAATGAATATTTATATTCAATTGTCTATTTGCTTCAGTGGAATATTAACATAACATGACATCGTGTTTATGGAGAGGTATGTGTATTTTCAGTTTATCGTTGCTAAGGTAAAAAATTCAGTTTTACTTTTGTTTGATATAGATACATTCACTTGTATGTATCTGCATTTCACTGAATTGGTAACTCGAATCTCTTTGTATTGTAGCCCGCTCTAAAATATTTAAAATTTGACAAATATGAACGTTTCAACTGATTTCCAGGATAGAAAAATGAATATCACAAGAGCTTCTAAATTAGAAAATGTACCATAGTAAGTTACTCACTAGTCTTTTACTAATATTTATTGAGACTCATCGTTTCCTGTGTTATGTAAATGTATTTCACTTTCTTTTAGTGAAGAACTGGCAAAATTTGTAAATGATAGGTTGGTAACTATGGAGAATAATTTATCTAAAATATGTTCAGCATTTTCAGTTTACATCAAGAAAATGTCAAGGTAGTTTTATTTATTTCTTTTTTTTTTTTTTAACTAAAATTATGTAATACTACAAATATAAATTGTGTAAACCCAGCTAAATGTTTTAATAATTAGCATAAAATACTTTAATGAACATTTTGATTTTGTATGTGGCATATGTTCCATGATAAAAGGCAAAAATTAATTGTTTAAATTAATCTTCATATTAATTATGATCATTTCATGTGCTGTGATCTTTCATCTAACTTTTTCCAGACTTAGTAGAAATTTTTATTGTAAACTAATTTTTATTTTGCTAAGTTCAAGAGAAGTTAAAGTCAAGTTTATTAACCCTTTAACGGGCAGGCAGAAATTTTGGAATACATTTCTTTTTTTTTTCCTTTGAATGGCTATAGCCATGGCCAACCCCCACTCATGTATCATGAAAATCAAGATTAAATAAAGGATATTAGGCGATAATGAATAGCAGAATTCGTCAGACATTACGTCATTTATTCAGCAAAAGGCATTAAATATGTGTATCCTCCAGGATACATTGCCTGTTAAAGGGTTAAGTGCTATCAAATATTAAAAAAAAAAAAAAAAAAAAAAAAAAAAAAAGGACTTCAGTTATTATATAATTCCACAGCTTTATACACATGCAGAATTCAAAGATTGATATATTTTATAAGTTTTATAATTCCTGACTTCTAATTAACAAATCATGATTAGAAAATAATAAGTAAGATATGATCAACTTTGTAATATGGTCTTTTTTTAGCTTAAGGAATGCGACTGATAACATAGCAGTATTATTACATGAATATGCTTCTGAAGAAAAGATTAATAAAAGTATGAAAGAACATGTCCTACAGTTTTCAGAATTATTAGCATCAGTAGGTGACACTCGGTAAGAACATGTAAAGGAAAAAATCACGACATAACATTTGTCATTGTCATTAATCATACCATAAAAGATTTAAATTGGACCTTAACTTAAAAAATTGTCCAATATTATAAATTTTTAGGTATGAAAAAGGATTTTAATAATCTTCAAAAAGCGAAACTAGGCTATATTCACTGGTATGGACATCATATGTTAAATTATGAAAATTTGAACATTTTTGTCTGCATTATTGTGTATAAATCACACATTCAGAATGAAGCATTCATAACTCAAAACTTCATTTGTAGTTTTTTACTTGGACTTTCTTCATCATGACATAAATGCTTTAAAGTATTGGGCTGTAACAACTGTGACATCTAAGTTATCTAAAACAAGAAGTGTACCAATAAAAATCTCTGTATTTCAATAATTGGAATATCTTGGTTATTTATATACTAAATGTGTGACATAAATATCTAAGAAGGCTTCTGATTATATGATTATATTGTCCCTAATGAGTTAACATAAAATTTTTTTTTTGTGTTGTGCCTCTTACATTCTGAATGAGTAATATGTAGATAAAACAAAGTAGCTTATAATGTTTATTCTGAATATTAAACTTTTATTTTTAAGTCAGTTTAAAATTAGAATATTTTTTATGATTTTTTTTTTTTTTTTTCAATTAGTTTTTCCATTTGCATGTGAATGTAAACATATTTAATTTTTAAAATGCTTAAAACATATAATTACAATAAATTTTAATGTTTAAAATTTGGGATTGAACAACATAATACACATAGTCTTGAGTATTTATACACTAGTATTAGTTCTATTTTCTTTCAGTTAATTTTGTATATATTACATATTTATTTAAGTTAAACATATAAAATATTGCATTCATGACTATAGAATAGAGTTAATATTTTATCATAAGAAAATTGACTGAATCCAGCTTATTAAGTATTTGTACACTAGACTTTAACTTTTGTTTCCATCCCCTGTCTTAATAGTTTGAGAATTACATTCAATCAATCTTTACCTAGATGCCATTTGTAAAGGTATTATGCTTATTAGTGATTATTATTGCTGTACATAAATTGAAAATAGGATGCAAAACCAGAGGGATGACTGAAGAGGAAAGACAAATTATTGTGTGCCTACATATGAGTTACGGTCGCTTAGAGAAGCGAACAGACCTCATTCAACAGTCTAATATGCTATTAAAAGGTATAGAATGAGAAAAACTTTATAAAGAAAGAACAGGATGACCAAGAAGAATTTACTCCAAGTATGAAAGGCATATTTCTAGGAAAGTTAAAATAAAACCAAGAATTAGTGGATGAACATTTGTCTGAAAGAGGGGAATAAGAGAGTGTTTCGAAAATGCACCAATGTTTGAGACAGAAGAAGCTTAATAATGAATATTAATAAAAAAATAAAAAAAATATATCAATGGGCCAAAGAAAAAAGGGGGAAAAAAATACAGCAATGAACATAAGAAATATAGTTCCTACTGTTAAGTATAAAGGAAAGTCACTCATGGTTTGGGTTTTTGAATGCTGCTGGAGTGAGGTGTCTTGAATTTATCAATGGCCTAGTGGACCATATAAAATATATCAACATAATAAAAAGAAATCTACCGACCAATGCTGAAAAATTTGGGATTGGAGAAAATTACATTTTTGAGCAGGAAATGATTCAGTGTGTACAGCTAGGAATTCAAAAATGCGGATCCTGTACAACACACCAAACTGGAGGGTCACCCCCTCAGTCACAGGACATTAACCCTATATAGCATTTGTGGAAATACCTAAAGGATCAAGTTAGGAAAAGGTGTGTTTCTAACAATGGATGTTATTTTATTATTACAAAATGACAGTGTATCTAAGACAAAATTTAGTGAATTCAATGCCACAGCGCATAGAGTGCATATTAAACGCCAAAGGTGGCCCTAGTAAATATTAAATGTTATTGAATGTCGATATTGAATGAAAATTGGATTAAGTGTATGAATACTTTTGGCTTATGTTGTTATTCAGTTATTTGTTATGTGCTATTTTGTAGAATTTTCTATAATTAAAAAAATATATTTATTGATAAAATTGTCAACATACATATTCTTATTGCTTTAAATCAATCCCATTAAATAATGATAATATTTTTTATTTTTTATGATATATAACATGTGTATGAATACTTTTGAATGTAACAGTAGGTATAAATTAATTAATTGATAATTCAAAATAGAGTATAAGGCATCATATTAAAAAAAACAATACTTAGTTAACATTATTTTGTTGTTTCAACATTTAAGGATTGACTATATTCATAAGGTATAGTTGGCTGTGCAGGATAGGAGATGTAAATAGTTAGGGTAGGCAGTCATAGATACCATACTTATATGCCCATTAAATAGATACCATACAGATATACCCCAATACTTATCACTACTTTACAGATGTACTTCTCATAGTTGTATTTATCTACTATATATTTGTCAAATACCACTCACTCATTTAACACAAAATCTCAGAAACCACCGAACGGATTGGAATGAAATTCGATATGTAGCTTCCTCTAGGGCCCTAGGTGCTCGCTAAGAAAGGAATTTAAAAAAATCGGCCTGGATCGCAGCTAATTCGCGAAAAATGCGATAACAATTTTTATTGGGTGAATAATAATAATAGATTAATAGTCATATGGTATTTGGAGATAAGCTAAGTTAAAAAATAGGTTAAATGTTTAAACCGCACACTTTTACCACAAATTAAGTTCCTTTTAGTTGTAAACAAACAAAAATACGATCGATGTCGAAACCTTATAATATTAGTACTTTCTGTGAACTGTGATGGTGGCTGCAGAGGTAGACCCTTACAAGTTTGAGTTGTTTCGTGACGAAAAGCTATTAAAAAACTTATGTTAAAGAGGAGGTTAAAAGACTTATGTTCTCTGGTGAAGACATGTAAGGCCAGTTCGATGTAGGGACAAAAAACTGATAAGAATCAGTGAGTTCTATCAAGTGTATGATTCTCTTCAGTATCGTCTCATGTTTTACCATGGAGAACATAGGTACAGTATTAACATCCCTCAGCATGACCCAAACACTAATATACCACTTAAGAAAACCGTGTCTGAAGCTTATTTTTACGCCTTAATGTTATGAGGTGAAGAACCTTATTTACTTTAACTTCGTAATCTCCTCAACCAATTTATGCTTGCTTTGTAAGCAAAAATAGAAACAGAAAGACTAAACTTTATTCGAAAAAATCAATGAGAAGTTGAGACTGTATTCACTTAAAGTATGCCATAAGAAAAGCTGATGGTCTGGTATTAGAGCTGGATAAGATGGTAGTGCTGCCTCGAAGCTTCACTGGAGGACAATCAAAATAAGATAAAATTAACTTTTGCAAATGTCAAATTTACTTATTGAATTATTCTAAGAATGGAATTCTTTAGGTTTATTTAAGTAATAATTATTATCAATGTTAACCTCAACTTTTACTAATTTAAGTTGCCTTCATCCTAATGATATTAAACCGTAGCGGAGCAGGGTCCTTTCAGCTAGTTATTATCTATATAGTTAATAACTCCCTACTGATACTATTAATTTTATTCTATATTTGTACCAACTCATTAACCTAACCACTATATCTCATAAACTCTATATCTACTATTTTTTTATATTTACCAATTATATTGTTGTATTTACTCATTCACTATCACTCCTGAAAATTTCTTTTCAATTTTAATTCAATAGTTTACATTTTAGTTTCTTGTCTTCAGTGCCTTCAGATATTAATTTAGTTATCCGTCCTCAATATCTCATTAACTCTGTATCTACTCATTAAGTATTAACTCCTTTAAGTATTAAATCATTAAATTGTCCTCATTATCTCAACAACTTAGTATCTACATTTTTTATGTTTACCAATTATTTTGTTGAAATTACTCATTAGCTTTTAACTCATTACTCATAACCTTAATTCAATAGTCTTTATTGTCCTTATGGCCTTTAAATATTGCCTTTATGTTACTATCCTTACTCTTATACATTTATTATTTATTATTTTATTTTTATTTGTTTTTTCTCACTCTTTCTAATGTGTGTGTTTTTCATATATTTTTTACTATGCAGTCATACCTTTTTGCTTGTTTTCTTTTCTTCTAGCCCTGATGAAGCCTTGCAATGCAAGTCGAAACGTTGGCTTTAACAATTAAAATAAAATAACAATTTTATTTTGATCTGCTGAGTATCTATGACTGCCTACCCTAACTATCTACATCTCCAAATCAATTAATAATTCAAAGTAAAATTAACAGTACAACCGTACAATTAAGTTTATTTTGTTTTTGAAATTATATTCAGTTAATAGGATAAATTATTAATTGTAAAATCAAGTCAATATCTTTTTGTAAATATTATCTCACATCAATTACAATTTGTTAATATTATATTTTATTTTTCTTAATGCCAGAGACATTGAAGTAAAGCAATTAGATTCAGAAATACTAAACGATCTATGCAACTATGAAAAACTCTGTCAAAATGCCAAGTTAGAAGTAAAAAATATTTTGAATTTAAAAGAAAAAGAAATAAACAAGACTAAACAACTACAGAGGCTTAGGAATAGAAATCCTTACAAAAGGGAAGATATTGTATCCTTTTATGTAATCTACTCAAAAATATCTACAAAGCACAAAATGTAGTATCAAAGTCCAGTTATTACAAAAACTGGACACTTCCAAGATTAAAATTAATTAACAATTTAAATAATTGGAATAGTTACTTTTCTTTGTTTATTAAGTTTAAATTGTAAATTCAAGAAATTATTCTTTGAGAACAATAAGAGTGAAAATTTTTAGTTAAAATGTTTTGGCTTTCTTGTCTCTTAACAAAAAAACATATCATGCCTCATATGTTGTCTATCATTCTTTTTTTTATTCCAGTAGATTTGCTGATTGCTACTATTATAAGACAGATGTGAATCAGATGTATAAAGCTAATTAATATATATATAAAAAAAGAAAGTTTTATGGGATTTATGGGAAAGGTTCTTAACTTTCGAGACACTACTGTATTAGATATGGAGAGGTAATGTAGTTCAAGGAGGATTTTATGATCAACAAAATCTTTTGTAAAATAAGCAATATGGTTATCTCTAGACCTATACTAGATAAAGATTCTAATAACTTTAAAAAGATTGTTATATAATTTTGACCTACAACGATTGAGTGGAATAACAAACAGAAATAATATAAAATAGTTAAAGAGAATATTAAACTCAATGAAGGTGAGCTGCTATCTTTTCAGTGGGTTTGTTAAATTTGTTAGCAACAGAATTGGGTCGAAAGTTAATTTCTCATTATTTTCTTTGTGAAGAACACAAAGATTTAATTTGCTGCTACCAATCTGTGAAGTGATGCTATTCTTTTAAGTTTATATACAACTTTGTCGTAAGCTGTAGTATATTTTTTATTATTATAGACAATTATAGTTTGAGCGCTGGCTGAAGGCACTTGGGGAAAAGTGGAGGGAGGGAGGTGTGACTGGTCAGGGGCAATGAGTGGTGCAGGGTTGCCGGTTCTCTCTGCACTTACTTTGAGAGGTTCATTACTGTTTTCCCATACAGGTCACATTTTTTGCTTTTAATGTTTAAATTTTAAGTTTCTGTTATAAAATATAACAGATGTTTGATGTTATAACATCAAATTTTGCTCACATCACAAGCTTGCAAAATGGTTTCATGTGTCTATAAATAAATTACAACAGTAATTCAACAATTTATTTTTAAAAAAAAAAGACTGACAAATTTTTTTTCTTATATTTACGTGGGATAGAATAGAAAAAAAAAAGCTTTATTATGGGACTAGGCTCTTAAGAATTACAATTATAAATAAAAAAAACAAAAATCATCCCTGTCTATGAGACTTTTTGTGTACATATCATATCGCTAAGAAACAAGTTAACAGTTACATTAAATAAAAATTAAGGAAAACAAAAACATTAGTTTGAGATAGCACAAAAATGTTTAAAATTTAGTTATTAGATTAACCAAATATAAAATAATGCTAACTACGATCCATAAAATGGCTAAGCTGTAGTTAAAATCATAAAAACATATTAAAAAAAAAAATAAAACCAAACAAAATAATTAAGAGAAAGATCTCAGCAAAGATAGGGCAGTCCCGTGTAAGGGTTAAGGAGCTTTGACAACATTGCTCCCCTTACTTAGCCAGGTGCCAATAACCAGCACTCATGTATAATAAATAATATTTGTTTGTTTTTCTGATGACTAAATCTAAAGATAAAAGCTGAAGCTTCCCTCTCGACTGCTATGAATAGCATATCAAGATCTTTGAAAGAACTGGAAGAACATATAAATCAGTTTGAAAAGAAAAAAATTCAGGATATCAAGTCACTAATATTGAAATTTATAATGATCGAATTAGCACAGCATAGTAACGCTATTCAACTGTTTACGGAATCCTTCAATGAAATAAAGAAGATCGATGTTTCAAGTGATTATCATGTAAATATTTTTAATAGTTATGATGACAACTAGTATATGCATATGTATTAAGTCCTATTTTAAAATGTTAAGAGGGTAATTTATTTCAAGATCTCATTTTTTTTTTTTTTTTTTATAGATGAAACCAATTCTGAATGATTATAAGTCGTCAAAAATAAAAATTATTTTTAAAAATATAACCATCCTGTCATGAATTATACCATTAGATATATCAAAAAAAAAAAAAAAAAAAAAAAAAAAAAAAAAAAAAAAAGAAGAAGCTTTTCACTCTTTTCCAGCCATGGAATTTATTTTAATCATCTTTCTACTAAAAGATAAAAGTATCCATAGAACTTGAAACATTTTTTTTTAGATTTAATCAAATTTTGTTAAATGCAAGTACGAAATTTTATGTAAGTCCCTGTCCTTAGTTAATATTTTTTAACAATACCCATAATCCTCCACAAATAGTTGCTATGGTTGAATCCTGTTGTTCTCAACAACATCCAACCACTGTTCTAACCTACTTTTTTTGTGTCTATGTCTATTATGCCATGCAGAGTTGGACTAAATTTAATCATAGCTATTTGAAAACTAATTTCCTGCAATCAATGTAGTGTAATAATTACTAAATCAAATAACGATTAAATTAGGTAATTGATTTCAGGAAATTAGTAGTCAAGTAGCTATAATTAAATTTTTCCAAACTCAGGCCCATGTCTCTATTGATTAACAATATTTATTCCAACTTAATTTTTTTTTAATAAAAGAAAGGTTGAATATAGTGCTCAATGTTTAGTTTATTCTTATAGTCTTGAATATTAATCTTCTTAAATTTTCTTAAAACCACCTTTCCCATTTAATTTGCATTAAATATTGCAGGATTTTGAAGAAATAATGAGAAACAACATGGAAGAGAATTCTCAGAAGAGAATAGGCAACATGTGTAAACTTCAGTGTAGCCCAGTTCTTAATTCTGCTCTTTGCCACACAAAAAGTGAAGACACATATAGCAATCTTAATCCAAAATATGTAAGTACTTAATTATATAACTTTCAATAATTTTTTAAGTAATTCAATCATGAAAATGATAAGTTTTTCCACAATTTCTTCATTAGCTTTAATATTGATACATATACTGAGTCTTCTTTCTTCACTTTATTAATGGTAATTATGGTGTAGTACTTGGTGCAAGTTTTTCATATGGAGAATGAATTTCAAGTCCATCACCTGAATTTTTGAAAACTTCTTTAGATCTTTCATTAAACTGCAAATAAACAATATGATTCATAGAGAGTCAGAAAGATTTAATAACCAAAATCGTTTATTCGTTGTATCCTTGTACATCCTTATATACTCCAACTAGGGCATGGAGAACTGGTTGTCCTACAGGTTTCCAGCCTGTTTTTTTAGTGTAGGAAGTTCATTCTTTCTGTGGATCTCCACTGAAATAAATTTCAACCTGCCCATCTTGAATTTTAACTGGCACTGCAGAGGTAATGAGAATACTGAAGTACATGACACTCAAACATGTTCGGCCACAAACTGTCTTTTGGTTGTTATTTATTTTAAATTATTTTTAAGCATTAAAAATAAACTAGAATTTGAATAAATGGCATAAAAAATTTGATTTATAAAAAAGCTAGATTGTAATTAAAACTATATATTTTAAAAGCTTTCATTTGAGACCTGAAATATAATCTTGATTTTATTTTTTTTTTGCACTAATTTACAGTACATTTTGGAATCATTGTATCTAATTTGAGGGATTTTTGGAGTACCAACACACACAAGATTTGCTAAGTAAAACTTTAAAATTTTAAAGATTTTGGGCATGCAAAATGATAATATCTAATGAACTTTGTTAATGTTTGCCAATTAAAGAAGTAATTAAACATGAAAAAAGATTGACCATGCATTGTTGCAATTAAATTTTTATCCTAAATTGTAGGCATGTCATAACAGTACCACTTTATTAGCACAGGGCTTTTTAAATATTTTGTGTAGTTAATCATTTTTGCAGTCATTTCGTTTACAGCTGTTTTACAGGAAACAAAATGGCAGCATAAGAGCATGGAGGAAACTCAAAGTGACACAGACTATTCATCCTCTGATTCATGCCCTACAACAGGAAAGAATGAAAACAATAGTATGTAGAAGATAGGTCTATATCTATAACAAAAGAGCTTTTATCCTATTTTAAATGATTTAATAATAAATCCAGATCAGTATTGTTAATGTTTCTAAAACATTTCTTGTTATATGCCTGTTTTTTTATCAGAATGGATACTAGCATAGCTTTCATGTATATAAATACTAGTCAACAACTTGAAGATCAAATAAAAAATTTAAATTTGATTTTACTTTTTTTTCATTCGTTTATTTGCTTAGAACTTGTATATAATAATTATATAGATCATTAATTTATAATAAAAATAAAAATATAATGAAATAAAAGAGAAAACTATTAACTAATATAATTGAAACTTAGCAATCTTTCTTTATTTCTGGAAGCCATTTTTGTTTTTAGGTGTATTGAGAAGCTGCTCTCCAATTGCTATTAGTTTGGTTTGATTAATAATCAATGAATAATATTCCTGTCACCAATCTTAGTTTCTTCTTCTCCTTCTTTTATTTAGCCATCTGTGGACCATGTTCAACAATTCATTCCTAACTCTTCCGTTCTTTCCAATATTTCTTCATCACCTCTGCCTGATGTGTTCTCCTTTCATCCGACCACTGTCTATTAATTTGTGTTTTAAATATTTTTGAAAATTCGATCTTGTTGACTGCTGTCCGATATTTGTCTCTGTCCCACATTAAATCCCAATCTTAGTTTATTATTAGTATTGGCCTTTTCATTAAAGTGAAAAATTTTGAACTTAACACTCTTATCTCTAAGTGATCTCATTAAGTTCATATTTCTTCATAATGTTGGGGTAACCAAATAATTAAGCCAAGAGGAGGCAACAATGGGTATTGGGTCTCGATAATGCCTCGCATAAAATTCAAGTAATAACTGAAACTTGATAAATCCAAGATTTAAGAATAAGTATCAGTATGTAAATTGTATAGGTTACTTTTGTATTTATATAGAGTTCAAATTGTAAAATACTAGGGCATGGAGAACTGGTTATCCTACAGATTTCCAGCCTGTTCTTTCAGTGTAGGAAGTTCATTCTTTCTGCGGATCTCCTCTGAAATAAATTTCAACCTGCCCATCATGTATTTTAACTGTAGGGTCTCATTCATTTGTGGTGAACAGGGCCATGACAAGACCAGCTCAAAATATTGAGAACTTAGATCATTTAAATTTAAGGGAAATAAACAATACTGTTACTAAAAATTAACAAAATAAAACATAATTAAAACCAAGAGTTTAAAGAATATATTAAAAAAAAAAAAATCTAGAAATCAATCAAGGGATTTTTCAATAGGGACTGGGTATCCACCAAGCCTCACAAGGCATCATTTATCTTTTTCTCTTATATCAGCACTGATCCCTGTCATTGTTAGACAGGTTTGAATCAAACACATGAAGATATAAAATTAAAATATTTTGTGAAGCTCAAATTAATGATAAACTAAAAAAAAAAACTTCCCACTATAATAGATACCAATAACTTCAATACAGATATCATATAAAATTTATTAAAAAAGCCATATTTATCGTTTAACCTTTATCCTGGCAAGCGGAACTACAATTCCTCTCAACTTTGGTCAAAGTATATGAAGCCACTAGCTGAACGAGAGCCTTGCAGAGTTTTTTTTTTAGAAGACCCTTCTCAACAAGTAGTCAGCCCTGCAGGGTGGGGGAAACGCATTGAGCTTAGATTTTTGACAATATTTGTGGCAAAGTCCCGTTAGGCTGTTGACCATGGTTGGCTTGGTGAGTTAGGCATGTTTACAAGATTTTATTAGTTATTCGTTGTTTCTCAGAAATGTAATCTGTTGATCCGTATAGATTGAGTTGTTTAGTAAAGAAAAAAGCTAAAAAATAGTAAAAACTTACGTAAATGTCCTTTATGTCACATCAACAAATCATTTTTTCTTTGATAAGAAAGTGACAGTTCCTATCAGAAACTGTTTGTTCAGTACCACATCACTTCCAGTACCAGACATACCGTGTAAGCATTAATTAGCATTTTTATTTTTATTTATTTTGAGTGATCTGAGTTGTCCTTCTAAACTTTTTCATTTGAAGGTTTATTGTTATTTCTTCATTTTAAAGTCTTCTCCTTCTTCGTTAACTTTCTCTTTTGTGTAGAGTTGATCCAACCCAGGACCTCCATCCATCTCTATCTCTCGCAAAAGTTGTCATCTCTTGCAGTGTCTTTTCTCTCGCTTCTCCCAACCTGGATATATAGTTGTTGTAGGTAAGCCGAGGCCTTCCTCTAGGTCTAGTGCCTGCTTGTCTCGCCTCCATAAATTTTCGTGGGTCTCTGTCTGGGCTCATCTGGCACATGTGTCCATACCATCTCAGCTGCCTCTTTTCCAGGGTCTTACATCACGGGGATATTTAATTCTTTCCTAATTGTTTCATTTTGGATTCTATCCCAGCACGTTTTGGAAGCCACTCATCTCCGCAGCAGTTATGCGGCTCCATTTTTTATCAGGAAGGACCCAACTCTCTGCTCCATATAGCAGAACTGGCATATATACAGCCTTGAAAATGTGGAGCTTGACATCTTTCCCTATCTCACTCTTTCCCACAATTGTATTGCAGATGGAGTAATATATGTTGTAAGCTTTGGCTATCCTTTGGGATAGTTCTTGCTCTAATGTTCCATTTCTGCAGATCACAGTTCCTAGGTAGTAGAATTCATTTACTACTTCAAGCTCCTTATTATTGCAGGTGATTTTAAAGTCATATTTTCTTAATTTTGGTTTAATATTCTTAGAAATGATTTCTTTTAGTTAATGTGGAATTCGAATCGATTTTAAGTTGATACGAATGTGATGCTGAAAGACTAAATTCCTACCTTTCTAAAATCTGAAAGCAGCTGATGCTTGTTTTCGAAATAATTTACAATTTTATGAGATTAATGAGATTTATATTGTTACCTTCCCTAATTTTCCTAGACAGTAACCAGGCAACGGGAATTACAGTTCCCTTATATGATAAATGACGATAAATAAATTGTGGTCAGATTAGATAATCGTTTCTTGTTTTGTGGAGGCTATACTTCAATTTTTCAAAATATTTCTAAAAATATCCCAATACTTCTGTTTTTGCCAGGAAAAGGACTAATGATCAATATTAAGAATGTTTAGAATGAAAAAATAAAATATAAATCATTTCATACAGTTAAAAAACAAATTAATTGTATTCTTTGATACTATCTTATGGCCATATGATATTTTAGACAATATACAAACATGCATGCTATATCATTGTTGACATATCAAGATGAAATTATATAGCATATTTAGACTATAATGCTAGAGGTACACAGTGTAGGGCAAACTTTAATCATGATTAATCTCTGTGATTAAATTAGTTGTGGAAATGATTGATAACTAATTCAGTTAATATATTTTTTATATATTTCAATGAAATTTGAAAATCAAGTTTCTTGCATACATACTAACATTTTAAAAGGGTTTTAACAGTTAAAATACATAGTTTTAATTTCTGAGGGGTGGATTCTTTTAAAAAAACTATCTGACAACCATTCATAATTAGTTATATTTGGATACCTATTACATATAAATTTGTATAACACTTTTTTTTATTTAACATAGATTGTAATAGCAATAGATAAATGACAATACAGTCATAACCAAACCTCAGTAACTTGAACCTCAATGATATGAATACCTCCATAATTCAAAGAAATCTGTTAGTTCTAGTACATTTCTATCTTTTTCTACACTTTTTGAGCTAGTTATCGGGAGCAAATTTTTAGATTATTAAAATGCAAAATGCAGTAATAAAAACTTCAGTAACCACAGGAAAAATTATATTAAGAACTCAATTACATAAATAAATCCACGAAAGCATCAGAAAGGTTGGAGAGGAAGCTAAAATAACTCTAAAATATTTTTTTTTTTTGCATATGCTGTGGATCCTTTCTTTTTGCAGATCTTTATAGATTCTGGAAGAAATTTGTAGTGTTCTGTGTGTCTTTACAGATTATTGTGGAATAATACGCTAGACTGGACCAAGGAATCATTCACTGTTTTAAAACATACTAACCAAAATAAATGTTAATGAAAAAGTCTTATTAGTGATACCATTCATCAAAAAACCATGATAAAGTATGTCTGAAAACACAATTGAAGGTTGTTACATCATATAAATTAATATTATTTGTAACAATGTTAATATTGATAATTCAAATAAACATTTCAGTCCCATGAGATTCAAGTTATAGAGGTCCAACTGGTATTGATAAAACTCTTCCAATGAACATTAGTATTGTTAATGGAAATAATTTTTTTTTTAAACAAGTTTAAAACATATTAACAACAGTTCATGCCTTTTGGGTGCAGTAATTAAGGCATAATCATACAGACATTAATAGTTAGCAAAATCTATTATTTTTTCTATAAGGAACTGATGATTACATCTAAAATAATATTTTATACAATCTTATAATACCATTATATTGCAACAATTTTGATGACTTGTAATTATGAAAGTACTTTATATATTTAATTAATATTATTCTGCCTGTATTGTAAATGCATACAATGTTGGTTGTTGTTGTCAGAAATAGTAATATATTGTAGTGGCACTGACCTGACCATGTTGTAAATAAAGGACACTAATTCTAACAGTTGTAAAGTTAAGAAGTTAAGGCATTGGCCATTTGAGTGAGTCTGAAGGATCTGTCAAGCATGTACTGTGCTCATTAAACTTGTTAATATTGCCCAATAAACTATTAGTATTCTCAAAGTAATGTGTAATTACTGAGGTGATGATGATGATGCATGCCTTTGACGAGATAGGGTAGTTTTTTAAGAGTGTTTAAATTTATTTTATGCTATGTTAACAGGATGGTACTCTTTTTATCCACCGTTTGTTTCAGAACTTAAGTCCGCGAAGTGACAATTCTGTAATATTTTGAAAAAAATTCAAATTTTTGCACCAAAAGTTGCTAGTTACCAATGATTAGTTAATAGGCACGTCGTTTTAGAAAGCCAAAAAAATTAACCAATTTTCAAACGGACGAAAATTACTTTTTAAAGAAGGAATGGCCAAGGATAACCTAGGCCGTCCAAAATCATTAGACCCTGGCAGATCAGAAACTAGTATCCTTTAGTGTCCTTATTAGAAATGTAAAGATTCCATAATCATGAGAGGGATATTTTCATATTATCCAGGCAACACTACTGTTTTCCATAATCATGACGAGGGATTAATTATCCGCAATATAGTTATTGAAATGAAATAGGAAACTTACAAGTATTAGCCCCCTTGCTTTTCAATGCACCGGCAAATCGACGGCCCCTAATTGCCTGTTTGAGTGGACCAAACAAGTGAAAATCAGATGGAGCGAGATCGGGACTATATGGAAGATGATTCAATACTTCAAAATTGAGTTTCTGAAGCGAGCGTTTCTACAGTGTGGGCAGCTGTATGCGGACGGGCATTGTCGTGCAACAACATAACGCCTTTTGACAGCAGTCCTCGGCGTTTGCTTCGAATTGCAGGCTTCAGCTTAGCAGTAAGCATCTCACTGTAACGTTCACTGTTTATTGTTCACTGTGTTTTGAATTTTTCAATCCATTCATAGACACTCCGTTGTGGCAAACAACAATTTCGGCCCCTGATACACTTTGAACGTTGCTCTTCTTTGGTATATGCCATTTTAGAAATGAACAGTGAGTTACCTTCTGTCCTTCTTTGTGAAGTGTGTTATTTATTTATCTTTCCTTTTATAATCTGTAATTATTAACTTCCAATAGGTTATGGGCCAAGAGAACGTTTTAAGTTTCTTTCTAATAATCATCCAAAGTGGATGTGTACCGAGTCAATTGTTAAAAGTCACATAAATTTGTTTGTTTTTTTAAGTTTATTGCTTTTGTTTATGCATTTGTTACAATGGTGGAATCCGACAGATTTAATGTTACAATAATAAATTTTCTGGAAACAACTATCTACTATGGAAATTTTAAATATGTTGTGCCTTAAAAGCAAAAGGCTTATTGAAAATTGCAGAAGGTGAAGAAATAAAGCCCTCATCTACAAAGTCTGGTGAAATTAAAAATAGAACCAAAAGGATGCAAAATCCATGTTAGCAATAACAAGTGCTATAGATTTAAGTCAAATATTATTTGTCGAAAATTGTGAATGTTCGAAAGACGTTTCTACAAAAATTGATTCGATTTTCCAACAAAAGTCCTGTTTCAGCCACACATGAAATATTACTTTTGTGATTAAAAGTAATTCCTAAATTTAAGTTGATAATTTGTTTAGATTTCATTATTTAACAAGTTTATTTCTTAATTTCATTAAAAATAAATAATTGGTTGAAAGGTTAAAAAGAATGTGCATTACTCGGTCAATTCTGAATCAATTTTGATGATTCTATTTTAGATCGGTAGGGCATATTTCAGAGGTGGTCTCATAAAAAATATTTTGAAATCATCGCAGCACTTTTTAAGAAAAATAGAAAAAACAGTTAATAAAAATCATATAATAATCTAAAATCTCCATGGTAACTAAATATAAATTATTAACAAAAATTGATAATTTACATATACAGTCAACTCTCGATGTGTCATACTTCGATAAGCTGAATTCTTAAATAATTCGAACAAAATCTACGGTCGGAAGTACATTACACTTAAATTTCACCACAAAGAGACGATTTCAGACAGAAAACGTTAAAAATTGTGTAAATAAGTCGAACTGAAAATAGGGTTTAAAAGAGAACTTCTAGGACCACCACTATGAAATGAACAACATATTAGAAGTCATCGCCTCTATAACTCGAACTCAAATTTAAAGAATTTCATGTGCAATTTGTTTTCCTGTTTCCCGTCATTGTTTATGTTTCCAGTTCATAGTTACACCAGTCACTTATTATTAGTTATTCACTCGAGTGGTTTTACAGTGGCTATTGAAAATTCCTTCAATTAACGAAAAGTCAAAATTGATCTGTAAAGTGGAGAAACAAGAAAGGAGTTGGGCGTTTGTTGCTAGTGAACTCCGAATTCCGCGTAGTTCTCTTTCAACCATTCTAAAAATAAATAAAACATCGCCTGGTGGAAGGCGGTAAGTCTACTTTTAGGCACCCTCAGAAAAAAGCGCAGTTCAGTTGAAAGTTATATGATAAATTGGTACCGGGTATTTAATTTTCTGTATCAATGATTTTATATGTATGTACAAACAACATACACATACCCATTAATGGAAAATATACGTAATGATTTCAACTCCCATTTTGTGTTCAATTTTCCCATTATATGAAGATAAGTGGAATGATAATCTCGATAATTCTTTGTTCAGTAAGTCGAACTATTTTTCGGGGTAGCTTGAAGATCGAGAATTGACTGTATAAACAAAAATACTCTCACCACTAAAAAGTAAAAAATAAATATAATTTTTAGAAAAATAAATATAATTTTTAGAAAAATAAATATAATTTTTAGAAAAAAAAAAAAACCGACTTCAAGATTAAACCTACATATTCAAACTTGAAATAAAAAATAAAAAATAATATTTTAATTGCTTCGAAACAAAAACCATTAACTGATAATCAACGAAATTATCGACACTTATATACCTATACACAATTTATGATCATTTATTTTTGGAGTCGGTGCCAACCAAAACAAAGAGAATTTGAAAAAAAAAAGGTAATTTTAAAGATCCTCCCACTGTTTCATCACCGCCACACCTCTGTCTCCGGCCATTCGAAAGTGTATTGCAAAGGCAGGATTAAACTGTCCTTAAATGCACCGACTCCAAAAATAAATTATCATAAATTGTGAATAGGTATATAAGTGTCGATAATTTCGTTGATTGTCATTTAATTGTTTTTTCCTTCGAAGCAATTAAAATATTATTTTTTAGTTCAAGTTTGTATATGTAGGTTTAATCTTGAAGTCGGTTTTTTTTTTCTAAAAATTATTTTTTTTTACTATTTGTATTAATTGTTAGTAACTTTGAAGTTTATCGTTTCTTGGTAACACTGTCAAATTGCCGCCTTTTGTTTTGAACTGTAGTATTAAAAAGTCAGTTGGCCATTTAGCGTTATTATTAACACATCGATGTTTGTGAATCGTGAGTCCATACTATTTGGTTGTTCATATTCAGAACATTGATAGTAGACTAATAAGGCTGGGCGCACACCTGAAGCAAAATGTTTCGCAACATCGTTTTGTTGCAAGCGTTTTGTTTCATTGCTCCTCCAGTGTGCGGGAGGTTCGCACGATGAAACATTTTGTTTCAAGCAACAGAACACAATATTATTTGTATTGTTCTTCTACAGTAGTGGCTCAATTAACATGTATCAAAGTAGCTGTTGCTCTATGGCAGTATTTGCAAATGTTGGACTCAAATCAAAGGAAACATTGGGTTCACCCGATCAATCAGAAGAGAGACATTAAGTCTTTGCCCGGAAGCACGCTGATCCAGCATTTCACCTGAAGCAAATGTTGCGAAACAAAATGTTTTGCTGGGTACGAGCGCTCCGTGTATTTAATAGGTGTTCCACACACTGGAAGAGCAAACGTTGCAAGGTGTTTCGCAACGCCTTGAAACATTTGAGCAGTTGTTCGACGCCTGGATCCACTACAGCACGATGCTTGATGTTTCAAGGAGCAAAACGTTCTGCGCATGCACCAACCCCCTTCGACTACCCACCACTACATCCTCAGAAAGCCCTCTGACTACCACCCTTCCTCAGATCTCAGAAAAAAGTTTAGGAATGGATTAACTGTAAGGAAAAATTTCATATATTTACTGAAAAAGTTTCTACCTTTCAAAAAATGTTTTCCAATAATTCTTTCGTACTCGGTACTATGTTTCCATTGAATAAACTCGTCCATCGTTCAAATCTATGATTATTTTAGATAAACGTATGGGAATCTCATGCTGGGTTGCTAGAATTCAAAATGTAAATATTAATATTTTTTATTAATTGTCAATTTATATAAAAAACATGATATAGGGAGTTTTAACCCACTTGGTGGTAATAAGCTCACTATCGTTTTGGTCAACATGATCGCGATGTTTTTTTAACGTGATTATTCAAGTTAAATCCAGTCAAATACGATTTATTACTCATTTGGATGTAGAAGATATAGTAGCTATTTTTGAATTTTAAAACCACTTAGTTGACCTTTATTTTTTAACAGCTAGATTGAAACAAAGCGAGGAAAGTGACAATATAAATTTTAAGAACTGAAACTGAACAAGTTCTTGGAAATCGGAATACCTGCTAGGGAGTTGGTAGTTCTGGGCTGGGGTAACCACAGAATACAGAATATGATAGAAGCGGTGGGTAGGTGGGGGGAGATGGCTCTAGGCCAAGGAGCGCTATCCCCACCACCTTATCCCCGGCTGTGTCAGTCAGTACCACTGTTTGTGTCGTGTTCATTTGGAACAATTGATAATTGTTAGGTTTCTGTTGTGTGTGTGTTTTATTTTATTTTTTATTTCTAAATTGGATTAAAAAATGTCGTGTTGTGCCACGTTTGGATGTTCTATTTAAAAGGGGGGAGAAGCAGCTAGAGCTACAACTGGACAGACACGTGCCTCTAGGTTCGGCCGTCCAGTGAAGATCCCGAGACGTTATTTATGAAATAAGAAGAGAGGAGTTGTTATGTATAACAATTAACAATAATTGTTGATATATGTTTTTTTATCATATGTTCAGTTTTACTTTTAATAAATATTCAATCAAGTTGTTCATATAAGGCTTTTTATTAAACATAACAGAGATCGAGCAACACTTTCAGTTATCGACAATCAGATTTCTCTTTTTTATTTTCACCAACATTAGATTACCATTTAATCTACTGGATTGAACTTCAGCTGTGAAATACAGACGACTCACGGATAACGACAGTTAAGAAGCATAATCCTAGATACCTGAGTCAGAACTCTCCCTTTCCTATTGTTTTGCATATAAACCCTTGCAAGGAGATCATAATCAGTACATTATTATTTCCGTTTTAGACTAGTAATTAGATTCATAGTTTAGTGTAATAAATTGTAACTGTGTTTTACCAATAAAGTTTTTTTTAAGTTCTTTGTCGGTCAAGTTCTTTATCTGGTACCCGAACAGCGACCCTATCAGCCCCACGTCAGTAAAAGTTGGCTCAACTAATCCTAGTTAGTTCATTAGATGAGAATAACGTTGAGCTAACAGCAATGTGTAAGAGTTCAAACGAAATTTGGACGAAGTTGCTGAGTGTTTATGAGCAAAGCTCAGGTCAAAGGGTTGATAGACTAATGGAAGAGTTCTTTAAAGTTACAAAGGACCCTTGTGAGAATATTGCTACATGTTGCAAAACTTCAAAAAAACTTTCAACAACTTAATGATGAACTAGATCGCTTAGTTAAAAATAAGTTACCAGATCTTTTACTCATGAGTAGAATTATGTCTACGTTACCTGCGGAATACTTCGAATTCAAAAGTGTATGGGAATCAGTAAAAATAGAGGATAGAACCGTGAATCTTTTGCTTGAAAGGCTGCGGTTGATCGAAATGCGACTCCCTAGTAAGCACGATGAAGCTATTGCTCTAGTTGGCGCTGAAAAGACAAATCGTGTAGGCAATGAAACCAAAAGATTTAATAAAAAGAAACCGCTTAAGTGTTTCAAGTGCCACAAAACAGGACATTTTTCTAGGGATTGCCCTTTGAGGTCAAATCAAGACTCAGAAGCAACAGTCAAGTGTGCTACACAACATGAAAAGAAGACTACTCATTCGCGAGGAGACGCCTTCATGGCAATTTCTGATGTTCTAGAGTCAGATACATGGTTGGCCGATTCTGGGGCCAGCGTCCACCTATGCAATCGTAGAAATTGGTTGGTAAGCTATGAAGAGTTTGTTCATCCAAAGGAGATTCAGGTTGGAAATGGCCAAATAATTTTGTCGTGCGGCAGAGGCGAAATCAATGTGGAAACCAAGACATCAAAAAATAAATGGGAGAAAAAATATTTAGAAAATGTTTGATTTACTCCTGATATTTCTAGAAATCTGTTCTCAGTTGGTAGTTCTATAGAAAAGGGTTTCAATTTTGTAGCTGATCTAAAGGGCTGTGCGTTTGTAAAACAAGGCCTTCCTCGACTTACAGGGATAAGAACAAGCAATGGATTATACCTACTGAACATGAGAGTCTGTGTACCACAACAGGCGATGAGTGCATCTACAGATATTTCACTTCAAGTGTGGCATGAGCGCTTGTGTCATCAAAACAAGCAACATGTGAAACATATTTTGAAAGAACACAACATTGTAGTGAATTCAGGAGAGGTAGAGGAATTTTGTGAAGGCTGTGTAATGGGAAAGCAGACAAGAGCGTCATTTCACAATCGAACTGAGAGACCTGTTGCCCCAGGTGAATTAATCAGTGGAGATTTGTGTGGACCAATGCAAGCTACTTCAGTTGGCAATTCAAGGTATTTTCTTTGTTTGAAAGATTATTTCTCAAAATTTCGTCGTGTGTAGTTTATGCAAAATAAAAATGAAGTTGAGGATTGTCTGAAATTGTTCATTCAAGAAAGTATGACTGTGGGGATTAGAATAAAGTGTTTGCTTACAGATGGAGGTGGAGGGTTGATAACAAAAATGTAAGGCGTTTGCTACAAGAACATGGTATTTCTTTCCGTGTAACTATGCCTCATACACCTGAGCAAAACCCCACTGAACGAGAAAACAGGACCTTAGTAGAAAGCGGTAGAGCTCTAATTCATTCAAAGAACTTACCTCTACGTCTTTGGGCAGAAGCAGTGAACACAGCAGCTTATGTACTGAATAGAACGGGACCCACAGCAGTTAAAAATAAATCTCCTATTGAGCTTTGGACAGGAAAAAGTGTCAAAAGCATAAATCATTATAGAGTTTTTGGAACAGAATGTTTTGTACATGTTCCAAAAGAAAATAGGAGAAAGTGGGATAAGAAAAGTACCAGAGGATTTTTTTTTGTTGGATATTGTGATGAAAAGGACGGCTTCCGGATATGGTTACCTGAAAAGAATAAAGTTATAAGAAGCCTTGACATCATTTTCAAAAAGGAAACTCCATCAGAAGGTGTTGAAAAGGTTACAAGCACTAGTGAGCAATTACTGTCAGTGCCTATGACGGATACCAAAGTGACAAAATCCTCAACTGAGGGGACTAATCAGTGTGCTGCACCGACACTTGACATTTCTTGGAGTGCCAATCTTCAACCAGATGCAGTTGGACAACTTGAAACTGTTGGTGATATTTCTGTAACAATGGAATCAACCCCTGTGATGACTACTACTAGTGAAGAAAGGTCTTCCCCAGAGATCGAAGAAGAAAGAAGATATCCATTAAGGGAAAGAAAAAAGGTGTCATTTGACGACTACGAAGTTGACTTCTAGGCTTCCTGCAATCTTGCAACTACGGAGCCCAACAACATAAAAGAGGCTAGATCATCAGTTGATGCAGTTATATGGGAAGAAGCCATCAAGTGTGAGCTGGAAAGTTTGAAATCAAATGATACGTGGATACTGGTTGATCGTCCTAAAGACAAAAACGTTGTGAAGAATAAATGGGTCTTCAAGCTTAAGCAAGATGAATTTGGTAAGATAAAACATAAAGCTAGATTATTAGCTAAGGGCTTCACCCAACAATATGGATTAGATTATCAAGAAACCTTTTCACCTGTTATTAGGTTTAGCACGTTTAGGTTGTTACTTGCTACTGCAGTCAGGCTAGGCATGGTTGTCCACCATATTGATGTTGAAACCGCGTTTTTAAATGGGGATTTGTCTGAAACTGTGTACATGGAACAACCAGAAGGATGTATTGCTAAAGATAACCCTGAAATGGTATGCCTCTTAAAACGTGCATTATATGGACTTAAACAATCATCCAGGGTGTGGAATAAAAATATAGGTTTTGAAAAATCGAAATTTGAGCCATGTGTGTATTTTAAAGGTAAAAACGAAAATTTAATAATTTTTGCGATTTACGTTGACGATTTTTTGTTAATCTATAAAAATCCTGAGTTATATGATACTGTCAAAGAAAAACTGGCCAACGAGTTTAAAATTAAAGATTTGGGTAAAATTAAGTATTTTCTTGGAATTAACATAATACATAGTGATTGTAATAATATTGTAATTTGTCAAAAGGATTATATTTCTAAATTGCTTGTAAAATATGGAATGACAGCAGCTAACCCTGTGAAGACGCCTATGGCAAGTAGATTACAATATGAAAGCTCTGAGTTAGATTCTGAGTGTAAAAATGATATTCCTTAACAAGGTTTAATTGGATCTCTAATGTACCTGGCTGTATGTATAAGGCCAGATATAACTTACGCCATTAGTTATCTCAGTCAGTTTAATAACTGTTATAATAAGAAAGTCTGGGTAATGGCAAAACGTGTGTTGCGATATCTTAAGGGTACATCTGAATTAGGGATTTTATTTAAAAAATCAAATGATGGGATTGTTGGGTTTTCAGAAGCCGATTGGGGTGGAGATAACACTGACAGAAAATCCTACACTGGATATGCATTTAAATTTAATAATTGTTTAATTTCTTGGGAAGCAAAGAAGCAGAGGTCTGTAGCCCTGTCAAGCACAGAAGCTGAGTATATGGCTTTATCTGAGGCTTCAAAAGAAGCAATGTTTTTAAATAATATTGTGTGGAAACTGACAGGTGTAGATGGTACAGTCAGTCTATTCAGTGATAATCAGGGAGCAATTAAGTTGATTAAGAATCCTGTATTCCATAAGAGAACGAAACATGTAGATATAAGATACCATTTTGTCAGAGAATGTTATTGTAATAAACAAATTGAAGTTAAATATTTGTGTAGTGACGATATGGCAGCTGACATGTTAACTAAAGCATTACCAAAAACATAAAAAAAGTGTAACTACTTTAAACTTGTCTGCTTGTTAGATAATTACTCCACCTTATAAATGGAAAGTATTGAAAGTTGGCGATTTTATTCTAAGGTTTAGTAACCTTTTTATCGTTGTGGCATTGTTGTTTTCATGGGAAGGTTTCATAACCATTGCATTGTGTTATGTGTATAAGTTCGTTTATTTTGATATGTGAATTTCCCATGTGTTGTATATTAGTTTTATGTTATAAATCTAATAAAAGTGTTTTGTCTATCACGTAAGATAATAATGAGTCTTATTTAATCAAAATTTCAATAAAAATAACTATAACCCTAACTTAAAAACATAATTATAATCATAACCATAACCCTAATTTTGATTACAATCATAATACTAATTGTAATCCTAATAATTATAAAAATCAAAACCCTAATTATAATACTAACGCAACTTATTATAATGGTCAGCATAATTTTAATCAAAACTTTCATCAAATTATTGAAAAAGAACCAAGCCAAAAAAAAAAGCTCAGTGAAAGATCAAAACGACTATTTCTTGTTGGCTACTGTGACAATTGGTACAGGCTTTGGAATCCCAGTACCAGGAAAATTGAGTTTGTCTGGAATGTGATATTTGACGAAGAAAGAAGAACCGAGGAGAAGGAAGTACGGGGTGTAAAACATATTGTGTTTATTTCGGAAGAAAATACACCGAAAACGACTATTGATGAAAGTGACAAAGAAGATTTTTATGGATTTTCGGAAGATGAACTTCAAGAAATTTTGAAAAATAAAGAAAGACCAACTAGATAGAAAACCATGCCAAAATACCTTGAAGATTTCATAACTTCATTTGCGCTGGAAATGGCATTATTCAGTTCCACCGGTGTCCCAGGAAACTACGGTGAAGCTGTTAAGGACGAAAGCTGGCGAGAGGCGGTAAATGTGGAAGACAATCATACTTGGGAGCTGGTTGACCCTCCACAGGACGAGACGATAATAGACAGCAAATGTGTCTTTAATTCAAAAGTTGTGGATGGCCAAGTCAAGAAGAAAGCCCGTCTGGTGGCCAGGGGCTATCAACAGCCATCAACCGAAGAGGAAGACATTTTTGCACCTGTTGCAAGGCTGGTGACCTTGCGCATCTTGCTCTAGTTCGCTGTTGAAAAAGATCTTCAAATCAATCAGTTGGATGTTCGTATGTTAAGTAGCACAGAAGCCGAATACTGGGAGATAGCCTGATTGAATATTTGTTTGTTCAAAAATTGTTAAAAGATATATTTAATTGCTCAAATGTAATTAATATCTACAAGGATAATCAGGGTACTATAAAAATGGCCCAAAATACGTGGTGGAGCTGTCAGCTTTACGCTATTATGAATTTTATCACACATAGCAACACAATGTTGACGATTAATAGACTCCCTGTAGCACAGTGGGACGAGCCAACATAATTTGTTGGACATTGGTTGAAAACAAAAGTTTATATTTATGGCTTGAATCATTTATTAAATGTTTGCTATTGTTATGATATTAGGTAACACTGATTGCGTAAAAACCTCCCAGCAGTCTTATAATAGTCATACTGTAATATTCCTGTGATCTATATCAATTAATATATGTTCTTATCTCATAACTGTTATGTCGGTTGGCATGGCAACAGATACATTGTGTGTAACCTCTCTGCTAGTTTGAGGCGAGTTGACTATTTCTCTGTTGTGTTCTAATAAACGCATTAATCAAGTTCAATGTGTTTCTATTGAACCACTCCGTAAAAACATAACATTGGTGACGAGTAAATTGGAACCGTTTTCTTAATTCGCGTGTGATAGTTAAAACGGTGTCGGTTGCTGAACGTTATTCTAACCAACGTATTCTAGTGCCTTATACTGTTACAAATGAATTCTAAAGAAAAGAACTCTGGTGAAGAAGAGCAAGCAAAATACGAATTGCGTCATCCTCGTCGAAATGCTGTTTTGGGACACGTCGATCCCTATGTGCCGTCTCTCGAACCTTTTCAGAACTACCTCGACAGGCTCGAGGCGTTTTTCGACTTGAACGACACTGGTGAGTCAGATAAAGTAAACTCTCTGGTGGTACTTATTGGTCCTGAAATGTACGGAACACTCAAAAACCTAGTCTCTCCTGCCAAACCTAAGGACAAGTCATTTGACCAACTCTGCTCTATTTTGAAAAATCATTACGCTCCGGAAGGTATTGAAGTAGCCGAACGGTATAAGTTTCATTGTCGAAACCAGGAGGTAAATGAATCGATTCGTGACTTTGTGGTCGCAATTAAAAAACTAGCAATAACATGTAACTATGGTGATTTTCTCAACGAAGCCCTTCGAGATCAGTTAGTTTTTGGTATCCGGGACTCGGTGGTTAAAAAAAGGTTACTGTCTGAAAAAAATCTAACCTTTGATTCAGCAGTGAAGATCGTTTCTGAGATGGAACTCGTTTTGGAACAAGCCAGGGTGATGGAAGGGGAGCCGAGGTTCGATGACGTCAATCAACTTCACCCGCATCAGCACGCTTATGAAGTGACAAAACCAAGTAGGTTCTCTGCCCAGTCCAAGGACGCCACTTCAGGGACATCTTCAAGTTCAGATAAGAAACTTGAATTTAATATTCGAAAACGTATTTCTAAATGCAAATATTGTGGTAGGTTTCATAGTATTGATAAAAATTCATGTCCGGTTAGAGAGTGGAAATGTTTTAATTGCAATCTGAAGGGTCACGTTGCTAAATTATGTCCAATACCAAAAAAAGCTAATATTGTAGAAGCCGCAAACGCGGTAGAAGTTGATAGTTTTGATTCATTTCGCTATCCCCTAATACAAAAATTGTTTGTTAATAATACCGAAATTGGATTTGAAGTAGATTCAGGGTCATCATACACGTTGATTCCTGTATATTTGTACAACAGATTTTTCAGAGATCTTAGAATCGATAAAAGTAACCTAAAACTCAAAGCTGCTAACAGTGAATCGTTATCAGTGTTGGGAAAGGTTAATGTCTCTTTGTATTTTGAAGGAAAAATTTTTGATAAATTGCCCTTAATAATTACAGGTAAAGAATTAAGTCGTCCTTTGTTGGGTCGTGATTGGCTTTCCATGATCAATACAAATTGGAGATCTTCTGTACTTGTCAACCCAAATCGAGCGCTAGGACCGTTGCCTGTGGATCTCGTTGAGCCTGGACCGGAGGTGGTAAGCTCTAGGAATAATATTAAAATATGTTCAGGTGTTCCTTCTGTTGGATTCGATTGGGTGAGAGATTATAAGGTTCGTTTTTCTAAAGTTTTCGATGAATCAAACACCGAGCCTATAAAAAATTTTGAAGCGTCTGTTGTATTAAAAGAGGGAGCAGTACCGATCTTCCATAGACCCTATAATGTACCTTATGCGCATCGAGCAGCAGTGGCTGAGGAACTTGCTTCTCTGGAAAGTAAAGGAATTATTAGTAAGGTGGCGCATAGCCAATGGGCATCTCCAATTGTCTGTGTTAGAAAGCCAAACGGTAAAATTCGCTTATGCGTGGATTTTAAAGTAACCCTGAACAAATACGTAGATTTAGATCACTATCCTCTCCCTAAATCGGAAGATATTTTTCAGTCATTAGTGGGGTCTAAAGTGTTTTGTGAATTAGACCTGTCAAATGCCTATTTGCAATTAAAGTTAAATGAAAACTGCAAACATTATTTTACGATTAATACTCAATTAGGGTTGTTCAGATTTCACCGTTTGATGTTTGGTTTATCTAGTGCTCCAGCCTTGTTTCAGTCAACAATGGATTCTATTTTGAGTCAAATTCCCAATACTAGAGCGTATCTAGATAATATTATTATCGGAGGCAAAACATGGGAAGAATGCAGGTTTTCAGTGGAACAAGTGCTCAATCGTTTAAATGAGTATAATGTCAAATTGAATGTAGATAAATGTAAATGGTTCAAAACTTCGATCGAATTGCTCGGTTTTTGTCTGGATGGGCAGGGGTTGCGCCCTTCCCCTTCCAAAATTTCAGCCATCCAAAATGCGCCAGTACTTAAAAATATATCCGAGCTCAAATCATTCCTTGGGTTAATAAATTTTTACCACAAGTTTGTCAACATGTCTGTTGATTTACTTGGACCTTTATATGAACTGATAAAAAAAAAATGTACCATGGTCTTGGTCTCAAGAATGTGATGAGGCATTTAACCGGGCCAAGTCGTCAATTTGTGAGAAATGTTTTTTATTGTTGTACGATTCTGACAAACCCCTGATATTGACCACTGACAGTAGTAGTTATGGGGTCGGAGCAACGTTGGCTCACCTTATAGACGGTGTGGAGCATCCAATCGCGTTCGCCTCCACTACACTTTCACCCGCAGAAAGGAACTATTCTCAAACAGACCGTGAAGCCCTTTCGTTAGTGTTTGGTGTCAAACACTTCCATAATTTTCTGGCAGGACGTCACTTTACTTTAGTAACAGACCACCAACCACAATTTTTGGAGAGCGAAAGGGTATTCCGTTGGTTGCTAATGCTCGTCTTCAACGCTGGGCTATCATCTTGTCAGCCTACAATTACCAGATTAGATACAAAAAGGGTTCAGAAATTTCTCACGCCGACGCATTGTCTCGCCTACCTCTTAAGGGTTCAACAAACGTGCCTGAGTGTTTTATTATTTTTGACGAATTCGAAAGTAAATTTGTTACGTTTAGAGAAATCTCGCAAGCCACCTCACATGATGACATTCTCTCCATAGTGTGCCAGTGGGTCAAGGAGGGTTGGCCTTCCAAGGTAGATAGTCAGTATTCTGTTTTTTTCAAGAATAGATTGTGTTTGTCAGTCCAAGAAGGTTGCTTATTGTTTGGTTCTAGGGTTGTCATCCCTAAGACCCTCCAATCAGCTGTTTTGAGCTTGTTACATAAGGAACATATTGGTATAGTTAGGTCAAAATTACTCGCTAGATCTTATGTCTGGTGGTCCGGTATGGACCGAGACATAGAACAACAAGTGACTACTTGTGTAACGTGTCAACTCACTCAGAACGATTTAATTCCCCGTACCTATGCTCCAATGCCAAGTAGTCAAGGACCATGGAGACGACTGCATTTAGATTTCCTAGACACATTTAAGTGTAAGATCCTCCTGTTGGTAGACGAGTACAGCAACTGGCTTGAAGCTTGGATTTTGACCCAAACGTCAGCCTCAGTAGTATGTGAAAAATTGCAAGAATGTTTTTCTCGTTTTGGTTTTCCTCAGTGTGTGGTGTCGGATAACGGCCCTCCATTCACCTCTAAAGAACTGGAGTCATTTTTTAAAAAACGGAACATTTTACATGTGCTAAGCTGATGCCAGCCATCCACCGGCAAGGCAGTGGTACCCAGAGCCAACTTACACCTTATTCAAAATATACAACAGTATTTTGACGACGAGGAGAAAAACGTAAAATGGATCAGAAACAACCTTGTGTATTTATTTTTAGCTCGCTTCTTAATGCCTTTAACGAGGCAACAAGCTTAAAAAAAAAAAACTTGGTTGAACAAGTTACCTCTCCAAGTTGAACAAGCCAGCAGAGTCGGTAAGTCAAAATTTTACCTTTTTCTATACCGCTATTTGAAAGTTTTGACAGCAAACAAGAGATTTTCAAAAAAACAAAAACTACATCGAACGGTTTGAAACTTACCTAGGGGCACGGAATGTCGTCGATGAAACAAAAAAGGCCCAACTATTGTCAGTATCAATTGGGCTTGCTCATTACAATAATTTGTCATCATTCTTAGGACAAGACAACCCTATCAACGAATTAAAATATGAAGACCTAAAAAAACATTTCACTCAAATGTTAACACCCCCACGTAACGTTGTAATCTCTCAGCACTATTTTTTCAATACCTACTTCAAAAGATTCAGAACTCTCGAAACTTAGGGCTGCACTACACTCCGGTGCAAACACGGATCCAATGTACTGCTTACACTCTGG
The DNA here is from genome assembly GCA_003667255.2 of Euschistus heros. NCBI lineage: Eukaryota > Metazoa > Arthropoda > Insecta > Hemiptera > Pentatomidae > Euschistus > Euschistus heros. The sequence goes on from RCWM02000087.1 coordinate 1,370,127, forward strand.
AATAGTGTTCCGTGGCCTTCGCGTTTATATTCCCATATCATTAAGACCAGAGATTCTAAATGAATTACATTTTACACACTTGGGAATATCTAAAATGAAATCCCTGGCTCGCCGATATTACTACTGGCCAAATATTGACCAGGATATCGAAAGACATGTTAGATCGTGTGCAGCATGTTCCCAGATCAAAAACAATCCACCCAAAGAAGTTGTCCATCCATGGGAAGAGCCAGATAAGAACTTCCAACGCATCCACATTGACTATGCCGGTGTTTTTCTAAACCATTATTACCTTATAGTAGTCGATGCAAAATCTAAATGGCCAGAAGTTAGAATCACAAAAGAAGCACCTACCTCTTCCAAGACAATTGAATTTTTGAATGACATATTCAGTTATCACGGTCTGCCAGACATATTGGTTTCAGACAACGCGAGTATCTTCACTAGCACGGAATTCTCCAATTTTTGTGTTTCAAATGGAATCTATCAAAAAACTATCCCCCCCCCCCCCGGACACCCCGCTACAAATGGATTGGCAGAGCGCTATGTACAAATTCTCAAAAACAAGTTAAAATGCATGAGCGACAGCAAGATTCCAGTTAAACATCTAGTGCGTGACATCTTAGCTCGTTTTCGGGCGACCCCGCTCCAGTCTGGGAAGTCACCTGCTGAAAACTATTTAAATAGACAACCCAAAATTAAATTAGACTTACTCCGACCACCCACTCCACATATCCGCACTTCAACTCAAGCTGCAAAGCGAAATTTTGGTGTGGGAGACCGAGTGTTGTCGAAAAGTTATATGGGAAGCAAGCCATGGGAGTTCGGTACTATCACACGGGTCCTAGGAAAGCTGACGTACCTTGTCAAGCTTGACAAGGGACCCAACATCAAACGTCACACGAATCAACTACGAAAATCGAAGGTGGAGATACCACATGGTAGGAGTGACATAACATCTGATGTCCGGCAACCGCCATTTGTTACAGTGTCTGAAGGACCTGCTTTATCACCCAGTACCACTGAACAGACAATTTTCCTGCTTCAAGACCTACACCACCACCTTCAAGATCTACTAATGGACCTGGTTTATGGTGCAGTACCACAGAACAGGAGGATCCTCCTGCTACAATACCTTCGCCACCTTATTCAAGAGCTACCCGAGTGAGAAAGCCGCCTGCATACTTAAAGGACTTCGTTCGAAATTAAAACTCTTACTTTTCTTCAAATTAAGTGTGGGAGAATGTTATGATATTAGGTAACACTGATTGCGTAAAAACCTCCCAGCAGTGTTATAATAGTCATACTGTAATATTCCTGTGATCTATATCAATTAATATATGTTCTTATTTCATAACCTGTTCATTAAATGTGTTGCATTAGTTTACACCTTATTCAAAATATAAAACAGCTATGGCCATTGTCAATAAACAACAGTACGTTAATTATAATTTTATTACGCATTAACAGTACAAAAGATCGATGAACTAGGTTTGTTTGAAAGGTTCTCGCAAATTTCCCGTTTTGTTAAAATGCATAAGAAATTGTGTACACCTCCGATGTAAATTTTTTGCTGTTCACAGCGTTAAGCATGATATCACAATTGGCTATAAAACATTTTTCTGGCTAGGCATTTGCTCGCAACTAGAAGACAACAAGCAGGGGAAAGTATAGATCAGTGTGTACAAAATTTAAATCTTCTTGCTAAGGAATGTGAATTCAAAGCAACTACAGCTGCTCAACATAAGGAAGAATATGTCCGTGACGCGTTTATAAACGGATTGGCATTAAATTCTACACGTCAACGCCTTTTGGAGAATAAAACTTTGAGTTTGCAGGAGGCTGTAATTCAAGCTCAGACCTTGGAAATGGCCTACCAACAATCCGAACAATACCAGGAAAAGTATTCTGTCAGCTGTGTGCCTTCTAGTGCTGCCTCGGCGGAAGACAATTCAGGATTAACCCCTCCTGTCCTTTCTGCTATTCCAAGGAAGAATGGTAACTGCTTTTTTTGTGGACACAACCGTCATCCTCGTTCGTTATGCCCTGCTAAAGACGCCAAATGTAGAAACTGTAAAATAAAGGGACACTACGCCTCTGTATGTAGGAGGAAGAATTTCGTTAGTAATACAAGAGGCCAGAAGCAGCAGTCATAGTCTTAGCGACCATCAACGGAGATCACTTGAAAAATCTAGCGAAAGCGGTGGTGAAAGCAAAAATAGATCATCAACCTGTTAAGTGTTTGATAGATACTGGAAGCTCGAACAGCTTTATTAATCCGAAAATTTTCAAACGTTACGGTTTACAAGTCTATCGAGAAAATGGCAGCGTATCGATGGCGACGACATCACTTTCTTCTCAGTGTCTATGTGCTTGTTACTCTTGAACTTTTACGTCACAACTATTTTGAATTTAAACTGTGTACTAAAAGAGCTCTGTTGTGATATACTGCTTGGTCATGATTTTTTTTTAAAAACACTCTAACGTACAATTAAAATTTGGTAGAAGCATGGAAACGCTAACAATATGTTCAACCTTAATGGCCTGAGTAGAGTCACCTCGATTATTTTCCAATCTTGCTCCAAATTGCAAACCTATAGCCACGAAATCCAGAATTTACTCTGAATCAGATCAAAAATTTATTAAACAGGAAATTCAACAGCTTCTCTCTGATGGTATTATTGAGGAAAGTAACTCTCCGTGGCGAGCCCAGGTTTTGGTTGTACAAAATGAAAATCATAAAAAGAGGCTTGTTGTTGATTAGTCTCAAACCATAAACAAGTTTACCTTATTAGACACCTACCCTCTTCCCAATATGGACGAGTTGGTAAGAAACGTGGCGAAGTATAACATTTTCAGTACAATAGATCTGAAAAGTGCTTACCACCAGGTCCCCATTGCCTATGAAGAGAAAATTTACACTGCATTTGAAGCTCAGGGAGGATTATATCAGTTCACAAGAATCCCCTTTGGTGTTACCAATGGTGTAGCATGTTTTCAGCGTGCGATAGACAAAATTATTTCCGATGAAGGTCTAAAGGGAGTTTTCTCGTAACTAGATGATGTCACTGTTTGTGGTAATGACAAAGCGGAACACGACGGTAATCTTCAGGGCTTCATGTTAGCTGTAGAAAAATATGGTCTACATATAAATTTTGAGAAAAGTACATTTTCAATGCCTAGTATAAATCTTCTTGGGTATGTCATATCACAAAACTCAATACGTTCTGATCCTGAGAGATTGAAGCCCTTGCTTGAGCTTCCTCTGCCTCATGATGCTTCTTCCTTGAAACGTGCCCTCGGACTTTTCGCACATTATTCAAAATGGGTTCCTCGTTTTTCTGAGAAAATTAGTAGCATGACTGGTTCTGTCACTTTTCCTTTGGGTCCTCGAGCCGCTCAGGATTTCGCTATGTTAAAAAGAGATATTGCTAGTTCATTCGTTACTACAATAGCTGATAGCTCACCTCTAGTTGTTGAAAGCGATGAATCTGACTTTGCCATTTCAGCAACACTAAGTCAGGACGGGAGGCGAGTTGCATTCTTTTCCCGTACTTTGTCAAAATCAGAGAGACCTCAATCTGCTAAAGAGAAGGAGGCTGCAGCCATCGTGGAATCACTAAAGAAGTGGAAAGCTTATCTTATCGGAAAACATTTTTAGCTCGTAACAGATCAAATGGCTCTTTCTTTTGTTTTTAACAAGAAGCATAACAGTAAAATAAAGAATGATAAAATTTTGAGATGGCGTTTAGAATTGTCGCCATTTCTGTTTGATATTTGTTTATCGCTCAGGTAAAGAAAACCATAAAGCAGACACCCTTTCAAGAGTTTGCTGTTTAACATCAACGAATAAACTATTTGAGCTCCACAAGTCATTGTGTCACCCAGGGGTAACTAGGATGTTTCACTGGATTAAAATAAAAATCTACCATATTCGCTTGAGGATGTCAAGAAAGTTACAGCTGCCTGCCCTACTTGCGCTGAAGTAAAGCCAAAATTCCTGAAAAATCAAGGGACCCTTATCAAAGCAACATCACCATTCGAACGTATAAGTGTTGACTTTAAAGGACCCATACCTTCTAAAACTAGAAATAGATATACGTTGACAGTTGTGGATGAATATTATCGTTTTCCGTTTGCATTTCCCTGTCAAGATATTTCGTCTAAAACAGTTATACAATGTCTCTCTCAGTTGTTTTCAATATTCGGTATGCCAGCGTTCATACATTCAGATAGAGGGTCATTGTTTCTATCAGAAGAACTTGTGACGTTCTTACATTCAAATGGCGTAGCTGTTAGTCGAACCACACCGTACAATCCCAGAGGCAATGGGCAAGTGGAGCGTTTCAACGGAACAATCTGGAAAATAATAGTATTGGCTGTAAAGACTCTTGGTCTGAAAGTAGATGATTGGGAGAAAGTACTTTCTCAGGCCCTCCATTCTTTGCTTTCCTTATTGTGCACAGCAATTAACTGTACGCCACAGTTAGATTTTTTATAGACTTTTTTGACTACCCACGTCGGACTGCGAACGGAGACTCCATGCCATCATGGTTAATACCAAATACAACAGTATTAGTAAAAAGAAATGTAAAAAACAGTAAATATGATGACTTGGTTGAAGAAGCTGAGCTCATAGAAGTAAATCCTCAATATGCTTCCATTAGACGAAAGGATGGCTCAGAATCAACTGTTTTGTTACGGCAATTAGCCCCAAGGGGAGAGATTCATCTGATCCAACAGCTACCGATACATCCGATACTGATGACAGACTGCGCATTGTGCAGCTATCTGATGACAGCAGGAATCAGGAAATGTACAAAAACAAAATAATTGGATCTGAAGAAGGACATATAACTAATCTGCCAATTGAGGAAACTCTAGATGAACCTCAAGACAAAGAGACCGAAAAAGTACCTTCACCAGATGAAACATCGCCCGAGAACAAGCAAAGACCTCGGAGAAATGCACTGGCGTCGTTCCCATATGGGACGGGGGGGACGCGTCCCCCCCAATGTTTGAGATGGTCCCATTCGTCCCCCCCAATATTTCGAATGGTCCCGTGTGTTTATAAGAGGAAAATTCGAAAAAAAAAAAAAACTTAAAATTTTAATCATATTAAACGTGTTGCATAAGAAAAAAAAAAATAAATAATACCCAAATACGTTCTTAATACTTAATAGGTGTGACGTAGATAAGTATAAATCGCAATGACTGACGTCACATTCAATGATAACCTGAACGTTACTCGTAACATTTGTCTATGATCGATTCCTGTTAAAAGCATAGAGATAGAAACCTCCATGCCCTATTCTCTTCCGATTTCCAATCGAGTCCAACCTCTCGCCTCTCGACCTCAAGGAGAAATAAAATAAAGGTAAGCGAACAATTATTATTTTTAATTACTTGTTGTCAAATGACTTAAAGTAAAGTCAACTGTCGGTAACTCGAACCTCAAGGGAATAAGAAATCATTTCGAGCTATGAGTAGTTCGAGTTAAATTTTAAACGTAGTTTGACTTATTGAGGACTGCTTTTAGAAATTTGTAGTTTAAGGGGTGATATTTTTTTGGTTCCGAGAGGTAAATAAAAAACAAAACTCATGATAGGTTCAGGAATTTTAACGAAATTACACAATTAATCAGTAAACTAGGGAAAGAAACAAGCAACACGTTGATATCTGTGTTTTGGGGCGAGTAGGAGGGGGATGAGAAATGCGCATAAGACTTCTTGGAACTGGATTTCTTAGAGTTGTAGAGGTAAATGTGATTCGCTCGTTCTTTTGACTTATAGAGGAATGTAAGCTCGTATGAAATTATTTCGAGTTATCCTCTTATTACTCTTTATTTTTTTCACTAAACAAGGTATCCTCAAGGGAATAAAAAAAAAAAAAAAAAAAATCGTGTTATCAAAAATTGAGGTTCGAGTTAACGAGATTCGACTGTAAAACTTATATAACTTTCTTTTCTTGATTTTTAGTTTAAATAATCGGTATAAAACTATAAGTGGAACGAAAAAAAAAAATGACGATCCAGCCAGTTTTTATTCTTCCCTATCCATGTTATGGGACTGGGACCAGTTGTGTAAGATTATTTTTTTTATATAATCGAATAATCGTACTTACACACTTTCACGTAATTTCGAGAGGTAACGGTAACTATAAAGAAGTTCATCCAAAATGCAATAACAAAAAAATGTGCTTGAAACAAATATTTGTGTATTGGTATTGTAGAGAATGACAAGATCGCACTTGAGTCTCCATTCTTCGCTTCGCAGCTTCAGTCCTTCAGTGGTTCAGTGTACAAGTGCCTGAGTTTCACAAACTATTTCTGTTTCACTGGGCATAATTTCTTCCATTTTAGTCAAGTCGAGAGGTAAGGATAATTGTTATAAATCCTTCATAAATATAATTAACAAACTGTGCTTGTAACAAGTGTCTGTATTTATGTTTTAGAAAATGACAAGATCGCACTTCACTCCATTGTCTGCAGTCTACAAGTGCCTGAGCCTCGCAGAGTCCAGCTACCACCAAGCATCATTATTGTTGTCATGTAGGAGTAGGAAGTTTCAGAAACTTGATGTGATACGACATACGACTGTGTTTTGATCTAGTCTATAATTTTTGTACTTACCTCTAGTCAAATCACTTATTCTGACTTTACTGTCTAGTCTATTTATACCAGATATGTTCCATAGTTATAGTTATAGTTTCATTTATTAATTTTTAATGTTAGAAATATAATAGGGTTAAGTATTATTAATTTAGTTAATGTTAGAAACAGGTAGGTACCTGCTTCAATTTTTTAGATTGAACCAATATATAGTAAACTATATTTTTACTCACCATAAATTCTTTATTTGATAATTTCTTATTGGTATTTAGATAAGAAAAAAATGGATAAATTTGTTAAAAGATTCAAACGTGACTCACACGGCTTAGAGTCAAATAAGCCGCCTATTGCTCCTGTAACTCCAACGGAATGTCCTTTGAGAGAAGGGCAACCTACCCAAGAAAAAGTGGATGCTTCTGGTTCCCAGGAGTATTCCAGGTCCTCCTCCTCTAGTCAGACTAGTTTTACCTCAAAATCTGATGATTCCAAACAGACAGAACTTACTTTCAATGCCCCTAACCATTTCACAATTACTCCACAGTCATTTTTCAACCAAATACTTTCTAAAAGAAGGTTAAAGTTCCAAAGTAAATGGTTCCAACAATATACTTGGCTGCACTACATCCCAGGACAACAAGGGATATTATGTTTCTTTTGCAATAGATACTTGATTAATAATCCCAATAAAAACTTGGCTACAAAAATGGATGCCAGTTTTGCGACAGCTGGTTTTAGAAATTGGAAGCATGCTTTGGAAACGTTCAAGAAGCATGGTGAATCTGCTGCTCATGCACAAGCGTTTTCAGCTTTTGCGCAGGAAAAGTCTGGAATTGATGTTGTTGCCCAGTTATCACATTCATTAAAGAAAGAACAATTGCTAGCTAATTCTTCCCTTATTGCAATAATTGAATCAATAAAATATTTAGCTCGGCAAGGTTTATCATTGAGGGGGCATTCTTCTGACTCAGGAAATTTGGTTGAACTTTTGAAATTAAGAGCAAAAGATTTACCATACCTTGACAATTGGCTGTCCAATGCCAATCGTGCGAAAATGCTTTCACCTGAACTCCAAAATGAATTCTTAGAGATAATGGGACATTTAATAATTAAACATATTTGTACAGAAATAAAAAATCAAACTCTACCAATATTTTCATTGATCTGCGATGGCACAAGAGACATATCTGGAAAAGAACAATTGAGTATTTGTTTTAGGTGGGTGAATTCCAATCTAGAACCAACTGAGAGCTTTGTGGGGCTCTATGAAATCTCCAGCACTACAGGAGAAACAATTTATAAAGTTTTGAAAGATGTCATGTTGAGATTAGGGTTGCCAATTTGCAATTTAAGAGGGCAAACTTATGATGGTGCGAGCAACATGAGTGGACACATGAGAGGAGCCCAAGCATTAGTTAAAAAAGACCAGCCTTTAGCAAGTTTTGTACATTGCGGTGCTCATTGTGTCAATCTTGTTATCAAAGATGTCATTGATGCATCAGTGGTAACTAGGAACTCTTTGCAATGGTGCAATGAGTTGGGCAGTTTGTGTAATCAATCTCTCAATTTTAAAAGTAAATTTGAGAGTATAAGTCAACATATGCAAACTTTGCAAAGTATGAAGAGAATAAAACCTCTTTGCCCTACTCGTTGGGTGTACAGAGGGAAACAAATCAGAGAAATTCTTATGCAGTACGATGAGATTTTGGAATCTCTCCAATTAGTGAGTGAAAACGATAGGAGCATTTCCAATGCTGCTAGCCTACTTATTATTGGGAGAAAGGGAATCACCCTCCTTGGGTTGGAAATGACAGTGCTAATTATTGAGTACTTGGAACTATTAAACAAAGCCCTGCAAGGTAGAAGCCAAACACTATCAGGTCTGATTGAAGTGGTCCAAACTATTTCAAAAACACTTCTTGGTCTAAGAACTGAAGACAAATTCAGAGAGATCTTTGAAAGGTCCAATAGTTCGATAGATTCTCTAGGTCTTGATGATCTTCAACTTCCAAGGAAAAGAAAAACACCTATCCGCTACTCAACTTCAACAGAATACAATCCAGATAGTTGCTTTCAATATTTTAAAATGCAGTATTACGAATTATTGGATACAGCAACACAATCGCTCAGCAACCGATTTGATCAAGAGAGCTTGAAATGTTTTAACAACATTGAAAAAGCACTCTTGACGGGGAAAAGCGACATCGAAGAGTTATCATCATATCCAGAAATAAATATATCTGAATTAAAAAACGAAATAGCCATTTTTTTAAAGTCAAATCCTCATGTAAAAAATGTCAACGACGTAGTTGATTCACTAAAAAAAATGTCCCAAGAAATGAGAGCTCTTTTTGGGAATATAGAAAACTTAATTAGAATTTTAATTGTTGTACCCTCTTCATCCTGCGAGGCAGAAAGGAGTTTTAGTTCACTAAGAAGGCTTAAAACGTTTTTAAGAAACACTATGAGTCAAGAACGACTCAACCATTTGGCAGTATGCCACACACATCAATCAATTCTAGACTCAATTCTGCTAACGATGTAGCTAGAATTTTCCGTTCAAAAAATGATCAGAGAAAAACAACATTTGCTCCGTTCTAATCCAAAAATAAAAATTCCCTTAAGTTTTGTTCCAAACACATCTAAATAAATAAAAGTAAAAGTTTTAATTCTTCATTATCAGAATTTGTGGTTTACTGTTCTAGGCTAATGTTGAGATATCCAACCATGAACAATGCAAACGAACCTCACAGTATTTTCGGTTTACAGAGTTTTTGATTCCTTTCAAATAACATGTTCCGGAGGACTTCTTCTTCCCTCTTCAGAGCATCAGTTGCTTACTCATCAACAAAGCAACTGGTGCTCTGAAAAGCGAGGAAGTGATCCTTCGAAGCATGTTAGCTGATATAAAATAAAAACGCTGTAAACCGAAAATACTGTGTTTTTGTCCCCATTGTTCATGGGTGGATATGGTACAATTGTAATTTTAATTTAGTGACAAATAAATAAATAAAAATAAGTTGAGAAATTGAAATATAATTATGCAGGTACCTACCTTATTGTGGCATTACTAATTTATTTGTATGGTTACCATCAAACTCAAATGTTCCTTTAGTTTTAGAAAAAGTGAGGTTTGTTTGAATGCTTATTTTAGCTAATTATTTAATTATACGTTTTTTATTTAAAAAATTTTATTTGTGTGGTTACCATCAAACTCAAATGTTCCTTTAGTTTTAGAAAAAGTGAGGTTTGTTTGAATGCTTATTTTAGCTAATTATTTAATTATACGTTTTTTATTTAAAAAATTTTATTTGTGTGGTTACCATCAAACTCAAATGTTCCTTTAGTTTTAGAAAAAAGTGAGGTTTGATTGAATGCTTATTTTAGCTAATTATTTAATTATACGTTTTTTATTTAAAAAATTTTATTTGTGTGGTTACCATTCCTTTAGTTTTAGAAAAAGTGAGGTTTATTTTAATGCTTATTTTAGCATTAATTATTTAATTATACGTTTTTATTTTAAAAATTTTATTTATATGGTTTTGATCAAACTCAAATGTTCCTTTAGTTGTAGAAAATGTGAGGTTTGTTTCGGAAATATGTCGTTTGTTTTTGTATTTTTTATACTGACTAATTTTAAAAAATGATTGTTAAAAGCGATAACAATTTAAAAAAATAATGCTCAATGATTGGGGGCAATAATTCTGATTAAATATATATTTTTTATGTATGTGAGTCTATACGTATTTTTCTCTGACTGTGTGAATATAAATTTACAAAGGCAAAAATATTGCTCAATTTTAAAAGTAATAATTATATTTATAAGTAAATTAGTTCCTAGATCATAGATCACACGATATTATAATGCAAGTTTTCTTACACCTGGAAACTTTTATATATATATATATATATATATATATATATATATATATATATATATATATATATATTAAAATTGTTAAAATATAATCATGTTTTATGGTTAAAATATAAGTTTGTTTAAAAAGCTGATTACTGCATTTATTTATTTACATCCCTTTTATCATACAAAAATAGTAACAGTACATTATATAATAGTAACATTATGTCATTATATTGCAAAAGCAAGTTGTGGTCCCCATCCCCCCCCCAATAATTGAGACAGAACGACGCCTATGGAGAAATGTAAAACCTCCTTCTTACCTACAAGATTATGTTACATAAATTTAATACAGAGGGGGAAAATGTTACACCTGTTACATTATAACACGTTATAACCTCGTTCATATGTATTGTCTCTTTTTCATTATTGTGTTTAGTGTCAAGTGTGGTGTATGTTTAATTGAATAAATGCCTTTCTAAAGGTTTACATTTATTGTTTCATTCAGACATTCAACCAACTTATAACAGTGGCCAAACCGCTGAACCGATTTTAATGTAATATTATTAAAAAGTAAGTTTAATGTGACGTTTTACAGTTTTCAACAAAATATTGAATTTTTCCCTTCCCCACTATTGACTGCGCAAAAAAAAAAAAAAATGAATAGAATCAAATTTGATTTGCTTTAATGTGTCGATGGCAAACTTTGAATTATTATTTTTCTTTATTATGTAATTAATTTTTTAATTATAATTACCTAGTGCATGTAAATATTTTCGTTATCAATGGGGGGTAAATCCGACTTTCACCTCCACGTGGGACCCCCTGGGAAACGCTTGCAGTTAGCAAGTAGGCCAACGGAAGCTGTACCGAGTCAGGGCGGTATTACCCTACGGAGCGCCGGAAATGGCACTCTGGGAGTAGATGGGACTCTTAGCCGTGGTGAAGGCAACCCATCTAGGGGTAAGAGTCCCCGAAATCAAGCTCCCCGGTCCTCCAGGTTGGGGGTGATGCAGTGGGCCAGCTCCTCACCCATCAGCAAAAATTGTAAAATGCTAAAAAACCAGAACCAAAGCCTCGGATATCGGACAGTCAACAACGGAAACGACATAATGCACGAAAACGGTTAATCAACATAGGATGCTGGAACGTACAAGGCTTGGCAACCAAGCTACCCAGCCTCCCCACAGAAATTAAAAAATTTAATATGGACATTATAGTACTATCAGAAACAAAGAGGAAAGGAAAAGGCAATGAAGAACTTGATGACTTCATACACTTGTGGTCAGGAGTTGCGAAAGATAAAAGAGCGCGATCGGGTGTGTCTATTCTAGTAAAGAAAAAAATTAAAAAGAACATCACAGGTTGGGAAATGATAAATGACCGCATTCTAACGATGGACATCACTCTATTTGCAAGAGAGATAGTAATTGTGGGAATCTATGGCCCGACTGATGACCAGACGGACAAGATAAAGGATGAGTTCTGGGACGACCTAAGGGAAGTGATAGAAAGGATACCACGGCGTAAAGAGATTTTCCTGCTAGGGGACATGAATGCGAGAGTAGGAAGAGATGACAGCAGTAAGGTAGTTGGCAAGTATGGAGAGGCAGAACGAAATGACAACGGGGATAGGTTTCTCCAGGTCTGTGAACAGCTAGACTTAAGAATTATAAACACATTCTTTGACCACAGAAATATCCACAGGTACACGTGGCATAATGAAAGCAGAAAACTTAAATCTATAATAGACTATGTTGTAACAAGGCAAAACAGTTTAATTAAGGTGCAAAATGTAAGAGTCTATAGAGGAGCCGAATGCGGATCAGATCATTACCTGCTGAAGGCCATTTGCGTATTCCCATGGGTTGAAACAAATAAAAGGGACAGAACTTCCAGTGATAGCTACAACACTTTAAAAAGATGAACACTTTAGGGTGGAGCTACTGCAAGAAGACAGCATTAGGATACTATTCCAGCAAAGAACTGGAGAATTACTCCGGGATTACAAAGGAAACAGTGCTGCGGAAATTTACGATGTCCTGACGTCCTCGTTAAAGAAAACTGCATCAGAGGTCCTTGGGGAAAAAGCAAGGAATATAAGAAGGAAAGAATGGATGACAGAAGATATTGTAAGAAGAGCAGAACAAAAAAAAAAAAACAAACCTATCTCAAATGGCTTAGCACAAAAAAAGAAGAAGACAGGAAAATCTATGTAAAGGAAAGGAGGAAATTACAGAAAACAGTAAGAGCTGAAAAAAATAGATCATGGGAAATAACGTGCGCCAGAATAAACAGTAAGTTAGGTTTTGGTCAAGCTACCGAAGCATGGTCTGTACTTAAAGGTTTGAAGAAAGGCGAGAAACAGGATGCCAGGCTGAATATGATACAAATGGCTGACTGGACTACACACTACAGCACATTATTACGCGAGAGCAGGGCAGAATTTGTAGAAGAGGAAATAGGTCCCTTTACCAGCACATCATTAAAGGTTACCCAAGAAGAACTGAAAAAAGAGCAAAAGGAACTAAAAAATGGGATAGCCCCGGGCCCAGGAGGAATCTGCGCAGAGCTGATTAAATATGGTGGTAATGAAGTGACTAGAGTACTCACTGACCTTATTAATTGCATATTGGAAGGTGGGGCTATGCCACAAGAAATGAAATTAGGCTATATCACACCTATATTTAAGAAGGGTGATAGAAGAATATGTGATAATTACAGAGGTATCTGTGTAACCAACCCACTTATGAAGCTACTGGGGAGAATAATAAGAAATAAATTGGAGGAAGAATTCTCACAAGCTGAAGAGCAATGTGGGTTCACAACTGGAAAGTCCTGCATAGACCACATCTTTACTGCTAGGCAACTACTAGAAAAGCATACCGCAAAAGCCAGGAGACTGGATATGATATTTATAGACTTGGAAAAGGCGTATGACAGCGTCCCTAGAAAATTACTATGGAAAACCCTGGAAATGGCCGGCATAAACAAGGACATCACGGCAATTATAAAGGAAATCTACAAAAATAACAGGTGCCAAATAAAAGTAGGGAGTTCGGTATTTAAAGTCTTTCAGAATAACAAGGGTCTCCTGCAAGGATGCTGCATGTCACCAACCCTATTTAAAATATATATTGATAAATGCTTGGAAGGTTGGACAAAAAGCTGTGGTGGAATGGGCATACCAATAAAGGACACGCACTTATACCATCTATTATTTGCCGACGACCAGGTAATCATTGCACGAGACGAAGAAGACGCAAGCTACCTGTTCAGAAAAGTTGTAGAAAAATATAAACAGTGGGGCCTGGACATCAATTATAAAAAAACAAAGTATATGTGCACAGACAGGGATATAATAAGTGACCCAGATGTTGCGAGCCTGGATCGAGTGGAGCACTTTTGCTATCTTGGATCGATCCTGGAAAGCAAATGGAACCACAAAAGCGGAGGTGTCCAAGAGAATAGTGGATGGCAGAAAGGCGGTAGGCATGCTAAACTCTCTCCTTTGGAGCAGTAATATCCTTGGAAAGACGAAGAAGCTAATATATAGCGCGCTAGTACAGAGTGTAATGTTATACGGTTCTGAGACATGGACTCTTAATAAGGCGCAGGAGAGAAAACTATTGGCAGTGGAGATGGATTTCTGGAGGAGATCTGCAAGAATTTCAAGAGTGGCACATGTCAGGAATAGTGAAATAAGAGAGAGGATGGAAGCGATGAAGAACATTTTGGAAGTGATTGAGGAGAGAAGATTGAGATGGTACGGCCATGTAAAACGAATGAATGCGGGACGGATCCCCAAACTGGTGATGGAGTGGGAGGTGGAGGGGAGAAGAGGGAGAGGAAGACCTCGTACCCAATGGGGAGACAAGGTGAAGGAAAGCATGGCTGGACGCGGACTGATAGAGGATGATGCGGACGACAGGGACGAGTGGAGAAGAAGACTTGAGGAGGAGTTTGGTTGAGAAAAACTTCAAACATGAAGAAATTTCTATAAAAAAAAAAAAAAAAAAAAATGTTTGAATGTAAAATTTAAATAAAATTTATAACTGTAAAAAATGTAGAACTATTGATCCAGTTAAAAATAAAGTAGCAATGGGATACATAAAATTAAATTAAATTTAATGCTCTATCAATTTGTTTATGACTATTCTTCTGAGAAACGGTCGGGGCCGGCATTAGAAGCAAACGTTTGGCGAAAAGTGATGTGAAAATGATTTTGTTTCGAAAATTATTTGCAATAACGTGTATCTCAAATACCGTTAAAAGTATGACAAATACTGATATGTATTATCTGTTATCAATAGTTGAGGTAACCCTCCCTGAGGTTTTTATGTTTAGTTTACAAGTACACTGCCGGACAAAATTAAAGGATCACTTACAAATATTTATATTATTATTACATAAGAGATAAAAATAGGAATTCCTTTGTCCCAGACTGGACTTTGTGTTGTATCTTATCAAGTTAATCCTCTACCTGTTTATATTCCCACCCGTTTATGGAGAAAAGGGTCAGTTAATCCTCTTCTTTTCTTTCTTCCTATCAGTAAATGGTTAGTTGTTAGCAAAGATTCATCTTATTGAAGATTTTCTAACATTTAAGAGACTTTAGTTTTTACTTGTGAGTTTAGTAAGAACGTTGTGATGGCCAACAGAAGAGCATTGACCGAAGAGGAATCAATTCGTGCTGTTGCTTTGATTGAAGAAGGGTTTTCTCAAAGGCATATTGAGCAACGGCTCCAGCGGTCACAATCCGTAGTGTCCAGGGTGCTTAATAGGCACCGTCAAACTGGAGGGCATACAAGAAGAGTCGGACAAGGCCGTCCGAAGTCAACTTCCCACCGTGACGAGAGATTTTTGCAACTGCATGCTCTTCGGGATCGCCGATCAACTGGTAACAGTCTGCGTGGTCTCCTCCAGAGGTTCAGGAATGTGCAAATTTCAGAGCGAACCGTGAGAAGACGACTCAACGATTATGGATTGACCTCCCATCCTTCAGCTACTGGACCTCTTCTCTCCAGGGAACACCGGGTTGAGCGCTTGAGGTTTGCTCGGGAGCACCTTAACTGGACTCAGGAAGATTGGAGCCTCATATTATTCAGCGATGAGTCAAGATTCTGTCTCCGATCTCCAGATGGACGGGAAAAGGTATGGAGAAGGCGGGGAGAGAGGTATGCTCCATGCACTTTTTCTCCAAGGGTTGCGTTTGGTGGTGGGTCAGTGATGGTGTGGGGGGGCATAAATTTAAACTCCCGTACAGAGTTGGTTCTTGTGAACCGTGGCTCTATAACTGCTGACAGGTACATTAGGGAGGTACTTGAGCCACATGTAATACCTTTCGCCAGAAATATCGCAGGTAACTTTATTTTTATGCACGATAATGCCCGACCTCACGTTGCTCGATCAGTGCAAAATTTCCTCAGACAAGAAGAAATTGACGTTATGGTTTGGCCACCCAGAAGTCCAGATATGAACCCAATAGAGCATGTATGGGACATGCTTGGAAGACGTGTCCGCGCCCGAGACCCACAAAATTTGGCAGATTTAAGGGAAATGTTAGTGGAAGAGTGGAACAACATCCCAGAACAACATTTAAGAGCCCTGGTCGCTGGAATGGGCAGGAGAATGGAAGCAATTATCAGAGCTAGAGGTGGGAATACCAATTATTGATCGTTTTCCTCGAATTCTTCCTTTTTATTCAGTTTTGTTATTTCATTTCATTTCAAAGATTTACTTTTTCATTTTGAGACTGTAGGACATTTTTATTTTTTGATTTGTTTTCCTTAAAAAATTTCTAGAAAAGAATTTTTTATTTTTTATTACCATTATAATAAAGTGTGACTTCCAAAGAAAAAAGAATATTTTTAAAAATACCCTATACAGTTCAGTAATTTCAAAATATTGAAGTGATCCTTTAATTTTGTCCGGCAGTGTAAAATTAAGAGAATCACGTTGTGTTCGAATAGTGATGTTTTATTTAGTACACTCCAATAAAGAAATATAAAAGTTCTTTTAGCCACAATCGGCCCTGAACTTGTCAATTTACTTCAAGATTTGATTGCACCTAAGGAGGTTGATTCAAAAAGTTATGAATATCTCACAGCAACGTTGACTGATCACTACAAACCAGCGAGACTAGTGATTGATGAAAGATTTAAATTTAATTCTAAAGTACAAAAACCAAATGAAAGCATATCTGATTTTGCTGTAGCCATTAAACATCTGGCGAAGACTTGCAAATTTGGTGATTTTCTGAAAGACTCATTAAGAGATAGGTTAGTCTGTGGGTTGAAAGACACGGGTATACAACAAAAGCTCAGAACTGCTGAACTTAATTTTGAAGAGGCGTTAAAAAAAGCTCTTATGTTAGAAGAAGCATCGAAGAATAATATGCTATTTTCTGAAGGTGCGACAGTACATAAAGTAGGTAATTGGCATGGAAAAAGAAACTTTACCAACAAAAACGCAACTTATGCTAAACAAAATTTACCAAATGTAAATGAATATTGTAAATGTTGTGGAAGAAATAACCACAATACTCAAAATTGTCGATTTAAAAATTATAAATGTAAAGTTTGCTCAAAAGAGGGGAACTTGGCAGCTGTATGTCCTCGAAAAGATAATAGACACAGGGTTCATGCACTCACTGAGGAGGAAGAGGTATGTGATGAGGGAAAATATGATGCTATATAGTATTCACGCAATAGAACAAAGGAATCCTCCTATTAAAACCAAATTAAAGGTAAATGGACATCTTTTAGAATTTGAGTTTGACCCAGGCAGTGTGTCCAGAAGAGGTCCCAGAAGACCTGTATAAAAGGTATTTAAATACACCATTAGAACCTCCTCCGGAGTTGATGGCGTACTGGTTTACAGAGCGTTTACCAGTCATTGGATTGACAAAAGTATGCCTGGAATATAAAAATAAAAAAATGCTCGTTGATTGTGCAATAATAAAAATGAGCAAAAAAAGATTGCCTGCACTTTTAGGAAGAGACTGGTTAAAAGAAATGGGTCTTCTAGATAGAATTCAGAATTTGGTAGCTCATGTAAATGCTAACAATAGTGATAAAGTTAACATCTTAAAACAAAAATTTGCGTCAGTGTTTTCAAAAGATAAAGCGGGAAACATTATTGGATTCGAAGCCAAACTAGTTCTAAAGGATGAAAATACGACTCCCGGCCCTTAAGGCCCGCCCTATTCCTTTCGCATTAAGAAATACGGTTGAAGAGGAGTTGAATAGGCTAGTAAAGCTGGGAAAGTTAAAACCTGTGACAAGAAGTGAATGGGCATCTCCAATAGTGGTGGTACCTAAGGCTGATGGAAAAATTCGTAGATGCACTGACTTTAAAGTTTCGATTAATCGTTTCTTAAGTAAAGAACATTACCCATTGCCCAATCCAAGGGACATATATGAATCATTGGTTGGTGGAGTGGTGTTTTGTCAGTTGGATCTGTCAGAAGCATATTAGCAACTCCCAGTAGAAGAAGATTCAAGACATTTGCTCACCATAAATACACATATTGGGTTGTTTCAACATCTATTTGCACCATATGGGGCTGCGCCAATTCCATCCCAGTTCCAAGAAGTAATGGATAGAATGTTGGTTAACTTAAAAGGAGTTTCATGTTATTTGGACCATGTATTGATTTCAGGTGTTTCGGAGGAAGATTGTTTCAATAAAGTGAATGCTGTGTTAGAAAGGTTGAAAAAAAATGTAAAGGTACAGGAAGATAAGTACGAATTTTTTGTTCCTTCTCTTAAATATTTAGGGCATGTGGTGGACAAAGATGGAATAAAACCTTGCGAGGATCTTATAGAAGCCATTAAACTGGCACCTCGACCAGAAAACAAGACTGAAATGAAATCATATTTGGGTTTAATTAATTTTTATTGCCATTTTTATAAAGATTTGTCATCTAAACTTATACCATTATACAATTTAATTAAAGAGCAAAGTCAATGGTCATGGACAGAGGAATGTGATGAAATATTTCGCCAAAGCAAAACATGGCTGTGTTCATCAGACACTCTAATTCGGTATAACCCCTCAAAACCCTTACGATTGACATGTGATGCTTAAGTTAGGGGTATAGGAGCAGTTTTGTCACATATAGTTAATAGACAGGATAAACCCATCAGTTACGCCAGCAAAACTTTATCCGCAGCAGAGAAGAACTATGCTCAGATTGAGAGAGAGGCACTGGCTCCAGTGTTTGGACTGAAGAAGTTTCACAATTACCTTTATGGGAGACAGTTCGAATTAATTACGGATCATGCTCCACTGACGTTCATTTTTGGAGAAAAGAAAAACATTCCAGTTACGGCAGCAGTAAGGATCCAGAGGTGGGCTATTCTTCTTTCAGCTTACCAATATAAAATAATCCACAAAAAGGGGGTTGAAATACCAAATGTAGATGCTTTGTCACGCCTGCCATTACCGGTGGATACGGAGATAGATTCACCAGATAATTGTTTTTCCGTCAGAGATTTTTTTTCTATTAAATGTATTCAACAAACTGAAGATGACCAAAGGGCATATGTTTCTGTAAAGGAAGTGGAAACAGAAACTGAGAAGTGTAAAGTGTTGACACAAGTATATAAGTATGTTAGAGATGGGTGGCCAGCAATGATCACAGATGAAGTTATGTCCAAGTTTTTTAACCGAAGGACTGAGCTCTCATGTGAAGGAAAATGTGTATTATGGGGACACAGAGTAGTAATTCCGTTCACCTTACAGACGAAAGTGTCAGGAATGCTGCACGAAGGTCATCAGGGTATGGTGAGGATGAAGTCTCTGTCTCGGTCCTTAGTGTGGTGGCCAAATATTGACAAACAAATCGAAGAAATTGTAAATAGTTGTCAACCTTGTCAAAGTCAAGCAAATAGTAACAGAACTATCAAGGTTAATTGGCCAATAACTCATACAAAATGGCAAAGAGTTGGCCCAAATTAACTATAAAGGTAATTCTAGAAATATTTTGGTGCTTAAAGACTCCTATTCTAAGTGGATAGAAGCATTTGTAATGGGCTCCACCACCACACTGGACATAATAACCAAATTGAGATCTTTAATTGCAGCCTATGGAATCATGGAAGAGGTGGTATCAGATAATGGGCCTCAATTTTGCAGCCATGAAATAGAAAGATTTTTTGAAAAGAACGCTATTAAACACATCTTAACTCCTCCATATCACCCAAAAAGCAATGGAGCTGCTGAGAGAGCGGTGCAAAACATCAGTAATTAAGTGCAAAAGGTAGTAATTAAGAGATCCCTCCAAGAATCAGAGAAATTTCAATATATACAACATATGATTGACAACTACTTGTTAGCATATCGTAATACTGTTAATGATAAAAATGTGCCATGCCAACACTGTCGATTGTGCTTGTCATTGGTGGCAACACTGTCTGTGGCTGTAACCTCTCGTTTTGTTGTTGTTATATACTTCGCAATTATGAGCACGTTTTTTGTATTGTTCGTTATTAAATATTAGTTTGTATTCTAGCTGTGATTATTATTAATTATTCCTAAGCCCACCTTCCTGATTCTTTATCAGGTTATGGGCCCAGTGACGGGAACGTGAACGTTTTGAAGTGTTCTGATAGTTTGTGGAAGTGTTCAAAAATTTAGTGGGATTGGACTTCTCAGACGAAATGGAAGTATCGAGGATTGCTATTGATAAATTGGAGGTACAGTCCAATTGGATAGACTGGAAATTCCAGGTTAAAATTCAGCTTCAGGTTCATGGAGTTATGGACGCTGTGGAAGGAAAACTTTTATACCCGGAGAAGCCAATTCGTACTGTCGACCAAACGGATTATAATAAGAAGGTTGCGGCTTTGGAAAAATTGGAGTATATGGCGCAAAATATAATAGTTTCTTCATTATCAAGTCAGGTAAGACAACTTGTTAATATGTGCACAAACGCCAAATCTATGTGGGAAAAACTTCATAGTGTTTATGAGCAAAGGACAGAGCAAAGGCAAGACGGACTATTTAATCAATTTTTTGGTATTAAGGAGAAGGAATCTGGTGACTCTATAGCCAGGCATATTGCAAAGCTAGAAAAATTGTGGCAGGAATTATGCGATGAAACCTGGAAAGAAGACAAAGTTAAATTGCCGAACTCTCTGTTCTTAAATAGGGTTCTAAATACTATGCCTTCAGAATACCATGAGTTTATAAATGCTTGGGAATCTGTCCCCAAGGAGCAGAGGAACTTGGATCTACTGAGAGAAAGGCTCTGTGTTGTGGAAATGAGAATGAGTGAGAGGTCGGAAGGTCCTAGTGGTTCGTCAGCTGCCTTTTATGTGAAGCATGGCAATGCGGGTAAGTCCTCTTTTCACAATTATAAAAGTCAACATTATAATAAAGACAAAATTCCACCTAAGGACAGTAATGTAACACTGAAATGCTATCGTTGTCACCAGCAAGGTCATTTTAAAAAGGATTGCCCAAAGAAACATTCATTTCATAAAAATGGTGGTGCACATTCGGTATCTGAAAAGGGTAAAGGTACGAGTGGTGGTGCTTTTGTCTGTAATATAGCTGAGGGTGACTTGAACGTTGCATGGATCACTGATTCCGGTGCTACTCACCATATGACCATGAGGAAGGATTGGTTCGCTACTTTCGAATCCTTTCCAGTGGAGAAATATGTCCAAGTCGGTAACGGACAGACTATGAAGGCTTACGGACGAGGTAACATTAATGTTGAAATGTTTATTGATGGTGAATGGATTGGTGGTTATTTGCAGGATGTATGGTATGTGCCAGATGCCGATAAAAATTTATTTTCCCTTACATCAGCTCTTGATAAAGGATATGTGACAACATTTAGTAATAATGAATGCTCATTGTTTAAGGATGGTCGACTGGCAGCACAATCGACCAGGACCGGTGGTTTATTTACCATGAACATGAGGGTCATCCCAGTCTACTCGGCAGAGGCTCAACTTGCGGTTGAAGATACATTGCAGACCTGGCACGAACGGATGGGCCACCAGAATAAGAGGTATGTCGCAAAATTTTTAAAGCGTAGTGGTGTAAACTTTGAAAGGCAAAGTATCTTCAGAATTTTGTGATGCATGCATCATTGGAAAGATGCATAGATTAAGCTTTGGCAAGAGAAAGGAACAAGTCTCCAGTCCGGGGGACAGAATAAATGCTGATGTCTGTGGACCTATGCCAACTCCATCAGCGGGTGGAAGTAGATACTTTTTAGTCTTAAAGGATGAATTTTCTAAGTATCGGACGGTCTATTTTCTAAAAGAGAAATCTGAAGTAAAGGGTAAATTACAGCAATTCTTGGCGGAGGTGAAAACTATTGGACATACTGTCAAAGAATTATTAACCGATAATGGAAAAGAATTCATAAATAGGGATGTACAAATAATAACTAGGAACCATGGCATGTACCATCGCACCTCTATGCCCTATACACCGGAGCAAAACGGTTCGGCAGAGAGGGAAAACCGAACCCTTGTGGAGTCAGCAAGAAGTATGCTGCATGCATCGGGCCTCTCAGAAAAACTGTGGGCGGAGGCAGTTATGACTGCTGCTTATGTCATAAATAGGACAGGTCCATCCTCCTAGTGGTGTTTCACCTTATGAAGTTTGGTGTGGTAAGAAAGCCTCAATAAAGCATCTTAAAATATTTGGCACTGAGTGCTTTGTGCATATTCCTAGGGAGAAAAGGAGAAAATTTGACAAGAAAGCGAAGAAAGGTTTCCTTGTTGGGTACTGCGGTGATCAAGATGGTTATCGAGTTTGGATTCCTGACGATTCTGAAGTTGTGCTGTCAAGGGATGTTGTCTTCAAGGAAGAAATTACATCAACTGCCGTCTTTGAGTACTTGGCGCCTATTTCAGGTGAGGAAGAGGGTATTTCAGAGGAAGTTGGGGAACAAGCAAACTCGGAAGAAGTAGAAGAACACATGGAAAAACAGCATGATGGAAATAAAAATTCTAAGAAGGTTCAGGATAAAATTGACAGCACCCCTACTAATAAAGATGGTTATAATCTACGGAATAGGGATGAGTTAAGGGCACCAACAAGATTAGCTGTGGACTATGCTATGTTAGCATTGTGCAATGAACCTAGGTCTTACAACGAAGCCACCTATTCTATTCAAGCTGAGGACTGGCACAAGGCTATGAGAGAAGAGATGGATGCTCTAAAGGAAAATGATACTTGGACACTGGTGGATGGGCCTGAGGGGAAGAAGATAATAGATTGTCGTTGGGTCTACAAGGTAAAATATGATCCTGATGATACTGTAGAGCGTTACAAGGCTCGATTAGTCGCGAAAGGTTTTTCTCAACAACCAGGAGTTGATTTCTCTGAAACCTTTAGTCCAACCATTAGATGGGATACTATCAGGGCTGTGCTTAGTGCCAGTGCACAGGACGGACTTCACTTGAAGCAGTTTGATATCAAGAGTGCCTTTCTGTATGGAGAACTGAACGAACAAATTTATATGAAACAACCCGAAGGGTTTGATGATGGCTCGGGTAGGGTGTGTCTCCTACGCAAAAGTCTATATGGTCTACGTCAGGCATCCCGTTGTTGGAACAAGAAATTCACAAATTTTCTCGAGGAATGTGATCTCAAGCAAAGTGAGAATGATCCCTGCCTTTTTGTAAGTACCCAATAAATCACTTATTGTAACAATTCATGTGGATGATGGCTTGGTAGCATCGAGAAGTATTTCGCAGTTGGAGAAATTTTTAAATGCTTTGCGTAAAACTTTTAAAGTAAATATCACTGAAGCGAAACATTATCTTGGAATCGAGATTAAACATTTCAAAGATGGAACAATTTTTATAAATCAAGAGGCTTACACTCGTAAAATTCTAAGCAGATTTCGGTTGGAAAATTCGCACCCGGTTTCAACACCAATTAAAAAGGGTGAATTTATTAGTTCTAGCAAGAAATTAGAGGAAAATGTGCCATACCGTGAAGCTATTGGTTCTTTACTTTATCTCTCAATTGGAACTAGACCGGACATCTCCTTTTCTGTCATCAGTCTCTCTCAAAGGGTGGAGTCTCCAACGGTGGAAGATTGGGAGATGGTGAAGAGAGTGTTCAGGTATTTAAGGGGGACACAAAATTATGGAATATACTATGGCAAAGGAGAGGCCTACCTTGAAGGATTTTCTGATTCGGATTACGCTGGTGATGTGGTTACGAGAAGATCAACCTCTGGTGTTCTCTTTAAATATTCCGGAGGACCAGTTTCTTGGATGAGCAGGAAACAAAGGAGTGTCGCCAAGTCTACAACGGAGGCAGAATTTGTTGCGGCGAGTTTGGCTGTGGGGGAAGCTGTTTGGCTGGTACGAATCTACAGTGAGATTGGTTTACTGAAGAGACTACCTGTACTTCGAGTGGACAACCATAGTGCTATTCAGCTTCTTAAAAACCCTTTATTCCACAGTCGGACAAAGCATATTGATATCCAGATGAAGTTTGTCAGGGAGAAGGTGGAGTCAGGACTGATCTCAGTTGAAGCTATTTCATCATCAGAGCAGTTGGCGGACATCTTGACGAAACCTTTGCCTCGGCCACAATTTGAAGTTCTTCGCAGTCTTCTTGGAGTATGTGCTATGCAGTGCGGGAGTGATTAGTTGTGTATGGTCATTCGTTGTGTGTATTGATGTAGAGTCGGTGGGTATGTTGGCATTATATATTTTTGGGGGAAGTGTTAATGATAAAAATGTGCCATGCCAACACTGTCGATTGTGCTTGTCATTGGTGGCAACACTGTCTGTGGCTGTAACCTCTCGTTTTGTTGTTGTTATATACTTCGCAATTATGAGCACGTTTTTTGTATTGTTCGTTATTAAATATTAGTTTGTATTCTAGCTGTGATTATTATTAATTATTCCTAAGCCCACCTTCCTGATTCTTTATCAAATACTCCACATCCATCAGTTGACAAAACACCAGCTGAGTTATTTCTAGGAAGAAGGCCACGTACTTACCTTAGTTTGTTACAACCAAACTTACCTGAAAACATAGAAAATAATCGAGATACACAAACAAGTTTACCAAAACAGACCTACGGAGAAAGGGAAAAAGTGTGGGTAAGGTCAGTTAGAGGGGAAGAAGTGAAGTGGTTGCCAGGTATTATTATTAAAAAGAAGAGTCTTACTACTTATTTAGTAAGGATGCTTAATGGAACATCGAGATTCGCCCATTTAGAGCATTTGAAACATCGAACAGGCATGCATCTAGATGAAATTGGTCAACAGGCAGAAGGGAATACCACAAAAAGATATCCTACACAACAGCCAACTCTGCCTATCGTTTAAGAGGATATGCAAACGGAGTAAGAAGAACAACCACATTCCAGTCCAAGTGCACAACCATATACCAATCCGGGTGAAAGCCGTTCTAGTTTGAGCGCTCCTTCTCCAGTCCAAAGGCTAAACCAGGATCTACTACAGAAGACAGGCACACTCCAAGAGGGGAGCCACTCCAGACTCCTCAACGTGTAAGAAAACCAGTAAGAAGATATATTGAAGAATGTTAATAATTTTTAATACTTTTGAAAAATTCTACTAGTTATTATAATAAGTATTGTTAAATAAGTTGAGAGGAAATGATATGTATTATCTGTTATCAATGTTGAGGTCAACCCTTGAGGTTTTATGTTTAGTTTACAAGTATAATAAAGAGAATCACGTTGTGTTCGAATAGTGATGTTTTATTTAGTACACTCCAATAAAGAAATATAAAAAATACAAATAGAAACAATTTTGTCGGAAATTTAATTAGCTTTAGTTTTTATTCAAATTATATTTTTATAGAGTCCACCGTTTCCGAGATATCGAAAAACCCTAAAATGGGACCTTTTCCCCTTCACCCGACCGTATGCTTATCCCTATGCCCCCTCTCCCCCCATTAGTATGTTTATCTTCTAACTACTCCTAACGAAGCCCTGAAGTAAAAAATTATTGCACATTTTATACACTCTACATGTTTATTGACTGGACTTGACTGAACGAGGTTTTCAGTGTGCTGGCATAGGTGTTTTACGAAAACTGTTCAAAATTTCATATATAGATCGGATAGTAAATTTAACCAGTGTTTAACCAGGACGAAAAAATTTTAATCGGACAAATAGTTTCGGAGTTACAGTAAAAAAAAGTACAGAAAAACGTGTTTTCGCGGAGTAGTGCGTTGTCCCCACAGCTTTAAAACTATTGATATAGGAAAAAAAAAAAATTCATAGGATCAATTTTTTTCCAAATGTACTACAAATAACGGATTCCGGGTTATTTGATCAAACGGCTGTGAACTTAGGATTTTCAACCCTTTCCCCCTCTCCCATGCGATAACCTGAGGGATAAGATATATATATATATATATATATATATATATATATATATATATATATATATATATATATATGATGTTTGTTTAAGCATTTTAGTATGTAGGTATATAAAACAATGTTCGATGATGACGTAATTCCCGATTATGCTATATTTTTCTTTTTCACCAATCAATTATTTAACAATAACAAAAATAAATAAATTTTGATTGATAAATAAGCTATAAAAAGACAAAACAGTATTTTCCCCCAGAAACCCACTTTTGACTGATTTTTTTTTTTGTTATCTGCCGTATTTGAGAGAACCGCTGGGCCCACAGGTAGATTTCAGGAGATATTTCACAAAATAAGTGTCCATATCGAAAAAACATCACTTTTCTGGGGAAAAAATGGCCTCTTTACGAAGATAATATCCCTATATCTTGGGAACCAATGGCTATATAGAGCTCACCCTGATCTCAAATTTTAGCAAATTTAGTTTACTTTAAAAGTATGTGGAGTGACTAAACCCATCAGACGCTTCCTTAACTGACATATAGAGCAAAAACTGAAAACATTCTGAAAATTTTAGCATTAACGACGACTTTTTCCCGACTTTCGCAAATTTTCTGTAAATTCCCGACTTATTCCCGACCACACGAAATTCCCGACATATTCCCGAAATTCCCGACTAGTAGACACCCTGCAAATGTTATGACAGGCTATCTCGTTGGCAAACGATTTGTAATTAAACTTCACCTTCTTAAGGAACAAGTAAATGTTGTTGGTGCATGTAACTGTCTAATGCATCGAAGGATGGGGCATAGTGCATTATATCTTGTTGGAATTTGTGACATTTGTTTAAAGGGGAAGCAAACTAAGTTATCATTCATGAAGAGCATTCCAGAGGACTGGAAGGCTACTAGGATTCTTCAGCGTGTATCAACTGATGTATCCGGTAAGATATCGCCCTCAACTTACGATAATTACAGTTATTTTGTCACGTTCATAGACCACTACAGTAATTTTTGTGCCACATATCTTCTACGTAAGAAATCGGAAGTTTTTGAAAAAAATCAAATATATGTAGCAATGGTCGAGGCTAAATTTGGTGCAAGAATTCAAAATTTACGTTGCGACCGCGGTGGCGAGTACGTTTCTGCTAAGTTTGTCGATTTCTGTCAAACCAAGGGTATCACTATCAGCTATTCCATGCCTCGGAACCCTTCACAAAACGGCAAGGCTGAAAGAATGAATAGAACTCTTTTAGAGAAAGCCAGATGCCTTTTGTTGGACAGTAAATTAAACATGAGCATGTCAGTAAACAAAACAGTAAATAAATATCTTCAACAAAAGGTACCATCTAACTTCCCTTCCGTATCACCAAAAGAAATAATTCATATTATAAAAAAGCTGATAACTAAAAAAGCTCCGGGCGAAGACAATAATCCTACGATAGTAATTAAAAATCTTAGTAAAAAATCAATAATGTTCCTGACAAAAATTTTCAAATCTATCTTCCGCCTTCAACATTTCCCTACTTCCTGGAAAACAGCAAAAACTATACCGATACCTAAACCAAATAAAGACCCTTCAGAAGCATGTACTATAGACCAATTAGCCTCCTTAACATCCCTTCAAAAATATTTGAAAAAGTATTCTTGAGGAGATTAAACAAGTTTTTATCTAACAAAAATATCTTGATTAATGAACAATTCGGTTTTAGAAACCACCATTCCTCAGTGGCACAATTAGCTAGATTGACAGATTTTATGACAGCAGGTTTTAATGATAAAAAACTTACAGGGATGATCTTGCTAGACATCGGAATAGCTTTCGACACAATATGGCATAACGGACTAATACACAAGCTTATCATTTACCAATTCCCACCGTACATCATTCACATTATCCATTCATTCCTTTCTAATAGATCCTTTCAAATCACAATCAACAACACCACAACACCTAAACATTCCCTATCAGCTGGTTTTCCCCAAGGATCCTGTCTTTCCCCTAATCTCTTTAACCTATACAAATCCGACCTACCTTCACTTCCTTCAGTTGAAAGATCATTTTACGAAGATGACACCGCCATTTACACAAGTTCCTACAGGATAGATACAATAGGAAACAGATTAAAATCATTATACTCCAAATTCAATAAATATTACAACAAATGGAAAATAAAAATAAATGAACACAAAACTGCAGCAATAATGTTAACAAAAAGAAGGCCTTTAATAGCGGATCATATCATTCTTAATAAAATTCGAATCCCCTGGGCTCAAACTGTTACCTACCTCGGACTTGATTTAGATAAGCGTTTGACATTCACATCCCATATTAATAATAAATGCTGCAAAGCCAAAAAACTCATCAGTACGATGTCACCATATTTCCGAAGAAAATCTCCACTATCAACCCGCAACAAAATTATTTTATATAAATCAGTCATTCGCCATTAGTAACCATTATTAACATACGCCTCTCCAGTATGGAGCCACACATGTGACTCCAACTACAAAAAAATAGAAAGGATTCAAAACCTATGATTGAGGATTATTAACGACTACCCAAAGTATACAAAAATAACTGACATGCTGCACGACCTAAATTTTCAAACAATTAAACGATTTATTTACACCCAGACCCAGACCTTTTTTAACTCAACAATAAATTCAGACAATCCCATAATACACGCAATAGGCAATCATAACAAACTAACCTTAAGAAGATATGTACAAAAACGTACCAGACACATACTACTAGAATAAAATTTACTTAATAAGACATTCTTAGAAATTATTAGTTTTAGTAAAAATTTATTTAACAAATCAAAGTATTGTATAAGTTCATTTATTCTTTTATTGTAATTATTTTAACGCTAAAACTTTTGCTTATTTTATAGATTTTTTATTTATTTATTTTGACTTTATTAGATTTATTATTATTATTATTTTATTATATTTTATTTTTATTTTTTTTTAGTAGGTTTTGTCAGTTTTTCCTACAGTTTTAAAAAATGTATTCTAAGTTTAACTTTGTTACTAAACAGAAATTGTACATATATTACATATATATACATGTATTATACAAGTATGTTACAAAATTGTAAATTGTAAAATTCCATGAAATAAAGCTTTTTATATATATATATATATATATATATATATATATATATATATATATATATATATATATATATAAACATGAGCATGTGGGGTGAAGCGTTGATGACAGCGACCTATTTGACTAATCGACTTGGAACCTCAGTTTTGCCCAGCGGTAAGTCATCCGCTGACCGCTGGTATGGTTTTAAACCCAATCTTAAGAATATAAGAATATTTGGTAGCCCGGCATATGCATTGATTCGGAACAAGACAGAAATGGAAAACTAAGCGACAGATCTAAAAACTTATTTTTAGTCGGTTACTGTGATAACGGTTACCGTCTCTGGAATCCTGAAACGAAGAAGATAGGGTATGGAAGAACCGTCATTTTTGATGAATCTATTGAATCTGATATCTCAGAGAGTGAGGACGAACCTAAGCACAAAATTGTATCTCTAGAAGAATGCGTTCTTGAAGATCAGAGTAAATCTCCCACACCTCAGGACAAATGTAAGTCCCCCATACCTGGACCGAGTGATGTTATAGAAGATATTGCAGGTGATTCTGATCCAGAAAGTATTTTCCGTGGTTTTCCTGAAGAAACTGTGAAGTAATAATAATACTAGTGGCGTTGTAATGTTGTTGGTGGGGATAACCCCTTGAGAGGTTGATTGTACGGAGGGGAGACCAATAAAATTTCAGTTAAAATGTTGCATTGGTGTTGTTCATTTAACCCATATATAACATGGCGCAGTTCGGGAATTTTTACCTAATTACACTAAAGAAAAACGTCTAACAGTTAGGTATGGTTTTGTTAACGAAACTGAGTGATAATAATAGTAACCGATCCGGAAAAGACTGAAGTTTAATAATTTACGGGAGCCATGACGGAAAAAGGTATACAAGACATGAACATATCTGGGAATCTAGCCTCAATCTGGAAATTTGAGAAGAAAAAATACAATGTGCCCAACTTTTGCATTTAATCGGAGAAGAAGGGCTACGAATCGACAATACGTTTGAAGTGAGTACTACGATTTTAGATTTAAAAACACTTCTAGATAAATTTGAACATTTCCTGACCAAAAATAACGTAGAATTTGAGCATTATAAATTTTTCAGTAGAAAACAAACAGAAGGAGAATCGCTACAAAATTATATTACAGATTTGAAAAATAAAGCCCTAAATTGTAAGTTTGGCACGCTTAAAGATGATTTAATTAAAAAGATATTTATATGCGGGGTTCAAAGTGATGCACTTCGTGAAAATTTACTTCAATTAGAAGACAAAAAAAATTTGAGGACGTAATAAAATAGCTGAAACATATGAAGAATCCAGAGAGCAGGCAAAAATAATGAAGTCAGGTAAAAGCCAAAATCATGTAGAAATAGATTACATAAGTAATAATAATAAAAATAAAAATGCTAAAAAGGAGCAATGCTCAAATAGCTGTAACTATAATTACAGCTATCGTACACGAAATTTTCAAAAGTGTTGTAGATGTAGCTTGAAACATGAGAAAAATAAATGCCCAGTATTCAACTTAGTTTGCAACATCAAGGGCCATTACGCTTCACAATGTAGGACGAAACGGAAAGTGAGATGTCTTGAGATTACAAATCCTGATTTGGAAAATGACCATGAAGAAAATTTAAATAAATAATAAAATTATAGATAAAATAAATAGTGATTCATACAAACAGGAATGGCAGGCAACACTACTTTTGGAAAACAGGGTGCAACATAATTCCAAACTTGACACTGGAGCGATGGCCAACATAATTAATTTCAAAGTCATTCACAGAATTGGGAATTCAGAGTAGGTATATAAATAAAACGAACCAAAGGCTGACAACTTACACAGGGCAAAATCTTAGAACATTAGGTAAAATTAAATTGAATGTTGGATATAAATTTCCTTTTCTCTAAGACAGCTCAGCAAAAGAGATTCAATTTTTATGTGGAACTCAAATTGTGAAAACGCCTTGAGAAGGACCAAGGCCTTACTAATGAATGCCACGATTCTACAATTTTTTGACAATAACAAAGAATCAACTATATCAGTGGATGCAAGTCAAAATGTACTAGGAGCAGTCTTACTACAAAATGGAAAACCGTGTGCATCCAAATCTCTGACAGAAACACAGAAAAGGTATGCAGTAATTGAAAAAGAACTATTGGGAATTGTATATGGATGTGAAAAATTTGAAAAATACATCTAGGGTAAAAGGACAACCACAGAAACTGACCATAAACCCTTAACAGACATTTTCAAAAAGCCTTTATATCAGTACCCTTTACCTCTTAAGAGAATGCTTATAAGATTGCAACGATATGACATAGAACTTAAATACGTACCAGGAAAAGAAAAGTTTATTGCTGATGCTCTCTCAAGAATGGATTTACCTAATAATAAAGATATAATGTTTGATGAAATAAAAGAAAAAGATATAGCAGCTCAAGTTTGCATTTTAAACATTAACATGATTCAAGAAAATGTGAATCTCGAAGACATTGCTCAGGAAACTAGAACTGATCAAGATTTATTCATGTTAAAAAGTTACATCAATCAAGGATGGCCCAAAAGAATACTAAAAAATTCCAGATGCATTAAAACTATTTAAAAAATATAGTGAAGAATTGACAGTAGTTGATGACATATTTTACAAATTAAGTTAAATAATTGTCCCTAAAACGTTGAGGAGAAAAATTCTGGAGGTCCTGCATTACAGTCATCAAGGGATTTTACGGACTAAAATACGTGCTAGAGAAATTTTTTTTTTTTTTTTTGCCAGGTTTAAATAAAGAAATTGAAGATTTGGTAATATCCTATAACATATTTTCCACATATCAAAATTCAAACCAAAGAGATCCAATGATAATGAGTGAAATTCCAGAGACCCTGGTAAAAAATAGCTTGTGATCTATTTTCATTAAAATCCGTAACATATTTACAAGTGGTAGATTATTACTCTAAATATGTTGAGCTAGAAAAACTAAACAGATTAGATAGTGAAGATATTATAGCACATTTAAAAATAATATTTTCAAGAGATGGAATTCCGGAAATAGTACTGAGTGACGGAGGTCCTCAATTATCTTCGATGCAATTCAAAAAATTTGCAAGGAACTGGAACATTAAACATATAAAAGCAAGCCCAACATAGGCACAAGCAAATGGATTAGCAGAAAGATCAATAAAAATTGTTAAAATAATTATGCTTAAAGCAGTAGAAGATAATAAGGATATATTCATGGCTTTACTTCAATTCAGAAATACACCAGTGGAAGGATTAGGATCTCCTGCTCAATCAAAGAATTTTTAGGGTTGAATATTTTCAGAAATAAACTAGGGAATATTGTAATTAAACAGGAAAATCTTATTAAGAAAATATTTCATAAGTTTAATATGTCAGGTGCTAAATCTAAACGAATACCTATTGAGCCTAAGCTTAATCTCGAAAAAGGAGATGTGAATAATTATCCTAAGCTACCTTATGAAGAACTTTTAGGAAGCTTAATGTATTAGATGGTCGCTTCTCGACCAGATCTTACTTATGCAATTTCGTATTTTAGTAGATTTCAAAACTTTTTTACTGTAACTCATTGAAAGCACTTGAAAAATGTCATAAGATACTTGAAACATTGTCCTGACATGGCTCTTAGCTTTGACAAATCTAATTCTAGTAATGTTCATATAAATGCTTATGTTGATGCAGATTTTGCATTTGACAAAAATGACAGAAAAAGTGTATCTGGTTACAATATCAAGGTAAATAATAATATTGTTCCATGGGGATCCAGGAAACAAGGAGTAGTTGCTTTAAGTAGTTGTGAAGCCGAATATTATGCACTAGGTGACTGTATTAAAGAGGTACTATTTTTGAACAAATTATTAAATGAGAGTTTTAACTTTAAAGGTAAAATTAATATTTTTGAAGACAACCAGGGCACAATTAAAATTGCAAGTACCTGTGAAACCAAAAGATCCAAACATTTTGATGTAAAGTATAATTTCGTAAAAGATATTTTTGATAAAAATATAGTTAAATTGTATTATGTTGATTCTTCTAATCAAATAGCGGATTTGATGGCCAAATCCTAAGCATTTAGTAAATTCTCGATTTTTGTTGAACATTTAAACTTAATAGATTGTAAGTAATGCGAAATTAGGAGGGTGTATTAGTATAATTCCGCATTTATATTATTATTTGTTTTATATGATTTATATTTAGTTGTAACGATGAGGGCGGTACTGATGTATTTTTGTGATTAGGTTGGCATGTGCCTTACAGACTTCTCTTGTAACCGTTCATGTGTTTGTGTACTGTGCGTATGTATCCAAATTGTTAATGATAAAAATATGCCATGCCAACACTGTCGATTATGCTTGTCATTGATGGCAACACTGTCTGTAACCTCACCTTATTGTTATCTGCTTCTGTTGGATATTAATTATTATTATTTACTATTTGTGTTAATTGCTTAGTGACTTTGAAGTTTAATGTTTCAACCTTCCAGATATAAATAAAAATGATATTGTTATTGTTTTGAAGTCTAGAGCTCGTTTGTCGGTCACTTGCATTAATTCTCAATACAGTTATCTGTTTAAATTGGCCTTTAGTTTTGTTAAATAACCCGATTTTAAACAGTTATGGGCCCAGGCCGTTTTTAACTGTATTTGTGGATATTTGCCGTCGTGTCAAGTTTGTGAGCCGTGTCGGACTAACTCGTTGACGGTGTGATCGGGTTTTTCGGACTTCCCGCTCGTTATTTATTCGAGGACTGTTCGCCTGTTACTTTTCGAGATGGAAACACAACTTATGTTGAGAGGTGCCTCGCATTGGGAAGTTTGGAGGTTCCGAACTTGTGATTATGTTGAAGTCTAAAGGCTCCTACGATGAAACGAAGCCGACGGATGAGAAGCTTTTAAAAGAATGGACTATAAAGATTGTTTGGCTCAAGAAATTATAACATCGAGAGTGGATGAGAGTCAACTGAGGTATTTACTTTCATGTGAGACGATGTTCGCAATTTGTAAGAAGCTTTTAACTGTGTTTGATAAAAAGTCAGAGGTTAGTTTACATGTTTTACAACAGCAATTTTTCGCGTATAAATACGAAAATCGGGGAATTTCGCATCACATATCTATACTGGAGCATATGGTTTCAAAAATTAAAATTTTGAGGGAGGATTTTTCTGACAAAATGCTAATGACTAAAATTCTTACCCTGAGGTTGATCATTTTATTCCTGCCGGGGAATTGTCGGAAAACAAAAATTTAAATGAGCTTATGTCACGTCTTTTAATAGAAGAGGAAAGATTAACTTCTCGTAGCAGTGATAAAACAGATAGTGATGCTGCATTCTCTTCAAAATCAAAGCCCTCAAGGTGTACTATCTGTCAGAAACTTGGTCATGATAAATCAAAATGTTTTAAGAATAAGTCAAACTCTTAATACTAACAATTCTGAAAAACCTAAAACTTGCTTTTATTGTAAAAAGGCAGGACATTTTATAAAGGACTGCTAAGCTCTGAATAAAAAGGAAAGGAAAAATGTTGAAAAAAAACGTTCTTTTTGTTCCTCAATTAAAAATGAGTTTATTCTCTGTAAGTCCCACTGTTGATAAGGGCCATACATTTAAAATTGTTGGTGAATCGTGCAGAATACTCGATAGAAACAATAAATGTTGGGCTGTGGGCACTAGGGATGGAATGCTATATAAAATGCATTTAAAGTATGATAACATGTTCTCTGCTCATTTAAATAGTACTGTCTGTTGAGATAAATTGTTTTATAACGTTTTGTTTATTATTATATTCATTGAAAGATTTGTGCGTGTTAGACTTTTTTTCTCTTTTTAATTCGGTTGATACTGGCAACACTGTTTTATTGTAACCTACCCCTATGTTGTTTTTTTACCAAGTTTGTGCCTCATGGTGTTTTGTTAAGTGTTTATAATGTAATGAGTCTTTTTATAATTATATTCAACTTTTGTCGACTCTGCTAGTTTTTATTTAACCCATTTACCTCAATACTGTCTCCACACTGTTCGACTGGCACGTCAAACTTGGCCATCAAAATTTTAAACATATTAAAAGATTTCTCGAAAACAATAATATAACTTATGTTAAAGGCAATGGCTTAGAATTCTGTGAGGCATGTTATTTGGGGAAGCAACACATTAATTCTTATCCTTCTAGTTATTCTCCCGTCACTGAGGTTTGCGAAATCGTTAGTACTGATTTGTGCGGCCCATCTGAAGAAACAAGTCTTGGAAGCTCAAAATATTTTCTTCTTTTAAAGGATCATTTTAGCTAATTTCGCAAAGTATATTTTTTGAAACAAAGAAGACATTGCATCCAAATTGGAAGACTTCATAGCAATAGCAAAGCGAGATACGGGCAAGCAAATAAAAACATTACGCACCGATTGTGGGACCGAATTTAAAAATTCAGATGTCAATCGACTACTAGGCAAATTAGGTATTCGCCATCAAACATCTGCTCCGCCAAAAACCTCGACAAAAACCTTTGGGTAGAAGCCATTAACACAGCCGTTTTTCTTCTTAACATTTCAGGTACTAGTTCCATAGATAACAAGACACCGTGGGAACTATGGTTTGGAAATGTTGGAATACTTCAAATATTCATGACCACTCTGGTCTTTAGTGCCAACAACCACCACCAGTGCGCCACCAGTCTACACTACCAGCTGATTCATTTTTGTATTGTTGTTTTTGTGTAAACCTATGTGTTCTTTGTCTTTCCAATAAATGCTAACGTTTGTCTTAATACATATTCTCCTATAATCCAAAAGGTTATGGGCCCAGAGAATACGCATTATTAGACAAAAAGACTTTAATTTCGCGAAGTGTTGTAATCTTACTGATAATCAAAAGTTGTGTTCGGTTAACCGCATGGTACGCGCTTTACAGGTTATCTCCCGATTCGACATTTTTTCAAGTTGTGAGTTTTCATAAACAATTTAGAATCCCAACTAAAGATGGCAAGCGGCTTCGTGAGTAATTACCGAATAGAACCCTTACGTAAAGATAATTACCATACATGGGTCGTCCAAGCTCAAGCCATTCTTATCAAAAACGGACTGTGGAGTTATGTTACCGGCGAAACAAAAACACCAGACGAAAACGCTGCTGATAAAGAAAAATGGATGAAGGAGGATCTCAGTGCAAGGTCAGATCTTTTCCTTATAATTTCGCCAAGTGAACTTAAGCAAGTCAGAAACTGTACCACATCAAAAGACGTCTGGGCTACTCTCAAAACCATCTACCAAAGTGATGCTCCTACTAGGAAAGCTACGTTGTTAAAACGCCTTGTCCTACACAAAATGAAGGACACAGACGATGTTAGAGAGCATTTGAACACATTTATGGATGCAGTAGACAAATTAAATGACATGAACATAGAAATAAATTCTGATCTCCTGAGCATTATGATGCTCTACAGTCTTTCTCCTACGTTTGAGAACTTCAGAGTTGCCATAGAGACTCGAGATACCCTTCCAAAACCTCAAGATCTCAAAGTCAAAATATTGGAGGAAGCAGAAGCCAGAAAAAACGACGTATCAAGTCAAGAGGATGCATTTTATAGCTCAAAATTCAAAAATCAGACAGGTGAAACAAATTTCAAAAACAAGAAAAAAAAACAAAATATCAAAACTAATAACAGCCAAAAACCTAGATGCATGTTTTGTAATAAAGATAATCATATATCAGATAATTGTTGGTTCAAAAATAAAAATAAAAATTCTACTAACAAGAAGAATGAGAAAACCTTTATTACTGAGGAATGCCATTCAATTTTACCTTGCCGCCCTAAACCACCTACTTGGTTCTGCCTTGATTCAGGAAGTACGTCTCACATGTGTTCTGACCAAAATAAGTTTTCAGATAAGTCAAAGGTAAGCAGTGGCTTCCTACAACTAGCATCTACTCAACACACCACTTCAATTGATGGAAAAGGCCTAGTAAAATTAGATTTTGACAAAAATAATACTGTAAATTTGCCAAACACCCTCTTTGTGCCAAATCTGTCCGCTAATCTTTTATCGGTTGGTAAAATAACGGATAGTGGATACAACGTCACATTCACAAAAGACAAAGCTGACATAACTGATGCTGAAGAAAAAATAATTTTTCAAGCAACTCGCACAAATGGGTTATATGTTTTGAAAATCCCTGATAAAAACAAGAATTCTTCATTCAAAATTGAGGAGTGGCATCAAAAACTAGGCCACATTAATGAACATGATTTAAAAACTGCTCTCAAAAATCAAAATATGATTGGCCTACAATTCAATCCTTCTGAATCTCTCAATGACTGTGAAATTTGCATCAGAGGAAAGATGTCCAGTCTTCCCTTCAAAACCAACCCTGAGCAGAAGAGCTTGGAATTACTTCAAATAGTGCACTCAGATGTTGTTGGACCAATGCGTGTAGGTACATGGAGGATGTAGGTACTTTGTGACATTTATAGATGAGTACAGCCGATACTCAAAAATTTATTTTTTAAAACAGAAAAATGAAGTTATAAATTACTTTAAAGAATTCAAATGTGAGGTTGAAAAATTAACAGGTAAGCACATAAAATTTCTCCAAAGTGATAATGGGGTTGCTGAATATAAAAGTAAAACATTCAGCAAATATTTAGTTCACAATGGTATTCAAAGGAGATTTTCGGCACCTTATACACCCCAACAGAACGGACTTGCTGAGAGAAAAAATCGTTCAGTGCTTGACAAAACTCGGTGCCTCCTCTTAAAATCTCATCTCCCTGATTCTTTCTGGGCTGAAGCAGTTTTTTGTGCTAATTACTTGATAAACCGTTCACCGTCAAGAAGTTTAAATGGTAAAACACCATTTGAATTATGGTTTGGTCACCCACCATCTGTCAAACACCTCAAAATATTTGGTTCCAAATCGTTTTTTCCTAAACAAAAACCTGAATAAATCAAAGTTTGACTCAAGGGCCATTGAAGGAATTTTCGTTGGCTATTCTGAGCAATCAAAGGCTTTCAGAATATGGGATCCAATTAAGAAGAAAATAATAGTCACCAGAGATGTCAGGACCATAAACAAGATGTTCTACGAAACTTCAACGACATCCGTGCCAAAACTTCTTGATGGCCATAAAAACCCAAACTCCTATTCTACTTCAGAAGATAAGGTGGATTTCAACATCATTGTCGAAAATCCTGAAGAAAACAACGAGAACCCTGATACTCAATCTTCTACGCCTGAATCAACTGAAGATGATGGATCTTATGATACCGAAAATGACGATCAATCACCTCCAAACAATGAAGTTGGACTATCTCAGGCTCCACAGTCAAGTACCAATATGAGACTACGAAATCGAAATAATCTTCAACCACCGAATTGGACACTGGATTATGTGATGAAGGCATCATCAGAACATGATATGCTACAAGGACCTGACGCCAATGCCTGGTAAAATGCAATCAAAGATGAACTCCGAGCGCATCTCAAAAATGACACTTGGAAAATTGTTCCGTTGAAGAAAGATTCCAATGTAATAGGATCAAAAATGATTTTGAAATGTAAGTACAAACCATCAGGTGAACTAGAACGAAGAAAGGCTCGCTTAGTAGCACGCGGCTTTGCACAACGACCTGGTTTGGACTTTACCGAGACATATGCTCCAGTAACCAAGTTAAGCTCAATAAGACTCCTACTTGCTCTCTCTGTTGAAGAAGACCTACACATAAATCAGTTGGATGTATCTACAGCATTTTTGAATGGGGAAATCAGCGAAGAAATCTTTATGGAGAAACCAGCAAACCTTGAACGTTTTCTGACAGAGATTATGCTCGATGAAAGTGACGCGGAGGATTCTACAATTTTCCTATGTTCTAAGCAGATGCTCCAAGATTTAAAACAAACAGATGGAAAGACAGTTTGTCGCCTAAATAAGGCACTATATGGATTAAAAGAGGCTGGCCTCAACTGGTTTCAAAAATTAGACTCCAAACTTAAATATCTTGGTTTTCAGGCATCTCCCGCAGATCCATGTGTCTACGTATCTTTTCAAGGGGGAGATCAAATTCTATTAGCCATATATGTGAACGATATAATTTTGGCATCAAATAACATGGCAAGACTTAATGTAGTTAAAAAGTTATTGATGAACATATTTGAAATGAGGGACCTAGGAGACTTACAACACTGCCTTGGAATCGAATTTTCGCGAAAGGAGGGCAAGATTTATGCTTCACAGTCAAAATATATAGATGAAGTTCTCGAAAAAATTCAACATGTCCACATGCAAACCAGTTAGAACTCCACTTGCTCCTGGTACCCAACTTATTAAGAACCAATCTGATACTCCACCAGACTATCCTTATCAGAATCTCATCGGAGCTCTTATGTATCTATCAATGGGAACAAGACCTGATATCAGACACAGTGTGAGTTATCTCAGCCAGTATAACATGTGTTTTGACAAATCTCACTGGCTTGCAGCCAAACGGGTACTCCGCTACTTAAAGGGCACTAGAGATTTGGCTCTTGTCAAAGATAGTGAGTTGGTACGACTGTTGATTACCTCCTTACTTTTTGTTAACTTGTTCGATTATTGTAAACAATGTATCACGTGCTCTGCTCATTAATAAATTGTTTTGTGAATGTGAACTAAAGTGTGTTTTATTTTGTGTGCTGACAAAATAACCATAAAGGTAATTATATTTAACAGGTTATGGGTCCAGAACTCAAACGTGCGTGAAAATCGATCAATAACGGCCCTCGTGTCTCGTGTTTAAAAATGTCGGTGTTTACTGTCTCTTTGCTTTCGTCGAATAATTTCTCAAATTGGAAGTTTAGAATCAAGGCAATCCTTGAAAAGGAACAGTTAGCTGAGGTGATTGAAAAAGACCTACCAACGGAGGCGACGGAAAAGAAAACTTGTCTTGTTAATGATGCAAAAGGTAAAGCAATTATCATTCAAGGACTATCCGATAAACATCTTGACATTATTCAAGATTGCCAAACATCAAAACAAATGCTTCAAGCATTAAAGGACGTATTTGCCAGGTCTAGTTCTTTTTCTAAATTAACATTATGGAGAAAACTCGTAAATTTAAAAAGTGAAAGATATGAGAATCTGGAAGAGCATTTTCTGAATTTTGAGAAAATTATCAGAGAACTGAATGATTTAGGTTCTACATTGGACGAAAGTGACAAAATATGTCATTTGCTTCTTTCACTTCCTGAAGATTACAATACAGTGGTAACTGCTTTAGAAACAGTTGAAAACATTAAAATGGACTTTGTAAAAGCACGTCTTTTGGACCATGAATTGAAAATTAAGTGTCAAGATACTTCTGAGACAGGTCTTAAAGCCCACAATAATGGTTGCTTTCGATGTGGGGATAATTCACACTTCCAAGCAAATTGTCCTAAAAATTTTAGGGGGCGAGGCCAAACCAGGGGACGTGTACAAAGCAGATGGCGATACAATTCTCACAATCGAACCAGGAGGAACTGGGGTGGTAATTTCTTTTCAAAGCAGAATCATGGAGAAAATTCATCAGATAAGAATAGTCATGCAAATCATGCACAAAGTGAGGGTGAAATTAATTTATTGACAACTGAGACTTGTAATTCAAGCATGATCCTCGAAGAAAAATCTTTTATCTATGACAGTGGCGCTTCAAATCATTTTGTCAAGGGAGAACTAAAACGTTTCATGAAGAACATCACAAAATTAGAATCCACAGTGAAAATTGTTCAAGCGGATGGCCGGCTTTTGACTGCAAATGAAAAGGGTGAGTTGAGTCTTAATTTCAAAGGGTAAAAATTCTTAATCGAAGCATTGATTGTACCAGGAATGAAACATAATTTACTTTCATCATCAAAAATTGCTAGCCGTGGGGCAAAAATAATTACAGATAAAACAGGTACTACAGTTTACTTTAAGAATAATCCTGTTTTGTTTTTCAAACCCCATAATGGTCTTTATTATTTTGAAGCAGACAAATTTAACGAACAGTGCTTAGTAACTATCGATAAAGGGGACTTGTGGCATAAAAGAAAGGGACACATTTCAAATGATGGACTCTCACAATTGAGGTTACCCAGACCAAGCAAATTATGTATATCATGTGCTGAAGGAAAGGCAAAAAGAAGCCCATTTTATGAGAACAGCAAGCGTGCAACAGAAATAGGTAGTCTTATTTTTAGTGATTTAGTTGGTCCAATTACACCTAGTACACTCAATGGGGAGAGATATTTCCAAGTTATATTGGACGATTATTCTCATTTTGTTGTTGTCAAACTGTTGAAACATAAGAGTGAAGCAGCTGAAAATTTGATATGCTATGTCAGGGAATTAAAAACTCGGTTTGGTTTAAGCGTCAAGCGCATTAGATTCGACAACGGTGGTGAAGCAAAATCTAAATACCTTTTAAATTTTATTGAAAAAAAATGGTATTCAAATGGAGTACACTATAAGCCATTCTCCTCAAATGAATGGTAGATGTGAACGGATGAACGGAGTTCTTCTGTCAAAATTAAGAACCAAATTAATTGACTCTAGAGTTCCCAAATTTTTATGGGGAGAAGCATTAAAATGTACAGTTTATGAGACAAATAGATCTCCAACCTCAGTCTTACCTAAAGGTAAAACTCCCTCGGATCTGTGGAATGGACGAAATGATCTATCCAAATTGAAAATATTTGGCTGTCGAGCATGGCATACATTGACACCCAAGCCTGGGAAGTTAGAGCCCCGAGCAGTTCGTGCGGTAATGGTTGGTTACTGTGGAGGTGGCTATAGGTTGTGGCTGCCACAACAACGAAAAATAATTAAGTCACGAGATTTAAGATTTGATGAGTCTATAATGGAATACAAAGATAAAAATGCAGCTGAAGAATTCTCAACAGAGTGTAGAGCCAATCCATGCTAATAATCCAATTATGACTATTGACGAAGAAAATAAGATTGTAGAAACTGACGAAGACAGTGAACATGTGGTGGAGATTAATTTGCAAGAAAGTTTGACACATACCAATGCTCAAGAGGAAGTAACTACCTCAAAAAGAAGAAAGAAGAAACCCGGATATTTGGATGACTACGAGCTGTACACAGCATACTGTTTTCTATCGTCAACCGATGAAGAACCGAAGACATTCGAGCAGGCTGTAGAATCAGAAGAATGGAAAAGCGCAATAAATTCGGAATTGGAGTCGCACGAGAAACTCAAAACATGGACACCTGCAAAATTACCTGAAGGAACGAAAGCTATAGAAACACGTTGGGTGTTTAAAATCAAAGAAGATGGCACGAAGAAAGCTAGGCTTGTGGCTCGTGGTTTTCAAGTTCCTCAAGAAGAATGGGAGTTTTTCTATG
Organism: Euschistus heros; assembly: GCA_003667255.2. Classification (NCBI taxonomy): domain Eukaryota; kingdom Metazoa; phylum Arthropoda; class Insecta; order Hemiptera; family Pentatomidae; genus Euschistus; species Euschistus heros. The sequence continues at coordinate 1,412,424 of RCWM02000087.1, forward strand.
CACCTGTATGTAGGATCCCTACTGTTCGACTTCTGTTGTCAGTAGCAGTCCAGTGTAACTGGATTTTAACTCAAATTGATGTTCCCACCGCCTTTTTGAATGGAGATTTGGACTCTGAGGTCTATATTAAAACACCTAAAGGAGTAGAATGCCAAGAAAGTACTCTTATTCTTAATAGATCACTTTATGGCCTCCCTTCCGCTCCAAAATGTTGGAACAATAAATTTTCTAATGTGATGAAAAATCTTGGATTTAATCGATCAGATCATGATTATTGTCTCTACTACAAAGATAATATTTACATGGTTCTGTTCGTAGACGATGCAATACTGGCTGGGACAGAAGAAAATGTGAATTCATTATTATTGGATCTGCAGAAGAATTTTAACATCAAAAATTTAGGTTTTCCAAGATCGTTTTTAGGAATGGACATTAAACATACAGGAAATGGATTACACTTATCTCAGACTAAAATGATTGAACGTTTGTTGAAAGAGTTTGGAATGGAGATGTGTAGAGCGATATCAACGCCGATGGAAGTTAATTTCAAAGTAGATGAAAGTCAGGATATTATTAGGGATGTGCCATATAGGAGACTGATCTGTAGTCTAATGTACCTGTCAATAACAACAAGACCAGACATTGCATTCTCTGTGTCATATTTAAGTAGATATTTGGACAAGCCAACAAGTCAGACATGGAAAGCTGGTTTAAGAGTTCTACGATATTTAAATTCTTCGAAAGATCTTGGGCTTCCTATTATTAAAGGCAAAGGAAGCTTAGAAGGTTTGAGTGATGCAGACTGGGGAGCTGATCAGAATGACTCAAGAAAAAGTGTCAGCGGATTTGTGTGTTTTCATGCTGGAAATCCTATCTCATGGTATTCGAAGAAGCAGGGATGTGTTGCCCAGTCTACGATGGAGGCTGAATATATTGCTGCTGGTTTTGCTGCTCAAGAATTGGTCAATCTTCGTGGTGTGTTAGGTGATCTGAGCCTAGTGAATAGGCCAAGCAGTCAAGTGATATGTGAAAGTGTATTAAATTTTAAAAATGTGCTAAATGATAAAATGCAAGAGCTTGATGAAATGAAAGCAACTCTTAAAATAGATAATGCTAGTGCAATATCTTTAGCAAATACCTTTTCCAATACTAAACGAGGAAAACATATAGAAATTAAATTTCATTTTATCAAACATCTATGTATAAATAATGTAATAAAAATTGAATATGTTAGTTCTAAGAGTAATATTGCTGATCTTTTTACCAAAGCTCTAGGAGCTGAAAAATTTCAATCGTTTAGAAGTTATTTGCTTAACTGATTATATAAATATATTTGTTATTTCTTTTAATTATTTAGTATTAAAATTTTTTTTTGTTTTGTCAACTGTTTCATATTTCAGTTCATTTAAATGTGTGGAAATAAATGTGTGTAATTATTCAATTAGATGTATGGACTAGAGTCAGTATTCAGTTTGTAGTCTTAAGTATGTTACTTGACTTGCATTGAAACCAATGTCAACTCGTGTATTTATGTACAAGTTATTTAATATGTAGTAACTACATCTAATTGAGAGGGGGTGTCAAAGATAGTGAGTTAGTACGACTGTTGATTACCTCCTTACTTTTTGTTAACTTGTTCGATTATTGTAAACAATGTATCACGTGCTCTGCTCATTAATAAATTGTTTTGTGAATGTGAACTAAAGTGTGCTTTATTTTGTGTGCTGACAAAATAACCATAAAGGTAATTATATTTAACAGCTCTTGTCTACAAAAAGACTGGGGCCGATGCAAACTGGGGATACTGCGCAGAAGACAGAAGATCCTACACTGGTTATCTCTTCAAATTTGCAGGAGCTGCCATCAGGTGGGAGAGCCGTAAGCAAAAAACAGTTGCGTTATCCACTCAGGAAGCTGAATACATGGCATTAACAGATGCTGCCAAGGAAGCCATGCACCTAAAACAACTGATATTGGACATGGGGATAAAGCATGAAGCCATTGAATTATTCAATGATAATCTCGCTGCACAGGACTTGACGAGAAATCCCATAGTAAGTGCTCGTTCAAAACACATCAGCATTCGAGAGCACTTTATACGAGAGAAGGTCCAAGATGGAGACATAGTTGTCTCATCCAAGCCAACAGAAATCATGGAAGCTGACATTTTGACCAAAGGACTCGCAGGCCCTAGGACTACAACTACAACTAAAGCCTACAGAGTGAGGGGGAGTGTTGGAATACTTCAAATATTCATGACCACTCTGGTCTTTAGTGCCAACAACCACCACCAGTGCGCCACCAGTCTACACTACCAGCTGATTCATTTTTGTATTGTTGTTTGTGTGTAAACCTATGAGTTCATTGTCTTTCCAATAAATGCTAACGTTTGTCTTAATACATATTCTCCTATAATCCAAAAGGAAAGAAATTTGATGACTTAAAATTCCTTAAAACTTTTGGTTCTGAAGCATTTGCTCATATTCCAAAACAGAAAAGAACAAAATGGGATCCAGAAAGTAAAAAAGGTATTTTTGTAGGATACCCAGAAGATTCTAAAGCCTAAAGAATATATTATCCCTCTGATAGAAAAATTGAAATAGTAGGAGATGTAATTTTTAAGCCTTTCATTGGTGACTTTAAAGGTCCTCCTATTATTTTTAAGTCCTTATTTGAAGAAGATGTAACTACTGAAGAGGAACCAGAAGATCCCGAAGAAAATCAGACAGCTGAAGAAGAAGATAATGAATCTTTCCATGGTTTCGACGACACTGAAACACAATTGCAACGGATCGTGGAAAAACTGAAACATCGTTATAACCTAAGAAAACGGGAAGACATAAAAAGGCCATCTCATTTTCGGGATTATGACGCTGCAGCTAGTTTCTGTGACTCTGAAGACATTGCTCTTGCTGAGACTGTCAGCGTGATTTGACATTTGAAAATAGTGAGAGACTGAAGAAAATGGAGGAAATTGCCTTGAAGCAGGAAAAAATAATAGAAGAACTACTCGCAGAAAATATTTTTCCTTCAAAAAAACACGTATCAAATTTAGAAATAAAAATAAATTATTTAGAACAAAATAATTTATCAAATACAATAGAAATAAGGGGCATTCCAACTAAAGCCGGAGAAACCACAGAGGGCATTATTTGTTCTATAGGAGCTGCTCTGGGCGTTAAGCTCGGAGTAGAGGACATAAATTATGTGGAGCGAAAACGACCTAGAGGAGAAGACCCCAGGCCCCCGTCTATTACCGCACGTTTCGTCCGGAGAACTGTACGTGATGAGGTCATCCGACTCCGAAAGGTGAAGAGAGATTTCTCCACACGACACCATGATGGGACAGCGATGAGAAAATTTATATAGGCGAGGAAATGACGCGCAATAATCGACATCTCTACTGGTTGGCGAGACAAAAGAAGGCTACCGGCAGGATTAAATACGTGTGGTTCGCAGGAGGACGTGTGAGATGTCGGCGCAATGATGGTCACCCAGTAGTCTTCATAAATGAAAAAAAAGACTTAGACATTTTTGATTGACTCTCAATTTTCAGTTCCCACCCAATTTCATTTTATTTGTATGTATATATATTTTATTATTATTTTTTAGATATTTTTATTTTTACCACAGAAGAATGTTTTGATTTATTTTCAATTCAGTAACTTATATTTCTAATTTTCAATTTCACATACTTTTTTATGGTTTAATAATTCTTTTATGGCTCTCAATTTTTGAATTCTTAAATGAATATTTGATATTTACATTTTTATTGTTTTTAGAAGTAAAACAACGAAATATTCCTTTTTCCTTAATTACTTTCCCAGTACATTTTGGGCTTTTCTATAATTTACTTTCTTCCCTCTCCTCTTATGACTAATATCCTTTTAACCTGCCACGTTAACTCCCAATCCCTCATTGCTCATTATGATGAATTCCTTCACCACTTTCTCCATAATTCCTACCATATAATTGCCGTATCAGAAACCTGGCTCAAACCAAGTATTCCTTCTTCCTCTGTAAACATACCTGAATATACTCTCATTCGTCATGACCGTGCGGACCGAAAAGGTGGAGGGGTCGGCTTGTACGTTCATGATAGCATGAGAGTTAAAACCCTATACAAATCACCCTCTCCTGATTATCCACACATTGAATATATATTTACAACAATCTCCTTTAACTCATCCTTACTCCTTTACGTTGTAGTCTACCGCCTTCCTCAAGTTAAATTCGATCCAACATTTGAATCCTCTTTCCTGACATACGTACCATTGTACAATAACATAATCATAGCAGGTGACCTCAATATTTATCTACTTTCTGACACTCCTGACAGGACATACTTACTAGATTTGATTTACTCCCTTAACCTATTCATTGTTCCTTTTCAACCGACCCATCATACCCATTTTACGGATACATTACTAGACCTCATAATCATTGACACCTAAGAATCTACTCTCGTCTTTCCAAAATCCAATTTCTGTCTTACCATGATCTCATTCAGATATCCTATAACATTCCCACACCCATCTTTATCCCTAAGCAGATTTCCTGACGAAATCTTGACTCCTTAACTCCTGAAAGCGTAGATCCTTTACTTGACACATTATCCAATTCCTTAGAGCCCATATTTTCTTCCTACTCCATCGATGAGATGGTTGAATGCCTCTCATCAAATCTCCTTTCATTCCTCAATCACCTAGCACCACTTAAGACATCTACTTTCAGACGGTCCCCCGCTCCTTGGATCAGCCCAGAAATTAAAGAATTGATGAAAGAAGAGATGCTGCTAGGAGGCGCTTCAAGCGAACTCGAATTCCAGAGGACTACTCCACTTTCAAACATCTCCGAAACCTTGCTCAGTCTTCATTGCGACGTGCCAAGGAACAGTATTTCAATAATATCCTATCTCAAGCTCCTGATCCCAAGTCTAAGTGGAAAATCCTAAGAAAATTCTCTATTGCCGGCTCCACCCCCTGTTCCAACTTCCCTATTTCCCCTGATGAACATAACTTTTTTTTCGCTAGCCCCCTTCCTAACGAGCCACAAATTAATCCCTTACCCCTACCATATCCTATTCCTCAAACCCCATTCAATCCCGATAACTTCTATTTTCTTCACATTCTTCCCAATGACCTAATCATTTCCGTACTCAAATCTCGAACCAATGATTATGGTTCCGATCAAATTCCAGTAAAAATTATTAAACTCAGTCTTCCTGCCATTCTTCCGCTCTTTTACACATTTACAACTTTTCCCTACAAAACTCCACCTTTCCTTGTACGCCCGCTGAATAAAACCCCCTCCCCTTCCTTAGCTTCTCATTTTAGGCCTATTTCCCTTCTGTCAAACCTGTCAAAACCACTGGAAAGATTAGTCCATTCACAACTCTCCACCTACCTCGAGCAAAGATCTCCTCACTCCTCTCCAATCTGGCTTCCGATCAGGATACTCCACTCAATCGGCCCTATTAAAGATAACACAAGACCTTCATTCCTCCATGGACCAACAGCAAATTACAATTATTGTCCTATTCGATTTTTCAAAAGCATTTGATTGCGTCGATCATACAATTCTCCTCTCCAAATTACACAACCTTTCCCTATCCAACAGTGCTTAAAGCTGGTTCCGCTCCTTCTAGTCTCACCGTTCCCAAACAGTTATCATTCCCAACAAACCTCTCTCATCCTCACAACCTTTAAAACGAGGTGTTCCTCAAGGATCCTCCCTGTCACCAATCCTCTTCTCTGCTTATATTAATGACCTACCCCATGTTATACGCCACTCCCAGTATCATTTGTATGCCGACGACCTCCAAATTTACCTATCCTTCCATCCTACAGACATGTACGAAGCATCTCGTAAGATTCAGGACGATATTGAGAACATCAGGGGATGGGCAATGAAAAATAAGTTACGCCTGAATCCAGAGAAAAGCAAGGCTATCCTTATCGGTTCAAAACCTACCCTTAGTTCCCTCCCCTTCTATCCATTACTTTACCTCAATAACCGTACAATTCAATTCCAAATTTCCATCAAAAACCTCGGAATCTCCTTTGGTCAGCACCTATCCTGGAATAACCATATTTCCCAAATTACCAGAAAATCCATCATGATCCTCAAACAGCTCCAAAGACATCGTGACTCCTTTCCCCGAAGTATCCGCCAACTTCTGGTATCCTCTCTCATTTTTCCCCACTTTGATTACGGGTGCTTGGTTTATGGGGGGGGGCTGTCTGTTGAGCTAGAGATGAGACTAAGGAGACTTATGAATTGCTTCATAAGATTTATCTTTGGTGTCGGCAGACGGTCTCACGTATCTTGCCGGTACAATGAGCTAGGGTTGCTTTTCCCCGATTTTCGACGTCAATACTTCCTCGGCACTTTCCTATTCCAGTCATTAAAAACCAATAAACCTTCCTATATCCTAGACCTACTTAATCTGTTCCTCCATTCACCACTTGAATACAAGATCCCAACCTTCCAACCTATATACCCCCTCACATAGAACTGCCTCCTATGAAAAATCCTTCGTCATCCGTGCTACCTCTTTTTGGAATTCCTTACCTATACATATTCGCAAAGCCTTAACTTCTTTTAAACATCTTTTATTTATCCATCTCCTCGATCTTCAATCTTCCACAAAAATGTAAATGTACAAAAGTGTGCTAAAATTTTTACTGTTCATTGTTTTTTATTCTATTTATTCATTTTTTCTACTTATTATATTTTATTTTATTTATTTATTTATTTATTTTATTTTTTTTTACCCAATTTTAATTTTAATTTTATTATGTTATTTTATTTTCTTCTCTCTTCTTTTCTTTTTGTTTGTTTTCTCATAATTTAATTTTTAACACCGAAGTGCTGAGTTTTAACTAATCTCAGCCAGACAATTGTACCTATTATTGTGCACTTTAATCATTCTTAGGGGACAGTCTGTCCCAGAATAAAGTTTATTTTTCATTCATTCAAAAGAAACCTCTTACATGTAAGTGGGTTTTCAGGAAGAAATGTTCTGGCAACGCAGAAAAGAAGGAAGCCAGGCTCGTAGTGAGAGGCTTTGAGCAAAAACACGGGGTTGACTTTATTGACACATTCAGCCCAGTAGCCAGCTATGAAAGCATACGATTTTATTGGCTTTGGCAGTTAAGAAGAGTTACATGCTTTATAAGTTTGACGTTAAAACCGCGTTCTTAAATGAAGAGTTGAATGAAGAGCTGTATATGCTGCAATCCGAAGGCTTTCAAGATGGAAAACAAAAAGTATGCTAACTACAGAAGAGTCTCTACGGTTTAAAGCAAGCCCCTCGAAATTGGAACTCAACATTCTCAAAGTTTTTATCAAGTGAAGGATTTGTTTCTTGTGATGCCGACGAGTGTGTATATGTTAACTCAGGTGAAGACACAATTATTCTCTGTATATGTGGATGATGGACTAATTCTCGGAGAGTCAAAAACAGAAATTATGAAACTATTAGAAAAATGGAATAAAAGGTTCGACATTACTTTTGGTGAAGCCAAAAATTATTTAGGAATGCTGATTCTACGTGGAAGCGATTCAATTTTTGTAATTCAACCTGCATATGCCTGGAAGATACTATTAAGATTTAAGATGGAACAATGTGACCCCGTGACGACCCCTATGGAACCCCATCAAAAAGAAACAAATCAAGATTGTGCGAAAAATAAACCATATCGAGAGTCAATAGGAAGTCTACTGTACTTATCGAATGTGACTCGACCTGACCTTGCTCACAAAAACTTCTGAGGTAACTGTTAACAGAGTTGCACCTTCGCTTGAATTATTTTGAGCAAATTTAGCTTAGGTGGTTTGCCATCAGCAAGCCAAAACCGGCATCTCTGAACTGTGAGACCCTTTTTATCGCAGTAGTGGCAAATTATTGAGGTATTATAAGAATTAGTATTTCTATTCCGAACATGCTTATGAAACTGAGATGTGGTCCCCTTAGCAACCAAAACTTCTTCTGAACAACTATCACCCAGATTGCTCTCAAAAGTTTTTTTTTTTTTTTTTATAGTTCAAAAATATCTTTTTATTTGATTAATTACATGCTGCCTCACTCAAGGGCAATGAGTAATATTGATGACAGTGACTCATTCATTCAATATGTACACTGATATAAAATAAATAAAGTAAGAAAATAAACAACTTTTAAGTAAACAACTTAAAGATACAAGAAATAAAATAATATATACAAGAAGTAAGATAAAATGTACAAGAAATTGAAAATAATAAATAAAATAAGAATTAAAGAAGAAAAGAAAGAGTCATAACTACATTCATACTCTATATACAATATTCACAAACACTCCGAGGAACACCCCGATCCAAGCCTGCCCCCCAGTTTGAAAGGCAAGCCGGGCTCAGAGAGTTCCCTGCGCTGTTCTATCAGCTGCATCACTGATATAATCCAGTGGAGGCTGAGTGAGAGCGCTATGGCACAGTCGCACAGGACTTGAGTGGAGAAGCTGGCCATTGCCAGCACTCCAATAATAACTATTACAATAAATCTCGGGGCCATTGCCGTTTCAATCTACGAGGTGGATTATAAGGATGCGTGGAACTGGATAGTGAATGAGCAAGTGGATTGGGATGGTTGGAAAGGTTTTGATGGAATTTGGAGAATTTAAGGGGTATCAGGTCAAGAACAAAAGGTATATTGAGATCATTATGTAGGGTTTTGTTGGAGACATAATATGGAGCATTTACAATAGTACGAAGGACTTTAGATTGGAAGGATTGAATGCGTTTGATATTCGATTGTTTTGCTGTCCCCCACAGTTCAAGTCCATAGGTCCAAATAGGTTTAATGATGGTTTTGTATATGAGGAGTTTGTTTTGTATGGAGAGTTGGGATGTCCTATTTAGTAGTCTATACAATTGGCTGAAGCGTCTGTTAAGTTCTTGCCTTTTAAGTCTAGTGTGAGGGTTCCAAGTAAGTCTTTTGTCTAGGTAAAAGCCAAGATACCGTACTGTGTCAGCTATGGGTAGTGGAATATTATTGATATAAACAGGAGGGCAGGATGTGCGGCGGAGGGTAAAAGTTACATGGGTACATTTTGTTTCATTAATTTTGATCCTCCAGTTGTTGCACCAATCTTCAATCAGGGATAAGTGGATTTGGAGATTACAGGAAGCTATTGAGGGATCTGAATGCGATGAAAGGATAACAGTGTCATCAGCAAAAGTTCCTAGGAAAGTATCAGTGGTAGTAGGGATATCTGCAGCATAGAGGATATATAGAACTGGACCAAGAACGCTACCTTGTGGAACACCTGCCTCTATTGAGTAGCAGTTGGAATATTCCATTCCGCAGCGAACTCGAAAGGACCGGTTAGAGAGGTAGGATTGAAGGACTAGGAATAGCGATTGAGGTAAAAGGGTTTTGAGTTTGAAAAGCAAACCGGCATGCCAAACCCGGTCAAAAGCTTGCGCTATATCCAGAAATGCGCCGGAGCAATACTGTTTGCTTTCAAGTGCTGAGGATATATGGTCTACAACTCTAAGGCCTTGTTGGACAGTGGAGTGCCTAGAGCGGAATCCAAACTGGTGTGAGGGAATATTTCGGGATTCAAGGATGGGTAGAATGCGTTTAAGAAGGAGTTTTTCAAAGATTTTTGACAGGATTGGAAGAAGGCTTCTGTATGATGATGGATTGTTGGAAGGTTTGCCCGGTTTCAGGAAAAGGATAATAATAGAATGTTTCCATTGCAAGGGGAAATAGGTTGTTCGGAGGATGCAATTAAATAAATAGGTAAGGAAAATGACAGCTTTATGAGGAAGTTGCCTGAGAATCTGTGAGGTGAGGAGATCATATCCGGGGGATTTACGAGTTTTTAGTTTTCTCAGGAGGAATTTGACCTCAGAGGGGTTAATTGCCTTAGGAGGTAAGGATAAAGGAATCGGTGAATCAAGGAATTCATGGACCGTTGTTGTGTGGGTGGGGTTAGGATCAGGATGGGGAACAAATATACTGGAGAGGTGCTGGGAAAATTCTTCAGCTCTGTTCTCATCAGAAGCTGCCCATGAACCATCTTCTCGCCGGAGGGGATGGGAGATGGGTTGATATTTGAGGATTTTTTTAGCGGTAATCCATAGGGAATTATCTGATGCAGAGAGTGAGGAAAGATAGGAGTTGTAGGATTGGGATTTGAAGGTAGCCATGTTTTTTTTAAGGAGTTTTGTAAGATAGTTGTAGGATTTCCGATCGTCAGGATGCCTGGTTCTTTGCCAAATGGCTCTGGCTTGGCGTCTGGATCGGATAAGGTCACTTAGGTCTTGGGGTAAAGGATTTTTCTTTCTAACTTTGGAAGGGGAACGAGGGGAGGATGCAGCCCAGGCTGCCTGCTGGATTATGTTTGTAAAGGAATTAGTTGCATTGTCAAGGTCTTGGGAGGTTTTTAAGGATACTCTGAGGTCTATATTGTCGGAGATTATTTGGCGGAAGTGATTCCAGTCTATTGACCCTCTTATAAATGATGGGGGAGGTGATTTTGGAATGGGAGTAGCGGAAAGGGTTAGAATTAAAGGACTATGGTCTGAGGAAAGTTCATCCAGGCGTTCTATGGAGTAATGGAGAGGTCCTAAGCCTGAATGTATGAAGAAATCCAGAAGGTCAGGGTTTCTGTTAGGATCTGTGGGCCAATAAGTAGGAGTACCGGGAGAAATGAAATGAAATCTTCGGGAATTAAGTGCAGACTGCAATGCCCGCCCACGGGAGTTGGTGGTTCTTGAACCCCATTGCTGGTGCTTAGCATTGAAGTCAGCACCCAAAAGAAAGCGGTGGTCTAAGGAATTGAAGAATGAATTGAACTGGGATGTGGAAATTGGTTTATTTGGGGGGGCAGTAGGCCGCTGCAATCGTGACGGGAAAGTAGAAGGTTTTAATGACAACTGCTGTGGGTTGCAGGAATTCATTTGCAGGTAAAGGGGATAAGTGGTGAGAGAGGGAATTATGTTCCGGCATGGGCTCTACCGTCGGGGTGGTCTATTCGGCATGTTTGGTATTGTGGTATGTTGATGTGTTGTTTACAGGTCAGTCTTGTTTCTGTAATTAAAGCTACATCAATTTCTTTTTCATGAAGCAATGATGTCAGTTCATTAGTATGATTTCGAATACCATTCGCATTCCAAAGGAGGATGGATAAGGGTTTTGTGGGAGGCATTTAAGGATTTTTTTGGAGAGAGATTAGGAGAGGGATAACATTTGTAAGAAGAGATATAAGTGGGGTGATAAGAGTTTTCATTTCTGATAGGAAGGAGGTAAATAAGGATGAAAGATCTGAGGTAGTTGGGGGAGGAGGGATATGGGGAATCTGATGGATGGTAGGTGGATTAGATTGGATAGGTAATGGAATAGGTTGAATAGCCATTGGGTATTGAGATTGAGGCAGTGGTGGCTGAGGTTGAGGGTGATGAAGTTGGGGTTGTTGAGGAGAAGGTGGCATGGCCCCATTTTCTTTTTGATTTCTGTTTCCTCCCACCATTTGAGCGAAGGAGACCGATGAGTTCGCTATTTTGGAGGGCTGTCTTCCTTTCGTCGGTTGAACCTCTTCTTCCGTTCTCTGCATTTTTTGGAACCTATTACGTAGGGTTTTGTACGTTTGGCACCCTTTGTAATTCGCTGGGTGTCCTTGCTGGCATAGGGCACATACTGCTGGTACCTCTCTTGTTTTTGTGCATTCGGATGATTTGTGCATTTGCCCACATTTGACACATCTAGGAATATGATGGCAGTAGGTTTTTGTATGGGCGTATGCCTGGCAATTATGGCATTGTACAATGTCACGTTTACGGTATGGTTTCTCAATTTGAACTCTCGTATAGTAAATCAAGGTGATGTCATATATCTTATCAACTCCCGGTGCAGGTTCTAGATCAACAAAGAAGAGTGGCAATGAGACTTTACCTCCTGCTCCTGGGTTTTCCCTGCTGTCTTTTTGAACATTGGTTACTTGCTTTACTTTGAAGCCCATGGACATCAATTCTTCATTGATGATATCAGGAGGAGTTGTAGGGTGAAGGTTTCTTACGACCACCCTAAGCGATCTCTCTTCCTTCAGCTGGTATGTATGAAAGTCAGCTTTTGTTTCTGAAAGATATTTGACAATGCTGCGGTAGGAATGGGGGGAATCAGGCATAATTTTAGTGTCGTTAGCTCGGCTAACACAGGAATACTTTCCTCGTCCAACTATATTATTTAAGTGATTGCACATTAATGGGAAATTCCCTATATTGCGAACAAAGATAGGAGGAGGTTTTGGAGGCTGCGGTGCTGAGGACGACTCCATAGTTTCGGCAGCTGTGCTACTAAGCGCCTGAAATGGATTAGGTGTAAAAAAGGGAGACTCTTCGATCACTCCTTGGGTTGAGGTCCCAGGCATTGAATCATCCATCGGCGATGAGTTAGGGGGAGTTTTGACCTTTGAGCGTTTTGGTTTTTGCTTTACTGGGCTTGTTCTCACAGTTTCAAGAGATCGGCTTCTTTTAGACTTAGTTTTTGAAGACATCACCATGTGGAAATATCTCATTTGATTGCATCTTGTGGTAAGAGAAAGAAAAGAAAGAAAACAAAATAAATACAAATAAAAATAAAAGTTCGTAGTGTTTGAATGTCTGAGAAGGCAGCACCTTCCCGTACAGAGAATAGGTACGTACTGGCAGTGCCTAGGTCACGGCCCTGTTATCTCTTATCCCCACCTCCGCCTAGATAAGCTTAGTAGATACCGAGCACATGGCATATATTACGTACACTTATTTAATGTTTAATGATTGTACTCACTGTTTTCTGTCTGTCTACGTTTAGCACACCCATTAATTAATATCTCTATGCACTTTTCTGAGCAAAAGACTGAAAAAAAACACACTAAAAGAAACTGTAATTACAGAGCGATCTAAAGATGACTTTGTATAGTTGGCGCAGGCGTAAACACTGCTCTCAAAAGTACATAATTTTTGGGTAAGATTGTTTAAACTACTGTTCTCTTCATTTATGAGCCTCCATCCAGCAGTAAACGCTTTAAATTTATCAGGAAGGGATTTTAAAATTTTACATATTAGTAAAATATCTTTATTATCAGCAGGTTTATTTATTTCTCCTTTATTTCTCCTCGCAACAGTTTCCATGCATTGGAAATTCTCGTAATAAATGTTACAGCATCATCATCTGGCATCCACTTACTTTCAAAAAATGTATTGTACAAATCAAAAATTCTGTCCTATGAAAATGTGTCAAAAAGTTGACCAAGACCCAACCACATATCTTTACCAGACACATAGCGTCTCACCTTTTCAAACAACTCCTCTGTCATGTTATTAGACATAACCAGAAGTGCCTGGTTGTCAATTTTATTAAATGTTGATAACTCTGTATTATATACTTTCACAGCTTCTTTATCAGTAGTATCAGGGTCTGAAGGACACTTGTAAGTTCCATTTACTAATGTAAGTTGCTGATTTATTAACCAAGTCATTATGTAAAGAAAAATTTGGTAAATTTAGAGATGTAGTATTCAATAATTAATTAATGTTTGCAATTGAATCTTTACTTTAATAATAAATTTCTGAATTATGTAAAGCTTCAATCGAGGATGTATGTTAGAATTAATTATATTATGCTGCCTGCAACACTGTAACTGGCAACACTGCTAGACCAGAACCCAAGCCAAGCCATTATAGCTTGTGTTTAACCTCTCTCTCTCGATTGTAGGTGTGTATCATGTGTTCAGTAATAAACTTTGTTTTATTATATGTGGTTTACTTTAATTAAGAAACCCAAATTATTATTAACATTCTGTTGGTCTTTACTATCAGTTGATAACACTGTATTAGGGCTAAAATAAGGAAATTCCAGTGAAAATACAGGTTGAAAAACCTGCCTACAGAGAAGAAACAAGAATAGTCCAAGCGTCACAGGGAAAAAAAAACAAGAAGAGTCTCAAATATAACATTGTCTACAGTTACCTTCCAGTTAGGCATTATAGGAGGCAGGCCTCCTCTGGCTGTTGGAAATGCAATGTTCAATGATTGTTCATTTCGCTACCGAGTACGCGTGAAAAAAGAAGAACGTTTTGGGGAGACTGAAGTGTGTTTCAAAGCGTTTTTATCCATTCAGGGGACCACGAAAGGCAAAATCGAATTAATTCAAAAACATCTAAAAAATGGAACCACCCACTGATAAAAGAGGTAAGTCCTCTTCAAGCCACAGAAAATTTAAAGAAGATACCATAAACAAGATTCACGAGCACATTTCGTCGTTTAAAGGTAGAATGAGTCATTACAGCTTTAAAGACTCAAAAAAGTTATATTTCAGTGAGGTTTTGAATGTTTCAAAAATGTCGAAATGATCAAGGAAAAATATTGTGGTGTCCACGTTTCCTATGAAACATATCGCACTATTTTTAACACTGAATTTAATATTTCGTTCGACTTTCCAAGGACTGACACCTGTTTTGTTTGTGATAAGTATACGGCAAAAATGAAAAATATAGAAACATCTGCTGACGAGCTGGAGTTGAAGCAGCTTCAAACGGAGAATGAACTACTTAAAAGATGAGCAGAGGTATTATACAAAATAAAAAAACAGGCTCGCCTTTCATCTCGCAATAGTGTGGAAAGGGAGGCTAATGCGATGGATTAGAATATCTCTTTACCAAACATAACAACAAACGACGTTAATTACAGGAGACAGCTGTCTATGCACTCATTCAACGTCCAAACGGCAAATAGGTTTAATAATATATTCGAAGCCGAAAAAATACCAAAGGCCTGGACAAAATCTATCTTGAATTTATTGTATAAAAAAGGAGATAAACACGACTTGGAAAAATACACAGGGATTTCTTTATTAAATAATTTAACCAAACTTCTTACGAGCATTTTAGCTCATAGAATATTAAGTTGGGCCGAAGCAGAAAATTTGATTCCTGAGGAACAGGCAGGTCTTAGAAAGGAAAGATTTTTTTTCTCTGATGGCCCTAATCTCTATCAACCTCCGGGCGAAGGAAAATATAAGCTATTTTTGTGGACTTCAAAAAGTCGTTGGACTCCATAAATCACAACCTCCTCTTCCACACCATTATCATTGATCAAGAGAGAAGAACCTTGGGGAGTATTCGTATTCAATCGGGTCTCTGCGATAAGAAAATTAACTGCAATGAAAATGAGGCATCATGTACCTGGAACGTAATAAAAGAACTTTATTACTGTCCAAATGGTGGGAGGGACCAGAATGGCAAAGATCACCAAGAGAAGATTGGCCAACCGATGATGTGCAACCGAATAAAAACGAAGTCATGACAGAAATAAAGAAAAAAAACAGTTACAACAGTAGATTTACCAAAACATAATTTTTCCAACGTTTTTTCAAGCTACACTAAAATGGTAGGTGAAATCGCCTGGGTGTATCGTTTCATCTTGAAGACGTCTACAAATATAAGACCAAAATTCTCTCGTGAAAACTTGCATGGAGAGCAAGGAGAAATGCTTTGAAGCTAAGAAATATCTGTTGAAAAGAATTCAGCAGGAGACATTCTCAGGAGTAGGAGATAAGCTCATTGTGAGATTGAAACATCAATTAGATTCCAATGATATTATTCGTATGAGAAGGAAAATTTGGGCCAAAAAAAATACAGCGGGCTTCAGAGCACCCATAACATTATTGGGAAATCACATCATTGTGGAAAGTTTAATCTGCGAAACCCATATTCGACACTCTGATATTGTGGGTCAAACGCTTCTCAACCTTCTTCGTGAAAAGTTTTGGATAATAAGAGGAAGACAAGCTTTTCTCGAGTTTTAACTAAGTGCAAACGTTGTCTTAGATTCTCAGCAAGGAAATAGGAGTGTGTTCCCCTCCTTTACCAGAAGATAGGGTCAGGGATGCACACATTTTCGAGGTTATTGGAATCGATCAAGCAGGCCCATTCTATTTACGTGATGGAAAGAAGGTATAGGTCACATAATTTACTTGTGCCATATAAGAGCCATACATTTAGATGTAGTTTCCTCAGTATCAACAAAAGAGTTTCTACTAGTCCTTCGTCGATTTATGACAAGAAGAGGACGTCCTGCAGTCATCTATACGGACAATGGAACTAACTTCAAGGTTAGCAGTAATGCCTTAAAAGATGTTGATTGGCAGAAGATTAATTCCAGTGGAACTATTACACCAATAGAATGGCGTTTCAATCCTCCTTCTGTCCCAAGGTGGGGTGTTTTTTTCGAACGAGTGATAGAAATGATGACGGTGCTTGTTAGGAGATATGAAGTTCATGTTTATCTGTTAAAGTATTCACGTCGTTTTCCGTGCCGTTATCACTTTTATCAGTTCTTTGTTCGCAAGTCCTTTGTGTTCACAAGTCCTTTGTGTTCACAAGTCCTTTGTGTACAAAAGTCCTTTGTTCTCGGGCCTTTGTTCCCGGGGACGCGTTCAGTTTCGTGATCAGTGTTGTTCATTGTGAGTGTCGTGTTAATTTAAACAATGGTTAACACGAGAAACAATCTCAGCGCGGCCCAGAAAGCCCAACTACCACTCTCTGATGACGAGGGAGAGTTCAGAGAACCACGTAAAAAGGCTAAGAAGACCACGCCGAAAAAGACGCCCCCGACAACAACGCAAAACAGTTTTTTCGCCGCTTCAACAAGCATCGACAGACCCAGGAACTTCAGGAGCCGGAACAACCGCACCAACCACACCCTGCCCACCGATCTTCGTAGCAGACAGGACCTTAAACGAGGTAATAAATTACTTATCAAAATTAAAAGTGTGCGACTATTTCATTCGTGAATTAAGGAAGGGAGTGAAAATAGACCTAAAATCAGCTTCTGACAGATCAGAAGTCGTTCGTGGCCTACAGCTTTTTGGTATAGGTCACCACACCTACTTAACAGAGGCGAAAAGCCTAAACTAGCAAACTACACATTAAAAGGGTTGCCAACAACCTTTACAACCAGCACTGTTATCGAGGCCTTTAAAGACCTGAACATATCGAAAGCCAGGAGGCTACAAAAGACTCTTCCCGATGGGAAAAAGGTCGACCTGTCGCCCATAATAGTTACCTTCCCAGCAGGCGTCACCTTACAAGACGTCAAGAACATAAGGCACGTTAACAGAGTGCTATTTACGGCCGAAAATTATAAGGCCAGGATAGAAACATTGCCGCCCCAATGCTATAAGTGCCAACAATTTGGCCATATTCAAACAAATTGTGGGTACGAACCCGCATGTGTTCGCTGTGGAGGCGAACACAATATTAAAAGCTGCCCTAATGAAGGGCAAATGAAATGTAAAAACTGTAAGGGGGATCACGTAGCTTCCTATAGGCAATGCCCATATAGGAAAAAGCTTGAAGAACAGGCTGCCAAACGCGCAGCCGCGAAGAAGCAGCAAACCAGCGCTCCCGCCAAACCGACCAATGGGAGAGCTGGACAGGCTGGAGAGCTTCGTCAAACCTCCACCACTTGTACAGAAGCGCCACAGGGTGTTCCCCTTCCACAAACCACCCTACCCCCACCACCTGAATCCTTCCCCCCACTACCACCCCAGCAGACTACCCTCCCAGCACCTCCATGTAACCCTCATTCCACAACATGCAACCATTGGGGTGACATCCCTCCTCCCTGGGCAGTCGCGATACAGGCCACACTTCAGACTTTAGCGGATCAGATGACCCTTCTGGTTCAAATCATGGCGCAGAAGAATCAGCAATGATGTCCTTCTCCGTTATGAACTTCAATTGTAATGGACTTTACCCGAAGATAGAAGAAATCCGAGCACTGCTGGCACTGAAACGGCCCTCCGTGGCTGTACTCACGGACACCAGAGTGCTCGGACCACCACCGTTTCTGCAGGGGTATGCCGTGGCAACAGATAGCAATAGAGACCCTCATGGAGGTATCCTCATTGCCGTCCGCCACGGTATACCCTGGAAGAAGATGCCCGCCCCCCTGGCTGTTACGGACCAACGTATCAGCCACTTGACTGTTCAAGTGTTGATGAGGCAGCCAACCCTCATCACAGGGGTATATCGACGTCCACAGGGTTCTCTTGTGGAGTTGAAGAACTTTCTGCGAGCCTGCGGGGCAAAGTCCAACCACTGGGTCATCGGAGACCTCAACGCCCGACATAGTCTATGGAACAATTCACGGACAAATGCGGCGGGCAGGGTGTTAGTCAAGACTCCCTTCACGGTAGTCCACCCTGACACCCATACCTTCCGTTGTTACTCCAACGGCTATCCATCTACCATCAACCTCCTTCTGACACGACAGCCACATCGAATCACTGGCTGCACGTTGACTGACTTCATAACGTCAGATCACCGGCCAGTGATCTACGAGTTAGAAGGAAGGAGGGACGAGTCAGCCCCAGAAAAATTCCTATATCAAGAAGCTGACTGGGGCAAATACAAAGCCGAAATTTGCCATAGACTACCGTCGGTGCAACCGCTAAGCTCTCCGGAGGAAGTTGATGATTTCATCAACACCCTCACTGACATCGTTCTAGAGGCTGCCCACTCCTCTATCCCTACCTTCCGTCCTTTCCCACCTCACCTTCAAAAACCCCCTCCTCATATCATGGTTCTCATATCGTGCAGGCGGAACCTCAAAAACAGGTGGTACAGAACTCGGGACCAAGACGTTAAGATAGCCCTCAACGTCCTTACCACCCAGATCAGAAATCTGCTCCGCCAATGGAAAACCTCCACTTGGCAGGACAAGCTGAGGGCGACCCACGACGACTACCGGAAGTTCTGGAAACTAACCAGAACTGCGGTTAAGAAAACTTCCACTATCCGCCTGCACGATGGGGACCGACTCCTTTCCCCAGCCGACCAAGCAGAGCTGCTTGCTGAGCACTACAGAGAGGACATCACCAATAGGACCACCGATGCCGAACCTCTCCCGCCCATGGCCCAGGAGAACAACTTCATGTTCATCAGCCCCAAACAGCTGAAAGCTATCCTAAGAAGAACGAAAGGGAACAGAGCTCCTGGACATGACGGGATCCAAACAGTCCTCCTCAAGCAGCTCCCCAGAAAAGGAATAATGCACCTCACGAACCTGTACAACTCCTGCTTGAGGTTAAGATACTTCCCCGTTCAGTGGAAGCACGCAATACTGTTTCCACTCCTCAAGCCGGCTAAGACAGGAGACAAGCCAGAACACTACCGGCCAATCAGCCTGTTGCCTCACCTCGGAAAAGTCTTCGAGAAAATTGTTCTCAATTATCTACGAGACTTTTGCGAGGAGAACTCAGTTATTCCGTTTGAACAAACGGGTTTCCAAGCACGTCTCAGTACTGAACACCACCTGATGAAGCTGCAAACTGAGGCGTGCTCAAACTTTAATAGGAATACTGCAACAGCGCTGATCTCCATAGACTGCACGAAAGCATTTGATTCCGTATCTCATGGGATCTTATGCAGAAAACTTGAAGATCTAGATTGCCCCGAGCAGCTCTATGGAGTCATTGTCTCCTTTCTCAGTGAGAGAAGTCTCGCTGTGCGGGTTCGTGACGTCCATTCCCATTCAGTACCTCTCACTTGCGGTGTGCCACAAGGAGCAGTACTATCTCCAGTGTTATTTACCATTTACACTGCTGAAGTGGTTGGCAAAAACTTTGCCGACGATATTGCCATCACTAGCAGCAGCATGAACCCCACTAGAGCACTACGTCAGGCCGAAACGGTCTGCGCAGAGATCATTCGACGGCTGGATTCACTTAACATCCAAGTAAATCCAGCCAAAACGGACTGCGTAGTGTTCTCACACCAGCGTGGGAAAAGGACAACACTGCCGAAGACCCTGCGAGTGGCAAACACCACCATTGCCCCCTCCAACTCCATCGTCTACTTGGGAGTCACTATCGATAGAGGGCTGAAATTTTCAGCTCACTGTTACAGGACACACCGCAAAGTGAGAAAAAGATCCTATCGCCTCCATCACCTCCTATCCTCTCCAGCACTTTCCCTCCGTCTCAAACTTTGCATTTACAAAAGCATGCTGAGACCTGCCCTCCTGTACGGTGCCCCTCTCCTCACCCGCCTTTCAGATGGGACCAGACGGCACCTGCAGCGGTTCCAGGACTCCATGCTGAAGAAGATGGCAAAGTCTACCTCCCTGAAGAAGAAGAAGCCGGAAGACCTCCACGAGATCTTCGATCTTCCCACCATCCCGGAGTTCATCCAGCGCCGACACGTCAAGTTTTTGAACTCCCTTCAGTTCTTGACAAATCCCCTCTTCAGCACATTAACACCAGCGCCACCCCCGGTCCGCTGGCAACAGACGCACCGTAATGAAAACAGAAATTCGGACCAATGAGAGCCCACTGGACCAACGGGCCAATCAGATGCTACTGACCACTGGTCAGAAACCATAAGGACTTTCTTTTCATTCTACGCAATAAATAAATTTATTAATAAATAGTAAGTATTAGGGAAAAAAAAAATTCAATTAATTAGTTTTTAAGTTGAACAACAAGGTTTAGGTGAGCCCCATCACCTAAACATTATCTTTCTGATCAACAAATAAAACATCAAGCATTACAAAAACCTTCTGTAGGCCTTACAGTGCACACAGTGCAGAAAAAGGCCAAATATCCATAGAAAATCCCATCAAACTCAAGCTTTATCCAAATAGGGGCTTGGAAAAAAAAAAAGGAGATATGGATAGCATTGGTAGACTGATAACTGAGAGGGGTTTATAATAGACATATGATATGTGAATCTGTACTTCATGTTAAACTACAGACCCCTTTTGAAGTAGTACAGAACCCTTATGTGGCACCATTGTTGGGGTTGGCTGCATGTATTGCATTACATTTAGTAACTAGAATAAATTCAATTGATTCAGATAATGTAAGAAATGCTTATTCGGATCTGTTTGAGGGTCTCGGTAAATTAAAAGGTTTAATTCATATCGAGCTTGATAAGACTGTGGTGCCGACTGTGCATCCGCCAAGAAGAATTCATTTTCCATTGAGAGACCGGGTTAAAAAATGGGTAAATACAAGATGGCTAAATTCATTAGTTAGGCTCTGTAACAGTCAATTTAAATCCAAAAGATTTAAATCGGACCATTAGGCGCTATCATTTCCCTCTTCCTACTATTGATGAAATGATAAGCAGTCTTGCAGGTGCCAGATACTTCAGTAAGTTCGATGCCATGTCAGGGTTTTGGTAAATGGTATTGGGCAAAGAGAGCTCTGATTTATGTACTTTTAATACACCATGGGGGCGGTATAACTTTTTACGTCTTCCTTTTGGAATAAACTGTGCTCCGGAAATTTTCCATGCTCGATTTAAAGATATTTTCGGAGATTTGACTGGCTGTGATATTTTTGTTGACGATATTCTTATCTGGAGTAGAACAAGAGAAGAGCATGACAATAATATGAAGGCTGTATTGGATAGTGCTGTGAAGGAAAATGTAAAATTTCAGTGGAAAAATGTAAGTTTGGAGTAAAGGAAGTAGTGTACATGGGACATCGTCTTTCAGAAAAAGGGGTTCATCCGGATCAAGAAAAGCTGGCGGCTATTGATAGTATGTCTATCCCTAAATCTAAGAAGGAATTGGAGAGATTTTTAGATGCTGTGAATCACCTTGGGAAATTCATAAAAAAATTATCTAATTTGTCTGCTCCCTTGAGACTATTGCTTCAAAAATATATTGAATAACACTGGGGTGATGCCCAGCAAGCTTCGTTCCAAGCTCCTCATAAAAAGGCATTGACATCTCAGACAGTTCTAAGGTATTATGATTCTAAGTTGCCTGTTACTGTGTCTGTGGATGCTTCTCGTGATGGCTTGGGAGGAGTGCTGATGCAAGGCGGACAGCCTATTGCTTATGCTTCCAGAAGTTTAATAGAAACGGAGAACAGGTATGCAACCATTGAAAAAGAAATGTTGTCTGTCGTTATTGGGTGCGAGCGCTTTCACAGCTATACATATGGAAGGCCATTAAGAGTCGAATCTGATCATAAGCCTTTAGTAATGATTTATAAGAAGCCTATTCATTTATGTCCTCTACGGTTACAAAACATGATCTATTGAAATTACAAAAGTATGAATTTGAATTATCTTATTAACCAGGAAAGGAAATGTGGGTTGCAGATACGTTATTGCCATAATAATCATATTATTTATTAACCTTCATATGTTGAACTTACTGAAGTTTATGCTTGACAGTTAATGTTAAAGTAAAAAGAACAGTGTTATTTTTAAATTCTACAGACAGCGCCACTGTCGCTTGTACCTCACTCTTCTTTGTTTACATATATAGTAGTAATAGATGTTCAAGATAACAATAAGTTAAGGTTTCCCCACATGTTTGTAACGCTAGTAGTTTTCCTTATTTTTATAACAAATAAAACTCTTTTGAACACCCAAAAGGTTATGGGTTCCAGAACGCTTATTTAAAGTTCAGTAGCACTTTACACGCTCGTGTTAAGTGAATTCAGTAGTTTCGTTATTGTTATCGTTGTGTTTGTTGTGGAGTGAAGTTTAGAATCCTTATGCAGCAGAATAGTATGGATTTGCCTAACACATCAAACCGCTGACTGGAGAAGCAGATTGGCCGATATGGAAGCGAAAAATTCGAGATATGCTGGATTATCACGAAGGTGCATTGGATATTATTAATGGGAAATTTCACAAACCAGATCCATTAGATAAAAATGCCACAGCAGAAGAAAAGAAAACGTTTAAAGTTGCGAGCGATTTGTATCGAAAAGCGAATAGCTATGCTAAATCGATGATAACGAGAGCAGTTTCAGACGCTGTTTATCAGAAGATTATGGATCAAGAGGGTGCTTATAATTCATGGCAAGCGTTGAAGCAGCAATTTGAAGCCACGTCCAAAGATCAGCTTTTCAAGATATGTTCAGAGTTTTTCGCGTTCAGTTGGACATCAGGTGAAGATGTAGCCAGCCACCCATGTAGCCAAACTGAAGAGTTTGTGGAACGAATTGAATAATGGGTTGAGAGCTAAAGAAGAGAATCCACTCCCAGACTTGATTTTAGTATGTAAAATTCTGCATATTTTACCAAATAGTTTCGAGAATTCGTATAGAAGTCGAGTTGGATGCTTCTCACCAAAGATGAGGTTAGAACTTTTGAAGAGTTAACCACACAGCTCATAGTTTTTGAACGAACTTCAAAACAACCCTTTAATTGCGACAAATCTAATCAAGAAGCTCTTTTTGCTAAGGACAAGCAGAAAAAGAAAAATTACTCAGATAGACAAACCAAAGTAGAAGATATCTGTAAGTATTGTCACAAAAAGGGCCACTGGGTTCGTAGTTGTAGGAAGTGGATCGCAAATGGTCGCCCTGCTCGTCCCGGTCGCAGTAATCCTAGTAGTTGTGCTCATGGTAATTCTGTAGAGACACAGATTGCTCTTGTTTCAATACACAATGAGGTTTTGAGTGCAGAGTTAAAATGTCAGATAATTGGTGGATTCACAATGGTGCCACTAAGCATGTCACCAGCCACTCCAATTGGTTCTCATCTTTTGAAAAATTCAGAACAACACGTAATATTATAGCGGCAGGAGAAGAGTGCCTTACAGCAGTAGGTAGCGGCACCATTGAATTTTCTTTAATTTTAAGTGGTAAGACTCATCAACTTTTGCTGAAAGATGTTTGGTTAGTTCCCAAGATTTCCAGGCATTTATTTTCGCCCCTCGCTGCGCATGATAAAAATTTCAACAGTGAGTTCAAGTCCACAGTTACCAAGTCATAGAACC
Organism: Euschistus heros; assembly: GCA_003667255.2. NCBI lineage: Eukaryota > Metazoa > Arthropoda > Insecta > Hemiptera > Pentatomidae > Euschistus > Euschistus heros. Next base: position 1,436,199 of record RCWM02000087.1, read on the forward strand.
AAGTAATACTTTACAGCTTTATCACGAGAGTTGGGGTCATCAGGATAAGAGGAACATTCAAAAGATGCTTAAGAAGGAGCTCGCCATCAGTGTTAAGTATGAAAATAAGATTTGTGAGCCTTGCATTTATGGGAAAGCTCATCGTCAGCCCTTTAGAACAAGAAAGCTGGCAACTACACCTGGTGAGTTAATGTATACTGATGTATGTGGACCTTTCTATGAATCATTTCAGAAGAACAGATATTTAATTGTATTCAAAGATTCTTACACTAAATTTCGATATGGTTTCATAGTTCGTGAAAAGTCAGATGTTAAGTTTGTATTAGGGAAAATGCTTGCACATGCTGAAAAACAAGGTCACGAAATTAAAGAGTTGCTAAGTGACAATGGAGGAGAATTTGACAATGAAGAAGTTCGGAAAATTCTTCAGTGCCGAGACATTACTCAACGTTTGACCGCACCCTATACACCAGAACAAAATGGTGCTGAGCGAGAAAATCGAACAATTGTCGAGATGGCACGCACGTTTTAGTATTCTAATCCAGATGTCGAATTTCCTTAAGCACTATGGGCAGAGTTTGTGTCCACAGCAGTTTATGTCCTGAATAGAACCAGTAAGTCGTCAGTCCATGGTGTTAGTCCATATGAGCTTTGGCTAAAGAAGAAACCGCGTATAAAGCACATTAAAATCATTGGTTCTACATGTTATTTCCACATTCCAAAGGAGAAAAGGCGCAAGATGGACAAAGAGGAGGGTAAAGGTTATCTGACTGGTTACCATGGTAATGAACGGTATCGTATCTATGGTCCAGAAATGAAAAGTATCGTTTTATCCAGGAATGTCAAGTTTCATGAAAGAATCAGAGACTGTGACAAGATGGTAAAAGTACCTTTGGAAAGTAATCTAAGAGAAGAAGAAGGCTCTGCAGAAAAGAAAGAAGAGCAGAAATCACTTGACTCAGATGTTGATGAATCAAGTAATGGATCAATTTCTGATGACAGTGAGTACAAATCGAGTTCAGAAAAGGAATTGGAACAACAACAAGATAATACCAGAAAGCTAAGAGATCGAGATAAGCTTCAAGTACCGAAATATCTTGATGAGTATATCATGATAATGACATCAGAGGAAACACCTGAAACATATGAAGCAGCACTGGAGAGTGGTAATAGTGCAAACTGGAAGAAAGCAATGGATGCTGAGATTTCTTCGCTCAGAGAGAATGAAACTTGGAAGCTAGTAAATCTTCCAAAAGGGGCCAAAGTTATACCATGCAAATGGGTCTATCTAGTTAAATTGAACTCTGATGGCACCGATTCAAAATATAAGGCGAGACTCGTTGCAAAAGGCTACGATCTGCGTTCAAATATTGACTATAGCAAGACCTACAGTCCTGTTACAAAATTGCAGACCATTCGTTTAGTACTTTGTGTAGCTGTCACGGAGAAAATGTTTCTGAAACAATTTGATGTTTCAACAGCTTTTCTCTACGGTTCATTGGAAGAAGATATTTATATCCAGCAGTATGCAGAAAAAGGCAGTTTCGACTGCTACAGTGATTCAGATTTTGCTGGTTGTTCAGACAGGTCGTTCAACTTCAGGCGTGGTAGTCACCTATGCAAAAGGTGCTGTGTCATGGTTAAGTCAGCGTCAAGGATCAGTTTCTGAGTCTACAGCAGAAGCAGAGATAATCGCCACCAACGAAGCAGGAAAAGAGATAATTTGGTGCAGTCGTTTGCTTCGAGAACTCACAGGCTTGGAGAAGACATCAGTCATCCAGATAGACAATACCGCAGCAGTCAGGCTAGCAGAAAATCCGAGAAAACCATAGAAGGACCAAACATATCCAACGAAAACATTTTTTCATTAGAGAACTTATCAATGAAGGCAAGTTGGCTGTCAAGCAGGTAGCATCGGAGTATCAAGTTGCTGACATCATGACGAAGCCCCTAAGTCGTACTTTCCGATTGAGGATGGGACTCTCCTAATTTTGTCAAATCAGGTTTTACAGTTAATTTCTAAGTTTATTAAGTATTGTAATTTATTGATGTTTCTTTTTTAGTTTAACAAGGGAAAGTATTGAAGTTTATGCTTGACAGTTAATGTTAAAGTAAAAAGAACAGCGTTATTTTTAAAATCTGCAGACAGCGCCACTGTCGCTTGTACCTCACTCTTCTTTGTTTACATATATAGTAGTAATCGATGCTCAAGATAACAATAAGTTAAGGTTTCCCCACATTTTTGTAACACTAGTAGTTTTCCTTATTTTTATAACAAATAATACTCTTTTCAACATCCAAAAGTGTTATAATCCAAAAAAAAAAACTATCTCACATGCTCAATCCATGTACTGTTAGGATATTCTAATTAAGTTTAATAAAGCCTTATTTCAGAAGGTATTCTTATTAAAATTAATTAAACTTTATTACCATAAACTAATGGATCGCTTGCTGATTAATATTAATATTGATTCACTGCCTGTTAGTGTGTGTGTGGATCATGGTAGCGGTTAAGAGTGTTTTTGTTTTTTAATGATTGTATATGGCCGCTTGGCTGGTGTTCGTTATAAAGCATAATATCCAATATAATCCGTTCTTTAATATCAGTTTGATCATTTATTTACCCCAAAGCACTCTGCTAAAACCCGAACATCTGAAGTTATTAGTCAATTTCGTGTCTTATTCGGTGTATTAATATATTAGTAACAGCGCTACGTACGCCGCGGCTGTAGAAGCACTCACGAAACTTTACATTAAGCCTGTGAATGTAATCTATGCGAGACACCGGCTAGCCACTCGAGATTAGCGACCTGGTGAGTCTATAGATTGTTATTTAGAAGAGCTAAACGTTTTAAGCAAAGATTGTGAATTCAAAGCCGTAACCGCCGAAACGATTATGTTCGAGATTCATTTATTCGAGGGATTAATTCATCACATATTCGACAACGACTCCTCGAAAAATCGACTCTAACGTTAACAGACGCTTACGAACAAGCTCGCTCGCTAGAACTAGCTCAACAACAATCCGAGTCGTTTTTTCCATCGTCGAATTTAAATGCACTGGATTCAAAGTCCGGCTCAAAACCATACCAACAAAGTGAACAGTGCGACTCTTCGGGATTATCAACATCTAGCACTCCCGAGGCAATCTGTGCCATAAATCAGAAATGTTTCTTTTGTGGTAAAAAGAGGTACCCAAGATCCAAATGTCCTGCTAGAGATGCAATTTGCAAGGGCTGCAGAAAAAAGGGGCATTTTATAAAGGTTTGCAGATCCTCTCCAAGCGCCAAGAGTGGCAGCAAGGTAATTGATCACAAAGCTCAAACATCTGCTACATATTCAATCACTTCTTCTACCTCTCCCCATTCGTCGAATTTGTTTAAGGCCATCGTGCATGCGACAGTAGAAATATTCAAGATTTGATTGACACTGAAAGTAAGGGGAGTTCCATCAGTGAACGCTTGGTCGGCTGTCTGAAGTTGTCTGTAATGCCTTATACCGGCGAAGTACTCATGGCTTCCACATCTCTAACATCTTCGATTCATGGACGGTGCGTTGTTGATCTCGAAATTCCCGGACATAAATACAAAAGAGTTTCACTCGATATTCTATCGGGCCTGTGTTCCAACGTCATCATTGGACACAACCTTTTACGTCATCATTCATCTATAAGACTATCGTCCGGAGGAAGTAGAGCTCCGGTAGTTATATGTGTCGTTGCAGCAGCTAAAATAGAACCAGTCTCTTTTATTTTTAATCTAATCTTACACCCAACTGCAAACCGATCGCCATCAAATCCCGTAGACATTCATCCTCGGACTCCGAGTTCATTGCGAAAGAGATCGAACGTTTGCAGAAAGAAGATATCATATGCCCGAGTATCTCTCCGTGGCGAGCCTGAGAAGTGTTGGTTATAAATAACGACAATAGAATGAGGCGATTAATAGAATAGAAAGCATCGATCGATTACTCTAGGACGATTAATAACTTTACGGAATTGGACGCGAATCTCTTTCCTAGAATCGATGAAATAGTTAACATAATCCTGTAGTGATTTTAATCCTGCTCATATGGGGAAACCTCCCCTACTGTTAGTCTAACTGATTGTTAACATTGTGTGAACTAATTCTTTTGTACTGTTGTCGTTTCAAGCTAATAAAAACCTTTTCTAAAGGTAAAACACTCGTTTTCTTACATTACATGTGAATTTGTGTAAAACGTTTAAAATAAAACAAAAAAAAACTTAAAATTCGCAATGGAAAAGTATGTAAGGCCCGACAGATTCTGTACAAGTCCAGAATCGCCGTCTGCTTGTGAGATGAGTTCTCTCATTGGCTAAAAACCTTCCGAAACTTCATATCCTTATCTACTGAACCGTTGGACGACGCTAATAAACTGAAGGTACTCCAAAATTTTCTTTCATTCAATGTTTATAAACTGATTTCAGAGACCACAACATATAATGAAGCTGTTGAAACCCTGACTAAGATTTACGTTAAAGAAAAAGGGGAAACATTTGCACGTCACATTTTGGCTATACGTAAACAACAGCAAAGCGAAAGTGTTGACCAATATGTTCAGCCTCTGAGGTTGTTGGCAAAAGACTGTAACTTCAAGGCTGTTTCTGCTGAAGAACACAAAAACCTGTATATTCGCGATTCCCTTATTAATGGACTACTCTCTTCTCAAATTCGCCAACGTTCAAATGCCACAAATGATTTTTCTTGCGCGGGAATTGCCAGTGAATCGAATTCAATTCCTCCGACCTCTCATTCTGGTACACGTTCCGTTGACGCCAAATATCAGACAACAAGACCACATGATTCGAACGATCTCTATGCTGGAACAGTTCAGAAGAAGGGCAGCCATTGTTTCTTTTGTGGATTTACTCGCTATCCGCGCTCGGATTGTCCCGCTCTTAAATCAGAGTGTTCCTATTGCAAAATCAAGGATCACTATGCCCGGGTTTGTCAAAAAGCGAAGAAAAATGATCGGAAAATTAAATCTTCAGCTGTCTTAGCATCACTGAACGACGGGTTTTTGTCTCATTTAAGCCGTGCTGTTACCCCTGCTCTTGTAGATGGAATACCATGCAACTGTCTTATCAACACTGGGAGTTCTGCTAGCTTTGCCAGCCTTGACTTTGTCAGGGTACACAATATTCCAGTTATACCTAATGAAAGAAGAGTATCCATGGCGTCTACGTCCTTATGGACCAAAGTCGAAGGATTCATTCTCATAAATCTGGAAATAGCTGAACACACAATAAATGTAAGCAGGCGGTTCTAAAAAAAGCTCTGTTCCGATATTCTCATCGGACATGATATACTGAAAGAACAGAACAGCTATAGCTAAGATTGACCCTGTACGTCTGTTTGACAACCACTCTATAAACTGTCGTCCAATTGCTACTAGGTACCGTCAATACTGTGATGAAGACACACAGTTTATAAAGACAGAAATAAATAATAAAGACAGGTTACTTTCAGAAGGAGTAATCGAGCCCTGCAACTCACCATGGAGAGATCAGGGATTGGTTGTGAATAACCATGGGAAGAGGAGACTTGTGGTGGATTATTCACAAATAATAAATCGATATACATTACTTGATGCCTACCTCTTACCAAACGTTAACCAAATTGTCAGAAAAATTGCTAATTACAAGCATTATAGTGTCATAGACTTACGGCAAGCGTATCATCAGATCCCAATATGCGAAGATGAGAAGAAATATACTGGTTTTGAAGCAATAGGTAAGCTCTATCAGTTTACCCGCATACCCTTCGGCGTAACTAATGGAGTAGCCTGCTTCCAACACACAATAGACCAAATAATAACTGCCGGAAACCTCACCCGAGTGTATTCGTACCTCGATGACATAACTGTGTGTGGAATGGATAGATCTGACCATGACAAAAATTTAAATAAGCTTATGTTGACACTCGATAAACTCGATATTGAAATCAACAATGAGAAAAGTAAATTTGACCTCGCAAGCGTAAAACTTCATGGACATCTTGTTTCATTCTACTCAATCAAGCCGGACCCTTCGCGCCTTGCGCCGTTGTTGGATATGCCACTGCCACATAACTCGGAATCACTGAAGCGAGTTCTTGGTTTCTTCGCTTACTCGAAGTGGATACCAAAGTTTTCAGATAAAATCCGAGAATTAATTGATGCCAAATCATTTCCGATGAATCCATCTGCTGCCTCTGCTTTTGAAAATCTGAAAAAGGATATTGCCAGCTCAGTCGTCACTACTATTGATGAATCTCGCCCGCTTGTAGTGGAAACCGATGCCTCTAAGTTTGCACTAGCAGCTACGCTTAGTCAAGATGGACGCGGTTGCCTTTTCCTCGCGTTCACTTAGCAAATCTATTCGGTTTGCAGATTCAGCTAGGTCTCACGGACACCTTTCATATTGACCGGCAGAAGAAAGTGTCAGAAATCGATCTGGAGATCTCGGAGACTTTAGAGAGGATAGACACACCTGGTGAAGACTCGCAGACTAACAGGTGCAGAGATGATAAGGCGAACAACTACGTCTTCGAGTCAGGGGGACTTGTTTATGCGGTGTTCCGACCCAATTACACCCGGAATACGAAGAAGACGAGGAGGTCAGAGCGGAAGATCCAGAAGACTACAAGGACGCAGAAGAGGAAGGTACACCTTAGGTCATAGAAGACGGGACGCCGGAAGAACCCGAAGCACACGCTGAAGCTCGTCGCTATCCTGAGCGGGTGAAAAGGCCGCCAGACAGGTATTGCCCGGGATGACAATTCAGGAGTTTTGTCTTCTGAAGGGGGGGGGGGAGGAATTGTAGCATTCTTATCTGGAGATTTAGCAGGTGGTTCTTACCTCTTAGAGTCACCTGGGAAAAGAATCCATTTTTGATATAGAGTGAGGTTACAGTGCATGTTGTAAAAAAAACCTAAACAAAAATTATTTTAGCGAAGCGGACTTTTACCACGTTCTATTCTGGAGGATTCGTCGGGAACAAACCACATCACAAGGAGGTTCTATTATTTCTAGTAGTTTATATAATATTCAGTTTGTTGAAGCTTGCTGGCAATAAGGGTGTTTGTTGTAAACATTGATTCCATTTTACCACACTACAGCCTATATATTAAATCGAACGGGCCCATCATCAGAAAAAATAAAACCAGAAATCAAAAATATTCGTGTTCTAGGATCCAAATGTTGGGTATACCTAAAGAAAATAGAAGAAAATTTGATAAAAAGGCTACTCAAGGAATACTTGTTGGATATGACGGGGACAATGGATACCGAGTCTTCTCAAATAATAAACTAATTAGATCAAGCGATGTCATATTCCAGGAGTCACTCAAAGCACCAATATGTGGAAAATCTTCATTTCGTCCAATGGAAGGAAAAGGTATTGACATATATTATGAAGAGAATCCAGAAGAACAAAAGGAAAATGAAGGAGAATCAAGAAATACCTTAGGAAGGAGAAGAGAATGAGAATCAAGAAGAGCATGAGGAAGATCAAGAAGGACCTCAAGAAGAAGATGAAGACTTTGAAATAGAAGATGTAGTGTGGAAAAGTGGCATAAATCTGAGGGGTCAGGATAAACCTATATCTATGAATGATTATGTCAACATCGCCGAAGGGAGAGAAGTTTTGCCATTGGACTTGCACAATGCTATGAACAGTGAGGAAGCTGAGGAATGGCGAAAAGCCATGGAAGAAGAAATGATTTCTCCAAAAGATACAAAAATATGGACTTTCTGTGATTTGCCTCATACACAAAGGATTTTTGTCCTAAGATAAAAAATAAAAGTTTTGGAGCTACCTCTGGCGATAACACTTGTGATAAGGCTGATAACGAATTTACCTTCATGGTTGACAGAAGTGAAACCTCTCATGACACAGCTGGTGTTTGTAAACATTCCTCGGATTTGATATACTTTGTGTCTACAAGTCATCTTTTAAAAATGGATTACATTGACTATTTAAGGGATTCGGCTTCAGTTAATTTGAATATTAGTGTTGCTAAGAAAGGAGAGTGTGTAAGTGCTATAAATAAAGGTAACCTACTGTGCTTATCTGAGAATGGTGACAGGGTCAATATTTGTGGTTTTAGTTTGTGAAAATTTATTTATGAATCTCCTATCGGTGATGAAATTAGAAGAAAAAGGATGTAAGGTTTTATTTGAAAACTCAAGTGTCAAAATTATTTGTGGCAGTAAAGTTTTAAGAGGGGAACTTTTTGGAAAACGTTATATAGTGAAAATACATCTTATTCAAGAGCAAGCTAATGTGGTTACTGCAAGTAATAAATTGATGCATCAGAGAATGGCACACAGCTCACTCTTCCCGGTGGGACTTTGCGACATTGTCTAAAAGGTAAGCAAACCAAATTACCATTTATGAAATCTATTCCCGATGAATGGAAAGCAAGTAGAGTTCTCCAACGTATTTCTTCAGATGTTTGTGGGAAAATATCGCCTCCCACTCATGATAACTTTAACTATTTCGTTACTTTTATTGATCATTTTTCTAATTTCTGTGTAGCATATCTTTTACATTCAAAATCTGAAGTTTTCAAAGAACCATACATAAACCAAAATACCTAGATGATTTTGTAACTTTTACCTATGATGAACTAGCTCTGTCTGCTAATTATAATTGTGATGTGCCAAAGACTTATTCTGAAGCAATTCGTGATATCGGTTGGTGAAGCCATCAAATATGAATTAAATTCCCTTGAAGCGAATGAAACATGGGAAGAAGTTGATGAACCACCTGACAAGACACTAATTGACTGCAAATGGATCTTCACTATGAAGACTTCAGAAGACGGTAAGAAGAAAAAAGCCAGAATTGTGGCACGAGGGTATCAACAAACCGACAACCAGCCTGATGACCTGTATGCTCCAGTTGCCTGCTTCACAACCCTTCGGATGCTCCTAGCTGCTGTAGTGGAGAAAAATATGATTATCGACCAACTTGATGTGAGAAGTGCGTTCCTTAAGTGCTCTCTTAAAGTGCCTGTATTTATTAAGCCACCGGAAGGCTATAAAAGTGTCAGTGAAAAAGTGCTTAGATTAAGGAAAGCATTGTAGGGTTTGAAACAAAGCCCTAAAGCGTGGAACGACCACTTAAATGAAATTTTTATAAAATTTGGTTTTAATAGATCTAAAGTAGATCCATGTCTTTATTTTAATGATAATAATGTTTATGTATTTATCTGGGTGGATGATTTCCTTATAGTGGCCAGTTCTAAATCTGATTTGGACTTTGTAAAGAATTTGTTTATGACTAATTTAGAATGTAAGGATTTGGGTAATAATAATTCATTTCAATTTTGAGTTTACATATTTTTAAAAATGATCAAGGTAATATTATTATACATCAAGAAGGTTTAATTAAAAGAATTATTAATAAATTTAACATGACAAATGCTAAGAGTAGAAAGATACTTATTGAACCTAAATTGAATCTTGAAAAAGGACCAGTTAATGAGTGTCCTAATGTTCCATAAAAAGAATTATGGGGTAGTTTGATGTCTCTAATGATAGGTTCTCTCGCCCTGATCTGTGTTATTCTATTTAATATTTTGGACGCTTTCAAAATTGTTACACATATATCCATTGGAAACAACTCAAAAATGTAATTAAGTATCTAATATGTACAGCCAATTTTGGTTTAGCTTTTAAGAATTCAGATTGTAACTCAATTAATATACATGCATATGTAGATGCTGATTATGCATTCGACATTAATGATAGAAAAAGTATATCAGGATTTGTCATTAAATTAAATAATAATAATATCTCGTTGGGATCGAAAAAACAATCAATTGTTGCTGTTAGTACTTGCGAGGCAGAGTATTATGCTTTGACTGAGTGTATCAAAGAAACACTATTGTTAAAGAAATTATTATGTGAAAATTTTAATTTTGATGAAGTAAGTAAATGAAGATTTATGAGGATAATCAGAGTGCAATCAAAATTTCATGGACATGGAGACCAAAAGGCCAAAACATTTTGATATAAGGTACTACTTTGAAAAGGATTTGGTCGCTAATGGTACAATTAAAATAAATTATATAGAATCTTCTGAACAACTTGGGGACATCATGACTAAGTCTTTGCCCATAACTAAGTTTAATGACTTTTGTAAAAGATTAAATCTTTTCTGTACCTAATGCGTAATTAAGAGGGAGTATTCATGTAATTACGCATTAATTAATATTTTATTGATTGTTATTGTATTTGCAATTGTTTAATTAATTTATATTAAGATCAAGTCACTACCTGTTAGTGTGTGTGGATCATGGTAGCAGTTGCTAGTTAAGTTGTGTTTTGTTTGATGATTGAACATGGCCGCTTGGCTGGTGACTGTTATCAAATTTAATATCCAATATAATCCGTTCTTTGACTATCAGTTTAGTTATTTTATTTACCCTAAAGCACTCTGCTAAAGGAACATTAATGACGGTTTGTATAAACTTAATTTACATAATTTCTGGCTCTCGACTAATAATGTTGTAGCTAATAATCACGAGGGACTCATGCTACTCTATCACGAAAGACATGCACATCAAGATAAGAGACATACAAAAGAAGTGATTGAGAGAGAATTATGTATTAAATTAAAGGCTGATCCTAGCGTTTGTGAAGGATGTGTCTATGGTAAGGCCCATAAATTAAAACATGGAACTCGAAAAAAGGCAACGGTGCCGGGAGAGTCTTTTCTAGGTACAAACACTATGTTCTCTTCAAAGACGATTTCTCCCGATTCCGACACATTTTCTTCCTAAAAGAGAAATCTGATGTTTTTGATAAATTTTTAATTTTTCTTAAAGAGTGCCAAAAAGCTGGATACACTGTCAAAGCTCTTCAAAGTGACAATGGAGGAGAATTTGATTGTCACAAAATGAAGGAGGTTCTGAAAAATAACAGCATTTGTTAATTATGCCCTACTCCAGCGAAATTGACGGTTTTATTGAGCGGAATAACCGTACAGTCGTAGAGGCAGCCAGGGCTATCCTACATTCCCACGGTAACTTACCACAATCACTATGGGCTGAATTAATTAATTCTGTTGTATATATTTTAAACAGAACTTCCAAGTCTGGCGTTCCTGGAAAGTCTTTGGCCTTACGTCGAGAATAATAGCCCTGAGCAGCGGAGAGAGGAGGCCCAGGGCTGCCATAGTCATTATTAACCCGAATCTTGATGTAATGGGTCTTGAGCAGTATACCAGAGCAGATAGTGTGGCTTGCTATATCAGGTGGGGTAACATTGTTTTCACCCTACCATTGGTGTACCTTTCCGATGGAAATAATAATCTTGAAGATGGTATATCTGCTATGGAAGCGATCACACAAAATTCAAGAAATGCAATTGTTTGCTCAGACACTAATTCCTGGAGCACTGTTTGGAAATCAAATCTAACAAATAGGAAGGTCTCAAGTGTCAGGGCCGCTATTAACAATACGTTGTCGTGTGCTCAGTGCTTGTGAAATTATTAACAATAGTATTAGTGAAAATCCTGTTGCCAGACTCTGTAAACAGTTACAGTATATGTAATGGATTACGTAGACAATCAGATTGGTGAGGTGAGTTCGTTTGTTGTTAATTAAAGACAATTAATAATAAAGACAGTTCTCAGTTGAATAGCTCTACTGTCAGCCGATAGGGGCGCTACCTGTACTCCCCTATCTCCCAAGGTCTAGGTCTGTTCTGTTGATAAACGGTTATTGATATTATTTTTATTTTTCCTAAAGGACATAAGTTTTATTTAATTTAATTTTTTTTTTTTTTTTTTCGATTTTTAATTATTATTTTATTATTATTACCTTCAGTAATGTATTTTTTTTCTTGTTACTGTTTTTTTTTTCTCTTCTGTATATAGTACTGTAAATAGCCTAGTTTATAATTGTTTATTACGGATTTTTTTTTAATTACCTTTAGATAAAAATTTGTATTTTAGATTTTCTTATTTTAAAATGGATCTAGATAATACATCAGGAACTGAATCAGAGGATGAGACTCCAATGTCTGAAATAAGTGAGACTGACTCACAATATTTAAAGCGCAGACAACTACAAAAACGTCAGCGAAATGCTAACCCAGGTTCCGCTGGAACCTCACCAAATAAAAAAAAAACAAAAAAATAAAAAACCAACCTCACCACCTATAACTCGCAGTAAATCTACTGCAGCCAATAAAACAGAAGTAGTAGTAAACATACCTACCAACAATAGATTTTCCGCCCTGGACAATAACACCTCAGAGCCACAACAAAACCAATCATTTCAGGACCCTGTTCCACCACCAATATTTGTTTCAAATATCAAAGATTTTATGTCGTTCGGTCAAGAAATTGCCAACTTGATTGGACAAACCAATTTTAAATGCTTTTCAAGGGTGAAAGATATAAAAATAAACACCACAACAAAAGAATATTATAAAAAACTAATTAATCATTTATCGGCCAATAATTACGAATTTCACTGTTATCAACTGAGGGAAGAAAAGGCATACCGCGTCGTATTGAGAGGCCTCCATAGCAGCACCTCGACCCAGGCAATAAAGAGGGATATAGAACAAATCGGCCACACCGTAAGAAACATTTCAAATGTTCTTCATCCCACAGAGAAATATCCACTTCCGTTATTTTTCGTTGATTTGGTGCCAGCCAAGAATAACATTGAAATATTTGAAATCACCAGGCTGGTCTATTCAGTCGTCAGATTTGAACAACCCAGACAGAGACCAACAATCGTACAGTGTACTAAATGTCAAAATCTTGGTCACACTAAGGCTTATTGTTATCATCCGCCAAGGTGCGTGAAATGTGCAGGTCCACATGCCACAGAAACGTGTCTAAAGAATCGTGATACTCCTGCAAAATGTGTTTTATGCAATTATGACCACCCTGCAAATTACAAAGGCTGCGTAGTTTACAAAAACATCCAAAAGCAAAGATTACTTAATGCAGCCTTTAAAAATCAACCTCAAAAGAGAGTAAGTCATGAAAGTCGACAACAAGACTTTACGAAAATTCATTTTGAAGAAACCCAAAATCCTATATTAGAAAATCAACCCTCTACTACACCAGTCACTGATACTCCACGCAGGGAACAGCGCGCTTCGTACTCGAACACCACCACACGTCCTCAGCAGCAACGACCTCAACAACCTCGTAATCAGACGCCTCAAATCTCCCAACCTCAGCCTATGATTTCCAAATCCCAACCTTCCCGTCAGCCTCCAAGTCAGTACCATTACCATCATCAACTACCCCTACGGGTAAAACTACCTCCTGAGATCCAACATCCAGTCCCTTCCCAAACTTCCTTTCCAGACTACCCTTCAACCTCAAAAGACCATGTAATTCCTAAAATCCCAAGGTGGGCTCCCTCCCCAGCAAACACTCCCGGACACACAAATCCTTCTCATTCTATCTCCAACCAAATCAACCATAATGCACCTGATATAAACACTATCCTCTCATCATTCTTAACAGAACTGAGAGAAACCATAAGACCTCTCATTTCCCTTCTCACTAGAGTCCTTTCTGAAGTCCCATTTAACACCCCAAAATGAGCAAAAAGCCCCTAGCTGTCATTTTGTGGAATGCAAATGGCCTTCATAACCATCGAGACGAACTTGACATATTTCTACATGACAATAACATAGACATAGCCCTCCTGATCCTATTTTCAAATACCTGACTACATCACTTACAGATCAGACCACCCAGACAACACAGCCCATGCTGGTTCTTGCATCCTAATTCATAAATCAATACCTCATTCTCTTATCCCTTCTACTCCAACTGACACCATTCAATCCACTTCAGTATCCGTCTCCACTCGTCCTTTTAACGTAACGTTTTCAGCTGTATACTGTCCTCCTGGTAATTCCCTCTCTTATAACCATCTTCATTCCTTATTCCGATCCCTCGGTCCGCGCTTTATTGCTGGAGGAGACTACAACGCCAAACACCAGCGATGGGGTTGTAGAACATCCAACTCCCGTGGCAGTTTTTTATTCCGTGTTTCCTCCTCTAACTGTTATTCTGTCCTTTCTCCCTTAGATCCAACTTATTGGCCTACATCCCTCAAAAAACGTTCAGACATCCTCGATATATTTATTTCTTCCCAAATTTCCACCTCTCACACCTCTGTCAAATCCCTGGATGACCTTTCATCAGACCATAGTCCTGTTCTACTTCTCTTGCATTCATACCCCGTCCCTAAACCCTCTACTCCTAAACTAATAACAGGACGAGTAGACTGGGACAAATTTCGTTATGACTTAGAAAATAAATTAGACTTAAAAATTCCATTAAAAACAAAACTTGATATCGACACTGCCATAGATAAACTCACTATTTCAATATCCAGCAGTATTAACGAAAACACATCACACAAAAAAAAAAAAAATTCTCATCAGACTAACTTACCACAACATATTTGTGTCTTGTTAAGAGAAAAGCGTAAAGCGAGAACGAAGTGGCACAGGACCAGATATCCATCAGATAAATATAATTACTGCAAACTTACAAACAAACTTAAGACAGAAATTAAGAAATACAAACTTCAAAAATTACATGACTACACAGAAAAACTTAATACAGCTGACAAATCCTTATGGAACACCACTAAAAAACTACTGAACTACAGAAACTATAATCATCCCCTACTTACCGAAGCCAAAACCTGGTCAAAATCTGATGAAGAAAAATCTCTCATTTTTGGCCAGCACCTTTTGCAAACTTTTAAACCACATCCTGATATCCTTAATCCTTCTCATTTAGAATATATTGAGTCAGAACTTAATATCCCACTTCCAATGTCCTCTCCCCCTAAAGCATTCCATCCTTCAGAAATATCAAACATCATTCATAGATTACCTTCAAACAAAGCCCCTGGACACGACCTAATCACATCCCACATCCTTAAACTCCTTCCTCGTAAAGCCATCCTATTCCTAACATACATATATAATGCTGTACTCCGCACCACATATTTCCCTGATTCCTGGAAATTATCAATAGTTAAAATGATACCTAAACCCAAAAAGACACCTGAGCTCCCATCCTCATACCGTCCTATTTCTCTCTTGCCAATCATGGGTAAAATCCTAGAAAAACTCATTTTAAAAACGTTTGTATCCTATCCTAGATTCCCATCATGTAATCCCAGATCACCAGTTTGGATTCCGAACATCACACTCAACAATTCAGCAATGTCATCGTGTGGTGGACGTTGTCTCCTCTGCATTAGAGCGCGGAATGTACTGCACGGGAGCCTTTCTTGATGTAGAACAAGCGTTTGACCTAGTCTGGCAACCGGGACAGCAGTATAAACTCCGTCAGTTCCTACCTTCTACATATTTCCTCATTATTAGATCTTATCTCAGTGACCGAACCTTGATCGTTTAAAAATGATTATATTCAATCAAAAGAGGATCACATTCCTTGGAAATAGACTGGTTGGGCTTCAAGTACTTTGCAATAATGTGTTCTACACAGTGTTGGGCATATTTATATTCGTAAATACGAACACGAATATATTCACACAGAGTATACCTATGAATATGAATACAAATATATTCGTATTCACATGTGTGAATATAAATATATTCGTATTCACATGTGTGAATATAAATATATTCGTATTCACATGAGTGAAAATAAATATATTCGTATTCACATCTGTGAATATAAATAATTGTATTCATAGTATAAACTGTGAATACAGTTGTATTTACACGTTTTGAGTATGAATACAATTGTATTTACACGTTTCAAGTGTGAATACAGATGTATTTACACGTCTCGAGTGTGAATAAAGATGTATTTACACATCTCGAGTGTGATACAGTTGTATTTACACATCTCAAATGTGAATACAGTTGTATTTACAAGCCTCGAGTGTGAATACAGTAATATTTATATGTAATAATGCTGATAACAGTTGTATTTTCATGTATAAATTGCGAATTCAGTAGTATTCACTTGTATAAAGTGTGAATACAGTAGTATTTATAGGAACAAATTCTGATAACAGTTATATTATCATGTATAAATTGTTGATCAAGTTGTATCCACTCGGCTCGAGTGTGAAGAATACAGTAATATTTATATGTATTATTTCTGATAACAGTTGTATTCTCATGTATAAATTGCGAATACAGTTTTATTCACTTGTTTAAATTGTAAATACAGTTTACACTGTATATATTCATTGAATTATTATTTCTTTGATGTAAAATACAATTAATACTCAAAGTATAGTCCATTGTTATCTACCGTCCTTATCCATCTGCAAGCCAATTACTCGATGCCACGCTGATACCATTCCTTGGGATGGCTGTCAAAGAACTCATGGACGGCATTTTCAACATCCGCAAAATTATCAAATTTTTTCCCTTGAAGAAAATGGACCATGGATCAAAACAAGTAGTAATCCGAAGATGCTAGATCTGGACTATATGGTGGATGAGACAGGAGTTCAAACCCATGAAGTTCTGTAAACTGCTGATTGTTGAGGAGTTAGTTCGTGAGGGACCAGTCAACAGGTCTTTTTCACCTTCCCCATGGAGAGAAGATGGCGACTAACAGTATCTTTCGACACACCACACTCCCTGGCAAGCTCGCGAGTACTTGTGGACGGATTTGACTCATCAGCTTCATTCAGAACCTCATCAATATCCATTAATGGCCGCCCGGAGCCCTTCTTCCTTTCCAACGACGTATCTCCACTTCTTCAAGGACACCTTCCCCATCATATTTAATAATTTCACGAGTTGCTTCAGCGGCTGTGAAATTTTTTTTCCAGTAATGTCTTAAAATTACGAGAATTTCGTAGGACACTGTCATGTTTCTTCTTTGAAATAAATAACTGAACTGAGGCTTTTTTTGAAGAAGTTCAGTGTTAGAAACAAGCTTAGAGAATGCTCTAAAGGGATAATTAAGTATTGGTAAATAATAAATAGCATTAAGATATTTACAGACTTTTGAACTCTGGAATTTGATAAAACGGTCATTTTTTTTTTTTTTTATACGCCCTATTATTTACAAGCAAAATATATTAATACGTACAACTATGAAATGAAGATGTGGGGCGTAAATTAACTTAAATAACTTATTGCTTATCGAGGTTGAATTAAGTACGCCCAATTGGATTAAAATCCTAAAATATAAGAAATACTTTATGTTTAAAAAACAAAACACGTGTAATTTTTCATTCATTCTTTGTATTGTTTCCAGTTTATTTGTTTATTGCATCGTTTATTATTATTGTAATGTTTTAATTGGCATTTGATCTGGTCCGCTAAGGTTGTGATCGGAGGTTAGTTCCGCCACTGAGTGAATTTTATTTGTTGTCGATATATTTTTGGTTAAAACTAATAAAATAAAATACTTTGTTTCCTGAAGCTATCAGTGGGATAATAAGTTCGGGCCACTCCTCCACCATGGCTATTTCTATCTGCTCTTTGTACAATAACCCTCAATAATTAAGGAACTTGCATTACTTAAATGTGTTTCCACAATACCCACAATTTGTACATTATTAGTTTTTAAAAACTCTTTGAAAAGTTCTTTATTATTTGCAATGGCCCTACAATACCAAAACATAATATTAATTTTACAACTATTTGTCATATTTAAGCTAGTATTTCCATAATCCCTTCAATTAACATACTAATTTTATCAATGAAGTCATTACATATTTTTAATTTTCTAATTGTTGTTTTGACTCTCTTTATAATACGGGGTAGGTTAAATATTTTAAATAAGTCTTTAAGTTCTTTTTAAATTAAATTAGTGTCACTATTTTCTGTAGCTGTTGAGAAGCCCTTTATTTCCTTAGTGGCTGATAGTGGTGGGTGATCTTGAGACCTAAATTGGAATTTCGAATGTCTTTTTTGAGATTCGTTTATTTTCCAGACTCTTCTTTCTTTATTGCTTCTATTTGCTGGATTCTAAACAGGCACTTTGGGTGATTTGCCGCATGATTTCGTTCCCAGTTTATGCATGTCAAGTCGCCATCTTGTTTCATGCATTCCTTAGTTTTGTGCTCATGTGCACATGTCAGACATTTAGGTTTTCTATGGCAGTTTTTGGCTATGTGAAAAAAAGATTGACACCTGTATCACACTACAGTTGTAACATACTCGAGCCGTGTAAATACAACTGTATTAACACTTTATACAAGTGAATGCAACTGTATTCACTATTTCTACATGAAAAAACAACAGTTATCAGAATTTGTTCCTATAAATACTACTGTATTCACACTTTATACAAGTGAATACAAATGAATTCGCAATTTATACATGAAAATACAACTGTTATCAGCATTATTACATATAAATACTACTGTATTCACACTCAAGCCGTGTAAATAAAACTGTATTCACACTCGAGATGTGTAAATACATCTGTATTCACACTCAAGACGTGTAAATACAACTGTATTCACAGTTTATAAGTATGAATACAGTTATTTATATTCACAGATTTGAATACGAATATATTTATATTCACACATATGAATACGAATATATTTGTATTCATATTCATAGGTCCCAACTTGCTTCCTCCTCCATCCTTGATAATCCTCCGAGGCGTCTGAAAAGAAGATGGCCTTGAGACCTTTTAGTGCAGATTTTATTGAAGTGCTCCTAGTGTTATTTACATGCCATTGTATTCACCTTCAACACATTTACTTGTTATATATTATTTTGTACAGTTGTAAATATCAATAAATGAAAAAAAAAAAATTCATAGTTATACTCTGTGTGAATATATTCGTATTCGTATTTACGAATATAAATATGCCCAACACTTGTTCTACACTACTTTGATCAAAAATATGAAAAAGCGTTTGAGAAGGCAACAAATGAGGGGAACGGAAAGGAATATAATTTCTTTACCTACTGCTGGAAATGGAAGGGCATACCGTTCATCTCTGTTATTGTTGGCGGTGGTTGGTCTCATCGCAGTCATGGGCACCGTTATTCAGCTAACAGTGGTGCCGCATGTATCATTAGAGCCAAAACAAAAAAAATTATTAGATTTAGGTATTCGCAATAAATATTGTAGCATGTGCGAATACCGAAAATCAAAGAACCATGAACCCAGTCATCAAGATTGTTATAAAAATTGGGATGGACCTGATCATCCATGGAGACAGATATACTGGTAAAATCATTCCAAAGAAGTAAAGAACTGCACGGCCTAAAGAACCATACACTATTCGGGGATGGAGATTCTAGTGTATATTATAAGTTAAAAACGTCAGTTTCATATGGCCGGGCGATGCAAAAAATTAAATGTGTTAATCATGCAATAAAAAAACTACACCATACGTTTATATGCCGTTAATAAGGAACCCTAAGATATGAAAAGAACTTTAAATAGCGGAATTATTAAAAAAATAAAAACTGCAGCTAGGGGAGCTATTATTCAGAATGCTGAAACGAAAGATATTAACTCGTTGAAGAATGGTCTGCGAAATGGCCCACTTCACGTTTTCGGAGTACATACGAGCTGTAAGCCTTATTTTTGCCTGAGATGTGGTGAAACTACAGAGCTGAGTGATCTACACTAAAAGGCTTGTGAAAAAGCTCGTTTTTGTTTGCAGCCGCTAATTGCGAAATGCGCGCAGTTAGTATCCAACATGACTAGTAATGCTGCTGAGAACTATATGGCATTGGTGGCAAAATTTACTGTCGGCAAACAAATAAATAGAGGAAAGCGCGGCTCGTTCACTCACAGAACCAAAGCAGCAAGTCTCGATTTCCAAATAGGACCACTTTGGCATTACCAAGCCATGAAAAATATTGGTAAAAAAAGTCCGACTGATACAGTCAAAAGATCTTGTGAAAGAAAGCAAAAGAAGCGAATGTCATGCAGAAGATCCCTCTTTTTGTCTTAACTGAAAAGAAAGTCAACAAAGAGAGTTCAACGAAAGGTAGGAACAATAAAAAAAAAAAAAAAAAAAAGGTCTGTGTTGTATCCCCCCTTTCTTAATTCAAGATGAGCCCACAGAGCGCTATGCATCTTGTTGATATACATGTATTATTACCTTCCTTTTTTTTTAGTTGTGTTGTTGTTAATACACGTTTGTGCTAATGTCTTTTAAATGTCTCATTTCAAGTGTTGTTGTTATTTACTGTCGGCAAACAAATAAATAGAGGAAAGCGCGGCTCGTTCACTCACAGAACCAAAGCAGCAAGTCTCGATTTCCAAATAGGACCACTTTGGCATTACCAAGCCATGAAAAATATTGGTAAAAAAAGTCCGACTGATACAGTCAAAAGATCTTGTGAAAGAAAACAAAAGAAGCGAATGTCATGCAGAAGATCCCTCTTTTTGTCTTAACTGAAAAGAAAGTCAACAAAGAGAGTTCAACGAAAGGTAGGAACAATAGGAACAAAAAAAAAAAAAAAAAAAAAGGCCTGTGTTGTATCCCCCCTTTCTTAATTCAAGATGAGCCCACAGAGCGCTCTGCATCTTGTTGATATACATGTATTATTACCTTCCTTTTTTTTTAGTTGTGTTGTTGTTAATACACGTTTGTGCTAATGTCTTTTAAATGTCTCATTTCAAGTATACCCAAATTGTTCCATATAATGAATACACAACAATTGGCGACGAGGAGAAAAGAAGAAATAGAAACTTAAGTACTTAATGAAGAAAGCGGGAGTGAACAGGTAATCTGACTGACCAGCGGAGGTGTAAATGTGAAACTTAGTATATCACATTCATAAATGTTTGCACTAGTAGTTAGGAGGTTATATGTTTAAAATTATTTACTGTTTTAATATTAAAATAAAAAAAACTTTAGTACTTTTGTTGATTCCATAAAAAATTGATTAGATAAAAAATTATAAAATTTGATACATCATAATATTGTACAGATTAGAAATCTGATGGATTATAGTATCTAGAAAATTTTTACAATGTAATGCAAATTTTTTTTCATCAACTTAAATTATTATTATATTTGTTATCATTTGTTATTTTAATTGTATTTTATTTTTTTATAAATAATTGTCATGGATCGAATAAAACAGATCTTATCGGTAAAATTAAAATTTTATAGACTTACGTAGACCAATAAAAACTTTTTCTTTTTTAATTCTATGGCGAAGTAGTTAGTCCAGGACTCATATTTTCCAGATAATTTCTATTTGCATTATGAAGTTTTAATGAATAATAAGGTTAATTTAAGGTTTTATAAATATTATGTCCTCCTAATATGTATGTTGTTTTTACTTTGACATTCATAGTAGACACGCAAGCAACTTGATTATCAAATTTTATAAATATCAGCTATTACATTCTATGTTACAAATGTGTTTTGAAGTTGAAGGGCCCGATGAAACAGTTCTTCAGAATTCATAAATTATTAATAGTTATATATTTCTTAGTTAACTATTATCAATAAAATTAAAAACTTCAGTTTTATAAATAAACAGTTATAGTTTACTCATATTTTCCCTATTTATTTATCATTTATAATTATATGTTTTAATTTTTTTAATCGATCCACTTATTTGAAGTTAAAACTGTTATATTCATTGAAAAGAAAATAAGCTTAATTTTGCTTTTTAAAAAAATATAAGTTTACAGATTGTTGTAAACAATTAACATGCGAATTTGAAATTTATATATTTTTAAAAATAGTTGGTTCCTTTTGTGATTTTTAAATTTCAGTGGCCCTTATGATCACTACACTCATTTCATACATAGCAAGTGGGAAATTCCACCATTCGGTTTTTGTTGATTTTCATTATATAGGGGTCTTAGACCTAAAAAGGCCAAGTTTTCCCTCATTTGGTGACAGTTATATCGAGTATAACAAAATGTAATAAAATGAAACTTCAAAAGGGGTGCTGAGGTGAAACTTCCCACCGGAAACATACGGAAGAATGTAGTCATAGACCAAAAAATACCACCCTATTCAATGATGTATAAATAATATATGAAATTGTTATGTATCAAACCTATAGGTTTTTATTGAACAAAAATAATATTCGCCTGATACACAATAAGCAAACCCTTTCACAGCCCTTGGCATCTGGGTGATACAACGAAGGACAGTTTCCCTACCTGCTTGTCCCTTACCTTATAATATTAGGGATAAACACGATATTTTAGTTTTTCTAAAATTCAAGAAACTAGGAAGTCGGTGGGCGTGAACTTGGTCCAGGGGGGCGGAGCCTATACTTCAAAAAAGGGCTGGAAAAATATTTTCAGATCAGTCTTTTGGTCCTGTCTGGTCTTGTTCCTTCTGAGCTTGTTCTTGGTGGACTGTTGCCTGGCCTTTCGGCCAGCCTGGGGATTCTCGCCATGTAGCCATAGCATCGCCCTCGTATTAAGATAAGTCCAGGTTAAGTTTATTTGTTACCACATAAGTTTTAAAATTAAGTTATCATTCTTATTTCCGGTTTGTAATTTTATATTTCAACCTTTTATTGAATATACGCAGTTGTTGATTTAACCGTCAGATCCATTAACCATTTATTTGCATGTTACTCTAATTAATATATTTTAATTACTCTTATTAATAATTGACACATATTAATTATCGACCCCACGATCACCTAGTGGAGAAGACTTAATTAAATTAATTAATTATTTAAAAATACATTTATAAATTGTCAAGAAATTAAGTCCTGACTGGCATCCCTTTATTTAGATTAATGCTGATCCGGACCCACAGAGAAGGACATAGCAAAATTTTAATTAAATTTTGAAGTAGGCATTACATTGCCTACTTCAAAACATCTATTGGATAAATTGCAGTTGTTAGCAGACAACGATTTGATGAACGTAGTAGTAGAAAAAACATTATATTTTTAGTTAGTATGAATCTATTAGATAATTTTATTTTTTATATTTCAATACAATTTTTTATTTATTTGAATATTCTTATAAAATTAAAATAAAAATTTATTTAATTTACCTTAAAAATATAAAATCAATACAAAATGATATTCTGTTCGATAAATCACGAAGGAAGAAAAAAGCTTTGAACCTTTAAATGTTTCATTTTTGAGTTTTGAACGGTTTTCATTTTTGAACTCGAAAACGGGTTGTTTTATTGAAAAAGGTTTTAGTACAAAATTACAAATTACGATAGTACAAACTTGTAGCAAATTTAATAAGCTTTAATTTTGTACTAAAAAACTTTTCTAATAAAACGCACCATTTTTGAGTTATTAGCAAAAAACTCAACTAAAGAATATTGGTTTATCCACTTTAGGGGAGACGTTAGATCGGTAGCTGATTGGGAGCTGGGTCCTCACAGCCCTTCCCCCACACTTACTACCACAGCAGGTAGCTTACTACTAATACGCCCGCTATTGTTAATCATATTTTTAAAATTACGAGCAACCTATGGAACCGAAAATGAATCTTTTTGCATAATTGTGTTCAATTAACTTATGACCAAGTGGCTATAACCAGTTTTTTTTTGTTTTTTTTTAAATTAATAATTCACCAGATATTTCTTTTAAATTCTAAAATAATTGACAAAAAAATTCGGAAACCGTGGTGTGAATTTAATGGGTTTTTTATTACTAAATCCATTTACAGATTTAATATTGATGATTCTATTTACAAAAGAGAGCGGAAATAAAGTCGCCCAAAAGTGCTGCCATCTCTTGAAAAAAATCTTACTAAAAATCGGGATATTTAGCCTTAAGAAAGCGGAACTTCAGTTTACAGAAGATGCAGAGTAAGAAGTCGAATGTCTTTTGGAGTGGGATCGCATTTAACGAAATCAAGAAAATCCCATAACATTTGAAAATTTCGTCCATTTTGATGACAACTTAGCAGCAGTAGCGGGCATTTTAACCGACGAAGAAATTTTAGATTCATCTGAGAACGTTGATGGTGAAGAAGAAGAGGGAGATGAAGAAGATGATGTAGCAATAATTATTGCTAAAATTGCTAAGCAATACGTCAACAGCGTGCGTCAAAATCCCGATATTTCGAATGAAACCACCAATCCATTGAACATACGAATTGTCGGGATTCTACTGTATTGGAAATTTTCATTCCCCTCCCCTCTTCTAACTCATTTTTCTTATTCAGTTAGAGCATAACGATTCTACGGTACGTTGTGCGGTTGCTAATAGTCAATTGGCTTAACTTCTCTCGTGCAGTGTTATTTTTCGAAACTTCAAATTTTAGATTGTGTTCCTATTATTTCAAACCAAAAAATGAAGAGGACAATTAATGAATTTTTTTGGCTGTTCTTCCACATCCAAATTACAAAGGACAGAACCGAGAGAAACGCCTTCAACTTCTCCTAGTGTATCGACTGAAATGCCTTCAGCTTCTTTATCAAGTAAGGATGATATTTCTTATTTCTTAAATAAAATACTATCAGACGAAGAAAAATATGGATGTTTAAAAAATGTATGGGCGCCAAATGAGCAATATAATTTCCCATCATCTAACTTTGGCAAACAAATAAGGAAATTTAATTACTCCTGGCTGCAATAGTACCGCTGGCTATGTTATCCGAAATTATATGCCGGCTGTTTTGCAAATTGTGTGTGTTGTTTGCGGCAAAAGAAGTCGATAGCTTATCATACAAAATTACGGGTCAATTGGTCAATTCCCCCTTAAGGCAGTGGAAGAAAGCAAAGGGCCGCTTTCAAAGCCATGAAAAACTCCAATGCCACAGAAATGCAGTTCTCAAAGCTGGATATTTTGAGAAAGTAATGTCAGGACAATCGTTGTCTGTTGCACTATCCATTGACCCCGATTGGATATTATATTGGAATGATAGTAAAGTAAAAGTTGTCATAGCTAATTTTCATATATTGTCCTTATGTGTTTTTATGTTGAAATATGGCGACGAAACGTCGCTAAATAAAGAATAATATAACATAATTGTTTAAATAAAATTATAAATGGGAGATAACATTGCTGATTAATATTCCTTATATACTTAAATATCCTTAGGTAATATAAAATACAATATAATAAATAACATAGACCGCAATAATCTTGTCTATAATGTTAATTATTCAAACGGTTCACAACATGATCATAGATGTGATGAAGTTGTATTATTGTATCATAGAAGTTGTATTATGACATAAAATGTGCAATTAATGAATTACCATACAGTATAAATGTTAATAAAGTAAATAAATATGTATCATTTATAATTAAGATAATCAATTGTAATTGCAAAATTTATTATTTAAAGAATTCTTTATAACATAATATTTGCCCTAAACAAATTGGTGGTTGGTGGGGATAATATTTTTAATAACAGTTTCCTTTTTGCAACTAATAATAATGTTTTCATTGATAATATATACAAACAAATAATTAAATTAGAAATAAAACAAACATTTTGGATAATATTTAAAACTAAAAACTATACATAAATGATATATAAAACAATAAAAAAGACATAAGCGTCAATGAATAAAAGAACAGTTAGAATCTGATATTAACTAAATACAAACATATTTATGAAAAATCTAATTTAATTTACTTAATAAAAAAACTGGAAAGACTTCAGTGTGCCCCAAGACGTTCAAGGAAGACGTTGCGCCTTCCATAGAAGCTATGGCGTACGAGAGAGCTCTCTCGCAGTTTTCTTTTTGCACTCAGAGCGCAAGGCTCAACAACTGTAATAGTCCTGCTGCAATGTTTTGTTAACATCGTTAACTATTATATTTTGCATACAAAGATATGGTTGAACCATAATCTGTTGAACTTGGCCTTGATACTTTATTAACCTTCCGAATACCATGGGGGTGACTAAGTCACCCCAAGCACTGTTTTTGGAGCATA
The DNA here is from genome assembly GCA_003667255.2 of Euschistus heros. Classification (NCBI taxonomy): domain Eukaryota; kingdom Metazoa; phylum Arthropoda; class Insecta; order Hemiptera; family Pentatomidae; genus Euschistus; species Euschistus heros. Next base: position 1,462,024 of record RCWM02000087.1, read on the forward strand.
TTTTTGGCAATAATTTTTTTTATTTTTTGAAATTTCATGACTTTTACCCTTAACTTATCTGGGATGTATTCGCACAGAAAGTTTTTCAATAACTTATTCAGAAAATTTTAAATAAATTTTACAATGTCTCAGGGGTAACTAAGTTACCCCCATGGTATTTCTTGTTACTTTTTTTTACCTAACAAAATAGCGATTTAGTTACAAACTCAATGCTCAGTAATTTTTTTTTTAACTATATACTTTATTTAATGATAATCAACCTTTTTTTCGAAGTCGCCGATTTCTTTGAACTGAAAACAACGTTTCATAAACGTCGCAATGTTCTTGGAACTGAAAACAATTTCATAAACGTCGCAATGTTCTTGGAACTGAAAACAATTTCATAAACGTCGCAATGTTCTTGGAACTGAAAACAATTTCATAAACGTCGCAATGTTCTTGGAACTGATAAAAGGCCCCCTCTTTTTCTTTTCTCTCATTTATTTTCAAAGATTCAGTTATCTTTCGGCATTCGTACTGTAAAGTTCAACTTTTAAAACTTTCAAAGTTCTTTTATTCAATATCATGGCAAGTGTAGTGTCATCTCGTACAAGATTGATTCTCGAACTCGCTTACGAATATAAGAAATGAAGGCGCACCAGAAGAGCCATCACCTGAGGATTGTGATTATTTATCTGACGGTTCCGAAGTAGAAGTTAATCTAGAAATAATTGAAGAAGAAAATGACATCTTATCTTGTGGTGACGACGAAGAAGAGGAGGATGATATTGTTCTTGAAGACTTCGTTGATGACACGTTTTGGCTCAAAAAACCTTTTGCGAAAAGAAGACGGCTTAGGTCATCAAACTTAATTCACACTCCGCCAGGTGTTGCGCCACATATAAATATAGAAGGTAATATTTTTGATTTCTTCAAAATATTTATTACTCCTGAAATGGTTGGCATTATTGTGCTGTATACTAATCAAAAAGCTGCCATTGGAACAGAAAAAATCAATGCAAAAGTCGATAATCCAATAGAGCGTCGCATTTTGATTAATGTTGATGAAATCGAAATATACGCGTAGATAGGTTTGCTCCTCTGCAGTGGCGCTTTGAAGAGCAACAGGGAACCCGGTCCAAAGACCTATATTTCCCGCAGTCATGTCAAGAAATCTTTTTCTCTCATTTCTTCTTATCTCAGATTTGACGATATAACCAGTCGAAAAACGCGCGAGGCAACAGATAAACTAGTAGCTATCCGGAAAATCATGGACCTGTTCACAGTAAACTGTCAAACTTCTTATAACCCCGGATCCCATCTTGTAGTTGATGAACAACTAATCCCTTTCAGAGGTAAAGCCCCATTTAGGGTGTATATGAAATCAAAACCGGGTAAGCAAGGGATAAAAAAATGGACCTTGGCCGACTGTGATGCAGCGTACTGCAAAAACTTACAAGTTTATCTTGGAAAAATTCAAGCAAAACCTGAAAAAAAAATCAAGGAAAAAGAGTGGTACTTGATTTCGTGAGCGTTCTGGGACCAGGGCACGGGATTACTGTTGACAATTTCTTCATGTTACTTGAACTTGCTGAAGAATTACTTTATGTGGAACGGTAAGGAAAAATAAAACTTTTATTCCTAAAGAATTCTTACTGGCAAAAGATAGAAGGCTTTATTCATCTGTCTTTGGATTTCAAGTTGAGGCTACTTTGACATCGTATGTAACTCACAAGAACAGGTGCGTGGTTTTACTTTCAACTGAACACCACCAAGAAGAAGTAGAAGATGATGAAACTTCAAGAACGAAAATGATTACTCATTATAAACAGACAAAGGGTGGAGTCGACACAATCGACAGGATGATCTGCGACTACACATGCAATAGGCAAACTAGAAGGTGGCCGATGGTTATCTTCATGAATATATTTTATCTGGCTTCCATAGATGCATTCATTTTATGGGAAAATGTAAATCCGGACTGGAAAAAAAGTTATAATCATAAACGGAGATTATTTTTGCTATCACTCAGTCAAATGCTAGTTGGACCATGGATTAAGAGGAGGTTGAAGGATCCAGCGATAAATAGAACGCGACCAAGGCATTATATTGACAACATGAAAAAAGCTTTAGAAACAATATACCAAGGTGAATAAATGGATCAAGATGAAGAGACTGATCAACCTACACTGAACCCCTCCATAAAAATGTAAAGTCCCAAATACAATGTTCAGTATGTGAAATGTATGTATGTAAGGGGCATAAGTCACAAAAATTTGAAATACAATGTGAAAATTGCAAATAAAAAAGTTTTTTGTATTTTTGTGAAATTTGTTCAAATAATTTTTTTTTTTTTATGATGATGTAATTTTTTAATTTCCTAATTTTTCAATTGGGAACGCCAGCCAAGTGTCCCTCTTTGTTTCTGATAATACTGACCTTCCGACTATCATGTCCCGATTTTGGGAAATCGAAGAGCTGCCTACACACCCATTACTTACCAGCGAGGAATTGGCTGGTGAAGAGCATTTCAAGACAAATCACTACCGTTTACCCTGTGGTCGGTACGTGGCACACTGGGGCCATTAATAGGGCGCTCGCGCTCAAAACCCCAAAAGCCGTTTTTTTTTTTTCTTTTTGTAAATTTATTTTAAATAATAAACTAAAGAATAAAGTTGTAATAGTATTAAATAAAAGCCATGTCTTTAATTAATAATACGTTTTAATTTAATCTTTTAATAATGTACTTATATTTATTTGATTAAACTTTCATTGAGAGAATTATTCTTATGATAAACAAAGTTCTATATACTCAAAAAAATACGAACAATCCACTTCTAAATTATAAACAAAATTACAAATAAAATACATATAAATAGAGTAAAGGCATAAAAGTAATACAATTTAGGTAATATATACAAATAGCATAAAGATAATAAAATATTTTAGCTACACATATTTTGTTCAATATCTTCACATAACAATAACAATACAATATAATCAATGTGTATTTAAAATATACCTATATAACATTTTTATATAATTTCTGTGAATTTTTATTTAATATTTACACAAATTTTGAAAAAAAATTTTAAATTTGAATACTGATCAATCAACTAATCAATATTAGTTTTAGCTGATCCCTCCAAAAAAGTTTATTAAGACTCTAATCATAGTTATCCGAATCCGAAATATGAAGCTCCTGTAATGATGTTGAAGCTAAATGGTCCAAGTCCATTGTTAACATGTCACAAACATCGGGGTCGAATGATTTCCTCTTTAATCTTTTCTGAGATTGGTTATCAATGGATCGGACGATACTAACAGCCGATTAAAAACGTCCGTAATATTATCAATTCAATGTTTTCCGACTAAAATGTTCCCTGTTGGTTTTAAAATCTTTGTTGCGGGCCTCTTGAGCTTCTTCGCTAAGTTGCCCGATAGGTAATAGTGCATAAGAAATAATTTTCGAGCCATGTATTAAAATCTTGTGCACAGTAGGACTCATGTAGTTCCAAGGATAAAGTCGTATATATAATTTGGCTGTCTCTAAACAATACACATTAAATTTCTTTTCATTTATGTCAAAACCACTTGATATCGCTTGCAGGATCATATATAATCTGCGTATTAGTTCCTTGTCAACTCCAGATATAGCTGCGGATTCAACATAATTTTGAAAAAATTTTCTAGCTACATTTCTATCATTACTATTGCCATAACCTGGCTTAGGTTGATCGACGATAAGCGACATTTTCTTTTTGAACTCTTCCTGAAAAATTTTTTTGTTTTTTTTCAACAAAAATTTTGTTTTTTCTTTAGTGACTCGCCAAGATTTTATGGGCAATTTATACGCTAACTGCAGTAAAAATTCAAAAAATCTTATCCAGGAATGTAGGACTGAAATTCCAAACGACAAGAAATCGTCATTTACATTTCTCGTCAGCATTTGGTTTAGGTCATTAAAATCTTTAGATGCGGCACCACAAAAAAAGCACCGGAGAGTAGATTTTGTTTCTGTTATAGCATTGCACAATTTTCCGTTGACCATCGTGAAAATAGGCTTATGTGCTACTGAATATTCCTTAGTATCGATGGTTACTTTTGTAACTTTTAAATTTTGAATTTGTTCATCTATATCTTTTTTTTTATCTTTGGCAAGATCTTCACTCTCTTTCCGATACTGGAGACTAATTGGCCTGCAATAACGAGAAGAAGACGGTCGAGGATTATTCCATACAACATTATTTAGATTACTTTGTGATTCCAATCGCAATGGAACTAGAGATGTTAGGAATATATACTTATCATCATCGAGTTCTGAAATAAATTTTTGTTTGTACTGCATATGGCTAGAACTACCATCGAAGCCCCACTTTGAAACTAGAATTAGATTAATCGATGGGTCTAAACATTTAACTATATCTGTTTGAGTGGACAAGAGTCGACTGGCAGTGTGGTCTAAAATAGACTGTAATGATACCGTTGCTTCACTCTCTGTTATTGTAATATTTTGTGGGTAACATTCCGATTTTTCTTTTTGAATCAATTTATAAGGAGGGAATATCTCTTTGGCATAGCTACGGATTACGTTATATTGTTTTTTTGATAATTCTGCCTCCATTATCATGGTCAGGACATCATTTAGCGTTAGATATTTTAATGGTTTAACAAAACTCTTTTCTGGGAATTTTTCTACACCTTTTTCGGTCGCTTTTTTGACAAGATTCGCTTGGATTATTTTACCACTCGCTCTCAATTGCATTTGTGCAGCAAAAGCTAACACATCTGCGGAGTTTTCGTCACGCAGAGATGCGGTTTTCTTGCGCTTGGTTTGCACACTGCTTGTTTTAAAATCTATTGCCGGATGACCTCCTATTCTTTTTCGGTTGGTTGTGAATATGCAATGTCCATTCATCCATCTCTTTTCATTTTGCATAAACCTTTCTGAGTGCCTATCGCATGCCGTCCATTTAAACTTCAATTGATTTTTGAAGTTATTCAAAGGGTAGTTGCGTATATTGAGACCTAAAGTTTTTTGAAGAATAAACTTTCTAACTTCATTAAACTTTTCATTAAATGAATGACTTTTAGCGCGAATAAAAATTTCGCACATTTTTTTTTTCCCTCTTTATGGAAATTTGAGGACAAGAAGCGTCTAAAAATAAAAAATAATACTTAAACTTTTCACATTAAATTCAAAATTTTTAATATCCTTATTTTGCGCAAGGGAATTGCACTTTTGTATTCATATCTATTTTTACAAAGGTTTCTATTATCATACCACAATGGCAGTTTTGCAATTCCCTTGCGCTAAATTGAATTAATCAAATTCAAAGATTTTTTTTTTAATTTAAAGATTTATTTTCAATTTCATCCTTAAGATTTTATTTATTATTATTTATATGTCATAGGTATGTAATATCCTATTTAATTCTAAGAGTTTTCCTACTAAACTTTTCTCTGTAAGCCATAAAATCTTTGTTGTGGACCTTTCATTAAATTCAAAATGTTCAATATCTTAATTTTGCGCAAGGGAATTGCACTTTTGCATTCACATCTATTTTCACAAAAGCTTCTATTATCATATCACAATGGCAGTTTTGCAATTCCCTTGCGCAAAATCGAATTAATCAAATTTAAGTTTTAAAAAATTAAATTTTGAATTTCATCCTTAATATTTTATTTATTAATATTTAATATTACATACCTTCACTTGAACACCACATAGTATTTATTAAAATATAAAACTTTAAAAGAAAAAAAATTAGCGTGTTGAAATGCTTCGCACTTAACAATCGACTGAATAATGCTCCCTAATAATCCGTAACATAAAACGGATTAAAACAATGAAAGTAAACTAAAAAGATCGTGTGTTGTTTACCATCTGATTTGCCATATTATGTAGATTATTTTAGCAACAAAAAATAGTAAAAATACCCAAAAATCAAAAATTGAGTTTTGAGCGGTATTAGTGAGGAGCTGGCCCCAGTGTGCGTGGTAGCCTTACCATTTAAGTCAAGTATTAATGAAATAAAAATTCCCAAAGAACAAGTTACTAGGCGTTTCTTGAATCAAGAACATAGGCTCATTCATCGCCCAACTCTCAGAAACGAATATGGACTGTTTATGAATGAATACCTCGAACTCAGGCACATGCAGCCTGCATTGAGCCCTACAAGATATTTGATTCCGCATCATTCCGTGGTGAAAGAACGAGATGGAAAATTGAAACTTCGGGTTGTCTTCGGTGCGTCTTGTCGCGGCCCTGGCGGTTCACTCAACAGCCATCTCATGATCGGCCTTAAGTTGCAACGGGACATTACTGACATAGTCATCAGTTTCAGAACGCACTGCTATGTGTTAGTAGCTGGCATCGTGAAAATGTATAGAGATAATGGTGCGTCCTGCAGATCGCCCCTACCAACACATCCTTTGGCGCGCGAACTCAAAGGACGAACTGATGACAATGCAACTCAATACAGTCACCTATGGCGTCAATTCATCTTTATTTCTGGCCGTCAAAACTTTGTTCCAACTAGTCCAGGATGCTGGACAACCCTATCCCCTCGCCTCAAAGACGATAAAAACATGTAGTTACATGGATGATAACACAATTGAGGAAGCCTTGTTGCTGCGGGATTTGCATACGACTACTTCGGCCGGGAGGTTTCGAGCTGGACAAATGGCAAATTGTACAACAGAGAGTCCATCACTTTTGGAAGCAATGGCGATTGAACTACCTAAATCAACTTCAGCAGCGCAGAAAGTGGATGGCCAATAGAAGCAACCTAACAGAAGGCGACCTCGTCATTGTTAAGGACTCCTGTAGTCCACCTACTAAATGGCCCTTGACTAGTGATTGCTGTCCACCCTGGCCCTGAAGGCGGCGCACAGTGGGGCCATTCGTGAATCTAGCGGGACAAAAGTCCAAAAATGAAGGTTGATTTTTTGATGCAAAAAGTGGTTGATCTAACAGGCTAAATGTTGGAAGGCATGAAACCAAGTGAATTAGCCTGAGGCAATGTCATTAAAGTAATTCAATAAAACAATGAAAGAGCAGGCAAAAGAGATGCAAGTTTCATGGTTTCATGGTGAACAAACCATTTTAACATCTCCGAAACGAGCAACAAAAATAAAAAAAACAATGAAATCTTCTGCCGCTAAAAAAACAAATGTACCATACACCCCTGATGAAGCTCTCAGTCTGATTATTTTCGCAAAAATTTCCAAATTCCAGTACGAGCAATTGCGCCAAGGAGCTTTGCAAAGAGGTTTTAACATTTACCCTTCTTATAAAAAAGTTCAGGAAGCCAAGAGAGATTGTTATCCACAACCAACATCTTTCAAAGTGACCGAAAGAATGGCGGAAGTTGAACTTCAAGCTCTTGTCGATTTGACTGTGCAATGTTTATTTATATGCGAAAATTTTAGCATTGTTAATTCCATTATTAACAACGACTTGTCCGATACCGTTATTTTTTTTAAATGGGGATGTGATGGTTGCGGTAGCCATAATAGATACAGACAAAAAAGCGAAAATACTGTTGATGACTCAACTATTTTAGTTTCCTCGTTGGTCCCTCTTCAAGTAATGGCAAAGAATCGAGAGAATGTGGATGTTACTGTTTGGAAAAATCCGCGAACTTCATCAACAAGGTATTGTAGGGTGATTAGATTTCGAAACGTCAAAGAAACTCATGACGAAATAATTCGTGAGGTAGCGCACATTAAACAACAAATTTCTGCCATCCAGTGCACTGTAGTACAGCTAGGTGGACACACTATAACTGTAAACTCCAGTTTCTACGAGACAATGGTGGATGGAAAGATTTGCAACGCCTTGTCCTATAATAAAAACACTCAAAAGTGCTACATTTGTCACGCGACGAGCAAAGACATGAACAACTTGGAAGCAATAACCAAAAGGCAATGTTTAGAAGAAACGTTCTCGTGGGGGCTCTCCGTTCTTCATGGATTTATAAGATGTATGGAGTGTTTACTTCATATTGCTTATAAGTTGGACATTAAAAAATGGCAAGTTCGAAGTGAAGAAGATAAACAAAAAGTGGATGATAGAAAGAAAAAAATTATAGATGGATTCCGAAAGAGAACTGGCCTACTTATAGATATTCCTAAACAAGGGGGAGGAAATTCAAACGATGGCAACACCGCCCGAAAGTTCTTCAAACATGCTCCTGTTTCAGCTGAGATAATAGGCGTTGATGAGGAGTTGATCGAGAGGTTTAACGTTATTCTCCAAGCATTATCATCAGGTCATGAAATAAATATAGTTAATTTCGAAAAGTTTGCTGCAGAAACTGCCAAAAAATATGTAACATTGTATGGATGGTATCCAATGCCAGTCACTGTTCACAAAATTCTTATGCATGGAGCTGCTGTCATCAAAAACTTTCTCTTGCCTATTGGACAACTCACAGAGGATGTCCAAGAAAGCCAACACAAAGAGATAAAAAGATACAGGGAACATTTTTCTCGGAAAACGTCTCGCACAGTAACCAACACTGACATTATGAACAATTTGTTGATTTCATCTGATCAAAAAAAAAAATACGACCTACAGCAATAGTGTTCTCAATTTGCTTGTAATACCAGAGGCAGATACATGTATGATACGTAAGGGTACAGAAGTTAGTGGACAGAATTGTGATGAAGTGATAATCTCGATCTAAGTGACTTGTCATAATAGACTATAATTTTCTTTGCAGTTAATATTTTTAGTTAATAATTTTAGTTTATATATGATTTATAATTAAGTTAATGATTTTCAGAACGCAACTGTGTTTGAATTCTGTTTGTTTAAAGATAGTAATTAAGTATTAAAGTGTTAAAGGTTATGGTTTGACAACACATTGCCCTAATTTATATATATATATATATATATATATATATATATATATATATATATATATTTATTATAAATTCTATTTATTTATTATTATACATTTTTAAAGATTTCAGAGAAATTGTTAGTTGTTACAGAGGAGTTTTTCCAATGATAATATTGACATTATTATCATAAAGTAGATATATTCATTTTTTTTTAATTCAATTTATATAATCATTAATAAATCTATAAGTGGTTTTGTGAATTTTTTTTTCTTTATAAAACAGGTTAATAAAGTTTTAAATGTTTGATCAATCTTTCAATAACCTTGGTTTAATCATTTCAAGTTGTTCTGGATGAGAAAAAAATATTACATTGGCCATACGATCGCTTTCAGACTTTTGTCCCGCTAGATTCACGAACGGCCCCACTGTGCGGCGTAAGGGTGGCCACCATCCAGACTCCCAGAGGAAGTTTTAAGCGCCCGGCTATAAAACTTGTTCCGTTGTTGCTTCCTAACCATGAGAGTATTTAAATACAACTTCTCTTTCTCTTAATTTTCCTTTATGGCTGCTGGTCTCTTTATCATATGAATTTTTTGTATGGTTGGCGATCTGTGTTTAGTCTCATACTTGTCCAAGGAATTTTATCTTCGTTGGTTACTCTTTTTCGGTTGAACGGCATCATAAAATAAATTTTTCACGAAAACTTTGGTGGGCGGTATGTCGAGGCATACAGACAGACAGACTAGTATTTATTGTATATTTAAATTAAAACTAAGTGTTTAGATTAATTTATTGGTGTATTGATCACATGGCCTCATTAAAATTTACCCTGCGACTGTACGCGGCTCCTTAGCTTGCAACTTCGTTGTTCTTCGGTCAATTACGGGAGTCACGTGACGTGTTACGAGCTCCGAAGATTCTCAGTGTGCCCCAAGACGTTCAAGGAAGAAGTTGCCCCTCCCGTAGAAGCTATGGCGTGCGAGAGAGCTCTCTCGCTGTTTTCTTTTTGCACTCAGAGCGCAAGGCTCAACATCCCTAAGACTGATTCTGATTGGCCATTTATCAAAATCTGTAATCGTCCTGCTGTAATGGTCTGTGAACATCGTTAAGTATTATATTTTGCACACAAAGTCAAGATATGGTTGAACTATAATCTTTTGAACTTTCCCTTGATACTTTATTAACGTTTGTCTAGTTATAAAATAAAAAGAGGCTGTGATCATCGTTCATATTTGCATATAAAATTAAATTATTATCAGATTATAACTGTTGAATATTAGCATAATAATGTATAAATATTATTTATTTGTAGAATATATAGAAGAGGCTGCTTATTGTAAAAATTAATCTTGCTAATAATTAAATATAAAGTTACAGGCAAATTATTTAAGATGTTAATAACAGTGAGCTACCTTATAATAAATAAGTGGACGGTTTCGGCTGAGTTCAACAAGAACCCCTAGCCGCCGCTACAATAACAATATTATACCTCAACAGCAGGTAACATATTCATAAAACATAAAGACGCTAAAGATGATTCACAATTTAAAACATACAATAGCACAGGGAGATAAGTTATATGTAAATATCTTAATATATATAAATTACGTGTCGCCGCCTAGGGGCCGGCTAACACCTAAACTACTGAACCGATTTTAATCAAATTTGCATACCGTGTGCAGTTTGATCCAACAAAAAAGATAGGATACCTTATATCTTAATTTATAGTCGCAATATTATTTGTATATTATCTGTAAGTCACAATTATCTGTTAGCTCTATACGATTCTAACATATGGCGGTATAAGGTTATATTATTATATAAAAAGACAAGCAATTTTTCGTTTGTGTTCACTAACCGCCGAAAACTACTGAACCAATCTCTACCAAATTTTGACTACATCATCTTTATAGGATGGTTTAGCAATAGTAAAATATAATGATTTTCAACTAATTCTTTATTGAAAAGTGAATAATAAGTGGATAACAGTGAAGTTCAAAAATGGCGGCAATTGCCATCTACATGAAAGGTTAAAAGGTACAGTGTTAAATAGAGCTGGACATTGATAATAAAATTTACTTATTTTCAATTAAATCGTTATAAAAACAGCTATATGGAGTGAAATATACCAAATTTTAACTATATCATGTTCATAGTTCTAGGTTTAGCAACAATAGAAATTTTTAATTGTTAATTGTTAGAAACGGGTTTTGCCACACCCCCACATACTTTTATGGTTAGAAATTAAAATCCAACCAGATCCAATCAATAAAATTATTTCTGTCGAATGAAAATTATTACAAATCAAAATGCCGATCCTCAGCTGTTTAATATTGTGTGTAAAAATATGAACTTTGAACCTTTAGCTGTAAGCTCTGATAATGTAGTTTCTTAATAGTCTCTGTCCATCTGTATCACCAACTCATATATTAAAATTGAAAATTGGATGTCTAATTATGCTTTATATTATCTTCAAACACCTAATCAATCTAAATTTAACCAAGTTAATAATGGCTGCTATGCGTGAAAATATCATCAAAAATATAATTTTTAGTTGTTCACTTTAATACAAGATTTTTATCGATAAACATAAAAAATAAAAAATAAAGTATTAGTTAAAATTATCTAAGATCTTCACTTATGAGAAAGGGCGAAGCCTCGACGGGGGATGATGAAGTTATATATAAAAGGACAAGCCATTTCCGTTCCTGATCACTAACCGCGAAAACTATAGAACTATTCTGTACTAAATATAACTTACATCATCTTCATAGTTCAAGGAAGGTTTAGCAATAATAAAATTTATATATTTTCTATTAAATTACTGTTTAAAAATCGATAAATATGTGGTGTGTAGTAAAGCGAGCGCCATTCAAGAGAGGTTACAATGATCCGGTGTTAAATATAGCTAGAAATTGATAATAAAATTAATTTGTTATCCAAAAAGCTATAAATATGTAGTGTGACGTGTGGTTTCCAGTTAAATTTAAAAATCGAATATGTGGCAAGCGACAATAGCGTTTTAGTAAAACTAATGAACCTATCTCAACCAAATTTTAACTACATCATCTTCATAGTTCTTGAAAGATTTACAATTAGAAAATTTACTATAATAATAATTTATACTATTCTATAAAAGGACAAGCCAGTTTTCATTTTTGATCACTAACCACGAATATTACTGAACCAATCTGTACTAAATATTAACTACATCATCTTCATAGTTCCAAGAAGGTTTAGCAATATTAAAATCTACCAATTTTTAATTTATATTTTATTAAAAAAAGATAGTATGTGGACAACAGTGAAGTTTGAAAATTGACCGATAGGTGGCGGGTGCCATTCTACACGAGAGGTTACAAAACAGCTTGAAATTGATGATAAAATGTACTATTTAAACTATCAAGAAAATTATTAAAAAATATTTAAATATGGTGTGCGATATGTGGATCCCAGTAAAGCTTGAAAATCGACCGATTGTGTATAGGGCCATTCCACAATAGAGTTTATAATGGTAAACTGAAACTATCCGGTTCAACCAGAAAGGTTTTGCAATGGTAAAATTTACAATAACTAACATTTAAATGTGGCAGGACCGAGGTTTGCCACACTGTCATATACTTTTATAGTTCGAAATCAACATCCAACCAGATGAAATCAATAAAGTTATTTCTGCCGAATACAAATTATTACTAAATCAAAATGTCGATCCTTTGCTTTTTTATATTATTTTATTTTTGAAGAGAAAAGATTTGACCCGGTCGGGATCTTTTCTCTTTGCTTTTTTATATCGTTTGTAAAAATATGATCCACGGGCCTTTTGTCGTAAGCACTGATAATGCAGTTTATTTTCCGCAAGAGTTTCTTAATAGTCTTTATCCATCGTGATTACCAATTCATACATTAAAATAAAAATTTTTATGTCTAATGGTGCTTTTACGTAATCTTCAACCACCTAACCAGTGCAATTATAAAAGAAATTAATAATTACTGCTATGCGTGAAAAAATCATTGAAGAAATAATGCTCAACCACATGCTAAAATACAAGAATCTTATTGATAAACAAATAAAACTTTAATTTTTAGTTGAAATTACCTTTACTTATGAGGGCGGGCGAAGCCGCGACGGGGATGCTAGTAAATTATTATAGATAGTGTTAGAGCAATAGTGTTATTAATAAGACTAAAGTAAACATTCCGATTAATATATGTATTAAATGTTTTATTATTAGGGGATAATTTTTATTTAAATATTAACAATAACAAATATAAACTTAACAAAGAAATAATTAGACTAATTGCAGATTTAGAAACCATCATAGACAATGATAATAACACAGATAATCACTGTTTAAGGAATAACATTAATATATCACTCAATAGCTATATAGCTAAATATAATAATAGTAATAATTTTTCGGAATTGGATTTCATTATTAATAAAGACATTAATCATTTAAATCTATTTATGAAAGAGAATCCTAACAAACTAATGCATTTGGATGATGCATGAACTAACTAGTGCATTTGGAATAATAGCAAAATTTGATGCACTCTATATGAAGGAGTCGACTGCACTACAAATCATTTGTAGATATAAATTAGATAGAATCAGGTTAAATGATCATTCAAATGTTGCTGATTTTTTTATTAAATTCGAAAAATCAATAAATGAACTGAAAGCTGCTGGAGCTAAAGTGTCTGAAAAAGAAAAACTGAACTATATGCTAAAAATGTTGCCCGAGAGTTATAGTTATATCGGAGATATGGTTGATGTTTTAAAAGAGGAGGATCAAACAGTTGAGTATGTGAAAAGTAAAATAGAAATGATGAATCTAAATGACAAAGGAGATCGGGAAAGCGGGAACCCATCGTCAAATGCGTTTACTTCGACTGCAAATAAGGATATTGAAAAGCAAAAGCCGTCTTGCTGGATTTGTGGAGGTCTGGGCCACTTCAAAAAGGATTGTCGTCAGAATGCAGCTAGATAACATTATCACAGAGGCAGTATGCAGTACCAAGGAAGCAGCCATGGATCTTGGAGAAGAGGACGAGGAAGCCACAGAGTTTCACGAAATGGGTACAGCCGGAGAAGCCAATCTAGAATGAACAGTTTCCATATTGAGGTACAGGCGTTAAATGTTCAACAAGATGATACGTCAATAGCAGGTAACAATTTTAAAATTAATTGGTTGTTAGACAGTGGTAGTACGGATCATATTGTAAATGATGAAAGGTATTTCTGTGAGAGTAGGGACTTAGTGGAACCAAGGAATGTTATTGTTGGAGATGGTAGACTTCTGAAAGCTACTAAAATTGGAAAAATAAGGAGTTATTTTACTGCTTATAATAAAAAACAAAAAGTGGAAATGAAGGATGTTTATTTGGTGAAGGATATGGAGAAAATAACTGACCAGAATATAGTTGTATCGAAGGGTAATACATCCAAGATTTACGATCTAAATAATAACTTAGTGGCTATTGCCTGGAAAAAAAATAATTTGTATGTAATGGAGAGTGAGGTTGAAATTAACCAAGGTAGGGCTAATGTAATTACATCTAGTAGAACGAAGTGCATAACTGTAAAAGAGAGGTTGCATCGAATTCTTGGCCACATAAATTTCAAGTACTTAAACAATATGTGTAAGAATGAAATGTTGGAGGGTTTACCAAAAGAGCTAGAATCCGATCATTTAAAATGTAAAACATGTATTGAAACCAAAATGCATAATTTACCTTTTAAAAATAATAGAAAAAAAGCAGAGGAGATTTTAGAAATTGTGCATACAGATTTAAATGGGCCTCACCCAACTATGGGGTATAGGGGGGAAAAATATTTTCTTACCTTTATCGATGATTACAGTAAATTAATTAAAGTATACACTATTAATGTATTAATATATTAACGAAATAGAGATCTGACGGGTAAAAACATTAAAAAGATTAGATGTGATAATGGCACAGAGTACATGAACAGTAGAATTGAGTCTTTATTCAGAGAAAAAGGTATTGTGTATAACGTATGCCCACCATATGTCCACGAGTTGTGTGGTACAGCTGAGAGATATAATAGAACGTTAATGGATATGTCGAGATGTTTGTTTTCTGAGGCGAAAATAGATAGACGATTTTGGCCTGAAATAATAAGTACTGCTGCTTATCTTAGAAATCGGTCAATTGCTAACACCATTGAAAATAAGACACCATACGAGATTGTGTTTGGAGAAAAACCAAGTATAGAATATTTGAAATTATATGGAAGTTGAGTATTTGTAAGAGTGCCTGAAGAAAAACGACGATCAAAATGGGATAGGAAGGCTGATTTGGGAATTTTATTAGGGTATTCTGATGTAGGATATAGAGTTTTGGTAAATAATAAAGTGTTCATTGCAAGACACGTAGATATTGTGGAAGAGGGAGAAAAATGTATTGGATTGAATGATATAGATTCTGCAGAGAGTGAGGATAATCCTATGAATGAATGTATTTTTAGAAGAGATAATGAAGAAATAGACGAGCTAACAAACGGCGTAAAGCCAGTGAGACCCCAGAGAGATTGTAAGATGCCTTCGAAGTACAGTGATTATTGTCTTTATGACAATAATATAATTGTAAATTATGGTGTAAGTGATAATCCAGTGAGTTTTGACGAGGCAGTAGCTAGCGAAGATTCTGAGTTTTGGATCGAAGCTATGAACAAGGAAATGGATTGCTTGAAAGAAAATGAAACGTGGATTCTAGTAGATAGGCCGGAGAATACAAAGATTTTAGATGTGAAGTGGGTGTATACAAAAAAGGCGGAAAATAAGTTCAAAGCTCGTTTATTGGAGAGGATACCAGCAAAAAGAAATCGTAGATGACATTTCCTCACCTGTTGCAAAAATGTTATCATTGAAAATACTATTGTCATATTGTTGCCAAGAGGGATTACTTATTGAGCAGATGGATGTTCAAACCGCATTCTTGAATGGAAAGGTAGTTTCTGAAATTTATGTAAAACAACCTAGAGGATATGAAAATAACTCTGATAGAGTTTGTAAACTTGAACTGTCGTTGTATGGTTTAAGAGAGTCCACGAGCCTGGTATGAATGTTTTGATGAATTTATCAAAAGATTAGGTTTTGTAAGAAGCAAGCACGATTATTGTCTTTATATGAGGAATGACGGAAAGGAAAGAATATACTTAATTTTGTTTGTCGATGATATTTTAATTTGTTCTGTAAATAAACGAAAAATTGATTGCATACAAGAATTGTTTTCACGTAGATTCAAAATGAAAGATATGGGTAGCGTCAAAAATTATCTCGGTATAAATATTGATTATGATAATAAAAATAATGTGATGAGGTTGAGCCAACATGAATATATTGAAAATTTGGCTAAGAAATATAATGTTGTTAATGCAAAATTGTACAGCACGCCAATGGAGCTTAACTTAAAATTGGAACCAGCCAAAGAAATTAACAGTGAAATTGGGTATAGAAATTTAATAGGAGCACTTTTATATATTGGATCAGGTACACAGGCCTGACGTCAGTTATAGCGTTAACTACTTAAGTAGATTTCAAAATGGTTGTGATGAAACTCATTTCAAATATGCATTAAGGATCCTAAAATATTTGTATTTAACTAAAGATCTAAAATTAACTTATCACAAAAATGTTTCTATTGATAATGATATATTGGATTGTTTTGTAGACACCGATTGGGCAGGTGATGTTGTTGATTGTAAGTCTACTTCTGGATATGTTATAAGACTTTTTGGAAATGTAATTTATTGGAAATCAAGGAAGCAAAACAGTGTAACAAAGTCCTCAACATTTGCTGAATATGTCGCGTTATCAGACGCAGTATCGGAATTAAAACTAGTTAAGGATATTTTAGAAATATTTGTAAGTTCTTCGAAATCCATTAAAGTGTACGAAGACAATTCTGGTGCGTTAGCAATTGCAAAATATGGTAACTTTACGAAGAATTCTAAATATTTTGAAGTTCAATATCATTTTGTGAATGAAAAATATTTAAATGGCACTATCGATATTATAAAAGTCGACTCTGAAGATAACTTGGCGGATATATTTACAAAGTCCCTGGGTAATGTTAAATTTAATAAATTCCGACAAATGCTTGCTGTAGTTATGTAATGGAAAACATGTATATATTGTATGAATATAAATGCAAGAAGGCGTGTTAGGAAATAAGTATTTCAGTGCATTTATTTTGTTATTGATGTGAATCGATCTTTGGATTCGATGTATTGGCGGATACCTTCTTGGAAGGTTATCTGGATGTAATGTAATGTTATGTGTTCTTGCTAATAAAAGTGTGTTCTCGTTCTGAAGTTAAAATGTAGTTAATTCTTTTCCTCAAAGAATATTAACAAACAATAACAAATATAAACTTAACAAAGAAATAATTAGACTAATTGCAGATTTAGAAACCATCATAGACAATGATAATACCACAGATAATCACTGTTTAAGGAATAACATTAATATATCACTCAATAGCTATATAGCTAAATATAATAATAGTAATAATTTTTCGGAATTGGATTTCATTATTAATAAAGACATTAATCATTTAAATCTATTTATGAAAGAGAATCCTAACATTATATTCGTAAGATCCGATAAAACAAAACAATTAGCCATAATGGAAAAAGAAGAATATGATAAAAAAATTCCTAATACTTACTCAACGATAAAAATATTTATAGAACAATAAGAACAGATCCGGGAAATAATTTAGCAAAAGTATCATCAAATACATAAATATTTTAGAAAAATCTGGATTCATGACGAAAATGAAAAGAATAATATAGCACCAAATGCATTCACCACACCGGTAGCTCATGGACTAATAAAATTACACAAAGAATGTTTTGAAATTATTGCACATATGATTTTCGGATGTTGTAAACAAGTGACGAGAGTTTGTAGTGGAAAATAATTATATTCTTTGACTTAGTCAAAGTGATTGGAGGTGACACAGAATGGTAATTTATTTGTACAAAGGTCAGCCAAGTGTTAACGGAGCCTTTCCTACACTTATTGAGATAAGGTTTTTTTTTTACTACAATTAGTCGAGTTGGACTGAGTCTGTGAGTCGCAGGGTGTGATCCCTACAATCTTTTCAGTGATTCTGACAGGGGTAGGTGTGATTGTGACTTATCTTTTTTACAAATCTCATTTAAATTGTTTTCCTTAATTAATTCATCACTTTTTATTACTAAAATAGGTTTTATTTTTGTCGAAGGATGAGTGGTGAAAGACTGTATCGAACTGATGACCCCGACCTTGCAGAATGAATACGTCAATTATTTGAAGAAGAGGATGTGTCTTCTGAAGATAGCGACGATTTTGAAGGGGATGAAGCAGAAGCAGATGAATCGAATGTGGGAGGAGATGAAATGAAAGAGGAAGCAGATGAAACAGGAACCGAACTTTATGGAGAACCAATAATTCTTGATACTGACACTGAAAACGAGATCACTACAGAGGAAATAGCTGAAGATGAGCCACCAATTTATAAAGGGAAAAACGGCTATGAATGGAAATCAATGGAGCCACCAAACAACGACAAAGTTCCAATTCGCAATATTTTGAAAAGCGAAGGGATGCCTGACTGTCCGTTATGCAAAGAAAATTTTAGGTGCCTCACCGACCGAATGTGAGGTGAATGGAGCAAACCTCTTAATTTTATCAACCTTTCAGAGGTCTGTTCGAAGGAGTCGTTGAAAATCACTCTGTGATATAAAATTGTTAACTGTTTTATGTTCATGTTATGAAAAAATATTTTTCTAGTTTATATTGTAGACCTTGAAAATTAATTATTTTGTGTTCTTTGAAAAAAATGTATATTTCTTAAATGTATATTAATAAATGTTATTTTTCTCGCACCTAAATTTATATTTATACATCCATATTATTCAAATGGTTGTTACAAGGCATAAGAAATATTTATAATTTCATAATATTTAAAAAAAGGAAGTCATAAAAACGTTTTGAGGCATTGAGACAGAGAAAAGGGACGTATGCGTCTGCCGGAGGTGTGATACAGACTACAAAACGTAGGTTGTGATGCAACGGGTTAATATTGAGTTCTTACGAGTTACCAAACTCTATAATATCTTCGATGCTTCTAAAAGACAAAGTTTGTTGTAGAAACCAATAGAAAATTCCGAAAACCGGGAAACAAAGTACACGAAGCTTAAACAACTTTGTCCGGCTCGGTGAGTGGAACGGCACGAATCAATTTTGATTGCCGTGAAAATGCTCACGCCTGTGACCGGAGCGTTTAACGAAATTATTGGAACATTGGAAGACAAAGAAACAGTGTCGGATGCTACGATATAATTGAATTCAATAAAGAAATCAGAATTCATTATTTCGACATTAACATCAGAAAAACAGTTCGGTTTGGCAGTTACTTTGAGCAGAGCATCCAACAGTTACCTTGGTCCAAAATGTTATTGAAATCCTTACCAGCCCAAGATCAAATCCTGAAAGTAAATTTAATATCGTTTACCAGAAAGCTTTTAAGCTGGCAGAAGAGCTGGAATGTCCCATCAAAATGCCAAGAATAATTAAAAGTCAAATAAATAGGTATAACATACCTACTTCCGATGCCGAGGAATATTTTAGGGTAGCTGTTTTTATTCCCTCCATTGATTTCTTTATAACAAACATAAAAGATAGATTTACCAAATATCAAGAGATTTTAGTCAACTAAATATCGCTATTGCCAAACAAAACAATTTCAAAAGAATTGGTGGCAAAATTTTATGCCAATGATGTTGACACCCTGAGTAAAGAAGTTTTGAAAGGCTAATTCCAGATGTAGCACACCGCCTTTTCTGGACCAAATATGCCGAAAAATGCGATTGATGCTCTTGAGAAACGCCTTCCCCTGTAAAAGCAGACTCATTTATCCATAAATTCACCTCAAAAAGTGGTATGTTTCAATATCATCTGAATTCAGAAGCTAACGGTCTATGTTCATTATCATTGGGCTTAAACCTTACATTGAAAATCTAATAAAATAAATCCTAATAATAATAATAATAATAAATATAATAACATAAGATCCTCTGATCTGGTGTCGCTTTATTGACAGTTTTCCTTTATTTTCTAATAAACAATAATTTTTTTATTTGCTTTTTATTCCGATGTAAATATTTAATTTTTTTTTATAACGAATAACATTTTATTTCAATTTTTATTGTGATCTCAATCCTTTATAAATATAAACTGTAATTGTTGTTTTTCAAAAAGTTTATAAAAAAAAAAGTCTATTTAGGCCATTGGGTCCTGCGGACCCCTCATCTTGAAGAGCCACGTCATCGGCTACAGTGGGTCAAAAAAGTATTGGCACACCCACATTTTTTATAATATCTTAAAAGTATAAAGGCTAATTGTTTGCTACTTAATTCGTTTAAAAAGTAGCTTACAAGGTTTATATTTTAGTGGCCATTGATTGAGCTAATTTAAAACCAACTGTAATTAAAAAATAAAATATGAATTTCAAGGGTCAAAAAAGTATTGGCACAGTTATATAAACTTAGACAATAAGCTCTTCATTTGCATTACCACATACTTTAATCCTTTCAGTCCGAAATATATATAAACCAAAATGTATACGATTATTTTACACTATACTTTTATTAGTGTTAATAGAATAGTTTAGTGTTAATAAAATGGAGAAAACACAAAATAATTGTATATAATTATGAATCCGTATGGTTAAATTGCGTTTTCGTGGATTTAGTTATTGTAAAATTCCGTATAGACTTGATATAAGTTTTAGGACACTTAGGAACATCATAAAAAAGAATAATGAGATGGGTTCAGTTGTTAACAAACGACGCTCAGGGAGGCAACAAACGTTTTCTGAAAATAAAATAAAAATAGTTCACAACATAATGGTAAAAACATTCTCTATTTATGCCTCTAAAATAGCATAACAGATCGCATCAGCTTCTATCACAACTTTTATCTTGAAAACAGTAAAGGACGTAATCCAGTTTTAATTATTGTTGGAGAGTTCAAAGAAAGAAACCATTCGTGATCGATGTCAATCGAAAAAATGTCCTGAGTTTGTCATAATCAACATAAAGAGACCACTGGAGTATTTGGCACTGATAGCCATTAATTTGTATGAATAAAACTAAACAGAGAATTTCAAATGAGCAATGTTAGGCCCCTTTCACACTGCGATACCGAGCAGCCGATACAAGTATCCAAGCTACTGATAGAACAAAGGAATCATTGTTTAAGGCCAGGCCTCTTCAGACTGCGATTCCAGCCGCCGACGCGTATCCGATACTGAAAACGAGTAGCCTGTCCCCGTCAGCCGCCAAGATACTTTTTGTATCGGCTTCTCGGAATCCTAGTGTGAAAGGGGGAAGATACTTTGCGCATTAGGCTTTATTCACACTGAGATTCCGAAGCGTGCTACTTCACTCGTTTAGGATTTTTGTTGTCTGTTTAATGATTCTAATTGTGGTAACACTGTAGTAACAGTGTGCAACCTTCAGTAGACTGTGAGTGAGTGGAGCGATACAAGAGAATTGTAGAATAAAAGAAATGTGTGATTTAGACTAAAATTTGTGTTTTTGTTAACCTTAGAATACAACATGGTGTCAGGTGTAAACATTGTTATTTAATCTAGTAAGTGGTCATTTGTGATAGTGCCAGAGTGTTACAATGGAGTTTAAACCGCCAGCAGAGCTATCGTTTACGGGTAGTATTGCGTTATTGTGTTAAGCTTAGCAGATCAAGGGCTACAAGAAAGAATTTTAAGAGAAAGTGAGCTAGATTTACTAAAAGTGATTGATTTTGTGAAAGCATCTGAAACTACAAAAGAACAAGTGAGGTTAATTCAAGAGAAATCTGTAGAAGTTCATGGACTAAAAAGGGGTAGTAATAAATCTAATTATAACACTGATAATGATGAGGGCAGGAAACTGAATCATAATCTTATCCCTAAAATGGGGAATCACAGAAGTGTGAATAGCAATAATGATGCTGTATACTATCAATGTCGGAAGTGTGGAAATAAACATAGAGCCAATAATTGCCTAGCATATGGAAAATATTGCAAATTATGCAATAAGCCAAATCACTTTGCAATTGCGTGTTTTAAAAACAAGAAAATTATAAATTTAGTAAAACAAAATAACTACGAAAGTGAACAGGATTGTGTGGATTCTCTCATTGACTCTTGTGAATTATTTGAGAGCTCAAGAGAAAAAAATTATAAAGTTGATCTTGTACAGTGGTCACAAAATATAATTGTTAATAACAAGGAATTAGAGTTCAAGCTTGATACAGGAGCTGAGATTAATGTAATGCCATTAAGCTGTCTGTTCAAATTGGGAGTAAGTACTGACAATATATGCAATGATAGAAAGATAATTTTGGAGGTAATCAATTAAAATCTTCAGGAGTTATTAAATTGAATTGTAGTGCCAATAAGGTGAGGGATTGTCAGCTTAGCTTTGTTTTAGTGGAGGATGCAAACAATAATAAAATTAAACCCTTACTGGGATTGGATGGTTGTGTTAAATTAAACTTAATTAAAAGAATAAATGATCTTACAGTAGATAATCAGAAGAAAATGGAAATTTTGAAGAGAAATGAAGACATATTTAATGGGACTGGTATGATAAAAAATTATGAGTGTCACATCAAAGTGGACAAATCTGTAGCACCAGTCATCAGACCTCCTAGAAGAGTACCTTTAGCTATTAGGAGCAGGTTAGAAGAAAAATTAAGCCTATTAGAGAGAGGAAAAATTATTGAAAAAGTGGATGGTCCAGTGACATGGCTCAGCAATCTTGTAGTAATTGAAAAATTGGATGGAGGCCTTCGAATATGTTTAGACCCAACTGATTTAAACAAAGCCATCATTAAAACACCTGCATTAATACCTACCTTGCAAGAAGTTACTTCTCAGTTAGCAGGTAAATGTTGGTTTTCCTTACTTGATCTTAAGGAGGGCTTCTATAATATTAAACTGGATCAAGAGTCATCTAACATCTGTGCCTTCTCAACACCTTTTGGATGCTATAAGTTCCTGAGACTCCCATTCGGCGTATCCAATGCCCCTGAGGAGTTCCAAAGAGTAAACACTTCCATATTTTCAGGTATTCCTGGACTTATAATATATTTTGATGACATTTTAATTGCAACTGAGACTGAAAAAGAACATGATGAAGTGCTAAATAAAGTATTAGAAAGGGCCAGGTCAAGTAATTTAAAATTTAATCCTCGTAAATTTCAATATAAAAGCAATAAAGTCACATTTTTGGGATTTGAGTTTGATAAAAATGGGATGAAAGTGGACCCACAGAGAATTGAAGCTATTGAAAGTTTAGAGAACCCTAGTAATAAGAAGGAATTACAGAGAATTTTAGGCATGCTTAATTACATAAGAAATTTTATTCCAAATTTTGCTGATGTAACTTCTGATTTGCATACCCTTTTGAAATGTAATGTTGAATTTATTTGGACAGATGCTCATTCTATGCTTCTGAAAAATATAAAAGAATTAATTACGAAAATTCCGGTATTAGCGCATTTTGATGCATCTAAGGATGCAATAGGATGCTGTTTAATGCAGAAAGGACAACCTGTATCCTATGCGTCAAGATCGTTGTCACCAACAGAAAAGAATTTTGCACAAATTGAAAAGGAGTTATTAAGTCTTCTTTATGCCACATCTAAATTTCATTTATACATTTATGGGCGTAAAACGTTTGTCAGAACAGACCACAAACCTCTTGTGTCTTTAATTAAAAAGAATGTTGGAGAAATACCATCACCCAGATTGCAGCGAATGATTCTGAAATTAATTAAATATGACTTAGAATTGAAATATGTGCCTGGTAAGGAGTTATATATTGCTGACTTGTTGTCAAGAGGTTGTGGAAATGAGGAGAACATCAGTTCTGAAGAAGATTGGATTAGTGAAATAGTCCATGAAGTAGCGTCTAATAATTATGAAGTGGAGGTCACACCTAGAAGAAAAAAGATTCTTGAGGAAGAGACCGCTAAGGATAAGATATTGCAGCAGCTAGTGCAGTACTTGAAATAAACTAGTCAACCTTTAAAGAAATAGGCTTTATTCAACTAAAATATAGCACTGGTTGAACATAAAACACTCTTTATACACTACTCAATATAACCTTCCCATAATTAAGATAGTCAATAATAACATATGATAATTACTAATTGAATGATATAGTCACCACATTCTTCCGCCCATAAGTTTAGATATAATCCTCCAAGTATCGTGGGGGATTACGTGTTCGTTCACTTCTTCTGAGGTTTAGAGTTCTTGGAGCGTTTGGAAGAGATAATTCAGAAGAGGGTGAATCTTCCATTGTTGGTTCCGCAGATACTCCGGGCTCATCTTGGTCTAGTGGAAGATGAGGTTCGTCAGGGAGGAGAAATGGAGCGTTGTCTATTTTGATGATTTCTTCAGTTTGGTTACTAGCAGGAGCCAAATGCCTCGTAGAGACAGTTGTTTCCCGACCATCTGACAGTTTGACGTGAGCATAGTCAGGATTTGCTTCCAGGAGGTCAACTTCTTCCACAAAAGGATCGAACTTGCTTCTCCTTTGAAATCTTCGTAGAAGAACAGGTCCTGGCTGCATAAGCCATGCAGGAAGGGAGGTGCCGCTAGAAGATCGTCTAGGGTGTGTGAACATACGTTCATGAGGTGTGCTATTAGTAGCAGTACACAAGAGCGATCTGATGCTATGTAATGCGTCATTGAGAACCAATTCCCATCGCTCATTTTCGAGGTTATTTGACCTCAACGCTAAGATAATAGTGTCCCAAATAATTTTGTTATACCTCTCACACTGACCATTACCTCGCGGGTTGTAAGGCGTGGTTCGACTAGTCGCCACTCCTCTGGAGCGCAAAAAGGTCTTGATTTCTTCTGACATGAATGATGCACCTTGATCACTGTGGATGTACGCTGGAAGTCCAAACAATGAAAATAGATTTGTCAAATGATGTATGACCGTTGTAGTTGAAATGTCCGAACAAGGAAAGGCAAAAGGAAACCTACTGAATTCATCAATAACTGTTAGAATGTAGCGATTTTTGTTGGATGATGGAAGAGGTCCTTTGAAGTCCAGGTTTAGACTTTCCCATGGAGCAGTTGCTTTGATCAGCTGTCCTTGTACCTTGTTATGAAAGCGTGGCTTTACTTCCGCACAAACCTTACAGGAAGACGTCATTGTTCTGATTTCCTCGAGGGAGAACGGTAGATTTTTTGATCTGACCCAGTGGTACATCCTGGTAATCCCGGGATGACACATTCTCTTATGCCAATCATAGAGAGAAATCGTGTTAGTGGTAGCACAAATTCGGGATAGAGTGTCAGCTGGAATGTTTTCTTTTCCTGGACGATAAATAATGTCGTATTTGTAGGGAGCTAGCTCAATTCTCCATCTCATGATCTTTTCGTTTTTAATCTTAGTTGTGCGGTGATTGTCAAACATAAAAGCAACACTCTTTTGGTCTGTGATCAGTTTAAAATGTCTTGAAATGAGGAACTGTCGCCATTTTCTTAATGCCTCAACGATCGCATATGCTTCTTTCTCAATAATAGAATGTTTTTGTTCAGTTGAGGAGAGCGTGCGCGAAAAGAATGCCACAGGACGTCCTTGCTGGGAGAGTGTAGCCGAGATCGCAAACTCTGAAGCATCAGTCTCTACCGTGAAAGGAAATGATTCATCTATTGCCGAAACCACAGATTGAGCGATTGTTTGTTTAAGCGACTCAAAGGCGGCAAGTGCTTCTTGACTTAATGGAAAATAATGAGATTGAACAAGTGGTCTTATTTTCTCAGAGTATTTTTGGACCCATTTGGAGTAGTGAGAAAAGAAGCCTAGAACCCGTTGTAGTGAGGCAGTGTCAGTAGGTGCTGGTAATTCTAAGAGAGATTTGATCCGTTCTGGATCTGGTTTTATAGATTTGTTAGAGATATTGTAGCCTAAAATATTGATTGTTGATGTTCGTAACCTGCATTTATTTTCGTTTAGAGTTAAATTGTATTTTTTTGCAGCTGTAAGAAATTTTTCCAAATTTTGGTCATGCTCTTCTTCGTTTTTCCCACATATTGTTACATCATCAAGGTAAGCAAACGTTCCCGTTAGACTTTCCTTGTGAATAATTTCATCAACTACCCTTTGGAAAGCAGCAACTCCGTTCATAACACCAAAGGGTATTCTAGTAAATTGGTACAATTGGTTATTTGCCTCGAACGCTGTATAGGGCTTGTCTTCAGGTCTGATAGGCACTTGATGATAAGCACTATGTAAATCAATAGTGCTGAAAAGGGAGTATTGAGAAATTTTGTGAATGATTGAATCAATCCGCGGAAGAGGGTAAGCATCCAAAAGTGTAAAGCGGTTTATCGTCTGAGAATAATCTAAGACCATTCTCCTTTTATGATTATTACTTGTTGTTACTAAAGCTTGAGCTCTCCAGGGTGAATTGCTTGGTTCAATGATTCCTTCATTCTATTTGTTTCATTCTGTATGAATTTGAGATCGTCTTGAGAGTATGAATGCTGTCTAGATTTAGTAGCAATTGGTTTCCAACCGTCTGCCAGGCAAGAAAATAAGGAAACTGGGTTGACAATGGCGACAGCTAAACTGCAAAGTTTCAAAGATTCACGGGGCCCTCCGAATTCTAATTCGACAGATCGATGGTGTTCTAGAAAGTCATGCCCTAATATAACGTCGGCACATAGGTCTTTCATGACTAATAATTTTATATTATTGTAACAGTTTCTATCTATCTGAAGGTCTATTAAGCAGGTGCCAACAATAGGAGAAATTAGTGACATCGAGGCCATTGAAACCTGCCCACTTTGAGGTGAAATAGGAATGCTTAGATCACGAGCTTTACTCAGATTAAGAAAACTGAGTGAGCTCCCTGTATCTACAAGCGCTTGGCACCAGTTACCATTCAATTTAATTGATTTCACAGCCTTCCTTACACAGGGTGGAGAAGCCGCAGATATGGTGGTAGCTATAAGATTAGTGGTAGCAGAAGTTTTTGATCGAAATTTTGACTTGCAAACTCTTTCAAAATGCCCAATTTTTCCACAACCCTTACAGATAGCGTCTTTTGCAGGACACTTTGATCTTTGATGAAGCAGACCCCCACAAAAATAACATTCCTTATAGGAAGTTTTGGATAGAGATGCAGATGTCGGTTCAGGTGTAGGATCGATTGAGTTCTGAGGGCTTGATTCATAAGTAGCGGCATTCATCTCGGTGGAAAGTACATCATACGTTTTCGAATGCATCTGAGCCAATTCCAGAGCAAGGGCTTGTTTATAAGCATCCTCTAGAGATAGAGAATTATTCTCTAAAAGGCGCTGACGAATGGTCGTTGAAAGTAAACCACTAATAAAGGAATCACGAACACAATCTTTACGATTTTGTTCAGCAGTAACAGCAGTGAATTCGCAGTCTTTACTCAGCAAATTTAATGCTTGCAGATAGACATCTATAGATTCATTTGAAAGTTGTTTGCGGGTTGCTAGGCAGTGTCTGGCATATACAATGTTTTTTGGTTTTATGTAAAGATTTTTTAGAATTTTTTCAGCTTCTTCAAACGTTTTACACTCATTGAAATATAGAAAAACTGGAGGAGAAACGAAATTTGTTAATAATTGCAGTTTCCTTTTTGAGTCAAGAGTATTGTACTATATGAAGGGATGGCCTGCCAATATTAAGGATGTGCCAGAAGAATTAAAAATATATTACAAATTTAAAGATGAAATTTGTGTTAGTTCAAATTTAGTATTTGTTGGCCGTAAGCTGTTAGTGCCTTTTTCCTTGAGAAAAGAAATGTTAGAGAAGCTTCATAGTCCGCATTTAGGAGTCAGCAAAACACAAGCAAGGGCAAGACAAATATTTTACTGGCCAAAAATAAACTCAGACATTGAAGAATATGTACTAAAATGCAAAGTATGTGAGACTTTTAGAAATAAAAATATAAAGGAACCTTTATTGCCCTTTCCGGTTCCATCTAGACCTTATCAACGTGTTGGTATGGATTTCTTCCAACTAGGAAACTATTCTTACCTTATAATTGTTGATTATTTATCAGCTTGGTTTGATGTTGTAAAGATGCCGTATAAGACAGCATCAGAAACAATTAAGGCTATCAAACCTGTATTTGCCACACATGGCATACCTGATGAAATTGTGGCTGATAATATGCCTTTTTCATCATTTGAGTTCAAACAGTTTTGTCAAGGATGGGATATAAAATTAACCAACACTAGCCCACACTATCCACAATCAAATGGAATGGTGGAAAAAGCAGTAGGTATTTGCAAAGGCCTTATGAAAAAATGTTACCAATCTGGACAAGATTTTAATATAGGGTTAATGGAGTATAGAAACTGCCCAGTTACAGGACTGTCACAAAGCCCAGCACAAATAATGATGAGCAGACAACTAAAAACAGTCCTCCCAACTATTGAACAAAACCTTCTACCAAATGTCATTAGGGTGAAGGAAGATAAGGAGATTCACCAGCAAAGGTCTAAGCTGTACTATGACAAAACATCACAGCAGAGAAGAGGGTTCAATGATGGTGAGAATGTGGTCCATAGAAGAGGAAGGAGATGGGAGCCAGCTCAGATCATTAAATCTAACTATGAGCCTAGATCCTACATGATAAGAACAGAAGATGGTCAAACATTGGTGAGGAATTCAGTCCATCTCAGGAGATCAAGAAATCCTTTTATTTTTGAATGGAGAACAAAATAATTATCTCACTACTGGGGAAAATAAGACAACTGAAAGTGATGAATCAAATACTGAGACACAACTGGTTCCAGTTCAACCCCCGCAAGATCCACAAAGCATTCCTGAGGTCACCTCTGAAACCCATAACCCTTCTCTACCTCAAACCATAACTAGGTATGGAAGAAGGGTTATTAAACCTAAAAGATTAGTGGATGAGTGAATTTTAATATGTAAACTGTTAGTGTCAATTTTTTATTATTATCTTATATGTCTTGTATCTTATATGTATGTTATTGATTGTGTAATTGTTGATCTTGAATTGAAATAAAAGGAGGGAGATGTGGTAACACTGTAGTAACAGTGTGCAACCTTCAGTAGACTGTGAGTGAGTGGAGCGATACAAGAGAATTGTAGAATAAAAGAAATGTGTGATTTAGACTAAAATTTGTGTTTTTGTTAACCTTAGAATACAACACTAATAGTTTTAATTTAATAATTTTAATAGTTTAATAATTTAATTTTTTAAAATGAATACATTTTTTGATAACGATAAATTGATTAGTTTAATTCCAAAATCAAACGGCATTGTGGGACAACAGTTCCGTAGAATATTGTGATAAAAATAAGAAAGACAATGCATGGCGAACAGTTATTTCAGAAATGTACGAAGAGGAAGAAATACTGGAATGGGATGTGAAAAGAAAGAATGAAATTGGTAAGTGACCATTACATTTATTTATTTATTTTTACCATAACATAAATTGTAAGTGACCATTACATTTTATTTATTACAAGCAAATTAAATTAAACATTACAACAAATGTGGGTAGTTTCGTATAACACAGGTCCCGTATTCGTAGGTCCCTAATTTTTGATTAACTTTGTAATTATTAGCGTTATACATCAAATTTTTAAATGGTTGTCTAAGTAATCGCGGACGACTGCCACGGTAATTTACCTTCTGTCATAAAATATCGTGTAAAATAGTCTCGAATCAAGGTCGCCCCTGAGCCACAGCCACCTGAAAACCCGGTGGTAACTTCTTCATTTAGTAAACCTGTATATGACAGGGTATCCTGATGAGAATAACCGTCCCTAACACGCACAAAATAATGGAGAACCACGCAAGCTTTTACAATAATTTTAGCCATATCTTCACCGACATTTAGCGGTCGGTGGAAAATTCTCCATTTATTGGTGAGAATACCAAAAGAACATTCAATAAACCTTCGAGCTCTCAATAATCGGTAGTTAAACACTCTTTTATTTTCTGATAAATTTTTACCTCCATAAGGACGCATCATCGAGTTTGTCAAAGCGAATGCTTCATCCCCTACTAGAACAAATGGGACTTTCATATCACTCTTTCCAGGCAAAAATGTTGCGTCCGGAATATCGAGTGAACCAGCTTTTAAGTTTTTGCAAAATATTGAATTGCTGTATATAGATGAATCATTATTTTTACCGAAATCCCCGATGTCCACATAAATAAAACGATAATCCGCATCGCAGATTGCTAAAAGTTGTATAGAAAAATAATTTTTGTAATTGTAAAACAATGAACCACTATGTACTGGTTTGACAATACGTATGTGCTTCCCATCTATAGCACCGATGCAGTTGGGGAAGTTACTATTGTCGTGAAAACGTTGGACAATATTTAACCACTTGTCCCTCGTTGGTTGAGCCATTTCTTCTTCTCTCAGACAGTTCCATATGGCTTGACAAACCTGCTGAATTATACGGCTTATGGTAGAGACACCCATTCTGTATAAATAATGTAAGTCGGTCATTGAGCAACCACTAGCCAGAGATACCTAAAAAAAAAATAAATTTTTTTGGATTTTACTCATATTTTAATTTTTTTTAAACAACATATTTAACCAAACTGATCACTGCTCAAGTAAAAGTATTGTGGCCCTCGAAATCGTGCACTCGGTTTATATAGGGTGTTCTAGACTTAAAAATTCGATAGAAAGGAGCAGAATGCCCCCATCCACCTTTTTCTATCTCAATCCGTTCTCAGGAAATGATTTTTAAAATTTTTTTTCTTCGAAAAATCACATTTTTGCGCTCTATAAAAACGTCCTTTTCTTCCCTTTACCTTAACGTTTCTTAAACTTATTGTCCGAAGTAACTGTAGTAAATGTGAGAGAAATAATAAGTGATAATTTCAGGAAAAGAACTCCAAAAAAAATGGAATAATCTTAGAAATAGTTTTTCTAGAGAAGTTTCTAAAAGGAAAAAGACCCCATCTGGTTCTGGTAGAACATGGAAAACCTACATCTATTTTGATCAGTTGTCCTTTTTGATGCCCACCATGAGACATGCAGAGTAAGTAGAATGAAGAATAAGTTAGAACTTTCCTGTATTAAACAAAGTTTTAATTATTTATTATTGTTTTCTGTTTCTAAAAAAAGGGTTGAATCAAATCTCAAATCTACCGGGGAGGAAGAGGCCAATCATGAGAATGAGCATGGAGGTGTAGCCTGTCCAGATCCAAGTCCTGCTGAAGGTCATAGAAGGAAAAGAAAACAGGATCGACCAGAAGATCAATTGGCTGAGGTACTTGCCAAAAATTTGAAATGGAGGCAAGAAAAAGAAGAATCAGAGGAAAATGACCCAGACAGACTTTTTTTGTTATCATTGTTAGAAGACTTTAAAAAAATCCCTATGAACAAAAAAGCCTCGGTGAAAATAGCCATCATTAAAGCTATCGATGATGGTACGTTTGGACGACCACGTCATTCAAACGAATCAGTTGGATATCCTCCAACAACACCTACATGTTCACACTATGAGACTGGTCATTCTCATGTGTCACCAAGCAGCGGCTCATCCTCTAGTAGTGTACACCCTATACCCCAAAATGCTTCATTCAAATTTTGCAATACAAATTACTCTTCCCCTCCTCTAGTACCACAACACACCGAACATGCTTCTGACAATTCGACAGATTTCACTGATCTGTACTAAGGTGTGAATTTAAAAATATGAATAATTTTAGTTTATAAGAAAAAATATTAAACATGGATACTTGTGTTCAAAAATAAAATAACGTTAAATATTAATTTTTTTTTATTAATTAATTACCTTAACGTTAAACAAAGCCTTTCTTGCGGCGAAATACTCTTCCTTAAATGGGTGTCTTGCATCTGAATAGACATCCGTACTTTCTTTAGAAGTTCCTCAAATGTTGATGGCATCATCCGAAAATAATTAAAAAACTTCGTGGTGTCATCCATTAGCTCTTTAAACAGTAATGCGTAGGCACCTTTTTCTTCACGGCTTATATTTATTCCGTGAACCCACTGCCTACGTTCATTTTTTGATTTTCTAGCTAAATACAA
The DNA here is from genome assembly GCA_003667255.2 of Euschistus heros. Lineage (NCBI taxonomy): Eukaryota > Metazoa > Arthropoda > Insecta > Hemiptera > Pentatomidae > Euschistus > Euschistus heros. The sequence continues at coordinate 1,493,998 of RCWM02000087.1, forward strand.
GAGTGCTACCACTTCAACTTCGTCCATTGCAATGCAACATGTGGAAGGTGTGGAGAGAAGTGGGAGTGGGAGAAGCAGCAGCCGAGCGGTTGAATCACGATTCTTTTAGCGTCTCATACAGCGTCGGCTGCAAAGGGGAGAGTGGGAGAAGGAGCCGCCAGGCTACTGAATCACGATACTTTTTGCGTCTCATACAGCGTCGGATACGTGTATCGGCTGCTCGGTATCGCAGTGTGAAAGGGGTCTTAGGCCAACAATAAACATGGAGTTAGGAGCATTTAAGTTTGGGATTGCGTGTCGTGAAACGGAGTGGGAAACTTGAACTTCATTGAAGGTATTATGAATGCAGATAAATATGTTAGCATTTTGGGCCATAACTTGAGCAGCAGTGCTGAAAAGATGGTAAACAGGGACACAAATATCTTCCTGCGAAATAACGACCCGAAGCATAGGGCTTATAAATCAGAGGAGTGGTTGCTTTCTAATGTTCGGAGATAAATCAAAACTCCTCCCCAGTCCCCGACTTTAAATCCCATAGAGCACTTATGTATTTTTAAGGCCGAAAAGAGAAAAATCTTCCAAATCACAGCTTAAAACTGTTATACAGCAAGAATAGGATAGAATTCCCACCAAGTTGTTTCCTTAATACTAAGAAGACTTCAGGTCATAATAGATGCAAATGGTATGGGACCAAAATATTGAGATGTACATAAAATGTAATATATTTACAAAAATAAAAATGTCTGCTGTGCCAATACTTTTTTGACCCTTGAAATTTTTTTTTTTTTAATTACTATTTGTTCTCAATTACCTCAACCTATTGCCATCAAAATCAAAAGTTGTGTGCTACTTTTTAATCACATTGAGTAGCAAACAATTACCCTTTATACAACTAAGATATTAGAAAAACTGTGGGTGTGCCAATACTTTTTTGACCTACTGTAAATGTTAAGGCGCTTACATACCAAATTTTATGAAAATTGGTCTACGCGTTCGGCCGTAATCGTGAGACCGACAGACAAAATGAAAGCGATTGAGTTAAAACTGGTACTCGCATCACTCAATCAATTTTAGGAGAACTGAAATTTGTGGTTTATATTAATTTTATTTTTTATACTACCATTTAGATTACATTTATTTTTAATATTTATTTATTTATTATTATTATTTTATTTTATTTTTTTTTCAGCTGCTGCAGTTCGAAATAAGTGGAAAACTTTGCGAAACTAATTCAGGACCACCTTGGCATCAATTTCCAAGCCAAAATCCGGAGATGCTCAATTGAATGACAACGCATATGAATGGAAATATTTCAAAATTCTCGGTTTTTTGATGGACCAGTTCACTTTAAGAAAGACCAGAGGTAATTTTATCGAAAATAACACTTTATCACTGCATGACGATGAAAAAGATTGTGTCAATCAAATTTGCGAGTCAATCTCCAATTGAATCTCCAAAGGAAATCTCAAGCGCCCGACCAATTCTTCTTCCCGACCATCAAGTGCAACAGGATATAAATCAGAGGCACAAAGTTCAAGGAAAAGAAGCATGGGCGATGCTTTGCTGCAAATTGAAAAAGAAAAATCTGCACTTCTTGCAGGAAAAAAGAATAAAACGAGAAGATGATGAAGATATAATTTTTTATTGCCTCATATAAGGTCTCTTACCTCACAGGTCTCCGCATATGAGAAAATGGAATATAGAATGGGGGTTATGAAAATAACGCAACAATTTTTGAAACCTACGCAAAGCTGCTGTTATGATCCAGTTTTGAGGAACATCCCTCAAAGTTCCACACCATTTGGTGCCGCAGAAACACCAACCGCTAAAAATTACTATGTTAACGCGGCAAGACATTTAAACATTTCAGAAACTGAACCAAATTCTTATTCACATTTCCTGAATGAGTCGTGAAACTGTTCTTAACCCTTAACTGGTAACATACGTCAGAGAGACGCTAAGGTTTACTAATTTTCCGCTTTTGATACCTAAGCGCCACTTGTCAAATAAAACCTTCCATGTTTGTTCACTTTGAATCTTGTAAACAACGCGTGTGAAGTTTCAATCCAATCAAAACTGTTTTATGGTTTCAGTAAGGGCATAATTAAAACATACGCCGTCTAAGAGATGCCTATTACTTCTAGTGTAAACATTTGTGCTCATCTTACAGAAGTGTATAACCTGAAACGTTCTTTTCTTCTACGTATGACGTACGTACCTAATCCATATTTACTATTTTTATGTTTGAATGTTTTAGTTCGGCATGTTATTCGCCTTAATTCATTTTTATTTACCCTCCTAAATACCTTGGAGAGCTTTTAAATCCTACATTATCTAAAAGAAAAAAAAGCAATTACTAATTGTGTCATCCAGTCAAATAAACTTTCAACTCATATATAGATTTATGTTTTGCATTCTAGGCCAATGAATTTATATTCAAAACTGTTTCAAATGATACTTCGTTGAATGCATACTTTTTCCCTTTCTCTTTTCTATCCATCTACGAAAAATGTGTAAGCAAAACAAATATTTACGTACAAAAAGATTCTTGACGTAATCTTGCCCCAATATTTATTTATTTTTCTAATTTGATATAAATAGGAACGTCAAGTTTTTCATTTTCATTATTATTATTATTATTTTAATTATATTTCTTTTTTACAGCATGGCAGGTATATTTTATGCTATGACAAGAAAAATAATGTCTACGGTGCAAGAAGAGGTTGAACCAAGTGATTAGAAATTTGATTCAGATGATTCCTGCATTGTCGAGAATGAAATAAAAAATTCTGAACATGATTCTGAATTTGAATTAGACGAACAAGAGGTGGAGGATGAGGCACATGGGAGGGTTGGTGGAAATCCAGCGGAAGACCTATTTTTCGAGGTATCATGTCCTTATTAAAAAGATGTCAAACTCTGTTATTGGCGGTTTTTTTTTAAGGTTTGAAGGTTTGACGATGCCACAACAAGGACGAAATGGTTGAAAAGTGATCCTGGAGCAGCCATTTCATTTTTGTTTTCAAAGTTCATAAAAAACTGCCAAAATTCATTCGAAATTTTGTAATAAGAAATTTGATTCAGATGATTCCAGCATTGTCGAGAATGAAATAGAAAATTCTAAACATGATTCTGAATTTGAATTAGACGAGCAAGAGGTGGAGGATGAGGCACATGGGAGGGTTGGTGGAAATCCAGCGGAAGACCTATTTTTCGAGGTATCATGTCCTTGAAAAGATGTCAAACTCTGTTATTGGCGTTTTTTTTTAAAGTTTGAAGGTTTGACGGAGCCACAACAAGGACGAAATGGTTGAAAATTAATCCTGGAGCAGCCATTTCATTTTTTTTTTTCAAAGTTCATAAAAAACTGCCAAAATTCATTCGATATTGGTAACCTGTGTTGACGAGATGTTGGTGGGTTGTCGAGGGAGGTGTCCTTTCCGTGTTTACATGCCAAATAAACCGGCAAAATATGGACTCAAAATAATGTGCTTAACAGATGCACATACTTCCTATTTGTATAACGCATATATGTTAGGTTGGTAACATTTGTAACTTATAACCTGAACCTGGTGGTTACCTCCAAAGCCATTCCAGTTAACAATTACTCATCTTGTTTTGTGTATGTGCAATAATTAATAAACTTAATACTTTTGTTAACATGTGCTTGTTAATTATTACTTCCTAACAAGGCGCAGTCGAGACCGTTTTAGTTTACGTTTAAACATTTCCGAGAGCTATAGAAGATTCTGGAATGAGGTAGAAATTTATTTTGTAGCCACAGAGACGAGACGAAATCCCGAGAGGTTTCAATAGCGAGACTTATTGGGATCCGATGGGTTAAAATTATACACCACAATCACGACGTTAAAGCCAGGTGTAAAACAGTAAAATCAGTTTTAGATGTCCTTAAAAAGCATTGTACCCCAAAGAAAAATGATAAAGTGATTTATAAATTTTTTAGTAGGAAGCAAGCGGCAACTGAACCATTTGAACGATATTTTACTTATCTAAAATCACTCGTAGCACCTTGTGAATTCGGAGGACAGGAGGAAAAATTGTTGAAATCACAAACAATTCTTGGACTTAATGACAAAGACTCAAGAAAGAGAGAAAGAAAGACTTGTGGCCGGTATTAGTGAATTAATTATATTTTTTATTATTGTAATTTTTTTCTTTTTTGGTTATTGTAAATTGTTTCTTATTTTTTGTAACCCATCACATATTTTTATTCATTACATTATTAGTTATTTAATTTGCTCACTTCAGATTTAGTAGTAAGAACATATGGTAATTAGTTTAAAATATGAGAAGGTTATTGAGAAGTGTTGTACGCGTCGGGTTAACTATTCTAGTGTATTTATTTTCTTAATTAATAAATTTCCTAATTAATAAGCTGCTGTGCAATAATTTATACTAACTACCAGAACATTGGTAACATACGGCGTGATAACTGTAAGTTGTATTTATTTATTATACATACTATCAAGATGCCAAACGAAGAGAGGGATTTAGATTTAACCATTCGGGAAAATAAAGAAGTGGCTAGAGTTGCGGTTAAAATTCCTCCTTTCTTAAGGAATAAACCGAAAGTTTGGTTTTGGCAGGTAGAGTCTCAATTTGTAAATTCTGGTATCACGAAATACCACTACGTAGTCGGGTCTTTAGCCCTAGACATTGCCGAACAAATTTCCGATTTTATGGACCGGCAGTTTTCTGGCACTCCTTATACCAATCTAAAAAAGAGACTTTTAATGAAGTTTGAAGAGACGGGAGGACGCAAGGTAAAAAAAAAACAAAAAAAACAAATAAATATTGTTTATGGGACGAAAACAAACAAAAAATAATTTACTATAGAGATGTCACCTTTGATGAAGAAATTTCTCAGGATAAAGGTATCAAGGATAAAAACTTCGATTTCATTTATCAGTCACTAGAATGTGAAGAGGATGCAAGTGAAGAAGAGAGCATGTCCACAGAGAGGTAAATCGTCAGCCCTGAACAGGAAAAAACAAAACAACAAGAAGGAACTATTAATCTCACAGAAGAAGAAAATAATCTGGGTAGAGGATATAGAAAAAAACAACAACCTAGACTCTGTGACGTCAACATATAAAGAAGCAATAAATGGTCCCGATTCTAAGGAATGGGAAAAAGCTATAAATAGTGAGAAGGCTTCTCTTAATAAACATAATGTTTAAATTTTTACTAAAAGGTTATCTAAAAGATAAAAAAATAATTAGCAGCAGAAGGGTTAAAAAAAAAAGAAGGAAAATGGTCAGTTAAAAGCCAGACTTGTAGCACGTGGCTGCGAACAACGTGAAGGTGATTACTAGGGCTCGGATTTATATGTATTTACATATTTTCTCCTAGGATTTGTTTCAGCCTAAAATCATCTTTAAAAGACGTTTCATATCATTTTTAAGCAATTAAACCCATTTTTATTTTACATATTTTTCCATATTTTGAGTAAATTACATATTTTTTTTCCATATTTTGCTTGTTTTTTACATATAAAAGTCCATATTTCAAGAAATATTTTGCTAAAATAGGAAAATAGGAACAAAAAGTTTCTAACAATCCTATTTACAGATTGACAAATTCTGTGAATCCCTGGGCAAGAGTCGGATTCTATGAAACAAACTTAAAAGTGTTGCGTTCCTTCTCTCCACATATTCCTAGAATATGCTGGCCCTCTGTTTACTCCAAATTTCTCAAAATCTCCTTCCAATGCTTCCTACTACCGTTCTTGATTTTCTTTTCTGTTTTCTCAGTTTGCCTCGAAATATTAAAGCACAAACATGCCTAAAGTTAAATCAACATCAAAAGATCTCGTGTCTAGGTATTTACGCGAGTTTCCCAATGAACATTTTCGGGGTGATTCCAGTGTTCTGTACTGCACTTGTTGTGATCGGTCTGTATCGACGTCTCAACGATTTCAAATTGTACAACATATTGCAACAGCAAAGCACCAAGAGAATAAACAAAAAAAAGAAGACTTTAAAACAAGTTTTGTTGACTGGATCTCCATCAACTGCATCATCTTCAACTGGTAACGAATTATTTAAAGATTTATGCCGAGCCTTTATTCAGGCCGATATTCCATTCCATAAATTAAATAATGTCGGTTTAAGAAATTTTTTAGAAAAATATATTGGTAAAAAAATCCCAGATGAAAGTACTATAAGAAAAAACTATCTTTCCACCATTTATAATGAAACCATATCTAAAATACGCGAAATCATTAATGAAGGGCCAATATGGGTTTCAATAGATGAGACAACAGATGTTGATGGACGGTACATAGCAAATATCATTGTGGGGAAACTATCGCAGTACGAGAGTAAACCATATCTTTTAAACATAGCCGTGTTAGAACATTGTAACCATGAAGAAATTGCCAGATTTTTTAACAACTCGATGGAAATACTTTGGCCCGGGTGGTATTTTGCACAACAATGTCTATTTGTTTTTGTCAGATGCAGCACCCTACATGGTTAAGGCGGGAAAATCAATTAAGGTTTTTTACCCAAAAATAATTCATGTAACCTGTATAGCCCATGGATTTCACCGAGTTGCGGAATTCCCTTCTGTTGATCTCATTTCCACCGTAAAAAAGATCTTTTTAACCCTCAACCGGTAACATACGTCTGTCAGACGCGGCTATTTACAAAATTTGCCACAGGTCGATTGAGAGCTGCAAGCGTAACCTCCCGTTCAGTGTATACCTCGTGTGTTTACCGGCAACAAAGACTCACGTGGTTTGAGGTAAGTGCAATTTTTTTAAAAATTATTATGATAAATTTACTAAAAAACACTACGTCTGTGAGATGCATGTTACATGTAACAACTAAGTTGTGTTCGTCTCGGAGACGTATGTTACTAGTAGTCGGGATATTTATACACGTCTTTGAGACGTGTGTTACCACGTGTGTCACGTTTATTTGTTTTAGATTCTCGAAATACTATATTGGAATCATTGTTAGACTTGGTATTTTAGTTTTTTCTTTCTTCCTTACAATTTATATTAACAATTTCAATCCTGCACTTCTGTTTTTGACATTTGAAAAATATTTTAACAGATTTAGTGTTGATAATTCATATTTTGTATTATAATTAATTTGTAAAATTTATAAAATTTTTCTTTAGTTCTATCTCAGTATTGTTGTTTTTGTCTACTGTGTTTCAGCAATTTTTTCTGCTAGAACAAAGAAAATTATGGCAATGGTCCTCCTGCCACATGAGGAAGAAGCACCAAGTGACGAAGACTTTGGTTCAGATGATTCCTTTAGAGTAGACGATCATATAGAACAGGGCTTCTTAAACTGTGGGTCGCGACCCCCAGGGGGGTCGCGAGATTACTGAAAGGGGGTCGCAAAGATCTGATACTTTTCAATCATTATAAATAAAATTTTAAAATTAGTATACACACTACGTACAAATATCAATACAAAAAAAAAATCATACAAAATACTATTGTAGTTTTATTATAACTATTTTTTGAAAAAAGTGGCAATGCAAAACTGTTATGTAGGCCCTTTGTCGGCGTCTTTGTGATACGGTTCCTTTGTGCGCTGCACACTTTGAACACGCCATGCGTCGGGGTTGATCTGATCGTAATTTGTTGTCATTGCACTGGTAAACATTCGAGTGTAGTTATTTTTCTGTTTGTACTTCAGTTTGGACTCATCTTTGTCTTCGTAGTGACATGTGTGTATTTACTGTGTAATTTTCAGTTGGTGTTTTTAATTATTACGTTAAAGTTCAACTACATTTTGTTTAATTATTTATTATTATTTAACCATCATGGATAAATGGCTAATTAAAATTCCAACTAATAAGTCTGCCACGCCCTCACAACCAAGTTGCAGTGCTTCAAATCCGACTTCTAGCAAAACAAAAAATAGAAAATATTACGAATCATATTTGCAGTATGGCTTCACATGCTCTTCTCACAACAATGAAGAACAACCAGTGTGCTTAATTTGCAAAGAAGTTTTGGCTGCAGAAAGCATGAAACCGTCAAAACTGCAACGACAATTGAATACTAAACATGCAACGTTATCAAAAAAGCCAATAGAATATTTTGAGCGTCTTTTGCAAACATCAAATAAAGAAAAGAACACTTTGGAGAAGTATGTTACTTTGAATGATAAATATCATATATAAATATATGTATTTGATAGCCAAAACGAAAAAGCCTTTTACTATTGGAGAGCAACTTTTACTACCTGCAGCTATAAGAATGTCTGAAATTGTTCATGGAAAACAGTATGCTGCTGAAATTAGTAAAATTCCATTATCAAATGACACTGTGTCCAAAAGAATTTCAGACATTAGCAATGATCAATTTCAACAGCTTCTTATGAGGCTTAAAGACAGCTCAAAGTTTGCAATACAACTGGACGAGTCGACAGACATTTCAAAAATGGCACAGTTGTTACTTTTCGTAAGATATATTTATGAGGGAAGCATTCATGAAGATATACTGTTTTGCCGTCCTCTGGAAGGCCATACTCGTGGAAAAGATATATATAAAAAAGTAAATGAGTTTTTTGAAAAAGAAGGATTAAATTGGAAAAATTGTGTTGGTGTGTGCACGGACGGTTCTGCAGCAATGACCGGACAAGATCTTGGTTTTACAGCATTTGTTAAAGCTGGAAATGATCATATTACATTTACACATTGTATGATTCACCGAGAGGCACTTGTTAAAAAAATTGCACCAGAATTAAACACTGTGTTTTTTGATGCAGTCAAAATCATTAACTTTATTAAAAGTCGAGCACTTAATAGTCGATTGTTTAAAAATTTGTGCATTTATATGGATTCGGATTATACAAGTTTATTGCTACATGCTGAAGTTAGGTGGCTATCAAGAGGTCGAAGTTTGAAACGATTATTAACTTTAAAAGATGAAGTTCTTATATTTCTAACAGAGCAAAATTCTAATTTGGCCGATTATTTTCACGATAATTTATGGCTTCTCTAGCTATGCTATTTGGCAGATATTTTTGATAAAATCAACGATATGAATTTATCAATGCAGGGAGTCTGCGTTAATATGTTTATGTTAAAAAATAAACTTGAGGCCTTTGTTAAAAAAATTCTTATATGGAAGAACAGAGTAGAAAGTGGATCGCTCGAAATGTTTCCATTTACTGACGAGTATATAATTAGTAAAAATATTTCAAAAAAAGATACTCCTATAACAAAAATTATAGTTAATCATTTGAAGGATATGGAAGTTTACATGCATAGGTATTTTCCCAATGATATCGATACACAACAATGGATTTGCAATCCATTTTCAATTGAAATAGAAGAAATTAATTTTTTAAACTTAAAAGCACAAGAAGAATTTGCCGAATTAACAAGTGATACTACCTTGCGACTCAGATTTTCTCAAGTGCCTGTGCATGAATTTTGGATAGAAATCAAATCAGAATATCCCCTACTATCGGAAATGGCAATGAACAAATTACTGCCATTTTGTACAACATATTTATGTGAATCAGCCTTTTCCACATTAACTTACATAAAATCAAAATACCGTTCAACTTTAATAAACGTTGAAAATTTATTACGATCTGCACTAACTCAAATTGAGCCTAGATTTAATTATTTGTGTAAAAATAAACAATCACATCCGTCACATTAATATTGTTTGATGTTAATAATTGTCAGAAATAATAATTACTATGTTTGTTTAATATAGGCAGGCAGTGCACAGTGTGGTAGCACTGCCCTCGCCATCTTGTTAGCAGAGTGACGCTATGTTGGAATAGACGCTATATAGAGAGATGTTTGTTATGAATCTACCCCAGTTATAATAAAGTAATTTTAACAGGTTATGGGCCCAGTCAGTGCGTGAAACTTTTTTTTATTATTTCTCCATACGAAATGGCTAATTCCGCATCAGTGTACAAAGATGGTTTTCCCCAGTTGGATGGTGCGAACTTCTCTTATTGGAAGTACCGTGTTAAATTGATATTAGAAGAAAAACGCGCACTAGACGTTATCAGTGTCAACAGAAAAATATCTGTAATGGATGAAGAAATGAAGAAACAAGATGTTGTTGCACGTTCCGTAATTGTGAAGTGTTTAAGTGATAGGTTCATTGAATATGTCAAAGATGCCCAAACATCTCATCAGATGATGTTATCACTTGAAAACATTTTTGAACGAAAGAGTGTCATGACAAAGTTAGCCAGTAGGAAGAAGTTATTAACTTTATGTGGTTCCTCAGATCTGCAGACCCACTTCATGAAATTCGATTCCTAATTAGAGAATTGGAATCAATGGGGTCAAAAATGGATGCTGATGACAAGATTTGTAACCTTCTCTTGACGCTACCAAATAGATTTGATAATGTGGTCACAGTTTTGGAAACAATCAATTCTGATATAACTTTAGAGTTTGTCAAAAGCAGGTTACTGGATACTGAGATGAAGATGAAGCAAGCTGAAGTGGCTACTAGTGAGAGTTATGAAGAAAAAACTTCCTTTAACTCATCAAAAACTAAAGGTGCTTGTTATGAATGTGGCTCAACTGAGCATTTTAGGAACAACTGCCCAAAATTAACATCTTTCAGAGGAAGAGGCTACAGAGGAGCAAGAAGAGGTAATTTTGTGAAAGAGCGAGGTAAAAAGACAAATATTGCTGAGCGGGATATAAGTTTTGTTGCCATGACAACACAAGCAATTGAAGGTAAAGAAGACTCTGTCACTTTTATTATAGATAGTGGAGCTACAGATACACTTTTCTGTGAATCTCTGAGGAGTTCTATGTCCAAAGTAGTATCTATTTCTCCTGTAAACATTAAAATAACCAATGGACAGTTCATTCAAGCTCAGGAAAAAGGCATTTTAAGGGTTTATTGTGAGTAAGCTGATAGATATATCAATATTGATGGACTTTTAGTAAAAGAACTTTCTCACAATCTCCTTTCTGTTCCCAAAATATTAAAGTCTGGTTGCAAAGTTATTTTCGTGCAAAACCAAGCTAAAATTTCTGTTTAAGACACACAAATACCATGCGTACAGAGGGGAAAACCTCTTCTTTTGTAATTTTAAAAAATGTAAAGGCTCTACTTGCTATTCCAGCAACAAAGCAGATTCTAATAATGATATGTGGCACCTGAGGCTAGGTCACACTAACCGGCGTGGCCTGCAACTCATGGGTTTACCTTTCAGCAAAGAAATGTGTGACACCTGTGAAAAAGGGAAGGCAAGGCGTCAACCATTTAAAGAAACAAAAACTCCGAGATCACGTCGTATTGGTGAGTTGCTTCATTGTGATGTTTGGGGACCCTCTAATCACACCGCTATAAATGGTGAGCGATATTATCTGTCCATAGTAGATGACCATTCCCATTTTGGTGTTGTTTACTTAATGACACATAAATCGGAAACAGAAAAACATCTTAAGGAATATATTTTAAGACTAAATGCTGAAGGGAAAACAGTTTCAAGGCTTAGAATGGATCAGGGCGGTGAATTCTCCTCTAATAGCTTCAGTGAATTTTGTACCAAAAATGGAATCAGGAGAGAATTTACTGAAGGATATTCTCCACAACAAAATGGGGTTTCAGAGAGATATAATCTTTCCATATTAAATAAAGCCAGGTGCATGTTTTTAGATAGTAATTTGCCCAAAAATTTATGGGGAGAGGCAGTCAGATGTGCTGTTTACCAAATGAATCGCTCCCCTACTAAAGCCCTAAATGGCAAAATTCCTGCTGATATTTTTCTTGGAAAATTTGATCTCCACAAATTGAGGATCTTTGGTTGTAAATCCTGGTATTGCAGGCTTCCTAAACCTAATAAATTAGACCCAAGGGCAGAAGAAGCTCGCATGGTGGGCTATGCAGAAAATGGGTATCGTTTGTGGAATCCTGCCATCAACCAAGTCATTGTTTCTAGGGATGTGACATTTGATGAATCGGACATAAAAAATTCTCAGAAGTTGTCAATGCCCATGATAAAACCACAAAATATGAATCCCATCCGGTTGAAGAAAAGTCTATCGAAGATCAAGATGAAGAAACGTCTCCTGTTAATTCTCCAGAACTGACTTCTAAAAGACAAATAAAACCCCCAAATTATCTACAAGATTATGTTTTAAATGCAGCATTCAGTGCATTCTCAGATAACAAAGATCCAGTTAATTTCTCGGAAGCTACTGCTCAAGGTTGGCAAGAAGCTATTGATAATGAGCTTCAAGCTCTTACTAAATTTGGTACATCGCAGATATCAGACCTTCCAAAAGGAAAACATTGCCGATATCCTCACCAAGCCATTGGGAAAAATCAAGTTCGAAAATTTTGTGATGAACTTAATTTAAAATAATGAGAGCAATATTCTGTTTTTCTATTTGTTTTATTGTGTAATTATTGTTTTAGTAGCTATTTTTACTTTTATTGTTTGCAATTTCAAGTGTATTTTATTTTATTGTTTATCTTTTGTATTAAAGGGACTTGAAATTGAGGGGGGATGTCAGAAATAATAATTACTATGTTTGTTTAATATAGGCAGGCAGTGCACAGTGTGGTAGCACTGCCCTCGCCATCTTGTTAGCAGAGTGACGCTATGTTGGAATAGACGCTATGTAGAGAGATGTTTGTTATGAATCTACCCCAGTTATAATAAAGTAATTTTAACAATAATATGTTTTTATTAAAAAAATTGTTACAAAAGTTTATTTTTTCTATTGAATATATAGATATAGTTTTATGTTTTCTTATAAAAAAATTGTTACAAAAGTTTATTTTTTCTATTGAATAAATATATATATAGTTTTATGTCATTCTATTTATTGTGTTTTATTACGACCGATATTCTGTCAACGTTTCCAATTATATATATGTGAAATGAATGGGTACGTATTCTTTAATCCTTATTTTATTTACATTGTAAAATAGTGCGATATTACATCTACATCTACGGTTAATATATATTTCATTATATGGAGGAGGGGGTTGTTTAAAATTTCCTAAGCTTGAAGGGGGTCGCTATATAAAAAAGTTTAAGAAGCCCTGATATAGAAGTCTCTGAACATGAAACTGACACCGAAGACGATCCACAAATTTCAGACGAAGACGAAAGAGAAGTTTTGGAAGAAGTCAATGAAATTTCAGATGTTAATGGACAATCCCCACCTGCAAGAAGGCTGACTAGAAAAGGAATAAGATGCAGGGATGAGAATCTGATTGACGATGAAGAGGACTCTGTACTTGAAGATGTCGAAGAAAAACCAAATTATTTTTACGGGAAAAAAAGATGTTACACCTGGAGTTCCGAAGAACCAAAATCAACGAAAACTCCCGTACGAAATTTAATGAAAATGAAGCTTCCAGCTTTGAGGCCAAGTTCAAAATCCCTTGGCGAAAATCCTGAAATTGAAGAAGTTTGGCGTCTTTTGTTCGATGAAAATATCATCAATGAAGTGGTCATTTGGACTAATAAAAAATTGGAAATAATGCGGGAGAAAATAAATGAGAAACAATCTCCGAACTATAAAGACACTGATGTGATAGAAATAGAAGCTCTTATTGGACTAATGATGTTGTGCGCAATATTCAAATCTGGGAAGGAAGACCTTTCTTCACTTTTCTCAACTGGGCCTTCAGGTCGTCCAATTTTTCGAGGCGTTATGTCGCTCAAGAGGTGTCTTACACTTCTTCTGACATTACGATTCGATGACGAAACAACAAGAAAAGAACGAAGCAAAACTGATCCCGCTGCTCCCATTTCTTCTTTGTTCTATAAATTTATAGACAACTGCCAGAAAGCATTTGAAATAGGGAACCACGCCTGCATCGATGAAATGCTTGTCCCATTTCGAGGAAGATGTCAGTTCCGCCTAACAAACCGGCTAAATATGGTTTGAAAATTATGTGCCTAACTGATGCTCATACATTGTACCTATATAATGCGTACCTATACGTGGGCAAAGACAGCGACGGACAAACTTTGTCTCCAGAAGAACGAAAACTTGGCAAACCGACTCAAAGTGTCATTCGACTTTGCAAACCGATCGCCAATTCAAGACGTAACGTAACTGCGGACAATTGGTTCTCTTCGTTAGAGGTTATAAGAGAACTTGAAAAAATGAAATTAACCTACGTTGGTACTTTGAGATCCAACAAAAAAGAAATTCCATCGGAATTCAAGGCAGATAAGAAGCGACAAGTAGGATCCAGCTAATACGGTTTTTCAGAAGAGGCTACACTACTGTCTTCCGTTCCAAAGCCCAACAAAGCTGTCATCCTGATATCATCCATGCATAGATCGAAGTAACCCGACACCAGTAACAATAAGCCGGAAATAATAAGCTTTTACAACTGCACTAAATCTGGTGTGGATAACTTGGATAAAATAATTGCGAATTACTCGCCAAATAGGCGTTCCAGGCGTTGGCCTCTTACTATATTTTATAATATGATCGCAGTGAGCCTCGTCAACGCAGGAATTATATACGCAAGCTACAATGACACGCCAGTGATCAAGAGGTTTGATTTTATTCACAACCTCGCGAATGTATTGATCAAAAATCAACTTGAACGAAGACTCAGAATCCCGAACCTTCCAGATTGCCTAACGAAAATTGTTAAAGAAATTTTGGGCGTTGAAGACCAAGTGCCAGCCGGAAGGAGGGAAATAACAGATAGGCTTCCCAAAAGGAAAACTTGTAGATACTGCTCATACGAAAAAAGAAGGCAAACCGCGTATAAGTGCATCAAGTGTGAGAACCCAGTTTGCCTAGAGTGTTCAAAAAAAGTTTGCAACGAATGTGCACCTGATGTAATTTAAAGTATGTTGTGCCTTTTTTTTACCGATTAAATTTAACTTTTCATTGACATTTTAAAATAAGTAAATTGTAAAAGAGGCTAAAGAGTAATACCCCATGTGTGCAGAGTAAGGTTCACAGCCTCAAGTTATTATTTTTTTTCTATTTTAATTAGTACTTTTGCATTTTTACTGATAATTAATAGTTTTCGATGTTTATAGTTTTTAACTTTTAAGTTTTATTTGATTTTTATTTATGTTTTTGTGTTAATTAAAGGAATGAAACAAATGTAAGACTAATATTTTAAGAACTATATTTTTTCGTGTATATTTTTTATTATTAGGTTATCAGATTTTTGTGTGTAAACAATATTGCAGGTAATTCTTAAAATATCATTATTAATTGTAGTAAATGAATAAAACTGTTTAGTCACTTTATCTTCTTAAAGATGCCCTAAAATAACCAATTTTCCCGGGTTGCGTCTGTCAGACGTGTATTACTCATAGCGCACTACTTTAACGTGTTACCAGTTGAGGGTTAAAAGCACTAAGTCGTGTCAAGATTTTGAAAGAAAGCTACCCCGATTTGTGTTTGCCACCACAACCAATCATCACTAGATAGGGGGCATGGCTGGATGCAGCCGAGTATTACAGCCAGAATTTTGAAAAAATTAGACAGTGACACGGCAGTCCATAAATAAGGCTAAAACTTTAATGGAGGATACAAGACTTGAAAATAATTTGGCATTTATATCTGCAAATTTCATTTTTATTGTCCACTTAATTAAAAAACTAGAGACGCAAAACATGAGTTTGTCCAAAAGCTTCGCAATAGTACATGAGGGAACCGAAAATTTAAAAAAAATTGCAGGTGCCACCGGGAAAAAAATCATAGATAAATTCGAAAATGTTCTCAGCAAAAACAAAGGGCTTGATCAACTACGAGATATTTCGGCTATATTAGAAGGGAAAACATCCGGCAGCATCACATCTTTTTTGCCGCAAGAATTAGCAGCCTTCAAGTACGCTCCAATAACATCAGTGGACGTCGAAAGGTCGTTCAGTCGATACAAAAATATTTTGCGACCAGATCGCAGAAGTTTTAGTTTCGAACATTTAAAAATGTATGCGGTGTCAAATATTCAATGATTAGATACTTTGCAAATCTAAAATTTGGCATTTTTATCCTCAATTTTTTCCTAAAATATTTTTGTATTTATTTCCTAAATTTCTTTATTTTTGTATTTTTTCGTCTAATTATATTATCTTACACAATGTATAATCTATATTTGTTAATGAATAATAAAATAATAAATAATAAACATTACTTTTTACTACATATTTTCAAATTTTAATCCGGGCCCTAGTGATTACTATGACACATTTAGCCCTGTTCTTATTGGAATACTTCAAATATTCCTGACCACTGTGGTCTTTAGTGCCAACCCCCACCACCAGTGCTTCATGTATCTACACTTAATATTTCATCATCCCACTACCAGCTGATTCACTTTTCTTTTTGTCTTGTGTAAACCAGTGTGTACATTGTTTTCAATAAATGCTAAAATTTGTTTTAATACTTGGACTTTTGTATTCTCCTATAATCCAAGAGTAGTTAACAGCAACATACTTCGTTTTCTATTGGCCTATAGAAAGGCAACTGACAATGTTATAATGCAGTTTGATGCGAGGACTGCATTTCTACAAAGGAAACTGTCAGAACTCTATTTAAAATTACCTGAAGGTTTTGAAAAAGAGGAAGGAAAGATCTGTCTTCGTTTAAAGCCATTGTGCAGATTGAGCAGGCACCCGTAAATTGGAATAGGCGCTTTGTAGAATTTATAAAAAAGAGAAAAAAAAAAAGAAGAAAGAAACCACATGGCAGTGGGATATCGAAAGGGTCACATAGATCAACTCGAGGCTGATGTTACCAACGATCCGAAAACAAGAAGAAACACAAGTGGATTCATCATGGGAAGAACTAATAGCCGATATGTTTACAAAATCCTTAACTTCTGATAAATTTGAAAAGTTAAGAAAACAATTTATGCTTGCAAGACAATAATTTGTTTTCTCAAAACATTGTAAAACTATAAACTTGAGTATTTGTTGTTCAGACTAAGTAAACTTTAATTTATTTTGTAATTAAAGATTTATGGGGGAATGTTGAAGGTAAATTAATAATTAGTGTGATTTTTTAAAAATGTATAACAGTTCATATGCCTTCCCTCTTCTACTATGTATGGGTCATTCCGAGATTACAGTCCCAGAGCTCTCCCTGCTTTGTTTTTTGAAATTATGTTCAGGGAAGGTGCCTAATGTATTCTCAGTTAATTATTCCACCTAATTATCAAAAATAATTTCCTCTAAATACTTTTCTAGAACTTTTAATGCCGAAAATGTCAGTACCGTAACGGTCCCCAGTCACAACAATAGAGTTTTTGTTTCACTGAATTAATTAGAGTGGGGTAAAAACTTTTTGTATCTTTTGTAAAATTACACTTCTACAAAGTTAATAGTAAGCTTTAAAACTGCCAAATTCACTAGGAGACCAAGAAAATGTGTGGGAACATCTAAAAAACGAGTGTCCCCAGATGTGGATGTCAACACCATGACCAAAACGAAAACTTCCCCTGCTATGATATCAGAGGGAATTTTTGAGTGCCGGTTCGGTTTTATAAGAGCGGCAACACTGCTTAAGGTGACATGTTGGTCCTTTTCCCTCGTATTTGCTCAGTCGGCTTCTCATGGTCTTCAACGTAGCAACAACCAGGTTCGTACTTTTTCATTACTCAGTACCATTACACTTTAATTTCCTCTGTTTTTTTCATCATTTTAAAACAACTGTTATTTCTTTTTAAAGCTGTTGTCAGGGACAGCAAGAAATGGCCTTGATTACCAAGTTCAAGCCAAGTTTAAAAATACAGCGTCCATTGGAAACTGAAAATGTCAACACCGTAACAAAAACTATGTCAGAGCCGTTACTAAAAGTTTTGGCTACGGGACTGACGTTTTTGCTATGGTTTTGGCATTAATATCTAAAAGGATCTTAAGAAATAATTATCTGATAAAAAAATCAATGTATCGTTACATTTAAGTAAAACAAATTTATATATCTTTTTCTTTTAGTTATTTTAAACGAAGACCATGGCTCGGCCAAAAAAATACCGATCTGAAGCCGAGAGGAAAGCTGCAAGAAGAGAAGCGGCTCGAGAAAGGCGCGCGAGGAGAAGAGAGGACCCGATTTTGGATGCTGAAGATAAAGAAAGAGAGAAAATAAGACACAAGAAGAGAGTAAAAGAGGGAAAAATAAAGCTCATTGAAGATATGTCAGAGCGAGAAAAACGGCAGAAAAGAAAACAGTGGCGAAAGTACACGCGAGATTCAAGAATAAGGAAGGCAGCATTGCAGAATTTAATCGACTGCACTCCTCCACAGACACCCTCTGAGCAGAATGCAGCTGAACAACTCTCAGAAACTACAAGGACTGGTCGTAGAAGACGTGCTCGGAAAGACAAAGCCAAATCATATCGTGATTTGGCCAAGGAACGAGAATGTATTAAAAGACTGAAAACAAAAATTGAGAAGTACAAGAAAAAATTCTATAGGGTGAAAAAGAAGTATGATGCCTTAACGGGTACGCCTAAAAAAAATGTAAATGCCTTAGTATCAAAGGGAGATAAACGGATTGTTAAGAGAAAACTATTATTCGGCAAAGTTTTGAAAGCTCAACTAACAAAAACTTATAAGGACCTTAAAAATAAGTCCCAAAAACAAATTTTTTCAAAAATTTTGTCTGGTGACTTACTGAAGAAATATAGACTCATGAAAGAAGCAGGAGAATTTTTGTCTTATAAAGCTTACCGTTTTAACGCAACTAGGCGAAACATTCGTTTATTGCGGTATGAAAGAAATTTAAGAAAGGACGCGATCAATGCCCAGAAAGATGTTTCAACGTTCCTTGAGATGGACGAACAGAGTTGGCAGTGCCCAGGTAAAAAGGACTACATCCGTCGCAACGGTGTGAAAAAAAAAGAAAAGATTTTTAGTAAACACTCTCAAAAACCTACATAAGTTGTATTTGAGTACTTCTGGAAAAAAAATTAGCTATGCGGCGTTTTGTAAATTCCGACATTTTTATATTGTTAGCCCTAAAGCTAAAGACAGAGAAACGTGCTTATGCATTTATCATGAGAACATGCGCTTGGTCTTAGAAGCTTTACATAAGCACAGCAATTAATATAAGCAAAATAATTAAATTTTCGAACGTGAACGATCTCATTGCCGCAGTAACCTGTGAAAATCAGTGCAATCGTGCTTGTTACCAGAGAATCTGCGCAAATTGCCAAGATAAAACCATTCCCATGGAGCCTTTTGAAGATCGGGAAATTGAATATTTCCAATGGCTCCGAGTTGATGATCTAATAGTTTCTAAAGGCATCGAAAAAAAAATCAAAGTGACTGTAAAGAAAGCCCTTCATTGTTCTGTGCGCAATCTTCTGAAAGACAATCTGAATGAGAAAAAGCTTAACAATTTTCTTCAGCATAATTACACCATTAGACACCAACAACGAGTATTCCGTTCTTTGAGAAACAGTAGCTGCCACACCAGTCTTTGCATCCAAATTAACTTCTCTGAGAATTATCTTTGTAAATACGGAGCAGAACCACAATCGGTACATTTCGAGGGCTCCAAAAAACAACTTTCTCTCCACACTGGGATCGCATATTGTGGAGGTGAAAAACTTAGTTTTGCAACCGTTTCAGAATGCCTTAGACATGATGCCAGGGCTATCATGGCGCATCTGTGGCCTATACTATCCTTCTTGCTATGCGAAAATTTTTTTAATATTACTAACTTAAATGTAATATCAGATGGGCCAACTTCCCAATATAAAAACCGAACCATGTTCACCATCATGGGAACTATAATTCCTGCCATGTTCCCAAATATCAAAGCAGTGACATGGAATTACTCGGAAAGTGGCCATGGAAAGGGACCGGCTGATGGCGTCGGTGGAGTTTTAAAACGTCTAGCTGACAAGGTTGTCGCTCATCGAAATGATATTTTTGATGTGAACACATTTATAGAAAAACTTGAATTAGCAGCTCCCAATGTCCTTCTGAGACATGTTTCGGAAGAAAGCATCATAGATATGTCTTCTGAAATTACAGAAGGGCAAATAGTTAACACTGTAAAAGGGTCACAGCAAGCCCGCCAAGTTACATGGAGAAGTCCCCAAAATAAGCTACATTTTAACACCCTAAGTTGTTTGTCATGTGAGCCAGGAGAGAAATGTCATCATTACGCCTTAAATGATGGCATTTCATTGCCTCCCATCGAAACGCAAAACGATCCTCCATCTATTAACAATACAGTCTCAACCCTGTTTAAAGCTGGAGATCAACTCGCTGACGAATCAGGTTTGTTTCAAGACATTGACTTGTCGATCTTTCCTGAAGGAATTTATCAACCTGATGCTGAAGATGAAGAGGTGTTTCTCCAAGACGTTCATCAACAAAACTACTACAACAAAACAGTACAACTAGACAAAGCTAATCTAGCTCAAGACCAAGTTATGTCTGTAGAAGAAAATGATGCTGAGCAAACTAACGTTCCCTTTAGAGATTCTCAGTTGCCTCAATCCTCGAAGTTCATCCCACAATACAAGGAAGGAGACTGGGTGGTTGTTGCGTATGATTATAGTTGGTTACCAGGTAAATTATGTTGCTTAAAACTATATTTAACAAATTGTACTTTTTCTAATATTTCTACTTTTCTTATTTTCTAGGAATAATTGGAGAAGTAAACAGTAACATCACAGTTTCCTTGATGGGGAGATCCAAATCAAATTTCAATCATTTTTACTGGCCAGTAGTCACCGACCGCAAAACTTTGCGAAAGTTCTGTACAAGCTACCAAATCCACCTACTTCAGTCTCTACTACATTTATGGTTGTGAAAGAATATAAATATATTGATTATTTGCACAAAAATACTATGTATTAGGTATACTTTTATTTAAACGTTTAAAAAAAAATGATATTTCTATTTACATTGAAAAATTTGAATACCTACCTATTTTTTAAAATATCTTTAGTGCCTTTAGTAAATTTTTTAGAGAAGAAAAGTGATTTTTCTAAACATATATTTTAAAATTAATGAAAGTTACCATGGTTCACTCTTTGAGTGTAATATTACGTTAAAATGGCTTAGGTTACCTAATAATTCCAGTTCTTGGTATTATTTATTAAAACAAAGACTGAAAAAAAAAAAAAACACAGTTACTAAAGACTTTTCCAGTTATACGCTTTGATTGTGATGTAAAATGTCGAAAGTTCCTAATAAATTATTCTAGTTTTGCTATTTAAAAGAAACTTGATAAATATTAAGACTTATCATAGAATTAAGTAAGCTTCTTAGCAATATGTGATTCTTAAAAATACTTATACATATATATATATATATATATATATATATATATAAGTCAAGGTCCGAAGCAGGCTAGTATTAGACTTAATCCTACTTCCAGACATAATAAACAATGTACATGTATAAAAGGCAGGCCACAGAGCAATAAACTCTCAGTTGATTTACAGCAGTCACAGTGTAAGTTCTTTCACCTATTATTCCTTTTTTTTTTTTTACTTTTATTTTAGACAACACTTAAGTGGTGCCGAAACCCGGGAAGACGAGGAGCGGGTGAGGTTAGAAATTTTTCTTTCCTCTCAAGTGTTGTCATGGAAGAGAGTGGCATCCTTTGACCACCAACGCTACAAGTGCCAAATAGCTTACCCGATTTACCAAGACAGACAATGGCGGAAGCGCATGCGAACACACTTGCTTGGCTAAAAGTGAGGACAGCCAATGCTCAGGATTTAAGGAAAGCAGTTTCGGATGTCGAGAGGTTCACCGGGGAAGTTGGTGAGTTGAACCACTTTATTAAAAGTATCGACAGGGTGCTAGCCCGCATCGAGGTTAAGAGAGCGGAGGACCTCTTAGATGTGCACGACGCCGAATCCCTGAGGGCGGACCTAACCTGTAGGATCAGAAGAAACATACTGAACCTGATTCAGGCAGACGAGGAGACGCCGTGGGAGATAGTAAAGGACCGTCTGAAAAAGGCATACGGCGGAGGCCTGTGGACACCGGAGGAGGATTTGTTCCAACTCTTTCGAGAGGCGAGACACCCACGGCAGAGCACAGGGCAGTATGCAAGTGACCTTTTATTGAAGTTTAATAAGGTAACTGATAAGATGAGGGAGACCTCGAGTGCACCGGAAGTGGAGGCGAAAATGGCATTCATATCAACCATTTTGAAGGTGCAATTGGCGAGGGAGACAGGCAAGAAGGAAAGCTTTCCTAGGGAGAAGACCTTCGTGGAATGCGCACAAGATTTGATGGACGCCAGCGCCAGAGACGAGGAGTTCAGGACGCTCCGGGAGGAACCAGGCTGGAGCAAAGTGGCTTACAGGAAGCCACAGGATTCATCTTGGAAGAAGCGGGAACCTGAAGTGAGGACGCACGAAAGAAGAAGACCAGAATCAAGGAGGCCAGCACCCAATAGACGAGGAAAAGAAGATCGGCGGTGCCACGGGTGTGGTAAGACAGGACACCTGGTAACAAGATGTCCCCGCAATAAATGCTTTGAGTGCGGCAACGAGAGGCACATCGCCAGACACTGCCCATACATCTTCAAGAGAAAGGACAATTCCAGGGGTGAGCCTATGGAAATAAACAGGCTCGTGAGGAGACCAAGGAGGACGTCTGAGTCCGCGGGATCATCGAGAGCTTCGGAGGTATCCGCAGTCTCGGAGGCGGAAACGGAGGCGGGACCAGAAAGCAGCGGAGATGAGAGGACTGGCAGCCGGGAACGGAGAGGCCGGAGGAGAGCGGCACAACCAGGACGTGTGGTAGCCTGAGGAGGGTGCCAGCAGAGAGGCGGCCGCATTCTGGAGATCAATGGCGTGAGGGCGAGGAGCGGCGGCCTGCCTATTATCAGAGTGGAGAGAGGGGTGCGCTGCCTGGTGGACACCGGGAGCTCAAGCACCATCGTGAGCCGGCGAGCGGCCGAGCGGTTGAGAGGTGACGACGGGACACTCCAGATCAAGGTATGCTCATGTAAACTTATCACTCTGGGTGGTCCCTGTGAGGTAGAGGGGGAAATCGAAATTGATTTGGTTCGCTGGGGAAATGAGGGAGAAAAATTGGCGGTCCATCTAATTAAAGATATGTCCAGATCATATGAGGGGATCATAGGGTGCGACCAATTGGAAAGGGTAGGAGCGCGGATCAGAAACCACGGGGGAAATTGGACCGTAAGAATCGGGGGAAAAAAGTATAGGCGATGCGCGGGCATCGAGAGGGATAAGAAAGGGCACATAGGGGCGGTTGTGAGATCGGAGGAGTGGAGGAAAAAAATCATGGGGGAATTCCGGGATATATTTTTCCGAGAAGGGGACACCCTGAGCGTGACGGGCAGGACACTACACGAAATCCCCCTAAAAGAGGAACGGGTGACTTATATTAAGGAACGAAGGTACCCACAGGCGCTGAGGCAGCACATACGGGAAGAGATTCGTAGCCTTAGGGAACAGGGTATTATAATCGATAGCATCTCACCGTATAATAGCCCACTATGGGCGGTCAGAAAGAAGAGCGCGCCGGGGGAGAAAAAATATCGGGTGGTGATTGATTATAGGAAGCTCAACGAAAACACTAGGGACGAGAGATACCCAATCCCGAGATTTGAGGATATCCTAGATAGACTCAGCGGGGCGGTAATATTCAGCACCCTAGACCTCAAGGCGGGTTACCACCAAATAAAGATGAATCCCAAAGACCAGTGTAAAACGGCGTTCACGTTTGAACGGGGACATTACGAGTTTACGAGAATGCCCTTCGGTCTAAAAAACGCGCCCGTCACGTTCCAGATATTAATGGACGAATTCCTGCGGGGGGTCGACGATTACATGTGTCAGGTCTATATGGATGACCTCCTCGTGTTCAGCAAATCAGAGAGGGAACATGTATGTCACTTAAAGGCGGTGTTCGAGAGACTTCGTCAATTCGGTTTGAAATTGTCCCCCGAGAAATCGCGGCTAGGCGAAAGGGAGTAAAACTTTGTGGGCCATACGATTTCAGAAGAGGGTGTGAAGCCGGACAAGGGAAAGGTTGACGCGATCGCGAGAATGGCTATCCCACGCGACGTTAAGGGGATCCGTCAGTTGATGGGGTCGCTGAACTACTACCGGCGGTTTGTACCTGAAATGGCGCGATTTCTAGTTCCCGTAAACGATTTATTAAACACACCCGTTCTTTCCAGTCATTCAAGAACCAGAAGGGAGAACATTATTATTCATCTCCCAGGTACCAAAGGCCATGCGAGAAATGCCCTAACACCTTTGGAGTCGTTGAAATGTATTCTGGATGATAAAATGTTATCTATGATAACAAATTACACAAATTTGTATATTGAAAAAATAAAAGGTCAATATACAAGGGAACGGGATGCACAAGAAACAAATGAATTAGAAATTTGGGCTCTGATTGGGTTACTATTTTTAGCTGGAGTGAAAAAGTCAGGAAGACAAAGTGTTCGTGACTTATGGGATAGAAGTGGTACTGGAATCGAAATATTCTATATGACCATGTCATATAACAGATTTTTTTTCCTAATGAGGTGCTTACGTTTTGACGATCATCGCGACAGACTTCAAAGATCTGAAATAGATAAGCTTGCACCAATAAGAGAAATTTTTGAAATCTTTATTCAAAACAGCCAAAATTCATTTACTCCAAGTGAATTTTTGACTGTTGATGAGCAGTTGGTTGCATTTAGAGGAAGGTGTTCCTTTCGACAGTTTATCCCCAGCAAACCGGCGAAATACGGCATTAAAATTTTTCTTCTTGTCGACACAAAAAATATGTACACCATCAATGCTGAAGTTTATGTAGGCTTACAACGTGATGGGCCATACAAGCAACGAAACACACCAGATGAAGTTGTCAAACGGTTAGTAAATCCGGTAAGTGGAACTAACAGAAATATTACTTTTGATAATTGGTTTAGCAGTTTACAGTTGGCCATTGATTTACAAAAATATTTCAAGCTTACATGCATTGGCACTCTCCGTAAAAACAAACGAGAGGTCCCAGCAAGTTTTGTAAATGTAAAGGGAAGAGAAGTTTCCAGCAGCATATTTGGCTATCTCAAAAATGGCCGTTGTACACTCGTGTCATATATTCCAAAAAAAGGGAGAATCGTTTTAGCTTTATCAACAATGCACTTTGATAATGCTATAGTTACTCAACCAAAACCTAAACCACAAATTATTATTGATTATAATAGCAGCAAATTTGGAGTAGACATTGTAGACAAAATGTGTTCAGGATACAATGTTGGGCGCAATAATCGCCGCTGGCCACTTACTGTTTTTTTTAATATTCTAAACCTTGCTGGAATTAACAGTCAAGTGATTTATAATGCAAATAAACCGTTAGGTGGATCAAATGAGAGTCGTGCTTCGTTTTTGCAAAGTTTAGCGCTTGAGCTAATAAAACCTCAATTAAAGAAACGACTTTTTACGAAAGCTGTTCCAAGGTCTATAAAAACAAAAATAAAAATTTTCCTAGGAACACAGGAAGAAATCCCCTCTGAAAAAGATGCAGCGGGAAGTTCCGGAAGATGTCACATATGTAGACGGACTCGCGACCGGAAGTCACGATTTGTCTGTGCAAAATGTAGGAATTACGTCTGCAGAGATCACTATAAAGTTGTGTGTGAAGATTGTATGGAATATGAGTAGTGTTAAAGAAGGGCCGCAAGATCGTTATCACCCCGGTAATAGAGGACAACATCAGGCGGTGTTTGGAGGAATTAAAAAAAGAACCGGTACTGGCGTTTCCCGACTTTAATAAAATGTTCACGGTGACAACAGACGCGAGCGAATATGCGCTAGGGGCGGTACTGTCGCAGGAGTACGAAAAGGGGGACCGACCGGTGGCGTACGCGAGCCGGCGACTGACAGACGCGGAGACAAGATACAGTGCGCTAGAGAGGGAGCTTCTCGGGATTGTGTGGGCTGTGAAGCACTTCCGTCCGTATATCTTTGGAAGGAGGTTTAGAGTTCATACGGACCTTTGTACAGTGGTAGTATATTAGGAAGAAGATTTTATTTTTACTGTTATCATACGTACTTTGTACCATATGGAATTAGATAGTAGAATTATGTACTGGGTAGGATTAGGATGTATGGATTGTTATCTGCTTCGGCCTTTGACCAAGAAGGGAATTAGTCTCTGGACTCCTTAATACCGTATTGGTATTAAGTGCCCAAAGGACATAGTTTATGAAAAATAGTCATAAACTGGAGGGGGGAAGTCAAGGTCCGAAGCAGGCTAGTATTAGACTTAATCCTACTTCCAGACATAATAAACAATGTACATGTATAAAAGGCAGGCCTCAGAGCAATAAACTCTCAGTTGATTTACAGCAGTCACAGTGTAAGTTCTTTCACCTATTATTCCTTTTTTTTTTACTTTTATTTTAGACAACACTTAAGTTATAAATTGTATATTTTTCTTTACTTTTATAAAAATCAGAATAAATCTTTAAAATTACCTTGTTTTATTTCTATGAGTTTATATCACATGCAACAGGTTGCTATAATATTAAAATTAGTTATATTAAATTAATAAACGACATTTATGCATAAATAAATAAAACAGTAATATATTTTAGCCGTAAAAGTCATTGAATTAATAATATAATATTAATGTGTCAACACCGTGACACATTGGTCAGTAGCGTAACCCTTTAAAATTTAAATTTCAAATTATAACAGGTTGAACATGATTGTAATTCTGCCCAATGACTAAAACGCAATCAGCGGACCATCTATCTTCAATTTTTGAAAAAATTAGAGACATTTTTACTGTTCAAAATTTTGGAAGTTTGATTAGTGGAAATGGCCTGTAATCTCAGAACGACCCTCATAGGTCATATGTTTTACTGAGTTTGTTTAGCTCTGTATTAAAATATGAAACTTAAGACTTAAAAATCTTTTTATTTCTAAAACCTTAAACCTACAACAATATCATATCCTGTCGACCAACATGTCGACGCAAGACATTCAAGCATAAAAAGAGATAATGCAGATGCTAATATACTTGAAGAGTGGTTAAATCTTCACAATCCTTTCCCTAATATCAATGAAATAGTGTCCATATCTTCTGGAATTGTGGGAAATGACAAAATAAACTGCCACCAAAGCTCAAGAAATCGGCCTAAAATCAATGGAAAAAATAACCGGATTGGCATTTAATGAAATAAAATTAAAGCGTGCAGGAATTGTTCTACCACTTTCTGCCACGAATGGATGGATCAAGATTAATAACTGCAAAGTTGCTGTTGATCCTTTGCTACACTTTTAGAGGATAACCGAGAACAAAAAGTTTGACGATCATCTTAAGGAGTACCTAGAATATGAATTGAGTCCATTCCCAAACCCATTGCTTGACCATGCATGCGAAAGACTGTAAAATCGAAATTATACAATATGATGGACACTGTCAACATTGAAACTAGATTAAAAACATAACGTAACATATGTAATCGATGGTGAGTTTCTTCAATATCGCATCGTATGGAACAAAGATGATGCACAGTTAAGAAATAAAAGCAGTTTTTTTTTTGTTTTTTTTTAAAGAAATACCATTACCAATGCATAAGTAAGGTATTATACACAGATATAAACAAAAATAACCAGGTGTATAGTTTAAAAAGAGTGTTAACTTAACTTTTGATGAGTGGTCCACTTCAATTTGTGAGCAACATATATTCGTACAAAAGCTTTGACAAACATACTCGATCTAAAAAACATTTTATTTTTACACGCATTTACTGGATACGACACTACATCAGCGCTGTTCAATAAATGTAAAGTTATTAAAAAAAAAATTGAGAAACAAGTCGATTTGTACCTCTCGACTCAATTGTTCCAGATAAGAGAACTGCGTTCCAGAGATATTGGTTGAAAATATGACGTGTTCTTTAATCAATGTATTCTAAATAAGAGAATTGCATTGATAATTTTAGATACACCCTATTTATTACAGGGACAAGACTCAACAAACAGGTCCAATTATAATCTCTGCTATCTACATACGAGGCAACTTGCAAACATATTTATCGAGAGAGAGACACAACATCGTTTTCGGGGAGATAAGTGGAGAACCGTCAAGTGTTCCAGCCGGAGTAACCGAGAATTGGCTTCAAAACATATGGCCTACAGTTCGACAAACCTACACGGATGAGGACATATACAATGCAGATGAAACCAGATTATTTTATCACTTGACCCCAGAAAAAACTTTTAAGTTCAAAGGTGAAACATGTCATGGAGGAAAATATTCCAAAGAACGCATTATAGTTTTAGTTGCCAGCAACATAACAGGATTGGATAAGAAAAAACTATTGATAATAGGTAATAATCCGCGTTGCTTCAAAAATGTTCAGAAATTGCCAGTTGATTATACCAACAATAAAAAGGCGTGGATGACAAGCGAAACTGGCTCAGACAATGGGATGAAGAACTCGGAAGAAAGAAAAATTCTTCTCACTGTGGATAACTGTCCTTCATATCAACCAGTCTCGAACCTAAAAAATATCCAACTGCATTTTTTACCAGCAAATACATCTGTGCTACAACCAATGGACCAAGGAATAATCAGGTCCCTCAGAGAGAAATTCCGTAAACGTTTGGTCTTAAAAATTTTAAAGTGTCCCTACTAGATGCAATCTGCAATTTTAATTATTTCCGATTTCTGGGACGACGTCACTCCAATAACAATCCAAAACTGCTTCAAACATGGTTTTAGGAATGTAGATGAAGCAGGTACCGATCAAGACGACAAAGATTCTAATTCAAATTTTGATCAATGGGCCCAAAATCTCAATATTGATTTTCACGGGGATGCACAGGCATTCGCAAATATCGATGCTAACATCCGTACAGCAGAGGAACTGATTGAAGAAGCAATCGTGGCGTCTGTTTTAAATAAGAGTAAGGAGAAAAAGTACGATGAAATCGACGAGACTGAAGAAGACCTTTTCAAACCTCCAACTTTGTCAGAAGTCTACAACGCTCTTGGTGTAGTTTGTATGTACGTTGCCATAAATGACGATTTAAATAAACCCGAAACCACAAGTTTCTTAAAAGTACTTCAAAGCCATGTAAGCAAAAATCTATATTTGAAAAAAAAAAAAAAGCAAACTAAAATAACCGATTTATTTGTGCAAAATTAATGTAGTAAAATTAAATGTACGTAAAAAAGATTTATGTAAACTTTAAAATGTACTTACGTTTATAAAAATAAACGTTACGATCATTGTAAAAGCCTTTTTATTTTATCATCAACCTCTTATCTAAGTGTGTAGGTTTCACAGTTTGGTTCTGGATATAACGATGTATTTTCCATGGTCCCTTGAATATCGTTATAACCGGATTTTAATGTAATGTGTAAAATCTTCTGTAATTGCAAACTGTGGATGTAGGAAAGTAGGCTTAGATTGTTCTGTAGCTTGAGATCAGTGCCAAGGTCAAGTATGTTTTAATGCGTCAAAATTATCAAATAATATTGATGATGAAAATACTTCTACTTCCGAGATCACTGATGTAGAAGTAGAAAGTACGGATGATCACGATGAACATGAACATGATTCGAAAATTGGGATGATCCCGATGAACATGAAAATCATTTGGAAATTGAATTTGGATATACATAAGTAGATGATGAAGACGAAAACCAAACAGACTTCCCGGCTACATGATGGTTAGGAGGCTGACCCGACGTGAAGGCCCTAATGTAACCTACAACATTGAAACAGAACAAGTTGTTACCGACCACACGGTGAAAATTTAACACAACCGAAAACTTTGCAGCATCAATTTGATCCGCTTCCGCGGAACCAACTTCAAAGATGACAGTAGGTGCAGTGCCACCGGTTCGGGCAAAGTATGTAGCCCGTCGCCATTTTCAAAGAGTGCCTGCACAGACAGGGAGGACTCATGAAACAGCGCCGGCAGAAGGTGAACGCCGCGGCTATGCTACTGCTCCTGTTCTTGATCCGGTTCCGCAGACGGATCAGAAGAATATTCCACCACCACGGCCCGTACGAGGAGATCACAGCTACTCGTATGCATCTTGAGGTGCGGTATCGAAGAAGAAAAGGATAGCTCCGACCACCGAGCAGAGCCTCGTGACAACAACTCGAGAAATTGGATGGTTGAAGAGTTAATCATCAATTTTAACGCCAGAAGAGGCACCACAGCCATCCAGAATTGGAGGTACTCCTACAATATCGACCAGCGATGGTCCTGACTGACATCATGCTTACTCCTGCGTCGAGACTGCACATACGAACTACTCAACAGGGAGTCGCCATCAAGGTGAGAAAGGACCTACCATCTCGACGGGTCCAGAACTCAGTGGAGAAAGTAGCTCCCCGACCGCTGTAGAGGTGGGGCCAACGAAAGCGCGCTCCTGGGGATTATTCTTACCTTTCACAGAGCCATCATTCTGGCTTCAGACGTTGGAGAGGTATGCCGTGTTTTACAAGTGGTACGCATAAAAGTGCTAATAATGGTGGTGTGCGCGCAAGGTTGAAGTCCGACGGACACAAGTAGACATTAAGTAACAATGTTGTAAATAGAAGAAAGGTACCTAATGTTCAATTATTTTTTATACTAATATCTAGTGTCTTATGTTTTTTCTAAAAATCATTGTTTTTTATATACAATTTTTTTTAATGTGATAACGTTTGTTAGTTTCGGTATCGAAACTAGAAAATTTTGGGAATCGACACATCACTGGTTATGATGTAAGTGTTTGAGAACGGTTGAGCCCCAACGTATACTGAAGTTTATAGTAAACACTGGGATAAGGGTTGCCAGGTTTGTTTGAAGAAAAAAAAAAAAAAAAAAAAAAAAAAAAAAAAAAAAAAAACATATATACATTTAAATATTTATTAAAATTCTTTTATATTATAAATTCTTTAAGAAAAAAAAAAAAATACAATCTATTTTTCCATACATTTAGCATTTGATGACACTGCTTTTAACAAAGGTTATTGCTTGCGATGGCATCTTTGAATTCCGTGCAAGTAGCACTTATATTAAAGAAAACACACAATTCCCTTTTTATAGGGTTAACGGCGAGACGATTTCTTTCATTTGTCCATACATTTCCCCTGACGCTAAACATTCGTTCGACAAAAGTATTAGACACAGGAATACTACAAACAAACTACACAATTCACACAACAAATTCGGTGCTTCTTCTTTTTTGAAAAAATTGCACCACATATTAAGCGACATATCAAGCGAAGAAAAAACTGAAATGCAGCCAGTTCATTATAAATCTGCTCTGGCGGAGTTTGCTGCTTCCATGGAGATATTGGCCATAATTCTATCAATTGATCCAGCATTCAATATCTAGGCAACTAAAAGTTTTATAATTGTTATTTTCATATGGATACCACTTCTCTTTATAACCTAGTGCTCTTCGGTAAACAGAGAAACATAGCATCTAGCAGATACAATCTGCATAGAAAAATATTGTCCGGTTTACAATAACTTTCTTGACAGGACTGTCCGGTCAAAAACCGGACATCTGGCAACCCTAACTGTAATACATTTGAATCGACTCTCTGCGTCTGAGCTGAGTCCCGCGAGAGTTTACGCCAGTTTAGTCGACTCTCGTGACAATGAATATGGAGTTCGGCAGGTTTGTATTTCTGACTTTTTTAGCGTCCCATCTGAAATAGAATTCTTCAATGTTTGTTCGATTCATATTGCGCAATATGACTCAGTGCGGACGTGAATCTGGACCGGACAAGAACCCCTCCCTCTAGTTTCCGATCGCGTACACCTATTGTTCCGGCTAACAAGTTTTTCTTTTTTTTTTTTTCTTTATATTAATTTTATACTCTCTAATATTAATAATTAAATTATTAAATAATAGAATTATGATCTCGTGAAGTACTATGCAAACATTAAGATTGATTGAGGACTTGCATTCGAATCGGAATCTGCGGGAATTTTAAAAAAATTCAATTATATAAATTTGTTCAGTTATACTTCTATATTAAATATTTTATATGAATTATTTTATAAAATATTACTTTATTGATATGCTGAATGTGGTCAGTTTTATAGAGGTACTTTATATATTTTACCATCAATTGTTTTGTTATTTTATTCCTATGTTCAATGTGTTCAGATTAGTATGTTTTATATTTATTTTACCATATATATCTTTATTTAATATATTTTACTATTATTAACATTTATTAATTTATTGCTATGTTCAATGTATTTAGAAATAAATATATTTGACTAGTTTAAAGTTGGTTACCTTAAGATATTCTTTCAAAGAACGAATAATGGCTTCGCATACCTTTGGAACAAACTCGGATATCGATTGTTTAGAAATTTTGAATGTGTACATTAAACTGGTGCTATAGTCCAGGAAAATAAGGCTCCAAAAGGCCGTTTTCAAGAAAAAACTGCGGAACTTTTATTCTCATCGGATCTTTATGTTTTTTGGGGTGTTGAATCCGAATCTGAAGTTTGCTACCACGGCAACCATCGGCTTCATATTCAAAATCGCAAAAAACCGCCAAAAAAACCCGTTATTTTTTATAATAACACCGTTTTTTTATCTATAACACGATAACGAAGCTATTTTAAGGGACTTGATTATAACTTCATATATACATTCCAATAGTAAATTTAACAAGCTTTTAGATGAAAAAAAGTAATTGTAGATTAGACAAATATTTTTGTAGTTATAATGAAAAATGTATTAAAAAAACTTGTATTTCACAAAAGTACGGGTTTTTAGCGTACTAATATGTGTTTTTGGCCACTTAATCTCTTTAACTCTAAAAATATAGGTCCAATCCAAATCCTTTTATTCATATTAATGCTAGTTAAATTTATTATCAGATCCTATGGAAAAAAAATATTTTTTGAATCGGACAAATACTTTCGGAGTTGAATCAGTGAAGCAAGACTGCGGGGGGCAAGCATGTGTGCTCTAACGGCCCTTGCATAGGCGTGACCGGTCATCATTTTTTTTATACTGTTTGCAGCGTATATGAGGTTGAACAGCTCTGCTAAGCCACTTCCTTCCATGATGAACCCAACCGCCCCCATGAAGGACATCAACAAATGAAAGCCACCAAGCCGTATTACAACATTTTTAAGCGCTGCATCTTCCTGACGACTCGAAATGATTTCTCTCGCCCTAAGATACAGTGGTTGGTCAAATGTAACAATGGTGGTTTGCTGGTTCAATGATTTTGCTTTATCAACACTCCTGAGCAATGAGGTGTACACACTGTTGTAGTCACTCGATGGTGAGTTTATGAAAGGCTGGCAATCAATATAACTAATTTCGTATGACAGCTCACTTGTCACATCTTCCATAAACCCGTTCCAACCACCAAGACCTGCCAAATCCATATGTTTACCATACAGCCAGAGCATAAGAAGTTTGTTAGGAATGATTAAAGTTTTGTTGATAAACTTAGAGTTGAGAGGTTTGATTGGAATGAAAGCCAACCCAACTTCTGTCTTGTCAAAAATTTTCAACTCAACAGTTTCGAAACGTCCAATAGTTCCTGCTGAAGGCAGGTTCTTCAACCGAGTTATGTTTTGACCAGGTACGACAGCAGTCCTAGGAGTCAAACAGAGTATACCACCCATTGCGTGGAATGTGTTGTATCCGTCAATGGTGCGCATATTGAAATCTGCGTTATCGTAGACTAACTGAGACAGTGCTGGACTCCGTAGAGCCAGAAGTGGTTGCATAACTGACGATGCACAGTGGGGTATTTGACTGGTTTTCTTGGCCAAAAATATTTCTGATGTTTAATCCATTTTATTTGATCCGATATGCTAAAAAATAGTTAATACATGAATATAGAAGTAGATTTTAAGAAAATAATAGTGTTTTTACTGTTATAAATAAAATAAAAAAAATATTAAAGTTAGGTATACAAATATATTTTTATTAATCAACTATCAGTCTTTATTGATCACACACACACACACACACACACACACACACACACACACACACACACACCAACACCACTTCCTTGAAATCATTCAGAAATTGATCTCAATGCTTTGTGTCAATGCCTTCTTCATCAGATGACCCATCTTCATTATTTGAAGAAAAACTTCGCTCCTGAATGTCAGGATAGTTATATTTCTGCTCAGGTGGTAGAAGCATGTCTATAGTTTCCTTAAGGAAGGATTTGGTTTTTTTTCCTAGGTAGCGGCCTCAATCCAGTTATGAGAGGATCTGAAGTAAGTAGAAGTCTATTTAGGACATCTAAATTGCAAGCTTCTCTCGAACATTTTCTTGAATAACTCTGCCGGTATTCACGAAAGTTCTTTTTTCTGGCTTCGGCTGCTTATTCAGACAATTGCCCTATAGGCAGGAGAGCATGTTGCACAATAATTGGCCCGTGTACTAAAATCTTGTGCAAAGTTGGTGTCATAGGATGCCAACCATACAACTGAACATATAATTTAGCTGTATTTGCTGTATATTCTGCAAATTTTTCAATATGGATACGATGACCACTGGAAATAGTTTCCAATATCACTTTGATGCGATATATGAAATTATAATCCAGGCCAGTTATTTCGGCTGCTAACATTGGATTTGCAAAAAATCTACGACTTGTGTTCCCGTCATTTGTGTTGCCAAAACCAGGCTTAGGAATATCTACAATAAGTCCCATTTTGTCTTTCATCTGTTTTTGAATCTCTGCCTTCTTTTCGTTTACAATTAATTTGTCCTTTTCTTCCCTTACTTGCCACTTCTTCACTGGTGATTTGTAGGCCAAATGTAATAATCCTTCAAATAGTCGAATCCTTGAATGCAAAATAGATAAACCAAATCGTAATGATTCTTCATTAACTGATGTAATCTGTGACAACTCATTAAATGTTTTTGATGTTGCACCACATATATAACACTTCATTGTAGAAGTAGTTTGAGTTGCGGCATTACACACTTTAGCGTCAACCATTGTCAATAACAACCTATGCTTAACAGAATACAATCTTTGTGCCAATACAATTGTCGATACTTCTAATTGGTTTGCTGAATTTTGAACATATTGTATTTCTTCATTCGTAATATCTGCATTCTCCTTGACAAACCTAATTCTAATTGGACGGCAATACCGCGGCGAGGATAGTGTTGGATTCTGCCAAACAACTCGTTTTTCAAATAAGCCACAAGTTAATTGTAGCGGTACAAGAGAAGATTGAAATATGTTTGCATCAGATTCACAATCATTTGCAAAGTTCTGTTTATATTGTGATTGCTGGGATCCATCACATCCCCATTTATAAGTCATCATTAACGAATTGGAATCCTCTTCGTTTAAGGTTTCTAAAACAACTTCTAAATGTGTTAGTAGGCGAGTGACAGTATGATTCAACAATGCTTGTAAATTTATTTCCGCAGAGGTAGCTGTCACAAGAAATGAATCTTTATGAGGGTAACATGTCTTCTTGGCCCTTTGTAAAATTGAGTAGCAGGGGAAGAATTTAAGATTTGTGTTTCTTATTTTATTATATTGTTTTCTAGTGAGTCCAGCTTCGACAAACATAGCTAGTGCTTGCAAAGGTGACAGTGGTGGGGTTTGATCTGTATTCATTCGTTTTGAACAGGTACCCATGTATTTCTTTGCGCGTGATGGAGAGCTAGTTATATTCTTTAATAAATCACTAGCTTGAGGATTACCTTCAGCTCGTAATTGCATTTGTGTAGCATACATCAATTCCATTGAGTCCATAGTAGTACGTAACTTTTCTGTCTTACGCCTACGACTGCGCTCACTGGATTCTTCAAACCTCTTTAATGGTCGCCCTGGTCGCATTTTTGCCATTGGCAACAAAAATTTACCCTGAAGCCATACTTCATTATTTTTGATAAAAATAGCATTTTTTTTTTTGTGTGCTGCCAACCATTTTTGTTTAAAATGTGACTGAAAATGGGAAAAATTGTGTTTGATTTCATTAATTTGCTTTTGTGACCAATGATCATATTTTAACAAAATATTAAGGGCATAATCTAATTGTTCTTTATAATTGAGGTCTTTTTTTTGACGCATGATGTCAAATACACATTTTCTAGTCATTATTTTGACTCCTGAAGGTCCTAAAATGAAAAACAAAATGACATTAAAAATTATCACAAAAACAATCACATTTAACAAAAAAAACAACAGACATTAACAGCCATGTACACGCACATCCGCGCGAATCCGCGATTACTGATTATATATTCTTAAAGTTGAATCATTCCTCTTTATATTGATATAAAAATAAGTGGTTGGAAATGCTTGGAAGTATAACAAAAACATTCGAATAACTTGAAATTCGACACTAAAAACGCCAGAATATTTTATATTTTCTTTTGTGGTCTATCTAATTTACAAATGGTCTAATTATTGCTAAAAAATGATAAATATTCTCTCACTTACCTGCTTCAGAGTGATCCATAATCAAAAATTGTCTTGAAAATTCCCAACTCGAGAAAAATAACCTTTTTACAAAGATAAATATCCGACTGACAGTTACCATGTGAGTGCAAAAAAAAGAGTGGTGACTTTGTTGTATTACACCTGATTCACAGATGATCCAGGCGAAGAAATTAGCCTTATACATTGTTGACAGACTATTCAACTATATCTGACAGTAATTACTTTTCGTCTGAGATAACTTTTACAAAATGGACTTTTGGCCAGTATTTGAAGGCAAATACCCCACTGTGCGATGTTTCAAAACGTAATGCTTCTTGATAAGATGAGCAATAGCCTAAGGAACTGATCACATCGAGTAACCTGCGCGATCCATATTTCCTGTGCAAGAATTCAGCAACACCCACTTGCGGAGGAGATACATATGAATTTGGTCTAATGGTTGCGAGAAAGCAATCAGCAATCGCTATTGATTTCTTCCTCCATTTGTTAATGTCCCCCTTCTTCTTGGCCAACACTACAGCATCTGTAAAAACCCGAAGAGATTCTGGGATAAGATTATCAACGCCATCTAAAAATTTATCAGCAGGGGGATACTGACTAGTATCATACACTTGTGATCGTGCATCTTCGACTATAATAGCAGCTGCTGTTTTAACAATTCTCAACCTTTCTTCATTACCAGACAACCTCTCATCATACCAAGAATCAGTAAGAATTTTGTGCCCAGTACCCTTGAAGGAAACAATATATGGAATTTTATCCGTGATCAATGAGGCGGTTTCTTCATTTCTTTCATTCTGTAATCTGGTGGCACGTGCTTACCACAAAAAAGCAGTGTGTTTTAAATGAAAATTTAGGAACATTTGAATGTAGAGAAGGGGCATTATTCTTCTGCTCCTTTTTCCTTAGATATGCGGCAATCGCTTTTTTTTTATGAGGATACAACTTCCTACATTTATCATGAAGCTCAAGTGGTAAATTTGCTAACTTAAAAATAATTCTGACTTACCATCTTCACGTTTTGTGCTGGCATCGATGAAAGATTGCAATCCCTTCTTCTGCACTTTAGTTCTTGTTCCATCATCTAACGATTCTTCACACACAATACACTTACCAGACATTTTAACCGTATATTTAACAAAAAAGACTCAAATTTGGGTGTGATTTTCTCTCACGCTGGTGGAAAACTAAAATAGTTGAAGAGATCTCCGTTTGTCTAGCTGGAGAGAGAAGACTTCTTCAAAGGAAACCGCCATGCACAGTAAACTAGTTGTTCCCTGACAAGTAGTACTACATTTTGTATTGTTGTTAAATCCATGGTTATTGGCACATTTTTCATTATAACTCAGAAAGTATTTGTCCGATTCAAAATGTTTTTTTTCTATCAGAAAGGTGGTTAAATTTAGAATTAGATCCTATATATGAAAGTTGTATCAAAATTCTTGAAATACAAAAGCTGTCGCGCTGAAAATCACGTACTTTTGTAAAACATTTTTTTTTTTGGCACATTATTCGCTATAACTCCAAAACCATTTGTCCGATCCAAAATTTAATATTTTTATCATAAAGCTGGTTAAATTTACTATTATAACTTTTATATGTAACTTATAATTAACACCATGAAATACCCACACCAGTCTACTGAACATGTCATAGTTTACATATTTTGCCAAAACATACATATTTAGCGTGCTAGCTTGGGTGGTTTAAAGGATTTAATATAATTTACGTATATAGCATCTGATAGCAATTTTAATCAGCTTTGCGATAGAAAAAAGGAATTTGAGATCGAACAATTATTTGAGCAGTTAGAGCGACAAATGTACCAAAAAAACACTTGGATTATACAACAGTACGTTTTTATTAGCGGGCTGGCATGTACATTTTACGGGGTTTGATTAAAACTTCATTTATAGATTCTTATAGTAAATTTAATCAGCTTTAAGATGAAAAAAAAGTAATGTTGTATCGGACAAATAGTTTCAGAGTTATAGCCAAAAGAGTACGACAAACGTGTTTTCGCGGAGCTGTGGGGCTGACGACAAGTAGGCCAATTTCTCCATTTTTTCCTAATTACGTAAATTCGCGAAAAATGGTCCGATTTCGGATTTCTTTTTTTCATTATGTAGGTACTAGTTCCAGGTACAATTAATATTTGAAGACTTTCTTCGAAAAAAGCTTCGTTATCGTGTTATAGATAAAAAAACAAAAATAACGGGTTTTTTTGGCGGTTTTTTTGCGATTTTGAATATGAAGCCGATGGTTGCCGTGGTAGCAAACTTCAGATTCGGATTCAGCACCCCAAAAAACATAAAGATCCGTTGAGAATAAAAGTTCCGCAGTTTTTTCTTCGGCAAACCCTTATTTTACTGGACTACTACGGAAATCCTTGACAAGGTTAGTTGTTCCGTCATCGTTTCGGGAAGGACTGAATTAAACATGAGTCTTGGTGTGGACACGGTTTTTTTTGAATCGGGGCTGAGTCCGAACAGAGTCTAACATAGATTGACGCTGTCTGGGCATGAATAAAACATGTGTAAATGTGTCCCAGTGCGTACGAGGCTTGAGTCTGGCCAGAGACGGCAACCCATAAATATCAGCTCTATATCTCAACTCATCTAATCTTTTTTTTTTTTTTTTTTTTTTTTTTTTTTTTTTTTTTTTTTTTTTTTTTACCTTAATCAAAACTATATAATCATTATTTTACTACTGCGAATTATTATTAGTTATTTTTTCCGAATTACAGAAGAATTATCAAGAAAACATTTAATTCAATACCCGT
This sequence comes from Euschistus heros, assembly GCA_003667255.2. Lineage (NCBI taxonomy): Eukaryota > Metazoa > Arthropoda > Insecta > Hemiptera > Pentatomidae > Euschistus > Euschistus heros. The sequence goes on from RCWM02000087.1 coordinate 1,533,146, forward strand.
CAGCAGTGCGGTGAGTGTTTATATTTAACCCTTTAGGTATTAAAGACAGTGCATTCAAACAGGCGCTCTCGCCCGCATCAATATTTATATTTTAGAAGAAATAGTAATTTATATTTTCATTTTATAATGGCTATTTGTACTATCTGTGAATCTCTAATTTCAAGAGATGATAAAAACATCGTTACGTGTGGGATGTGCCGAGTTATTTTCTATGGCAAATGCTGCTAATTAAATGACAAAGAGATGGAGGTTATAAAATCAATGAAAAAAGTTTGGTTATGTTCAAACTGCAAAGAAGCTAAAAACGGACCAATTAATAAAAAATCAGTTATCCAGCCATCAAATGAACCATCTGTCTCTGACATATTCACAGGCGTTAATCAACTTAGTGCTCATGTCAACGAGGATATCAAAGCCTTGAAAAGTTCACTCGAAAAATATGGCAAGCTGAGCTTTGATCTAAATGATAAGCTAGCTAAAATCTAAAAACACTTAGATAGCCAAGGAAGACGTATGGAGGAGCTACTAACTGAAAATACTACACTGAAGACTAAAATCGGAGAGCTAGGAGTTCGCCTGAATAGGGCTGAGCAGGGCTTGCTCTGTAAATCTATAGAGATACGGGGCATCCCTCTTCGCTCTGGCAAGAGCTGATAGGGAAACTCCTGCGGCCTTAGTAATAAGTGTCGGTGCTGGCCTGGGAGTAAAGTTGAACATCGAAGGAATAGACCTGGTCGAGCGTCGCAGACCACGAAAACAAGATCCGCGACCACCACCTGTTATAGTACGCTTCCTGAGGCAGACACTAAGGGACGGTCTTCTACAAAAAAGAAAAGTGAAGAGAGACTTGTCGACGACAGATATGGGGTGGCAGGTCATCTCCTCAAAATGACCTGTCACATAAATGTCCAATCCTTATTATGATGAATGCCTTCAATATTTTACCCGAAATTCCTACCATATTATTGCAGTGTCTGAAACTTGGCTCAAACCTTTCATTCCCTCTTCCTTAGTTCCCCTTCCTAACTACACACTTATCCGCCATAACCAAATAGGCCGGACTGGCGAAGGTGTGGGTTTGTTTGTCCATGATGGCCTCAAAGAGAGTTCAAAAGGACTGACGTAAGTGAGCATGTTATCTTATTCCCGATTTTCCGCACCCTTCAGTGCCTGGGTCGCACTGGGCCCAACCTTGCCTCTTATGCTATGGATTCCTACCTTACCTTATAAATATGATTTTGTTTTTACAAACAATTTTTTTCATTTATCATTGTTTATTTGTTCTAGATAGAGATGAAGCGTAATAGACTTTTTACAACTCCAGAAGAAGTTCATAGGGAACTTAGGCGTCAACAAGAAGAGTCAGATTCCGAAAACAATGAATTTGAAGAAAATGTTTCCGAACCAGATGATGAAATCCCCCAGCTCGACAATCGAGCTGAAGATTTATTTGATGCAGAAGATTGCATTGACTATGATATTCCAACAGTGAGTGATTTTTCGGAAAATTTAAACTTTTGTCTTGGTAGAGATCAATTTGGGCTGACAATCCTGCGATTTCGAAATTCTGTAGAACGCCGTCCACCAATATTATTGCTCATCTCCCTGGTCCAAAAGGTGTAGCAAGAAGTGTAGTCGATGAAAATAAACTTTTTTCTCTATTTATAAATGACCAGATCTTGGAGGAAATTGTGGTTCGAACAAACTTTGATATCGAACGAGTAAAACCAAAATACTCTTCAAAACAGTGGTTTATTTCCCAAACCTCTTTAGTGGAAATAAAAGCACTAATCGGATTGTTATTTTTTAGTTCTGTTTTAAAAGATGCCAATTTGAATACCAAAGGCGTGTTTTCAAAACTGTTTGGTCCTTCCATTTTTCGCTCTACAATGGCCGAAAAAAGGTTTCATTTTCTTCTGTGCAATCTTCGGTTCGATGATAATACCACTAGAGAAACACAGGCGCACTACAGATAAAGTTGCACCGTTTCGAAACATATGGTCGATGTTTGAAGCTAATTGCTGTAACTATTATTCACCATCAGAATATGTGACAATTGATGAGATGCTTCTTGTGTTCCGGGGGAGGTATCCGTTTAAAACATATATCCCAAGTAAGCCAGATAAATATGGTTTAAAAATCATTTCTGCATGTGATGCGAAAACCTTTTATTTTATAAGAAGGATACCATATATTGGAAAAACGGATCACCAAAGAAAAGAAGTGTCTTTGCCTACCCACTATGTTTTAGAGCTCACAAAACCTATTTAGGGGACTAAGAGGAACATTACAGTCGACAACTGGTTTTGTTCCTATCAGCTAGCTGAAGAGTTAGGGAAGAAACAGCTGACATTGGTGGGAACGCTAAGGAAAAATAAGCCCCAAGTACCTCTTGCCATGTTTGAAAAAGCTCCGGTTAAGTCATCCAAATTCCTTTACCAGGATGACAAGACACTTTTATCCTATATTCCCAAAAAAAATTAAAAAGTGCTTGTACTCTCCTCAATGCATTTTTCAGGCGAAGTAGACAAACAATCAAAGCTGCCAGAAATGATTGACTTTTACAATATGACCAAGGGTGGAGTTGATGTGTTTGACAAACTTTGCCACGACAAGACCACAAAGAGATCGACCAACAGATGGCCCATGGGATTTATTTTGGGATTCTTGATATAAGTGCAGTGAATACATTTATCATATGGAAGTGGAATAGAAATGAGCCTTCTTATTCGAACACTGCAAGGACGAATTTCTTAACCCTCTGCACGGAACACCGGTTTCTGGGACCAGTATAGAATCAAATTTGGACACTAGAGCACGCAGTGTATCACCCTCCGGGCTGATCGTCTGGGAGAGTTCCCTATAAGGTAAGTTTCTTACTGGTCTGACAGACCGTTATTCCCCTACATGTGTGTTTTACTACCGGTCTCAGAGGCCCGTGTTCCTTTCATCGTTGAAAAGTTTCTGAGACCAGTGTTCCTTTAAACGTGGATTATTCCTTGACTTTCATGTTATTGTTTTTTTTTTTTTTATAGAATCTGATTCAAACTTTTCAGATCACAGGTATGAGTAGAATACCTAGTTACGTTTCAGCGCGGATTAGAAAAATTTTAAGTTTTTCTTTACCCGAAGTTTCCGATGAGGAGTCTGATATAGAACTTGACTGAGAAGACTCCTATATTCCTTCAGAAGATGAAGAGGAGCTGTCGGAGCACACCTCTGACAGTGAACTCTCGTGTTATGAGGAAGACGAACCAGCGGCTTCAGTTACAGCTGGAGATATAGGACCAACCAGCCAAGAGGACTTGAGAGGAAGCGATTCAAGCCATTCTTCATGTAGGGCTGTTTTTAGGGAGAAAAATTTCATTTGGGAAAATGAACTCACCCAACCCAACAACAGCCAATGTAGTAAAAATAAAATAAAATTAAAAACATCGACACTCAAAGGTCCTGCGAAAAATTTAGTAAATCCTAGCCCAGAAGAAGTTTGGGGACTCTTATTTTCCCCGGACATCCTCGAAGACATCGTCACCTGGACTAATATAAAATTGAGTTCCATGAGAGAAGATACGAAATTCAAGGACAACTCGCATCGCTCTACTGAAATTTGTGAAATTAAAGCACTTTTGGGTCTGCTAATTCTGAGCTGTATTTACAAATCAGCCAGAGAGTCACTGTCTTCTCTTTTCTCTACAGGACCCACAGGGAGACCAATATTTCGTGCCGTGATGTCAGAAAAACGCTGTAACATCCTAATTAGAGCATTGCGTTTTGACGATTCACTTACTCGCCGTGCCAGGGAAAAGACGATCCGGCATGTGCTATTTCTGGTTTGTTCGATAAGTTCATAAAAAATTGCCAGGAAATATATGAAATAGGTGTCTTTGTCTGTGTCGATGAGACACTCGTTCCATTCCGAGGAAGATGCAAATTTAGAATGTATATGCCTAACAAGCCGGCAAAGTATGGCATCATATTAGTGTGTCTAGTAGAGGCTCGAAATTTTTATATTTTCAATGCATATCTTTATCTTGGAAAAGATAGCGATGGGATGACCCTAAATACAGAAGAGAGAAAGCTGAAGAAAACAACGCAAGCTATAGTCTGACTAGCCAAACCTATATACGGCACCAATAGGAACATAACCGTAGACAATTGGTTTAAGAGTATGGAACTGGCAGAACATTTGTGGAAGAACTCGTTGACAATCGTGTGGACCCTAAAGAAAAACAAGCCGGAATTTCAAGCAAACAAAAGCAGACCTATCGGCTTCACAAAAGAGTTTACGATTTTATCCCACGTTCCAAAGAAATCCAAGGCTGTCATTATCCTCTCCTCTATGCACCACGACACGTAAACGGATATGAATAACAACAAACCCGAAATAATTTCGTTTTATAATTGTACAAAATCAGGTGTCGACTCTTTAGACATGAAGTGCAGCGTTTATTCTGCAAATAGGAAAACCAGGAGATGGCTCCTGGCAATTTTCTATCACATGATATCCATTAGCTGCTGCAACGCTTATGTTGTCTATAAGAAATATGACGAGACAAGGAATATGAGACGATTTGATTTTATGTCAAAACTAGGATTGTCAATAACAGCAAATCAGCTCCGCCGACGCCTTGAAATTCAAAACTTACCTTCTGGTCTAAAATCCATCATAAAAAGTTGTTTGGCAAACAAGGATCCTAGAATGTCCGAGGAGGTGGGCAAGCAATTTTGAATACAATAAGAACGGATCGCACACATATGGTTAACCGTGATAACCGTGATAAGTTCTAGTGAGGTTATAAATTCTTTAAGTTGATTAATACCAAACTTATAGTGAAGTGGAGTTAAATAGGACGTACTACGGATTACCAAAGCAAAACCCAACTTTCTCCGTACAGGACTCGATAAGTCTTTTATATTTTCGTTAACATTTTTTTCTTTTATTGTTGTTTCTATACTCGTATCTTTAGAATTTCGTTTTCTCTCTCTATCTTTCTCTCTCTAAATGGGGGATCCCCCAAATCCCACAATTAGCCCTTTGACTAAAAGAAAACGCCCTCGGAGCCGAATAAAATTCCCCCCCGAAAAAAATAATATTGATAATATAAATTTGAACCCGAGCTACTTATTAATTAAAAGAACAGACGAGGAAAGTTTTAAAAGAGTTTCACCTTTTTTTATTAATAAATTTTTAACGGGCCTAGTCGGCGAGGTTAAAAATGTTAAAAAGCTAAGAGATGGCTCTCTACTACTACAAACATTGCACAGTAAACAATCGGAGACCTTAATGCGGTGTAAGGATTTTGGGGGACAATTTCCAGTAGAAGTGACCCCTCATAATTCCCTAAATTACAGTAAAGGCGTAATAAGATATTTTGACTTCCAATATCTTGATATCGAAGAGATTAAAACTGAATTATCGCCTACAATTAAAGACATTATTCGTATAAAAATTTTTAAAAAATGGTAACGAAATTCTAACAAACTCATACCTTGTAACATTCCCTACCCCACAATCACCAGAAACACTTCAAGTAGGGTATGCAAAAATAAAAGTTCGGCCCTATGTACCGAATCCGTTGAGATGTTTCAATTGTCTTGGTTTTAACCACCCAACGCCTCACTGCAAAAAACAACCCGTCTTTATTCAATGCGGACAGGATAAACATGGCGAAAATATTAGATGTCATCTAACACCGAAATGTATTAACTGCGAAGGCCAGCACAATGAAGTTAAATTTCCACCGAGAACAGACGAGCGTTGATGACCGATAAGTTTTACGCTCCAAAACTCTCAAATAAATAAATAAATAAATAAGAACGGATCGCAGAAATATTACTTTTGATAATTGGTTTAACAGTTTACAGTGGGCCATTGATTTACAAAAAATATTTCAAGCTTACATGCATTGGCACTCTCCGTAAAAACAAATGAGAGGTCTAAGCAAGTTTTGTAAATGTAATGGGAAGAGAAGTTTCCGGCAGCATATTTGGCTATCTCAAAAATGGCCATTGTACACTCGTGTCATATATTCCTAAAAAAGGCAGAATCGTTTTAGCTTTATCAACAATGCACTTTTAAAATGCTATAGTTACTCAACAAAAACCTAAACCACAAATTATTATTGATTATAATAGCAGCAAATTTGGAGTAGACATTTAGTCCAGTCAATGAGTGCTGAAATGAGGGGTGTAGAGTGCATGGAATATGCGATAATTTTTGACTTCATAGCTTCGTTAGGAATAGTTGGAAGGTAAACATACTAAAAGTCCCCGCCACTGGGGGGTGAGCTAACGGTGGGGGGGAGGGTAGAAGTTCCATTTTTTTGGTTTTTCCATATTATCTCGAAAACTGTTGACTCTAGAAAAATATGTTTCAAATAAACATAAAAGCTAATTAAATTCACTATAAAATTTATTATATATACATTTGTCGTAATTCTAACCGTTTACGAGATATACGTTATTGAAAATAGGTGATTTATGGGAAAAAAACAAATGTTACCTCACTTTTTGTCAAACTTTTGCTTATATTACCTTCCACAATCGTTTCTCAGAAACAACGTCAGAATCAAAATTGTAGAGCATTAAATTTACTTTAATTTCATATATACGTTTTTGGTGTTTGATTCAAATGTTTAACAAAAAATGAGGTAAACATTTTTTTTTTTATTCCTAAAATTGTCGATTTTTAATAACGTATATCTCGTAAACCGTTAGAATTTCTAGGAATACGTATATAATTAATTTTATAGGAAATTTGATGAGCTTTAATTTTGATCGGCTACATATTTTTCTAGAGTCCACCGTTTTCGAGATATAATCGAAAAACAAAATTGGGACCTTCCCCCCTCCCCCCACCTTTAGCTCACCACCCAGGGGCGGGGACTTTTAATATTTTTACCTTTTAACTATTCCTAAAAAAGCTGTGAAGTCAAAACTTACCGCATACTTCATGCACTCTACACCCCTCATTTCGGCACTCTTTATCTGGGGTCGCACTTCTATGAAAAAACACGTTTATTGTTACTCATTCCGAAAACAATTGTTCGATCCGAAATTTCTATTTTTTATCTGAAAGCTCCTTAAATTTACTAAAAGGACCTATATATGAAATTTTGATCAAGTCCCATTAAATACCCATACCAGCACGTTAAAAACTGCTTACTTTTTTAAGTTGAAGTTTTTTTGGCATAGTTTTCACTATAACGCCGAAACTATTTGTCAGATCTGAAATTTATTTTTTTCAACTAAAATCTGGTTAAATTTACTATTAGACCTTACATATGAAATTTTGATTATGCCACGTAATACACTCAAACCTGAACGCTAAAAATGTATGTTCTGGCAAAGTATGGCGATATTCACAAATTCAGTGGTCTGGTTAGAGCGTGTAACGTGACATAATCAAAATTTCATATATAGGTTCTTATAGTAAATTTAAGGAGCTTTCAGATAAAAAATACAAATTTCGGATCGAACCTTTAGTTTCGGAATGAGTATCAATAAACGTGTTTTTTCAGAGAAGTGCGACCCCAGATAAAGAGTGCCGAAATGAGGGGTGTAGAGTGCATGAAATATGCGATAATTTTTGACTTCACAGCTTTGATAGGAATAGTTAGAAGGTACATATATTAAAAGTCCCCGCCCCTGGGAGGTGAGCTAAAGGTGGGGGGAGAGGGGAAGGTCCCAATTTTGTTTTTCGATTATATCTCGAAAACGGTGGCCTCTAGAAAAATATGTAGCCGATCAAAATTAAAGCTCATCAAATTTCCTATAAAATTAATTATATACGTATTCCTAGAAATTCTAACGGTTTTCGAGATATACGTTATTAAAAATCGACAATTTTAGGAATAAAAAAAATGTTTACCTCATTTTTTGTTAAACATTTGAAGCAAACACCAAAAACTTATATATGAAATTAAAGTAAATTTAATGCTCTACAATTTTGATTCTGACGTTGTTTCTGAGAAACGATTGTGGAAGGTAATATAAGCAAAAGTTTGACAAAAAGTGAGGTAACATTTGTTTTTTCCCATAAATCACCTATTTTCAATAACGTATATCTCGTAAACGGTTAGAATTACGACAAATGTATATATAATAAATTTTATAGTGAATTTAATTAGCTTTTATGTTTATTTGAAACATATTTTTCTAGAGTCAACAGTTTTCGAGATAATATGGAAAAACCAAAAAAATGGAACTTCTACCCTCCCCCCCCACCGTTAGCTCACCCCCCAGTGGCGGGGACTTTTAGTATGTTTACCTTCCAACTATTCCTAACGAAGCTATGAAGTCAAAAATTATCGCATATTCCATGCACTCTACAATGTGTTTATTGACTGGACTAATTGTAGACAACATGTGTTCAGGATACAATGTTCAAATCAACGGGGAATATCACTCTACAGTCTTAATAGCTATCAAAGAAGACAATAAATATCCTTATCACTCGACCACTGTCCAGGAGTCAGGAGGAATTTTTTTCGGAAGTGTAGTAATCCTCAAAAATTTGTCGCTAACTAAACTTTTATAAAAGTTTTATTTCTTGATATGTTATTGCGGTTTAAAAAGATACTTGTGAACATTGAAAGTGCATAAGACTTAAAGGAAATTTAATGCTGATTTCAAAACAGCGTTGGAACGTTGAAAAAAAAATGTGTGAATGCAGAGAAAATTGAGGTTTTCCTACGAAAATCACGGTTTTCTCAAAATAGCCTTTGGAACGGAATGAGATAGAAACATGCGGTTGGCGTTGTTTAACTACATTTTTGATCTAGTTTCTTCATCTTGCTTATCGTCATCTACTTGCGATACAACCTGTATAGGCGTGGTGAATCTGCTGCGTAAGTTTCTCCATTTTCAATAGTATTACTTCGTAAGTTCCATTAGCTCTAATTTAAAATCTTTTTGTTCTCTTCTGAAAATATGTGAGTTAAATCAATGCAAAATTTCCTTTTGACTATTGGTTGTTTTCACAGGTGTTAATTGCACCAAATTTTAATTTTGTTTACTTTTTGGATTGAATTGTTTAAAATAGTCCGAACTGCCTGAAACGTCCATTATGAAAGAAGTTTTCCTTCATCTCTCTAAGTTTTCGAACCCTATCAAATTTATTTCTTACTTTAGCATTTAGGTAGTTTCGTTTAGCAGTTAGCTAGTGATAAATTAAATTGTTATGAATGCTTATTAAATTGCCTGTGATGAGATTTTAACGCCTAAATTTTATTACAGGTACGTCTAATTCTGGTGCCCCATCAGATGTCTGGTACCGTTTTGAAAGCAGATGTCTGATGCCATCAAAGAAATGAAAGAAGATATCTGGTGTGAAGTACAATACAAGTATAATACAAGTGGCGTTGTAATGTTGTTGGTGGGGATAACCCCTTGGGAGGTTGATTGTAAGGAGGGGAGACCAATAAAAGTTCAGTTAAAATGATGCATTGGTGTTGTTCATTTAACCCATATATCACATCTGGTACCATCAAACGTCAATTGATGAATCACAGCATGAATCTGAGTCTGTGGTAGGAGGTATTATTTCACCTTCCTTAGGAAATGTAGGACAGGGCTCTTCGATTTCGTTAACTAATACAAGTCCAGGTACCAGCACTCCAGTCTCTTCGGTGTTTCAAATTCCCTCCTTGATATGAGGCTATGAGAGCAAAAGTGGCCTAACCCACAAAATATAAAAAAATCTGATTTAGTAATTTTTTGCAACTATAACGCCATCTGGTGGTGTTAATGTGTTTGAAAAATTGGTTCACATTATTTCCGCCGTGTGGCAGCACTTTGGCCTATCTGTGTTGCCGCGTAAAACATGATTGATACTAGTGCAACACTGGCTTAAGCCACAAAGCCACAGCTGACTACTTCGCGCCTTTTTTTTTACTGTGGTTTTTTTAACATTCCCGCTAATTTAACATGTGATTTTATATTTCTTTTTATGTTTGACAGATTATTACCTTTCAGTTCTGCTTCTGTATTTGTTTTTGTGTTCATTTTTTTAAATTACATACCTACTCAAAATAGGTTTAATTGTTATTACTCATTCAATTAAGTTGTTCTTTTTTTATTTTAATAAAAAAATGGACCGTGGTGTACAAAAATTACTAGATGGTATGTACATTTGAGTATTTTTTTTAGCAATTATCAGATTATGTTCTTACCAACTTATTTGTTAGGTATAAAAGTAGATATTAATATTATTGTGTATTTTTCAGATCTCATCGGGAGTGAGAGTGAGTTCAGTGAGCTTGATTTTAGTTCGGACTCTGACAGTGATTATATCCCGGCCGAAGCTCTTCTGCCAGTTTCAGATGAAGTAGTTTTGATTACGCCACCCGATAGTGCAGGTAATTGTCAGACTTCAACTTCCACAACCGAACCTTTAAAAAGCAGAAAAAGAACGCGCAATGAAGATAACTGGGCTCGAAATATCAGAAGAAAGTCACGAAATATGGATATGTCCTATATGAACAGAAATAATGTTTTAGTTAACGCAAAAGAGTTCAAGTCAATTAACCACTGCTGTTCCCAATTTTATTACAAACTATTTAGTCCAACCCATCAAAAGGCAGTTTTTGACGGTTACTACAAAATAGGAAATTTTTATTTGCAAATTTAGGGGCTACACTAAAAACGACGAATCTCGAAGGAGTAAAACAAGGGCATATCGCATTCCTGATTTGTCAGGAACCTACAAGGACGTTTGTAAAACTTTTTTAAAGAAAATTTTACAAGTTTCTGATGGGCGTGTTTCACGGGCATTAATAAATAAGCCTAAAGGAAACACACCTCCTAAGGATGAACGGGGTTCGCAAAGCTCTGCGAACAAAACGCCGATCTTTAAAATTGACGGCGCACAGTGGGCAATATGACCGATTTAGGTGGACAAAATTCTGAAACTTGTCCATATTTAACCTTTGGGGTCCTAAATTGCGGGAAAAATAATTTTAAAAATCTAATTAATTTTTTGACACGATTAGCAAGCGCACAGTGGTCAAAAATCAAATTTAAATTCTAATCAAATTTAAAATCTAAAACTTTCCTGCATTTAATGTTTGAAGTCCCAGAATACGGGAAAAGTAATACAACAAAGTTAATTATCGGTATAAACCTGCTAATGATGTATTTTAAATCATTTAGGAAACTTTAAATTATAGATTGTAAAACTTTTATTTATTATTATTTTTTTTTTTTAATAATCAATGTACATTAAATAGAATTTAAATCAATCACAGAACTAAAATTAGGCTTAATTTATAATAATTATTAAAGTTAATTAAGCACAGGTAGATAAATAAAAAAAATTATGATTATCAAACAACTAATTATCTTCTTTACTTGTATCATAATATGATGATCTAGATTTCTCTGATAACTCTGGCTCTGACATGTCATCATTTAGTTTCTCATGATTTAAGGTTGGTAATTGTTCGTTCGGAGTAGTGCACTTTAGTGTAGCACATCTGAATCTAACGGTATTTTATTTTTTTTTACAGGTTTTCGTGGTGAAGCAACAATAGGGTCCGATGAAACTAATAGCATTGTCAACAAATCACTATTTGTTGCTATTCGTGAAATTTTTCTCGTATTCCGTTCCCTGAAACGTCGAAAATCTTTGTTTCTGGCTTCCTGAGCCTCTTCAGTCAATTGTCCAATTGGAAGATATTGATTTTCAATAATCTGAATGCTATGGTCGAAGATTTTATGAATCGTGGGAGTCACACCGTACCAGGAATACAAATCTAAGTAGAGCCGTTTGGTTTCAGACGTGCATTCGTTGAACTTTCCTACATCGATTTCGTATCCTGATGAAAGACATTGAAGGGTAACCCGAATCGCTTTATGAGGGCTTCATCTAAACCAGTGATAGAAGCAGTTATATCCGAATTTTTGAAAAAGCGTCTAGCCATGTTACCACATTTTAAATGACAAATCAGAAATAAAAATAAAAATATTTTGTACAGTCTCTTCTTGCAATAGACAGGATGCAGCAGCTATATGGGCTAATAGTCCAGGAAAATAAGGCTCCAAAAGGCCGTTTTCAAGAAAAAACTGCGGAACTTTTATTCTCAACGGATTTTTATGTTTTTTGGCAGAATCCGAATCTGAAGTTTGCTACCACGGCAACCATCGGCTTCATATTCAAAATCGCATAAAAAAGCCAACAAAAAAACCGTTATTTTTGTTTTTTTATCTATAACACAATAACGAAGCTTTTTTCGAAGAAAGTCTTCAAATATTAATTGTAGCTGGAACTAGTACCTACATAATGAAAAAAAGAAATCCGAAATCGGACCATTTTTCGCGAATTTACGTAATTAGGAAAAAATGGAGAAATTGGCCTACTTGTCGTCAGCCCCACAGCTCCGCGAAAACACGTTTGTCGTACTCTTTTGGCTATAACTCTGAAACTATTTGTCCGATACAACATTACTTTTTTTCATCTTGAAGCTGATTGAATTTACTATAAGAATCTATAAATGTAGTTTTAATCAAACCTCGTTAAATGCACATGCCAGCCCGCTAATAAAAACGTACTGTTGTAAAATCCAAGTGTTTTTTGGCACATTTGTCGCTCTAACTGCTCAAATAATTGTTCGATCCCAAATTCCTTTTTTTTATCTCAAAGCTGATTAAATTTGCTATCAGATGCTATATACGTAAATTATATTAAATCCTTTAAACCACCCAAGCTAGCACGCTAAATATGTATGTTTTGGCAAAATATGTAAACCATGACATGTTCAGTAGACTGGTGTTGGTATTTTATGGTGTTAATTATAAGTTACATATAAAAGTTATAATAGTAAATTTAACCACCTTTATGATAAAAATATTAAATTTTGGATCGGACAAATGGTTTTGGAGTTATAGCGAATAATGTGCCAAAAAAAAAATGTGTTTTACAAAAGTACGTGATTTTCAGTGCGACAGCTTTTGTATTTCAAGAATTTTGATACAACTTTCATATATAGGATCTAATTGTAAATTTAACCACCTTTCTGATAGAAAAAAAACATTTTAAGTCGGACAAATACTTTCTGAGTTATAATGAAAAATGTGCCGATAACCATGGATTTAACAACAATACGGGTTTTTAGGCGCCTGGGATGCATATTTTAAGGGACTTGATTATAACTTCATATATACATTCCAATAGTAAATTTAACAAGCTTTTAGATGAAAAAAAGTAATTGTAGATCAGACAAATATTTTTGTAGTTATAATGAAAAATGTACTAAAAAAACTTGGATTTCACAAAAGTACGGGTTTTTAGAGTACTAGTATGTGTTTTTTGGCCACTTAATCTCTTTAACTCTAAAAATATAGGTCCAATACAAATTCTTTTATTCATATTAATGCTAGTTAAATTTATTATCAGATCCTATGTATAAAAAACTACCTTTCTGATTGAAAAAAAATACATTTTGTATCGGACAAATACTTTCGGAGTTGAATGAAAAATGTGCATAACATATATTTTATTATAATAACATCACTAACAACTAACACTGGGCTAATCACCCGTAAAACTGATGACAATTACAAAAAAAATAATAACGAAAAAACAAAAAAGGTAAAAAAAAAAACAAACAAAAAAAAACATAATATATAATACTAGCATCCCTGTCGCGGCTTCGCCCGCCCTCCATAAGTAAAGCTAATTTCAACTAAAAATTAATGTTTTATTTGTTTATCGATAAGATTCTTGTATTTTAGCATGTTGTTCAGCATTATTTCTTCAATGATTTTTTCACGCATAGCAGTAATTATTAATCTAGTTATAATCGCACTGATTAGGCAGTTGGAGATAGCGTAAAAGCACCATTAGACACAAAATTTTTAATTTTAATGTATGAATTGGTAATCAAGTTGGATAGACTAAGAAACTTTTGCGGATACTGCATTATCAGTGCTTACGACAGAAGGCCCGTGGATCATATTTTTACACACAATATAAAAAAGTAAAGGATCGACATTTTGATTTAGTAATAATTTGTATTCGGCAGAAATAACTTTATTGATTTCATCTGGTTGGATGTTGATTTCGAACTATAAAAGTATATGACAGTGTGGCAAACCTCAGTCCTGCCTCTCAACATTGTACATATAAATTTTAGTTATTGTAAATTTTACCATTGCAAAACCTTCCTAGAATTATAAAAATTATTTATTTAGATGTCGGTACAGATAGGTTCAGTTTACCATTGTTAACTCTATTGTGGAATGGCGCTATACACAATCGTTCGATTTTCAAGCTTCACTGGGATCCACATATCGCACACCATATTTGAATCTTTTTTAATAATTTTCTTTATAGTTTAATAAGTAAATTTTATCATCGATTTCAAGCTCTTTTGTAACCTCTCGCGTAGAACCTCTCCACCTATCGGTCAATTTTCAAACTTCACTGTTGTCCACATATTTTCTTTTTTTAATAAAAAATAAATGAAAAATCAGTAGATTTTAATATTGCTAAACCTTCTTGGAACTATGAAGATGATGTAGTTAATATTTAGCACAGATTGGTTCAGTAGTATTCGTGGTTAGTGATCACAAACGTAAAATGGCTTGTCCTTTTATATAATAGTATAAGTTATTATTATGGTAAACTTTCTAATTTTAAATCTTTCAAGAACTATGAAGATGATGTAGTTAAAATTTGGTTCAGATAGGTTCATTAGTTTTACTAAAACGCTATTGTCGCTTGCCACATATTTATAGCTTTTTGGATAACAATTTAATTGAATTAAATAACTTTATTATCAATTTCTAGCTATATTTAACACCGGATCATTGTAACCTCTCTTAAATGGCGCTCGCTTTACTGCACTCCACATATTTATCGCTTTTTAAACAGTTATTTTATAGAAAATAAATAAATTTTATTATTGCTAAACCTTCCTTGAACTATGAAGATGATATAGTTATATTTGGTACAGAATAGTTCTATAGTTTTCGCGGTTAGTGATAACGAACGAAAATGGCTTGTCCTTTTATATATAACTTCATCATCCCCCGTCGAGGCTTCGCCCGCTCTCATAAGTGAAGATCTTAGATAATTTTAACTAATAATTAATTTTTTTTTAATATTTATCGATAAAAATCTTGTATTAAAGTGAAGAATTGAAAATTTTATTTTTGATGATATTTTCACGCATAGCAGCCATTATTAACTGGGTTAAATTTAGATTGATTAGGTGTTTGAAGATAACATAAAGCATAATTAGACATCCAATTTTCAATTTTAATATATGAGTTGGTAATTCAGATGGACAGAGACTATTACGAAAACTGCATTATCAGTGCTCACAACTAAAGGTTCAAAGTTCATATTTTTACACACAATATTAAACAGCTGAGGATCGGCATTTTGATTTTTAATAATTTTCATTCGACAGAAATAATTTTATTGATTTGATCTGGTTGGATTTTAATTTCTAACCATAAAGGTATGTCATAGTGTGGCAAAACCCGTTTCTAACACTCAACATTGTACATTTAAATTTTTATTGTTGCTAAACCTAGAATTATGAACATGATGTAGTTAAACTTTGGTATATTTCACTCCATATACCTGTTTTTATAACAATTTAATTGAAAATAAGTAAATTTTATTATCAATGTTCACCTCTATGTAACACTGTACATTTTAACCTTTCATGTAGATTGCAATTGCCGCCATTTTTGAACTTCACTGTTATCCACTTATTATTCATTTTTCAATAAAGAATTAGTTGAAAATCATTATATTTTACTATTGCTAAACCATCCTATAAAGATGATGTAGTCAAAATTTGGTAGAGATTGGTTCAGTAGTTTTTGGCGGTTAGTGAACACAAACGAAACATTGCTTGTCCTTTTATATAATAGTATAACCTTATACCGCCATATGTTAGAATCGTATAGAGCTAACAGATAATTGTGACTTGCAGATAATATACAAATAATATTGCGACTATAAATTAAGATATAAGGTATCCTATCTTTTTTGTTGGATCAAACTGCACACGGTGTGCAAATTTGATTAAAATCGGTTAAGTAGTTTAGGTGTTAGCCGGCCCCTAGGCGGCGACACGTAATTTATATATATTAAGATACTAGCATCCTTGTCGCGGCTTCGCCCGCCCTCCATAAGTAAAGCTAATTTCAACTAAAAATTAATGTTTTATTTGTTTATCGATAAGATTCTTGTATTTTAGCATGTTGTTCAGCATTATTTCTTCAATGATTTTTTCACGCATAGCAGTAATTATTAATCTAGTTATAATCGCACTGATTAGGCAGTTGGAGATAGCGTAAAAGCACCATTAGACACAAAATTTTTAATTTTAATGTATGAATTGGTAATCAAGTTGGATAGACTAAGAAACTTTTGCGGATACTGCATTATCAGTGCTTACGACAGAAGGCCCGTGGATCATATTTTTACACACAATATAAAAAAGTAAAGGATCGACATTTTGATTTAGTAATAATTTGTATTCGGCAGAAATAACTTTATTGATTTCATCTGGTTGGATGTTGATTTCGAACTATAAAAGTATATGACAGTGTGGCAAACCTCAGTCCTGCCTCTCAACATTGTACATATAAATTTTAGTTATTGTAAATTTTACCATTGCAAAACCTTCCTAGAATTATAAAAATTATTTATTTAGATGTCGGTACAGATAGGTTCAGTTTACCATTGTTAACTCTATTGTGGAATGGCGCTATACACAATCGTTCGATTTTCAAGCTTCACTGGGATCCACATATCGCACACCATATTTGAATCTTTTTTAATAATTTTCTTTATAGTTTAATAAGTAAATTTTATCATCGATTTCAAGCTCTTTTGTAACCTCTCGCGTAGAATGGCACTCGCCACCTATTGGTCAATTTTCAAACTTCACTGTTGTCCACATATTTTCTTTTTTTAATAAAAAATAAATTAAAAATCAGTAGATTATAATATTGCTAAACCTTCTTGGAACTATGAAGATGATGTAGTTAATATTTAGTACAGATTGGTTCAGTAAAATTCGTGGTTAGTGATCACAAACGTAAAATGGCTTGTCCTTTTATATAATAGTATAAGTTATTATTATAGTAAACTTTCTAATTGTATATCTTTCAAGAACTATGAAGATGATGTAGTTAAAATTTGGTTCAGATAGGTTCATTAGTTTTACTGTAACGCTATTGTCGCTTGCCACATATTTATAGCTTTTTGGATAACAATTTAATTGAATTAAGTAACTTTATTATCAATTTCTAGCTATATTTAACACCGGATCATTGTAATCTCTCTTAAATGGCGCTCGCTTTACTACACACCACATATTTATCGCTTTTTAAACAGTAATTTAATGGAAAATATGTAAATTTTATTATTGCTAAACCTTCCTTGAACTATGAAGATGTTATAGTTATATTTGGTACAGAATAGTTCTATAGTTTTCGCGGTTAGTGATCACGAACGGAAATGGCTTGTCCTATTATATATAACTTCATCATCCCCCGTCGAGGCTTGGCCCTCTCTTATAAGTGAAGATCTTAGATAATTTTAACTAATAATTGATTTTTTTTGTTTATCGATAAAAATCTTGAAATAATGTGAACAATTGAAAATTATATTTTTTATGATATTTTCACGCATAGCAGCCATTATTAACTTGGTTAAATTTAGATTGATAAGGTATTTGAAGATAACATAAAGCATAATTAGACAACCAATTTTCAATTTTAATATATGAGTTGGTAATCCAGATGGACAGAGACTATTAAGAAACTGCATTATCAGTGCTCACAACTAAAGGTTCAAAGTTCATATTTTTACACACAATATTAAACAGCTGAGGATCGGCATTTTGATTTTTAATAATTTTCATTCAACAGAAATAATTTTTTATTGATTTGATCTGGTTGGATTTTAATTTCTAACCATAAAAGTATGTGGTAGTGTGGCAAAACCCGTTTCTAACACTCAACATTGTACATTTAAATTTTTAATGTTGCTAAACCTAGTATTATCAACATGATGTAGTTAAACTTTGGTATATTTTACTCCATATAGCTGTTTTTATAACAATTTAATTGAAAATAAGTAAATTTTATTATCACATATGTAACACTGTACATTTTAACCTTTCATGTAGATTGCATTTTCCGCCATTTTTGAACTTCACTGTTATCTACTTATTATTCATTTTTCAATAAAGAATTAGTTGAAAATCATTAGATTTTACTGTTGCTAAACCATCCTATAAAGATGATGTAGTCAAAATTTGGTAGAGATTTGTTCAATAGTTTTTGGCGGTTAGTGAACACAAACGAAAAATTGCTTGTCCTTTTATATAATAGTATAACCTTATACCGCCATATGTTAGAATCGTATAGAGCTAACAAATAATTGTGACTTACAGATAATATACAAATAATATTGTGACTATAAATTAAGATATAAGGTATCCTATCTTTTTTGTTGGATCAAACTGCACACGGTATGCAAATTTGATTAAAATCGGTTCAGTAGTTTAGGTGTTAGCCGGCCCCTAGGCGGCGACACGTAATTTATATATATTAAGATATAAAACAATTATATATATATTTTATATATGTTTTATATGTATATTTTCATATTATTGTATAACAATAGTACGTTACGAATCATGATATGGATAATAATATGTATTATTATATAACGATAGAAAGAATATATAATATAAGAATATAAGTAGTATAACTAATAATAGACAGTTGAAACTGTAATTGTGTAAACTGTAATCCATGGTTTTTGGCACATTTTTCATTCAACTCCGAAAGTATTTGTCCGATTCAAAATGTATTTTTTTTCAATCAGAAAGGTAGTTTTTTATACATAGGATCTGATAATAAATTTAACTAGCATTAATATGAATAAAAGAATTTGGATTGGACCTATATTTTTAGAGTTAAAGAGATTAAGTGGCCAAAAACACATACTAGTACTCTAAAAACCCGTACTTTTGTGAAATCCAAGTTTTTTTAGTACATTTTTCATTATAACTACAAAAATATTTGTCTGATCTACAATTACTTTTTTTCATCTAAAAGCTTGTTAAATTTACTATTGGAATGTATATATGAAGTTATAATCAAGTCCCTTAAAATATGCATCCCAGACGCCTAAAAACCCGTATTGTTGTTAAATCCATGGTTATCGGCACATTTTTCATTATAACTCGGAAAGTATTTGTCCGACTTAAAATGTTTTTTTTTCTATCAGAAAGGTGGTTAAATTTACAATTAGATCCTATATATGAAAGTTGTATCAAAATTCTTGAAATACAAAAGCTGTCGCACTGAAAATCACGTACTTTTGTAAAACACATTTTTTTTTGGCACATTATTCGCTATAACTCCAAAACCATTTGTCCGATCCAAAATTTAATATTTTTATCATAAAGGTGGTTAAATTTACTATTATAACTTTTATATGTAACTTATAATTAACACCATAAAATACCAACACCAGTCTACTGAACATGTCATGGTTTACATATTTTGCCAAAACATACATATTTAGCGTGCTAGCTTGGGTGGTTTAAAGGATTTAATATAATTTACGTATATAGCATCTGATAGCAAATTTAATCAGCTTTGAGATAAAAAAAAGGAATTTGGGATCGAACAATTATTTGAGCAGTTAGAGCTACAAATGTGCCAATAAACACTTGGATTATACAACAGTACGTTTTTATTAGCGGGCTGGCATGTACATTTTACGGGGTTTGATTAAAACTTCATTTATAGATTCTTATAGTAAATTTAATCAGCTTTAAGATGAAAAAAAGTAATGTTGTAACGGACAAATAGTTTCAGAGTTATAGCCAAAAGAGTACGACAAACGTGTTTTCGCGGAGCTGTGGGGCTGACGACAAGTAGGCCAATTTCTCCATTTTTTCCTAATTACGTAAATTCGCGAAAAATGGTCCGATTTCAGATTTCTTTTTTTCATTGTGTAGGTACTAGTTCCAGCTACAATTAATATTTAAAGACTTTCTTCGAAAAAAGCTTCGTTATTGTGTTATAGATAAAAAAAAATAAATAACGGTTTTTTTTTTTGGCGTTTTTTTTTTGCGATTTTGAATATGAAGCCGATGGTTGCCGTGGTAGCAAACTTCAGATTCAGATTCAGCACCCCAAAAAACATAAAGATCCGTTGAGAATAAAAGTTCCGCATTTTTTTTCTTCGGCAAACCCTTATTTTACTGGACTATAACCTTTTGCCGATATTCACGAAGATAAAACAGAACCACGAAAATGTTACAAAAGTAAATATTATGAGTGACGGTCCCACCAAACAATATAGAAACAAAAGTAACATATATCTGTTTTGTCATTACATGGAGTTTTTCGGGTTCGAAACGGCTTCTTACAATTTTAGTGAGGCTGGACATGGGAAAAGTGTTGCGGACGGAGTTGGTGGGTCCATTAAGAGAACGGCTGATTCAGCGGTTCTTATGGGGAAAAATGTTTCGAACCTTCAGCAGTTCATGGCTTCTGTAAGTAGCTCGAAAATTCAAGTTTTAGAAGTAGATGAAACAAACATGAAGGAAGTAGATTCAATTTTGAAAGCCAAGTTAGGTTTGCGGCCCATTAAAGATACATTAAAACTTCATCAACTTGCTTGGAATTACCAAGGTGGATCTTTATTGAATTGTAGATTTTTGTCTTGCATTGTATGCAGAAATAAATCAGAATGCAGGCATCAAATTACGAGCTATCACAACTTAATACACCCTGAAGCCAACACATCTGCGCCTTCTACTAGTATCCTTTTATCAAAAAGTATTTATATATAATACTTTTTTTTTCAAATTATATTTTCAATATTATTTCTTCTTAACCATATTTCTTAGGTATACCATGGAAAAAAAATAAACTTGCCTATCGATTGCGATATCAAGAAGTATACTCGGATGACAGTGAAGAAAAAATTTTAAATAAGAAATTACGCAAGAATTAACAAAGTTTTAAATAAATGGAGGTATCTTCTCTTTCAAAATTGATCACAATTTTTTTATTGCTTTAAATTTTTGTGTATCAATAATAAATAAATTATATAAATACGTAAATTTTTTTACTTTATTTATTTAGTTTTATCATTTGAAGACATATAATAATTTTTTAATACGAAAAAAAAATGTTTAAAGAAAGAGTAACGGTCAAGAGTATTTCTATGAAAAACTTTATAAAATGCTTCAAAATAGTAGTAAATAGAAAAAATGCCCCAACTGGGAATTCAATAAATAGAAGGTATATTATAATAGAAAACTCAAAAATAATAAAAATTTAAGCAACTTTCGAAATACAATTTTTTTTTTAATTTTAGCTGAGGCTATGAGAATGACCCTTATGTATTTTGGTTGAGAATGATGAAAAATAATTCTAAATAAATAATCCTTACTTTGTATATTTATAAATTTATTGCAACGTATTTATATAGCACTGAAATGTAATTAAATTGTGTATTATGTAAAAAAAATACAGCAATCAGAAGTACATTTTACAAGCCCCAAATATATGCTAATAAGTACAAAAGAAACATAATTATCGAATTCCATTAAAATCGGACGAGCCGTTCTCAAATTAGAAATATAGCCCCCCCCCCCCCCCCCCCACTAATTAGTAAAACTGTTAAAACCCCAAATATACGCTAATAAGTATGAAAGAAACATAATTAGCAAATTTCATTAAAATCAGAAGAGCCGTTCTCAAATTAGAAATATAGCCCCCCCCCCCCCCACTAATTAGGAAAACTGTTAAAACCCCAAATATACGCTAATAAGTATGAAAGAAACATAACTATCAAATTTCATTAAAATCAGAAGAGCCGTTCTCAAATTAGAAATATAGCCCCCCCCCCCCCCCCCACTAATTAGGAAAACTGTTAAAACCCCAAATATACGCTAATAAGTATAAAAGAAACATAATTATCAAATTTCATTAAAATCAGAAGAGCCGTTCTCAAATTAGAAATATAGCCTCCCCCCACTATGGTAATTAGGAAAACAGTTAAAACACCAAATATACGATAATAAGTATGAAAGAAACATAATTATCAAATTTCATTAAAATCAGAAGAGCCGTTCTCAAATTAGAAATATAGCCCCCTCCCCACCCCCCCACTAATTAGTAAAACTGTTAAAACCCCAAATATATGCTAATAAGTTCAAAAGAAACATAATTATCGAATTCCATTAAAATCAGACGAGCCGTTCTAAATTTTGAAATTTCCTATGAAAAGCTTTATAAAATGCTTCAAAACAGTGGTAAATAGAAAAAAGAAATCGGCCCCACTAGGGAATTCAATAAATAGAAGGTATATAATAATAGAAAACTCAAAAATAATAAAAATTTAAGCAACTTTAAAAATATAATTTTTTTTTAAATTTTAGCTGAGGCTATGAGAATTACCCATGTGCTTATATATAAATCATAATCATTTTCCTTTATGTGGCCCATTTCTAAATATTTTTACTGGTATATGAACTATAAACAACTGGCGCATGTTGAGCAGTTTGGACCTAGCATTGCTGCTTTGCTTGAAAAATTGAACAACATTTTTAATTTTACCGACCAGTTTTTAACACAGCCTCATTAACTGCTGCCTTAATGTTGGATGCGTCGTCAGTCACCATCGTATATGTTTTAATAAAATGGAATTTACTTTTATAAAACAAATTAAACTGTCAAAAATAACATACCCATAATAACAGTTGTAATAAAAATAAAAATATAAATCACAAGGTAAGTAAAATATTGTAATAGGTAATACAGAATGAATATCCTGATTAAGATTTGTAACTTACAAAAGTTTATTATCAGTACACATTACATTGTAAGTTAATAGTTACGTTTAAATAAATAATTTTACTTAATTTACATATAGGGAGAGAGAGGGTGTGTGTGTGTTTTAAAAAGAAGTATATATTTTTTAATTATATTAATTATATTAATCAATAATATTATTGATTTCCAGATGAAGAAAATAATTGGAAATACATTTCATTTAACCCCACAATTATGCCACTAAAGCGAAGTGCCATTGGTCGATCTACAAATCAAGCAAGAAGGAGAAGAGAAGAACGAGCTTCAGAAACAAGTGAGCAGAGAAAAACTAGGCAAGAAAGAGATTGAGCTCACACTGCTCTTGCTCGATCATTAAAAACGAGTGAACAGGGACAAGCTAGGCAAGAAAGAGATTGAGTTCACACTGCTCTTGCTCCATCATTAGAAACGAGTGAACAGAGACAAGCTAGGGAAGAAAGAGATCGAGGAGTTCACACTGCTCTTGCTCGATCATTAAAAACGAGTGAACAGGGACAAGCTAGACAAGAAAGAGATTGAGTACACTGCTCTTGCTCGATCATTAGAAGCGAGTGAACAGAGGCAAGCAAGGCAGCAAATGAATCGAATTCGCAGGATACAGACAAGACGAACGATACATACTAATTTGGTTGGTTGGTTGGTTGGTTGGTGTTGTTTAAGGGCGTAAAACCATGGGTGGTCATCAACGCCCGCCTGATACTGATTTGAATTCATGTGGTTTCAATTACAATCCCATTTACAATAACAGTCTTCATCCAACTGTAATTATAGGAAAAATGGATAAAAAGTGTATGTATTGTAGTGCTCAAAAATTTAAAAATGAAACACCAGGTATGTGCTGTGCAGGTGGAAAAGTTAAGTTAACAGAATTGAGTTCACCACCTGAACAGAATTCAAATCAGTATGTATCGTTCGTCTTGTTTGTGTCCTGCGAATTCGATTCCTTTGCTGCCTTGCTTGCCTCTGTTCACTCGTTTCTAATGATCGAGCAAGAGCAGTGTGAACTCGATCTCTTTCTTGCCTAGCTTTTCTCTGCTCACTTGTTTCTAATGATCGAGCGAGAGTAGTGTGATCTCGATCTATTTCTTGCCTAGTCTGTCTCTGCTCACTTGTTTCTAATGATCGAGCAAGAGCAGTGTACTCGATCTCTTTCTTGTCTGTTCTTGTCAGGTATGTGCTGTGCAGGTGGAAAAGTAAAGTTAACAAAATTGAGTTCACCACCTGAACCATTATTAACTTTAGTATCAGGTGAAAGTGAAACAAGTCAATCAAAATTTTTTATGAAAAATATATGCAAGTATAATTCATGCTTCCTAATGGCAACGTTCGGAGCAATAAATATCATTAGCACAAATTATATGCCAACATTTAAAGTACAAGGGCAAATTTATCACCATGCTGGATCACTACTACCCTTGCTAAATGCTGATCACAAATATCTTCAGATATATTTTACGGGAAATACTGAAGAACAAATCAACAGACGGATTCAACTGAATATGAGTACTAAACGAGAGATTGTAGCTGAATTACAAAATTTGTTTGAACATAATGAATTAATTAAATTATTTAAAACCACCATTGAACAAATGCCATCTGACGATTACAAAGTAATTATGGCAGATAAAACACCTATTGGTCATAAAACATCAAAGACGGGTCAACACACCAACGATTGATGAAGTGGCAATTGTCCTAGTTGGTGAAGAATTTAATTCTCGCGATATAACTCTTCATCGTAGAAATGGTGACATCCAGCAACTATAAGAAACCCATTGTTCATATGATGCATTACAATATCCCATTCTATTTTGGCAAGGAGAAGATGGATATCATTTTAATATTAATATGAGAAATCCTACAACTAATGTGGACATTAACAAAAAGGTCAGTGCTATGAATTATTATGCATATCGAACGATGATTTGTGAGAATGCTGATAATCATATATTGAAATGTAGACAATTATTTCATCAATACATTGTTGACATGTATACAAAAATAGAAAGTGAAAGACTCCTCTACATACGACTAAATTAAGTCAAATTGCGTTCTGAAGAGTAGATCCATTTACGTAATGCAGTTGTAAATGATGGCAATCTCAGTGAATTGGGAAAAATGGTCATTTTACCATCCACATTTGCAGGCAGCCCAAGACTCGTTGCCGCAAATCATCCTATTCCCAGAATAGATGAGGTTCTACATAGTCTCAGGGATTTCAAATACTTTTGTAAATTGGATTTACACAAGTCATATTAGCCTATGTGGCATACACATAGGCATCAGTCGCTCACTAGCAGCGAGATCCGTTGAGAACGTACAGATCTCTCCTTGTTATACTGTGCCTTGTTTTGTTATTTTTATTGTTGTATTATTTAGTTTTGCTCCATTTATTTCAACCGTAGTAAGAAATAGATTTGTAGTGTGCTTGTTTGGTGAAAGAAGTGGATGTTAGCTGAAAATAGTCAAGTGTTTTCTTCATATATTTATTAAGGTAAGCATAGAGCTTAATTCTTTTCATATTGATAAGGAGAACTGCCAGTCCCCACTCTTTCACTAGCTCCGCTCACTCTACATCATGACTGTGTCCAGTCTGTAATACTTCCGATAATAGAGAAGTAAAAATCTCAATTATGTGCAACACATGCCATGTAATTTTTCATAAAAAATGCAAAGGGATTAAAGAACAAGACGATAAAGCATTAAAAACCTGGAAATGTGACCCCTTATGCACCAAAAAAAAATTACTAGCCTGTCTGGTAAAGACGAACATTTAATCGCCAAATCTGGGGATCTATCCGAGTACGGTTTAAAAGAAATTTTGGTCCAGATTAGTAATTTGGCCAGCGATTTCAAAGAAATGAATGACACACTAAATAAACAAACAGATATTTCCTTGGATAATTTAGAAAAATTAAAGAATTTAGAAGCCCATGCAAGGAGGCAAGAAACTTTGATTGAGGAATTATTAGCAGAGAATAAATCTTTGAAAACCAAAATTACAAAACTGGAGACAAAAATTAACAAAATAGAACAAAAGCAGCTCTGTACTCGTTGTAAATTAGAGGTGTGCCACAGAGGTCTGGGGAAACTACAGAGGGAATTGTTTGTTCCATTGGACTGACCTTGGGTATAAAACTCAGGCAAGACAGAAGACTTGGATTCCGTGGAGAGAAAAAGATGGAAAGAAGAAGACCCTACACCATGTCCTATCATAGTACGCTTTGTCTGCCAGACAGTAAGAAACGAAATTATCCGGCTCAGAAAAATTAAAAGAGATTTCTCCACTAGACACTTAGGGTGGGAGAACGTATTGTATTAACTAATTAGTAACTATTATTATCAAGTCACCATCGGTGGCAACACTGGGTTCCCTCTCATCAGTTATGTGAGTCAGGTTTTGTATCTTGTGACTGCATGTAGAGCTGTCTTTGAATAAAGTATTTTGCTCATACAAACAGCTTGGGTGTATGCTTATTTTATCACCTGTCAATACTTCTAACTTCTGGAACTCTCTCCTTTCCACGATTCGCCATTCATCCACTCATAACAGCTTCAAATCCCGACTTTTCGTTTACTTGTTAGATATTCAATCAACAGTCAAATCGATGAAGAAAATATTTTTTTAAATGAAATATGAATATTCTGAATATAGTATTGATTTTGTACTATTGCACTAAATTTGTATAATTGGTTTCGGCACAATTTATATTACTTTATCAGACAAGATGCACTATTTTTCCGGATAATTTATATTTCTTAGCTTTATTTACTGTATTTTTTTCACTGATTTTTTTTTTTTTTTCCCCCTATTTTGTTTTCGTTGCTTATTTTAAATTCTAGCCTTAGGATATAATTTGTTTTTCATGTGATATTTTTATAACATGTAATAGTACTTCTATTACTTTATATTGTAATTTTATATATTACTTTTAAATTCCTTAATTTAATTTAAATTGTATTTTTCTTGCTTTATTATATTTCTAAATTATATATACAGCAGCTAGGCAGCCATTAATTGTTCATCATAATTATTCTTAAGGGGCAATGGCCCCAAAATAAAAATTTACTTTCATTTCATTTCATATTTGCATTTGCAGGTTGACGAAGAAGGAGGCAAAATTCTAACTATTTTTATGCATAAGGGTACATTCAAAATGAATCGCCCCAGTTTTGGAATTAAGACAGCTCCATCATAATTCAATTGGATCCTGAGTCAATTGCTGAAGGGTCTACCAAATGAGGAGACATATTTCGACGACATAATTTGTCACGGCTCAGATCTTGAAGAGTGCAGCAAAAATCTAATGGCATGTTTGGAATGCCTCAAAGAAAATGATCTCCACTTGAATCGTGCTAAATTCTTATTCTTCAAGGAAAGTATAAATTACCTGGGTCATGTAGTATCACAAAATCAGATTCAGAAGTGCCCAGCCAAGGTTCAAGCAGTTTCTCGGATGCTGCGACCAAAGAATGTGGATGTATTAAGGAGATTCCTAGGTTTAGTCATATACTATTCTAAATTCATCCCAGATTTCTCTTTAAAATCCTGCCCGCTACGCTGCTTACTCAGGAAAGGAGAAAGATTTTTTGGTCTGTATTTGCTGAGGCCTCCTTTCTGAATCTCAAAACAGAGTTGTGCTCAGACAATGTACTCATTCCATTTGACCTGACCCTGCATGGTTACCCCCCCCCCCAATGATCGTTTCAGACAACGCTACCATCTTTAAAAGTAAAGGGTTCCAGAATTATTGCAAAGAACATGGAGTTTTTCAAAAGTTCAGCGTGCCGAATCATCCAGCCACAAATGGTCTAGCTGGACAGAGCATCCAGACCTTGAAAAAAAGACTCAAAGCTGATGACTCCATTCCATTATGTTCCAAGCAACAGAACTGAATGTTCTGCTACAGGGCAACACCCTTAGCCTCAGGTCTATCTCCTGCAGAACTATACCTTAAGAGAAGGACCCGTACTCGTCTCGACGTTCTGCTTCCCAACAGCAAGCCTTTGACTCCAACTGGGCCTACTGCATTGCGAGTTCGTAGTCTCCAAGAGGGGGAGAGAGTACAGGCGAAGGATTCACTTAGGAAACCAAGATGTTTAGCAGTTTGGCACCATCATGAGAAAACTCTGTCAATACCATTATATCATTGAGTAAACACTGGTCGCACCATGAAACGGCATATTAATCAGCTAATCTCCACCTTAGTTCCGGAGAAAAAAGTCTCTTTCATCCCCTTGGTTCCACAGCACAGAATGGGAGTGCCATCCATAACAGAAACTGTAAGATTGCCACAAGACCACCAACAACTCCTCTGTCGCATGTGAATGGTCCAGATGCACAGCTCGACTTGCCTGGTCAATGTCAGCCTCCATCACCTAGGCCTACCAGGAGCCTGAAAAAGCCTGCGTACCTCAAGGATTATGTCTCCAATATACCTTCAGTTTCTTATATAAGGGGAGACTGTAGTGAAGATAAAGGTGGCATGTGTAACATATGTTTATCCAATTATAACCTCAGATATATGTTCCCTTGTGTGAACGTTTTCATTAATAAAAGTATTCTATTGTTCAGTTATTAAAAATGTGTCCTATTATTTGACCCATTGTCACAACAATACACTACATACGATTTATATTAGTTTTCTTTTTTGTGTAAATGTAATTTGTACTTATAGGTAACATGATGTTTGTATGTAGGTATATAGAATAATGTTTGATGATGACGTAATTCCCGATTATATTTTCTTTTTCATCAATTAATTACTTAACAATAACAAAAATAAATAAATTTTGATTGCTGGATAAATAAACCATAAAAAGATGTGAGAACAGTTTATTTGAGAACAGTACTTCCCCCTAGAACCTACTTATGACTGTTTTTTTGTTATCTGCCATATTTGATATAACTGTTTTTTTTTTGTTTTGTTTTTTATTTTTTAGATAGCACTACATTGGTAATATATGACTTGTGTTAACAATTCTTGAAGCCAAAAAAAAAAAAAAAAAAAAAAAAAAAAAAAAAAAAAAAAAAAAAAAAAAAAAAAAAAAAAAAAAAAAAAAAAAAAAAAAAAAAAAAAAAAAAAAAAAGGCCTATTTTCGAAGAACTGTATCTTGGGAACCAATAGAGCTCACCTTGGTCTCAAATTGTAGAAAATTTAATTTACTTTAAAAGTATGAAGAGTGACTATACCGATCAGACGCTTCCTTAACTGATATTGAGCAAAAATTAAAGCAAATCTGAAAACTTTAGCACTAACAACTTTTTCCCGATTTTTGCAAATTTTTTGTAAATTCCCAACTGATCACCAACCACACGAAATTCCCGACATATTCCCGACTGGTAGACACACTGATAAAGTAAGATGAATTAGACTCAAGAGGAACCATCGATAGTAAGGGGACTGAAATAATCCCATAAGGCAATCATCATCAAAATAAATAGATTAACTTAATTGTATTTAATAACCAAATTTTTGTTTCTTTTATTTCATAAATTTTAAATAATCCTAAAAATGCTCAATGCATAATATTATAAATTATAATTAACAACCAACTAAGGCACAACTAATAAATCATCAAAACTGCCTAGAATTTAAAGAAAACATGTATGATGCACATTACCAAAACCATTAATAAACTTAAATTATAATGCTGTCAGTTCCAAAAGATACTATATACTACTTTCTTAACGTTTATGAATGAGGTAAAGACAATTCCTTTTAGACATATTCTATAATGTTTAATCATGTAATATATATATATATATATATATATATATATATATATATATATATATATATATATATATATATATATATATATATATATATATATATAAGTTCAAAATGGTACCTTGAGAAAAGTGAGATAGATTTTTTTCATTAAGCATTTTTCTTAACTAAAACTGATTTACCATTTCGAACTTGTAACTTTAAGAGCTAACCATCAAATATTTTAAGTAACAACTATTTTAAATAAATCAGATAAATTATTAAATTGCTGAACAAACAATGAACAATTATATATAAAATTTTTGAATACAATGAAATAAATGAATTTTTGTGAATAAAAATGCATCTGAGCCTAAATAAAAATTCACTTGTTTTTTTTAGTTTCCTCAAAAGTATTTTCTTAAACTTTTTATACTTTATATGATGCTGATTAAAGTAAACTTACATTCTTAAGTGCCTCATCAAGTGGGTTTAACATACACAATTTACAATAACATGCAACGTAAGGAAATACCAAAGTTATTCTCAAGAACAGGAAGCCAAAAACGTTGACAAAGTGAAAGGGGGAGAGAGGCCTTTATACAGGAACTCCATTGTTCTTTTAAAGATATTTATTCTTTTGCTTCTACAGAATTAAATAGTAAATTGGTACCTTTATAGTTATTTGAGAATTTCAAACTTCGATTATCTAAAAAAAAAAAAAAAAATTGTTAGATCAATTTTGCTAAATTCATTGCTGTTATTATTATATTATATAATATTCAGTTGTAACATATGAAATGCTCACTTCAGTTTGTTTACAATTTCCTTTTCAATAGGAATTGGCTTATCTGTACACAAAAAATAATGTTATGCAAACCATTTAAAAAAGTATTTAATCCTTCTTCATTAGCAGTCTTAGTTTTCAACTTGAAGGCAAAATGACATAGAAAAATAAATTTTAATAAAATCAAGACTACCACGGAAATCCATTCTTCTCTACGTATTTAGAATCAGCCATAGGGTCACAGAGGTGAACTTAAACATAATATTGCATTTGGTGAAGATACAGTGAACAAAAGAACAATATACTGTTTGTTCACAAAATTTAGGTCTGGGGAATATGAACTTACTACCATAAAACTTGGTAACTAACCAAGACAAACCTATAATAAGATAAGGTCGACAACTTGAAATAAGTGCCATGGTTGGATAACTTTTTAAGAAGCAAAAGATATGACAATAAAATTAAAAGGTGCTAAATTGGTCTTCCAAGACTTGACATCTAATATTTACCGAGTAGGAATAGAAATGCTTGTGTTTCACATTGCAAGAAGTATGTGGACAGTAAAGGAGCATATTTTGACTAATAAAGGTGTTTTAATTTTTTTAATAATTTAAATTGACACCTTTACTGACATTTCATAAGTTACCACCCAATATTATTATTAATTATATTACATGCTAATTACAATTAAATTTAAAACATTGAAATTTTGCATTTTATGTTCTAAACAGCACAAGTTTTTTGTTTATTAATAATTCGAAAATGATGATAACAAAAGTTATTGCATAATAATGACAGTACAGAGAAATGATTCTCAAAGATTGAAAATTTAACAAAGAAATCCATATAGCAACAATTTTCTTAGTACAAATATATTTTTTTGAAAATTAACAGTACCTCTTTTAACTATGTTATATTTACATGATGAAGTTTGTAATATAACATAAAAAACTGGATATTCAATTATTGATTGTAGGCTAAGGTTCTCCATGAGTGAATCATTTTTATCCATCTCACTAAAAGCTTTGTTGCCATATTTCTCAAGTTTTAGTAAAACCATGATATCACATTCATCAGCTTCTAGGTAGGGCTTCAACAGTTTTCTCAAATTCAGATCACATTTTTCAAACTTGACATATTTACTTAATATATTACAAATCAAATCATCTTCTGGAACTCTAAAAAATAAATATAAAGTAATAATCACAAAGACAGCACACTACTTTTTTATAGCTAAATTTCTTCAATATATTAATTATATTTGTTTTACCTTTAGAAATACTGACCTTTCATCAATAATAGAAAACATATCGGCATCAGGAAAAATCCATTCAATTTTCCAAAATAATTTATCACTTTTCCAATGATAATAAGTAGTATTTTTCCTATGTCTGCTAAAACTTTTCGGTAAATAATTTAGGTTTATATTTCGTTTATTTGCAGCATTTTTAATTTTCATACGTGCCTAAAACAAAAACAAATTTATTAATAAATAAATAATTAATCTTGTAAATGTATGTATATGTATATATACATATACATACATGTATATATATATATATATATATATATATATCAGTCTGGTTAGAGACCATGCCTAGTTAACATTGTGTACCGCTGTTCGTTATTACTGTATTCTTATCCATTTTCACCAGGGTTTTTTTTTTGTTGCCCGTTTCTTAAATATCAATAGTTAATTAAACTCAGTTATTTTCAACATTTTAATTGTTTATCACGTTTTTTATTTTTCATCTATTGAAAAGAGAAAAATACCCGAAGGCAAGAAGCTTAATCCTGAAGGTATTAGCGCTGCTGGCTGGTTATATTTATTTACATATCTACAGTGAGTTCCATTATAAATATTATTTATTATGGCTGTGTGCTCTATTTGTGAAGGGGTAATAACCCGGGAAGATAAATATAATGTAAGTTGCCATAAATGCAAAATAATTTATCATGGAAAATGTTTTAGTCTTAAGGAAAGGGAGATAGATGATATAAAATCATTTTAAAAAATTGGTTATGCTCGAAATGTGAAAAGGAAAAAAAAACATCTTCGTCTACAAGCAAACCAACAAGTCCGGCTAAATCTCATCCAGACCTGAACATTGAGCCATCAGCGTCAGAAATACTCGCAGCGGTAAATAGAGCGGAAGCCAATACCAAAAAAGAAATCAACAGCCTCAAAACGGCCCTCGAGAAGTACGGCGAGCTGACTTTCGATCTTAGTGAAAGACTTAATAAGATTGAAAAACATCTTGAAAGTCAAGCAAAGCGTCTAGAAGAGGTCACAACAGAAAATAAAACCCTTAAATTAAAGGTGGAGGGTTTAGAGGTCAGGGTGAATAGGGCTGAGCAGGGGCTGCTTAACAGGTCTCTCGAGATCCGTGGTATCCCAGTTCGCCCGGGTGAGACTCCGGCGGGACTAGTCACCAGCGTGGGAGCGGGTCTTGGCCTGAAGATTAATATAGAGGACCTAGACTCTGTAGAGCGTAAGAGACCTCGAAAAGAAGATCCCAGGCCGCCTCCCGTCATCGTACGCTTTGTGAGGCAAACAGTACGGGATGATCTGGTGCAAAGAAGGAAAGTGAAAAGAGATTTCACCACATGTGAGATTGGCTGGCAAGAAAATGATTCTCACAGGATTTATCTTGGAGAAGAGATGACACCGACCAATAGGCACCTCTACTGGCTGGCTCGTCAGAAGAAATCCAAAGGAAAAGTAAAATACGTCTGGTTCGCGGGCGGTAGAGTACGTTGCAGGAAAGACGATGGCCACCCAGTCACTATTATCGACCGGCCCCAGGATCTTGAAGTTTTCATCTGACTTTCCGTTATAGCTCGAGTGAAACTGTTATTCCTTAACAACACTGAAACTAATTGCATGGTATCGTTGACACCTAAATTTGATATCCCTAATATATTTATCTCACTAATTTAGGCCTACGCTATTATTTTTAATTCATTCTGTAAATTTTTTTTTATTTCATTTTATTTTACTGATTTCCAATTTTACATTGCTAATCCGCTTTCTGTCACCTTTTCGCACTATATTGGCTTACTTTTGAATTTTGTTTCTCTCATACATTCGACTTTCAAATTTTTTCCAATATTAATAGTTGCACATCTTTTTTTTTCATTTTATTTTCCTAACTTTTCATATTTAGTGGTTACAAAGTTTAAATCTAAATTTTTCATTTATTTAATCAATTTTCAATATACAATGTTCTTTTCTGCTCATTACTCATATAACAGTTTTTTTTTTTTTTTTTTTTTTTTTCTCCCAAAACATAAGTGTCTTTTCCTTAACCTTTCTCCAGTATGTCTAGTATCCTAACTACCTGTCACGTCAACTCCCAATCCTTGCCTGCCCATTTTGAAGAATTTTATCAATATTTTTCACAAAACTTTTACCATATTATATCTATTTATCTATCTTACCATATTAAACGTGGCTTAAACCCCACATTCCTTCCTCTTCCGTCTCCCTTCCTGATTACTCTCTTACCCGCCATGGCCGGACTGGTGGTAGTGTTGGCATATATGTCCACGATAGCTTAAAAACAAAAATCCTCGATTTCTCTCCCTCATCCATATACCCACACATTGAATACCTTATCCTAGAAATTTCATCTGGCAATCATCACCTACTATACGCTGTGATATATCGCCCTCCTCTTGTTCCGTTCGGTCCTTCCTTCGAATCTTCCTTTTTTAACCTTGTTCCTCTCTATTCCAATATTATTATCTCCGGAGACCTCAACACAAATTTCCTTGCTGACTCTAACGATAAGCGTTATTTAGATAACTTGTTCTATTCCCTCCGTCTTTTCATTGTACCTTTCACTCCTACTCACCATTCCCGCTGGTCCGATACATGGTTAGACCTATATATCATAGGTCTACCTAACTCTCCCTCTATAACCCCTCCGGATCCTCAACCTCATCCAACTTCCCAATTTTACCTAATGACCTAAACACCTATTTCGTTTCATCTGCTCTCACCTCTCCTTCCCCTTATACCAGTTTCTCCTCTGAAGTACCTTTCAATGACAATGAATTTTATTTTTCCTACATTATTCCTACAGAGATTATCTCCTCTATCATAAAGTCTCATACCAATTCCATAGGCCCAGATGGTATCCCCGTTAAACTAATAAAATTATGCCTCCCAGAAATTTTACCAGTCCTTGTCCACATCTATAACTTTTCCCTTCAAAACGCCATATTTCCTACTCCCTGGAAAAAAGCTATTGTCCATCCCATCAACAAAATTCCTAATCCCACCGAACCTTCAGATTATCGCCCAATCTCCATCCTTTCAAACCTTTCAAAACCCTTAGAACGACTGGTACAATCCCAAATTTCTTATTTCCTTGAAGGTTCCCATTTGCTCGACCCTTTCCAATCTGGTTTCCGTCCTGGTTATTCCACACAGTCTGCACTAACCAAAATCATAAGCGATATCCATACCGCCATAGACGAAAAAAAACTGACCGCCCTGATACTCCTAGATTTCTCCAAAGCTTTTGATTCCATTGATCATTGTATCCTTTTTTTTCCAAATTAAAAGCTTTAAAATTTTCCAATAGCACAATCCATTGGTTCCAGTCTTTCCTCTCCGACCGCACTCAAGCAGTATCCATCCCTAATCAACCCTTATCCGATTTCCTAGCCCTCTCTTCCGGAGTAGCCCAAGGTTCCAGCATTTCGCCTCTCCTCTTCAACTCCTACATTAATGATCTCCCCCAGTCAATTTTTCATTGATCCCACCACCTTTATGCAGACTACTCCCAGATATATTTATCCTTTCTTCCTACTGAATTATATGAAGCTTTTTCTAAGATTCAGGAAGACCTCAATAGAATCAGTGCTTGGGCCAACCTGCATAATTTAAAGTTAAATACTGGAAAAACTCAAGCTATTATAATCGGCTCAAATCCCCTTCTCAGATCCATCACCGATTTTCCTACCCTAATCCTGAATAATCAACCTATCACCTTCTGTTCCTTCGCTAAAAACCTAGGAATCATTATTGACCAAAACCTTTCCTGGAAGCCTCAAATCGCCCTAATAGCCCGTAAATCAATAGGATTCCTCAAATTATTTCATCGTTCCTGCCATTCTCTTCCTCAATCTACACGAAAACTCCTAGTTTCCTCATTCATTTTTCCTCAGTTTGACTACGGGTGTGTGGTGTATGAGGGCCTCACGATGGGGCTCCGGGACAGATTACAACGTATCATGAGCAGTTTTATCAGATTTTTATTCGGAGCCCCGAGACGTTCCCATGTATCTCACCTCTACACTGCCCTGGAGTGGCTCAATCCATCCTCCTGTAGACAATATTTCCTGGGCACCTTCCTGTACCATGCCATTAATAACCATTGCCCACCCTACATCTGTAACCTATTGATATTCAAGTCTTCCGTCCACTCCCAACTCACAACAAGATCACGTTCGTCTGACCTATATACTCCTTTCCACCGAACAGCATTATACCAACACTCCTTCCAAGCTCTATCCACTACCCTCTAGAACTCGATCCCTCCTGAAATTAGACATACTTCTTCCTTAAACTCATTCAAAACTCTTCTATTCCGATATCTCCTTAAATCCCAGTTACAGCCCGCCAATATGAGTGATAATTGAAAGTCAGTTAATCAAATTAAGCATATCCGATGCCGATGAGTTTGCTTCAATGAGTATATCATTATATAAATTTAAATTCGTTTCTCCAACAATTGTTTCTGTTTTGTTTTTTTCTCTTATAAATTATTGTTATTATTTCTTTCCTTTTTCTTCTAACTGATAAAGTGCTATTATCAATTGTATATATATTACCTTTTAGATATTTGTAAATATTTTGTCATATTATCATTCAAATAGGTCTTATTATTTTTTTCTTCTCTATATATCTTTTCCTTTCTTTTCACTATAGTTATTTTATTTTATTTATTTACTTTTTTTTTATATTTCTTTTTATTTCTGAACGCATAGTAATTATTCTGTTAGCATATTGTTATTTTTTTTTTTTTTTTTTTTTTTTTTTTTTTTTTTTTTTTTTCTCTCTCTTCTTTTCTCATGTATATATTTATCACAAAGTTCTATTTTCAATTGTATATTCATATATTACCTTTTATACTTATTATTGTCCATTTGAAATTAAGATAGCCAGACTATTGTACAACTTATTATACATGTCTGTTATTCTTAGGGGACAATATGTCTCAGAATAAAGATTTTTTTTTTTTTCATTTCATTTCATATATATATATATATATATATATATGAAATGAAATGAAAAAAAAAAAAAAAAAAAAAAAAAAAAAAAAATATATATATATATATATATATATATATATATATATATATATATATATATATACATACGCCCACTACTGCTGTAAGTAAATAAACATTCATTCACCTTTATATTTACCGAATCAGCTGATAGAACTAAATTACGTCAAAATGGTTCAGTGCGCGAAGTGTGAAAATTCAATTACTAGAGACGACAAAAATAGTTTATTTTGCTCTAAATGTAAAGGGATTTTCCACGGTAAATGTTTCAACCTCTTAGACAAAGACATTGAAGCGCTGAAAAACTCCAAAAAAACATGGTTTTGTTACATTTGTGACACTAAAAAGCAGAATTCAAACACAGAAAAACCTTCGGAGCCATCCGGTTCCGAGATACTAGCTGCTGTAAATACAGTAAACGAGGAAGTTAAATCCCTAAAAACCTCACTTGATAAATACGGGGACTTGAGTTTCGAATTGAGTGAGAGACTGGGAAAAATCGAAGCTCATCTAGAAGGGCAGACCAAACGTATAGAAGAGTTGGTCGACGAGAACAGTAATTTAAAAACAAAAGTTGGCCTGCTTGAAATCAGGATAAACAAGGCAGAGCAGGGACTTTTGAACAAATCAATAGAAATTCGGGGTATCCCGGTACGCCCAGGAGAGACCCCCACGGCATTGGTTACATGTGTTGGTGCCGGTCTCGGCATCAAACTAAGCATACAAGATCTCGACCTAGTGGAGCGCCGGAGGCCCAGGAAGGATGATGCGCGACCACCGCCTGTAATTGCACGATTCGTCAGGCAGTCTCTGAGGGACGATCTGATACAGAGGAGAAAAGTCAAGAGGGACTTCTCGACGCGCGATATCGGCTGGCAGGAGAATGACTCCCACCGGATATATCTTAGCGAGGAGATGACCCCGACCAACAGGCATCTGTATTGGCTCGCCCGTCAGAAGAGATCAGCCGGCAAATTAAAATATGTTTGGTTCTCGGGAGGGCGTGTGCGGTGCCGTAAAGAAGATGGCCATCCAGTAATCTTCATAGACCAGCCCCAGGACCTGGATGTTTTCGCCTGACCTTCTGGAATTCTTTTCCTATCTGCACTTCCTTGGTCTACACCCTTTACTATTGAAACCAGTGTACTCGTTGTTTTGTTTTGTTTTTCTATTATTTATCCTTACCAGATTAGTTTTCAGTTTTTAATTAATTGGTGTCACTATGATATTACTTTTAATCAATTAACGCTCATTTTTCTTTACTATTTTCACTTGTTTATGTATCTTTATCTTTTATTTTATTTATTTATTTTTTCATCTCTTTTTTACCAACTCGTTGCCCTTTCGTTCTATACTATCTTTATATATTCTCCTGTTAATACTTTTATTTTCCATTATTGTAAATATTTCTACCTCTATATATACTTTGTACATATCATTTTACTTTGTTCTTATCATCGATATGTATTTTCTCTTCTTGGCGTCTACTACTGTTTCTCATTTTCAGCGTCATCCTTTTACTTACTGTCCTATGTTTCCCTAACTCCTTCCCATTATGACTAACATCCTAACCGCCTGTCACATAAACTCACAATCCCTTCCAGCCCATTACGATGAGTTCCTAGAATTTTTCACCCAAAATTTTTACCACATCATTGCAGTCTCTGAAACCTGGCTTAAACCCTACATTCCTTCTTCCTCGGTTTCTCTCCCTAACTACTCCGTCATTCGTCATGACCGGGTTAACCGGACTGGCGGTGGAGTAGTGCTATATGTCCATGATTGCCTGAAGTTTCGTGTCCTCTTTCATTCACCTCCTTCAAATCTCCCAAACATTGAGTCCTTATTTGTTGAAATATCCATTAATGCCCATTCTCTCCTATACGTAGTGGTTTACCGTCCTCCACACGTTCCTTTTGACCAATCATTCGAATCTAACCTTTACCATTATGTTCCTCTCTACTCAAATATAATCATCTCCGGTGATCTGAATACCAATCTCCTATCTGACTCCTATGACAAAATCTACCTTGAAAACCTTTTTTTTTTCCCTTCACCTTTTTATTGTACCATTCAATCCCACCCACCACTCCCGCGGGTCTGACACTTGGTTGGACCTGCATGTCATAGATTCTCCAAAAAACCTTCTTTCCTCATGTCAACGACCTGTTTCATTCCTGTCCTCTCATGACTTGATACAAATATCATACGATATCCCAACACCTCGTTTCCTTCCTAAAACAATCTCCTTCCGTAACATAGACTCCCTCACCCAAGATAAGATTCTATCCGATCTCGAAACCATAGACTGGAATCCAATTTACTCCTGCTCCTCAATTGATACCATGGTTGAATTACTCACCACCAATCTCCTATCTATCCTTGATACCCATGCTCCTCTTAAAACCTCAACATTTCGCCGGCGTCGCCCTGCTCCTTGGATGAACCAGGACATTAAAGATTTGCAAAGAAGACGCGAGGCTGCCCGAAGACGCTACCGACGCACCAGGCTTGAAGAGGACTATCAAGCGTTTAAGTTTCTCAGAAATTTAACGCAATCCACGATCCGGCGAACAAAATCCAATTTCTTCCACGAAGCCCTTTCATCTGCACCCGATCCTAAATCCAAATGGCTGCTCCTCCGCAAACTTTCCTTGTGTGATCCTCCTAGTTCCTCTCCCTCGGGAGTCTTTCCTGTCACTCCGGACAAGTTAAACTCCTATTTCGTTTCTTCCACTTCATCTGATCCTTCTCCACCCTCCCTGCCCTTACCTCTACCTGCATATAACGATAATAATTTTTATTTTTCTTATATCACTCCCTCCGAACTAATTACCTCCATTATGAAGTCTCAATCCAACTCATCTGGTATAGACGGCATTCCCGTTAAATTATTGAAATTATGCCTTCCTGAAATCCTTCCGGCTCTCCTCTTCATATATAATTTTTCCCTCCAAAACTCTGTATTTCCCACTTCCTGGAAAAAGGCCTTAATTCATCCCATCAACAAGAACCCAAACCCTACATCCCCAAAGGACTACCGCCCTATATCCATACTTTCCAACCTTTCTAAGCCCCTATAAAGATTGGTGCAATCCCAAATTTCCAATTTCCTAGAAGATTCCAAGGCACTTGATCCCTTCCAATCTGGTTTCCATCCCGGCTTCTCAACACAATCCGCACTCATTAAAATTATCACTGACATCCAAGCAGCGATGGACAAAAAAGAACTGACCATCCTGATCCTCCTTGATTTCTCTAAAGCATTCGATTCCTTAGACCATAATATCCTTTTTTCCAAATTGAAATCATTGAACTTTTCCCACAGCTCCCTCCTTTGGTTTCAATCTTTCCTTTCCCACCGCACCCAAGCAGTTGCCACTCCTAACGAAGGCCTATCCTCTTTCCTCACTCTACAGTCAGGAGTAGCTCAAGGTTCGAGCATTTCCCCTCTACTGTTTAATTCCTACATCAATGATCTTCCCCATTCAATTCACCATTGTTCCCACCATCTTTATGCCGATGACTTCCAAATTTACTTCTCCTTTCCTCCATCCGAAATGTCAGCTGCGTTTGCCAAAATTCAGGAAGACCTAGACGAAACCTGTGCCTGGGCAAATCTGAACAAATTAACATTAAACGCAGCTAAAACTCAAGCAATTGCCATAGGATCACATTCCCTTCTCCATTCAAATGCCAACTTTCCCACATTATTCCTTAATGGTCATCCAATAACTTTCCATTCCTATGTTAAAAATTTAGGCTTAACCATTGATCAAGCCCTCTCCTGGAAATCCCATATTGCACAAATCTCCCGAAGGTCAATCGGTATCCTAAAACTATTTCACCGATCCCGTCACCTCCTTCCCCTATCCACACGCAAACTTCTAGTATCCTCCCTTATCTTCCCCCAATTTGACTATGGTTAGTGTGATATATGGCGGGCTCTCGACGGTTCTTGAAGACAGATTAAAACGCATCATGAATTGCTTCATTAGGTTTGTCTTTGGAACATCAAGACTTTCCCATGTTTCACATTTCTACAGGGATTTAAATTGGCTTTTCCCCTCCTTCTGCAGAAAGTACTTCCTAGGCTCCTACCTATTCCAAGTTATCAACACCCGTCACCCTCCCTTTATTTACAGTAACCTGAAATTCAAGTCTGCTATCAAATCACTGCATACAAGATCTCGTCTTTCCGATCTCTATACTCCATCCCACAGAAGTACTGCATTCCAACGTTCCTTCCTTGTCCGATCCTCTACTCTTTGGAATTCCCTCCCCCCCCTGTATCCGCAATGCTTCTTCCCTTGGAACATTCAAAACACTACTCTTTCACCATCTTCTTTCCCTCCAACCCGACGCTTTCTAATTATAAGGATGTATGTACTATGTATGTAATCGTCTAATTTATTTACTAAGACCGTCAGACATAAAACATTAGCCAAAATTATAGTTTGACTATGATAATGTTTTGATTTCTTGTAATGCTAATTTTTGATTTTCTATCTTTTATTTTTTTTTTTTTTATTTCAAGTTTTTGTTTGTTTGTTTTCTCTTCTTCAATTTTGTTTACAATATTAACCTCTATTTTGTATATATATATTTTCACTTTCTTTTTATTAATAGTTTTTTCTTTTTCTAGTTTTTCTCTGTATTTTTTTTCATACATATTTGTATTTAGTTTTACCTATGTAGTTTTATTTTTAACAGCCTCTCGGCCAGTTATGATCTTACTTTGTATTATTTAATGTTATTCTTAAGGGACTTTGTCCCAGAATAAAGTTTTCTTTCTATTCTATTCTATTCTATTCTATATAATACTATATATATATATTTCGGAGTCGAGATAAATTGTAATTTAAAAGAATTCAAGTTTGGATTTGGCGCCAGCGAGAGTTCGCCGCCGATCTAATTGTTACGTAGTTTTTGCTTATCAATTTAAATTGGGATATGCTAAAAATGATTAGGATTTTTAAATGTTTTATTATTGTATAATTTGAATTTTGTATATTTTATTTTAAGTTAAGACGTAATAAATATGAAGGCCATGATGGAGCAGATTTGGCCGTTAACGGTTTTTTGAAAGGACGCTTGGGGCTGGCGTCTTTTGGCTCGCTCTCTGCTTATGGATCCCGAGACGTCAACATAGCTCTCTGCGTACGGATTCCGGAGAATCAACATGGCTCTTTGCTATGGAACTTGGAGGCGACAACACCTCTCGCTCTCATCTCTCGGATTTTGAAACATCAACATCTCTCTGAGATTTAACAAGTCACATGTGTGAAGAAATAATAAACTATACTAGCAGTCTGGATGAGAGTAGTGTTTGAATAAACTGGCGAAGGAAAAAAAAGAAGGAAGTTTCATGCAAGAAGGACAAATTGGGGAACATTTGGGTTGTGATAACCTACAGTCATTGAGAAGATAGAAGGTATTTTAATTACAAATACGTTAAGTAAAAAATGTAATCTAATTGTAAAAATGTTTTTATTTCTTTTATTTGAAAATATATATTCTTGAGTCAAAATCATTATCTTTGAAAAGCTCGACCCTTGATATTCCCTCAAAATTAACATAATAAATTAAGTTAACTTTATATAAATGAAAATAATTTTATATTATCTAATAAAAAGCTGAAACATAACAAACTACAGCCCAAATGGGGACAAATAATTAAAAATTTGTTATAAAGAAAATAAAATTTCAAAATATTCGAAAATTTAGTAAACTAACCTACAACAACAAAGAAATAAACATAACAATATATATATAAATATATTTAGAAAGGTTCTTGTGGTTCAGTCAATAAATAAAAACAACTATTTTGGCGAGGTTTCGAGGCTATATGGTTCTCATATTCATGCCAATATTACTGGTGGATATGGTATCGACTGGTATCACAATATAGTCTCGAAACGTCACCATAATAGTTGTTTTTATTTATTTACTGAACCTCAAGAACCTTACTAAAAATTTAATAGTAACAGTCAAGAAATCTATCTATCTATCTATCTATCTATATATATATATATATATAAGAAAAAGTTAATAATTTCATGAAAGATCTGTTGTACACTATGCAGCAAATGACATTACAACGCATATATAATAGGAATACAAGCCACAGCAGCGGTCTTTCATTTTCCACAAATTCTTACACTTATTAAATTTTTTCTTACAACACACCTACTTAGTATTTTTGTTTTTTTTAATGTCCAGTGAGGATCATCCATTTACTAATACATAATATTATTTTATTAATCCAAAACATTCTAATGCTTTACGAAGATACTTTTCTTTGTTGATTTCAAAACACGAACCATTATCATTATTTTTATGTTGCTGGGGAATAGAATTTCCTAAACATTCTAAATAAATAATATTTACATATTAAATAAGAAAATTTTACATACTTTTTGTGCAAGAAAGTAAACAAAGAAAAATACTGTAGGTATCATTAAAATAATTTAAAATTGTCTTCATAATTTATGATTTATACTATCCCTACCTCTTTACACTCCTTTTTAAACAATCAAGTGAAGTGGTGTGATGCATGTGAAATTGGTTGGTGCACCAGAATTGAGATGGACTAAAAATTTTATAGTAAATAACGAAAGTTAAAATTTCCAGTAAACTAACATAAATAATCGAACAAAGTATTGTTTATGGCATTCTTTATATTCAAAATTGAGAAATATCCTTCAAATTACAAAGTATGACCATATTTTTTTTTTTATTTATTTTTTTTTTTTGAGGCCGGCTTTAGTGGCACCTCAGCCTTAAGGCTCATTGTGCCTGTGCCGTGTATACTGTACTATTTTAGTACAGTCCTAGTGTTTTTATGTACCCTATAATCATAATAGGATCTCCCTAATAGGTACCCCAAAATGAAGAAATCTCCTCCTTGCCAGTATATCGCATTTGCATATAATGTGGAAAGGCGTCTCATCCTCCCTGTTGCAGAATCTGCAGATCAGTGAGGTCTTGATTTTCATTGCGTAGAGATGTTTGTTTAATCTGCAATGCCCTGTATACATTTCTGTCAGGTATTTGAGCTTGGCTCTGTCAAGGTGAGTTGTGTACCTCTTTTCTTGCAGTGCCCTCCCAGAAACAGTTTTGACTGTCTCAGTTGTTCCATATGCCAGTTCTGAGAGGCGATGCTGCTATAGAGCCTTGCTATTTCACTTTTAGCAAGGCTCCAGGCTATACCACAGATAGGTTCGGGAGCAATGGGATTGCCGTCCGACCCTTGTCTGGCCAGTTCATCAGCCTTCTCATTTCCTGCAATATTCAAGTGACCTTTCACACATTCTACCCAGATTCTGTTGTTAACAGCTAGCTTTTTGAGGTATATTAGGAGTTATTTATCATATCTGAGGAAAAAAAGTAAAATTTTGTCTGTCAATTTTGTAAAAAAATGAAAGATAATATGGAAAAAAAAAATTAATACAGCCATAATTGAGGAGCATTTAATGAGCCATAAATTATATTTTA
Organism: Euschistus heros; assembly: GCA_003667255.2. Classification (NCBI taxonomy): domain Eukaryota; kingdom Metazoa; phylum Arthropoda; class Insecta; order Hemiptera; family Pentatomidae; genus Euschistus; species Euschistus heros. The sequence continues at coordinate 1,577,318 of RCWM02000087.1, forward strand.
AGTACAATCTGGAGATCAAATCGTGATTAAAGTGACAGTGGAGGGTGGTAAACTACTACTACTAGGATAGTTTGAGAATGTGTAGTTAGTTATTTTAGCAAATAGGAATTCAATGTGGGGATTTTCGGATGAAGGAGACAGGCTTAGGACTTAGGTTCAGGAATTATTATGGACAAATAGACCAACACCTCCGCCAGTGCAGATAGCAAGATCATGATGCAGCAGATAGTGGTTAAGAAGGGAAACACTGAGGGAAGAAATTGAAGGCTGGAGCCAGGCTGATATAAAAATTGTCAGTGAAGTATTGATGGAATTCGTTAAAGTGAGCATGGAAGGATTGGGCACTAACATGACAGACTGTTAGGACACTAGTCATGACAAGGAAGTGGGAAAAGAAAAGAAAGGAAAAGCGGACTCAGGAGACACTAATCAATAGCATCGATTGAAAAAGTAGTAAGTCAGCAATAGTGACAGTAAAGAGAATTTAACTAAGAATAGTAACCGAGAAATAACTGAGAAAAACAAACTTGATATAATAACTAGTAGATAAAATGAGTAATAAACAAAATAAAACGATCAATAAACGAAGGATTTTTCTTGCGAGGAGTTTGAATACTGTATTGAATAAGCTTAAAAACAGCTTGAATGGTTAATTACTTAAATGGATAAGGGTGACAAAATTAACTCAGATCCAATATCATAATTCAAAAATAAAACCTTTCCAAAATCAGTAATAAAACACTTTCACTGACAGTAATGTTACATAAGAGATGATAAAAATATTAATAACATATCAAGTAGTCAAGGAATAGCAGAAGAATCAATTCTTCTAAATTAGTCAATAATTTCTTGGAGCAGAGAAAATTTGTAATTAAAACTTGCATACCATACTGTAGAAGTTTGATTTTCTCAAATTTTTTCCATTATTCAAAACTCCATCCACCGATCTGGTTGCATCTTCCAACAACAAATAATCTGAAACCAAAACAGTTGTGATAGCTAGGGCATTTATCACTTTAATAACTAATTAATTAATTGTATAGAGTAGAACAAACAAAATAAATAGGAAGTGTATAATAATGCTGAAAAATACACGCATTACATTGCATAATAGAAATGAATATAAAATATACCTAAGAAAAAAAAAAAAAAAAAAAAAAAAAAAATTATAGATTTAACATATAATACAGTGGGTCAGTATTCTTTAAGTATTAGAACACTCATTTTACTTCTTATATCTGGGGGTCACCTGTGGTGTAGTGGTTAGCACAGCAACCTACTAAACCCAAGATCGCGGGTTCCCAGCCCGGCAGATGACCTTAGGATTTTTTAAAGGGAGTAAAAAATCCTTAGCTATGCCTTCCTTCGGAAGGGACGTAAAATGGGGGTCCCGAGCCTGTGCGATGTCAGGTACTCGTTAAAGATCCCTATCCTAATTATACCTGGATAGGCAAAATTTAGGACTTCCACCGTAGCATCGTCCGATTAGCCATAGCAGCATAAAGTGACGTTAAACAAAATAAACAAACAAACTTCTTATATCTCAGAAGTATAAAGGATACTTGATTTGTTTCAAAATAAGCATACAACTGTTTATTTTTGGTGGCAACAGGTTGAGTTAATTGAAAATAAACTAAAATTAAAAAATGAATCAATGAAACCTTTAATTTTTTAATTTTACTTTATTTTCAATTACCTCAACCTATTGCCACCAAAAATAAACAGTTGTATGCTAGTTTTGAAACAAAGTAAGTATCCTTTATAATTCCATGATATAAGAATGAGTGTGCCTGAAAATAAATATATATTAATATCAAGAGAAACCATGTTAATAAATTAGTATACATATTTGTTACATTAAGTTTACAACATAATAACAGTATTATGGCCATTATCAACTGGTAAATATAAAGAGAGAAACTAACAAAGGAGAAGAAAACTATTTTGGCTATGTGTTATCATAGAATATCTAAAATCAAAGTTTCTGAAGTTAATAAAAAGACATATCTAATTTTAACTACTCACCACTTTGAAGATCCAAAACATTCATTTTATGAATTGGTTTAAATTTTACTTTGTTCCTTATACCAGAGCAATCAAGTTCTTTTTTATGTATTTTAACACACTGTAAACAACATGTTTTCACTTCACATTCGGGACAAGTATACTTAGCAGGATTAATTGCACAAACTTCACAATGGCCAAGCCTATGGAAGAAACAATAAAGCAAATTACTAATAAGAAAATCACAAGCAACAGCAAAAACATAAAAATAAAATATATTAAACTTTTTTTTTTTTTTTTGTAAAACAAATGATTAATGAGATTCATAAAAGACTGTAACATTAATGAGTGTATTAAATAATAAAACCAAGAATACAGTTAGTGACAGTCATATTTATACACCATGATATGTTATATTTGTTTCCTCACTACTAAAATTTATTTTTTATAATTTTAAGGAAAGCCAACACTCAGAACAATCAGAAAAAAAAACAAAACCTTTTAGTGTCAAAGAAAAATAAATTTCTATTAATAACTTATATTAGAAACAATGGTTAAATAATAGTGTTCCTAGTTTATACGACTTTTATTTTCAAACAGTTCGATAATTCATCATTTTAAGTAGTAAGAATTAAATCTAATATTTTTTTCGATGTCCTCTAGAATATTAAGATCTTTACGAATTCAGGATTTGATAAGAGATGAATTGGATGGTTTAGTATAACATCAATGTGGGACACAAAAACTGGATTTTTTTTACTGATAGCACACATATGCTCTTGTCTGCTTTGGCGACATTCACACAGCATCTTTATTCCACCTAAAACCAACAGAATATTACAATCTTGATCCTCTTTGCTTTTTAAAAAGCCTTTGATTCTGTTGATCAAACAAACCTTCTCCTCATAACTCCATAACCTCTCAATATCTAATAGAGCGTTAAGCTGGTTCCATTCATTCCTTCTTGTCTCATGGTTCCGAAACAGTTATTATATCAGGAAAACCTCTCTCATTCTCACTACCACTCTTATAAGGAGTTTTCCAGAGATCTTCTCTTTCCCCTACTCTATTTTCTATTTATATTAATGATTTACCAAATTTCATCCAATACTCCTAATATCATCTTTATGATGAAAACTTATCTATTCTTATTTAAACTTATCAAATTCATATATTTCATCATTCTCCAGACATGCTAGAGGCAACTTGTAACAGTAGAGAATAAGTTGAGTCTAGATTCATAGAAAAAAATAAAGCAATCCTCATTCGTTCAAAACCCCACATTAATACCCAACCCTACCATCCACTGCTCTTCCTCAAAAACCATCCAATTCATTTCCAAAATGCCACTAAACACCTTGGAGTAACTTTTGATCATTATCTTACTTAGAATAATCATACTTCCCAAACCACCAGAAAATCCATATTTATTCTTAAGAAGCAGCTTCTATGTTTCCATCAATCAGGCAGATCTGAAGTATCCCTCAGTGGCTATGGAGTATAATTAAATACCAAGGACAAAAACTCACTTCAAAACAATTGCACTATATCCTAGATTCAAATCACATAATCCCAGATCACTATTTGGGATTCCGAACATTATATTTCACTAGCCAGCGATGTCATGTGGTGGACAGTGTCTCCTCTAAATTGGGAACATGGAATGTTTTACATGAGAGCCTTTCTTGACATGAAACTGGCTTCTGACTGAGTCTGGCACCCACCCAGGACTGCTTTGTTAACTCCTGAAATTCTGATCTTCTAATTACTTTCTGACAGTTCTATATTGTACCAATGAAGCAAAAGCCAAAATAAACAAAATCCTTTAGCCGTCGAAAATCAATTAATTCTGCAGAAATGAAAATAGTATACTTCAGTGTCCTGTGAAAGTGATTAAATGGAAAGTGTATGTTCTTTGTAAAACGAAACAATTTGATCAATTTGCAAAAGGACATTTAGTTTGTCAGAAGGTGTGACTGAGGATATCCTTTAACCACTAACAATCGTTATATTGGGCAGATCTTAAAATAGTATCCTTCAGTGGCTATGTTAATAATATATGTGGTACAATATAGAACCATGGCTGTGGGGGGTTCAGGGAGGGATTTAGAGGTGGGCCTTGCCTAACACCCTTAGCTACTGATTATATGATTTGAATCTAGGATAGGGAACAATTGTTTTGAAATGAGTTTTTGCAAAATATTGCCATAGATGGGCTAGATAGTTCTGGTAGATTTTTGTTTGTTTTTTCGGTTTGAGTATCATTTTGACTGTCATAATTTCCAGGAGAATATTCAATACATGCATTATATGTGAATGTCAGGACTAGGATAGCTTTCAGAGAAAAAACTTTTAGGATATCAGATATGATTAGATTGTGTCTATTGAAAAGTAACCTATGAATGATATTTTGTACTTCTGAAAAATGAAATGCTTTAGGAGGGGATATTTAATTCTCATTCCATGCATTCAAGATGAAGCGGGTGATAGCATGTATATCATACCTGATGTTTATATATACTGGTGATACCATGGGTATCAGCATGGGAGTGATAAGTATTGAAATTTGAAATTTTTCACGGTTGGATCTCAACCAGGTGTGGGATTCATTTAGAAGATTATTATAATTTTTGTAGGAGTGAGATTAGGAGTAGAATTTAAATGCAAAAAAATTAGAAGAGAACTATGTTCCGAAGAAAGATATCTAGGAAGTGATGAATATATCAGGGATTTCAGGTGATTTTTTAAAGAATGTAATCTTACCCACAAGATACAATCCCTCTCATTAAGACAAGTTTCATTTAAGTTGGTTTTGTTACTGAATAAGATACTAAATTAAGAAATGATGCTTACTTCAAGTTATAATTTTATATGGCAACCCTAAATTTAATATACATTGCTTTCAATTTAACAACAGTTAAATTCATTTACTATTTGCATGCCACTCATCCAATTAATTCTTTAGATTATTATTTCCTTATAATTAAATAGCCTTGATTATTTTGGTACATGTATCAAACCTTTGGAAAAGATCATTTTCATTAATTCATTATTATCACCATTCTATTATCTATGATATCTATCTATAATATCTATGATCATTCAAAATTTATTTATTTATTTTGTCAGGCAAGTTCTGACAAGCATCCTTTATATTAATGAGTGGACAGACATAGCAATATTTTTCATAATCATTTCTCATTTATCCTATGGCATTAAGACCCTCTGCAGTTATAAATAAAATGATGTACAAAAAAATGACTTTTTTATTAATAAACAGATGTATGCAGCATTCTTTTTTATATCAAATGTAATATAAAATTAATAATCAAAACAACCCAAATTGGTTTACAGCCATTTCCCATCTTTTAATCAGTTGCTTGATCTCATATAGGTACCACTCTTTTGGATGGCTTTCAAAATATTCCTGAAGCGCTGTTTCTACTTCTTGAAATGTGTTAAATTTTTTTCCCATTCAAGAAGTGGACCATAATTCAAAACAACTAAAAATCTGATGGTGCAAGATCCAGACTCTATGATGGATGGGGAAAAGTTGAATACCTTCAATATTTACAAACTTTTCCAAAGTCAGTACATTCTAGCTAACTGTTCACAACAGAGTTTATTGTACATCCATCAAGAAAGAATTCATGATGGATTATTTCTTTATAGTTTTTTAAATAAAAATTTTTGAAACAGCCCTTAACGAGTCAGGAGTCAGTCCATTGTTGTTGATAAACAAGCTTTGATAAGTGTTCCGAAGAGGGAATAAATTGCTGGTAAAAAATAAATCACATAACCGTGTTTATAGTTCTTAGGATTCATGCATCAAACAAAATAGTAATTTTGTTATTTACTCTATAATTGAATCAGATAGTGCAGAAACGGGTCTTTTGCACTTGTTCCCTGCATTTCATTTTGAGTTTATTATCATATGTTTAGGTTACGAGTAACCCAAATGTAATAACATGTCAATGAGAGATCGTTTGATTGTTCTTATTTTTTATTTTATTTTTTTTGCACGCGAAAAGGCCCTGAGGACCACGCGAATATCATTGAGCTTAGTGCTTCTTTCTCTCTTTCTTTCTCTTCCTCTCATTCCATACTTCCCTCATGCGGTCACCGTGGTTCCTCCTCCTGTCCTCCGACCACACTCCTCCTCCTCTTGGCTTCCTACTATCCACAAGGACCTTCACCCCTTTCAATGATTTTCTGTATTCGTCTCTGTCTAGACAGTCCTGGTCCGCTAATCCCAGTTGCTTCATGTCGTTTTTGATCTGATTGAAGTATCCAGTAGGAGTTTTGTATGACTTTATTTTCTGGAAAATTTGTTGATTTAGTCTTTCGGACTTCATTCTCATCATGTGTCCATAAAATCTTAATCTTCTTATTCTGATATCAGTCTGTATGTCTGTTGTTTCTTTGTAAATGTCTTCATTTGAACGCAGTCTGTATCCTTCTGACGTTCTTCTGGGTCCATATATTTTCCTGAGGATTTTTCTCTCTATTTTCAAGAGTTTCTCTAAGCTGGGGAGGCATGAGGTTTCAGTGGCATACAGGATTACCGGTTTGATAACCATGTTGTAGTGTCTTATCTTGGCTCCTCTAGATAAATTTCTTTAGTTGTAGAACTTGCTGGTCGTGTAGAAAAGCCTTTCCAGTTTGACAACCCTTTCTCTCATGCTTTCCTTTTCTGATTGTTCTTATTATTAAATAAAAAACAAAAAAAATTTATTTTATTTAATTATTTAATTAAGTGTTATTCGATGTAAAATACCTTTTTACTGAAGAAATTCTATCGCTTTTTCCTTTATATTTATTCAACAAATTAAATCGAACTAAGACGTATAATAATAATTTTTTTTTTTTTTGTAATTTTTTTGTTTGTTATTTAATTATTAAATAATAGGAACAATTCAAACAATCTCTCATTGACATGCTATTACGTTTGGGAAGGTTTCTCGTAACCTAAACATATGATAACAAACTCAAAATGAAATGCGGGGAACAAGTGAAAAGACCCACAGAAACAATGTAAGTCGGCATTAAATTCTAAATTTTCCTAAGCCGAAATAGTATGGAAACTAGACAATTTTAGCACAACAAGGAGCATAAATGCATGTTATGACAGAGAAAAAGAAATTGTTTAATTATTTGAAAATTCGGAAAAGTAATATACGTTTTTCTATCATGAAAAATTTGAAAATCCAGACTTCTGTTGTTTCTGCAGTCAATGATTCAATTATTAAATCACTTGTTATTGGGAATTGTTTTAAAACATTTAATTTAAAAAATAAATAAATAAATAAAGAATAGTTCTAATGAAACATTCATTCTATAAATAAATAAATAAATAAAGAATAGTTCTAATTTACTTTAAATGTTAAAAAAAAAAAAAAAAAAAAAATAGTTCTAATGAAACATTCATTCTAATAATAATCAATATTAGAATTTCTGTTAATTTGTATTATTTTTACAAATATAAAAAAATTAAATATGTATTCCTAATTGGTAAAATAGTGTTCTGTTTGTTTTCAAATCTATTTTGAGCATAAGAATTGAGATGGGGTGAACTATTATCCTACACTGACTCTGTCCTTGTTCCCATCCAAAAAATATTTTTCTCGATCGTGATCTCTCGATTTATTTTGATGTTCTTTTGGAGGAATCAGGTTAGTTGGTCTTCTATATTCCAATGAACATATCACCATTAGCTGCCCATTTTAACAACACTGAAGATTTATGTTAAAATCAAGGAGATAATAATTATTAGCAACATGTCATTGCTTTGTTATCATATCAATAACTAGATACATGGAATAAACAATGAACCACCATCACAAACTTATTACACTGATGTCTTATTTATTAAACCTCCTCTTAAAAATGGTCCCATGTGGTTTTTACTATTAAGATAAAGAGTATAATAATTTCTTACACCTTATTATTTCTGAACATGAAACAAAGAATAGACTATCATCACAATGTTTATAACATACACGACTCAGCATATTATTAAATGTTTTGCAATATTACACTTTAGAATCAGTATTTTAATTCTATAAAGCATAGAAAATAGAATATAGATAGTGTGGTTAAGTACAGCAAAACCTTTGAAGTAATAGACAAATAATAAACAAGCAAGGGTTTATGTGAACAGGGCTCTGGAGAAAAATCATCAAATTTATTTCCAAAAAAATTTAATATTTGGTATCTTAGGTTGCACATGACAAATCAAGTTGGTTAATGGTTTAGAAAGTTGCGATAAAATAGATTATATTAATAAAATTTAGCAGTATAAAAACAAGCAATGATTTACAATGGAAAATTATGAGAATCACATGTTGATGAATCTGAAACTGAAAGTTAGGTCTGACATGTTCGGTATGGTCGAGGCATAACTGGAGGAGGTAACAAGAAATTTTAAAGAAATGGACTGTTGTTGCTAAGATTATTGAAGATATATCTAAGGAATAAAATGCAGAGCAATGTATATTGTCTTTGTGTCGAGTGGGTCTCTCTTTATGCTAGAACAGAAATAGGATAGCTCTTTGTCATCAAAATTTAAATTTATTTACTCAAACAACTTTTCAGACCTCATATAACAACAGATGTGAAACTTAACATTTATTTTTTAAATAATAAATCAACACAAAGATTTAAGGGCCACAGCGAATTGGAATGTTGGTTTAGAAACATGTGTAAGCGTATGGAGAAATTTATTGAGGGTATAAGATAATTCAAGACTTCTTTTGTACATGACTATAAAATCAGAGATCTGAAACTAATTAAAATATGTAAAAAACGGCTCTCATTGTCAAACTAAGAGAATTTGATTTGGTCAAAAACAATCTAAAAATAAATAGTCCTTCCAAAGTTAATTTTAATCCATTTCTAACATATCAAATCATAAAAACTGTAATGACAGTAGACTCCTCAAACTAGCTAATGACAATAGACTACACAAACTCAGTAATGACAGTAGATTACTCAAACTCAGTAATGACAGTAGATTACTCAATGAGCATTCACAGTATAACTAAATTTCAGATCAATATATAATATAAAAGTAAGGAAACAAATTCTTGACATGTGACTTCATATTACCCAAGTTTAAATATAATATAAATATGGATATCAAATTTGTAAATATTAATTTTGGGAAGTTAGAAAAGTACTCTAAACTACACAGAATAAAACCAAGATTAATTTGACATATATTATTATTATTGATATAACGAAATTACTAATTAATGAATTAGATACATAGAGAACATTATATGAATTAAATACGTATAAAACTTACTTAGATTTCATCACCTCATCAGACATTATTAATCACAACTCAAAACATCCATGAGAACTACAATTCAAACACCAGAACTCATCAGCTTTTCCGTGGGATAGCAACATGTTCCAAAGAACTACAGAATGTACCGTTCTTACACTGTATGCATGGACGATGAAATGTTGTTTTCATCAAACAACAGAAAACTTAAAGGTTGACAGAACCTTTAAAGCAGGATTTTTAATATCTGTGTAGTGAAAAAAATAGTTAAGTTGTGCTTATCAATAAGGCCTTAAAGTATCTCGTTCGGCACAAATGGTATTTTTATAGTAATAAAAGGATTTTGGAATACCACCAATAGTGTCCTACTGAAAAGTGCACAATGTTGACTTATCCTCTTGTTAAAGACAGCCACAGATTTAATATTATACAATTACAGTAGGGCTTTGATAATCCTGGTATATTGTTGAAAGGAAGTCGCCCAGATTACCAAGCCCTTAGTGATTTAGGTGTATGTAAAATAAAATGAACTAAAACAAGAGGTAGGTTTTTATTTATATACGATCGAAATTGTTATCAACCAAAACCACAATAACATTCCATGAACATAAGTATTTATGAACAATTAAAAAGAGTAAAACTTATCTAATATTGGAGCGGGTACATTACCGTTAGGGCAAGGCTGTTCCAACATTTCAGGAGTTCCTCTAGGCGCCAATTGTCTCAGAGAAACGGTTGATTCTGATCCATCCTTCTTGCAGATTAGGGCGTAATGTGGGTTAGTCTCGAGTAATTCCACCTCTTCGACAGGGTCTTCATATTTACTGGGTCGCACGTTCCTTTTGGCGAGCACGGGACCAGGGATTAACCAATATGGCAAGGTGACTCCATTGGCTGAGCGGCGAGGATGAGTGAAAAACCGTTCGTGGGGAGTGGGGTTAGTCGCTGTGCAAAGTAGAGATCGAATAGCGTGAAGCGATTCATGTAAGACTTTCTCCCAGTCCTTGAGTCTTCAAAGAGAGACAAATTGTTTTCCATAGAGTTCAATTTGCCTGTTCCCTTGTGGATTATATGGGGTTGTTCTGCTGGTGGCTACACCATTCCCTAGACTTGAAGGAAGCTCCCCGGTCAGAGTGGACATAAGCTGGCATTCCAAACAAACAGAAAAGATTTTTGAGACATTCAACCACAGCGGCAGCAGAAACATCATGACAGGCATATGCAAAAGGGAAACGGGAAAACTCGTCAATGATGGTGTGGAGGTAGAAGTTCCGTGATCTAGAAGGGAGAGGGCCTTTAAAGTCTATGTTGATGCGTTCAAATGGAGAGGTTGCTTTTATTAGGGTCCTAGAAGTCTTTAAGTACCTAGGTTTTACTTCAGCGCAGATGTTACAGCTTGAAGTCATCTTCTTGACATCCTCAAGTAAATAGGAAATGTTTTTACGTTTAAGCCAATGGTACATTCGTGTAACACCTGGGTGGCACAAAGATTGGTGAAGCTGGAGCAAGTCAGTAGCAGTGGAAGCATTGGAAAGACACGGGAGAGTGTGTCTGCCTTGGTGTTGTCTTGACAAGGAGGGTAAGTTATATCATAAACAAACGGAGCCAGCTCCAGCCGCCATCTAGTGATCTTCTCATTTTTGATCTTACTCCCATGCTTCCGGTCAAAAATGAAAGACAGAGCCTCTTGATCAGTTATGAGGCGAAAATGTTTCCCAAGGAGAAATGCTCTCCAATGTTTTAAGGATTCAACAATAGCCGCAGCCTCCTTTTCAATCGATGCGTGACCACTGATTTCAGATTTGCTAAGTGAACACGAGAAAAAGGCAACCGGGCGTCCATCTTGACTAAGCGTAGCTGCTAGTGCAAACTTAGAGGCATCGGTTTCCACTACAAGCGGGCGAGATTCATCAATAGTAGTGACGACTGAGCTGGCAATATGGCTTTTTCAGATTTTCAAAAGCAGAGGCAGCAGATGGATTCAGCGGAAATGATTTGCCATCAATTAATTCTCGGATTTTATCTGAAAACTTTGGTATCCACTTCGAGTAATGAGCGAAGAAACGAAGAACTCGCTTCTGTGATTCCGAGTTATGTGGCAGTGGCATATCCAACAACGGCGCAAGGTGCGAAGGGTCCGGCTTGATTGAGTGCAATGAAACAAGATGTCCAAGAAGTTTTACGCTTGCAAGGTCAAATTTACTTTTCTCATTGTTGATTTCAATACCGAGTTTATCGAGTGTCAAGATAAGATTGTTTAAATTTTTGTCATGGTCAGATTTATCCATTCCACACACAGTTATGTCATCGAGGTACGAATACACTCCGGTGAGGTTTCCGGCAGTTAATATTTGGTCTATTGTGCGTTGGAAGCAGGCCACTCCATTAGTTACACCGAAGGGTATGCGGGTAAACTGATAGAGCTTACCTATTGCTTCATAACCAGTATATTTCTTCTCATCTTCGCATATTGGGATCTGATGATACGCTTGCCGTAAGTCTATGACACTATAATGCTTGTAATTAGCAACTTTTCTGACAGTTTGGTCAACGTTTGGTAAGGGGTAGGCATCAAGTAATGTATACCGATTTATTGTTTGTAAATAATCCACCACAAGTCTCCTCTTCCCACGGTTATTCAGAACCAATACCTGAGCTCTCCATGGTGAATTGCAGGGCTCGATTACTTCTTCTGAAAGTAACCGGGTAATTTCTGTCTTTATAAACTGTGTGTCTTCATCACAGTATTGACGGGACCTAGTGGCAATTGCACGACAGTTTGGAGAGAGGTGGTCAAACAGACGTACAGGGTCAATCTTAGCTATAGCTGTAAATGAACAGATAGTGAGTGGCGCCTAACCACTACCAAATTCTAACAAAATATTCGAAAGTTCTTTCAGTATATCATGTCCGATGAGAATATCGGAACAGAGTTTTTTTAGAACCTCAACTTACATTTATTGTGTGTTCAGCTATTTCGAGATTTATGAGAATGAATCCTTCGACTTTGGCCCATAAGGACGTAGACGCCATGGATACTCTTCCTTCATTAGGTATAACTGGAATATTGTGTACCCTGAAAAAGTCAAGGCTGACAAAGCTACCAGAACTCCCAGTGTCCACAAGACAGTTACATGGTATTCCATATACAAGAGCAGGGGTAACAGCACGGCTTAAATGAGACAAAAACCCGTCGTTAAATGATGCTAAAACAGCTGAAGATACAGATTTAAATTTCCGATCGTTTTTCTTCACTTTTTGACAAACACGGGCATAGTGACCCTTGATTTTGCAATAGGAACACTCTGATTCAAGAGCGGGACAAGCCGAGCGCGGATGGCGAGTAAATCCACAAAAGAAACAATGGCTGCCCTTCTTCTGAACCGTTCCAGCAAAGAGATCGTTCGAATCAAGTGGTCTTGAAGAAGAAGAAGAAGAAAATAAACTTTATTCTGGGACTACTTGTCCCCTAAGAATAACATATGATTACAGTACATAGGACAATCGTCTGGCTTTGATAATTAATTATAATAAATAATAACAATAGATAATAATAAAAATTGATAAATAATTAAATTATATGTTACAAGATAACTGTGACATCTTGTAAAATGATACATCTTATGTATACTATTATAATGTATATTACATAAATATTCACGTTTTACATTAGCTCGGAAGATTGAAAATGAAGGAGGTAAAGGAATAAATGATGTTTAAATGTCTTGTTGTCTGATATTTGGCGTTAACGGAGCGTGTACCAGAATGGGAGGTAGGAGGAATTGAATTCGGTTCACTCCCAATTCCTGCGCAAGAAAAATCATTTGTGTCATTTGAGTAACCTTCAGCTTGTTTATGGGCCAGCTCGGGAGTTTGTGCGCGTTGTATGACGTCATCCAGGCTCAATGTTTTGGACTCTTTAGGTAAACGTTGGCGAATTTGAGAAGAGAGTAGTCCATTAATAAGGGAATCGCGAATATACAGGTTTTTGTGTTCTTCAACAGCCTTGAAGTTACAGTCTTTTGCCAACAACCTCAGAGCCTGAACATATTGGTCAACACTTTCGCTTTGCTGTTGTATATGTATAGCCAAAATGTGGCGTGCAAATATTTCTCCTTTTTATTTAACGTAAATCTTAGTCAGGGTTTCAACAGCTTCATTATATGTTATGGTCTCTGAAATCAGTTTATAAACATTGAATGATAGAAAATTTTGGAGTACCTTCAGTTTAATAGCGTCGTCTAACGGTTCAGTAGAAAAGGAGATGAAGTTTCGGAAGGTTTTTAACTAATGTGAGAACTCATCTCCAGCAGACGACAAATCTGGACTTGTACAGAATTTGTCGGGTCTTGGATACTTTTCCATTGCGAATTTTAAGTTTTTTTGTTTTATTTTAAATGTTTTACACAAATTCACATCCACTAAATCACAAACTAAACAACGGTACTACGGCGATTGAATCTCCCAAACCTAAGGTTATAATTTTAGTTTTAATTCAAGCTAATAAAATTGTGGTGCAAGAAAACGAATGTTTTACCTTTAGAAAAGATTTTTATTAGCTTGAAACGACAACAGTAGAAAACAGTTAGCATACACAATGTTAACAATTAGTTAGACTAACAGTAGGGGAGGTTTCCCCATATAAGCAGGATTAAAATCACTACAATATTTACAAGATTTTTGGATCAGAGTAGACGAAACAGAAGACCAACATTATCTAAATTGAAAACGATATTTTTTAAAGCAGCAATGAGGTTACCAGAGTACTTTCGTCAGCGAGAATGTTTAATGACCTGAATGACATTCTGATCCATGGAAAGAAACATCGCATAAATATTTCCTTCACTAATTTTAAGTTCGTCAACAGACGGGTGGCCAGGGCAATCATCCAACAATAACACTGCATAAGAGTCTGAATTATCATGTCCTCCGGAAGGTAACGTATCCGGATTACAAAGGTCTTACTGTATAATTCATTACAAATTTCTTTTAGGATGAAAAGTTTTCAGCAATCGTTTCGACAAATATAAAGAAGATGAATATCTTAATTGATTAAATGTCTTTTTCAAAAAAACACTACTTCACGGTTCAATAATCTCAAACGGTTTCGTTCTAACCAGTTAAGTATAGACCTTGAATTATTATTTGGTTCGAATTCAACCTGGGAAAAGTTGAGTTCGAGGTGGACCCACGGAATATTCTATTCTAAGAGAAAAAACACAGGAATACCGAGAAAGATTAAAACCCCCACAAAATTGGGAAGAAGCTACAAAGAACATGACGGATCTTGCGGAAGAAATAGCACCACAGGGAATATATAAGAGAAAGGAATGGTGGGACATGGATTGCGGAGATGCATTAAAGAAAAGATTGGACGCATGGAAAAACTGGAACCAAAACAAAACTATCGAAAACTATCAAAAGTATATTATCGAGAGGAAAATAACACACCAAGTACTAAGAAGGAAAAAAAGAAAATTCCTCAACAGGCACCTAGAGGAAATGGAGGAAAGTTTTAGAAAAAACGACACTAGGCTATTTTATAAAGCTTTTAAACAAAAAGTCAAAGGTTACACACCCCCAGGACTTGTGCTAAAAAGAAAGGACGGGTCACTGGCTCAAACTAATGAAGAAAATTGTAACATACTGGCAGACTATTTCGAGAAATTACTGAACTGCGATGAACCCAAAGAAAGAATAATTATACATGACAACACCCCCTTAGAGGTAGAATCGGACCCACCTGACGGTGAAGAAATGGGGGATATAATCGCAACACTAAAAAATAACAAAGCATTAGGAGAAGACGGAGTACTGGCAGAAATGTGGAAATTTACAAGTGATGAATTAAGAAGAAAATCGCAGAGCTAATGATGGACATCTGGATAGAAGAGAAAATTCCCAGGGAATGGAAAAGTGCCCTAATACATCCATTGCATAGGAAGGATACAAAAACAGACCCTAATAACTATAGAGGAATTTCCCTACTACCCGTTAGCTACAAAATTTTCTCCAAAACACTACTCAACAGATTGAACCCTCAAATAGAACCTAAAATCGGAGAATATCAAGGAGGCTTCAGAAAGGGAAGATCGTGCCAAGAACAAATCCTAAGCATAAAATTGCTGATAAAATACAAGACAAAACCCCAAAAAAACCTCTACATCTCGTTTGTTGACTTTAGGAAAGCTTACGACTCAGTGGATATAAAATCGTTACTGGAAATGCTAAAAGAATACGGAGTAGATCAAAAGACTCGAAAACTAATAGAACTTACACTAACGGACATCGAATCCAAGGTAAGATTTAGAGGGATCAGCAGCATACCTTTCCAAATAAAACGGGACTTAGACAAGGAGACGGCCTCTCCCCAACATTGTTCAACGTTGTATTGGATAAAATAATGAAAGAACTATGGAAAGTTAATAATACGGGTGCGATGAACCTGTATTGCCTGAAGGCAAGGTAGGGCGAATAATAAATAAATAAAAAAGACGGGTACGATTATAGGGACCAAGAACAAAGATGTCAAAGTAAGATGCCTAACCTACGCAGACAATCTTGCCCTTTTAGCGGAAACGGAAGAAGAAGCGATCGAACAAATAAACATCCTGACAGAAATTTCGGAAAAAAACAGGTCTACAAATCTCTTACGAAAAAACAGAACTAATGACTACCGACCCAGACTTAAAAAAAAAAAAATCAGTGGAAACCCAATACGGAACAATAAAAGTAATAAACAAATTTAAGTTCCTAGGTGAGACTATATGTAGCAACGGTTCGGAAAAAGAAAGTATAAAGGAAAGAATAACTAAACTATAGAAACTATCTTTTGCAACCACTAACGTTTACAACAAAAAAACCCTGTCCACAAAAGCAAAAATAAGACACTACAAGACAGTCGTTAAACCTGTGATTTTATACGGGACAGAAACCACTTGCATTCCTAGTCTGGAAGAACTACTAAGGATTGAACAGAGAATTCTGAGAAGGATCTATGGCCCCAAAAAGACTCAAGAAGGATACAGGCTTAGACCCAACCCTAAAATCTATAAAGATACAAAGGACATAGAAACGGAAATCCGGGTCAGAAGACTGAAATTCTATGGACATATGATAAGGATGGTCCCGGAAAGACTAAATAAACAAATATTTCAGAAAACCCGTGGATATAAAAGCTCAGGAGGATATATAAAACAGATGAAAGGAAAAACGGAAAGATTAGGTATAACGGACCAGGACTGTCAGGACAGAGAAAGATATAGAAACAGACTTAAAAAATTGAAGGTTGTTGTGGGCAGGAGAAGTTCAAAAAAGGGAGTGGCGTGGACAGAAGAAAGAAAAAAAAGACACGCAGAAATAATGAAAGAAAAGTGGAAGGGAAGAAAAAACAAGAGAGGAGCCAAAAATTGATACTTGCGTGGTCTCCAAGGCCGTTTTGTGAAAAAAAAAAATAAAAATAGATAATAACAAAAATTGATTAATAATTAAATTATGAATTACAAAATAACTAGGATATCTTGTAAAAGGATACATCTTATGTATACTATTATAATGTATATTACATAAATATTCATGTTTTACATTAGCTCGGAAGATTGAAAATTAAGGAGGTAAATAAATAAATGATGTTTAAAGGAAGTAAGAATGGAGCTTTTTCGAATTGAGATGGGCAATGAATTCCATAAAGAGGAAGCACGGATAATAAAGGATTGCTCGAAGGATGCAGTTCGATGCGCCGGAGTGTAAAGGTTGATGGGTTGGGTTCTAGTATTTAAGAGGTGAATGGAGGAGCGCAGAGTAATGAGGTCATGGATATAGGTCGGTTTTTTTGTTTTCAAGGTTTGAAATATAAGTGCACCTAGGAAGTATTGACGTCGGAAACTAGGGTAAAGCCAACCAATTTCAGAATACCTGTGAGATATACGAGAACGTTTGGAGATCCCGAAAATAAATCTAATAAAACAGTTTATTAATCTTTTACATTTCATCTCGAGCTCATCAGACAGTCCTCGATATACTATACATCCGTAGTCAAAGTTCGGAAAAATGAGTGATGATACTAAAAGTTGTCGAGTACTTAATGGTAGTGAATCACGGTAATGTGAAAGTTGCTTAAGAATAAAAATAGATTTCCTCGTGATTTGAGAGATATGGTTATTCCAAGTAAGATGTTGATCGAAAGTTATTCCCAGATTTTCAATGGACTTTTGGAAATGAATTGGACGGTTTTTGAGGAAAAGCAGTGGATAGTAGGGAAGGGCTTTTAGATGAGGTTTTGACCCAATGAGGATAGCCTTTGTTTTTTCTGGATTCAGACTCAATTTATTCTCTACTGCCCAAAGGTTAATGCTATCTATGCCTTTCGGTAGCTTAAAAGTCTCCTCTAGCATATTTGAAGGATGAAAGGAAAAATATATTTGCAAGTCGTCAGCATAAAGATGATATTGGGAGTAGTGGATGCGATTCGTTAAGTCATTAACGTAAATAGAAAATAGGGTAGCTGAAAGAGAGATCTTCTCTTTCACCTACCCTGGGGGACTCCTCGCGAGAGTGGTAGTGAAGATGAGTGAGGTTTTCCAGGTATAATCACTGTTTGGGAACGGTTGGATAAAAAGGAATAAAAATAACGCACTATTAGATATTGAGAGGTTATGGAGTTTGGAGAGGAGTAAGGTTTATATGGTCAACAGAATCAAAAGCTTTTGAAAAATCAAAAAGGATCAGGATCGTAATATTCTGTTGGTCTGAGGAGGAGTAAAGGTCTTGAGTAATTTTTACCAAAGCAGACTGCGTGGAGTATCCGGAACGGAATCCTGATTGGAAAGGATTAAGGAGGGTTTTACAGTCAAGAAAGGAGGTGAGTTGGGTATGTGCTAATCTTTCTAATGGTTTAGATAAATTTGATAGGATTGATATAGGTCTAAAGTGGGAAACTGAGGAAGGAGAAGGAACTTTATTTAATGGACGGACAAGGACTTTTTTCCAAGCTGTAGGGAAAATAGAGTTTTGTAAGGAGAAATTATATATGTGGAGCAGGGCAGGTAAGATAACAGGAAGGCAGAGTTTGATTATTTTTAAAGGTATTTGATCCAAGCCGTAGTCGTTGGTACGAGATTTAAAGACTGAATCAATTAATTCATATGGGGAAATATTAAGAAAATAAAAGTTATTATAATTAAAAGGGGTTTGAGGAATAGAATAGGATAAGGTGTTTTAAGGGAGTTCATTAGTGTGGGGGTCAGCAAAGTAGGAATTAAGTTCATCTGGAGTGACTGGATAATTGTTATCAGATGTAGAACTGGGTACTGCAAATTTTCTCATAATTTTCCATTTAGATTTTAGGATCAGGAGCTTGAAAATATTTTGATTTGATTTGAGCTATTTTGAAAATACTGTGCTATAGCACGGCGTAAAGAGGACTGGGTGAGGTTTCTGAGAAGCTTAAACGATGAATAATCTTCTGAATGTCTAGTGCGCCTAAAGCGTCTCCTGGCAGCATCTCTTCGCTTCATCAGATTCCTAATGTCACGGTTAATCCATGGAGCAGGTAGTCGTCAGATAATTGAGGTTTTGAGAGGGGCAAGATGATTAAGGACAGTATACAGATTCGATGTGAGGCATTCCACCATTTCGTCAATTGAGGGGGAAGAATAGATGGATTCAATGGAATGGGATAGTGCGTCAAGTAAGGGTTTTATTCTATCTGGGGTTATATGGTCTAGATTTCTCCAAGATATTTTCTTAGGAATAAGGATAGTAACAGATATGTCGTAAGAGATTTGGATGAGATCGTGGCATGAGAGGAAAGGTACTGGATTTTGAGAGAAGGATAATAGATTTTTCTGAGAATCAACAATCATAAGGTCAATTAACGTATATGTGAACTGGGTGTGATGGGTGGGTTGGAAAGGTACTGCAAAAAGATGTAGAGAATACACCAAGTCCATAAGATACATTTTATCAGAAGAATCTGAGAGGAGGTTAGTATTAAAGTCACCAGCTATGATGACATTATTATACAGAGGAATATAAGTAAAAAAAGATGATTCGAATGATGGGTCGAATTTGACCTGAGGAGGGCGGTAAACTATGAGGTAAAGGAGGGAAAATGATTCCGAGAAGATTTCAGTGAACATGTATTCAAGGTGTGGAATATCAGGAGAACTGGATTTTAGAAGATTTTTTGCTCTTAGGTTATTGCGAACATATAAACAAACACCTCCACCAGTTCGGTCCGTCCGATCATGGCGAATAAGGGTATAATCAGGAATAGATATGGAAGAGGAGGGAATATATTGTTTCAACCAAGTTTCAGAAACTGCAATGATATGGTAGGAGTTACGGATAAAGTAGTCATGAAATTCATCGAAGTGCGCTGGGAGGGATTGGGAGTTAACGTGACAGGTCAGTAGTATATCAGACATAGGAAAGAGGGAGGACAATGCTACTTCGAGAGATAATGGAAATTTTGAATTGGAGTTTATAGGTACAATAATTATCACAGAACCAATAAGGTAGCAAGAGCAACGGGTAAACATAAATGCGTCTAACGTTAGGAAATTTGAAACACAGAGATAAGAAAAATAAAAACAATAATATTACATTGTATAGATATCTAGATATGTAATAATTATCGAAAAAAATATGGTTTGTCAAATCATTATTAAACTTAGACAAAAATTTACATAAACTGGTAGAAAAAATGATTTTTTTCTGAAAAATAAATCGATTGCTATGTAGACAAAAGTAAAGATGAATCCATGAAGCAAAAATACAAATAAAAATAAAAAAAAGTAAAAATGAAAAAGAAAGATATATGGAAATATGTGGTATATATCAAATATAATAAACTTTAAGACTAATACCAATAAAAAAGCCGATGAAACATGAAAATCAGAGAGAATGCGGAATCCGTGAGAAAGACTGGATGGTACTTGCAATCCTGGTAGTCATCCGAGAACATCAAGGTCTTGAGTCTGGTCAATGAAGATCACCGGATGGCCCTGATCTTTCCGGCAGCGCACTCTACCAGCCGCAAACCAGACATATTTCACTTTTCAGGTGGACCTCTTCTGCCGGGCAAGCCAGTATAGGTGCCTCTTCGCTGGAGTCATCTCTTCGGCGAGATATATCCTGTGGGCATCATTTTCCTGCCAAACTGTATCTCGGGTCGAGAAGTCTCGCTTAATCTTTCTTTTTTGCATCAGATCGTCCCTAACTGACTGCCTCACGAAGAGCGCGATGATGGGCGGTGGTCGCAGGTCATATTTTCTCGACCTTCGGCGTTCAACCATACCCATGTCCTCAATGTTTAACTTAAGACCAAGGCCAGCTCCCACGCTTGTTACCAGCCCTGCGGGGGTCTCCTCCGGTCGAAGTGGTATCTTGACCGATCTGCATAACAACCCTTGTTCTGCCTTATTCACCCAAACTTCCAGCTGGGTGACACTTGTTTTTAGTGCTTTGTTTTCCAGCACCACTTCCTCCAGATGCCAGGATTGGCCTTCTAGATGTTTTTCAATATTTGAAAGCTGATCACTCAGCTCAAAACTTATCTCAGCATATTTTTCTAGAGTGACTTTCAGATCTTTTATCTCATCCTTGGTGGTTAATTCAATTTTTTTTATTGCAGACAATAATTGAGATGCCGTTGGTTCCGGGTTATGAATAACGGATTCTGTTGGTCTGCCACAAAATAAATGTCAACCCACCCACTTTCAGTAACAGAGGGGCTAAGACCCTCTCCTAAAAAACGCTCGTTCATGTCTCACCTTCAAGATATTTACATCTCATAAGTTCAGTTTACAGCATATTTTACTGCTGTAGCCCAGTTATGTTCACTGCATATGTTTTGTATATATGATGCCATTAATCCTTTTGACAGATGCCATTATAGCTATTGACATACAAAGGTGAAAAAAACAATCTGTAAAGCTGCGGAGATCTCTGAGGAGATACAATCTCCTTTGCAATGGAGATCAGGTCCTTGTCATTGACTTCATAACTTCCAGCTTTATACTTGTAAATTAAAATGCTTCAACCGATCAATATCTCACTTGACTGATCCTAGTGGATAAAATCATTGTCCTTAAGATAATTTCTGATATTAGGTAATAATAAATGACCAGCATTAATTTAATACAAGATTTCCATTATCTGCATTCTCCCCAGAAAAAGAAACAGGATATTTTGCAGATCAATAGTTTTACTTTTTTAATTTTAGAAATGGTATACATTTAACTCTTGTCATCTAGATGGTCTACAAATCATTGCAATTCTTATTTCTCCTGAAATATTGGGAAAATAATTTTGTCTTTTTGTTTTCTTTAAATTATCTCTTTACATAATAAATAAACTTTTGCACTCCCTTCGGCGGTACATATACTAAAATTGGAACCATACTAGATAAACTGTTCGCATTTTTCTATTGAATAGGGGTCAACAATTATTAATCCTCTTACAACCAAAAATATTTATTAACAAAACAGTTTTTAATAAAAACTGTATCAAAAATAATTTATCAAGCCATTAAAGTAGCAATGCTCAAGAGAGTAAAAATGGCATTTTTCAAGAGTTTATGTTTCTTACTTGCACCTAAACTTTTTCTAGTAAAAATACAAAATATGCTATAAAAATATTATAATGATAAATTATAATAATATGATGTTAAAAAATAATTATTATCAAATTACTATTAAATTATAGCCATAATAAAGTAATAATACACCTCAACTAATCACTAGACAAACTATTAGTTCAACCAAATGTCAGTCACCTTTTTTGTGGTAAGTAAAATTAAACTAAACAAACTATTACTTAATAGTGAAAAGAAAGACATGTCAATTCAGTATTTTTGCTGTTATTACAGTTGTAGCTATATGCAACACACAGAAATCACATTGACACAATATACAATAATTATATAATCTAAAAGAACAATAAACAATAGCACTTAAAAAGTATATGAAACAGGGCAAAAAAAAAAAAAAACAAACAAAAAAAAAAAAAAAAAAACAGAGTTTGATAACTATACCATGAGGTAAAGAAGGACTTGGAACATCAGTCATTTTAATGTAGTTCTATACTCATCGGGTGTAGTGACTATCAAAACCAAAACTAAAGACAATGTCCATTGATAATCAAAGCGTCTTTCAGTAATTTTCTATCCAAATTACAAGACACCAGTTAAATTTGCCAGAGGGACATAGCGACCCTAGGAATGTTCCGCATGCAAAACAGCATAATTTTGTTCTTTCTGATTACAAAATTATATATTAGAGTAACTTCAAAATTTGTATTTATAATAAATATACACATAGTCAGTATACTTTGCTAGATCATAGGGCTTTTTCCAAACTATTTCAGCGACTATACCACAGTCCTATGGATTGTTTGAGAGGGGAGGTAGGTCAGTCCCAGGATAAATAACGTTTATTTTTCATTTTATTTTCACATTACGATTTGTCAGACCAGAGTAAAGATAGCACATATCTAGGATATGATTCATTCCCATCCCCAAGATGTACTTAATCAGTTAATTTTCTAATTTATTAATTAAACAAATGTATTCTAAAAACTGTTTTAATTTACAATATATATATATGTCTTTATATATTTCTGTACAAATATAAATTATATATAACAAATCATACATGACAAAGAATACTATTTTAGATTCAATTACAAAATCCAAAAGTACATAACAAAAACAAATACAACAACGAAGCCTGCAGCAGCTTTTGCATAGACTGACTTCATATTTAAATAAGTAGCATCCTTTTTATACTTCTGAGAAAGCATTGATAAATTTTGAGCCTTAGAATCCAATTCTGTAAAAGAAAAAGGAATAAATGTGAAAAATTAGAAGGTAAATCAATTTAAAAAAGTAAAAAAAGAATGAAATATCAAGTAGCTATCAATTAAAATATAATATTTTACTCTAATAATTTTTGTAAAATAATAATTATAATAATATAAAATCATAAAACGTTTTCTTATCTTAAAAGTATTTACAAATAACCCTCTTATCGATAAATTACTGCAGTTTTTAAAATTTAATGTTGGTTCATTTGAAAATTAAAACATGAGCAGGCATGTACAGCAAACTAAAATTGTCATCAGAAACAATCCATCACTCATCCTGCTTTGTACGAATCATTTTCAATTTAAAAATTATCAAACATTCTAACAAATAAACATAAGAAGAGGATGTTTTGACTTGCAACTCACAGATTTGAATGCCGATATTTGTGTGAGTAGTAGGGACCTATAATAGTACAAAACTATAGTTATAGCCGCCAATGAGCATTGGGAGCCAAAAAAAAAAGAAAATCACATTTTATTTTTTTTCTCAGTTCTCAGTCAAAATAGAGAAATGATTCTTTCACATTAAATTGTAGTTTTGTATGCTATTTAAAATAAAAATCAAGACACGACCCGGCTTAAGGGTAGTCAAAAATGATGAAATTCCAATGAAATCCGCTGTAAATCAGTGGAAAAAATTTTTCATGTAAAACTGACCTCAAATATTGATTTAACACATCAAAAAAACTCTTATAAGTAAAATTTTATAATAATCAAAAAATATTTATTTCTAACCCCTTTCGAGGATATTAAAATTTTGAAATTGATATTTCATCAACAACTACTAATGCCATAACAACTGCTGTATTCAACCAATTACAATAATAATAGCATTACAAGAATCAGCGTACATTCTGCTTTTTATCCATGCAAATAACATTGGGTTTACTCCAGATTTTAGTGGACAAAAACTAATGTGAATAAAAATTTCCAGGTCAACTTGAGATATCTCAATGAGGAGAAATCCTGCGATCTCCGGATTTGGGCTAACCTAGGTAGTTTTACAGCTTCTTGATGATATAGGAGGGTGATTCTCAAACTACGGGTCAATTTTGGATTGCAAAATCTGTCATAATTGAACTTTGCTCTAAAAATCTGAAAAAAATCTAGCATGTTTCTGGGGTCACCTTTGTACAGAAAATACACCGCAAACAAATCAAACTCCATTTTCCTCTTCAAAAATCAAAATTTTCAAATTTTGGGTCCATGGTAATTACTAGTTGGAGCATGGTACTTACATTTTCTATTTGTTAGATTTATGTTGGCTCCCATGTTGCTTTAAGAGCTAAAATTAGGTTAACACATTAAACAACCAATGCGTAAAGAAAAATGATTTTTATTGAAGGCTCAAAATCAAATCATACAAACTTATATTTGGGCCCCACAAAAGGCGACCCCAGTGTGTGAACTTAATTGTTGCCTGGATGCTCCAAAATGAATGACCTGAGGCTCTTCAAAATATTTGCAAGAGTAGTTCACATTAAAATCAATGTGAAGTGCCATCTCATTCCCAGGGCGTTGCTTTAGGGCTCTGAATGCCTCATGTTGGTGATGTATGGCATGAAAATGCCTCATGAATTCGTTTATTTCACTCTCTGACTTCTTAACACTATCTAGCAGAGATGATTGGATGTTTTCTTTCACAGTGCGCTTTACCAGTCTTTGAGTACCTTTTATTTGTCGCTCCTCAATTTCAGTAGTCCACTTGTAATGAGAAATTGGAGCAGTGTTGTCAAATGGTTGGAACACAATTACATTCGATGAGCATGCCTGGCATTTTCTCAGGTAGCGATGCCACTTTTCATTCATGGTCGCGCAACCCAGTGTCTTTATCAGAGAATCTGGGTCACGTGTACTAATTACGCCTGCCTGATGAAGCTGGGAGGTGAGGAGCTTCATATTCTCATGTTTGATGCACATACAACTGTCTCGTCCATCAAGCTTGGGAGTAACAACATTTGGGGGTCTGAAACGGCAGAATGTAGCATGAGATTGAGGTCGAACTACAACATCTCCAACAATTGGTGACTGAGGTGGAGTGTCCGCAAGCGAGCATGCTAAGTTTCTGTTTCTTTCGGAAACATCTCACATTTTCCCTCACTTTTTTCCGACGTTGCCTAAGCTCTCTTGGAGTTAGGCCTTTCACCATTTTAATTTTACCTTCTTTCTTCCTTCCCAAGTATCGAAGTTTCCTTCGAAACTTCCCAAGTCTTTCAGCTGGTCTTCTTTTTGCAATTCGACGTCAGCTTTCCTCCTCGCTCTCCTTTCCCTCTTCCTTGCCAACTTCTCTTCTTTGGATAGGGTTGACTTTGGTCGACCGGGAAGTGGCATTTTTGAAGTCACATAAGTAAACTGCAAATGAAAATGAAGCCAATGTAACAAAATTACCGCAATATGTAATTACCATGGTCAAAATGTAATTACCATGCTTTTTACTGCAACCACGGTAATTACACATTTTGTAGCATGGTAATTACATACAGACGTTTGAATTGAAATATTCGGACAATAAAAAATATTATTGCGATGCTTTTTTTTGTCTTCAAATCAGCTAATCGAGCTCTTCAAAGTAAAATCAAAAAGAAAAAGTTAAGTTTGAAAATAAATAAGTTACAAGAGCCCATGGTAATTACAAATAAAAAGCTACTTACCAGATTCACAACATTAACCACTGGATGCACACTTGAAAATGACTTCAACCTCTTGGAAACTTCTGTAACCTTGGCAAGCAGGGTTGCCAACATGGATGGGGGTGAGAAAAATCCCATATCCCTTATTTGCCTTGGTAAAAAACTCCCTCTTCTTTTTTAGCATAGCAATTACAGTATTTCTTGGGACAAAAAGTAAACTTTGCTTATATTGTTATTGGCCGTCAAAAGTTGAGAATTTATCATGATTCTGATCAATGAAAGCTTCCTCTTGGTGGTTCCACAACTTTCAGGATCCAAGCCTCAGGTTATGATATTAAAGGACACTTTTATATTGGAAAATCATATTTTGGGACAGCCACGGTAATTACAAATATACACTTTGTTTGCATAAAAACCATATTTTTACTGAATTTATACACAACCATTCAATAGATTCTTGTAGATTAGCACTTCAATTGAAGAAATAAAAAAAAATGGGCAAGTTATAATTGCTGGTTAGTGAGGAATCACATTTGGACGTAATATTGACCCGTAGTTTGAGAATCACCCAGGTTTCTTTTAATTAAAAGTTCTTATTAAACTAGTAGAACCATCCCTGTTGAAGGAAATCACATTTATTAAGACCTAATCCATTCCATATAAGTTTGATTTGAATCACTTAAGGGGTGATATAACTATCAGCAGTTGTTTGAATAAAGAATTTATTCACCTACCTTGGGTTAATATTTTTGCCAAAATATTTTTAATTTTAATTTTGCACAAAGTTCCAATTTGGGTTTGTTTTTTTTTTTGTTTTTTTTCCCTAGATTCATTTTTTACTTAAAATCAATATAACATTTTTTTTTGCCTACTTAATTAGATCTGTACTGGATCACTTAAAGATATCATATTTTCCATATATAATTTGTTGATTTCAGATCATTGATATGTACACACATCTACCTATCTTTTTCATATAACTTTTACTAGTTGTTTTGAAATACTCAGATTTTGCTACTTAACATTTCTAGGCATGAATTCTTCATCCAATGAACTCGATTGTATTTTTTAAAAAATTTGACATAACCCATTGATCCACCAAACCTTGAAAGAAAAAAGGTGGACTTTCTCTTTCCAACAAGTCAAAAAACTGAAATAGGCATTTATATTGGATGCCATAATCCATATTCAAACAAAACCAGTTATTTTAATAAAATCATTGGCATTTTCTAAAAATAATTCTCCTTACACTACTACTACTTAATAGTGCTACTGACTGATGAGGTCCTGGGTTTCCTCAATGAATTCCCTTTACATGGTTATATAATATGATAATAGAGAGTTAACACTCACCACTGATGAATAATTCTTAATTATATTATTAAATATACAATTAACAAAATAAAAGAAACAAACATACATACACGAAAAACTAACAAAATAAAATATAATAATCATTTTAATAATTAAATACAATTAGAACAATAAGTTAACTATCTAGGTTTAAAAACACAGTACTGACAAATAGTTACGCATAAATAAAAAATTTAATTATATAATAGATATCAAAAATGTAATTAAATAATAGAAGCATGCAAATAATTACTAATTAATTTACAAGTTAACTCAAATAATACTTCACAAATCTTAGACTGTGAAAACAAGGCAGGATAGATATATATACTTAAAAATATTTATAAATTAATTATTTGGTATAAATATAATTTAAATAACAAAAGTAGATATACCTGAAAGAACAGCTCCTCTTTGAAGCACATCATCAATATTCTGAACCATTATTCTTTGCACATCTTGCAATTCACTATTTAATGATGTTAAGTTTCTCCTAACCCTTGAATCTGTAAAAATCTTTTTTGCTTTCTGGATATATGTATCTAAAAAAAATTGAAGATTAATATATGAATTTTAAAAAAAACTTTAAAAAATGTGGACGAAAAATTACTTACCAAATTCAATCAATGAATATGGTCTAGATACAGTATTTACTTTTCTTCCATACTGTGAATAAAACTCCTGAGCTATATCTTCAAGATAAGAAAATGCAATCCTTTTTGAAAAATTTCTTTCACAGAGAACAAGGTAACATACATCTTTCTCTATGAGATAACTATAAATATAGTAGTTATTAATTATATCAATAACAATATCATTTATATAAATATAAATCAATAAGCTATGGTATAAAAACTATAATACTTACTGGAATAAGTATGGACCAGTCTCAATAGTACACTGAGAAGGGCTCTGTGCTGTCAACCTTTTAAATAACATCTTGGCTTGGTTTTGATATTCAAGAGTGTTTCTTCCAGACTATAATTTATTTTTAAAAGTTAAACTTAAACAATAAATAATATGAACAACAGGTTAACTGTACTTTAATGAATTACATACTTGCTCGTCATCTTGCATTGTCGCAGCTAAAGGAAGTCCATCGGGCAACCTTGCTATCATAGTCATTAACACCATTGCTGGTTTAAAAAAATATTCACTACACGCAAACAGAAATAAAATATAAAGGGATTATAGAAATTTTAGTGTCAAACAGTTAAGCCGAATATAACATTGTAATCAGTTGACTACTGCATTTACAACAGAGAAGGTTGTACACGTCGCTCAAGTTTAGTGATCGACAGTACCAGTGAGGTATAGATTCTAAGTTCACAACTCATTAAAAACTCTTTACTTATTAATATAAATATCATTTTAAAAGTTTTTCATAACAATCCAAATAATAGAAAATGCCTCTACGTTTCAGAAATTGGAATAATTTGATTGAAAACTAATTATTGAATTTTGAATTGCACTATCCAATGTGCCTTTAGGTTGGCAGGGCTAGTGGCCTGGTTTGTTAATGACGTTTAGGATTCAGTCCCTTCAGTGAACCGAAAACTTTGAAGTAGGTTGAAGATCAAACTTAAATTGTTCTATTTGAACTTATTGATTATTCGCGTTCTGGATTAATATATCCATGTTACTCTTCTAGATTAACAATAATTATTAGTTTCTTGAATGATCTTCACTCGAGTGTTCTCTAACATCTGTGAGTGCTCATAAAATTTAAATATTGCTGTTTTAACTAAACAGACCTTAGTATTCTTCGTCTATATCAATATAATGTCACAATTACCATGTATTTATGTAAAATATTTTCCTCCTATTAATTTGTTGAATGTTTATCTGTTATCAACTTAACACCATTTAATGCTAATTACCCTGCCAAATAGTTTATAATTAATATTTTACAGGGAATTGTAATCACATATTGTAACCACTCATTTGTCAACTATTCTGCTATAATTTGTACTAAGTAGATGATGTAAATGTATTTACCTCCAATTAAGATATCACTGAATTCTAGTAATATTGGTACAAGGATTATATAGTCCAAAATTTTATTTTTAATTACTTCACTCCATTACTATAGATTATTTACTAGAATGAATTAAAGACAGATAATTAATAAGTAACAATGAATGATTATATAAGTTAGTTTTCATTCAGATCTAGTTTATAGAACTTTGTCGTTAAATATTACAAGTTTATCATTTTTGGGGTTTTGTATATTTAAAATATTACTTGTGATTCACTCTCATGGATAACGTTAGATTCAGTGCTCATTTATTTATTATTATGACTATTTTAGTTGTACTAAGTACTATTATTCGATTTGTGTGAAGAATATAGTTTTTCTTCAGGGATGTATTAAGAGAGCTATTGATTGTTTTGATTGTTCCTTATAATAGTTGGTGTAATTGAAATAGAGTTATGAATTGTTTGTGCATTGAAAATGATGGAATTTTGTATTTGTACATGCCACTATTAATTACTCTGTTGCATTTATTAAAAAAATTATGTCCATTTAAAAAAAATTAATTTGATTCTCCTGCACATAAAACTTATGTATGTTTTCCTCATTTTCTTTTATAGGTTAAAGAAATTTAGTTATGAAATATTATTTAAAAGTTAATGTTTATTTACTAGAAATTCATGCTTTTTTTTTGTTTTTGTTTTTATGGTTCTCATCAAAATGACATCTAAATGTAATATAATAGGTCTTTTTCCTCCTATGTTTCCTTTTGACAACATAGGTTTTGGTATCAGTGACTTATCAATGGTAACAAGGAGCATTATTCCCTTCCCTCTTCTCCATTTACTATGCTCATTTTTAACTTTCCTTTATCTGGTTTTCTTCCTCATATCTGGCCTATTCACTTTCTACTTTAAGCCCCAAGGTTGTTTTGGACTGTTACTACCTTTATCTTCCAGACTTATGTGAATTCTTTAAAATTATATTAATTCACCAACCGAGGAAATTTCACTTCATTGATAACACATATTCCTAGAATTTTAGTCTTATTAGACTTGGGATCAATATCTTTGTTAAGATTTTGAAGATTGGCTTAAAACCTCTGTACC
This sequence comes from Euschistus heros, assembly GCA_003667255.2. NCBI lineage: Eukaryota > Metazoa > Arthropoda > Insecta > Hemiptera > Pentatomidae > Euschistus > Euschistus heros. The sequence continues at coordinate 1,607,543 of RCWM02000087.1, forward strand.
CTATGAAGAATTGTTAGGCCCAATAGTCTGAAAGGTTCTTTGCTTACTTAAAAACTTATGGTAGACGCCTTTGCAAAGGTAATAGATCTGGAATGAGATTTACTCAGCCACTTAAGAATAATTAAATAGTTACTAAACCAAGATGTGGAATACTTGATTAATTAATGACTGACCATCACGCACCTCTAAATGCCAACTGCCATCATGATGGTAACTGATTTGCAACTTTGTCTGGATCTGGAGATGTCAAGACATAGTTTCATTTCATTTAAGATTCTGTTGGAGTTTGTGTTTCAGCAAAATTGTTTGTTGTTGGATAAACCAATAGTTTTGATTTATTTATTATATTTGAAGTCATTATTGTTATTTAATTCATACTTCTCCACAAATGTTATATTTAATATAAATTAAAATTTTTACATTTAATTTCTTTGTGATTATCAATAAAAGTTGTTATTCTCTTCAGAAGTCTTAAGTGCTTATGAAATAAAAAAAAAGATACAGCAGAGATTTTATATAGGACTAAAGATGCAAATAGAGAGATCAAAAAAAAGAATGAAGTCTGTTTTATGATTTTTGCTCAAACCTATTACTCGTTATTTCTGTGACACTTGTGAATAGTCTGTTAAGTGCAAAAATCGTATTTTAGGAAAAATGCAATTATTTCCACAATGATTTACTAATTAGTATTCATCTCTGTAATAGCCTCATAACTATGACAATTACATACAAATAAAGCCAAAAAAATAGCTTTATGGTGATACCCATATCCTGTAATTCACTAACATATTTAACACACAAAAGGTACTTAAACAACTATTCACAAGTGCCACAGTTTTACCATATTTTTAAAAATATTTTTGATATCTTAATTATTAATATTGTTGTTGCACTATTTTTCTTAAAAGTATTGATGTAATAATACTATAATAAATTTAGTAAGTCCTATTACACGGTCATTTCAGTTCTCAGTTCATTTTCAGTTTCAGTTTCGTTTCAGTTCTATTTTGTCTAGAAAAGTGTAGTTGTGAAAAGTTGAGTTGTACGTAAAAGTTCTCTAAAAAAAAAAAAAAAAAAAAAAAAAAAATGCCATAGACAATTGATTATTGTAAAATTATATATTTATTGTTTCATAAAATTGTGATCCTTGGACATAATGACAGATAAACCGCACAATATTTTATATAAAATTGATGAAGCCTTTGTTTACTCATAGGATTTCTGAGAAATGAAACGGAACAAATAGGTCTTTCCATCCTGTCAGTTCTCAGTTTTCGTTTCAGTTCATCATTTTTTCCTTTTTATACATAGGAAAAACTGACAGTCCGACTGAAACTGAGAACTGAAATGACCGTGTAAAAGGCCTTTTATAGTTTATTATAAGCTGGTATTTGAGTTTTTTGTTATTCTGTATGACAGTGCATTTCATTAAACAACCAAAAATGTGATATAAATTACCAATTGATTTGGAAAAACCTTGTAGTAAAAATCAAGAAAACTCTTCTTCATTGAGGATATAGGATGTCATATTTCTCATTATTTTGGGAGACATGATTAGATTCTCTCCTGTTTATAGAACACTTCGCATAGGAAAGAGTTCATCATCTTTGCTAAGGTTTTGAAGTTTAGCTTTTATTTCTTTATCATCAGGATATTGGATTCTATGAACCCCTGCTTAGTTTCTCTGACTTTTTTTGGAACTGCTTAAGTTTAGTAATTTTATAACTTGGCTTTGCAGTTTTAGAAAAAATATGTTATCCCATCAACTGACACATTCATTTAATAATATTTTTGTTTATTCTTCATAATAATATGTTGTCATTATGTTTATTAATATATTATTTATATGAAACAGGCTTACCATGTCAACAGAATTTAATGAATGGGATTGGAACAACACTGATTGGAATAATGGATGGACAAACACCGTTTCACAGAACTTCAACAGGCCACCCACTAAGGTATGAGTTAAATTAAGGTACTTTACTTTTTATGTCAGAGACTGGAAGGGAGATTATAACATAAGTCAGATTCATAGTAATTTTAGGGTTATTGCTTATTCTTTGACTGCCTATATTCCAGAGTGAAAATATTCACAATTAAATTAATATTAATAATTAAAATAATGAGTAATTCTAGATCAGTCATAGGTGACTTTTTGTTTGCCAATGAACTGTTAACCACAGAGTAGTTGAGTTATATTTAATAGATGTTCACCTTTTGATAAATTTTTGAATAATGTAAATTTGCTTGCTGTTTTAATTTAAACATATAAGAGTTTTATTCTGGCCATGATTGTTGTATTATCTTGTAAAATAAATACCATCCAGCTTTAATTAATGTAAGATATAATAATGAAATGTTAATCCCCTTTTCTAGGAAACTGGACCAAGTAGTCAAGTGAGTCAACATAACAGAGGACCTACAAATGAAGGTTATGAAAAAGGTTGGGATGAATGGCCTCAGTCAAATCATGGTCCAGAAGTTCGAGGCCATTCCTCATCAAATTTATATTCTACCATTAACAATAACATGCTCAATCAAGTTGAAAACCGGGAAATAGCACCTCCTGATAATAAACACAGGTATTAGAAATAAGTTTTTGAAAATATTGGCATAGCCTTGTAGCCTTTGAAATAAATCTGTGGCACCTGTGCATCGTGGGCTAAGTGCGAATATTATTATTATAGGAAAACTGAATTGAATGTTTGATATTTTTTCCTAAATCTTATAGTTAAAAAAATTCAAATTTGTGGGGCTTAAACTCTTGATAATACATTTCTATTTATGTTGGTATGGTATGTTTCAGTTCTTGCCAATATTCTAATATTTAATACTAATCGTTCCAAAAAAATCGGACTCAGCCCACATTACACTAATCGATTTTGTGTGAAATGGGCTAAGTGATTAATGTTAACATGATTGACCTCTGGAAGCCAAGTGCTTAATTCATTTTCAGAGTTGAGAAAAATTAGGTATACATTGAATAATATTTTTCCTTTTTCAAAAATTTATTTTTGACATTATTTGTATATTCTTTTTACATAATAGAAAATAAAATAACATACACAGCATGCCTAAAGAAAAAATAATTATTTTATTGGTAGTTTTTAAAACAAAGAAAAAATAAAAAGAAATCACCTTTAATTTTCTTTCATTTGTCTTCTTCACCTAAATCTGGGTACAGATCCTGCTTAGATGTAGATTTCAGCTCTTCATAGAATCGCCTAATTGCGGGATTTATGTATGGAAAAAGATCTGACAGATCTTTCTTCTTTTCTGCCGCTACCGGAAGTGATTCAACATATCTGATTGCTGAATCTAATTTTTGTAGCCTGTCCTTTTTCAAAAAACTTACTTTTTTAAAGTTAACATTTACATCGAGATTTGACTTGTAGTAGAGAACACCGCAGCTATCTTTGTTATAGTTAAGCCATCTTACCTTCCCCCAATTCATGGTGCCCTTTTCACTATCTTTTTTTCTATTAGTATGTAGCTGTTCCTTTTCTGCAAAAGGGGTTTCGTAAACTTGACTCGCTTTTCACAAGTAAAAGTTCAAGATTGGAGTAACAGCCCACGATTCACAAAGGAATATCCTTCATTGCAATGGACAGAACACTTAGCCTGTTAGATAAAAGAAAAGAGAAAAAAATTACGATTCTGGTGATGTAGATAGCTCAAATTACGCAAAATTCGACTTAGCCCACTATGTACAGGTGCCACAGAAATATAGTATGCTTTTACATAGTGCAATTATATGTTACAAGATTATGAAAAAAATAATTGAATGTGCATCATTACCAATATGAATGGAAATTGAAGAATGTTTATTTTTTATTTGTTTTAGTTATGAATCTTCTAAATTTAAGTCAAAACCTCCAGAAGTATCTAATTTTAGCAGTCAACACCTGAATAATGTAACTGCATCTTCTAAAGTTTTTCAAGTTCCACATGTACCTCAGGCAGCAACTAAACAACCTAATCATATCAATGACTATTTTGAACCAAAGCCTGTTAATCAAAACTTATCTTCTCATCAAAATTTATTTTATTCTCAACCAATGCCAGATGGTTATAATGCTCAAATGGTTTCTTCAGGTCCATCGAGTTTCACTAATGTATTTCCACCTCATCAACAGCAAATGGAAAAAGAAATAGGTTTTTCATCGTTAGGGCACCATGTCAATACAACACAGACTTCAGTAATGAGGCAAATGCCTCCTAAAGATGAAATAAACCAAAATATTGACAATAGAACAAAACGATTTACTCCTTCACCTCAACAAAGGAATCCTATTACACCACCTGTGCAGCTGCAGCCTCCAAATGTCAATCCTAATCACCATGCCATAACAGCTACAGAAGTTCATGATTCTAATTCTCTTGTAAAGACAAATTCAAATATTGGAAATCACCCTCCGTATCAGTTAGCAAATGTGAATATTATGGCTCCAGTTGCAACTAGTTCCCCTGTAGCCAGTCATAATACTCTGTTACCTGAAAATCAAGAACGTATTCCAGATAATCGGGAATACCCTGACAACACAGAAAATATTGCTCAAGATTTAAAGGCTCTCTCTATTAATCCAGTTAAAGAAGTAAGTTATTTTTGAAACTTTAATGTGATTGACATTTTTTGTAAAAAGTGCTTGATAAGTGCATTGCTCATTTCTAGCAAGTTGAACAAGAAATACAAAAACATTGTGCAGTAGATAGGAACCAGTATCTCGAAACAGGACATTTTTCTTCAAGAAAGGAAAGTAATACTTATTTACAAAACACAGAAATTAATGATGAAGGTAAGAAAAAAATTTATCATTGATTTACATTTAATTTTGCATCTCCACATCTTGTATACTTTTTGCTTTTTTCTATCTTGAATGTTAGATATAGTTTTTAGTAAATTCTATAAAGTCTAATTTAAAAAAAGAAAGTTATATCTAATATTAGTCTTAAACACCTTAGCAAGGGGGTCAGCCTACTTCAGTCATTTGTTTAACTATCTAAAGGAGGGTACACACCTACAGGTATAAATGTTCAGGTTACATGTCATTTATACCTGTAGGAGTGTACCTGCCTTAATATCAGTTCCACTGTGATCACCAAATGAGATCATATTTTTGACAAACTCTCTTGAGTATAGATAGGCCTTTGATACCTTTTTATTGCTCCGTTGTTTTATATTTCTGTCCCAAATGTATACTGTCGGAACTCTTTCTAATGAACTTCTTTACATTGTATTTTTTTTTAGGAACCTTGAATTTAAATTTTTTTAAAATTATTCCTTATACCAAACCACATTTATTTTTTAATTTCAAATGAAAATGATAAGGCCTTATATATAAAATATCTCTGTATAGGTTGTATAATATTTCAATATAATTGCTCATGTCAATCGCTTCTAGATGACACATTAGTTTGATAAGTTTATTTCATCTGAAAATAAAATCAACTCCAAGTCAAAACTGATAATATGGATTTCTTCAATATTATATTTTGATCTACTTGTATGGAAGTTGGAGATTGAATTTTTCGATCTTTTTCAGCAACTAAAAATTATAAATATTTTAAATGCTTTGATTATTGACTCCAGACTTATTTTGAAAATTCTTCTATCGGATCAACAGACACTGATGCTACCCTTGGCCTGCTCAACGATTGTCAACCATCTTCCTCGATCTGTTGCTTCCGTGACAGAGCTCCCTAACTGTCGAAGATCATGTCTTATGCCGTCCCTCCATCAGCACTTTGGCCTACCACGTGGACACTGCCCATCTAGAATCTTTTTGTACACTCTACACTCTACACTCTTGTCTTTGTAGAGCTGGAACAGTTCACAATTTTTCCTTTGCCGCCACTGACCATCCTCACACACAGCCCCCAGAATTCTCCTAAGGATTACTATTTCAAACCTATCAAGTAGGTTAATATTTTTCCAGTTGAGGGTCAACATCTCTCCACTGTATGTGTTTACCTGTCTTATTAGGGTCTTGTACAGCATAAATTTGGTGGAACAGCTAACTTTTCCATATCTTTTCCCATATCTGTGCTACAGTTGCTGTAGTTACCTGACAATTTCATGATGCTCTTTTTTAAACTATTCTGCGATTAGTCTATCTTTACCAGGTGATTTATTATTTTTCAGTTTCCTGAGAATGCCTTCGATATTGGGTGGAATGGCTTCCAAGTCAATCTCATTTGCACCCAACGGTAACTTTGCGTGAGCTTGGCAGATTTCCGCACCTTTGGGGTTGAGCAGGCTCCTAAAATGCTGCTGCCACCTTTCTTCAGGGTGTCTACTAGTCGGGAAATTCTGGAATTTCGGGAATATGTCGGGAATTTTGGTGGTCGGGAAAAATTCGGGAATAAGTCGGGAATTTACTGAAAATTTGCGAAAGTCGGGAAAAAGTCGTTGTTAATGCTAAAATTTTCAGAATTTTTTCAGTTTTTGCTCTATATGTCAGTTAAGGAAGCGTCTAATTGGTATAGTTACTCCTCATACTTCTAAAGTAAACTTAATTTACTACAATTTGAGATGAGGGTGAGCTCTATATAGCAATTGGTTCCCAAGATACTGGGGTATTATCTTCGAAAAGAGGTCAATTTTTCCCCCAAAACTGATGTTTTTTCAATATGGTCACTTATTTTGTGAAATATCTGTGGGCCCAGCGGTTCTCTCAAATACGGCTGATTACAAAAAACAGTCAAAAGTGGGTTCTGGGGGAAAATACTGTTCTGTCTTTTTATGGTTTATTTATCAATCAAAATTTATTTATTTTTGTTATTGTTTAATAATTGATTGATGAAAAAGAAAAATATAGCATAATCGGGAATTGCGTCATCATCGAATATTCTTTTATATACCTATATACTAAAATGCTTAAACAAACACATATATACGAGGGTAAGTCAATAATTATCCGCAATATAGCTATATTTTTGTTTATGTTGGCAGTACTGTTCTTTTGTGTTGATGGCGCATGCTTTGTTTATTCGTTGTTATGTTTATGTGCGTATCAAGCTGGTAGGTTAGTTTTGTTATCGCTGTCGTGCTGTTAATAATGGCCGCTCCACTTTCTATTTGCACCAAAGAAGAGCAACGTTCAGTGATCCGTTTTTTTTGTGGTCGGAAGGTGTATCAGGGGCCGAAATTCATCGAAGACTTTTGGTACAGTACGGAAACATTTGTTTGCCACAACGGAGTGTCTATGAATGGATTGAAAAATTCTAAAATGGTCGCACAAGTGTTATGCAAAATGAAGGAGCTGGACGACCAGTTACCGCCATAAACAAGGAAAACATTGAGCGTTCACGTGAAATGATTCTCTCAGACAGACGGATAACTGTTGACGACGTGGCAAATCGTCTGCAAATTAGCCACGGTTCTGCCTACGAAATCATTTACAGCAGACTTGGGTTTCATAAAGTTTGTGCAAGATGGGTTCCAAAACAACTGACACAGTTGCATAAACAAACGCGCTTGGACGTGTGCACAAAACATTTGGATCGCTATGTTAACGAAGGGGACAACTTCTTAGACAGGATCGTTACTGGTGACGAAACATGGATCCATCATTACGAGCCAGAGAGTAAACGGCAGAGTATGGAATGGAAACATCCAAATTCGCCGTGCAAGAAAAAATTCAAAACCCAACCGTCCGCAGGAAAACTTATGCTTACGGTTTTTTGGGACTCACAAGGTCCATTACTGGAACATTATCAGGAAAGGGGCACAACAATAAACAGTGAACGTTACAGTGAGATGCTTACTGCTAAGCTGAAGCCTGCAATTCGAAGCAAACGCCGAGGACTGCTGTCAAAAGGCGTTGTGTTGTTGCACGACAATGCCCGTCCGCATACAGCTGCCCACACTGTAGAAACGCTTCAGAAACTCAATTTTGAAGTATTGAATCATCCTCCATATAGTCCCGATCTCGCTCCATCTGATTTTCACTTGTTTGGTCCACTCAAACAGGCAATTAGGGGCCGTCGATTTGCCTCGGACGAAGCATTGAAAGAAGCGGTGCATTCCTGGCTCGCATCTCAACCCAAAACCTTCTTCCATGAGGGCATCAGGGAACTTGAACAACGTTGGACCAAGTGCGTTGAAAAGCAAGGGGACTATGTCGAAAAATGATGTACTTGTAAGTTTCCTATTTCATTTCAATAAAATTTTATAACTATATTGCGGATAATTATTGACTTACCCTCGTATATATATCGTATACCTCAGGTTATCGCAAGGAGGAGAGGGGGAAAGGGTTGAAAATCGTAAGTTCACAGCTGTTTGATCAAATAACTCGGAATCCGTTATTTGTAGTACATTTGGAAAAAAATTGATCCTATGAATTTTTTTTTTCCTAAATCAGTAGTTTTAAAGCTGTAGGGGACAACGCACTACTCCGCGAAAACACATTTTTCTGTACTTTTTTAAATCTAACTCCGAAACTATTTGTCCGATTAAAAATTTATTTTTATGGATATGTTAAGTAGCAAAGTATGCATAGATTGATTTGTTTAGATTATTATTGAAACACCATTAAAATATCGATTGGCTAGAATTTCTAAAAAAAAATTTTAAAAAGTCGGGAATTTCTAGAAAAATTCTTGAAAAAGTCGGGAATATGTCGGGAATTTTGATAGCTGAAATTGGTAGACACCATGTTTCTTGCACCTCTTCTTCCAACTTCAGCATTTTACTCTAGTCATCTTTGATTAGGTTTCCTTTCTTACTCGTTTCGCTTTTAAGATTATTCACCGACCTGTAGAATCTGCTAGATTCATTATTGCTTTTTAAATTTTAATGTCCTCTATTTGTTTTCTGAATGCTTCCCTCTTCTTGCTTCTAATCAATCTCTTTGCAAGCATTCTGGCATATTTGTATTCCTGAAAACTGTTCCTTGTTTTCTGGCTAATCCATATTAATTTTTTTTCATTAGCAGTTATGGTAAAGATTGTGGGATAACATAATTTTTTTTAATAATCTAGACAATTTTTGAGGTATGGCATGTGGTGGCCATTTGTGTTAGAACAGCACTCCAAGTGGTTTGGGTTCAGTATCCTATAGATAGTTTAATTTATATTGAAGATACTCTACTGATTAAATCTCAATCTCAATGTGTCCAGAATAGTTAACTTATAGATAACCTGCCCTTCATGTCCTTTTAGAAGTGCTTGGGGTAGAAATTACTGCATATGTCAACTTAATAAATGGATCAAGTCATTATTTCTGAAATATAGTCAATCACAAGTTGTTGATAGAATATAATATCATCTGGTAAATCAAACTATATTTTACTTCTAACTCTTATTTGAGAACAAAGTATTTATGAATATATAAACTTCTCTAAAAATAATTTTATGAACCCTTAGTGTTGTTTGTTTAAAGTTGGCTGGTTTATAAATTACAATCATATGAGTATTATATTCGTCCAGAAAATTTCTTTTTTTGGAAAAGTAATGCTTTATGAAAATTTAATGATTTTTAAAAAAGGAAATTTTTTTCAGGGGAAGCTCCTCCTCCTGGCCTCCATCGATTGGTGACAGGTCAAGGTTGTGAGCCATGGAAAGTTGAAATGGACAATTGGTTAGAAAAAGATGTAAACCAAGCTCCAGCTACTCCTTCTGTGCCTAGTTTAACCAGACATAGTTCTCCACTCTCTTCAATTGGAGAATCAGGTTATTTTATATTTATTTTGTAACCACAAGTATATTTTACAGTTCTAACTAAAGAAGACTAAAGAACTTATATTTTACTATGAAAAATAAAGAAAGCATGTCTTCAGTCTCTGCTCTACCTCTAAATTTAATTTTTATAAATACTTGTCTACATTTTAACTAATAAGTATCATTGTAACTGTTTAGCTCAGTATATGTTTGATAATGAATTAAAATGTCTGTTGAATGTTAAATGATTTATTTAAAGTATCTTGTAATGAGACTTAAGTATCATATATTATATACTTACTATTTATATGAGCATGAACTTCGACTCATTTTATTTCTTTAAGTGGGTCAGCCATGCCAGATGTGTTTTTGAGATGATGGCTTTGGCAAAACCACTTCAAATTGGATTGACATTTTCCTTTTTTCGAAGAGTTTGTCAGGCCAGAATCGACATGTTAGTCTGCTAGCATTTAGTATAACAAACAAATTTATTTATTTTTATTTTACCTAGAAGAAAGTAAAGAAAATAAATTAGGTTTTCTTCAATGCAGAATTATTATTAGAAATTAGTAAATCAATAATATTTATCACTAGACAGGTGTTGCTTATACATTTAAACTCGGAAGTCTTGCCTGGGCTGAATTTAATTATCTCTACATTAAGTAAAGATGGGGGGAGATAAAGTCTGATAAGAGTGTTGAAGGAGGTTGTTAAAATGATAAAAGGATAATAATCGTAGTCAGAATAAGGTTCAGATGCTTGCACAAATAGCTGATTTTTAAACCTGCTGTTAATTACTAAATAGATGCTGAACTGGACTAGACAGGATGATGAAACTCATTGAGCATTCCAGGATTCCATCCGAATTTTAGCATTACAGAAGTGACGTGAAGTTATCTGCAAGAGCAGCTTGTACCTAAGACTCAGGAAGAACATGAATGTATTTCATTGCATATTCTTCCAAGGAAGTATTGCTGTTAAATAACTGTTGAGTAATTATGGTTATTTTGTAGCTGTATTATGTAGGATATATAAGCTACACAGTACAATATGTTTTATAATAGCTTTACTTATTTTGGTAATACAATGGCTTGTTGAAAAATACCAGGTAGCTTATTTTATGAATGGTATCTAAGATTGCAAAGGATACCAAGTCATGTATAACTGCAGAATATCAAAAGACTAGTGAGTTGTCCAAAGGAGCCAATCTTGCAACAGGTAATGGTGTTCATTATTTATAAAGCTAGGAATAAATTTATGCTGAAGATAAGCTTTTTTTTTTTACATTTTCGACTAGCAAAACCTGGGAACTTATCATAATCCCATCAGATCTGAATGTAGCAATTTTTTTGGTATAGGTCAAAATCATCTAGTAGCCTGGTTGCTCAGTTAGCAGAATCAATATTACCTGCTTAGTTGAGTGTCTGTGTGGCTTGGTTAGCTGCAGCAATAGAAGAAAAAGAACCATAAAGTTTACTCAAAATATCTTGGTTTAGATCAGGGGTCTCCAAACTGTGGCCCGCAGGCCAAATCAGTTTCATCAATCCGGCCCGTGACAGCTACGCGATGCACCGTTAAGGTGTGTAAATACTTGAGCATTCGCCCTAAATGAGCACGTGTTCGCTTTTATTTTGTTCAGAGGTATGTCGTCGAGCCGAATTACTGTCATCTAGAAGTGAATTCACAATGACTTTCTTGAACCAAGGTTCAATGCCATTTGAGGCGCGTAATCGGCGACTAGTCTAGAAACTACATATACTGACAAGAAAATTAAAATGATGTTGGCCCTTGGAACCTTTGAAAGTAATCAGTATGGCCCGAAGGCTGAAAAGTTTAGAGACCCCTGGTTTAGATGGTACTAAATATGCAAAGAATATCATATGTAAAGAATGGGGTGTATTAAAAGATATTGCGATATAAAATTTATTATTGCTAATTCCTTGACTGAGCTTAACATATCATCCATTGTCTACTTTGTTACTAATTATTGGCCTTAACTTAAGCAATGGTTTCTTTTCTTTCAGGGATCAATAAAAAATACAACATTTATCTAACCATAACAATTTTTTTACCTAAACTTTTATAGCCTTCACCATATTATATGCTATGTAACCCATTGCTGCCTTTCTCTTATTTTTATATACCTTGCCAGTTTTTCTACCTTTGCCACACTTATCTCTACATTATTAAAATTTTTAATTTTCATCAACTTGTATTTTTATTTATTTTATTTTAATATATTATCATTTGCTGTTTATTGTCATTGTTCATATGCATTTGTAGTCCTGATGATGGTTATCATGCTTTTGGTCAAAACGCCATGCATAAATAAATTTCAGTCTCAAACAATCTTTACTTAACTTAATTAAATTGTATTGGGTTTTGTTTTTGGTTTCTTCTGATGTTTAACCATATGTTGTTTTATTTTCCTCAGAAACCAGAGATGATGATAAGGAAAGAAGGAGGGAAGTCCCTGGAGAAGCAGAGCCTCTTCAGGGAAGGGTGGTGCTGGGACAAGTGCCTACACCTCCCCAAGATGCTCCTACTGCTAGAGGTTTGATTTAAGCTTCCAGAATATTGTATTTAAGCATGACAATTTATTAATTTGGCAAATAATAGATTCATTGATTATATTTTTCCAATTAAAGAAATGTCATGTTTAATTGTGAATGCTATATCTCTTTATCTTCTAATATTTATCACTTCCTTTCTTGTTGCTGCTTAATATAGCTCAACAAGTTTAGTGTATCATCAGTTTTTTTTTTATCATTCACTAATGCAATCAGGATTCATGAATTAATTAACTTCTATAGGAATTATTTTATTTGAAAACTAGTTTCTAATGTTAACCGTTCATCAATTCTAAAAAAAATTTGCTTCATAGATTCATTACATTTATTATTATTTTTTAAAATGTAGTACAAGAAATCAAATTGGTTGTTATTCACCTAAAGAGGCAAAATTAAATGAACTTCTGAAAGATATCAGGACCTAGGACAGACTGGTTATAGAGATAGTTAGGTGTAAAAGTCAGAATATAAGGTGAGGTAAGTAGGTGAATTTTTTTTGATTTTCCCTACGACTGGCTGGTTTTCTCAGTTTCTACTGGAAACAAATTTATAAAGTGGGACTATTGGAAATATTTATCTGGTCGTTTAAACAAAAATCTGCATTGGTTTTGAGTGATTTTATTATTTTTAATAATTTATAGATATCTAATCTTACACTATTTTCTACTTTATGTATTGGTTCCAATCCCAAGTCTTTGTTGAATCAATAAAGACTCATAGGGAAAACTGAATGGTTTTAACCCACCTACCAGGCCTTACATTCAGACCTTTACACCTACCTTTATATTCAGTCTGCTCTAGGTCTTGATATCGTTCAAAAGTTCTTTTAACTTCGCCTCCTTAGGGTGAGTACCAACGTAATTGATTTTTTGCCTACATTTAAAAAAGAAAATTAATACCTATATAACAAAGTGCTGATGTTTTGAAATTCGCATATGTTTTTAGAACTAATGATGAATGTTTAATATTCGAAACTAGTTTTCAAATGAAAAGAATTTCAAACTAGAGTCTATATCTCAGTTTTCAGAGGCGGACTAGGTAGGTGGAGTGGGGGGCCATCGGGTTCATTCGGAAGTTGTCGGCAGTCATCGGCACTTGCGTCTTTGTCGTCATTGAAGTTTTTGAACTAACTACAGTCAACTCTTACAACTTTTTTCTTAGTGAAATACACAAGTTTCTTTATTCTCTTGAAACATGCACGTAAGAACTACAATTATTGTAACTTTCAGGCTTTATTCTCCAGTCCAATTGCTATTGAAAGACAAAATGAACAATTTAAAAATAAAGACTGATTCTTTGAAAGTTCATAAAAAAAAAAAAAAATTAGGGGCTTTATTATACAATTGATATTATTTGTGGTTATACTGCAAACCTATATCAACAAATAAAAAAATTAATCACATTGCATTTGACTCTTTTTCTCTTGAAAAAAATTTACGAATAGTAGAATTTCGATGGATGTTATATTCAACTTGTCCTGTGATTTTCACATAGAATACGGAATGATAGGTAAATAAACTACTAGTTATGAATGTTATAAACCCTTATAATCGCAAAATAAGGTGTTAGCAGCAAAACGAAAATTGCCACCGTAAATAAACTGTTCGAGTTAAAAATTAAAAAAAAATTGGTTTGTATGTCTTGAGACATAGAGGAATCAACCTGAGATGTTTCATAATTTTTAAAAATGATCAAGCAGTCAATTTAATATTTGTTTGGATCACTTTAAACGTAATGACACAAGTGACCGTCGGTGATCAATTATTGATTGTGTTGCGCCAAATTTCAGGCTTAACCACACACTAATGAAAACTTATGGTCACTTGTGCCTTGACTATGATTTTAAAATATAAAACAGTAAATTTTTTGCACAGCTTTTAGCATAACCCGAGAAACACCACGAGGAGGTATCTGTGCTAGTTTCTCTCATCTTTTTTTTTTTTTTTAAAGAGAACCATGGTTTTTATGCCATTTAGACAAAAATAAATGTGACTTTAGGTGTCTATATACAAAAATAAGGAACTAAAGTTGAAGAAACAACAATGCAATGAATCATGGTATATACAATAATAATAAAAAAACAAATATTTTTCAAGATGAGTCTATATACAAAAACGAAGAACTAAATCTAAAGAAAAGGGAAATTGATTGAGTTATATACAGTAATAAAACAGTTGAAAATTCCAGCAAAATAAAAAGACAGAGGAAGAAAATTAAGCGTGAATGGTCATTGTCAATTAGCACCTCAATGGTTGGTAGGATCTCATTTTAGAATCATATTTAGAGCGATTGTTTCTTTTTCTTCGTTTGTTGGTTTACTAATCGTGGCTGCTTGTTTTTTTTTTTCTGTCTTTTTGTAGAAAAAGAAATTCGCTGGGGCTTAATTTTACTATGGTTTATTTTTTCTTCTTCTTGATAAGTAGAGGAATTTGACGACATTGCAGCTTCTAAGGTTTTTTTTTGTAGTGATCATATGTTTTAAAACCAAATTTAAAAACTCACCTGACCTTTCTTGATCGGTTGTTGCAATATTAATCAGAGAAAAACACTGATCTATAACAGCTTGTTTCAACTGCTCCACAGAAGCGTCAATTTGTTTTTCGCTTAGCTGTTTTAAAATACTAGATTGCTTGTTAAAATGTACGTTCCTTTCATGTTTGAACAGATTATCCTTCCGATGGAAAATCTTCGAGCATGTAGGGCATTTAAGTTGAAGTTCAACACTGTGAATTCGTAAATGTCTTTTCAAATTAAATGGACATGAGAATGTTTTAAAACATTCCGTACAAGAATAATTTTGTCCTGTATGTTTCGTTTTGTTATGGCGATTTAAATTGCTCTTGTTGTGAAATGATTTATCACAAATCTTATAAAACCATTTATCCATGTCGCAGCAAAAACAAATAACCTAACTCAAGGAGTGTTGACAACGGAAAGGCAAGAACAATGAGGCATGCCGAAGCCGATGACTGCCGCCAACTTCCGAATGAACCCGATTGCCTCCCACTCCACCTACCTAGTCCGCCTCCGAAAACTGGGATATAGACTCTAGTGAATTTCAATGGAAACAGTAAATGTTTTATCAATCCTAATTGTATTGATCCTTTCATACATACCATCATGCATAGCTTAAAAGTTTTCGTTTTAGTTTGTTTTTAAAATTTTAAAATAATAATAATAGGTTAAAATTTTAAAATAATAATAATAGGTAGGGAGTTGCTCTTGATTAGTAGGTTGGGTGTAGGCTTCCTTTGTTTAAGAAAACCATTTATCTTTAAACAGTTCCTCTTGACTAAGTTATTAGTCTTCTTTAGTGTGGAAACTATGATTTGGCTGAAAATTTCAGTCTATTCCATCCTAAAATGAGTACCTGGTATTAGTGAGGGAGTACACCACACCAGGTGCTTGCAGCTTAATGTTGACCAAACATATCTCCTATGAATGCGCCGGTGCTTGCCCTCAGGCCCTTTATTGGCTATTGAAAATTTATTTTAAATACAGGAAATGATTTTAGCTTGTGCATATAGTGCATCAAACTTTTTTGTCAACTTCTGTTCAACCTTAAAATTTAGTTGATTTATAATGCTATTTTATTATAATTTAGTTATCATACAGAGTCAGCCCAGCTGTACAGTGATTAGCATCGTCTCCCGTGCAATTATTTTAAACAGTGGTAAAAGTGAATCTAGAGTTTCGGATTTTCTTCTAGTGTGTAGTGTGAACCCCATCTATATCAAATATAAAATATGAGAAGTATTGGACCAGCCAAAAAAATTTTATTGGAAGATATTTCTTATAGTAACTTCAGGTAAATTTATCCTTATCTATCCTAGGACTTAAGATAAAGCGCCCCATTTGGTCTAGCTCCGCCCACTCCCCTCCACTCTCACCTGCTATAGACAGATGTTCGTCAGAAACCAACTCTTACGTACTCGTAAACTAAATTTTGAAAATTTTGTTTTACTCACCTTTCGTTCCGCAATCTTCATTAATTAAAAATGAGCTGCAAAGTGTGCAACAAAATAGTTTCCAGAGAAGACAAAACAAAATTGTCCTGCACTGATTGTCAGTCAATATATCATCTTAAATGCGTAAAAGGTGACAGCTTGAGCTCTGATAGCTCAAAAAAATGGTCGTGTCCCGATTGCAAAACGGGATCGAAGGAAAGTGAAGAAAGCTCAACGATCTATCTATTGAGAGGGCTAATAGAGGAGATAAAAGGGATGAAAGCAAAGCTCCAAGGAATCGAGGCGCTGAAAGATATTAAATATACCTTACAGAAACAATCCCAGCTTTCTTTTGATAATAACGAAAAACTTTTAAAAATTGAAACTCTTCTTGAAGAACAGAAGATACAAATAGGAAAATTAACCAATGAAAACTCTGCACTAAAAGCCAAGGTCTCTGACCTTGAAAGTAGACTTATAATTGCCGAACAGAAGCAATTAGAAAATTCAATTGAAATCAGAGGTATCCCTGAGAGGCAGGGTGAGACTGTTGAAGGCACCATTCTCACTGTTGGCGCTGGCCTAGGTATCAAACTGAGTCCCGAAGATCTGGACCACGCCGTGCGACTGAAGCCTAAACAAGAAGGCTCTCCAGGTCCTATTATTGTAAGATTCGTTCGCAAATCCTTAAGGGACGATATCATACAAAAAAAGGCCAACAAAAAGGGACTTTTCAACACGTCACCTGGGCTGGGAAGAAAATTACATGCATCGGATATACGTCGGCGAAGCGATGTCACCGGCCATTAAGCACCTATAGAGGTCTGGCAGGGATACTATATATTCCTTTACCTCGATTGAGCCGATGATCTCTACCCTCACCGCAAACCTTCATTCAATTTTAAATACCCATGCTCCTCTGAAAACCCTAAAGATGCACCGTCCTCCTGTTCCATGGCTGACAGCTGAGATTAGAGAGCTGATGAAAAAAAGGGAAGCAGCCAGACGCAAATTTCATCGAACTCGATTGCCATCAGATTACACCACCTTCTAAATTTTACGCAACCAAACCCAATCCGCCATCCGATACTCTAAATCCAAATACATGCATAATGCCCTTTCTACCGCTACCGATTCTAAATCCAAGTGTAAAATCCTAAGGAAACTAACCTTTCCTGAACCCAACTGCAACTCCTTTCCTGTTTCACCCGATGAACTAAATCAACATTTCATTTCATTAGCTCCAAACCCTCCGTTCGAAGCGGAAATAACGTACCCTAACTTTGATCCAACCAATTTCTTCTTTTCCCATGTGTCCTATGATGACATACTCTCGGTCATTAAAAAATCCCGCACAAATGATTATGGACCCGATAATATTCCATTTAAACTCATCAAATCATGACTTCCTGCATATATTCCGCATGCTTGTAATAGGTTCGAGTTACCTCCTGAAAACCATGTCTCCTATTCCCACCATTTTCCTGAGCAGTGATCCTATCAAATTCTACCCCTCAGTCAAAAATCTCGGAGTCATTTTCGATCAAAACCTATCCTGGAAAAACCATGTATCCGAAATTTCCCGTCCCACCATCCCAATCCTAAAACGTCTCAATTACGTTCGCCATCTTCTTCCTTTCGAAAGCCGCAAATTACTTGTTACTTCCCTTATCTTCCCCCACTTTGACTATTGCTGTGCTGTGTATGGGGGCGTTTCTGGTGATCTCGAGGCCAGACTCAAAAGACTGTTTAGCTGCTGCATTCGTTTTATTTTCGGGATCAACAGGAACGCCCATGTTTCACAATTTTATGCGGAGTTAAAGTGGCTCTTTCCTTCCTACCGTCGCCAGTATTTTTTGCCATCCTTTCTCTACCAAGCAGTGAAATCCCAACGCCCACTTTACATTGCTCAACTCCTTCAGCTCAAATCCTCTGTTCTTACCCGCCAAACCTGTTCCTGCCCATCAGATTTGTACACTCCTACTCATTGCTCCACTGCCTTCAACAGATCATTCCTAATCCGATCCTCGTCCCTATGGAACTCTATCCCTTACACCATTCGCCACTCGAACACCCTTTCCACTTTCAAATATTACTTATTAAACCACCTACTCTCCATCCAGATCCATGAAAACTGTCATTAGCCACTTAATAGTCTTAAAAAATATAAAAGTTTATGTAGAAGAAATTTTTATTGTTTCTACACAAATGATTCACACAATGAATCATAATATTTCTGTTTTTGTCTTTGTCAATATTTCTAAGTTTAATCTTAATTTGTTATCATTATTAATTACTATTTTATTATATTTAATAATATTTCATAACCATCTTGAGGCTCTGTAGGCCCCCTGATTGTACATTATTTTTTATTCTTAAGGGACTTAAGGTCCCAGAATAAATAAAGAACTTTTTTATTTTTATTTATTTTATTAGATTGTTAAAATGAAGGTAATCCTCTTGTATAATAATGTTAATGTATTTCATTTAAATTTTATTTATGATACCACTTATTCAGTTTGAATTACCCCCTTATTCCTCAGTTTTTTAATACTTTTTTTATCTTTGTTTTTAACATTTGGTTATTCTTTTGTTTCATTAATATCAATTATTTATTTATTTATTTTTATTTTTTTTCGTTTCGGCCTGCTGTGGACCATGTTATTTAAACTGCTTGCGTCCTTGAGCTTTAATTCTTCCCCAGTACTCTCGCATTCTCATCCTGTGAGCCTCCTTTCTTTCATCAGTCCACTTCTTGCCTGTTTTAAGCTTTGGTTTTTCTTGGAAACACTTGTACCCATGAAGTTTTTTCTCGAGTGTGATTCCTATTTCTTAAAGGTCTTTTTCAACTTGGGTGAACCAGGGTCCCTTGGTTTTCTTGTCAAGAAAGTAGGAAAAGGACTTGTTGGTCTGCATCTGTGAGCTCATGTGTGTTACGTGACCATAAAAATTAATCCTTCTTATCCTTTCCATTTGCTTGGAAAGTTCGCTGTTATGTCGTCTCCTGTATTCACCATTCTCTCTGATGGAACCAAGAATATTTCTCAGGATTTTTCTTTCCTTCGCTTCTAGCTTTTCCATAAGACCTTTCCTGTTGATTGCAAGGCATTCTGCTGCGTACAATGCTTCTGGGTGTACGACTGAACAAAATGTCTAAGGTTTGCATTGATGGACACTGATCTTTTGTTGTAGACGTTCCTAGTTAGCTGATATGCCACTTCCATCTTGTTGATCCTACACATGATCACTTCTTTCTCAGAGTTGTTGGGTATTATCCACTCGCCTAAGTACTTAAACCTTTCCACCTGCTTGGCTTTGCCCTGATATTTATTGTGCATTTTTCTTTCACTTTGTAATTTGTTAATTTGTTCATAGGTGACAGAGAAAGAGAAAGGTTAGAGAGAATGGTTGTTGGTGAACAAGTACAAAGTGGTGGTAATACCTCAGATGATTACAGACAACCTGGAAGGCAAAAAAGGCATCAGAGGCATCGCAGAACTGAGTAAGTTAAAAAGAAAAATGTGTTATATAAAAAATAAAAATACTTATTTATTAAAATTTCAGAATATGATGATTATTAATAATGTTTTAATGTGGCACTAGTGGTTATAGTTAAATCAATGGGCCATATAGTTATTATGTTAAAAAATGTAAATACAGTAGAACTTCACTAATCTGACCCTCTTGTGGAGTCCAAGAGTTGGGGAACAATATTTTCACAGAATCCTTAATAGTTAAAATATACATTTTAGTATAAAAAAAGGTCCAGTAATTCTGAATTGAACCGCTCGCTACAATGAACAATTATTGATAAGTGGTAGACCTCGCAAATTTGTTTTGATGTATCACAAAATCTATCTACTTTTAGTATTTTTTTTTTTTTTTTTTTTTTTTTTTTGTTATTTCTTTTTGTAAATTTTCCCTAATGAAGTTTTACTTTAAATATGTTAATAACTACATTCATAGGCATAAGAAATGTTATATAGTTTATGTGTTATATGGTAGTACCCTAAGTATAGTTTATATGTATAAGCTGTGCATCTTGTGTTGAGCAACCAACTTACAATATTACTAAAAAGGAAAAAGTTTACTTTGAAGTGGTAGGAGTGATTCTTGATAAAGAAAAATGTCTTTTCAACGTTATATTTTCCTCTATACATCAAAAGTTTAAAACATCATTTTTAATAAAATATTGTACCTACCTTAAAGCAGTGGCTATTTTACTGTGGCTGGACTGGCTCTTTGCCTTAAGTACAACCACACTTTGCTTAAAACTTAAACTATAATTTTCAAGTCAAACAATTTCCACTTCTTCTAAAAAAATAATTATGTGCAAATTATTTACAACCCATATGATAAAACCATAATTATTTTCAAATACTTATGAAAAAAAATTATTCCACCATAACTATATTTATATCTAATACAGATGGAATATATATATATTTATAAATTTCTATTTTAAATTAGATTATAATATTATATAATTTAAAGTGTATTTTACTATCTATGTGAAACATATTTTAGATTTCTTATAGGTAGTTATATTGTAGATAATTTTTTTTTTTTAGCAGCAGTTATGAAGAAGAAGAGAGAGATTATTCTAGTGACCGTGATAGAAGAAATGAAGATCACCGTCGACGTGATGATAGGCCTAGAAGACGTCGAGAGCAAAGGTATTGCATTAGAATCAATCTCATCTTTCCTATTTAGTATTCAAAGAAAATAGTGAAGACATTTGTTTAATTTTAATAGTGTTGTGGTTTTGTTTTAAAACCTTTAAAAGTGGATCGGATTGTATTTTCCAATGATGTTACTTGGTTAGGAACGTGTGCTCCACTCTGAGCCGATTTAATGTGCATTGTCCCTACTCAACCAACACAACTGATCACTTTAAGGAAATCTGCTCTGATGCGCTACTAGCACCTAGATATATTCTATTAGATTACTGTATATACATTAAAATATTGACTGAACATATTGTTGACCATAAATTTTGTGAAGTTATCGATGTTTGAAAGTATTCTCTACCATTTATCAGCATTTCTATTGATGTGAGTAATTTTTTTGTCTCTGTGGGTAATTTTTGTTAGGTAAAAAAACTCGGTAATTTTGGGTATAATAGCTGAAGTAGTAAATCTTAAATTCCCTATTATCATATATAATATATTGCATGTAATAACTTGCTTACTTTATTCATAGGTGAATAAATAAAAAAAATAAAATAACGATTATGACAGATCATGCTGCAGCTTGATGATAGGATCCAGTTGAATCGATTCAATTTGCTACCTCAGTGTCACTAATGTAGGAAATTGTTGCTAGTATCCATATTCCTATTTTCCCAGTTGATGAGTGCAATACCTTTACCTCCTCATACTGTTTTAAGTTACTAAAGTATATAACTGTTTTGACTTTGAAAAGTTTGTTACATAAGAAAAACCTTTTTGGAAGTGTTCAAATAGACAAATTCTCTTATTAGTTCTAAATTGGAAGAACCATTTACTTGCTAAGGTAATATACCAGCCTTATTACATGACTAGCATACCCTGTCACTGCTTCACCCACTCTTATAAATAAAGAATAATAATTGAATTTCATTTGTTAATCGATAAAAATCTTGTATTGAAGTATGGACTTTAGCATTATTTTTTTAAGTATGGCAATAGTTTTTATCCTGGTTAAAATTTCATTGATTAGGTGTTTGAATAGTAAGTAAAAGCATAATTAGACATCTACTATGCCAGAAATAATTTTATCGATCTATCTGGTTGGATTTTAATTTTTAACTATAAAAGTATATGACAGTTTGGCAAACCTCATTTCTGGCACTCAAGACTATACATTTTAATTATTATTATTGTAAACTTTATTATTATAAACCTTCCTAGAACTATGAAGATCTTATAGTTAAAACTTGGTACAGTTGGGTTTAATAGTTTTACCATTGCAAACTCTGTTGCAGATTGGCCACTTATTGGTCGATTTTTAAAATGCATAGTGATCCACATGTCGCTCCATGTATTTATAGCTTTTTTAATAACAGTTGAATTGAAAATAAATAAATTTTATCATAAATTTGTAACTCTATTAGGGTGTCTACTAGTCGGAAATTTCGGGAATATGTCGGGTATTTCGTATGGTCGGGAAAAATTCAGGAATAAGTCGGGAATTTACAGAAAATTTGCGAAAGTCGGGACAAAGTCTTTGCTAATGCTAAAATTTTCAGAATTTTTTCAGTTTTTGCTCAATATGTCAGTTAAGGAAGTGTCTGATAGGTGTAGTCACTCCACATACTTTTAAAGTAAACTAGATTTGCTACAATTTAAGTGGGTTCTGGGGGAAAATACTGTTCTGTCTTTTTATGGTTTATTCATCAAACAACCAAAATTTATTTATTTTTGTTATTGTTAAATAATTTATTGATGAAAAAGAAAAAGATAGCATAATTGGGAATTACGTCATCATCGAACATTGTTTTATATACCTACATACTAGCTTGAACAAACATCATATATATATATACAGGGTGTCCCGAATTTAAATGGTAAAACTTCAGGAACTTATAGGGGACCGAAAAATTAAGACAAAAAGTCCTTTAGAAATTTGCTCGTTTTTGCTTAGTTTTAGAGAAAATCGCAAAAAAAAAAAAAAGAAACAAAACAAAAATGTTACAGGTAGCGATTATCACCATTCAAAGTTCGTCAGGCTAGGCAGTGAGATATGTAAACACTTAATGTTATCCTTTATTCTTTTATTTGTTTACATTTTGGCTTCCTTCTAGGATTATAATTCCTAAATCAGTCTTCAGTCAGTTATTCAGATATTTTTGTGTGAATAGCATCAGCCACAATACCGCATACATATTCTAATGTTGAATACGCTGATATGATTTTTGTGTGTGGCTTCTGTAACGGTAATGCTTTAGAAGCGGTGTGGGAGTATGCGCGCCAATTTCCAAATAGAAGAGTGCCTAATCGACGAGTCTTTTTATTAACTTTTAATAGACTACGAGAGACTGGGTCATTCTTAATACGTAATGAAGGCGACCAATTCCAGGCAGCAATAAGAGCAGATTATCGGAGAAGAAATTGTGTCCAACGCCACTTCGCTAACAATCTTGAGACTAGCATCTGAAGAGCATCTGCTGCATTAGCAATATCGAGGCAAGCAATATGGCAAACTTTGAAAGGTGATAATCGCTACCCATACCATCTTCAAAAAGTTCAGAATTTATTACCTCAAGATTATGTCAAGAGATTGAATTTTAGTAACTGGTTTCTTGACAGAATTCGCGAAGATAATTTATTTCTATTAAAAATTATATGGACTGAGGAAGCTACCTTTACTAGAGCAGGAATTGTTAATCAAAGAAATTATCATGTATGGGCTCTTGAAAATCCCAGAGCTATTAGAAAGAATAGGTTTCAGCATGAATTTGCTATTAACGTTTGGCTTGGAATTTGGAATGGATTACTGGTGGGACCATATTTTTTACCTGGAAAATCGAATGGTATCACATTTACACATTTTTTGGAGAATGACTTTTCTAATTATTTAGATGACATTTCCATACAGCAGCGGATTGAAATGTGGTTCCAACTCGATGGATGTCCGGCTCATCATAGCAGAGTTGCTCGAGCTTAGCTGGATATAAATTATCCATGATGGATTGGACATGGAGGAGTAGTACCTTGGCCACCCAGATCACACCTGATATGACACCCATGAATTTCTTCGTATGGGGAACCTTGAAGCAGAAAGTTTATTCGGTGTCAATCAACTCAAGAGAGCAATTAAGAGACCGAATTATAGATGCAGTGCATCAGATATCATCAGAACAATGTTTAGCTGCAATTTATCAAGTGAGGGCTAGATGTAATGCTTGCATTGGTGCAAGAGGACAACATTTTGCGCAATATTTACATTAAAAAGAACATAACATAAATATAAATTTAAATAAATAAGTATAAAAATGAAAACTTGTTTTGTTTCTTTTTTTTTGTGATTTTCTCTAAAAATAAGCAAAAACGAGCAAATCTCTAAAGGACTTTTTGTCTTAGTTTTTCGGTCCTCTATAAGTTCCTGAAGTTTTACCATTTTATAATTATGAAATAATTAATATATGACGTATGTCAACAAGATCTAGTTAACAGTAATGTTCAATGAACATTCATCCCCGATTTGTACTTCGCAACTGCGAGTGCCCGGGGGTATGGATCAGTGAAGAGAAAAGATTTCCCTGGTTCGGATACGAGCTCGGTAGCCTAGTGGATAAGGCACCACGCTAGAAAAGTGGAGACTCGGGTTCGAATCCCGACTGGGCAAATCTTTTCTCTTCAAAATAAAAAATATATTAATCAACAACAATTAATTATTTCATAATTATAATATATATATGACGTATGTCAACAAGATCTAGTTAACAGTAATGTTCAATGAACATTCATCCCCGATTTGTACTTCGCAACTGCGAGTGCCCGGGGGTATGGATCAGTGAAGAGAAAAGATTTCCCTGGTTCGGATACGAGCTCGGTAGCCTAGTGGATAAGGCACCACGCTAGAAAAGTGGAGACTCGGGTTCGAATCCCGACTGGGCAAATCTTTTCTCTTCAAAATAAAAAATATTTTACCATTTTAATTCGGAATCCGTTATTTGTGGAACATTTTGTGTTCTTTATATTATTAAAACCAATCACATTTGGAAAAAAAATTGATCCTATGAATTTTTTTTTTTCTCAAATCATTTGTTTTAAAGCTGTAGGGGAGGGAAAGATTGAAGAGATTGACTAACTTGCAGTGAGTCACACTACTCCACGAAAACATGTTTTTCTGTATTGTTTTTTTTTTTTACTCCAACTCCGAAACTGTTTGTCCAATTAAAAATTTATTTTTTCGTTCAAATACTGGTTAAATTTACTATCCAATCTATATATGAAATTTTGATCAAGTTCTGTAAAACGCCCATTTCTCGTAAATAGTTTCGGAGTTATAGCAAGAAATATACTGAAAAAAAGTGGATTTCACAAGAGTATGGAGTTCTCTGCGTGATGGCGTGAGTACATCATGGGACTTGTTCAAAATTTCATAGATGAGGTCTCATAGTAAATTTAACCAGCTTTCAGATGGAAAAAAAAAGAATTATCTGATCGGACATGTATTTTTGAAGTATTTTTATCCGACAACCCCGTGTAACCTCGTAACTATTTTCAAATTGAATGGCAATACTCGACATTGATGTGTTTCTTGAAATTTATCTAGAGTAATCTGAAATATTAAAAAAAAATGCTTTTTTTTTATATTGTTTAACTGTGATATGTTAAGTAGCAAAATATGCATAGATTGATTTGTTTAGATCATTATTGAAACAGCATTAAAATATTGATTGTCTAGAATTTCTAGAAATATTTTTGAAAAAGTCAGGAATTTCTAGAAAAATTCTTGAAAAAGTCGGTAATATGTCGGGAATTTGGATAGCTGAAATTGGTAGACACCATGTCTATATAACACCGTACCTTTGTAACCTCTCTCAGAGGCTCGCCACCTGTCGGTCAATTATTATTATATTAACAATTTTAGACCAAATTTGAATCTTTACAACGCTCAGTAGTTGAGTTATATAAGAACAGTGCCACTTAGACTATTGCCGCCCCCCTCCTGCCTAAACCTACCACATTCTCAGGTTGAAATATGCAGTTTCATGGTCAGTAGGACCCTCTGAACAATTATCACAAGAGAAACATTGGTGCACGGTTTTTGCATACTCAACCAAACTCAGAGCATAGACTATACCTATTGACTTACATGACTCTCATTCTCAACAGATATCCGTTTTTGTTAAATTTGATAATGATATTGTGTTTTTACTGGCTTTAAGTAAAGAGTTCAACATAATTGACCATTAATATCAATTAATAGAGCGGTGATAATGGAGAAATAATAGTGAATAATCCCAATTTTGAAATTTTTTGACTTTGACCGGCTCATATATCAGTTACCTTTTTTAATTTTATTTTGTTCAGCAATATCCTGTTGACTGCAGCTTAAAATTCTGCTTTCTGTTAACAAGTTGCTAATCACTGTTTAGATTAGGGATGGTCTTTCCACCTTTTTAATGAAACGGTTCCAATCGTTCCCTTCCAGTTGAAAAACCGTTCCATTTTTCGTTTCGTTCCATTATCGTTCTTTTAATTCACTTTCATATCAATATGAAAACAAAACAAAATAAAGTAACACTATACCTAGTGAGCCCCATCGCTGGATCAAGATATTTTATTGTTGTATCATGATTTTTTGTACTTTAAATAGAAATCCCTTAAAATACACCAAGTGCAGAAAAAGGGATGGATTCATAATTTTTTGTAATTGTATAATAAAACAAAAATAAAGGGGATAAGGAAAAAAAAAAGTAACACTAAATAAGATTAAACCTTAAATTATATACTCATGACACTTGAGTCAATAATTAAAACCAAAAAAAAACAATTATTTCTTAAAACAAAACAAAATTGTATAATTGAAGACACATGATTGTAATTAAATTCCCTAACATTGAACTTCATTCAATGAAATACAATATAATAATATAGATATATTCATTGTGAAAAAGGCACAATAAAAAGTAGAAAATAATACAGATTGATATATTAATTGATGAGGAGATAATTGATATAAGGATTATGATTGCAATAATATCTCCTGAGAAATATAACAATAATTTGAGGTAGTATGTAGTAATAATATTAATATATATGTATTTATAAATTATTATATTTAGTGTTGTAATAGTCATAATACAGTTTTTGTTGTTTGAATTCTATGTTGCAGGGCTTGAGAAAGTGGCATTGTCCATGAAATGTTATCCAGTTTTATATTACAAAATTTGTTTGTATAAATAAGTATGTTTTAGGAGATAATATTGCAATCATTATCCTAATATCATTAATCTTCTTATCAATTAATATATCATATGAACAATAATCTTATCCGTAGTCATAATTCATCGAACTGTTCACAACTTTTATATAATGTTGATAATAATATGAATATTGTAATATGGCCTAAAATGAGCGATGAATGAATTACCTTATAGTATTATTGTAACTAAATATGCTTAATTTATCTATTATATATTTGTCAAATACCACTCACTCACTTAACACGAAATCTCAGAAACCACCGAACGGATTGGAATGAAATTCGATATGTAGATTCCTCTAGGGCCATAGGTGCTCGCTAAGAAAGGAATTTTAAAAAATCGGCCTGGATCGCGGCTAATTTGCGAAAAATGCGATTTCAATTTTTATTGGGTGAATAATAATGTGGTATTTGGATATAAGCTAAGTTAAAAAATAGGTTAGATCTTTAAGCCACAAACTTTGACCACCGTTTAAGTTCCTTATAGTTGTAAACAAACAAAAATACGATCGATGTCGAAACCTTATAATATTGGTACTTTCTGTGAACTCATGGTAACTGCAGAGGTTACTTACAAGTTACAAGTTTGAGTTGTTTCGTGAAGAGAAGCTATTGAAAGACTTATGTTAAAGAGGAGGTTAAAATACTTATGTTCTCTGGTGATGACATGTAAGGCCAGTTCGATGTAGGGACAAAAAACAGATAACAATCAATAGTTCTACCAAGTGTATGATTCTCTTTAGTATAGTATCATGTTCTACCATGGAGAAGAAAGGTACAGTATTAACATCCCTCAGCGTGACCCAAACTCCAATACATCACTTAAGAAAACTGTGTCTGCAGCTGATTTTTACGCCTAAATGTTAGTGGAGCGAGGAGGTTAAGAACCTTATTTACTTTAATTTCGTAATCTCCAGAACCAATTTATGCTTGACATGTACGCAAAAATAGAAACAGAAAGACTAAACTTTCTTCAAAAAAGTTGAGAAGTTAAGACTATATTCACTTAAAGTATGCCATAAGAAAAGCTGATGGTCTGGTATCAGAGCTGGGTAAGATGGTAGTGCTGCCTCGAAGCTTCACTGGAGGGCTATCAAAATAATATAAAATGAACTTTTGCAAATTGTCAAATTTACTTATTGAAATTATCCTAAGAATGGAATTGTTCAGGTTTATTTAAGTAATAATAATGATCAACGTTAAGCTTAACTTTTACTAATTTAAGTTGTCTTCATCCTAATGATATTAAACCGTAGCGGAGCGGGGTACTTTCAGCTAGTTATTGATATAATTAACTGTTATGGCAAAGTTTATTATTTTAAGAAAACTTTACAACATAACATTTTTTCAAAACACCTGGTGAAATTAGCAGTTGGTTTGGATAATCTTTTCCTTTTTGCCACCAATAATAATGCCTTTATTGTTAATATAAAAAAAGAAATTGTTAAATCAGAAATAAAACAAGCATTTTGGACTATAAGTTAAAAAAAAAAAAAAAAAAAAAAAAAAAAAAAAACTGAATAGACCAATAAAAATAAATGGAAAATTCCAGCACCTATATCTAATAATAATATCCACGGCAATAATTACACCTCAATAAGTGTGGGTAACATTAAACATAAATATAATATTTATGATTTTTTAAGACGTCCAATAACATGTTCAGAAAAATTATAAGAAAATATAAATTATTACATAATAATAATAATAATAATAGAGTAATTAATAAAACTTAATTAATTAATATTATTAATTAAACTTAATCCAGAGATCGGTCTCGTTCGTTCCAATAGGGGCAAGACCAACAATGGTGGAACAAACGCAGACCGGTCCCTGGATCGTTCCAATTGGAACGAAGGCAGGCCGGTATCTCGCACTGGTCCCTGGAACGTTCCAATTGGAACGAAGTTAGACCGATCTGTGAATCGTTCCACCACTGTCGGCCTTCCCTCTATTGAAACAGAATCTACTGTATTTGCCCCATTATAGGTCTTATTATTTTTTTTTTTTTTTTAAGTTATAACTTGCATTATTACTTATTATGAAATACCATAATTAGTAGATAAATTATTTATTTATCTTTAAATCGTGAAACCAAGTTATTTTATTTTAACAATTTTGTAATATGCTCTTATTAACTGTGCCTGTATGTAATGGAATCTTTTATCTATGACTAGAAATTAAGATAACAAATTATAGTTTAGAAAAACTAAAAAAATGCAGGCTTTAATAAAATAAAAAACCGAGCTAAAAAGTAGAAAGTAATTTTTATTTCGGGAATAGTTTGGGTTATGACAATAGAAAACCAGACTATCAATTATGATTAATTAATTTGGCATAAAATTTAAGTAAATCTTAAGTTATTCATAAAATAATTGAATTTATAGTAAAGAAGCATCTAGATATTAAATGTTAGAAAAATTTTATTGGTAACTATTTATAAAAGTAGAAGTTATTGAGAAAATAATAATAATGAACTCTCTAATAAATAGGGATAATCAATTAAGTTTTATTAATTACTCTATTAATAATAGGTAATAGTTATGGACTAACTTTTACATTACACAAGGAGTCACAGGACATGCGGCAGTAAATAGTTATTTCTATCGATTTAAAATAAGAGATACTTTCCTATGTCCTTGTGATTTCACTCAAGAACAAAATATACACCACCTCATATATGAATGCAGACTACTCACTGACTACAGAACTATTCTACAGACAAAAACAGTACAGAAACTAGGACATTGGCCGGTGGATGGTCAATGTTTGATGAACAATTCATTTGAAAATTTCCAAATATTTCTTAAAAATTCAATCATTAAAATAGAGGATGTAAATATGAAATATCTCTAAACCTCTAAATATTCAAAAAAAATTTCTCTACATAACTTTGTTGCTGTTTTTATTGAATTTTAAATTATTTATGTTATATAACTTCTTGTTCTTTGTTTTATTTTAATTTATTTTTCTTGTTTATTTTTATATTCTTATACCTTTCAACACATGTAAAATTATAATCAAATCAAAAATAATATTTACATGTACATTGTATACTTTGTACAAGTATGGTGTGTACAGAAAATAATAAAATCCCTT
Source organism: Euschistus heros (assembly GCA_003667255.2). Taxonomy (NCBI): domain Eukaryota; kingdom Metazoa; phylum Arthropoda; class Insecta; order Hemiptera; family Pentatomidae; genus Euschistus; species Euschistus heros. The sequence continues at coordinate 1,637,742 of RCWM02000087.1, forward strand.
CCAACAGGGTTACTGCTGGAAGGAAAACACTAAAAAAAAAAAAAAAAAAAAAAAAAATAGGTAATAGTTTATATTTTCTTATAACTTTTCTTTTTTTTTATAACTTAACATGTTATTGGACGTCTTATACTAAAAATCATAAATATAGTATTTATGTTTAATGTTAACAACACTTATTGAGGTGTAATTATTGCTGTGGATATTATTACTAGATATAGGTGCTGGAATTTTCAATTTATTTTTATTGGTTTATTTAGTTTTTTTTTTTTTTAAATAAATGTATTTAATTTATTTCTTTATTATTTGTGTATATATCATTAATGATAATTTTTTTTTGTTTTGAATATAGTCCAAAATGCTTGTTTTATTTCTAATTTAACAATTTGTTTTTTATATTAACAATAAAGGCTTTATTATTAGGGGCAAAAAGGAAAAGATTATCCAAACCAACTGTTAATTTCACCAGGTATTAAGAGAAAATGTTATGTAATAAAGTTTTCTTAAAATAACAAACTTTGCCATAACAGTTAATTATCTCAATAATAAATTATGTCATATATAATTATTAATTATTAGATATAATTAATAAAACGAACCGGTCTGCGTTCGTTCCAATCGGAACGAGCAAATCAGGACTCTCGTTCCGTTCCAAGCGAAAGACCGGTCTTCGGAACCTTCCACCTGGAACGGTCCATCCCTGATTCGGAGACAAATATTTTTAGCAAATTAGAAGTGGGATTGTTATTTTTATGAAGGTTATCAAGGTCATTGCTATAAAATCGAGGAGACACCACCCAGGATGGTACCTTTGCATTCATAGGCTCATATTGGTGTACTTTTAACATATATTTATTCTAGGGATAATATATAAATATATAAATCTGGGAATTGATAAATGCTGTTCTCGTTTCTTTCTGAAAATTCCTAAACATTTCGAAGTTCTAACTCTACCATTTCCCTCCCTTATGTTTTGTTATTTAAACAATTTATTATTTGATTAATTTTGAATATTGTTTTAGATCTCCTGAGTATAGAAGTGATGACGAGTATGAGGATAGAAGAGGTTTTCACCGTAGTGGAAGGGAAAGGTAATATATAATATTTTTATTGATTGGTAAATGTTACTGAGCATGGCACGAAATTAAATATTAATTAATATTCATAATTTTTATTTAAATTAAAACTAATCTTTTTTTTTTTTTTTTTATTGGAATTGATATTAAACTGACATTGGATTTTTGTTGTTTTTCTAATATTTATTACAGTAGGAGAACAAGAGAATACAGCCCTGATAGAAGTTATTATAGGGACTATAGAGATTATCGAGGTGATGATTCAAGGTATGCATGATTTAATTTTTTAATTTATGGTTGATTTGCATTTTTCTGATCTTTATCTTCCACCAAAGATTTTTTTAAAAATTATATCCTAAAATTTTCATATTAAACCTTGTAATGGTAAATTTAAACCTGATCTCTGTTTAACTGTTTAGATTTTCTTTGTAATCTGACTATATTTAATAATTTAATTTATATTCCAATGAAACATTTTTTCTCATATAATTGTGTTATTTTGATTTGATTTCCATGATTAGTGGTAAAAAGAACATTGAATTATTTCAATATGAATAAATATTACTTTTAACAAAAATAATATTGATTATAAATCAGAATAACTTAAAATCTATGTTTCTGACATGCTTGTAAATAACCTTTATAATATTAAAAAATAGAATGATTCACCATTGATTATGTTATATTGAAAAGGAGGTATCATTATAAACCAAATTCAAAAATCATGCAACAGCTTGTGTGACAATGCTGCATCAAACTAACAATATTTAACTGATTTTTGTTTGTTTCGCATTTGCTTATGTGATGACATTTTGATTATTGCAGTTCTGCAAGCTTCCTTTACATTATAAGATATATTTATTGGACATGTTGCTATTATATTTTTAGCATGTATTCTTATTATTAAATAATCATCTCGTTTCTTAGATGTATTTATAAATTTAACTATTTGTGTAAATTTATTTTATATTAATTTTTATATTGATTGTTTACATAACAGGGGCAGGCTTTTTTTTTCTTTTACTGGTCAGAATAAACTAACCAAAATCAAGCTGTCCTATTCTAAGAAAAGAGAACTGTACAAGATTACGTTAAGAGCTCTCCGTAGAATAAGTTGAATCGGTTCTGTTTCAGATCTAAGTAGAACCCTTGTCCTATCTTGCTCAGCCTTTGTCGTGTCAATCACTAATTTTAATTGCTTTTGGTTCTTTAGTTCACTAAATCATAAAAAGAGTTGCTGACAGTAATATAATAAAAATTAGAAGGTCTGACCTTAGTATCTTCCAAGAACACAGTATACAATACCTATATTTTGATTTTATTTAACAATAATATAATGAATTGATTTACATAGTGCTTTGTTTTGTTTTTTATATGTTTCCATTGAGGGCATTATATATTTCACATTATAATTTAATTATTGACCTAGTTGCTTAACTTATTCTACTGTTAAGAATAAAAACAAAATTCTACTGTTGTCTTTTTTGTTTTTTTAATTTTAGAATAATCAGGTGTTTGCTATTTTATAAAATTGTTTTTATTCTATTCTATTCTACCTATCCCCCATACCCTTCATGGGTTGTTGTGGCACTGGTATTTTATCTATTTCAATATCAGAAGTTTATTCAATAAATTTAGAATAATTTTTGAGTTATTATAAAATAGTTTAAATTTTTTATTTTATAATAACTCAAGATATAGCTATTATCATTTTTATTTATTTATATTTGTACCTGAGGATTCCATGTATGGCAGTTTTTTTTTTAATTATATATTTTTTTATATTTATTAGTCAGTGATGATAAATAAAGTAATAGAAAAAGTATAAAGCGGTTAGAGATTTAAGATGTGTGATACTGTTGCATGTTAAATGGTCTTTTTTGGAGTAAAATAACACAAGTCTATAACATAGACTACCTATATATTTCATATAATTATAACTATACTTTCACTCCTAAGGTACAGATATTAACATAATCAAATAAATAATATTTTAGGTATTTAGTATATTTTATTTATTTCGGATTCATCATTTATTTTTACATTTTTAAACATTTTATATAAGAATATTAGTATATTGTATTTGTATTTAGTTATTTCTTAATTTTAGAAATTAGTCCTACCAATTATTTAATTTTATAATTAATTATTAATACCTTTTCAGATCTCATCGTCGATATTATGGGCGAGAATATGATGATTATTATCGAGAGAACCAGAGGTCTAGACCTTCTTCAAGGTCTGGGTCTGATTATAGACATCAAATAAAGCATCATTCCATGAGAATGATGCATGGACATTACTACCATGATCCATGTAAGTTTTATACTGTTTTAACCAAATAATTAAAAATTTAATTTTTTTGAAAATGTATTTACCTGTTGTAATCATTTTGTTATAAATTAATTATCACTCATTTAGACTGCAATATTTGATTTTTATAATATTTATTTATTTTCAGATGCTGCTGGGGCACCAGCTTTTCCAGATTATAATTTAAAATATTCTCAACGAACTGCTGAATATTTCGAAAGGATGCGTCTTTTAGATCCTGCTGGTTATGCAGCATGGTATTCTCAATACATGCAAGGCAGGTTCGTTCAAGATTCCACTGGGCATGCTTTTTCAAGTGACAGAGCCTCTGTTCATTCTGGGCAGAGTTCTTCCCATCAAAGGCAGGGTATATCAACGTAAGTATAATCTGAAGTAATTATTCTTATCAACCCTCTGGATTCCATTCTCTGCTCTTTCTTAACTATGTTCTTATGATAATGATAATCGTTTAATGCAATCTATTAATATTGCCAATTGTGGATTTACCTTTATACTTCTTTTTTTATTTTATCAACTCTCTATTACCCGAATCAATCAAAATTTTAATGATATTTTTTGGACATGATGTTTTGTTTATCATAGGGAATATGTTGGTAAGTCTAAAATTGCACCTTTTCGTAACAGGACTTTTTAACTTTGAATTTTTTCTATAAAATCCAGTTTTTGAGCAAATAAATATTTCTTTGATATTAATGTCACCTAAATAGCTGTTGTGTGTGATTGGTTTGAAGAAAATTTAATTTACTGAATCCATTAAAGAATTTTTTTTAAGTTACCTGATTATTCCCAGAACTTGTCAATTTATTCACCAGACTTGGTTAACTTTGTTGCCACCTACTATTTTATTATGTTTAAGTTTGTACCATTTTCTTCTTTTTCAAAGATCTTTTAAATGTTTATCTAAAGATAGTGTATATAGGTACTATGGAAATAACAACTAGTTATAAAAAAAGTTTTTTTTAGAATGGAAAATAAAACATAATTTTTGAAATTATAATTATTGTTTATATGAAAAATAAGAAAAAGTATTTGTTTAATCACAATGGTTTCTTTATATATCATTTTAACAATTGTTTATAGAATGTATAGAATTGAAAAATAAAATGTCTTTCTCATTAACTTCCATTAAATCCTAGAGTTAATTAATTAATTAATTAGACCTAAGAGTTAACAACCCATTCATAGGGTAGGGTTGGGCGATAATCGATAGTTACTATCGATATATCGATAAGTCATGCCTATCGATGGTCATTATCGATAGTGTCGACTATCGATAGATCTCTTTTACTACCTCAAGTTTTGAAACTCTCGGAATTATGCTGATCTGTCTCTGTCCAGTGTCGAGTTCTTTTGAACTTGAATTCGGAATTCCTAGAGCTCAAGGGTTCTCTCAAAGATTAAACCAAAGGAAAGCAGAAATGTTAATTTTTCTTTTTCAAATGTTACTTCTTTTGAAATTAACTATTTCGTTATTTTTCTTTTCTGAAGATTTGATTTGTTCATTATTATTGTAACCATGTAAATTGTAAATACTTCTTTCAAATTAGTTTTTCTCTCATCTTCATGATATAATCTTATAATTTATAATCCTGCTAATTTCAAATAGTAAGTAGATAATTGAATTTAATTAAATTAGTTGAAATTTTTTATTGAATACCTTTCGAAAAAAAGGAAGCAACTATCGAAAAACTATCAATAGCAATCGATAGTTCTCAACCGATAGTATCGGCCTATCGATAGTGCTAACTATCAACTATCGCCCAACCCTATCACAGAGTGCAGGAGGTTTTGGTGATGATCTCAGTGCACTTAACTCATTTGGCTATTTTTCGACTTACCAATTATTCCCTGTAGCCATTGACTTATAGTTAAACCTTTGATTGTGAATAATCTGGTACTAAGTTTATTTGTTTCGATTTATTTTTTTATTTTTTTTTTCCCCCAGTCCACAAGAAGCAGTTGATGATCTCACTAGGGAAGAAGAAGTGGATTATACTCCTCGATTGTACGACAGTGCCCATATTAGAGGTATATCACTTTTGTTGTATATTTTTTTTATATATATCCGTCCTGAAATAACTTTATATCCTCAACTTTTTCTATATTTTCATTTAAATAATTATGATTAGTGGGTAATTCATGTCCTAAATACTGTATTTGGAGTGAAAATGATTTTTCTTTGTATACAAACTTACTGAAACAAATTTACTGGTAAGTTATTTTGAATTGAATTTTTAGACTAGAATTTTTAAATGTTAGATTAAGTATATGATGGTCCATATGTAGAAGATAAATACTTATTTAATAATATAAAATATGTTATAATATAAGCATACATGAAAGGCGTAGTAGCTCAGTGGGGAAGGTTCTTGATCACCAAGCTCTTGGGCCCAATTTCGAGTACGACTGAAGGTTGAAAATTTATTTTCTGTTTATTCGGTGTTGGCTCAACTTTGAGGTTGGGAGACCCTCCTGTGGTACACCCAGCTTCTATAAAGTGGGTACCCTTAATTGGGGGAAAACATGGCGGTTAGGCGTGATTTTAGCCAGAATTCCTCCTTTCAAAACTGTTGGCCCAGTAACAGTCCACTAATGTACTGCACCCAAGACCCTTCCTTTTAAAAACAAAAAAGTTTTGAGCCTTAATCACACACTTTGTTTTTTTGTCTTTCTTTGTCAGACCAGGAACAGTACATGTTCTCCATACTTATTTTTAGTCTACCTTACCTTTATCGGATATCCCAAAATGGTGTGTTGTATTATGTCCTTAAATTATACTTAAGTTATGCCAACAATCGTTATAAATTCATCTTGATCTACAGCCACAGTATGATCCACAATATCATAAATTCATTGTGAATAGTATTACAGTGCTTGTGGATCTAATTCAAACTGGAATGATGCTGACAGTGATATTAAAACCTTACTTGTTGGTGGGAGTAGTTGGAGGTTTGCGGCGGGACATTTAAAAGATAATTTTCTCCATAAAAAGTTCTGGCCTCCTTAATGATGGCTCAACCATATTTTAATTGTAATAAAATTAAATCTGTTTAGATAACAATAAATATATTTTGAATTAAGATCTATTTATCTAGGATTATCAAGTTATATTTAGGTACTGCAAACTTGACTTTTTTTTCTAATACTTAATAAGCTAATTCCATATATTTTTGGTTATTTTAAAAGTTGTAGTTATAGTTTGATTTTTAAAATGTTTCATGGCTGAACATGTTTCATTATATGGTTCTATTTTTGTCTAAGAGGATAATCACATTATTATATTTTTCCAAGTATAATTTTTAATTGTATTCACCATATTTTATAATGTTTAATGTATTTTTAGGAAACATGGATGGACAAGGTCGTTTGATCGTTGTAGATCCACATTATCCGTTAGACAAACAACGAGCTACTGTAAATATATGTCATCTCTCACAGGTATCACTTGATAGTGATTCAGAGGACTTTTTTCAAAGCCCTGGTCCATTTATTCCGTAAGTTATTCTTTCATCATTATTTTGCTATAATTTAAAGTAGTTCCAAAAAAAAAAATAGTTTCTATAAAGTTACAATGTGTGTACATTTATATACGAGGTCTGTTCAAAAGAAAAGGTAAATTTTGAATTTTCGCGGGCTGTGTACATTCGATTATCGAAAAAAAATTTTTGCTATGTTGGTACACATGTGTTAGTCATATGTTGGCATTATCAGCCAATTTGAATTAGTAGTTTGTTGATGACAACTGAAAAGGTTAGACATGTTTGTGTGTGTTCTTCGATTTTTGACTTTATCTCATCAATTGTGGCAAAACGCTTTCCTTTCATTGGTCTCTTCAGTTTTGGGAATAGGAAAAAGTCGCAGGGAGCCAAATCTGGTGAATAAGGTGGTTGAGGCATGATTAGGGTGTTGTTTTTGGCCAAAAAATCACGAACAAGCATTTGTTGTGTGAGCTGGTGCATTGTCATGATGCAGAATACATAATTTTTTTTCCACAATTTCGATCATTTGAGCCGTATTGCTTCACACAAACGTTGCTTAACTTCCTTGTAGTATTCCTTATTAACCATACAAAAGTCAATAATCGAAGAACACACACAAACGTGACTAACCTTTTCAGTTGTCAACTACAAACTACTAATCCGAATTGGCTGATAATGTCAACATATGACTAACACATGTGTACCAACATAACAAAAAAAAAATTCGATAATCGAATGCACACAACCTGCAAAAATTCAAAATTAACCTTTTCTTTTGAACAGACCTCATTTATAAACACCTTCAATCACTTATATTTTGTCAATCAATTTTAAAATAATTGATTAGTAGGTACATCTTATCTTAGTCATCTTTCTGTCTGTATTGTATGCATTTGAGGAGAGTGGATATTTTCTCTTTATTTTCATCACACTCGGTTAGTTAGTCGGCTTTATATCCGTTTCTTTAGTTCGATTTAAAGATGTTTTATCGCGTTTAAGTATCAATTGACAACTAATTTTTTCATTAAAAAAAAGTTATGGATTTTATGTTTTTATTATTATTCATTACCTACTGAAACTATTCGATATCACAAGAACATAAGAATATTTAATAGTTTACTTCTCTAAACAAAATCAGCAAGATAAAATTATATATTCTTTTTTTTTTTATTCCATTCATAACAGTAATTTTATTATTATTTTGTTTTTTGTTTTCTGATCAAATTTATTTTTATTTTAGGGGTGTAACTCACAGGAATACTGTTCTTCAATACCTTAAGAGAATATCAGACCGATCCATAAAGAGCTCTGAAAAACTCCTTTATGATCTCATTCATATGACTGTTAAAGGAAATGGGGTTTGTATCAATATAAATTTATCCTTAAGATTTTTACTAATAATTCCATTTTTTATTTATTTCATTTTTTCTTCAATTGTTATTTTATTCTCCAAAAGGTATTATATATTTTTATTTATTGTTAGAATTTATATTGTTTTAAGGAGGTGAATGGAAGCGATGTTGCTGAATTATTAATGGATAGTTATAAAAAGTCGATCCAAAATGGAAATGAATCAACTGAAGATGCTGCCGGTACTCCAGTTGTCTCTGCTAAAAAAGTAACCGCAAGGTTTAGGGAATTGCTTCAGCAAGGCAATAAAACAGAAGCATTAGGTAGTTTTAATGCATTTTTCTCTTCTTCAATATTGATTTCTAATTACATTTCATTAATTAAGGAAAACATTGTTTTGTGAAATCTATCTAAGGAGTTCTTTAGTGAAAAGAATGTAGAATAAGAAATAGTTAACTGAAATTATTTGTTTTTTCTTTCCATTCTATAGTTCTTATGCATTTGTATTTATAGTGGATTAATGAAGTTGGTCTGGCTATTCATTGTAGTTATATTACTAAGTAGATACACAGTACACAGTACTTAAAGCTTGTTTGATTCTTTTTTCAGATTGGGCTATTGATAATGAAGCATGGGGTCATGCACTGTTTCTTGCTTCAAAGATGGATGAAAGGACACATAACAATATAATGTTGAGATTTGCTAATAGTATACCTCATAATGATCCTCTTCAGACCCTTTATCAGTTAATGTCTGGCTTCGTCCCTCAAGCAGCTACGGTAATACTTTTATAATAACCTATTTAGCATTTTATTTCAACTCCTTGATGCATCTCACATTTATCTGGAAATATCTAGTTTTTAAAGTTGAGGCTGAAATAAATAATGAAATCACATATATTTCTTGGTTAATTTTTTTTTTTTTTTTTTTTTTTTTTTTTTTTTTTTTTTTTTTTTTTTTACAGTGCTGTGCTGATAAAAAATGGTCTGATTGGAGGCCTCATCTTGCAATGATTCTAAGTAATCCAACTGGAAATGCTAATCTAGATCGGCAGGCCATTATTACATTAGGAGATTCTCTCAGTGAGTAGATTAGTGTCCTTAAATACAGGTAGTAAAAAAAGTCTGTGTACACCCATTATTGAAATACTTATTCATGTTTTTCATTAAATCGAGTTGCTTAATTTTGAATTATTTTTTTTATGGACTTAATTAAAATTTAATTGCCAACTTATACACATCAACCAATTTTTTTTTGTTGACGTAATCACAAAATTATAGTAATTTATTGAGAAAATATATGCCAAAAAAGTCTGTGTACACTATTCATAAACAGAAAATATCCAATCAAAACATGTTAATCTCTTGAAGGATTAATTGTATTGTACTCTTATGAGCTATGTTTAGTCTTCTATTATATTTTATATTCATAAAAGGGAAATTTTTAAAACTATTCATGAAGAACCCAAGACTAGTGCCGCCTCAATCGCAGGTATATTAGAAACTGATTATAACATTAAAGTAACACCTCAAACAGTGCGAAATATAAAAAAAGCAGGATATAACTCGCGGTGTGCTAGAAAGAAACCGTTTATTAGTAAAGTGAATAGGGTATAAAGACTAAATTTCACAAAAGAATATGTTAACATGCCAAATAGTTTTTGGGAAAATGTTTTGTTCAGTGATGAATGTAAATTTAACGTTTTTCCATCTGATGGAAAAGTTAAGGTGTGGCGAAAACCTAAAACAGCCCTAGTGACCAAAAATTTATGTCCCACTGTTAAATATGGAGGAGGAGGAATCATGGTCTGGGGGTGTATGAGTGCATCTGGGGTGGGAAAACTTAAGGTGATTGATGGAATTATGAATCAATATGTTTATGTGGACATATTAAGAAACAATTTAAAATCAAATGCGGAAAAACTTGGTATTGGAACAACATTCGTCTTTCAACAAGACAATGATCCGAAACATCGAGCCAGAAAAGTCGAAGAATGGCTCCTCTATAATGTACCAAGGCAATTAAAAACGCCACCACAATCTCCGGATATGAACCCTATTGAACATTTATGGGACGAAATGAAAAGAAGACTGAAGAAAAGGAGAACAAAGAATAAATCACAGCTAAAGGAAGCATTATTCCAAGAGTGGGAAAATATTCAGCCTGAGTCAACAAAAAAATTAGTATCAGTAATGAACACCCATCTATGGGAAGTAATACAAAACAAGGAAGGTTTTACAAACCATTAACCTTAATTTTTGTTAACTTATACATTTGAAATCATTAACATTTGTAATACGATTCAGGTGTACACAGACTTTTACATATGAAATTAAATGTTTTCTTGTTTATCGTTATATAATTCTTCTTTTTTTTTTGTTTCAACCTTTTTTTTTATGTTCATTAATATCAAAACTAACCAAAATAGCTGGTTTTTCCCCAATTATAGTCCTCTTTTAATAATTATTACACTAATGTTATATACGAGTAGGGTGTACACAGACTTTTTTTAATACCTGTATCTTGTAAAGGAAAATAAAACTTTAAGATTTTCTGATCTTTATAGAGTAAATGTTGATTGTTTTAATTTATATGATGACTCCCTTTAGCTTGTATAATTCACATAAATGCCCACCACTGTATATATTTGATAAATAGGAGTTTTGAAATAAAAAATAAATAAATAAATAAAAAATAGAGTAAATATTAAGTAAGATAATATAGTTTCATAGTATTCTATTTAATGTAAAGCTAAAGGCTCTCTAAGAACTTGTGATGTGGAAATGAAAATTTATATTATTATTATTATTGATACATTAGAAAAAAATTTCCTAATATTGGGTGTGTGAATCTGACTCCTATAGGTTCGCTGTTATCTCAGCTTATAAATAAACTTTGAAATGTAAATATTAGTATTTAATAATACTTATTGTCTGTTATTAAATTCATTGTATGAGATAAGGTTGAAGTTAAAATTACTAGTAATGTCATTGTATTTAAAATATTTAAGTTTGAACATCATTTGCAGGCAGTTCATATCATTTTATTGCAAAATGTTGCAGAAACTTATCGTTTGCTTGTGGATATTCACAGTAAGCATTTTCAAATACAACTTGCAAATAATGGTTTTGATGTTTTGAAAATAATGATTTTAATACTGAGGAAAAAAATATGGAAAACCACCCAACAAATTTTAGGACTCAGAATTGGAAGAATTAGTGGCCAAATTTAGTTGTCAAATGCTATCAGAATGTGCAACAACATTATACGTTCATCAATAAACTGTTAAAAAATGTTGGCCAGCAATAGGTATGGCTCATAAAGCTAGCTACTGGGTTTCATATGAATTAAAAGACTATGACTTCAAATATCAAAAAAACATTTTTGAAATGGCTGCATAGACTAGAAAGAAAAGTTTTTTTGCATCGAATAACAATTGTAGATAGAATATGGATACATTTTGACAATCTGGAAGCTTAAAAATCTTGGTTGAAATCGATGTGTCACCGCCAAAAAAAAAAAATATATTCATTGTGTGAAAGTAATACTCTGTATTTGTTGGGATTAGAAAGGAGTTGTTAAAACCAATTGACTATCACTGGCGATCTTTACCAATGAAAACTAATGCATTTGAAGGTACCTGTACAACAAAAACAACCAGAATGGCTCAACAGGCATTGTAAATTAATTTTTCAACATGACCCTGCCATACTGCATACTGCAAAAAAATTTTGATTGGGAAGGACTAGGAAGTACTCCACCTGCCATATTTACCAGGCATTGCTTCTGATTACCACTTATTCTGGTTGATGCAGTCAGATCTTACGGGAGAGCAATTTACTTCTTATCAAAACATCAAAATTTGGCTTGATAGTTTTATTGCCTCAGAAGACTAAGGCATCAGTCAAGGAGTCTGTATATCGCCTGAAAGATGTTCAAAGGTTGTAACTGCAGATGAAACATAATTTCAATAAATAATTCTTTTATTTTGATAGATGTCTGTTTTCACAAAAAAGATGGAATCATTCACACATTCAATTTATAGGGTCAAAGTAGTTGGGCACTATTTCCTATCCTATGGGTAATTGGATAGAGGAAAAAACAAGTCCCTCCAAACATGGGAGAGTAACGGTAAAAAAACATTTTTTGTTCTTATTTAAAAATAAAAATATATACTATCAGTTGTAAGACAATGTTTTTTCTCTCTTACTACCTTTAAATATGTAAATATTATTGATTCTATTTAAACCTGTTAAATGGACCAAGCTAGTCCTGATAGTCAATTGTTAGTTTTGGGAATGCTTCTTTTTCATTTTTAGGTATTTTTATCCCAGACCAGATGCCTTCCATAGTAAGCTCCATAACCACTCCAATCCACTATTCTCACAACTTGCTTCCCAATCCATTCCCGATAATCCTCCGAGGCGTCTGAAAAGAAGATGGCCTAGAGACCTTTTAGTTTAGATTTTTATTGAAGTGCTACTACTGAGTAGTTCTTCACAAGTTATTTACATGACATTGTATTCACTATCAACACATTTACTTGATGTATATGTTTTTGTACAGTTGTAAATATCAATAAATGAGAAAAAAAAAAAAAAAAAGTATTTTTATAGATATATTGCTCACGTTTTCCTATTTTTCAGATGCCAGTGGAAGGTTATTTGCTTCCCATTTCTGTTATGTCACTGCTCAAGTTGAATTTTCTGAATTTAGACAAGACGCTCAGCTAGTTTTACTAGGTTCTTCTCCTAATCAAGAATTTTCAAAATTTGCCAGTTGCAGAGCTATTATGTTGACCATGTGCTATGAGTACGGCTTGAAATTACGGCAACCATTGTTCAGCATTCCTACTCTACAGGTATTTATTAATTTTGTATATATAATTTTTGAGTGTAATCTTTTTTTATTTTGTCTATTCTTAAAATATATAATTTTTTAGGTTTACAAGTTAATTTTGGCAGCTAGATTAATAGACAGTGGGCGAATCCGCAATGCCTTACAATACTGTGAACTTCTCGCTCAAGAAATGCTTAGTGGTACAGCTCCTGTTGTTAAGTCACTTCTCACAACTGTTATTGATTTTTCATCAAGGTTGAAAATGTTTGATCCAGTTCTAGCACTTTCTGGAAATACAGAAAGAGATCCTGATTGGCTTTCCAGCTTGAAGCAGTTTTCTCAAAATTTTCCGGTGAATTTCTGTTTCATATTATTAATTGTTAATAATCATTAATAACCCGTTGTGGTACCTATGATAGTATTGAAAGATCGATACAATTAGGAATTGTATTTGAGGCTTTTGAGTTGTAGCAATATCTTTTACTTTAAAGTTTCCAAAGTCAAAGTAATTTGCCATGAAACATGCAGTCATGTAATCATTCTCATTATTATTATTATAAAAAATAAATAAATATTTTAAACAAATTTAAAGCTGAGTTATACTGTCTAATTTATATATATATATAAGCTTAATTTAATATCTTTATAGTTTATTAACATAAGTAAATTATTAAAAATAATTTTTTTTTTTTTTTATTATGAATTACGGCTTAGTGTTTTTGTTAAAGGATGATTGCAGTCCTCGTAGTAATAACTGCTCACCCATCCCTGAGCCAAGTAATGACACTCTGCAGGAAACATATAAGGTTTGTAAATACAAAAATATAATTTGTATGCAAGCCAAACTAGATTTTTAGATGACATATTATAAAAAGACTTAAATAACTTGGTTTTTATGTGTAGTTTTCACGAATGCTTAAGATATGGACGTTTATTCATAATATTTACTAATAATTATTTAAATATGCTGTGAGCCTATGCCGAAGATGTTTGTCATACCTACTGTTTCTAAAAAAAGGCTAAGCATCTAAACAGGTGACCTAATACCATTATCGGGGGTTCTCAACAATTTTGAAGTGAATTACTGGTTACTTCAGAATATTAGTTAGAGTGATTTGGGCTTTCCCTAAAAAGTTATCTTTTGAATATGGGAGAGCTGTGGCCTTTTTCCTCGGAAGATTTTGAAGTCTTACTTTTTTCTTTTTTTGTAGATTTTAACTTAGAGCTGTCAAAATTTAGTTAGTTCTCTGTGTATCTGAACAAATAATTAAATTAATAATAGCAATATGTTTCTTTGTTACATGTGATATGCGTACCTGTAGATGCATAGCAAAATTCATCTTTTTAGGGCCTGTAGGCTTCTTATTAAGTCTCATATAGCCTATATTTAAAATCTATCAGTCTATGTTTATAAATGCCTGTTACAATGTACTCTTTTTTTTTTTTTTTTTTCTTTTTTTTTTTTAAGTATATTTTTTTTCTTTTCCATTTAAAATGGATGTTTAGGATTTCAATTAAAATATTTATTAGAATATGTGTTTAATTAAATTATCACTGATATTTCCTAATTGAATTTTGAAATTATGAATGTTTATTTTGAATGTTTTATGTTGCTTTTTACTATAATATATTTAATATATAATATCTTTTTACTGCAATATATATAACAGGTTCTAGATGAGCCAAAAAGTATGTACACCGAGTCTGTTCCCATGATAAACACTATGGAGCCCCAGGCTTTTCAGCCACCCCAATTGTCAATACCTCAGAAATCTGGTAGACCGCAGGCAAGTTTTTATTTTTTTTTTAATTATTAACCTCATTTATTATCTTAATAAGTTTTTTTTTCTTACATTGATTAAGAAAATTTATATGAGGGCTACGATTTTGGAACTTAAGTCATAGAAAAACATTAGTTTTGTTATTAATTCATCCAATATATTTTCAATTCTTGCTCTCGAAGAGTATGAGTGAATCTCTTAGCTATAAGTAGGTATTTCCATACTGGATGGATGGTGTGACCTGGCAAACTGAGTAATAAAAAATATTATTAAACCGATTCATGATTTGATGAACAGATAACGAGGTTTTGAAGGTTCTGGCAGTAGAACTGCCAGTGTAGCATGTCTTCTGATATTATTTGTTAGTAACAGAAAAATTACTTGGGGCACTGGTGAATGATCCAACCATATTAATTTATCTTATGAGTAAACTGAGGTTATTAGATTAGAGTCTTGTTTAACTTACGTTAAATAGACTAGAAGCTCATGTCTTATAGTCAGCTCTTCTACCACTGATCAGGCCCTGTAGGCCAATAAATTACTGTGCTTAACTGACTTTATTACAGAAATGGAAATAAGAATCAGCTGGGATAAGGCACAAGAAGGAAAATTTGTATTGCAATATGTAAATATGTTCTGAGAAAGAGATGACTGCTGACTACTAAGTTTTAATTAAGTCAGATGGCTGCAGTTTGAAAAACCCAAGGCCCCAAATTTATTTTTTCTAGCCTAAAGGGTAACAATCCTTTTTCTGTTGTGGAAGACCCTGGTTGGAAAATAAGGGACAACAAAGAAATTTATTATGGGGCTGTTGCTGGTATAATTAAACTTGGATGGCTTGCCTGCCTAGGTTGGACATCGAGTAAGAATCAGTGAAAGTTAAGTTCTAAAGGAATTTTTGTGACGAGTTCTTTTCTGGGGAAGATCGGCAGACTAAGACTCAGATGACAAATAAGGCATTAAATAGGATCCCTTAGCTAACCTGGTAAATATAGATTTTGTTCATGATATTTGCCTTCTTTCTCAGTGTTTGGTCATGAAATCGAAGCTAATATTATTTTACGATATTTTATGAGGTTGGACCCATAAACAACAGGAATTGGGCTCTAATAGGGAGGAAGAATGGGGGAACCCTTTGTTTGACTAGGTTTTCATTAGAGTCACACCTCCTGAGTCAGTGTGTGAAGTTGTGTCGCTGTTAGTGCATCAATTCACCTTTGATAATAATTTAATAATTAAAACGACTTTCTCTAT
The DNA here is from genome assembly GCA_003667255.2 of Euschistus heros. Classification (NCBI taxonomy): domain Eukaryota; kingdom Metazoa; phylum Arthropoda; class Insecta; order Hemiptera; family Pentatomidae; genus Euschistus; species Euschistus heros. Next base: position 1,653,852 of record RCWM02000087.1, read on the forward strand.
TTCGGTAAAAATGTGATGGTAGATTGTCGAGGCAGCTTTTTTTTCTTTTTTTTTTTGCCCCCCTCATAAAAAAAGTAGATACAGTGCTGCTGAAAATTAATGATGAGAAAACTGAAGAAATGAGCAGATAAAATATTCATTATAAATATATAACTGATATAATTAAAATCTATTGCTGTAGTATATCCGTCTCCTTTGGTATTTAATTAATTGTATGTAGGGATGGATTTTTGTTTTTGTTAACTACAATGATAAATTTACTATACGCTAAACCTTTTTTTTTTTTTTCTTTAATATTTATGCTATTGTTATCTGAATGCAGTAAGTAAAAATCATGTAATTTTGATTTAATTATTACAGTTTCAATCTGAGATGTCTGAGAATATTTATCATCAAGGCTTTGCACCACCTCCATCAATTCCAACATCAATGCCTTCAGGTACATATTTTTAAAAATATTAATAGCAATTAAAATGTTTGTAGCGACTGTAAAATATAGCTATTCAGTTGTCCTTATGAGATGAATGAACTATAACACTATAACATAATATTATTACTAGGGTTGTAAAATATATGCATTTGCATATTTCTCCTAACCAACTAAAACATTTAATATCATCAAAGTATACATGTTTTGAGACATTTGGAATCAATTTGAGTTATTTTTATTTTGTCTATTTTGCCATAAATACATATTGCATATTTTGAACTGTAATTGTATATGTATCTACAAAGAGCCCAGTCAATGAAGGTAAAAAAATAAGCTTTGTCGCAACTAATTAGGGGAAAGCTGAATTTTTATTGGGTTTTGGTACATAAACTATGAACTAAAAAAAAACAACACTAATTCCGACCCCCATCCCTCTTGGTTTCCCCTCCCCAACCCTTTCAGCAACATTACAAGTACAGTACTCTGGTTATATGCTTACAGCTCGAAAACAAATGATTTTACTGGGGTGTTCTTTTTTTTTATTTCACTCTTAACTATATTGCAATCAAATTATGTTATATAAACTTTTGACTTAATTTTTTATTAAATTTAGATCCTATTTATGAAATTCCACAGAGTACCCATAGCAGCCCACTGAACTTGTCAAAATCGTCATATTTTCCCAAAACATACACATTTAGTGTTTTGGCATGGGTACGGTACTTGATCGAAATTTCTTATATAAGGGGATTTTAGATAGAAAAAAGAAATTTTGGATTTCCAGCAGTCAGACCGTTTTATTTTTGGAGTTCAAGGTTCGATACTTATTTCCATGTACTATATCAGTGATACAAGTGAACTATAACATTTTATAGCAAATAATTGCACTTTGATAGTAACAACTTAACTACATTGTAAAGGTGAACATTACTACATTGTTGCTCTATTTCAACTGAATGATTATTCAAGATCATGAATACCAGTATATGCAGCAGTGCTCCTCAGCACGGCCCTGCTAGAACCAACAGAGAGGTGTCCACTACTGTTTCACCACTCTCTAATAACATTATGCGTTATGTAACTCATCATTTTAAAGGTAATCCTATTATCAATAAGTTTTATTTAAAACATTTCTTCCCAAGACGTAATAGTGAAAAACTATAATTTCTTGAAGTTACGTTTTATTTGGCAAAACTAAGCTATCTACATTGCGCAAGCCCGTTTGTGCAAATCAAGTAGATGCTGTTTACATGTTCAGTTCTGCTTGCACAGTTTTGAAGGGAAAATCTCTCTGTTTTGTTGGAAATGGAAAATTGTGAGGAAAAACTATTAATTTTTGAATGAACGAGAATGTTATAACATACTTCCGCCACCTTAAAATCGTTAAATCCTGAAAGATTTCAAAATAGTATCCCTAAGGACGAAAACTAATATATATGTGGACAAGGATGTCCTTTCGCAAACTTAATATAGTATCCTTAAGGACGAAAACGAATTAGTGGGAAAGGAGGATGTCCTTCAGCCGCCTAAAATCGTACACATTCACTCAACACTCAAAACATGTAGTCGAACGTTAAATAAGCATGCTCTAGGCTTGAGCTGAGACTTGATTATCGTTTACACGCTCATGCCAACACCAACACACCAACCTCAAGTCAAATTTCTGTCCTGACAGATTTTACTCAAGCCAACATTTTTGGCTTGTGCAAACTTCAAACCTGCTTTTACACGCTCCAATTTAACTGCACAAACTGGCTTATGCAAGCCAATTTGCGCAAATGCCCTGAGCGTGTAAACTGGCCTTTAATTTTATTATGCATATATTTGTGTGAACCATGAATTTGTGGTCTCACCGTTATAATGTGGGGTTTGTACCTTAATGAGATCAGCCATCAGACCATCATAAATTCTATTCTACCACTAAATTTAATTTATCTCTGAGATTGTATATTGGATATGGATGTTTCATTGTTTAATACTATAAAAATGAAGCCACATTGACCTGTAGAAAATTTAAATTAAAAGAGTTGCAAGATTGCTGTTATTAGTAATAAGTAAAGCTAAGTGGGATGTATTGGTAAAATCTTATCTGCTTAAGGGAGCATTACTAGTTAGGTCATGGTTTTTTGTTGATACAAGTAAAATTAAAGAAATCATTCTACCTGTTCTTTGGAAACAAGCTTTTAAACCTTTTTTCTGCAACAGACAAACTATATTCAGGAGCCTAGTCCTGAGCGGTGACAAATGGCCACTTCAAGAAAAGGAAATCTACAGACATTACAAAACGGAATTTTAAAAAAATTGTAATATACCTTGATTTCCAGTTGCAAGGATTGACGGGGACAAGAATTTAAAGAAGAAACTACTAGTTTTATGTTTAGAGACAATTGTCATAACTCAGTTTTTTCCTCGGATGAACTTATTTTGTATCGTATTTATTTTTTAAATATGTTACTTCATATCTAACTATTACTCCATGTGCAATATAATAGTAAGTTTAAACTCAAGCAATTCACATATTATGCAAAATGCATGCGTGTATTGTTATCAAATACACACCTCTTCTATAGGGATACTATATATTTTATAATTATGTTTTATGTTACAGGTTATCAACCTGGACATGGAGGAAATAATGAAATGCCTGGTCCTATCGAAATAACAAGTGGATCGGACCAGCAATGGGGAGAGCAACCTAGAGTTCAGCCTGCAGTTATCCAGCCTTCTGCGGAAATGCCACAAACTCAAAGAAACAGTTTTTTTAAAACAACTGAAGAACAATTAAAGGTATGATTACATGTTTTATATAGAAAGGGTTTAAATTTCTAACATTGATTTAAGTTTTATTTTGTGTTAAATTTTTTGTACCAACTCCAACTCCGCACCAAAAGGTGGATTTGGTTGTACTCATAGATTTGTACCACTATGAGTGGTTCTCATACACGTAGTTTGATTTTACTCCAATTGGTTCTACCTCGTATAATGTTTCTGCAGCTTCCATCTTGTGATGTAATACTTACCCAATGATAATGTATATATTGTTTTATACATATGTATGCTCAATCGTGATTTATTATTAAACACAAAAAAGTTCACTAACTGAGATCAATAAAAGCAAAAAATAATGCAGCATATGAAATTAATTAAAGAGATTATGCTCCTTTCATAACCTTTAAACTTTAAGCATATATTTGTCTATAGCATTCTTGTAAATGAGGTTCTTGATATTTATTTTGACTTTTGATGCTGATTTTTTTCTGTGTACATATCGTAAATTACTATCATGTTTTAAATGGTCTTATTATGTTAATCCCTCATCTTTGCATTTGTTATTGTCTCTCTGCTTGTGAAAATCTTAAAAAAAAATAATATTTCGCACCTTAAGGGATTTTGTGATCATCTTATAGTTTTGGTATATATTTGTTGTATAGATGTCTGTCCTTCAATATTCTTGTTCTTTATGCATTCTTTCTTTTTTTTAAAAAAAAAAAAAGAAAAAAGTTTTATATTTTTCTGAATCATTTCTCCTTATGTCTTGGCATTCTTATATTAGTTATTTGTACTTTTAGTATACCCTTAATTATTCATAAATATATTTTACAGGTACCTTCAGTTTTTCTTTAAAAATTCTAATTTCCTATTTCTTTATCAATACCTACTTCATTTTATTAAAAGTAAATAAAATATTTGCCTTTATTTTGATTAATAACTTTTACACCGATTCTTCTTTAAATATAATTTATTAATTACTTGTTTTAAGCAAATTGATTTGTTTTTGATAATATAAAAATATATTCCCTTTTTTTTTTTTTTTTTTTTTTTTTTTTTTTTTTCTTTTAAATCTACATTACTGCTGAAATCTTGAATTAGTAAATTAGCTGAGGAAGGCTGGTATGAAGTCACAGCAGCTGAGATAGTTATAGATCTGATTTGATTTTGTCATTTTCATTCTTGTTTGAAAACCCTGTTGGAAAAAATATATATATAAATGTTTAATACTAGATTAGTTCAATGTATTCTTTCACTGTCAGATTTTCTTTATTATAAGATTTTTAAAAGTGTGATAATATATCTCAAGGAAGCAGCTTAAGTTTTTGTTGTAGTCTTACTTCAGATATTTCTTATATGAGTTCACAATTCCCCAATAATGGGTTATTCATCATTATTAATCAAAGTTTTATTTTATATATTTTTTTTTCTTTTGATATTGAATGCCATAGCTAATATTTATTTTGGGAGTCGTTCCTCTTTCAGCCTAGCTACATGAACATGGCCAGTCCATCTAAGCCTATTTGGTCGTATAAGATTAACAATATCTTTATTATTTAATTAGCTCTTAATTTTATTATAACTTTGTAAAACAACAGTAAATATGATTTAAGAAAAGGGAAGGCCTAGACTAGATGGGAGGATGTAGCGAAGAATTCCAGGAAACTAGATATTAGGGATTGGAAGAATGAAGTCTTGGGTAGAGAGAAATGAATGAAGATTGTTTCGATTGAAATTAATATATTGTGAAGAAGCGTTGCCAAGACCTATAGAACAAAAAAATACTTTCTACATTATTTTTGGTCATAATATAGCTTTTTTTAGCTATAATATATGGAGGAATCCTTAATAAGTGCTTATGTGGTTTCATAAATAAGTTTTTCAGCTTGCCTGAATTTTATCTACATTTAGGCAATATCTGGTGAAAATCATCTGCTGATTAGACAGCTATGTCTTCATCACCACTTTAAATTTATTCAAGATTTATATTAATGGTCTTAAAGCATTTTTCTAATATGCTTCAAAATTTATTTTTGTTTTTCAATTTATTCAAGTTGGAATAATTCAACTTAATTGCTTTTTTCTTCTTAAATTCAATTACCATTATAAAACAGAACATACTATATTTTCTAAAAAAAAAAAAAAGAATATGGTCAACAATTTTACTTTTTTTATAAAAAATAAAATACGATTGTGCAACATTCTTTCTGTTGTTTTCTTCTTCTGAGCCTTCTAGATCTATGAACTACCGACAGCTCAGTTACAAATGTCACCCTATCAATTCTTCATTAATTTCATAAATAATTATTTTTATTCTTCTAAATAATATAACTGAGAGCTTTCTTTTCTTTTTAATTAACAATTGATTATTAATATTGACCTGGCCCCAAGTTAATTAATTGGTTTATGCCACTACTTCCTAATTCCTTTTCCTCTTCTAACTGCCGTCTTGATCATCATCATCTATTAGGTTTACTTCTTTTACCTGATTAATGTCTATATTTAATTAATTACATAATATTTTAAAAGTTATTTTGATTATTTTATTAATTATATATTAATTTTAGAACAAATTTCACCATTAACAAACAGTTTTTGTTATCAGATTAGTTGATCCAGAACTTTGAAATATTTTCACTATAACACTGCCTGCTTGAGTATAGTTCAAATAATAAAAATATTACTTTTAAAATAGAATAAAAACTTTTTGTGTCTTTAATAACATTAAATATAAATTACAATTTCACTTTTTTAAAATAAATTAATTCAATTATACACTGGATATTGTTTATAATGACCTGCATATTTGGTCATTATAGCCAATCATACTATATGTATCTAGAACATAAATGTGAAATAGAAACTTTGTAAAATCAATCACATACACATTCATACTTTCATCTGAGAATTATTTATTTTTTAATATTTTTTTAAATTCATGTGTAGATTAAACAATTAAAAATATTAAACTTGTTTAAAATAATCATTTATTCTGGCCTCCTTAGAGCGTATGTTAATATAATATTGGTAAGATATTTCAGCCTCAATAGCATCAATACCACTTTTTATAATGTCACTTTGAAGTTGACCATTCATGAATAAAAACTTTTGTAGTGTACGAATTTAGTCCAAGACGGCATCTTCCTTGATTGTGACTAGTTATCATCTTCTGTTGTTGTTTCTTGAGGCTTAACGTCCTTATGTACTCCAACAAGGGCAGAAAGGACGAGTTATCCTACAGGTTACTAACCTATTCTAGCCAGGGTGGGAAGGTCAAGATTCATTTTATGGGTCCACCACTAAATAAATTTTAACTCACCTAGGTGGGATTCAAATCCACGACCTTCTGGTCATGAGCGCTGAGACCTCTGCCCTAACTTGCTTGGACATTGAGTCCCCACTTATCATCTTCTTCTTCCTCCTGCTCCTCTTTTACTCATTCATTTTTGTTCAAAACAGATGAATACATTGCTTCCTCAGTGAGATCTTTTCTGGTTGTGACATTGTAGCCAATCCTAGCATATTCAACAACTAAGTCCAATGTTAGAGGGAAATTTGTGCCCAGCCACCAAGAATCAAATCATTACCATCCAATTTTCACCCAGCTGTAGGCAGTCCAGTATGATGAAAGCAATTTGCCATGGTTTTAGAGGAACTTTCATCCCAAGTTTTGGTCACCATTAGGATAGCATCTGAAATGTATATTTTAGTGTTCTATTTTTATCTACGTCTTGAAATCTGAAATGGAAATTTGTTAAATGGAACACTGTCAACAGGAGAAAACTTGAAAAGGGTAAGCTTGTAGGGGTAGGAGGGAGTAGGTTATAGGGATGGAAGGGAGAAGAGGATTATAAGAAAATGACGAGACAATGTTTAATAAGTTTTTTTCAGCTGATTCCCTTTTTAATCACTTCAGTGTTATAACCGATGACTTTACCCTCGAGATCACCGAAAAACAGGTTGCTATGACTAATATGTTGTTATAAGCGATGTTTTACCAATTTTAAAATATAGGTGATTTAGTTAAAAGAATCTGAAAATTTAGTTACTATAGCCGATTAGTCGTTATAAGCTGTATCCAGTGTATTTACTGAATTTTAAATTGTAAAATGAAGGGAAATGAACTTTTATAAGACATTTAAATATTGTTATTTTTATTATGCTTTTTGGTTTTGAAGTTAAAGAAAAATAAAACATATTACTGTTTTACTGACATAAATGAAATTAATCACAGTTTAGAGGTTTATTTGAGATAAATGAAACTAGATTCAGCTTATTATTATTCTTGTTTAACTTTATTAGCCCTCTGCTCAGGTCCTATGGAAACATTATTTTATCTTGTCCATTTCTTATCCACTATTTTACTTCTTTTTTTTTTTTCATTGTAAATTAGTTCTTTTACTTGCAGCAATGCAATTTTCAAAGCTCATGTCCAAAAGATTTTAATGAGAGAATAATTTTTTTATTAAATTAGTAACCTATCAAATTGCTCTTAATGAGAATTTTGGAACAAGTCAATAGCTCCATGCTTTCCTCATAAGAGTGACTTCTTCAACCAAATTCCTTCCTTGCTGATATTTTGTTTTGTTAATAAAGCCAATTTAATATTTACTATATCTACAAAATTAGATCAGTACCTTGTTTTCCCTCTGAGATTGATCATATTTGAATTACTTTTACGAAAATTCAGTTATATTTCCACAATTTATATTTTGAAAAAATACAATCGTATAATAAAAAGAAATTCCTACTAATGTATTTTATTTCCTCTGGATGAAGGTCTTATTTCAGTAAGTGTTAAGAAATATTTAGTTGATTTTTTTTTTTTTAATTCTCTCTGAATGATTTATTTGGGCATGATTCTGAAGTATATATTTATTATAATTTAAATTTAATTTTAGTTTAGTTTAATGCAAATGCTATCTGTAATAAAGTATTATGAGATTGTTTAATGTTGTTTGATGTTTTTTATATTTTTGTTAAGATCGTTACTAAATCTATCAAGTCTTCAGACATTATTATAATAGAGTAATGGATTTCATGTTACTTTTATTAGTTTATTCTCGTTATTGTTTTCTTATGAGCATATTGAGCAAGTTTTATTTTATGCAACTTTTTTATTTTATCATTATATAAAATAAAGTACAATTATACAATTTTTGTGTAAATGTGTGTAAAAGTATTTTTTTTCTTTCTTTTTAGGAAAATTATTTTCAGTGACGAATAAATTTTTATTTATATTATCTGTGTATCTTTATTTTTAGTTTGATTGATTTCAACCTGGGGAAAGAATGATATTAAACGAGAATAAACTGAATTGATTGAAATTATGTTTAGAAGCTAAGGCTGTGCAGTTAATATTAAAGTTTTTTTTTCCCTTTATGGAATTGAAGCTTTACTATAATGCTAATTTAAACTTTTATTTTTAGTAATAGTAGCTTTAAAAGGTGTTTATTATAATTAAAGATAGAGTTTTATAAATTATCTATATTTCATTTTTTATTTTATAAAAATTAACACAGTTATATTGTTGTTTAGTATTTATACTGTGTTGCTTTATCTTTCCTAGTCCTGATTAAATTGTGTTTTTTATTTTCATTTTAATCAGATTAAAGTTTTATTTTTTTTTTTAATAATAATTAAATTATGCATATGCATCCAACAGGTTTTACAATTATGAATCTTAATTAGAAATAATTTTTGTTATGATTTATTTCATGCTTTCAATCAGGCTGTTGATGATAGTAAACCTACTATGAAAGTTGTAAGTATACCAATGGGTAGTTCCCTTCCTCCTTGTTGCAGTTGTGACATGTCTATCAAACCTATTGGCGAGCAAATCATCAAGACTCGAATCATTACTCCCACTGCTTCATCAGTCATTTCGGCGAATTCAAATAAAACTAACCGGTTCTTATGTAGTGATTATTGTTGTTCACATAATTCTAATTTGATGAAACTTTCAGCGAATTTCCATAAGAAAAGAATTAATAAACCTGAAATAGTGTTTGGTGGAACCTTTCCAATTGATAAACCAATAGGAAAGTTGGACAGATCTCAGTTCAAGTTTCATAGACCACAAAGCAATATATGACTTTCTTAGTAGCTGTTAATAATATTGTAAATTTTTTATAGTTATTTTAGCCAATGTTTAATAAATTGCAAAGTTCTTTTTGTATTTATCTTCTATTCCTTATCGATCCTCATCATGAAGTTCTAGATTTTTAAAGTTTATTAACCAAGGTAATATTTATTTATCAATTAAATCTTAAGTAGTTGGTCGGTATTAGTTTTAATTGTGTATTGATTTTATAAAGTTATCTTCTTGATAAGTATGGTTTGGCTTTCTTGAGGATTAATTTATGGGACCTTTCCTGTTTAAAGATTCTTTCACTGAAAAAATAAATCATTTTATATTATTTATATAGGCTGATAAAACATAGTTAAGATAATGATTGCTGGAGGCTGGATTTATATGTATGTACTTTTTTTTCATCCTAGACCCTAATTGAATTTTAAAGTGAACAAAGAATTCTTAGTAACTTGTTAATTGTTCAATGCATTCTACCTTCTCTTCTTATTTTAATACACATTTATCATAATTTTTCTTATTATCTGCTTGTTATTATTGTAAACAATGTGCAAACATTTATATATTTCCGAATCATAACATTTTTGCACATATCTAATGAAAAATTAGTACACAAGTATGTGCAAATTTCAGTGTGATCCTAGACATTTTGTTTTTTATTTCATATAAATCTGGTCTTTAGTGATTATCATACTTTATCTTAGTACTCTTTAACCTTTTTTTTCCTCTTTATACAACTGAGCCTCAAGGTAGAAGAAACTATGAAACTGCATTTATTTATATAACACAAATAAAATTTACATATTACATAAATGACATTTTGTAATACCTCTGGTTTTTTGTTGTTTTTTTATAAGTAACTATTAGTAAGTAGTGCATCTACAATGTGATCATTATTAGTTTTTTAATAATTTTTAAAAATTCTAATTGAGTCAATTTAAGTTTGTTTGCAGTCATCAGATGGACCCCTTGTGCTGAGAAGGATGTAAATAGGCTCTCTTGGTCCAAGCACAATAATAATATAATCATTCACATGTTAAGGGTAGATCGACTCATCTTTTATTAATGTTGTTCTGTTGTCAGGTTGTTGGGTTGGATAGTGCATTGTTTTTATCAAATCTTCTGAACTACTTCGTGTCTGTTGTGTATGTTATGGTAATATCTTCTCAAAGATCATCTCCATGCTTGATTTCTGTTACTTCTTCATTTTTGACCTATTTGACTAGATGATATTTCTTAATCCCCTATAATCTAAAGATTATCCTTGTTTCCTAAATGATTTAGTCTCAGCTGTGGCCTGATCTGAGACTATTGTTTTACTTGGTAACCAAAGATAACACAATTGTGTTACATTGGTTATGGAGCACTGTCTTGTTTGATTGACTATTTACATCATTGGTAAACAATCTGCAAGTAACCACTTTGAGAAGTTTGTCTGTCCCTTTCTAATCATTTAGAATTAGATTTGAATTTATTAAAATTTAGCTTATTTTACAGCTCAAAAAAAAATAATGTATTTTTCTAGTGTTAAGCCAGCTCCACACATTTGTGTTATGTCATAACACGCAACACGAAACAGACATGCTCGTCAAAGATTGGCGAATGTGTGTATGGGCACTCGGCTCGTGTTATGTTTTATGATATTGTTTCAGATCCTGTTATAGCCGTATAGCCAGCTCCACACATTCGTGTTATGTCATAACATGCAACTTGAAACAGACATGCTCGTTGAAGATACCGAATGTGTGGATGGGCACTCGGCTCGTGTTATGTGTTATTATCAAGTTGTTTCTGCTCGTGTTATGGGTGTGTCGCTATAGGAGGCGGTTTTTAACACACATCAAAGGAAATTTGTTTCCCCATAACACAAGCCAAAACAGAGACAATCGCTTATTCATAAATTCGCTTAGCAACAGCGAATAATTGTGAAGCCCAGCTAATCATTGTTATCAATAATAACTGTTTAAAAATGAAAAAAAACTATTAAATTTAATAATAAATAGCGTTAAGTAAGCACGTAGCGATTTAAAAAATATATAATTTAAATCGATAACTAATTTCATACATTTTGAATTGAACTGGACTATATTAGGTATATTTTTTTTACAGTAGCATTTGTAATGGGAAACTACGTTGTTGAAAGAGTTTTTTTTGTCTATTCAATTAGTCAAGAAGAGATTTTCGTAGCTTATCTTCACTTTTGCTCATAGTTCGGTCTGAAAGTAGATAGATATTGGTGTAAATAAAGCTTACGCAAACTTTTTTAACACACGAGACAATGTGATAAAGAAATAATATGAGCTGACTGTAAGGAGATTAAGTAGCCTCGTATTAAAAAAATGGTATTTGAGAGATTGAAGTGTCCTGAAACAATAGCAAAATAAAATATAAGATATAAGAAAGGGGGGAGACTGAAGGATATAACTCAATTTCTCCTAAACAGGAAAAAACAATAGATCAGAGCCCAGTCGATTTATACATCGAAGGATACCAGCCTAAAATACATGTTTTTAAATACAGCAATAGATACTTGTTTGTGTTTTTAAATTGAAAAAGAAGCAGGTAGATTCCTGCCAATTCTCTCACTCATTTCAAAAACCAGCAATGCAATTTTTTTCCTCAAATCCGATTTTGTAATCTTTTCCCTACAAATATCTATACCCTATTTCTACAAAAAAAAATTGGCCTACAGGTACAGTTTAGATATCAAATTAAAGCTAATTAAATTTCCTTTAAATTCTTTTTTGAAGAAATTTTTGTGAAACCAGTACTTATTTTAGAATGCGGCCGATAACTTTGCGACTCAACGGAAAAATTTAAAAAATTGTAAAAAATCATTGTTTTTTGGAGAACTATATTTCCACTACCAATTAATCTACATAACTGCGGTTAGAATTAAATTGTCACACATTTAGTACTCTTTAATATTGTAAAGGCTATGTCAAGCAAATTTACATATTTTAGAGATATAAATAAAAAATGAAAATAGTGCTAAAATTCCGCAGTTTATCGAGTACTATGAATATCCCACCTGGTTTTGAGGTTTGAAAACTTGGATTTTAACTATCCTTATGGGTCCTAACAACATAATAAAAATGGTAGATACATGCGTTTTTACGAACTTGGCTTATTTTAGTAAGTATTGATATATTGTTTTGACAGAACAGAGAATTGTTTCGTCTTTAATTTGTGTTATGTGTTATGACATAACACGAACAGGTTCGGCGAACATTGGGCGAAACAGTTTCGGGTTGCGTGTTATGACATAACACGAATGTGTGGAACCGGCTTTATACATCAATGAATGCCAAGCTGTATTTATTTACCTTTCAAGCTATTTCTTCTTTTATTTTTTGCTCTAAAATATTGATTTGCTTAATTAGCAGTTAATATGCTTAGACGTTAAAAAGTTTATGTAAAGTTTTTTTTTTTTTTTTTTTTTTTTTAATTATATGCTGAATTATATGCTTTATATTATTTTTATTTATAGCTGAATGAAGTGGGAGGTGATAAGAAAAAGGAAGCTAAAGTATCAGAAAATAAGATTAAAAATGAAGAACAGAGTAGTGGTTGGTTTGGAGGAATTTGGGAAAAAATTGCTATGCGTCCCAAGAATCAAATGAGATTGCCCGATGACAGTAATCCTTCAGTAAGCACTCCCTCATTTTACTAAATATATTATTTTTATTATTTCAAATGTGTTTAACAGCATTCTATGTATTATTTTAAGTATGTACTTCTATTTGGCCATTGTATTGCTTCAGATAATTTGGGATGAACAGAAGAAGAAATGGGTCAATCTGGATGGTGAAAGTGAAAGTGGTGGAAGTGTTAAACCTCCACCAAAAGTCACTGAATATGTCCCTCCTCAGAATTCTAATAAATATAAGATTCAGAAGGGCAAATGTAAGTTCATTCATTATAAAAGTACTAGTAACTGAATACATTTTAAAGGATTTAACCACAAAAAAGTTATAATCGAAAACTTATAATTATATCTAATCTTCTTTTATAGTTGGGATAACCTACATTTTTATTCTTTGTTTTTATTGTAATTCTTTTCTATTTTATTTTATTTCATCTGTTTATTTGAAAATTATTTTAATTATTATAATAGTGCTATACTCCATTGCAAAATTGCATTATACCTATGAATTATAGAAGGTAAACAGTACATTTATCCCTAGATTTATTCTTAAATTTTATACTATCAGAAACTCTTATTCAGTCCTCTGAACCTAAAGATTTATATATCTATAAATATAGTATACATTTGAGCTCTTAATACCCTCGATTATCATCATCAGTATAATTTTTTTATTGCCTCTTTTAACATCACTACACTCTAACAAACCGTTGCATTTGATCCTTTGATGAAAAATTTGGCAAAGAAGAGTTGTTTTGGTTGAACATTTTTGCCAGACATTACAGCAAAAAAATGCATGACTTATATTTTATATTCTTCGTAACTTATGATTGTAAATTTAACATACCAATAGTACATTACAAATGGCATCATTTGTAAGATTTATAATCTCCATCATTATTGCAATGTTTCATCTATATCATGGACCAAACTAGGGTACCATCCCAACTGTCGGTCACTTATTTTGATCAAAAATTTGTTAATGATTCTTGATAAAAAAAAAAAATCTAGTCATTTATTTCAATCAAGCTTTACCTCCATGTACAAAGTAAATTTTATAATAATCTGTAACTATCAATTCAAAAACCACTATGGTGAATTGTACATTTTCACAACAATGCAACAATTTAAAATTTTCTCTAAAGAAAAAGGAAATATTATATGTTTGTTTTTAAAATTTCTATAATGACTCAATTGAAATTATTTTGACTAAAATATTTTTTTCTCTTTACGACTGTAATATAAATATTAATGATTTTTTCGTTATAGTGATGAAGTCAAATTATGTGGATGTGATGGGCAATGCAGATAAAAATGAAGCATTACCTCCTTCAAACTTGGTTCCAAGTGTTCCATCTGTAATGAAAACAAACTATTTCATTCCTCCACCTGGTAAATAATTTTATTTTTATTCATATAATTTTTTATAATTCATTCCAATGTTTTTTTACAATTGTCATAAAACTAAACATCTCAATAACTGGCTTAGCTGCTTTGCAGTCCTAAGCTCCATAAAAAAACAAAATAACTATAAAATAATAAAAATACTTGATATTCTTAAACTTTTTCATCCTTTTGCTATAAAAACTCTCATTAACATCTGGATTTTCTGGAACTAAGAAAATTTATTCAAATATGAACTTATTTTCTATATTTCAAATGTTAATTAGTTCTTTCTTTAATCAGTTATTTTTCCGTTTCATATAATTTGCTTGTTGTGCTGAATAACAATTGCCAATAATACCAATAAATAATCATTAGAAGCAGCAACCTTGGTCGCTTTAATTTAACTAAAAATAAACTCAATTTCTCCCTAACTGGGAAAAACGATAGATCTTGAATATGCCTATGTATGATATACTGCTTTTCACAATTTACATTTTAGAATTAACAGGATCAAATTGCTTAAATTAATAATTAAATTGAATCAACAATTAATGATTAGTATATATAAACAAAGTTGTGGGAAAATAAGGGTTTCAGACATAACATTTTTCATTCGAATCGATGTAGCTCCTAAACTGTAGGTACAAGTGACAACAGTATAACAAAAAATATTCTCCATTAAATTTCTGATAATGAAACTTAAGGCAAATTTTCCTTCCGAGCAACACATACAGAGCTAGAGTGTGTCAATATTTTACATTTTTGAGGGTGAAAAAAAAGTCTCAAAATAAAAACTATAGACCCTTGGCCAAGAGACATATCGATGTCAAATAATATTTATATATCCAGCTCCTTTTAAAATATCTTTATATATATAAAGTTAGATTCTGAACAAACAATATTTAATATATCCTTCGTTAAAATTAGGATATATTCACTTTAAAAAAATTAAAAAATATCTTCCTTATCCAGATATTCTCATTTAAGATATACCATTTTTGTGCATTTTTTCTCTAATATTTAATATGTTTGTATATGTTATTGTATTGTTTTATTTACAAATTTTCAATTACTTTTAAGTTGAGGGGAATGAAAATGCACCAATAGATTTCATATCTCCAGCTCCTGCTGGCCCTGTCCTGCCTGATCCTTCTGATAACAGCAAGCAACAGGTAATGCATTTAACAAATGTATTGTTCTTAGATATGAAATTGTTATTGCTTTAATCAATTATCGGTTCAATACCGTTAATGAATATTACAGGTCACATCAACTATTTTTCAAAGTTGATATTGGAGTATAAGAAAAGGATATGAATAATTTATATTATTCTGCAAACTTTTTTTTTTTTTTTTTTTTTTTTTTTTTTTTTTTTTTTTTTTTTTTTTTTTTTTTTTTTTTTTTTTTTTTTTTTTTTTTTTTTTTTTTTTTTTTTTTTTTTTTTTTTTTTTTTTTTTTTTTTTTTTTTGTTCAGATGCATCTGATTTGATAATTCTTATGGATAGATACAAATTCACATAAGTTCCATGGAATTTCAGATTCCCATTGAAGCAGTGATTGGATTAATTTTCGTATTTTCTTATTCCAAAAAACTTGATAGAATATCAGACTTACGCATTTGGATCTTCAGTAACTATCCTCGCTGTGTTAAAACAAATGAGTATCCACTATGGCTTAAAACTTTCCTTAATAGAAGAATTAGTTCATGCACTAACTTTGAAAAAACTTGGTTGTCAATAAACCCATTAATAATTCGATATTGAAAATTATAAATCACTTAGCATAACTCTCATAAGAATGAACATGTGCTGTTGAATAATATATTTTTACTTGAGTATGGGTTTTATAGTATTTTTCTATTGTTAAAAGAATATTTTAATTTTTCAATGTTCTTTTATCCATTTTCAATGATAAATGTAAGAGCAGCTCTCTTTAAACAGAACCAATTAACCCTACATAAAACATAAAACATTGATATGTTACGGCTCCGAACATGAGCTGCGTTTACCAGAGTAATTGAGAGAGCGCTTGCCAGGTTACTTAAACCCTAAAAGGAATTAAAACTGGGCACTTACAGGCCCTCTATCTTTCGCTATTTATTTAAACCACTTTAAGACTGTAACCGGGAGCTACTTTGATAAGGTTTTGCTCTGCATTGTGGTCGTTTTTGTGGATATTTTAAATTTTCTTAGACTAAATGATAACTACACAACTCAGCTTCAAAATCAAGTATGAGTGATTCAGCTATCTTCGATACAAGTGAGAGGGGAGTCATTTTTTTCTTGTTCAAAGTAGCCCCACAAGTAGGGGCTAGCCACCCCCTATAGTAGCTACATTGAACAAGGATTATATTTGCCTCAAAAATGCTTCTCTGAATTTTGACCATTTAATTATTTTTCATTGTTCTATATTAGTTTATTTTACCTGTACCTGATAAACCGTATTCCTTTTTGTTCATTTTCAAATTTAAATCAATTTTAATTATATAACAAAGTCATAAACCTAAAATAGTTTTAATTATAAAGATGAATGAAGCTAATTGTTCATATTTATCAAATTACAAAACAGACGATTGGATGATGTTTAAAGTTACACTGTCTTCTAAAAGGTGTCAACAACATTGTTCAAAGTAGCCCTCTAAGTTGCTCTTTTTTTGTCTAGTAAAAGATATAAAATCTGTCCTGGGCAAGACCTTAAACTGCAACCTGGGAAGACAGATCTCAGAGCTGTGGTGAAGGTTATCTGTCTAGGAGAAGGAAAACTCCAAAATATAACCACGGGCAGGCCAGGTTCTGTAAGGCATAGTGAAGCCAATTGGCCTACGAGAGGGAAACTCTGAACTCCGTAACCGAGCTCCGCCCATCTCCCCACCTTGTCTCCGCTCTACTTCATATCTCAATATCAGTTTGTATATATCACGTAATTACGTACGTAATAAAAAACGATTTTTTCAATAGTATATAAGAAAACTGTATAATTAGCTATATTACCTCTCATTGCTTTATAAACCAATATGACATCAATAGAAGAAAAATTTAACATACTAATAGAAAAAATATCAGGCTTAGAAATAAAACTTGACGAAAATAGAAGAAACCAAGAAGAAGAAATTAAAGAGATAAAATCGCAGTTTAATGAGCTAACAAAAATAGTATTCAAATTAATAGAGAAAGAGAAACAAATTTAAATCGAAAGAAAAACATAATAATATTCGGCTTAGACAGTGAAAACCTTTCGGAAATGAATAACAACATAATGAAAATATTGAAATATATCATATCAAACATACGACCATATGACATAACCGAAATAAGGAAAATTAGCCCAAAAAATAAAAAAGGCCCGGTAATAGTCAAATTAAATTCATTATTATTGAAAAAAGATGTTATGATAAACAAATGTAAATTAGCGAAATCTGATGAATTTAAAAAAATTAAAATTAAAGTTCATCTTCCAAAGACTGTAAGGGACACCAGAAAAGAATTATTTCCATTCATGAAAGCGCATTGGGAGAAAGGCAACAAGGCGACCTTGAGGTATGATAAACTTTTCATAAATGATCAGCTTTTCTCATTAGAAGAATTAAAAGCTCAAGAAACTTTAAGTAAAAAAAGGGAAAGGAGTGAAGATAAAGAAAGTGAAGTAACGGTAAAAAATACATATAAAAAACAAGAGCCAATGTCTAAAGAAAAAAAAAGAAAGAAAGATAAAAAAATTCACCATAGATCCATAAGTTTGGACAGATTTCTGGTAACTCATGAAGGTGATAAAAGAGGAGTGAATAAAAAAGAAATTGTATGTACCGATTCATAGCAGAAAGAAGATTCAAATTTCCAAGATGATAACAAAGGCATTCTCAAGGTTTGTTCATTAAATGTTAGGACATTGTTAAGTGAAGAAAGATTGGAGGAGCTCAATCATGCTCTTGAGGACATTAAATGGGATGTTATTGGTTTGGCTGAGGTAAGGAGAAAATATTGTTTAATTTTAGAACAGAGATCAGGAAATGTTTTCATGCACACAGCATCTCAAAATGGAATTTATGGTATTGGATTTTATATATCAGAAAAGATAAAAAATAGAATATTGGAATTTAAAGAAATTAGTTATAGAATAGCTGTGTTAAGGTTGCAAATAAATTCTAGGAAATGTCTAACTATTGTACAATCACATGCCCCTACAATGGAAGAGATCGACAGAAGCAAAAGAAAAATTCTACCAAGAATTAGAGCTTGTGGTTTCCAGTTTTAAAAGAAAAAATAATTGGATAGTTGTGATGGGAGACTTCAATGGCAGGATCGGAGTTAAACTAGAGGGCGAACACCAAGTTATGGGGAGATTTGGTTTCGGAAAAAGGAATGAAGGTGGCAACCGACTGATTAATTTCTGTTTTAGTCAACGTTTACAAATTGTAAATTCTTTTTTTAAAAAAAGGGCAAAAGAAAAATGGACATGGTGTTCACTCAAAGGACACAAATTTGAGCTAGACTATTTCCTAACAAACCAAATCAGTTCAATTAAAAATTTAGATGTTATAAAGAGGTTTAATTTCAACACAGATCACAGGATGCTAAGAGCAGAGTTGTGCATTGAAAAATGCAAGAAGAAGAGACCATTTCAAGCAAAAAAGAAAAGAATTATTCTTCAAGACCAAACTCAAATAGAAAAATTCCGTACTGATTTCACAAGACATATTCAACACAGTTACGAGTGCAGAGAAGAAAAGGCTCAAATTACAGTCCAAGAAAAATATAACCTCATCTCCAAAGCTATTGATGACACAATTTCACCGGGTCCCAGCTTCATTAAAAATAAATCAAGCAAATTATCAGATGATACAAAAGAACTTTTTAGAACTCGCAGAATAATGAAAGGAAAAGAAGATATTTCTGAAAACGACAGGAAAGAGCTCACGGTTATAAATAATAAAATCAGGAAAAGCATAAAAGAAGACATAGAGAAATATAACATTAATATTATAGAAAAAATTTTAAAAAACAACAAATCTACAAAAAGAATCCAAAAAGAACTGTCTAGAGGTACTAAATGGATGGTCGCTCTTGAAAACAATAGAAGAGAAACCATAACTAATAGAGAACATATGAATAGAGTAGCCACGGATTACTTTAGGCAATTATATAAAAATAAAAAGGAAACTTTAGAAGCAAATAAGGAAGAAAATAGAGTAAGCATTCTAGAAGAAGTTCCACCAATAATAGAAGAAGAAGTTGAATCTATATTGAAAAAACTTAGACCTGAGAAAAGTCCTGGGCCGGATAATATCAGTAATGAAATTTTAAAAGCAGGAGGAATAACTCTAATAAAAGAAGTAACAGAATTATTTAATCTAATTCTAGGGCAAGAAAAAATTCCTTACCAATGGAAAATCGCAAAAATAATTCTGCTTTACAAAAAGGGCAACAAGCAAGACATGGAGAATTATCGACCTATTTCCCTTTGTTCAACTTTGGCAAAAGTTTTCACCAGTGTCATCAAACAGCGGCTCACCAAAAGAATTATGGAATGTGTTGACGAAGAACAAGCAGGATTTAGAAAAGGTTTTTCGACAGTGGACCATATCCAGACTGTAAACCAGATTATCGAAAAGGCAAATGAATACAACTTCTCTCTATACCTTTGTTTTCTCGACTTCAAGAAAGCGTTTGACAGCATTTTACATACCGAAATATTTAAAGCCCTCAGGACAATAGGAATAGAGGAAAAGTATGTAAAGATAATTATAGAGCTGTATAAAGAAATGTCTGCATATATCATGACAGAAAAGAGAGGACAAAGCTTCAGTGTTGAGAAGGGTGTGCGACAAGGAGATCCGCTATCCCACTTTTATTTGTTCTTGTACTGGAGATGGTATTCTGGCGTCTTGGATGGGAAAACATGGGAATAAAAATAAATGGTAAATTGTTAAGCAACTTACGTTTTGCCGATGACATTGTGCTGTTTGCCAAAGATATGCGAGAATTGCGGGAAATGCTCAAGCATCTTCTAAAATTATGTGAAGAAATTGGTCTTTACCCTAACTACGAAAAGACGAAACTGATGACGAATAGAGGAAAAGAAGAATGCCAACTAAACAACTACAGTTTGGAATATGTAGAGGAGTTTATCTATTTGGGTCAGATAGTATCCTTCGCAAATAGAGGAGCAAAAGAAATCCAGAGGAGAATGGCACTAGGTTGGAACAAGTTTTGGTCCCTCAAACATATTATGATAGGCAATATAAGTATGGAGCTAAAAAGACATGTTTTTGACAGTTGCATAAGCCCAGCGGTTACATATGGATGCCAAACGTGGTCTCTGACAAAATCTCAAGAGAGGAAGATCCAGGTGTGGCAGAACAATATCGAAAGATCTATTATGAAGGTGAGAAAAAGCGACAGGGTGAGAACTATCCATATTAAGAAAGAAACAGGGCTCACAGACACACTCAGGCGGATAAAACTGAGCAAATGGAAGTGGGCTGGGCATATTCTTCGGTGTGAAGAAAATAGATGGTCGAAAATTGTTACTGAATGGACTCCATATGACCTAAAAAGAGGAAAAGGGCGCCCAAAGAAAAGGTGGAGTGACACGTTTAAACTGCAGGCAGGACCCCTCTGGTGGAGAGCTGCTAGGGACAGAGACGTTTGGAAGAAGAAGTGGACCGAACTCACATCCCAATAGGGCCAGTCACCCCGGGAAGTGCTGACTATTACTCCCGAAAGGGAAGGCCTATGCATGAAAGGAAGGAAGAAAGGAAAGAATATGTTTATGATTTATATTTATAGAAACCAAAAAGTCAATATTTTTATTTTATATATTTTTCTTTTCTCCTGTTTAGATTCTGAATATTTATTGTGAATCTGTATACAATTTCTTTTGCATAAATAAAGGCTATTTCATTTCATTTCAAGACTGTAACCGGGAGCTACTTTGATAAGGTTTTGCTCTGCATTGTGGTCGTTTTTGTGGATATTTTAAATTTTCTTAGACTAAATGATAACTACACAACTCAGCTTCAAAATCAAGTATGAGTGATTCAGCTATCTTCGATAAAAGTGAGAGGGGAGTCATTTTTTTCTTGTTCAAAGTAGCCCCACAAGTAGGGGCTAGCCACCCCCTATAGTAGCTACATTGAACAAGGATTATATTTGCCTCAAAAATGCTTCTTTGAATTTTGACCATTTAATTATTTTTCATTGTTCTATATTTGTTTATTTTACCTGTACCTGATAAACCATATTCCTTTTTGTTCATTATCAAATTTAAATCAATTTTAATTATATAATAAAGTCATAAACCTAAAATAGTTTTAATTATAAAGATGAATGAAGCTAATTGTTCATATTTATCAAATTACAAAACAGACGATTGGATGATGTTTAAATTTACACTGTCTTCTAAAAGGTGTCAACAACATTGTTCAAAGTAGCCCTCTAAGTTGCTCTTTTTTTGTCTAGTAAAAGATATAAAATCTGTCCTGGGCAAGACCTTAAACTGCAACCTGGGAAGACAGATCTTAGAGCTGTGGTGAAGGTTATCTGTCTAGGAGAAGGAAAACTCCAAAATATAACCACGGGCAGGCCAGGTTCTGTAAGGCATAGTGAAGCCAATTGGCCTAGGAGAGGGAAACACTGAACTCAAATAACCTGGTCCTGCAGGTTGGGGGTTTAGCGTGGGGCCAACTCCCCCATCTTGTAAAAACTAATTGTTATGAAACCCACAATTAAAGGAAAGCTGGACAGAAATTATGGAAATGAACTTGGTGAGATAAGGACTAATCAAAGAGATCTGACTATGGCAACCTGTAACGTAAGGACCATATTGAAGCCTGGAAAAATGCAAGAAATTGCAGACCAAATCATAAAGTTTAAAATTGCTGTGGCAGCACTACAGGAAATAAGATGGCCAGGACAGGGAAGAATCGATAAAAAGAAGTATACTCGCATCTACAGTGGAGCTGAAAATATAAGAGGACTCTATGGCACAGGATCTTAATTAATAAAATGATTAGGGGATCATTATTGAATTTTGAAGCCATCAATGAAAGAATCTGTAAGATAAGATTCAAAGGGAAATACAGAAACATTATTCTCAGAGATTTTAATGCACAAATCGGCAAGGAAGATTTTGTGGGTAATGTATCCAGAAAGTTGGAGTATACTCTCATCTACAGTTGAGCTGAAAATATAAGAGAACTCTATGGCACAGGATTTTTAATTAATAAAATGATTAGGGGTCGCTATTGAATTTTGAAGCCATCAATGAATGAAACTGCAAGATAAGATTCAAAGGGAAATACAGAAACATTATTCTCGGAGATTTTAATGCACAAATCGGCAAGGAAGATTTTGTGGGTAATGTATCCAGAAAGTTGGAGTATACTCTCATCTACAGTTGAGCTGAAAATATAAGAGAACTCTATGGCACAGGATTTTTAATTAATAAAATGATTAGGGGATCGCTATTGAATTTTGAAGCCATCAATGAATGAAACTGCAAGATAAGATTCAAAGGGAAATACAGAAACATTATTCTCGGAGATTTTAATGCACAAATCGGCAAGGAAGATTTTGTGGGTAATGTATCCGGAAAGTTCTCTTGTATGAGATGACTAATGATAATAGACTGCGGCTGGTGCATTTTGCCTCTGCGTGCAATCTGAAAGTCAAAAGCACGAGTTTTCAGCATAAATGAATACATTTGGGCACATGGAAAATCCCTGAAGGTGGTGTCGATCATATTGATCATGTTCTGATATCTTCTAGATTCGCATCCAGCATCATTGATGTTAGAGCCTGTAGGGGACCAAACTGACTCTGACCACTATCTGCTCAAAGCTCTATTTAGGAATAGACTGGCCAATCGTCAAAAAGGAAAGAGAATACAGAGGAAAAGATGGAATATTGAAAAGTTAAAAAACCAGGAAAATGGGGACCAGTTTGAAGAAGTGTTGAAATACAGATGGTGTTGAAATTGGTGAAATGTGAGGAGAAAAGTGATATTGAAACAGAATGGTCTAGTTTAAAAGAAATAATTGAAGAGGCTGCTGACCAGGCATTGGGAGAAAAATCTGTGCAGAGAAACAGTGAGTGGTTTGACGAGGATTGCAGGAGGGCAATTGAGCAGAAGAATGCTGACAGACAGGTAATGCTAAAAACGGACACGAGAGGTAATAGAGAGAAATATCGCATCAGTAGAATTAGAGCGACTAATTTATGTATAAAGAAAAATAGGGTATGGTATAGAGGGAAGATTGAGGATATGGAAGAAGGGAATGAAGCTAGAAGATTTTATCAGTCTGTTAAGAAAATGAGAAGCGGATATCAACCTAGGCTAAATATGTGTCTTACCAAAGAAGGATTAATTATTGGTGAGGAAAAGCTGGTTTTAGATAGGTAGTAAAAGCATTTCGAGGACGTGCTTTGTACCACTCCTCAGAATGGTGGATCTGCAATCAGTGATGTATGTAATGAGCAAGGCACCATAAAATTGTCCGACGCTGAGCCTCCCTCATATGAAGACTTTATTGATGTGGTAAGCCAATTAAAAAATAATAAGGCTCCTGGTGAAGATAATTACCCTGCTGAAATGTTTAAATTTGTTAGAGAATACTTATGCCAAAGAATCTACAACTTGATTTTTGACATGTAAAACGAGAAACAGATGCCGGAGGATTGGGGTTCAGGTTTGATTTAACCAATTTTTAAGAAAGAGGACAAGACCATATACCAAAACTATAGAGGTTTATCGTTGTAGAATGTAGTGTATATAATTTTAGCCATTATTTTAAAAGCAAGACTGAAAGTATATTCTGAACAGATTCTCACAGACTATCAAGGTGGTTTTAGATCGAACAGAGGCACAATAGACAAGATATATAATTTGCGGCAAACCTTATAAAAATGCAACAGCCACAATATAGATGTTCACATGCTCTTTGTGGATTTTAAACAAGCATTTGACCCCGAAGAAGTTGATGCCCTCTCAGCGCTCTTGTTTAATCTAGCCCTGCATAAAGCAATGAAAAATTTGGAATCTGGTGGGACTTTGGCGACTCAAACCTACTAAATTCTTGGGTATGCAGATGAAAAGGTGTTTTGGACAAGATGGTTAAATATTGCAAAATAATAGGTCTTGAAATTAATGAGGCGAAAAGTAAGTATATGGTATCTTCGGCTTCTGGAGCTAAAAGAAGGCTTTTAAAGCTGTTAACCACTTTGTGTATCTTGGCATGGAAATTAACTCCAAAAATATAGTGAATGATGAGGTTAAAAAAAGAATAATGAGTGGCAATAGAGCTTACTTTGGCCTTACAAGGATGATAAGATCAAACCTGCTATCCAAAAGGACGAAACTGAAGCTATACAGATCTCTTATCAGACTCGGAGTGTGTTATGGCGCAGAGACCTGGACACTAAAAGCAGCTGACCAGCAAGCCCTAAGGATCTTTGAAAGGAAGAAATTGAGGTGCGTGTTTGGCCCTGTGTACGCTCAAGGAGTGTGGCATTAGGTATTACCAAGAAATAGAAGACCTTATACAGCATGTAAATATAGTAAGATTTAATAAATCTAGACAGATCATCTACAAAGGATGCCAGACGCAAGAATGACCAAAAAAGTTTTCCAGGCGACCTTCTCTGGAAAGAGAAAAAGAGGACGCCCTCGTAAGAGCTGGATTGCTGACATGAAAGAGGACTTGGAAAAGATGGGCGTGACTAACTGAAAAGGAAAAGCTTTGGATAGACATTGCTGGGAACTAATTGTTAGGGAGGCCAAGGTGCACCATGGACTGTGAAGCCGAAAGAAGAAGAATAGATATAAAAGTAAAGAAATGAGTTAGGGACATGAAACAAAGAAGGAAATGTTGCTGTATAGATTGGTGATCAATGTATTATTCATATGAAACAATCCTGCTGCCACAGAAGCCAGGCCAGATGAGATTTGGACGTGTTTATAAAAATGGCAGTTAATTCTGATACCATAAAAAACGCTTAAATCAGCCAAGGACGGCCAACATGTGCTCTTATCGCAATTGCAGAAGATTCTATGTTCAATCCTCAAATGTACAAAACAAACTGCAGGATGCTCTAGCATGTAAATTGAGCCTACCAGAAAAATGTTTGTTTTGAAAGCATGTTTGCTCAAAGTAGCTCCTTTTTACTGCTGTAGTTGATTTATTATTATTATTTGTTTCTTGTTTTTTAATCAACTGATAATTAATGTATCCACATTCTTAGAAAATAAATAAAATAGGTCATAAGAAAAAAATTAGGAATAAAATAAAAATGATCTATATATATATTTTTTTTTTAAAAGGTACTTTTTTTTATTGTTATCCATCTTGGTATAAAAATTTGAATTGGAATAGGGAGCATGTCTATTTGATAACATAACACTCAATAGGTATTTATTTCCTTTTAATAGGAAACAGGGGTCAGTATTTTTGCTTTTTCAATTTAGAATAGTTGTTATTAAACAGTGACTTAATTCAATTATATTTTGTCTTATTCTTTTACTCTTGTTGCCTTTTTTCAGCAGTCATAAAAATAGTAGTGTCTTTGATTCTCTGTTTATAAAAGTTCAGGTGCTCTATATTAAAGTTCTTTATATTTATATTCAACGATTAATTAAGATAGTATTATGTTTAAATATAGTATATGAAATTATGGCATTATTATAAGCCATGGATAAAACCTACAGAATACAGTCTATAATTAATTATTAATGGAAAATAATACTGAAGATAATTTCCTGGTGGCTGGTATCATTGGTGGAAAGTGGGGCTAAAAGGAAGCAATAATACAACTTTTTAACATTTCAATTAATACTACATCTAGGAGGTGTTCTACATATTGTTTGCAATAAAAAGTTAAGTATTTTCATTTTTGGCATCAAAATGATTTTGCTTTGGTTGACTGTATGGGTCCTACAGGACAAGCATGATGTATATTCTATGTCCACCATTAACCCTTAACATGTTACTAGCACAGAGCACTCTAGTTTTAGTTTAGAAAATAATTATTTACAGTCGAATGCTTGTACATCCAACTTGAAGTTCTCTTGAAAAGATTTAATCCATGGGGATTTTGACAAATAAAAAATTTCTCAATAAATGCAAATGTTTTACCTTTGCATTAATGTAGGCCCGGTCTGGCACGCCGACAGTCCACTGAGTTTTTGAAACAAGTTTCATTTTTTTTTTCAACAAATAGGTATGTGTGAAGCATTTTTACTAGTCAAACCGGTCTTTGATTAATATAAAATTGGTTCTGTGATTTATTGATCAATATTTTTAATATTTTTGCTGACCATTTATTAATTTCAATATTTTTTCTATACTCATGCTTTTCCCTTTTAATGATGAGTGCAATTGTCGCTTGATAAGTTTTGATAATTGGGAATACTCTAAAATCTAACAAGGTGTACATAAGGACGCTAAACCCTGACTAACAACTTCTAACACAAAGTTAAATAATTTTGACTAGTGTTTTTTTTTTTTTTTTTTTTTTTTTACTGAAAATGTTTTTTCATATGGAGGCTACATGTATTGTTTACATTATATCATACCTGAACTTTGTGCCTCTGGAATATCTAATCTAATAAACTCGGAGACATTCTCATGGAATGATTCTTTGTGACTTTTGGCATGGATTATCAAGACTAGAATGTATCGATCAACTTACTTCCACTTTTGGTGATAAGGCCCCATCCTCTGCCATTGTAAATAGCTGGTATAACGTATTTATTTGTGCCTCACTCATTTACTTAATCCCGTGAAAGTCATCCAATATTGGTTGTATTATAAAAAAAATATAAGTTTTATCTGTGTATTGATTATGCAAGATTAACCTGTGACATGTCAGTCACCCTATTGTGGAAATTATGAATTATAATTCATCGTTATTCTTTTAGGGAATTGTTAAAAGGATGAGTATAAGAACTTTGACATTAATCCATAAATCATTATCATTTATAATTTTTTTTTCATAATTATATTTTTATTGCACTTGCCTTTAGAAATTACTTGAGATGCTTTTGCACAAATATATTTGAAATAGCACCTAATAATCTGCCTTCTGAATTAATGTCTTATAAATTAAGTATAAAAACTTATGCTATTTTCACTATTCATTATCACTTTCACTATTCCAACTTGCTCTTTCAATGTGACTGCATAAAGTTCTAGGAATCAATATAATGCTCATATTTAGTAGGTAGGGGATTGTCTTTACTTTTTGTTTCCTTTATCAATCTTCATGCTTTTCTTAGCAACCGCTAACAATTTTGCCTCTCAATTTTGGAATACAGTTGTGAACATTCTCCTCCATGACTATAACTACCATAGCAAGTCGAATGACCCTATTTGGAGTTTTTGGCTGAAGTTCTTGGGAAAAACATTCATCACTTTGCTTTTTGACTTTTCTACTTTTATTAATAAATATATCAAAAGTGTTTTTTAAATATCCATTCCCCTCATATTGTTGTTTTTTATCGAGAAACCACAGAAAAAAGTATATGTACTTGAAATGTCGGTTGTTATAATGTTAAAAGATGTTATAAAAAATAATATTATGTTTAGTTTAATATTTTAACTTTTTTTACATCCTTAATCTACACTTTTTTTGTATGTAGCCTACGATAATGGAACATGTGACTTTATTGAAACTTTCTGACTTCTTAGTTGTCATTCTTATCTCAATTTTCTATTTTGTTAATACTATTTGCAGAACATATTTGATTCTTGAGATATGAACAGAATTCTGATTCTAATCACCATTTGCTTATGTGCCATATAATAATATCAATCTGTTTATTATATTTACTATGATGATAGATACCTGCTTCAGATTGGTTGCCTACTATATGTAAATTTCTCATTAGTATGAATGTGCATTCTGTTTTTAGTGCAGTTCTATTAGGGGAGCTTATCATGTCCTTAATATTTGTTCTGGTAATCTGAATTTTCATAATTTTTTAAGATGCTTTCCAATTAGTATTGCTTGATAAATAATCTCCTATAAATTGTTTTAGTGTAGAAAATGATTTGTCAATTTTTTTTTTTTTTTTTTAAATGTTTTATTTGAATAATATTGTTACTCTTGTCTTAGTCAAAGTAGATCTAATTGACTTATAGTATTAAATATTTTGTATGTTGACATACCATTTTAATATGATATTAAATATTAATATTAAGTATATTGATATTTTGAGTAATCAATCTGAAAATTTATAATGTCTTTAACAACATCCATATTTTTTTAATTTGAGTTTATGTTAATTTTTTGAGTATTACGTATCAAGCATACTTTAAATATCTGGCATATTATTTTTTTATTTTATTTTTTTTTTTAATGCACAAGCTACATGTATGGCTACTCAAAAATATTGTGTTCTACTGCCCAGAGTATTATTACATCCTTCTCTCTCTCCATTTCATGAAATTTTATAAGTACTAAATGTACTTTTTTTTTTCCATTCTTAGGTATCTCTTTAACAGCTGCTAAAAAATTCTTAATGATAAAAAAGTCGACATATTTTTAAAAGCTTTTTAGGAATCCTGCTTTGTTGTCGTGCACTGGTCTGACCCGAAGTGTCCCTATTTAACTAAGGCATTGTTGTACTGTCATTAGTGTCTTAGTAATGCTATGTTAATTTTATATTATTTATTTATTTTATGTATAATATTTTCACTTTAACCCTGGGAATTTTTGTTATTGCACTTACAATTATTTTATTTATTTTTTTGCATATCAATATTCATTTTGTGTTTTGATTTGTTAACTGTTGTTACTACATTTGTTTATTTGTCACACAATATTGAGGTATGATATATAAAATTTAATAAATATTTTATTTTAACCATTTCTTGTGTCGATTTATCGAAAATTTTATATTTTATTTGGCTTAGTACTAATAACAGAGACAACATGTTAATAGGCTTGTTTTTCTTTCTTGTATGACCTCATCTATAAATATTATGTTCAATGATATTGTTTACATGAGTATCATTTAGGATTTGATAAAGATAGAGGTTGTTATAAAAAAAAACCCAAAAAAAAAAACCATTCATCCTGATTACATTTTATTTCTCCATGAAACACTGGATCATCTAAGAACAGTAGCCTAAACACTATTATTGTTTACAAAAAAAAAAGTTATCTTATAGAAATACTATACTATCACTATCACATCTTATAAAACAGGGAGAGTTTTATATGGTTATGGACTGTAATACAATTAAAATGCACAATTGTATTTCTGTAACAGCTAATGTATTGTGTTTTAAGTTTTATTTGCATAGCAGATATCTATATACCATAAAAGTAGCATTTAGAGTAATGGGCAGTTTGAATTATTTTGTATTCTAACAATTGATTAATAGTGAAGTATGGTTTTATAGCCATAACCAGAAACAGATCAAAACTATTCTCTTTCTTATGAATCATGGAACTAGCTGTTCCAAATTACCTCTCAGATAAAGCTATGAAGTTGATTTTTATTACTTATACCTGAGCTTCACTAACTTTTTGGCTTGGGGATTCCTTTCACGGAACAATATCTACTGTGGACTCCTCTTACTCAAGTATGGAGTTAGATATAGATAGATTTAGGTACCTGAAACTAAATTTGTAGTTTGTGGTAAATGGTCACACTATTTTACCTATCAACTTAGTCCAGTAAAAAGGTATTTTGAACTAGAAAGTTTATGGGTAATTGTTTTTTATGTCTTACTTAATATTTTTGGGGGTGCTGAACACGACTCTGAAGTTTTCCAACAAAATTTCTATGCGCAAATATGAGAAAAATTAGAAAAAAGTAAAAAAGCTTTAATTTTTTTCATTATTTTGCTTGTAACTTGCAAAGTAACCCTATTAAGCAAAATACTCTTCTATTATAAAATAAATAAGATAAAATTAACTACAATTTATGTCATTAAGTTTTTTTGTCAGACGTAAGATATCCACTAGAAATTTGTCAAATGGTGCCAGTCCCACTTCTCCGCAAAAATATGTTAGTCGTACTTTTTTGTCAATAACTCCGAATCTATTTGTCCGTTTAAAACTTTTTTTTTTTTCATCTTAAAGACGGTACTATTACTATTAGTATAATGTCCCTTAAAAGCACGCTAAAAAGCCCGTATTGTTGTAAAATCCACGTTTTTTTGCACATTTGTCACTATAACTCCGAAACTATTAATCCAACTCAAAATTTCTTTTTTTTTTAATCTAAAAAGTGGTCAAATTTACTATTGGAATCTATATATAAAGTTTCAATCGAGTCCCTTAAAATACACGTGCCAGGACGCTAAAGATCCCGTACTTTTATGAAATCCACGTTTTTTTGGCAACTTTTTCACTGTAACTCCGAAACTACTTGTTCAATTCAAAATTTCTTTTTTATATCTAAAAGGTGGTAAAATTTACTATTGGACTCTATATATAAAGTTTCAAACGGGTCCCTTGAAATACACATGCCAGAACGCTTAAGGTCTCGTACTTTTATGAAATCCACGTTTTTTTGGCACATTTTTCGCTATAACTCCGAAACTATTAGTTCGATTCAAAATTTCATTTTTTCATCACAAAGGTGGTTAAATTTAATACTAGATCGTGTATATGTAATTTTTTTTAAATGCCGTAAAACACCCTCACCAGCCCACTGAACAAATGTCATAATTGTCATATTTCGCCAAAATATACATATTTAGCATGCTAGTGTGGGTGTTTCACGGGATTTAATATAAATTACATATATATTATATAAAAGAAAGTTTAGCCAGCTTTTAGATATAAAAAAGAAATTTCGAATTGAACAAGTAGTTTGGGAGTTACAGTGAAAAAGTTGCCAAAAAAACGTGGATTTCATAAAAGTACGGGATCTTTAGCGTCCTGGCATGTGTATTTTAAGGGACTCGATTGAAACTTTATATATAGATTCAAATAGTAAATTTGACCTCTTTTTAGATAAAAATAAAAAAATATTGAGTTGGATTAATAGTTTCGGAGTTATAGTGACAAATGTGCAAAAAAACGTGGATTTTACAACAATGCGGGCTTTTTTAGCGTTTTGGCATGTTTATTCAAGAGACTCGATTAAAACTTCATATAAAGAGTCCAATAGAACATTTCATCATCTTTAAGATGAAAAAAAGTAATTTTTAATCGGACGAATAGTTTCGGAGTAATTGACAAAAAAGTATGACAAACATATTTTTGCGGAGATGTGGGACTGGCCCCCAGTTGGCCAAATTCCTTTTTGGATACCTTACGTCTGACAAAAAAAAAACATAAGGATATAAATTATTTATATTTTTATTTTTAGGTCATTTTATTTTTATTTATATTTTAGGTCCTCTTTATTTTAATATAGAAAGGTATTTTGCTTAAAATGATTACTTTGCAAGTTACAAGCATAATAATGAAAAAAATTAAAACTTTCTTACTTTTTTCTATTTTTTCTCATATTTGCTGATGGAAATTTTGTTGGAAAACTTCAGATTCGTGTTCACACCCCAAAAAATATAAAGTAAGCCATAAAAAAATTACCCATAAACTTTCCTTTTCAAACCTTATTTTAAAACCATTTGACTGAACTAACTTTTGTTTTCAGTATTCATAGTTATTATTATATTTTTTTTTTTCATTTGCAAGTAAATAAATTTTTGAGTTTTTAATGATACTTATTCTCTCTACAATTATTTTTGTAATAATGTATTAATTTTTCTTAAAGTTCGCTGTTGACCACAGTGGGAAACTGATTAATACCATTCAGTTTAGTAGTGATTCTGTTCATTTGCTTCTCATCTCTTTTTTTTTTTTTTTTTTTTTTTTTTTTTTTTTTTTTTTTTTTTTTTTTTTTTTTTTTTTTTTTTTTTTTTTTTTTTTTTTTTTTTTTTTTAATAAATTACTCACTCATTGGATAGTGAAATTTATTTAAAATAACAACCATGTTCAAAAATTGTTTATTGCATATATTGTTATGAGAAAAATTGAAATTATTATGAAATATTGTTATTAATAGTGTATTTCCAAAAATCATTTCTTCCCTTGTAGTTTAGGTCATCCATGTATTCATCCTAATTTCCGTCCTGATCATTTATGTCTCCCTTTTAGTTGGGGTAGAAATTTCTTAAATCCACCTTTTATAAAAACTGCTTGAGGTGTTGCCCATCTTTATTTACTCAACTTAATTACAATTGGGCTAGAGTACGAAGGGCTCAACACCATCACTGGAGTGGTGACTTTATTTTTCTTCTTATTCTTTTTTTTTTACATTTTCTTTAATCAAAGACATTGAATGCACCAAAATATGAGGTCTTATGTTATATAAACTTTGGTTGGTCTTTGACAACTGATAGTTCTTGTTCGCATGGGGCATGATTTTCTGTATATATCGGATAGGTACTGGGTTCATGTTTGACTGTACATCTTCCCTACAGTTTATGATGTTGAAAAGTGACAGCTTTACTCTGTTGTTTATTAACACTTCATGCCAATCATTGGATGTTTTAGTGTATGATTTTTGATTGATCAAACTCATGTTATGATCACATTCTAGG
Source organism: Euschistus heros (assembly GCA_003667255.2). NCBI lineage: Eukaryota > Metazoa > Arthropoda > Insecta > Hemiptera > Pentatomidae > Euschistus > Euschistus heros. Next base: position 1,686,733 of record RCWM02000087.1, read on the forward strand.
AAGTAATTGATAAAGGGAATAAAACTGAAAAGGTACAAGCAGATATGTTATAGATATGTTCAAATAAACAACATTTGAACTTTGAACGTCAGTACTGTGTAACATTTAGGGAGAAAACATTGTGAACATGGAGGTTTCTTCCCCACACACTTCAAGACCTAAATATTTCTTCTCCTAAAAAAAACATGCGATCTAAAGTTTAGTTGGTAGATTGAGGTTTTTATTTGGGTGATCAACTTCCAGGTTATTACGCCCAGTTGGCAGTGGATTGAATGACACCATTAACTCAAATCTGACAAAAAATATGGCCATAAACATTTTTTCCCTTCACTCTCTCAATTATCTATCATGTTAAGATGGCATTTCTAAAATAAACCCTCCTTGTTTTGAACTGTTGGGTTGTGTTAGATGGTACTTTTAGCTTCTGCAATAAGTACTTTACTGCTAACTAAATTATCTCTTACTATTTTGATGCAATCAGCAATTGGAAAATAATTAGGTTTCATACTATTGTGATGTTTTTCAAATAAATTGTTCATGTTGCTTTGATGTTAAATATCACGAATAATGTATTGATTGGTTTTTCATACATTTTTTATTTATTTAAATATATTTCCCCTCTATAATGTTACACAAAGTATAAATGACACAAAGTTTTAAATATATATATATGTGTGTGTGTGTGTGTGTGTGTATATATTTTAATTATTATTATTATTAAGCAGTAGGAGATTAAAATAAATCCTAATATCATTCCTCAATATTGTATTATTTTGTTTGTTTATTTAATTTTTTTATGAAAATTTTATAAAAAGTCATAAATTGATAGTATGTAGTTGGTGTGGTTTGTGGTGGTATAGCATTGCTTGTGTTGCGCATGCGCTTTTAGCTCTCAAGATGCAGTTCTGTGAGCTCTCTGTCGAGGGAGGTTCAGTATTACATGGCTCCACGTCAAGTCCATTTCCAGCAGCGGGTAAGTATTAAATTACTACTATTTTCCATAAAAAGTTAAAATATTATTTATTATTTTGTTTTTACTATGTTAAATTTAGTATCCTTCAAATCTCTTTTTTTTATTTAGCCATATTTTTCAAACTACTGTATTGAAACTACGTTTCAAGTAAGTTTCACTGCATGGTAATATAGAAGCATATAATATTTCTGTTTAAAATTAATCAATGTATATTAAGAAATATCTTTTGCAAAGGACCATGGTTATTTATTATTATAAAACAGTTATTTAGGCACCCAATGGCCGAGTGAGTTGGGGCTAGGGTCTCAGTGCGCTTGAACCAGAAGGTCATGGGTTCGAATCCCACCTGGGCGGGCTAAATTTTATTTTGTGGCGGACCCACGAAATGAGTCTTGACCTTCCCACCCAGGCCAGTATAGGACTTCAATAGAATCTTGGGCTTAAAAAAAACAAAAAAAAAAACAGTTATTTTTTAAATTTGTCTTATACTTCAGTTACAAGTAAATATGACATTAAAAGCTGATCAGTTTAGTAATGACCCTAGGCCACAGGCTCAATAGTTATTTGTGGAAATCGTAAGGTTTAGAGGAAGATCCCATTCTTTTAATCATACATTATTTTCAAGGTTATTGGAATTGAATAATATTCAGCCATTGAAAATTTCTAAATAAATGATAAAACAGATATCGGTGTCATCATTATGTAAAGTTTCGTTGGGTGGGTATGTAAAAGGGATTATGTCCTTATGTTTTTCCTCAATAATACTTTATATTGACAGGGTTAAATCCTTTATACTTCTGATTTTTTTTGTAGTTTCCCATTGTAGTTGTTGGTTGAGTTGAATCTGTTTAACATAGACTGGTCTCTTATAAGCGAATCAAGTTTAATATATGTTCTCTTTAACAATGTCATTTAAATCTTGTTATTTTTTTCTTCATTATTGAGCTTTCAGGTATGCAACATACATTCTCATTTATAGATAGGTTTTGAATTGTTTTTATTTTTATTAATCAAGCTTATTGGATTGGTTGCAATTATTAAATTCATTTTCTTTTACTGTGATTCTTATATTGTTACTTTACTAATTAAAAGTGGGTGTTATCTACTCTAACTTATAAATCTATAATAATAATTATATTTATAATAAGTTTTGTTAATACTGATATTTTTTTCATTGAAGAGCTTTTATTTATTGTTTTATGAATTTCTAATGAATATTATTTTGTCATTCAAATTTTCAAAATAATGATGAGGTGTGGAATATCATTATACTGATAATTGCATTCATTGATGGAGTGAATTACTAATAGCACAGCATGAATTCACATGCTTTTGGCCTTAGCTTTGTTCCAATTGAATATAATTTGGTTTAGGTTTGTATGCATGCTTATAACTATATGCATGGTCAATTATAATTTAATCTGCAAATTAACTTTCTCTGTCAACTACATTTCTTATGTTTGTTTAACATCAAAAATAAGTATTTGTTTATCGTTAAAAACAAATTGTAACATAATAACTGTAAATTTATTTTCAAATAATTCCTAAATTGAAACTATTTATCAATTATTTAACTATTAATCAGTTTATAACTGATTAAATAAGGATATATTTTTTTAAGTTTTTTGAATTTGTTTCTCGAAATTTTCTTTAATTTGGGATGTAAGAGGTTGTTGCTATAATATAATTATATATTGGTATACATATGTTCAGAAATAAACATTATAGTAAAATATTAATTTGAACTAAAGTTCTTTTTTGGGGGATTTTAATATTTGCTAAATAAATGAGTCATCCTTATAATTTGATAATCCATCCACGTTAAATTAAAGAAAAATTAGGAGCTCAGCTTCTAGAAAACGTTTTTCTCATCACTTTTTTTGGTCCCTTAAAAATAATGTTGTTTGATATTCACATCTCTCGAGAATATTTTATAATCAAAAGATCTATTTACTTATATAGGTATAGGCAAGATTACTTTTTTTACCATTAGATAAGTAGTTGCAAACAGGCTTAGTTATCCTAACCACATTATACTTGCATTTTATTTGCTGGGTCTTTAATGGCATGCTCTTCTTCAATTGGAAGGGATACTTTTAATTGGGATCCAATTTTAATTTTTTCCAGCGTTTGATTCAGATTATTTGTGAGTTATATTTGCGTGGAAATTTGTAATGTAGAGTAAGCATTGCTCCTTGAAAAAGTAGTAATAGACTCAGTATAAAATCATATATTTCAAACAGTTAAAGAGTGGCATATGCAAAGATACACTTGAAAATTCTATGGGAAACAGCAGTTTATTTAATTACTGTTTCCATGAAATAGCCTTAATTAAATTTGGTGAAACATATAGAAATCAATTTTATATGGACTGGAATAAATGATTGTTAGTTATTTTCGGTTGCTTTTAGAAAATTGTGTAAATAGATGAAATTCTATTTGTTACCAAGAAATATAATATAGGGCATTTCCTAAACAATAGATTTTGGGGGGCTCGATAGCCAAGTGAGATGAGGCGAGAGTCTCGCTACACTGAAGGTTGTTGGTTCAAATCCCACTTGGACAGGTTAAAATTTATTTCGTGGCGAACCCACGAATAAATCTCGACCTTCCCACCCCGGCTAGAATAGGTTGGTAACCTGTAGGATAACCCATCCTTCCTGCCCTAGTTGGAGTACATAAGGACGTTAAGCCCAAATAAACAAACAATAAATTTTGTAAAACATATGCCTAGAAACAAATGAATAGTTCAACAAACCAGAAGAAGCTCAATATTACATTCAAGTATCTTGATAATTTCAGATTTTTCAAAGGTTTATCAGAATACTTTTTTCCATTAATGTTGACTATGTAGTCGTAAATTGAAGAATTGGTCAAGTCAAACTGAATAAAAGAAACAAATTTTTATTATTGTTTAATTTATTTTGTCAATGTTATTGATCCTTTTGAAATTCTTATCAGTACTAATTCATACAGAAACACTGTTTAAGAAAACTATTAACTATAATATTCCTTGTACCAGTATTTGTTTGTCTATGTTTTATTTACTATACCTATCTATTACATCTCACATTATAAATATCGTATTCATTACTATTATATTTACTTGCAGCTTTGTTTTTTGGTTTTGTAGTTGCAGTCCTGATAAATAGCTACGATATGGTTTATAATTTCGACAATATAAAATAAACAAAATTAATTAACATGCCTTATTTTTTATTTATTCATATTATATTTGCATTTACAGTTTACACATCAAGCATATTTTATGTGTTTGTTTTAATTTGAGTTACCTAATTTACAATATAGAAACTGATTGACATGTTTTATATTATTTGGGAAACAGGAGAAATTTCCTTTTTAGCCCACATACTGATTTTTCCTTATTTATCAATTTTATAAGAAAACTTATTCAATTTTTTTTTTTATATAGTATATATAAATACTACCTAAACCAAGCATAAAAAGTAAAATTTTCCTTTTGCCCATCAAACAGTTATTATATTTTAATAATTTACAGTTATTTATATTTTTTTAATTTCAGTTACAAGGAAACCCGAACCATCCTACAGTATACAATCCATCTCGATTCCCATCTTAATGGTAAATTTAATTTTCTTTCTTTAAATTTGTGTCATCGTTTTTATATAGTGTGTATGGATTAAATCAACTATTTTACTCTTCAACCTTTGATGACATTTTGTAAATATTCTAAATATATTTGATGTATAGTTTATGTTATTTTATTATTAAATTAATATGTATGGTATATGGTGGTATCCAAGTGTATGGGAATAATTGTGATTTATATTTTTACCAATTGTGATTCTTCAGGAAATCTTCAATCTTATAGTTTTTATTTGTAATATATTGAGTGAATTTTTAAAAAAAGACAGTGTAGGAATATTTATTGGTTTATTATGACCAATTATGTTACCTGAGTGTTAATTGCAATATATGTTACTATGGTGATGTGTGAAAATGAATACGATGTATAGTAATGGAATGTTCATAATGTCTAATAGATATTATTGTATATTATTATTATGTATTTATAAGTTATTGAGAAATAGAAACTGGTTTTCATGAAAAATTTATTAAATCAAATATTATTATTGTTATTTTTGCTTAAATGTTTACCTCCTTATTCATTGTTTTTTTCTTTATTTATATATGTATAGAAATACAATTTACTGTGATGAATAGAAATTTCTTATTCAAATTTTTTTTCTACTTAAAAATTTCTATAAATCATTATATGTTATAGTTATAAAGGTTTATTGTTTGAATTACTAGAATTGAAAACATTCCCAATAATTTTTTTTTTTTTCCATTTTCATTTTTATTGTTTATTTATATAGCATTTATATTTGTTAACCTTCACATTAAAAAAAAAGTAATAATAAAAATAGCAGTACTTATCCACTTTTAATTATTTTCGTATACTTAGTTTTACATTTATGATATATTTATATCACATGAAATGTCATTTTTTGTAGGTAATGTTTATAAGACACTAGTTTATTATATAATAATATACGAAGTAGTAACTAGGACATAAATTAAATTTATTATCTGTTTTGAAAACCTAAACAATAAAAGAATTGTTTAAAATTAGATAGAAATGGGACAATATAAATGGAATTAATGGACCTTATTATAAATTTTATTAATTCATTTCATGCTTTATTTATGTTATCCTGTGAAAAGCTGACATTTCATTTAATATAACTAGATAAGCTTTATTTTATTTCAATGGTATCAGCCTAATTATAAATTCCAAAATTTATAGAAGGTACACTATTAAGTTGGTTAACTATCCTAATTAACAGTTACATTAATATAAATATGTTACTCTAAATTGAATAAAATTTATCATTAATCAAATGAAATAGTATTCAAAACAAAATTAAGTGAAGAAAGAATGTTTATCAATGAAAAACAGTGTTTATCAAAGGTCTGCAACCATCAGCTTTAGTATTCCTTTAGGAAGTTCTTGAACTTGAATTAATGAATGATCTTCTTTTGACTGCACACCCTAACTACTTAACTCTTCATTATTGTCACAGTCGATAAATTCCTCATCAAACTAATCATGTAAGTTCTTTTCCAAGCCGTGAAAGGCACCTGTTGGATACTTACAGCTAAGTTTGTTAAGTTCAGCAAAGAAATATATTCATCTCAGGGTATTAGGATAATTGCTTTTTACAGATTTGCTGACAGTTATGTATTCTCAATTAATGAAGTACTATGAAACTAATTATTGGAAGTGAATCACTAATATAGCCATTATTATTATTATGTATTTATTAATTATTGAGGTACAGAAACTAGTTTTCATAAATATTTTTTAAAAAAATCAAATATCACCTTTGCTTTTGCTTAAATGTTTACCTACTTATTAATTTTTTTTTTTTTAATCAAATAACAAAATAAAAAACAGTTAAATTCACTGACTTTAATATTCAATCCTCTTTTATTACACCTATTTTATTAAATATACTCTTTAGTTCTCCAAAGTTTTACAGCATAACATCAATGTCATCAGCCTATGATAAAGGAATCATCACAATCCTCACTCCATGCTTTAAAAGATCAGATATTACATAATTCTAACATTACATATTACAAATAGGAGTACATGACATATTTTAGTAATTCCTCTCATATCATAATTTTCTAAAAGATTCTTCTGATGCATATTATAAATGAATTAATTCAATTTTGAAATCATTTGAAGCTATATAATACCTTTCAGACCACATCACAGATTTCAAAATAAATTTTTAAAGTGTAAACTTCTTTTGGCCCATTGGGCACTTATGGGATGCGGTAAAAAAAGTTAGCCCGTGTCACATACCATATGGTGGCATACCCTCTACCCCTATATTTAGATTTAGATCTGTTTACTATCTTCCCGCTGAGCTAGTGACGTGAAACTTGGAACATTACATATCTTAAGAGTGGATGACAATGCAATAATAACAGCAACAGGGCCACTGACAGAGGAAGTGCAGGGGGGCAAAATACCCAGGCCACGGGGTAAGGTGACCACTATTGGGAGGGAGGTTAGGGTGCCTAGGCAGTGCATTTGCCCTAGGGCCTGTTTTTGCTCTCGACGGCCCTCAACAGGAGTAGGGACCATGTGGCACAGTGCGCAACCCTTAGGACACTCTAGAATGACATCTTTTGACATTTTTGTTTGTTCTTTTCTTTATAAGTCTTTGAGGGAAAGAGATACCATTGTCATAGGCATACCGTTTTAAACAGGAAGAACCCTGCTAATTTCATTCATAGTGTAGATCTAGCACTTTTACTTTTTCAAATATTTTAATATGAAACATTGAATTAATTTTTTTTGTGAACTGAAACAATTAGCTAAATTGTGAAAAGGTCGAAATGAGGCCTGGTCCATCCTGTTTAAAACAACACCCCATTGGAAATTGTAGCTCATTTCGTTGAGAAGCTATGACGTGAAGAGAGCGTTAAAGAGGGAAAAAATTGAATTTTCTAAAAGTCCATGCTATCCATTGGCATAGCTTCCTTAACTTGTATTTTATGAAATATGACCACTTAAAAATTCGAAGGGAATAATGCTTAATTGAATGACACATCAACCTTCAAAGTCAGACAACTATATCCACAGATATTATAAGAAGCAAGATCTGTGTGGATAACACTTTTAGACTACTGACACAGAATTTATCCCACTATTTAAGCCTAACAACTTAAATTTTTTTATTTTCTTTTTTCTTAGAAGTAATCAACATATGCTATAAGTAAGCAAAATAAAAATAATTTAAAATAGTATCTCTCTAAATGTTTTGTTGCAGAATTCACTCTATTTCTCTTATTAATTAATAACAAACAAATTAATTAATTAATAACAAACGATGTAATTTTAGATTATTTTTTTCAAATTACCTACAGTCCATGTTTATCACTTGTTTCGTTATTTACAAGAATGCCAAGACTAGTGGAAGCACTAACTATAAGGTTAGTGTACTCAGTGATATTAATCATTTAAAAAAAAAAAAATTGACCTTTAGGTTATATTTTTTTAATGTTTTAGGTTATATTTTTTTAATGTTTATGTTTTTCAAATTATACGTTTTAAAATATTATGTTTTAATGAAGGATCCATATGGATATCCATCTCAATAAGTCTAATTAGAATTTTACCTAGTTTTATTTTTTATTTTTTTTCTCAGATCCTAGGACTTGGATGAACAAAAAAATGTGTATTGATTTTTTTGAAAAAATAGATTAAGTTTTTCTCAGGTTATTAGATTCTTATATTGGCTTGTTTATTATATGTCTTTGACTTTACAGTTTCTAATTCCAATGAATGGATTAATAAAAAAATATAGGAATTTCTTTTTACTACTTAATCAAAAATACAAATGCATGAAAATATTAGTAAATCAAATCTGATAAATGAATGGGGAAGGTTCCAGTTTAATTTTTAAAAAAACAGTCCAAATAACTACTTGTATATTTATCTAAAGAAAATTCTGTCCACCAGTTCAATTATGGAAAACTCAACTTCACAAGATAGTTCAGTTGTTTACAACCCACACAGTTCAGTCAATAATCTCTATGATATATTATCACAATTCATAATTTACTAGTGGCAGCCACCTGCCATAAATAAATAAAAAATAAGTCTTATTTTGCTAATAAGAGTGAATGCTACTAATCCTGAGATAATCTGAATATTTGTTCTAGTTAATAATCCTGATATTTAATCAACATCATTGAAAAAAACAAAAGTGGAAAATTCTATTGTCAATGACACCTAACATATAAAGCTTTCTAGTAATTATATACACATTTACAACAAATCAAAACAGTTTGTTCTTGAAATATGAGAAAAGTGTAAACAATAATTCCATGTTTAAAATATATAATCTAATCCTACTCTTCTTATTTTTTAATTTTTTTTTATGTTTTTCATTTTTGATGAACTAACTATTCAGCAGCCATATTTGCTGCTGAAGTATGGATTAATTCTGTTCTTCTGTTTCTAGATCAAACCTAGTAAATATCTATTAATAGTTCATTAAATATAAATAAATGTTTTAAGGAAAAACTATTAAAATACATTCAACAATGATAAATGGTTATGTACTACTGAAATAAATTAAATATTTATATCAAATCCTCTATTTCAAGGAATTATCTGTTAACTATTAGTTTTTGTATGACATTCATTCTACTATTTATGTATATATAATAAATTTTAACAAAACAATCCTCGTACCAGCTAGTAGAAAACACCATCAGAATTACAAAATAAATTAGATTAACCAATTAATAAAACTTTTTCTACTACTTTGCTTTAATTACAAGTTCTTATATTTAAGAAAATATATATATATACTTAAAAACAATCAACCGATGATATGGTGTTGGTAAAATTAGCTGATCTGAACAAAACAAACCCTTAGTTGATTACTGACACTAAACAAAAAACTTTTTATTTTTTGAAACAACTGTAAATACATCAGTGTTTCATTTATAAAAAGCATTTTTGTTTAGTGTTACTTATATCAGTATTTTGGTGTTCCGTGTTTTTGTTTTTCCTTCTTCTTTGAAGTCGGAGTCGTTGGTGTTAAGTCTAGTTGTGAAAAACTACCTAATACATTTTTAGTGTAGTCAACATCTTCAACATCAATGTCCATGCTTTCACCAGACAACATTTTTCTCGCTACAGCTCGTTCAGCATCTGAATGAAGAGGGCATCTCAAAGATCTGCCACAGTACTTACCTGTATGATCAGATTTAACACCACATCTGGTAGATAAAATAAGTGCTTTATCATCACCAATTCCTGATACTACTTTGTTTGGACTAATCCACACTTCAGGATCCTGATCTTTAGAACTTTTACTTCCGTAATTATCTCTCCCAGACTTACTTGGGGATTGAAAAATATCCTTAATGTTGGCAGATATACTATTTCCTATATCTTTCTGATTTTTAGAAACATCTGTCTTATACGGCTTCTGTTTACGAGCAGAATCTTTCTTTTTCTTTCCATCAATTCTTTTAACACTTCTACTCTTTTCCGCTTTCCAGTCATCTTCTTCATCGGAACCTATGCCATAGGAACATTCTTTTGAATTATTGGCAATTCTCTGACTTGCTATTCGAGAACTACTACGACCCTGTTGCATGCACTTCTCTAAATGTGGTGCAAAGCGAGAGGCATGAATCAACTTATGACATTTGGGGCAGTTAATATCTTCAGTTTTACTATCAACATTTTCTGGGTAAAATGGTAAATCAACTTCATCCAAGGAATGATCATAAATTTTTGCAAAAACCAAATTACTATAGCCTAACTTAATTGATCTGTGAACATCTCCAACAATTTCTCTCATAAGTTCTTCAACTAATCTAGCAACTAAAGCATCAGCTACTTCTTCGGCGAAACCCCTATCTGCAGAAATTTTAAGTCTCAATGAATTTTTAAAATTTTCAAAAAGCTTTTGAGCATTTGTTTCCACTGTTTGAAACGTCATTTCCATTGTATCAAAAATATTTCAGCACAAGGGAAGTAAGAAAGAAAGAAGGAAAATATATAGAATCACAATATTTTATAATTAAACATACTTCAATAAAACGGAATATGCACCTTCATTCACAACACCTCGATATCTTGTTGAAAAAGCTGCTGTCAATTCAAGGAGGGATATGTACTGTTACAAATTTTATGTCCAGTACAGTTACAGCCCCTATGAAGAAATTACTCAAGATTTGAACCAGATATCCTCATATATATGAATTAAAATTTTTATCATTTCTATATTTTTAAAAAGAAAATAAAGTTCGCAAAGGTCAGTTCATGTTTTCTTAATTTCAACATCAGTTTTAATATTTAAGAAATATAAATTTCATTCCTCTAGAACTCTTTGTTTTCTAAATACAATTTGAATAGAATTTGTTGTCAAATGATGAAAATAAAAAAATAAAGTCGGTTGAGACATTTGATATTTCAAATGAAAATAAAGTCGAGGGACACTATCATACGCTTTCTACAGGTCTATAAATATTAGGTCGATGTTTCTGGAAACGGCTTGATGTTTCTCAAACAATTGCTTTAGGGTGAATATATGGTCAATGCATGATCTACCCACCGTAAATCCACATTGGTCCTCTGAACCCTTAAACCCATGCTCTAATTCATTTCTTATAAGGTTTCCTTAAAATCTGGCAAAAGGGTTAGTAACACAGATTCCTCTGTAGTTTTTAAATTTTTCCCTGTCCCCTTTTTTATAGATTGGGCTAATGTAACCGATCTTCATTTCTTTTGGTATCAGGTCACCACCCAATATTCTATTATACATTTTTGTTAATAGTGTTGCAACTTTTCTCCCTCCATATTTTAGAAGTTCGAAATTAATTCTACCTGGCCCTGGTGCTTTATTATTTTTCCTTAGCTTGAGTTCCTTTTCGACCTGCTCCTTAAACAGTCATATCTGTCCCCTCATACACCCAGATGAAGTCTTTTCCCTGAATGAGTCTCTGTCTTCGTTCATGAGGTCATTGAAATAGTTTTTCCATTCGGGTATGGTGATCAGGCTGAGGTTTGACTTGTGCGTTACTTGGGTCCTCATACTCTTCAGCGTCGCCCATTATATTGCTGACCTTTTATATCCTATTTGACTGTTAATATTTGCACATAGTCTTTTCGATTCTTCATTTTGAACAATCCTTACTTCTTTGACCACTTCTTTTTTAATAAATTTATAAATGGCCAGAGTGTTATCATTCTTGTTGCTTAACCAAGAGAGGTAATTCTTCTTTTTTCTTTTTTATCAATTCCAAAAGGTTATATGGAATAGAAACATTATCCCCAAAACAAAATATATATATATATACAACAGTATATTACTAAGTATTTTGACTTATGGAACAGGAAAAGCAGTCTTTGAAAAGCAGCCTCAGGAAAAAACTCCTAAGCACAGAAATGGACTACTGGAGACGAGCGGCGGGAATATCCAGAATGGAAAAAGTAAGAAATGCAACCATCAGAGACAAGATGGAGGAAGAGAAAGACTACCCAAAGTAGTCCACCTATGGAAAATTAGGGGAACAAGAAGACTTGGAAGACCTGGGAGAACGAAGTGGAGGAATCCATGATGGGTCATGGTCTACGGGAGGAATGGACCTTGGATAGGATATTATGGAAGGAAGCCATCCAATCACTAGGTTAAAGAAACCCACTACTAGTGGAAACTACTATTAAAAAAAAAATAACAACATGATATTATTAGTTTTTCATTAAATTATTCTCACATCTTGCCATTTATACAGGGTGTCCCGAATTTAAATGGCAAAACTTCAGGAACTTATAGGGGACCGAAAAACTTTCCTTAGTTTTAGAGAAAATCGCAAAAAAAGAAACAAAACAAAAATGTTACAGGTAGCGATTATCACCTTTCAAAGTTCGTCAGGCTAGGCAGTGAGATATGTAAACACTTAATGTTATCCTTTACATTCTTTTATTTGTTTATATTTTGGCTTCATTCTAGGATTATAATTCCTAAATCAGTCTTCAGTCAGTTACTCAGATATTTTTGTGTGAATAGCATCAGCCACAATGCCGCATACATATTCTAATGTTGAATACGCTGATATGATTTTTGTGTATGGTTTCTGTAACGGTAATGCTTTAGAAGCGGTGCGGGAGTATGCGCGCCGATTTCCAAATAGATGAGTGTCTAATCGTCGAGTCTTTTCGTTAACTTTTAATAGACTACGAGAGACTGGGTCATTCTTAATACGTAATGAAGGCGACCAATTCCAGGCAGCAATAAGAGCAGATTATCGGAGAAGAAATTGTGTCCAACGCCACTTCGATAACAATCCTGAGACTAGCATCCGAAGAGCATCTGCTGTATTAGCAATATCGTGGCAAGCAATATGGCGAACTTTGAAAGGTGATAATCGGTACCCATACCATCTTCAAAAAGTTCAGAATTTATTACCTCAAGATTATGTCGAGATTGAATTTTAGTAACTTGGTTCTTAACAAAATTCGCGATGATAATTTATTTCCATTAAAAATTATATGGACCGATAGAAGCTACCTTTACAAGAGGAGGAATTGTTAATCAAAGAAATTATCATATATGGGCTCTTGAAAATCCCAGAGCTATTAGAGAGAATAGGTTTCAGCAAGAATTTGTTATTAACGTTTGGCTTGTAATTTGGAACGGATTACTGGTGGGACCATATTTTTTACCTGGAAGATTGAGTGGTATTGACATTTACACATTTTTTGGAGAACGTCTTTTCTAATTATTTAGATGACATTCCCTTACAGCAGCGGATTGAAATGTGGTTCCGACTCGATGGATATCCAGCTCATTATAGCAGAGTTGCTCGAGCTTGACTGGATATAAATTATCCACAACGATGGATTGGACGAGTAGTAGTACCTGGGCCACCCAGATCACCTGATATGACACCCATGGATTTCTTCTTATGGGGAACCTTAAAGCAGAAAGTTTATTCGCAATTAAGAGACCTAATCATAGATGCAGTGCACCAAATATCATCAGAGCAATGTTTAGCTGCAATTTATCAAGTGAGTACTAGATGTAATGCTTGCATTGGTGCAAGAGGACAATATTTTGAGCAATATTTACATTAAAAAGAACCTAACATAAATATAAATGTAAGTAAATAAGTATAAAAATGAAGACTTGTTTTGTTTATTTTTTTGCGATTTTCTCTAAAACTAAGCAAAAACGAGCAAATCTCTAAAGGACTTTTTGTCTTAGTTTTTTGGTCCCCTATAAGTTCCTGAAGTTTTGCCATTTAAATTCGGGACACCCTGTATATGGCTTCTCAGGCTTTTTACTATTTTATTTTATTATAAATTGTTGTTCGTTTTATTTAGAGACAGCTTATAAAAATAATGAATTCAAACACTTTTATTAATTTATTTTCTGCCTATTTTTTCTCTGCTTTTAGAATACCATCAATGTCTATTTAATATTATAACAATTTCATATTTATTGAATAAGAAAAAAATTTAAAATATTGAAGTACAATTAACAAAAGCATGTAGTGTATTTTCTAATGGCATCTAAAATAGAATCTGAGGATCTCGTGCTGAAAAGAGGGAAATTTGGAAGTTTTCATTTCGAATGGCTACCCATTAAGCTACGAATGCGCGCCAGTTAAACAGTAACTGATTACCGAAAAGTAAAGGTGCGTTTACAGGTGAGAGTAACTCGCAGCAGGAGCTCTCGAGAGTTACTCTCAGAGCCCTTTAGACGGGAAAGCGAAATTTGCGCGAGTCCACTCTCGGAGAGCAACTCTCGATGGTAGCTCTCGAAATTCTGCAGCAGACCGTTTACACGCAGGCAATGTTCAGTGCTGAGAGTGGCAAGATGACAAGAAGACGAGAAGTTGCTGCAGCAATATTAGTTTTGTATAAAAAATATAGTATTCAAAAACAACAGAAAAAATGGGTGATGTCATGGATACAAAGAAGGAATAATTAAAATAAAATTATATTAATCATGAGGATCGTTGAGGATGTATACCGGAACATGAATACTTATTATGAATTGTAATTTGTAAAAATTTAAATCAAGTATAATTAAAAAAAATAAAAATAAAATACCACCACAGCCTCGAGGCTTAGCCAGGCTTCTTTTTCCAGAGAATTCATGGTGTTCTCAAACTCCTGGTCTTTAAAAAGCTGGCGAATTTGGGACCAATAAATATACCAGTTTTTATTTTTTCTGATGTGATTTTGGAAAACTTCTGTCCTAAATACTGAAAACAAGGATTATCGCGATTCAAAGCTTTAACAAACTGCCTCATCAGCCTGAGTTTGATATGTAAGGGTGGAAGCAACACAGTTTTAGGGTCCAACAAAGGTGGATTTATCACGTTCTTTGAGCCAGGTTTTAACTCTGCTCTTGGGGGCTAATCTTTGATGACACAGTGATTTGCTATTGTCCTACTATCCCACTCACACAAAAAACAAGGCATCTTAGTGAATCAAGTCTGCAGGTCTAGTAGTAGGCCGATGACCTTGAAATCTCCACAGACTATCCATTTATGATTGTGGCATTCGCTGTTTCTAAGACAATTTTTAGGTTTAGATAAGTTTCTTTCAAATGCACAGATTGAACTATAGGAATAGATGCAGATCTATTCTCATTATGAAGAATTCCTTTGAAGCTAGTCTTCGATGCTAGAGATATACAATCGTGTAGCACAAAAACATAGCGTGATAGGAATATAACTCTAACAGATTTGAAAATACTGTAGCATGGGAAAATACAGTAGAAAAATGTATCAGAAATCACACAGAATTTCATGCAGCATTGTGTTATCAAAATGCATGGAAAAGGACTTTTATATATGGGAACTTGGAATGTCAGAAGTATGTTTCAACCAGGGGTAAGTAGAATGCTGGAAAGAGAGCTCATCAAGTATAAAATGGATATCCTGGCACTGCAGGAGATAAGATGGAAGGATGCGGAGGTGGTTGAGCTGAGAAATTACACTCTATTCAATAGTGGCAGTAGGAATAATATTCTAGGAACTGGTTTTATGGTTAAGAATACTATTAGGAATGCTGTACTAGATTACGAAGCAATAAATGAGAGAATCTGTAGAATAAGGTTAAAGGGTAAGTTTTTCAATATATCAATGATAAGTAACCATGCACCAACAGAAGACAAATCAGATGAGGAAAAAGATGAGTTTTATGGGGAACTTGAAAGAGTTGTAGATACTATCCCTAGATATGATGTAAAACTAATTTTAGGAGACTGGAATGCGAAAATTGGGAAGGAAACCGCCCTCAAACCAGCTATAGGAAACCATAGCAAACATGATATTTCTAGTGACAATGGGATACGGTTAGCAGACTTTGCGAATTCTAGAGGTATGAGAGTAAGCAGCACCTTTTTCCCTCACAAGAATATACATAAGGAGACATGGATTTCACCAGATGGAAATACCCGCAATCAGATAGACCATGTATTGGTGGACAGTAGGCATGCGACGGATAGCAGTTTTAGAGGTGCTAGCTGCGAGTCTGATCATTTCTTAGTCAGGGTAAGGTATAAAATGAAATTAGCATCATATCCAAGAGTTACTAGAGGAGAAAATATAATATACAACAGGGAGAAACTACAGACCGAGGAGGTTAGACAAGAATTCAGCAGGAAACTGGAAGGAAATCTGGAGGCCTCAGAAGGAATGGAAACTATAGAAGAAAGTTGGAATAAACTTCAAGATGCACTTAAACGCACAGCTGAAGAAGTATTAGGAAAAAGAGAACAGAGAAGAAGAAACGATTGGTATGATGAGGAGTGTGAAAAAGCTGTCAAAGAAAGAGATGAAGCGAGAATGAAATGTCTACAAAGAAATACCAGAGCCACAGCGGAAGATTACAAAAGGAAAAGAGCATTAACACGAAAAATATGTAGAAAGAAGAAGAGAGCTAAGGAATATGAGAAATTACAGCAGATACAAGCGGAGTTCGAGAAGAGAAACAGTAGGAAATTCTACGGTGGGATCAGGGAAGTGAAAACAGGTTATGAGCCACGACCCGTATTCTACAAGGATGAAGATGGAAAACTACTGGGAAATGGTCAGGAAGTGTTGAGTAGATGGAGGAGATATTTTAAGACCCTACTGAATGACACGGGAATAGAGGATAAAACAGAGAGAGATGGCCGTCTGGAAGAATGGAACGCTGAGGGCAATGATGAAGAAGAGATCCCACCAGATCAAGAGGAGATAATGGAAATAATTTCTTCATTAAAAAACCATAAGGCTCCAGGCATCGATGGAATACCAGCAGAATTCATCAAGTATGGGGGACAAGCACTGGCCACAAAAATATATAATCTAATATGGGAAATATGGACACAAGAAAGCATACCTAGCGAATGGAGTAAAGCCATTCTTTGCCCCATCTACAAGAAGGGAGATAAAAGGGAATGCGAGAATTACCGGGGAATTGCGCTCCTGTCAACCACATATAAAGTACTCTCTAGTGCAATTAATAACAGACTAGCGGGATGGGCTGAAAAGGTACTTGGGGATTACCAGTGCGGATTTAGAAAGGGAAGGTCCACAACCGACCTAATCTTCTCCTTGAGACAACTTCTGGAAAAGAGTTATGAATATAATGTTAGCCTGAATCACCTTTTTATAGATTTCAAGCAAGCTTATGACTCTATAGAAAGGGAGGAGTGTGCCAGGGACATGAGAGCTTTAGGAATACCACCGAAGTTAGTAAGATTGATAGAAATGACATGGAAAGATACTAAATTCCAGGTAAGAATTGGAGGGCTCCTCTCAGAAGAGTTTGAGGTTAGAAGAGGACTACGCCAAGGTGACCCACTTTCACCCATAATATTTAACTTAACTCTAGAAAAAGTGATAAGGGCCATAAGAACGAGCCCCGGTGGAAATATTTACTACAGGATGACTCAGCATATGGCATATGCTGACGATGTGGTCTTCACAGCACGTACTTTACCAGCCCTTTCCGGAGTGCTGGAAGAGTTTGAAGCAGCGGCGAAGAATAGAGGACTGAAGCTGAATCAGAGCAAGACAGAGTTTATGATTACAACAAGAAACCAACCTCGCAGAGAAGAGGAGATGCATATTAATGAGCATAAGTTCCGATGGTGCAAGAGCTTTAAGTACCTAGGTTCCCTAATAACGGAAAATAACGAAATAAAAACTGAAATTAAAGCCAGAATTACAGCAGGCAGCAGATGCATGTACGCTCTTAATAAAATACTGAAGTTCCGAGCATTATCACGAGCTGCAATAGTTAACATGTATAAAACAGTCATAAGGCCTGTGGTAGTGTATGGAAGTGAGTGCTGGACACTAACAAAGGGGAACGAGGCAATACTTCTAGTTTGGGAAAGGCAAGTTCTCAGAAGAATTTTTGGCCTAGTAAACGACCATGGAAATTGGAGAATAAGAAGGAACAAAGAATTGGAAGAGCTATTCGGGGAACAGAATATAGTGGCGGTCATCAAGGAAGGAAGGTTGCGGTGGCTGGGACATGTCCAACAGATGCCGGACGGTAGGCTGCCAAAGAGGATGATGAATGACAGACCGGATGGTACCAGATTAAGAGGAAGGCCTAGAATAAGGTGGCAGGATAATGTGGAGGCCGACCTGAAAAATCTAGGAATAAGAGGATGGCGAAGAAAAGCTATGGATAAACTCCAATGGTCATCTCTTCTGCGTGAGGCCAAGGCCCATTTAGGGCTGTAGAGCCAAGCAATAAATAAAATAAATAAATTGTGTAATCAAACTGCAGTGGAAATAATGGAAGTCAGTCTATTGCAGGATTCAACAAGAACAGAATTATTTGAAATACGAGTTCCTAAAAGACGATTGGGTAGGTGTCCCATGATATCTTTAGTTTTACTATCGTACAGATTCATTTTATACTACATTGTTTACAATTTTACATAACTCTTAGCAGTTTAACTCTGATTAGTAAAAGGTGGAAACCTCTGAAAAACCCACTAATGTTAGTACTAGTACCAGTAACTGTAGAATGGTAAACTAGAGAGAGGGATTGTATAATTTGTAAGCAATTCACAGTTTCTTTTGGCAATGAAATAAGCCTAAAATTCAGTACAACTATGTAGTTTGTTGGATAATAATTGTGAATGTATAGATTATTCAGTATGTGTTTAAATATGTTATATTTGTAATTGGATATTTCGAAGACAACCTGTCAATATGGAACAAAAAACAAAGCAAAAAACACTTACTAAAGATTGTAAGATTATTCCAGAACTTAAATTAGGGCACGGTATTCCTTGATTGATTGGTGATGCATTATCGTAAAACGACGAGACTTTGCACCAAGTTCAATAAAAATTTTCAGTCGAAGAAAAAGTGCTTTGTTGTCTAAATGAGAGATATTTTACATTTCTTTCTTCCTTACTTTAGGATATAAAATATCCATCATTTAGACAACAAAACAATTTTTCCTCGACTGAAACGTTTTACGGTAATTATTACATTAAGCAAGGAAAATATTAACGTTGCTCATTTACATTTAAATTAATGATAAAAAGTACATATTTGGGAAAATATACTTTTTTACGTCAATTGTGTTTATATGAATATCGAAGCCATTGGAATTGTATTAATAATATACCCACAATATCATGTTCATGTTTTTTTTGTGAATTTTAGGAGCTTTAACTATTTATAAACGAATACCAATGATTTATTTACTCTTGAAAATCAGCATTTACCAATAATCGATCAATTATTAATTTATAATTAAATTGTTTTGTTATCAAAATTCCTTATGTTTCTCAGACTGTTACAATTAAATGAAGTTTATAATTAAAATTACTTTTTATCGATATGGAACCATATAATTCACAAATTTACTCCAAATAATCAATTATTCAATGTTTCTGAAAAACATTTTTACATATAAATTAATATTAGACCTGAAACTTGAATGACGTGTCCTCTTGAAGTACTTGTCTCGTAATCCTTGGGACATCTTATCAGATTTCGAATTCATAATTTATCAGATTAAATTTCTTTTTTCAGTTAGAAGAATCTGTGTTGAATTCTAAATTTCGACCCTTCAGTAGTAATAAGTAGTCCACCTTTTAAGTTTATTTACTGTTTCCCATCTCTCCTGATGGGTCACTTACTGCTAGGAAGTTGTCATATTCTTTTGTTATTTATCTTAATACATAATTGTGTGGCACCTCCTGCTAAATCTAAGCAACCTGTGGAAAATGAAACTGCAGGTGAAGAAAAACCTGTTAGCTTAGTGAGTATAGTACATTTAGCTTGTCATCTTTAGATGTGTTGTGTAAACATTTCAGTAAATATTATAACAATGATAATATTCAGGATGAATTGGGAATAGAGTATAACAGATACTTGAAGGAGGTTGTGGATGCTCTTGAATCTGACCCAGAATTTCGAAAGAAATTGGAAACAGCTGAAGAGGCTGACTTCAGGGTGAGTGCAAAGTTCCTTATGTTTTCTATTTACTATATGAATATTGTATCCATAATTTTGATGAAATGGTAGTTAAGTTAAATTGCATCTGCTACTATTTATTCCTTAATATCAGTTTTATACATTAGTGTATGTCATAAAACATACTTGGCTCATTTTTGTTATTCAATACCAATATAATGGATGTGAAGTGATGGAATACAATGAACTGTTGTAATTACATTCGTACTAACAAGAAAATTAAGCCTTGTTAAAATAATAGTAATTTGTGATATAAAATACTTTTTCTCGGTACTTCATATTTTGGGGATCTGGTCTGATAATTATCAATCAAAACCAAATACATCTGTTACAATTTTTTTCTTCTTATTTTTTTGTAAATAAGGTTCATACTGAGATGTAACCAAGTAGTGAATGTTTTCCATCTACATATGTAATTCAAAACTTATATCAATCAATAATCAAACTGATATTCACATTAATATGGTTTGAAACTTTGTGAAAGTGTTTGGTGCTGAGATGAGATGAGAATTTATGAAAACAAGTTTATATGTATATTCAAATCAATAGTAAAAATAAAATAATTGTTTGCAATATCATTTGTGTTTGTGTATTTTTTTCCCTACTTTTCTGAAGCTCAAATATAAAGGATATTTTGGCTTGGTTGTATCAGAAGAAAAATATTTGTTTTTAATTCGGTTTGTAATTCTATTTCCAATTATTGATATTTTATCTCCCTTACCATCTTTAACCATTTTTCTGAAACTATGTCATAACAAATTCGATGAATTTCCTTGTTAACGTTTTAATTCATTGTTTTATTTTTTCAGAATGGTAAAATAGCTGCAGAACTAGAATATGTAAATCACCATGTTCGTACTAAACTGGATGAACTGAAACGTACTGAATTACAGCGCTTACGAGACCTTGTAAAGCAAGCTGAAGAATTAGATAATAATGAAATTAATCCTAATCATATTGACCCAGGACATGTTGATCACCAAAATCCACATACCTTTGAATCAGCTGATTTGCACAAGCTTATAACTCAGGTATAGATTGATCATTTCAAAGCATTTGTTTAATTTTGGATACAAAGTTAATTCAATTAACT
Organism: Euschistus heros; assembly: GCA_003667255.2. Classification (NCBI taxonomy): domain Eukaryota; kingdom Metazoa; phylum Arthropoda; class Insecta; order Hemiptera; family Pentatomidae; genus Euschistus; species Euschistus heros. Next base: position 1,707,840 of record RCWM02000087.1, read on the forward strand.
CAACAACAGCTAAATATTCTCCCATTTGTTTGAATCAGAAGTATTTTTGATGGAGATTTCTTAATATCTGCTGTTGTGGGTTTTTGGAGGCTTACATCTCTGGATTCAGATGCAGATCATATGTTTCTTAATAGAATTGGGCTTTCTGTTTTACCTCTGGCCTGAAGAATGTCTGAAACAAAATAGTTTGCCAGCAGTTTTGTGATTATCTTATCCAACTAAACATAAAGGATGTTTACCTGAATTCAGAATTAGTATAACTTGAATTGTTGAGCTAAATGTTTACTTTGTATGTCATTCTGTATCGTAATTTTATAAACCTTTAATACATATGCTTTTTTTGATGTTTAACTCCAGATGTATTTAGCATCCTTATTAAAATTTATTTTAATTTCTTTTTGTTACCCATTGTTTAGAAATCTTTAAATTTATCTTGTATTATTTCTAATTCTTATTACTTTGCAAAAGTTTATTGTAAGATGTTTACAATATATTTGAGTATAGCCGTCAATTTGTTACTATAGTTTATTCCAACATATCATTCTCCTTTTTTTTATTTATTTAAATAGTGATGTTAAAAGTATGGATTAATGTTGTCTTTCTAGGTAAGAAAAGATTTGGCTGAGGCTGATAGAAAAAGACGTGAAGAGTTCAAAGAATATGAATTACAAAAAAAATTTGAAACTGAACAGAAGCTTAAAGTTATGGATGAGGAACATAAAAAGAAGTTTTTACAGGAATTGGAAGAGCAAAAAAAAAAACATTCAAAACACGAGCCTGTAAGATATTGTTTGGTTACTTGCTTATATTTTCTTGATTTTTTGTTCTATTAATTTTCCTTATATAATTTTTAATCTTACAGCTTCATCATCCAGGAAGCAAAGCCCAGTTAGAAGAAGTTTGGGAAAAAGAAGATCATATGGAAAATCAGAAGTTTAATCCTAAAACATTTTTCCTACTTCATGGTAATTATATTCATTGTCAATACAATTATAATATCTATCTGTCCAGTGTGCCTTTTCTCTGTCTGGTTGACATGACCTTTTGCTGTCTTTGATGATGTTGAATGACAAGTATCTTTTTGTTAATGCTCTCACTGAACTAAATGTACATCTAGTGTTCTAAATTCAATCATTTTCATGGTTCAATATTTCCTAAAATAAAGATAATTTTTTTAGGGTCTTTTGCACTTGTTCCCCGCATTTCATTTTGATTATGTTATCACATGTTTAGGTTACAAGTAACCTTCCCAAACGTAATAACATGTCAATGAGAGATCGTTTGAACTGTTCCTATTATTTAGTAATAATTTTAAAAACAAAAAAATGACAAAAATAAAAAAAAAAATTTTATTATTATACGCAACATGTCTTTGTTCGATTTAATTCGTCGAATAAATACAAAAGAAAAAGCGATAGAATTTCTTCAAGAAAAAGGTATTTTACATCGAATAACACTTAATAAAATATTTAAATAAATAATTAATTTTTTTTTGTAATTTGTTTTGTTTTTATTTAATTATTTAATAATAGGAACAATCAAATGATCTCTCATTGACATGTTATTACATTTGGGTTACTCGTAACCTAAACATATGATCTTAAACTCAAAATGAAATGCGGGGAACAAGTGCAAAAAAACCCTTTTTTTTTTATTCCATTTTCCTCCAGGTGGTATGAAACTTTGGCTTGAAAATTAAGCCTTGTTTGATAAAGTTTTGAAAGAACGGTCTGAATTTTTGGAGTGTTTTATATTTTATTTTTCATGAATTTCCTTATATTTTTATTCTAGCATCCCTCGTCGTGGCTTAGTCTGTTTTCCATAAGTAAAGAACTTAGATCATTTTAACTAACAATTGAAGTTTTATTTGTTTTATGGATAAAAATCTTGTATTGATATATGAATCATATTTTTACACATAATAAAAAAAGCAAAGGACCCACAATTTTTATTTGACAGAAAGAATTGTATTGATTTCAACTAGTTGGATGTTAATTTCTAACCATAAAAGTACATGACAGTATGGCAAACCTGGTTCCTGCCATCCAACAATGTACATTTAAATTTTTATTATTGCTAATCCTTCCTAGAACTAAGAAGATGATGTAGTTAAAATTTGGTACAGATGGGTTCAGTAGTTTAACCATTTTAAACTCTATTGAAGAATGGTGCTACACGTGTCAGTCTATTTTATACCTTCAATGAGATCCTCTTGTCGCATCACATATTTAAACCTTTCATCATCTTTTATTTTATATCTTCCTTTTATATTTATATATATATTTCACTTTTATCTTCTTTTTTATATACAGATATAAATGGTGATGGCTACTGGGATGAGGATGAAGTTAAAGCTTTATTTTTGAAAGAGCTAGATAAATTATATCAAGCTGGAGTTCCTGAAGATGATATGAGAGAAAGGGAAGAAGAAATGGAAAGAATGCGTGAACATGTTTTCAAGGAATCTGATAACAATGGTGATAGACTTATTAGGTAAGTTAAACCTGTTTATTCTTTCTGATCTTATGATAGTTTTTACAAATAATTTACTTGTTTCAAAATGGGAACATTAATGGAATACTTTACCTTTAAATTTTTTGTCATTAGTTTGATTCCCATATTTTTGTTCTTGTTTCCTTATTGAACTCTTATTTATTGTTTTAAGCTATCAAGAATTTTTAGAACAGACAAAGAAAAAAGAATTTAACAGGGATGAGGGATGGGAAACTATTGACTCTCAGCCACAGTTTACTCAACAAGAGTATGAAGAATTTGAACGAAGGAGGCAAGAAGAAATCCAACGCTTGATAGATCAAGGCTTGGTAAACTTATCTTTTATTTTAATATTTTGTTCATTTAACTTTATTTCTATCTCCATATAATTTTCTAATTATGGAATTAATAAGATCAATAGGTTTTAAATAATCTATAGAAATAAAAAAAAAATGAAATAAAAATAAATAAATATATATATATATATATATATATATATATATATATATATATATATATATATATATATATATATATATATATATTGAAATAGATTATTTCAAATATCTAAACCTAAGGTTAAAATGGTCCTTATATTTGCTTAACTCATTTGATATTATTTACTCTTAAGTATGTTTTCTTGAAATTATTCAAATAAACAGTCAAAGTACCACTTTTACAAAAACTTTTGTTTCAGATGGGAAACTCTTCTTAAATTATTTCAAAAATGTGTTTATAGTTTCCATTAACAAATGTTTACGTGTCAAATTTTTCTGAATTATTGCAACTCAATCATTAAGTTTCTAATATTGGATACGTAATGCCTATTAATTTAAATTTTAGTACAACTTTATACTAATGATAAAGATATCTTAAGTTATTACTTTATTATCTTGCAGTCACATAACCACATTTATAGTATTAATAATAGTATTGAATTGCAGGATACACAGTGAACAGCTTGAGATGTGCTTGCCCTTTATATGCATGTTTATATCTTGTGAATATTGTTTGGAAAGGATATAATTAATAAAAAGAAAAAAAGCATAATTGTTTTGTCTTATTTATAAATATTTATTTATTTATTAGAAATATTAATAATTAATTATTGGAAGAAGAAAAATTTGTTTACTTAAAGTATAACTTAATATTTGAAATTTTTTATGTTTGTTTGTGAAAAAATAAGTTCATTGACATAACCAATTTTTTAATTTATAGCTACAGCCTTATGCACCTGGCATGATGCCTCCTCCTCCAATTGTTCACCCAGATCAATATCAGCAAGTAAGTATTCATTAGTATTTTTTGATTTTGTTCCTTGTAATTTATATGTCAGGCTAGATATCAAGAACCAATTGATTGATTTAGTGGGTCTTTCAGATTTTTTTTACCCTTATATAGAGAGTTGTTTGATTCTTATTATCCTCTAGAAGTCTGCCTACTTGTAGAATATAGCCATTGGTTCTTAACCATAATACTGGCCAGACGTGTATTAAAGTCTGATTTTGCCCTTATTTAAGAGTTGACTCTTATTTCATGTCAGAATCTCATTTTTAAATGACCTCACCATTCATGCTAGAATAGAATAGTTCTAATCGATTTATTTTTATCTCTCTGGAGCTGGAGTGCAATAAATCATCCAAATGAAAAATAAATCAAATAACCTGATCATTGTAAAATGAATAAGAATCGTAAGAATGTTCAGGGTTAGTTTCTTCATATGTATTGAGCCTCTGCCTCCTTATGCTGTAACAGTTGAATAGCTATATGAAATTTCAATGCAGGGGGCTTATAACTTTCATCTTCCATATTGTCAGACGCATCATCAAGCTTGCTCCTAGTCAGCTTTTTTAAATTTTATCCTCCTATAAAAAACTACCTTTGGCATTTCAATATTACTGTTAGCTTCATCACTCATATGCTAACCTTTGTTAGAATTCTTCAGCTTTTTAATGGACATATGCAAGAGCCTTGGACTAATTAGATTATTTGGAATAAAGATTCTTCTTTGTCTTCCTCTTGTGTTATTTCTAGTGTCAAAGAGCCTCTACCCAACGCAACGTAACAATGCCTCTCGTCCCTATTATACTGCATCATTTCTTGAGGGGTTTTGCCTCTCTTCCCTCCAATCCTCTGTATATATCCCATATAGGAAATTCTAGTGCGGCCTCACAGCACAATGTCATCAGTGTACAATAAATTTTGGACCATAAGATTCCTCATATTCCATTTCTTAATGACCATCCAAGCAGGCGCTTGCAAATTTTATGGATTTCATCCATAAATATAATAAATAAAAGGGCTTTATTGTGATGATCTCAGGACCATGTCTTGTTGCTTGTTCAACCTCCATTTGCCTCTCGACTATCAATCTTAGTCTCGTTTCCAGGATTGAGGTGTATAGCTGCCACCAAAAGTTGACTTATAGGCCGGTAATATTCAGAGTCACAAGAGATACCTTTCTTGTTAATGGGAACAACAATACTGAACTCCCAATCCCTTGGTATTATCTTTTTATCCCTAATATAATCTAATCTTAACCTAATATAATCTTTTTATCCTTCTTCAGTTATCACATTGCCACTTGAGTCTTTAATATTTAATTTAAAATACTCCTTAATCTTAGGGATAAAGATTAAGGAATATTTTAATAAAAATTAATTAAACTAGAATATTTTGTTAAGATATATGCCATTTTGGTAGGTGTCATTAGTAGAAATTTTGTTGGGGTTCAGCTCTAAAACTTCAACATCTTAGATCTGTTTTTTGTTTTTTTCTTTGTTTGTTTGTTGTTGTTTTTTTTGTTTTGTTTTTTCTTATTGGCAATTATATTTGATGTCCACTTTCAATGTAACTGAAATTTCATTATGTTCTAAATTTTACAGAATCATCCTGATATGCACATGCAGCAACAGCAGCATTATGCCCCAAATATGCCTTATCCACCACATAGTGGTGCCCCACCACAGTATGCTGCTGGACATGGACAGTATGCCCCCGCTTATGCAAATCAAGCAGCTCTGCCCAGTAATCAAGTACCACCTCATCCAGCACAAGTTCAACATCAAGCTCCCCAGCAGGCAAGTCAATATCACGTCCCATCTAATCAAGTTGATTCGAATGCCATTCCTCAACCACACCAAACCTATCAAGTTCCTCAACAAGCTGGTCAGCACCATGCCCTGTCACATCAAGGAGATCCAAATGCAATCCCTCAGCAACATCCTGGGTCTTTAAAAACACCTGATCAAGTTGTAAAACAAGTGCCGAATTCTCCACCAGTTCAACATAATTTTAATAGTATACCATCAAATGCTGGAAAAATGCCTGAAAGCAATCAAATTCCTAATACATATGATAAAGCACAGCCAGTACAACCAAGTGTTATTCAAAATGATCCCAAAAATGCTATCCCTCACCACCAAGGTGTACAAGGAAATGAGATTCCTCAGGTAAAATACAATGTACCTCAGCAAGCCCAGTATCAACCGGGAAGTGCCCAATATCATTCCAAAAATTAAGTTCCAATTAATACTAATCTTTCCAACCTTATATACGTATTACAAAAAGTGTACTGGAGTTCATCAATACTTGTCATGTTTTTATTTTGTGACTGTTACAATTACAGTATTTAACACCAGTAATACTAGTAAAATATTTAACTGAAATAATTATTGAATACTCATGTTACCATATTACATTTTGAGTATTTTTTAAAATATCATTGTTATTTTGAATCATTGGATTATTAATGGATTAATCTTGTTTAATCAATCGTTAAAAACATTGCTTTTACCTCAATTTCATGTCTTGATGTAGTGATTGCAAAACAATGTAGCTTAGTTGAAAGTTCATCTTAATAAAGTATTGGCAGTTTCCATTTGCTTCATTAGTGAGATTTAAGGGGAGCCCGTTTACATGAAATTTCATTTAAAACTATATCACATAATAATATTAAAATATTGTTAAATTAAATTATCTTAATTTTACTGATGTACCATAGTCAGTTTTATATATTTATTTACAAAATTTCATCAGGACTAGCTTATTTGGAAGTTCCTTTTAATATATATTTTCTGTTAAATTCAAATTTATATTCTTATTCCTCTCTGGTTTGATTATTGTCTCTTAATTATTTAGAGATGGAATATTGGAGTTATCAATCAAATTAATTTTCCTGTTTTTAAAAATATTTTATGTATCAATAAGTATTATGGAGATATTATTTAATGTAATAAACTAATTTGTGAATGTGATACATTCCATTATATCCACCTAATTGTAAATTTTTATTTGAAATTTAATTAAGGCTATGATTAAACTTGTGATAAGAGTTATTTTTTAAAAAAAGTTCTGTTTCTTTTATAAAATATATGGTTACTATAATAAATGTTTTAATACGTAATAATTTTGGTTGTATTATATATGTGATATATAAAGGACTATTGTACTGCATTTATGTTGAAATATATATTTAAGAAAATCATTTACATTCTGTAGGTTTATCAAGAACTTCAAAGTTGGATATCCATATTAAACCTTTAACAGGCAATGTATCCTGGAGGATACACATATTTAATGCATTTGCTCAATAAATAACGTAATGTCCAATGCATTATCCTACTCATTATCGTCTAATATCCTTTATTTAACCTTGAATTTCATGATACAAGAGTGCGGGTTAGCGTGGCTATAGCCATTCAAAGGAAAAATAGAAAAGAAATGTATTCAAAAATATCTGGCCTGCCCGTTAAAGGGTTAATATTATTTATTTTTATCAGGTTCTGAACAGCTGTTATTTTGTGCCAAAGGAAAAAATTAAACTTTAAATAATACAATTATTTCTTTAGTTTTCTATTCTCAATTATTACTTACATTTATTTATTTAAATTTGAAGCTGAATCATAAAACTATAATATGGTTATCTTATAGTTTATATTTTAGTAGATAGTCTATTGTCCATACAATAATAATGTCTTTTGTTTAAACCTCTCATTAATATTTGGCCTATTAGTAATCACCAATGAAATTATATCAAAAATTTATTTGATTTAAATGTATTCATTCTGAAGTATTTGTCCTATTATTAGCAATTGTAAAAATATATTATTTCTTCAAAATATAGACTTATCATCTTCATTGGTTTTAGTACTGAGTTTTTTAAACATATCATTCATCTTGTCAATTAAGTTATATTTTCCAGCTATTTCTTGTTCAATTATATCTTTATATTTTTTCCCTTTGCCAAGACTCTCCATTCTTTCGAGGAATTTTTTCCTTTCATCAATTTCTTCCATCACTAAAAAAATAAAATATAATTTAATAATTATTGATTTTTAAGAGTTAAATAAATGATAAGATTCTTGATTTTTTAAATATTTTATAGTTAAAAAGAAATTTAATAGGTAAAAAGTGCTGTTCTAAGAACATAATAGTTTAGTGGACACATTAAAAGACAAGTGAGGTGAGTTTAGTGTGTTATTTAAAAAAAAAAAAAACATTAAAAATGGGCGAAAGCTCATCAGCTTCAGACAACAATAGACACATGGATGGACTAGAAACCGTCATAAATAACAATTCTCAGGCTCAGGAAGGAGTCTGGCAATTAGTAATCGGCCGCAAACGCCTGTCTGAAGTTATTGAAGCAGGCTCATCAAAAAATAGACGACCAGCCATCAACACACCAGTCACTATAACCCATAACAGGTTTGAAGCTTTTAATAAAGCTTCAACGTCAAGCAATAATAATACAACACTAGAGGCCCAACAGGCACCACAGAAGGCACCAACTACAAAACCACCGCCCATCCACGTCAACGGTATTGAAAACTATCCAATGCTGATAGAATACCTTGAAAAGGTTAGTGGTCCCAGAACTTTTATATTAAAAAGTATTGGTAAAAATATTACCATATATCCTGAAACGCCAAACTCATACCGAGTTATAGTTAACTCTTTACGAAAAGAAGGGGCTGACTTTCATACCTACCAATTACCTGAAGATAGATGCCCACGGGTTGTCATAAAAAACTTGCATCATTCCACTCCAAAGTCAACAATTATTGATGAATTAAAAATTAGAGGTTATGAAGCAGTGAACGTCACGAATGCAATATCAAGACATAAACAACCATTACCGATGTTTTTCGTTGACATTAGCAAGAACACTTTTAATGAAGATATTTTCCAAATAAATAATCTTTATTACACGCGAGTAACAATCGAAGAACCTCGCAGAAAAAGATCCATTCCACAGTGTAATCGATGCCAGCAATATGGTCACACAAAAACTTACTGCAATCACGCACCTAAGTGCGTAAGATGTGGCGAAAATCACGAAAGTACTGTATGTCAAAAACCCGAGACACGCCTGCTACTTGCGCAAATTGTCAGGGAGCGCATCCAGCCAATTACAGGGGATGCCAGGTTTTAAAAGAACTCAGATCCATCCATCCGTAATTTCCGACATCAGCCTCATCCCAGAATTCCTCCATCTAGTCAACTTCCAGTGCCATCCGCACCTCAAGATTTTCCTCCAATTCCACCTTTGCAGCCTCCTCAACCTTCTCCAGGACCAGTTTCAGTAGACCAACAGCAGAGTGTTCCGCACCATCGGCAAACATCAGGAAGACAACAGAAAACAGCCATGCCAGGTATGAGGGTGGGCGTCTCTCAGCTGATGCTTCCTTCTGAAGCTGATGCTCCTCAGATACTAAATTTGCTAAATGGATTGAATGATCTTATCCAGCCCCTTTACAGCCTTATCCAACAAATTTCTCGGGTAACACAAGCATTTTGCCCCACATATGGACCATAAATGTTTAACTGCGTGTTCTCTGTCCATCCTTCTGTGGAATACTAACGGAATACTACAACATAAAACCGAACTCGACATGTACCTACATGAAAAACGGACAGACGTTGCCTTCATTACTGAAACACACCTAACCTCTCGTCATAAGATATATATCCCTGACTACACCATCTACAGAACTGACCATCCAGACAACACTTCACACGGAGGAACAGCCATCATCATCAAAACATCACTTAAACACCACCCTATACATTTGCCTATTACACCACACATCCAAGCCACAGCCATAACATTATACACTTCACAAAACACAATAACACTAGCAGCAGTGTATTGTCCACCACGGTATACGCTAATACCTGACATGTTTGGAACTTTTTTTGAAAAACTAGGAAGATGTTTTATTTCTGGAGGTGATTATAATGCAAAGCACCAGGTATGGGGCTCCAGAATATGCAGTCCAAGAGGAAACAATCTACTATCTGCGCTCCATAAACTTTCTTTAAACACTATTTCACCAAATTCACCGACTTACTGGCCAAATTCACGATCAAAGAGACCAGACTTACTTGACTTTTTCGTTACAAAAGGACTTCAGGCCATACCTTACACAGTTAGATCTAGCTCCGATCTATGTTCTGATCATTCCCTTGTACATTTGGTCCTTTTTGAAGAACCAACTCTACAGGAAGAACGCCCCTCACTTATCCGTGGGAAAATAAATTGGGATTACTACCAAACCAATTTAAACCAAACACTGTCGATTCCTATGTCATTAAAAAATGAGGAAGAAATTGAAGAAGCAGTTGAAGTTTTAACAAAGAACATAGAACAATCTGCTTGGTCATCATCAGTCCCAAGGCGCAAAAGAACTTTACAGCCAAACTATCCACAATATATAAGGGATCTAATCAGGGCCAAGAGGAGAGCTCGTAAGGTATGGCAGACTAACAGACTACCATCGGACAGACATATATATAACAAAATAAACAACGAACTTAAACGGCAAATACAAAAATTTAAACAAACTAATTACAATACATTTTTGGAGAGCCTAAATACTGACGACGGAAGTTTATGGAGACATAAAAAAAGATTATTTAAGCATCGTGATGTGTCGGCGCCACTCCGGAAAGAGGATGGCTCTTGGGCCGTGATGGACTGTGAAAAATCTGAACTTTTTGCTACTCACCTATCATCAGTTTTCACACCACATACAGACTACTCAGACTCTGATCATGAAAATTATATACAAGATTCACTAAATACACCTCTGCCACTGACAATGCCACCTGCAGCCTTTAAGCCTTCTGAAGTTCTCACAGAGATTAAAAACCTACCTAAGAGGAAAGCTCCTGGACATGACTTGATCACCGCCGAGCTAGTCCAGCATTTACCCAGAAAAGCTATAGTCTTCCTAACAACTATCTTCAACGCAATACTCAGGACAACTAAATTTCCCTTACAATGGAAATACTCTCACATTCTTATGATTCCAAAACCAAACAAAGACAACAACAACCCATCCTCCTATAGGCCCATTAGCTTACTCCCAATTTGCTACAAAATTTTCGAAAGATTAATTTACAAACGTATTCTTGACGTACTAACTAACAAACAAATACTGCCAGAACATCAATTTGGATTTCGTTCACAACACTCAACAATACACCAACTACACAGAGTCACAGATTACATCTCAGTCGCACTAGAGGACGGTCTATATGCTACTGGCGAATTCCTGGATGTAGCTCAAGCGTTTGACATAGTCTGGCACAATGGACTACTTTACAAACTTAAATCCTTTTTACCTTCGACTTACTACCTTACCCTTCTTTCATTTCTTGCCAACAGATACTTCTCAGTTCGTCAGGGTCAGGATGTCTCTTCTATACATCCGATCAAGGCCGGAGTTCCACAAGGATCAATCCTAGCACCTTTGCTCTACATAATATACACACATGACATTCCAACTATCCCTAACACAATAATAGCAACATACGCAGATGATACAGCAATTCTGACAAGACATTCAGACATCACTCAGGCTTCACTGACTCTGCAACATTACTTACAACAATTACAGGACTGGTTCAAACAGTGGAAAATTAAACTCAATAATGACAAATCTCAGCATATCACATTCACTCTTAGACATGACCCCTGCCCCGCAGTCTATATAAACAATGAACCCATTCAACAAACAAATACAGTTCAGTACCTAGGACTTACTTTCGACAGAAGGATGACCTGGGGCCCTCACGTGAAAATGAAACGCCTCTGTCTAAACAACAGACTAAGACTACTATACTCTATTCTTCACAAACAATCGACTCTAAAAATCAACAACGATTAAATACTTATACTTACTTACTCAAACCTTTATGGACCTATGCATTACAAATTTTTGGGACAGCAAAAAAAACTCACATTCAAAAATTACAAACTTTTCAATCTAAAGTTTTAAGAATCATAACTCGCTCACCCTGGTACGTCAGTAACAGAACATTGCATACAGACTTGAACATACCCACTGTACAGGACCATATTCACACTTCCTACAAACGATTTTATGACAAACTTCCAGGACACTACAACAAACTAATACAAAACATAGCGACTTTGGATATGCCAGAGACAACACGACGAAGGCTGAAGAGGAGCTGGTTAAGAGATCTCCTAAGATAAATCTTTTTTTAAAAAATGCCACTGGAGTAGGCACCGCTGGGTGCTGAACTCCCTCATGCCTGACATGCCAATTTTTAGATAAATTTTTTTTATATCACATCCGCTTATTGTCACGAATTGTGTGACAGGTGTGGATATAGTTAATAAAGTGAAAAAAAAAAAATAAATAAAAAATAAAAATAAATAAATGATAATCCAGACTACTATACCTTATAATTTAAAAGCATTCCAATGAATTGCATTAATCAGATTCTCAAATAAAATTTATTTTAGAATAAATGAACTCATTAAATATTCATCAAGAATTGAAACATTTTCTTCTATTAAATAAATATTTTTTAGATATTGAACAGTGGAGCCGTGGTTTGATGTTACCTTTTTTAGAACCCTATTTTAGTTTACTGAAATTACTTCCCATAAAAATACTGTTAATAGTTATACCTATTGACTGAACAATGGACACATATTGATTAACTTCATTCAATGCTGTTAATAATATAGCTATATCTAACAGAATGATGATGGCAAAATAATTATATTTTCCAATAAATCTGGTGGTGAAACAATTAACATACTTTCCCGAATGAATGATTCCTTCATAGTTATGTCAGACTCTTCATAATTACTAACTTCATCATCATTTATATTTTTTTTTTTAAGTTTGCCTGATTTAAGAGTTCTCCCAAAGGACATAATTTCTTGTAATTTTTTTTTCTCTGTTTCATGGTTAGCTAAAACATCATGTAAATTGTTTACGTTTATAATATTTAATCTCTACTCCTGCATATTAAAATTCTATGAAATAATTATCTAGGTTTTTCGTAAAACAAAATATGCCTAACAGAAAATTCTTAATTAGTGCTTTATGTGGTTAAACCAAAATCAGTGAAAAACATTTTTCATAATTCAAAAGTAATAACTTTTATTTATGACTACAGTTATAATAAATAAATATATATGGATAAATTTCTTGACTGTTACTATTAAATATTTAGTAAGGTTCTTGAAGTCCAGTCATTCCATATCCATTGGCACTAGTAACATCGGCATGATTATGAGAACATATAGTCTCGAAACGTCACCAAAATAGTTGGTTTTTATTTATTGACTGAACCTCAAGAACCTTACTAAGCATATAGATATACACACACACACACATACGTATTAAATTCTTATCTATTACTATTGCTCCTTATTATGGATATTCTTATTTTAAGTGGGCAATTTATTCATAGAATAACTCACTAATGCATATTATGACATAATATATTTATCATTGAAAGTGTACAGAGCTAGATGATAAAAATTATTTAGCTAGTAATGATTGATTCCATTTCAATTACAGTTGATTAACCTTGCAGTGTTAAGTAATTTATGTTAGGTTTGTAGAAGCAATATACAGAATAATCAAATGCATGAGGGCTGGCACGAAGGTGCCTGCTAAAACAATTGATTCTTGGGAGGCCTTTTTATACTGTGGAGTACTGAGGCTGTGGAAATAAGCAAGCAGTAGGAATGAATGGCTCAAGAAAAATTCTGTTAGAACTATATTTTGATGATATATTTCTTTATTAGAAAATCAACTTCATATTGTAGAAAAATAAGCTAATCGATTTGTTATCTAAATAACTGCCAAAACCTAGTATATAATTGTTTATACAGTTTTCATAACATTTTGCCCTAATTTTCCCTCCTTTCCTTCTCAATATAAAAAAATACAACTGCACCACTATAAGCCATGAAGGATCTTGGGACATACTTTAGATAGGATGTATTATCACCTTGCTATTACTAGATCACAGATTATGAAAGTAAGAGGTTAGGCTGAAATCATACTCAATTCCAGGGGTTTCACCCAATTAAAGGTACCCATATTGTAGAGGTTATATGTGTTCCATAAGGTTTTCATGCCCTGGAAGTCTAACCATCCATGGATTAAATAGGTGGAAACGAATTTTCTTTTCTGAAGCTCAGAGTTTTAGTACCTTGCCCATTGAAAAATGAGCTATTTTTTTTTTAGTCTCATATTCTCTGTCCACCCGAGAATAAATCGCCACCTCCCAACTCTAGCTAGAAAATAACGGGGTTTGTAGGATAACCTGCCTTTTTGGGGTTATTGAAATATCCAAGGACATTTAATCCTATTGTTTGAAGTAACACCTTGCCACCTACATTAAGACGACGGAGGAAGTAGTTATGACAGGTGAAATTATAACATAATCTAGTGCAGTAGGTAAATATAGTAAAATCCTTGGTTGAATTAGTTCTTAAATAAAAATTTCAGTTACTATACCTTTCTCGTAAGTGGGTACGAATGTGTCTCTTTCGAAAGCACCAGAGTTGAGAATAGTATTTAATTTTCTTCTTCTTGGTATCATATATTTCACTTTTAATTCTCCTAAGGGTGTTATTCTTTTTTTATTACTGAGAGCTGTTTTTTTTGGAGGCAGAGGAAGTGGTTGTCCATTTTTTATTGATTTTTCTACTTCTTTTCTTTGGAAAATTGACATTTTACTTTCCCTTATCAGTTCTGTAACAGTAAAAAAATAAAAACGGGAAATAGAGCGTATTTGTGAACATGAAAATTTAAATTCGTATTCAAATAAATAAAACATACCCCGTAAGAAAGCGGCTGTTTCAGGGCTATACTTTACTTTAGGAACATGAAATAAACCGCCTTGAGAAACGGTACAAACTCTATCGCCCATTTTCTAAAGGACCTAAATAATGTTTCTTAAAATGAAACTGTACGAGGAAGATTAGTCTCTTTGTTTACAGGACGCTATAGAAACTTCCAGCTTTCAATTCGTGATTGTCGATCAAATTAGTAATTAAAAGGCATTAGTTAATCTTTAGAACAGCTGAAAGATATCTACTAATTATATATGTCCTGAAACGAACTTCATATTTTAATTTCTTATATTTTAAATGAAATAAATCCCTAGAATAATACACAAAGTTTTATTAAATTTTAAACATAAATGCTGAATGAGATGAACGTCTATTTTAAATGCATTCTAAATTACATCGTAGGCAAAAGTGGATATCGTACACACACGATAGTGTTTCCAAGTTCATGCCAGTTCAAAACCGATTGAGAAGGTTGTTTTAATTTCAGTTTATCGTTCGTGTTTTACTTTTTTTTAGGCCTTCGTATTTAATTTAATTTTTGGCATTATATATTTCAGTTCTGATAAGAACATTCTTAACCTCTTCCCCCATTTTAAATAGTCCATTCTTTTTTCTTTTTTTAAATTATATTATTATTATTATTTTAAAATTTGTTTGGGTTTAACGTTCTTTTGTTACCCAAAAAAAGTAGAAAGGAAGGGTTGTCCTACAGATTACGACCTATTCAAACTTCTGACTCAAGAACAGAGTGGTGCTTAAAACCATACCACGCTCTGCCACTACTTCTTCTTTCTTATGTTGATTGCCCAAGATTCATTCCTTAAAAATATACAACTTGTTCATGATTTTACATAGGTATTTGTTTTATCTAAAAAATAGTTTTGAATTCACGTCTTTATATTTTACAGATGTAGTTATATTTTAGGAGGTTGAAATTGGATTGTGGATTCATTCTGCCAAAATGCAACATAGGCTAGAGTGAAAAAGTCATTACTTCCTGCTGTCTGGGAAAGAATCAATTTGCACTACTTTTGCTAAAACCGTTAACTTAACTTGAGTTATGCCAAAAAAGACTTGAATAATCCTAAAGAAATTTTCTTTGTAAAGTGTCCATCAGGAAGAAGTTTGGGGAAAAAAAAATATTTTTAGAAAAAGCTGCTAGCCGCATAATAACTCTGTCACGGATGGAATCAAAAGAGTAGGTTTTAGATGATTGTGAATATCAAAAAAAGTGATATGTACATGTGTTCACGTATATGATATGACACTGCAGAATCAGGTTTACGTTTTAAAAAATTGTTAAGTTTTAAACATATTACTATCAATTGATTCATGATTGTTGAACAAGAAGAAGATGACAGTACAGATTCTACCAAAAATGATATCAAAAAGAATGAAGCGATAACAGATCATTAATTTAAAAAAAGAAAAAGAAGGCAAACATACCATTCAGTAATAATCTTCAAACTCAGGCTAATTTAAGTGTATTTAGCGAAATAATAAATTCTGACATTTTTTTTTTTAATGAAAACTAAACATATCCTCCGCTTGTTACATTATTTTAGCCTAACCAAAAAAAACAACGTAACATTGTAAGATTTCCTTACATATTTTTTACTCCTAATGGTATTTTACAACCAACCCGTAGGGAAAAAAGAAAAAAAAACAAAAAAAACAAAACTTGAACACGATTTAAAGAAAGCTAAGAAAATAGAAAATAAGAATTTCAAAAAGAGGAAGGAATCTCACTATCTTAGCGCTGTTGTATTATATTTAACCCACGTTGCAATAATGGGTTGAATATAAAAAAACAATGGAGAGATGAGCATGCTTTCTTTATGATCAATTATGTCATATAAAGTTCGTACCCAAAAGTTACAGTTGTCCAGATAGAGATGTGAATTTTTGTGCCTGATTTTAGTTTTGTGATAAAAGTGATATTGATGTTATTTTTGCTAATTAAAACTACGTCAAACGTAAATTATAATAATGTTATCTATATTAACTTATTAATATAAAATGTATTATCCATCATTTAAAATGTAATTGATTTAACAAATGTGTTGTTTTAAAAATAATATGAAGGTAAGTAAATGTGTTTTTATTACTACTTTTCTAGATACCCATATCTCGTAACAGAACAGCCAATTATAAATAAAACCAGAAGGACAGAACTTAAATAAGGGTATAACAAAATGGGACCATTACATCATTTGAAATAATTGGTAACATTTTAGCAGCTGGTAAAAATAAAATTGGTCTTTAACATGACCATAACTGACCAATTTGTATTTGTAATAATTTAGAATAAATAGATATACTATATTACCTTGATTTTTTTTTTTTTAATTTCGGTTTTATAATTTAAAAAAAAATCTGAGGGGGTAGCAAAACACTTCGAGTTTCATATCAAGTATCTCGCTTTGTTTTGAGCTATGTTTATAACATAATGAAGTATCATTATATTATTAACATCGGCTTAGTTGACTTAGTAATGCTATGCAATTGCTATATTTAACTTTATAGATTAAAAAGGATTTCATATTAGTTAATGTATTTAGTTAAATTTAGAGATTTGAAAATATATTTTTATTTTTTTTGTTTTGGATATCCAGAATTTTGATTGCTGATTTAATAAACTACAAATTTGTTTCAATTCTCCTAGTTATATATTTTTGTTCATCTTTATTAAAGAAAATCATTAAATTTTTTACATTAATCATTTTGGTTTGATGATGTTATGTACATGTTACTGCTCTAATTGCAAATAAGCTCAAATTTGATTCGGTTGTTCAAAAAAGAAATAAACCCATTGCGCATCCAATAAAAACTTTCACTGTTGGGTTGATGCATTGTTACGCGAAGATCTATTAATTGTTATATTCATTTAACTATTGAAACTGCTTTATTGAATTAATTTATTTTAACTACTACTAATTTATTACAAACAGTATATTATGCCAGAAACTTTCGCGGGTGTGATAGAGAAACGCATAAATGAGTGTTATTCTTTATCCTAGCAAAGTATATGGAATTTTGGTCGAAGTATATGAAGTCACTAACTGGACCTCGAAAACTGTGTTGTACTTTTTAGAAGACTCTTCTCATAAAGCAGGCAGCTCTGCAGAACGGGAGAAACGCAATGAAGTTAGCTATTCGACGATATTCGCGACAAAGACCCATTGGGCTGTTGACCATGCTTGCCTTGTTGAGTTAGGCATATTTACAACAAGTTTTTATTAGTTATTCATTGTTTCTCAGGAGTGTAATCTGTTGATTCTTGTAGATAAAATTGTTTACTAAAAGAAACAGCTAAAAAATAGTAGAAACGTACATTAACACTTTTACAATCGAAGAAATTGAAAAGGGAACCCCAGTTCTCCATGCCAGGTTACCAGCAGTCCTACTAAGGGAACCTGAGTACCCCTTGCTTGGATACCAGGATTCAAAAAAAGGTAATTGATTTTACTTTTAGCCTAAATAAAAATCTTTGCCAAGCAAAAAAAGTGAAGATTAAAAAAGAAAGAAAAATGCCCAGCGGAAAGAAGAGATCATTAAGTTTGTTGATTTGAATTGCCTACTGCAATTTCGATGAAACATCATGTGGTGAACATTTCCAGACATTCACAGGGAAAGGTAAATGTCGTCTATATCAAATCAACAAACAATTTTTTCCTTCTCGGAAGGTGGCAGTTTCTACCAGAAACTGTTTGGTTCTGTATGTTACCCTCAAAGTCCGAGTTGTCCCTCTAAACATTTTCATTCGAAGTTCTATCTTTATTTTTTCATTTTAGAGTTTATTTTCTTGGTTTTAGTTTATTGACACTTTTCCTGGCAAGGGGAGCTACAGTTCCTCTGGCCAGGAAAAGGGCCAATCTTAGAAATGATTTCTTTTAGTTAATGTAGAATTTGAACTGATTGTAAGTTGATACCAATGTGGAGCTGAAAGACTGAATTTACACCGTTCTAAAATCTCAGAAAGCTGCTGATATTAATTTTGAATATAATTTACAATTTTATGGCACGATAATGCGTTATATATTTTTATCCTCCCTAATTTTCCTAAACGGTAATAAGGCAAGGGGAACCACAGTTCCCCTTTTGTTGCAAGAACGATCTACGGTATCCTGGCAAGGGAACTATATCCCCTTTTATCATAAATGACCATAAAAAATATTAAAACCGATCGTGGCCGGATTTGATAATTGTTCCAGGATTTTTCACTGTCCTGCTGGACTTAGATTGGAACTAAAACTTCCAAATCAATATTTTTAGTGAATTTGAACGTAAATCGATTCCTTAAAGTTGGTGCATACAGCCTAGTTTCGAAAAATATTTTTGTTATTTTTTCATAGCTTTGAAAAGGTTTATAAACCCATGACTGTCACTTGTCCCTACCTATAAAGTGAGATTTCATGGAAGTTGTTTATGTATTTATTTTTAGAAAACTTATGTATTTATTTTCTAGATTATGAAAAAATATATTGGAGAATAAATTAACATGCTTTTAAACATTTTTAAATTATAAAGGTAAACTATAAATTCTGTCTTTTTGTCCCTCGGTTTGGCCTCACGACCGTCACACTAAATAGTTATTTGTATATTCTCTACAAGAATAAGCTAATGCTAATTATAGCTATCTACAGAGTAATTCGTTATGTTATCTTCATAAGTGATGTGTTTGATAGACATTTTTTTAGTGTATTTTCTAAGATTTTCATCAATCCAGGGTAAGTTTTCTTCCTCGTACTTTTGATTACACACGACCGTCACGCTTTTTTTGAAATGATATTATTGATATTATCGGACTTGAAACAAGTCAACCAATTTTTGTCTAATTTTATATCGGAGTTACATACCTATATACCAACACTTTTATAAGGGTGAAACTTCATTGATTTAATTTGCTCTTTTTTTGAGGGGGGGGAGGGGAGGGTAATCAGACTTAATACAACTTCACATATTTTCGTCACATTTAATATCGCATTTACATACCTATATACCAACACCTTTATAAGGGTGAAGCATCACTGATTTAATTTTCTTTTTTTTTTGGGAGGGGGGTCAGATTTAAAAACAACTTTATATATTTGTTTATATGTTTAACCGTTTTTTAATCAGTTGTATATACGTTCGTTAAATGGACAGTGAGTTGTGTTTTCTCATGAACGTCACACAACAAAAAATATTAAATATAATGAAATAATGATTAAAAAAAAGATAAAGATGATTGATTTTTGTGTAATGTGACTATGTTTTCCCACAATAATTTTTATTTATCTTATATTTAGATATGGAAAAAGTATAGCGAAAATAATTACAGCTCTTTATTCCCTCAAGTTCAAAACCAAGAACAAAACTTTAAAAAAATTGACATTGTCATTGTATCTTTAAATTTTTACCTTGTTTTACATTTAAATTATTTAGTTTTATTCATTTGAGGACATTAATACGAAAAAAATAATGTTTAAAGATAGAGTAACGGTCAAGAGTATTTTTATGAAAAGCTCAATAAAATACTTCAAAACAGTGGTAAATAGAAAAAAAAAATTGGCCCCACCTGGGAATTTAATTAATAGAAGGTATAATATAATAGAAAACTCAAAAATAATAATAAACTTTAAAAATTCAATTTTTTTTTTTTATTTTAGCTGAGGCCATGAGAATGATCCTTATATTGAAAATAATGTGTTTGATATAATTGTTTATAATTAGACTTCGCAAGAAGCTAGGAATTTCCCATTCCCTTAGGAAGTTCGGGATAAAGAGAAGATATAATGATATAAACACAGAAAAGCAAAGTTTTAAAAAATTCAAGTCAACCAGTCGACTAGTATTAAAGTTTTATGGACACAAATATAAGGAAAATTAATATCTGTAGTACATTAGAATTTAGTATAGTAATTTTTATGCAAATAAATACGCTTTTACCAGAAAAAAACCTTATGCAGTAGCAGCAGCAATCCACTTTGCACGACCCTCTCTCACAATAGTATAATTATAGCCACTGATTTAGTTCACTAAAAGGCCTCGATTTTATGTACCCGAAACATCTCGAAATCGCAATTATTACTACTACTTATCCACACTAAAAGATTTAGGTAAGACAGTAAACTTTATATGGATCCCAAGCATGGTGGGTATTGTAGGAAACGGGCTGGCCCATCTAGCTGCAAGGAAGGCTCCCGAACTGCCGGGGCGAGGTAAACTTACACTAACTCCATATGACCTACGAAAGGCCCTTGAGAAAGAAATCAATGGTGAATGACAGTCTATGTGTGATGAAAGAAGCCCACAAAATAGACGTAATACATCCAGCCACCAATGTCGAAGGGAGAAAGTTGTACTGACTAGACAAAGGATATGCCACACCAGACTGACACACTCCTACCTTTTCACGAAAGAAGCTCTGCCCGAATGTAAATACTGTTATAATATATTTACAATAACACATATTTTTCAAAAATACCCTTTTTCCACGTCACATCTCAATAGCCTAAATTAAGACTAAATACAGATATTCCATCAGTCTTGGGAGATAGGGTAGAATAGAATAGAAAATAAACTTTATTCTAGGACGATGTCCCCTAAGAATAATATAATGTACATAAATAAATACAATGAGTCTAGCTTTCATAAGATGAAATAAAATAAATTAACAATCTGGTTAACTATTTACAATTTTACAAATAAAGAACAAAAACAGACACAGATGAAATAAAAATTACAAAAATCAAATAATTGTAGGAGCAAAATAAAAGCCTATGTACATCTACTGAATGCTTTTTTAAAATTTTTTTAGTGAGGTTTTGCTAGTCAGTATCATTCTGGAGGGAAAGGAAGTATTGAAAGAGAAGGGATTTAAATGTGGACAGAGATGGAGCATTACAGATATTACAGGGTAGTGAATTCAATAAGGAAGTTGCACGGGAAATGAAGGAATGGTCAAATGATGTACTCTTATGGGAAGAAGTATACAGGTCTGAGGAGCGAGATCTTGTAGTGCGGGAGGAAACCGACGATCTGAACTGGAAGATGTTATTGATGTAGGAGGGATTCCAAGATTTAATGGTTTGATGGAGGAAGGAGGCTAGAAAGTAATTTCTGCGGGATGAAGGATAAAGCCATATTAACTCTGTATATAGATGTGATGTGCGGGATGCTTTTGGAATCCTAAATATAAACCTAACGAAACAGCTCATTAGTCTTCTTAGCTTACTTTCGAGTTCCACCGTCTACCCACCATATGCCACACAGCTATAGTCAAAATGGGGGAGTATAAGGGAAGAAATCAAGAGTTGACGAGTAAGTTTCGGAAGGGAGTCCTGGGAAGAATGGAATAGTTTAAGGATGGATATAGCCCGTCGAGAAATTTGGGAGATATGGTTTCCATGAAAGGGCTTGGTCGAAGGTAATACCAAGGTTTTTAACTGTGGAGTGGAATTGAATAGGTTGAGAGTTCATAGACAAGATCGGGAGGTGGGGAAAGGATCTCAAATGGGTATTAGAACCTATGATAATAGCCTGCGTTTTTCTACTTTTAATTTGTTATCAGAGGCCCACTTGCAAATGCTATTAAGGTCCTCTTGGATAAGGGAGAATGACTTTATTAAATCAGAGGGATAGAAGGATAGATATACCTGGAAATCATCCGCGTATAGATGGTAGGAACAATGGTGAATGGAATTCGGTAGATCATTTATGTAGGTGCAAAAAAGGGTAGGAGAGACACTGGGACCTTGGGCTACCTCTAATGTCAACGAAAGAGAAGAGGAAAGTGGCTGGTTTGGTATGGATACTATTTGAGTTCTACTTTAGAGGAAGGAATGAAACCAGAGGAGAGAGCTTGAGGAAAAAGATAGGGCTTTTAGTTTAGTGAGGAGAATAGAATGGTCTAGGGTGTCAAAGGCTTTAGTAAAGTCTAGAAGGATAAGAACAGTTACTTTTCGTTCGTCAAGAGCAGTATGTATGTCATTTGTAATTTTTGTTAAGGCTGTCTGAGTTGAATAACCAGGTCGGAACCCAGATTGGAATGGATTAAGGAGATGAGAGTTTTGTAGGAATTTGGAGATTTGTGATTGAACTAGTCTTTCAATGGGTTTGGACAGATTGGAAAGTATTGATATGGGACGGAAACCGTTAAGTGAAGATGGGTTAGATTTCTTTTGTGAGGGTTGTATTTTAGCTTTCTTCCAGGATGAAGGAAAGATGGAATTTTGCAAAAGAATAATTATATATGTAGGAGGACTGGAAGGATAGTAGGAAGCCATAATTTGATTAATTTTAGTGGAATACCATCATGTCCAATAGCTTGTGTATGACATTGGAAAATAGCATCAATGAGGTCTGAGGGTGTGATATAGGAAAAATAAAAATTGGAGGAGTTAAAAGGAGGACCGTTTGGAGTGTAGCTGGCGGAAAGAGATGAAAAGTTTAATGATAAGGTAGCGAAAAAGGAATTCATTTCGTTAGGAGTAAAAGAGAATGAAAGCGGAACTTTGGAGGATTTACTAAAGGAAAGTTTTGATAATATTTTCCATTTTGATTTTGGATCACAGGAGCTGGAGAGGGCTTCATGGAAATATTGTGAGTTAGCTTTGGCTAGGCAGTTTGAATCTGATTCTGAAGGGATTTCAACAGAGCGTAGTCGTCCAGAAGTCTAGTCTGGCGAAAACGTCTTCGGGCGGGGGTCTCTTTCGTAGGTTTTTGATTTCTTTTGTGATCCAGGGTGGTGGTGGTGGACGTCAGGTAAGGATGGGTTTTAGGGGGGCATGTGAGTCTAGGATGGATAAGAGATTGGATGTGAGGATGTCAACCATGCTGTCCAACCACCATGATAGTGTGGGAGGAATATATAGAGTCCCAGTCCAGAGCGTCAATATCATTTTGGATTGAGGAAAATATTAAGGAATCAAGATAGCAATAGGAAATGGTTTTTGGGATATATGTTAGGGTTTGGATATTGTATGTCAGGGATATTAAATCGTGATTAGGAAGAAACGTGATTGGTAACTGGGATGAGGAAATAAGGTTTTTAGGAGAATCAACTATTAGGAGATCAAGCCACGTATTAGATGTAAATGTAGATGAGATGATAATGAAGCAATAGAATTAGTGTTTAAATTCCTTAATTAAATGGTTGATTTATAGAAATATGACATAAATTATAAATAGGTAATGGAAGAGAAGTTTAAATGAAAAATATCAATAGAAATATTTATGCACAAAAACAAAATAAAAAATAATAATTAGCATTAATAACCGGAGTAGTTATACGCCATAAAACTAAAAAAACAAAAAAACAACCAGCTTCAATAATATATGTATATAAAAGAATATATCTCTCATCTTTCCTATCTTGTCCATGTCCTTACCGTCCTTCTTTGTATTATCATATTTTTAATGTTACTATTAATATTTAAACATTTAAATAGTCATTATTATTATTACACTATTATTGTATGACCTTAGGATTTTTTAAAGGGAGTTTTCTATGCCGTCCTTATATCATGATAAAGATCCCATGATCCTAACCTCATTTGACTCCTTAATTATCGTGTTATTACAAACCTCTTTTGATTTTTATTTATATCATGAATTAAGTTCATAAAATTAAGTTCATTTGTTCATTTTCGTTATTATTTAGTCAAATCTATTCCATTATTCCCAGGATTCTCTCCCGAAACCTACTCGTCGACTCTGGGTTTCTTCCCTTTATCTCCCCCATTTTGACTATAGCTGTGTGGCATATGGTGGGTTGACGGCGGAACTCGAGAACAAGCTAAGAAGACTAATAAACTGTTTCATTAGGTTTATAATTAGGATTCCAAAAGCATCCCGCACATCACATCTATATACAGAGTTAATATGGCTTTATCCTTCATCTCCCAGAAGTTACTTCCTCTTTCAAACCATTAATTCTCGCAATCCCTCCTACATCTATAACATCTTCCAGTACAAATCCTCGGTTTCCTCTTGCACTACAATATCTCGATCCTCAGTCCTGTATACTTCTTCCCATAAGAGTGCATCATTCGAACATTCCTTCATTTTCCGTGCAACTTGTTTATAGTATTCACTACATTATAATATCCATAATGTTACACCCCTTTCCACTTTTAAATCTCTTCTCTTTCAATACCTCCTGTTTCTCCAGAATGGTATTAATTTTCAAAACTTCATTTAAAAAAGTATTCAGTAGATGTAGGTAAATAGTTTTTAATTTCATCCAAAAATTATTGGATTTTCATCAATTTTGTTTCATCTATTTCTTTTTATCTGTGTCTATTTTTATTCTTTATTTGTAAAATTGCAAATAGTTAATCAGATTGCAAATTTCTTTTATTTTATATTTTGATAACCAGACCTATTATATTTATTTCTGTACATTGTATTATTCTTAGGGGACATGGTCCCATAATAAAGTTTATTTTCTATTCCATCTATTTCTTTGTTATTTTTAGCCCTTAAGAAGACCTAAAAAACTGTCTGAAACGTCGGCATTCCATTGAACGTTTTTTTTTTAACATGGACGTGTTGTTTCTTTCTCCTGGTTGCATCCCAGATCATCTTAACCCTGGAAGACTACACTTAAAAATAATTACACAAATGCTATACTAGGGGTAAAGGTGTACTATTAACCCGAGTTTTTCAACAGGCACTTCAGAAATTAGCTACAAAAAACTGGCAGTAATGAACAACTGTTTGGGATTAAAAAATAAAAAACTTTCACCCTCCATGCACAAAGCTTGTGAATTACATAAAAAAAAGTTGGCGTCCTAGGATACGTCTGTACCCCAGTGTAACTTTTCAGGGTTAAAAAAAAATTAATTTATTGCTTGTGTATCGCATCTAACAAGTCTAAATATTTAAATCGGTTGAAAATACTTAAGCTGGACAATAATTGACGGACTTTGAAATAGACTCTTAGAAAACAGAAGTGAAAAGTAATATAACGAGTTGTTGTTGGTTGGGGCTTGACGTCTTAATGTACTCCTTCTAAAGCAGGAAGGACGGTTATTCTCCAGCTTGAATAGCAAGATCGAGATTCATTCCGCAGGTCCGTCGTGGAATAAATTTCAATCCACCCAAGCCGAGTTCGAATCACCTAATACTTTAACTCGCTTGGTCTTCACTTTTAATAACTATTTTTTTTATGAATAAGAACAAAATAATGGAGTATGATGTGCAGAAAGCTGCACTAACTCATTCCCATCACTCATATAAAATCTTCATATTTGTTTGTCTTGAATTAATAAAAATGTTATATCAATCCTGTAATAAGAGTTTGTGACCTTGTAAATTCTGCTGAATAATCTTAGTAAATATTTTCTCTGTATGAGTTGAAGGCATATACCAAAACAAACAAAAGGAAACTTGAATTTTGTCCTGTTTACATATATACATATTAGGTTGCTCACGTGAAGAAGTTCGGCAATAACGGAAAAAACAATTACTTAGTACTTTTAGAAATTTGCTTATTAAGAAGCTATGAACTAGATAAATTGAAACATGATTATATTTAGTGTAGCCATTTCTCCCTTTTATCGTTCCTAAAAATGAAAAGTTCAAGATGGTTTTTTTAGAAATTTATTTTTGGAATAAGCTGTTTCGAAGTATTTTAAGTAAGCTACTAGAGAGTACTAAATATTTCCTATCAGCTGTTATCTGTTGCGTCAAGGATTTAGCTTTGGAGGTCGAACCGTTTTTTTTTTTCTCTTCTTGTCTAGAGAAATCGTCGTTATCGTACTTTCTTTGAGGTATCGGGCAAAGGTTCAGTATTGACCCCCTTGACAATATCTTTTAGTTGAGATAACAAATAAGTGATATCATTCACTATTTGCCAGTTGTAGACAGTCCCTTACCGAATACAGAATGAGTTCCTTGAGACAAGTAAGTCAGATGATAATTATTTTATTTCAGTAATTCAATTTATGTTTTGGTATTTGTTTTGATAAAGAATTAATTTTCATACAGGAAGAGATATTTATTTGTAGTTCTTTGAAAAATCAACCTGATGATTCTTTTTTAGTTTTTATGAAAATTTCTTTGATCCTAATTTTACTATTATAAAAAAAATAGTATTTGCCACTTGTATGGATGTTTTAATCAATTGAATTCATTTTCCTTATCTATTGAAACCTGGAATGTTATTTGACTTCTCATATCAGAGATAAGAATTAAAATGATATGATATTTGACTGTGTTTAGTGGAAAAGAAATATTTATAAATCATACTTCTTAGAGTATATATTTTTATTTAATTTTGAGAAAAAAGAAAATAAGCTAATGTTATGATGGCTAAATCCTGATTTAATGAGGTCAGGAACTATAATGAAAACCTTTAGTTTCCCGAGTTATTAAATACTGATTAGGATCATATTACTCAATACCTTTTGACTATTTTTGTATTAATTAAAAGTATGATTGTTCAAATAGTAAACAATTTATATTGAGGTCATCTACCAATAATTATTTACCTTATTTTCTGATTGATCAACAAAACAAATCATCCATCTCTTCCATCATTCCATTATTTGTTTTATTTACTTATCTTTTGAACATGTTTAGAGCCCTATATTTAAAGAAAAAAAGATATACTATTGATATTAAAAAATAAAAACCACTAGATTATGAATGAGAGACAAAGAACTAATAGGTAATATGACCCACTCATATAAAAAATGCAATATTACTCCTTAATAATATATAAAAGAAAAAGACCTAATTTAACAATAATGTTACATGCTTTTTATTTAAATAGTACAACAATGTATCTATCTTGCTCGATCTTCATATCTTGCAAATGTTCTGTAATGTAAATCAAAATAATATTGAAGAGCTAGCTGTAATATACCCCCTGAAGAAAGCATTTAGGTTTGATTGTAATAATTGTGAAGTTATAGTACTGATGGCTATAATGTATGTGATAATGACTACTATCCCATATATTCAATATTCAATATTCAAACGGATTTTGAAGGGAAGACTGTCAGTTTATCCTTTAAATCTGATTCAGGAATTAAATTTTTTTTTTTTTTAAACTACGATTGCTCTGTCAATGTTAAAGCAGTGTATTATTCCATAGCAGAAACTTAATGTCAGATGAGGTGAATATCTGTCCTTCGAAATTAATTAGATTGAAAAGGGCACATTTTCAAAGTGATGTGTGAGCCAATGTCTGATGCTGTTAAACATATTATATTAGTGTGATATATTGCTTTATAGTAATCCAAAGTTTTTTTATAGGCCATTAATTCTAATTTGAAGCCCAGTTTCAAAACTCTTGTTAGGACGTTTGCTTCTGAAGCACATCCTAATGGTTTTAGCTTTGGTAAGACATTTTTGTTACATTACAGTGAAATAAATTTTTTCCTATGACATTTTATATTTTATTAATATTTTTATTAAAGAATTAAATGAGACGCAAAGAGAGTATCAAGATTTAGCGAGGAAATTCGCTCGTGAAGAAATTATCCCAAAGGCTCCTGAATACGATCGAACTGGAGCATTTCCATGGGATATAGTTAAGAAGGCTCATTCAGTTGGTGTTATAAATACCCACATACCACCAGCTTATGGTCAGTCTGTCTTTTTAATTGTTCTTGATAGAAATTATTTGAATTGATTATTTGAAAAATGAAACATTTCATTTGTTTTTATAGGTGGCTTGGGATTGGGAGTGTTTGATGGCTGTCTTATTGCAGAAGAATTAGCATATGGCTGCACAGGTATTGCTACTGCTTTGGAGGCAACCGGACTTGGGGTATAGACATTTAAAAAAAATAATTTTATACAATCACACACTCCTTTTTTTTTATTTTTTAAAAATAGAAATGACCTTAAATTATTATAATTTTCTTCACTAGGCTTAAACTCGATTAAATTAGATTAATTTTTAGTATATAAAAAAATAAATTGGCTCTTTGTTTATCCCTATTTCAGTTCTTATAGAACTCTTACATCAGGAGGAAATCATGATTATTATTATGATTTGATCTAAAATTAATTTTATTTAATTGACCTTTAGCCTTTTGAAGAAAATAATAAATTAATTTTTTATTATCAGTGAGGATTAAGTGTGTCAGTAGAAATTCCAATAGTAGTGTTAAATGCTACATTTTAAAGATTTTTACTCTTAGTTTTATTATATTATATATTGAAGAGTATTGGTTTTTATTTTAGCAAACACCTGTACTGATTGCTGGAAATGATGCACAGAAGAAAAAGTATTTGGGAAGGCTTATCGAAGAACCTTTATTGGCTGTGAGTCTGTTAATGCCTTGTTTAATTTATTATTATATTAAATTAAAATTTCGCATTTTTCTTTATTTCTGCACCATTGTATTGGGAGAGGAAAAAGGGGATAATACAATTAATTTTTTTTAACCACTCTACTTACTCCTTATATATAATTGGACCATTAAAGAACAGCTGGTTAATTCAATACACTTTGGTTTTTTTACAATTTATTTTATACTCCTTTCAAATTATACAGTATTTATTTATTGTTAAGATTTTCTGTTTAAATCATCTCCAAAATTAACTTCTGTTTATTACATCTGATATCACTGAATCAATAATGAATGGAATTAGGATTGATAAATTAATTGCCGCTTATATTGAGATTATTTTATTAGAAAACTAGTTTTGAATGCTAAACATTCATCTTCAGTTCTAAAACATACAAAAATTTTTTCAACACATCAGTACTATGTTACATAGATTATATATACTAAACTCTACTACTAGGTTAAGCCTACCTGCCCCCCGTTTTACTTCTCACGAATTCAGTGTTTTAGTTACCTCGAAGGTGAGTGCCCATGCTTGATTTCTTGTCTTACCTTTTTAAAAACTTTAGTATATATAATCTATGTAACATAGTACTGATGTGTTGAAAAAAATTTTGTATGTTTTAGAACTGAAGATGAATGTTTAGCATTGAAACTAGTTTTCTAATAAAATAATCTCAATAGAAGTGGCAATTAATTCATCAATCCTGATTGTATTGATCCTTCTATACCATCATGCGTACCTCAAGTAGTAATGAATGGGTTTGAGAAAGGATTTTATTGATCACTTACCTCATTTTAGGTGTATCCTAAGATAAAATATGCAGAGAACTATTCCTGCATTAGTTGCTTTACTTTCATTAGTTATTTTCTCTTAGTTCAGACAAAGGTGAAATATTTAATTAGAATATTTATTATAACATATCTGGTTTCTTATAAGTCTATAAATACAGGAAGCGCATTGAGTAAAGTTTTCCCACTAATTTATAAATTAAGTTATTCACACATTTCTTTTTACAATATTTCAGCTTCTGATAATTTGGAAACCCATAGATTTAAGGATAATATCAAGATGTTATCTTTTTTCAGGTTTTTTTTTTTTTCATAATTGGAGATATAGATTTTCTAACAGTCCTCAATTATGGGGGCTTAATTTATTGTTACAACTTTTTTTAGATTTATTATGAGTCAGTAAATTAGTATTAGTTTTTTATCATCATGTGAATAACTTTAATAAACTTTCATTATATTTACACTTTTCATAAATTATATCATACTCTTGCATGTGTTGGTGTTGTAGGTTCTCAGTTGTAGGAATAAATAAATTCATGAATCACCTTCAAATGAATAATCACGTATATTTTGTTACAGGTTAATGTTTAAAACTTTACATTTTTGTGTTCATTCATATTTTTATATAGTTACATCTTTTTTAGGCATATTGTGTGACAGAACCAGGAGCAGGTTCAGATGTCAATGGTGTCAAGACTCGAGCTGAAAAGAAGGGAGATGAATGGATTATAAATGGACAGAAAATGTGGATTACAAATGGAGGTGTTGCCAACTGGTAGGAAAGCCATTTATTATCTTTATTGAATATAACAAGTTTAATTATTTGTTTATTAAACTTAAAATTTCCTTCCGTATGCTAGAGTTTTGAAGTAATTGTTCAACTCATAATATTTTATTGAATGTTATGATAAATACTTCTTTGATCTCTACCTCATGGAGGTTTAGCCTTGGCTCAATATCTCTACTTGTCGCAATCCTGTGCCATTATTTCATACTGTTGAGGGAACAGCAACTTTTTCTCCCAATATTCAAAATGTAATTGATATAATTTTTCCTTGGTTGTCGAGGTGGGTGCTTTCCTTCTGGCATAGACTCTAGCTACTAATTAGCTTTCCATCATCTCCCATTCTGTTTACTTTATCGAACCACTTCACACTGCTGCTCAACTGTTTCTCCAACTGGCATGACTAAGTTTGTCTCAGAAACTTAGATCTTGTTGTGATATTTAATTTAAATTTGAATATGGTCATAATTAGCCGGAAGAATGTGGATAAAGGATGCTAGCTGTTAATCCCCTGAGATAGGACTCTGGGTAAAAAGACAGTTTTGAATAGTTGCTGGAAAAGGACAGTTATGAAAGGACCCTTGGGCAGTGAACTTGTGTGAAGGTTAGGTTTTATGGGTGTGATTATTGTAAGGGCAACAGAAACAATATACCAGGATCATCAGATATGTCTTAAAATAAGATCAATGATACAGGATGCTTATAATATTGTTCTCATTTGTATAGATTTCTTCTTTCTACTCTGATTCTAGTTTTCTTTCTGCTACCTCATTATGGAAATTTGTATTTCATTTTATTTATTTTAAAAATCTCTAGGCCAGATATGATTTTAATTTATGTTATTCTTAATGGACACTGTCACAGAATAAAGTTTTCTTTCTGCTCTGTTCTATGAATAGGTATTATATTATATTTATATATTTTTAATATAAATTGTATTTTACAAGCAACATTGTTCCTTAACCTGATACAGTTAGCAATTTTTATTATTAGTTTCATTATTATATTTCTTACTTTTTAATAAATTTTTTATTTCTTTGTTACTTCAGGTATTTTGTACTGGCCAGAACTAATCCTGATCCTAAAGCTCCAGCATCTAAAGCTTTCACAGGTTTTATTGTTGAGAGGGATTTTCCTGGAGTAACTCCTGGTAGAAAGGTACATTAGTTTTTAATCTCTTAACTTGAACAATAAAAGTTTTTTTTTTTTTTTAGATCAATGTTACTTACTTATAGGGTGATTGATTATCTCTTAATGTAGGGGGAAAAATAATTTTTAGAGAAAAAAACAAAACCGACTTCAAGATTAAACCTACTTATACAAACTTGAACTAAAAAATAAAAAATAATATTTTAATTGCTTCAAAACAAAAACCATTAAATGAAAATCAACGAAATTATCGATACTTATATACCTATTTACAATTTATGACCAATTATCTTTGGAGTCGGTGCCAGCCAAGTCCTGTCCTGGGAAGTTTAATCCTGTCTTTACAATAAATAAACTGTTGAAGGGCCGGAGACAGCGGTGTGGCGGTGATAAAACAGTGGGAGGATCTTTATGATTACAATTTCTTTTCAAATTCTGTTTGTTTTGGTTGGCACCGACTCCTATAATAACTGATTATAAATTGTGAATAGGTTTATAAGTATCGATAATTTCGTTGATTTTCATTTAATGGTTTTTGTTTTGAAGCAATTAAAATATTATTTTTTATTTTTTAGTTCAAGTTTGTATATGTAGGTTTAATCTTGAAGTCGGTTTTGTTTTTTTCTCTAAAAATTATTTTTATTTTTCACTTTTTAGTGGTGAGTGTATTTTTGTTTATACAGTCAATTCTCGATCTTCAAGCTTCTCTGAAAAATGGTAACTTCTTTCTACTTTCTGCAAATCAATTTTAACTTTTCTTTAATTGGAAGCATTTTCAATAGCCACTGTAAAACCACTCGAGTGAATAACTAATAATAAGTGACTGGTGTAACTATGAACTGAAAAGACAAACAATGACAGAAAACAGAAAAACAAATTACACATGAAATTCTTTTAATTTGAGTTTAAGTTATAGAGGTGATGACTTCTAATTGTTCGTTTCATAGAGGTGGTCCTAGAAGGTCTCTCTTTCGAACCCTACTCTCAGTTCTACTTATTTTCGACACAATTTTTCACGTTCTTTGTCTGAAATCGTCTCATTGAGGTGAAATTTAAGGGTAATGTACTTCCGACCGCAGATTTTGTTCGACTTATGAGAAAGAAAGAAATACCTCTTGAAAGGTTTTATTGAACACAATTTCACACATAGAAAAACTACATAGCATGACTCGTAAAAAAACTATTAACACTTAACCATAAACCGAGAAGGTTATACAAAAACATATGAGAAAATGAGATACAAATACAATGTTATTTTTTACTACATTTATTTAAGAATTCTGCTTATCGAAGCAACACATCGAGAGTTGACTGTATATGTAAATTATTTTTGTTAATAATTTATATTTAGTTACCTTGGAGATTTTAGATAATCATAATCATAAATATGTTTAAAATGTAAGGTTATATAAAAGTGATTTTTATTAACTGTTTTTTTTGATTTTTCTTAAAAAGTGCTGCGTTGATTTCAAAATATTTTTTATGGGACTACCTCTGAAGTAGGCCCTACCGATCTAAAAAAGAATCATCAAAATTGACGGAGGTTCTCAACTCGTCTTTATTTTTTTATTTTTTTTTGTTTATGTTACGCGATTACTCTGTCAATTCTGAATCAATTTTGATTATTCTTTTTTAGATCGGTAGGGCATACTTCAGAGGTAGTCCCATCAAAAATATTTTGAAATCAACGCAGCACTTTTTAAGAAAAATCAAAAAAACAGTTAATAAGTGATTTTATGAACTGTTTTTTTGATTTTTCTTAAAAAGTACTCCATTGATTTTAAAATATATTTTATGGGACCACCTCTGAAGTATGCCCTACCGATCTAAAAAAGAATCATCAAAATTGATTCAGAATTGGCGGAGTAATCGCGTAACATACACAAAAAAAAAAAAAAAAAAAAAAAATACAGAGGAGTTGAGAACCTCCTCCTTTTTGAAGTCGGTTGAAAAATTAAATGAAACTAGACCAATTGAAGAAAATTGCTACTGACCGCAAAAATGCATTCTTCTATTCTCCAGTCTGTTGCAGATATATAATTATTCAAAGATTTTTTTGAGGAAACCACATTTTTTGCTATAAAAGCAGTAATACAATCTCCTCTTTGCTCAAATATTTTTGAAATTTTGACCATATTTTCAGATTCAATACCAGATTTCTTTTAAGACCAGAGTACTCTTACTTTGAATTTAGGAACTTAGGACCTAAAGAACAGCTCAATGTTTAACTTATTCGGAAACGTTGCAATTTGTAATAGTACAGTGAAATTCCAATTATCTGGATTAATTGGGGCCGAAATTGATCTGGATACCCAAAAATCCAGATAATTAGATTTATTATTGAAAATATATACATATGTAATGTTTCAAATATGTATTTTTTTGAATAATTAAAAATGTGACTATTTGTAAAATTATATTTATGTAACAACAAAGTTTAGTTAACATTTCGGAAATCGTGGACGTTCCGACACCAAACTCATCCGTCAATTTTTTCCCTAATTTCTGGACAAAACCCATGTGGGATGGATGTGCTATTCTTCGAGAAATTCACCAAGTACATTAACTCAGAACTTGACTTTTATGAGGTGTGTGGGCCCCGTCTCTAATTCTGAGAAGCAGTTCCGGTAGCTGCTGCTTGATCTATTTAGTTTTACATCTTTTCAT
Source organism: Euschistus heros (assembly GCA_003667255.2). Lineage (NCBI taxonomy): Eukaryota > Metazoa > Arthropoda > Insecta > Hemiptera > Pentatomidae > Euschistus > Euschistus heros. The sequence goes on from RCWM02000087.1 coordinate 1,742,152, forward strand.
ATTGTGCCATGAAAACCAATGAGACAGGACCTATCATATTTTACGTCAACTCCGAACCACAGCCTACAATGTCTGTTAATAAACTATTAAAAAAAAAAATTTTATGTAATAAAAAAAATTTCTTTTTCTTGAAACAATCCAGGTAATTGGCTATCCGGATAATTGGAGTTCCACTGTAATTCAACTCTCTATGGTCAAAAGTTAGAAAATGTTTGAGCTAAGTGGAGATATTAAAGTTTTTATAGCAAAAAACATGGTTTCCTAAAAAAACCCTTTGAATTATCATATATCTGCAACAGATTGGAATAGAAAAGTGCAGTTAGCAGCTTTTTTCTATCCCAAGTAAAAAGTAAAATAAAAAAAATGTGTCAGTTTTTAAAAAATAAATTGCGGAAACACTGTCATAAATTATTTTTAGATGCATAAAATGATTTCACGAGCTTGCCATTTGAGCACCTTATGATTTGATGTGCTGCTTTCCCCATACATTTTATAACAGAAACTTTAAATTTAAAAATAAAAATCAAAAACTGAGTGTAATATGTATGAGAGGCAGAACCTCTCAAGGTAGGTGGGAGGAAAACCTGCAACCCTGCACTGCACCACTCTCATTGACCCTGACCAGCCACACCTCCCTCCCTCCACTTTTCCCAAAGTGCCATCAGCCAGCACTCTGACTATAGGTGTTAGTATGTTATAGTTGTAATATTTATCCTCCTCTGGGTTGGATCATATCCTCACGTCTTGGAGGCATCCTTCTTATCTAATATGCTTCCCATTATTTATCAATCACCACTTCTTATATTTATCTTCCCATATCTCAATTAAAGGAGCCAAATATAAGCAGTACATGCATTGGGTTTCCCTGAATCTTCTGCTTGGTATTTAATTAGACATCAATATCAAAAAGATTTGTGGTTATGTAGAAACAGCTAAGGTTGGCTGCTTATAATGTAGCCTAAGAATGAGCAGTTTATTGTGCTACACACATTTCATAATTTTACAGCTACAGAGGTTGTTAACTTCTTTGTACAATCTTGTCAGTTATAATAAGTTCTGAAACCAAAGAAAATGCTATAGTGAAAAGAAACCTCCAGAGACCATCATTGGGACAATTGTTTAACAGAGAGCCAGTTTAAAATTGGTTTAGAAACACCTCAAGTACAGTAAAAACAAAATAAATGTCCTGGTTTTCTAATATTTGCTTCATGCTGAATGTTTTAGCGATCCTGAAATTCTTTCTTATGTTGATAACTTGACATTTCAGCTGGATATGGTTATCATTGATTCACTATTTGAAACACACTCTAAATGGCTTTTTTTTTTTTAGGAGTTGAATATGGGCCAAAGAGCATCTGATACTCGTGGAATAACCTTTGAAGATGTTAGAGTACCTAAAGAAAATGTACTTATTGGAGAGGGTGCTGGATTTAAGATTGCTATGGAAACATTCGACAAGACTCGACCACCAGTGAGTTCTAGTTTTTTCAATTTGTTAAAATCAGGTGTCATCCAAGAAGAAATTATGTCTTTTATATCAACACCTTGAGTCTTATTCCAATACATCAATTGTTTTCATCAATTCCTAATATTGGAAATAAGTCTACAAAGTCATGTATCATCAAAATCAAGGGATAATTATTTTAGTTATGGTTTTCCTTAAACAGTTTCTGTTGATGGTTGGCTAGCTATTCATTAACCATAGCCAAATCTCCAATTAGGAGGTATAATTTTTTATCTAATTCCCATTGTTTGAAATGTGTTCAAATCTGGTTATCTTTCTCTTCAGAATCCCTTTATTCTATATTGTCATTTTTAAAAACAAGACCTTTTCAGTTTTGGACTATCTTATCAGGTTACTACATATAAAGTTTGATCCATTTTATTATATGGCTTTTGAACTTAATTACTCTGTAAGAGTTTCTTCCCTATTTTTTTCCTTAATCCTTGGGAGTTTTTTTTTTTAATGACCATCATGTGCTATATAATCAATAATCTCATGGGTTTTATAATCAAATCAAAGAAGTAAATATCTGTGGTTATTAACTGATCTGTAAATATTGACTGACCCAGCTGGGAATCGAACCCACAATTTTCTGAACTGGGGGCTTTGTGACCCTCACATTAATGCACTCAGCCATCATGGCCACCTGTCCTATATTATGTAATCAAATACTTATAGGAAACATATTGGTTTTTAATATTTAAATAATATTCAAAATAATTAAAATCCAAAAATATTAAATCTACGGATCATTACCGTAAAATGGGGTCACATTAGTACGGTGGGGTGAAATTGGTACACAATTGTTTCTGCGGTGATTTCCTTCTGGCAGGTTGTTGTGTCAACTTTAACAAATGAGAGCGCATGAATGAGTCGTTTCGTGGGCTCTCATTTGGTAAAAGTCGACTCAACAACCTGCCAGAAGGAAATCTCCGCAAAAACAATTGTGTACCAATTTCACCCCACTGTACTAATGTGACCCCATTTTACGGTAAATAGTTAATAAACATCTTAGTATTATGTTAAGACTAATTAGATTGTTAAAAAAAATGATAGATTATGGATAAGCATTATTAGCACTAACCCCATAATCCTTTGTTTTGTAGGTGGCTGCAGCTGCTACAGGTCTTGCTCAAAGAGCATTTGATGAAGCAACAAAATACTCATTGGAACGAAAAGCTTTTGGTGTGCCAATTGTAGCCCATCAGGTGTGTTTTATAAGTTTCATTTTTTCCAATTATGATTAAACTTAAATGCTTGTTATAACAATGTTTAAAATATTTTTGTGATTTTAATTTTTGTTTTAAACAATATTTCTCGTTCATATTATTGTTCAGTGTTTATTTGCTCACATCACTTGGTCAAATATTACCTAAACATTTATGTTTGTAATATAATGAAACCTACTAGTGTAAGCAAATGAATCTATCATTTAGAAATTTCTATTAAGTGCAAAAAATTTGTTTATCTTATTTAGATTTGTAAATAGCCAGAATGTAACTTCTACCTACAAAAGAAATATTTTTTGATTGGTGTGGTGCAAAAAATAAATCTGTTGCAATTTATTCTTTTTCTTAACATTCAATGACTGTAATGTATAGAAATACAACCAATAATCAATTACCAGAACAAATAATGTGGAAGGATGTGGTATCAAATGCATTAATTAATATATGAAGTTTTGTTATTTATTTAATGTTATGAAACAAATCTTACTAAGAAGGTAGCCCTATTGAATCAACCTAAATAAGGGGAAATATATCCTCAAGTTTTGAAACTTGGGATACTTGCTCATTTAAATGTCCTGTATACAACATACTGAAAGATTACAGTCGTTAGGGCCATGTAGAAGGGGGAAGGGGTTCATTCAAGTTTTTTTATATATATATATATATATATATATATATATATATATATATATTATATTTATATATATATATATATATATATATATACTTAAATATTATGGAAACTATTGAGTTTTGAGGGAAACTAATACAAAATTTGCTCTGTGCTCTCCACTTAATGAGAATATTAAATCTTAGAAGTTACTTGTAGGAAATCGAATGTTTGTTTCCTAGAATTAACATTTTTGTTGATGAAAGGTGCATTTTTGTGTGCCTGAGAAGGTGGAAGTTGGGGTTTTTACCTTAAGGCTAAAACATTTGTTTTTCAGCACACTGTTGCACCAGTCCCTCTTATTAGAATATCAAAGGTATCTACAGTAGAAACTCAATAATTCGTCATGGTTGGGGAAGGGAGGGTGACGAAGTAATGGAAATGATGAATTACAGAATTTTGCTGGTAAAGTAAGAAAAAATCTTTTGAAAGTGTATAATTGTAATTTGTTTGCTTTTTATTGAATACTAGCTTTCCCCGTAGCGACTTCGCCCGCTCTCATAATTAAAGAACTTTACTAATAGTTGATTAACGAAGAATAATTTGTTTATCTATAAAAGTCTTGTATTGAAGAATGCAATTGAGCATTGTTTCTTCAATATACTTAGCCCACTATGCACAGGTGCCACAGATATAAATATATAAAGGCAGAATCAATAAGAATTTATTTAACGTAACTCCTATTTGTTTAACATTTGTAGCTACATGTTTCGGAGAAAATACTCCATCATCAGGCTTCAAAATTTAAAAAAAAAAAATACATTAATCTATAAAATTACACCAATAGTTATTACCAACAGTACATCTTTTAATCTATGAATATTTTCACATTGTCCATTCTCCATAAGACAGAATCCATGTTGAAAGTTAGGATGTTAATTTCTGCTATATTATTTTTAGGGGAAGTGAAAATAAAAAAAATATGAAACCTATGATATACTTTCTCACATTTATTTTTAGATCTTTATGTTTTATTGAATTAATTATACAATCTGTCTCACTTTAGGGCATTAAGTATTATGGATGACAAAGAATCCATTCAAAAAATATGTATACTGAAATTTTATCACTTAAATTGATACAACAAATCAAAATATATAAAACACCAAATCCATGTACAAATTAATGTTCTTAAGTTTTGTAACACTTTTACACATTAGATAAGAGGAAATAAGAAAACATGAATTGATAAAACACTTAATCCTTTATGAAAATCATTTTGTTAACTTCTGTTTCACCTATTTACATTTAAGAAGACTAAATATCAATATAACACACTAAACAACACAATCCAAGTTGAACCTGCAGAGGTTTGCTTACATGTGAGGTTATAGGAAAGAACTATCGATAAATTTAAACTCGAAGTGAAGCATAAGGATCAAACTTGGTAGTGGCTCATAAGCCGACTATTACCTAAAGAATTATTATAGTAAACTATACTATTTAAAATCTTCCTAGAACTATGAAAATTTTGTAGTTAAAATTTGGCACAGATGGGTTTAATAATTTTACCATTGCAAACTCTGTTGCAGAATGGTGCTAACAACTTATCGTTCGATTATTAAACATCCCTAGTATCCACACGTCACACTAAATATTTATAGGTTTTTTTTTTAATAACAATTTATTTGAATTAAACCAATTTTATTATCAATTTCTAGCTCTATATAACATTGTACCGTTATAAACTCTCTTAAATGGCACTCGCCACATATCGGTCAATTTTCAAAATTTACTGCGTACCACATTTTTATCTCTTTTTAGCAACAATTTAATTGATAATATGTAAATTTTCTTATTGCTAAACCTTCTTTCAACTAAGAAGATGATGTAGTTTAGATTTGGTAAAGATTGGTTCAGTATTTTTTGCGGTTAGTTTTGTTTTATAAAAGTAAATTCTATGAGTAAAAATTTAATTATTCAATTTATTCATGGTTAAACTCTTAACAAATATTACTAATTAAATGTTATTTTAATAACATACCTACTTATAAACCTGAAACATCAAAATGAATTTGAAATCGTTTTACGGAATTTTATTCTTCTTAAAACCTTCCTAAAAAACTAAGGAGATATAGATTAATTTAGAACATATGTTTTATTGGTAATTGTTTAATAACACCTGCACTAAAGTAATATTTATAAAAAATAAATTATTTTGATATATTTTGGGATATTTCTTGAACCCCAACTCTGATTTAAATAAAAATTTACAAAAACCTTCCCGGGGATATACTTAATAACTTCCCAAATTTTCACGGCGATTGGATGTATGGTTTTTGAATCTATCGAGAACAGACAGACACACACACATTCATTTTTATATATATAGATAAAAATGACCACATGAACATTACAAACATTGGACTTGAGTGACAATGGAAAAAAACACAAAAACTTTGGAACACAACCATTTTTAAAAAATGAAGTTATATATAAAAACGTACATAAATGTATATAATAGAAAAAAAAACCTGACATACATACCATATTTATTCAATATATACTTTTTTTTTTCTATTAAATAATTTACAAAATGTATGAATACAGGTGTATTTTTTAAGTAACAAACCAAATGAGGTGGTTTAAAGATTAAATAAGTAGCAAGGGGGAAAAATACATTACATACCTATTTAATTTTGTTATTTATAGTTGCCAATTAAAAAAAACAAAAAAAAAAACTGACGATTTACAGAATAAGACGAATTATCGAGTGACAAAATAAGGAGTTTCCACTGTAATTCATTTTGTAGTAAAATTTGTCTTCTTTAATGTTATGAAGAACCACCTTTGATCTTTGAAAAATGTGTAGGTTTTGAGATATAAGCGAAAAGATGAAAAAGTACAATTAATTTGAGGTTTTCTGCAAGTTTATGTAATCATAATTGTATAATCGATTGTTATAATGATTTTTGTTTAGGACTGTTATCCCTTGGTAATTGTACTTCGTGTCTTTGTGATGTCCATGTCGGATGCCTAACTGACTCAGTTTGTTCACAGTTAAAAACTTCTGTTTTACCTTAGTTAATAATAAACTTACAACCCATGGACAACCTCAGATGGACTTACAACCCACTTATCCCATGGAGGGTCTTGGGTTCAGTACTTCGTCAAGGGTGTACTGTTACTGGGCTAACGGTTCCGAAAGGAGATAATTTGGCCAGAGTTCACGCTCAACCACCAGGTTTTTCTCCAATTAAGGGTACCCACTTTTTAAGAGGCTGGGTGTGCCCCGGGAGGGCCTCTCGACCTTGAATTCGATCCACAGCTGAAATGACAGAATATAAGGGTCTTTTGCACTTGTTCCCCGCATTTCATTTTGAGTTTATTATCATATGTTTGTTTAGGTTACGAGTAACCCAAATGTAATAACATGTCAATGAGAGATCGCTTGATTGTTCCTATTATTAAATAATTAAATAAAAAACAAAACATTTAAAAAATTTTTTTTTTTAATTATTTATTTAAATATTTTATTAGGTGTTATTCGATGTAAAATACCTCTTTCCTGAAGAAATTCTATTGCTTTTTCTTTTGTATTTAATCGACGAATTAAATCAATCAAAGACATGTCGTGTATAATAATACATTTTTTTTTGTAATTTTTTTGTTTTTTTATTTAATTATTAAATAATAGAAACAATTCAAACGATCTCTCATTGGAATCTTATTACGTTAGGGAAGGTTTACTCGTAACCTAAACATATGATAACAAAATCAAAATGAAATGCGGGGAATAAGTGCAAAAGACCCGATTATAAATTTTCTGCCTTCAGTCGGATTCTGCCTCCAATATTTTATTTATGATTGTTCATAAATGTGCATGAAGGTGCTCAAGAATTAAACCTATTTTCTTAATCCTGAACCAGCTTTTACAATGCAAGTGTTGACTGTTTTTCGTGTTTTTTCATGAATAATTCTTACTATTATTGGTATTATATTACCCATTGTAGAAACTTTTTTTTTTTTTTTATGGAATTTTTGAAGTCAGTTGTTAAAGTTTCGCTGTTGTCTTCCAATTAATTGGTCCCCTGTTAATCTTCTGTTAGTCGCATGCCCATTAAACGCTTGGCCCCTGTGGGGTGTTTTTACCTTTCTTCAACAAAAACAATCCATACAAAAAATATTAATTCTCGAACATGTATAATTTTTATATCCTATTAAATTTAGTAGCATCTTTAACTATTTTTGTGTCTAATAAAGTAACATTTTTTAATTTTAGATATTACTATATAGAGCATGCAACTAACGGAATGTATAAATCGAGGCCTAACTCAAAGTTAATAACAATGGCAAATGCTCAGAATGCAGTGTTATGGATGACCCCATTCACGTTATCACGGAATGTAAAAAATACAAGAGCCGAAGGAAATACCAAGAAATCAAAAACAACAATTCATTCATTAAAAATTTATCTAATTTGGATAAAAATTTCATAAAATCATTATGTAAATTTATAGAGGAAAGCAGTATTGATTTTTTAAGACACATTTTATAAATATTGCGGGCAGTATAGGACTTCAATGGGCCCCCAACCCCTTCCCTGAAGCCATCAAAGTTGGCTGAAACATTGGCTAATAAATATGTTTGTTTATTTCAAACATAGCCTTTTTATTTTGTTGACTGATCTACATATACATTTCATTCAGTCAACCAACATAGGTCTTCAAATATACTTAAGTGATAATACATTTATTTTTGGAATTTTTAAAAAAATATTTTTTAGTTTGTTTCTTAATACTTTAAATTATCTTTAACAGGCTGTTGCTTTTATCTTGGCGGATATGGCTATTGGCGTAAATACTGCTAGACTTTCTTGGCAGAAATCAGCTTGGGAAGTTGACCAAGGTAGAAGGAATACTTTTGATGCATCAATTGCCAAAGCTTATGCTGCTGATATTGCTAACAAATGTGCCACCGATGCCGTTCAGGTAAACATTTGATTCATTTTGGAAACTGCTTAGTAAATAGGTGTCACTGCTTGGTTAAATGATAAAGAAGTGTTCTTCTGTTTTGATGTGAGGCATGCATTTGCATACTCTCCTGCAACATCATTCTACAGTAGAACCCTTCTTAGCCCAGATGTTTTGAACTTAGATTAATTAATCTGAGGTTTCCCATGAAACATGCTTTTTGTTCAAAACACAACTTTGATGTTATCATTACAATCCATTTCATTGTGTGTAAATATATACAATGAATACTAAAAAATTAAGTATTATATTTTGTGGAAGTTTCTTTTAAATAATTTCAAGAAATTTTCTCCTACAAAATTGAATTTGTATGGAAAAGGTCCGAAGTTGATTAATAGAATATGTTGACTTAGGATAAGGAGATAAATAAAACTTCGGAACTCTCCTCAAAATTCCTCTGTTTTATAAAGGTTTTGAAACTTATATTTAAAAAAAAAAAATTCAAGTTTTCTAATATGAGTTCAGGAAGTAAGCTCCTAAACAATAAATTAGGAAAACTCCAAAGAGGAGTTCCCTTTGGACTCGTTCTTGATTATTTTGTGATAAAACAAAAAAAAAAAAAACTTTTAAGGAACTACCTGAGCCTTAATTGCTTGTTATATCCCATCTGACAATATTTATATGAATAATCTTCATAACCTCTAAGTTCAAGAATTCAGTTTGTTATGTGTTTGATGTTACAAGATATATTCAGTTGTATAAAACTATATTTTAATTTAGTTTAGGCTGTATGTATAAATTTATACATTATTATGTCAACAAACAGTGATTAATTTTTTTAATTATTTTTTATTTTAATCATATAATGAATTATTGTTTTGCTATTAATTTTCTATTTTCATGTACCTTAGTAAGGTTACTACAACTGCTACTAATCTTTCTTATGTAATTTGTAGATATTTGGAGGAAATGGATTTAATTCTGAATATCCTGTTGAAAAATTGATGAGGGATGCAAAAATATATCAAATTTACGAAGGAACTGCTCAAATACAACGACTTATCATTTCTAGAGAGCTCATTGACAGAGCTAAGAAACAGCTGGTTTAAAATACTTTGAATATTTTAGAACTCGTTTATTTCTATTTTATAGAATACAGCTGAGTAAAAAAGCTGAAGTTTTTATATAGACTGAACATTATTTTTCAAAATACTAAGTATAAGATGTTATTTTTGATATTGAAAGTTTGAACAATTTGATAAATAAATATTAAAAGGTGTAAAGTTTAAATGTTTTACAGTGTTATAATTTATTACCAGATTTTTACTGTTATTTTGTTTGTTACATTAATTATGTTAAATTATTTTTGTTTTGTTTTATTTAAAACCCTTCTTTTTGTGGTCTGTGTCATATAAAAATAAATGACTGCTTAACATTATTAAAAAATTAATTGAATAATAATCTGTTATATTTTATTTTTTGATTATAGCCAGTTTTCAAAGAATAATATTTTGAAAATGGTATATATAAAAAACTATAACAATAACATTCTGTTGTGTGATTTAAAAAAACAAAACATACTATACACCTAAGTAAAGATAACCTATGTACTCAAAAGGATCTTCAATACAAGAAACAAACAATTTAAATATGTGTGAATAATAATGAGCAATAAGCTTAACTGAATTTTTGGATGTTGCACAAAATCTTAACAACTTAAAATTATTGTTTGGCCGAAACTAGAAGATTTGTCAGGGGGGACTGAGTTCAGTTTGCTGCCCTCATCTTTCTCCCTTCCCCAACATTAAAATACAATACCTCCTAAGCTATTTTTTAGATGCGGTTATATTGATCGTGATATTATTATTTTATTATTATTTAATTATTGTATTATTATGAAGACATTTGATAAAGAGATAGTTTATACCATGAATTGAAAATGCAATCAAACAGTTTTTTAATTATCTGTAATCTAGGTGTAAAAGATCATGGTAAACGTGGTTGGAAAGAAAGAGTGGTAAGAATTTAAATGTTGTAAAACAAAAAATATGGCTGGCCTATTTCATGAACCTGTATTGCAATAAATCTAAGTGAACTATACTACCAACACAAAATAGTTGACTTAAAAGTGAGCTTTCTGCTTATTGAATCTACCATGAATATACTTGCGGAGTATAGATTTTTTTAACTTTACTTAATATCTGATTCAGGTAGAAGGCCTTGTGATTTGTATGAAGACAATACTCTCTTGTTCTGATATTAAACTTTTAAATTTATGTAAGGCTCATTTATTTATAAAATTTTACATGTTTTTTCATTGAATACGTACTTTTTATTTTCAATGCTATTCATACTTATATATTTATTATTCCTCAATCACTATGTACTACCTATATGTTATACTTTATTTATCTAATTTATTCATTCATCTTCTGTTGTAATCCTTAATATCAAAAAATTTTCTACCATCAAATAAGACACATCAATATAAACTTTTAAATGTTCTTTGCTATACTGAAAGCATATGTGAGCATTATTACATCAAACTCTTTATTATAGGAACTTGAAAAACTAAAGAACTTATTATATAAACTTAGTTATCTATCTAATCTGTTGAGAAATTGATCTCACAATGCTTTAAACCTGGTATTGCTGTTTACTTGGTTATTACTCGTGTATGGTAAGAGTGAGTATCCTACAAGGTATCAACCTGTTCAAGCCAATCTAGGAAGGTTTAGATCGATTTCTTAAAGCATCGCAATTTAATGTAAAAAAAAATGTTCCAAGCCTGATTTAAACTGAAGCCACTTACAAGTCAACAGTGCTCCTAAGGCCTAAAACACGTTTTGTGAACCTTTGGTATGGTATGGTATTGCCTAACATTTTTACTTATTATTTATTTGTTTATGATAAATTTTCTTGACGATGCTTTTTCTTGTCAATATTTTTTTAATCGCCATTATATATATATCTTCATAGTGCTATTTAATACAAATTTTGAACTCATGAGGTAGTGATTTTATTACAATATGGGTTTGTTAAAATTGTAAGCAAATCTTATTCCCTATCATAAAATAAATGTATCATATATAATATTTTAAATAAAAATAAAAATCAGTGTGGCGTAAACTGAACTTTCATGCACACATAATCAGGATGAATAACCAAAGATGGGTGAAACAGATTTATACTAAAGCCTTGAGCATGAAAAATAGCAACCATGTGTTTGGTAAAACAATGAAACAGTACCTAGATAGGTACAAAATTACAGAAGAACTGTGCGAAGACAGAGAAAAGTTTAAAAAACACATGCAGAAAATAGAGGTCTTTGAATGCCAAAAACCTAAAGGAAGAACGGGGACCAAATGGACCCAAGAAAGAAAAGAACGATTTTCTTCCCAAATGAGAGCGTACTGGCAGCAAAGGAGAATGAAGATTGTCAACAAACCTTCCTAATTAATATTTGCGTAGTCCTTAGAGGGCTGGACCGCAAAAAAAAAAAAAAAAAAAAAAAAAAAAAAAAAAAAAAAAAAAAAAAAAAAAAAAAAAAAAAAAATAAAAATCAGTGTAGTATATGCTAAAATTTTTAACTGCATATTTGCCATGAAAAAGAATAATACCTTTTAAGTTGAAATCTGAAATAAAAAAAAATATTGGTTTTAACTTGCCTGAAAGAGATTACAAGAGCAGATTTTTTTTCCAAATCCTTATCAATCACTTTTACTATGTTCTGGAGCATACACATTGCAATTTTTTTATGAATAGCTTTGGTATTTGATAATTATTGATATACACAAGTATGTAAAGTGTTACAAATGTATAAAATAGCTTTATGAAAAAGCTTGTGAATATGAAGTATTGATTGAACTCTGTGTTAACTTGGTTACTTCTATAGTTCAATAAAAATCTTGGTTGCATTGTATGATACTTATTGTAAATAGTTAAATAATGTGGTGAAATAGCTTTTTTTCTGCAGGAAAAGCGTTGATTAAAAAAAACATTATTTTCATATTAACTTTGCGTACTTACTATAATACTACAAGATACCAACGAGTAACTGTTTAATTTAGGTTTAAAATTAATGACAACAGAACATTTTAAGTAATATTGCAATTGTGTTGACACCTTTAAATAAAGAAAGAAGATATTTGAAACATTACTAAACTATCCATTTCTGTTTAAATGAATATTACATTAATTTTGGAATGGCCACTAAATACTTAATACCTAGCTAGTATTCTCACAGAATTTCAGAATCCTTTGTGTCAGAGATATACACTAAGAGCCACACTTAAATATTCCTGATTAATTTTATCAGAATATAAAATTGAAATTTATTGGAATGGTTTTATTGGTGGAATAATGCTTAGTTAAATAATATCTCATTGAATTTAGGCCAATGAGTTTATACAATTGAAATTTTAAGTAGCATAAAGTTTAATCTCAGTGAAGCAGTAACTGTGTCCACCTATCAACTGATTTGGTAATGTAAAACCTGCAGTTTATGACTAAGCCCAAATAAGAAAGTATGTTTCGAAATAATTCATCATGAAAGGAGTATCTTCTAATAAAATAGATTTTGTGTTAAGTTTGTGATATTCAGAATAGGAAAAAATCTTTTATTTGTTTTTTATATAGAAGAAAAATATTTTTACTAATTGGTATATATTATAAAGTTTAATATAGCTTACATAAAGAAGTTTCTATATTTATACATTCAATGAAGAATCAGTTCATCACTGTAGAACAAACCTTCAGTACTCTAATTTGCCACTAGATGTCGTGCAATGTTGGTTGTGTAAGAGCTCCTCTCTTTACATCATTGAATACGGTACTCAAAATGTTTACAGAACATGTTCATTGCTACTTAATCTTTCTTTTGACAAACATTAGAACATTAAATTTATTTACTATGTAGCAAAAGATATGCTAGATTGTAATAGGATTATGTATAAACCTTTATTTTAATAAATTTAATTCCTAACCATTATAACCTGTAACTGGGTTTGGAGATAGTTTTTTTCATAATTCCTTTACTTATTAAAAAGAAAAGAAATAGTTTTCATATATTTATTTCAACTAATTTATTTGTTTATCTGAAAATAGTAGATCACTTTCGCTATTAATAAAGAAAGTCAAATCCAGATGCTGATTTGATTCAACATGAACGTCTGCTGCGAAGTGCAAGTGAAGTGGCCTAGAGACCTACATTTTGTGGGACGTTCGATTTTTTTAACTGTGATTCTCAACTGTGGAGCCTTGGCATAGAAAACTGTGCAGGGCTTTATGGTATTGAGAAGGTACGTGATTTTATATAACAAAAGGTCAATTGTCCTTAATTAAAATGCGTGAAGACGAGCTGACAATGAGCGTTCCAACCAGTTCAGCTCAAGAAACTAGCACAGAACTGGAATCTTTAGTATCACCAGAACAAAATAATTCCACTGAGCTACAAGTGTCATTCTCAACTAATGCTTCAGGTACAGACATGTCTGAAAGTATTATGCATTGTAATGTTGGCTTAATATCCTTTAAGTGTATGTTTCCTTACAATTGGCATGCTTCTAATTTATATCCAACAAGTGTCAGTCATTTAAATTTATTTTTTTCAAAAGGTGGTCACTGTTAAATGTTATTGAATTGCTCACTGTTATCATAAAGATTATAGTGTTTTGATCTTATTTGCCACTGGTTATATGTTATAGGTTATGATTTCTAGACTGGTGTTAAAATTTAATTCTCTTTAATTATTTATAGCCTAAGTACTCTCATTTGTTTTTTTTTCTCTAGTTAATTTAATGTTTTAAATGAATTTCTCAGTTCCATAGCAATCTATTCTTATCAATGTTTAATCATATATATTTTTTCTTTTTTAAAATGCATTTATACTAATAAATATACATCTTCATACTAATATGTATGCATAAGTTTGTTTAGTAAATATGCACTGCTTAACATAAATGTAATTTAGTGGCAGTGATATAAGGTTTGGAAAATATATCAGTGTCTCTATTGATAACACATTTATTTTACTGATATATGCTGTAAAATTTTGTATACTCCTTGATTTGTTTGCTGAAACTGTTTTATTTGAATATTTTAATTTAATTTGCTGGTAACAACTTGATTTTTAGAAATCTTATATGTTGCTTCATCATAATTTTTCTATTATTTTGGCATTAAGAAATAATTTAAGTGATGCAAAATCACCACAGCATTCCTCTTAGGTTATACATTTTTAACTAATATAATCTAGGTATTGAGTCAAAAAATATCCAATAACTCCTTAATTTTTTTCACATCTTTAATTAACTCCATTGTCACTTGAATTTTTATAAAAATAAGGTTAACTTATGAGCCTTGAGCTTGAGACAAAAGAGAAATGGGTCTATGGGCTAAACATGACCTAGGGCAAGCAGTAGGGGGTAACCTTGCAACTGGGGATTTCCCTCCCATTCTTCCAGACTTTCCCTGCACCATGACATTGGCTGGAGAAAGCTCACTTATATAACCCAGTATTACGTGGTTGTTGTAACTCTTTTCCTGAAGTAATACCAAATCTAAGATGCTGCCGGTATTTAAGTTTGATTTAGTTATGCCTACTTCTTTTTAAGAACGATTAGCTGAGGGATTTTGTTTCTTGGAACTTTCATTACATGTTGAAAAGGGCTCGTACTAACCCACTTATTGAATTTGATTACTGAGTACGGAAAAATGTAATTTATTTAAAAACATTTATATGCAGACTGAATTAAAAATTTTTCGATAGAGATTTTTCATCATTTTATTTTTAACTTAAATTCTGATTGAAATTAAGTAATTTGGGTATCTTGGTTAATGACCGATCCAAAATTTACCACCATAGTATTCTTGTTAAAATAATAATAATAATAATAATAGCGTGATTAGGACCTAATAAAAAATACATTTTCTTTAGTTCCGTATAGTAAAATGTATGTAACTGGTTAAAATATTACATAGTACTAAATAAATATAAAACATAATAACCATTGAGGTAAATAGACTTATTAACTGGAATAGGCCACGATATCGATTAGGTGATTATTAAACAAATGAAATTATTGTAAATCTTGTTGGTTGTCAATACATAATTATACAGTTTTCCTTATAGCAGGCTCTGGTTAGCTCGAAATATACTTTTTCGTGTACAAATATATAATACATTTTTGAAAAAGCCATGTTAGGCTCTGATAATGGCGATATTCTTGAACCAACATCCTTTGTATAATATATTTAGTTACCTAACTCGGAGATGTGATTAAAGATATTTTTTGTATTGAATCATGATTCAGTAAACATGAGAAAAATAGTTATAATTGAGATCAATTATTGGTGCTTAATTGTTTTAACGCATTGACTTATTATTTCCAGTCCCAAAGAAGGCTTATTTTTTTTTTCTCGTAAGATTTTTCTACTTAATTAGAATGAAAAGCATTATTTTTTTATTACAACTGACGGATTCATTAACACAATTATCTTCGAGTTGATTAGTTTATGGCATTGATGTTTAGTACATTTGAAATGTTGATAATAAGTTGTTTAGCAGAAATTTTGATTAATGAGAGAAATATTATATTGAGTTATGCTGACCATTTCAAATAGGTTGCTACATTTTACAGAGCATACTTATCAGTCTAGCCATACATTTAGTAATATCAGAAGCATTTATTAAAAAATATTAATTTCGGATTGCTATTGAAGGAAGGAAGTACTTTCACGTAGTATGTCATTAGTTCTGTCTCAGATTATTCTCTAACTGACTTATGAATTATTCCTTGACTGCATTCTTATAACATGTCATTTTGTAGGTTTCTTATCTACCTTATTTTCGTTATAAACTTATTATTCTCCAATAATAGGTATCACAACCTTTTACAATTACAATTTTCTAGATCAAAGAGTATTTGATATTGAATTAAAAACCTCACAAACATGAAACAGGTTTTACTGTATTACTTTATAATACCGTAGCAGGCGGTAAAAAATAATAAAGAAGATCATGAATAATTTCCCCTCCCATTACATTACGTGTCTTGAGGAAAATAATAAATATGCACTTGGAAAATATTATTGCACCCTGTCTGACTAACAACTGCGAACATTGTTGCCTTAGATCAAAACAGAAATGTTTAAATACTTAGCGGAAATAAAATAATTAGCCTTCTATAGCGTGTTTCTTTTAAGACTTTTAAAAGTTTAAAAGATAGATATTTATGTTTTTTTAAATATTAAGAGGATTGAAATTGTTTCGCAATGAAATATTCTGATATTACTAATTTTATCTTAACACTGTGGCGAGATTTATATTTTTGGTGTCACTGTTTTGAATGAAGTTCCATTGAAAACTTCAGGATATGAATCGAAATGTTCCAGAATACACCATTTAGACTTAGATTCGAGCTTTGTCTTATTTTGAAGAATGAGGGAAATTTTTTTTTTTTCCTTAGCGTCTTCATAAAATACATAATTTCATTTATTTAAAATTATGCTGACAGTTTATCCTTACAACGCCTTCAAAAGAAAATTATATACATGATTCATGTTAATACACATAGTATGTAATGTTAATATATTTTTTTTTTTATAGATCTCTTCTAAACATATATGGTGATAAAATAAACGACTACATTGCCTAGAATATAGGATAACTATTACTTTGCATATTTGAGGCAGTATTCATTGACTTTCTTGGTTCTTTCATTGTGATGCAGGCTGCAAATGATTTTAGAGTTGCTTTAACATCAGAGTTTTTCCCATAATCATTTTTAATTTAGTTAAAAAAGCATCTAATGTTTTAAATAGTCAGTATTGCTGTGAGGTACTCCTTCAGTAATTTATATAACTAGCTCAATTTATGTAAATTGCAATTCACAAATTATATAAATTTCCTTTATTTGTATTACAGTATGTAGGAATTTACAAATTAAACATAATTTTTACAATTTTTAACAGCCAAAATATCTCTGATATGAAAAAAGGGTTTTGCTATTTTTTATTTTTTTTATCCCTGGAAAATGACTTGAAAATGAAGTTGGTACCTATTACCACTATATTATTTTCTAGTCTGACGAAGCCCTGAGGAACTACAGACGTCAGTCTTTGTATAAATAAATTGTAAATATAAATACTTACAATCTACTCATTGGATCCCCCCTCCCAGAATTGATATATATTATTTCAATTATTTCAAAAGTTATTTATTTAAATTAAAAAAAAAAAAAAAAAAAAAAAAAAGTCTTGAAAATGGTTATGATTAGTTGAACGCTGTAAGAGACTAAATACTAAAGGGAGGAGACCTGGGAATAGTTTTTTTCCCATGTAGTAATTGATACTTTCTCCAAAAGTAAGTGTATAATCATATAGTGTGATTAATCACAAGTGGTATTTATCTAGTTCATGATTATTTCAAAGATATCACTGGTTCTAAGATTGTTGATGATTAAAATTTAATTGCCGTTAATTAATAGTTAATAAGAGCCTTCTATTTTAAAATATATAAATTGTTTCCTTTATTTTTTAAATATATCCTTAAATAAATGTGGAAGAGGGAGACTGTAAGGGCAATTGGCTAGTGGCTACTAATACAGGTCAGTAGCTCAGTGGTGCCAATGCCGGCCTTACGTAAGGCAACATGGCGGCCCGTTCTAGCCTAGCCCGCCTTCAAATATGGACGCGCCCCTCCTATCTGTCACACGTGCCTATCTTATCTCTCTATCTGGTAGCTTTTTGTCTTGTCTATGTCGTCTCAAAATATATTTATATTTGATTTGATATTACTAGGTCTCACTATGTAATGGGTTTGCCAAGAAACTATTTTAAAAATGTATACTTACCACAATAGTTCTTTAAATAAAACATTCTTGAGATGTTTACAAATTCGCTGTTTCCTCTTTACTTTTTCGCATAAATAGAATTTTTTTTTGGCTCTTTACTAGTTTTTCGATTGAATATACGTTTATTGATTGTTACAATAAATTTATTTATTAATTTATCAATGTATCTTGAGGTTTATATATGTTACAGTATTTACTATTATTACAAGTTTTATAGTACAGCTACTAAGCTCAAAACCAAAAAAACAATAAATTATTTCTTTCTGATTCTGTACACAGGCAATGTATCCTGGAGGATACACATATTTATCTTTTATATTTACCTTTTGCTCAATAAATAACGTAATATCCGACGCATTATCCTACCCATTGTCATTTAATATTCTTTATTCAACCTTAAATTTCATGATACATGTGTGAGGGTTAGCGCAGCTATAGCCGTTCAAAGGGAAAAAAAAGAAGAAACGAATCCAAAAATTGCCGGCCTGCCCGTTAAAGGGTTAATTAAGAAAAAATATATATCAACTTCTTTAACGATATTAGATAATATGAAGAGACTTAAGATTCATAATGGGTAGATCACCTAGCTTCCTATTCAGAAACACCTGACATGACTCACACCATCTTCTCATAGTAAAAATAAGGCAGATTTACCTATTTGTGGTTTGACAGACGTTCCTTAGGACTTAATAGAATAGAATAGAATAGAATAGAAAATAAACTTTATTCTGGGAAAGAGAATGAAAGCGGAACATTGGAGGATTTACTAAAGGAAAGTTTTGATAGAATTTTCCATTTTGATTTTGGATCACAGGCACTGGAGAGGGCTTCATGAAAATATTGTGGTTTAGCTTTTCGAATGGCAGTTTGTGTCAGATTCCGAAGGGATTTAAACAGAGCGTAGTCGTCCTGACGTCTAGTCCGTCGAAAACGTCTTTGGGCAGCCTCTCGTCTCTTTTGTAGGTTTTTGATTTCTTTTGTGATCCAGGGTGCTGGTGGACGTCGAATTAGGATGGTTTTTAGGGGGGCATGTGAGTCGAGGATGGATAAGAGATTGGATGTGAGGATGTCAATCATGTTGTCGATAGGAATATATAGAGTCCTAGTCCAGAGCGCCAATATCATTTTGGATTGAGGAAAATGTTAAGGAATCAAGATTGCGATAGTGAATGGTTTTTGGGATGAATGTTGGAGTTTGGATATTGTATGTCAGGGATATTAAATCGTGATTAGGAAGAAACGTGATTGGTAACTGGGAAGAGGAAATAAGGTTTTTAGGAGAACCAACTATTAGGAGATCAAGCCATGTATTAGAGTAGTAGGAGATAAATGGATCAGAGGAATCGGAGAGGAGATTGGTATTGAAATCTTAAGCAATAATAACATGTGAATAGAGAGGAACAATGTTGAAAAGAGTGGTTTCGAAGTGGGAGTCAAAAGGAACATTGGGAGGGCGGTAAACTAATACAACTAGGATAGTTTGAGAATGCATAGTTATTTCGGCAAACAGGAATTCAATGTGGGGATCTTCAGAAGAAGGAGATAGGCTTAGGACTTTGGTTCGGAAATTATTATGTACAAATATACAAACACTTCCGCCAGTGCGGTTAGTACGATCATGACGCAGCAGATAGTGGTTCGGAAGGGAGACACTGAGAGAAGGAATTGAAGGCTTAAGCCAGGTTTCAGGTATTGCAATGATATGATAAAAATTATCAGAAAAGTATTGATGGAATTCGGTAAAGTGAGCAGGAAAGGATTTAGGACATTTAACATGACAGATATTTAGGACGCTAGTCATGACAAGGATGCTGGAAAAGAGAAAGGAAGAAAGAAATAGCGGATTCAGAAAACACTAAGCAATAACATGGTATGAAAAAGTAGAAAGTTAAAAATAATGTCAGTAAAGAGAAATTAACTAAGAATAATTTAAGTAATGAATGTGAAAAAAGAAACGAACAAGCAATACAGAAGAGTAACCAAGAAATAAACGAGAAAAGCAAACATGATGTAATAAGTTTTACACACATTAAAATGAGTAATAAATAAAATAAAATAATCAATGAACGAAGTGTTTTTCTATTGAGGAATTTGAGTGATGCGGTAGACCAAGAGGAGAGCCAGATGTCAGAGCCAGGTATGAGGTAACAGGAGTGGATGCTGAAGAACTCAATATCCTTAGCTGCGTTAATAAAAATGACAGGATGGCCATCCTCCCGCATGCAGCGTACTCTTGCGCCAGAAAACGAAACATACTTCAATTTTCCTGCAGCTTTCTTTTGTCGTCCCATCCAATAGAGATGCCTATGGGTGGGAGTCATCTCCTCGCTGAGATAGATATGGTGGCAGTCATTCTCCTGCCAACCAATATCACGCGTCGAGAAGTCCCTTCTCACTTTTCTGAGTCGAATCAGCTCGTCCCTCACTGATTGCCTAACAAATTTAGCAATGATGACCAGCGGACGTGGGTCATCTTTTCTAGATCATCTCCGTTCCACTGTGTCAATATCTCAGGCAGTGAGCTTTAGACCCAGGCCAGCGCCTATGTTCGTAATTAGAGCTGCCGTGGTTTCTCCTGGGCGAACCGGGAACCCCCGGATCTCTGCCAATCTACAAACTTGACCTTGCTCTGCCTTATTTAGCCGGGCCTCGAGCTCAGACACTCTTTCCTTGAGAAGAGTATTTTCTCTAACAGTTCTTCGAAGAATATTGTTTGTGACTCCAAGGAGGTTTCAATTTTCGATAAACGTTCCGAGTTTTTGAAACTAATTTGCCCCTGTTTATCGAGGGATGATTTTACTTCATTGCTAATGCTAAATTTAATGCTAAAATGAGCATCTAACATTAGTCAAGATCCAAATCGAGCGATTGGAGACAGTGCTGATCTCTGTTTCTGCAAATACCGGAAACAAACATCGTTGACAGAGTCTATCCCGTAGATCTTCATGGGCAGTTGTAAAACTATTTTATTTTTATTTTGGGCTGTCACTCATGATAATAATCTGTTTATATTTGGCGGATTATGTCTTTATATGGATGTCTTCATTTATTAACTCTTTTCCGATCCAAATGTTTGTTTACCTCTGTAGGATGTCGCTGCTTTGATATAATACAGTTTGTACTGATAAGCAAAGCTTGATTTTGATTGATGGGTCTAAAGTCGAACGTAACGGGGTCTAGACGGCAAGATATATTTAGGAAATCAGAGGTGGTGGCTGTGTGAGAGCACCGTTCAACGGGGGCTTAAAAAACATTTCGGGAGGAAGTTTTCAGCCTTGAAGTCAAGGAAGGTCGTGGAAGGACTCCGTTCGTTGTGATGTTCTGAGAGCTTTTGTCCACTGTCGTTGACTACCTCAAGGCAATCGGTAAAGTAAAAAAGCTCTAAACTTGGGTACCGCATGCATTAACTGAGCGCCAAAAAAATCACCGTAATGAAGTTTGCAATACATTCCTTTGCCCGAAACCAACTTTTTCTCGATAGAATAGTCCCTTTTTATAAAAAGTGGACTCAACGATCTGGACAATGGAGGAGCAGTACAACATTTTCCAAAAATCCCAACTCATCAAGAGAAGGTTTGATTATTTTAAAGGTTGATAAACGAATGGTTACTGTTTAGTGCGCTTCATTTGGGCTAATTTACTACAACATCTTGAATCCTGGCGAAAAAATTATTTTCGAAATATTATAGGTATATTCTTCTAAAATTCATCCTGGTTACCAGAAATTGGCACTAACGAATCAATTTTTGGTAAGTCGGAAAATCCTTATTTTTTTCACGACAGTGCTCGACTGAGCAAAAATGAATAATGCAACGATATCCCACGTGGATAGATAGAAATACACTTCCCTGTAAAACCAGACTTATCTGTCCATAAAATTCAACTAAAAAAATGTTTTTCTTCAATATCATCTACATTCAGAAACTAACGGCAAAATTGAGGTCTATGTTCATCATCATTGGGTTTTAAGCCTTACATTCAAAATCTTATAAAATAAATCCTAAATAATAATAATAAATAAATAAAATAACATAAAATCCTTTGATCTGGTGTCACTTTATTGACAGTTTTCCTTTATTTTCTATTAAACAATAATTTTTTTCTTTTCTTTTTATTCCAATGAATAGTTAATTATGTTTAGAATACATATTTTCATTAAGCGATTATCATGATGTCTTATTAACACAAGTAACTGATTTGTTTGCCAAATGAAAACAGCATGTTTTTCCGGTTTTAAAAGTTGATTTCTCCATGAAATCGATACGGGATCATTAATTTGAGACATTGTAACTTCCCTAAATAAAGTGAAGATCAAGTTGGTCCTTAGGTCCCAAGTTTGTAAAATTCAAGATTATATGTAATCTGTTCTTAAAGGAAATTTAATGCTAAATTCGAAAATGTGTAAAAAATTTGAAAAATGGAGATATTACAGCTTTTATGGTAAAAAACGCGGTTTACTCAAAAAAAGTCTTTGAATGATCGTATATCTGCAACGGAGTGGAATATAAAGGTAAGGTCTGCGGTATTTTTCTTCAATTTTGGTCTAGTTTCACCCAATTTTTTTTTTTTTTTTTTTACACCAAGAGATACTCACCCTGTATATTTATATCAAATATATTGCCAGATAAATTTTTGAACTTTATGTTTGAAAACTATAAATTAAAATTACAGGTCTGTTTTTGTAACACATAACAAATTAAATGAAGTATAGAAAGATGTACTGCTATTTGTAATTTTTTTCTCAATGGTTTTTAAGCAATTTCGGCCTCAAACCAAAGTTAGTAATCCTTGTGTACTCTAACTAGGACTATGGACTATAACCCGTCCTTCCTGTTTTATACGCATGTTATATTTTCTAAGTGCCTTCAGAATTTATTGAATAAAGTCGTTTCTAATTCGATACAATACACATTAAAAAAAAATCTTCATAACACCGCTAAAGCAAGTATCAAACACTTCATAAAACCATCTTGATAACTTTGCTGATTATCACTTAAGAAACAAGAATAAACGTGATGTTCTGTATATTTTCACTTATTCCTGGAATTTGTTAACCAATTTATTATAAAATATTAATACTTTTATGGACGATCGGGATCGAATTATGGGTTCTATGTACACATACTGCGATGATTCAGTCCTTTATGATAAAAATACGTTATAACTGGTGATGACATTATTTTATTACGAGTTACTAAGTTACTGTCTGTAATGAACCCTTTAAATAATATCCAGTGGTGTCCCTGCAGTCCACACTGGAAACTATCCAGCAGGCAGTTGCCTAGTCCTATTTGATTAGCCTAGGTGTTTAGTACTTATTTAAATTACTTGCGGAAACAAATAGTCGAACATAGCACTTGTAAAAACTATTAATTTAGTTGAATAAATTCTTAGAGCACGTTACCATTACTTAACATCTATTCGGAGATATTCTTTAACTTACAGTTTAAATTACAAATGTTATTGGTACCTTTGGCATCTTAATGAGATCCATTTTGAGAATATCAGAGCTAGATATTTTAGTTTAATCTCATGTACTAGTAATTTTCTCAAGTCTAAACATTTAATTTTTTTTATCAGAGGTGTCTAAATATATACAGGGTGAGTTGCTACTCGTGGGACAAACTTCACCAGTAGATTCGACACCAAAAAATGAACAAAAAAGTTCATATTAACCATGGTCCGATTCTCAACCATTTCGTAATAATTTCGTTTTTTTCTCGATTTTGAAAGATACCACTACCTGGTGTAGAAAAACCGTGATATCTTTTAATCTAAAAATTTCTCCGAAAATCTGATAGCACCGTTAAAATCTACATTAATTTTTCAATAAGATTATTACCATGGCAAATTATTTGGGCCTCTTTTTTGTGCTTTATTTCAGCCAGAACAACAAAATAAGTGAAAAATTTTGTGAATCGGAAAATGTTTAAAGTAATCCAGAGTTTTTAATTTTAGTCTCATATGGCAGCAAATTTGGTCCCACGAGTAGCAACTCACCCTGTATATATATATATATATATATATATATATATATATATATATATATATATATTTTTTTTTTTTATCGTTTCAAGATGGCGTGGTGAAGATCCTTCGATTTTTCAGTGTACCAACCCACCCATACAACTTATTAAAAATGAGAACTATTGTAACTGAGTACTGTATATGACAATTTGAAAGGACAATTCAACATGAAGCGGCAAATAAAATTCTTTGTTTGTAATAACAAATAGAACATGCAGTAAATAACAGATTTTCGGCATTTTAAATGTACTGTGTACATGTAAAGTTTTGATTAAAGAGAAAAGTAGAACACTATTTTATAAAATAATGGAAAAAAGCTTTGTTCTAATAGAATTTAGAAATTAAATTAAAGAAATGCGACTAATTTAAACAATCTTTTTCTAAAAAGCTATTAACAGATAATTTTATTATTGGTTATAAATTACTATAGCTCTTTGCTAACTTCTGAAAATTATTTATAATGTATCTGTATTATTGTTCAATGTTTTTGTTTTAACATTATATAGGAATTTGCTCTTAGATTATGAAATATTTTAATAATAGATATCAACTTATATTGAACAAATCGTTTTTGTCACGATTGATATTATTCATCCATTTTTTTTAATTTATAAATTTTTGCTAGAACGGTTCTGACATGCGATGTATTTGCTAAAAAAGAACATATGAACTAAATTTTTATATATATATATATATATATATATATATTATTTTATTTTTTGAAGAGAAAAGATTTGACCCGGTCGGGATTCGAACCCGAGTTTCCACCTCTCTAGTGTGGCGCCTTATCCAACTAGGCCACCGGGGTCGTATCCGAACCAGGCAAATCCCCTCTCTTCAGTGATCCATAACCCCCGGGCACTCGCAATTCGCGATGTAATTCCGGGGATGAATGTTCATATTGAACATTACATTTAAATTTGGATCTCGTGACAATCCGTCACCGTTTTAAATATATGTAATTTTTCTTGATATTACTCATTATTATTAAATATATTATTTTATTTTTTGAAGAGAAAAGATTTGACCCGGTCGGGTGACGGATATCACGGTGACGGATTGTCACGAGATCCAAATTTAAATGTAATGTTCAATATGAACATTCATCCCCGGAATTACATCGCGAATTGCGAGTGCCCGGGGGTTATGGATCACTGAAGAGAGGGGATTTGCCTGGTTCGGATACGACCCCGGTGGCCTAGTTGGATAAGGCGCCACACTAGAGAGGTGGAAACTCGGGTTCGAATCCCGACCGGGTCAAATCTTTTCTCTTCAAAAAAAAAAATAATATATTTAATAATAATGAGTAATATCAAGAAAAATTACATATATTTAAAACGGTGACGGATTGTCACGAGATCCAAATTTAAATGTAATGTTCAATATGAACATTCATCCCCGGAATTACATACATTCGCGAATTGCGAGTGCCCGGGGGTTATGGATCACTGAAGAGAGGGATTTGCCTGGTTCGGATACGACCCCGGTGGCCTAGTTGGATAAGGCGCCACACTAGAGAGGTGGATTTGGAACTCGGGTTCGAATCCCGACCGGGTCAAATCTTTTCTCTTCAAAAATAAAATATATATATTTAATAATAATGACGTTTGTAATATCAAGAAAAATTACATATATATATATTTTTTTTTATTTGGTTTTATTAATAGAAATTTACAACTGTATTTAAAAATGACACACATCAAGTAAATATGCGGATCATATATATGAGAGGTTGTGAGAATAATGACATGAATTAAACTTGTAGAGGAACTACCCACTGGTAGTACTTTAATCCTCTATCAGAAAGATAGGATCGGAGGATGAGGAAATATGTAGAAGGAAGGAATTCAAGCCGGACAGCATTTATGCGCTCCAGTGCAGATGAGATAACGTCCACCAACGATGGCATTGTTGGATAGTGGAATGAGACTTCATACTTCACTTCATTAAATTTATTCTGTGCTTAAAAATCCTTGGCCGGAATGGAACCCGCATCTTAGGGGCGGGCGGCTAGGGGCATGCAGGCTACGCACCGTAGGAATTGTAAATTATTTCAAACCATGTCAAATCTACTTGAGATACCTCATATCATGTTCATGAAAAATTAATGTTAATGTAAAATTTTGATTAATAACTGGCTCTAGCGATGTAGTAATAGATGTATATTTAAAAAAAAGAATATTTGGCTTAGGTTTAGATGCCGCTTAAACTTCGCTATTAAATATTGCCAGCTAGCTTATATCAGAACTCTCCTAGTAGCAGAATAATCTTGGAGGTCGGTTAACGAATGTATATCTGTAAATTCGATATTCATACCCATTTAGTTCTCATCAATTGTATAGCTTTATATACATACGATCATCTGTAAATCTTCCAGTTTAAAAAAGAGCTATCCCCCATCGTTTATTACGGTTGACTCAGTATAACGAATTTATATAAATCGACTGATTTGAGGTATATATATATATATATATATATATATATATATATATATATATATATATATATATATATATATATATATATATATATATATATATATTAATCGAAAACATATATATATATTTATATAAATAACTTTTGCTGTTTGTCGAAAAACATGTTTATTAAATCATTGCTTTTTTAAAACTAATATTGTACGATTTGGATGGATATATTGTACGTGGATGGATAGCTTGATACTGGAATGCACGAGTAAGGAAGATGAAATAATTTGTCATTTATAATGAAGTTTTATTAGTTTTGAAGGATTCTCCATGATGATCATTACAAAAAACAATTATAACAATCCTTATCGTTACCCACGCAACTTATTTTTGAGGCTTGAAAACCAAAAGAAGTCATTGTGGCAAATCAGGACTGTACGGAGGATGACCCGTTATTTCTATGTTTTAATTGATCAAGTTTTAAGTTTACTGTATTTCATGGTTGATGGTTTTCATGTAGATGTTTTCGAGTTTTTTATTATTATTTTTTGGAACAGTTCCGGAAAACAAATAGTCGTGTATCATTCCTAATTAGCAGTTTTACTTTTCTCGAGTGGAACAGGATCCACATTAACAATTTTTTAGGGGGGAAAAAAAAATACAGGATATCATTTCTTTTCTGTGCTTTTTGCCCGAACGTCTGTTGAGTTCGGTTTAATTTTAAAGAGCTACTCAGGCGACTGCAGATTTTTGTTATTTTACTTTTTTTTTAGGTCTTTAATGGATTATTAATAGTAGCATTTCATTTTTAAACCGAGGTTTCGTTATCGAAAATGGCAAATCGATTTTTCGGTACCTGTACTGGTATTAAGATTCGACAAATTTTGTAACCGACTGATCACTATGAGAAAAAAATTGTTGTATTATCTCATCATGAGAAAAAATGACGGATTTTTTAAAGTATTGTTTTATTATGGTTTTCATTATTAATTTGAAATAGGTCCAAGGATTTTATATTGCTTACTTAATAAATAATTAAATCACACATTATTTTCTGAAATTGAGTATACCCTCTTAAAAACTTTAAGTGGCCGTTCTGTCACATGTAAAAAATGTATTTTTATTTACCTTAGTTTTGATATCTATACAGTAGTGAAAACAAAACCCAGGCGTATTCGAATGCAAGGCAATATCCAAATTCTATAACAGTCTGTGAGAACTTTTAGAAATATATGGTTTTGAATTGACCAACATTTAAATTTTAATTTTTTCGGATGACACCTGATTTTTATCCTTTATTAAATTATTTATGACAGAAGAAAGGGCTTTCCTAGCTCTTCCGTCCATGTAATATGTAAATGTACATCTAAATGTTCGTCCATTTATTTCAGTTCCTTATTCTACTTGGAATCCTACTTACTCCTAGACTGCTCTCGTAAATGTATCTGGTTCCAATTTACTCATATGGGATTGTTGAGGTATTAGACTTCCCTAAACATTTTTTAACTTATTTACTCAGAGTTATGTCTACTTTCTCTTGGAAGTAATTTATAAAAAAGAAAAATTTCATTCCTGGTATAAATGAGATTAAAAATGTCCTAGAATAGCTGTTTTCCGGGTTGTCTCATGAATTATCATTACGTTGTGGTATATGGCTTTCCCCCTTAATTTTCTTTTCCATTAGTTTAAATTGATTATTAAATAATGTTGACTTAGTATGTTCTGGTTATATTCGGGTTCATATCTCATCTCTTTTCACATTCACATACCTCGAAATGAAATTTCAATTCTTGCCTGTTTCTAGATTCATAGAACCTTCGAAAATGGGTGTGTTTCTCTGATTTTTGGTGCTTCACTTGAGTCAAATTTATTTTTCCCGGTTGGGAGAAAATGACATTTTTGAATTTTATTGACTTATTGTTATTTTAATTATTTTTTCAAACGTTCATCGTAATGTTTTCTTTTAAATAATATTGTCTTTTCTTTGAACTACTAATAGAAAAATAATTTGTTCATGTACGCTAGAGATAATTAACTTTTATTAATTTCCTGAATTGAAAAGGTGTCAAGGTAAACAAGATAGGCTGAGCCAGGTATCCTAGTGAGGCTGCCTGTATCATGGCAGAAATTTATCTGAATTAAAACCACTCCATTTAAAATAAGTAAACATTTATTCTATATAATTGTTTTCACATTTTTGATATTCTTAGGTATCGTAGTAATCAAACTTCTTCCACTATAATGTTATTTTACTTATTTTTTTTTTTGTTCGCTCACTTAACTTTAATAACTCATTGGTTTACTTGAAACTTGATTTTATGAGATGGGTGGACTTATTTTTTATGAGGAAGACGTTTTAACCAAAGTTTCATCAAGACTATTTGGAATGAAAATACTCCTGATGAATGTTCCATATTCTGAACTTTTGCTTTATTATACTTTATTAACTGATGTGTTTGGGTGTATAACTTTATTTTCTTTCTATATTAACATTTTTGAGCTAAGTCGTATTAGTAATGACTGATTGTTTAAACATTTTTCGTAATTCCTTGTCAAACCTAGCCTATTAAATATAATCTTTGGTGTTTTATGCTGAAAATTTTGACTTCTGTGGAAATATGTTATTATGTGACAGAGAAAGAAGAAAAAAACATACAGAGAAAAATATTATTTTGTTTTTTCTAACCGTCGTTATGAAAAAAAAAAAAAAAAAAAATATAATAAAAAAAAATATATATATATATATATATATATATATAAAGATTTTAACCTTATCACGTAAATTATAATTTATTGTTTAATTAAGATTATAAAAAAAGAAGGTTTTGCTACAAAATTTGTCCTCACTTCATTATCTTAAAAAAAAAAAAAAAAAAAAATTAAACTAAGTTTGACTAGATCATGTTTGACCAAATGAAAATTCAAATACATGGAAAATTTCTATAAATCTAATATATGAGAAAAAAATATAATGCCTTGAAATTATATTAACTTTTTTAGCAGGCATCACTAATGCTTTTTAAATTTAAGTAGATTCGTTGTTGTTGTTTGTTAAGTCTTAACGTTTTTATGTACTGCCCCTAGAATAGGTTAACCAACAGGTTACCAACCTATTCTAGCCAGAGTGAGGTCGAGTTTCATTCCGCGCGTACTTCACGAAATAAATTTTCTCTCTCCCAGGTGGTATTCGAACCTACTGTAACTTTTCTGAATTTGGCGCGCTGAGTCCCTCCCCTCCAAGTAGATTTTATTATTAATTATAGGAAAAACGTGGTTAGACAATATTTGAACTTAGTTGAGGAAGGAAATCTCATAAATTTCTTTCCACTTTTTTAAAATATTTTTATTATCATATTTTGTGCTTTTGTTTAAATATTCTTCAGGAATATTTTAACATTTAAAAATTTGCATTTTAAAATTTATACCTCGTACATTTTTATTTAATCTAACCTCATCTAAGTTCAATGTATTTTAGTATGTTTATTTTCCATGCTGTGGTAATATCCTTACAGTGCTTACCATCTGCTAGAACATCCTCCTTACAGCTTCACCTGAAGAGCTCCTCGGGAGAGATAGTTGTAACTGATAAGCTACCCGAGGTCCCTGGCCTGAATCAGCCATTGTCTGCTCGAGGGATTCTTAATTGTTCTTCAAGAAAAATATTCACATTGTCCTTGCCCCTTCTCACTAACCATGGGAAAGTCTTGTTTTGGCTCTTTTCAAATAGCTATTGCAATTTTTCTTTTTTTTTTTTTGACGAACGAACTACGAGTTTATATTACTGAGTTAAGACGCTACATTTACTTTTTAGTGTGTCATATTTCAATATTTATTTTAAATATAAGCAATATCGCTGACAGGAAGGGTTCGAAATTCTTAACCTAAATATGTCGTATAATTATGCGATATCTACGGCTTTAGATAAGAAATCCTTTTTCAAATCCCACTCTTGTGATTTCCTCTGATGGGAATAGTTTTACGACTTGTTGTTCAAATCCTACATTCAGTGTTTACTGAAAGTGGCTGAGGTCTTGTCTTGCTGCTTAAGAGAAATATTTTGATGAGTCATTCAGAATGATGCTCACGATTCAAATTCGTCTTTGCTTAGCTTCATCTAATGATCAATAATGTATTTCCTGAATTTTGATCTGTTGTGCATTTTTCTAGCTACCTTAAGCAAATTTTTAATTTAACCACTTTAGTTCTTTTAAGTTACAAAATAATATTTCGTCACAGTCCCCAAGTTATGCAAGCTATGCCACCTTGTTCTTAAAACTGCGGAACCATTTTACGGACTTTTTAAATAACGCTGAACACCTCCAGATAACTGAAGAAAAGCCCAAGTTTTTGGAATTAAACTACATAAAATATAGTATTTTTCATTCTTGTAGTATATTATTTTTGATAGTTATTCGCATTTCTTTGTAAAAACTGTCTCTAAACATCGTACAATGTTAATACCATAATTTATCAATAATAGTAAGGTAAAAAACATGAATTGAAAAACAGTTTTTAATAAATCCTTTATTTTTTATTGATTCATGGATGAAGGACATGAGTCCCATTATCATAGCAATCAGTCTTTGCTTGATTAAAAATCAAATACCAAAAAATCAGTCTGAGGTATCTTTGTTAACATTTACATCGGATGCAGTTATTTGCCCTTCTTCCTTAAATCTATTTATTTAAATAATTAAAATTACCACGCAACACTCATTTTTTCTCTTAGAAATATTTAATAATATCTAAAAGCTCATTTATTATTAAACGTTTAAGTATGTGTAATTATTCTGTTTTCCTACCAAATGTTTATCATCACTTATAAACTTTTATCGAATTACTAGTAGTTTATTGTAGATGCTTTATGCAATATTTTAGTGTTTGCATCCAAAAAAAATAATATGATTGTGAAGGATTTTATGTTACATTTTCTGATTGCTAGCACCAAAATAATACTCGTTTCTTCCAAGATATGATGAATCGGAGTTATGGCATCTTTCATGGTAAGCAACGGTTTAATCGTACGATCAGAAGTGTGTCCTACAGCAAGTCGGATGTCCTCTGTTCTATCTGATTGTCGGTTCGTTGCTGGAAATCATTTGCATTTTAGTATCCGATTTTAATTTACCAACATAAAAAATTTCTGTGAATTACATAAAATACTTCTTTGATTGGAATCTGTTTGTTTTTTTTTTGCTTTTTTTACTATGATACATGAAACCACATCTAATATTTTTTTTTTATCCTCCAGGTTATTTATTGCCACATAAATTTATTAATAAATGAAATTTATATATTGAAAAGGAGTCACTCTTTATAATTATTAAGCTTGGGGGAAATAAATTACCTGTACCCTTTTTTAACACTTCATGAAGTATTTAATGAGCATGGATGTGAATAATCGTAAATTAATTAATATTAATCAGTTTTGAAGTTCCAGCTGGCTGAGTTAATTGATTCGATTGAATTGCTGCCTTGCTGTAATTTTTATTTATTTTTACAGAAGTCCAGTAAAAAAGCAATTATTTTCATTACTTTTACTTTTTTAGTATTAATTATTGAATTTTCTGTCCTTATCTAGAGAATTTGTTATTATTATGAGTTATCTGCGTAGAATTAATCTAATCAGGAGTTAACATTTACTTCCATTTCAATACATTTCAAATTTTCTATCATTGAAATATCCAGTCCCTCAGTCACAAACACTTTCTTTACGTGTCTTATGTGTTGCGGATTTGGCTCTAACCATATACTTATACTTGCATAATTCGTACTACATACTCACTCTAATCCACTTGCTTGTCAACTTGCTGCCCATTCCATTCCTGATAATCCAATCCTCCTAGGCCGTCTAGAATAAAAAAGAAGATGGCCTAGGGATCTTCTACTGTAGAACTTTCATTTGAGTTTTAACTTTAAATTATTATATTATATTTGTTATATAGTAGATGTAATAGATTTATACTGGGGTAAAGTTTTAAGTTTCAAGTAAGAAATACAATAAAGTCTATAAATCGTTAAGATTCAGGTGTCTTTTGAAACTGACATCATCCTTTGGTGTTTGGTATACGTGACAGGACCAGTAATAAATTTTATTATTTCCTCTAATTTTATAATTAAAACCTCTCGAAATCGAACAAAATCCTATTTTTTTCAAAATAGCTCATTGATAACCAGGCTATAGGATCTTTATAGGTTTACATATAAACTGATAGGTCCACTCTACGCACATCTGTACATGACACACCTCATGTTTACTCCAGCTTATTTTGAACTAAACCTGAACCTTGCCTTTTTAATGATTAGATTATCGATCTCGACAGACGAGTGTAAGAGCCAAATAGAAAATAATTTGAAAAGTTTCTTTTAGTAATTTAAGGTATTGGGGTATTTTTTATTTTTTTCGAATTCTGGAACGTTTTTAAGAATATTAACATGAACGTTTGTATGCAATATTAAGCCAATGCAGTTGCACAGTTTAGATCGCTGCTCAGCACTTCTTGAGCTAACCATGAAACAGTACTCTTAATTGGTCTTTCACATGGCAGGACTTTAGTTAGTGTAATGAGATACACTGCAAAGCCTCCAGTCATCTCTGATTTCACAAACAGTTCTTACATTGTCGGCAGGTTTTACGTTAATGTTGTTAGCTAAATCATTAATTGTGATGAGAATGGATCTTCTCTTTTTCCATCATGCGCATACCCCTCCAACCCAGTGTGTTGAGATATATTCGGCCGAGTAGTATGAGGAATTCCTATCACCACAAAAGAAAACTCTTGTATGTGTTTCTATATCTTTAAAAAAATTACCATCTCCAAAGTAACGGAATGCAGTTGGAGACTCCTGTATCCTCAAATGATTTTTTGCTGACATCCATGTTAAATCTCAGGGAGAGGGCTTTGAAATAAAGCGGCAATAAGGTGGAAGGCTTGAGGCAGACCTTGACTTCATCTGCACGTGTTCCTCGTAGCAAATCAGCAAGGTCTTAGTGAAGTCATTAATTAAAAGCACCGTAACTCCATGCATAGGATGGATTCAGCCTCTATTATTATGTTCACAGCCGCAATACTTTGCATTTGTTCCTAACTTCAAAGAGAACAAAATGCAAGTAAAATAAACAAACATCGTAGTTTGAATAAAATTGAAGTCGCTGTTTTTAATTTATTTTTTATTTATTTTACTCATTTCTCTACTGGGTCATTCCATGTAAAATCAACTAATTTTACATTAGATTTGGACCTTCACCTCTCCAATTATTATACTTACATACATACAATAGGTTAGACAAGCAGATGTTCTCATCTATGGACATAATTATTATTATTATACATACATACATACAATAGGTTAGACAAGCAGATGTTCTCATCTATGGACATAGTTAATTATTTACCATCGCTTAATTTTAAATAATTAAATAGTTATCAACTACATAAAGATAATTGTTTATATTTATCAACGACCTGGTCAATGATTGTGACTTTCACAGCACTGCTGCATTGCGTCTAACTAGATTTTGCGGTTGAAATTTTGGTTATTATTATGATCACGAGGCTTAAAAATGCAAGAATATTCCTACTGTTACTAGTGAGTCATGGGTTTTCAATGGTTATTTTTCATCATTACATATAAAATAAAAAAAATAAAAAACCCTTTGAAAATTAGGTAAAAAATACCATAATTTTTTTTATTCTTCTTCTAACCACAAAATATCGAATTTTTAATTGAAACAAATTAATACTTTTGCGAAAAAAACTACAACTAAATTATATTTCCCACAATAATTGTTTGTGTTTTTTTTAATTGATATTAACGATTTAGGCACTTGAGCGCTTTGAAATCGTAGTGTTGTAACTAGGTGGTCATACTGAGAAAAATTAAGGAAAAAAATAAAGAAGTTTTTTTCTCAATTGGTTTTCCTGTTTTTTTGGTGTCCTAAATCCGAATTTCAGCAACGTTCTGAAGGTGAGCATTGGTAAGGATGTAATGTCCTGGCACTATGCCAACGGTTATATGGTATAAGGAGGATATCAAACCAAAAAAGTGTTCAACAGCCAGGTTTTCCCTAATTAAGGGTACTCACTTAATAGAGGTTTGGCCTCCGGAAAAGGCTGAAATAAAAAAATATAAATTTTCTGACTTCAACCGGTCTCGAACTCCCGCCCGGGAAGATGGCAGTGCTGAACTCATTGAGGTGCTACCTCCTGAAAACTTAATGTTTAAGTAAAAAGTTGCATAAATAATTAATACTTTATAGTTTGCAAACTAATATTATCTTAAATCAAATTACTATATTAGCTTCAAAAACCATTCATGTTTGTTAAAGAAATGCTGTCAATGCATTCTTTTTAAATTCAAACTGTACTACTGTTTCATTGTCATTTGAGCTGTGAGTTTGTGGTTATGTTTTATGATTCATCGATGTTCCATATTGACAGTAAGCCGTTATTGTGCTAAGAGTTATGGCGCTAATTACAGGAGGAGACTTGGGGACTAGAGGACTAGAGGAGAGGGCTGACTATTGACCTACTGGGGCGGCCTTGGGCCAGTTGTGCAACCCCCTCCCACCCTACACCTGTTACACCCCACCCCTTTCAGCATCCCTCCCCTACTTATTCCAGTTTACATATGTATTTGTATCAATTATTTCTCAAGTGGAGAATTTTGAGGTGGAGCAATATGCAATTTAGAAAATTAGCAATTATTATTTCCCTGGCTGTCGTGAAGAAGTGAATAAGTCAAAATTTGGACACTTTTCAGTAGTGTAGTTTTAGTAGTTTTTCAAAATATGCTTTCTACTGAAATAGATACTTTAACGCATTATAAAGAAGCTAAACTTAACCAATATCTCACAGCGCAGGTATTTAAAATCTTGCTTTGAAGGTTAATATATATGTATATATATATATACATTTTATATATATATATATATATATATATATATATATATATATATATATATATATATATATATATATATATATATATTAGTAACTTATGGAGTAGATTTTCGGTATCATTTACAACAAAAAAAATCCATAAAAACTATGGCTCGATTCTCATCCGTTTTATACATAGTATATTTTTAATTTTATGTTTCAAGAAATTACTACTTTTTTTTTAAGTAGTCATTTCTTGAAAAAAAAAAAACAACTAAAAAATATTAAATTAAAAATATGTATAAAAAGGATTAAAATCGAACCATACTTCATATGTACTTTTTTGTTGTAAACAATGCCCAAATGTCCTCGGACTCTAGGTTCAGATTAAAGTAATAAAATCTGCAAACACAAAATCTCCTAAAAGCTGTTTTGTATTTTTTAGTTTTTTATTGTGAAATGAATGTTTTTGACGCTAATGTGTATTGAAGTTATATACGTTGAGTTGGGTTCGCCAGGTAGTTAACAACACACCATTTCTTTTTGATTATATTTTAAAAAGTATACTCATACTAAAAGTAACTAGGTACCATTTTTCGATGAGTTCTTGTGTCTAAACACATAAGTAGTTGACAAAAAAATAATTATTCAAAACAACTTGTAAGAAATTTTTTATATCTGATGTTTGTAAATTTTGTTAATTATTATACTGCTCATTTCTTTATTTGGAAGCCAAACACCGAAAAATTAGCATTTTTTGTAGCCGTTTGCAGTTTTTTCTGAACGTCCCTGCTATTGTGGGAGAGTGTAGTTAAATTTCGATTCAGCATCCCAAAAAAACATGAAAATCAATTGAAAAAATAAGTTTTTAGTTTTATCTCGGTAGTGCAGTAAAATACGGCTCCAAAAGTCCGTTTTCAAGAAAAAACTGCCGAACTTTTATTTTCAACGGATCTTTATGTTTTATTGGGTGCTGAATCCGAATATGAAGTTTGCTACCACGGCTGACGTTGGCTTCATATACAAAATCGCTAAAATCCTCCCACAATACCGGTTATTTTCGGTGTTTCGTCTATCCTGTAACAGGAAACCGGACCACTTACCGCGAATATATGGTCTTGGGAAAAAGTGTAGAAATTGGCCTGTCACTTCTCCGCGAAAACATGTTTGTTGTACTTTTTTGTCTATAACTCCGAAACTATTTGTCCGATTCTAAATAACTTTCTTGCATCTTAAAGCTGATTAAATTTACTATTAGACTATTAATTCTTAAGTTTTAATAATGTCCCATAAAAGCAAGCTAAAAAACCCATATGGTTGTAAAATCCACGTTTTATTGGACATATAACTCGGAAACTATTCGTCCGACTCCCAATTTCTTTTTTTTTTGTCTAAAAGGTGATCAAATTTATTATTAGACTCTATATGTAAGGTTTTAATCGGGTCTTTTGAAATATACTTTCCAAAACGCTAAAGATCCCGTACTTTTATGTGATCTACGTTTTTTTGGCACATTTTTCGTTATAACTCCGAAACTATTTGTCCGATCCCAAATTTCATTCTTTCATCTCAAAGCTGTTTAAATTTACTACTAGATCGTATATATGTAATTTATATTAAATCTCGTAAAACAAACTCACTAGCTCACTGAAGATTTCATCATTTATATTTTAACAAAATATACACATTTAGCATGCGTGGGTGTTTCACGCGATTATAGTTTTTTTTTTCATTTCGTAGGCAATAATTCCAGCTATAATTGATATTAAAATACTTTCTTGGAAAAAAACTTCGTTTTCGTGGTATAGGTAAAACACGGAAAATTACCGGTAGTTTGGGCGTTTTTTTTTTCGCGATTTCGGGTATGAAGCCGACGTCAGCCGTGGTAGAAAACTTCATATTCAGATTCAGCACCCCCCAAAAAAAACATAAAGTTACGTTCAGAATAAAAGTTCGGCAGTTTTTCTTTGGCAAACCATTTTTTTAATGGACTACGGTTCAAATACCAAGATACTATTATTACTATACGATTACTACAATACAAATTCTACGCGGTCTAGTGCCTAAATCATTAATTTCTCATGAACGCATACAAAATTACTGCTGGCAATTTAATATAGTATCTTTTTTTACTTATTTATTTATTAAATAAAATTGTAATCTAAAGAAAAAAAAAATAACTGAAAAATTATCATATCTTTTGTTTAAAACTTTTTTCCCAAATGCTCAAGTTTTTTAAGGGAGCAAAATGAAAATTAAGATCCAGCACTTCTAAAAGAACATGAAAATAACTTTAATATTTGCTCTCTGGATATCTTCTCATTCTGCTTCCAAGTTAGTAAATTACAGCTTAAACGCGCTCTAGTGCCTAAATAGTTAATTTTACAAAAACTTATACATCATTAATTCCTAGAAATGTTTTTGAATAAAGTATTAATTTCTATTAATCATTTCTTAAAATAAAAATGCGATTATTTTTTTTCGGAAAGCTGAAAGTTTTCAAGGAAGCGAAGTGGAAATTAGGATTAAGAAACCTAAAATACATAAAAATTACTTGAACTAAACTTTAAAAAAATAATTTTTTTTCTCCCCAAGCTTCCTTTCTTGCTGAATCATATTCCCTTGGGCACGCTAAGTGTCATTTCCACCCTATGTATATAATTTTTTTTTTTAATCAATTTATTGAAATTTACAACTGTACAAGTAGACATCAAGTAAATGTGTTAAAAAAAAAAGTTTACAATAACATGCCTAAACTTGAGAAGAACTACTCATCAGTAGCACTTCAGTAAAAAATAAAACAAAATCTACACAAGAAGATCTCTGGGCCATCTTCTTTTCAGACGCCTCGGAGGATTATCGGGAATTGATTGGGAAGCAAGTTGAGAAACTAGGGGTTTTGACTGGTTATGGAGCTTAATATGAAAGGATTGGTATCTGGTTTGGGCTAAATCAGCAACATATGGAACATTAAGATCTTTATGGATAAGTTTATTGGTGACAAAGTAAGGAGCATTGAGGATTTTTCGAAGGATTTTGGATTGTAAGGATTGGATACGGGAAGAATTGGATGGTTTAGTAGAGCCCCAAAGCTCAACTGCGTACGTCCATATAGGTCTAATCACAGCCAAGTAAATGAGTCTTTTGTAATTAATTCGGAGCTTTGAACGTTTGTCAAGTAAATGTTGAAGTAGTCTGTAACGACGAGGAGTTTCTTGTCGTTTTATTCTTGTATGTGGATTCCAAGTAAGACATTTGTCCAAGTGGAGTCCTAGGTAGCGGATCTGTTCAACAGGGATTAGTGGAATGTCATTAAAGGATATTGTAGGACAGGAAGTCGTAGGTTTACGACGAAGGGTAAAGGTTATTTGGTGTGATTTGTTTGGGTTTATTTTGATTCTCCATTTTTGACACCATTCTTGAATGTTTAGGATATGAGATTAGGGTGTTTGGGAGGCAAGGAAGGGATCATTGTTTACTGATAATACACATGTGTCATCAGCGTAAGTAGTGAGGACAGTGGTAGGATGAGTTGGGATGTCAGCTGTATAGATCGTGTAAAGGATAGGGCCTAGGATACTACCTTGAGGAACACCGGCAGATTGGGTAAAGAGGGAAGAGTAAGAAAATTTATGGTTTACTTTGAACATTCTATCACTGAGATAGGAACGGATAATAAGGAAATATGTTGAGGGAAGGAATTTGCGGAGCTTATAAAGCAGTCCTGGGTGCCAGACTCTGTCAAAGGCTTGTCCTACGTCGAGAAAGGCTCCCGTGCAGTACATTCCGCGCTCTAACGCTGAGGAGACTACGTCCACCACACGATGACATTGCTGGATAGTGGAGTGTGACGTTCGAAAACCAAACTGGTGATCTGGGATGATATGATTGGAATCTAGGATAGGATACAGGCGTTTCAGGATGAGTTTTTCTAGGATTTTGCCCATAATAGGCAAAAGTGATATTGGACGATACGAGGATAGGCGTTCAGGTGGCTTTTTGGGTTTAGGTATCATTTTAACTATTGATATTTTCCAAGAATCAGGGAAATATGTGGTGCGAAATACCGCATTGTATATGTATGTAAGAAGTAGGATTGCTTTCTGAGGAAGGAGTTTTAGGATATAAGCTGTAATAAGGTCATATCCAGGGGCTTTGTTGGAAGGTAATCTGAGGATTATGTTGGATACTTCTGAAGGATGGAATGCATTCGGAGGAGGAGACATTTGGAGCGGGACATTTAGTTCTGCTTCAATGCATTCAATGTGAGTAGGATTGAAGATGTCAGAATGTGGGTTAAAAGTTCTTAAAAGGTGCAGGTCAAAAATTTGTGATTTTTCTGCGTCTGATCTTGTCCAGGTTTGAGAATCAGTTAGTAGAGGGTGATTAAAGTTTTTGTAATTAAGGAGCTTTTTCGTTGTCACCCATAATGACTTGTCGGAAGTGTTTAGGTTTTCAGTATGATTTTGTTGGTATTGTATTCTGAGGTTTCTTATTTCTGTTTTCAGTTTGTTCGTTCAATTATTGTAATTATTTTTGTCTGATGGGTATCTAGTACGGTGCCACTTCGCCCTTGCTCTACGTTAGGTGCGAATATGCTGTGGTAAGTTATACTGTTGACTATTAGTATTTTTTCGGTGTGAGGTGTTTTCAGTTATACTATTTTGTATTGATGATGTAAGTTTGTCAGTTGCTAAGTTTATATCTTCCTTTGTTTTAAGGTTAATTTAAGATGTGATTCTCAAGATCACATGAAATCATCAAGTCTACATCGTTATCAATCTAGGAGAGGGTTTAGGAACTGGATTTGAATGCAATAGAAGCAGAACAGGGCTATGATCTGATGAAAGGTCGTTCATGGATTTGATGATTGTTTGAGAGGTGGAAATTTGGGAAGAAATGAAAATATAATTTTTTATAATTTTTTTTTTTTAATAATCATTTATATGATTTATAAATCGGCTGTTTCTTTATTGATATTCTATTTTTTCCTCTATTCCTTTGCATTCAATTTACCTATTTAAAAGGAAAGTTGATTGAATTGATATCTTTTACAGAAATATAATAAATAAATAAAATTCAATTTATAGTATAGCTTATTTTAGGACTTATTAAAACTTATTGTAGACTGTCCATACTTTTTCCTTCTTTGGTTTACACTGTTGATAGGTTTTGTTGTGTCTGAATTTATTGATAAGTTTTTTACTTTGAAAAATGAAATGATTTTTGATAATGGACTGTGAAACAATAGGTTGTCATACTTTACGGAACATGTATGTATGCCCGGCAGTAGAACAGGTGTTATTTATTAAATTAAATAATTTTAAATGCGATCACATAAATAAAGTATAAAAAGAAAGAATAAAAATAAAAATGGAGATTAAAATAAAATAAATTGAACTAGGGATAAGAATATAATAAAAAAAAAAAATTAATAAGATGCATGGATATTAATATGGCAAAAAAAAAAAAAATGAATTCTGCTGTGTATAACGTTTGGATTTCACCAACATTTCTTTCAATAAGAAATGCGGCTTTCAATAAGATTTCATCCAAAGCAACCAAGTAACATTTCTTTAGGAATAAGATTCTTCATTCTAACTGTAACTGGCCGGATTTAGTTATGTCTATGTTAGCAGTCAGTTTTAAGCGGTTATGTGGTCAGTGATTCGTAATTCTTCGCAAGGTCGATTTCGATTTAATGCACCGGACTCTCACATTTGTTTTTGTTATAGTGCATAGTCAAACTCATGAGCTTGAGTCGATTTTATTCTTCTAAGCTACATGAACAACCACTTCATCTGGTTTTCATGTTTTTAATCCATGTCTGTTCCTATTCTCTTAGCTAATATGTGTTACTATCGATTTATTTTAATAAATCTTAAGTTTTAAGATACAGGAATGAACAGAAGTATTTTATAATAATCTAAAAAGGTAGTATCAAACGATGGTTATTTATTTAATTAATTTAAGTATTAAACTGTTTGAAGTTAAGTGTAACTTGTGAATTGATACTTGCAGTGGTGCTACGTTATCTTAATATGTATTATGAAGCTTACTAAATAGATATAGTCCAGTCAATGAGGTGTGTAGAGTGCATGGAATA
Organism: Euschistus heros; assembly: GCA_003667255.2. NCBI lineage: Eukaryota > Metazoa > Arthropoda > Insecta > Hemiptera > Pentatomidae > Euschistus > Euschistus heros. Next base: position 1,783,763 of record RCWM02000087.1, read on the forward strand.
TGCGATAATTTTTGACTTCACAGTTTCGTTATAATAGTTGGAAGGTAAACATACTATAAGTCCCCACCACTGGGGGGTGAGATAACGGTGGGCGGGAGGGGAGAAGTTCAATATTTTTGTTTTTTCGATAATATCTCGAAAACTGTTGACTCTAGAAAAATATATTTCAAGTAAACATAAAAGCTAATTAAATTTCCTATAAAATTGATAATTGTAAATTTGTCGTAGTTCTAACCGTTTACGAGATATTCGTTATTGAAAATAGGTGATTTAGGGGGAAAAAAATGTCACCTCACTTTTTGTCAAACTTTTGCTTCTATTACGTTCCAAAATCGATTCTCAGAAAAAAACGTCAAAATCAAAATTGTAGAGCATTAAATTTACTTTAATTTCATATATATGTTTCTGGTATTTGCTTCAAATGTTTAAAAAAAGTGAGTTAAACTTTTTGTTTATTTCTAAAATTGTCGATTTTTAATAACGTATATCTCAAAAACCGTTGGAATTTCTACTAATACGTATATAATTAATTTTATAGGAAGTTTAATGAGCTTTAATTTTGATCTCTACATATTTTTCTAGAGTCCACCGTTTTCGAGATATAATCGAAAAACAAAATTGGGACCTTCTCCCCTCCCCCCACCTTTAGCTCACCCCCCAGTGGTGGTGACTTTTAATATGCTTACCTTTTAACTACTCCTAACAAAGCTGTGAAGTCAAAAATTATCGCATATTTCATGCACTCTACACCCCTCATTTCGGCACTCTTTATCTGGGGTCGCACTTCTCTGAAAAACACGTTTATTGAAACTCATTCCGAAACTAATCGTTCGATCCAAAATTTCTATTTTTTATCTGAAAGCTCCTTAAATTTACTATAAGAACCTATATATGAAATTTTGATCAAGTCCCATTAAATACCTATACCAGCACGTTAAAAACCGCTTACTATTTTAAGTCCAAGTTTTTTTTGTCATAGTTTTCACCATAACGCTGAAACATTTGTCAGATCTGAAATTTATTTTTTTAAACTAAAATCTGGTAAAATTTACCAAAAACGTATATCTCGTAAACGGTTAGAATTTCGACAAATTTATATATAATAAATTTTATAGTAAATGTAATTAGCTTTTATGTTTATTTGAAATATATTTTTCTAGAGTCAATAGTTTTAGAAATATTATCGAAAAACCAAAAAAAATGAACTTCTCCCCTCCCCCCCCACCGTTAGCTCACCCCCAGCGGCGGGGACTTTTAGTGTGTTTACCTTCCATCTATTCCTAACGAAGCTATGAAGTCAAAAATTATCGCATATTCCATGCATTCCATAATGTGTTTATTGACTGGACTAATAGAAGTAGTTGTTCTGGTAATTAGTGCCTGCTATGGTTTACTATAAATAAATGCCACTATTTAGCAAACTCTTATATTTACATTCCAAATAGCTTTTCTCTGCTAACTTGTCACTCAACCTTAGTATGAATTTGATCCATACGCTTCAAACTCTTTTTTAGAACTATTTATTGATATTTACAACTGTATACATTATTTACAAGTAAATTTGAGGAAAATGATTACGATTACATGTCAATAACTTTTAAAGAAGTAATCAATTGTAGCATTTCAATAAAAGTTCTACATTTGAACGTTTCTTGATAATCTTCTTTTCAGACGCCTCGTAGGATTATCGGGGATTAGTGTGAGTTCAGTTGGGAGACAAGTATATTCGATTGAGTATGGAGTTTACTATAAGGAATATAAATTATTTAATATAAGGAACTTTAAGATCTTTATGTATAAGTTTGTTTGTGACATAAGGAGCATTGAGGATTTTACGAAGGATTTTGGATTGTAAGGATTGGATACGGGAAGAATCACTAGTTTCAGTGGATTTCCAAAGCTCAATTCCGTATGTCCAAATTGGTCTAATTATTGGCATGTTAATAAGTCGTTTGTAATTAATTGGGAGCCTTAAACGCTTTTCTGGTATTAGTCCAGTCAATCTAGACCGAAAATGGGTAATAAGAGTTCTAATTCATTTCAGGAATTTATAGGGTAGGGTTTCCTGAACAATAAAAATTAAAAGTCTCTCCAAAGTACGGTGCCGCTGGAGGGGGGGGGAGGGAGAGAGAGAGTTATATTTTTAAGTGTTTCGCTTACAACTCGAAAAAAGTTTTTCAGTACTGAATGAAACCTTATTAAATTTGGTTGAAGTTTGGTTCAATACATTTTTACGAAAAAAGACCGTTTTCGTGCTACCGGCTCCGGAAAAGTTTTACTTTAAAAAAAAATGTTTTTCATTCAAGTTTTCGTACATTTTGTCTTCCAGAACCTCCACTTGTTTAGTTTAGTGGAAAATCATAAAACTTCTTCAGCATTTAATTCCCTAAAAGAATATATATCATGTATTAATTTATATTGAGCACATCGCAACTTACAGCACTTTTAAGATTTCAGCGAAAAATATTGATTTCCCAATTAAGTTTTGATCCTCTATTCAACGAAAACATAAACAGCTGAAATTTATATAGCTAAATAACAGTAGGTGATAAGACGTTGTGAAATCCAAAACCGTTTGTTCGATCCATAATTTTTTTTTTCCATCCATCTCAAAGCTGATTAATTCTACTATTAGGACCCATTTATGAAATTTTGGCTGGCGTGAGTATTTCATGAGATGTAATCAGAACTTCATATATTAAGTCTGATAGTAAATTTAACCAGAATTGAAATAGAAAAAATAAGTTATGGATCGGACAAACAGTTTCGGATGTACTGCGAAAAATGTGCCAAAAAAACATGAATTTCACAATAGTACGACTTTTTTTTATAGTGCTGGCTTTGTTATTTAACAGGACTTGATCAAAATTTCATATAATGGTACTTTTTCAATGCAACGTACCGTTTTCGAATTATAAGCGAAAAATTAAAAAATGGGACATTTGAAGCAAACCCCCCATCGCCCAGCGGCACCGGAATACGGAGGGAATTAATTTTTTCTTGTTCTGGGGACCCACCACCTACACATTCCTAAAACCATTGGAAATAGTATTTTTAGTTTCTCTGATTATCCTATTTTGATTGGACTATATGTTGGAGTAGTGAGAATTTGATTGGACTATATGAACGACGAGGAGTTTCTTGTCTTTAAAATTTGGTTGGTATGCTTTCAAACATTTATACAACTTAAAAAAAAACTAATGAAAGCATATAGTATTTTTTTCCTTCATGCCCCTATCTAGAAAGAAAAACAGTGTAGGTGCTTTTTACATCGTATAATATAAATCGTATAATATAAAGATAATGCCTTTTACTGGAACTGTGATACATTTTAAGGCCTGTATGAGTCGGGGGGGGGGGGGGGGGAGAACTTGATGTAGAGGTTGCTGTTTTTAATGTTTTCTGATATTAGTGGAGATGTCATGTTATTTATAAGTGTGTTGGGGTGTCCATAAGTACTTATATATTATATAGTATATATAGTAATACAATATAGTCCTAAATGTTTGGCGTAAAAAAAATTGTAGATTGTTAATATGTGCCTTTTTAGCTGTTCTGTTTATCTGCGAAGCGGATGCTCGAATAGGTTTCAGTATTCGGGCATGCGCTTCGCAGATAAACGGAACAGCTAAAGAGGCACACATTAACAATCTACAATTTTTTTACGCAAAACATTACATATTAAAAAACATATTATATTTCTATACTATATTACGTACACATTACCGATTCCCCGAAAACTTACATGGACCCCAACACACTTATAAATAACATGACATCTCCACTAATATCAGAAAACATCCAAAGAAGGCTGAAAATGAGATGGATGAGAGACCTCCCCGACAATCGATTTTGTAAAGTTTTGAACAAATGTTGATTAAACAGCAACAGAACACGACTCCATAAACAAACATGATCTGAAATTTGACGAGACAAAAATTATTTAGGAAAACATAAGTTCTAATTTATATTGCAATTAATTAAAAAATAAAAATTAAAAACATTCTTAAGCTAAATTACACCGTATTTCTAAAATAGATTTTTTATTTTTTTAGATTGTCCACTCCGATTAATTACATTTAGAAGTAATGAATTCACGAACCGCATCCAGGAGAAAATAATTAATTTGTTTTACAAGGCTCAGTCTTATTCTATCTCTTTGTTGTATTCCATCCAATCACCTTAATGAAAGAGGGAAAATTGAAAATCATTTAAAAGACAATAAGAAAATTAAACCTGATCTAAAATAATCATATTTTTCGAATAATTTCAGCTAGTTAATAAGAAAATTATTTTATATTTAAATTTAAACGAAATTGAGTGTTCATTAAATCTAGATTGCATGATTATCGATAAATGCAATTATAGCTACCATCATATAATTCTTTCCCGAAACATTCTGCCTGGATGGAGTAATAAGTATGTTGACAACTACTATAATTTTGATGTTAACCTGATGTAAATGATTCGTTTTTGTTTGTTAGAGCCCTGAGCTTTGAACATCGAGCGTTCTTTAATTTATTAAATGACTCAAAATAGTTTTGGAAGGCGCTCAGTTTCTGGAAGACAGCGATCTTTGAATCCTTGGCGTTGCTTCCAGTTCCGATGTAACACGTCATCTATATTCCGCGAGCTGGCGGAACACTTTCGCCTATGAGAGTGAGACTTGAAAAGAGAAGCTGCAGAAAGTGAAGAAGTGGGCTAAGGTCGCCCCAGCCAGCCGACCCACTGACCCAGATCGGGCCGACATTGACACACTGGCCCCTTCTCCCTAAGGACGTGTATGATACAACGATATCTTCTGAGTAGCACGGCTAAATCTGGCATCGCTCCATTCTTATACTCTCATCGCTACAAATCAGAGTTTAGTCTCAAAGGAAATTAAATAGAATGACTTATCACTAATTATATGCCGTGTCGATAACTTGAGATGCTAAATATTTTGAAGTTGGCGACTATCGTTGAGTAATTAATAGTAATAGAGTAGCTGTTGCTCGCCTATGCGCTAATACCTTTAAATTGAAGTATTTATGATTTATTCTCGCCTTTTAAACTTATCCATCAACGTATTCTGATAGTATACTATATTCATTTTTGGAAAGCTAGTGTCTATTTGTCATAATTATACTAGTGACATTACAGCTTTAAAGCCTTATTAGAGTAATAAACTTAATTGAATAATTCATAGAATAATAAAATTATTATAGCCTAAAAACCAAAATAAAAATTACTGAAGTTCACAAAATCAGCACTCACACCACACACATGGACGGATCGAGGTAGGGATATAATTCTCGTCGTTAAAAAATCGGATGTTAAAAAATCAGAGCCGAAGCATATATCTTATGTGTAGTATCGTTGGATCCAGATACGTTACGGGAGATTTATGATCTAAGTGTCTTTAAATAATTTTTTTAATAAATATTACAACATGGAGTGGGATAAAAGCCCCTCCTAGATTCCAAAAAAATAAAATAATGAGATAATTCCTCAAGATCCAAAGATTAATGGTACATAACAATTTTGGTTTATCATCGAGATCCCCAGAGAGCTGGTTCATAACATAGAAGCTGGAGGAACATTAAGGTAGCAGGGAGAGTATTTGAAGAATATATCAAATATATGTATATTTGAAGAATATAACGGATATTATCGAGGACATCTATAGTATATGAGGTTTGAGAGATTGTTTTAAATTCTTGGGTGTTTTAGGAAGGAGTTTATTAGAATGTTGATTACAGCATCTTGAGTTTAATATCTAGTGGAAATGGAAGGTACGGATGCTGTTGATGGTACAAAAAAAAAAAAAAAAAAAAAAAAAAAAAAAAAAAAAAAAAATGCCACTAGTATGGTTTTATGTGATCAATTTGACATTGTTGTAATGTAGTCCATGTTTTACCGTTCGATCCAATCTTTGACCAATTATTCGATATTCAATCATTGATGTTACCAGGACCATTTCAACCTTACTCATTTTTTTCCAACAAAGCAAGTGGGTTGTGTGGATCCTTGTTAGTAACCCATCCCCACTAAAATATACCGCAGATTCCGGCTATCGTCGTTGCTATGAATAGTGAAAGCTTCTGTAGCATGGTAAAGGAAACAGTACGTGTGAATTACATTTTATTATAATGGATATTTCAGAATGATGCAAACTTCATGTTAAAATTCTATTTTTCTCGTTATAAGTGAGTTTAATCAATATTTTTATTCGTATTATATTTTGTGTAAAGTACAGTCTTAGCAACAGTAAAATAAGCTGGGAACTCGATGGCAGATCACGCTGGGGTGAGGATCTCAAGCGCGCTGAATTTGATAAGTATATTTTGTGTTTTTATACTACCGTGTGGGTGCGTGCACCTTGGGTTTCGAAAGTTGTGCGGAATGGTATACTTAATGCGCCTTCTAATGTTGAATTTATTTCTTTACTACTAATACATTTGATCCTTTCATTGTTTCAGGTTTTCTGAAAGAATGATCTGGAAATTATAATACCGATCCTCTTTATGATTATATTATCAAATTTAAAGGTCTCTGTTTTTAATACTATGTTCGTTTTGAAAACGATTTAACTACGATTTGAGCATTTACTTATTTTGTAGTCTATTTTCATCTTCATTATTTTAACATTCTACTACTTATCAAATTAATTATAATGATCTAATTACGTGTAATATATCTATTAAATAAATATATATAACAAATAAAACTTCTCAAAAGTTCATAAAATGCTTATCTTATATAATGCAATTTCTATCACGTTGTAATAGAAATTATCGATTGGTTTCATTCTGATTGCTTGGTGAAATACGAGGTAGATTCATAAATGTTAAAAGGAAAATTAAATGAACCTAAATTTATAACGTCAATTTCAGATTTTCTTTTTATTCTTTTATTTTTGTCTGCGTATGGTCTAAATTCGAATGTCTTGCTTGGCAAAGAATATTGTGTATTTTTGGAAGACCTGATTACGATTTCTTTTTTTGTGCAATTTAGAAATTGATTTATTTTTCTGTTTGCTTAATGGAAACTGTTTAACAATTCACATAATTTTTTTTTTAACGATTGGCATAATTTTGAGTTTATCATTAAGTTTTGTTATAAAAATTTGAAATATTACTGTCCGATTAGATTAAAAATCCAAATGTCTTGAACATCTTGATTGTCAATTAAATTACTGTATGTATTATCATCATCATAATTTATTTCAGTTTAAAAGGTTATTGAATGTTTCATTTGGTCATAAGAATGGACTTTAGGAACGATATAAACTAAGAACAAATAGAGTAAAATTGGTGAAAAACTAAAACGCTATTTCTGTCAAAATCGAGGATAGTTAGTAAATAAAATTTCACCTATTATCATTTCCACTTTTACCTTGATTAAGGGTGTAAATTAAAAATAAGTTTTGTTTTTTTAATTACTAATTATTAAAATGATTGAAGGTGATCATAAATCTCAGATTTTCCTTGTTTTATTAAATATTATTAAACCTTCAGCTGAAAACTGAATTTCGTCATACAGATTTTACTAGCATGGAAATAAGAAGTATGAAAATTTATTAATTCCTACAATTATTTTATTGAAGGCATTAATTTTAAAAAAATTGTAAAATATTCTCAAAATCTTTTTTTTTATAGCAATCCTTGAATTGTTGATTATTATTGTTAAATTAGTCTAATTTTATTTTGTAATTTTTTTTTTAATAACTTTTTCTGTTCATATTTCTATTTAATTAGATTGTAGCACTTAATATCTTATTAAGCATAAGAAAAATTTTCAAATCATTCGAAAACTCTCTCTCTCTCTCTCTCTCTCTATTTATATATATATATATGTGTGTGTGTGTGTATATAACTTTTACTGGTTATTTATTTGTTATTTTAGACTGATAGTATTAGTTGTTATCCTTGAAAATTTCATTAAAATACAAAATACATTGATATAAATGTTTTTCTCATCGCTTTGAATGAAAAGTGAACTTGGGCCTGGCATTGACATAGTGGCCCGGTTTTCTATAAAGTAAACCGCAACGCTCAAATGTAATATTATGGTCTGAAGCGATTCATAACATTACGACATTATCACCTTGGTAACAACTATATCGGACCAATTTATTTATGGTTTCATACGTTAATAATATGGTTTTAGAATAGTTTAAATAGACTGTTTCATTTAAATAGAACAAAAAAACAAACAGTTATCATTATTTAATATCTAGTGATTTTGTTTATTGATTATATTCTATGATTAAACCTATTTGATTCTTTCATCATGTTATGTAATAACAAAATATTGCAATGTAAGTTTACTTTTTATTATTTTCCGATTTTTTTTCTTTTTTGAATTGATTTTTCAATGGGATTTTACGCTGACGACAATTGAGTCTAGTTCTAGCTTTTAGTATTATTCTGTACAATAAATAAATAATTGTAAATGGATTTATGTATAAATTTTAAAATGTAGCCTACGATTTAAGAAAAATGATGTTTATAAACTTTTTACTGATGCTCCTCTTTACTTAAAAATTAAAGTATGAATATACTTGTTCATACCAACGACATAAATTTAATTTTCACCTTAATAGGGGGGAAAGAAAAAAAAAGAAAGAGTTTTATAATAGTAGATACGCTGATACTCTCTCTATTTTTTTCGGTAAATTTTAGGATGGACACTAAACAATAATTAGAAAGAGAACAAAATAAAATGAAAGGTGAAAATTAATTTTATGTTGTTGGTATGAACAAGTATATTCATACTTAAATTCTTAAGTAAAAAAGAGCATCAGTAAAAAGTTTATAAACATTATTTTTCTAAAATCGTGAGCTACATTTTAAATTTTATATCTATGTCCATTTACATTTATTTATTTATTGTACAGTATAATTAGTTATAAGGCAATACTAAAAGCTAGAACTAGACTCAAGAAAAAAATATTATTCAGCCCCTGAATCATTTTTAAAATCCTCAAAACAGAAAATTTCCATGGCGAGCGAACCGCGGGGTGTTTGTTTCAAAAGTGGAGATAACGTCTGTGGAAAGGAGCTTTTTTTTTTAACTACGAAGGTGTGATCCTTTATTATCTTTTTTAAAATGGAAATACAATGAACTTTGAACTCTATTGCAAACAGTTGGAAAGATTATACACGAAACTGTCTTAGCGCTGTCTAGCTTTGGTAGATTGCAATGAAGTTCAGTTCCAGTAAGACAATTTCTGGCTGCATACCTCCCATCAGACCAAGGAAAATTTTAAAAATGTTGAACCATATAGTTCTGAACGCACACCATCGAATTACTAATTGTTTTGATCCTAGGTCCATGTTTTTATCAAAGGAGAAAATTTGATAATTTGACGGAATTTGATACTGCGGTCCAAAAGTTTATCGATTGCCATCCCAAGGAATGGATCAGCGTGGGATTGAGCAATGGCTAGAAGATGGGTAATGACAGTTGATAAAAATGGACTAAACCTTGAGTATTACTTGCATTTTATATTAAGGCAATAGTATTACAAATATTTAGTTGAAAAACGGTCATATTTTATTTTTATTTTTTAATCTTTTGTGTACCTACATTATTGTTTCATAAACGAAAATTGACACTTCAAAAATTATTCAATTTATTCTACGTATATCATGATTTCGTTCATCCATTCTAATAGTTTTTGTAGAGAGTTGTCCATTCAAATTACGTTCCATTGACTGCAAAAACACAACAGCAAGATGGTGCGACGTCAGGTCTTTTGGCAGGATGAGGTAAGACGCTGACTCCTAACATTCCTGTGAATTCACCAGTCAGAAGTGAACGTAAAGCATTTTTTTGTTGAAGGCGGACTATTAAATTTTAAAGAAGTTTATTCATTCTATCAAGCAGTGTAGTTTGAAACGCAGAATGTATGTAGGGAGAATTAAACATCATATTTCTCTCTTTAACTTGGTCGAAATTCGCCATGTTTGCGGGCGTTACCATCATTAAAGTGTTTGATAATAGGTTCTAAGTATTACTGAGATATTCCCTCCTTAAACCACCAATGTCCTGCCAATGACAGTCTTGGTCCTGCGTAATAGTTGTATCTCGTAATCTAAACAAATAACTGAACGGTAAAGTTTACAAATAAAAAATATATAAATAAATAATTTTGATGATATCCCATTCATGAATAATTTGATATTCTAGAAGGTTAGATTTAGGAACCTAAGAGTATCTACGGGAAAAAAAATCAGCAGCAGAGGACACCTATCTTCAAATGCCTAAAGGCAAAACGAGATCAACATTTCCTAAAATTTACTATTTCCCTGTAAATTAAATAAATAAATAGAGGATTTGAAAGAAAAAGAAAAAAAACTTTGGAAAAATTCTAGAAAATATATTTTCCACGGAGTTCGAGTCATTGCGGTGATATAATTACTCGATTAATTAACTGTATAACGATTTTTCATTTATGAATATTGTTTTTCTTATTCTTTATTATTTGTTTAAAAAAATAATTTTACAGCTACTGTAATGTTATACACAGCCAGCGAACGTGATGTAGCATTAGGAATAGCAGATATGATTATGAATCAGGGTCCTTCTAGTTTACTTCTGCTATTTCATTCTTAGCTCATTAATGATGTTCTTATATGAAGATAGTATTAGATATATTTCGTTCTGTTAGAATTATTTTGCACAATTATGTTTAGTATAATTTTTGTGTCACAACTCCTAATTTATTTAGCTTATTTAACAGCGTATTTCGGGACTTTATTTCTTTCTCAGGTTTCTCTTTCACTGTGATTTATACGCATCGTCTTTCATTTGAAGTCTACATACACTTTCAGTCCACTTTGTGTATATATGCTGAGAGTATATGTAGACTTTAAATGAAAGACGATGTGAATAAATCACAGTAATGTGATAAAACTGAGGATAGGAATAAACTCCCGAAACATGTGAAATAAGCTAATTAAATTAGGAGTTGTGCCACAAAATTATATTAATATAACCAAATCTCTTTTATAATTGTTATTACAATTAAGTTTTATTTTTCAGTTATGTACTTATTTTGTACTATTTATTATTTTATACTAGGATATACATTTGGTTTGTTTTATATCCCTTTATTTTTAATTTATTTTCTTTTAGAATGTTTGTGTTTGTATTCATTTTTTATTTTACATATTGTGATGTATTCCACGGTGAGTACTGTTTTTCTATTGATTGTTTTAATGCTAGTTCAATATAAATTTTTACTTGTAAGTTAGGGATGTCAAGATTCCCAATATTGGTTCTCGATTCCACTGATTCTTCAGAAAAGAATCGTTATCTACAATCGATGATCCTTAACGATTCTTAACCGATCGATACTGCTAGTGTCGTAGGATAGTTTTGTAATGATTATTTAATTACTATACATACATCGATTCTTCTCCAAAAAAAAAAAAAAAAAAAAAAAAAAAAGTAAGATGATTTATTTTAAAATATCTTTTATATCTTACAAAGCAGAGCAATTTTTCTGCATTATCTTGATAATCGAGCATTGCTATTGCAAGAAAAAAGTCAAATTGTTGTAGATATGTATTGGCTGTAGAAAAATGAAGAAATTGGTTTAATATTGCCAACTGCCTAAGCGGAAACACAAAAAAATAAGTGTTGCCAGACAAAGCACCATTATTATACTTTTTTTTCTTATTCTTAGAACATTCTTGTTATCTTAGAATAAAGATAATTTTTCATTTCATCAAATGCTCATTCTGGTATTCGAACCCTAATACAGTATTAAAATCAATATCGTTAAAAATATCAGTGCTTCTTTCCATCTACATTGTCTACAGAATATTTGAACATTTTAGTAATAAATGAAATTCAGTAACTTTAGAATAATGATTATTTTTGATACATTGTTTGGACTGCAATTAACTTATTTATGAGTCGATTAGGATCAAAACCCGTTAAGTCCACTTATAAAATATATATATATATATATATAAGTATATGTTTTGTTTAATGAGAGTTTAAAAGCGCTTTTACCTCTGACTCAAGGGCAATAGATCGAAAACAACTAGATCTCAACAGATATTTATTCTTAATCGTCCTTTATCACCTAACTAGTTTACAAACTGTTTAGATTATGTAAATAACCTAACCTTTATAAAAATAAATTTTTTTTTGTTTTATATTTGTCATTTGAGGTACGCACGATGGTATACAAATATCAATACAATTAGGATTGATGAATTAATTCCAATTCTTTTTGTTTGAAAAATTCTATCATAAATTCTAAAAACATAAAAAAATTTCAAAATATCAGCACTCTGTTACATAGATTATATGTATTGTATGTTATACATAAAAGAGTTATAAAATCTCGATTAAGAGGAAAAAATTACCCAATAATTAATTTTTGGGCTGGCTGTCAAAACGCGTCCAACACAAAATAGAAATATACTGCTTATCCAAGGATGCACTGAAATTGAAAATTAACGTCTTTGGACACTCTATGAACACAATATTGAATATAAGTTTTAAGTGTTATAACATTTTTCGTCTGTCCAAAAAATAGAATTTTTTTATAAATTACAAAAATATTTACAAAAAAAGGACAATTTTTTGTTTTGGCTAATAAATGTTATTTACTGTTTACTAATTTAGTTCATGGGTTATTATTGTTTTTTAGTTTTTTTTAGTTATATTTGGTTTGCTTTTTTAGCTCTCTAATAGATTATTTTATTAAGTCGCAATTTATTTTTAAAACGAGGTACCGTTACTAAGAATCGAGTATTGATTTTGAGATGGACGAACTTAGAAAATTTATAACCTTTAATATTTCATTTAATCAATTTATTTGAATATTGAATTTGATATCCGCGAGTGACATTGTTTTATCACACAACCCGTTTTCGGAGTGGGGTGAATCCAGCCCCTTTAGACTTAATAATGGCGGAGCCCGCTTTGTCTTGCGGGATTGAATAGTGTTGTTGAGCCTAAGGCGCTGTTGCACCACCTCTCAAGGTGATCTCATAATACCGGCTGCCCTATTTGATCATGTTCTACATTGCGGTGTTCCATGATTTTCAAATTTTTTTTACTTGATATGAATTAGTATTTCACCAAAAAAAAATACAAGGGAAAAAAAAAACCTGCTAGAAAAAATCGCTTTTCTATTCTCAATACCGATACCTCGATTTAAAAATAAAGTGCTATTTCAAAACATGTAGTTCAGAAATAAGCTCTAAAAGAAAGACATTAAAAAGCCGATAATAATTCAAGAAATAAATTAGTAAACCGTAAGTAGCATTTATTATCCATAGCATTTAGCATATTATTGCTATTATTCAATTATTAATATAATTCATTAATATAATTAATATATTATTAATATAATTCAATTCACAAATTCTTATTTACGAAGATGAGCATTCCAAGGTTTCATTTATTGATTAAGGAATTGAAAATGTTACTGAACTCTTTCACTATACATGTAAATGCGCTAGATGTATTTTAATTGAGTATTAGGGTTCGGAAACTAGTATTTACACGTTATAAAATGGAAAATAATATTCTTGGACAAAATAATAGAAATAATAGATATCTTTTCATAAGAATTACATTAATGTATAGTAAAATGTTATTATTGTTTGAGTGGCTTTATTTCGATGATTTGTGATTGTTATCATATTTATTCTTTTTTTAATAACGAATAAATATCTTCAACAATCTGAAGTTCAGCTTGCAGTTGCAGAGATTTGTTTTTAATTCTGAGGTGAGGAGGCTTGGTCATAAGGAAAAGAATTGGTGTTAAACAAGAACAAAATTAGATATCACTAAACTATTGCCAACGTAAGCTGTATCAAAGGGTTCCTAGGGATCGACTTTGGACCATCGATCCTCAACCGGAGAATCGAATGGAACCGAGAATCGACTTTTGGTATCGACACATCGCTGGAGTAAAATAATTTTAAATTTAAACTCATCTGTGTCAGATGTCTCTTGTTTATTGTGAAAAATTAGGTTATAATGATGCAGAAAGAAAATTAAACTGTTAGCTGGTTGTAATATATAGTAAAGAAAACGACTAAATAAGAATTCAATTTTTAAGTATTGTTATTTTTTTAAAAGATTTAAATTTATTTAGTTTCTAAAACTTGCCTGCAATCTCATCTATGAAAGCGAATTAATCAGTTCAGGCTCACTCTTCTAGAAACTAAAAGACAGAATATACAAGACAAGACTACTTAATTTCCTACTATGCTTAACACTTGAAATCAGACTGAAGAAAATTTAGTTTTAAGAAGCTTAGAAAATTGAAAATTTTTAAATTCAATCCGCCATTGCGAGACATGCACATGATAAATATATTTGAGGTAATAACATTTTGATTGAAATCGGAATATGATTTCGTTAGGTTGACATCTTAAGGATCAGTAAGGTGTTTATTGAATATATATCATATGTTGTGACGTAGACACGATATTTTTTTTAAATTGTGGTCATGAGAATTTAGTTTTAGGGAGGAATGTATGCTCTTTAGTATTTATTGATTCTTTGACCTTCCTCTGTCTTAAAACTATGTCTCTTTCAATTATTGTTTCCCAATGAGTAGTTATTGATCAACCATAATGTTAAATAAAACAAAGTTTTGATTGATTATACAGTTTATTTACTTCAAGATAAAACCAGTTTATTTATGTACCTTTATAAGTTTGCCTTTTTTTTTTCATTTTATTTTTTCTTATTAATTTTTTCTTTTTTATTCTAGGTAAGATGTCATAAGTTACCTTTTCTTCGTGTGGACTTTTGAGGGAACAATGGAAAGGTACACGATTTAATTTGACAGTCTTATTGTAAATTAATGTATAGATTGTTTAACTTTGGGAACCATTCTGAAGTTGAATGTCACTTCTAATATTTTCTCATGTATGATATACTCTTTACCAATATATGTTATTATTATCTAATTGTTGTTTTTGTTTTGTATGCATATTATTTTATATGTTAGTGTTAAGTATTCAACTACTCATATTTTTAGTGTTTATTTTCTATGATTTGGATCGTTTTTGATTTATTATTATTAATAAAAATAAAATATATTACAAAAAATGACCTTATTTTATTAGGAATATTGTTAATTAAGTAGCTTTAAAATTTCAGACGATAATATTCTTGAGCTAACGGTTGCTGTGATATTTCGGTGTTGGTTATCTTGGTTTCTTAATTGCATTTGATTAATTGTTCTTTTTAATGTAAGTATATTTATGCTTGGGGCCGAGTGTAGCCGAGTGGACTGAAACATGTGCAATAGATATTAGAAGTTAAGCACAGTCAAGCGTGGTCAGCACTTGGATGGGTGATCGCCCTCCAAGTAAGACCACAGAGTCCAGGCTAATACGGCGTGGGTTCGATTCCCACATGGGGGCAGTACACTGTCCTCACCCTGGGAGCCACACGGAGGTGAGCGACCCCTGTGCCTGACATAGCTCCATGTCCTCCAGGTTGGGGGTTTAGCATAGGGCTAATAACTCTATCCTGTAAAATCCTGCCTATTACGGAACCTTGAATCAGCATCACTAACACCCCCGGCTTTGTGCAAGGATACCAGAAGAAGTACAAGCTTTGTAAGTTCAAGCGACAGCCCAAGATAAGCAGAGGTGAAGCAGGCTGATTAAGGCGGCCAAGGATCTGAAAGGTCTGTAGAGACAACCGGAAAAAAAAAAAAAAAAAAAAATGTGTGTGTGTGTGTGTGTGTGTGTGTGTGTGTGTGTGCGTGCGTGCGTGCGTGCGTGCGTGCGTTCGTTCGTTCGTTCGTTCGTTCGTTCGTTCGTTCGTTCGTTCGTTCGTTCGTTCGTTCGTTCGTTCGTTCGTTCGTGTTTATACTTAAAATAATATTTCTCAGTAGATTTAACATAAATTATAATACAGTTTCATTTTTTCATGATCGGTGTAAGTTTAAGATTTTTATTATCTTTGTAATGACGCTTATTATGTTATTAATTGTTTTAAGTACTTTTTTATTTATAAATAAATGAATAAAGATATTCAATTAATTAAATATAATAATCTAGGTTTCATTCTAGTTTTTCTGACAATTTATACAATAGCATTGCTTTGAATCCTGATATGTAAATTTAAAAAGAACAAAAGTTGGGACTATTGTAGTAATAGTTACATGGGTAAGGCAAAAATTTTTTTATTTTACCTACTAAATATGAAATACACTTTATTTTTTGTATTCCTAAATATGTAACTTGGTTTATTTATTTATTTATTTTCTATTTCCAACTATATTAATTGGTTCAAATTTTACACCATTGGTTTAAGTATCAACCCCTTTTATTTTTTATTTTTTTATGAAATTGGTTTTTTTAGCAGATATTACAAACTATTTAACAAAATATTTAAGGACATTCAGCGATGAGGATGATAAATTAAAATGTAATCAAACTCTGAATATATACCATTTTATTGATATTAAGTCTAGTTATTAATAAAAACAGATGGGGCAAAATAAATATAACAATAATAAAATATGAGAAGAAGCAATTCAGCAAGTCAATATTAACTAAGTTATTGAGGTTGGGCGTGGTTTTAATATATATCAGCAATTTTTTTTTTATATTGAATATTTTTATTTTGAAATTTTTTAAAAATATGTAAGTGCATGGTAAATAGGCACAACACAATATAGAGCAAAAAACATTTTGGCGAATTCAGAAGGATTGCTTTATTTCAGCCAAAACTAATTGACAATAATTTTGAATTAATAAAAAACAAACAAATGCCTACATATTATAAATACAAGTATCGTAAAATAAACAATAGTTTACTAAAGCTGTGGTAGTCCTTGAGAAGGTTGAAATATATTTCATGGCGGTCCTACGGATAGATCCCGATCTTCCCACTCTGGTTTGAGGAACAGGTTGGTAACCTGCAGGTTAACCGGGCTTATTATAGTTAGAGTACATTACGAAGTTAATTCCAAACAAACAGCAACCACAATAACTTACTATCCAGTTGGCAATCATAGATCAATGCTTTACGATTATCATTGAAGGAGTCCTTCATTAAATGAATTTTACACAAATGCATGGATTGAACCAACAATTTCTTGACTTCATTAAATTTAGAAAGTCATTCTAAAAAAAATAATAATTATAACCAGAATATATTTGATTTCAAACTAGCGGCTTTGCCCGCTGTCATAAGTAAATAACTTAGATAATTTTAACTAATTATAGATGGGTTTTTTTTTGTCTATCTTTAAAAAGCTTGTATTGAAGTATGCAATTGAGCTTTATTTCTACAATGATATTTTTACGCATAGCAGTAATTTTAACCTTGTGCCATTTTACAGATTAAGTGGTTGAAGACCTCGTCAAACCATAATTTGACATCCAATTTTTAATAATCACGTATGATCTTAATTTTTAACCATTACATTATATATCATTGTGGTAAGACTGTCACTTAAAATTGCATATTTAATTTGTTTGTTTATTTCGTTTAACGTCACTTTATGCTGCTATGGCTAATCGGACGAGCATATTTAATTTTTTTTTACTGTAAATTTTATTATTGCTTAACCTTCTTAGAACTATGAAGATGATGTGGTCAAAATTTGGTACAGATACATTCAGTAGTTTTACGGTAAAACTTTTACAATTGTAAACTCTATTGCAGAATGGCACTAACCACATATCTGTCGATTTTCAAACTTCACTGGGATCCACGTGTCGCAGCACATATTTAAATCTCTTTTCATAATTTTAGTGAATACAAGTAAATTTTATCTTCAATTTTAAGCTTATATAACTCCGTACCTTTGTACGGAGTTAAATAAACCTCTCGTGTAAATTAAGCCACCGACCGGTCAATTTTCTAACAGTTGTCGCTATTTTAATAATAAATTAATTGAAAATCAGTAGTTTTTATTATTACTGAACCTGCCTGGAACTATAAAGTTGATCTGGATAAAATTTGGTGCTGATTGACTCAGTAGTTTTCGTGGTTTGTGATCACAAACGAAAAATGGTTTGTTCTTTTGTATAGTGGTATATATTTTTCTATTTTTTTTACGGAATCGAATTGGGTGGGTCAGTTGTTCGGATTAATTTTCAATTTTACTCGTAAGTACTATCGGATACCTAAACTTTATATATTTAATCAAATCTACTTTAACTAAAATGAGCTACTCTGTTTATCAATCAATTTTAATTTTAGATTTCTATTTCAAATATTAAAGGCGGTGAAAATCATCCTGCTAAAAGTAGGTTATGTTGGTTAAAGCACAACAGTTAGATTGTTTTTTGTTTTCTTTATTTTTTTACAATTTCCACAGGGCCATATTCAGCAACGTAAATGCATGCTCATTACATCTTATTAAGGGGGGCCAAGGATTTATGCAAACTAAAGACCCTTGGATTCTTAATCATCTGTTATTTTGAATTATTTTGTTATATAGTATCTGGATAATGTGAAAGAATAAAAAAAAAATCCTTGAACAACTACCAGAAATGATTATTAATGTCACTGAAAATAACACAGGCCAACAATTTTTTTTCTTTTTAATCTTTTATAACTTTAATAGCTGATCTTTATAGATTTTTATGAGCTGAATCTAAATCTAGCCTTAGTTTGTTTTGTATCATCCACGGCGCCCACGATTTATCCTGATCACCAAGTTTAGTACTAAAATATGACAGATAAACCTTTTCCGCCAAGTCTGTAATGTTTCTCTGCTGCTTTTTAATGATAAACTCATCACAGAAAACTGTCGGCAGAGTTTTTACAACGCGACTAGACATTGTTATGAGCATATGTACACGAAAACATGAAAGTGAGTTCAGGTTGACAGTAAACAAAAAAACGTCAGCTGACAACAGAAAAACATAATCAACCTTTCAACAGTGCTACCAACCTCATATACATTCATTATAGCTATATTTTTAAATATATGAACTATATAAAAGATTTTAAATTCTTTAGAAATCGGTTAAGTAATGAAAGCGAAGTGTAGAATATAAAGAAGTAGTGGGTGATACAGCTTTTTATGTATCATATTCGGATTAAACTACCTAAAATACATGAAAATAAGGTATTTTCAGTAGAAAAGTTTTTTCATCCTCCGTCTGTGTAATGTATTATTAACATATTAGTGAAGAACATTTCTGTGCATTATTTTCATCATCGCTGCGTTTTAGCTCTGTCGAAGAGTGGCAAAGAGAGTTAAAACGTTAGAGAAAGATTTATTAAAGAGGAACGTTATTGTGTTTTATTTAATTTAATTTTTCTACGTTACTCTGTTATTCAGTTTTGATGTCGGGTAATAGAAGTTTCGAAGGTTATTATTATGAAAAACCTTGATTGTTACATGTATTTAACCTGTTTGGCCTACAGCTAGTTAATGATGAATTTAATTTTGTTATGGTTCAAAAACATTCATTCAACCTACTGGTGTTGGTGTAATCGTATATGCCGTATTTAGATTATTTTTAAATGCAATAATATTTATTGTTAAAAGAATTTAGAAAAGGATAACTTTTTAAATATCGAGTATGACTGCTCAGCAGAGTTGCGTTGATTTAAAACTGATCTGTCTTCTTAGGGCAATATTTAAGGGAATGTTATAGTGGTGAAAGGTAAATAAAATATTGAATTAGAGGTGGAAAAATGTCTGTGGAAAACTAATTTTCAATGAAATGAAGCACTAATTTCTAAAGTTGTACTTTTCCTGTGTTGATCAAATTTGAGATCGTTATCTTATTGCTCAAAATTCTCAAAATAATAAATAAAACAAATACTAATATATTATGGATGTTTGTCCATTATTAACTCCCTATGCATGTCTTCCTTTGATACAGATATTATTTTGTTAATTGTACATATAACATTTTTGATGAAGTAGATAATTGGCGCATGGAGCCAGGGAAAAAAAATTATTTAGTATTTAATTTTTGTTGGGTTACAGTAAAAGCCTTCATCAGGGTAGAAGCAGAAACAATCGATCGTTGAAATATTATTATTATGCAGCACCTTTTTGCTCACGAATTTATTTACGCATTGGTTATCATGAAACATTTTAGAGTTTAATTTACTCTATCATATGCCTTAGGATATGGTTAGGGTTTATTTCTATCCCAATGTTCTATTTTTTACATATATTATTTTTTAAAATAATAATGAAATAGTTAAATACAGTAAAACATTTATTGTATTATTATTTTCCAAACGCTTTTGAAAATCTCCTTGAGCCAGTTGCTAGAAGGTGGGCGGTTGTCAGGGTGGGAGTAGCTTGGCTTATCCCTGACCTAGTTGGAGGAGACAATACTTGCTCTCGCACCCATCTGCCTCTCTAACACCGGTTTATATTTATTACTTATACTAATAATATAAATATATTGTTAGATTTTTTCAAATGTAAATTATAGGCTGTAATTTTGATTTTTTTTTTTTTTTGTAATTCCTAAGTTGAGTTTATCTAGTCATGATCAGATAAGAGTTGAAAATAGTTGACTAGGAATGTAATTAACTTTTGGTGGTTTAGGGATATGTTTTTTTACGAACAATCCTTTACAATTCAGTCCATTAAGGTTTATTTACCAAAACATAAAGGGTGTAATGCAAAAATAAATTGATTTATTAATGGAAATATTTTGAAGAACGTTTCTCCAAATCGAGATAAAAAAAACAAAAAAACTAAATACTGCAGGACCTCTCTAATTCGCCTCCAGCTAGTCCGACTCTCCGGGTAGTCCGACACGGATTCCGGTGTGATAAACAATATTTTTGCGGAATCCCTAATAGTCTAGTAAAATTTTACCTTTGGGTATGCAAAAGATGGGTTAGTTTTGATTTATTTATATGATGTGCTTGTTTGTTAAAATCCAAGTTTTGGACCTGAAGCGTCGCACACTGGGGCACTCCTCAATAGTTCCGCTCATAACCCAATTTTTGATTTATTGGTATTTTTACTATTGTTTGTAACTAAAATAATCTACATAATATGGCAAATCAACTAGTACACAATGCATGCTCCGGTTTGTTTACTTTCAAAAGTTTAATTCGTTTCATGTCGAGGGTTTTCAGATAGGTGTTACGCAGTTCACTACATCAAAAATATTTTCCTCAAAAACCTTTGTATTTCCAGTCACACTATGTGGTGTTCAAGTTATGTAATGTAAAATACTGATAGACAATATCTTAAGGATGAAATTGAAAATAAATCTTAAAATTTAAAATTTTGAATTTTTAAAAAATTTGATTAATTCAATTTTGCGCAAGGGAATTGCAAAACTTTCATTGTCTTATGACAATAGAAGCTCTTATTAAAATAAAAGTGATGGCGAAATTGGAATATCTTTGCGCAAAGTTAAGATATTAACTTATTTTGAATTTAGTGAAAGGTCCGCAACGAAGATTTTTAAGACTTATAGGGAACACTTTAGTAGAAAACCCTCTAGAAGCCATAATATTACGGACGTTTGCAATCGGCTGTTGTTATCTTCGATCTATTGATAACTAACATCAGTGAAATGCCAACATAAAAAACAAATTCGTTAGACCCCGAACATTGACTATCTAGCTAAAACATTATTACTTGTCACATTACATCTAGCTTCATATTACGGATTCGGATAATTCTAATTAGAGCCATAATAAACCTTTTTTTTTGGGGGGGGGGGTTACAGTTAAAACTAAAATTGTTTTAAAATGAAAAAGGTGTTTTTACCTCCGATTAAAATGTCTGAAACATCGGCAGAAGTATCCTTACAAGAAATGTGCGTCATTAATAAGAGAACATGATTTAGACATAAATAATCAGATTGAAAACCTTTCAACTTGTGTAACATATTTAGGGGGAAAAACTGTACTGATTAACATTCAACTTCATTCCACCATGTTTGACGGAAGTGTTGGCAAATTTTGTCTAATACGAACTCTTCCTTTAATTGTTATATTTGCAGGGCGACTCCAGTAGAGATGAATTTGAAAAAAGTTACTGAAAAACGAGCAAATACCGAACATTATCGGTTTGGTTTGTCCACATTGCATTGTTGGATAATGTTCTATGAATGTTTGCTCCACATTTTTTATCGGCTTCCATTCAAAAAATGGCAAATGAGAGGTGAAGAAAACAAAATATTGTTTGCAAATTATTAAAAAAAAAAAAATCAAGAAGAATTTTTGTCCCGTTTAGGCCTCGTTGTGCACAAGCCAAAACCTGGTTACGGTTCGACTTATGATGGCAATCCCGCCAGGAGGTTTTTCAGTAACCCAAAAATTAGCTCCCAAATAACAGACATAGATATAAACTTAATTGTCAAATTTAACATAATTTTAAGAGTTTTTTCTTGTGGAAAAAATCAACACCAACACATTTGTTGTTGACATTAAATGACACTTTAGAAATATACTTGAATCAATATAGTTGGTATTATATGCCAATTACTGTTCATAAGATCCTAATCCATGGTTGTGATATTATAATTTTTTTTATATTCCTATAGGCGTGCTCTCTGAAGAGGCTTTAGAAGCCAGGCATAAAGATATTAGACGCAATCGATTATACCACACTCGCTAATCAAGTAGGGTAGATTGCAATAAGGATCTGTTAAATACTTAACTCCTTACGTCAGATCCTCTTATATCGAGTAAACGAAAATCCACTTCAAAAGAGTCCAGGTGTAACAATACAGATGATTTTGAAAATTATCTAGACCTTGCGGCTCATGGAACCACAGTTTTAGAAGATGAAATGGAAACTTATGATAGTTTTGACTGTGATTCTGACTATGATGATGAACATGAAGGTTGGTATAGATAATTTAATTAATTGTTTACCAACAACAAAAAACTTAACTCAAAAGTTTTATTTGGGAAGGATGGAAGTACGCATAGTTTGTGAATCAACAAAACATTACATTGGTTATATTTTAATTCAAATTATATTTTTTATGTTACTTTCTACCCTTAAAAATATTAAATTTCCAGTTAATTAATTTAATAATATTTATAAATAAAAATTGTTTTCTTTATTTAAAATGGATTTTAATTTTTGTCTCGAAACCCCATTTTAGGGTCGCATTGTGTATCGTGCGTGTAGTATTTAAGAAAGTTCAGATTGATTTGTTTCAAATTAAATAATTACTTGTTTTAAGTGTTTAATGATGATTGTTTGTCAAGTAAATGTGCTAGTAATGTGGAACAGTGTATTTAATTTTTACGATAATTTGAAAAAATTATTTATGATTCATATATATGACAGCGGTTTTTGTTGGTGCTATTTTAGTGTATAATGGGTTAGCCGGTCAATTATTTTCCCTTAGAATAAAAGACAAGTATCTTGATTTCATTTTTCACCGATTTTACACAAAATAGATTTTTATAACTTTTAACTTTTAATCATATTGAGGCCTCATTATTGATAAGCACTGTAAGATAAATTATTTTGTTAAATATTAATATACTGTTATAGATACTTATCCTTGGAGAAATAAGGAATACAATGAACTAGAAACAATTTAACGATTTTTTTTATCAAAAAGCTATTTAAAATTTCATTCGATACTCCAAACTATGTAATCCTGATAAAATGAAATTACATTATAGTTATATACAAAAAGTTTTAAGGCTAGATAACCGCAGATATCCAAAACTATTATCTTTCGAAAAAAAAAAAATGTTATTAAAAAATTGGGTTTGTTGACTGGGTGAGTATATGTCTTCTGATTTTTTTTTATTCCTTTGATTCATTCCTCTTAATAAATTATTATTGGTTCATTGATATCAACGGTTTACTAAATAAGTTATGTCATCAGATATATTTAAATAATACTGATGCACGGGAAGTAACATTAGGCTATTTAAAAATGAAATCTGTGACTGGCGATCACACGAAAACATGATCAAACTAGCTTTTGAATCCACGAGCTCTATTATTTATAAGAGCTTGATTTACAACTATAAAAAAAAAAAAAACTTTATCTGAACAATTAAAATTTTGCAACTGAAACCAAAAAGCTGGATCATAAAAGCAAGATCAGAGATGATAGATAATTATAAATGGTATTTAATTCTACGAATTGCCAAATCTGTAACGATTGTGAAGCGATACAAGATGTATACCATTTTATAGCCGATTGTAGATCCTTAACATCGATACGTTTTTGATATTTTTATTCAGACTAACTAATGTATCTACTGGATATAACAAACTAACTTATGAACAGAACTCCATTACTGTAACTATGTTAAAAAAAAAGAGGAAGTATTCTAAAATCTAATTAGATGATGTTAAAATACAGTACAATCTCTGTAATCCGACACACATGGGTGGAGGGGGTACCGGATTTCTGAAAGTGGTGGATTATTGGATGAAAAGAACAAAACCCTTTCAAAAATGGTAAATTATTGCAATTTTTATTATTTTATAAGGCAATAAACAGTTATAAAAATAACAAATAAAAACTCATATATATACAGTCCAGTCAATGAGTTCTGAAATGAGGAGTGTAAATTACATGAAATATGTGATTATTTTTGACATCGGGGCTTCGTTAGTAGTTGGAAGATAAACTTACTTAAAGTCCCCGCTCCTATGGGTTGAGCTAACGGTGGGGGGAGGGGAGAAGTCCTTTTTTTGAATTTTTTGATTATATTTCGAAAACGGATGACTCTAGAGAAATATATTACTGATATAAATTAAAGCTAATTAAATTTCCTACAAAATTATTTATAAACATATTTGTCGTACTTCCAACTGATTTCAAGATAAACATTATTAAATATCGCGAATATTCGAAATAAAATAATTTTACCTCACTTTTTGCCAAACATTTGCTTTTAGTACCTTCCACAATCGTTTCTCAGAAAAAAATGTCAAAGTTGTAGTGGATTAAATTTACTTTAATTTCATTACACTTGGAGTAATTAACATTGAGAAATAATATGAACCTCATGAAATTCATATGTATGTATGTAATAATCACACTTTAGCAACATGATTTAAAATAAACTCATCATCATATTTAACACGTATGCGAATATATATTTATTGACTTACGTACTATAGAACTTTAATATATATTTCTGGGAAACTCATTAAATTTTCTCAACGCCATTATATCACTAACATCACAGTAATCTTCTGCTCTGATGATTACTTTTTATCCTTGGCTTCTTGTTTCTCCATCAAGTTTGTAGGGATTTCTTGAATATCGTCCCAATTTTTGTCGCTTGTTAGCAAGCGTTGAAATGTTTATATCTTAGTCGGATTTGTCGGTTATTCAGTTTTGAAAGCTGTAGGTCTTAGTAAATTGGCGAGAGGTTCGGCTTACTGGATGTGTTGAAAGGTTGGATTATCAAGATTGTATTGTATTATTATTTTTCTAATATTTATTTGTTTATATTGAAGAAATGTAAATATCGAATACTTTGTCTTCATAAAATTTAAATAATTGAATTTACTTATTTTATTCGTTGGATTTATATTGATTTATTATTTGAATTTTGCCCAAATTAGCTAGCTAGGCCAACTCCTCTGATGTCAGAAAAAACATATAATTAAGTATATGAAAATAAAATGCTTCAATAAAAGTTTTCAATTAAAAAAATAAATATATATATATATATATATATATATATATATATATATATATATATATATCCTTTTTATTTCTATAAATTTTGATAATAGTCCAATATTATAATTTATTATATTGACTTCATAATTGCTTTAGTCGTCACGAAACTATCGCATGTAACGGTAGCCTGTCCTCTGAGTCTTTTTATTCGCATTTTGTTTAGGGGTTGACCCAGATGTGGAGGCCCAGTGACCCAGATCGACCAACCAACCCCCTCTGACCCAAATCTGCTCTGCCACCCTAAGTGGAAAATTAAGCAGGAAAACTCCTATACCCTAGCCGTGTAGGCTGCTTCTATACAGTAATATTGCGTAACGATGACTTATGTTTCACGGTATCACGGGTCTACTCTTCTTATGTTCTACTGGAGCCTTGACCTGTTTATTCCTTAGAGCATATAAAAAGTGCAAGTGTTGTCTGTTTAGCGAGGAATCTCTACCTGCAATGTTGTAAAACTATATTTATAGTTTTACAATTTTCGTTTATGCAAATTAGAGATACACACATAATCTGAAAAAGAAAATTAATTACTGGAATGAAGTGAATAATGTATAATTTCATAAGTTAGGAGTTCGCCAGCGATCGATAGTGACATGATTAAGAAGTGAAGAAGTTTGAAGATCATTGTGATAAGGCGACATTAATTTAAATCGTGCATCATGTTGCATCCACTAAACAAAAATCAGAAATTTCGTCGTTTGGAAGGTTATTCTTATGAGTTTGGAGAAGACCCATTCTCTCCCACAGCATATTAGTTGGGCTACTTTTTAAGTATCCATATTATTACAGATGTTATGGTAAGTCCTTAATCACCAACTGTAAATTTAAAAAAAAAAGTATTTATAGTTAGTGATAAAGGCTGAGTGCTAACGCAATTGGAAAGAATTGAAATTTAAGGACATTGGGTCGAGGAAGTATTAGGATGGTTGTTAGTCCAGCCGATGAGTGCTGAAATGAGGGGTGTAGAGTACATAAAATATACGATAGTTTGTTACTTCAGAGCTTTGTTAGGAGTAGTTAATTGGTAGATAAGCATTCCAAAAGTCCCGGCGGGGGGGGGGGGGGGGGTGTGCATACGGTGGGGGAGAAGAGTAGTATATATATATATATATATATATATATATATATATATATATATATATATATATATATACATACACATACATATACATACATACATACATTCCGTTTAACGATTTCGGCCTCCGTCAGCCGTTCAAGTAAATAACCATTGCATTACCTTAAAAGTGATGTGCAATAAATATTTAAAAAAAAAAACAACTGTATTTTTGATAATTTCAGTTCTAAAACACTTAAGAACACCCCATATAATAAAAATCACAATCCAACTATGGGTTTAATCGGTTTTGGAGCTATGGAATAGTAGAAATTTGTTTGATTTACCAAAACAATTTTAAAGATTCTATTTCATTTCACATATTTCATAACTTTTTAGTTAAAATATTTTTATATTCAGATTTACCAATGAATTCCAATTTGTTGGTTTTCTTAGGATCTAAAACCAAAACTGACATCAATGCTGAATATATATTTTCTTTAACAATCTCCTTAATAGACCTCTGTTTTTTTTTAAAAATTTATTATTTAATCCGCGCTTGGCAAATTAATAAATGTCAGTCTGCAGATTGGCGGAAGAATGTTGGATGAAAATGGTGTGTTAGTCATGTGGAGAACTAGTACCTACTAGCACTTACTTGGATTTATGTTACATACTTATTCAAACTGATATCTCATCAAGGTTCTTTTCTGTCTCCTCTTAGTACTCACTGGTGTGGAATAGCTTCCCATTTAAACTATGAATTTGTTTTAGTGAAGAAATGGTCAGGGGTGCAGTCAGGTAAATAAACACGTCAAGTTTTTAAATTAAAAACTTTATATATGATGTGCCGACGTTTCGACCTGTAAGATTGGAAGCGACCAAGATGATACAAACATTTTAAAAAAAAAATTAATAAAAATAAGTTAAAAAGTAAAAGGAAAAATAATAATACAAAGTAAAGTAGTCAAAGAAATAATTAATAGCTGTTTACATGATTATAAGAACATCTGAAGTTAATGAAATAATTGAATACAAAATAATAGCAAAGTCTAGTCAAAGATACAGTTGTAATAAAATAATTGAATAATTTAAATTGAATAATACAAATTTTAAATTGTGTAAACTAATACAATTTTATTAACAGATGTTTTTAATAGGAGTTTAAAAATAAGTATTAGGGATCTATATGAAAAAGAAAATGGTAAGATAGAAAGGGAAGAAAAATAATAAAGTTGGCATAACCATAAACGAAGGAAGAGGTTGGTAAAATATGAGATACCCCTGACCATTTCTTCACTATTACATCTCACAGTCAACAATAAAATCATCATTATTAATTTGTTTGGTTGTCCATTTAATTCAGGATGGAACAGTTTGTAGTGCGTCAGTAAGTGTTCATCAAGACAGTCATCTTTGTAAAGGATGCGTTACCATATTTGCATGAAGGCACCTTTTGTTCCATATTGGGCGAAAATTTACAACCCCGCTTTTCAGAACTTATCCTATATGTGGTGCATTTATTATAGAATCAAGATTCAGTTTTCTTAATTTACACTTTTTTTTTTATTAACAAAAAGAATCTGATTTAAATTTTAAAAAATTCAAAGACATTATTTTTTAATTTTAATATTCGATCTCTATTATCGTTGGCGGAACAAGACACTTCAGTGTACTATCAAACGAATAGATATTGCTTCAAGCAATAGTTTTTAAATATGCAGACTAGTAACCTAATCTAAAATAATTACGATTAAATTATACTATTAACACAAGTAATAATATTATGTTTCATTAGCTTAGGTATCCTAATAATTATTAATTAAAGTAATGAGATATTTTATTTTGAGTACAATGTTTTTATTTCTACTCTAACTTAACCACCTTTATTTCTTAATATTAGCTCTGTAACATTTATTTTCCTCAGGGCTTTTCTATTCATGTTGAAAATATACGATCAGTTTTAGAAATGAAAGAATTTTTTAAATATTGAAGGCGTACTATAGGTTCAACTCATGTTTTACGTTGTGCAAACCTAAGCTAAGGGGTTCATAGAAACGCCTTAGTTTTCATTTTCAGGTTAAAATATTAAAAATTTATAAAAAAGGAATAAGCAAAGTTTTCATTAGAAATGAAGGATGGATTTTGGCGAGACTATTAATGGATTAGTATTGTACTCATGAGGACTGCGAGTGGTGTTATTGCGACGCGTGTTTACAAATTTATTGCTCATATAATAGTAGTTATTACTGTCTTTGATTTTATTTCTGTTGCAGATAGTGATTTAAATTAATTTATGAAGTTATTTAGTAATGGCATTAAGAAGTTGGTTGAGTTAATGGTGGTGCGGTTTTATGGTGTCGTGTCCTATTGAGGTCAAGGCGGTGCTCCTTCGCGGCAATACTTCTACTTCTCAACTAACTTATTATTAATTGTATAAATATTTTTTCTTGTTGTTACTTTATTGTTTAATTCTTCTTAGGTTTGAACCATTATAATCGTGGTACAGTGCGTTTTTTATTTATTTATTTAGCTTTGCGTTCTCAGTTACCATTTTTGAACAGCACTTAAAACTATATTTATAACTAGCATCTCCCGTCCATAATTTTTACTAATCATTGAACTTCAAAAATCGTAGAGTAATGTAAATGAGCATTATTTCAATGATATTTCCAGGTATAGCAGTAATTTTTTCCTGGCTAAAATTACACTGATCGATAGTTTAAAGATTGCATTAAACCGTAAGTAGACATCCGTCTTTAATTTTAATTTATAAGCTGGTAATCCAGATGGACAGAGACTATAAGGGAACTCATGCGGATAATGGACTGCATTATCATTGCTTACAAATAAAGGCCCATGAATCATACTTTTACACACAATATAAAAAAAGAAACTATCGACATTTTGATTTGGTAATAAGTTTTATTCGGCAGAAATAATTTTGTTGATTTCATCTGGTCAGATTTTGATTTCTAGCCTTAAAAGTATATGGCAGTGTGGCAAAACTTGTTTCTGCCACTCAAAATTGTACATTTAAATTTGTATCATTATTAAACCTTCCTAGAACTATGAAAGTGATTTATTTAGTTAAAATTTAGTAAACACGAGTTTAGTAGTTTAAGCATTGTAAGCTCAATTGCGGAATGGTGCTAACCGATTTTCAAACCACTATTATTCACACATTATAGCTTTTTTAGTAACAGCTTTATTGAAAATTAGTATATTTTATTATAGCTAATGTTGGAAACAGTATTTTGGCGTATAGATTGGAAGAATGTCGGCATAAAGATAAACGGAAGATTTCTAAACTGTCTCCGATTTGCAGACGATATTGTTTTGTTGGCGAGCAATGCAGCAGACCTCAAAATGATGATGGAAACTTTACTGGAGATATGTACAGAAGTAGGCCTCTCACCTAATTTTGATAAAACAAAGCTAATGACGAACGCAGAAAAGGTAGATATAAAAGTTGGAAATCATAGCTTACAATACGTAGAAGATTATAAATACCTTGGACAGTTGGTCTCTTTTACAAATAAATCGTGGAAGGACGTGGACAGAAGAACATCTATAGGTTGGGCTAAGTACTGGTCGTTGAAAACAATAATGAAAAACGATTTACCAAAAGAGATAAAAAAGAAAGTGTTTGATACATGTATACTTCCAGCCGTCTCCTTTGGTAGTTAGACTTGGTCCCTAACGAAAGCCCTAACAAGGAAACTGATAAGCTGGCAAAGAGGAATAGAAAGAAATATGATAAAGATAAGTAGGAAGGAGAAGGTTAGGAGTTGTATCATCAGAGAGAAGACTGGCCTGAAAGACATAATTTACCATATCGCGAAGCAAAAATTGGGAATGGGCGGGGCACATCTTAAGGAGAACTGATAAAAGGTGGTCAATGGAAGTGATTGTTTGGACACCCTATTACTACAAAAGGCGAAGAGGAAGACAGTTGAAAAGATGGAGTGACTTCTTTAAGAAGAAAGCCGGACCACTATGGTGGAGAATGGCAAGGGACAGAGATAAATGGAAAGAGAAGTGGATCCAAATCGCGAACCCGGCTTCCCAGTAGGCTGGGTCACCTGGGAAAGTCTAGACCTATACTCCCTGAGGGAAGGCCCATGTTCAAACTCACAGAAGAATTTTGTTTGTAAATATGATAATAATTGTGGACTTATTTGTAGATATGTTAAATTTTTATTTTTATTGTATTTATTTGAATTATGGTTTATTTGTTGAGTTATGGACATAATAAAAGGCTATTATTATTATTATAGCTAAACCTTCCCTGAATTATGGAGATGATGTGGTTAAAATTTGATGCGGATTGGTTCAGGAGTTTTCGTGCTTAATGATAACGATCGAAAAATGGCTTGTCCTTTTATATAGTAGTACCTATAGGTGAATGAGTACAATCGCTAACAATTTATAAATGTTTTCCTTTAATATATTTGTCCCCGCAATTGAAATATTATTACATCATTATACAATTATCTGGTATTCTTTTTTTTTTTACTATTTAAGAATATCGAAAGTTATGAAAAAATCTCAGGAAAAAGTTTAAAACTTGTAATTCACACGCTCAAAGCACTTATTCATTTGCAAATAAGAAGTAATTAAGAGTAATATCAATTGCAATCCTTCAAACTATTAGCATGTATAGAATTAGTAGAACATTAAAACGTCTTTTTCATATTTTAGAAACTTGTTTTAAACTTTTATGTGACTTTCATAACTTAAACATTTATATGGAAAGAAACTATATTTTCTCATAATCCCTGTTAGTACTGTAAAATTTTACATTTTGGTTTACCAGAGGTTGGGTAATTTTGATTTTTTTTATTTATGTTGATATGTTAGTGTTTGTATTCGAAAATCCAAGTTTTGGATCTTGAAGCGCCTCCGCACACTAATTCATAGCATCAAAAGCGTCAAATATTTCTACTTTTATCGGTTTCCCAAAAATACCTGCTCCACGGTTAGTTATTAAGAAAAACTTAAATTCCAAATTTCATACAATTAGAGCAGAAGCTCTATTGCTTAAGCGGGGACTAAGATACTGACTTTCAAATTTTTGTAATTCTTTCTAAAAGTGGCAGAAGTTTTTTTGTTTTTTTTAAACGTTGTTTTCTCTATACGTTCTTAACAACGACGTTTATAGATTAATTTATTATGAACGGTTTTATAAATGTGTTAATTTGCTTTAAAACAGTGTTATTATGGCCAATGCTTCTATACATAAATAGTTGGTTAAAACATTTCTATGCAACCATATAGTATATATGTATATATAACATACGTTTCTAGTTTCTTTACAAAATTGTAATGTACTTTTAATATTATTAGAATAGACTTTAACTAATAAAACGTGTGCGTTATTGCAATTTCGTTCTACTCCTTGGTCTCTTAGGGGTTGGTTTAGTGAGGTTCCACTGCATATGTTTTTATGAGTATAACATAAAATGTGAGTGGGGGCACTTTGAATGAGCCTAGAGAAGGAGCATATCTAATTTTAGGAGGATAAAGAGTTTCATAGAGCAGTATAAGAATCAATGCTAACTTAAAGCTCTTTTTTTAAAGGTGCATAAAGGTCAGTCCATCAAATCTTGTGGTTTGGGAGTTAGTGGACGACTTAATTTTGAGTAGATTGTAGATATCTGCATTGATTATTAATGGTAACCATGCTTTGTTTGTATGAACTAATGCAGAAAACTTGAATAAATAAATCTCTCACAATGGATCAAGTATGTATTTTTCAGTAGTTGCATAAGAAATAGGTACTTAATTAGTTTTCTCTAAGAAATAACTTCATCATATCAGCGTGAAGCCATCTGTCCCTGGGTGCACTTCTTGGTTTGCATTGAACGCATTGTGTATGAGTATTGTCATAGCATTGTGTGATGGAGGTATGAAGGTTCCTACATGCTGTAGAATAGTAATGGCAACTGCTCTATTGATTATTTTGTCGTTGTCTTCCTCATTGTTTTCCACTAATGAAGAAACCCCAAGTCTGTCTTTATACTTCACCGCTAAAAATAACACCGTGCAGTTAATGTTATTTTTTTTTTAGTATGTTTGCGACACTCGTTTTTTAAATAAACGCATACCATTCATATCTTACGAATTTGTTACAGATAATTTTAGAATTGTTAAAAACTATTGCGTTATTAACAAAACAGATATGTTCCGCTGAACAATAATAATAAGGTGACTTTCATGAGTTAAATCTTTTTTTTCTATTACAGTATTTTTATTATACTCATCATTATATTCTAATTAACAATAAATAAATTTATATTAATTATTCACATCTTCCTTCGGGGTGAAGCCTTTATTATTACTCTCATGAGTAAGAGCCGTTAGTAAGAACTTAGTTTTAATTAATAATTAAAGTTTCATTAAATTATCGATAAAAATCTTGAATTGTAGCATGGAATTCAGCATTATTTATTCAGTGATATCTTCAAGTATAGCAATAATTTTTAAACTGATTAGGTGTTTGAAGATTACTTGGACATCAAATTGTTCATTTTAATTGGTAATCCAGATGGACACAATCTCTTGTGGATAATGGACTGCATTATCAGTGCTTAAAACTGAAGACCCATGAATCATATTTTTACACACAATATTAAAAAGCAAAGGATTGCCATTATGATTTGGTAATTATTGTTATTCGGCAAATATTTTATTGATTTCATCTGGTTGGATTCTATTTCTAATAATTAAAACAAGTGACTTTGCAGCAAACCTCTTTTCTACCGTTGCGCATTTAAATTTTTACGATTGTAAATTTTATTATTGCTAAACCTTCATAGAACTCGACGTAATTAAAATTTGGTACAGATGGATTCAATAATTTTACCATTGTAAACTCTATTGCGAAATAGTGCAAACAACATATCGGTCAATTTATTAATTTCTCTGGTCGCACTGTATATATTTATAGGTTTTTTAAAATAACAATTTAATTAAAAATAACTAAACTTTTGTTATACATTTCAACCTCTGTATAAAACCGTACCTTTGTAACCTTTGTTAAATGGCTCTCGCCAGCTATAGGTCCATTTTAAAAGTTCACTGCTCACCACATATGTATCGCTTTTTTAATATCTTCTAATTTTATTACTGTTAAACCTTCCTTGGACTAGATAAAATGTCTTGTCCTTTTAAGTAATTGTACGGTTTAGTACCACCTGTATGATGATAAAATTCTGTTAATTAGGTGCTTTATTAAATCTCTTTTGTTATATTAGATTGCAAATATCCGTGGATCTAATATTTTGTTGAAATATGAAAATAAAGGTGTTTAAACTACCGGATGGTTGATTATTAAATCCACATCAATCAGCATGCGTCATTTTAGTGTAAGCGCTGCCATCTGTTGCACAATAATCTGATCTGACTTTTACCATTGCGGTTGAATGAACAAGTACATGTTTAACCCATCTTGTATCATTCTAATAACTAATGATGTTGAACTCTTAAAATTTCAAAACTCTTTCTACGAGCAACGAACGCATGCTTTATTATGTGATCGGTTCATTTTAAAGCTCATTATTTATATTGAGTTAAAATGAACATCCTACTTAAGGACTTAGTCACTGTGAATAAAACACCTCCACGTTTCATTTTATTCACTTTACTCATTTTTGTCAAAATTCGACTTTAACGCTTATTCACTGAGATGACAGAAATACTATGCAAGTCAATATGACAAAATTGTGCACTTTTCAGTAGGGAATGTTTATTCGTTTTCCTAAACCCTGCAATTTTTCTATAAAAGGTCGATTCCGCCAAAAAAAGGTACTTAAGGACTTTATTAGAAGCACACCTTAACCAATTTTGGAAAACGTAGATACTAAAAATCCAGCTTAAGAGGTTTATGTATGACTCGTTTTTGAAGTTAATTTGATTTATCCACTTCAGGACCACCACCGGAATAATAATGTATGATTCTAATGCATAGAGGACTTGAGAGCTGCAGGACGCTCGACAAATTACAATAAGTTTTTTTAAAAACAGTATGCAGAGAATAAATTACAACTTTTTAATTTATTATTCATAAATATCATTAAAAATAAACAGGTATTGTGTTCTTATTACTCCAACAGTATAGAATTTAAAAAAAAATTATAGTTTAAAAAAACTAGAAAAGCACGCTAATATAGCAAACCTAACTAAAAAGCTAAATGTAAAGAACAGTTTGCAGCAGTCAGACCTTTTTCTTTTTAGAGTATTTACTAACAGATATCCAAAATCAACTAACAATTTTTTTTTTTTATATATCTCAGAGTAGAAATGGGCAAATTTCTAATTTAAAAATTCTATCTTTCACAAAATGTAATGATCTACAACTTTTAGTATATAACATTTTTTGATTAGATTAGCCATTTTTGCGTTATAGACTCTTAAAAATGACCAAAACTAACTTTTTTTGAAAGTTGGAAAAAATCTTCGATATTTGACAATCGATTGTAGCTAAACACCTACATCAAATTCAGCTTAAGGGATGTCTTTCGACGAACAATTTATTAAACTTTAATTTTGTGAATAAAACATTTTTCGTTTGAAATCATTTTTCTTTATGTTTTTTCCAAAATCTGAAAAAAGTTGGGATGTTTTTGCTCCCCAAACATTTTCCCCTTATCGAATTTAGATTCATTTTTGATATTTTATTCCCAGGACCCATCTGGACCATACGAAAACATAAAACCTACTACTCCACCTTTTGCAAGGCAGACCCCCCCCCTTTTTTGGGGTATTTTAACTAGACTACGTGAGAACATTAGAACAAATCTGTGGAATTGAAGTATTGTCGTTGGTCCTTGAAACGTGTGCAAATTTTCAAGTTAATCAGATTACACTAGAAGTTGGTGAAAATTACAATGAAAGATTCCGTTACATACAGGTGGAGTTAATGAAAGCATATTAAAAAGGGATTGGATTAGCTTAAAACAAAGCAGTTTTCCTTTCATCTGTGATTTTTTTTCTTTCTACCTCTTACTTGTATTGAAAAAAAAAAAAAAAAAAAAAAAAAAAAAAAATAGAATTTAACCCAAAAATGTAAATAAATTACTCTATGATTTTTTGACCGTTGTATTTTATTATTTACATTTAAATATACACATTTAAAGAATCTTCTGAAACTTACAATTAAAATTTGCATATTAGGAAATAATCCCATGCTGCATTGTTCAACGATGTCCCTTAGTTACCGTGGTATTTTTTTCTCAAAGGGTTTTGTATTTAAGGTTCTCAGTATATTTAATTTTCTTATATTTGTGTTTCAGATTTTCTATTTTACGGTTACGTTTTGTGCTTTGAAACTTACTGCCAGATTTCCTTTAAATTTATTTTTTTGTTCAGTGTCTTTTAATCACTCCATCTCCAATTTATAAGTAACTTTTTGTTGACAGTGTAAGACCTATGATTAATTATTTAATAAAAAATAATTCTCTTTTCCTCCCTCTGATCTCGTACAATGAATTTGTTTGGCTGTGAACACTCTTTTCGAAACGATAAACCGTAAACTCAGGATTACCCTCAGATTTGTGTGTCACTGCTACCAAGGATAATCCAATTTAATTCTATGGATAATTCGCGAATTGGCCAATAGAAGGACATAAAACAAATTGAAAATGTTTTAAACAATTTTTATAATAAAATGTCTACAAATAAAATTATTCTTTATTTATTCTCTGTTGGGAATAATAAGAAAGTCGTTTTGTTTGGATGAAAACCCACTTCAGAATAACCGGGAATGTATTGTGTCTTATCTGTCTTTAAGGGTTTTTTCATTATTTTACTTCCTTAGCTTTATTGGATAAAATATTATATATAGTACTATCTTACACACTACACTTCTCTCAGGATTACGAAACTACCACTATCATACTTATAAGGATTATTTTGTTTTGAATAATTTATTCAACTTTATGTTATTTATTTTTAAATTAAAACCTCCAATCCCAGTTGACTAACTTATAAAGTAAATCTCTGAGGTAAATCAATGACGTGTTGGTTTAATTAATTTTAAGCGAAATATAAATTAACATTCATCCTTAATTGGGAATGACTTCCCTTGGAGGGTGAATATTTTTAATATAAATGAATAACTAGATAGCCCTTTCGCTTAATGAGATCATTTTATGAAGCAAGTAAAAATAGTTTTTAGTAATTAAGGCTTTTGTAAATATTTATTATAAAAAGTAAATATTTACAAGCTTCGTCAATTCCTGCCTTCTACATACTTCTACATAATAAAAAAATATCGGTCTTTAGGATTTAAACATTTGTGTGGTCGCAAGAAAAAGACAAATGAAAGGGAAGATCGCATATTGCAACGGCTTTGTTGCTGTAATTTAGTAACTTGGAAGCAGAATGAGAAGATATCCAGGGAACAATTTTTTTTTTTTTTTTTTTTAAATAACAATTTATTGAAATTTACAACTGTACAATATTTATACATCAAGTAAATGTGCTGTTAACTATTACAATAACGTGACAAAACTTGAAAAGTACTACTCATCAGTAGCACTTTAATAAAAATTCTACACTAGAAGGTCTCTGGGCTATCTTCTTTTCAGATGCCTCGGAGGGTTATCAGGAATGGTGTGGAAAGCAAGTTGAGAAATTAGGGGATTTGAGTGGTTATGGAGCTTAATATGAAAGGATTGATATCTGGTTTGGGCTAAATCTGCAACATATGGAACATTAAGATCTTTATGGATAAGTTTATTGGTGACAAAGTAAGGTTAATTGAGGATTTTTCGAAGGATTTTGGATTGCAAGGATTGAATGCGAGATGAATTGGATGGTTTAGTCGAGCCCCAAAGCTCAACTCCGTACGTCCAGATAGGTCTAATCACAGTATATTAGTTTTTTTTGTAATTAATTTGGAGCTTTGAACGTTTGTCTAGTAAATGTTGAAGTAGTCTGTAACGACGGGCAGCTTCTTGTCGTTTTAGTCTTGTATGTGGATTCCAAGTTAGACGTTTGTCCAAATGGAGTCCTAGGTAGCGGATCTGTTGGATACTGTAGGACAGGAAGTCGTGGGTTAACGACGAAGGGTAAAGGTTATTTGGTCAGATTTGTTTTTAATTTATTTTGATTCTCTATATTTGACACCATTCTTGAAGGGTTAGGATATGGGACTGGAGTGTTTGGGAGGCAAAGAAGGGATCATTGTTTACTGATAACACACATGTGTCATCAGCGTAAGTGGTGAGGACAGTGGTAGGATGAGTTGGAATGTCAGTATACAAAAAGTAAATTTGAGATTAATCATTACAATGACATGTTAAGAACTAATCACTAGTAGAATGAAATAAATAAAAGATCAACAGTAGAAGGTCTCTAGGCTTCTGTCTATCTTCTTTTCAGACGCCACGGAGGAATTGAGTGTGAAGCAAGTTGGGAGACTCATGGATTCAAGTGGGTATAGAATTTTCTATGAAAGGATGGGTATCTGGCCTGGGACAAATCTGTAACATATGGAACATTAAGATCTTTATATTCCGAGTAGTGTGAAAAATAGATGCAACAGTTTAAAAACCTGTATTTACTTTTAAATATGTATGTAGCAATGGGCTCGCAATGTCCCATCGAGAATAGTTAAGGGACCTACACCTTTACCAGAAATACAACCCCAGACGATAACACTCACTGAAAACTTTACTGTCGTTTTTATACATTGATTTGTTAGGGCCTCATCTTTTCTTCGTCTCACATACTGAATTCCATCTGTGCCATGGATATCGAATTTCGATTCATCAGAAAATACGATAGAATTTCAGTCTTCTTGTGTCCAGTTTTGATGTTTTCGAGCCCATCAAAGACGAACCTGCCGCACTTTTCTGTGGCTGGCGTGCATTCAGTCCTGCTTTTATTAATCTTCGACGAACAGTTGATGCACAGGAATTAACACCTGTAACTGTATTTCATTCTGCAGCTAAAGCTGTAGATGTTAAGGTCCTGTTTTTCAAACAGTAGTGTAGAATTTTTATTAAAGTGCTACTGATGAGTAGTACTTTTCAAGTTTTGTCATGTTATTGTAATAGTTAACAGCACATTTACTTGATGTATAAATATTGTACAGTTGTAAATTTCAATAAATGTTATTAAAAAAAAAAAAAACTTTTTGTATATAATGTATACATTTGTAAATATCACTAAATAGTTAATAATAAAAAAAAAAATTACTTGCAGGGTTTCTCAAAGTGAAAAACACCACTATGACGTTGGTTTAATTATTTGTGTTACTAGAATCATGAAGACTTCTCTGTAATTACATTTGGCTGGTTTTTATCTTACTTGAAATCATTAAACATCTGTAGATTGAATAGTTTGTGTATTGAGGATTGACGTCCTTATTACTCCGCCTAGAGCAGGAAGGACGGGTTACCTACAGGTTAATGACCTATTTTAACCAAAGTGAGGTGATTGAGATTTATTATTGGGCCCACTACGAAATAAAAGTGAGCTCCCCAACCCATATTCAAACCGGTATTGATAAGTTATGACTGTAATGTTCACGGATTAAGCCAAATCTGAAAATTTTTTATTTTTTTTTTTTGGATTCACATCAGGAATATTCAATACTTGTTCGAGAGCTGTAAATAGATTGGCATAGACGACAGATCATAAGAGAGAATACTTCCTTTGTAAACAGTCTGTGGGTTGGATGTGTTTATACATCTTGTTATCAATGGCATTGATTTTCCTTTATATACATTGTTTAAATCAAGTAAACACAATGTTGTTTATAAATTGATTACTTTGCATCCGTAGTCAGTGTGTTCCATAAATGTACTTATATAAGATTGTATTTTTGAAGTATTCACATAAGGTGTGGATTGATTTAGCTATACTATCTGTTACTTTCTTTTCCATATAGGAAGCACGGAAGTTGTCTTTATTTCCTTATCGTTCTTTTTAGATGTCCTCGGATCTTTCTCTTTTCTGTTTATAGTAGGTGTAACTAATTGAGAAGAAGTGTTCTTCAGAACTTATGATTCTGAAACATCATAATTTTGAAATACTAAACCCATTATTAAAAATCACCCTTTTAAAAGCACCGTGTCATTAACCCTTATAAAAAAAACACGTCTTTCACTATCCTTAACATTTAAAACAAGTTTTTTTTTTCTTTGGCTCGATAGCAATTATTTAAAGTGTCGATCTATACAAAACCACATTAAGATTAAAAGTTTTTAACTTGTTTTTTATAATTTCTTTTTTACTTCCTCAACATTAGAACAACTTTTTTTTTTCTCTTCCAAATTTTGATTCACACCATTTATTGGAGTAATAATAAGTGAATTTGATAATATTGTAATACTACAGGCCTTGTAGGCGTGTGGGAAACTAGCACTCAACAGTACCTCCTCTTGCCATAGATTAAAAATGACTTATTTGAGCAAATCTCTCATCCAGCTTCTTTTAAGCCTTCTGAGAGTCATGTCATTAATGAATATGTCATTATCTCCATGAAGAAGTCTGCCGTGAAATCGTCTATAAATGTTATGTATATATTCCTTTACTGTGGGTACTTCTTAATCAGAGTGAAGTTTGTGATTTGAAATGTACCAAGGTGATTTTGTGTTTAGTTAGAACAAATAGTTAGTATTATTTATCATCCTCGTTTAAATAGTATTAATTTCCATCTTCGCTTGATAGATAAATATACTTTAAAGTTATTATCTCAATATCACAAAGTTATCGAGAATCAGTGTTAAAATATCGATTTTTGATTCGGCTAATTTTTGTGAAAAGAATCGATATGGAGAATCTATGATGCAAAGTGGATTCCTATGAACCGCTCAATAGTTTTGTAATACATAATCATTGAATTAACATGCATTGAGAGTTCTCCATAATGATTTTTTGGTCCATAATTAAAATCAATTTACCTCCAAAATCAAGCATTTCTATTCCAAGCCTAACGTAAAACATTTTTGATATGTATTTGCTATTGAAAAGAAATAAGTGAGAGTCAATTTAGTCAATTTTATTTGAGTTTTATTAGGATTTGTGTGGTCTCAGAATACAATTAAATTAAAACAACATCCAATGTAATAATAATACATACTCCCTTCTACAGTGTTCAGTGAATGTTTGTTGTAACGCTTGCGATTCCTCAAGTCATAAATGAAACCCAAAATGTTTGAGATATTTTTGTTCTGGAATAAGAATTCGTTAAATATTTTTTTTTTTTTGTCGATTGTCTTTAATTGTAGTTAGCTTACATATTATATGTTGTAAATAATAAATGCTATTTTCTGTTAACGAATTTATTTCTTGAATAATACTAATTTTTTAAAATTGATTTAGTCTGATTTTTTATTTTTCAAAAAGATTATTTTTTGTAATAGCTATTTATTTTTAAACGGAGCTATTGGTTTCGATGATCGAAAATCGATTATTGGTACTGGTATCCATAATTTAAAAAAAATAGTACAAACACAGACCCAATTTCGATCATCGTTCATCCTATCGCAGTAATTTTTTAAAACTTTAATCAATGGCCCGAAAATTATTGTATGATTACTAATTGATATAGAGACATATCTAAATATAAATACGCTTCGTCTGCATTGAGATAAAACCAAGTTTGGTATTGTTCTGACAATGATTAGTTGATTCATTCTATGACTGAGACGAAGGAGTTCATTCACAATAGATGAAGTGCCTAAATTCGACATCAAGTATTGCCTTTTACGAAGTACAATGAAACCACAATTATCCGCCTTCCGCAAGCCTGACTCTCTGGTTAATCCGACCCTACCTAGTCCGGGGTATGGGGGAACATTTTTACACGGGATACCTGTAAGTCCAGAAAAATTGTATATTTTTTTATACGAGTACTAAAGTTTTATTTTGGTATATGTTTTTAGTGTTATGCTTGTGTGCTAAAATCCAATGTTTTGATCTTGAAGCGCCACCGCTCGCTAATTGATAGCGTCAAATATTTCTGACTTTTCTACGTTCCCCTGAATATCTGCTGACGATTGTATGTAAAGAAAAACTTGTTTGTGTATTCAAATTTTGCCTAAACTAAATTTAATCTGTGTATAATTTGAGCAGAATTTTCTTTTCTTGGCTCTGTAGCTTCGAGGGGATTAGATACAGGCATTCAAATTTTTGTAATTCTTTCGAAAAGTGGCCCGAATTGTGTTTTTTTTTTTTTTTACGATTTTATCACTACACATCCTTAGCAACTACGTTTAGAGCCTGCTTCGTTATAAAATATTTAAAAAATGAGTTTGTTATAAACTAACACAATGCAGTATTATTAGCCAATGCTTCTATTCTTAAATATCCGACTAAAACATTTATATGCTAACATATATTAGTCTATTGCTACGTTTCTATGTCCTTTACTTTTTTAATGTTAATATATATAATAATACAATTTTAACTATGAAAAACAATGTGCTTCATTGAAATCTCCGACCAATCCGACCTTTTGGTCATTCCGCCCCACCCCTTGGTTCCTTTAGAGTCGGATTAGTGAGGTTCTACAGTGTTACTTGATTGAATGGGTCCGCCGGAAAACGTTCTAAGCCACAAAATTTCCGAAGTTGTGATTTTAAAGGTCTTTAAATGTATAATAAATAGTACATATAGTGTGATATGGTAATCCATTATGTTATTATACATGTGAATATAACAAGTTACAAGGTGAAAAAAAAAATCTAACTTAGAAAACTAACAAGAACTTTAGATTATGATTTTCTTTCACTGATTACTCAAATTCTAAAGTTCTTGTTAGTTTTCTAAGTTAGATTTTTTTTTTCTTTCACTGATTACTCAAAAATCAACCTTCAAAGACATCTTCTACGGATTGAAGCTTGGTGCAGCAAGTGGAGAATAAAAATTAATGAAGCCAAATGCAGTTATATAACTTTTACCCTTCGCCGCAAATCCTGTCCACCCATCCGTTTCAATAATATTCCTATACCTATATCCGACACAGTACTCTACCTTGGCTTTCATCTTGACAAAAGACTAACTTGGAACCCTCACACTAGACTCAAAAGACAAGAACTCAATAGGAGATTCAGCCAACTTTACAGACTACTAGGCAGGAATTCTCATCTTTCAGTCGACAACAAACTCCTAATATACAAAACAATCTTAAAACCAATTTGGACCTACGGACTTGAACTGTGGGGGACAGCAAAACAATCCAATATCAAACGCATCCAAACTTTCCAATCCAAAGTCCTCCGAACAATTGTCAATGCACCTTATTATGTTACAAACAAAACCCTACACAATGACCTAAAAATACCTTTTGTCCTAGATCTCATTCCTTCAAAATTCTCGAAATTTCATCAAAATCTATCCAATCATCCCAATCCTCTAGCCCAATCCCTGTCCAGTCTTAACCATCCCTATAACCCTCCTAGAAAGTTGAAACGGCAATGGCCCCGAGACCTTTTGTAATAT
This sequence comes from Euschistus heros, assembly GCA_003667255.2. NCBI lineage: Eukaryota > Metazoa > Arthropoda > Insecta > Hemiptera > Pentatomidae > Euschistus > Euschistus heros. The sequence continues at coordinate 1,826,894 of RCWM02000087.1, forward strand.
AATGTTCTGCTGGAGTCCTGGTACTGACCAGCTTCTCTACTCATGTCCATAGCATATGTGGCTATAGCGCTCCCACTCAGCCTCCACTGGATATTACCAGTGATGCAACTGAGAGAGAAGCGCTGGGATCTCTACGGGTCTGGCCTAGACCCAAAATAAGTTGGGGAATGGGCTCGATTCGAGGTTCCCCAGGTGTTTTGTACATATAGTAAGAATGTATCTTATTCTTTTTATTTTTTATTATTATTTTTTTTTTTTTCTATATATATATATATATATATATATATATATATATATATATATATATATATATATATTTTGTTACTTGTTTCTTATTATTTCATTTTATTCTTGATAATTGAATTATTAGTTTTATTTTTATTTATTACTTGTTTTTATTTTTATTTTTTATTATCATTATTTTGTGTGTATAAGTACTTGTATATATTGTATGAATGAATACATCTTTAGCACTGTTACCTATTGCCCTTAATTGGGGCAGATTTTACATATATTTCAATAAAAAAAAAAAAAAGATTATTAAAATTTTTTTTTGTCGCTTAAAACTTTTTTCGTCGGACCTATTCAATTATTATTGTGTTATAATTATGAGCTAATAAAAATAAATTAGTAATTATTTTAATAATGTACTTAAAATACGTAATTAATAAGGAATGTGAATTCTTTAGTAAATTAAAAATAATGATAATAATTAGCGGTTGTTAGTAATTAACTTTGATACAATAGCCAATAGAGTAGAAAATAAAAATTAAGGCAAATGGGCGTTAGTTTTTTTTTTCTTATTACATCCATATTCTTTATATTGTCTCTACTAGTATTAATATAATATATTCATTAATTAATATATTAAACAAGATTGAAAAATAAAAAGAGGGGGAGTAGGAATGAATATTGTAAGAAAAATATCTATGTAACGTTTTTTTTATTTTTATAAAATGCTATTTTAATTATTCTAATCACGTTACAATGATTTTCCTATATATTTTGTTGTTTTAGTTCATTTAATTAATGACATCGTAGCACTGTTCCTAATTCGTCATATCATTCTGATACTTCACATTAAGCTTCACATTTATCGATGCTCTAAAAAGTAATCGCTCTGTTGGCTCTGAATTGGAATCAGTCGCACCATATTTCCTAGCTAACTTACATTTCTTAACTCGCACACTGGATTTTCCTAGTTCTCATTTGTATTTTTGCATTTAGGGGATGAGAAGTTAAAGGGGATAAGAAAAAAAATAATATTTTACAGAAAACTACCTGAAATAAATACTAGATTGTTTTTTTCCAGTTATAATATCATTTTATTATCTGTGTATTCAAAACACTATTGTGTAAAGAACATAGTTACTTTCCTTATAACGTCTCTCAATGAATCGATTATTTGTAATTTAGCTTTCTAACTCTATAGCTCTTGTTATAATTGTTGTGAAATTGAATTTTTCTCCTAATGCTAGAATATGAATGCTATCTTTGTAAATATTTTTACAAGTCTAATATCCTTGGTTTATTCATAACTATTCGTAAATATTTCTTGCTTTAATTACTACAATATTCTTTATAGGATTCTTACTCTATTATGTATTGTCATAAATACTGTCGGTATAACAGCCTGGTTCTATAATTGTATATGTAACGCATTTTGTATAAAGAGAATTGGTAACAATTATCTGCTACTACTCCAAACAATAGACCCTTATTCCCAGTTTTTCCCATGTATTTACATGATGGATATATTTCAGATATCTGTTAGATTTCCTCAGGTGAGTACCGATATTTGATTTCTTGTTTTACATTTTTCAGTTTTCGACTTCTTCAACACTTACTGGACAAACGCTCAAACCCTCCGATTTACTACAAAAGGCTCATTCACATGGCAGTCCTCTTTATCAGACCTCTTTTGACTCATGGAGTTGAGCTTTGGGCTCAAGTAAACCTTCTAATTCTTCCCGTATCAAATCCTTATAAAAATCCTTAATGCTACTTACTTTATTACAAATAATTTTATCCATAAAGATCTTAATGTCCCATATGTTACTGATTTTGCCCAAACCAGATACCTATCCTTCCATAGTAAGCTCCATAACCACTCCAATCCACTAGTCTCCCAACTTGCTTCGCACTTCATTTCTGATAATCCTCCAAGGTGTCTGAAAAGGAGATGGCCTAGAGACCTTATAGTGTAGAATTTATTGAAGTGCTTCACAAGTTATTTACATGCCTTTGTATTCAGTATCAACACATTTACTTGATGTATATAATCCATGTAACAAAGTGCCGATGTGTTGAAAATTTTGAATGTTTAAGAACTGAAGATGAATGTTAAGAATTCGAAACTAGTATTCTAATAAAATAATTCCAATTGAAGTGGCAATTAATTCATCAATCCTAACTGTAGTGATCCTTCTATACCTTTCATACGTACCTCTGGTATTTCTTCTTCGTTCCCTTGCACTCTTCTGACCTACGCCTCCATGATCCAATTCTCCAAATTTACAGTCACAGCGCCGCTCTCGGTTTTATTGTAACAGAAAGAACACTTATTTCAATAGTTGTTTTGTATCCTGACTCACTTATCTGTTTCCGATTATTGTATCGCAGCAATGGCCGTAAACCGAGTTGGTCTTTGATATTATGTTAGTTACTTCTGAGTCCACCTCTTCAGATATTTTGACTACGGTACCGATATAAATGAAGTCTTAATGAACTTTCTCTTAAGTTTATCTTGAAGTATGTGATTTCAGTCGAGTCGGTGGTCAGTCCGTTCTACTTTAACTCCTCATAGCACTCAATCACTGCTTGTGGAAGTCTTTAAAGGGTATTCGCGATAAGAACTCTGATCATCGAGGATGTAACACTGAAGTCATCCGTGAGTTATCCTAAAACCAAATACTTCCCTTCTTATCTCTACCAAACTCCCTTCCTTAAATCAATATCATTCTTTGCAGTGTAAAAGTTATGGACCATCCTCCTAAACACCCCGCCTTTTTCCTTATCTATTTAATATCCAGTCGATTTGGATAAAGAGAAAATATGAGATATTGGTTTCAAAATAAGGAAGGCTGATCCTTATATTTATTATTTACCATTTTACCACCTTTTATTTAATTGCTGTATCGTTTGTTTTTTTCTTTTTTTATTATCCTTCACTATTATTTTTCTCTATTTTATATTTTTATTTTAAAATAATTGTATTTTTATTATATCTCCTTATTAAATAATTTATTATTATCAATACTAGTTCTACGTATAAATAAGATAGCTAGACCGTCATTCAACTGAACAAAAATATAATATTTCGGGAGTTGTAGCCTCAGTATAAAGTTTATTTTCATTTTCAACATATTCTATATCTATACTATTAGGTGTATAAATGGACAAAGCATTTTTGGTTTGTGATCGCTAACCACGAAAACACCGATCTGTACTAATTTTTAACTACATTATACTTATAGTTCCAGGAAGATTCAGCAGCAATAAACTCAAACGATTTTCAATTAACTTGTTATTATATGAAGTTTGAAAATTGACCGAGAGGTGGCGAGCGTCATTCTACCTGAAAGGGTACAAAGGTATGGTGTTATATAGATTTGAAAATTTATAATAAAAATGTACGTATATTCAATTAAATTATTAGAAAAGATTTAAATATCGATGCGGCAGGTGGATCCCATTGAAAATTGAAAATCGACCAATACGTGGTCAGCACCATTGCGCAATAGGATTTAGAATTGTAAAAGAACTGAACCCATGTGTACCAAATTTTAACTATATCATTTTCATAGTTCTAGTAAGGTTTAGCAATAACAAAATTTACAATACTTAAAATTTATATGTACAATTTTGAGAGGCAAAAACGAGGTTTGCCACACTGTCACATACTTTTATGGTTATAAATTAAAATCCAACCAGATGAAAACAATGAAATTATTTTGCCAAATAAAAGTATTATAAAATCGAAATTTCAATCCTTTGCTTTTTTATATTGTGGGTAAAAATATTATTCATAGGCCTATAGTAAGCACTGATAATACAGTCCATTATTCCCAAGAGTTTCTTAATAGTATCTCCACCTGGATTACCAAATCATAAATTAAAATTAAAAATTGGGTGTCAAATTATGCTTTTATGTTATCCTCAACCACCTAATTTGTTAAGTTTTAACCAGGTTAAAAATTAAATACCATTGAATTAATAATGCTCGATCGCATAGTTCAATACAAGTTTTTTTTTCGATAAATAAATAAAACTTCAATTATTTGTTAAACTTATCTAAGTTCTTTACTTATGAGAGTGGGCGGAACCGTGACAGGTGATGCTAGTATTTAATATTTCGTTTAATGTGTTCAGCATTTTTTATCTATGTTATCCCAAATGACACCAAATTATAGGTTTACTACATTTTTCCCAGAATTATACATTATTAATTAATCACGATATTTCACTATCTTATTCTCGGTGTCTTTCCGTTTTCAGTGTATGAGTTCTGTTGGAATCACACTCGATCGGGGGAGATAGCTCCCAAACAAAATAGGGCACACATATAGAGCGATAATCGGAATGTTGATCTATAAATAGCCGGCATAACATTGCCGAGAAGCGGTGATAAGAAGAGATATGGACTAAGCGACTGATGGGCTCCATTCCCCGGTAGAAGGGACTGCGACCCAATTAGGAGGAGGCGGGAAGGCCACCGCTAACATTGGCACTCCTGACCCAGTTCCCCGCCGATGACAATTCGGACAAGGTCTCCCCGGCAACTGTGTCAGGGCCGCGCTGCACTAGACCTAGTCGTCTTCTTTCAGTTCTTGTGCAATGTTTGGGATCATTATGTATTGTATGTCAGCATATCGAGTGGTGAGGATGGGGGGCGGGTTACGGTGGCGCCCTGTGGCGGTTATCTAGTTGGCTGTGTAAGGGTGGGGGGGCCATGTGCTCAAGGTTGTTCATTAATGATCATCATGACGTATTACTTACTATAATTACTGTATTAAGGTGACGATTAAAAATGTTAATGACATTATTTAAATAACATTTATAAATCACCCTGAAAATAAACAATATTATTTTTTTTTTTAAACTCCAAAGATCATTTTATAATTTTATATATAACAAGTTTTTCGTTAAGTTAACGTCCATATGACGTTGCAGTAATATCTTAAAAAATAATTATCTTAAATGCACTCATATGTGACAAGTCCTCAAACAAGTTTGAAACGCTAAATTCTATTGCTAAAAATGATAGGTTTTTATTAGGTATATAACGAAGCTACAATTTTTTTTTTTTTTTTTTGCAACTATTTATTGATATTTACAACTGTGTATATTGTATACAAGTATTGAGGAAAATGATTAAAATAACATATGTAATAATAATATGTAAAAAAACTACTCATTAGTAGCACTGCAATAACAGTTCTACATTGGAAGGTCTCTCGGCTATCTCCTTTTCAAAGGTCTCGGAGGATTATCGCCTATTAAGTTTGATTGGCAAGTTGGGGTACTAGTGGATTCGAGGGAGTATGGAGTTTACTATGGAAGGATATGTATCTGGTTTGGGCCCAATCAACAACACAAGGAATTTTAAGATGTTCATGCATAAGTTTTTTTTGGGACATAATAAGGAGCATTGAGGATTTTATGAAGGATTTTGGATTGTAAGGATTGGATATGAGAAGAATTGAATGGTTTTGTGGAGGCCCACAGCTCAATTCCGTATGCCAAAATAGGTCTTATTATTCACAATCACAATTTTACTGTGTTTAATGTAATTTCTTACGTTATGTAAATTTACTTTACTTGAGGTAATCTTAAGTAAGGAATAAAATAAGTTCATAAGATTTAGTTAGAACTTTTTATTATTTTTTTAATATTGAATTAAAATATTAATATTTGAAGAAAATTTATTTTATTATTTTTTAATAAAATTTAAACATGGCTGCTTAGCAAAGATAAATTAATCGTCTCTAGCCAACTCCAAGTAGGGTTGGATAAAGGAAAATAAAATTAAGTGACTATGTCTCATACTAAACGCCCTAAATATATTCTGAGGGGTATATTCGGGGCGATGAATAGTGATGTTGGATATGGGCGAATATAAGCTGGTCTTCTTGAATTATATGATAATGCTGACATCGCCACCTTTATAAATAGTGGCAAGGCTTCGATGGGCCCAAAAATTGACTAGAACATTTGAAAACGAGATCCTAGGAGGGTACAACAGGGAAAACTGTTTGGATAAAGAAAAAATGGTTTGCTGAAAGTGCGGCAGACAAATGTTTTGGCTTATAGAAATGCTGGTAATCAGATGTTATAAAGCAGTATCAAACATAAATGGCTTGTGCTCATTGCTGTTCTCTCACAGATGGTCGAACCAACAAAGAAGTTATAAAGCAACTTATATTTACCGAAATTAATTAATGCTTTCAAATCCTTTTGAAAATGAAATAATTGAGTTAAAAAGCTTTTTATGTATATGGCTACGTTTAATGAAAGTATTTATTCATGATTTTTAGCACATCTGCTTTAGCATCTCATTGAGTATGAGTATTAAGGTATTCACCTGAAATAATTATGATAAAAGTATATGTTTTTATGTAGATTTTGTATTATCTATATTAAAATTACTTTAGTAAATGTGTCAGGGTAAGGTGAATATATGAATATGACCCATATAACTATACTATGAGCCAAGGTTGAATCAATCATATAACTTATTTTTAATTTATTATTACAATCGACGTTTCCTCTCCAGTGTGAATTATATATGTCAATCCAACAAAAGGATGACTTTAATATTTTTGTTTAAAATTAAACAATATTCTGATACCCTAAGTCGTTTTGTAAGAAATTGCTTAAATATTTAAAATTGAACTTTTATTGAAAACTGTCAAAACTTCCACGTTCTACTGCTCATTATAATAATTCTTAGTCTTACCCTAAAAGTTTTGAAAAATTAAACATATATAATTTTTTTATATTATTTATTAATTAATTAGAAATTAATGTGGGTTTAAAAAAAAAAATTCCTATACCAAAGTAACACAACTTCGTTAAAAGGAAATGCACTTAAATTTTTGAAAAAAAAAAGAAAGCACCGTATCATCGGCATTGCTGAAAGTATGTGAATTGAAATACAGAGTTTTTTTTTTTTTTAATTCATTAGAATTAATGTGGTGAGAAGAGACTGTGATTCGGGCAGTTGGAGCGAGGAAGGTCGGATTGAATAATGGAGATTTGTAATGTCTTGCTTCATTAGAATTTCCGTCTCATGTAATTTTTCAGTTGAATTTTTATTATAAATTTTAATGTAATTGTTCTATTTTTTGTTAAAAAATCAATTAAATTAACATTTAGTTTTAGTTTTACTCACTTCTATTAAATATGTTTTCTGTTATTTCTATTAGTACTATTATAAATCATAATCAGTAACATTCATATCAATTCTTAGTCCAGTAATCCGCTAGTTAGGAGTAGGTATGTCGAAGGTAGTTTTTATTTTGGTGTTAAATTCGAGTTTAAACTTTGCTTTCTCGAGATATTTGAGTGTTCCAATCAAAATGAATGAAAAGAATAATAATAAAATTTTTGTGATAATAAACTATATTTAATGCCGTAAAAGTTATGCGTTAAAAGTTTTTTGTATTTTATTTATTTATTTTTGTTTTCGTCAAACTAACAACTCAAGCGGTGGAATGCGTTGAATTTATGGTGTACTAACTTAATTTTTTAACGGTACTAAATCCAAATTTTAACCAAGAAAAGAAAGGAAAATAATAGAGAGAAACTATAAAAGCGTTCGGTGGGGGGAGGGGGGAGTGCTAGGTTCTTGATTCCGCACGAAAAAATAGGCACCAAAAATAACAAAAAATATCAGACCTTAAGAAAATATATTAAATTCCCTAAAAATTTTCAATAGATTTTGGCAAAAACACCTCTACGAATCAAATTCTAGGAAATTAAATTCATTTTATTTTTGTATATTTTAGTGATTGTATTATGTATGTACTTATAATATACCTTGTAATGCACAATTTCTGATTTGGTACAAAAATAAAAATTCACTAACAACCAAGTTCTCTGAGGGTAATAATAATTCTTATTCATCTTATTAAAAACATATATATTTTTTTCCTGGATTCCCTTGTTCCCCACTCAGTGGTTGAACCATATTTACTCATTCTGTAGAATTTTCTCGTGTTAAAAAAATAAATAAAAAAAATTAACATTGTTTATCTATGGTACATTGTTTTTTATTACATTTAGTTAGCCTTTGTGAAATTTGAACATCAATATCATATTAAGCTTTTTATTTTTTAATAAACTTTATCTAAATAATTTAAAATACTAAATTTGTATATAGGTTCTTCGTTATGTTTTGTTGATATTTTTCACTGAAAAAATAAATTACTGATAATTTATTCTGTATTAAGATTCTTGTAATTACTCTTCCCTTAGTTTCCATCGTAATATATTTTCTATGTTTATTTTAAATGTACCAAGTCAGGTACGGTGCCTTCTGAATCAATTATCTGAGATTTCTTTTAAGATATAGTGAGATCATAAAACTTCCTAAATAAAATAGCACGTTCTTGTAGTAAAAACCGATATTTCTCTTGACATAATTACGGCCTCTTCAGTAGCCATTTTACCTGTAGAAAATTAAACAAATTCAAATTACACGCGGAGTGGTTGGTACAGTTCATAATTTTAACAGTGATTGATTGGACATTGGATACGATTAGTTTTAACTGATTAACTGATTTAGGAACTTTTTCAACTGAAATATATTTATTACGAACTAGGGATTCAGAATAAAACCTATTAAATGTTAGTTTTATTTTGTTTATAATCGTTTTAATTTTATTTAAAATTGGATAAACAATGCATCATAAAGTCTTAAAATAAAAAAAAGAGAACGGTTTAGCCGACAAGGCTGCAAAAGAGACTTCGATAGATCCTTCCTTTGTCATACACTCTCATATCCAAGAAAAATCTAAAGCACAGATCAGACTCATGGACTGACTTCTAGATTATACAAGGAATCACTAAAACACTTACTTTTATAGATTTAAAATTAGAGATTCATTCTTATGTCCTGGTGATTTCAAACAAGAACAAAATTACACCACCTACCTTATATATGATTGCATATTCTCTGGCTACAGAACTATACTGCAGACTAGCCTGACTAGGACAAGAAACTGGGATATTGGCTGGCGGATGGACAATGTTTGATGAACACTATGTTTGAAGAATTTTTTTTTTTAATTGAAGATATTAATATTAAATACCTGTAATACATTAAAAATTAATACATTTTATATATTTCCATCTATTAAATGTTTTTTAAGTATTTCTGATAATAAAATAACTTTATTGCTTGGTTTTATTAAATTTTAAGATTGTATCACGTTTTAGTCTTTATTTTATTTTATTTTTCTTGTTATATTCTTTATATTTAACTTTCAGCATATGTACTATGTATATTTATATATAAAACAAATATTAAAAATGACATGTAAACTATAAAAATCCTTTTCAACTGGGTTACAGCACATAAAATAAAAAAAAAAATGTTATTATATAGTAACATCTTTTTTCTTCGTTTATAATTCTGCTTAATCGATGTTAAAGCTTAAATCTTGTTTTTTTACTTATGTAGAGCTGGATGAATATATGTTAATAAATGAATATAAATTTTTATTTTTTTTTTTTAAATAATTTGTTGCATTTTATTTTATATCATATTTTATGCTGCTTTATTTTTTATATATTTTTCAGATATGTTACCTCAAATATAACAGCTACTCTATGATCAGTATAATGTTAAGCTTAAATTAGTAATTCACGCATTACGGAAAAAGCATTTGTTATTATCCAATACATGTATCTTCCTTAGGGATACCATGGAAGAGAAAAAAATGAATAAAAAAAAATAAAATGGCTGAGTATAAAGGATGAATGATTATAGTAATAGTAATTATAGTAATAGGCAATAAAATATAATTCCATATAAAAGATATCAATAAAAATAAGATAAATGATACAATATAGACGTGGAGAATAAAATAAGAAAGAAAATATGGCGTTAATAACCGATGCAGTTGTACGCCATGAAACTAAACAAACAAACAAACAATTATATTAAAGATGAAAAATGGTGGTTTTTAGTAAATTTCTCTCAATCATCCAGATTTTGATACTTCTTATTGGCTAACAAGAGGAAATCCTATTTTTATTGTAATTTTTCTACCGATTAAAAAAAAAAATTGAAAAATTGAATGGGAATTTAAATTAAAATGATCACAAAATTAACTATGAAATTATTGTTGATAGCACTATTTTTTCAATTTTTTAGGTGTAGTTTGTTTCGGAGTAAAGAAACAGTGGCAGGTGTTGGAACTGTGACGGCCCCATGTGATATCTAAAACGTTCTTTATATGTTCCAAATTTTGTATAATTTATAAATTTTATAATTTATAAATAGACAGGAAAGCGGTTTAGCTGTCGCTCTCCCAGTAATCCAAGGTAAATGATTGCACAACTGTCACAGGTCACTTGTCACCGTTTCGCTTATTACACTTTATCTCTATTTTCTCCTCCTCAATTTACTTTTTTTTTTATATATAGATATATATTTGGCTAAATTTTATTTTTCTATGTTTGACATTTTCATGTTCTGTATGGGTTTTTAATTTTCGAAATTTATCTTATGGGCCCATTTGTTACTAATGTAGAATTTTGGTTCGTTTATTTTCAATTGAAGTGTGATGATGGAAAATTATCGATATCAGACATCCTCTCCTAGTTTTTATATATTTTTCTTTAAAAAATGGATGATTGCCATAGACCTTTTCTTGATTAGATATGCTGTAAATTATTGATTAGTGTCCAAATTCATTGTATAAACTATGTTTGTAAAGTTTCAAGTTTTTTTTTTGTCCATTCAGAGGTTTTTATCACAGGTAATGGTTTTGCTCGAAAATCAGATCTTCGGTGACTAGTTCTTGGTTTTTTTAATCATGGGAGTTCCAAAGTAGTAGATTTTCACTTGGGTCGGTTTTTGTTATTGTATTAGAACTGGACCAGCTGTCCAGTTAAATAGTTCAAATAACCGAATCAACTTTCAAGGTATTACTGATTTCTCAATAGCTTCATTTTTCACAGACAGTCCTTTCGTCTCTGAATATGTCTGCGTTCTGTATTACAATGCTTTCTACAAAATGGTTTCGAGGCTGTCTGTATATTTCGGAATCACTTTTCAGAAGGTCAATTGTGGATTTCGCACGGTGGAGCCTAATTGTACTTTCCGATTTCTGTTTTTACAAAACTTCTGCAGGAGTATACTGATTGTTGTTTTATTTTGAAGTTAGTTTAGGATTTTCAACGTTTCCTACTTTAGCAAAAATAAAACAATTGGCGTGAGCACTAACATTTTTATTGAAGAGCTTTTCTTGGCTACAACATAGTTTCAAACACTTTGCAACGATTCAATCATTTTTTGCATTTATTTCCAGTTTCTTAAAAATTTGGTTAATACAATTCCTTTATTTCTTTGCGTTCGGTCGAATATCATCTTCATTAATACTTTGAAGTCGTCAAGAACTACAGTGGACCGAAGAGGTCGAAAATAGTTCTTTTATCACTACCTAATATTTTAATCTTTCTTTTTTTTAAATCCACACTTGTCACTTATCCCTTGAAACCTGAAAACATGATATGAAAGATAACTTGCATGTCAGGCAGGCATGATGGTGGTCAGCACCTAGTGATACTCCTAATATAATATTTAATTAATTTTAACGAATTAGATACCTCAACCATCTTCCTTTTAGTTTTCTTTGGATGTTTTCTTGCATGTTCCTCCAGGCTCGAGGTTACTATCAACCAACGTCCATCCCGTAAGTTTGTTTTCAGAAGTACTCTTGATGGACTGCATTCTGTACTCAACATACTTGAAGACTGAAGAATAATCTCATATATACTTTTTTTGCTATCTTATGATAATGTACTCATACGCTTTTACACTCAAAAGAAAAAAAAAAACCGGACACTCAGATTTGGTCTCATAATTTTGTTAAATACGTTGTGAAACGGCACAGAAAAAAATGCTTTGTGATAAATACATACCTTCCTGTCTTGAAAGAATGTGGAATTGATTTTAAAAAATAATTCCAATAACTCAAATTTCGCAAATTCTACTTCTGTGTTATTTATTGAATTGTTTTAATTTCTTTTATGCCTGACAGGATTTGCGCCTTTCGTCGTAGAAGGGGGGAAACCCCGCTTTTAGAAGAACATCCCTTGTCAGAAAACCTTATAAAAATCTTTTTAAAGATTTTTCAAAATGTGTTAATTTCTTATTTTTTATTTATTTAATAATTTTTTGTTATTGATTAATAAAAAATATTCATTTATGGCAGATTTTGCGTAAATAACTTATAAATAAACCATTTCTTCCCATAAATTAAAAAGATTAATGTATTTAACAAAATTATAAGACCAAATCTGAGTGTCCGGTTTTTTTTGCTGTTGAGTATATATCTTGGATACAAATAAAGAAAATCATCTATTATAAAATAAATAATAATGATAAATATATTATTATTTATAACACAAATTACACACTTTTTATCCTGTTTATTATTCATCTTTAATAGTATTTTAATTTGCTTTCATTATTTTTCCAGGTATGACTTCCAGTGTTCTTTTCCTCAGGTTAATCTGAAATGGTCCTTCCCATTTGAATTAAGTGAAATTCCGACAACATGTAAGTTATGAAGTTTCTTGTTCGTTACTACATATTTATTCTGCTAAATTTGTATAATGCCCATTTTACATAGATATATTTACCGGATACAACAAAGAAACTATGAATATGTTCACTGTAACAATCATTAGCTTAAATTACTAACAGAACACGGTTTATCGTCGAATAAACATTGCCTCATAGGCAACATGCAGAAAAATGTGATGAAGACATAGAAGAGCGCACACAATTACAAGGAAATACTAAATGTCTATTCACTGTTTGGAAGACAAAGAGCAAATCATTCCGAAATAAACTACCAGGAAGGAGCTTGATAGGATAGAAAAAAAAGAAAGATTTTCATAATTTAATTGGTTAAATTTATTAAACAAATTGACTTCGATTAGCTTAGGGATCAATGAACAGTAATGTACGGAGCGTTTTGTGAGATTTATTTTAATTTTTTTGTTCCCTATTTTATTTGTTTACACTTACTTATATCTGTAATATTTTCACATTCTATTGGTAATCCAAACCTTTATAATTATGGTTAACTTGTAAAATATGCTCTCCTGATATGAGATAATCAGATTATCTGTAGCGACGGGAGTGGTCAGATTTGTGGGTACGGCTACCAACTCCCGACCTTAGGTTCTAGGCTTTGACAGAAAATATATTCCAATATATCAGCTTTCGATCGAAGGGTCAGAGAGTATAAAGTGGTCACGTGACCCTACAAAGGGTTGGGGGGAAAAATTGGCGTTTGAGCTTGACCTCTTTTGCTTAGCCGTTCTGAACTCTAGACATAGGTTTTTACTGCGGCAGTATTTTTTTTTCGTTTGTGGAAATAAATTAGAAATTTAATATTTATTGGTGAATAAGATAGTCGAAAATCTTGCGTTCCATTTACTTTAAAATAGTTGGATATTGCTATACTTTTCTCACGGCCAGATCGCACACCTCCGCATATTTTAAATATTCTCTTTATTTAATTTCATATCATGCGGTAAGTAATTTGAGTCAGCTTTATATAATTTCGTCAAAAGTGACGTTCCTTCATTTCAATTTTCTAGGTATTGATACAAAGAAAGGACTCTTATGTTTGTAGAGAAATACCAGTTTTGGCATTATAGGAAGGTGACGCGAGTCTCATTCCTGTGTCAACCTTACAATCGGGAGTGACTCCGTCGCACAGTGGGACGAATGGCCAATCTAGCAGGAAAAAAGTCATAATGGAAATTAATGAAACTATTGTGATAGGTGTATAGCTAAGTAGTTTATTAAAGGTTATCAAAGGTTCTTTCGTTTTTTGGAGGTGGGTTTCAAGGTAAAAAGAACTATCAAGTAGTACCTAACTCGACAGGTCAAATTTTGTTAAAACTATTGATTCTTTCAATCTAAATATGTGTATCATCCTATCGATATTTTTTCATTATTCTTTTTTAATTAGTGAATATAGACGATCGTTATACCAGCAAGCCATACTCAAAACATTTTTTTATAATTTGGCCTATTATATATTTTTTTTAAAAGTGCCGTAAACTAATGCATTTTTTAAACTAAAAAGGTCTATTACTAAAAAGTACCCCAAAGTACCTCTCTGAAATTCATAGTAGAGGTGCCTTAGAAGGTATATTAAATAATCATGAAACATTTAGCTGCTTTTATATGCTTTCTTGTCTGAAAACGCATTTTCAATTCCGCGAAGGGAATTATTTCGTATTTGGCAAAACTGTAAGGGCATTGATTTAATATATATTACTATACTTGAAACACATAAATTAGAGGATATTATTCCAAAATCTTCAGCTGCACTTAAGAGATATTTAAAATTAGTAGTTACGAAAACGAAAACGAAATAAGAGGCTAAAACAAAACCGGAAAGTCATAATACATTTTATTGACTCCAAACATCAAGGGGATTGAGAAAATCACTTTTATAAAATAAAAAAAAAATCGTTTTACATACATTTATAAAGTTACTATTCACAAACATACATAAGAATCAATGTGTGTAAGCATATTTTTACTGTATGTATTGAATTTTTATTTAAATAAAAACTTAGTAATTTTAGTTTGTTTTTTACTAAGGAGGAAAAAAGGTGTAATCGAAATTAATGAAACTGTTGTATTAGGGAAGATGTTTATGGAGCAGTATTAGAGGTTGCTTTGGTTTTAGCTGTAGGATTACTAACATAAGTAAAAACAAGGATGTAAGTAGTACCTAGCTCGACAGGTAACATTTAGTTAAAGATATTGATTATTTCAATTGAGCATTGTGTGTAATCTTGTTGATATTTTTTCATCATTAGTTTATAATTATTAAATATGGACGATCGTTATACAAGTAAGTCATTCTTTAAATAATAAGTTAACAATTTCACCCATTTAATAATTTTTGTTAACGTGCTGTAAACTCAAGCATTTATTAAACTAAAAACATCTTTTACTAAAATGTACCCTAAAGTACCTCTGTTAAATTCACGGCAGAGGCTGCTTAGAAGGTATATAAAATATGCATTAAAAAATCAGCTGCTTTAATCTGCTTTCTTTTTTAGGAAAAGAAATTTCAATTCCTCGAAGGGAGCTATTTAATATTTATCAAAATTATAAGGATATCGATTCAATATATATAGCTCTATTGCAAAAATTTGAATTAGAGGATATTATTCCAACGTCATCAGCTTCGTTAAAAACATGCTTAAAATTGGCTGTTACAAAAATTAAAATGAAATGGCAAGAGGCTGGAAGACAATCCGTCAGATTTATCATGAAAAATAATGATTGGCTGGATGGCATGTTAACGTTTGAGTGCTTGGTTGAAAAAAACTTGCCATCTACTTCGTCAGGCAATTTTGGTCGCCCTGTCAAACGATTCGAGGACTGCTGTTCCCGAGGTAAGTTTAACAAAGTTAAAGATATAATAGATTCACGAAGTACAGAAGAATTAACTTTTGCAACAGAAGTGGCAGTTAAAAAGTCAGGAAAACGCGATGCTGCAAATTTTATCAGATAAATCGTTTAATCTCCCTCCGAAATTGTAACGGAAATAAAAAAACTTAGAGTTGATGACGCTAATCTTAGGCGTCCTTTTTCTAACGAAGAAGCCCTAGCTTTCATAATAGACTGCAAATTAACCAAGCACACATATAATGTTGCTAGAAAGCTAGCTCTAAGAAATGGCCATGATATATACCCATCATACTATCAAGTTTTAAAAGCGAAGAGTGATTGTTATCCCCCGTCATGTGATATGTTTGTTACCGAAACAGTTGCAGCTATAAACGTTCAAAGTGTTGTAAACCTCACAAGGTTGAGACTTGTTTTAGCTCAAAAAGATATCATTCAAAATTTTGCTTCTACAGTTATCAAACTACGTATAATTGGTAAGTGGGGCTGTGATGGTAGTAGTGGTCATAGTAGATATAAACAAAAATTTGAAGATAATAGCGCTGATGATGAATGTTTGTTTGCCTTCTCATTTGTACCTCTAAAACTATTTGAGTTAGGCAATGAAAACAAATTATTATGGAATAATGCGTTCCCGTCCTCTACTCGGAACTGTAGGCCGTTTACGATTATGTTCTCTAAAGAGACATCAGATTTAACCAGAGTTGAAAGTGATAAAATTAAAAATCAAATTGAATCATTGGAACCAACAAAAGTTATTGTTGATGGCAAAGAGGTAATCGTTAATTATACATTTTTGCTGACTATGGTTGATGGAAAAACCATAAATTCGTTAACTGAAACGAAGTCAAGTATGTCTTGTTATATTTGCGGAGCCACTCCCATATCTATGAACGATCTTCCTGTGTTATCTCCAATTAAAAAAAAAATTATGAATTTGGAATATCACCTTTACATGCCTGGATCAGATCACTCGAGTGTTTTCTTAATATCAGTTATAGACTGAATGTCAGGAAATGGGCAATTAGAAATGAGGATGATAAAGTAGAAATAAAAAATAGAAAAATACAAATTCAAATTAGATTTAAGGAAGAAATGGGTCTTATAATTGATCGGCCGAAACCTGGTTTTGGAAACTCTAATGACGGGAATACCGCAAGACGGTTTTTCAAAAATTATGTCCTTAGTGCATCCCTAACCGGGTTAAATGTTGATCTTCTTAACAGATTTTATATCATTTTAAGTACGCTATCTTCAGGATATGCGATTAATGTGGACAATTTCGGTAAATATGTTCAGGAGACGAGAAACTTATATTTAAAATTATATCCCTGGTATAATATGCCTCCTACTATACATAAGCTACTTGTTCACAGCACAGAAATTGTAAATAGCTGCATCGTCCCTATTGGAATGCTCTCAAAAGAAGCCCAAGAGGCCAGAAACAAGGACTTCAGAAGGTTTCGAGAGTCATTTACAAGAAAGTTCTCTCGCACAGCTACCAATAGGGATTTGATTTCAATGCTACTTTTAACATCAGATCCATTCATTAATTCTTTCCGGCAAAAACCAAGAAAAAATAAGAAAACACTGCCTATAACAGAAATTATCGCAGCAGACCTTTTTAAAAGTCCGGATAGTAATTATTCTTGCACCTCATCCACTGAAGATTCCTCCGGGGAAGATGAAGACTCGTCAGATAATGATAACATGGGGTGATAGTGAATGTAATATGTAAACTGCAATGTTAAATATTTTTAGATTTAAGGTTTATAAATAACAGTTATATTGTTTCAAGTTTCGTCGAATATATTATATTCTTTATTGTTGTTACTTATACGCTATTATTTCACCTTATTTTAACTCAATTGCTTATCTAACTCAGATGCTGTTTCTATTCCAGTGAGTCAGAGTTTTTTCTTCAGACTAGATTGGCCATTCGTCGCACTTTGCGACGATAAAAAGTCGGAAATATCTTCCATTTTCTTCAAAATAACATCAACACTTTGCTCATCAATTCCTTATTCAGCAGATGAAACAAAAGTCTTTACCTTTTTCTATTTGCTTTTTATTGGTTAATTTTTGTTCAAGCATGAAAACATTTGATATTTATTTATTTATTTACGTATTTTTTATTTTTTTGTGACATTTCGATAGTTCCTATTTAAATGGAGTCTAAAGCATAACTGACTAAATAGTTTTATTGAGTAGGCAAACAGGTCAGTTAGAATATCACAGAAAGACTTGAAAACAGTGCCGTTTCATAAAATGAATTGAATTAGTGCACCGGAAACATCTCATTTATACGATATCAGCTTGACGTGTTTTTTCATTCATTACTTTTTAAGATAATTAAAAATAATGACTAAAAAATTATTAATAATAAACTATTAATAATTAACAATTATGAATTCGTTAGAAACGAAATAATTCATTATTTTTATTTAATTAATATGATTCATATAAAATAAATAGTAAAAAATTAAACCTAATTAAAAAAACAAAAAAAACACGGATAATGGGGACCTACTGTATAGTATTTTCCTAATTGTGACTTTGGTAGTTGTATTTTACCTTATTTAAACTCTATTTTTTAAGTAAATCAGGTTGCCAGGTCTATTAAAGTGATTCAGACTTTTTTCCTCCTAGATTGGTCATTCGTCCCACTGTGCGTCGTCAGATAGATAGATATAAATTTAAATTGCAGTTCCTATGAGTATTTTTTTCCCAAGTAAAAGTGGTAGAGCTTCACGATAACTTTTGACTGTGCACCGGGCCTTACTCTTTCCCCCGTTGTTTGAAACTGCTAATTGATAATGTAAATAGTTTTATGTCATGATTGAGATATTTACAAGCATTTCTTCTTCAATAGAAGTTAAAATATTTATGAAAAAAAAAATTTCCGATTTGTTTTATTATATGTTTGTCTTTTGACAATTAACTATTGATTAATGTGATCAGTTTTTAAGGAATTAAGGAACTCGTGAAAGTATTTTGAGAAAATCACTTTAATCTGGACTAATATTGAGAAATATGAGTATCTCTGTGGATTCTGAAGATAGAACTTAAAAAACAGTTCATTAATATTTTGTTTTGAATCTAGTTTTTCAGAGATACTATTGTAAACCATACATGTAAACCCATCAAAATGGGGAAAATGAGAGGTGAGATAAGGAGTTAGTGAATGTTCTTAGACACTGTCCTACGTGCTCAAACATTAAAACCTCTGAAAGTCAAATAAAATCCACTCCATCAATAACCTAATTCCTTAGTCATTGCGAGCATTCATCTTGACCTGACGCTTGTTAAGAAAATCTGTATTGCGAACATTTAATCATATCAAAACATCCGATTGGGTGATACTTTATCTACACTAGTTCTGAATGTTTCATTTTATTGTTATTATGTATTAATGCATTATAATTTAAATTATATTATATATTTGTTTATTTGCGCTTAACCGTCCTTGTTTACTCCAACTAAGGCAGGAAGGACAGGTTATCCTACAGGTTACCAACCTGTTCTAGCCAGGGAAAGAAGGTCATGAATCATTCCATGGGTCGCCAAGAAATAAATTTTAACTCACACAGTTAGGATTTGAACCCCGACCTTATGCCGAAATCCCACTCAACCGCTAGGTTCCTCCAACCGGGTCCTAGCACAGTGGTAACGGACAAAAAGTGTGTTACCCTAGCAACCTGGATAAACCGATATCAGTTTCGAATCCGGCTGGCATAGAGTACAATTAATACTAAGCAATTAGTTCCCCGCCTTCACTTGTCAAATTTTAAACATCAAATCATAATGAAAAGATTTTCCCTCCAATTAATAGTAAACAGTTTATAAGTGGTTTGTGCGTATCCAACGAGGGTCTCTCGGCCCCCAATTCGAGCCACTATTGAAACAGCAGAAAATAAATTTGTTGACTACAACCCGACTCGAACCCTGTTTCGAAAGTCGAGTGCCTGCCGCTTAGCTAACCCTTTATTATCTTAAAAATACATTCTTTAGATTTAATGTGTACGTTTATTTTCTTCTCTTATTTTGTATATTAGTTATTAATGGTTATGTCTCACAAGCGACTTGGTGCATATCAGGAAAGCATAACAAATTTTAAAACCTTATTTTTGAAAATGTAATTGAATAATAATCCTTATTATCAACTGATAATTATTTTCTTGCTTTAGAGACTAATTAAATCTCTTGGTAAATCTGATGCATCTAGAATTCGAACGATGCGCCCCGCTCGAAATACTGACGTTAGTCTCGCCACTCCAAACATAGAGCCATCTCGAAATAGACAAACCTCTTTACAAACCTTCTTACCTAGTTATATTTAAATAGCTCACAGGGTATAGCGTTAATGGACAACCTTTGCCAACAAATATTTGTGAGTCAATTTCCTTTTAAGTTGAGGCTTGTTGCATATGCAGATTGAAAGTCCTTATCTATTAATCTTTAAATTCTACTATTCTTTTAACTCTCTGAATTTTAATGAATGAAATTACGATTTGAAATTTATACTGAATGTAGTTGAATTATTATCTAGAATGTTTCTGTTTATGCTTTTTCATAGAACTGCTTTGTTGTGCAAAGCGACCTTGCGACTTTGGAGATCATTTGAAGATTTATTGGCCAAAATGAAGTTTTTCATTATTAATTCAATTATTTTTTGTTTCATTGAACAGTTAAATAAAAGAGGAGCGAGCAAGGATTTAGAGCTTTATTGTTGTACCAAATTTCGGTAGGATTAAATAATTAATAACGATGAAATGTATTAAAACTTTAGTGTTACCAAAAAATAATAATAATACAATTTCAAAATTATCTAGATTCTATGACATAAGGCCAAAGTGGGCAGGATTATCAAAAGGTCAGGAACAGAAGAAACCATTTATGTACATGATGCTTGTGGAGTAACTTAGTCTGTGTTTTGTTGGGAAAAAATATAGAAGTTTATAAAGTTTCTTCTCATTTTTTGTATTTTATCTGAACTTTTAACTTCGCGAGCGACCTTTTAAAGTTGAGCGTTCAGAAAAAACGTATAACGGACGTAGGAGATATAGATTGTTTCCCATTAGCTTCGGCACTTATAAAATTTAAATTCAGCATCCCGGAAAAGCATAAAAATCAATTTAGAAAAAAATATATATATATATATGTATATATTTTCCCATTCGGCTACCATTTTACAGAACTAGGACTTTAATGCGCGTGCGCTAGTCCCTGAGAAAAAATCTTATAATACATATTAATTATAGGCAAATAGGAAAGTATTAATATTTATTTGAATCATTTTCATTAAGTTCCAATTTATCGAAATGGAATAGTCAAGATTTCTAATGAAATTCTTCTAACCAACAAATTAAATATCAGTTTAAAATAAATATAACTGTTAGAAAATTATATGTTTTTTTCTGAATTCATCTTCTTTCCGAGTGACTGGTTTATTGGTCATCTAGAAGTTATAAAAAAAAAAAAGTTTATAAAAACAATTTATATCTTCGAAAAACATTGGTAAGAGATAGGATTATATAATAGAAGTATTATTAGAAATGATGAAATGGCATTAATTTAAATTTCAAAGGATTTAATTCAAATGTCAATGCCAAAGACTCAAAGACACGAATTACCAAAAAAAATTTAAATCAAATTAATTACATTGTTGTATATGTCTGGACGAATGAAGCTCATAATTTCTTTGCCGGTGAGTTTCATGTACAATAAAAATAAATTTTACTCAACCGAATTTATTTTTGCCGAATAAAAATTATTAACAAATAAAATTTTCGATACTTTTATTTTTTATATTATTTGTAAAAATAAGATCTATAGGCATTTAGTTGTAAGTACTGATAATGCAGTCCATTATTCGCATTAATAGTATCTGTCCGTCAGGATCACCAATTCATACTTTAAAATTAAAAATCAATGTTTAATTATGCTTCTACGTAATCTTTAAACATCTAATAAATGCAATTTTAACCAGGTTTAAAATTACTGCTATGCGTGAAATTATCATTGAAGAAATAATATTCAATTGTATTCTTCAATACAAGATTTAGTTCATGGAAAAAAAAAATTCTTTATGAGTTTTACCTTTGGCTCATGTAAATTCTATTAAAACTCTAGTAGAAGAAAATAGTGTTGATAATTTTATTTTTTGTTATAGGAGTTATCTGGTATTTTATTTTTTGTTGTAGGAGTTATCTGGTATTTTATTTTTTGTTGTAGGAGTTTTACCTTAGGCTCATGTAAATTCTATTAAAACTCTAGTAGAAGAAAATAGTGTTGATAATTTTATTTTTTGTTATAGGAGTTATCTGGTATTTTTTTTTTGTTGTAGGAGTTATCTGGTTTTATTTTTTTTATTTTTTTTTGTTGTAGGAGTTATCTGGTATTTTATTTTTTGTTGTAGGAGTTATCTGGTATTTTATTTTTTGTTGTAGGAGTTATCTGGTATTTTATTTTATTTTTTTCAAGACGCAAGTGTTAAGTGATTATCTTGATTTATTAGGTCTTATTTTGCTTCTACGTAATCTTTAAACATCTAATAAATGCAATTTTAACCAGGTTTAAAATTACTGCTATGCGTGAAATTATCATTGAAGAAATAATATCCATTATGCCATCTAAGACTAAAAGCTTTAAAATGATAAAATATTATTGCTTGAAAATCTGACTTTACAGGGGGTAGAACCTTACGATCCCATAATCAGCAGATACATAATATTAATGTGATAGAACAATTATTAATTTATTCAAATCACATTTAGTTGAAAATTATATTTTTTTATATTACATTGACGGCTTAGGATCGTTATATAATATTTCAGCACGTTTATTGAAAGTAAAATAACAATGTTGTAAAGAGCGGTAGTAGTGCTAGAGATATTCCGTGTTTGTGAGTGGGTCAAGGACGGCTAATATCAGCCACTAGATATTTCCACAAGATCAACATGAATCACGTCAGTTTAAGAGAATCGGCCTCTGTTTTGTTATAAATATTCCATGAAGTTTATTCGAGAATAAGTTATTTACATTTAGTTTATAATTAATGATAATAAAATGCTTTTTATTGTTTTGATAAATCTTACCTTGAAATAATGAAACAGAGTTTCAATTTATAGTTTCTGGAATTAATCTATATCTAATCTAATCTAACTATTATGTAAAAGGACAAGCCATTTTTCGCTGGTGATCACTAACAGCGAAAACTACTGAACCAATCTGTACCAAATTTTAACCCCAACATCTTTTAGCTCCAGGATGGTTTAGTAATAAAATCTACTGATGTTCAAATAATTTATTTAAAAATGATAATATGTGGATAACCGTGAAATTTGAAAATTGTGCGATATGTGGTTAGCGCCATTCCGCAATTGAGTTTACATCGTTAAAACTACTAAACCGATCTTTACAAAATTTTAACTACATAATTTTCATTGTTCTAGGAAGGTTTAGCAATTATAAAATTAACAACAATATAAATTTAAATGTACAATGTTGATTGACAGAAACGAGATTTGCCACACTGTCATATACTTTTATGATGAGAAATTAAAATCCAACCAGATTAAATCAATAAATTAATTTCTTCATAATAAAAATTATTATCAAATCAAAATGTCAATCCTTTGCTTTTTTTATATTGTGTGTAAAAATATGATTTATGGGGCTTTTGTAGCAAGCACAAATAATGCAGTCTATTATCCGCAAGAGTTTCTTAATAGTCCCTGTCTATTTGGATTACCAAATCATAGATTAAAATTAGAAATTGGATGTCTAATTATGCTTTTACGTTGTGTTAAACTACCTAATTATTCTAATTTTAGCAAAAATCAGTTTTATTAATAATAAACTCAATTATTTTGAAAGTACTCTATTGTGCTCCATCTATCAGGTATATCTTTAGATACAAATTTTGAGTTGTACCTGCTTACTTTTATAACATATTTTAATTAAATAAATGAAATGTATTTTCTTTATTAAAATATTTTTTTTTTTATAAAATAAAATCTGACATTTTTTCACATCTAAATTAATGAATGAAGTATATCTATTTAGTAGTGTCAAGGATTAACTACAAAATTTAGAAAACGTCAACTTTATCAATAGTCCGTGACAATGATTTTGAAAATATAGTTAATATAGTCTCGTCTCCTTTTCACACTCAACTGCTCTGTACGCAACTTAATGGGTGTTTGGGAACCCTATAAAAATTCCTCAGAAAGTGAGCTTGGTTTGGGCTTAATCCATTTTTTAAGGATTACTTCAGGAAATAAAACTGAACTTAAGCTATTAATCGAAATATATTTTAGTGGATTATGAAACCCATTGCGAAGACATTTTAAACTATCATTCTTCACGATCAAAAAAAAAAAATCAAATAAGTATTTTATGTATATATATATATATATATATATATATATATATATATATACACACATACATATACACGAGAGAATTAAAAAAAAAAATCAAAATAAAATAAATGGATACCCCTAAACAGATATCGGATACAACTCGTGAGATAATTTTAAATGAAACTGAGGTGTTAAATATTGGAATGATTTTTCCTGATAAACTTTTTCGAATAAATTCCTCCTCGATTAGCGAGCGCGTTGTGACCAGGATTTCAGATTGCTCTATGCAGAAGGGGTCCCGAGCCTGTGCGATGTCAGGTACTCGTTAAAGATCCCTATCCTAATTATACCTGGATAGGCAAAATTTGGGACTCCCACCGTAGCATCGTCCGATTAGCCATAGCAGCATAAAGTGACGTTAAACGAAATAAACAAATCCCTTGCAGAAGGTCGCGGTTTGCATTGCCACCCAGACGGGTTGAATTTATTTCTTGTTCGACCCAAGGAATAAATCTTCACCTTTACACTCTGGCTGGAATATATTGTAACCTGTTGGATAACCCGTCTTTCCTGCCCTAGTTGCAGTAAATAACAAACCATTCATTTGAGTTTCTGAAAATATGATTTCGTAGCCTTAAACAGAAAAATAAAAATTAATGACTAAAATTAACCACTGAGGAAGCATTGTTGCAAAATGCACCATCTTGAAAGCCTCAGCGGCCATGATAAATTGCACTTGACCATATTTTAAGTATTTCATTGCTTTATTTTTCTTTAATATTTTAAATTATTCTGTTCTTCACCTCGTTTATTTCTTTTGCATAAGTATCTATCCATCTAGATCCTGGACAATGACAACTTGATCAGCAGATGGCAATGTCGTTAATGATTCAGAAAGAACATTCGCTTTTCCACTTTACTTCCTTGTCATTGTTCTACGGCCTTAATTATTTAACGACTGTTCCAAAGCGATGCAACTCTTTTATTCTATTATTATTATTTTTTAATTTTCGCTATTTTAGGAAAATATTTTTGAATACTAAAATAGTTTCTTCGACAATGATTGTGTTGTTTTATTAATGTTCTTTAATCATATTATTCAATACTGAAGTAATAATGTATTTATCAAGTATAAATGATATTTATACGCCCCGAGGAAAATTGGTAAATTTAAAAACAATATTTGAAGGGTACAGTAAATGCAGGTGTTGTCACATTATCAAAAAAAAAAAAAAAAAAAAAAAAAAAATCTTGTTCTTTGGATGAAGAATTTATGTGCAGAAGATTAGCTGAATTTCAAAACAAATAGGAAAAGAGATACGAATAAGATAAAGGTGCTAAAGAATAACATATATACATAAATTATTCAAAATTATGTATGTTTATCTTCTTTACTTCAGGTTTTAGTTAGAATTGAATGACAGGGAGCTTGCTTATCAAAAAATGCATTGGCATCATTGAGGTTTTCCATGATCTCTCGGAAAAACATTTGCTGGGGATTTTTCCTTTTTTTTACGGTCTGTTGCTCAATGTGTGCCGCTCATATTTTTTTATGCGAAAGATAAAATATCATTCAATTACGGGTAAAATCAATGTGCCGATTGGTATAATGTATTAAAATAGCCCAATAACCGGTCGAAACGCCTGTCCACCAATGAATTTCTTTATTTTCTACATATTTATACCAGTGTAATCTTTTTCTGTATCATCAGACAAGTAATTTTTAGACAAATACTTTTTAAAGTAATTTTTTGGCGCTCTGTTTAGGGATGCTATTCGGTTGAATAGGAAACTTTTCAAACTATAGTTCCTATCCTACGAATAACTACTGTATATAAATAAGCATGTCTTTATTTTTGCTGGGCCTACTGAACCAGTGAAAATGGAGACATTGGCATTTTCAAAATTGACATTCGAATAATTCAAAAACCCTTAAAATCTGTTGGATATATCTTTCTCTCAAGTTTAATGCGGTTCTTATCAAGAAAGATTATATTAATTATAATATTGTCTTGCTTATATTATTAAAGTATGAAAGAACTAATAATTGCTAAACAAAGCTAGAGTAACTGTAGCCATCGATGTCGTTTTGGAAAAAAATGTATAATCCTTCAAAAAATTTAACTTTAAAACATGAATTAATTAAGTTATTAATTTATTTATGTTTTTAAAATTAAATTTTGAGAAACATTAAATTAGTTTCGTAACAGTGCATGGGCTTGAAAGGAGTTAAATCCTAATAGTTTAAATTTCGGATCACTCGGTGTTCTTGGGAGATAGGGTATTAAACATTGTGCTCCAATCGCAATTCATCCTCTAACAGTTACTCATTTCAGCTATGAATAGGAAGCGAATTAAGGCAAATACCCAGGAAGCGAATTTCGCTGAAAGGAAACGTAGTGTGAATCAGGTGGTCAGTTCTTTCAATTAGAACACTATTTCTAACATATAATATAGGCTTATATAACTTAGTTTATTTGTGTTTTATAGTTTAATTTCATTGTGAAAAAATAATCGGAAATTCTCTTTTTATTTTTACGATTATATTTATTTATTTAACGTTATTTTAACTTTGTTGTCTATGATCTAACCATCACTTGGTTATAGGGTAAATTCACATTAAATTAATTTTAGATAATATAACCGTTGATATTTAATATTGATTGCTAAGGGGCTCTACTTCAATTAGTTATTGAGGTCTTCGTTGACAATTTCTTCCAAGTCAATGATGGATATATGTCGTCCATTTCTGCAAGCCCACTGAGTTTTATCGCTGAATTTGTTCCGCTTCAACCACACATGGCTTTATTTCATTTACTCATGAGCTATCCAGATGTTGAGTAAACGCCAATCCTGAGACGACTATGTACCATCTCTCCTCTCCGTGACATCTTCACATATACCTTGAGGCGTTTCTGTATAAGTACTGTTGAACCATTAGTTTGTTATGTCTTATATGGTTCCAAGCATCTTGCTGTGCCAGCCATCATTTGCAACACATTTGGTTTATTGCTAATATGCACCTTTAGTTGTTGCTAAATTGTTCTGTAAATCTGACTTTTCGTTTCCAGTGATTTCACACTATGGTGAGGCTAAACATAGAAATCGAGATCCAACAAACTCCACTGTTCACCTTTTCAAAAAGTTATTTTAAACTAACTGTTGGGGGATAAATTCCATAATTGGGGGACAAAATTATGGATTCGGAGTTATTTGTTTCACTTAGTGTTATATGTTCAAACAAATACTTTAAGATACGAATGATGGTGCAGAAGGATCAATACAAATAAGAATTTGTGAATTATGTGCCACATCTATGATATTTAGTCGATTATTATGATAATATAAATTCGCAAATAGATAATATTAAACAGATTAATTTAAAGTTAAGAATTATCATCCTTATGCTAATGTAATATTATTAATATTAAAAAATTCACATATACTGTTCAGTTAAAATGTTTGGGTTTTTTTTTCATAGTCCATCGGATTTAATATCAGGTGCGTGATCCACGAGGCCTTTTGCATTCTAAATTTTCTTCAGCAATTAAAATCGATCCTTTTTAGCTGCTGTTAAATTACCTGCTAAAACAATTATTATGTGTCTAAAAGAAATTAAAAACTCACATGTACATAAGACAGACCTGTTTGAAGAATAGCAAAATTGCAGGAAAAGGAACGAACGGAAACAAGTTGACATTCTGTTCATGAAAATTTCTCTCTCCTCTCGTTATGAAATTAATTTTAATCTGTTAAAAAAAAAAAAAAAAAAAAAAAAAAATAGCAAATATAACTAACGTGACATTACACAACTACCCATGACTAAAAAAACTACCCATTGTAGCTGCATTTCATCGCGTTTTCAAAATCTATGATCTATTCCTGTTATTATCATAATTTTTTCAATGAAAAAATGCAAAATAACTGAACGGCAGGTTTTCAAGGAGTCTTCATTTAAGATTTTGGCCTTTCTAATAGCGTTTATCGCTTCGAAAGCAGTACAACTAACTTTACTACATAGACAATGAAATCTGAGTATTTTGGCGATCTAAAAACTGCATATTACAATGATCCTTCAGGTTTTTCTACACACTCTAAAAATGCTCTGAAGATCAATCTCTTTTCCAAAGATTTTAATCCAGAGTTGCTGTCCTCTTCATTAGTTATGGAACTGAACTGTAGGCCTCAACTTAAAATGCATTAAAAGAAATCTTATTAAGTAGCATTGATATACTAAGAAATACTTCCAATTATTAATCTTTCTAATAGTTCAGGAGCCGACGACACTAAACCTGTCATGATAGTTTTCCCAAAAAAAACATAGTTTATCTTTTTTTTTTGGGAGACGTGTCATCACAAGTTAATGTCGTCGACTTCTATACCATAACTTCTTTATCTTACCAACATTATGCAAGTACCATACCATCCTATAATATTTCTGATGAAACTTAATTGTCGTATCCACTCATTATCGAACCCATTTTGAGCATTCTGAAGCTCTAACGCTTAAATGGTTTAGGAGTCCTCTTCCCATTTTAACCTAGGTTGGTTGGTCAAAATACTATGCCATTCGCCAGAAAAATTACAATGTAGATGAAGTTAATTATTACTGTGTAGCTTATTGAGTCAATGGGATTTAAAAAAAAAACAATGTTGAAATAAACACATCTTTTTAATTTATCAATGTTTTAGCCATATCTTTGATGGTCATCAATCATCAGGGCTAAAAACTATAAATTGCCAAACAAAAATAGAATTCAATTAAAAAGATAAAATGAGTATAAAATAAATAAATGAAAACGGACATAGTAAATGAAATGTAAGTTAATTAGTAAACACAGTTTCTAATCAATTTAAAATATAGTAGAAACTCGATAATTCGTCATGAGTGAGGGAGAGGGGGTGACGAAATAACGGAAATGACGAATTACAAAATTTTGTTGGTAAAGTAACAAAAAAAGCATTTTAAACTATATAAATGTAATATTTTGGGAATTTATTGAATGTAAAAACGAACAGATGAACATTATCCATATTGGACCTGAGGTGAGATAACCTGGAGCAGAAATTGCTGAGCCAGATTCTTATGTTTTTGTAGGAAGAGCTTTCCAGTAGGGCTGGGCGATAGTCGATAGTTAGCACTATCGATAGACCGATACTATCGGTTGAGAACTATCGATTGCTCTCGATAGTTTTTCGATAGTTTCTTCTTTTTTTCCAAAGCTATTCAATAAAGCATTTCGACTAATTTAATTAAATTCATATAGTAAGTAGATACTTACTATTTGAAATTTGTAGGATTATAAAGTATAAGATTATATCATAAAGATAAGAGAAAAAAATTTAATTATTTGAATTTCATAAAAGGCATGTACAATTTATATGTTTACAATAATAATGAACAAATCAAATCTTCAGAAAAGAAAAACAACGAAGTAGTTAATTTCAAGAGTCAACTGTGCTCCTTATATTTCCATATTTTCTCGAAAGAAAAACTAGCATTTCTGCTTTCCTTTGGCTTAATTTTTGAGAGAACCCTTGAGCTCTAGGAATTCCGAATTCAATTTCAAAAGAACTCGACACTGAGCAGAGACAGATCAGCATAATACCGAGAGTTTCAAAACTTGAAATTAGTAAAAAAGAGCTATCGATAGTGACCATCGATAGGCATGACCTATCGATATATCGATAGTACCTATCTACTATCGCCCAACCCTACTTTCCAGTATTAACTGATTCCGGGAATTCTTCAACTGCACTCATACTTGTTCTGTTTGTTTTTTTCTATAAAATGATTTACAAAATGTATAAATATAGGCTATTTTTTAGTGACAAACCAAATGAGGCGGTTTAAAGATTAAATAAGTAGCAAGGGGAAAAAATGAATTACATACATATTTAATTTTTTGTTTTTTTATATGACGAATTATCGAGTGACGAAATAACGAGTTCCTACTCTATAATATAACGAAAATAAGAAAATGAACTAAAAATTGTAATATTTGTTAATATGAGAAAATACAAATTGTATTGACTTAGAGAACTGTGGGGGGGGGGGATTTAGAACATTTTCTTATTTTCATTATATCATATTTTATAATTGTTTATATCATATGTGATTCTTACCTAACATACATTTCATTTATCGTTAACTTTTTTGGTTTATTTCTTCTTTACTCATTATATCTTATTCTTATTTTTTTTTCCCTGCTACTTCTGTATTTGTTATTTTCTTATTTTCAGCCCAGATGATGGCTATCAAAGAAACTACTGAAACGTTGCCAAATTAAAAATATGTCTTGTTAATTTCAACAATGTTAATTTTTTAATCACATTTACTGATCCACTCTCAATACCCTTTACGATATATTCATCCAGTCATCAAACACTCCTATTTAATTAATTAGTTGATCAAATTTGCTCCATCGCATCACTAAGCCCAATTATTGGTGTTTTAATAATTAATTAAAAAATATATATATGAGTCTCGTTTGAGGTTCAGATCTTTTATTATTAGATCTTTATTTTTATTTATTTATTTTTATTTTTTATTTATTATTCGCCCTACCTTGCCTTCAGGCAATACAGGTTTAGGCAATACTAACTTTTAATATTGCCAAAATATCAAAACATACATATAATAACAATGTAACATTATACACAATAACAATACAATACAATACAACATATACACAATAACAATAACTACAATACCAATAACCACGACACCAAAAACTATAATAACAATAATCATAATATTAATGAACAAAATAACAATATATCAAGGTAACTGAGAAATCTAATCTTAGGCTGCTCCAAGGCTGTCATCTTCTTCCTCAGCTCCTCCGCTGTCCGGCGCCCTCCCAGGAATATGTCCTCTTCTACTGAGATTGAAGTGGGATGAGCCATTTTTTATTATTAGATCTTGAATCAAATCATTATCAATGCAAGACAACGGTACACTGTGTTAAAAATATTTACTCGTTCATATACCAATCATTTTAATCTCCCCCATAGTATCCTTCTCTTTTACCTCTAGTTTATTATATTAAACCTTGTTTTTATCTGACTGTAATGTACGTGTATCTTCTTTCTTCGAGAAAGTTTTCTCTCACGGACTGTAAGCCCTTAATAAATTTCAGTAGATGATAGTTGGGCTTGGAGAAAGTACTTGGGGGTCCCTCTATGTGGTACAATGGTACCGATTACCGCAGGCCCGGGCGCATCTCTACGGACCACCTTTGGATCTTTCTATTTATTCTACTCATTCTGGCAATATAACTTGTACTGTATATTGTCACTTGTTAGTTAGGATCCAACCATCGAAAAGAATTAAAATTAACATTGTGATATGTTTTTTGAAAGTATTTTTTAGAATGTTTTTGTAGATGGTTCTTGATTTTAAACATAATCAGAAGTGCCATATGTATGTATTACAATACAAAATTTCTATTTGCCTACTGTGATGTATAATTTCATCTTTCTAGGATTGTGTTTATTACCGTATTTGGGATTGTGCTTCCTTTGTAGGTTTTTCATGCTATTATAATAATTAGCTAATTGTAATATTAGGAGAATAAATCTCACCTCAATAATTAGTTATTTAGTTTGAATTGTAACTTTTACAGTTTCTTTTAAAAATTAGCTTATGTAATGGAGTTGATCCTATTTTATAATATCTTATTTGAAGAAGAGCGTTTTTAAATTTTAATGTATTTTTATTCTTGTTTACTTAAATTTACTTAATATTTATTAATGTTCAATTATTTGCTGAGAATCCAACAATGTATGTACGTATATATTATTTCATAAACGTAAATTTGAGTTAAATATAAAATCGGGTGCCATTGGGTACTATCCTACTTCATGTCTAACCTGTCATTTTTTTATATGTATATTTCAGCTCATCTGCTGCTTTTAATTGCTGTAATTTCTTTAATTCTGTACTTGACAGGTGCGGATAAAGAAAAAAGAATGGGGAAAATAAGGAAATATACGAATTAATGTTAATCCAACCCGCTAATGCCTCAAAATACCGTGACTTTTTATCTTACATAAAATTAGCTTTAATGAAAATCCTTCATTCATCGGTTACTGTGCCAGTACGGGGAGTCCACCCTTCCAAAATATTTCTGGAGCGATTCTTGATCAAGGCAATCCACCTCATCTGACCCATATTGCATGGTTCGGATCGGAATTGGGGACGCTTACAATTTTTTCTTTACCTTCAAAATGCCTTTTCGGTTTTGCAATGTTGAATTAGTAATTGTAGCTTAGTTATAGACTTATCTAATTGATTCATCATTTCATAACAGACCATTTTTCTCGACTTATGCTACCATATCATAAATTATGTTATGTTTTGATGCTTGATAGATTTTTACATCTTTTGAGAATTAATTGAATGTTTATATTTGCTTATATTCAGAAGGTATATAATAAGTCATTTATTAAAATATTTTGATTCTATACAGGTTAGACGTTTTTTTTCCTGCGACCTGACAATGATTTGCGAAGGAAAGATCCATTAGAGCACTAAAGTAATAATTCTTTATTATATGTGTTCTTTTCAGGCGGCTTGGCAGAGTTTTTGGAATCCAATGTGATGGGAAGTTAAAAATTTGAATATGGAGTGTATTATTGAAGGATAGATGTTGGAGTAGACACCAGTCAACAACATATGGGATATTGAGGCCATTATGAATACTTTTATTTGTGACATAACAAGGATTTCAGACTTTAAATGTTTCTTAGATTATGCTATTTTTCAAGATTTCCTGATTTTATAGGTTTTTTTTTTTTTTTAATATATAGTTTCTTGACAGTTTTCTGTCTTGGATCTCGCAATATTTCTTTAGTATTCCACAACCTAGCTAGTCCAACGATTAGATCCTACTTTTTTCAGAATTTTTTAAACGAGTATACCACGTTGTTTTGTTCTTCCATATTTTCCATTATAACATGTTAATTATTTAAATATCTTAAATTTTTTTCATCATACCTCCAAAGGGGTAAGAAATAAAACAATAATATAATAGAAGTTCGATATCCGGAAGCATTGTTTCTGTGTTCTTGTACGTTCAAGACAATCACCCCTTGTCAAAGTGTAGTTAGAAAACACACTGCATGACCACATCACTTCTCGTATAGGAGAGTAAAGACTGTTGTACAGACGGAATTAGGGGTACCAACGATTTGTTCCATGATTTCCCCATCAAGCCCATTCGAAAAACAGAAATGTCCGTCCAGCTATGATGGGAAGTTAGTGGTAGCGTGAGAGCCAGAGGTTGGAATTTTCTTTGTCTGACTTTTTAAGGTAGGGCGATGGCCTACGGGAGCGAAGGGCCACGTGGAAGAAGAGAAAGCCCTTCGCCGCCTTACGTAATCTCGCCCATCGTCTTTTCTTGTCCACCGCCTCTTGTATTTATATAACCCAGTCTCTTATATTGGTCCGCCGGGGGTCTCCTACCTTTTACAGTTATAACTCAAGGTAAATGTTACAGAAAGCGTTAAATTAATAGTTTATTTTTTTAAATTGAAATAATCCTGTTATGATAAAAAACTGAGGTACGCATGATTGTATAGAAGTAGAAGTAAAAGAATCAATACAATTCGGATTGATGAATCAATTGCCACTCCCATTGGAATTATTTTATTAACTAGTTTTGAATGATTAACATTCATCATCAGTTCTAAGGCACACAAAATTTTGAAAACCACAGCATTTTATTACATGGATTACATATATACATATATATATATATATATATATATATATATATATATATATATATATATATATATATATATATATATAATCCATATCTCACAGAAAGTGAGAAGTCTATTTATGTTTTAGTTACTTCTTAAACCGCTTAAGAACTGAAGATGAATGTTTAGCATTCGAAATTAGTTTTCTAATAAAATAATCTCAATAGAAGTCTAATTGTATTGATCCTTCTATACCATCATGCGTACCTCAAGTAAAAGTATTGGTATTCATCTGAGGAGGTCAAACGGACCTCTGAAATATATTAAGAATAGAAGGGGAAGGTAGGTTAAATTTTTATTTTTTTTTCCTTGGGTTTTCCCTATGAATGATTGGATTTTTCCGTTTCTTTTAGTAACAGATTTGAAAATGTTTATCTGGCCATTTAAACAGAACTCTGGGTCGGTTTTGAACGATTTTATTATTTCTAATGTTTCATAAGTATTTAATTTTAGACTATTTTCTATTTTATGAATTATTTTCACTCCCGAGTCCTTTTTGAATGTATGGTTATTTTCATTTAAATGGATTTTACTCTTTGGTTTACCGATCGTCCAATTTTTCCTCTGTATTTAGCTTCTCATTCATTACGAACTAATCCCACTGTATGAACTAAGGTGTGGTGACTACGTTTTAAAAAAAAAAGAAATGCTAAACCCGAAAAAAATGTTGCATTAAACCCGAATTAAAAGTTTTATTGTTATATTTATAAAATTAGTACAGTAATATTGTAATGATTTTAGATGTAACGGAGATTTTCAATATCAAGTCCGTGATATAACCAAGAACTGTTTCAGTATAAAGGTGTATTCTATTAAAAGAAAAAGCCTGAAAACCGGATTCAAAATGTCACAATAGGAGTAGTGATGTTTTGACTGTTGATTGTTTTGAATGGAGTTGTTGATTTCAGAAGGATAAGATAGTAATTATAGATATATTATTATATTGTAGTATTTATATTATATATAATATTTATATTATAATGTTATCTATAAATATTATAAATAGAAGATACGTGCCATAAAACCGAAAGGGTAGTTGGTCCTAGAAAAGCTAAGGTAATTGTAAACAATTAAGTCTCCTTGATCGTCAGTAAATTTTAGTAAAGTTAAGTCATTCTACTCAAGAACATTCTGGGCCGAACAGAGGTCAAATAAATGGTGCACTCATTACATTTTTATATTCCTACGTTTTTCTAGTCTTTTGCAATTTTGATGCAGTTATCCTATATCTTTTGAGTGGTTGTTAAAATGGTGTAGCAACACTAATATTTTATCGTATTTACCAGTAGTTGAACATATGTTTCATTTAAAATAATGGTTTGCTTTCACCAATATCCTTCAAGCTCTAATTGCTTGTTTTTTCTATTTAAAGATTTTAAATCAAAAATAAAAATTCGTTTCATTATTACTGTCCTTTGGTATAAATTCAACCAATGTTAATAGGCATTCAAATTTATATATGAAATTAGTGCATAAATGGCTTAAGCGATATATGTCGTTGATACATTATGTCCAAAATGAGGTAGGTTACCTTTAGGTAAGGTACCTTTGGGTTGTAAAAGTTGACTGTTAATTGGAAAAGTCAGATACTTATGTGTTGTAGAGCTATTGCAATGAGTATTACAAGATTCGTATAATAGACAACTTCAATTAAACTTTTTAACTACACCCCTGAACACTTGGAATTTTCTACTTTCTAAAATACCTCTTAAATATTTGAAAACATATTTGGTTGTTAGGTTTTTCCAATATTTATACGTTTATAGAACATATAAAAATATTACCATTTATTACGAAATTCAGATATAAAATATAAAACACTAAATAAAAATAATTTATAAACTGTAAAATTAATTGGTATCGTAAGGTCGTGCCTCTACCAGGTCTTCTTCTCTATCATAGTCGGCTTTCTGCTGCCTCTTCCTCCATCTCCAGGCTCCTCCAAACGAGAGCTTCTTTTTTTCCCCTAGCAATCTTTAAATATTTCCTTTTCTCCATCTAACATTTGCATTTCTTCTTTTATTTCATATTTTCTTTCCTTTGCAAACTTCGTTTCCAGGTATTGCCAGAGAAGAATCAAAGGGTCCTAATAGGGTCTCATGCCGAAAGCCAGCCTCGAAGGTGTCACTCATCCTTACTTTTATAATATCCATGATAGAAAGAAATACATCATATGGTGCCGCCCTCATTTAAGTTTTCTATCTAAAATAATTAGTAATATTATTTATTGATCATTTATCCATAATACATTGCATTATGTTATATATAATAAATGTTATTTGCTGTTTACTAATTTATTTCTTGAATTATGATTTTCTTTTTTTAAATAGATTTGCATTGTTTTTAGTTCTTTTACGGTTTATGTATGAAATAGCAATTTTTATAATAAACTGAAGCATCGGTATTAGTATTGGGAATCGAATCATTTAGTACCAACACATCACTAGTTTATTTATTTTTATAGTTACGTCATGTTAAATAAGACATTATTCCATTAGCTAGAAGTTGATGAATTCCTTGTTCTTCCTATCAACCCTTTCAATTTCAGTTTCTCATAACAGTATCTTTTTAGTCACGCATTCGAAAAAAAAGTGTTTACTCAGTTTATTTTTTTACTAGAGATTTAAATTAGGTTCTATTAAACATTGAGAGGCCCTCGGGAGAGATTGTAATCCGTATACTAAAGTCTGGTGGGGCTAATTAAGCATGTTATTTACCAGAGCGGGCTGCGGGCGAGTCCAAGTCAATTAGCCGCTAATAACATGGGATCGTCCCTCCCTTTGTAAGGGCCATTCTCTCCCAAAGCCGCTCTCTCTTCGTGCCCTAGTGTACCTTTTCCTTCGTACGTCTCTTCTATCTCAACTTCACTGTTCTCACCGTCTTAGCTACTTGACAATATCTGGTAGATTTAATTGTATTTTTTAATTAATATTGTTATGTTTTTGTTTTTTTTTACTTTTGTGTTTACGCGAAAATTTATGATTATCAAAAATAGAAACACACTTTGCCTCATTGAATTATATAAATAAT
This sequence comes from Euschistus heros, assembly GCA_003667255.2. NCBI lineage: Eukaryota > Metazoa > Arthropoda > Insecta > Hemiptera > Pentatomidae > Euschistus > Euschistus heros. Next base: position 1,863,743 of record RCWM02000087.1, read on the forward strand.
ATAGAAAAACAAATAATAAAAGAAAAATATAGATCGAAATCAATGCCGCTGAAATCATAATTAATATCTAATCTTTTCGCCAATATAGTGATCACAGCGTCAAGATTAAATCATATTGAATATAATATTTAACTAATTGCTTGGTTTTTTTGACTGAAGACAATTTTGCGATGAAGTAGATAATTGGGGGTGTGGAGTCAAGACATAAAAATTAAAGTTATTTAATTTATGGTGATTTAATCTGTGTACCGCAGTTTCTCAAGGAAGTGCCCTAGTAGTCCAGGCAACGAAGACCAAAAAGGACCAAATAGCGGAAAAAAAAAATATATATATATAAATATATTTTAGCACATTTGTAGGGGAAGAAGTTCTTAACAACATACTAAAAGTACTGGGGGTGGGGGTGTAACTAAGGGTGGAGTGTCTCTAAAGTTCCTTTTTTTCAGGGTTTCGTAAAATTTTCTACAATAAAAGGCCCTATACTAATTTTTGCTGGGATCAATGCTTAGGGAGGTATGGAAGGGAAGAAATTGAATGCTTGCAGTAAGTTGCAGTTCACCGTGAAAACACGTTTGTCGGTACTCTGGCAATAACTCCAAAACTATTCGTCCGATCTAAAATTTCTTTTTTTCATCTGAAAGCTGGTTAAATTTACTATTGACCCCTTTTATGCAATTTTAATCAGATCCTGTAAAACGCCCATGCCTAGGACGCTGAAGAACCCGTACTTTTGTGATTTTTTTTTTCACATTTCTCGCTCCAACTCCATAAATATTTGTCTGATGCCAAATTTATTTTGTATGTTCCAAATTTTAATTATATTCCGTGAAATACCCTCGCCAGCACGCTAAAAATGTACGGCATTTTTTCCCTAGAAATAGTAGTTATCGAATTATTAACGAAAACCTAAAAAACGGACCTTTAGAGACCCCCCAAAATCTCATCAAATATCATTTCGTTACATGGAATCCACATACAAAGCTAAAACAACAAAAGACTGCTCGTCGTTATACACCACTCTTATATTTACTGGACAAACATTCAAATCTTCCAATAAATTACAAAAATCTCATTTACATGACAGTATCTAGGCTTGTTTGGATCTACGTAGTTGAGCTTTGTGGCTCCACTAAACCTAATTATTGTCAATACTCAATACTTACTATCCAATCTTTCGTAAAATCCTACATGCACTTATCCATAAAGATTTTAATGTTTTATATGTTGCTGGCTATCTATCCAATTCTATCCTTTCATAGTAAACTCCATATCCACTCGAATTTGAATAAATTTGGAAGATAAAAAAGTATTAGGTTTAATCAAAATAAATTATGGATTTTATCTAACCTGGCCATCTTAGATTAGCTTATTTCTTACATAATATATTACATTGCCCTTTATGGTAGAATTTATGGTTTTTTATTTAAAACCCATAGAACATTTATTAAATAACATTAAATATACAGTTTTACTACCATAGTTCATGTAATTTAGAGACAACTTATAAGGTGTATATGTAAACATTTTATAGGCTTTTCTCTATTTTTTTAAAACTTCATCAGTTCGATTATAACGTTTCTTCATAATTTTTTTTTTTTATTGTCCCTGTGGCTGGCTGTATAGGTAGGGCGATGAAACACGTACTTTTCCGTGGCTGCTCACAAAAAGTGAACACAATCACTTGGGATTGGTTGGTGATTACTGCCTCAAGTGCCCCTGCTGCATCCCTTTCCCTCTCCTATTGTAGAAGTAATAGATTTCAGAAATAAATTATTTTCAGTGCTATAGATTCTATATTCTATTTGACATTAGTATATTATATGTATATATAATAAATATAAAATACATATTGAAGTATCTTAGTAGAATATTTATAATTTAAACATTTATATATTTCTTAATGTATCGAAGATAGATAATTACCAATCCGATACTAAGCGGGAATTATCTAAGTGATTTAATTATAATTGTATAATTAAGAATATTTGATATATAGTAATAAATTGGGTAAATATTGTTTTATTTTATGTAGTCTTATTTAATTTTCAAATTTGGTTATGAATTTAGCGAAATTGATGGATTTGATAATATAGATACCGGAACGTTTAAATACTTCTGGAGTTAAAGAATGAGAGAAAAAATAAATAATTAGTAGTTACATAAAATAAATTATTTATAGATCAGGAAATCCCTTCGCCATTGTATTTTTAACCTTCGTTTAGACAGCAGGTAGTTTAAAAAAAAAAATCTGTAATAATGGATTAGAGTGATTTTGAATTTAAGGGGGAAATGTTTTGTATTTGTTGTGAACGGATGTTATAGCAATAGTTAAGTATAGTTTTAAGTTAAATAGTGCCAGATACTTTTAAAATTTTGGGGATTTGGTCCTAGCTATTTTGTAGTTCTGGCCATTGGATTTATCTCGCAACGTTAATTAACGTAAAAAATAAAGATTTACTACCTCACATTATCGCGAAATAACTTAAGGTACCATTATGAATACGAAATGAGTTGTTTTATCTTAGTAATTACCGATTCATTTTATTTTATTGTTGATTTTATTGTGTATGCTTTTCAAATTCTAGCCATATTAAAAAAGACATTATTAATTAAGTAACTCATTAGCCCATATATTTAATAAGTATTATATTTTTAAGCTTTTATTGAGTAAATATTGCTCTCTGCTTCATTTAAGGCCAATGAGGAATATTGATGGTTATTCCATTCATATTATATGTACAATAAAAATAATGAATAAAACATCTAAATATACAATATGTAAAAGGAAATAAAGTATATTGAAATAGTAATACAGCAAAAAGATAACAAAGAAAAATGACTATGTATACTATACACTCAGCCGACGAATCACCAAACTAAATATTTCTCTGCACTTATGGAGAGGCCAGTTCCTGAGAAATCCCTGTTACTCTCTTAACTGCTTTGTCACTGGTTTCAAAACCCAGTGGAGGTAGACTGACTCTGTAGCACATTCACTCAGTGCTTGAGTGGAAGAGGTAATGTAAATGCCAGAACTTAAATATAAATAAGTAATAATAATAAATATATATTTACAAAAAGTTTCAGGGCCATTGTAGTTTTTAATCCATGAAATGGAACTGGATAATGACTGAACTAGAGGGTTGGGAAGCTTTTGAGGTTGTAATAGAATTTCATATTTTATATGAATGTATGAATTTTTTTTTTTGAAACGACAATGAATGGAATGAAAAAAAAAAAAATTACCTCTGGCTTTAATCTAATTATTCTAATTATTCAATAGCTAATACATGACCTGACTACCACTATACTATAATTATAATAGTTGGATATATTTTTAAAACTTTATTTATTCATCCGCATCTATCAGAAATACAATTTGGCGATCAGCAGAGAGTTAGACATTGGAAAAAAATTAGAAATGACCTGTCAGGCATGAGGAAGAAAAATACACAACGTTAACCGTCCCTTGGTATTCTTGTACTTAAATATATAGCGGAAATAGATCTTTCATCCACCTTATTTTGTTTGAGTTCGTAACGAGTTGTATTTAATAGCGAACAATTGGTATTGATAAGTCAGTTGTTAATGTTTGTTAGTAACTTTCAAAGTTGCTTTTGTTAAGAACCTATGCGTTTTAGATTTAAAAGTCAGCATTGCAAGTCCACCAGGGTAAGTAAGAATTAGCATAATAGGAAGTTTTAATATGGATTTTCGTCTGAATAGTTTGTACATTAGTAATGTTTTTTTTTCTTTGTATAGTTTTAATAATTGTATTAAATATTAATTTTTTTAAGCTTTTTAAAAGGTTTATTCAACTGAAAGCGAGAATCTTGCATTTTTCTGATGCGGCAAGACAATGGAGGTAATCAGATAGTGTAGCTAACTATTTAGGCACCTATAAAATTAAAATCGGTATGGTTGTTCAAGGAATAGCAATCACGGTTATGATTACGTCATGTAAGGAAAGATTAAAAACTGATTATAAATAATGCAATTTAATTCTCGGAACTTGAAGAGCCTAGTTTGTTGTTCGATAGGCATTATCTTATCCAGGGGTGCAAGATGAAATTGTTATACAGGACCACGAGAAAATTATGGATGAGTCCAATAAAGAAAATCATGGAAATAAGGCACCTCAAATGTTTTAGATCGGTTCCTTAAAGTTCCCCGATGTTGCGGTACGCAGGAAGACAATTGAAACTTTCTGTTAAAATAATACGTTTCTATCTGGAATATGTCTCAGGGATTAGAGGTAAAAGTGGAAAAGTTTGCTTTGATGAAACAAATGCAGTGGATTTAGGACGGTGGAGCGCTAGATCGAAGGTCTCTTCATTGTGGTTCGTAGAAGACGCAAAGGACGTTTTTAAACGATTTTGCTGTTAATTCTTTTTGAAAATAAGATTTCACATTTATGGCAGTTTTATAATCTTATCTTACTCCTGTTATATTTCTTTTCTTGCAGAGCATCAAAGAAGTTGAAATTTAATCAAACTATTATAAGAGTTTAAAGGTTAGTTGTTGCTCCAATGAGGTAAATGGTTGCAGCCATTCCTGTTGCTATAAATTTCGAAATTGTCTAGTTTTAATTTAAAGTTAATACAAATATTCCAAATTAAAGTATCTTTAGAGATAATCTTTCTGTAATTTAATTTCGAAGTATATGACGCAGAGCAATGAGGAAAACGAAACATTAGAGTCCCAGAAGAATAATAAGTGTAAAAAAATTGTTATCTTCCATCTATAATAAATGCGGCTGAGAATGCGAGATCATGTTAACTTACCTTCTGATGTCCATCTTTGGTCAAGCTCGTCACTCCTTTGAACTAGCCGCTTGTTTTAGCCATTGCATAATAATTTGTACAATAATAAAATTTAGGCTTGGAGAACGGCGTCACTTATCTCGCGTGGTACTAATAGCAATCTAGATTTGTATCTTATATCTAACGAAAGCTAAGTCAGTATGCTTGGATTAACTTTTCGTCGTTGAGGTATTGGCTAGATATCCTTATACATATAATAATGGACCCCCCTCATACTTTGGATAAATTATAAGTGTATTAGAATAGTGAATTTAATTTAAGTTATTGAGGAATTAGGTATGACCTAAATGTACTTCACACTCAAAGAACCAGTGATTCATTTGATATTGCCTCTGATTATGTGAGACCAATTTTTTCTCTCTTTCTTTTATCAGGTAACTTCCGTCACTAAAATATTCGACAACTAATAAAATGTCATTATTTTAAATTGATTATTCGAATAGAAAGACCCAGAGAGCGGTTTCTGAACAAATCGCGCTGCCACACTTCTTGATAGATCCTCATTTGAGAATTTATAGAATTGTCATTTTATATCCCCCCTACTATTTAATGTTTTGTAAAATTATGTTTTTTGGATAAAGTTTTTTATATATTTTTTATTGTTTTGAGTATAAGATACTCTTATAGTATATGAATTACTGCTTCATTTTAAATTTTTGAAGGAACTATTTTCCAGAATACTAGCTTAGAATTTTTTATTCCAATTCACTAATCAATATTACAGAATATTTTTTGTTTCTTTATACTGATGAATGACTGAAGCAATTAATACAGTAGGAGTTACTAATTACTATAGAGAACATATATGTATAAATTATGAAAAGTAGATGTTGGCTTAATGAAACATTTTTGTGGATGGAAAGAATAATTGTCACTATAATTTCGTATAAGTTTGACATCAACAATGTTTTTTTTATTCGTCCCTTTGGGACGCAGTTCCTTCCACTTTGATGACGATGATACCGCTGAGGTTGCCAATAGTTTTAAAATACCTAATTATATAATTATTATACATTAATTCTTTTCCCTAATGATTAAAGAATCTGTTTTAAAATATATTGTTTTCGAAATTAATGTAAGATGAATTTTTCATTTACTGGATCACCACTGCTTGGTATAATACCTGTATTTTGGTTGAGGTTTGTATGTTTAAGGTCACCCATGTGAATAAATGCATTATATCTCGTATATCTTAGTTCCTAAATTTTTTTATTATAGATCTCTATAGTCTAAGAGCCATTTATAGTGTAGGATGCACCCAATCACATTAATTAATATTTAATTTGTATTATTTATTGACAGGCGTTAACGATTAATAGGCTTTACTCCTTTAAACATAACGGACCAACCTATACGATCAAGGATTTCGGATGCCATAAATTCATCTATTAAATAAATTTCTTGAATTTATATATGTCTCTTGCTCAAATTTATTCGTCCGTTGAATAAAGGTGTCATTAGCTGGACTATTTAGGTTAGGATTTAGGGTACAAAGGGGGTTCAGACTTAAATGGAACGCAGACTTTTATGAACAATGTCCAATGGCATTAGAGCAAATGAAGTCCGATCTTATTTATCTAGCGTTATTGGGTAGTAGCGTCGAATATAGGATAAAGGAAATCATCGATTTTTATTAGAAAAACATATCGATATTGCAATTTGTTTTTAGGTTAGAAGGTTTTTCCGTAAAAAAAATTGACGTTTATTTCTAGTATAATTTTTTTATAACAAATTACAATTAATAATATATACGAGTATTATTGATTGGATATGATAACAAGTAGATGTATATGTGTTTGTAATAAAATATTGTATTATTGTTTTATTTATTACATTATGCATCATAAAATGATCAATTAAATGTAATCAATTTAAAATACTCGTAATTTTACAAATGATACAACAGATAAACTAATAATTAAGTTTTATTTTAATTTATAGTGAATTTCATTTTTTTTTACGAATACGAAAAATATTAAATTAAAACAAAAAAAAGTTATACATATACGGTCAGAATTTTTCTTCGGTTAAGGGAATACGGGGATAATTCTGTGAGTGATTACTGTGCCTCAAAAATGATTTTGATTGACCGAAATTCCAAATCCTGGAATTATGGTACTGGATTTATTTTTTTATTTATTTTTTATTTTTTTTATACCAAAATATTAGTAATAAGTTAATTTTTCTTTTATACGCAATGAACCATATCCATATGGAATGTATAACTTCAATAGACAAAGAAACATTTCGTTTTTCTACTATTCCATAAATTGTTTTAAAATGAATTAAATACCTTTAGATTAATATTAATTAAGAAAGAGAGTAACTGATTGTAAGTCTCTAAAAGATAACAACTCTTCCAATAGTTGGATTATTATTACTTATTTTAATGCACTAATTTATTCAATACTCAGTAGTAAACATTGTGTTCTACGTAGTTAATTTTATGTTATAAGATCTGGTATACGTATAAAATATTAATACTGTTCTCATTCTTATTTAAAGTGGTAACTTAAAAATAATTAAAAAAAAAAAAAATTAAGTCCGTTTCGGTTATTTTTTTTCGTTGTTTAGTGCAGAGAATACGTGACAAGAGGTTTTACCTCAAGGATTTTTGTTGTCATCTCGAGAACGGAATAGTTCTAAGCGAATGGAAGAAAAAAAGAAAAAAAAAAGAATCAGGCTGTAGTATAAAAGAACTACGCAGAAAGATGGTGGGGTAGGCAGAGAGGGGTGGGGGAAAGGGAACGGAGGTGGGGAGTCTCTCTGAGTCAGTAACGAAAGGGAAAGCGGTGATAGCTGCTTGTCCTTGGCACAGTTGCCTACTCTCTCATTCGCATCACTTCCACTTGTCGAGCTCTTGTAGCACCATCACATCTAATCTATCCGGCCTCTTATAGCTAAAGAGGGATGTCTTAGAATCATAGAACAATAAGTCTAAGATTCCATTATAACTTGAGAACTTTGTTGACCAGAACTGTTAAATGTTTTCATTTCATACAAGACAATTTTTCAAGTCTTAATAGGTACATCTTTTTGAAAACAGTTTATGGAGAACCTGAAGTCTTAGAAATCACCTTTACCCTTTTCCGTAAACATGCAGTCAGGGCCGCTGAGAGGGGGGTGGGGCAAAATTCCCGGGGGCCGGGCTCTTGGGGGCCGTGCTAAGGTAATCTTTTACAAATGTTACATTATATAGACGAATCTATGGCGATTTATCGTATTAGGAAAGTTTATTAATAAAGAAAGAAATCGTATTTCTTAGAGGGTGTTGGGAGGGGTGGAGGAAGATAGGGAGCCCGGGGAAATATATTTGCCCCGGGGCCCGGGTTGGCTTTCGCCGGCCCTGCATGCAGTATCTCGTGCCCTCATGTTGCTATAACAAGGTATAACAAGATTTTATATTAAAAAACTGCTGACTTGGAATCATGATACTTAGTAGTCATATATTATATTCCCACTTATCAAATCTTCCAAAAGCCCTTCGTTTCAGTAGTAAGAAAAAGTAAATAAGAAGATTATAGTTGTCTGTAAGAAATTCATGATGGTGTGGGATGCAGTCAGGTGAAAGAAATTACATGTCCAAGTTAAAAAACTTTTTATGGAACACCGAGGTTTAGAGCTGCCTTGCAGGTCTTCTTCAAGTTGACAGAACCAGTCTGGAGAGGAGACGATCGGTGACTGGAGAATAACCTGAAACTTAAAAAAAGTAAATGCTTGGTTACAAAACATATGTTTCATTCAGACCTTAACTTTAAAATCTTTCAAGGCGGCTCTATCAAAATTATAAATTTTTATGTGATTGGTTTTTTGTCAGCAACATTAAAAAACAAGTAAATAAATAAGAACTTCAATCCTTAATGTTTGGTTATACTTGTCGGTTTAAATCCTAATCATACAGTATCAGGAAAAAGAAGAAGATAATTAACTTTATTATGGGACAACTTGTCCTCTAAGGCGCGGTGCACCCTGGAGAAACTGGTTTCTTGAAACATGAAAATAAAGTTGCTTGCAACTGATACACATGATTATCGTAGGTTCGGGCACACACCGTTTCATAAAACGCATACTATGTTATTCTCATCTATCTGTTTCAAGCAACTACAGTTTCATGTTTCCAGAAACCAGTTCCTCCAGAGTGCCCCGCGCCTTAGGGGACAAGTTGTCCCATAATAAAGTTAATTATCTTTTTCTTTTTCCTAATACTGTATGATTAGGATTTAAACCGACTAGTATAACCAATCTTAAAGGATTGAAGTTCTTATTTATTTACTTGTTTTTTAATGTTGATGACAAAAAACCAATCACAAAAAAATTTATAATTTTGATAGAGCCGCCCTGAAAGATTTTAAAGTTAAGGTTGCTTAAAATAAAGTTGCTTGCAACTGATACTCATGATTATCGCAGGTTCGTGCGCACAGCGTTTCATAAAACGCATACTATGTTATTCTCATCTATCTGTTGCAAGCAACTATAGTTTCATGTTTCCAGAAACCAGTTTCTCTATTATGCACCGCGCCTTAGCTTATTGGATTTGAAGAAGTGTATATTTTTATCAGCAATATTATATGAACCTTTTCGATACCGTCAATGTAGAACATCGGTATTATTTATCTTTTTATTTTATATGATTAGATGGGTTAATTTTTATTACTGAACAGTTGTTTTCTTGAAGTTCTCTGTTCATACAAGGAATCAACCATTTTTCACAGAAAACTGGTGAAATATAAAAGGGTGGGAGGTAGCCATAGAGTACCTTCCGGCGGGGAGGGGGGGGGGGGGGAGGAGTAACTCTTACATTCTTAGGTTTAAGAGTGGACTTTATTTTTTACCATGTTTTGTTTTGTTTTTTACTCATGGTATGAATTCAATGTTCATGAAGTTCCAGGGGGCAGCCGCGTTCCACCTCGCTGCTCGCTTCGACTCTAACCATTATACTGCGAATCTCGTTGATTACTTCTTTATCAACGTGCGTCGTAGTTTAAGGGTATTATGATATCAAGTCATGATATTAATTTAACTATTATTTTTGTACTTTATTGAATATAAATTACATAACTGAAGTATCAAAAATTAATTTTTTCTGAGTTTATTAGGTTCATCCATTAAGAACTAATATAACTCGAACTATAAAATTGTTCTTAAGTGTGTGTTAGTTGTCATAATTTTATCAAGTTTTATAAAAGTTTTTGAATAAGTGTTTAGTTTGCGAGGTATTACTTATTTCCTAATGATTATTGGTTCTGTAAATAATCTTATTTTATTAAATCCTTGCTAGCCTATGTGTCTTTTTAAACTATCATTTGTATGTTTTTAAATACATTCTTGAATTTTCTAAATAGTTATTATAGGATAGGATTGTTTTCATTAGAAAAAAGAGCCCAAAACCTGAACCCTATTTAATTATTAAATAAAGAAACCACTTGCTTACTTTATAACGTTAAGTCTAACTGCTGTTTCACTTTTAGAAAATAAAAAAATAAATCCTTTACTCTTCCTCCATTGGAAATATAGTTGCCAAAAACGGTTCCCTTGTAAATATACAAAATTAAAGAAAAAATTAAATATGGATTAAATTTGAAACAACACATTAAAGTTTCATGTGAAACCATAACATAGCAGTCTAATTTTTCATTAAAAAAAAAAAAGTACTGAAAACTACAGATTCACATATCTTAATCAGCACCAGTACATTTGATATGTGGAACGGCAAATAACCCTCGATTCCCTACCAAGTCCTCCGAGTATTCTCTAAACAAGAAAATGGAGCATCATATCTTCTTCCAGATCGTTACCCAAAGCTACATTCTTTTGTTTTTTTTGCTTTTCACTGGTACCGTATTTCATGTTGCAGAACCTAGTAAGCCATATTTTCGAAATATTAAACTGTTTACTTGACTTCTTATTTTCCTTTGTCAAAAAACGTAATAGTATTGTGGTGTGGACAGAGTGGTACTGACTCTTGGTATATCTTCTTTCTTTATCCAATATGGTGTGTTGAAATTTAGTCTTATGCTAAAGTCAGCTGCTGACTAATTTTCGAAAAATTAATGTCGATACGCTTTTTAGTATGTCTTATCGAAAATTACTATAAAAGTTAATCCAGTCAGCCTTTTCAAAATAAAAATATTACACTTCCATGAATTCCTTGAAGAAGAAATCAGGTGTGAAATGATGTCTCGTTAGGGTCAAGAAATACAATTTTTTTTTCATATAGGTAGTTAAAAAGCGTATGTTTGAGTCGCCAGATTTAGAGGAAAAATTCGGCAAAGATCACAACACTTCCAATTTTATTTTATAAGTCATTAATAATTGCAGTCAAGCAAAGTTTGGAAGGACTAATAAGACAGATGTTGAACCTAAGAAGTACAACTTCAAAAAAAGGTAGAAGTAGTATGTATTAAAGTATAATATTTAAGAATTAATTATGACTGTAGATGGTAGAGCAACGATTATAAACAAAAACAAACAAATACAAACTGACCCAATTTTGGGACAGATATTGGTGAAGCTAAAATTTATTTATACAGTTTAAACTAACTGATAACATCATTTGCTACTGTGACGGAAACAGTGAACAAACCTACGACGAGCTCACTGACTTACTTTAATTCTATCTGCTTCTATTGTCAATTATATACTTTTAATACGATTAAAATTTCATATGTGTTAAAAAAATATTGTTTATTATTCGTATTAGAATCTTTGTATATAATTCTTTTCTTTTCAATAATTTCATATTATTTATTATTAACTTTTAAACACATTCAATTAAATGTTAATTTTCATTTCTTAAATAAATTTTCATTCCTTCTATTTATTATATATGTTATATATATTTATTCTAAATTAAGCATTAGATATTGATGTTTCATATGTTACTCATTTAGCACAGACCAAATACCTGTCCTTTCATAGTAAACTCCTTAACCACTCAAATCCTCTAATTTCTCAACTTGCTTCCCACACCATCCCCAATAATACTCCGAGGTGTCGGAAAAGAAGAAGTTGTTTTATTAGATCGTAATTTATTTTTTGATAACTGAATTTTTTTTCCAATAATTAAATTGTATGAAGTTCTAAATAATTTAGTTGGCTGTATATGTATTGAACTAAACAGTTATTATTTTAAGCTACAGTTTATGTTGTATAGCATTTGTTTATTTCATTTTATAAAATGAAATTTCTTTAATATTAATGTATTGTATAATATCCTTACAGTTAGCTATTATCCATAGACACGATTCTTAAGTGTACGATTGATTATTCCTGCTTTTGAACAAGAGATGAGTTCTCCAGGTACAGTTTGACGAAAATGGAATGCTGTGGTGTCGATGGATGTCTTGGCTCGAATGTCTACGTGTTGAAAACAAAATAAAACTCCAAACCACACCACATCCTGTCCGATCTATTTCGAAGGTATCCAGAAATGAAAGCTCGATTGAAACGTACTAGAAAAAAAAAAACCTAAAGAAATGGGAGGAGCGGTAGATTAGGATAAATACAGGGTTTTCGTCCCCCCTCTCTTCAGTGCATTTAGTTATCTGATCCTTGCATCCATTTAGATTTGAATTTTATGTTCATAATATAAGGGCTGGTTACTGAATTGTTTTCTTCACCTACCCATTTCAACTGTTTATGTCTGTAGTTATCTTTCGGGGGCATTAAACGAACGTAGGTCTTTTGATTTATTTTTTATATTATAGTTACGCATAGTAGTTGGTTTGGTTGTTGATTGAATTAGTCGACAAAAAAACAAGTAACGATAAATATTGCATGATGTAGGTGTGCCTGTAATTATTTCAATTTGAATCCATTTGTTTAATTCTTGATACCTTTTTTGTGCCCTTCTTTCTTATTACTATAATTTTTAGTCTCGCCTCATTGTTTTCGAATCAGTTCCTCTATCGAGAGCACTTCAGCTACTAGGGCTGACATTTATTTCATGAAATGAATCTCGACCTTCCCACTCTGGTTTGAATAGTTTAATAAACTATGGGATAACCCATCCTTCATGTCCTTGTTGAAATACATGTAGAATACATTTTTTATATACTCTAATCATATCTCATGTTATTATTTATAGCCCTGAAGAAAGCCTGCTTGGCAGGCCAATACGTTGCCTCTCCAATAAAAGCTGCCTTTTTTCCACCTTAATATGCACCCTTAAAAAAAACTCTCTTAACTGCACCAATGCTTTACGTAAAAATGCTTTTATGCTTGAGAACGTATAAAGAAAAAAAATATCATATTATGTTTTTTTTAGTTTGTTATGAAAATGTAAATTCCTGAATGTGACAAGTATATGGTAGATTAATACTGAAATTGATAACGATTATTGATTAAGGATGATTCAATCTTACACGTGGACATATTTTGGTGTGAAATTCTTGATTTTATAAATGGTTCCTTATTGGCCCTATCTCATCTGGCCCACTGACATACAAAAGTCGTCATAAATAGTTGATATGTGTCCATGAGCGTCATATTGACTTACGTTCCAATTGATTTAAATTAAATCGATTCTATATTTAGATTATGAGTGATACAATGCTTAGTTGTGTTTTACTGTAACGGTTTGCTGTCCAATTTAGTAGAAGGAATTTCTAAGTCAGTGATAAAAAGCGTGAATTTTGCGTTAGATAGCACTTACAGTTGATACCAACAACATATTCATATTTGGACTGCTGAGAATAATTATTATCTAAACTCAAAATTATCGAACCAAGCTAAGCAGTTTGTGAGTGACATATCTTAATTGTGTATGAGTGACGTAGCAGTAATTCATTCATTTATACTAGATGAGGACTCTCATAAAAATATTCTATTAATATTAGAGGGCCTCTTATTATGGTATTAAGACTAGATAAAAATTATTAATATTTATTTTTAAGAAAAAAATTTTGCTACAGAAACAAGTAAAATTTGAATATATATTTATTTTTGTAATGAGTTTTTCATATTTACTTGTTTTTTGTTTCATATGTGAAATATCTTGGATAGGTTTAGAAATGGCCTATTTCATATAAAAAATAAAGAGTTTTTTTTTTACTATATAAACCTTTGATTTTGACGAAATCCACCCCAATCAATGGCAATACGTAATAGTTCATTGAAGTACCCATTCATAATTAATTTATTTACAAAGAAATTATAAAATGTAAATAAAACACAAATGTACCTGTACTAACAAATGAAGGGTCCTGAGTTCAGTTTTTGGAACGGATGTGCTGCTATCATAGATCGACAGTCGTGAAAAAAGGAGATTTGACCGAAATCACGCTCAACCGCCTGGTTTGTTCCTCAATGAAGGTGTATCCACTATATCGAGTCTAGGTACATTCCAAGGGGGTTTCCCAAACCCGAAGTATATCCTCAGCCAAAATAATAAAAAATAAATTTTTTGCTTTCAGCGGGACTCGAACTTAGGCCCAGGAACTTGGTAGTCTAGTTCCTTATCTGCTGAGCATTTCTTATATTCTAGTTCCTTATATTTATTTGGCAGAAATAATTTTATTGATTTCATGGTTATATTTTAATTTCTTACCAAAATAGTATGTCAGGGTGGCAAATTTCGTTTCTGCCACTCAACATTGTACATTAAAATTGTTATTACTATAAAGTTTATTATTGCTTAACCTTCCTAGAACTATGTAAATGATTTATATTTAATATACATAATTTAATTCACCACACATTTAAATGTTTTTAATAATTTAATTGAATCTAATTAAATTTTATTCTCAATTTCAAGCTCTTCATAACACCGTACCTTTGTAACCTCTCATGTAGAATGGTGCTCGCCACCTATCCGTTCAATTTTCAAACTTCACTGTTATCCTCATATTATTACTTTATATGTATATATATAACAGATTACTTGAAAATAAGTATTATATCGCCCTGAGACTATAGAGATGACGTGGTTATAATTTTGTTCAAATTGGTTTAGTAGTTTGAAATGAAAAAAATAATCTTTATTCTGGGACGTATTGTCCCCTAAGAATAACAAAATTGTGTCATAAAATAGTACAATGGTCTGGCATATATATTTTCATACAAAGGTATTTATATATGAGGAACAATAGACATGCAAATACAGTTAAGTAAATAATTGTCTAAATAACTTTAGTAAATAAGATAAAATAAGAAGGATAAATGAAATAATGCTGGGAAAAAAAAAAAAATATAAAATAAAATAAATAACCCTGAGAAAATGAGAAAAGATATATACAGAGAATAAACTATGTCTATATGTACATTGGATGAAGAAAATATTTACAGAGATAACGATATATACTTATATACACTGCACTCATTCACTTATACACCTATAAACACAACTATACACATATGAATTGTCGATAGATAAAATTTCTTTGTTTAGGAAAAACATTTAAAGTGCACTCAAAAAAAAAATAAAAATAAGAAAAAAGAATTTTTATAAAAAAAAATAAATAAAATGATTATTTACCAATGTGGAACAAATAAAAGATTATTATTATTTGAAAGAAAATTTATGAGTCAATTCACCGGTATCAAATTTATTAGATTTGATCATATTTAATAATTACTGTTCATGTTGACTGGCATCTGACTGGGATAAGAGGAGATATTGGAAAAGGAGTGTTTTAAATGAGCTTAAGGAAGGGGCATGTCTTATTTCAGGAGGGAGGGTGTTCCAGAGGGTAGTGGATCGGGCTAGGAAGGAATGCTGGTATAATGTTGTTCTATGGAAAGGCAAGTATAGGTCAGAGGAACGTGATCTTGTTGTGAATCGGGAGTAGAAGGAAGACTTAAATTTCAACAGATTATAAATGTAGGATGGGCGATGGTGATAAATGACTTGATAAAGGAATGAACCTAGGAAGTATGATTTGCGGGTGGATGGGTGTGGCATTTTTTCATTTTTCGTTTTTGTGGCAAGTGATCACAAATGAAAAATGGCTTGTCCTTTTATAAAATAGTATAGACATCCCTTTTAATGTGCTGATGTTTTGAATTTTTTGTGTGTTTTTAGACCTGATGGTGAACGTCATCGAAAAAAAATCCATTATAAGTGGAAAATAATTCATCAATCCTAATAAATTAGATATAAGTTTTTTAATTTTTAATTGGCAATGCTTTTTTTTTTTAACGTTTCTCATGGATTTCATTGTTTTTTTTTTGTTTTTTTTTAAATTTATGTACATTTATCTAAAGTGAAATGAAAATCGAAAATGGATCACTGGAGAAAGTTGTAATAAATTGAAGAAGCCCACAAGTATCGCAGCTACGGTATCATGTTGTGTTGGACTTTACGAGATCGTTTCCTTGACTGTCCATTGAGAATGTTTATGTGAGTAGCATTGTGTAGATGTGCCCCCTCCCCCCGACGCCGAACAATAGACAAATATTATTGCCAAGGAGAGGGTGGTTGTGCAAGCTTGGGCGTGATTGCAAATATACCCTGACGCATTGTCTAAGTCTCTCCTGTCCCTTTACATAACACATACCGTCGCCCGGTCCCTACCTCTGCTATATTCTTTACCACGCCTCATTTTGAAATATGTAATTTGTGCAAATTAAGTGGATTCTATGCTGGATCCGGTGGTGTCAACTGTTTAAAATTGTCTTATGTTTTCAAATTATATTCTCATTTCGTTTCACAACTTTTTAATTTTTAAAAAATTGTAATTAATCTGGCAGTTCTTAATGATCATATGCGGCAAGTTATCCATTTCCAATCTTTCTATTTCATTAAATTTAATTAGTTCAATAGTTAGAGGGTTTTTTTAATTTTTATGTTTTGTTACTTACATATGAATGAATTTATTGCCACTTTAATTGGAATTATTTTTATTTGGAAACTAGTTTCGTATGTTAAACCTTAATCACCAGTTCTAAAAAGATAATAAAAATTCAAAACTTCAGCGCTTTCCCCATCAAAAATATCGCAACACTTTAAAATATTTGAGTATTATAAAAACGTATTTTTTTTTTCATAATAAAGAAAGGTTCTGAAGTCTATAATAAACATTCCTAATCATAAACTATTTTAGTAAAATAAATTACAATATTTCTTCCAATAAACAAAAAAGTTGGAAAACTTACTTTTTAAAATTTACAATTTTAACTATTAAATGACACTTGTGTGTTATCAATGATCCCTTTATTGCCTCCCAGACACTCCAATCACATATCACAAACCTTCAAGAATGGTGTCGAAAATGGAGATTCAAAATAAATCCCATCAAATAACCTTTACTCTTCGTCGTAAACCTACGACTTTCCGTCCTGCAGTATCCTTTAATGATGTCCCACTAATCCCCGTTGAACAGATCCGCTACCTAGGTCTCCACTAGGACAAACGTCTTACTTGGAATCCACATACTAGACTAAAACGACAAGAAACTGCCCGTCGTTTTCGATTACTTCAACATTTACTTGACAAACGTTCAAACCTGCCAATCAATTACATAAGACTCATATACATAGCTGTAATTAGACCAATTTGGACATACGGAGTTGAGCTTTGGGGCTCCACTAAACCATCCAATTCATCTCGTATCCAATCCTTACAATCCAAAATCCTTAAAAAATCCTAAATGCTCCTTACTTCGTTACCAACAAACTTATCCACAAAGATCTTAATATACCTTACGTTTCTGACTTAGCTCAAACCAGATATCTATCCTTTCATAGCAAACTCCACAACTATTTAAATCCATTAGTGTCACAACTTGATTCTTAATCGATTCCAGATAACCCTCCGAGGCGCCTGAAAAGAAGATGGCCTCGGATATAGTACCTCATTATATAGATCCTGTAGAAGAGCTACCAATGGGTAGTTGCTTTAAAAACAAGTGACGTGTCATTTTTATCATTATCATCATATTTACTTGATGTATTGTATGCTAATATTGTAAATACAGTTGTAAATTTCAATAATAATAAAAAAAAAATTAATTTATATTTAATAAGACATATTGCCCCTTCTGACTCTAATGACTCCTTCCACTAGTCTTGGCATACTTGTAAATAACGAAAATAACGATAAACATAAACTGAAGGAAATTTGAAAAAAATAATCAAAATTCCATCGTTTGTTATTAACAGGGTAAAACATTGTTGTGTCTAATCCTTAATGTCTCACGTATAGTAAATAATACTTTTAACGGGGAGTTTATATGAAATGTTAAAAAATATAAGACAATAAATCAGTTATATTGGTGCTCACCTAAGGAGGCAAAACGAAAAGGACTTCTGAACGATTTCATGTACTGAATGTTCGGAGGCGAATGGGTCAGGTAGAGATGGGTCCTTAAGGTTTTCCCTGTTCCTTCATCGGGTTTTTTTGTTTCTATTGGAAACAAGTTTAAAATGGGACTATTGAAAATATTTATTTGGTAATTTTAACTGGATTGGTTTTGATTAATTTTATTATTTCTAATGATTCATAAATAATTGATTTTAGGCTATTTTCTACTCGATGTATTCGTTTCACTCCTGAGTTTTTGTTGAATTTGTGGTTATTTTTATTTAAATAAAAAAAAATCACTTGATCAAGACAGCAGTCAACTGAGGCGCTAGGATCTACGATAGCAACATATCTTGAAATGCTGAGAAGGCAATACTAGATCATTCCATCCCAATTATTATTTCTTTGTTTTTTTATATTAATAAATGGAGGATAAGAAAAAAAAATTATTTAAATGGATAGCGAAGTTGGAATTTCGGGTTTTATTATTGTATGCTCTTATTTGTTCTTTTAATCTTTGATGTTTTGAAATTTTTGTATGTTTTTAGAAAAGATGATCAATGTTTAACATTCGAAACTAGTTTTAAAAAAGAATTCTGATAGAAGTGGCAATTAGTTCATCAATCCTAATTGGATTAATCCTCCTTTATTACCATGCGTACCTCGAGTAATGTTGTTACTTTATTATTCCATTTTATTTAGTTTACTTTCATTGTAGATATTGCATGAATGAATTCACTGTTATCCATATTTCTCATTGCCTTTGATTGAGGCAGCTTGTTAATATTTATTAAAAAACAAAAATGTTTCACTATGAAGTGCAAATTAAAGTTAAGTAGCCTAAATAGTTTCAATTTCTAAATTTTCTTTTCTTGCAAAGAGCAAAAATATACCGACACATCTAAAATTACTTAGTTTATTACTAATACAATATATATCCCTCTTGCTTTTTCCTTTGGTTGAGGAAGATTGTTCTTAGTTAATGTTATGATTTTTAATTAAGTTAACGGCAATAAGTCCCTGACAGTACAATAAAAAAATAAAGAAACAAAAAAGTATATAATCCGTTATGTTTTTCGAAATGGGTAGCATTACACCTTTGCAAAGGAAGAAATATGTTTCTTTTTTTTTCTGTTTCTTAAGCATATCACGATAATTTCATTGAACGGTTGCAAAGAATTTAAATGATTATCCTTTTATTAAATTATCTTTTACCTTTATTATTATTTTGAGTTACTGTCATTCAATAGGTACCTTGGAGGTTTTAAAGTATCGACTTACAGGGAGTGATATATAGTTTATTTTTTTATAGTTGTTACCGATAAGCATAATAACATAACAGAGAGATATTACTGTGTAAAGATTTCTCTTGAATTAACTTGTTTTTTTTTTCTTCAGTTTTTGATATTGCTACTGAATAAAAAAAAAAATAAAAAAAAAAAATATATATATGTATCTAGTATATGTTAAGATAATATTCATAATAACATGCAACTTGCTTGTTAAGCAACTTACCTGTTGGAGCACTTCAATAATATTCTATATTAGGTGTGAGGCTATCAACAAAGATGAAATATGGAGAAAACAAAAAATACTGCCAAGTTCTCACATAGGTTCTATAATGGTTTCATAGAGAGTTGTGGGAATTTTTTTTATTTTTGTTAACACTCTCATTATTACCAGTTTATTTTAGTGGCGCTTATTTTTATATATTTGAAACAGTACAAATGATATTCTTACAAGTATATGCTTACGATTACATGTCAGTAGTTTTTAAAACTACTTATTAGTAGCAATTTAATTTCTATATTTGAAGGTCTCTTGGCCATCTTCTTTTCAGACTTCGGAGGATTATCGTGGATCGAGTATGAAGCAAGTTGGGATACTGGTGAATTTGTGGGTGTATGGAGTTTACTATGTAAAGATAGGTATCTGGTTTGAGCTTAATCTGCAACATATGGAACATTAATATCATTATGGATAAGTTATTTTGTCACATAAATAAGTTTTTTTGAAGTTCAATTCGATCAACTAGGCACTAATTAAATCTTTTAAATATTTTTTATTGATGTAACCTTATTTACAATTATAATTAATATTTATCAAGCTTTTATAATTACAAAATTAGTGGCAGTTGTTATTAAAAAACTCTGAGACAACGATGATTTATAAATCATTATATTTTATGATCATAATGTAGTCTATTTTTTATTTTGTTATTTAACAATTGTCAACCTTTTTCTCGACATTTATCGCTATGTATCACATTTATCATTAAAAGCTATTGATCTGGATTAGGTTGGCTACCCTGCCATTATCATAGTTCACCTTTGAACTTTCAGGAAAAATCGAATCCGTAGTACTATTCCTAATGATTGACTTAAATCTATTTCATTTTTCATTTGTGTCACTGTATGAAGCAATACATACTAGTCACCAATAATCTCATTTTAAATACAATATTATAATAATAAATGCATTTAAAGTTATACCTAAAATAAATATTTTTTATTATTATTAATAATAATAACAATAATAAGAAGGTATCAGCGAAAGAAATTCCCTATTTATATAATATAACTTTTATCCTGAAAAAAGTATATTAGTCTGAACATTTCATATTGACTAATCATTTCTAATAATTTTGTATAAAACTTCCAGTAGAGATTAAAATTTATAGTTTATAGCTATTAAATAATTATTAAAAATTCTATTTCATCGCATTATAATCTTAAAATATGAGTTGTTGAAATATTACAATTATTTCTATTCTAAAAATTATTATTAACCAATCTTATAATTACATTTGGACATTAAAATAAAATAAAACAATTAAAAAAAAAAAAAAAAAAAATGTGCTCCAGACAGAATTACGTCAACCCCACCACTCTTTTCGGCACAGCCTAATATGGTGGTGGACAGGCCAACCTTCTTATGTATTTTTTTTTCTCTTTGTTGATCATTAGCTCCATACTTTGTTTATTTTTTTTATTTAATGATATTCTATAGGTATGTGCCTGATTCATTTTTGCTTATTATACGTTTTAAATCTTAGTAAAACCAAGAGGAATTAGAAAAGTAGGTTTAAGTAGAAAAATCAAGAGTGATATTAAAATGATAAAACTCGTTAAAATATTTAATTAAAATAAATGTGTGGCTGCTAGATTCTCCGTTTATGAATTACTGTAATTTAAGAATTCATTTTGTTGCTCGTCTCTTAAAAAATTAAATTAAAAAAAGATTTAATTGCTTACGGAATTTTAATATTAAGAGATATTGTCCTGAAAAGATAAGAGTAAATTGTGTTTTCTAGTGTTTGAATATACCTCCTGTGTATAGTTTTTAAAAATTTTTAATTTTTAACAAATTTATATTATCTAAAAAAAAAACCTTTAAATGTTTGATTCAGTATTCGTTTGTATTAAAATTAAATTCACCCACGGTTTGAAAAAAAATTATTACTAACTATCTTTTATTATTATTACTATCTTAATAGAATTTTGTTTTTAAGGAAAATTCTATATTCCCATTTTAAACTATACTTACTACTACGATCTATTTTCAATCTAAGATCCTGCAACATATTACTTAGGCATTTTTAGTGTTTTCCATTATAGGTAATTTTAGGATCGATGTTTATTTTGCAGTTCATCAGCCAGTAAGTAGCAAATTTTCTTGGTAGTAATTATAAAAAAATACTAATCATGAAACTATTTATACTTCGGCCAGGAAAAATTTATTCCATTAATTATTTTTCCTACTGTTTATATTTTTCTTACTGTTTACAGATAATCATTAAAGTGTAAAACTATTAGTACAGTATAAAACTATGTTAATCATGTAGAGGGCTTCAGACCGGCTCATGTATACTAAATTAATTTAAATTGTACATATGTCAATAAAGCCGTATTATTATTATTATTCAATTAATAATTAGGTAACCGTCTGAAATTTAAAATTAGGTAATAGTTTTTCTTAAAACCAGTTATTTGGAACTTAGAGCATTTTCTATTTACACTTCACAATCATCAGGAACGAAAGATAGCTTTGAAAAAGAAAACGGGATGTACATAAGTGTGTTTTGTACTCATAAATATTAATATGAATTAAACATTAGAAAGTACAACGCCTATTACCTCATTTGAATTTTTATTTCTTCGTAACGGCTTAAAGAATATTGTATAGTTTTATATTCTTGAGATTATACTATATTTAAGATAGTATTGAATTTGTATTGACTATTTTATATTGATTAGATTGGATAGAGCCTAGGGGACATGGGCACTCCTGGGCGATGTTTCCTGTCGATTTCGATTTAAAGAGATATTGTAATGCGTTACAAAGTGAGAGTGATTCCAGCCACCCCTTAATAAAAAAGGTTTCCAAAGGCTTTTAGAAAACTTTCTCCCCCATCGACCCATTGTTTTCTTGATTAGGCCGGTATTATACTGTCCTTCTTGTCGAAATCGCGTGGTAATTTGATCATATGTATGGGTTGGATCTGTTAGATAAGTGGTTACTGAACAGCCGCCGTAAGATAAAGAAAGCAATATTTATAATCGTTTCGAAATATGTCACTCCCTCTTTGATTTGAACTATTATTTCAAAATATATTTCAATTTGATATGAACTGCTACTAGAGTTCTGTGTAATTTTCTACCAAATTTCTATTCGTTTTGCTTAAAAGAAAAATTCTTATTAAAGTCTTAATGAACTTATATAATTCATACGTACCTTATATTAATAATATAATTTTATTTTGATTCTGTGCTTCATTAATTATTGGGTACGGGCTGGTTTTCGAGTACTCTTGGCTGAAGAATTATTTTATATTAAGTCATTGGTGGATTGACTTTATTTTGATTCTGTGCTTAATTAATTATTGGGTAGCTTGGTTAGTAGGCTTTGTACTTTTAACGACCGGGCTGGTTTTCGGGTACTCTTGGCTGAAGAATTATTTTATATTACGTCATAAGTGGATTGACGCCAGGATACAATCTCAGGAGACTCTATATAGCACATCCAGTCTCTATAAAGTGGATACCTAGACCTTCATTAGGTTGGAGAAGGACCTCGCAACAACATTTCCTTAACTAATACTGAACTAAAGGTGGTCACTGACGATCGCTCCATTCTACCGTTTCACGCCAAATGGACCGTGGATCAACCGTGCGTGCTCAAACCGAGTGAATTTTTGAACCGACGTGAAGAGATTGGAATTCCAACTAGTACCCAACTCCATCTCACCACTCCAGAAGTCCATCACTCCAACCATCGTGCGTGGAGAATCTTTATGGAGTGGGGTGATTGAGCGCTGGAATCTTTATGGAGTGGCGCGATGTAGCGCTCATGCGGGAGGGAAACTGTCCTTTTTTGGGACAGTCAACTTACAGCAGATGTAGCAATGATCATTTCTGTTAACAATGTCTGCTAGGCGAGAATTCGTTACTAAACATGTATAAAGAGTTACCCTTTTTGTGGAAAATCACAAAACACGTTTTCACTAATGTAAAAATTAAATACAATATATTTCATTATTTATTTTGATTACACGCCTTCAGATCAATTTTATTTCATTTTAATTAAAAATTAATAATTATTAATGATGTGACCATAATCAATTATTAGATTGAAAATTCAATTGTAGATTCTATTTGAATATGTAATTTCTTTATTGTTTTCACAATATCATACAATAAATATATAAATAATAAACTGGAGAAAACCTAGGGAGCTACTTACACTAATCTTCGCAATAAAATATACGCCGTAAATTCAATTTTCATTGATATAAATTATATTTTTGACAAATTTTAATTTGTTGGTACCTGTGAGTGCAAAAACTGTATTATGGAAAAACTCAAATGAAAGTTTGGATTTTTGGCCTTAATCAACAAATTGATAAAATCTCTTTGTTAAAACTTGAAACTTTTAATAAATTACTTATCGTCACGACATTCATATTTTCTTCTAATTATTTTTATTTTTTTGGTTGTTTATTTAAACAATTGTTTCAAAGTGTAGGACTTAACAGAAATTACAGTAAATTATTTTGTGTAAAACTTGTCAAATGTTAATTTATTATACATTTTATCTGTTAATTCGAAGCCATGTTTTTGTTAACAGAGTAAATAATGAAATATACCTTTCAATATTCGTTTATTGAAATATAAAAAATGAAACATTAATAATAATAATAATAATAATACAAGTCTAACTGTCTTATTATTAATATTAAACCACTTATTATTGGAGTTAGACAATCCAAATGGAGTGATCGTCAGTGGGGTCCTACAATCTCTAGGTATAGTTGCAGTAATAATTTTAATTTATTTTGAACAAAATTACTGTAAAGGTTTTAAAATTTAGTATCAATTGGATTGAATAAAAAAAATAAAATTAAAGATGTACTAGTACATTTTTGGTGTAATGAAAATATTAATTTTGACTGTAACGCCTAAGTTATTTCTATTATTTGACTATCGAATTGAGTTTTGAATATTATAAAATAATTTACGCTAGTTATTCTATTAATTATTGTAAGTTCATCATTACTACAATATACTACTATCTTCAACGTGAAGCATATCGGGGAAGGGGGGTCCCTTATCTCATCTTGAGATAAGTGCATGTTTCTCTTTACTTTTGTTTAGCTAGGGATAACAGCTTTGTTGTCATTGTAAATATAAATTATGTAGTAGTAGTTTTTTAATCTAAGAGTGTGTTGTTCATAGAAAAAAAATTTAAATATAATTTTATAGTTAAAGTTAACTTAATCATTCTATAATTTACCCTACAGTATCCTTTAATAATGTTCCATTAATTCCTGTTGAACAAATCAGCTACCTAGGACTCTATTTAGACAAACGTCTTAATTGAAATCCTTATACAAGACTAAAACGACAAGAAACTACTCGTTATACTTCTTTATCATTTACTGGGCAAACGTTAAAAAGACTCATTTACATAACAGTACATAAGACCTATTCGGACATACGCAGTTGAACTTTGGGAATCCACTAAACCTTCCAATATTTCTCTTATCAAATCCTTACAATCCAAAATTCTCACGCTCCTTATTATGCAAGTAAACTTTTACCCTTAATGATCTCAATGTCTCATATAAGCTACATAACCACTCGTATCCGCTAGTCTCTCAACTTGCTTCCCACTCGATTCCCGATCTATCTCCGAGGCGTCTGAAGGGAAGATGGCCTAGAGACTTTCTAAATTAGAAATTTTTTTCTAAGTGATTATAATGGGTAGTTCTTTACCAGTTGGCATGTTATTGTAATTATTTTACCGCGCATTTTCTTATTGTATATATCGTTTACAGTTTACAAATCAATAAATAGTAAAAAAACTTACAGAATATTATAAAATCACATTGCACTAGGCATTTATTGAAAGTTATAAATTAGTTTTTCTATATATTTATAATAATCAAACTATGTGGAATTGCGGACCTTTTCTCAGTTTAATATTAGTGATGTTATACCTGCGCAACGGTTAATTAAAATCGGCCGAAGTTAAGTAGTTGGATTTATTATCAACCAAACTATCAAAGTTATCAGGGTCAAACCGTTAGATAGTAGACCGATGTTGGAGAATTGTTACTGTATTTGAGTTTTTATGGGGTGATATTGAGGGGAAGGAGGTGTGTGGTGAGCGAGCACTAAGTATAGAAATAGTTCTATACTAAAGATCAGAGACTCTTGGTATCGGTTTTGAGTCTTAAAGTTCCCTAAAGGTGGGGTTCCGCATGGAGCAGCCAGCACGCAGCTCAGCTTCTCAATTTTCTGGCGGCAGCCTCAGCTGCCCCTCTTGCAACACTTCTATTAAAACCAACTTGAGCAGTGCCTCGCTTCCAGCCGCGGCGTCTGGCAGACGCAGCTGCTGCGGCTGGCTGCTCCATGCGGAACCCCATCTTAAGTCTATTATTTATAGTAAAACTGTCATGAAAAGAAACAAATTCAGACATGAAGACGGATTTAAAAACTTCTGTTTTTAATTTTTTTAATAGAATCATTGTGTTGAATTTTAATATCAATAACAGAAAGTTTTAACTGTTGGTTGGCAAAATTTATATTAAAAAGTATAAAATAAACGGTTTGACTCGGAAACCAGGTTACTATGTTTACTCATAATCCTTTAAGGCGTTCCAAGTACTGGAAGTGGGGGAACTTCCTAGAAGTTGGGAGATATGCATATCTGTAATAAGTATCAGTTCTAAGTTGACTAGAGATATATTTTAATTGAGCTTACTGAGTTCAATAATAATCAGTCAAGTCGTCATCTGAGGGGGCTGCTACCCCTTCGAATTATAAGAGCTGATTTACAAATAGGTAGAAATTTTAGCTGTCCAGTAAATATCTATTTTATTACAAATCTAGTTAAATCTTTACCGCCATGTGGATCTTTTCCAAAATATAAAACTTATGTCCTTGAGTATTCTTTCTTCCTACATTTCCTGAAAAAATAAGCAGGTCGGAGAATATGGTATGGTAAGAATCCAGTCATTATTACCAACATATCCTCCAAGTATTTAACAGGTTAAATCTATCTATGGGTTATGGAATTTTAGTTTGATATACATTAAATGATGATCTCTTAAAGAATATAATTATTATATTTTTTTTATTGGTATATTGCAGTCCGATATGAATTATTTTTAGTTGTTTTATTCTTTTTCTTATCCAACTTTTTTTTTAAAGCCACTTGCAAGGAATTCCAATTATATTTTTATTTCATTACAACCTTTAATACATTGAATACTTCCAGCTCGTGATGTATCTGTACCAACATTTTTCATATCTCAATACCGATACCTTGCTATAAAAATTAATTGATATTACGAAAATAATACATATGAGTGTTAAAAGAAAAAAAAAATGCATGAATTATATTTTTAAAAAACATTAATTATGCATAAAATAAATTCGTAAAATGCAAATAGTACCCATTTATCATTTACAATATTTCATTGATTCTGAAATATCACCTTGCTATGGTTACGTACTGCACATTGCTTTATCTTATAGTCCAATTTAATTCATCGTTGTTTTAAAAATTCTTGATTTTCTCAAAATTAACCACGTAGTATTATACAAAAAGTAATTTTAACATGTTTTACTGGTGACCAAAAAACGCTTTTGGGGAATGCAAGGTCCTCACGCTTAGTTTGATAGTTTGATATTAGGAAAGTAGGAGCAGTTAGGAGCTCAACTCTTCTTATACTAAATGACACTGGTCTAGGCAGGTTCTAATGAGTGAGCTCCTTTTGACTTCAGCTACCCATTCCGACGTATAACGTGTTAAAATGTATATTCTGTTGAAAAGGGTATATTCAAGCAAGAGGTTTCAATTTCATTCAATACAATGTTAACAGGCTTGATGAGAATAATACTTTAGTAAAGAAGTATTCTATTGTGTAACATTTGTCGCTAGGAGCTATGTTGGTTGATAGAAAAATGTTACGTTTGAAATCCCTATTTTTTTCAACTTTGTCTATGTATTGTTAATTTAATTAAAAATCCGAAACAGATAAAAAAACAAAACAAAAAACAACAAAATTAGGGCATTGACGGATCACCAGGGTAAGATATTTAATTAAAAATTTAGTATCCTACAGCCAAATGAATCACAGGTAAGCGAGAAAAAAAAAATATATATAGAAAACGTATTAGCATCGATGGTCAAGGGTGCAACTCTTAAAATACGTTCCATGTGATTCTTTCTTTAGCCGGCAGGCTAAAGGGGACCTTTTTAGTGATAATATTACCTATATGCTTTGCACTATCCTATTGATCGAAAGCCTATATCTACGCAGTAATTATAAAAAATGTAATAGACTTAGTCATTATAACAGTTTTACAGTTAGTTATTAATAATAGTAATTTATAACAGTAGTCGATACAAACTAGGTTATTATTGCGACTATAAATTAAAGCAATACGAAAAAAATACAATACAAAATTTTTACCAATATTAAATATTACTCAATGCTACATTTTTTAAAGAGATTAATATTCTCCATAGGCACAGCTGTCGTCGTATTTCCTTTCATGGTGTACGAAGGCCACCGGTCAGTATATTCATAAGTGTTATGTGTATGTGTGAAATGGTGGCGCAAGAACCCTATCTCATCGTGGGGGGGGGGGGGGGGGGGGTCGTCCTTGCCCTAGTCTTATCCAGCCCAAGTGCAGTGGGCCGCTGTCCCACATCCAAGCTTCTATATGTTTGTCCTCATCCACATCTCTTGCCCTAATAATTTAATTCCTAATTATACCATTGGCTTATAATTATAACATATCATGTAGGTTGTGAATGTTGTTAATAAATTAATATTTCTCAATTAACTAGTAAGTTAATAGGTGCTAGTAAAGTTCTTATTTGTTCCAAGTTGTACATATATATTTTTTTAAATTCATATTCTTTTTTACTTATAAAAATACGGTTTTACTCAGGTCCATTTTAAATGTTGCTCAGCTACAACATCATTCATAATAATAGTAATTAATAGCCTGATATAAGGTCCGCAGTTCCACATCGTGTGATTATTATAAATGTATATAGAAGGCATCGTTTATAACTTTTGGTAAATGCGTAGTTCAATTTGGTGCTATTATATTCTTTAATTTTTTTTTTTATTGATTGCTTATTACTTGTAATATTTAAACGATATATACAATAAGTAAATGCCCGATAAAATTATTACAATGGCATGTAAATAACTTGTAAAGAACTACCCATTAGAAACGCTGAGAATTAATTTTCTACATTAGATAGTTCCTAGACCATCTTCTTTTTTTATACTTCAGAGGGTATTTGGAAATCGAGTGAGAAGCAAGTTGGTAGACTAGTGGGTTTGTTTGGTTATGGAGTCTATTATGAAAGACAGAAGTTGTTTGTGTCTTAATAAGGAGGATTTAGGATTTTAGATTGTAAATATTGGATACGAAAAGAATTGGAAGGTTTAGTGGAGCGACAAAGCTCAACTCCATGTATCCAAATGGTTCTTTGAATAAGTCTTTTGTAGTTAATTGAGAGCTTGGAACGCTAGTCTAGTAAATGTTGGAGTAGTCGAAAACATCCAATGTCTTTGTGGTCTCGTGGGTCGATCCCAAGTAAGAATTTGTCCAGACGGAGAGGATCTGTTTAACAGGGACCAGTGGAAAATTTGAATAATTTTAAAATTCATTATTGTGTTATGGTGAGACATAACAAATAAAACTATTTGTAGTTAAAAACTCTCATTTTTATTTTTCACCTTTGAGATTTTTTAAAATAAATGACGTACGCCTTTTTGTTGTAAGAATATTAACTGTTACATTTTTCGATGAATTTAATTTAATTAAAAAAAAAAAGTAGTTTGTGTTTTACTAATTATGCAAATCCTTTCGAATTCAGTAATAAAATTCTAACTCCTTTATAAAATCCTTAATGCTCCATAATACTTGCCCATAATTAGTTACATTTTGCTGATTTGGCCCTAACATGATTCCACCTTCTCATAAAAACTCCATACCTACTCCTCAAATCTTCTTTGTTTCCAAACTTGCTTCACATTTGATCCTTGATAATCCTCCGAAAGGTCTGAAAAGGTGACATTGTAAACATTCTAACCTTTTATCGATGCTACCGATGTGTCATTTGTTTAATAATCAGTTTTATGACATTTGATTCATAATAAATCAGTATACTCAATTCGTTTTCTTGATAGAATTGTATATAAAAATTAATAGGTTTTAAATCAAAATGTTACATGGCAGCATATTTCCTCTTCTTTGCTGGAATTTTCTTCGCTAATCGATGTTTCCCTCAGTTGGTTCCTCCTCTGCTCTCCTCTCCGTATATCGTTTCTTCCTCCGTTAGTCCTCAACTACCCAGCAGTACTTTCAGCTACAGAATCTCCTAGCATTCGCTTCCTACCTCTACTTATTTTACTCTATTTGCTTCCCATTTAGCAAATACTGTTTTGGGGATTTTTCTATCGACCATTATTTTAACATGTCCGAATGTTTTTTATAATATTTTTTTTTAATGTTATATGATATCTTATTTCTAAATAATTTTTTTTTTTTGTTGCCATCTAAAATATATTTTATTAAATTATTATAATAGTTGATATAGAGTAATTACTTATGGCAACAGAGTTTTTTAAACTTTGGCTTAATTAAAAGAAAAAGTATTCTGAATTACTGATCTGATGTTGGAAACTATCAAATTTTCAGATGTTCTATTTCTATATCACGATAACTACAAAATATGACCGCTATATCCTCACCATAATGATAGTAATAGTAAGCTATTTAGAGCCTTGTTTTCTCCGCATAACTTCGTCATTTGCTAAGTGCCCACCATCTACCACGTCATACTGGGACCCTAGAGTATTATTGGTTTAACTTCTTGGGTATTGGGTATCAATTATGCCAATGAAGAAGATTTAGTACCATTTCTGTGAATAATGAAACAAGTAAATTTGTTAGTTTATTTTGAAAAATATTTTCTTGTAACTGCTTTGCTATGTACAACCTTTCGTAAAGTGTAAGGATACCAACAGCCATTCTAATATTCTCTATTTTGACAGTACTGCTGATAGTCAGGAGCGTAAGTGCCTTGCTCTTCAGATTTAAATTTGTGTTTTCTTAGTTATTTCCTATAATTTTAAATATATTATCTCAGTATATTCAGAAGACTGGTAACTTTCTTTATTTTCTTCCACTATTTTTCAACCTATTAGAATCATTACATATATTTCAGGGTTTTGATTGGAACCAAATTAAATAATATTTTGTTTTTATTTTACAAAATATCACTATTAAATAAAATAAAATAATTAAAAATTATTCATTGGTTTATAATTGAGAGAACTACTGCACACTCACGATATAAAAACGGTAATACGTAAATATTATATTCTAGTATTATATTAATTATTAAAAATAAGAATGTTATCGTTAAATAAAAACTAAATATCCCAATAATTGTTTATCAGAGCCCAAGTGACCTCTCAGAACCAGAGTTGTCTTAGCTTTTTGCCTTTAAATATTGTGATTTTAAACTTTGATGCAGGATTAACCGTTTCTTTATATAATTCAAATAGCTCAACTATGAGATATTAGTTAAAATAACTAATATTTTGTACTTTTTTTTTTAATAGCGGCTCTTCCTGTGGTGGGAGGATTTCGAAAACTTGTATTTTTGTACTATATGCCAGTCTGTAGAATATTCTAGAAATTATACTTCGTCGCCTATTTTTTATATTTATTTTTGACAATGTAAGTCACAATTATATTCACAGTAAGAAGATAATTTTTTTTTTACAGAGGTCATATTAAGAAAAAAAACTTCCTTTCAGGGCGGACACGATCCAACGCTGCTGCTTGAGATAGAAATGGTTTTGGATAACTAGGCCTCTCCGGTTAGTAATAGCAAGATTAAGTGGGGCAAGTGCGTCATATGGAGTGCAAATTCAACTTTAGCTTAACATAAAAAATCAGCTATTAATGCTAGAATAATATTTTTTGTTATATTGTAAACGTTGAACTATACTCTTTTATGCAATATAGTTGATTTCTCTGATATCCTTAAAATTATTATCAATGTGAAGGAAAATCAATTTTAAGTCCCATTTATACACTTGCCCCATCTAAACGGGGTAAGTGCATAAATCTCTTGTAAACTCGTTAGCAGTGAATTGATTCTTTGATGGGATAAGTGCAAAAATAAGTAACTCCCAGAAATCATTTTACTCCTTAAAATTAAATTTTTTTAGAAAAATACATACAATACAATTTTATAATTTTAACTCATTCAACTTTACACTACTAAAACAGGACTACACCTAAAACAGGTTGAACTATGAAAATTCCTAGAGAGGTTATCTTCTACAGTAGAGCACTCTAATATGTTAGGTTTGGAAGGTATGAAGTTCTGTTTACATACAACAGATGACAGTTTATATAAAAAAATGACAATAGAAATTATGGCGGACTAATGCACTTACCCCATAAACGCACTTACCCCACCTTACCTTATTTGAATTACCTGCTAGGAAATATTTATTTAAATAACATATTTTAAGCACCATACCTTATTTTTATTTTGTATACCTTAATTTTCCTTCTTAGAAGCATCCGATTTGCAACCATGCATGAGGTATGTTGTGACTATCTAGTAGAAGAGTAGCTGGAAGAATATATAAAAATGATTCAATTAAAATTAAAATGATAATAGGAATGAAATTGTAGAAACAGCTGATAATAGTATTTTTTGTATGAATTCTATCTAACAAGGAGACGTTTTGACTTGTAACTCACAGATTTGAATGCCGATTTTTGAGTGGGTAGTAGGGACCTATAATAGTGCAAAAATAGAGTTATATCTGCCAATGAGCTTTGGGAGCCGAGAAAAAAAAGTAATATTCGAAAATTACGTTTTAGTTTTGTTCTCAGCTCTCAGTCAAGATAAATATAATCTTTGCACATAAAATTGTAGTTTTGTTTGGTATCTCTTTACCGCAACCAAAAAAACCCGTTGTCCATAAATTAATGCAGGATTTCATGTTTAAACCAAAACCTAATAATATTATTAAAGAGATTTTTTATCAGGTTTTGTTTGTGGTAAAAAGATAAAAAACAAAACATACAATTTTACGTGAAAAAAGTATTTCTCTATCCTGACTGAGAGGTTAGAAAAAAAATAATACGTGATCTTCATTTTTTTTTTCTTTCTCGGCTTCCAATGCCCATTGGCGGCTATAATTCTGGTTTGGACTATTATAGGTCCCTACTACCCACACAAAAATCGGCATTCAAATCTGTGAGGTACAAGTCAAAACGTCTCCTTGTAAGTGAACGGCATTTAGCAGAAAGGAACCAATCCGCAAAATACGCAAAAATGAGTTAGAGGTGGTTTTGGATAGGATTAGTGCTTACTATTTTCAACAGGAAAGAACCATCCTATGAATTATGTATTTTAATGGAAAAATCGAAGTCGAAAAAACTATTTGAAACAGAATACGACGTTTTTATTTCAAGAAAAAGAACAAAGCTATTTTAGATTTTCAATGAGGATTGGTTCCTTCTGTTAAATGCCGTCCAAGTATGAAATGGCTAAAAAGTTCTGGGTTGAGCTTGTTATTCTGTATAATGAAAACAATCCGTTTGAAAATTTTAAGAAAAAGAAAATGTAGATTTTTATAAAAACTGTATTTTTTAATTTCTGTTGTATCTCGACTTTTGCAAACAAAAATGGAGGACTTATCAAGGCTATTCAATGATTATAAACTTGTTAAATGTGACGTGACTGTAAAGCACACATTACCTTGTACTTTACCTTGAAGATCATGTATGACATGTGTTTTATTTTGTTCTTTGATGGATGGTGTCAGGTAATGTTCTAGGCATTTCATAAAAAACAGGATTTCTTACCTTGTTTTGTCTCTAGGAGGACGCACGATGCTGAAGATTCATGTTCATGAGTGCACATTTAAGGAAATTTCATACTCCAATTAGCTGATTTATTGAATGAAGCCTATAAAAGTACTACCACTATTGTGGATCTGGGTCTCGAATATTAACTATCATTAGGTAGTTTCAATATGCATATGGTCAGACATTGGTTTAGATGTCGAAACACGAGTGTATAGAAACGATTTGTTTTCTATTTTGGATATTAAGTGTAGCAAACTGAGGCCTAGGTCTAATACATCAAGATCTCCTGACAATTTTCGATACCATTTGCTCACCGCAAGGGGAGAGTTAAAGGGGTCAAGTTGGGAGGATGTTGTGCAAGAGCACACTATGCCTGATGATCCGCATCTGTTTAATTGGGGCTATTATAGTCCTGTTTCGTCTGTCACCTGCTACCTTGTAGGCAGGTGAGTTACCTAGGATCTTGCCTAATTTTATTTTCTATCTGCTATTCGAATCAATATTAATAGTAGACTGCTTCCTTCTGTTTATGGATAATAACACATTTCAACGGGTTATGTATATTATTTTAGTTTTTTTTATTTTGACATTAAATGTTTTTTTAAAAATTCTAAAGATTTTTTTTAAATATTTTAATATTGTTTTTCATTATCCTTACTTATATCTGCTTAGTTTACATTTGAAGTATTTACCATTAAATTAATTTTCTATTATTTATATAGTTAAATAAGCCATAAAACCGCCAGGTGATAGTGCTATTCTAAGCTAAATCTACTCTAAGAGGTTACATATTTTGCCGATGCTGTAGCACTTGGTTCAATTTGTTTTGTTTTCTGTTATTTTATTTTTTACCTTATATATCAGAATGTTATGCTTTGGTTAGAAGAAGAGTCGCGGTCTGTCTCCTTCACCAATATAACATTGTCTTTAACATAATAAGGTAATATTTTTTGGAATATATTTGTGAATAATATTTTTTCAATAGATATTCTTATATTTTCCTAGATACTTAGATAAAGTCATTTTATTTTTTTTTTTATATAATTTTTCTTTATATATCAAATTAATAGTATATATCACACTTGAATAATGTTATGATATCCTCTTTTTATTTAAGGCATCCTTTAGTTTATTTTTTTCATTAACATTCAATGCATAATTGAAGTAAATACAATTAAAAAAAAATAGAAATATTAAATTAATTTTCCAGTCTGTTTACTTTTATTCGTTAATCATTTGTTTTCGTCATTTAATTTTAAAAACATACAAACATACGTCATTCAGAAAATTAAACATACATTAAAATTTAAAATTTTTTCTTATAGATTATTTTTTAATTATCAGCAGTGGATGAGGTTGTAAACGTAATGTTATTCTTCATTCTAAAATTAAATTCATTTTGAATATAACCTTACACAGTATTAACCATATGTCAGTATGTACAGTATTCCAAACTTGTTAACCTCAAAGACGTTGATCATGGTTTTATCATTTTATGCTTTGCACGTGTATGGAGATGTAATTAAAACATAATATTTTAAAAGATATTTTCAATTAAACATATTTTTCTTATAAACTTATTTTAATTCTATACTACGCCTCTTGTTTAAAAATATAGAATACCATAAAATAAATGGAATAAAAATTCCAATACGTCAAATTACAATTCAGACCATTATATTGCAATTAAAAACTAGAAATTTAACAACATTCTATTTGACGAATTTTGCATGTGATCAGTACTGCCAATATCGAAATAATTAACGGTTTCGGGTAATTTTTTGCCTTTTGTGCGTAAGCAAATAATTGTTGGGTAACCAGTTAAATCTAATCTAGTTATTTCGTGTGAAATTACTAATAGTAAATCTTATATAGCATATTATCATTACTAACTGTGTAATTAAAATATACTGACTAAGCTCGGCAAATACTCTCCCAACGTTATTTATTTTATTTTACGTTTATTACGTTTACCCACTTAATTTAGCTGCAAGTTTTGATTGTTGATTATATGGATACATTAATTACAGTAATGAAATAATATATACCTAAATAATAATTCAAAAATATTTCTAAACAACGAGATTCCAAATAAGTATGTTTCTGAAAAAAATTTAGTTAAAGGATTAAAAAGTATTTATCGAAAAAAAACTTTAATTAAGGAAGAATTGTTTGAGCATATCATGTCGTTTTAGTAAAGTTTTTAAAAATCATGTTTTGGTTTACGACATAAGAAATTAGCTCGAGTAATGTAAATATGGGGAAAATATGTGTGCGATAAATAAGCTTGTAAATAAATAATATTGTGAATAACATGTAAGTGATGGTGTTAATAGACAATTCTTTTGATTTCGGATGATAAACTAAATAAGTGCGGGTGCAATTTTAGATAAGTCCTAAAAATGTATGATACATTAACAAAATTAGAGATGTATGCGTTCAATTATAAAATGGAGAGAATTTGTAGAATAATGGCGGTTGGAAAAATTTTTTCGAGAAAATTCGATTTGCACAGAAAACAGAAAACTTCAAAGCGCTGCCCTGAAAACCTGTGATTTTGGACTTGCCTAGTTTTTCCTAAATGGTACAGAATTTACCCTGGTGTTTATATGAAATTTTCAAATCTGCTTACGCATTTTAATAATCATATTGGTATTATGGGTATTGAGATATTTTTTTATTTCGGTATTATTATCATATGATTTTATTTCATTCATCATATGATTATTTCATATGATTGAGCTCGGCCAATGAATATTTTGTCCTGTCAGATTCACTCAGCGCTTTAAGGTCCATGAAGAACATGTATTCAGATCACATAGGAATACATTACATTCTGGATCTGGTGACGAAACTATATGAAGGAGGAAAATCGGTTTACTTCATTCGGTTACCAAGTTATATCGGTATAAGAGGTAACGATATGGCTGATAAAAAAGCAAAAGAAGCTCTAGCCCATTCAGGATATAAACCTTTCTAAAGGCATCAGAACTTGCACGCCCACTTAAAGAGACAATATCCCAAGAGTGGCAGACATTGTAGGATCACAGCCCATCAAGTAAACTCAAGTTAATTAAGAATGACGTAAAACCATGGAGCAGTTCCTGCCGTACTAATCGCAGAGAAGAAGTGATCCTAACGCGATTAAGAATTGGCTACTCCAGAATAACACATCTCCACCTAATAACCAAAGAGGCTCCTCCCAATTGTGAAATATGTGGCAATGTTTTATCAATAAACCATATGTTTACTGAATGCCCGTACTACACCAAAAGGATACCTGAATCAGGAATACCTCGAGACATCTCGAAGGCGCTGGGAAACGATGAGAACATAATTGAAGAATAGACTAGCTCTCCTTTATAGAGAAAAGCTGTATCACAAAATATAGATAATAACTTTATATCAAGAACAGACGAACGTTGATGACCCTTAGGCCGGCCACACACTATCAGGTCACGTACACCTAACAGGTACGCCTGAACAGTCCGCCTGTGGCGGGAATAACTAGCCACTCAGGCAACCTGACACTTGATGGAAATTCTGACAGGGGATTAGACTTGATGTGTGTGTGGCGGAACCCTGAAACAGGTCTCAGTTTCTACAGTACTGATGCGGTTTGTTAACTGATTGTTTTTTAAGGTTTGTTCTATACCAAATGAAAGAATCAGCGAACAACCAAAAATTGAAAAATGTCGCAACGAAATAATGAAGTTGTTGGTAATTTCATTGAAATTCATAAAAGTGAACCTTGCTTGTGGAAAGTGAAAGACAATGGCTACCGCAATAGAGACAAGAGAGATGCATACTGATGGTTCATGTCTTAATTCATTAATGAGATTGATATGGGTAAATTTATTTCTTCTCTGCAACCATTCCATACATTATTGTTTGCGTTTCTTCCGTCTGTTTTTATGTTTTATAAAAATTACACAAAATAAAGAAAGAGCAGATCATCTTC
Organism: Euschistus heros; assembly: GCA_003667255.2. Lineage (NCBI taxonomy): Eukaryota > Metazoa > Arthropoda > Insecta > Hemiptera > Pentatomidae > Euschistus > Euschistus heros. The sequence continues at coordinate 1,901,204 of RCWM02000087.1, forward strand.
TAGAGAATCCATGGTGAACTGACAAACTTGATAATGAAGGGTATAATGAAGAGTGTGTGCTCCTCAGGTATCAGGTAAACCTGAACAGGCAAACTGTTCAGGCGTACCTCTCAGGTGTAACTGATAGTGTGTGGCCGGCCTTAGGTTTTACGCTCAAATACCTCTCAAATAAATAAAATCATATGATTTTAAATATTTAATTTAAAATATTCTATTATTTAATACTGAACTATGCTGGCAAAGAATACATGTATAAATCGCCAGATGCATTAGGATTTATATGGTTCAATATTTTATTTCTGTTGGATATTAGGGTTTCTTTGTGTTTCTGTTTTACGAGTATCTTGCGTATTTTTGATAGCTGAAAATACAAAATTTAAACTTATCGTAAAAAATACGCATTCTCAAAAATATTTCCAATGGTTAATTTTTACTTAACGCCTAACCCAAATGATCTGTTAATCCAAAGTTATTTCTCAAAACTTTCTTACGTACTCCAAACAGAATAGGGAAGGACGGACATTCGCCAACCTGCATGTTACCAACCTACTCCAGCCAAGGTGGCCTAGTCAAGATTCATTCTGTGGATCCTCCTCGAAATGAATTTTAATCCACCAAGGAGGGATTTGAACATTGTTTGAACCGGGCGCTCTGGAACCCTCGCTTCAACGCGTTCAGTCGTCAAACATAAATTATAAATGATAAATAAATAAATCTAAATGATTTATACAAAAATCTTAATATACCTGGAGAATATTCATTATATAATCATGTTCATTTACTATTATTTATTTTCGAGGAACCGTGATGGTTTCATTCATACTTTTCATCTATTTTGTATGAGAAGAAAAACGTCATGTTATCGCAGTTCAAGATTGTAACATTGTAATGAGAAAAATACGTTGAGAAGCAGTAGAAAATAAACAAAACTCCAAAACCTATGATAAAATATTTAACTATAAATTTTGATTTTCCTGGATCTGCTCATATATGCCAAATTAGCTATGAAAATTGTATTACTTATTTTTTATTGTACATAGTGTTCAAAAATGTGAATATATACCTGTTTTGAAATAGTATTTTAATGTAATTTTATCATATTGGCCAGTGCCACAAACTAATTATTGTTATTTTTTTTTTCAGGTATTGACGTGGAGCTGTTTAACGTTAATTTATGTGAAGGTCTTATCGAAGTAAGATAGTATTTTTTATCTAAACACGCAGTAGAATATTCGGCTTAGCAAAAAGTGGTATCTGATATTGCAACAGCAATGACGCAAGCCAGTTAAAAATTAAAATTATCATTCCTCGACAGTTTCGTTGTAGCTTTAAAAAAATATAAGTTCTTAATGTTTGTAAAATAAGTTAAAGAAAAAAATGGGGGCTAAAATTAAGTGTTTACATCCATCAATTGCTATTCCATTGACAAACTGAAGTTAAATTTATATAATGGATGATTAATTATTTTTATAATCCGTATTTTAAATAACATTTTACTGTAGAAGTGGTGGGGAAAAAACAAAAACAAAAAAAACGATTGAAAAACTTTTGAGACAAAAGGCCAATCTTCGGCAAAATAAGAATTCATGCTTTCCTCTGGAGTCATTAATCCCAATCTAGGCGCCTGATTTGTAGCCAGAGTTCATCTAATGAAAACTTGTGTTGAATTTCCTCTGGGAAACCCTGGAGAGGAATAGTTCGAACACTGGAAAACCTAGTGTCTTAGAATTCAAGGCCCTATGCTAGGTTCTTATTGATTTGATGCACAGAATTTAAAAGTGACTTCTCTTAAAAAATATTTGTTGCGACATTTTTTTTTTTAATTTTTATTATTGTTACAGACTCTAGTTTTGTTTACAATTTACATCTCAGGGATTTGAAGTCTGTAAGAGCTGTATTTAAAAATATACCCTCAACAAGTTATTTGCTACTATTAGTGATGATGACACAATAGCTCTCATTGGTGATGGTACAACGCCTATAAAATATCAAGATCTATTTTATATTACGAAAGATCAAACTTATTTATTTTCATTTACAAAAATACAAGAAAATAGGAGTTTTAGGTATTAGGATCTTGGATTGCCTTTCGGCATTAGAAGATCGGTGTCCTCGGCTGCTGGTGGGTCCTCTGTAGACGGATGTTTAAAGTTACGATTGTTTACAATAAAACTTTTAACAGGAATTGTTAATAATAAACGAATATTCATATCGGGTGTGTGAATATGACTCTACCTTTTGCTATGTTGCTCTTGGGGTTTATTGAAATACTGTGTTGCTATCTGAAGAAGAATAGAAGCCCATTTATTAATATTTTATTGATTACCTTTATTGGATTCTAATCTAATACGTGCAGACCAATTCAGTATTACTTTAGTGGCATTTAAGTCTTATTATTAATTATTAACAAAACATTACTCCGAGTACCAATAATACATTGCACTTTGTAAAAATGAAACACATTTGCGTCTTAACAAAATTAAAGAATTATTCACTCAGAGTAATTTATTTGGAGGCAATACATTTATTTAGCCAAATTTTGATGCTTTCAAAACTAGTTGTATGCTGGGGCTCCTTATGCACATCAACTATGGAAGGAAGGACGGGTTAGCCTACAGGCTAATAAACTATTCTAGCGCGGGTGTGAAGGTCAAGATTCACTCCAAAAAATAAATTTTAACCTGCCCATGGATTGGAATCAACGACCTTCTGTACCGAGCGCTTAGACCCTGGTCCAAACACGCTCTACCATCGAGACCCCTTTAAAAGAAGTAAATTGCTCCACCTGTTAGATCAGACTGCATCGACTGGAATAAGTTGTCATCAGAAGGAGCGATATTAGGCGAAATATGGCGAGTGGGGTATTACATCTCAGTCCTGTCCATTTGAATACGTTTCAACGAAATTTCCATTATTCAAACGTTAATTTATTTTAAGAATGATCTGAGATAGGATTTTATTGGAGCTCAAATTCGTTTGTGTGGAGATAATAATTTGTAAACTCGTCTGATTATTTCAGTGTTATTGATCTTGGAAATTTTGAGGTTTTGTGAATATTGAATAGCCGATGAAGACAGGTACTTCCTGGTGTCTGATTTGTGCGATGATTACAGGATAAACATTTGTCCAAATAGAATTCTAAATAATATCTCTGTTTAGCTGAGATTGTTGAAATATGTTTTAAGAATATTGTTAGAAAGTAAGTTGAAGGTACTCGGCGAAGGCGTAATTTGTTTAGATTCGTTAGAATTTATGTTTAAAATGTAATGATTATTACAAATTTATAATTATTAGTTAATATATTGTACTAATATTATATTTATTGTATTCTCAAATGAATTAGAAAAATTAATGATAAGGTTACTTAATGTAAAGTTTATTTTACCTGATTTCCGATAATCTAAATAATTAGTATTTTTTTATTATCAATTGATGTTAGATTAACTTTAATAATGCAACGCCTGAATCTTTACTGAAATCTCTATAATTCATAACCATAAATATTTTTCATTATTTTTTCATCTAAGAGGATTGCATTACTCAATTTTGTTATTCTTGTGTCAGTTATGAGGTTAGTTCGGCCCACGTGCTCTTCTTTTCAACTTAATGCTCTAAAAATGAGTTTTAATGTGCAAAATTAATTTTATTTTACTTTTAATACGCAAAATTTCTCATCAAAAATCAAACACCATGGACTACTTCTATTCCTAGAAACTGATATTTGGAATCATGAAATCGTTAGTATCATTTCTCATATAGCTATTGCTAGTTCTTACTACTGTGGTAGGAGGAACGATATCATACTGATTTTGAGTTTGATTGAAAGGATCCAATTTGTTTGAAACATTGAACATGTCAAGTATGCGCAGGCTCGTTTAGGACCACAAATATCCACTTCCTCCAGATATTGATTAGTACACAATATCACTACAGGAAATTGGGCGATTTAATATAGGTCTCAAATTTATTTAGATATGTTTGTATATTATAAGTATTACTAATGTTTGGTAATGTTGATGATAGTTTGTTTAGATTGACCATTATAATTGTGTTTTTTTCTGGAAACATAAAATATTTTCTATCTGTAAATTTGTTGGGCCTGAGATAGAACATTAAACTTTCACTAAACAACGAAAAAAATGATTCTATATTATAAGTGGATTTCTAAAACCATGTAACTTTAATGAAGTTTTTACTCACAATCAGCATATTTTGTAGTCGAGATCAAAGTGGTTAACACATTATTAAACCTGAAGATATCAAGGTGCCTGCGATTTTTTATTTAGGATTAGAAGATTTATATATTTTGCGGATAGTCTTTTTTTTCTTTTGCTTTTTCTTTTCTAATTTACATCTTTGCCAATAGGCACAACCAGCAGATGTGCTGGTGTTAATAATATATGAAGGAGAGGCTTGAGAGGCATGGCAGAGGGGTATCACCTACTAGAAATTCCTCTTGATCTAAAATTTATCATAAGTTTTGTTATAGATTAGAGTTTAAAAATGTAATGTATGTGTACAAAATTTAGTTGTTGTTTTTTTTTTAATATACTGATATTCCTTCAAAGAAATATTTTAATGAATTTATTAATTCTGTTTTTTTCTAATTTTCTTTTATTCAATAAATTGCTGTTATGCATTGTAAATTCTGGTTACATTTAAACGATATACTCCTCTGAATATTTTGGAAGGGTTCAATGTGAAGTTGAGTGACGCAGCCGAGAAGAAGCAGCGTGATAAGTGAAGAAGGCGTTGGAAAGTCGGGTAGAAAGGTCCCTTGGTATGCCCTACAACTTTTTCTACAGCCCTTTCCCTCGTCACGGGCCCTGCCTGGGAACTTCTTATCGCCCTCTATTCATCCTCAGTTTTATATCCACCACCTCATTACAGCTCTTCTCCAAACCCTCCCCGTTCCATGTATACGATGAAATCCTCTACTGGGATCATTTAGGATATTAAAAATTAAAATATTCATAACCTGGCTCTATACTGCCTTAATTTGTCTCAATTACATCTTGATGATCTCTTTGTTATTAGAAAAAAGAAAGTTTCTTATGCGTTTTATTACTTCAATTCCTTCAATTCTGAGATAAGCGGTGAATGATAGAGAATCTAACCAACCTGGGTTTCGAGCCGTTAGTTCCTTCACTGTCGGTTTGAGAGCGAAAAATATCTTGTTTTTTCAATACTTGTTTTATTTATAAATAAAATATATATATGAAAATAAGTAACTATTAAAAAGCCATTTTACAGCCTACTTTGGACAGCGCATAGTCTAAAGGTAACGGCCGGAAGAGTATTCGTCAACCTACATTTACACTGGGCTAATGTTACGGTACTTAGCCCGTAAACGGAAGGAAGGAAATTTGTAAAATGTGGAGATGAACATTATTTTAAATATATTAGTACAAGCCACTATTTACTATATCACTTAAGCCGAAAAGTCCTGGAGTGATGAATCTTTCTTTTAAATTAGTTTACTTGTTAGGAGATAAGGATTTATTGGTTTCCGCCGATATTTGAATATAAATTTGTATAGTTTTCATAATCTAGATGATATGTACGAAGGTGTCCGTAATGTGTGTAGTGCTACAAACGACTGGCATCTCACTATTCCTGGCACTTTAACACTATTTCCGTAACTGCATATTCACATATTCTTCGACTGATCGCTCTCGTAATGTTTTTGAAAGAGCATAGCCGGGCTATCACACTTTGTATGGCCGAGTTCCCGTCAGAAAATGATGTGGACTTATTCTTTAACGTCAGTCCCGTTGTCCTAATCGAAAAACTACCCTCTCTTTCGATCAGTCATACATTTATAACACTGTGTAGTTATAATATTTGCGATATAAAAAATAATGGTTTTTTTAATTATTTAAAATATTTTTTTTAAATTTCCTTATTTGTATTTGAATTATCTTCCCCCGAACGGAAAACTTTTGCATTTGGGAAAATAAATATTACGTGCCTTAGAGTTAAATCTTCATGTATACTCTATACGATTCGGATTAAGACAATGGTGGAATTCCCTCTTGAAATGCAACGTGGAGGTCTTAGTAATGCGGTTCTCATTTAATAGCTCAGTATTCTACAGATTAGATTCCCAATTATACCAACTCATTATTTCTGTTTGTTTTTTTTTTAATTTAAAAAACAGTAATCGAAAAAATATGTAATATTAATATACAAGATATGCACAAATGTTCATGATAGGTTATCATTTTTCTGTTGCATAGATACATTTAAAGAAAACAATAAAATGTTTGAAGTTCACACTCAAAAGGTGGATTGCCGTACCTCTCTCGGTTTACATATTTGTAGTTGTTTTTGAATGAGGCCAAATATTCTGCACTCGAAACACTGCATTAGATTATTTATTATTTTCATTTATTTTATTTTTCTACATTCAAAATCACTCTGTTTACCGCAGGATTATTTATTATTAATTGGAAAATCCATTACGTAGGAATTTCGGTGTCTTAACATTTATTGGACTAGTGGCTTTAAAGGGGTCAGGGGTTTTTATGTTATTTTTAAGTCCTGTTTAAAGATCATGAGGAAAATTTTTTTTGATTTTTGAATTGTTTCGCAGTTAGTTAATGAATTTTAGGTCTAAGTGGCAAGAAATGGGTATTTTCAAAATCTCACTATAAGGTGTAGTCAATGTTCTAGTTGGTTTGTTTTAAATTTTATATCGTTAATATTCGTTCTGAATTGAAATAATGTGATGAGAAGAAAACGAAAAACCTCAGAAACCTTCTAAAATTAGAGTTTGGTATATATATATATATATATATATATATATATATATATATATATATATTTTTTTTTTTTTTTTTTTTTTTTTTTTTTTCAATTCACATACATAAAGTTATTCTTTCTTCATATCCATTTAAGTATGTTGAGACCATGAAACTGCTTGATCATACTCGTTGTGACCTTTGTACCATGCACGTGTTTAAATGGACTAACCTCAATCCTTGCCATTTGTACTGACTTGAATCATGAAATGTCTCGGATGATTATACACCTTTGGTCGTAAGTATTAGGCCGCAAGAACCACATGTTGAGAAAATTAAACTTTTACTTCTTTTTATTTTTACATTCAGTTGGGCTGCTTTTCAGTTCTTTAGCTATTCTGTATATCGCACCAGTGTTAGGTGCCATACCAGTTAATGTATTTAAACATTTATTTATGACTGGATGAATATATTTTTGTCCACTTTATTGTGCCATATATATCTATCGACGAGTAAAGAGAAAGTGTGTTTTTATTATATTATCCCTCGTTCCTCATGTTGATCTTGATCTAGGAATTTCTTGTTATTTGCGGTTCTTTTATTCTATAAATATATATTATGGGGAACGGAACTGATACTATGAAATCTGATGGCTTCAGAATTTTTTAAGGTAATGGGTAGGTGTTAAGTGCTTTCTTTCTAACACTTATATTGAATTAACACATCATCTATTAATTGATGTTTTAATCTATTAAAAAACAAAACAAAAAAACATCAAGGAAATGAGGGGAATGTCTTAAATGTCATCTGAATGACTTTTCGATCAAATACCAATTGTTAGGTTTCCAATGAGAGTTTCATATTTTAATATCATATACTGTTCTGAAGCTTTAGGTGATTAACGGACAGTGGGTTGGGGTAGGTATGTGGAGGTAGTAATGAAATGAAATTCATCATTATCCTAATGGGCAGCATATGGGACGTTGAGATCATGAAGGACAATGTGGATTAGTTATTTTGTGACGTAATAATACAATGATAATGCTAAAGGATTCATGATTGGAAGAATTTGAAACGGAAATGATTACTAAATTTTAAAATAATATAAAATAATTGTTGGTAAATTTTACGATAATGCAAACAAGTAGAGTTGACGACAGATGTCGCCTTCTGAATGGTGTACGACTTATTACGCACTAAATCTTTATTAGGAAAACTAAATTAAGTAAAATTTAAAAATTTGCTGAGTTGTTAAAGAAAGCGTTACATAAATGTTTTTTGAAAGGCGTTTCAGGTCAACTTTCGTAATATGGTAGTAGCGTACCGGCTCACCGCCTCGCCTTCTAAAGGCCTGTTCTGCGCCTTCTCTACTGAATGGTCCGATCATGTAAGAAGTGTTAACTGTGCGCTGATAAATATTAGAAAAAAAAATATTTATTTCAATTAATAATAACCCTTTTGTTTTTGGTAGCTCAAAAGTTTCTTGCTAAATACTATTGTGTTACTGATATTCTGAATCAGCGGTGCGTCATACAATAAAGGTGAGCGGAGGCGGTATATTTCAGTATAGAGGTGTTTAAGACCTTTATTTTTGTTTAGTCGCCTTTACTCTGTATCGTTACTATCACCATAGTCTTTCATTCTGTTGTTGGATTTGATCGCTTTCACAGTTAATTTTAACATTTTTTCGTTCACTGTTGGGGCCTTGTGATTTTACAACTGTTTCACAAATAGTTGTAGTATAGATGATAAGTAATAGCAGTAAAGGATGTTTCGTAGAAATGTTGACAAAGTTTCCATTTCGACAGGTGCAATATTCTGAATAACTGTTGTACTCATATAAATATGGTAAAGTTTAAAATTTAAATAATAGGGACACCTCTAATGGTTTTCTCCTTATCCCTAACCTCCTTCGTTGTTTGATGATTTATTGAGGATAAATAAAACTTTTAAATTCGTCAACTCTTTGGTTATGGATCTAATACTTTTAAATTTGATTGTATCAGATAATATTCGAACACGTCTATATTTATTGAGAGCATATAATTTTGTTTTTACGATTTGCTGTTATTTTTTGTTACCACGGAACTCATTTTCGATATGCGAACTGATGTATGATTGATTTGATAGTTCTGATCTGCACTCTACTAGGGAAGGTTGACTTTAATTTATCGTTTAAAGTTGCTTTTTATTTCATTGAATGCAAAATTCATTATTTCCTGTCCAGTATGGCGTGTAAATTTCTGAAACTGTTTGGTAAAACACGAATCATTGATCAGTCGATGAAGGGTCCTTTAAATTTCGAGGCAGGTCAGTGTGCAGAGATATCAAACGTCCGAAATAATTTTGTCAGGGAGATATATTAATGCCAAAGCTATCTCTACAAGTAAACATTATTTGTTTATTATTTTTTAATTATTTGGTTTTTAGTTTGTTTTTTTTTTAATACTCTTTTATTTACTTCACCTGTATGTAACGAAATCTTGCATCGTGATTTTCACCAATTTCCAGCTATCTGATTATCTTGAAAATTTGCACACGTGTCAAGGACCAATGACAGTGCAATAATTGGACAACTTTGTTTTAATATTCTTACTTAGTCCAGTCGAAATACTCCCAAAATGAGAGTCTGCCTAGCAAAAGGTGGAGAAGTAGGTTTTATGATTCAGTATGTTCCAGATGGGTGTCCTGGGAATAAAACATCAAAAATGTGACTACATTTGATAAGGGGAAAATGTTTGGGGGGCAAAAACCCAACATGTTTGAACTTTTGTTCTTATTTTTTTCAAAAAACTTTGACAAAAATTTTTTAAATCGAAAAATGCGTCATCTCTTAAGCTGATTAAGGCGTTTAGCCGGAATCGATTGGAAAAAATCGACGAATTTCGCCATCTTCTCAAAAAGTTAATTTTGGTCATGTTTAAGAGTCTCTAGTACAATAATAGCTAATCCAATCAAAAAATGTTACATACTAATAATTGTAGATCATTACATTTTGTTTAAGATAGGCTTAGTTCGGTTTGCTATTTAAGCGCGTTTTTCTAGTTTTTCAAACTATAATATATTATCTTGTAAGAACAATACACCATACTTCTTAGTAATGTAATAATTAAAGATTTACATAATTTTCTATTTCATAAAATTCTTACCCAGATGATGAATTACTAACACAAGACCGTAACGATTAAACGTTGTTACGGGTTCCTATTCTTCTTCCCTATGCTTCTGACGCTCCTGCCGCTTTGTGAAGTCCTTGAACGCAGAACTATAAAATCACTGCTCCATATCATTGTTATTTACATATGCAGATGAATTTTATCTTCCTTTTCGTTTTTAGAAATAATTACCGTCTGCCCAACTAGAATTAAAATTATTTAGATATTCAGCCCAGTAATATTGGTAGTGAAAAACTACCTAAAGGATAAACCCATAGAATATTTAAAATGTTCTTTAGAAAATTATGACTACTTTTCTTGGATATAACGATATCCTTTGGTAGCAGCAATGACTTTTTTTTTACTCAACTCCTTACTCTGGAATCCAGGTTCAAATCCGTCTGAAGGAGACAGTTATTTATTTAGTTTCATCAGCGAGGGGACTTTATATCGGAAGAACCTCCTAGAGCACATCCTTGAATTTGGAAAAACTTGGCGGTTGATTTCTGGCCATATCACATTATACATCCGTTGGCTGAGCTACTATCTAGCCAAGTGCTGAACCCATCATCCTCCATGGGTCGTAGTGGTACAAGTTTTAATTTATTTTTTAATGACCGCTGTTTAATTTTAACTTGGTCCAATAAATTTTCTTCATTATGACACAATTAACATTGTATTATGATAGATTAATGCATTCAGTTCTGCATTGATTAAACTCTGCATGAGGGAATGCTAATTTGTCTCGATGAAATCTGATAACTTGTTTATAAATCATATTGATGTATGTTGCCTTGATTCATTAAAACTTCATCTAACATCCTCCCTTTTTTTTATGTTTTGAAGTAAATTTAACTCATCTGTTATAAGGTAAAACAAGAATAAAAGCTCAATAATACCGATAGTAGTTCTCTTAAAATAAATCAGTAAACAGTCCAGGAACTCGTCTTTTGAAAACTATATGAAATTGATATTTACAACTGTATACATTATATGCAGCAACTATATTTGAGGAAAATGGTTACAATGACAGTAATGTGTAAAGAACTACTCACTAGTAACATTTCAATAAAAGTTTTACTTCTTAAGTCTCTTAGCCACCTTCTTTTCAGACAACTCGCAGAATTATCGGGAATTAAGTGGGAGGCAAGTTGGGAGACTTGTGGATTCGAGTGAGTATGGAGTTTACTATGACAGGATTAGGTATCTGGTTAGCTAATTCAGAAACAAATGGAACATTAAAATCTTTGTAGATATTGATACGTTTGTTTGTTACTTATTAAGGAGCATTTAGGATTTTATGAAGGGTTTTGGATTGTAATGTTTAGATAGGATGAAGAATTGAAATATTTAGAGCCCAAAGCTCAACTCCGTATGTCCAAATAGGTCTGATCACTCAGGGTGTCTACCAGTCGGGAATTTCGTGTGGTCGGAAATAAGTCGGGAATTCAAAGAACATTTGCGAAATTCGGGAAAAAGTCATTGTTAATGCTAAAATTTTCAGAATTTTTTAGTTTTGCTCAATATTAAGGAAGCGTCTGATTGGTATAGTTCTACATACTTTTAAAATAAACTAAATTTGCTACAATTTGAGACCAGGGTGAGCTCTATATAGGCATTGGTTCCTGAAATACAGTTCTTCGAAAATAGAGGAGAGGTAGAAAGGGTTGAAATTCGTAAGTTCATAGATGTTTGATCACATAACTCGGGATCCTTACTTTTAGTACCTTTTGAATTCTTCTTATTATTAAAACAAATTAAATTTGCAAAAACATTTATTTAATTTAATCAATTGTTTTAAAGCTGTAGGGGGAGGGAAACATTGATAAGATTGGCAAACTGGCGGTGAGTCGCACTACCTCGCGAAAACCTATGTCTGTACTTACGGTGGAATCCAGAAAAATATAATTTCAATAAAAACTAAAGTTAATTAAATTTCGTTCAAAATTGTTTCTGTACGTGTTTATCGTACTTTCAACGGTTTTTGAGATACACGTTATTGTAAATCATTTTCGAAAAAAAAAAAAATCATTTTCTCCCCAATTTTTGTCATACGCTTGCTTCTATTGCCTGCCACGCCCGTTTCACAGAAAAATTCGGAAAAGTTAGGAATTTCCGGAAACACTTGACAAAGTTGGGAATATGTCGGAAATTTTGATAAATGAAATCGGTAGGCTTCTCTAGTAAAGGTTGGAACCCACGAGCAGTTTATTTTCTTTTAAGTCTGGTATAAAACAGAAACTAAAAAAAATAATAATGCAAGTTCTAGAGTTACAAGGTCATAATCCAAAAAATTGTTACAAAGGATAGGAACGAAAATATGATATGATATGAAGATATGATAGGAACAGTATGTTTATCTAAGTTTATTTATGTATATATATATATATATATATATATATATATATATATATATATATACGAAAAGAAATTTCTTGACGTTACCTTTTCTTATCCTTCAGCGAAGGGGAAAATTTAGCCAGAGTTACTGCTCCTTAATGTTACCCGGGAAGGCGAGGGGGGAGGGGTAAATTAATTTGGAGCATAGTGCTGCCTACAATGTTTCTCAAAGGTCCAGAATCAGGCTGATCTACCCGAGTCTACCTTTTCGTCATTTGAACTTATGAGGGACTTATTTCTTTTCCACTTATTAATTTTGTAAATGGAAAAAAATATTGAAACTATAGCTAGATAACCTGGTCCGATGATCAGTTTGCCCTTTCTACCGATGTATGTACGAAGAAGTGATGTAAGTATCCACGCTGAACCCTTCTGGTTTTAATTTTAACCTAATGAAGGTCGGTGTGTTCCAGGAGTACCAAGATTCGCTTCACGGCTAATATAACGTAAATTCAAATTGTACCCAAAAATGGACTCGAACTTTGTCTTTCCATTCCTTTTCCACCTCGATAACACTCTTATATTCGTAATAGAGTGCCACTATTAATAAAAAAGAGACCATCGTTGTATTAATATAACATGACCAGTTTTTTTTATATATACGATACTAAATAGATGTTATCGTTGGTTGTGATTAAATCAAACAAAGTCATGATTTTATGGCAACGAGCTTTGCGGTAAATACCATAAGTAAACAATATAAGTTCATTTGCTTTTATTGTCTGGAATTTGTAGGTTTAAATATATTTTTCCATGCTTGTTTCGTTTTAATATTAGGTAGATTCTCCATTTAGTTGTAGCCTTGAACATTGTGAAATGACTGGTTCCTGTGAGAATTATTCCCATAGAACAACACAATGAAAAAAGTATGAAGAACAATAGCCAAATATATTGGCTCACACTCTGACTAACTCTAACAACGCAATGCTTTCTTCGTATAGTATTTTTTTTTTTTTTTTTTTTTACATTATTATATATTTTTGTAACTTTTATCCAAATTAGGAATTATAAGAATTTTTTTAAAGGTAAAATCTCCGTTTGGTGTGTCGCATTTTCTGAATAGTGAACGAGACTGAACCGTCACGCTTTATGGTCAGTAATGCTGCATCGGTTATACTCCCCATTAATTTATTAACAATAAATAGTGTTGACGTTATTTTCTTTATACCATCTTACAAGTGATCTCTCACCACTCATCAAGACCTTCACTTACAAAGAGACTATTAACAGGGGACACCTATATTCTAATGCCGATAAATAAAAACTTACAATCCACCAAATGCTGTAATTGCTTTTTTCTTTAATCAAGAGAAGTCAAAGGGCTTGGAAAATAGTAAAATAAATTTTATTTTATTCAAACTATCAAGCGGGTGCTATCAAACGAAAAAGTTTATTAGAATAGTTTATAGCTTTTAGGGTTGTTTCTGACTGCAGTACTTAAGTGATTTATGAGATTTCAATTATAAAACTATTGTTTCTTTCATAGATTATGATATCCATATTAGGTGTACAATATTACTTTACGAGTATAAAAATTAAAATAATCAATTTTATTTTAAATAATAATCTCTCATTCTTGCTTCTCAGAACTAATTATATGATATTCCATATTCATAATTACATTAATGTAATTATTATTATATTTTTTTCTTAGATTGTGCAGTTATATATGTTATTATACATAATACGTTTAACGTTTTCAGTTCTGTCGAGTGGTTATTTCAGATATTAATTTCAAGAGAAACACTATTAAGTGATTCGTCCCGTTTCAGTTGGGTAGTTACATTTCCCACAACATACTTATTATTATTTTAATATATAAATAATCCATAAATGATCAGATTAATAATCCAAAGTGCAAGTAATAATAATAAAATATATTTAAATGAGTTATATAGTTTACAGTTTTGAATATTTAAATATTAAAAAAGACAATATAAAAAAAACTCAATAGTAACAGTATAAAATATAAGTATACTAAATAAATATAAAACTTCTTTCATAACATAACAACTGTTAATTATTTTTTGTTAACTATAACAATTATTAATTCGAAAATATTATTTTTCTTTTTGCGGTATTAGGATTAAATTATGGGTACGAATAGGCACTTATTGAATTTCTAAAATGGCAGTATGGTTGTTTGTAATGTAAAGAGGGAAAAGTGTCCATTTTAAGTGTATTGCAAGAACTGATAGGGCTAGCCGATATGCAAAAGAAAATTTCTACTTTGGTGCTTGTAAAAAATTCAGATAGAGCACTTAACCTCTTTGTCCCTAGCCTCTTGTGAAATCTTTTCTCTTCCATCTTGATTCGTTTTGTTTTTGAATTGGATATTTTTGAATTTTTTAAGTTATTCAACATGTTCGAGCACTTCACTAATGAGTAATATATATTATATATTCTTTATGTAACTGACTATGCTATTATAACTTTTACATGTAAAGGTTGTCCTGTGAAAGTGTTGGGATGAGGTTCCTAATAGCCTTTAAGAATCTTTAATATTATTTATTTAATAGAAGTTTCGGTTTAAAACTTCAAGATTTCATTGGCACATAGATTTATCTACTTATCCGTTCTACGTTTCAGATCTTTATAATTTCTTTCACATGGATTTTATCTTTCTGTTTAAATGCTTTGTCTATAATCTATTATTAACATTGTTTTATATTAACTTTATCTGAAGTTTTGCGTTTTTAAAGTATTGTCGAACCTTCTTTGAATCGTGAGTCGTCATTTTAGGAATTCCTCCAGTACATCACATTATGAAGGATCAAGTTTTTAGCTCTTCTAATTTGTAAATAAACCACGTACACATCTTGTCGTTATTATTAGGCATGGATGACCTAATGTTATTTGTACCCATTTAGAAAACACTCTGGTTCACCGACAGAAGAATAAATTTGGGACAATTTAGCGTATGACGCTTATGCGAGCAGTCGGGTGGGTAGTATAACAGTGTGTCTCATGAGTTTAGGTCGTACTCCTGCGCGGAGATTTGAAACACATCCAACAGAGACTGCTCAGGTCATCTGGAAAATCTTCATTGCATAGCCTTCAGTCATGTATGACCTGATATGATATATTATTAATTATTTTAACAATAATATATTGTTTTAAAAATACATTTCTAATTCAAGGTAATAAGAGATTAAGAACCACTTTCGTAACTCGCCCCAATCTTTTGGTTTTAGGCTTCGACCCTTTAAAGTCATAATTCTGTTTAACCCACATTATGATTTATTGATGAAAATAGTTTTTTCCTCTTTAACTAATGATACAAATAGACAAGTTAATGAGAGCTTAAGAAGAAGTCTAGCATACTGTGTAATTAGGCCTAATTACCCGCCACGCCCCCAGGAGGCGTTGATTTCCGCCCCGTCAAGTCTTAATTACTAGTTCCAGCTATTGGGCATAGATAACTGTTTCAGTTTGTTTTTGTCGAACTAGGCGAAGTTTTTTTATGCTATTTTTATGATTAAAAAAATTGCTATGGTTTTGATATCTTCTTAGGCTTAAAAAGCATTAGCAGAATGTAGTTTCTAATACTTAGTTTGTCAACATTGTCTCTTATTACTAAGGACTACCTCAATATAGTACCGGGTACAATTTAACTTGTAGATCACGTAGCAAATACCTTAAAGTAGTAAAGAACCCAGTTAGTCATAGAATGTGAGGTGATAGAATTTCACTCTTTGGACCATCAGCTGAAAGAAGATCTTGGATTTTTACCCGATACTAATTCTATATAAACTACAAATAAACTGTGTATGTTTTATTGGCTCTAGGACTAATTGTTTGGGGGGGGGTGTTTGAATTTAGGTCCCATTTATACCAGTTAATATAAAAAAAGTCTATTAAATTTTGTTATATAGTTTAGTTGCTAAACTAAATATTCGGTTTATTTTTTCTCTAAAATTACGTAACTGATTAAAGTGAAAATAGTGGTTTCAGTTTCACTGCGTCATAAGATTCATCTTTGGGATTCCCAGACGCCTTCTCATCTAGTATTTCACTAAGGATGGCTATAGTCTGATTTCTCCTGGTATCTTCTTATTTAGATTTTTAAAAACCCAAAAAACATTACTTGTTAGATCTCAATGTACCTGCTTTCTCTGAAATTTTTTTTATCTTCCGGTAGTAAAGCATTCCTTACCTACCCCATATCCATTTATTATTCCTCTTCTACAACAGCGATAAGGAACCATTTATTATTTAAATTTCACAAATATTCATATTTCATATTTTTTGTTTTTTAATTAATGAATATATTTTAATTATAATGTGAATAAAATAATGTATCATGTGGAGACATAATTCTTCATTTATTCACACAACCATACACACGTTTTTTTTTTAAATTTTCAATTAGCTGATAAGGTTTTGCCGGAATATGTGAGATATAGAAAATCTTTGGATAATTTTTGTGCTTAGACAAAGTTTCACTGCGATAACATTACAATGGGATTCATATAATATACTGTTGTCATAAAGAGATGTGCCATAGGGAAAAAATTAAAACATACAATATTTTTGTTTGTTCGAAGAACTATTTTCTTAATACTGAAATACAATAGGTTCTTTTAAACAGTTTATGATTTGAACACTCAGTACACCTCCTTCCTCTGATACATTTTGTTTATTGAATCTATTTACTATGATTTAGCTATTCTGAGTTACTGAATAAAAAGATTCTGGACTCTCAACGATATTGTCTATCAGGACTAATCAATGAAATCAAGAGGGACTTGCTTCTTTACGGCAAAGCAATTACTCTAAACTGTGAATCTGTTTTTAATTCATTTTAGATTCCTAGTATTATTTATTTTTTTAAATTTCTTATGTTTGTTTATTTCGTTTAACTTTATGCTGCTATGGCTAATATGACGATGCTACGGCGGGAGTCCTAAATTTTGTCTATCCAGGTATAATTAGGATAGGAATTTTTAACGAGTACCTGACATCGCACAGGCTCAGGACCCCCATTTTACGTCCCTTCCGAAGGACGGCATAGCTAAGGATTATTTACTCCCTTTAAAAAATCCTAAGGTCATCTGCCTGGCTGCGAACCCGCGATCTTGGATTTAGTAGGTTGCTATGCTAACCACTACACCACAGGTGACCTCTTAAATTTCTTATTATAGCAGAATGTAGTTCCAAGACAATACTTATTTAGATATATTGATGTTGGTTGCTTTATTTATATGTTATCAATTTTCATAATGCATCTTTTTAAAAACGTTTTAGGAGCTCTTATAACATCATACTTATTATGAGATATGTAGATTGTTAGGGTAGGCAGTCATAGATACACAGCAAATCAAAATAATATTTTAATTTATAGTGCCGACGGTTCGACTCAGTTTGTTATCTGTTTTTATCATACTGTCTGAACCCCTGATGAATGTTTGCAATGCAAGTTGAAACATTGCATTATGAATTAAAATATTATTTTGATTTGCTGTGTATCTAGCAAGTATTGTAGCAGAGTCTCGTCCTCCATAAATAGTTGAAGAGAGGCGATTATCACACGACCTTAGAATTGGACACTGCCGTTTGACACCCGACTTCCTGATGGCAAGGAGAGGCATGTAGATGAAGTTTCCTCAGTACAAAAGAGATACGCAAAAATATGGTTTATTGCTATTTTTCAAGATGGTGTTAAAATAGGATATCGGCTTGCAAAGGAGTCTGATTTCCTTTCGAAGGTTTGCAGATTTGTAAATTGGTTTTATTATCTATAAATGTATGGTATACTTAAATTGTAGAAAACCCCAGAACATATGAGCCGTTGTCCTCTATAAGTCCTGATATACTAAAACTCTCTTCATTTAGGCAGTTAAAATTTGTAAACGAATATGTGTGAATAAAGGAGACATAAGACGAGTATCGCAATTGGACAATTTTATGTCGCGTAATGCTTTCTGTTAAGAAGCTATTACGCGGGATGCGAGAGCGAAATTTCGTGTCACTTATTTTAGAACATGTGGGGCTGAGTAGCAAGAGTTGTCACGTCAAAATGGATACGATTAATGATCCTTTGAACGGTATTACGGAACCATTAAACTGGTATCTTGGCCGTAATGTATACGACCTTTAGGTTGTCAGTCAGAAGTTGAATCGACCTCTTTTGGTTCTCCGTTCCCAATCACTCTTCTTATCTCGGATATTTTTTAGTCGCTTCTAGGACGTAATGCAATGTTATATTTTATGTTTTCTTCAACCTCATTATGAATCCTACATTTTTTTTTTAATTTATGATTATGAAACTAAAAGGTTCGATGCTGATGATACATATCGGAACGATTTCTAGTTAATTCTTCGCTTCAGAGCTACTTTTTTAAGGGTTTCATAGTTAACCATGCTGAATAACGTTTCATCCCCATTTTCGTCATCTGGATTTTCTTAGCTTAATTTCATTTACTTATTTGTACTGAAAGGCAAAAAATTCCACTCAATCGTTTTTTTCATTTTCTCAGCTAGGTAAATGTTTCATTTTTCTTTGGGTGTTTACGTCCCCATATTCTTTAACCATGACAAACGAAACGTATAAGGATTATTAAAAACATTAAGTGAATAAAAGCAAGCAGTATTAAAAAAAAAATAAATAAATAAAATTACGAATTTTTTTTTATTTATTGATATTTACAACTGTACAAAATAATATAAATTAAGTAAATGTGTTGATAGTGAATAAATAGCATGTAAATAACTTGTGAAGAACTACTCACTAGTAGCACTTCAATAAAATCTACACTAAAAGGTCTCTAGGCCATCTTCTTTTCAGACGCCTCGGAGGATTATCGGGAATGGAGTGGGAAGCAAGTTGGGAGACTAGTGGATTAGAGTGGTTATGGAGCTTACTATGGAAGGATAGATATCTGGTTTGGGCTAAATCAGCATCATATGGAACAATAAGATCTTTATGGATAAGTTTATTGGTCACAAAGTAAGGAGCATTGAGGATTTTTCGAAGGATTTTGGATTGTAAGGATTTCATACGAGATGAATTGGATGGTTTAGTGGAGCCCCAAAGCTCAACTCCGTATTTCCAAATAGGTCTTATCACAGTCATGTTAATGAGTCTTATGTAATTCATTGGAAGCTTAGAACGTTTGTCTAGTAAATGTTGAATTAGTTTATAACGACGAGCAGTTTCTTGTCGTTTTAGTCTTGTATGTGGATTCCAAGTAAGACGTTTGTCCAAGTGGAGTCCTAGGTAGCGGATCTGTTCAATCGGGATTAGTGGAATATCATTAAAGGATACTGTAGGGCAGGATGTCGTAGGTTTACGAACGCCCCCGAAAGGGCGAAATTTTAAATTTATATAACTTATTACAGTTTTACATTAGATAGGACATGTCATTCAAGAATTTATTGAAAATCACTTCCGATTTATTTCTCAGTCGAAAGGCGAAATGAAAGCAAGATATCGATATAAATTTGTTTAATTAAAAATTTTGCAAATTTAAAATTGCTTGGTAATATATTTTTAAATATTGCTTACTTTTATTTAATTTTTTCTTTTTTAAATAATCCTATTACGTCTCATATACCCTGGTTCAATGAATGGGGTCATAAACCGTTAAAAAATAATGGGTGGATCTTTTGGCTAGAGTGTATTATACAATATTTCATTGCGCAGCTTACTTTTTAATTTTTATGTTTTTAAAGCATGCTAATAATTTTTGACTAATCAAGGAGCTATGTCTGTTTGGGAACACATGATATGATTAGAAAGGTGAATGCTATCAGGTATTGATGAATTTTATTTCTGTGGTATTCAGTTTATTATGAAACTAGTTTCGATTATCAAACATTCGTCTTCTGCTCTAAAACATACAAACATTCAAAACTTCTGCGGTTATAATGATTATATTTATTACATTAATGTATAAATGTATGACAAGAATTCAAATGCATTTTGTCTCTCACCAAGGAATTGGGGTTTATTGGTTTTACAGACACAAATTAATATCCAAAGTCCTACTGAACAGAGACAAATGGCCGCCTTCAAAGAAGGATCTCATAGACAAATACTTAGATGCATTTGTGGATCATGTTGATTATATTGAGCTCAACAGTTGAATAGTTTGTCTATAATTCTACCTCTATTTGTTTGTATTTTCTCTCTCTCTTTTTTTTTCTTTTCAATCTTGTTTATATCTATTAATTAACTAATAATTCCATTGATTAAATATTGTTTATATTTCATATTCACTCAGTGTTATATATTCAGGTAAACGGAGTAATCTTTAGGTTTTCCTTATGAGTGTTCTGTTCGTACTGTATACAAATTTAAAGTAGGTCTGTTGGAAATATTTTTGTGGGTGTGTAAAGAAAAGTTTGAATTGTTTCATGCAAGTTTAAGGTTTTTAATGTTTCTTAAATATTTAATTTTTACTATATTCTTCCTGATTTATTAATTTCGATCCCGGGTCTTTGTTGAATTCATGATACGTACTTCTCCCCTCCCCAACTTAGCGTTACTTTTAATTGAAAAAATCATAAATTTAACGATGTTCATCACGTAGAAAATTAAATACATAAATATATCATTAGAAATAATAAAATTGTTTGTCGAATGAATGACCAAATACATATTTAAAAAAAAAAATTAATTTGTTTCCTGTGAAAGCAGAAAAAAACGATCGCTTAAAAGTTACTTCATTTATCTAAGTACATAACACCCTCTTTTTTTTTTACATCTTTCACCCTTGCACCATCAGTAAAAACAAGCTATATTGTCTTCGTTGGGGACCGCGAACCTAAATTTCATTTCTTGTCTTACATTTTTACATTAATATAGTAAATATTAATAAAATAAATTTAAGTTGATAAATTTGGTGATGTTTTGAATGTTAGCATGTTTTTAGGACTGGAGATAAATATTTACCTTTCGAAACTAGTTTTCTACTGAACAATATTGTTGTTCGAAATAATCTTATATTTTGGGGTTCATGATTTATTTTTGTCTGTGGTAAGACTTTCAGTGGTGTCTCGGAATATCATAAGCGCGGTTATTTAGCTAATTTACAGAATGCACTAGCTTACGATATACATCCTGAATCTAATCTCGTTACTTTAGAATAACGTTGTATCTTGTCAAAGTTTCCTAACCTGCCCCGTCTCCATAGCGTCGTGATTCTGTTGAGATGGTGGAAAAACGTGGTATGTTGCACTCAGAGGCCCATTTAGGTACCGCATTAATGCTGTATAATTTTTTCCGATTTCTAGAGAAGTTGGCCGAGATATTATACACCGTTATTCCGGTCACCCATTCAAATTCAAAATGCGATGACTTCGCAAGGGAATGTTTTGTTCTGTGGTTGTTCAGCGGGTCCATGCCTGGTCCTATATATCTTATTAGTCTAAATACTCAATTTTTTTTTTCTCTATACAATCTACAAAAAATATAAGAATGGATAATACGGATAAGTGACTGTTCTTATGAAATCACTTGACTGTTCTTGATCTCTGCCTTCGCTATAGCGACTGCCCTAATGACGCAGGTGGTCTCATGGAGGGTCTACTTTTTTTGAAAATTGCATGAACTAAAAACTAAGTGTTGGGCTATCGATAGTTTTCTACCGCTAACAGTACGTGGTTGTAGTTCTTACAGAGCCCTTTGGATGGGAATATCCAGTACTTGCAGGTGGAAGACGCAATGCGGGTAGGACTGAGGCAGCTTCTCCTAATCGCCCTTACTAATTAGGCTGTGGGATAAGTAACTGGAGATTAAGATCGTTAGCTGTAAACATTATCTTTTCCTCTTGTTCTAATTAGGTATTCAAACTTCTCTTTGTTTTTTCTTTTATGAATTTTCTTTCATTGAACGTCAGGTATTCATTATATTTATATCGTTCCCTTTTTATAGATGTCATTATATCCTTTTATGTTCAATTGCTACCTGTACTTCCATTTGAATTTCTTTTACTCGTTAGGCAGCTTTAACCAGTTTGAAAATGGCGATGGGGTGACCTGCAGTTGGCTACCCTTTCCCACTCTAAGATATTTTGTTATGCATTTTTCTGATGCTCTAGGGACATTACGGATGCTCTCCGTCGAGGTATTCTGCCTTTAGGTTCTAGCTTTTTATATAGCTTTTGACGATTCAAACATGCGTTGACTTCAGGTCGTTGTGAAAAAAAATTGGAATAAGTAAAAAACCGTAAAAAAAATAAATGAACTCTCTGACTGTTATGAAGAAGTAGATATGTAAGTAAAAATCGTACGAGTTTCAGTAGGGCATTTATGGTCGTTTTTCAAAATCCTTTAATTACTCTAAAAGTACCGTTTGCGCCTTAAAAGGGTACTTTAATTCCCTATTAAGGAGCACAGCTAAAGCAATTTTTCACTAACCAGATATAATAAATGCTTTGAAGGTTAAAAGTTTAATCGCAATTACTTCTCCACTTATTTACGACAACCAACGAAACAATATGAAGTAAAATTTACAAAATTTTTGCTCTCGAATATGAATCTTTTTCAAGCAGAACCTTAAGATGTATTTCAGTGGACGTTCTGTGCTGCAGACGAATAGTAAGGCCCGAATGATCTCGTGATACAGAGAATAAAATAGTCATGAATACAATGTACTTCTAACTTTTATTAATTAAAATTTAAAAGTTTATACTCGTTTGAAGTTACTCTTGATTCAACTGCTGATATGTATTTTAGATACACGGATCTAATATGCTTCAGTAAAACTTTCACAATTCTATAATCGTATTTTTATTTCCTTTTTTTTGGGTTTTAGTTTTTGGCTATTCATTTCGCTTTTCAGAAAATACATTTGAAGCAGCTTTTATACGGTACTATCTACACTGTAGTGCTCTGCAAACAGTGTCAATTCCCTTTATTTGTTCCCTTCGAATTTCCTGGATAAAATGTTTCTATACTGCTTGAAACGTTTGTTTATCTCATTTTATTGTTTAACTAATAACAGTGACTATTTGAATAAATTTGGGTTAGTGGTTTTATAACGCTTAATTATTGATTAAATGTAACAAATTTAAATTATATTGTATAAATCTAACAGTTTGTTTAATCATTAGCCCCAAGTACAATAGGCACTATATCGCTTACGCACTTACATCATTTACGTCAAAGGTGTCTTATTTTCAACGTTTTACAAAGGAAAAAAACTGTAAACAACATGGAAATTCTGAGATTTTAATCTTTTGTTTTGCCAGCATACACAGGAACCTTTTAAAGTTTTTTTTATTTTTTTATTTCACTTTCTACCGAAATTATATTGAACATTGGAAAAGCTCTGTTATTATTATTTCTTAAGGTTAGGTTCGAATTAAGTGGTAGGATATTTTATTTTCTGTTACTTTTGCCTTTGATAATAGAAGTATTCTTTTAAATATTTATACAGTTAACAAAAAGTTCTTTCATATAGAAATATAATTAAAGACTCGTATGAGTGGTTATTGACCGGTAACTAGGTTGAAAGAATACGTGGGTTTTGTTAGTGAAGTGGATTGGTGTTAGTGAAAATTTTCTTACTAAAATATCTAATCTAATTTTTTTCTAGATACAGCAATTTTTTATTTTATTTTTTTATTTATTTATTTTTTTTTTTTAACTACGATGGGTCTATTGATAATATCTTCAATATTAAATAACTACAAAACATTCAACTAGTCTACCTATTCAGACGGTACTTTATCAAATCTATGATGGAAAAAATTGGAACTTCTTAAACTAGAAACAGAATAATTTATTCTCGTTTGAAATTACTGCTAGACCACCTGCTGATAGGTTCTAGGCAGGTGCTGATCTAGTATGGAGTTGAAAAAAACTTTCACCGTTCTGAAAAGTCTTACTAATTTTATAGACAATATATTTTTTTTAATGTTATTACGAAGATATTTCTCTTTTCGTCTAGAGGTAAGAAAATTATTTTGAAAAAATCAAAATGGCTGCTTTGTACTCGGCGCCCATTTTATTCATTTATATTTCTTAGCTTGAAAATAAGTTTTTTTTTTGTATTTTTAAAATCAATTATCGAATTTTAAAAAAGATCATGATAAGGACAGAAAATAAATTCGATAACTTTTCCAATACTGTCTAAATAACATAACTTACATACTATTTTATTTTTTTTAATTCTTTTGGTTTTGTTTCACAATTAAAAAATAAAATTCTTAACTCAAATGTAAAAAGGAAACTGATATTTTGGCAATTTATATACATGTTTATTTTCAATTACATATAATATAACTTTGTGTTTTATATATATAACACATATATATAAAACTCAAATATACATTATATATATATAATGTAAAGATATCGTGGTTATGGGCTTTTATATACACAAAACATAAAATTATCTTACCTGTAATTGCAAATAAACAGGTCTGAATTTTTTTTTTTTTTTTTTTTTTTAACCAACAATTATATGTATACATACATATTTTACAGCCATAAAAAGTACATTTTTTTTTTAACCTGTACTACTTAAAACCCATGAAGGGCCTCGGGTTCAGTACTTAAGTAAGGTTGTACTGTTTCTGAGCCAACGGTTGTGAAAGGAGGTGATTTCGCCAGAATTCACGCTCAACCGCTAGGTTTTTTCCCCAATTAAGGGTACCCACTTTTTAAGAGGCTGGGTCTGCCCCAGGAAGGTCTCCCGACCTCGAATTCGATCCACGACTGATCTGACAGAATAAAAATTTTCTGCCTTCAGTGGGGCCCAGTGGTAGTCAAGCGCCTTAAAAAAAAAAAAAAAAAACAACATAAAATTCAAATTCATTACATTATTGTAACATAACGGAAATTCTTTTGTTGGTAAAGTATAATCAGTTATATGTGAAATAATATAATGTGTACGCATATCATACATGTCTTATGCTTGTAACGACATGGAACATGTAGAACTGTAATAAACGGCCCTTTTATGGGATAACCATAAAAGGAAAAGAAAAAAAAAAAAAAAAAAAAAAAAAAAAAAAAAAAAAAAAAAATATCTTTTTCTTTATGATTGAATTTTAAAAATATCATAATTTGATTTGAATCTGAGCTAAAAGTCAAGTAAATTTCGGACTTCTGCTTTTTTTTGATTTAATAAAATACTACTAAAAAACGGCTCGTCTGCAAAAAACATAAGATAAAAAAAAAACATATGGCTACATCTACAGAAGGCGATAAAAATATAAACGAAGTGCCTCAAACATTGCAGATGTCGTCCGAATTCAACTGAAGCCACGACAAGTCGTCTAACTAATCGGCCTTTTTTCCAGCCGACTTGTCGACCAAAGTCCATATTAGGCCCATCTCTAAAAACAATTATGAAAGTAAAATTTTATGTACTTTTTCATTTATTCATTGATTTTACAATAATGCAATTAATATATTAGCGGAACTGTGAATTTAATGACGTCAATGACTTGGAAAGCAACTTCTCATCGATAGCACATCAATAACTGTTCTATATTAGTTTTCCCGAGGCCATTTTCTTAATTAATTAGAATAGAAAGTGAAGAAAATAATAGAATTAATTATTTCTTCTTCCTGTCCCGTATTCGTGTTATTTTATTTTGTTAACATAACGGCTTTTCTGTTAGCTATGTCTGGATTGAAATGGTATATAACTGCTGTACTATAGACTAAAGTTTCTTTGCTAATATAGTAGTTTATTTAATTTCTAGAAAATATTTTCCAGATAATTATTAGTAGTCTAAGTATTATTCCAGTATGGGGCGCACACGCACTCAACTTGTTGTGGTAGACGGAGGTACTCAGGAACCACGGTTGTGATCTCGGTTCTTGACCTCCTTCAGTCTTTAATTGTACTAAAAAAGGTGCCCTTACACCGTCTGTATACTGCACCGTTTAAGACGAGAATAACAATTCTTTCCTAACGAATTAATGCTAACACAGCGGTTGAAAGTGCATGTAAAACAATTATTAAATAGACTACTTCTTGAAATATTCCACAAAAAAGCAACAACTCCGATGTTGGGTTGCTTTAATGCCATCTTTTTTTTAGAAATCATATGAAATGTGAGATTTGATATAATTTGTTTGAGTGGGTTAAAAGTTATTTGAGGATGGAATTTTAACGTATAATTTAAGTTTTATTTGTTTATCATATTCATCCCTTTTTTTAAAACCTATTTAATTAAAAATAAGTAAATTCGTTTATCGATTTCAAGTTCTATATATTCCCAGACACTCCAATCCCATATCATAAACCCGCAAGAATTGTGTCAAAAATGGAGACTCAAAATAAATCCCATCAAATAACTTTTACCCTTCGTCGTAAACCTACGATTTCCTGTTCTACAGTCTCAATTAATGATGTTCCACTAATCCCCGTTGAACAAATCCCCTACCTAGGACTTCATCTAGACAAACGTCTTACTTGGAATCCACATACAAGACTAAAACGACAAGAAACTGCCCTTCGTTTTCAACTACTTCAACATTTACTTGACAAACGTTCAAACCTTCCACTTAATTACAAAAGACTCATTTGCATAACAGTAATTAGACGGATTTGGACGTACAGAGTTGAGCTTTGGGGCTCCTCCAAGCCATCCAATTCATCTCGTCTCCAATCCTTACCTATCCATAATCCTCAGAAAAATCCTAAATGCCCCTTACTTCGTCACAAGCAAACTTATCCACAAAGATCTTAGTATAACTTACGTTTCTGACATAGCTCATAACAGATATCTATCCTTTCATTGCAAACTCCACAACCATTCAAATCCATTAGTATCACAACTTGCTTCTCACTCCATTCCAGATAACCCTCCGAGGTGCCTGAAAAGAAGATGGCCTCGGTACCTTCTAATATAGTTCTTAATTTTATAGAACCTTTATAAGTGCTACCAATGGGTAGCTGCTTTAAAAAAAACAAATGACGTGTCATTTTTATCATTATCATCATACCTACTTGATGTATTATATTTGTACATACAGTTGTAAATTTCAATAAATTTATATATAATATATATATATATATATATATTACCCCGTCCCATTTTAATATCTCTAGCAGAATGGCGCTCACCACTTATCGTTTGATTTCTATGGAATCAGCATTTTCATAGCATTTTTAATAATAATTTTAAATCAGTGTTTTATTATTGCTGAACCTTCTTTGAACTTAACCTTCTTTTAAAATTGGGTACAGATTGTTTATGTTGTCTTCGTGGTTAGTGATCACAAACGAGAAATGGCTCGTCTCTTTATATAGTAGTATGAATTAAAAAAAATAATAAATGGATAAACTAATTATAGTATTTTTATGCTAACTTTTGAGTTGTTTTTATTCTAAGCTCAGCGTACTAATTTGTTATTGATATTATAAAAAAATAAAAAAATATATATCTTCGCGTTTGGATAATTGATGTTTTGGATAATCGACCTTTTCATAATGAACGCTCCACTACCATCACGCGAGTCGAAATACAGTTTCCCTATTAAAATAAAAAAATATTCATAAGTCTTACGTGATTTATTTGCAATAAATTTAAACTATTGAAGAATAAAATTTCAATGTTATGAATTCGTATACAAAATAAAAGCACATTTTTTTTAGTATTTCATTTTTTTTTAATCGTGTGTATGTTTCTTCAACCGACTCACATTAAAACGAATAATTTATAATTTTACTTAGTGAAATAGTGATTTAATAATACATTTTTATTTAATGAGCTTGTCTTATTTATAAATGCTTAGCAAGAAATAGACTTTATTATTTAGATATGCTTACGGTGAAATAAAAGTTTATTTATGTTAACCATTATTTCTTTATAAATAATTCTCACCCCACGCTCAGTGCTATATCAAATGAAACATTTGGCGGGAAATTAATCAATAGTTTTGAAACGATAGCTGATTCCCCATTAAAAATAAAAATAAGTTTATATTTAACAACCAATTGGTTGTGTCTTATTAAAAAAAAAAAAAAAAAAAGAATGTACATTTAATTAGCCAAATTAAAAAAAAAAAAAATTGGCATAAAGTATGAAATAATATTAATACTAATATATTTTTTAAACTATAAATATTGGTTCCTTTCTGAACACTATTTTTTTTTTTTTAAATAATTCATAAAACCATACAAATTTGTTCATAGTATTAAGCAAACTTTATTTTTGTATTTTTGAAACCTATAAAACGTGAGCTAAAGGTTCAACATTATTTAGGTTTGTTTTTGACTCATTGTTATGCGTATTTACATTGTAAGCTGGAGGGGAGATTTTTAGCAGCCTGAGCTTTTGCTTTGTAAATAGTTGTTAGAAACTTGGTCTAATTATGTATCTTGGTTCTGGGAATCAGTTGGAGTATATTTATATAAAATCACCAGGACACTGAATTTTCTATTTACCTAAAGCACGCATGATGATACAGAAGCATCATTTTAATTAGCGTTGATTAATTATTTGTCACTTCTATTGGAATTTTTATTTATTCGAAGACTAGTTTCGAATGTTAAATATTCATCATCAGTTTTAAAAAACATACACAAAATTCAAAATAGCAAACAACTTGCTCCATAGGTTGTACATATGGAATTCATAAAAATATAAGGCAAGGAATCAAATCGGTACTAACCTAAGGAGGAATAGTGGAAGGGCTTCTAAAAGATATTTGATACTTGTAGTTTTGTAATAGTCACAGTTCCAACGAGAAAATTAGAGCAGGCTTCTGAATATGAGAATAGTGTCTCTAATGTTAGTTTTTCCTAGAACATACAATTTTTGTACTGCCTTTTTCATTTTAGTCGTTTTAATATTTTTATTATCAAATCTAATCTCATATCTTATATGAAACATGGAAAATAGCTTTATCTATATTCATTAAGCAGTTAATCATGTATTTATTTCAATGGTAAATTTATAGGTTTTTTTTTAAAAAAATTCGTTTACGATATATGTATTTTTGATATTAGCTTGTAATGGTTTAGATATTACCTTTTCGAAGACCATTGCATATATTAGAATCCTCGGATGGTATAGGATGCGGCAGGTGGCCGTACCGTGGGAACTGTTCCCATCATAGCTAATTAGTCCATCTCCTCTAGTGCATATCTATTGTCCGCTCCTTCAGGTGCACTGAAAACCTCAAGTAACTAACAACTGTCCTATGAATTCTCTCTACAATTTTTTAATTTTTGATTAAAAAAAATTATATATTTATTGATCGATATAATTATTATAATTATATCGAAGGAGGTTTTATTATTTGTTGAAAATGTTGGCACTACACTTTTTCATTTATAATTTCCTTAGGGCAACTACTACATGTTTCGGAAAGATTAATCAATTTCGTCAGGTACTATAATTATTCTTATTTACAATTATCACATGTCAAAAAAAAAAAAAAAAAAAAAAAAAATCTATATTACTGATACTCAACTGTTTTTACTCCGCGACCCCTAAATAGTAAAATAATTATCTCAATACGGCTTTATAGAAAGACGATTTTCATCGAGACAAGTCACTTTTATTTTTTAGATTCTTAATTTTTTAAGGTTTTTTTTTACTTTCGTTGTAATTGTTGGTGTCCTTTGTTAAACCCGATCCTAAAAGGGACGAATAGTTAGTTAAATAAGAGATACTTCTTTCCCATATAATTACTGCTCTCATGCCGAGATGTGTTCCTTCACACTGTTCAATAGATATTTGGCTGAGTGTCAAGAAACGGTTGTGTTTCTCCGCATTATCCTTAAATCCATTTGTTATTAACTCCAGGTATGGTAGTAGTATATCTTAGAGACAGTGTGACGTTCGCACTTAACAGATTTACGCCAAACACTTCTTATTTGACGTATATGTGAAAACTGTTTTTGTGGTAAGAATAGCAAACGACATAGTGATTTCAATTTTTACTGTTTTTTTTTTGTTTTTATTTCTTTAATTTATTTTCTCAAAATTCTTTAGACTTATGTTATTTATTTAAATCGTTATAATTTACCTTCTACTTAGTTGAGGGATTTTATTTAACAATATAGAATCATGGAGAATGATAAATGTTTTTTATTTAATTTATATGCAATGAATGTTTTTAATAAATACTGGAATAATTTCTGCATATACTAAAATACAATTACTACACTAGCGTTTATCATTTTTCATTGAAAACCTCCTTATTTTTATTTAGTTGCTCTGAGATTTACGTTTTGTGTATTTTAAATCTTATTATGTGAAAATGTAGATACTGTTGTATCTGTGTATAACTGTTGAAAATTTATATTTGTTTTTTTGTATAAAATATATTTTACATTGTTATTTATAAATTAATTGGTACTGTTCATACTAACATTGTAAAAAGGATTTTAAAATAATTTTATCTTTTCATATGTACCAGCTGTATCAAACAGAATGGGGCATTATGCTGCTGTTTCTGTACATTTTAGAGTGAAAAACATTTTGGTCGCTCGTAAAAAAAAAAAATGTTGGTTTGAAGATCCCACTCATTACAAAGGCCTGATGGATTCCAAGGCTAGAGTAGAGCCCGGAGTTCTCGGGGAGGGCCAAAACAGTTGGAGCCACAGTTGCATGTTGGGATTTTTTTTTTTATCTTTACGTTTTTTTTTTCTAACGAGAATCTATAAAGTTAAAATGTGTATAAAAATGAGAAATTAAGTTTTTTAACGACATTAGTAACAGCATGTACAGACCACGTGCTCACTAGAAGTAGTTTTCGAATTTAACAAATTTTCTATTCTTATATTTTATGTAAAATTAAAAATAATAATGTCTAAGTACAAGCATTTTAGGTCCCGATGAGATCCGTTTATACTAAAATAAAAATAGTTGTCACTTCTATCGGAATTTTTTATTCGTAGGCTTGTTTGGAATGCTTCATTTCGAAATATTCATCATCAGTTTTAGAAACATGGGGAAAATTCCAAACATCAGCAGTTTACTACACAGATTTTGCATAGTAAACTTAAAAAATGTAAGACAAGAAATCAAACATGTTGATACATAAAAGAGACAAAATGGAAGGGTTTATAGAAGATACCAGGACCTATAAGTATTCAATATTACGGCCCAATATCTACGAAAATGGGAAATGAATTGAGAAAACTAAGTTCAGTGTCATTATGTTTTATTTCTTAACTTATGCTTTTAAAATTTAATATTTATAATCTATGTAGCAAAGGGCTGGTACTTTGCAATTTTTTATCAGAAAAAGGGACAATAATTCATTAATATATTTTACTGATGATTTTATTGATCTATCATGAGTACCTCAAGTGAAAAATAGTTGTTATTTAAAATAATAATTTGCGTCTTAATCATTGAATTTCGTTTTAATTACTTTACAATTTCTCTCCTTCAAGCATATCCTTCCCCTTTCCTCTTTCTTCACCATTTTTTTTTTTCAAATTTCAATTTTTTCCCTTCATTATCTTTTCCCGATTTTTCTTTAAAATTTGATTTTTTTAAACTTAATCGCAGATTGACCTTCAGTCGATGTTTGTAATGTTTGTTTGTTGGTTAACGTTTACAATTTATTATACAACACTAGAAAGAATCCCTTTATTCCTATCTTAATGATATAGCCTTTCGAAAATTGCCATTATTGTGGTGATGGACATTACTTTAATTTCTTATTCTGTTTTGTTTCTTTTATTTTCATGGTAAGTTTTTTAAGCAATGCAGCCAAAATAAAACTTGCTTGTATCATTAGCTATTCCGTTTATGACCCAGTGATCAGATTACGTGGAGAGGCTGTTAAAAGAAAGGACGACCCTTGAGGATGATTTAGTTTTGGATCAGGTAACCTGATTGGCCAATTTTCCAGCCAATGGGACTCAAGGCTACCTCAATATACCCTTGAGTAACCAGGCAGTTACTTACGGCTATTGTTACTGACCAACATTCTTCACCTCGTGTATTAAATGATAAGATCGCTGCTCTTCCCAATCCTGTCACTCCTTAGTCTTTCCTACTTCCTCCGGTCTCTAAAATTTTTATAACATTTCGAATCAGTTTTATTTTATTATAACAAATTACATAATATATAAAGGAAGGCAATGTTAAATATAACAAAACTGTAAACATGGGAACTATCGAAAAACTTTATTTATATAAAAATATGAATTAATAAAATTACCAATCGATCAAAGAAAGAATCGAGGAAGTTGAGGATAAAACAAAATACAAGAAGAACTTTTAGATGTAGTCCATAGATGGATTCTATGACTGATACTGATTTATTGATGTTGATTCTTAAAAAAAAAAAGTGTTAATTGTTTTAGTATTTTTTTTGTTTAAACCCCATATCTTCTTGTTTTGTTAGATTTGATATTTTACTTTTTCCACCTTGTGCTGTAACGCGATTACATTTTAAAGAATTTATGAGTCAAAATTTAGATATTTTTATTTAATTTATTTTTAGACAAATTATGGGGATCATTTTTTCCTTAATTAGGCCTTACCTAAGGACTAAAAGTAAAATTTAAAAACTTACATTTCTTCACATATTTTTTCACTTTTCTGCTGATATCATGGGACTGGACTTACTATAATTATGTTGAATAAGTTATTTCCAGATAGCGGTAATTTTATAAGAAAATTTAAATGTTTTAGGTTAATGATTTCTATTCTTGTCTGTAATCGAAGCTCTTCATTTATTAACTTTGTCTTTTTCTTTATGACGTTCCCTTTATTGTTTTGTAATTATTCCATTTTGGAACGATTCTAACTTATATATTCTAAGTTATAGTCTTTGCTCAAAGAGAGAAAATCGGTGCTCCATAGAGTAATGCCGACCATTATTAAAAATTTATAAATTATGAGGTTAAAACTTAGTGAAAAACTCCTTGATAATAATAGAGGTTTTATGATTTTGTCCTTATAGATTTTAATTTCATTTCAAAATGAGCCGAAAAAATCATTTGCCTGCCAAAGGGAATTCAAAAATATAATTTATTTGAAATTTTGTTGGAATATCCATTCATTTTAAAACTGACCGGAAGTATTTTCTTCATTTTTTAAATATTCTTCATTCATATCAATATGGATTTTCCTTAACTTGTCCGAAATCTTCTGACATGCTACTTCGGTTTGACTTGGGTCCTTGTGGCATTGAGACTACTACTGGTGATATATATTTTATTTATTTATTTTTTTTTTTTTTTGTGGTGCAATATATTAAGCAAACTTTTCTCATTAGGTACTGCTTGTTTAAGTCAGCCACGATGGAATTTTCGTGCAACAATAGTTTTGTATAATATTCGCAATTTTCCCTTAGTATACCATTTTGTGCTGTGTCGGCACGTAGATTTCTTCATCATCTAAGAGCCTATGAAAAAAAGTTATTTTCTATTGGATTTTTAATTTTTCTTGGTTTTTCTTTTCTTTCCCCTAGATAGGTAATTGGATTGTATTATTTCCTTTAACTGTCTGTAATATAGAGGATTTATCAGGATTTCGTACATTCAAAGCATTTTCAAACAGAGAGACTATTTAAGTATTTTTCATTTATGTTTTGTTATACAGCTCTTCTTTTTAATTTATTGAATGTCATAGTTACTTGTTGAGAAGATTGGTGTTGATTTTTGTGAGATGTTATTTTATAACAAAAAAAAAAGACTGTAGGGGTGACCTTGTATTAATATTGGAAAAGATAGTTAAACACTTGGATATACTAGAGTGAATTCATTTAGAAGTATAGGTATGAAGTACAGAATAAAATTAAGAAGAAAAAAAAAACAGATAAAGGATATTTCTTTTGAATCTTGGTTGCTGCTTTTCTTACAGTTCTTTTCTTACGCTCCTAGACTTGACTAGGTATTATAAAACTACTATATTTATTTTTTCATCTTTAATATACAAAGCTTTATGAAGGTAAAATATTTATCAGTGCTGAACCAGGAAGGTTAGACCGATAAATAGATGGGATTGTTGTAGTTCTAACCTTGGAGATTTGGGTTTTAAAGGCATTCTGAGGAGAAATATATATACGCGGAGATTGTGGGTATAATCGGTACTGAACCTCTAGGTTACCTAGTAGTAGGCTTTCTGAACGGAAATCTAGTCTTGGAAGTTTTTTTTTTTTGTATATGCACCATATTTGAAGCATGTTGCGTGTATTATTTGCATTTGTGGCATTTATGTATTTTAACATATAGAAAACTATTAAAATTTTAAAACAAATTATTTAATTTTATTATTATATAAAAATTAGTATGTCATATCTGTAGTGTAAATTAACAAAATATCACATTTCCAAATTTAACGCTAAAAATTAAACAAAAAAAAAACAACAACTAAAAACACCTTTGTTTTTTGCTCCAAGTTATTAGTCTTCAGTGGAACTTCAAGGAGCTGACCTGGAAATGAATTCTCCTTGAAGAATTATGATTGTTCTTTGTTGTTAAAAATAGAGCAGTCTTAAAGAATTTCGTGACATTTTTGTGGTGCTTCTTTTTCATTCATCAGTGGTATGTAGCTGATTTCGTCAGATGAAACCGTTTAAAATAAGCTTCCATTTGTAGACAGTTTGTACTGATTGTGTTGTATTCGTTAGTGAGAGTAATATCTGGAATAAAATTGTGTATAAATTGTCATTTTGTTGTTTGTTGATTCCAAATGTTAATTATTTCAGTATAAAGACATTTCTTAATGTGGGGTATAGGGACTGATCTGTAATAGGGAGGGAACTGTTTCTCGAGCCAGACTTACACGATCGTTTAATATGCTTGTTCTGTGTCCCTTAATCCGTTTAATGTTTTCTTTTATGACCGTGTCTAGTATATTTATAACATTTTGTCTTACCTTTTCAGTTAATAAGTATTGAAATTTATGGGTTTTTATATTACCTATTTATTGTAAACTTTATTGTCGTTATAATAGATGAATGTTTTTATGAATATTGGTTTGAGTTTTAAAGGTATTTTGGGTGCTTATAGTACAGCTAGTAGGCATTACACGTTGAATAGTATTATAGAAAAAGCACATCTAGTATTTTTACCGTCTTTGTTACCCTCGGTTTAAATGTCTTTAATATTGAGGTCTTTAGTTTCTGCCTCATATAAATATTGAATTAATTGTTTATGTATTGCAGGATATAATTTTTTTTTTATTAGGTAATGTCCATATAGATTTCCTTTCTTATGTGTGTTGTAATTTTTCATTTCGTAACTGGTAATTTGTTTGTGTATGTTGAAAATTCTGAATTTTATAGCAAAGCCTATTTTTATAATTGAGTTTGATATTATTTTACTGCCATTCACATTCGTCAATAATTTTTCAGGTTACGATAATCTCACATTGAACATCGACGATTTTGGCCCTAAATGATTGCAGCATAGATTTGAATTAATTTTGTGTTTGAATTATTATATTACTCGTTCGAAGCATTGCTACAATTTTTTTCAGTTCACAAAATATATTTTTGCTAATTATAGAATTTTCATGTTAATTTAGTCAAGCGCGACAAGCTTTACAACTGCATCGGAGTCAAGGCCTGCATAATGTTTTACGTTTAGCATTAAATGGGATTAGTGGTTGTTATCCTGAAAAATGGAGTTGCTAATTTTGGCTCGCCATAGATATGTATCAGTAGTCAGCTAGTCGTCTATTGTGTGTATATACCTTAAATATCTGTAAGTGATCGTGCACTTAATATATTTTGAACTAATACACTGACCGGGCAAAAATTCAACCCGATCTATTTTTTTTTCTTATTCTCGGTTAAAAGTTACATCATTTTCCGTCCCTTCAACTTTATCTTGAGCATATGAAACTTATAAAGATTATTTTAAAAAAAAATAATTAAATAAAAACAGTATATAAAAAAAAAATACCAAGCAATTTTTAATTCATGGAATTGTTAATTCACAAGGTTTATATATGCCTCTTGCATTCATTACTTCTTTCATTCGATAGGATATTGGTCTATCGTGATTTCGAAAAAATTAATGAAGGATATTTCCTACTTTTTTTTTTTTAAATACTACATTTTTTTGTACGTTTCATACGTCCCTGATTAAATAATGTGGGGACGGAATCACCTAAAGTAAAAATTATAGAGTTAACCGGAAAAATAAAATAAAATTATATTGGGTGCAATTGTTTGCCTTTCAGCTTATTTTACTCCTAGGTAATATAATTTTTAGTTAAGTATTTATATTTATGTTTTTTCTTTGTTTTAAATTATTTCAATCAGCATCAAATGTATTTGGTATTATCTACGGTACTATCAACGAGTAAAAATGTTAAAATAGCAAATAGCCTAGTGAAGCAAGTATTTTTTTTTTTTTTTTCCCATTTTTCATCCTCCCTCTTATGCAGGATAATATTTATTTCCAGATATTTTAGATCAATGAGTGATAGATTAGTATATGTATATTTCAATAATTTATTTATAACAGACGAAGAAATTGCAAATGTATCAATACGAAGTAATTAATTTCAATGGAATAATTAATTATAAATATATGCTTATTTTTAACGCTTACGTTCAGACTGAGGACCTCTGGATCCTACGTTTCTTAGGAGGGTTTAATGAAGACTTTTTGAGGTCCCAATGCTGCTCTCTAGCTGCCCGCTTGTATTAAAAGACAGTGGGGGGCTAAGTGAGATAGCTTAACCCGAAATTTGCCGGTGCCATTTTAACCTTATATTGACTAAAGTTTGACCTAAGGATTGAACCGGTAGAATGCTATGGAATGTATGCTACTATTGAATGGATGCTAGGAGAGGTTCTGATAAAATTTCTCTTATTTTTGAGGACTTTTTCTTAAGCGGTGAAGTTAGAACGAAGTGCTATACATCGTTAGGGCAATTAAGTTACCACACTGTCCTACTCGATTCTTAATTGGCAGCTTCAAGAAATACATGGATAAAACTAATTAATCTCAATTGTATCATAACATTATGAGCAAAAATGAGATGCGACTTTGAGATCATAACAACTAAGGTTATTCTGTATGTCATTTATATAAAAGGACAAGCCATTTTT
The DNA here is from genome assembly GCA_003667255.2 of Euschistus heros. Classification (NCBI taxonomy): domain Eukaryota; kingdom Metazoa; phylum Arthropoda; class Insecta; order Hemiptera; family Pentatomidae; genus Euschistus; species Euschistus heros. The sequence goes on from RCWM02000087.1 coordinate 1,938,450, forward strand.
CATTGGTGATGAATAACCGCGTAAACTACTGAACTAATCTGTACCAAATTTTAACCACATCATCTTTATAGACCCACGATGGCTTAGCAATAATAAAATCTACTGATTTTTAATTAATTTGTTATTCTAAAAAATAGTAATATTTGAATAACTATGATGAAGTTTGGAAATTGACGGAAATGTGGCGAGTGGCATTCTATATATGAGGTTACAAAAGTACGGTGTTATATAGAGCTTGGGATTGATAATAAAATTTACTGATATTCAATTAAATTATTAAAACAGATTTAAATAAGTGGTGAGACATGTGGATCCCAGTGAAGTTTGATAATCGACCGTATGTGGTTAGCGCCATTCCGGAATTTTGCAATAGTAAAACTATTGGACCTATCGGTATCGAATTTATTTAATTTAAACTACATCATTTCCACAGTTCTTAGAAAGGTTAAACAACACTAAAGTTTACAATAACTAAATTTTATATCTATGTTGAGTGGCAGAAACGAGGTTTGACACCCTGTCTTGTACTTTGTACACATAAACTATGGTCCTTTATCTGCAGGAGTTTCTTAATAGTCTCTGTCCATCTTACTAACTCATACATTAAAATTAAAAATTTGATGTCTAATTACGCTTTTTCTTTACCTTTAACCACCTAATCAGTGCAATTTTAACCAGGTAAAAATTACTTGCGTCTTGAGATCTAAGAAACATTCGAGTCCTCTTCTACCATGATTTTTTTTTTCCATAACCTTAAATATGAATAACAAATCAGAGTAAATTATTGAATTAATAGAAATTACATTTTGAGACAGTCAAATGCCATGTTGATCTGGTTGCTCATAACTTAACTACACATTGTACTCAACACCTTTTTTTTTTTTTCTGAATATAAACCACTTATCCATCTACTGCTAATAATTATACCTAATTGACTAGTTTTTCCTAGTGTATAACTTTTATATATCATTCTAATATTTGTAAATTATTTATTAAAAATAAATGTATTCACATCACTTAATTAGACCATGCTACCTGTTAACGCTGTAACGATGCTGTTATCTGGGACCTCGATAAGTGTCGACAACCAATATTTTTAACTAACCAATATTTCCGCAAAGACCCAAATTTTCGGTAGCAAAAGTCTGACTTATAAGATTACTTTTTCAGAGGTTATTTACAAATTACAGAAAATATCTTGTTTAAATAAAAATCTATCTATTCGAATTTATAACATCTATCTGGATGTTTTTTTTATTCCCGCCTTCACTGCTTTAACTTTTTGTGACGACTAAGAAATTATAGAATAGAAAACCTGTATATTTTTATGGGGTCAGAGGTTGCATGAAAGCTATAACTTTTATAGATATGCATTTTAGTAATCTTTGATGGAGTCAGAGGTTGCATGAAAGTAATAACTTTTATTAATATGCATTTTAGTAAACTTTATTTCAAATTTTACTCAATAGCAAAATTATTATATGAAATCGAGTTGAAACTTTACTGAATCAAGTTAAACTTTTAAGAAGTGTAGTCTTGGGTTATAATTCACATTTTAATTTTTTTAAAAAAACCTTAATTTAAAGGTATTAAATTTATTTAAGTATTTCACTGTGGTAACCAACCCAGTATACTTCTGGTCAACACGATATTACAGGAATTAGGGTTTTCTTGTTTATGTTTAATTTGGACTTGGTTAATGTGATTTTTTTCCACTATCCTTTATTCTTATTTGGGAATTAAATTTAATGCCATAGTTTTTCATAACTTGTTTTCTTGTTTTGTTGTTCTGACGCCGACTTAGGCCGGTGGGTCAACTTAAGATTCTTGTCTGACCCTCGGAATAAATATTGACCTTCTCACTATGTCTTGTTGTTGCTCAGTCAATCTGGGATAGATTAATAACCTGTAGCATTACCCGTTCTTGTAGTATATTACGACGTTTATCTGATGGACAAAAAAGTGGATTAAGCTGTAGTCATTGTTAAAACAATGATTTACTTAATTTGTTTGTTTTTAAACTTGAAGGAAATATATCTTTAAAACACGGTTTATGTGCCTATTTAAGAAGTAAATATTTGGTGCCAGCGTAATAATCTTTGTTGATAAGGCGCTATCATATTGTTTTCATAAGTGGGGCGTATATCGCTTATAGAATTAGGAATTTATTTTAAGATATAGTTTTCTGTGTGGAATTTTTATTTTTATTTTTTTATTATTCTAGGCTATGTCCAGTTCCTCTTGTTCTGATTTATTTATTTCTTTATTTATTTACATTTTGGTGCCATGTACCACCACATTTGGTTAGAGGCACCTAAGGTTCAGAACTATAATTCCTTGTACAGGTTTGTTTCTTTTAAAAATTGAATAATGTGCTTGTGGAGATACGAGTTGTTTTCTAGTAATGTTGCAATGTCTTGATTCGTCAGACCGTTATCTTTTCTTTACTTTTTGTATTTTTGGCATTCAATAAGAATGTGTTCTATAGTCAGATTTACCTGACATTCGTTGCATTTTGGGGGGGTTGTTTGTCTTCCAATAAGTAACTGTGGGTTAATTTTGAGTGTCCGATTCTTAGACTTGTAAAGATGACTTGTTCTTTTCTTGGTCCTGGTTCTTCTTTACATGGTCCTGGAATTGGTCTAATTTTTTTAGGTTTGTTGTTGCTGTCGGTTCCAAGCCATCTTTCATGCCAAACTGTATTGATCTGACGTTTTAAGAATAATTTTAGATCTATTATGGAGTAGGGATTGAGGGTAATGGAAAGAGGGAACATGCTTCTTTGGCTGCTAAATCCGCCAAAGGTAAATCCGCTTGTTCATTACCTTCTACTCCTGAATGTCCCGGAATAGAATGATATGAATGATTATCTTCATTTATAAAATATTTTCAAATCAATTTGAGAACAAAAAGAAACTAAAAATGTAAAATGGCTTCATTGGGCTGCTATATTATTTCACAAAAATGTTTAATTTATAATAAGCATTTATTTAAATTTTCGCGGATGGTTCGGTTAAGACTAAGACTAAGACGTTCTTTAAAATAGTAAATAGTGTTGAGACATAAGATATAGGAAACTAAAAGCATTTATAATAATTCGCCTCGAGAATTTTTGAAAAGAAGAATTTAGTAAGCTTTTGATATGATCAGTTTAATAATAAATTCCTTAAATTAATTTTTTTTTTTTAAGTGGTCATTGGAATTAAGTTGTTACCTGATAGATAAATTTATGCATGTATTTGGTTTGTTTGTTCACTATTTTTATTAATAGAATTTTTAATCTTTTGCAGTAAGTTAACTTTAAAACTTATTTATTTATTTTTATATGTTTATGTGTTTCTATATGTTCTGATTATTTATAGTTATAGTATATATTCTATTATAGTTATATTTTGATTTTTGATTGTATATTTATAATATTTATTTTGTTATTAATTTGTTATGTACCAATTTCAAATATTTACATTGTCCACAAAATGCATTTTCGCTGTCGAACCAAGCCGAGTGCTGCTTTAATTTATTTATTTAGCTAATATTTAAAAATTTCAATTTTTTTTCTATCTATTTTTTAACGATACTTATAATTAAAAAAATATAATTTATGAAGTAAGTATTTAACGAGTTTGCTGAATTTTTCTTATAAATATCGTATTTTCATTTAAGGTGGAGTCAGGGTTTTATTTGTTTGGTTCTATATAATAATAAGTATTGATGGTATAACCGTGAGTTCTTTAATGTAATTGTAACTGGGAATTTATTATGATAGTATGAAAATATAACTATATTATATATTAATCCTCTAATGCTACTTGTTTTGATAGATAAATTTGCGATTCCATTGATCCAAGGTCGGCTGGGCTACAGAAAAGGAACGTGTTCTAGTAAAATGAAACCGAAAGGGAAACGAAGACGGGCCACAATTTGAAAACGGAAAGTTGTGAAATCTCTTTCGCCCGTTATCAGTGAAAGTGGGTTCCGGTGACTTGGCCGTTTTTTATAGACAGAGATTTGGTGGCATATAGTAAACATGGATGTAGGTTAGAGGCGATGCGTGTGTGTGTAGCCGGAGGGGAGGGGAGGCGCGGGGTGGGGAGCGAAGTGGGTCAGTGGGACGCCCCCCCACCCTACCCCTTCCCTCCAACTGGGTCACCATTCACTTTCACTTGTTGGGGGGAGCTCATTCCATGCGGTGCCCGCGCCCCGTACACAGTGTCAGTTCAGTGTTGCCCCGCCCCCGCGCTTATGTGCTATGTGTTTGTGACAGTGGGGGAATATGTTATTAGACATGGAGCAGCACTCGACCCTCGGTTCTCTCAGTATGTCCCATTTCAGCCTGCCCAGCACGGGCGGGAGCGGCGATGACCCTGCGGCCGGAGGTGGCGGCGGGGGCGGCGCCTCACCAGGCACTCCGATCTACGGCTCCCCGCCGCTCTACTCCATCACAGCGTCAGCCGCTCCCCAGCACTCCCCCAGCATCAGCTATGGATACAACTTAGAAGCTTGTTTCTTTTCCCCTTCAGGTACCGGCGGCGGCCTGGAGCAGGTTCCCGGCTTCCAGCCGATCCTCCAGCAGGGCTCCGAGCTGCCCGACACCAAGGAGGGCATCGAGGAGCTCTGCCCCGTCTGCGGGGATAAAGTCTCCGGTTACCATTATGGCCTCCTCACGTGCGAATCATGTAAGGGATTCTTTAAACGGACCGTCCAAAATAAGAAAGTGTACACATGCGTTGCGGAAAGGAGCTGTCATATAGACAAGACCCAGAGGAAGCGGTGCCCGTTCTGCCGGTTCCAGAAGTGCCTCGACGTCGGTATGAAGCTTGAAGGTGAGTCCTAGCTTTTAACATTATACATTTCATTAGGTCAGTCACTCAGAGCTTGTTTTTGACTAGATACCGATTTTGACAGGATGTGGAGCTGTCAGGTGTTTTGAAGTCTCTTAAAAGTTCAAAAAAATGTGTGTCTAAATACCTCAATAACAGATCAGTTGTAGATGACAAATCGTGAAAGTCATACTCTTACATTTTTGTCTACATCTTCCATCTTTGTTGTTAATGTTTCAAACTATTAGCATTAGTTGAATTTCGTTACCTTGCGATTAATATTATAAAATAAAATTACCAACGTTTTAATGGAGGAAAAATACCTACGTAAAAATATGTATACATTTAAAAATACTTATTGATTTATTTTTGAGCATTTAAAATTTTCATTTATTTTCATGTGCCTCAATACGTATTTTCAGTAGAATTAACTCAATATTAAAATATATTTTACTATATGCACCTTGGCAAAAACAATTCGCCAGATACGCAGCAGTATATAAACATCGAAAAATTGATAAGAATCTTGATAAAGCGTTCTTATATTTACGAGTTGTTTTATAAGTGGCCTGATAATCTTAAATTGTCAAACATTAGCTAAATAAAAAACCTTCTTCTCAGGTTTAATATGGTAACATAAGTACCAAAAATATGTATACGAATCCAATCTATTTCCAGTTTAGCGTTTCGGAAATATTTTCAAACGATCTGTGTTATGTTCGGTCTATAATCATATCGAAAATAATCGTAATTAACGTCCCGCACATGTTTTAAAACATTTTATTTCCCTGTCCTTGAAAATCGCAGTAAACAATTAACCTATTAAATGTAAAATCTTCATAGGTCACTATATGATTTTGCTGTATGTGTTAATTACGAAAAACATTTGTTATATGATCATCATTTTGATTTGAAGTGATAATAATTTTGTAGAACATAACTCATTCAAGTATTCCGGACTGTATTTTCGGCCGAACGGAAAGCTTTGCAACTCAGTAGTCGAAAGTTTTAAGAAAGACTTGCCCAATGCTATGTCCCAACACTCAAATCGCACTCTCTTACACGCTCCTACGCTATACCTTCTATTTTCTGTCCTATAAATAAGGGCAATTTTCCCTATTTTTTTTTAGTTATATTTTTCTGATGATGTTTCAGTTTTACGTATTTGTTTTTGTTTTATTTTATGCCATTTTATCAAATTTAAATTAGATTATTTGCCTTAGTTTTACATACCTTGCATTTTTAATATACAAACTTGATATTTTAATATAAATTTGTTCAGTGAATTATTTGTTGAAGAAGTTTGTTTTTTATAAAATCATTTATAAGAAGAAGAAATTTTAGTTGTCATTTATGAGCTCTGAGCAGACTGTAGGCACCTCATTTTTATGTTTATTGTTATTGTATATTCATACAAAAAATAGTTGAAAATGATTCATTATTTCTTAAATTTAAATTAATTTTTTTTAATCAAGTAATATAAAAACAGATTTTGATCAGACCTTTTGTCATTTAATCTACTTTCAATTTGCAAATTATTTGTATGAAATTTCTAAAATTGCTTTATTGTTCTGTTTTTATGTCAAGACATTCTGTCCATGTTTTTATGTAAAATTATTTTGTTAATTTGTGTTATAAATAGGTAAAAGTAAGTACCAAACATTGGCCTGATAAGATAGACGGAAGAGCGAAATATTATAGGCTGGCTAAATCTCTTAGTTCCTTATTAGCATTGATATTCAGAGTCGGGGCACGGACTAGCGACACATCCATTTATTTCTAGCCCAGTTCTTTGTAACTAGGTTTAATATGTCTTTTGTTTCAATCGCTCGATCATCTTATTTTGTATCCTTTGCAAATGGCGAACCGATAAAACGCACATTATCATTAAATAATAATTGAATTCGTCCATTATTTCTGTTGATTTTTATTGTTTTGATTCGTTAATAAGTTACTTTGAAAATGATTTGTTGTTTGGGTCATGCCGCCATATTGCCTCTATAAATCCCCACTAAAGGTGCGTTTGAAATTTCCCCCACTCCTATTTTGTCTAACATGTTTCTCATAAAAAATTAAATCTTTTGCGTCTGTTTTCTTTTACTTTTCTTTCATTTTTTTTTTCTCAGTAGAAACTAAAACCTAAATTTTCAAAAATTGTCGACGTGATTGTTTATAAATAAACGATAAAAATATTAAATAGAACAGAGTTTTCGATGTTTTATAACAAGGTATAACACTTCTTAAAGTGACAGTTCCATTTGTTTTTATGTTATTAGTTTCTATTATTAGTTTTTACTATAAATGACTGATTGGAAATATTTATGAATATATTAAATTATTAAATTAATTAATTAAATTGGAAAAGCTTATGGATATATTTCTTTAAAATATTTGCTTTTTTACCCTCCTGTATTTTTATTAAAAATCTGTTCAAATATTAAACTAAGTTATCGAAAAAAAATAGTTATTTATTTTCTTGTAATATTAAAATATAATATTTGTAGAGTCATAATTTCCAACGTTCGTAAACTTTATCCTTAATAAATAATATTTCATTAACCCATAATTGTTTACAATTAATTTTTGTCTTAATATTGTTGGTTTTCTTTTATGAATTATAATTTTTAAAATTTTATTAAAAGTTTCTGTAACCTAAATGTGTTGCGGGTCGAGTATCATCAGCGCCGCGTATCTTGTAATATCTTGTTTCAAATATATAGAAACTTACCCATTTAATTAGTAAAATGTTAGCATAAAAAATTACTATTATTATTTTATGTTATACTGTAAGTAGGTTGTGAAAATATTTATTTATTTTTTTTCATTTTATTTTTTTGTCTAAATGGAATTTCATTTTACATCCACTGTACATTACTTTAAGTAGAAAATGCAATACCGTCAAAAAGGAATTCCTTTAGAAGGAAGTGAAGGAATGAAAATAAAGAGTAGAAAAAAGTAAATAAAAAAAAAAACTTTCGAGTGTGTAAAAACGAATGGAGAAGTTTCACAATTGGGCTAAGTTTCATCAGAAGTTACGGACTGAGGCAAACAGTGTGATCCTGTCCTACTACTAACCGGCTGGAAAACATCGCCTCCGCTGTGTGTCCAACGTCATACGCAATGGTTTTACTTTTTGGTTTTAGGTTTAAGAAAATAAATAAATATATATTCGAAGTAACGTTTTAACCAAAAAAATATGTTAAAAAAACTAAATGTAATGATTAAAAATAAACATATTTTTTTGTAAAGTCCTTGACCTATTTACTACCATTTCACTACGAATAATATTACGTACAGATCACAACTTTGCGACGGAATATAAGTTTTAGGATCGTAATGGTGTTAGGGTTTATTTTAAAAAACAATAAATATTTTTAATTTTAAAAATCATTGAATATTAATTAATTTTGTGACTTTTTTTTTTTTTTTTAAATATATATACTTGAAGGTAGTTTACGTATTACTACAGAAAACGCTTTCTTTACGTACTTCTATTTCGACATTTGTAATAAATAAATTATTGATTATTGCATTGATAAAAAATATATAAATATCTCGTTTAATTTTCGAACTAACATTTTTAGACATTTTACCAATTTATTTTTTTATTTATTATAAGTTCTGTTCAGTATCATGAATAGTTATATAACTAAAAAAAATATATTTATTTAACTAAAATTTGTTTTTTGACTGGTCTTAATAATTATTAATAAATGGTCATTTTTAATTATTTCTTTACTGTTTTAACTGACAATTCCTATAGACAAGCTTCCAATTAAGGAATAAAAGGGCTTGTTTATGATTCAGAATTTTATTCAGGGTTAAACCATTTTGTGATTTTAAGTCAAATCTCTGAAAAATATCTATTAGAGTCAATCAATCAAGATTCGAATAATATGGTGTAGAATATCCAGTATTCTGAATTTTATACTGAATAAGCTGCGGAAAACTAAATAATTATGTTTTTGTTACATCTTGATTCTCATTTGTTATGAATGAAAAAATCCTTTTTTGTTTTATCTATTAAATTTTTAAGTACATGTAAAAGTTATCATATCATGATTTTGTTTTTATAGCCCATATTAATTTTAAGTATTCAAAAACAATGCTCTAGTGAAACAATATTTTTATAATATATTAATGTATGTTTTCTTAAAATATTAATAAATTTGTTGAGATGAATCTAATTTTATCTATTGCTCGGATTAGATTTTTTGTCTATGATTATTGACTTTTCATTTATTATAGAATCCATTTGTAGTTTGTACGTGTTTATTTTGTTAGTAAATATAATGATATTCATAAAAACAAATTAATTTTGAGGTTATTAAACAAATGATTTTTGTTTTTGCCCATAGAGGGCTCTTGGAGTTTCTTGGCATTCTGTGTTGCAGGCAGTTTTCCGTTAGTTTCATTTGCCCACTTACGATTTGCCTCATTTTAGGCATGTGTAAACCCAGGATGCATTGTTGATAAATTTGACTTCCTTTCGAATTCTTATCCTTTCGCGTTCTGCATCGTTTTTACTTTACTACGCAAAATATCTTCGAAAATGGTTGTATAATTCCAACTTACCCTGTTTTAAATTTTAACGTTCTCACACTCCCGAATAAAAATAATCCTCTACGCTCTTGTTTCCTTTATAAGATTTATATCACCGGTTTCTGTTTCTTGTTTCGTAGCCATTATGATATTAAGGTGGAAAAATAAACGTTATACAATGGAAATTTGCATATAATACTTCGCAGGATGAGTCAGGAGGTTTGTGAACATGTACAACTAAATAATTATATTTTATATTTGTGTCATTAATTGGTTTCAAACATGCCACATGGATTATTTAAAACAATTCGATAATAATCGATTTATTAACTTTTTCGATTTTTATAGTTTAGCCTCTAAAAAAAAAAAGTATGCAATCGGCGTTATGTTTGAATATAACTATAATTATTCTTGAATTAAATTATATTTTCCCTCATTAATAAAGCACGATCCCACTATCATATACTATCTTTTATTATATTTTATTATTAAATTCACAAGTTGTGTATATGTGTGTGTGTGCATACGTATTTATTTATTTTAATTATTTAATATATTAATATCAATAATGTCATATAGTATATATAACATTCATGACAACAGATATACTCGAAATAGATACAAACAATTAGTTAAAATTATCAGATTTATTTTTTTTAAGGTTTACTAATTGGAAGCCTTAAGTATCTCGAATTTAAGTTGAATAAAATTTATCAGATATTCCTAATATTTGGTATTATACTCACTATTTTATAATCTCAAAGACGTCAGAAGTTAGTGATGTTTTAAGTATTTAACTAATATTGAAAACAAATGAAAAAAAATTTGTTAGACATAGAGATTAAATTTTGAAATGAAAATTGAATTTCGATTTGAGTTTTTCATTAGGAATTTGTATAAATCGCTTTATTTGTTTGGCCTAGACATCCTTTTATAACAGTATTTCCTAATATGCGTTAGTTTCTCTATTTTTTTATTGGTAAATAATAATTTCCCTGCCAGGTTTGATATTTACCTTTTAGTTATAAATCTTTACATTTAACGGTAACAGCCTGGCTTCCAGGCCTAAGTTCACCTCGAAACAACTATTCACCTCCTATGGGGGCTCACCCAGCCTCTAAAAAAAGGTTTCCTTAATTGGGGGTACGTTGAGTTAGTAAAATTATATCCTTATCAGAGTAATGAATCCAAGAAAGTAGTGGTAGATGTATTTTTTTAAATTTATTTATTTATTTTTTTTTTTACTATGAAAAATAGTGAATAATTTAAAGATAGTAAACAATAGAATAAAAATCAAATATTATATTATAAAAGGAATATTACAATTATGATTGGTGAAGAATTTGCTACTGCTATGGGAATTTGTTATTCTAAGACTTTTTTCTAGTGTTAAACATTCATCATAAATTATAAAAACGTACAAATAAATTCAAAACATCAGCAGTTTGGTACACAGATTTTATATATATAATCTAAGACAAAAAATCAAACATTTTGTTTAACTAGCCTTTGAATAAAAAAATGCAATAGAAGAGGCAAATAATCTATCAATCCTAGTAATACATAAATGGAAATATATTGTATGTAGGAATTTAATTTTTTTTCTTTAATGAATTGATTTAATTTACGTGGCACATTCTAGATTCCATACTATGTATCTATTTAAAATTTTCATTATCAGTTATTTATTTATGGTTCTCAAAACCTCTTCAAAAGAAGCAAACCGGTAGTTTTATAGTATTTATTTCACGGTTCATTGTGGAGTTTCATTTCATGGGATCAATATGTTATTTACTATTACTACCAGTACAATACAGGAGGGATAGTAGAACTGCTCGAAGACAAAATGTGTCAAGGATGCTGGGATGGCGTCAACAACTCTAAGCCTGGTTTCGGTGAGGTTTTGCTATTTATATTCGATAAGGGAGGAGGGTGTTCGCGTGGCGCCCTTGGCATTGGCACATCTCCCGGATTGACGTTAATTGGTTTGTTTATTAATTGCGTTAATTAATTTAAATGAGATCAAAAACACTATTGGTCTCTTGAAGCGAGAGGTGTACAGACCGCTCTAAATTCGAACGTGAGCATGAATGTTTGGACTACCATCTCAGGCAACGTATTGATTTTATTTGTATTTTTTACTTTTATTAAGTAATTATTTTAATCTTCCACAAACGTGGGAAATAAGTAATTTAGATGCCTTTATGATTACATTCACACACTATTAAACAGAAAATAGTTCTATGCTATAAGTAAATGATATAAAATACACAATATACACATAAGTGAAATACATAAATTATAATATATAAAATAAATTAGTAATGAAATAAAAAAAAATTGTAATTATAAAAAACGTAATTTTTTAAATTCTTTTTTTTGTGTAATTTTTATCATGTAAAATAAGATTCATTTTACTAAGAAGTTGAGTGGTTTGTTAGTTTAGGAAAAGAAATTAAATTACTCATCTTTTGAAAAATAACTCGTAGTTACATCAAATTACCGCAGACCGCGAGTTAAGCTGAAAGATAAAAACAATTGAAATGGAACCAGGCTATCAGATAATAAGTGTGCTAACGAGGCTGGCTATGTCGTTACTTGGCAAAGGGCGGTTATAAAATTTAAATTTTCCGCGAAAATATCGTTTTCATCAAGTCGGCGAAATTAAAACAGTATTCTTATTTCATTTTTACATTCAGTTCTAAATTTTTTTTTTTAGGTCATTATATTTTTTATTTAATTTGTGCCATATTCTTTTCAGGTTGTTATCCGTAATTTATTAAAATGTTTGAAACTATCCATGAGTTTCTTGAAATTCGTTTGAATTCATTTGAATAAGTTGGTTCTTTTGTGATTTGCGTTTTAATGAGCTGAGATGTAATACCGTAAAGTTATTTTTATGTTCGCTGTAATTTATCGCCATTCGTAACAATTGAAAGCTTTATTTATTATTGTTAACTAATGATTTTCACAGCGTTAATACCATTTTCTTCCATAATTATACATGGTTACGCTTGTGTGTTGACTGCTTCCTATAACTGTTGCATTCTGAAAATCATGTAAGTTTTATTTTTCCATCCTGTTTTAAATCCGCCAGTGGATGTTACTGTTGATAGTAAAACTTAATATCTTTAGCCCCCACTCTTCAATAGGTCTTTCTTTGTGTTCATCATTAACCAGTAGCCATCTTAATATTGCTGCGTGCGCTCATGATATGTGGACTGACAATCACTTCAACCAATACGAAAAACATGTCCTATAACTAAACTGTAATTAGATATTTAATTGGCACTAAAACGGATAGAGGAGTTACGGTCTTAGCCTTTCGCATTGTTCCAGTAACCTTTAGCTCGCAGTAATTTTGTGTTACGTCACATGCTTTGGAGGAGGGAATCATGGTGGGGAGCGTTTCCTATCAAATCTGTTCTTGGTTTCGATGCAGCTTTTAATTTATATATTTTATAATTAAAAAAAAAAAAAATCGACAACTCTATTCATAATCAACTATAAATAACAAATTGAAATACTTCATTCATCAACTGTTACACACTTATCATTCTCGATAAATTCAAAAATATATGTATATTGCAAAATGTATTTGTATCCAAAATTCAAACGCTTCAAGAGAACAATTTTAATATTTAATTAATTTAAAAAAAAGAAGAAAATTTTACGTTGGGAACTAGTTTAAAACTTAATATTGTTATGTCTTTCCAGTGTTTTATTTTTTTAATCTTGCGATTATTTTCACAGAATGTAAAAGCAAATTTTACAACTACCTAACGAAATTCATTAATTTTTATGAAATTCTAGTCTACTACTCCTCCGAGTCTACAGAAATATGTATATTATAATATTTACTTATTGTTTTCTTTCTTTTTTCCTCTGTGCTTCATTTGAGCACCTTATGTCCATCCACTCTCACTTAAATAATATAATTTGTAAATAGAGGCAAATGATAAAAACTATCTGAAAGGCAAATTGAATACTAATACTTATCTAAAAGTGAGGAAAAAATAGTATACGTAAAGGGTAGACTTATAATTTATCTATTATTTACTACAAATTCTAATTTTTAAAAAAACCGATAAATCAAAGTATTTTTGAAAAAATGCGATTTTCTTTCTCGGGATCTTCGTGTCTCGCTGCATTTATGTGATGCTATATATATAGGATATAGGTTTTTTAATTTAGTTTCCCTTTTAATCTAAAACTAGTTTAGGAAGGGTGTGTCTTCCTTCGTTTTAGCAACCCATTCTATTAAAAATGAGAATGTCTTGATGCATTGGGGGTGAACCAAATAAACAATAATTTAGTTCAATAGATATAATTTTTGATGTAAGCCTTTCTCAAAGCAGGTATATACACTTCCAAATTTAAACCACCATATTATGAATCCAAATTTTAAAAACTAACTTAAATTATTTTATATTTTATTGTGCACACCAGAGTTGGGCAAAATTTAATCATAGCTATTTGATATCTAATTTCCTGGAATCAATCACCTAATTTAACCATGATTAAATTAGGTGATTGATTCCAGGGAATTAGTTGTCAAATAGCTATGATTAAATTTTAGCTATGATTGAAATTTGCCCAAATTTGCTGCACACCCAGACCATCTTCCTTCTTATAGAAAAATATCTACTTTGAATCCAGTTAGTTAACATAAACCTGATGTTGTTTTGTATATTGATAATAATTAAACTTGTGCCCTGGAACAGCCCGAAGGAATGGAAACTTTTAGAAACTCCGTTAATTAATTACCCTGCTAACTAGCAAGAACCAATTTAAACTTGTCAAGGGGAGCACTTTTCATATAACTAAAATTTCCTATAACCCATAATATCACATCATAATTAAATTGGTTGTTTTCTAAATCTTTTTTTGCTAATGTATTTGTGTAAAAATTGTTATTAGTACTATTGATTGAAAGGGTGTATCACTTCTTTTATTTCAAGAATTTAAAAGGTTATGAAATTTCTGGGAATGTTTTTTCCGAGAGTTGAGGGAGAATACTTGTTTATGCATGTTTATGTAACACAACTATTGTCAGTGGATATCCCACCCATATTTGCATTTATATTTGTTTCAATGAGATACGGAGCGTTAGTATTTCAGAAACTTAAAGATCTGAATAAGACACAATGTTCAACACAATAGCAAATCGATTCTTTTTAAATAATTCATTATTGTTATTTACAATTGATAATATTTTTATTGAAACATGTGATACGTCCTGAGGAAGATTTACTTTTAACACATTAAATCTACGAGAATTTTTTTATTCACTTGCGACTAATTATTTGATTTCCAGCTAGAAAAAAAAAAAAAATTTGCTCTTTGCTTTATTCTAAATTCGTGTATAAGATTGGCTAATAGATTGAAGCCGAGACAAAACCAACTGGGTTACCTGTAACATTCCTTTTCTGCCAGATCTGATTGAAAATAAAACATTAGAATACTTTGGATATTCCACTGATTCTATTTGAACAGAACCGCTACCTAGGAATCTATCTGGACTAAGACATTGAATCCTCATACGAGACTTAAAAGGCAAGGGACTTCTCGTCTTTGGACATACGGAATTGAGCATTGGGGCTCCACTAAACCTTCCGATTCTTCTCGTATCCAATCCTTCGTAAAATCATCAATGCTTTTATTATAACACAAACTATCCATAAAGATCTTAATTTTCCATGCGTTGCTGTTTTGACCCGAATCAGATACCTGTCCATTCATTGCAACCTCCGTACCCACTCTAATCTACTAGTTTCCCAATTTGCTTCATATTCAGTTCCCGATAATACTCCGAGGCGTCTGAAAATAAGATGGCCGAAAGACCATCTAATGTAGAACTATTGAAGTGCTACATAGAGTAGTTCTTTACATGTTATCGATATTGTAATCATTTTCCTCAAATTTACTGGTTTTATGTAATGTATACGGTTGTAAATATCAGTGCTTCTTTTAAAACAGACATTACTCGATAGATTCTCAGTCGAGTCTTTATTTTTGAAAGTTCCTATCCCTCTCGACTCTAGAATTTACTATCAGACAGGTCATTGAATAGTTTTGTTCTGTATTTTTTGATTTTGAGCTATGCAGACTGATTTCTGTCTGAGTGAATATAGGAAGGTTAGTTTGACGTTGATAGGAGGTGACTTGAAGCCTACTTCAGGATATAGATATCGACACCTGCCTTACTATGACCAACATCCCTCCCCAGACGTTTATATATATGGGATTTATAAAAATGTAAATAGGACCTAATGGCCGTGCTGGGGTTGTGGAGCGTGACTGCCGGACATCCGCTCCACCCCCTCCACAAACACAGGGCAGGGTTTCCCAATACCTTCCTCTGGCTGGGGCATTGTCATCATCCCAAGGAGTCCCCATCCAACATCTATCCTTTCCGATCATGAGCATTCCTTTCTGCTCTTAGAGTATCCTGGGATATTGGGTAACAAAATACGGCTCATTGGGAAAGGGGAAAATCCCCTTCTGCACTTATCATACATAGCACCATCTCATAATATTGTGAAGTTGTCTGACGTAAATGCAATAATTTAAAATCTTATTGTTAGTTCTTTATTCTTAATTATAGTCGCGTATTATGTAATAGTGTTTGATGTTTCAATGTGTTTGTTTACTTATTTTTCCAAATTTAGAAAATAAATTCTCCACAAGATATAGCAATATTTTTTTCATGGCAAAAATCTTTGATTTTTTTTCATTCTGATTTGTTTCTAAGTAATATTCTAATTCAGTTGTGCTTCAATTAATAAATGAATTTTTTTTTTAATTTCTTATTGCGAAAGTATTACAATCTGCCTCAAAGAGGGCAATAGGTAATATTGATGAAGATGATGATCTTTTAAAGTTTATAAATTTAATGAATTTTTAATACCTAAAATAGACAATTTTCACAAATCCCCAGCTTTCTTATTAATCCTTTAAATCGAATTTAGCTTTGTGCATCAAACATCCTCTATCTGGTGCATATTAAGTAAAAATATTGATATTTAAAAAAAAAAAAAATTAATATGTTATAATCGCACATGTTATTCTAATACTCAAAAATTAGTATTTTTGAGTTTCATCAAGTTGAAGTTCAATAGTTTTCAAATCCCACGTGATACCTCTCACTTGCGGTTGGGGATAAAATATAACTCGGGTACATTTTCGATATTTCATACAAAACTGCATTTTTGTACAATATCATTAATTATTGATACTAATACGCGGGACCTATTGAATTCAGATTCTTTGTTCTTTGGATTTTTGAAAAAATATAAGTAAATATTTTTTTCCTTAGGTTAAACTGTTTTCGATTTTTTTTTTTTTTTTTTTTTTTTAAAAAAAAAAAAATTATTATTACACAGTTTCATTAAATTGTTATCTACGTTTTTATTTTATGTTTTTTATAACTTGAAAATATGGCAAAGTGAAATGAAACGTCGCCCATATGGTTGTATAAATATAATTTTTGAAATATGAAATTAATGTTGGGAGATATCTTTGCTTAATTTTCCTTATATAAGACTCAATTTTTGTACGGTATCTTAAATTATTGATACCGCTCCGCGGGATCTATTGAATTCATATTCTTTGGGTTTTGAAACAAATATTAGTAAATATTTTTTCCCTTAGCTTAGCTGCTTTAGGTTTTTTATTTTTTTATGGATGAAATAAAATAAAAACGAATCGTAAGAGAAGATTAATGAAAAAAGTAGTGAAGATTTATTTTATTAACTTTTATTGAATTCCTCAATATTTAAAGAAATATATGGAAATAGCTTTGATTACATGACATCATTACTCAAGCTTATTTATTATACATTAACTGCTCATCTATGACCCCCTCCTGACAACATAAATAATATCTTTACTGCCCGCTAAATAGGAGTCTCATTGTGTATATATCGCCCGGATTGAGATATAGATCGATTGATAGAGAGTGAGAGAGAAAGAGTAGAGGGGAGGGATATTTCAAAATACTAAGTCTTATCAGTGTGACCTGAATTCCCGATATTCTAAAATTACGTTCTCCAGTCTATAGTATGTAATATAGTTTTTATTTGTATTTAGTATTTTTTTTTATTAACCAGAGGATATGGAGGAGTAGAGATCGGTCCGGTGGTGAACAAGAGACCAGTGGAGTCGATCTGGCCTGTTGCTAAACTCCCTCTTGCCAAACACACCGTCACATCTGTCCGCCCTCAATTCTACCTCACTCTATCATTCTCTACTTTATTCACGCCGGAAACCCTTGTTTATTAAATTAAAGGGGTTAATATTGGTAAATAGGCATTGTCTGTAATGTTAAAAGTGAATTTGTTTAATGTAGGTAAATATAGCCGTACGGATATTAGGGGGAATCGGACTAATCAGAAATGACAAGAGATGTTAAATTAACAAATTTTTATCTTTCATGCTGAAGTTTCGACAATTTTGATTGTCATCATAAGGGCTAAAAAATGATAACAAATACAGATAAAAATAATATAAAAAATAAAATATGAGGGTTTTTTCCCCCTTCCTCTTTATTCTGTATTGAAAATAAATAAAAAAAAAACGAACTAGGCTAATAATAACATAGGCACATGTCTGAATACACGTCCATCTCACATGACACAATAAGTAATAAGAAGGAATCTCTAAACAAATGTGAAATGCAAACGAGATAAAACAGTATAAACAATACTCATATAACAAAGTAAACGATACTGTTGCGAGTTATAATAATAATAATAATCGTTAAATTATAATCCAAACTTGTATAAATACTAATAATAATAACATAATACAGTTATTACAAAACAAACTGAAAATAAAACTACTTTTGTGGTATAATACAAAATCAAACTTTTATTTATTGACTTTGTGGTGTAAATAAGATAGGCCAGTGGAGTTTTCTTGTTTATTTAGGTTTTCAGATACAGCAGTCAATAAGAAAAATAACTTTGTTTGATTGTGGATTGATTGAGATCGGTGGATAGTGGATATTCTTGTGTATCTGTGGTATTTGTTTATGATTCTCATAAAAATGTTTTGTATAACTTCCAGTTTCCTGTAATTTGTGATACAAGTATTACTCCAAACAGATAATGAATAGGTTATCATTGGTCTGATAACAGTTTAAAGTATGTGAAACTAATGTGTTTAAAAAATACAAGTTAATAAAAAAAAGGGGAAAGAAATAATGATTATCATGTGATTAGAAAAACAAAAAATTAAAAATTAAATTAATTAGGATGAAAAAATTAATAAATAAGAAGATATATGTTGGCTATACCCATAGCCACCGGCTGTGGTGAAAAATTCGATAAACCAAAATTGTGCACTTGTTCACTATTGCATTTTTGATCCTTTTCTAAAATCCTGTAATTACTCTAAAAATAACATTCTCGCCAAAATAGATACTTTTAATTAAGTAAACCACTTCTCATCGTCAAACACCGATATAGTGATGAAACAAATGTTTAAGTTGAGTAATGTTAAATCTTTTACTGATTTGACCGATTCCACCAATAGCATTAATTATTTTCAAAATCCTAGTTGTCACTGATAATGTATTAATTTCAATTTTATTAATTTTAATTTATTAAAATTACTAATCAATATACATCATGAAAAGGCTGAATGAACCCGAATCAATAAGTTAATATCATTAAATAAAAAATCATGTCCCTTCAATTTAAAACGTTATTTTTATTTATTGTTTATTTTTTTCTGTTATTATTCTCCAACATTGTACCTTTGGAGGTTTATAATATCAAATACTATATTTTTAAATATCATGTATTAGAAGTATATGATGATAATTATGTATCTAATAAGTTAAAAAGGGATATATAATTTTATCTAATAATTACTTCAATCTGTATTTGTCTACACCTCAACCACCATCTCCATAATTTAATCCACGCTCTGCATTCTCGACAAAATTGTCCATGTTTCTATTTTATCGTTCCTTCAGTCGCTTATCCCATAAATCTACCCTTCCTTGATACATAGGCTCAAAGATAATATAAGTATAATTATGATTTATTTTTAAAAATTCCAGCTATCCGATAAACAGTTTTATCTCAGCATTCGGTTGCCCTGAAACTGTCTTAGAAATCAAGATACGTGCGTTGCTGGCTGGGCATTTCATCAGGTTTATTTAAATTTCATATTGACGTGCATTGATTAGAATTTTTAAACATCAAAATTTTTGACAGTAAACTTTATAAACGGTTTCGAAGAAACGCAATGAATTCTGTGTGATCATTATCATCTATCTTCAGCCTCAAAAAAAATAAATAAATAAATAAAATATCACCTTCTGCTCACCTCTATAATAAGTTGTTATTTAAAATTGTTGATACTTTAATGGAAGCATTCTTTTTTAATTACTATTAACGTAACAAAACTCTATATTAATACATTTATCAACATTATTGTATATCGTGTTTTTGTTGAAGAATCATTCAATAAATAACATTTCTTTTTTTCTTAATTGATAAATCAAACCTCATCTAAATTTATGGAAATATTTCACTTCAGTTAAATTTTTTTAAAATTTAAATATTCATGGTAAAAACTATGCTTCACATGTTTTTGTAAATTGCCTATTCCTTATTTGTATTTATTTATTTATTTTTATATTTTTTTAAATATTAATATTTAATAGTTGTGATGAATTTTATATTGCATACTAACGATTTAGGTGGCAATTTTAATTAAATAAAAATAATAATAAATCAGTGTGATATATTTAAGACATATCACAAGAGCTATTATTGATTATATAATCTATGATAAATAAATCGCGAAAGTACTGATGTCTATCGCAAAAGGCGTGTTTTATTTAATCAACACCTTTCCTATCAGGAATCAGTTTGTACTAACCATTGTTTTAAATCAGAGCAAAAAAAAAAAAAAAAAAAAAAAATTGGAACGTTGAAATTTTCCTTTCGCTTATCGCAGGAAAATGAGTAAATTATGTATCGCATAACCTCCTTTGAAATATAGAAATTTTCCAAGTATATTAGCTGAATGTTGAACGGCTGATGATGGTTGCCGTCTTGTGATCAAGAAAGTCGTGATATTATCTCTTCTAAAAGGGCAGGCCCCCAACACAATTGCATACTGGTTATTGCCAAGTCCCCTCGCTCCGAGCTCTTGCTTCATTGCCGATTAAGCTATGACATCACCTACTTTAGTCAAATGATGTTGGATTCGTGAACCGATTGCCTTCACGCCTTGTATAATTAATGATTTTTAGTTAATTATCCGACTAAAACCGATGAGGGTGTTAACCTATATTCGCCATCCAGTGAACTCTAGTAATATTTTCAAAACAAGCATTTCGAAACACAACAAAAATGAAAATATTATTTTTTTCCTCCGTTTAGGCATTGTGAGGTGTTAATTCTTTATTCCATTAAAAAAAATGTATATATTTTTAAATGTTTCTCAACCCTTTCGTTCTTGAGGACCATTTCTTATTATTTTATTTTTTTTTTTTTTATTCAATACTATTAAGAACTGGTTTGATTATGGCTTGTTGGATTTGGATTAGTTGGAATAATAGTAATAAATGGTCTAAATCTCGTAATGACGGGGAAAACAATATCTAGGAAAAACAACGATTACTATTATTTTACTGTTTTATTAGGAAATTTAACTATAAAAAGTTATATTATTATATATTACATGAGTATAGTTCATGCTAATATTTTTAGCCATCCACTGCAATGAAGAATATGAACCCCTTTGACTGTCTCCTCCTGTAGTAAATTAATATAAAGAATATACTACAGAAATAATTTTTGAAAAAAAAAAATATTTGTAGCTGTTAAATTTTTTTTTTTTTTTTTCAATAGACGGGATTTGTTTGGACGAATAATTGGACCCTTCCAGTAAATCGTTATATTATGATATTTTTCTCTCGTTTCGTAATTTTGAATTTTAGATTAACAGATTTTATTCAAATTCAATGGCTGTTAAAGACTGTCTGTTAGGGAATGTATCGGTTTCAAATACCCTCTTGAACCGATCTGTATTGTCGCGTGGTATTCCACTTTCGGCCATGGCGGAAACGCCCACTCTGGTCTCGCAGTCCCGATTTCTACTGGATCCTGGCTGGCACATATGTCGAGGGGTGGTGCAAGACTGGACCAGCACTTCCCAATTCATGTCAGGCTTTGCGAAATGTGGCCCGAGAAGAATGGGACCTCATTCGTCTGCAAGAAGCTGCTCATTTAATTTGAGTGCTGTATTTGAACCTGTTGTCTTGTTAACTAATATTTCATTTAGGATTTAAAATGATCGATGTTCTGAATCAATTTTTGATTGATAGCTAGAACAAATAGAATTATTTTCTATTTGTAATAGGGACGGAGACGGTGGTTTGCCTTTTTTGAAATTTCTATTTGATTTCTAATCTTATATAATGCAGTTAGTTGTCTTTTCAACGATAAATAACAGACCAAATCAAAGAAATGATAATATAACTAGTTTCCTCTTTTTGGAATCCTAATTCTTCATCCAATTAAAACAAAATAATAGTAGTTAACAGCTATTCTGTTTTTAGGAATCATTTTTTTTTTTTTTTTATTTGAATCTGTAGTTATCAATTAGTTGGATTTGGATTCATAACGATATAAAACAATACGATGATTGATGCAGGACTCTTTATGATTGAAAAAGATATTATATGTAAAAAAAAAAAAAAAAAAATTCCTCTGTATCTTTAATAATGTTTTTTAATTTTTTATTTTTATTTTTAAATCGAGATTAAGAATATGGGCAGCTAATTGCTATTAAAAACAAATCCTCTCATCTTTAATTTTCTATTTTTTCATTTATTGTTTTTATTTATTTTTCAATAATTACGCTTAGAAACATCTATAAAAAAAAAAAAAATTAAAAGCTACATTTTTTTTTTTTTCAAAAATTATTTCTGTAGTATAAATATTTTATTAGTTCAGATAAGGGGCTATTTTCCTACGTCAGTTCAGTTTGTTTACTTTGAAATCAGATTTCGGAAATGCCTGATACACTGGTTGTCTATTTTATGTTTTAATATTAACATATATTGCTTCTATTCAAACCGCACGATTATTTATTTTGGTCTTACAGTGACTGTTATGAATTCGAAACAAACATTGAGGAGAAATATCAGCAACAAGAAACGGAAAACTCCAACGAAATTAAATTATAAATTTCAATTAATTGAGGTCAGTGACATTAACTAAGTCATTACGACATTTGAGCTAATATCTGAAGGAAAACTCCTGAGTGGGGTCAACGTAACTATGGTTTATCAACTATGACCGAAACAAAAACTAAACCGCCGTCATAAAATAAAACAATACCGGCGCACTTTTATCTATAAACTTCCTATTGTATTTAGAGAGAAAATAAAATTACAGGAAATACTACGGCCTTTTTACAGGAACTGAACTAGAACCGTAGGAAGGCCGATTCTCCCTTTCATTCCCAATAAAATTTATTCTGTATTTGAATTTGAACTTGTCCAATAGATTTAGAATGTTTAATTTAAACAAAAAAACATTCCTTAACTGAAATCTTTAACAAATAACGTGATTTGTATATTAGCATTTTAGGAATAGCATAACTTACCTTAAAAATTCTGAATTTGTATTGTTTTTTGTTATATTTACCTATAATTTGGTTTGAGTAGGGGTATTCAACAGATTACCATCTTGTTCTATCTTGTTCTATTAATCATGTTGAGAATGTTAGGCCGGAACATACTCGTATGTACTTAAATGAATTTTTAAATCGTAAATATATAAATAAAGCATTATTATTATTTACTATAAAAATCTATAGTAAAAGCTCTACAGAGGTAGAGGCTTATTCAGTAGGCCATAGCAAGATTTGAACTGCGGGGGCCCAATTCTGACTTGATGATGCCGAAGAACCAAAACGCTTGATCACCAAATCCTCCTCAATTATTTTTTCTATAATTTAATTTAATGTAGTCTTAAAAATATTTAGTTCCATTAAATTTAAATTAGAAATACGTATTTATGTGCTAGCTGGTGTGTGCAGTTAGCCTTATGAATACTTTTATAAAAGTATTGTCTTTATCAAGTTTTTAACTTATCTGCACTTCCAGCTTAGTCATTCAGGAATCCATTTTATTCTTTGAAGCTTCAAATGTGCCCCTATGATTGTTATTTACGGTGGATGTTCTTTGAATACATTGTTTGTTCAAAAGTAATTGATGTTCATAGAAAAAAAAAATCCTTTTATTTTTAACTTAAAAAAATTGTTGGTGGTTCAAGAGAGGTTTAAAAATTATGGTGGGTATAACTTAGTTTTACTGCTTTTTTTTTTTTTTTTTTTTTTTTCTCCCTCTTTCTGGTTTTGGGCCTATCAATGAGAACGTACGAAAATCATGAACACTTTTTTGACAAATTACCTAGATTAATTGGTGTTGAACTCATTGACAAGAATTAATAATTAAATATTTTTAACTTTTCAATAAACTATATATATACATATATAAATTTAGTGCGGAGGCGATGGGATATACTAGACCATGGCGTATATCACCGCTCGCTGGAGCTTTCTTCTGCCCCTTGCATAACTGGGCAAGTAACCTTAACGATCCCAGCCTGGGAAATATCAGCGTAATTGATTCTAAATCCAGCCTCATCTTGTCATTTTACGCCCACTATCAACAAGATCCTTATGCAACGCTTTAGTCAGATGTGTCGGGAATAGCTAGACTCCTCTAGGAATAAATCAACATTGGGAAACTTGCATTTCCTTGGTGAATACAGGTTCTAAATTTTATAAAGTAGACAATATTATTCAAACACGAAACATATTAAAGTGAGTAAGGGGTACCTATTGGATATTTTCCTCTTCTTTTTTTCTAACTTAAAGTATTTGTTAAAATAGAAAGTATTTCTTTTTTCTTCGAAATATAATTCAGTTAAGTATAATATAAATTAAGTTTATTATCGAAGGAGTCGAAAAATATTTTTCAAATTTCTTAACATACAGGTCTGCAATTTTCTCTTTAGATCCATGGGATATTTATGCTGAATACTATGTTTTATTGGTCACAGATTCTGAAAAATGACCCCCATAACATCCCCCACGTTTAGGTATTGGACAAAAGATAAAAAAAAGTTAATAAACATTTTATGTCGGTTTTTTCATGCAGACCTGTGTCAATCCCGCTAAAGAGGTACTTAAAAAGTTAGCCTAACTTGGATATGATTTCCATTGATATAAGCTTTTAAATATTTATGTTTATTAATGTTCTTTATGGAGAAAATTTTATACATGTTATTCTAAACTTTTACTTGTTGTTTTAGATTTGTATTATTTTTTATATATTTGTAGGGTTATTTAGAATTTTTTTCAAGGGTTCAAAATTCGATCAATCCTTCCGGACGGGCAGCACTTCCACGAACTCTTACCCCAGACGATCTGTATCAATAAACCCTATTACGGAACAGCGTCGGGTGGCAGAGTCCATTGTACCTGGCGGGTCAACAGAACTCCGCCAAAACAGGGAAGTGTTATTGGTTACGTAAACTGGACCTAGCTTACTGTGCAATAGTAATAATAATAACAATACTGGGGTGAATAGACGATGGACTGCTGACCTTCGAAGAGTAGTGCCATCTCGGCAGAATTAGACCAGTAGTACCATAGGCTGTTGGGACACCATTCATACTCGGTTGTGGGGGTTCTGGAGAGGGGTTCTTGGGTTGGCAAGATTCGGCAATAAACAGAGTTGTTCTACGTTATGTTAGGATTCCTCATCGTATTTAATTATTTTTTTTTATCTAATTATAATTTATTTATATTCCGAATTTTTTGTACATAAGACGATACGTTATTATTTTATTTTTTTTGGATGAAATTTAAAAATCAGTTAAATGTTTTTCGGCGCTACTATCGACAAGACGCTCCAGCCACTCCACGCGCCCGGAATACCTTCTATCGATTTTAACATAGTTCCGATTTATTTCGATGTTTTTGTCGCTACTTTTCGAGGGGGGAGGTTATTCTAGTTAATTTACACACCAACTCTAAATTAAATATAAGCTGCTGTTATACCTTCTCATATTATAATTAGAAAATATCAAAGTATGAAATACTAAATCAATGTTGCATTAATATTATAGTAAAGCAGAACAAATATAATACTAAAATCACAAGTAATGCTGTAAGACGTTACGTTAGGGAAGTGAAAATAAAAAATTATAAGTACATAAAAAAAGCAACCCATATTGAAAGTTATGTTATTAATTCCTGCTATAAGAAAATATGAAACTTCTAATGTACTTTCTCACATTTTTTTTTTTTTTTTTTTAGATCAATGTTTTTTTATTGAATTAATATCTGCCTCATTTTAGGGGAATAAGTAATATGGGTGACAAATTAATAGGGAAACTGCAGTGCAAATCATTTTAGAAGAACCTTTTTATCTTTAAGAAGACAATATATCACACTAAACAATAAAACTCAAGTTGAAACTGTAGAAGTGGATGTTTACATGGGAGATTATAGGAAAGAGCAATCTATACATGCTCGAAGTCAAGCGTTGGAATGGATCTCGCAGGTGCATTGCAGGTCGGGCCGATTTGGTGGAGCTCCTCGTCGATATTAGTAGCTACCATTTTTTTTTCTTTCTGAAATGACTATCATAGAACAGTGATCTTTACATGGTAATCAAAGTTAAAAGTTTCTAATAAGAAAAATCTTTTTTTAGGGCTCCGAAAACTAAAGCCGTTTCTTGTTTTATGAATTTTCTGGAGCGTCCGCCCTCCTGCAGGTAACTATAAAAGACTGCCATGATACAGAGAGACAGTACGAAGTAACAAAGAAGCAATGCTTGGCTTTTTGTGCCCCCGAGACGAGGAGTGAAAGCGGTGGTTACCAAGGCCATTGCTAATAGAGTTCCACACATTAATCCCCTGATTGCAGGCTGTCTTCGGTACCCACTTCCACCTCTTCTCATTATATTATTATCATTTCCAACTACGAAAGCATTCACAGATATGTAAGTCTCTATGTAAAGTTTATTTGTTCCTTTTTTTGTTTATTGAGTTTAAAATTACTGATCTTCCCATCATTTCATCCTTCATGTAAATCTATTTCAAACGTGAACTCATAAGGTCCAGGTGAAACAAACAGTTGAAATAAAGATATTAAACTATTTTGCGAAACATTTTTATCTGAGCCGCACTCAAGGTCAACTAAAAAAAATAATAAGTCTTTATCATGTCAATTTAGGTTTAACTCTTGGTCGTAAAATATTTGCCTTATTTCTTTGATTAGGACAGTGCTCAATAATGAGAATAGAATAAATGAATTTAAAATAAAATATAGCGTGAAAAAACTTTGTAAATAGTAAGGAGATTTCATGTATTGTTTAGACTTGTAGAATTGTATAGAAAACGTATAAAGATATTTATATATGTTGTGGAATTTAGAATTAATTGTATCGGAAAACGAACATTAACGATGACAATGATTAAACACCTGTTGAATCATCTTTTCATACCCAGGGAATAAATTATTTAAGTAGAGGTGAATTTGGGTTATCGATTACTATATAGTGATTATCTAGCCTTAGTAGTTCTACAGACTATTTTATTTTTTAAACAATGGTTGGAATTCTTCTTTCTATGAAATCTAGAAACTCTTAACTTCTCTATACCTTGATGTTAATTTATGGTAAACTAAAAAGGTTTCAGGAAGATAATGGGTGTCTTCTAATATTAAAAAAAAAACAGGGATGGGAATACTAGACCAATGCTAGAGCGCAGGTGGAGTTGTGCCCACTGGACCGGAATGAGTGGTTTTAAGCTGGCCTAGAGTCAGGTGCATTCTGGCTTACTAGTTTCATGCGCTTCATTCTACATTTTTTTATATTTTAACACTAGTCGTTCTCGCTATTGCATCAATTCTGATTAAGAATTATCGAAATTTTTTTAACATCTCTACATAACAATTTAATACTTATCGATAAGAGTTTCGATACCAGAAGCTTATTAAGCCTAAACAGTTCGATCTCTCCTTTGGCAAAGGTTACGCCAGATTTAGGTTCAGAGTGTCACGAGATTCCTGGGGGTGATAACCCTTTGAAATTTCGGCTCGGGCCGATTTTATCGACATGTTTCAACATAGTTTTATATCGTTCTTGTTCCCATTTTTCAAACGATTACATTGTATAGATTGAATTGTGGAAATCTCAACAGCACGACAATTTACTCATTATTTTATAAACATACAGAATTGCCTGTATTCATGGATTACAGTGAAAGTTTGTATACAGATCAATAAATCTTAAAAATATAACCTTCCGCCACGTTACTCTTCATGTCACCAGAGATGAACACCAGAGTGTTTCTTAAATCACATTCGACCTAAAATGAATTAGTATATTTAAATTTGTTTAAAGTCGTATCTATGTCTATTACTGATAAATAATTATTATATTATACTATAGAGCTAACGTTACGTGTTACATTTGATGATTGGCAATCTATGTTTGCTGATTCTAGGTGTACTTTACAAGATAAATAATCGTTTAAACGTACCGCCAACTTCTTTAAAGTACCTCTTTTAAGTTCCCTGACGATGAAGGGCTGCTGCGGTACATTCTTGTCACGGCTCCCTGATTATGATGAGCCCTTCCTCCAAGGTCTCGGTGTTCCACTTGAAGCCCTATCACCATTGTTAACTTACTACCTGTGATCGTCAACTCATCTGCCGGAGTTCGTTTAACATTCTCTTTACAATTATTTATTCATTTAATATACCTGTAAATGCAAGATTTATAATTAAGATTTGTGTTGAAACTACTTGATTGGATTCTTTGATAAGCCATTTTTGAGGAATTACTTCAAAAGAAGTCGTAAAATTAGTTTTATTGTATATACTCTTCAGTAGGGATTGTTCTAAATTGTGCCTTAGTAATTTGTACGTTGAATTGACTTAACATTATAAGTGGTTACAAGTTAATATTTTTCCATAAACTACCTAAATAGGAATGTAACGAAATTAATCCTGGTGTTGGGCGTTTTAAATAAGACGTATAAGTTTCATCATTTAAACATCCGAGGGGCCTTATCAGCTTACAGCGGGTTTGATGTAACTCAGGATTTGGGTTACTTCTTCCCGGTCCGGTTTGGCAAGGTAATTACAAGTTGTCGAGGTGTTATTCGTCGAATTATATGAGAATATTGGATGTTCTTTGTGCCATTAACACATCTACCCCTTTTCACCACAATCCACGAAGTATAAAAGTCTTTAGTCGTTTCACTGTTCCTGATGATATTTATCACACACAGATTAGTTTCATACACGTGCAACTAGTTGAAGAACTTCTAATACGTGGAGTAAAGTCTATGTTAAGTAAAGTTCTATATAATAAGAAATAATGAGGTTTTTCAAAGTATTTTAGACTAAGGAAGTTATAGGTGATTCCCATTGTGTTAATAGAAATGTGAAAAAATGAGGAAAAAAATTTAAATGTTTAATACTCAATATTATTGGAACGATTGCTTAAAAGTACTTTTCTTATAGATTCCAACTCTTAGCGTATTTCTGATAGAAACTCTTCTGTTTTCGGTTTCTCTTGTTTTCCACGTCGCTTGAATCTGAACCCGTAGT
This sequence comes from Euschistus heros, assembly GCA_003667255.2. NCBI lineage: Eukaryota > Metazoa > Arthropoda > Insecta > Hemiptera > Pentatomidae > Euschistus > Euschistus heros. The sequence continues at coordinate 1,967,477 of RCWM02000087.1, forward strand.
CAAGACGCAAACAAAATATTAATAGTAAGTCAGTGAAAGTGTTCGTAGGGTCCGGGAGCGATTACCAAATCTAACAAAAATGTTGCTCAATGTCTTCGTGGGGAAATTCTCCTTCCACCGCCGTTTTGGCCGCTGTCCTAATAGGCCTACTCTGGAATAATTTGTCATCGACCGCATGTGTACAGGCCAAATAAATTATATTCGTCCAAGTCTCTATTTAAAGTTATATTTCAAAAATTGTCGAGACTATGTAGAGTTGACTAATTGTCCTCGTTTCGTTGCGCCAGTCCTCACGGTTGCGTAAGATGCCCAAAATGTGATGTGAACGTTACTTTGCAAGTGTCACAAAATGGCTTGATAAATTCTATTATTTCATTAAAAAAAAAAAAAAAAAAAAAAAATAGTTTTGAGTTTCAAATTTATACCTATACCGTTCAATAAGATATAACAAATTTTTAAAATATATGTCAAAAAACAAAAAACCTACAAGAGTATACATACATGTGGTCTCTAAAGGATTTATAAGTATTATCGACAGTAGACATGAGACGATTTCAACGTGACAAAGCAACTTGCAGAACTTCATTATTCAGCAGACACAAAAACTTTATTTTGATTCGCAAATATTTTTTTTTTTTACTCATTAAACTTGAGTTATGCACAATCATCAATTATTAACATTAATTGTTAAAAAATATTAATTTTGAGGCAGAAATCTTGAACGATTTACTAACTCATTAAGTTAGCCTCTGTATTTTGTATTATTAAAATTGTAAACATCCTTATCGTGATAAATAGAAAAAAAAACAGTGTTATGATGGTAATAATATACTACGAAGCGACGTTTTGATTAATTATCCAGAAATTTGGTTCTGTGGTGATCTAGCAAGGTAATGCTGCGTTTTAGTGTTTACGAAAACAAAATTGTGCGTCTACTTTATTTCGTAGTGACGGACCCAGGGAATAAACTTTTTAGACAATTATCTCACATGGTCTAGGATAAGTTGTTACCCTGTGGGATGACTCGTAATTCTTCCTCTAGTATGATAACATAAAAACGTTAAACTACTACGATATACAACTGTTTCATTAATTTGATGCCCATCCCCTCCCATCGAAACACTAAATCCTTCTTCCAGAAAGTTAATATAGATTTCCAATGTTTGTAATTATTTATATATATCTATTCTTTTTCATTGCCATATTATGTTTCGCCTACAAACAAGAAGCGCGTAAGGTTTGTAGTAAATTGTCATTGAAGTGCGCAATTGTTAGCCAACCGGGGGAGACTAAACGAAACCTCCTTAACCATCGCCCGTGGCGGTCTAACCTCCAAGCTGCCCCCCTTCTGTCTATGATTTCTGTATCTTACCGTCAAGTGTCAAGATATTGATTTATTATTAACAAGGAAATATTTCTTATATTAATAAAATTAAAAAACAAATATGTATATGAAAAAAAAAAGACGAAATAATGCCATTCTAGGAGTACAATATCTACGAGTATGGGAAAAACAAATTTTCGTTCGTAAGGACTAATTATCATTGAATTGTTATTATTTTATTTTTAATTTTAATAATATACTATCAAATATACAAGCCATTAATTCAAAACTTAATTATAACACACCTAAAATATTGTAAAATTCATACAATTTATTTTGTAACTAAATTTCCTGGTTAAGATACACGGGAAAAACTGGATGATCAGTAAAACAAAGATTATTAGGACATTAAGAGCATACAATAATAATACGCAGGGTTCCAACTTCGCTGTCCATTTTAATGAAAATCCATTAAAACTAAATTAAGACTCGGGATTGAAATACATCACATAGAAAGAAGTAATAAAATCATTCAAAACCAATACAAATTTTTGAGTGACCAGATAAATATATCCAATAGTCCCATTTTAAATTTATTTCCAGTAGAAACGCAAAAATCCAACCAGTCATAGGGAAAACCTAAAGGACAAGACATGTCTTCTTGACCTTTTTGTCTCTTTACATTTACTCTGCTCTAGGTCGTAATATCTTTCAGAAGCCAAGGAACTTTGTATGATCAATGTAGCAAAGTATTGATATTTCGAAATTTTTTGTATACTTTTAGAACTCGATGAATTTTTAACATTCGAAACTAGTTTTCTAACAAAAAAGTTCCAATACAAGTGGCTAATAATTTATAAACCCTAATTGTATTGATCCTTCTATGCTGTCTTGCGTTCCTCAGGTGAAATGTTGGTGGGTTCCTGATTGATATTGTTCTGTGGATCAGAGGGGAAAATATCCACACTTTCTCTCATAAATAAAGCAGGATTTACATTTTATATTATATGGCCCTTTTTGGAAACTAAGCGAGATTTGATTAATGTAGTTATAGGTGTATGTTAAAAGAGATATTTTTTTTTATTTTACTGGTTTCCTTTGGAGTAGTGACTTACTGGAAGTTTCTCTTAGTTTTTAAGTCCTTACCTTAACACTTTTCTTCTTTACCACAAGAATATACATAGGGTTTAGAGAAGAAGAGATTAAGAGTGATATGGCTAGGTGAATAGATGGAGCGGATGTTATATCCAAGGTCCTCAGCCGGCTAGCGGTCCCCCAAGGTCGACAGCTCGCTCAGACAGTGGGCCAACAGTCCAGCTAAAATCTATTCCAACTTAACCATTCAGCATTGGGCAACAACGGGGAGCCTGTCTTTTCTTGAAGCCACGGTATACCTTGAAGTGGTTCCACTATTGACATTCAACTGTTGGAGAAGAAAAACTGTTACTTGTTCGTACGTTTCATTGTTCCAGCATCGTCATGTTTATTGTTAACCAGCTTCACAAAGTATATACATAGATCTCCGTGACTTGGAAACATTTACTGATAATCTATGTACCTTTTAATTAGTAACTGATTTAATGCACGTACTTGCAATACCAACTAGTTTAACCCTAACAAGAAGAATTATTCTGTATTTGAACACATCGTTGAAATTTGTCTTAAAATAATTTCAAAGTATTGAATGTAAAAATTTTAGTTTTACTTCAGCAATTGCTTTAAAACTGATGTTAGTTGTAACTATCGCATCTGAATTCGCTCTGAAAAATGGTACATTTTTCAATTTATTTGATCTTGTCCAAAAGCGATTCGTTAGCTAATGAAAGGAAACAAAAATCCTGTTTTTTTCAAATTCGATACCTTTGCATTTTTATCAACTATATATCGAAGAATGTTCCCCAATAATACTATTATTGATATTAAATTAATTATTTTTCTTCAATTCAATTAATATTTTGACTTGTTACCTCTTTTCTTTTCTTTCTTGCAACTTCTTTTATTATAAAACATTTTTATTTCGAAGAAATTAGTATTTGAAATCATTAATTTTAATTACAAATAATACTTATTTCGCTATAACTATAACTATTTTGTTTAGAATCAAATAATAAAATAATAAAACCCATTGTATGAAAGGTTGTCTGGATTTTTGCCCATGATGTCTTGTTAGGACCTAACCATTTGAAACTGTATTCATATTTAGTTTATTAGAAAATAAGTTTCAAATGTTATAGATTCACTGAAGAATTCTTTTTTATTATTATTTATTTTATTATCTATTTTGTTCGATATTTCTTATTGTAAATATTGTATTAACGGACTGATAACCATCCATGTTACTTGAGACGGATTGAAATATTTACTTGATAAAAGTATAATACGTATTAAAAAAAGATTTTATTTACAGTTTGAAGCACACTGTTAAAATTGCTGATTGTATAAATTCGAATTTCTGATGTTTTGAATATTTTCAGAAACATGTGTTTGTATAATCTAAAAAACCATCTTTCTTTTTTTTCAGTTGCATTTTTAGTAAGCTTTTATTCAGTAAATATAACAATCTGCCCCAATTAAGGGAAATAGCTATGAATCCATTCATATTTTATGTACAATATGAAATAACTGAAAAATAAAAGGTATTTTTAATGAATAAAGAAAAGGAAAGAAAGAGAAGGAAAACAATAATTGGAAACTAGTTTTCTAATTAACAAAACATCTTAGAAATAGTAAGTTATTTATTAATTTGACAATGGAATCTTGTTGACTCTTAAATAGGGGAATGAAGCTGGTACCAAATTATCCTATGCAATCATAAAAAGAAATTGCAAATTAAATCGGATAGTTTGCTTTCCACGGAATTTACATTGTAGCAGCTGTAGTGTGGGAATCGGGTGACGTTTTGTTTACTCATCAAATTTGTTTTTAAGATCCGCCGGTACCAACTTTTTGAAATTAATATATCTGTTAATAAATGGACAGTTGAATGCAGGCTATTAAATTTTCAAATATTGTCTATTTTATTACATCGGCTTATTATTTCAGGTTTGGTATTATTAAAAAAAATGATAGTACAATTGGTTATTTTTAACGACGATGAGTTGTAAGATTTATATGTTAATTCCATAAATGTTGCTACAATTAAACTGTGTGGAGAAGAAAATAAAATTGTGATTTATGTGTGAAAATAGTGTAAAAAATTTATTTTTTATTTCTTTGAAGGATTTTATGATACAAGCAATCGCAGTAAAAGTTTTCATGAAACAGTAATGCTGTATAATTTATAAATACATCACCTTACCTGTCTCTGAAAAATATTTATATGTAATCTAAAGCCCCATGTGGAATTTTCTACCGCCGTTTTTGCTGAACAAAAAAAAAAAGAAAGTTTTTTTTTTTAAATTTTTCCTTTAATTAAATTGCCCTAAAAATGGTCCTTTGGAGAAAAATCAAAACTTTAAACTAATTCTACCCTTGGCCCTAAATGGGTTAAATAATTTTAAGAATTATATTTATAAATTTGTTTAGAATAGTAATACTATATACGATTTTATAATGTTGCTTCATTTAATATTTTTTATATTTAACTTTATTTTTGCTGCAATAAAAAAATATTACTCAATAAATTGTAGTAACGTCAATATATGTTTATATTTAACTATGTAACAAAAAAAAAGTTCAAAATTAAATTGCAAACATTTTTTTTAAAAATTAAATAACAAAGGTTTGTAGAAAAAATCGAATATTATTTATTTTGTTAAATCTTATCCTTTTGTCTAATTGTCTGTAATACCGTAATAATTATTTTAATTATCTTAAGTACTTAATTTATGAGAATGAAATCTCAAGTTTTTTTTTGGATTATTATTGTTTTATAAAACTAAACACAGTAGCTGGTTATTCTCCACTCCTTATTTTTAAACCTGCAAAAAACACCTATACTTATCTCCGCATACGTCATATATTTCGTTATATATTCTTATAAACACGTCTTTCCTTACTTGCTTTTTCTGTCTGACGCATTTAGTCTGCGAATAGTAAAGCCAGTACTTTTTTTTTTTTCTTTTCTGCTAGTGCAGTTTATTTTTTAAACACATCTATTCTTTCTTTTTTTTTTTTTTACCTTTTAAATGCTGTTGATGGATTTCATAGCATTTCGTGTCTCGCAATAGCGTCATGTTTTCACTTTTGTTCGGTAATATTTTAGCGTAATGTGGCTTTATCTCTAAGCTTGCAGTAATCCTTCATAGTATTTTAGATATTCCAGATAGTGTTTTTTCATTATTTTTTTGAATATTTTTTTTTCTGAATAATTAATGATTTTATTTTCTCCGTATTAATTTAAAAAATGAATTATTTATCATAAGTTATTTTCGATGGATATTATCATTTCTAGATTTCTTATCGTTCTAATCTGTATTTGACAGTTATATATCTTTAAATTGTTTTTTTGATTTGTTTTTTTAATATAAAAAATATCCATTTAAAAAATCATCCATCCTTGATAATCCATTTGTCATGCATAAATTTATTTGTTGACAGTTAAAAGGATTATCGGGGAAAACTGAAAGATTATTTGCTAACTATTGTATTTTTTTTTATAATGACAATAACAATTTAATGTAAATTTTTTAAAGATTACAATCGCGTGTATATCAGCTTCGGACTCTCAGATCTGTAACGTCTTGGTTACTATGTTTATTATATGCTTTCACATATGATAAAAATACTGAGAATTAAACTTCTCTTTCGTTGAGAAATTCCAGAACGAGTTCTGTTTATACGAGAATGTTTATGATGAATTCCATTTGGAATTTTTTTTTCTTGGTTTAATTTATTTACTTTACAGACAGAGTAATCAGTGAATCTTTTGCATAAATACAAGAAAGTAATACAATATTGTGTTGTTACGAGTAAGAGCAGCACCCAGCGGTTCTTCTTTTTAGCCTTTTTTTTTTATATTAAATTAAAAATAAATTTGAATATTAAAAATAAAAACAATGATATGTATAATATACAAGATTTAAGTATAAATTCATCTCGAAGTATCACTTTTTATCCGCATGACTAAAATGGTTTTATCGTTCGGAATGCATTAAAATATGTCTTCCAATAATATTCTTGATCAGGGTACTTAACCCGATTACAACTCCTATACAGAATATGAAGCATATACTTTTCCCGATTAATTTATTGAGAACACATGTGCTGAATTTCATCATATCGTCTTGAGATCTGCGCACGATTTTGATGAGTCAAGCTGTACGGTTATATAATATATAATTTAAGGCTCTTTATAACAGGTGTTGATTCATTGGTTCTAATAAATATAATTTTTCAGGAAAAGCAGTTGCCACGTTTCGACCTGCCTTGCACGTCTTCTTCAGGGTTGTAGTCCGGTTTCAACTAAACCAATTAAACCCCTTAATTTTGTGAAAAAATATTTTATTTTTATTTTAGGATATTGTTGTTTACTTATTTTTTTATCTTCGGGTTGTTGTTTTAAAGTAATTATTATTTCAGTAATAAATGGTTTTTAAATATAGATTTTGGGGATGAATTAAATAATGTATGAGTCAATTTGTAGATGAAATTTTGTATGTGAGACTGCGTTATGTATATTTTTGAGTATAGTAGGGATAACCTGCGTTCTACTCGCAGTCATTTGTTCTGAAATCTATGAGTTTTTAATATTTATTTATGTTGTAAAGTAGTTAAAATTTAAGCATAAAACAGGATTAGCATGTGTTGAGATTGGCCTTTAAACTGTTTTATTAAGATGTGGTTTCTTTGAAATGATTTAGACAAACTTTGGATTTATTTTTTAGGGTAATTAATTTATTAATAGTTATATATTTATTATTGTCGTATCCTTTTGGTTTATGTATTTAGGATATTAGAGTTGAGAGTTGGAAGGACAGTAGATGATGATGATGATGGTGTGTCGCAAGGATGAGAATCGTGTCAAGGGCGGACCCTGGTCCCGCTTTCCTTTTCAACCACCCTCCCCACCCCGTCGCCCTCTTTTCCACTTCTAGAACATCTCATATTCAATTTATTTATAATTTTATTTTATTATTCATGGACTATTATTATCCCAAAGTAATAATACTCTAATATTATATAACGAATAATTTTATTTTAATTCAATCCCATACATAAAACCTACATTAAGGTATATGGTCAGAAATAATTCTCCTTCAATCATTAACAAAAGTATCACGAAATTTAATGCAAATGTGATTAAATTTACCAAGAATGATTCTATACAAATATAGGAAACTCACGATTATTCGAGGGTGTATTTACTGATTTGCTTGTTATCCCCTTTTTACTTTTTCAATTATATTGAAATATAATTTTTTTAATTTTTTATTCCCAACAGCAGAATTAGTAAAGAAATTTAGTCAATAATTCAACGTACAGCAAAACCATATAAACCATTTCATGTGAAACACGAATGTTTTGTAAAATATGTATATATATTTAATTACAATATTTTTTAACTCATTCTTTTATTTTTAGACCCTTTTGTTTAAAAGTGGTTGTGTAGGTGCAATTAGGTCATTTTTGGAATAGCCATGGAATTTGATAGTTGAACCCAGTATTCTTGCGCGGATGATCGAGTCCATTGTGAAAACCATTTTAGCTGTTTATTAAAATTTACAACTGTTTACAATATAATATAAAATACATTTAATTACAATTTATGTAGAAGAAGATTTGGTTCTTTAATATAATTTTTTTTTTTAAACAAATAAATAAACAAAGGATGTTAAGTCATTAAGAAAAACTATGCAAACCATCTGTTATCATTGGTATTTTATGGATTTTCTAGTTTCCAGTCATTAATATTTTGTTGTCCTGATTTAGTACTTATATTTTATTTCAGGGTCGCATTATAACATGTAATTAAGTTTCCTTAAAAAGAAAAAATAAGCGAATCTAATATTTATAATTTATATAAATCGTTTTTTAAATTCGACTATTAAAAGGTTTTAAAAACATCGTTTTTATTAATAATATTTCTATCCTTGTTTCTACCAAATGCGTTATAGTTAACAGTTCACTTGGCTTTTGGAATGGTAATACAAATTTTTCTTTTATTTTAAATTTAAAATAGTTATTACCTTTAGATTCAATTAAGTAGTTTATCTCCGCGCTCTGATATGCTGACCGCAGAAGAATAACTTCGCAATATTCTCTGTAAATAATCTACATTAGTAATTATTGTTTTTAACTAATTGGGAAAAACCCAATAACTGCAATTTCGTAGTATAGCAGTTTATAAATTAATTCAAAATTACTGTCTGTATTTTTATTATTTGCATGTCATTAATCGGTTTTAAATGTTTGTTTTTTTTCACAATTTAAACGTGAGAACTATTAGTAAAACTAGAATAGGGTTTGAAACATTTAATCTGCTGTATTTAAGTAGTGTTATCGTTCTTTTCCCAACCACCTGCAAGACAACGGCAGGTGCGTTGTAATATAATTAATGGACTTGAAGTTTTCAGCTACGACCATTGGTCCGGATCCATTTTGACTTGCTTTTCTTTGTGCCAGATGTCCATTTTGAATTAACATTAATTGACAATTGATGGGCTCACTGATTTCTACTCGGACTGATCCAAAAGAGTACTCAAAGAGAAACCCTTTCCAATCCCATTCGCGCCAGATGAAAGCCCAACACACTTAGCTTCGGCTGTTCATTCTGTTGAAACGTTTTGCGTGATGTGTTTTAGCTGGGGCTCTTTTGAAACCGTAGAAAGGGAAGGCTATAAATTTATAAACGACTGTCCCCCCAGCGATAGTTAATAATGGCACCAAGCCTAAAACTACAAACCCACTTTCTCCCAAGACAAAGCGCTCACTTGACAATAGTCCCAGCCAGATTTACACACATCAATGAAGATAGATATTGCAACTCAATAATGCTTATCCTAGTTTTCTTATCTTAGTGGGTTGCATCATTGCAGCTCTTTCGTCTCCTTTTCATAGCCTCCACCAGATGAGTTACTCATCTTGTGGAAAACGTCTTTATTTACCGATATGTATATTAAAGCTGGCATTATAATTACATGTTATTTGATACCTATATAACTTACTGGTTAGTTTATATGTTCATGAATATATGTATGTTGAACGACCACGAATATATTCTATATGTACATATGTAATGAAGCTTGTAAAGTATGTCACAAGATGTGGCCATAATATAGCTTTGTCTTGGGAAACCCTATTTAATGTGTCTTTCCGTGATATGTAATGATTAATTATATTCAGGACAATGTGAATAATGTCATTAAATCTGTCATGAATGGTATAGAAAGGTGTGGAAATTTAGCTTTGTAGTTGTTGTTTTTTGTTTTTTTTCCAATACGTAGGCATTTGCCAACATAATAATTGTAACCTACACGTCACTTCCTTCGAGTTAGTCCAAAAAACATTATATGACATTAAAATAGTACACCCACATTCACCATATAACCAGTCAGGCATAACTGTTTTTGGATACTGGAACATGTTCTACAAAGTAGTCTTTCGTAATGACGATAAGAAATGCCTCAAACTACTTATTACTTTGAACTCAAACCTTTTATAGGAACAAATTCAAAATTAACGGTTTTTATATCCAAGGAGATAAATATGTATGCAGAAATCGAAGGTCACCATTGTTACCATATATTTAAGTAAATTAAATTTTGAGTATAATTTTAATCAGCTACAATAATAGTTATATTTTTATATATTTCACTGTCCAAAAATTACTCTAACGAATAGCCAAAACAATGAATTTACTATCCGATATATTTATCATAACACCGAACGGCTATAATTATTAAACGTATTTTACATATAAATCTAAAAATTAAAACTAAATTCTAGGTAATTACAATTTCAGTTATTCGTGACTGAGGATTACATTTTGTTTTCCATTTCATACAAACTAATTGCTATTAATTAAATAATTCATTGAGTGTTCGGTGTTATAAATAAATAAAACATCATGAAAGGGTCAATCTTTTAATTATGAAGAAAAATCAAAATTATAAGTTTATGTTAAAATTCTTTTTTTAAATATTAGCCGTTGGTTATAGCTCAATTATTTAATTTTAATATTTTAAGTTTTTTTTTGGTTTTTTTATGATTCCCAATCAAACGTCCATTGTTTCGCTCTAACCACCGCAGTGAATAAGTGGTCAAATCAATTTTCCTTACTTTTCAGGGCCCGACTTTGAAAATTCGAGAATCAGAATTATTTAAAAAATATTTGATATCGAATTTTCAAAGTCGTGCTCTAAAAGGAAGGGAATTTGACTTGGGTGATAGAAATAATAGCTTTAAGAATAAACTAGTTAATGATAGTTTCCATGTTATTGATAGCATTAATATCTATCGCAGAGTTCTAACGTCAGTACATCTCTTGTCTACTGATTGAAACTATTCTCTAAGGGTTTGACTCTAACTATATTATATGCTTTAACTTAACTGTAATCCTGAATTAGCTAAATGTTTACAGGTTATTTACCTGGATACTTTGGAATCTTCAAAAAAATTGTCTAGAATGTTTTTTTGTTTTTTTAGTGAATCCAAAGACAGACAACACTGCGCCATTTATTTTTTTTATTCTTGTGTATTTTCCTATTGTGTTCTTATCTTACCAATGGCTCCGTATTGTTACTTCGCAGGTCTCTACCTGTTGTAGAGCTAAGAAAATAACTTGCTAAATAGTGCAGTGGTGTAGGTTTGGTATCGGACGGAGAGGAGTTATGCCTGTGGAGAGGTGGTGGTGCAATGGACCTTGTTCCCGATTCCCTGTGGAGTCATTCTGGCCACCTTTACTGTCTATCCTATTCAGTACCATCCCAGTTTCCCTTGTCGAAAATAATTGTTTTTTTATTATTATGGCATCGTAAAGTATTGAATATATATTTCAAAAAATAGGGTGGATTAGTACATTAAAAATATAATGAGATTTGTTTTATTAGAAATTTGAAAATTTCTGGCGATTTCTTCGACAGAGAAGAAATTTTACTTACATTACAAAAACAGTATGGAATCAATAAATTTATTTTGCTGACTTAATGTCTCAGTCTGTGAATGGTGAATATGAAAAAATAATTAAAAATTGAGACTTTAGTTATAGTATAAGATACATATGATGGAAAAAATGAACCGATGAATAAAATAGTAGGATTATAAGAAAGAAAATTGAGAGGATGGATATCATTTGGAATAAAAATTTATGGCTTAAAATGAAATAAACTCGTAGCTAAGAAAGAGTGTACATACACACATAAAAATACTGTAACATCGGTTTGGTGTCTGCGTCCCCATATCCTTTAGCCACGGGATATGAAACGTAATAAGATTATTAAAACATTAGTTAAATAAAAGCAAACATCATTTTAAAAAATAAATAAAATTACGAAATTTTAAATTACAGTTTTTTATGGAGGATATCCCTCAACAATATTGGGTTGTCCGGAAATTAATACAGGATTTAATGTTTATACCAAATCCTGATATTATTATTAAAGATATTATTTATCTCTTTACCACAAATAAAACTTGATACATTACTTTTACTCTACGTCGTAGTTTCGGCCCAAAAGTCCTATTAAATAAGATCCCATTACCCAAACCTGATACAATTGATATCTTGGTTTCATCTTACAAGGAGACGTTTTGATTTGTAACTACCATATTTCAATGCTGATTTTTGTGTGGGTACCTATAATTGTGGAAAAATAGAGTTATAACCGCCAATAAGCTTTGGGGGCCGAGAAAAACATAAAAATAAAAACCAATATGAAAATCACGTTTTATTTTTGTCTCAGCTCTCAGTCAAGATAGAGAAATAATTTTTTCACGTAAAGTAGTAGTTTTGTACGATATCTCTTTACCACAACCAAAACCTGATAAAGAATTTCTTTAATAATAATATCAGGTTTTCGTTTGAACATGAAATCCTGCATTAATTTGCGGGCGACGGGTTTTGGACAACTTTCCTGATAATTTTTTTTTTTTTAAATACTGCTTGCTTTTGTGTTTCATATATTTACTGGTTAAAGTATATGGTATCAGTAAAGTCCTAAAAGAGAATAAAACTTTAAGCCGAGAAAAAGAAAGAATTGATTGGGTGGAATTTGTTGCCTTTTAGTGTATTTATTGAAGTTACTTTGTTTATTTTATTATCTACCATTTTTGATTTTTTTTTTGTTATTCTTTTTTATTCAGTTTCTCTACCTTTTACGTATTTTAAATGTCATACCTATTGTCATGAATATTTGATTTTGCTTAAAGACACCATATTTCCAGTTATGTATCTTTTTTTCACCTTTTTTTGTATGCCTTATAAAGACATAAATCGTAAGCCATTACGTTGGTACAATAAATTGTGTTCTTGTAAAAACCTCATACACCTACCATATTCTTTATTTAATTTCGCCCAACCTGTCTGCATCCTTAAAATAAATAATCTTTATCAGTAATCCAGTCACTAAAATTACCAATTTCTTTCAAAGCTTAAAATCTAGAATAATTTTATGTTTTGAATTATGTATTAAGCAATAAAATAAATGTATAAGGACAATTGATTTTTAAATTTAAACTTACGCAATCTGTTGTTGAAATCGATCGTTTCAGGAATTGATTTGGCGGAAGCGGTAGCCTCTTACAAGGAGATATCTGCAGTGATTGGCCTTGGTGGAACGTTGTTCCTTTAAATTATTCACTCTCTGTTGTTTTTTTATAAATATTTAAAAGATATAGAGTTGATTTTTATCTAATTATTACCGCTGTTGTGAAACTTGGGAATACGGAATGAGTGTTTCACTTATAGCTTGACTTATTGTAATATGCTAGATTTTATCTAAATATTGGTCAGTTTTGTTATTACCGAAATTCATGAAACGTATTTGTATAAAATGGCTGTCAGAAATAATTGTTATCGGTTATTTCGTGATACATATTTGATTGCGATACATCTTTAAGTCTTTTTGTTACCGATAAATAAATAAATTAGATGCTCGGCAAAGGTTGGTTTTATTATGCAATAAATTTTCCTGATTCCTTATTTTGAATATTAGCGGGCGCAACTGAATTGAATTTTGTATACTTTGTGGTTAAACATTTTTTTTTCTTCTCTTATTTCTTCAATAAAGGAGTATATAATGTTAAATATATTTTCTTATACATTTTATTTTAGTTAAACCCCTCATGTCAATCTTGTTTCGGGATTTGTTATCCCATCCTTGTGACTCTTTTTCATTTGTTGTTATCCCACCTTGTCTATCTAAAATTAGATGGCTTTTAGATAGACAAGGTGGGATAACACCAAAAGAAAAAAAACAAAAATAGTCTGATGATGGGGTAACAAATCCCGAAACTGTCACATTGTAGTGAAGATAAATTTATATATGAGAAGTTTAGCTAAAATAAAGTTGTTAAGAAAAAAAAAATTCTCTTTATTTTTAAGCTACACCTACAAGCAGCAGATGTGCTGGTGTAAGCAATTTATAAAAAATATGGCTTGGGAGGTATGACTGAGAGGTATCACCCAGTGGAGATTCCTCTTATTTGATCCCTTATTAATATATTTGAATACTTATAATTTTAAGTAAAAACTACTAATTGGGAATTGTTAATGTTATATTAGTTATTGAACTTATTATATACTTTAAAAAAACAAGAAAAAACGGAAGACTAAATTGACATATAGACAGTAAATTTTGTTGTTTTCATAATAATGATTATAATGAATATTCTATATACGGAAAATGATCATGAAAACAAACATTTTATTTTTTACTTGAGCTACGCATGATGGTTTTGAAGAATAGATACAAATAGGAATGATAATTTATTTGCCATTAATGATTCCAAAAGAAGTTGCAAATAATTTATCAATTCAAATTTTAATTTAATTTCTTCGTCGTAAACCTACGACCTCCTGCCCTACAGTATCCTTTAATGATATTCCCCTTGGAATCCACATACAAGACAAACTACAAGAAACAACTCGTCGTTACAGACTACTTTAACATTTACTGGACAAACTTTCAAAGCTCCCAATTAATTGCAAAAGACTCATTTACATTACAGTGATTAGACCAATATGGACTTGAGTTGAGCTTGGGGGCTGTACTAAACCATCCAATTCATCCCGTATCCAATCCTTACTATCCAAAATCCTTCGAAAAATCCTCAATGCTCCTTACTTCGTCACCAATAAACTTATCCATAAAGATCTTAATGTTCCATATGTTGCTGATTTAGCCCAAACCGAATACCAATCCTTTCATGCTTCCCTCTTAATTCCCGATAATCCTCCGAGGCGTCGGAAAAGAAGATGGCCTAGAGATCTTCATGTGTAGATTTTTATTGAAGTGCTACTGATGAGTAGTTCTTTTCAAGTTTTGCCATGTTATTGTAAGCGTTTTTAACACATTTACTTAATGTATATTTGTACAGTTGTAAATTTCTATAAATTGTAAAAAAAAAAAATTAATATCATCGATAACACTTTTTATACAGCAAATCCCTCAACTATACGATAGATATCAGATTCTTTTTCCCCCTTTTCCGTGGCCCTTGAACCTTGCGGCAACTTGTTGAATGTCCACATTTTTTCTCCCCTATGATCCCCAGGTAGACCAAGGCCCCGAGACATCCTTCAGTCGACGAGTATCTGATTGTTAAATGTAGTTTTATCGTTTCCTCTGTTGGCACTCCCGGTTCAAGGAGTCGCGGAGAACCAGCCCGCCTCCGCCTTCAGGCTCCATCCTGATTAAGGAATTCAATAGGCGTTCGAGATAATCGGATCCTGCCTCAGTTCTTTAAGTGGTTCACTTTTCATTCTTTGTGCTCGATGAACCCATTTTAAGTCTGCTTGTTCTCTAATGGTGGCATAATTTTGTTGTGCATAATCTCTTAGCTCAACAGTAATTTATATTGTTGGAAAATTTCTACTGATTACTTCATAGGTTTATTTATTATTTTAGCAATTAATTTCCTTTTAATTTCTATCTCATTTAATTTTTTTCCCCAGATAAGGTATCTTGCGCGTAATATGTTTTAAATGCTCATGATAGGGAGATAAAACTTAGTGATATTCAAACATTATCTGTTCGCTCGTGGAATCCAATTTACACTTTAACTGTTAAAACCTATTTATGGAGCGACTGTGCCGTTTCAATCACATAAAACTTCATTATTGTCGACATTAACATAATTCGTTTTGTTAATTATTAACCAAACAGCACGCAATTGTAATAGTCGAAAAACTCCTTTAACTCTACTTAATTTTTTTTTTTTTTTTTTTTTTTAATCGTAAAAGTATAAGATTTGTTAAATTGTTCTTGTATGCAGTTATTTAATTTTTTGTTAAGCATATTAATTTTCAATAACATTCAGTTATTGAACATTGTCGAAAAAGCAGTAATTTACAAAAAAAAAAATTCAATTAGAGGAGAATTTCTAAATTAAAATATTTTTTGTTATGTCATCCCCACAACTCCAAAGTGTCTAGTCTTAAAATACGTTGTTTTTCCATTCGATCTTTAGCAATTCGTAACATTGATTTGGCATAATCAAATGGTTTGTATAATCGACCCTTTGACAGGGTTATTCCTCCCCTTTACAGAGTGAATTCAGATTTGAGAATTCGCACAACGTATATCGGTCCTATAACAATTGACAAAGTAATAAAAAAAAATGTGTTTTTTCACATTTGATTCTGCAGAGACCATATATTATAATATTAAATATACTGATTTCATATTCTGTATTTCATCGATTGGAAACGGAAATTCATAACTTAGACGTTACAAAATTTATAATCTATGTCTAAATATCATTTAGTGTTTTGGGTTGGGTCTCTTGATCTCCCCTATTTTTGATTTACATCTTGGTTATCCTTTAAAGGATATAATTTTATATGTATATATAAACTTATTCTATCGACTAGAAAATTCATAAACATGTATGGATAGGCTTTATTTATGTATAGTTCAAATATTTTCTCAATTTACTCATTGAACATATTTACAATCTATTTTTTATTCCTTTATCATTACGTGTACTGGTATCGAGTCCATTCATAATTTTAAAGATCTGATGTATTTTAATTAAATCTCTATAATTATTTCTTTGTTCTACCCATTTTACAACTGCTATTGCGCTATCTCAATAACACTTTAATTTTAAATTACATTGTTTACGTAGCCCCTAGCTAATGTAGCGCAATTCGTATTAAATTTAGATCTTCCCAATCTACAAGTAAAGAATGTTAACCTTTCGATATCTACCATCGATTTTCTATTTGTGGTAAGTGCGTCAAACCCGATAAACATCATTTCCAGCCTTCATTATCGATAATGTGCTAAAATGAATTATAATAATTAGTACTAGTTACACATTATAAAGCCTATTATGACGTTTATGTTGATCTTAATCAGACTCAACTTTTTTGAAGTTACTTATTATTTTAGTTGAATTAACTCTTATTTATTCCATTTAAAAATAAATTTCATTCCTTGATTCTTGACCATTAACTCCCCTTAGCGATACTGCCAGCTTTCAGTATAGGAAAGGTCATGGAAACGCCCAACAATGGAACCCAGCTAAGCCCGGATAAGGTAGCCAATTAACCGCTACCCCATAGTGGCTTCCTGCTGCCCACCGTGGACCACGACCACAGACAGATACGAAAATAACAAAGAGCAGACAGAGGACATGATTGATAGACGACCCACGTGCAGCGGCTGTAGATCCGGCAACGCCGCGTGCGGCCCGGGCCTTACGCAAGCATTTCAAGGCCGTACCTGCCGTCCCCCACCACACCTGACTACTCCTGACATTGTTAGTCAATTCTTGTCTCTCCGCTTACCCCAGTCCTCTTTCTTGGATGGTTGCTGTCCCCCTGCCGTAGTATGCCCAGCCACTGATATTGTCAACTAGTCTTACACAAATCGGAATTAGGTTCTGAAAACGAAAGGACACAATTTGGAGAATGAAGTTACTAATGTTTCAAACTGATTTTCCTTCTGTTTGGCTTGATTCTGATCGTTAATTTGTGAATTCCTCATTCAACGAATGATCATTGTTTGATCCGGTTTTTACTTCCCTTTTTAACTTAACTTTTACTTCTCTTTTGTGAGGTTCGATCAGAAGTATCATCTTTGGCTTCTATTGCTCTTACAATTTTTGTTGCTCTTACAACAGTTATCTATGTACTTTTATTTCTTGTTTGAGTGCTGCAAACCTACAACTAAATAAATTTCATATTTATCTACTCTCTGAGCTTGTGATATAATTGCTTCTCCAAAAGCTTATGGAAGCGGTTTCACGTTTTTACATTAATTAGTTCTTTTCCAGAAGATATCCCGAACCCAACCCAATTAGGGAATGGAATAGAAGAAATAAAAACTTTTGTGTTTGAAAACCAAATTGGGACAACACTCAACTACCCACAAAGTAGGAATGATTCAAGGCCTAAACTCTTTACTAGTCTTATGTCCTCATCGTCACCTATCGCTGTATTTAATGAGCGATCTCAACCATGAGTTCTTTGTAATTTTTTTGAAGCTCCAAAGCCCGGGACCTCGACCTTGGAAACAGCTGGTAGCTAGGCCCAGTAGTCAGTACCATATTTGAAGTGACCAGTTTCCCAACACCGCTCCTGGCGGTCCGGAATAATGACGCCCATTGGTCATTTCGACCCATGGGGCTATTTGTAATCCGGATTATAGCGTTATGTATCTTGCTGATTAGTCGTAAATAAATAAGAACATATGCTGAATAGTTCGAGCTTAGTTGCGATTTACCAATTATATCGCATATCGGATATTATACATAAATATTATGCTTAGAAAAAGCTTAGTTCATTGGGTTATTAGTTATTCATTCTTGAATATTTCGTTCTCGAACCAATGTATGTTTACTATGTATGTGTATATACGATAGTAAGTGTTTGAGGTGCAAGTAGATACGTCTTGCTTGTTACCTCAAGCAATTTACCTTCAAGATGAATGGCTTTACCTACTCCTTCTATGTTTTTATTATAATTTACAACCTCAAGACAAGTACATTTTCATACTTTAGCTTAAATCGATGATAAATTATTATTCTTTTCCTTATTTCAATTTCGTATGTACTAGTTAGCTAGTTATTTGGTAAATGAGAATCACCTTGTAAAATTAATTAAATATAAGCACAATGTATGTTATACATTTATTATTATGTGCTGGCAGCCATGGTTTAAATTTGAAGTAGGGCAAGTTAGCTTGCGTCAAACCTGTGATTGTCTCAATACGGTTTGGAATGTTGAGCACATACGTGTGTGTGTAACTTCAGGCTGGCCATCTCAAGTTTGCTTTTCTAAATAATTACTTCTTTGTAAAATACCGGTGGCTTATAAAAGTAACTTTTTTTGCCTTTAAGTATCAACAGATCTTACACATTTAAGAATTATGTATATGAATTTATACCTTGATTATAAATTGTTTTCACTTCTATATGTTAATTTTAGTACTTTAATGCTTAAGTATTTGACATTTCGATTTTCTTTTAATCCTTAGAATATTCAATTTGTTGAAGGTATTTAAGCAATGTTAATTTATTATGTTTCTAAGCCATAAGTGCATTATATAAGCAGTGAAGATATAATTAATTCAATCACAAGGAAATACTTTAAAATAAGAAAACGAACACTTCAATGTTTAAGTGCTCCACTTTGTCTCGTCAACGTTTAAATTATCTACCCTTGTTTACTGACCCATATTCTATCTATTTTATTTTTTTATTTCGACATATTTATTATTATTATTTAATTATTTGTAGTTCTTTTGTTGCTAAAAGAATTGTACAAAGGATTTCTAAAAATAAAAGTTATAAAATTTTTAATAAATATACACTGTATTGCTAATAATATTAAAATGAATAACCCGGGACACCTACGCTTCAATCACTGGCCTCAATTAATATTTATAATGATAATTTATCGTCGTTCACTGTTATCTTCTTTTAAGTGGTTATCTTTCGATTCCTTTTAGAAATTTTATGAATGAATGTATGTTAAATTATAATCAGACTTATTAATACAATTCAATTACCAACTCTTCGATCCATTTTACATCTTCATAATATTTCGGTAACACAAAACTGTTTGTGGGCTTACAAGCTTATGACCTTAATGACTGCCTTGACGTGCCTATAACAGATTTTCCTCTAATGAATTTTGTAAAGGACTTAGATGACGAATAAGATGAAACTTAACTAAAAAGAGGTATCGATGGGTATTATTTTATTTTATTTTTATTTATTTTATTATTATTTTATTTTATTTTATGGGTATTATTTTAGTATGTTTTATAAAAGGTTTTCTAAAAATCATATTTAGATTTTCTCTATTTCTCGCTCCCGTCATTTTGATTGATATTAATTAGTATCATTTTTCAGTTCTATCTTTAAATAAGTAACCTATCCATGCCTCATTCTGAACATGAATGAGTTGTCCCAAAGAGTAGACGAGCCTGCCCGTTCACCTGCCACCTATTGGCAACCTCATTTACCGAAGACTCAACCACTTGGTGTACAGGTAGGTAAAAAAACGTGGACTGCTAGACAGGACTCAGACACCTCCTACCAGTTTAGAGCACTCTCTGTATATTTAGGACGCACCACCGCTGCCATTGTGTAACAGCACAAAAAAAAGGAACAACAGATGGCGTGTCCCTCGGGGTTTTTTATATTGTCCTCGTCTGTATTTCGGTTCTAGATATTTGAAACATAGCAACAGAGTTATAATTATGTTTACGATTATGTATTACGCAAAACCCCATCGAGAGCCGAAAATTTAAACTGCATCGTACGTCCTGAGGTATTTTTCCAACGTGGTTAAAGGTATCTAACGGTATCCACTCAATCTGTTGAGAGTAGCTAGTTGGAAAAAAAGTCGGTTGTGCCCCGTAGTAAAATAGAGGTAGATTGGGACCTACCTCTACACGTTCTAGTGGTATCCCCATCTTATGTTAATGGCATTATAAATTTCTTAATATTATTTGTGAGAAATCATTGTATGAATAATTAATTGAATAACTGTTTAAAACATTTTGTTTTAGTGGGACAAACATTTTTTAAAATATATTTATTAATTGAAATTTACAACTGTATGTAAATAGAGGCATCCTGTAAATATTATAATCGCGTACGTACTAACATGACAATTTTTGTGGAACAACCACCCACTACTAGCACCTCAATAAAAGTTCAATATGAGGAATTAGAATGGAAAGCAAGTTGAGGGACTAGTGGATTTGAATGGTTTGGGAGCTTACAATGAAAGGATAGGTATCTTGTTTGGGCTAAATCAGCAACATGTGGAACATTAAGGTCTTTATGGCTAAGTTTTTTTTTTTGACAAAATAAGGAGCATCAAGGATTTTTGATCGCAAGGATTGGATGCGAAATGAATTAGATGGTTTAGTGGAGCCCCAGATTTCAACTCTATATATCCAAATATATGTAAGTGACTCGTTTGTAATTAATCGGCATCTTCGAGTGTTTTTCTAGTAAATGTTGTACAAGCCGTTTCTTGTCGTTTTAGTCTTGTATGTGAATTCGACTACCGTCAAACCGTCAAAAAATAAAAACCCATCGGAAAAGAACATATGAAAAGTGATTCGATTGCCTATCGTTTTCCTGTAAAGGGCAATTATGAACAAAAAGCTTTTAAATTTTTGTTAATAAAATAGTTTTTAATATTCTGCTTCAATTATTAGTGAGTTAGATGCTGTGAGTTACATCATGCTTTAATATTTATTTTTTTATTAATGGATATGAATGTAAGAACGATTGAATCTTTTTTTTGAAAACAAGTAATCCCTTGTATTACTCAAGTATAACATTTACGATAATCTAGGTAAAAAAATGTAGGTCTTTTGTGTAAGTTCTCCTGTGAAAATAGTATTGTTTCATAATATTGAGTATAATTTGATGCGATAACCTAAAATAATGAAAGGGTACCAATTTATAACTTATAGTTAAGAGATCGCTTGGGTATACCAGGGCCCAGTTAAATTCTTGGCTCTTTGATGTGAAGCCAAAATATTCGTGAACCGACCCATTTCTACTAACCTGATTCTGTTTAGAAACTCGTAACTTTTTTAGTATTTTTTTTTTTCTTATATTATCCTTATTGGATATATTTTTTTTTTTTTTTTTTTTTTTTTTTTTTTTTTTTTTTTTTTTTTTTTTTTTTTTTTTTTTTTTTTTTTCATATTATGTTCACTTTTTCTTTTCTCAATACTTAATTTGTATTCGTTTTATCTTTTAATTGCTGTCGTTCTTTTTCTTTTAGTAAATAGTCCAAAATTAAATTTTTATCTTTGTAGTAAGTTTTTGAGCATAAGCTATTTTAAATTATTGAATCAACCAACTCACTTGGTCAATTGAGATAAATGGGCGTTTCATAAGACATAACTTTCTCAATTTTCATGACATCAAATTTATGGGTGTAGAAAAATAAAATGCAAATTAAGCTTTTAAGTATCGGAAACCATTGTTTAACCTTTTCAGATACATATGTTATTGCTTCCCTTCCTTTTATTTATCATCAGCATCATTTACTAGGTATTTACGTTTGTCACATCTGTTAGCTATGGTTATAATTATACGAAGAAGACGTAAAGTATTTAAAATTGTAGTGTTGAATGTTTGGGTAGTTGCTAACATATATGCAGCGTTGGCTGAGTTAGATGTGGCCTATTTGGCCGAGCAAAATGAACTAATTGTGTTCTATTACTTCCTTCCGGGCCTCAGAAGCTGGTCCCTACTCCCCTGCCTTCCCTACGCCTGGAAATATCTATCGAACTTTACCTATTTTTTCATATCAAACACAGAATTTGAATGGCTTTTTTAAAATATTTTATTGAAGAATTTTATTGTCACGACATATTATTTTAGAGTATTGTTCTTCTACAGCATGAAAAATCTATTTAAATTATTAGCTTCTTTAATTTTACCATCAATACAATTTTATTTAGATCACATTTAAGTAAGAAAACATGATGCCTCTTTTTTATTTTATTTTTTTATTTCTATATATTTTTTCCTCTACTTGACTGGATAAAACAACCTGCTTAATAAAATCATCTAAAACTCAAACGCAAGAATTGATCCAACACGAAACAACTAGCCAAAATCAAAATACACCCTTAAGCCTATAATATTGCCTAAGATATTCCCAAAATAGCGGGGAGCGCTTTGGCAATATTAAAGTATAGATTGGGGCGATGACCCAGTTAGGGCTATGTAAGACCGTATTACTATTTCGTAACCGGTGGCAAAGGGCCCGCATAATTAATTCTAATTTATTAATGACAATTAACCGTAATTGTGCCTACATATGTTTATAATATGTATTTATATCCATGTTCGATTAATTGGTTATTGTTGGAAATAATTGATTTTTTTTTTAAGTGGTGGATGCACATAAATATATAACAATCAGTGTTTAAAAAAATTGCTAATATGTTAGGGTAAGCGAAAGAGTTCGCTCCTGGGGTAGTTATTGACACTAAAATTATATTTATGGTTGCTTATACTTTACAGACATGATTGTTTTAAAAATTTGTATTGCTTTAGTATTACAATATGAAAAAAAAAGTTTTTTTATAAGAACCAAGTATTTTCGATTCGGTTCAAATCTCGATTCTTATATATTATATGATTTTAGGAACATACATTGAGCTGTACTAATTATATTAATTCACTTGTTTTAATTTCTATACGCTCTGGCTTGAAAAAACGTAACTTACTGATAGGAACTGTTTTCTTTTCTGTTATTTAGATCTATATTTTTTTTTTTTTGTTTAACTTTAGCATTTAACTGTAGAATTATAATATTTAAAATTAATTTTTTGAAGTTGCATCACCTTATCATTATTTAATCGTTATTGATGGGAGACCTATTTTTTTCTGAATCGATTCCCAGCATCTATATTTTATTATTAGACACTATAGATCTGCGAAGTCTGCATAACACCGGTTATTAGTTTATTTCTTGGTCATATGTGTCCTAACTTCTAATTTGAGAACCCCCACACTTTCCTACATAGACTGTTATCTCATCCAGTGTGATAAATAATGACCAAAGGTTTGAATTGGCTTGACGATCTTAAATAGATTCATGAATTAAAATTTTCTAAGAATACTATAAATGTATTATATACCTAGTAGTTAAAAAACGAAACAAAAAAAACTGACTAACTGAATTCATTCTTACAATATTGTTGATAATTATTATTATTAATTATATTTATTAATGTTATATTTCTCTCTTTTTTATATATATTTCTAAGAAGCGACGTGAGTTCATTATTTGCTTTCCATTAATGTCCATAGCATTACGTCATTGAAGTTCTGGTTGCAATACATTGCCTTCACAGAACTATATTTACCGTACTCTTCAACTAATTTCTTTGTTTT
The DNA here is from genome assembly GCA_003667255.2 of Euschistus heros. Lineage (NCBI taxonomy): Eukaryota > Metazoa > Arthropoda > Insecta > Hemiptera > Pentatomidae > Euschistus > Euschistus heros. The sequence goes on from RCWM02000087.1 coordinate 1,991,292, forward strand.
GGTAATATTTTTTTATTTCCCCATTATATTAGCTATTCAAAAAAATAAATAAAATAAAATAAATAAATAATAATGTAGATCCTGGAAAAACTTAGTTTTGAACAATAAATTTTTCATTGTCCACTTATTGTAAACTACTGATCGAGATACGTTCAAAGTAATTAGTTCCACAACATACCTTTGTATGAGAAATAAAAAAAAAAAAAGATGGGAATCATGGCGAACAAGCGATACGTGAGACTACCTACGTCAGAGGAAAATATGTTCTTAGTTTAATTACTTTGCTTCGAAGTTCTGCTCCTCAATAGATTTTTTTGTTTCTGCGGTTACAGAAACTGATTCGAAATTTCCTTCTTTTTAAAACAAGTGAGTATTAAGGTGAAGTTTGAAACAGGCAAACCACATTACATGCTTAACCCTTTTCCTGGCAAGGTGAAAAATATGGGACTCGCCAACAGTGTTGTACTTACTAGAAGACTCCTTAGAACTATAATCTGTTAATTGAGTTGTTTTCGAAAGGAAACAACTAAAACATAGTCGAAACTTAGATTTAGTTTTATAATCGAAGAAATCGAAATCGGAACCTCAGTTCCCCATCTCAGGTTACCTGTACGAAAAATTCCGTTTTTTCTGTTTTAGACAGAAAAAAGGGTTAATGTTGGGAATGGAGCAAAATTATCTATTTTAATATGTTAAAAGTTTGAACCATTTAAATTTGTACTAAGGAAATAAGCTTAGTTGTAGAAATAACTAAAAATAGATCTCGCTTGATAAACAAATGGGATTTGAGCCGCATTGTAGGCTAGGCCATATTCTGTTCAAATAGGTTCGATTATGGGTGTGTAGATAAGATTTTTACACTGAATTGACAGTTTAGAACGTTTGCCAAGTAAATATTGGAATAGGAAATCTTGGTATTTCTTGTTGTTTTAAGTTTTTATCTCTGGATTTGATCCAAGGTGCTTGCATGAGTCCCAGCTGTCGGATTCCTTCTTCAGAGGGAGGGAGTTTTATGAGAGATTACTGTTGAGCAGGTTTTACTATGAATCGTGTTTCTTTCCTACATCATTTTATTTTAAGTTTAGATAGTTTTCTGAATGTACTAAGAATTTTAGGATAATTAGTTGACAAGCGGTTTATGTATGGAAAGTTGTTTAAGAGGTTGGTAGGACTGAGTTGAGTATAGCTACACAGTTTTATTGTTGAGGCAGACTGAGTAGTGGTGTTGTGGAGTACCCTAGCTCGGGACTACAGGCGGCCAAGGCGGAACTAAAGCTGTTACCGCCGCTCCGTGGCCTTGGAACCACAGCCCGCCCTAAATATTGCATCTTGTCCATCGATCCTCTATTCTGTCTTTGTCTAGGTCCGCTTCATCCCGTTCCTTATTGTTAGTTGATAGTAATAACTGCTTAAGGTTATTTCCAGGCATAAAATTGTATTTATATTCAATAAAACCATTCTTTTAATAAAATAAACTGCGAATATACTAACAACGGTTTGGGGGGGGGGGGGGCACATTCAGCCTCTGACAGATCTTGTTGGTAATTTGTTTGGAGGTTCCTGGTCAAAAAATATTAGACACGTACTTCGCCGTTCCGACTAATGGGCCCTAGAAGCCGAGACAAAAATAAAATAGCATTAAACCAATTCACTTTATATCTCGAGTTAAAAAAATTATATCGACATGATTCTGCACCAAAGTTTGTATTTTTGAGTGAAGATTTAAGAAAAAATTCTAAAAACAAATATTAGATTTTCAAGCTAACGACAAGCTAATGACGTCAAAATTCTTATTCAACACCTTCAAAAACATTGAAAAACGTTTATTCAATAGATACAAAAAGTATAATTTTTTCACCCCTTCAAGGGGGATGAAATTTTTCAAATTTTTTATTGGTATTCTTTTTTTTTTAATCGCCATTGCAATTGACGCAAATTCAACTTTATTTGTATTGCTGGAAAGAGGAGAAAACATTCCGATTTTTAACTTTAGTTTGAAACCAGATATAAAGATTTCAAGCGTTTTACCGCCCTATATTTTGGGTAAAAAAATGTAATTGCTATGTACAACCATAACCCAAGATTTTTTTTAATTAAAAAAAATATGCTTATTACGATTTTTGTTTTTCTATTCGTATGAAATTTCGTATTGAAGAATTCTTTTGATTGCTGGATTAGAACCTGGCGTAATTTTTTGTGTAAAAAAAAATCTATGAGTCCATAGTATTCAATATCAATTTCGTTTAAACCTTTGGAATCATGTATTTATAGCTTTGATAAATTCTCGCTTTTTGTTGGTACCAAATCTTCCAAGATTTAAAAAGTTTTTTACCTTCTTCATTTCGTTTTGTTATTTTAAAACTTTTTAAGAATAATTGTACTATAATAACGTTTAAAATAAAATAAACTGCTAATTATATTCACTCGTTCCATTTTTGGATGATTATCCGACTCGAGTTCCCAGTAGCCTCTAGTACCTCTGGGAAAGCTGAAAGTTGCCTTAATAAGGGAACTGTGTTTCCCTCGAAACCTAAATTAATGTGAAAGGATGATCCGAGTATCGCTTTGAGGGGAACAATTAACTGTGTGGCGCCAGATATACAATGAAACGCTAGACAGTTTGAATAGAATGAAATTACACTAATTGGAATTACAATATTGTTTTCTATTTGTTAATTCTTTGTTTTGTTCGTGACATTGTTGAACTCATAGTAGCTTTTCGCTCAATAAACCTGCAGCTTTTGTTTTTGTCTTTTTACACTCGATCGTTAAAAAATTATACTTTTGGTTCCTGCAGTCGGTGACATATTCAGCGTGGGACGCAGAGCGAGGAAGATGCAGTGACTGTAGGTTAGGACCTGGTGCATGAATGGTCGGCTAGACGAGTAGATATGGGCAACAACAAATGATGTAGATTGAGCCGCTGAGACAGGTAGGGAGGCGCTGTTGCCGGATCTGTTTTCCTGGCGAGCGCTAACGGTCCATCTTCAGCCTCCTCGATATCGGGTTGGAACCTTTCGTCGCCTTTAATCGAAAGGGATCATCCTCCAAGTTCTTGATGAAAACTTCAAATATGGTTGTTTACCAGTGACATTGCATATTTCAGTTACTTTGTAAGTGCTAAAATGATTCACTGTAGTGCAAACGTATCCTTGATGACTCACAGTAGTCCTTGAGGAATACCGCTTAGACCGTTTGGGACACATTTCAATTAGAAATAATCTTGTTTTATATACATTTAAAACTTCCCAACTGCTAGTATGATTGGAAGTTTATTCAATTTAAGAATTTTCTGTGCGAATTCCTTAGGCTGATTCATACCTCTTTCATTTTCCAAAGCATTATAAAGGACTTCAATCGCTACTCGATTTCGCAAAGTGATATTCGTACAATAACCGTTTGAGAGATCTTGAATTTTGTACCGTTGATTAGAATATAAGATATGAAGATTGTACTTCTTGGTGTATCTCTGTCATAGATACACGTCATTTTCTCGCATTCTACGTCATTTCAGTATTTGTACAGTCAATTATCGGTTTATATGTGTCAATAAAATTTTAATAAGTGCTAAAATTACCCGTTTAGATTATTCTAAAACCGAAATAATTAAAACCAATTCTTGGATCAGTTCTACGATAGTTCAGTTATTTGCGTAATTCTTTGTTATCGTGCTTTCAATTAAATGTCACTTCTTACACCACGAGTCACTTTCATTATCAATTCCATTAACACTATATTTTTCTTGGAATTTGTTTCGAAAACCATATCAAACATTTGCCTAGGTAATGAGCACCCATTGTTAGGTTTTAAAATCCTTATTTAGGCTCATTCTGTAGATTTAAGTTGTAACGAAGTAAATTGTTTTTTTATTTTGTAAATCTTATTGTTATTTTTCGTTTGAATAATTTTATTTAAACTTAATTGGATTGTTGAATAAAATTGAAAAAAATAAATTATTACATCTAAGAAGTATTATTATGGTGTATGCTTCTAGTTTTATTGACATTATTTTAGATATGTTAAATTTAGAAAAGTTACATCATTTTTTTTATCCTTGACATCTTAATAGTCATAAGCATCAAATCTGATATTTTAGTGTTGTGAGATTACAGAGTAGTTCAAAAAATAGTTTCAAAGTTGTTTCTTCGTTTAACTGAATAAAAAAAAAAATTTAAGACTCTCCTTAAATGAAACTGATTTTTGTGTTTTTAGTAATTATCCTTTTACGAATCCGGTTCTGGGCACGGTCACAAACGAAACGACCGATGTTGGTGAAATTGTTCTTAGAATCATTTCTGAACTGCTTTTGTAAATGTCACGATAAAAAACACTCATTCAGGCTTCGAACATGTAACATTAATAAAGAGACGTGTGTATTATATAATGGATAAAAGTTATGTTTTCTATTAAATTTTACGCCATATATAGCATTAAACTAACAAAGTTTTGGTTAGATTTTTCTTTATGGATTTAGTTTTGTTATATACTGATTAGATTAGTATTTATATTTTAATAATTACTGCCTTATCAATTAGTTAATAATTTTAATGTTGATTCGAAAATAATCGTAATATCTTAATTGCTGTAATGCGATTTCGAAAAAAACTCGCCTGACGATATTTTCTGGAGCACTTTTCAGTCCAAGGATTTTTCTCTCATATTTGGGTCATATTTACATGATTTATTCCGTCTGTGTGCGCTGGAGTATATATTCATGCCCACCCTATACTCTACTTTTTGTTTTTCAATTTCGGTAATTGGCCTATTTTGTGTATGTTTTTATATATAATTTTTTTATTTTTTTATTTTTATTTAGAAACTATAAAAGGAAAATTACACAAGTCAAATAGAAGTGTGTGAAGTAGTTCGGCTGTTATCGCTCATTAGGCCTTGACTCACATTCCTTATCATTTGGGTCAGGCCGGTCTAATAAACACTTCATCCCTTACGTGTTATCTAATTTTTGTTTAAACAATGCAGTCACATTGTTTTGTGTGCTTTATTGTTGATTTTAAAAAATTTACTTCTAAATGTCGTGAATCTCCTTGTGGCAAGTGACTTTTTAATAAACGTTAATTTATTTACATTAGAAGAGAAATAGAAATCCATAGCGTATTTTATATATTTATATATATCAATCTGCCATTAAAATAATTATTGCGGTTAATAAAGCAACCAAGATACGTAAATGAAGACCTTTTTGAGAGAATACTAAAGGACATAGTTCAATTTTGGCCTCCAGAGATAGCAAAAGAACTTAATTAAAATTATATATCTTTATTTTATTTTTTAATCTTTGTGATATAAAATTTAATTTAAATAAAAATATATGTTTCTCTAACCCACACCTTTTAATTTATCACTAGTTTGCTGTTGCTAGGTAAAATCACTGTCGAGGCTATTTGAAACAAGACCCGCTTTATGCTATATTACTACGAGTTAAATAGCTTTAAATAAACAGGTGAAAGAATTTATCTATTAAAAAAAAATAATTGTATAAATAAAAAATATATATACAATATACAATATACGCGTATACATACTTTAGAATACATATATTTATGTTTAAAAATGTGCAAAGCGTTTTAGAGGATACCATTGACATTACGATACCTAGTTTAAAAGTAGGGGCTTTTGCACAATGTGCAGAATACCAATATGCTTATGGTTTTTATCTCATTTCAGGCAAAAATGTACTTATCTAATTTTTCCTTAATGGTAGTGAATTGATGTCTGTTAAAGAAGTAGATACTAGCTAGTGAAATTACGGATGGCTAGAATATATAGAATGGTGGAGAATTAAATTATAGAGTGGAGATATAGAATATATTTAATTTATTATTTCATTTTCGATATTCTTAGTAGCTATTTAGGTTGAGAAAGAACTTTTATGAAAAGGCACAGTATGGTCCACTTCTATCCATCTTCAAATATTTTAAATGGGAAGGCTGTTGCGCTGGTTGCAATATTTTATTTTTCAAATGTTAAGTTAGCCAGTTCATTACTCATGGACTTCTCTCTTCCAGTTATCTAATGTACTAACTTATATTAACTATTCTAATACAAATTTTCTTTAGTATTATAGAAAAGGTGTCTTATGAAAAGCACTCGACTCTGTGTCCCTTTGGTACTCGAGTTCGTTACTTCAGGATATCATGAATACAGTATTACTTGTTCGATCATTACGGTAACCTATTGGAATGCCCGACTGTTACCCGGGCGATCCGTACACAATAGGACCACTCCTGTAGGTAATTAAAAGGGATCTATTGAAAGGGAGGTTTCGAATATGAAAGTAAAATTAGTGCCGGTTCCTTATTCCATCACGTGTCGCCTGTCCCGATCGCCCACTGCCTTCGCGGTTACTACCGTCGATAGCTTCTGAATTCAAATCTTATTCCATCCTCTTGCTGATTTACATTCTATTATTTTTAAATAGTATTTAGGAAAGATCTCTTCAATCCAGCTTATCTCTTTTGTTTATAATACTCTTGAACGTTCTAAAACAGAAATGGATTGTTACCGAAAATTTCAAAAAGTATATATTAGCTAAATGTATATAAGCTATAAGGATATTAACATTATTATTTTATTTAAAATGGGCATTGTTGAGTTATGGGGTTTACTTATCACGAAAAAAAAAAGATGACAAAATCCCCAAATTGAAAAGTGTTTAGTTCTATAACTTAAATCAGGAAAAATTTAAGGTTGAATATACACTAGAAATGACAGATAAAAGCAAAAATGGCAAGCTAGCATAAATAATTATAAAATTTCTGTTAAAAAACTCATTGAACACCAATATTACTAAAAGATGGTATTAACTCTGGAACGTTAGTTTTTCATTATTATTACAATAAAATTCTGATTAAAAATTTATAATAAGTTAAACATATTTTAGTCTAAGTATATAGTTGAAATAATCAAATTAACAGTTATTCATTATTTATTATATATTATATATCAATCTGAGACTAACTTATTTTTTCTTTTTTGTTTCAGGTAAATTTAACAAATCATCAATGGTATACAATATTCCTTTAACTAAGTATGTATGGATCATATATTTATGTTATATTTCCTCTTTCATCGTTTTTCTGACTTTTAAGTTACCATTTGCTTAGTTATTGGTTTTATCGGTCCTTGTGAAGTTGTCAGTAAGTCCTTGAAAAAATATTAACTATAAACCTTCAAAACTGAATTTTTAATATCTTTGAGAGAAATTGATTTAGTTGTGTTTCTTAAGCCTTAAAGTATCTATTTTGGTGCAAAAAGAATTTTGAATCTACAGGATTTTGGAATATGAATGGAATATGTGCCCCACTGAAAAGTGCACAATTTTGACTTATCGACTTCTTCAGGATAGCCAGGGAATTTCAAACTAAATAAAGGCAGTAAATAGATTATTTAGAAGTATTACTTAAAAATGGATTATGATAACAGAATTACTGATTTTTTTATATGAAACCTATTATCTTAGCCTTAGAAAAATTTAAAATTTTACATTAAGTATTTTAATACTTACTATTTCCTAAATTAAAATCCATGCCTCTTAATATTGATAGTAAATAGTGGCATATTTTTTTTTTTCTCGTCGTAGAAAATTAGTGGCTATTGCTGGTGCGTCATAAAAATTATCAGTATCTGATTTGCGCTTTTATTGACAAGTTTTAATAAAAATAATGTGAAGTCTAGAATATGGATTGTTGTAATAGCTGTCTTATATACACTATTAGCTGTATATACACACAATAGCTGTCTTCCCTACACCTCCATACCTATTGATATTTTTAATAGCCAAGATTTTAACTCTACTTTTATTTATTTTTGGAGAGGGGATAAAGTATGTCATTGCCGTTATCGTTCAAGGATAATTTTTTTTTTTTGAACATCAATAAAACTCTATCGTGGAGTAAAGAAAACATCTAAATCTGTAGGTAATATCAAGATTTTTTTTTTTCGTGTGTCATTCATTTCCTTTAAATTATCAGCTGTGCCCATTTTTATCTTGACATATTCAAGGCAGTAATTTCCTAAAAATGAGAAAAAATTCCTAAAAATAATATTTACTGCTTTAAGTAATAATGTTATAAATAAGTCATAAAATGGTTATTTTTCTTCTAGAATATCTAAACTGAATTCAATATAAATTCATGGTGCCATTTTTATTATATTGTAAGTAAATAATTTTAAAAGCAAAAATCTTAGTAAAATTAAAAATGGAGGTTTCGGTATTTTTAAATTTTATTTATTTAAAAAATTACCTGCTTAAATCAGAATGAATAAATTGGTACTTTAATTGCATCAGTTTAAGAATAAAATATTTAAAATTAAAAAATATATATATAAATCTGAATAAGTTTTTTTTTATTTTAAAAAGTGGTTAGGTAAATTATTTTTTGTTAACTGATATTTGATATATATATTCACTACGAGTGTATAGAAATTTATAACATATAAATTCATAATACGCCACATTATAATTTATACTTAAGGTAAACATATCAGTATATTAACATTAAGTTATGGGAGGAGGGAGAACTGATATATTACTTATTACCGTTCTTGTTCTGCCATTCACTGTTTTTATTACTTTTCTAATTACACGTTACTTTTCATCCTCATGATTTCACGTTATTTTACTACTGTAACTTATGGTAGAAACTTTTATTGTTTCAGTTTATTGCTGAATTGTTATATTTTATTACAAACCGAATAGGTTAAAAGATTTACAACTGCTACGTAACAAGGAGCTGTTTTCGCCGATACGTTAATAGGGAACTGAATGTGCGCAGTTGGAACCCGGTAGTTTTGTTGGGTTGTGGTGGTGCCCTTGAGCCGGCCAAATCTCAGCTTTATTCCTACCTCCTTGTCTTTCTTTGTTCTTGTCTCTTCCTTATCAAGTGGGTCTCTTCTTGTCCATGGATTAATTTAATACCAATACTAATCACTCTCTTGTAATCCATTTATTAATTAATATACAATGCTGAACAAGTCCTCTATTTGGTCTAGGAGACATAATGAGAATGCCGTGGAAAAAACTAGGCGCTAAATGGACGATTGATTTGTTTCATGACGCCAATAATTGTAATGTTTTTGTTATTGCTTACTAAGTGCTTGATTCATTGTTTTTATGCTAATCCTCACGTTTGACGTTCTGAGTTTGATGGTGCACGTCTATCAGTGATTTAGGATAACTTTTTAAAAATAATGTTTGATTGAACTCATCCTTTTTTTAATCTAATAATTAATTATAAAAGATAGTTAATGTTAATTAATATAAGTCTTGATTATTCAAAAGATTAATTATAAATGACCTCAAGAAGTTTGGTCCAATCTCGTGCAATAGTATCAGGGCGAAAAAAAAAACACGGCAATTTTAAATCATATAATTTTATTTTATTATTTTTTAAAATTATAACTAATATTTAGTTTCTGATCTTTTCCTCTTTCATTCTGAATTTAAAAATAAATTTAGAAAATTAAATTAAAAATAACAATAACGCAAAAATCACTTTTATACTTTGTTTTATTATTGTAAAAATCCGCTATTTAAGATTTTTTTCTTGGACTTCTTTGATTTTTTCATGGCTTTGTATTAATCACTAGAAACATCCATAATTTTCTGGTAAAATATTGATTAGTTTAAGAAGAAGATATCTAATTAATAAAACAAAGAAACTAAAATTAATTAAAAATAAAATATTGGAAACCATCTGCTGTTGATTCCCCGTTGACGTTTCTCCTTGTACTGCTCATATTAAATTTTTATCATGATGCATAGGCTTTAAGAAATAATTTTGTCGATGCTGCATTTTTGCATACTTTACTATGCACCTAATGTCTACGATTCCTGATTTGGCGACGCAACTAGTGATGAGCTGTTAGCTATTGCTTGAGAGAATCAAGTCTTCTTTTTTATAATCAATATTCCCATACAATCTTTTTTCTTATATTTGTTTAGATATGTTGGCACCTTAGTGATACTCGAATGATTTTAAGGGAAGAAAGGTATAGGAAACACCGGGAATATATATATTATGTAGTTATAGTGAATGTAACTAATAGTATGTAGTGGAAGAGAGCCTGATGGTACTTAAGGAAAAAAAAAGCTGTCGAGAGGCCTGGAGGAGTATCCAGGAAGATATTTAGGCCAAGGAAAAGTATAAGTCATTAAATGAAAAAAAAAGTTTACATTCAATAGTTTCAGTCTCTATTTTAGGCTTATTTATATCAAGAAGATATTGAGGAAACTCCTGTGGTTTCAGCTCAATATTTAGCAGCAAAATATTCGGAAATTCTAATTATGCAACAACAGCTAAATTGCGATAAATTAATTTATCCATTGCTATAATATTTATTTCAAGCTACATTTTGACTCTAGGATTCCTTCGTCTATTAATAATATTGTTATCCTAAACTAAAGCGGAAAAAAATATTGTCAGTACGATATGTTTATCCGATTCTCATGTTTTTCCTCATATTCTGTTGTTTTTTTTCCTTGACAACATGTATTTACTATAACGTTCCCACTACTTGTTTCGAAACTGTTAAATTTCGAAAAGTTGTGCTCGCCCGGAATGAGCCCTATGGTTGCCATTCTGACAATACCCTTTGGCTGATATTACGACTTCCACGACAACCCTAGACGCCGACGCCATAAATAGAATGATTGTGAGAAGGGAGAGAATCTAAAAAGCCTAAAGAATAAGAGCCTGGATGTGGGCCAAGGTCCCCCCGTGTCGACAGACCAAAGACCCGTGACCAAAACCTTCGCCTGTAACAACTCTCACCCCTTCCCTCAACCCAAGGAGACCTAACCGCACTCAGTCAGGTATTATCCCCTCCTATCTCTTCGCTATCTTAGCTTGTATTAATTTATTTAAATGTCTATTGGTCAGAGTCCCAAAAAGATTTTTTCAGAAACTCAGCTATCCCTAGAAATTTAACCTATGTCTGTTCTACTCGATTATGAAGATTTATAGTTTAGGGTATCATATGAAGATGTATCTTAATACACCACAAAAAGTATAACCTTTCTCTAATTAATAAAATACGTCTTAATAGAATAAGTATGATAGGACATGCTGAAAATGGGAACTAATTGAGAACTAACTTGAGATTCAGTCAATAAAATAACAACTTATTTTGGCGACGTTTCGAGACTATATTGTTCTCATAATCATGCCCTACAGTGAAAAAACAATATAATGATATGAGTTACACCGGTTATTTCAAAACATAAAGTTAGCTACAATATAAATATATATATCAGTTTCGGAAATACTAACCCTTTTAATTTTAAAAAACCTTTCTTCTGAAATTCCCCAGTTCAGTTGTGTACTAGAAGTGTTATAATTTAGTAGCAGATACCAATAGCATATCCACTAATAACATTATAAGTAGTTTCATACTCCTCCATATCTTGTATTCATATATAGCTAATTAATCTTTCGCATGCTTTTATATATATATATATATATATATATATATATATATATATATTTATATTGTTTTCTATTTCTTGTATCGGCTCAACAGGCGCTGATGCTACTACCCCTGGCTTGCTCAACAATAGCTAAACATTTCCTCGATCAGTCGCTTCCATGACAGACGCTGTATCCTGATGTGAGAGGAAATGCTATTGTCTTTGTAGAGCTGGAACAGTTCGCAATTTTTCCTTCGCCGCCACTGACCATCTTCACCCGCAGCCCCCAGAATTCTTTTAAGAATCACTCTTTCGAACCTATCAAGTAGTTCAATATTTTTCTTGTTGCGGGTCCACGTCTTTCCACCGTCTATGACTACTTGTTGTTCTTGTACAGCAAAAACTTGGTGGAACGGCTAATAAGCTTGCTTCTGATTATCCTTGAGATGGAGAAATAGGCTCTATTCCCAGCTGAAATATTTGTATTGTAGCTAACTTTATATTTTGAAATAATCTGTATAACTCATTTAATTTTAGTTTTCACGGTATGGCATGGTTATGAGAACAATATGGTCTCGAAACGACACCAAAATAAGTTGTTATTTTATTGACTGAACCTCAAGAACTTTACTAAACATCTAATAGTAACAGTAAAGAAATATATCCATATATATATATATATATATATATATATATATATATATATATATATATATATATATATATATATAAAGACTATTAAGACTTGTGGCCGAGAGAGTTTGTATGCCCTGCACTTGGGCACTAGCCTAACGTCTGCGACACTGATTCGAACTCGGCATGGGTGGATCTACGGAATGAATCTCGACTTCCCAACTGAGATTTAGAATAGGTCAATATCATCTAGAATATCATGTCCTTCACAAGGGACTTGTGTTTCAAACAACGACGAATTATATCTAGACAGTGGGGATCCTTCCTGGTATCCATTCAGCCCCTTCAGTGACAACCTGATGTCTCTATAGGATTATATCAGAGATATTGCGAACCGTGCTTGTCTATAAATTAATAAATCGTTTGGTAAATATACTAATTGATATATATATTTTTTTACGTATAATCCATCAATATTTAGGTCGAAATGGGAATTCTCTTTATAAGCATAGACTTGGAACCTTCGATGTTTTGTATTAATGTATTCCAGAGATTGGTCATTTATTGTTGTAAATTTTTTCAAAATAATATTTTTACTAAGTTGTACTATTCCACTATTTTTTTAAAACTATCGTCCATCATTTTTTTTAAATTGATATTTGTGCTTTAAAATGAACTACCGAAATACGTGAGTAAATAATGGAAAATACCATAAATCAAAAAAAAAAAAAAAAATTACCATACCTTAAGAAAAATATTCGAATTCGCTCAAATCGAGTATATGTTATAATATTGTTTTTATAGTGGGATTATAGTCATATTGTGTGTTTTCTTAGTACTATTCTTGAATATTTTATAATAATGAACTTTATTAATGATGATTCGTTTGTTTTTTTTTCAATGCAGATAGGGAATGCATGTTATAGGATATAACATATAATATAATGCAGATATATGTTATTCTTGCTGTTAAAAATCATTCATTCACCAGATGTTTATTTTTGTAAAGTAATTTCCAATCATTCCTATATATTTTTAAGGAAGTGAGCATTCAATGTTTTCACCAATTGTGCTATTATGATAAATATTACAAAGTCTGACCCGATTCTTATTGAATTATATTTTTCTACTGTCTCCTCATAGATTGTTTTCTTGCACCGTCAATGCTCGTTACCAATCGACATAAGCACATTTTTATGTTCGGCTCTGTAGAATACGTGGATAGGAATATCATCCAAGTATTGTTTTTAAATTTCTAAAAGCTATAATATGTCGCCTAATGCTCGTGCTCACACTGTGAGGTGAGATGAGGGTGGCAATAGTTGTTAATTGTGTTCCGACTGGTTTTCACAACATTCATTGCAGTAACTCTGTGGGTTTTCATCACCCTATCCATTCATTTTAGCACCATTCATTTGTACTTCTTTCTTCCATTCTGTTAGCAAACCCATAGTTGGTAAGTAGGCCAATAGGCCTCTCTGCCGTTCAATATCTTCATTGTTTGAGCAGCTTTAGTTTAAGATGGAATTGTTATTACTGATAAAATATAATAATATTGCCCCCTTTGAATCGCTTGACTCATTGTTGATAAAAACCGTGGTTATGACATTTTTCTCTATTAGCTTTTATGATGTGATCATTAATGTTACCGTTCCCTTTAATGGAGTTGATATGAATCTCGAATATTGTTAGAATTGAGGTAGAATTTAGAAAGTTTGGTTATTATTATTTCTACAAATAGTAGAAGTAGTGCTCTTAAGTGATTCATTTCATTCAGAAAGTCCTCACGAAATGTTTTCACCATTTTATTATTCTTTCGAAACTCTGGCCATCATCTTGTATCAAAGGAACACGGGTTCTGTTTCGCCATTGGTGAGTATTGCGAAACAGTTCGTGCCCAGAAGAGAAGATATTTTCGGCGCTCACTTACATCAGTAAGGTGCCCATGTTGTCGATATTAAAACGGTTGCTGATCGTGTCAGAGATAAAATTTCCAATTCTTATTCACTTATTTCTAGACAGAACTGCATCTCCTTATGAGCATTATTTTGTCACCTTCTTGGCTATTTTAAGGTTGTTGCCCTTTCTAACCTGAATGTTGATGGCAAGAATAAAATATTAACTTTTCAAAGTGGTAGTTGAACCCACATCGCTCCGAACCTGCCGCCTTGGGAAATTCGATCAAGCACGCTATCACTACCACCCCACATTCAAGTTGCCCATTTATAAATAAAAAAGGTCTTGACTGAAGTTGGTTATTTAATCTTTTGAATACTTATTTTTAAATTTTTCTTAATGAAGTGCTCCTAATTGGTAGCTTCTTACATGTTATTGGCGTGTCATTGTAATAATTTACCGCACATTTACATATTGTATATACAGTTGTACATATCAAAAAAAATTATAATGTTCAGATTCCATTGATTACTTTGTAATTTAGAGTTCCCTGGGTAAGTTTCAGAATTTTTTGCTAAATTTTTTATTTTATTTTTGTTTTTTCGCCAAAGCTGTTTACGGAAGGATGTAAAATATTTTCGGATGATATATACTCATGTTATTTATAGATATTCTAGAGCAGGGTTCGTCTTTTTATTAATTAAAGAATTTAAACTATTCATTCGTAGTTATTTGCATTAAAAAAAAAAAAAAAAAAATAGTATTTTCAGCCGTTAATTTTCATGTTGGTTTATTTTTTAGTAAATGTTCCGATGTCAACGATTCTTTTAATTCAGATATATTTTAATTTTGAGTTTATTCATATTTTTTACTATGTCGTTGCATTATTTTAGAGTGTTATCTTCTTTATTGTTGAATACAACTCTTACCCATTCTTTTCCTTTAATTTTTTCGTCCTCTTATCCTTATATATCGTATATTAATTTGATTCCAAAATCCTTATAAGTTAGTGACAATTATAGTTGGCTATTTCTACTGTCATAATATTTAATAGAGGTGAGGTTGGTGCCCCAGTAGACAGTACTGTGTAGGAACGGCAGCGAGTGAGATAAAGCACGATCCGTCTAAATTCCAATCCTTCCCTTCCGTGAGTGGGAACCTAGCTCTATTACCCCCCTGGATTCAGTGGCCTATCATAAACGAAGGGGAAAAGTTGTAGGTAGAGGTTTCCTAACGAGCTGGGAGCCATAGCCCTCATTTTGGGGGAGTGCCATCGTGAACAGGAACTGCCCAAGACCACATATTTGAAGGTTATGTCACCTTTTGTTTCTGTCGTGTTCTTCATTTGTTTTGCTTCTATTGTGTTCCAGGTGTCGAGGTAGCTTTTATATCAAGTGAGGACAAACAGAATACATTTTGTTTAGATATTTCAAAAATAATTTTATAGTCACGCATTTTTATTAAAAATAAGAAATATGTAATTGACTGTTGAAGTAAACTAAGAAGATAATCAGGAATGCAGTCAGTAGAAGAAGAAAAAACACGTCCAAGTAGCTTTTATGAAGTGTTATGTGTTAGACACGTTCATTTTTCTGTAAATTTTAGCCCTGCGGAAGACCTGAAAGGCAGATCGAAAAGTCGGCACTCCATAAAAGCATTTGACTTAAACGTTTTCTTTTTTCTTATTCTGGCTGCATCCTTTCTCCTTATATTTCTTATAATTTTATTCACGTCACTTTATTTTATTTTAATTTCTAAAAGATACGAATGAAATATGATCAGTATTGTTTAAGAAAATTTATTTCAGATGTATATTTATAACAAATATAGTTATAAATTTAAATGATCGATGGATGCCGTCGCATTGTTTCTACGATGATTTCATGAAGCATTTTTTTTTTGGTAGAGTGTCAATGAAGTGTGTGTTTATTCAAATCAACGGTCCTGAGTAGTTTATATGGTTCCATTGAATAATTTTATTTTAAAAAAAAAGAAGAAAAAAAAATTCTTTTTTCTTGGCTGCATTCGACCTATGTTCAATCTGTACAAGTTTAATTTTGTCTAGTGGAATTTAAAATGGCATTATTCCAAATTAGCTTTGTGAGGAACTCTTGTTACTTAAAAAATAAAACAAAATAAAAACCTATACAGTCAATAACCAATACTCTAAATTTTAGTTATAAATAGTGTTCGAAGTATTTAGTGGTCATAATATAAAAGTTTTGGTTTTGTATAAATCTCCTAGGGTACTACCTCTTTCCCAATTTTAAATTGCTTGGGAAGAATTAAATTAGCCTGAGATCTTAGGTTCGGTCTTAATTCTTCCTTGTTAAACTATTTTTGACTTCCTTATTTAAAACCAAATGTCACAGCTGCTTGCACCTGCTTAATAACGTGATAAATCACGTGTTTGAAACACAAAAAATGTTGCTGAATCCTTCTCACCCTTTGATAATATTTTTTTGCAATTCTGCAAATTAAAGTCAATCGATATAGATGATGGTTAAATATTATAAATATGTTAAATAATTCACAAACCGACACAGTTTTCATGATTGATATAAGCAAGGTTTCCTTGAATCCTTGACACAATATTCATTACAATATCTTTAATTGATGGATTATGGTTTTGATTTTGGATTATTTGACGGAAATAATACTGATTTTTAGAGCCAATCAGTTGATATTATACAATAATAAAATGATTGTTGGAAGTTGAATAAAAAAATGTGTGATGGTTGATGCGTATTTTCTACGTCACGACATAACAATATTTAGTAACTAGTTCATAATTTAATCTATTTAATTATAATTTATTTAATCCATTGCTAATAATATTTGTTAATATATTAAAGAAGATTTATTGTCTAAAATAACCCTGAAATATTTTTATGTATGTATATTTAATATTTTTCTGTTTCAAAATATTTTAAAAATTAACTTAATTTCGGAATTATTATGAATAAAAAAAAAAAATCAATTTTTTCATTTTACAATATTAGAGTTATAAATATTGTTAATTAATATTGTTATTTACCGTACTACTTGTTATTTTAAACTCGGCCATTGTGTATTTTCGGTACAGTGAATTTTCCTGTTTACTAACAGTGAATTTGCATATAATAACGCAATTAGGTTTATGATAATTATTGAAAAACAAAGTGTTTTTTTTTCTCTATATTTGGTAGTTAATAACTAATCTTTCACTTTTAGCTGTTATTAATCTAGACTGCTTATTGTTACATTGTGTTTATTTATGTGACCTATCTTTTACTATTATATGAAATTTATGAAAGAAATACATCTGATATAATGTTCAAAATTAGAGAGATTTGTCTCTTTAAAAAATGAATACTTGGTTTATGAGCGATGACTTATTTTTTCTCAGTAACTGTTCTTTTTAAGCTTTTACATTTAAGTAACTGTTATTCGAAATTTGTAGTAGAAATTTTAACTGCCAATTCGAAGTAAGAGTAATATATACGATGTAACAGTAATATATACGTAGTAATGTATGATATATTAATATACTTAGCGATCATGATCCCTTGATGATATTAATAACTTAGTCATTTTTCCTTGTTAGGATCATTGTAAATTTTTTTTTTTTTTTTTTTCTTACGAAAAGGCCATAGAGACCACGCGAATATTACGAAAATGGATTTTTAATTCTGTTCCTTCTCATCATCCATATCTCCTTCATTCTTTCTGATTGCCTCTGTCTCCTCTCTTCTGTCCAGGCCATACCCTGCTTCGGCTCCTTCCTGTCCACAGGAACCGCTATTTCTTGTAGTTTCCTTCTATATTCTTCTCTATTAAGGCAGTCACGGTCCTCAATCCCCAGTTTGCTGATCTCCTCTTTTAGCTGTTTTATGTATCCTTGTGCACTCTTGTAATCCCAATTTTTCTGAAAAATAGCCTTATTAAGTCTTTCCTCAGGCATTCTTACTATATGTCCATAGAACTTCAGTCTCTTAATTCTTATCTCCGTCTCTATGTTCGTTGTTTCTTTGTAGATCTCCTCGTTTGATCTTAACCTGTATCCTTCCTGGGTTTTCCTAGGGCCGTAAATTCTCCTTAGGATCTTTCTACTTTCAGCATTCTTTCCAGGTTAGGGAGGTTCATGGTCTCTGTCCCATATAGTATAACTGGCCTTACTACAGTATTGTAGTGCCTGATCTTTGCTTTTATGGACAGGCTCTTTTTATTGTAAATGTTACTAGTTACAAAGCTTAATCTCTCTAGTTTAGCCATCTTTTCCTTCATGCTCTCCCTTTCCAATCCTCTACTGCAGATGATCTCCACTAGGTATTTAAATGTCTGTGTTACTTTGATTGGCCCGTATTTAGTTTCCACTATTTTCTTTCTGAATTTATTTGAATTGTAATTTATTAAATAAACATTTTTTTTTTCTTTAATTGTTATATTTCTTATTTACTCATATTTTTTATTTTGTAAAAGTATTTCTTAGAAACAGAATCTTCATGAAATATAATATATACACCTGTATATATGTAGTTTCCCTTTGTTATGCCTCTCTTAAAAATTCTTTACTTAAAATTTTCTCGATTTTATATGTTCTAACGCTCTCCTGATAAATTTTTGAATGTTATTAAAATTATTAACAATATTGTAGTATAGAGGTAATTTTTCTTAGTAAGAAAAGAAATGTTAATCCAATTTTTAATAGCCATTTCGTTTAAGTTGAGTATTTATCACTAGAAATAATTATTTGTTCACAATATACTTAATTTAAGACTAATGACTGTAGGTAATCAAGCTGTTAAGTTGCTTAGAAGAAATATCTCATTTACCTTAACTGAGGGAAAAATAGTCTTCTAAAGCAGAGTATTTGCGTCACATAAAACAAGATGGCTTAATTACGAGACCTGCCTCTTTAGCGGTGATGATGAAAAAATTTATGAAATGAGAACTGAATTTCAATGAAGTAGAAAATATTGCGATGTTTCTATCCATAATACTTATCTACGATTTAGTTATAATTTGTAATGCATTAATAATTAATTTAACCTAAACTAACTCTAAAAATAAATAATCAGCTATTATTTTAGATTTTTTATACCGTATTTGTTTCTTCTTTTTTTTTCTTTGGCTATCAGCCGAATTTTTATAATTGTTTTAATGAATATTTAACAACTTTCAAGGTGTATTTTATAATTGTTACAAAGGAAATGGTAAAGAGAGAGCGGGAGGAAGCCAATATTGGCTAATAATTCTTATTCATGACTGTTTTAATTATTTTTTTAAGTGAGAGTTGAAATCGTAAAAGATTAAAAAAAATCATAATTACTTGGTAATTGTTTTTTTTAATAAAGTAAAAAATTAAACAAAACTGCTAAAATAGACCTGAGTTATTAAATTAAATTTCTAAAAACCCCTCCAGATTTTAAATTGTATTTATAAATCATTCATATTTCGACAAATTTCGGAATCCTATTCAATTGAATCATATTTTTGTAATAATATTCATGGATTGATTCTTTAGTTGTTTCACTGTATTTAGATGATAGGTTTTTATAAATATAATCAATTAAAACATTGTATTAAATATCAAAATGGATAAATAAAAATTTATTAAATCTTGTCATCACTATTAATACAGTTATCCTAAAGAAAATATCGTGTTGTTTTATGCAAGAATTTATTCTATATTTTAGTACTGGTTATCATTAGAGTTGAGAAAACCCAACTATTTTTATTATTATGATGAAAAATAGTCATTTATTTTGATGAAATTTAAATAGATAATATAATAGAACAATAATTCGATCTCTTTGACATAGTCGTAGAAAATTTCAAAGTTTTTCTCACTTTTTGCATTGATAGATTGATTGTTGTCCCACTTATTTCTTTACGTTTCTCCTATCATAGAAAAATGACTAACTACGCGTATGCATAGTTGAAAGGTATTTTATAATGTATATGGGTTAATCGCAATTTGGTTTGAAACTTAGTTTAAAATATTAAATTTCCTTTTTAATCAAACGTTGCTCGAATTCTTCTAAAATAAAATAAAGTTACTGTTATTAGTTGAAACCCAATTTCTTTAATTAGAAGAGAAAAAAATGTGTTTTTCTTTGTGTTAATAGAACCAAGAATGAAATTTAAATATGATTCAGATGGCCTCGTGATCTTCTTTTGTAAATATTCATTAGAGTACTACCAATGGGTAGTTCCTCTATTAGTTGTATTCATGTCATTATATCTCATATATACCGCATATTTACTA
The DNA here is from genome assembly GCA_003667255.2 of Euschistus heros. NCBI lineage: Eukaryota > Metazoa > Arthropoda > Insecta > Hemiptera > Pentatomidae > Euschistus > Euschistus heros. Next base: position 2,011,499 of record RCWM02000087.1, read on the forward strand.
GATGTGTTTTCTAATACAGTTATAAATTTCTATTAATAAAAGAAAAAAAAAAGATTCTATCCACATAAAAGTCTGAGATAACAGCTCGAAGTTTCTAACTATTTCAAGATTTACTAGAGCAACGCTCTAAGATATCAATAAATAGCAAGATACTTATCTATATGACTATTATCAGGCCGGTTATTAAATAACTTTTGGGCTCCACTAAACCATCCAATTTCGTATCCAGTCTCTATAATCTAAAATCCTTCGGTAAGTTCTCAATGCTACTTACTTTATCACAATTAAATCTATTGATAAAGATCTTTATGTTCCGTATGGCGCTAATTTGCATTAAACCGGATTCCTATCCCTATCCTTCCATAGTAAACTCCATAGCTACTCAAACCCCTTAGTCTCTCAACTGGCTTCCCATTATAATCCTAAAAACCCTCTGAGACGTCTGAAAAGAAATAGTCTCAGGAATTTTTCATTTACCAGTGGGTTTTTTTTTTTTTTTTTTTTTTTTTTTTTTTTTTTTTTTTTTTTTGTAGAAACATTATAGATCTATGAAGTTATTATTCAAAAAATCATAACGATTGATAATGTTTATATTCAACTTCTTTAGATAGGCAGTTACTTATCCATTCATTGCTAAAAGTAAACAGCTTTTCTCACCATTTCCGTCACAGCCATTCTTTCCTGTTGAAATCGCTATGTCGAAAGGTCATTTATTCTCTGCCTCCCTTTCACCTTTTATTTTGCGTTTTCTACAAGGCCAAGTTTATACAAATACTCATACATATATGTGTTTGTATTTGTATATTTTGTAACTAAGTAAAAATGGAAGAGAGAATTTCAACCTTAAAAAAAACCAAACAGTTTAATCAAATCCTAAAAGGACAACAGTTAGTTCTTAGGGAAGGAGCTGCTATTTGCCCGTAAAAATATTTCGGCTTTAGATTAATAAGAAAAAGAAAAGAATATACTTTAGGCAATGGATATGAATGCTGATGTTTTAAAAATAAAAATAGTTTCTATGGCTCTTTATATAAAATATCCATTAATCTGTGAAAAATAAATGCTTAAATTAGTTACTTAATAATTTACATACTTATTCATAAAAATAAAATTAATTAATTTATGATTGACGATATAAATAATATTTTAAACTGCATAGTGCTGTCGTGTTTTGCCAACGTCGTAGTATCATTCCTTTCGACGAATATCTGAAGATTACTGGCGGTAAATTCAGCCGTGTCCTGTTTGATGGCATGCTCATCTTGAATCATTTTTCCTTTTATGGAATTCTCCACAGACCAGAATTAGAGATAATAACTGGTGCCAAGGCTGACAAATAAAGAGGGTGGGGCGAAAATTCCCTTCCAGGACAGCTGTTTTTTTTTGTTCTGTTTTTTTGGATCTAATTGCCTGATGTTTATTTGTGGTTCCCTAGCAGCAATGTATATGCGAAAAATTACTTTTACTGTATTAAATGTTTGTAGGTGTACCATAAATTGAATTTTTTTTTAAATTTACAATTGTATGTATATATAAAAAAAGAAAAAGAACTACATCTAGTAAATCTGATTATAATGGTCATAATAACATGTCAATTGCTTGTGAAGCTTGTACTCACTGGCAGCACTTCAATAGAAGTGCATGAGAAGGATCCGAGACCATCTTTTCAGACGCCTCGGATAGCCAGGAATAGAATGGGAAGCAAGTGGAGAGACTAGTGGATTTGAATGGTTATGGAGTTTACTATGAAAGCATAGGAATCTGGTTTGAGCCAAATCAGCATCATATGGAACAGTAAGATCTTCATGGATAAGTTAATTTGTGACAAAATAAGAAACATTAAGGCTTTTTTGAAGGATTTTGTATTACGAGGGGAATAATTAGATGGTTTTGTGTAGCCCCAGTATATCAACTCCGTATGTCCAAATAGGTATAATTACTGTCTTGTAAAAGAGTCTTTAGTAATTAATCGGCATCGAATAGTGTCTATTAAAATAAATTGAAATAAAAATAAAAATACTTTTATCAATAAACGTTAATAATATGAAATTAATAATCTGCCAAGCAATTCCAGTTTAACGGATATGAACCGATGTGTAAAAAAAAAAATCCTCTAATTTTTCAAGTTAAAACATCTGTACAGGTAACAAAACAGGTATCTGATAGTGTATTAAAAAGTGTTTAATATGTTTTCCTGAAAATTGCAAGAAAAAAAAAAGTCGATGTTAAAACTATTTTTATTGATGGGGTATTTGTTGACTAAAGTATTTAAAGAAGTAGGTAGTTGGGGTATGCAGTCATAGATACACAGCAATTTAAAATAAATTTTAATTTATAATGCCGACGTTTCGACTTACTTTGCAAGCCTTCATCAGGGCTAAAAGAAAAAGAAAACAAATATCTCTATGTTTTTGTTTATTTTATTTTTCTTCTAGCCCTGATGAAGGCTTGCAAAGCAATTCTAAACATCGGCATTATGAATTAAAATTTATTTTCAATTGCTGTGTATCTATGATACATACTAGGGTTGGACGACAGTCGGTAGTTACTATCGATATATCGATAGGTCATACTTATCGATAGCCACTATCGATTGTGCCGACTATCGATAGATCTTTTTTACTAATTTCAAGTTTTGAAACTCTCGGAATTATGCTGATCTGTCTCTGTCCAGTGTTGATTTCTTTTGAAGTTAAATTTGGAATTCCTAGAGCTCAAGGGTTCTCTCAAGCCAAAGGAAAGCAGAAATGCTAGTTTTTCTTTCGGGAAATATGTGGCTCAAAAAGCACACTAGATTCTTGAAATTAACTATTTCGTTATTTTTCTTTTCTGAAGATTTGATTTGTTCATTATTATTGTAACCTTGTAAATTGTAAATCCTTTTTTTAAAATTCAAACAAATTAGTTTTTTTCTCTCATCTTTATGATATAATCTTATAATTTATAATCCTGCAGATTTTAAATAGTAAGTAGATAATTGAAGTTAATTAAATTAGTTGAAATTCTTCATTGAATAGCTTTGGAAAAAGAAGAAGAAACTATCGAAAAACTATCGATAGGAATCGATAGTTCTCAACCGATATTATCGGCCTATCGATAGTGCTACTATCGCCCCCCCTACTGCATACCCAACTACCTACATCTTTAAACCTATTTTTGTTTTCATCTCCCGTTGTTTATTTTATCGATAGGTTTATTGCATTAGATTTGTATCCCTATTTATCAACATGTAAATATTTGTGGTTAAGGAGACAGTTAAATTTATTTTAGTTTCATTGAAGATCTCTTTCTTTTACGGCCATTGAATGGAAATCCGAGAAGCGTGTATCCTGTGTTGACAGACTGGACACAGAATACCTGACCACCCAGGCCCCCTCGAACCAGGAGGTATCATGGATGCCGCACTGCCATTGTGTATGGGTTAGGGCTGTTGGCACAATAGGTCTCTATCGATAGCCGAGGAACATTGGTCACACTTTTACCTTTGGGTTTGTTTTGATGGGGTCGTATATTTTGGTGGCTTACCTTTTACCTTCGTAGCACTTTCCTTTTTGTAAAAGAGTAAGAGGTACTTAAAGGAGATGGAAACTTCTTTCCTTTTCTTTTTACTCGCCTATGACCTAAATAGTCTTATACCTGTGCCGACTTTCGTTTTGACCTAGTCATCAACATTATTGGCTTTTACCTGGCAATTTGTTACATTAGAATGTTTTAATATTAAAAGTATATTTTTTCGATATGTCTTTTGGTTGGGGGGGGCTATAGTTTTTTGTTTTATTTTGTAAAATGTTGTCACCCTCAAAAATATAACATTTTGAAAGGCTCTAGCTCTGATCGAAAAATTTTGTTTATTTCGAATAATCAATAATTCTTAATTTAATTTAAGAAATCAGTTTAAATAATTTGATCCTTTTAATTTTAATATGTAAATTAGGGAAATCAGTACATTATACTTCTACATAAACATATCCGTGATCTATTGTTTTTTCCCAGCCATGGAAAAATTTTTTTTTCATTTCATCCTGCGTATATTGATCTGAATCAATAAATTACTTCAAAATAGACCTAAACGTAGGCACGCTTTAAATTCTCTTCCATTCTTTGCATATCTGTGTATCAACATCTTTATATATATATATATATATATATATATATATATATATATATATATATATATATATACATTTTAATTAAATAAATATCGAAAATGGAAATTTATATTATTTTAAAGAAGAATATTATTTGTTGGTTTTATTTTAGTCATAGAGCTAAATATTTTTTAAATATTTAATTACGGAAATTTGTATTAATTTTTAGTGATTATTTCTTACTTTTTTTTCTTATGAATAAACGAATCGAGTTCTTGACAAACAAATTTCTCATACAGTAATTAGCATTATTTATGCAGTATTGTTTGTGTTAGATTTGTGTTCAAAACAACTTCAAGTTATTGCAATTCCATGTTATGATTTGACTGAGATTCTAAAATTTAAAATCAAAAGCCGCTAATTAAATGATATTCTATTGAATTCTTTGTAACTTATCCTCTTATATGATACGTGTTTTAATATAACAATAAAAAATAAAATTATTTTTAGAAAACCTAGTTGTTTCATAAAAAAGATTAATTTAATGTAATTATAAATTATTTTATACTGAATAAAATTTTTAATTTAATATGTTTTAACAGAAGATATTATAAAACCGAATTTTATCAAAAAATAATCAATACCAGAGCTAAAAAATATAACAAAATTTATTTAAAAAACTATAATTATTGAAAAAATGAATTTGTTAGCAGTAAATATTTATTATCTTCAACACAGGTACAATCTATAAGTTAATTACAGTGTTGCATATATTTCGTAAATTGTTATTCTGTTTCTTCATTTTCCTTTAGAAAATACATATCTTAAACGTTTGGGTTTTTGAAGAAATTGTTTATAAATTTTGTATCAAGCAGTGTTGATCTAGTTTATTACAAAATAGTCTGTCATTTAAGATTTTTAAAAATATCTGTTTGCAATTTTTTTTTTTTTTTCATTTAGTATAATCGATATATAATAATTGAATAATCAGGCATCTCAAAACTATCGTTAACGTTCGATCGGTTCCTTGTAATCGACTTTGGTTGATCGAAAATCGATCAGTTGGATCGACACAGACTAACAAGCTTTTTAATTAAATTAAATATTTTATTTAATAAAAATTTATGCCGAATGGATTTCCCTCTTTTCTTCATTTTACGGAGCATTGACTTTGGGAACTGTTTTGAAGGGAAGATTGATTTACAAAATTATAATTAAAGTCCGCTCAGAATTTTTTTTTTATTTTATTGTATTTTTTTTTTTTTATGAGAAGAAAAACTGGATTTGTCCTCGGATAACGAATGCCGCACCAATTACTTGTTATAAATTAAAACTAAACGATCATTAACTATCGGAAATAGCTAACTCCTGACGTTATAGCTCGGTATCTGATCATTAATTTCTTCTCAAATGCTATTCAACATTGAAAAGAATAAAACTGAGTTCCGGGCACGTGTAGTGCCTTATTGCTCAGCCGGTGCGTGGGAAGTCTGCCTGTTGATGACGAAAAGTTTTGTCTGTTCCAGTTCTAAATGTCAATGAATGACAAAAGTCTACAAAAGACTGTCAAGATTTCTTGTACAGAAAGCTTCACTGATTTTGAATATGTACTCAGCACTTGTAAATTTAAGTTTCTTCCTGTGCCCATTACATTTTTATTCCAGGTATTGTGTCTGGATGTTATATTCGACTTGAAATTTTAAATCTATCTGGACTTGGAATTATTGTTTTTCAGATATTGTATTTTGCTTCAATACAAATTGTATTTTATATCTCCCATAAATTAAGAAAAAAAAAATATGTATATATATTGGCACCGTAAAATTGTATTTTGTTTTCAATCCAATTTTGAATTTAGTACGTTTTTACAAGGGCTTCAGTGGAACAAATGTAGTATTTGGGGCTTCAATAGGAGGTTTAGTATTTTATAGCGAATAATAAAAAAAAAAAAAAATATTTATAATGTATTATGAAAACTCTTTTTTGCTAAATAATTTGACATATAGATTTTCAACAGTTATATTTGAATTTTTATTTTCACATCAATAATGACTTAACCTGCACTCTTTTAGTTATCCTCTCGCAGCAATTGAAGCAATTATAAAAGTTGTTATTTTTATTAAAAATACCTCTTTAAAAAGAGAGAGCCTTGCAAAGTTGTTATTGTTTTCCCTAAAAAACTGATGCACCCTTTAAAATACTTAATCCTATAAATAAAAAAAAATATATCTTTACTGAATATTTATTTTTATTGTTAAATATTATTTTATTTCTCACTAAAATAATTTCAAAAAGAGTATCCATTAAATTAAATTAACCCAATCACGCCCACTGTTGCGTATATGGAACATTAATTTAACAATTTGTTTTTATTTTTATAAGCTCAAATATTTGTCTATTTTATTACATCAGCTTATTATTTAAGGTTTTTAATTATTAAAAATAATTGTTTTGTAAATTTTGTTTTTTTAATCTATTAATAAATAATAATATAATTGGTTATTTTTCAACGCTGATGAGAAGTAAGATTTAAATGTCAATTCAGTCAAATAAGGGTTGCTATAATTACATTGTGTGAGCGATGTAATGTTAAATTACACCTAGATGGCTTTAAAGCATACTACGAATAGAAAATTAAAGTTGTGATTTTTGTGTGAAAATTACAATTTTTTAATATATTTGAAGGATTTTATGAGTCAAACAATTGCGATAAAACTGTACTATTGTAACATTTATAAATATATCACCTTATCTATCTCAGGGAAAAAAACAAAAAAAAAAAAAAAAAATAAAAAAAAAAAAATGCGATAAGTAATTTTCCTTTAGATTAAACAGAAATATTTCTTTGGAGAAAAATTAAAACTTTCAAATAATACTAGCCTTGGCTCTGAATGGGTAAGACGGAAATTGAGAGGGTGCGACAAATTCTTTGTATAAAAGTGGAAAAATAATTCCCTGAATAATATTTTAAATATAAACAAAACGTGAAATCTTGATTCAGTTCACAATTTGTTTCTTTTAAATAAATTTCCTTCCAATTATATTACAGACAGTACTATTGTTGTTGATAAATATATATATATATATATATATATATATATATATATATACCGGTATATGATGGGGTGTTTACAGGGGACGGAGTGGGGTTGAGGGAGGCAGAAGAGAAAATATCTAGGACAGGCGATCGATGAGTGGCCTTGGCACCCCTGACCCACCCCTGCCTTTGTCCACAGCTCACAGCTTCCTTTATAGATACTTTCTTTTTTAGCCTATTATAATTAACCATTGTTAATTACAATCCCTTCCTATATCCTTTTCTAGGCTTAGTATAATTATAAAACGTCTGTTAACTAGTCCCTGTTTCGGTATCTCTCCTACCACTGCTTGATTATTGAATTCGTATTTTTTCAATGTTATTATTTTTTCTACTTGATTCTTTGTTTTTTCCAAGATGTCGTTAGTAATTATACTGAATAATGATAGGCAATGACGACTTAATTGTAACATATGTTAGGGTGTGTATGTTTTTATATTTGTCAGCGTTAATAAGAAACATAATGCTTCCAATACATAAGTCCATCAATTGCATATTTCTTATTGGTTTGCTGTCAACAAAATTTATTAATACCCATATAAAATTCTTCAGTGTATTTCGTAGTTGCTGAAAAAAAAAAAATAAATAAAAAATAAAAAATAAATAAAACATGTACCACTACAACCCAGGAAGAGATTTGACCCAAATCACACTCAACTGCCAAGTTTTCCACAATTAAGGGTACGAATTTCGTAGAGGCTGGGTATATCCCTATCGGACATTAAATTCGATTCACGATCAAAATAACAGAATACTTCATTTTCTGCCCTCAGTTGGATCGAACTCCAGGCCCTAGGCAGTCTAGGGCCTTACTCACTGAACTATCGCGCCTTCCATTTTCTTGTTAAAATGAATAATCAGTTTTTTTTATTAAAAAAAAACAAGAATAAACCAACAAGAAACTGCTCGTCTTTACAGACTACTTTAACATTTACTAGACAAACGTTCGAAGCTCCCAATTCATTACAAAAGACTTATTTACATGACTGTGATTAGACCTATTTAGACGTACGGAGTTGAGCTTTAAGGCTCTACTAAACCATCCAATTATCTCGTATCCAATCCTTACAATCCAAAATCCTTCGAAAAATCCTATATCCCCCTTACTTTGTCACCAATAAACTTATCCATAAAGACCTTAATGTTCCATATGTTGCTGAGTTAGCCCAAACCAGATACCTATCCTTTCATCGTAACCCCATAACCACTCAAATCCATTAGTTTCTCAACTTGCTTCCCACTCCATTCCAAATAATCCTCCGAGGCGTCTAAAAAGAAGATGGCCTAGAGATCTTCTAGTGTAGAATTTTTATTGAAGTGCTACTGATGAGTAGTTCTTTTCAAGTTTTGACATGTTATTGTAATCGTTATCGGCTCATTTATTTAATGTAGATATTTGAACAGTTGTAAATTTAAATAAATTGATATATATAAAATATTTATAAAACTATATTTAGAATAGAACTCTATACATTACTGCCTAGAAATGGACTGAATTTTAAAATTATTTAAATCTTGAATCAAATTTTAATTATATCAATTCATTAAAAATAAAAAGTCTCCAGAAAGCTATTATGTACGTTAATGGCGGTAACATAAATTAAATTAAAGACGATTAATAGCAATTGACCATCGGCTAAACTTACATTAATAAAAATAATAACCAATTCTTTATAATAATTATCCACATTTCCACACTGACAGTGGTTATTAAATAAATTATAAAATAATTGGTTGGTAATTAGATGGAACCTTTTGTTACTGAACTTCACAAAGGATATTTTCCTGAGTCAATGACCCAATGAAAACATTTATATTTAATTTTATTCTCCCCCCCCCCCCTCCGACCAAAAGAAAAAAAAATCATATTAATTGTAAATCGTTTATAATTTTTACATTATTTTTTTTTTCAGTTACAAATAAAGAGAAACTAAAGAGTGTATTAAAAATTCTATGGTTTATTAAAATTTTTGACTTAAGAAATAAACTTAAAAAACAAAAAAGTATCACCTGTAAGTCATGCTTTTTTAGCTATCAGAGAATTCATCTATTTTTGAGGGGATATCTTATTTCACCTGGCATTCTATGAAATTTTATATCTTTCTATAAACATTATCTTATCATATTTTTTCTATCTCGTATCATATCTATTATTACTTTACATACATAGTAATTCTCCTCAATGTAGAAATCAAGTTACTTGAGGTAATCATTTACTTTTTATCTTATTTTTATTATGACTGTCATTGCATTCTTGTAAAAAACATTTTTTGTGGTTTATATCAATCGTTGATAACACAGTCCATAGATTTATAAACTTGTCTTTAGTCAGATAGTTCATAAACTTGTTCTGGGAAGTAATTCATCCTTGAATACTTTATTTATTTAGACTTTTATTTGTTTGATTTTAGTTCTTTACAAGTATTGACAATAGTCTTTTCATTTGGTTATAATATTTGATGTATGTTTCAGCGGTTCGAGCTGATAGGATGAGAGGTGGAAGGAACAAATTCGGACCGATGTACAAGAGGGATCGAGCGAGAAAGCTGCAGATGATCCGCCAGCGGCAGATGGCCATCCAGACCCTGAGGAACTCTTCGGGCTACACCAGCGGCAACGGAGGAAGCGGAGACGCGGTGACGTTGAGCTACAGCAGCCCCGGTTCCAACTTCGGGGCCCTCCAGATCAAGCAGGAGATCCAGATCCCGCAGGTCAGCTCCCTCACCTCCTCCCCCGACAGCAGCCCTAGCCCCATCGCGGTCGCCCTCGGCCAGCAGCAACAGCAGCAGCAGCCCAGCATGTACCCGGCCGTTCTCCCCGCCCAGCAGCTCCAGATACCAGAGCAGAGGGTTACCCAGCAGGTCTTCGAACAGTCCAAACTCTGGCCGACTACTTCACCACCTCCCCAGAAAAGCTTCAGCTATGAGAGTTCATCCTCCGGCAACAGCCAAGGGAAGGTTTGCCCCATGATCCGGGACTTCGTTCTAGCGATAGACGACCAGGAGTGGCAGAATTCACTCTACAATCTCCTTCAAAACCAAACGTATAACCAGTGCGAGGTGGACTTATTCGAACTCATGTGTAAAGTGTTGGACCAAAATCTGTTTTCACAAGTAGATTGGGCCAGGAATTCCACGTTCTTCAAAGACCTCAAGGTGAGTACCTTATGCGTATTTAATTTCCGCCTTATCTTATATTATATTTTGTTCATACCCACGCTACGTCTCACTACACTATCACTGTTTAGACGCACAGTAATTGTACAAAACCTCGTTAACCTATTAAAGTTTGTTAAAAAGAGACCTGTTAAACCTTACGAACCTCTTTTTCAAGAAACATTTTATGGGAAATGAACACATTCCGTCATATTTCTGTAATTCAGCGGTTCTCAAACTTTTTATTTCAAGCCCCCCCCCCCCCCCCATCCCTATATGGTTTAACTTTAATCAATGCTCCAGTTATATGTATATAACTGCATTTTTGCCCAACACTTTTACTTTTTCTGGTAATTTTTATTTAAGTTACTTGTTCAAAACTTATCCCTATTGGGACAGTTACATTCAACACCTGGCGTATGGGCGCTCCCTGGACTTTGGCTGCCCCCTGTGGGCTCGTTTGCTCTCGACGGCTTTCTTCGTGTTCGGGCCGATGGTTAGACCCTTAATATTTAATTAAATCCAAACGACCTAAGGGCTGACCTATGCTGTTAATCGCCCTCTCATAGCGACTAAACAAACAAACAGGAACAAATAAATCATGATCTACGTTGCAACAAGAAGACCTGGACAAAAGTAGTAAATAGTCTTTTTATGGTAATGCAATTGTATAAATTCGTTTGTGACAACCTATTCCAAATTGAAAACTTCTTGTAACGTTAGAAAAGTAAAACATTTCACAACATTTATTTTTCCACATAAAAGTTTATTTATATTTTAAAAAATAACTAAGCTTTGGGCCCCCCACTTTGAGAACCGTAACTTATCGTTTTATAAAAAAATAATCTCTTAATGTTTGTTAATATATCGTTTATATAAGTAAGTCTTATTAAAGCCGTACCAATATTCTATTTCATCTTATGTGGATCAACGCGTTGAACCTCTTAAGAACTCGTTACTTATTATTCTGACGATTTTTTCCACCTAAAATGCTGAAAAATAAATATTTAACTATAACCTTCGTTGTTTCAATAGTATTTATTTTGTAATCACTTCCTAAAAATGTCATTCATGATCTGAGTTTTCAATCTGAACTTAATTACTTAAAAGCAAGTTCCGAAATTACAACACCCAGCTTCGATGGCAAATCAGCAAAACCTGATTTGAAATCCATGGGTAGTAAAATAAAAAAAATGTTCACTCTCGCTAAGTGTGTTTCTGTATTGCGCAACGTCCGAAGAACGTTATTGCGTAAAGAAAAAAAAATTGTGAAGGAGGGGGGTATGTTAAGCTAAAAACAGTTCAGACCACTTAGTACTAACAGTTTTTTGTTGAAAGAGGTTTTGAATTGTTAATGTGCGTCAAAGATGTTTCATTATTACACGGGAATAATTTTTATTATAGTTTAGTATTAGTCACAAGTGGAAGGAATATTAAGATATAGTTTATGACAGTTGTCCTGCTGACAAGGGAGTATATAAATCAGATCTTTTAAATTCATTTTTAATTAGTTTTATGTATTTTCTGTAAATAGTTAGTTACTTTAGTATGTATTTTTTAATTGCATGTTACTTAAATTCACTTTCCTAGAACTAAATTTTCAATACTTATTTATTGATTCAATTGTGTTTTAATTGGAATGTTATTTCAATGTCAGATTAGGAATTTGATTCATTTATTGTAGACAGTTTTGAACACAAGTTTATTTTTAATTTTCATGAATGGACTTAAGATTTTTCATTTCATTAAAGTTGTATTTAATGTATGTTGCTTTATTTGCATTAGATTCAAATTTCTTTTTTTATATAACATAATTTTTGACTGTTAATAATACCCTAAATTTTATAACTTGATCGATGGCCTGCTATTGTTACGGCGGAGATATTCTAAATTGTAAATTTGTAAACAATTGTTAGTGAAAACTTAAACTAAAATATCAGCCTGTAGGTGTAAGTACTCCATTCGCTGAGTCTGCAACATTTTTCTTTCACTATCTGTCCGCATAACGATAGCAGACCGTTGACCAAGTTAAACAAGAAATTGCATTTACAAATTATATTCCTCTTGGCACGTATACAATTATGTTTATTTATATACTTCAATAAATAAGCATATCATTAAGTACTGAAACTACGAAAGGTTAAAAACCTACATGCACAATGGATCATGTGGCGACGAGATGACAGTGCTGGTAAGTATTTTAATTAATAATTAATTTAGCATAGATGACCTTAGAGAACGTTATTATTTTCTTCTGTACGCTTCAGGTCTATTAAATAAAATAAAAATTCAATTTAAAACTCATTATTACCTGATAGCCTTTGCCTTACTGGTTGGTTACCTCATATCTTGAATGTATTTTTTATTGATGATATTCTGAAATTTGAATTTGAATTTTAAAATTTTATTTATTTCATTTGACCTGAAGCCTATGGAATTATAATGATATAATATTAATTATTATAAATTTCAAATATATGCTAGATATATTATATTTTATGGTGGGATGTGTTTTTAGCTCGAAAATAAACCAGATTTCCTCAAAGTTTTTAAGCTTGCATTGTTATATTACAGGTGTTCTGAAAAAAATCATATAGCTAAAAATTTTCGAGGGAGCATTTTCTTTTCTTTTTATCAGTTTTTTTTCTTTGACTGTTTATTATGTTTTTCTCGACAAATTTAAAGTTTTTATTATTGAATTTTTTTAAAAATACAGACTCGTAGATTATTTGTTTAATTAAATAGTAAAAATATTATAAAAAAAGGAGAGCATTTTAAAATTTTGAATTAATTATTTTAAATATCTTATAAAATGTTTTGCAACACGTTTAGAAGATATGTTATAAGTTTTTAATAAATTTCCTCTGAAAATATTTACTGGAATATTAATATATTGTAAATATAATATATAATTTTGGAGAACTATGAACTATAATAAAGTTATGAGGTTTTTTTGAACACCTGTCATATCTAAAATGTGTTTCATTTTTTTTCTTAGGAAATTCTTTCTGTCAATATGGAATTATTTTATTTGATGTCTTACATAGACGAGATTAACTAACTTAAAATAGCTTTTAATTCCTGATTGTTAAATAATTGGTCCTATTAATGATTAATATTTCCGTGTTCATTATAATATAATATATATATTTTCACTTTGTCCATTAGAAAAATAGTAACGTTTGCATACCAACTTTCATTACAGAACTCATTAAGGCTAGTAATTTATCAAAATTATCCATCATTAAAACATGAAAGATTTTTTTTTATGAGAAGAAGATGATCAGGGATGCAGTCAGGAGAGAGAAAAAAAAAAATCCTACTAAAAACCTTTTATATAGTGCCGAAGTTTCGACCTGCCTTGCAGGTCTTCTTCAGGGCCACCGAATCACTCCGGAGAGGAGAAGTGTTTTTTTCATTCTTCCGACTTTATCCTGATCATCTTCTTATATTACTCAACATTCGGCCATACATATCTTCTTATTTTTATTTTTTTATTGTTAATGATAAGACCAATATTTGCATACATAAAGGGTAGGAAAAAAAGGAGTTTCAGTTTTGAAATTTTAAATATTTTTTCAGAAATTTTCTAAATGGTAAAAATAACAACTTTAAAATAAATTAAGCAACTGGCAAAGTTTTATCAGAACCTTTATCATCAACTGAGCTCTGTGTAAACTAATTTTTAAGTTCTACTCTGTTTATGAACATATCGCTCATCCCGTGGAACAACGACGTACCTGCGAACTTTGGTAAAAAGGATTACTATGATAAATACTTCAGAAGTGCTCCCGAAAGTTTAAATACATCGGTAGAAGCATCGAACGAATTGTAGTCTGGTATGAACAAGTATTTATGAATATTAGTGATACCTACAATAAAGCAGTAAGGCAAATCCAACGTTAAGTCAAATAAGTCCAATATGTCATTATCTCACGATTCTACATTTCTCCTTGAAAGGACAGTATGTTGTTGGTTGAAAGAATTTAATGCAAGTTTCTCGCTTCTCCTATAAAATATATTTTTTTACAGTTGCATCTTTGTTCCACCGGATGAGTCATATAAAAATAATAAAGAAATTATCCTTTTAATAGAGACAAGACTTACCAAATTGGTTTCTCAACTCACTATGATCGGTAAAAAAGTTGATTTCGATTTTTTAAATGAATGCTAATGAGTTACAACTTAGTTTTATGTAGTGAAATGGACCTCATTCCAGAAATCACTCCTTTGTTCTATGGTTCCCTGAGGTATTTATGGTTCTTTGTGTAAGCAACTGCTGGAATTTATAATAGAGTATAAATATGCACTACAGTTGCTGCCTCAATTATGCTTTGTTAGGAAAAGCGTTGTTAGTCTTGATTCCACGTTTGATCGGTATTAGACTTGATTAATTTTTCGTGATGATAAATTCTGTGGCTGTGTCACTATCGTAAATTATAATCCCCTATGGTTGGGATCGCAACCTGTGTGACAAGACTGCTCATTAAGAGCCCAGAGGTGTGTGTAAGGGAAGAGTGGAGGGGTGAGGTTGCAGGAGGTTGGTAAATGGTTAAAAAACCATGGCGGCACCCCCTCCATTGTTTCTAAATCTTTCGCAAGTGTGAATTTGCCAAGAGGGGTGGGGAGGCATTTCCAAGGTCCACCTTTTTAGAGGTACGCATTTACATTTTACCTATTTCTAGTGTACCTCTGATTATTCCTGACGTAACCTCTGACAGGTCTCCAGAATTCGTTTGGCAGGTGGTTTTTGTATTTGGAGTCAGGAATGAAATAGATTTTTAAAAGAAATTGTTCTGTGTTTAATATGAGGAGTCCTTCGTTCTATAACGTAGGGTCATTAAGTTTGGTTGCTATTATCCTGTTATACTATCAGTTCCTGCTCTTTCAAAAAAAAAAATATCTATATTTACTAAAATAGCTCTCGATGTAAAATTTGTATGCAAAATAAGGGTAAATGTTTTAAGCAAACCTTCCTTACTCGTAAAAAATATGATAAAACTGTTCACTGTTTGAATTCATTGAGAAAATTTTACTTCTGGAATCATAATAGATATTGAGTTTTTTTCAAAAACTGGTTTGTCTAATGTTCAAGCTGCTTATCAATGTCAAACCCCTTTAATTAATGATTTTTTAAAAGAAATTGCTTAACAATTAATATGAGAAGTTCTTCGTAAAGTTGACTATTAGTTAGACTTAAGACTAAGATGTTCGGTTACAATAATAATAGTTACTAGTTTTTTTGTAATTAATGGCCATGCTCTTATTTTTTTAGCAAATCAAATTATTTTTTAAAGCAAACCTTTCGTATCCTCAAAAAATAATAAAAAAAACTCTAAATTTGTGTTTAACTAAAAAAAACAAAATATTGTTTCTAGAAAATTGATGTTTATTATTTTTTAATTTTTTTTTAACTGTGTCTAATGGTTCGAGCTGTGAATATCAGTGGAATTAATTTATTGACGAAACACTCATTTCTATTAAAAAAATAATTAAACTTTAATAATACAATGGACTTGGAATCTATTACTTGAATCTTTTTTAATAAAGCAAGTTAAAGTATATTCTTTATCCAAACTTACCATAATTTAAAAAAAATAAAATAAAACTGTTTACGTGTTTGAAAATTTAACGAAAATATTGCTTCTAGAAATTTAATGGGCATTAAGTTGTTTCAAAAACCGGATTGTCCAATGGTCAAGCTTAATGTCAATGTAATTAATGTTAATAATACAGTCGACTGTCTATGGCTCGAATATTTTGATGATAAAACCTGGATACGTTTGAATAAAACAAAAAATAAAATAAATTAGATATTAACCACTACATAATAATTTCACGAAAACTCTTAAATTACTGCTATTTCATGAAAGTAACGTTATTTCTGTTATTACTAAAATTTTTCGAAATATAATCATCAAAATAGCCAAAATAATACATAAAATTATTATTATTTATTTTTTCATACTGAATATATTTAGAAATTATTTAAACTTAATACCAGCGGTATTTTAGGTGCCAGTTATTCCATTCTATGTAGTTATATAACTCGCAGTGATTCATAGGAACATTCATAGTCTCAAAATTCCGTAATGAAACAAGCACTTCTCAAAGCTTCATGGATAGTATTTTTATTTATTTAGTCCATTTTAAAGTTCTCCAGGTAATAAAAGATCAAGAATTAACTCCTTCAGGGGGATTTTTTATTTTTTAACCAAGCCAAAAATCTCTCAAATATATCGTCTAAAATAATTATTCCTTGTTATATATCAAAAACTGTTGTGACACGAATCATCCATAAAAACTGTATATATCGTCCATCCAGACTGTAAGAGGAACAATTAATTTTAAAGAAACATAAAGTTGTATCAAAGTTGCTTAATTTTAACAAAATGAGAATCAAAGTTACTTAAAGGTTTCTGTATGCATGTGTAAGTTTCCTATCGTTTCTAATTATGGGGAACAGAGAGCTCTGTTGAAGATCTCTGAAGTAGATGAAGTGACCAAACAGAACGCTAAAACAGACAAATAAAAACGCGTTAGCCAAATATTTAGTTAGGTTTCGTTTTAGTTTACGTCCACTTACAGCTCCGCCTTATGTGTGTTCTGGTGTATCCTTTGTATTCAGCTAACATCTGGAAAATTTGGAAATTTACCTTCCTTGTTTATCTTCTCTCTCACTATTAACCTTTATCGTTTGAGTATTACATAATGTTTTTATAATTCATATGCGATGAAAATAATTTACGTACAGCTTTTTTCTTTTAATAAATGAGTAATAGATTTTTAAAAACTAGATTTATTTTATTTAAATATACTAACTTAAAAATAAATATATAAAAATTAAATTTAAATTTAAATAAATAATTTAACGTCAAAATGATATTAAGTTTTGCATTTTCTTTTATTCTCCAAATCATTTTATGTCAGGTGTGATTATAATTTTAAAACAATTTAATGCGATTTTTAGGAATTTTTAATTTTTGAATAAATCAATACATATTCCGTATATGATGAATTATTATATATTTATAATTAATCTACGGCTTGATATGTAGAATATTGTACATTTATTTTATTTATTTTTTTTTAATGATTTCCCCATTCTGCTCTTTTAGTTGTAAAATTCCACTTTCGATAGCTCCCAGGATTATATTTTAATTTAAAATGATTACAATTGTTCAAAATCAATTTTTTTTTACGAAGTTTGATTTATATGTTATTCATCATTAAATTTAGATTAATTTGAGCAATTAAAATATAAATCGAACTGAAAGCTTAATATTTTGTAAATAAATAATAATTTTATTTAATGGCTGTTATTTGAGCAAAAATTTTCGTTTTTATCATTATCCAATTATTTAGAATGAAGTCTATTAAAGGTTCGAGAACTTAGTCTCAGCACTTTTCAGAAAATTGTTCATAATCAATTTTTTCATGTATCACATTATAGGTAAATAAAAATTAAAAAAATAATACTTTTGTAGCATTGATATTTTTATGCTAATAAATCGATTTAAGCTCGTTTATTCGTAATTATGTTTCGTTAAGAATTCTTCAAAAATTTTTTTTTTGAATTTTGAGTGTGCGCTTATTCATACGTCAGAGTTTTCCTGTAGATTTTTGAGTCGTAATTTTTTTGAGAATTAACTTATAATTATCAGTTTTGATGAGCAGTTGTGAGTATTGCCCCATGGGACAGTGACGATATGTCCCTCTTATGACGAAATCTGCCGTGGTCTATTGATCGTCCTAATTTCACGTTGGAGAGCTCTATAGGTGATTTAGGTCCTTTTTCTCGTAAATCTTTTCGATTCTGATTCTTGATTGATTAGCTTCATGTATGCCTTAATTTGTATTGTATGTATTACATTTCATAGAATATATAATGGATAGAAAACAAACAAAACATCTTGTATATATACATTACACAGTACATAACTACGTATCCCTGCAGTCTTAAGATAAAAAATTAAAAAAAAAAAAAATAGTTTTCGGTAAACTTTATTACAAGCTCTTTATTCTTCTATTTTATTTCGATCCTAATATTGCAGAGGTTCAATTATTCTTTTAATAGAAACCTTATTTCTCTGAATCTTAAAAAAAAAAAGTTAATGAGCCATTAAAAAAAAAAAAAATAGTTTAAATAATATTAAATTTCGTTCAAAAAAAAAAAAAATAATAAATAAAAATATATACGTATCTTTGCTTTCTTGCTGTTATTTTATTTTGACTTTCATTATATAGAAAGATTATTACAGACATTTTTTTTTAATTCGTCGTTCAAAAAAAAATAGTTTAAATGTTATTAATTTTTTTACAAAATTCATCATTTTAAATTTTTTACAAAATCATGAACTATATTGATAATACATATTCATGTTTTTTTTTTAAATTATTTTTTATTTTATTTTATGTTAGCTTTCGTTTGATAGAAAGGTGATTACAGAACCTATCTTCTGTAAAAATGAAATCTACCATTATGTTTTGTAAAAAAACAAAACAACTTTTTATTGATTTTTAAAAGTTATTCTGGCCATGGTCTTATGTATGTATTCACTCTTTTTACAATCATCTCGTCAAAATTTGAATACAAAAATCCATCATTGATTGAAGTGACTGAATTCTTTTTTTTTTAATAAAACAGAATCAACTATCAGTTTATTTTACCTTTTTTTTTTTTGACAGCCAGGTTAGTTAAACACAAGTTAATTTGAATTTGATCTAATTTTTATTCGTTTTCAAATTCAACAGATCGTATCAAAATAATTCGATAGTGAATTACTCCAAATTATGGTGTAGTTCAGCTGACCTAGCTTGTTTCAAGATTAAAGAAGATAAGTGGTGTTTGCTCTGTGAATAGCTAAACTGGTGACCCAAAATTTCTAGTTTAGTCCAAGCTGTTAAAGCTGTTAGCTTTTTATAGAACTGACACGCATTCTCTAACCCATTGGGTAACATGTGGCGGTAATATTTCACCTCTAATGTTTATTATTATAATTTAACTTTAAGATTGTTAATGAGTTGCAAAGACCATGTCCTTTTTTACGCTGTTATTTGTCATTAAGAAATATTATATACAGTCTGCTTTCCGATCATTCAATTTCTGAGAAAGTTCATCTTAAAATTGTTTGCAAAATATTGTTCCACATTTGTATATTTAAACTCTGAAAGATATTATTTTTTATCAAAACTTAATTATAATTTTCAATTTCTTCTGCTTGGAAAAAAAAAATGACTAAAGAATTGATAAGAAAATCTTATAATCGATATTTGAGACATCGAAAGTCAAATACTTAATATCTGTATAAGTAAGCTTGAGTGTCATGATGCAGATTTCTTGAGACGTCATTTATTACTAGTGATGACGTCTGCCTTTTGTATAAAGTGCATTTTCATTCCGCTAAAAAAACGTTCATAACTTAATAACTTTTTAAGTAACTTATTTATATCTTCGTTTTAACAATAACAACCTAGATTGTCTGATATTTTATTATTTTCAAACCTCTATCGTAGACAGGAGTTCTTTCGGCAACAATAATGAGCTGAGAAGTTCGCATAAGTATTCTGTGATGGTTGATAACCTAAATTACTAAACACTAGCTTGCGTGATAGTAATATCTAATAAATATTGTAATGTCAGCATTGTTTGTTTTCTACTGTGTGGCCACTGTATATTTTATTTATCCTCCATTTATTTTACAATTATTAATTTCCAATTGGAAAATATTTGGTTCATTGAAAATTATTCATATCTTCCTTCAGTGGCCAGTGGGCTGTTTGTAGTTTTTATTAGTTGTGTTGAATTATTTATCTTAGATACATCTAACAAAGCAACATATTTGAATGGTTGTGTCACTGTTTCCGAGACGTGAATCATCAGTAGATACGGTCAACTCTGACTGATGACACATATTTTAGGGTTCAAAAGTTGTAAATTATTATAATCATCATTTTTAAAGATAATCCTTGATAGACAAGGTTTGTATATTTATTTTACCACACACACACACACACACACACACACACATATATATATATATATATACACACATACATAATTCTTTTTCTTTTTTTTTTTCTTCAAAATTTTATCTTTTGTAATAACTTATTATAATTGTAATTTATTATAATTTTGTAATAACTTTTTTAATTTGTGTTTTAAAAATCAAGAATATAATTTAGCCCCAAAGAATAAAATTTATTTTTAAACTAATGTTCGTTTAAAAATAATTGTTTTTTTTTTAATGATTACTGGATCCATCCATTTTTGTATTGTATGAACTACCCTAGAAAATTATGCTAACCATGGTTTAGAAGATCCCTTGGTTCAATCACCAAATAAATTGAATGATTATAATTAGTGGCCCAGTATTGAGAACTAGTTAGGGTACAATACTAATCACACTGCCGCTGTAAAACTTCTTTGTTAGGATTTTCTTCGCCGTTCGATTTTTCCCCTAACCAAACTCCTTCATCAGTTGATTTCTCGACTCCTCTTTGTCCATCTCAATCTTCTTCCTTCCATTTTCTCCAGGATATTCATTCCTACTTCCAACCTTTATCTGTTCCTGGCAGGCATCCTCCAAGATTCCACCTTCACAGTCTCTTTTGGCTTGCAACTTTTATAGAAGCCATATTTCCGAGTTGAATAGCATTAAGCTTTTTACTAGGTCCTTATATATTAATTTTTTAACATTTTTATTGGTGGTTCCAGTCCAAAGGACTGAATTTAACATACCAATCACTTTTCGTCCATTGGTTAGATTCGGTAGAACTTAAGGTCCGGAAATCAAAGGGCTTGGTGCTTTTTTATAATGTAAAATTTATAGCGAAGAATAGTTAACACACGCTATTATCCAAACTCTGGTTTTCTCCATTGTCAGTGTGAGTCCATGGTATCGATAGCCTGTTACTAATTTTCGTTATTTAGTTTCGAGAATTAAGACAAAGATTTCTTAAACTAAGAAAAAATGTCTTGAGATTCATTTCATTCCTGGAAAACCTGCACGGACGAGAAACATCTATCCCACATGGGGCAGAAAGTATTTCCTAATACTCCCAAAAAGCGTATAGGGGACAGTTTTTTTCCCAGGAGATACGACCCCATTAACATTTTGCCCAGCTTTATTGTGTTCCGCGGAGCGGCGAGTTCAGTCTTTCACAACGAGGAGCCTTCCCATCCAGAAGTGGTCCCTCCTCTGTCATTCGGCTCACATCTGCTCCTTCTGTGACCTCCTTCTCACGCCATGTCTCCTTCATTCGAAATGATCTGACGTGTGGTAAACGGCGTCGATGAATACCTCAATACCATATCTTTTAACTGATTTTAGATAATTATATATTGTATTATTCAGTTGGTACTATAATTTCAGGCCATCGCTGAATAGCTTACGAAACGAATGATATTGTCGCTTGACAAAAAAAAGATCCGAAAATCTAATTTTTCAAATTATATCCTTTATTTTTTTTCTTAATTTATTTTGTTCTTTAAGGAATGAACGGGCTTTGTAGTCCATTGAAGGACAGGGGTTTATTAGTAGGTTAACAACCTATTGTAGACAAAGAAAGATATGCCGATTTATTGATTTTCTTGAAAGAAAAAAAAGAATAGCGCTGTTTCAACATTAATTATTGTATCAACTCCCGGTCAACGATTCGCTTCTATTAGCAAATGCATTTACCTACCAGTATCTTTTGAACTGTATAAAAATGTCTATCATTAAAGTGAGATGTACTACATCTTATTACCACAATGTTATCTCATTTCCATCATTACTGATAATACCTGATAAGTAACATTTTTTGTCTCTTTTTTGAGAGTTTCTTCCCATTATTCATGCGGTAATTTGATTTCTTCCGGGTTATTTTAATGATTTTCGTAATATGAATATAATCTGAATCAAATTCGTCAGAACCCTAATCTGCAATCCCATGAATTAGTTTTACATTAAAATAAAGCTATGAATAATTGAAGGAAGGTTGCAAAATTTTACTCTTTTATTTAGAGTGTCAGATTATTGAAAAATTCTCAGTTCACCGGCATTCATTATTTTTTTCAATTTAAAAATTTACTCACCCACACACACACACATTTTTATATTTATTTGATGATAATACTTAACAAATAATAGCTCTACTTCACATTTACAATTATCTTGTTGTGACTTTTTTTTATCATTTTTAATTAATTCGAAATATATATTTTTATCTTTGTTTAAATACCTCAAACCTTTTATGCTTTTAAGTATCGTACGTAATTTTTCTTAAACTTAATGGCTTTTCATTTTATATTTTATTTGAACTATTTTTATTTGGGAATATTTGGTGTCCTATATTATTGGGACTACTTAAAATGCTTGGTTATAGAAAAATCTACTATACATCTCCGTGTTATTTATACATTATAATGTATTATTTTTACTTAATATGTTAAACATGTTATATAATTATTATTACTGTTACAATAAATATATGATCGATGGTTATACTTCAAGAGGTTGCCACCCTTGAGAGTATGGTGCGGTTGGGGTGGCAAGGCGCCCGGATATGCAGGCCAGCATAATTGCTAGGTCCTGCCAGTTCTGCCATAAATTTTGCCGCTTCAATTAATTTAACTATGACAGATTCTTGTCTTATTTTTGTGTTTTTTCACAATAATAAATCATAAATATTAATTAATAGTTATTAATTTTCCTATTATAATTTCTGTTAGGCCAATCAATATATTTTATTTTATGCCCTGTCCTACATGTTTGTTTGTTATTGATTTATCAATATTAAAATTATTTCTTATCAATAATAATTGAACACATAATATTTATTGACTTTATTTGAGTTATGTTGTTCATTAAATATTGCTATGGAAGTCAGTAACATTTTAAAATGATTAATACCTTAGCCATAATTATATTCAATTCTACTACAATATAATCCTATTTAATATTGAAAAATTATTTTTTCTATGGACTAAATCTTTTATGTAGATTAAAAAAAAAAAAAAAAATGGTTTCTCTATACATCACTTCTATTTAGGGACTCAATAAATTAATTTTTATTACAAAAACTGATATTATTGGTAATAATATTTTTAACCGACCTAACAATAATGTATTAAAATATCCCAGAAAGATTAAAATTATGTAACTTTCACTATCCACCATAGGATTAAAAACAATTATCTTTATATTAGAACTGGTGATTTTTAAAATCGTTAATTTGTAAATAGTGTCGTGATTTTCGACAAAATGTCTGCAAATTAAAAGTGAATTTTAGATAGATTCAAAAATTAAATCCGCAATAGTTAATATATTACCGGTTAATATCTTGCCAATTGAGGCATTATCAGTTCCTAAAGGATAACAGCTTCTTGTCAAATCCTATTGAATCTTTAATGTTACCCTCCTCTTTCCTAGAGGAGTTTAGGCCATTTGTTTTGATATTTAAAAAAATAAAATAGTATGTTTTCGTATTTTATTCGAGTTTTATTCTGATTATGTTTAATAAATAAATTTTAAAATTATAACAAGATGATAAGCTGGAATATATTCCATATTATATACATTCTATATTTAGTTATTTTTTCGCGTAATGTTTTCCTTCTCTTGCCCTTTATAATTAGAACTCCAATAAGGGAACTAGAATAGAAACGAAATATTCGTCAGACTAGGAGCCAGGCCTAGAAATGTGTTGGCGGGTGCAACTTTGGCGTTGCACCGTTCCCGCCAAAAATACCCCGCCGCATGCACACGGAGAGCGGGACCGCCGCGGGATCTGGCAACAACGCTCCACCACGTGCAATCCCACAACAGTTACGCAACAAGAGTCGGCGTTGCCAAACCTAGCCCCAACACCATCCCCGACCCTTCCGTTTCGACCTACGCTAACTTGGAACTTCGCTGCCGGCCGGGGTGCGCGAGCGGCCTTGTAGGCTAGCTGGAGAACTGGAATAATGGATGGCAATGGAACCGTATCCACTTTGGGATTAATATCTCGCGGAAGATACGCAAACTCTTCTGTATTGAATAGTCTTCGGCTAGCGACTTACAAGGGTAATTTCCATTCCGGAGCGAGCGTTTTATATCTAAGTAATTCCAATGTTTCGCTATCTCGAAGTTTAAATATTTAGTTGTTTCTAAATTTACCTATTCTGAGGATAACTTCTTTTAATGCGTATACAAAAATGTTAGTCCTTTATTAATTATATTTGATAAAACATTAAAGGATTACATTAATTTGTTTTTTTTTATTGTTTTTTTTAAGCTGTATGTATTTGACTTTTTATTAATTTAGAAAAACTTGATATTTGGTTTTCGATAATGTTTAGCTGAGAATCTATCCTTTTGACGTTTATATAGGATCATTTCTTTAAGGTTTGCAGCATTTCATTTAATGTTCCAGCTACATAGCGATTGATCATGAAGGCATTCCCTTAATTAAAGTAGGTCTTTGGTGTGTGTGGGAAGGGGGCACTTGGACAAATTAGGAACGCTGCGTTGTTATTTGAGTATGATGTAACTGATGCAGTTTAAGAACAGAAATTATGGTTGATGGAAATCACTGCGGATTAGAACTCGGGGCACATTATATCTGGTACTTGTAGAAGATGTTATAGTCGCTACTCCTAGTTAAATACTTTTCTTCGGATTAAATCAGATATGTGTCATGCTCGTTCGCTCATTAGTTTCGGCCTCACAACAATGTTAATGCTTACTCCGATAGTAATAGTTTGTCCGTATGAAAACGGCAGAATTGATAATGTCGAAATTCGGCATTGGTTGCCATTACGTTTCCTTATGATTGATATCAGTTAGTACCGTCCTTAATGGGCTTCTTATGGAAATTCAATAATAGTCAATCATAAATATTGTCAGTTAATTCGAATTACACAGTCTCGGTTTCTTGATGGCTTATCATTTGCGTCACTCAGTATTTTAAATGGCCGTTCAGTCATTTTCACTTTCGTTTACTATTATGTTGGGTTTATTATTTATAAAATATAATTTACTATTATAGTTTAGGACTTAATATTGTTAGCCTTTAAGGTTTAAGTGTGCATAAAGTCCTGTGTAATTGTATCGTTCAGATTATATTTAATTGATTCAACATCGCTCATTCTAATCAATTTTTACTGCCCCTATCCTTGCGCCTTCCACTGCAATAAAATTTGCAATTCTTCTAAAGAATATTTTGATAAATATAAAAAATAGTTTATTTTCTTGAGTAATGGACCACAATTTAATAACATTTTTTTTCATAAAAATAATTAAAAGCTCAGTCCTTTAGTTGATTTTATTATAATATTCCCTTCTTTTGTGATGTCACATGTTATGGATTTTCATTTTTAATAGCTTACCTTTTTTTATTATTTTTTCTTGACCCAATTTTGTAGAGTTTCACATATTAATACCGTTTGAGACAGCCTCATTGTGCTGTTTCAAGAGAACACCTTATCAATACAGCTGCTGTTGGGCAAGACTCCTCACGCAGCCCTTAATCAAATTCAGCCATTTATATCCTGGGCATAATTTGCATTCAATTTGAATACCCCATTCTCAGCATTTTATGATTTTCTTAACCGACTTTTCCTCTGTCAGAGGCTGTTTTGAAATCATATTTCCTCATATTTTCTCATTTCTGTTTCTTATTTTATTGTTTTTCTTTTTATAGGACTGTCTTAATTATTGGTGCACTGAACTGAAAGTAAATCTGACGTTTTTATATTAATTTTCTTATCCGTGATATCATAAATACCATATTAACTCATTTTGCGTATAGTTGAGAATAAAATTATTAAGTTTAAAAAAAGGTTTATATATTAGCTCATTTTATTTTTCTTTAACGACTACTGGTATGTATCACTGAAAAAAAAAATTAAGGCATCTTCAACGTTTTACGACTGTTAAGCCGGATTAGATTTAGGGCAGATAACCATAAAATCGTCCTATACAAATTGTCTCCTTCCCAATATCATTGAAATAAAGCAAACTTTTCTTTGAATTAATCTAACGTTCAGAATTAGAGCATGACATACCAGACTTAAAAGACAAGAAACCTTTACAATCCAAAATCTCTCGTAAAAGCTCCTTATCAGGTCACAAACAAACTGATCCATATAGATCTTAATGTTTCATACTATGTTGATTTGGCCCAAACCAAATACATCTTTTCATAGTAAACTCTATACCTACTCGAATCCCCTGGAATTGAGTCTTGCAACTTTCCTCACACCCCATTCCCGATAATTCTCTGAGGCATCTGAAAAGATGTCCAAGAGACCTTCTGATGTAGAACTATTGAAGTGCTACTAGTGAGTAGTTTTTACTTGTCATTGTAATCATTTCTCAAATCTACTTGTATGAAATCTAAACAGTTGTAAATATGAATAAATAGTTAAAAATAAAAATTAGAGCATCAATTCTAATATTTCTCACACCAATCTCTTAAAATCTTAGGTCTATTCAAAATATGCGATTCTTTAAATATTACAGTTACAGCCCGTCGTAACCGCGCTGATAGTGTCATAAACTATAGCACTCTCTTAGCCCCTGCGCCACCAATTCGAATCTGGCTAAATTAGGTCGGTAACCTGTAGGATAACCTGTCCTTCCTACGTTAAGACGTTAAACAGCAACAGATCTTGCAGTTCACTACTTCACAACTAAATCTTAAGGATTGTGCAAAAACTATATATATCATCGGCGCAGGAAATTCTCATCCTTCGTGAATGTACGCGATAAATACAATTTCATGAATGAAAAATTATATTTACTGTTTCAACATTTTTTAAATTTATACATATAACAAATAACGTGAAATAAACTATGCGCCCATTGACGTATCGGCTACGAACTCCTTACTGGAGACTACTCGCTGAAGTAGGTTGATCGCTGGTTAGATCGGCCGGAAAGAACCACTTTCGCTCGCAGATGCCGATCCTCGAAGACGAAAGAGGAGAAAGGTGGGAGATGTCGTCACCGGTGATAATAGAGCTTGCTGTTACGAGGGCTTACGATTGGCCGGCGAAAGTTCCCCTCCTGCCAACTGGGTTAATATGTCTGGGTCGCCCATCGAGCTACTCTGTATTTGTATCTTTTATTTTATATATTATATCATCTCAACCTCTAACCAAATGTACCATATATTTTGTCTATTTTGTTTACACTTGAATTTCATGTGGGCGGTTTAGATCAGGCAGGACTCGTGTTACAACCAAGATAATGATTTTGGTAGATTATTTTATACCTACGACCTCAAAGCAGTAGCCTGAAATAATTAAGACTTGCAAGGCAAACAAAACCATGAATTTATGAGAAAGGTTGATTTGAAAAGTTTTCTAAACTGTTAGTAATCCTTGTTGGCTTTGTCTACCGTGCTCGCACCTTGCTTCCACTTTCTTTCAATTCTAAAGACTGAAGTGCTCGAATCTCCAGGAGCAATGGCTTCTCTGCCCATTATATGTTATGCTTTGGATTATGTTTTGAATTCATAAATTTTGGCCTGTTACTTATTTCTCACAAAATAAGACTATTCCGTTCTTCAATGTTCATGACTATTAACTCTCAATTTTCCAGAATTAAAAATAGCTACATGGCTCTTGTTTTCACCAAATACTTTACCCCCTCAACCGATGAAAAGGTGGCTTTGACTGAAATAAATTCGTATACTTCAATATCCTCATGCTTCAGAAACCCTTTAGTTCGTAACGTTTTCTTCAATAATTTTCCTGTCATTAGAGTGTTTCCGATTACTCTATATATACAAATATATTATTATTATTTTCTAAGCTATAATTTTAAATTAGAACTTTTTATAAATTTCGAATTCAGAAAGTCTCTCCTTCATACCAAGATACTGGTCGTTATCTAGCAAGACAAGATAATGTTACAGACCGGATTTAACTATAGCCAAAGAGATCTGTACATAACTATTACAGGGGCTCTAACTAGATTCTGGCCCAGTGCCACCTCGATCGGGTTGTTGGTGCAATGAGATCACCCAGGCACTTGCGAATCGGTGCCCAGTACTGATGAATTGCCTCATCGCTTCACCTGCGTAGGGCTGTCCAAATTTACAATTGGTATAATGTATTTTAAGAATATCATATCACCAGCCACTCCCGCGTCACCTGTCCACGTCCCAAGTATCATTAAACTTGTAACTCGTCATTGGTGGTAATGAAGGTAAGACTCTTCCGTCCCTACTTCACTTTTTTACCTGCTGCGTTTCCTGTCAAGGTACAACAGCTGCTTCCTTCGAGGCACCTGCAGCGCAAGCGGTTATTTTTGATCCGGCTTGCTACAGATCTTACTTTACTTAAAGAAATATCTTTGAAAGAATTTTTTTTTATACATCAAACTTTGAATCAAGAAACAAAAGCCCCTTGGTATTCATTTAAGAAAATATAAATGTAACGCATTGATACATCATTCAAATTTTAGCTACTATGATATTAACGAAATATTTAAGATTCATTAAAAATAGTTATTTACCTATTTGAATGTATATTAAACAGTAAATATGGCTCAGGTTAATCTTAAAATATAAAATATTTTTAGTCACTTCTACTTAATATTTCCAACGATTTTCCTTTTCGTTTCGGGAATAATTCAGCTCCGTTTTCTGATAAAACTAAGAACAAATCGAATGAAAGATCTCTGTTATTTTGGCATGGAGGTGGGGAAGGGGGTCTTTTAATGTAACTTTTTTTTTCACCCTCAAACATGTAACATTTTGACAGGCTCTAGATCCGTTGGTTTTACTTGGATCGAAAATTTGCCGACAGTTTTCCGATCAGAAATATAATGGAGAAAATGTTTTGTTAAAATACATTTGTCGCTAAGAGCTACCGTTTATATTGGTTTGAATGAAAAAAACGTCACGTTTGAAACAACCCGGTCTTCCCTCAACTATGATTATTTCGAATAATCATTAATTCTGAATTTAAGTAATTTGATCCTTTTAATCCTAAAAAGTAAATTGGGAAAAGCAGTAGATTAAATATAGATATATCCATCATCTGTTGTTTCTCCCAATCTGGGGGAAATTAAGTTTTTAAAATTAAATTGTCATTTTTTTTTATTAGATATACTTTAAATAAAACTGAGTATCATAAATGATGTAAGATCATCGTACATACGTATTATCATAAATAAAGTATCATATGTACGTAAACTTTATTTTATTGTTAAGTAATAAAAGGTTTTATTAATTTAGTATCTTATTTGTTATGTATTTCTTCTATGTGAAATCATTTTTGTTAAAATAAGTTAAAAGCTTCATTAGAAATTTTATATATCGTTCGAAAGTTAATGTTTTGTATAACATGGTATGAAAGTAAATAGTTTAAAAAATGGTTTCTTCATTGTTTTGATGTATTATGCCTGTGTCATCTGTCAGTAGTGTATTAATTGCAAGTTTGTGATAGGCTATTCTTTTTTTCGATTTGCTTTTAATGGGCTGTGTTATGCTGTTATTAAATCCATGAATATTCCATTGTGAATCATTGTGGAATAATATCCAAGATTTCAATTGCTTTTTTCGTGAAATATGGTTTTTCCACTTGACACACTGTTCTCAGGTGCCAAAGATTTATGATAGTCTTAGTCGGAGTTGAGCAAAATTTAATCATAGCCAAATTAGTTGTCAAAAATCTGGGCCTAATGCTTATTTAAAATTTTCCATATATTATGTGGATACGTTAAGGATGTACTAAACTCTTTCGAACAGGTTTTTGTAATTACAAGCATTCTCTTAACAAAGCTTTCATTTGCCTAAGCAATATTGCCTCAAGTATCTTCACCTCTTTCATTCTGCTACTAGATTATTGGCTTTTATAAAACCTGTATTGCAGCATTTCATAACTTATTTCATCCCGGCTCATCACGAAGTAATGAAATGTTCAGAAACTGGTTTCCCGCATAGCGAACCAGTGGGTTTTTTGATCTCGTATCGTATCGGCGGTCCAACGGAATCGGCTTCCCAGCCTGTCTGGAATTCAGCGAGAGTGTGTAACATTAGAGCCACTCTTTCCCAACCCATCTATTAGGATTCGATTTATCCTGTTCAAGATTCCAGTGAGGTGGAAGTCAACGGGAAGCCTCTACCACACTAGAAAAAATGTTAAGTTACTTATTACATTTTGATCTATCTAGATTGAATCGTATCAAATTGTTATTATTATTAAATTATTTCATATTGTTCTTATTTTTATGTTTTTGTATTCTAAATGTAATATAGATAAATCGAAAAATATAATATGTATGAAATTTTAAAAAGTATCGATAACCTGTAAAAGTAAAAAAAAAAAAAACATTATTAAAACTTTCCATTATTTTTACATCTCCTTTTTACTATAAATATAAAAAACCCACTAAGTGTCATTGAGTTTTAGATTTGAAGGATATTTTGTTACAAATCATAGAAAATTTGGGAGGGAGGAGAATATATAAATATATTTTACATCAATTTAAAGGTTTTTCCCTTTAAATCGGAATCAAAAATGATTTTATCTGTGAATTAATAGTATCTTTGGCCTTGCAAAAATTAAAAAAAAAAAAAACTCTTCCTCTTAATCTCATGATCAATCTGAATTTAATTTTTTTAAAACATAGTACATCATTATTGCAAAAATCGTTTAATGCTGAATTGAAAACTGTAGTTAGGTCATTCGTTGCCATCTACATATGAATATATTTTAAAAACACCATTTATTATTGTGATGGTTGGTGTGATGATATAAATAAGTAAACTAATGTATATGTATAAATAATTGTTTTAAACTGAAAATACGTTACTACAATCGTAGCATACATATCATACACACAATATCATACTTTTTATTCGTACAGATTGTCTATTTCATACCTTAACATTAAAAAAATTACCCTCAATTTTCGTATTGCTTTTATACTGTTCAAATTGTAATGATTTCAGTATGATGTCAAAAATGAAAATTGTAATCGTTTGTAAAATAAATAAAAACATTCTTTGATGTAATTAATCGCATTGTATAAAATTATATCGTTTTCTTTGCGAAAACGCTTATTATTACAATATTATTTAGCATACATTGTGCTGATAATAATACACTTTTCTTTATAATATACATTTATACATACTATCTCTTTCCTAAGAAAAATTGAAATTATGTAAAAATAGTATATTTGTCCTTATTGAATATTTTTTTAAAGGTTTTATTTTTTGAGCAATGCAAATGAAATACGCTCTTTATCTTTTTTTATGTAAATTGAAAAATTCTGAATAGATAATTAAAATTCACTGAAGAAGATAATGATAGGAATGGAAATTTAGGACTCTTTGATCGATAACGAAAGCTATTTTAGGGAAGCTTAAAATACCATATAAGAGAATTATAAAAAAAAAAAATGAATGGAAATGTCATTTGTTTTTGAATAATTCAAAATTACTACATTTATTCTTATAGAGGTAGATAAAGGACGTTTCCTTTGTAAGATACTTTAGAGGAGAATACAGTTACTTCGGAATATCTTTTTTGTCATTGTGTTAATTTATTTCAGAATGCAAGTATGCAAATAACCAAATTCTTGGCAGAAGATGCAAGGCCTAAGTGATTGTTTATTGGCAGGGGTAATCGCTGAGGTGCCGCTGTTCCTCTAGGCCTCTGAAGGAAGATTTCGAAATAGGCCCTCCTTTATTTGAATTGTGTTTCTCATTTCTTGAGCGTACAGGCAGACCTATGTCATAATTCTTCTTTTCGTAAAGGGAGAGGGGGGTTCTTGCCTGCCATAAATATTCTATTTAGAACTTCCTAGTCTATTTCGTGAGCTGTGGCGCCCGCCATAGAGCGGCCATACTCCTTGTACCCCCGATCGGATTGGATATATCCCCGCTGAAAGGAGTCGATGAGCAGCTGGAGTGGCAGTAAGGAGGCCAAGTTCAGACCGCCCTGGCCGGGCACTTTCCATCTCTCCCGGGCCCACTGTCCCTCCTTGCCTTTTCTGTATTTCAACTCCCTTTCTTTAGCATTCTATTCTCGGCGTCTACTTTTTGTTTTGTTTCGCTCTTTCCCCTGTGTTCTACCATACGTCTGCCGTTATTATGGGAAACGCCGTCTTTCAAAAACTGGATATAGGCTATTTATTTTACATGCTTCGTTCAATAAACTATTCAAAGTTATATTAATATTTTATTTAAACTCACCAAAAAAGCATATATTTTCTTCATATTATATATTAATAAAAAAATAATTATTGTTTAAAAAAAACTAGAAAAACACGCTTTTACAGCAAACCTAACTAAAAAGCTAATTGTGGTGAACAATTTTCAGCGACCTTTTAATTTTTTGAGTCCAAGGTTCGAAGCTAATTTCTCTGTACTATTCGTGAAACAATGTACTACTTCACGTTTTGCAAGGCAGACCCCCATTTTGGGTGTCATTTAGCCAGACTAAATGAGAACATTAGAAAAAAGTTGTGTACTTATTGGACTGTCATTGGTCCTTGAAACATGTGCAAATTTTAAAGTTACTCAGATAGCTGAAAATTACGATGAAAGATTCCGTTACCTACAGGTGAAGTTAATACAAGCGTATTA
This sequence comes from Euschistus heros, assembly GCA_003667255.2. Lineage (NCBI taxonomy): Eukaryota > Metazoa > Arthropoda > Insecta > Hemiptera > Pentatomidae > Euschistus > Euschistus heros. The sequence goes on from RCWM02000087.1 coordinate 2,044,414, forward strand.
AAAATCCTGTATCTTTTAAAAGGTGGTATCTGACTAAATATTTAATGTTGTTGTATTAAGTCTTGAAAAACGTAGTAAATAATTCACTAATATTTTCGTCGGTTGTTGCCAAGAAGTGGATAAATCAAAGTTCTCTTGAAACGAGTTAAATATTAAACTTACAAGCAGGATTTTTAATATCTACGTTGTGAAAAATTTATTCATTTATGCTTCTTAATGAGGTATTAAAGTATCTGTTTCGGTGCAAATAGTATTTTTAAAGTAATTATACAACTTGAAACAAAAGTGACCTACTGAAAAGTCCGTAATTTTGACTTACCACTCTTTCAAGACAGCCAGGGATTTAATATTAGTACTTACAATTAGTAATCAAATTTTTCTCAGTTAAAGATTTTAATTGGATTGTGGACGGAGGAAACTTAGTAACTTCTCACCCTACTCAGACTAGGTTCAAATCAGGTTTAACATTATAAATTTTTATTTATGGTAAATTGTGGCGCTTTGACATGCTAAAAACATTTATTTTTATTTTTTTTTTGTCTGCTGAATCCAAAAAAGTATACGGCTTAGTCTTAGTAGGATTGGTGCTCGTGCTGAGAATATCGAAAGGTCGTGAATGAAGACACCTCTCTCTCTTCTGACCCCCTCCCCCCGTTCTCTTAGTCATTCATGAAATATTTTGATTCTGATTTATTTATAGTTAGAGCTTTACTTGTTTAAAATCCAATAACAGAATTTAATGTTTAAAAGGGCAACATAAACGTTATGTATGTGGGGTGTGGATTTTTTTCGTCCACAAAAGAAAAAAATGAAACGGAAATGAAAGAAATAACTCAATGCGGTAAAATATTTGATAGCTCTTTAGGATTTTTTACTATTGATTACTTAAGTAGTGACTCTTTCAAATATCTCCATCTTTTGAATAATTTTGAGTTGAAGAAGTCTCAAAGCATGTTCTTGTGAAACGTCAAAGTTTTCTTTTATAAAAAAAAAAGTATGGAACAGTTCGCTGCATGATGTTTTGGAAATCAATGGATAACATTACATACACATGCTCGTAGTGGAGGGTAGAGGTTAAAATGGTTGGAATGTTTTGCTGGAAGCCATCCATCAAGACGTCTGTGCACAACCATTAATAGTAACAAGCCTCGTGAAAGGCCAAAAACGAAATGGAAAACCAGATAGCACAGAGCTCCGTAGAGCAAATTGGCAAACAATAGCCCAAGATAGGCAAAGGTGAGGATGGTTGGGACGGCCTGAGACCTAAAAAGAATGCACAACCAAGAAAAGAAAATGATGAAAATGCGTTAAAATACATTACCCAGTCAAATTATAGTTTTATCTACTAAAATAGTTATGAAGAAGTCGAAAAAAGGCAAATGTAAACAGAAATGTCCATATCCTGCAGTTACTAGTGAAACAAACTGTTTTTTGGACAATTTTCTACTATGCTACATTGGTTAGTGTGATTTCTTTGATTAAAGAAACAAATAAGATAAAGGTATGAATAAACATGATATGATATGAAAGATGTGAAAAAACGGTGCACTTAACTGGTATAAATATCTTATTGTTGTCTTTGAATGTAGAAAATTGAAAAAGAGATGATTTCTCCCCCCCCCCCCCATTTAACATAAAAATTTAATGGCAAGTTTTTTTTTCTTGTTTTGGATCGGAATGTGACATTTTTTCTACAAAAAAAATATACAAGGCTTGTTCATGAATAATCTGACCAAAAAATAGTGATTTTTCAATTTCTCTTAATCTATGATAAAATAGAAATGTTGCAGTGAAAGAACCACGTGGATACGATTTTTAAAAATCAATATATAAAATAAAATTTTCAATTTTTTTTTTGCTGGGTTTATAATATTTTGATATATATATTATTTTTTATATTCAAAATATTGATCAATTTTATTTTGTAGGCTCATGATTTGTAGTATTCGAATAACTTATAACTAAATTTAATCAAATTACTATATTTCCTTCTAACTTTGCAGTCCGTAAAATATAAACCGGTTTGGGCATGTTTGGGAGATATCACTTTTTCTCGTTGATAGTTTTCTGGAATAGTTTTAATTTTTTTTCGCTTTTAAATTCTGTTAGTTAAACTCAACTTTTCTTCAGAATTTTAGTTGCTGGTTATTCCGTCTTTCCTAGTCGTCACAATATTGCTAATTATATTTTTTGCAGTGTTTTTCGTAAACTTTATTTCTTTTACGGGTTAAAAAAAAAAAATAAATTGTGTATTAAATGTGAAGATACTATTAGTAGAATTTGTGATGTAATATAACTGAAGGACAACTGTGTCAATAATCAATGTACACCTTTGTTAGTACTATGAGTTATTTAAATTTCAAAATAGTCCTGTGACCCACTTTACCCAAAATGTCTGTCAGCCGCTACCACTCTTGGGTCCTTTGGAAGGAAAATATTTATATGCTATCTGTGGTATTATTATAATATTTATTGAAAGTCATAGTAAAATAAATAATTGACAGTCAAAATATTTTATCTATGAATTATTGAGAAATAGATAAAATTGTATGGAAGTTACTTAATACTAAAAATTTTACCAGAGGTGTATGTAGTAAACTTAATTTTCACTCTTAATACAGTATTGATTTTTATTGAAAGGGGCATGGGAAAATAATATATCACGCCATATCGTACGATACCAACATGTTCACGCTCTTCGGTTTTAGCTCTGTCAAAAAAAAAAAAAAAAAAAAAAAAAAAAAATCTTAAAAGAAATAATAGCCAGTTTAGAAGAAAAAATTGAAAAATGTGAAAGTTCCCTACTGCTATCTGTGGCCTAAAACATTTTCAAGGATATTCACTCAAGGTTTATTCGAAAAAGATAGGAATAAAAATAAAATTTAGTTCTTTTTAAGGTGAATTGTTAAGGCTGTTCGGATACGTATTTGGTTACTTTTAAATGTTAATACGTACCTTATGGTCTTAGGTTCATAGGAAAAATAGCGTTTACGGTTCTTTTCTTCTCGAACAGAACGCTGATTTAAATATTTTTTAGAGAATCTCAAGATGTTTCTTTTAATTTAACTTAGTAAAATCATTAAAAACATTAAAAATGGCTTTATTTTTTCAAGAATTTTCAAATTCTTTCTTCAATTTTTAAAAAAAAATTAAATTCAAGAGATACGAAACCTATATGTTTAAATGTAATGTGTATATATATATTTAAATATGATAATCTATCAAGTCTTAGTTTTATATGACATCATTCTTGCATAAGTATTTGCTTGTTAATATTTATGGTTATTTCTATATGACTAATAATTACCTCAACATCGATTGACCTTTTGGTACGTCATCTTCTATGCCATCATGATCAAAATGATATTTGTTACTGAATGATTATATAATAATATCCTATCTTTTTAATACATAGATAATCATATATGTTTTAAATTTTATAATAAAGTAGTTGTAAAAGCATCTTTTCCTGGTTAGAAGTTTCCTATCTCTCTTTTTTTAAATTAACTTTTCCATTGTATTCGTTTTTGTATGTGCCGTTTTTAAAATTATTCTTTGACACAATACTCTGCAGTGTTTGGCCAATGCCTGGTGACGACACTGCATCCCCACTTACACAGATGGAAATGTAATCAAGTGTGGGCCCTTAGGATCTGTGACATGTGCCCAGTGGTACCAACACCCCGGATAAAGTCTCAAGTATGTACCAACTGTTGGCCAACCTGGGCGTGGCCGGCCTCCCTCTTGGTCCCTATCACGCTTCCAGGTCTTGTTTTGTATTTTTTTTCTTCTTTAATTTTAATATATAATATTAGGAAGGCTTTTACTGGAAGAAAAAAAAATTAAGTCTTAAGAATAAATATATTTGATTTATGTACTATTGAAAAAATAGTATTTTTTAAAAAAATGACTTTTCTCTAAAATTATGAATATATAAATATGTAACCTTAATTACTAATAACAGTTTTAGTTTCATTCTCAGTTGATTATTAAATTATAGTATAATTGACTTATTAAATACTTAATTTATTTAACCGAACTAGCTAAATCTTGATTTTTAGATTTTTTTAAACATGCGGCTGAAAACTGATTCTCAAGATATATTAAGGATTTTCTCAGTAGTTTGAAATAATAATTTTCCTTGCATGTTAAAGAGACGTGGGATTTAGCGATTTTCCAAAATTAGTGTCCCGGCTCCATTGGTTCTGGTTCTTTCTAGAGCTTCAAAATGCTCGTTGGCTAATTCCTCACGTATAGCAACTGTTAAATACACTAGCACACTATGTTACAATGCCCTATGTTTTTAGTATTACGGCAACAAAGGGATATGTCATCATTTTTCTATTGCATCACTGCTTCTGAATGTTTTATGGCGTATTTGATTATTTCAGATTCTACTGTATCTGTGTAGATAAAAACAAATATAGAAACAGAAATTCCTTACTTAAATTGGTTTTACAATAAAAAAAATGTCATGATATTACTTAGCGAATATACTCGACTATTAATACATAAATAATGAATCCATAAAATTAATTTATTGTCTTATTTATATTTACATCTGAAAACCATATTTGATCCTTACCTTTCCGAAATAAAAGGGAAAAAGTTATTTATAGTAGAATACATCTTTTATTGAAATTATTGCATTATTTTTTTTTATTATACTCAGAAACATATTCGTTTTAAATACAAATTCTTGTGAAAAAACTACACTAGTCTTTCCCCTGCTGTTAAATTCAAAACAATTATATTATTTTAATCCTTTAGAGATGTCACTAACAAAACACAAGTTCTAGTGTTGCCTGCAGCTCGAAAGGTTTTATCAGAAAATAAAATAAAAAAAAAATATCGACCAAAAGTTGACATTTTCAATTTTGAAAAATTACTCCTCTTATGCACCCTATCATCGAAAAAATATCAAACTTAATAAGGGTATGGATTTTTTTCTGTTACTATATTGTAATATTTTGATTACTTGGAATACTTCGAATCTAAGGCCTAAACATAGTAGACAACTATAATATCTTGTATTCGTAAAAAAACATTCCAAGCAATATAACAGTATTTCCAACGATTTTGAGGCCTTGGGAAAAAGTATGGATATGAAAATCAATGATATACTGAGAGTGGTATCAATACGATTTTCTTTTTTTACCCTTTTTTTAAATTTTTTTTTTTACAAATGGTGGCTCAAATAAGAGGATAAAATACTGTAAAAAGATGGGGATGATTGAATGTTTTGTGAGGAGCTCTTTGATAGGAGGGGGAGGGGGGTTACAATAGAGCGGGGATCCTTGGCACCGTTTCCATGGTAACCGGGAAATCCCGGCCAAGGACGCGGTCCATCCCCTCTCCCAACAATAATATAATTGGTTAAATATTTTCAGCGCTCAGGGACCTTAATGTTATAAATAATAAAATGGTTAACGTTGAATGTATTTAACAATTTGCTCTCTGTGTAGTTTAGTATTACACATACTTTCGCAACAGCCCTGCACTCCGTATTTTCCTAATGAGAAAGTGTTCATTTATGGTTACGAGTTGAATGTATTTGTATTTACTTCATTATTTTTAGAACTTAAAATAAAAATTAACGTTATGTGGGAGAGTAAATATGCTGTTAAATATAAAATTTTTTGTTATTTATAATTAATTTGAAGAAATAAAAATGGATGCAAAATTTTATATTTTAATTTACATTCTTTCATTATTATATTTTTGAGCCTCAAAAAATTTTAGTATTCTAATGAAATCTTTATTATAAATATTTATTATCTTAAAATCAATATTACTAGAAATTTATTACAGCCTTATATTTTTAAAACGACTTACGAAATTGGATGCTGTAAAGTAGCTTAAAATATATATGATATACTATTTTATATATATATATAAATTGGATATATATATATATATATATATATATATATATATATATATCGGAACCTCCATTCTCTTCCCCTCCCCTTTAACATTGAAAACACTCTTCTTTCACCATCTTTCTTCTTTCTCTACAAACTGACGCTCTCTAATTATATGGATATCTTAGTAACTAGTATGTCAAACATAAAGCAGCCTATATTTATAGTTTTCATCTGATAATTTCTTGTAAAGATATTTTTTTTCTTTTCTCTCTACAACTTTGTTAATATTTAATCCTATGTTGACTATTTTTTCTGTTTCCAATATTTATTTTTATTTTGTTTTTGTTCTAATGTAACTTTGTATTCAGTTTATTTTAAAAATCTCTAGGGTAAATATGATTTTACGTTGTGTTATGTAATGTTATTCTTAAGGGACTTTGTTTCAGAATAAAGTTTTTATTCTATTCTATTCTGTGTATATATAAACTTTTATATTTAGAATTAATCCCTATTTTCTTCTAAAAGTTTTTTTAACGGAGTGATTAAATTTTATCTCTCTCGCGACCAACACAAATCCATAGAAATTATTACCGACAATAGCCCCAAGGGACCCAGCCACATCTATATTTAAAAGCAATTTCTTATTACCTTTTGTTTTATGTTGTTTTTTTTTAATCATGTGCCTATTCGCAGATTAATAAGTGCATGCATATATTGTTTCTCGCGTTCGCATAGATTATTTTTACTGCTAATTGATTGGATTGCTTTTCCTGTAATACATCCAACTCATCCCCTGGCTTGGGTACCCCAGGAGAAGCATGGTTATAGATGCTAACATGTGTAAAAGGTCAAGGACTTAGGAATCCGTGACCAGGAGAACGCATGAACTTGGATTACAAATCCAGAGATCATATCCAACTTAATCCCCGGACTTCAACAGTCGTGAGCTGACTTCAGTCAACGTTTTGTTCCGAAGGTTGTGAGTTTGGCCAGCTCGTGTCTTAACTCTTCGTGTAATCGTTATGAAAAATATATGAATAAAATAAATTATAGTTAAGAAAAACATAATAATAATATAATTTATTATTCGCCACAGTATTCAACATCAATCATTAAAAAAAATCATGATATTTACAATAATATTTTGGCATTTAATTTTACACATTCGTCGTGAAGTCCTTTGAAACTGTCTAAGGGACAGAAGAGAATGGTATATGACTCGGTTAGTTAAAATGCATTTTAATTCGTTCACGTTTACGATTATATATATATATATATTTAATCGTTATTTTGTTGAGGAAATTATTCTACTTAATACTTCAGCTGTTTTCCCTTATCAGGTGGGATTCTATAGTTTTCTTGGATTGGATTTAATGGAGAATTTTTCGTTACATAATATTAGTCGCTAGGAGCTATATTGGTTTGAATGAAAAAATGTCACGTTTTACCTAAATTTTTTATTTTTTTTATTTTTTTTTTTTTTTTGACACGATGTAGGTCTGTTGGTTTGCTCAAAAATTTTCCGACAGTTTTCTCATCAGAAGCAGTAGATATAAAAGCTGTAGAATATACACAGACATATCCAAGATTTATTGTTTTTCCCAGTCAGGGAGAAATTGAGTTTTTTTTTTATTCAATGTTCACAGCCTAAGTGATTTATTCATCGTCTTTGATTGTTCTTGAGTTCGATATCAAAATATAATCTTTAATTCCTAATATTGTTAGGTAAATGTTTATTATAATTAATTGTGGTTACTGTAATTAATTAAATTAATAAACGAATTATATAACTGAAGTACTACGTCCGATAATTTTGTTTTCAGACGCTTCTGAATATTATCAGGAATTCAATAAAAAGCAAGTTAAGAAACGTGTTGGTATGAATGGTTATGGTATTTATTGTGGAATTTATATAAGAATAGGAATCTGGTTTGGGCTACAACATTAATATTTGACACATTAAGATCATTATGGATAAGTTAATTTTATTTGTCTATTTTTATAGAGAATTTTTCGATCTTGGTCCTTTCAAACTAGATTCTAGTTAATATATGAGGGAACCGTTGGATTTAAAATATTACTCCTTGCGATGTTTCGTTTTTGACTTACATTACCCTCAATATGACTTACGAGTAGATATATACGGAATGCTTCGTGATTTAAATTTCAAATGGCTTAAGAAAATTCTCAAGAGTTTTAATAAGTAGTTTTTTGCATTGATATTCTAGTTGCTTCGCGTTATAAACGTCATGCATTAATTTTTAAGAGTGGCTAACCTCATCATCATACTCATTACACCTAACGGCATTTTATTCTGTTATTGTGAATTATTTTATTCAAGAAATTTGGTCAGTTCAAAATCCTTTTTATACGTGTGTATTTAATAATCTTATATTATTTTCTCTAAATTTTAAAATAATTTATTCAACTTAAGATATATATATATTTTTTTTTTTAATCTTTATTTCTTTATATTACGATCTTCACAACTTTAACTTCTGTTTCATTCATTTAAAGCCACTTCAATATCATTTTTATTAGGTACTATTATAATGAGTGTTCGTAAGTACTGCCTTTGATACTTTATGGTGTTCACTTTAACGTGTTGATTAACAAAAATTTTGTAATTTCTGTTTATATTATTCTTGCTTGAGAAATTAATTTGAAATGTAAAGCAATATATTTTCTTTTAATTTCTAACATAAAACTAATTTGTATTTAATGTTTATATTAACTTATTGTGATTCAAAATTAAAAAAATTAAGGGGAAAAAATTAATATATGACTAAAAACTAATACTACTAATTAAAATAATAATTTTTGAAGGAAAATAATAGGTTAACTTAACTGAAATCAGATCGTTAATTTTTAATTAATTTATTTGTTACCCGAAATATGATTTATAAATTGAAGTGCCTGTCTGTTTAATTCCACCGTCTTTTCTTCTATTATGATAATTCATGGATCTTTTAATTACTTTATTTTAATATTATTTATATGAGTATATAAATATATAAACATATATATATATATATATATATATATATATATATATATATATATATATATATATATATCAAGTAAAGTGTCCTTACTCAAAGGTACCTATAAGCGGGAGGAGCTCAAGGCCTCCCCCTGACTTTCACCCTCCTATTGCGGCAAGCTCCAGGCTGGAGGGGATTGTTACCCAATCCTCAACTCCTTATACACGTGGGCTCCTTCATCCCATACCTTCCTATCACTCTAGAGCGTCTATTTATAGAGCAAGCTTGTAACGAGACCATAGGCATTTATTTCAATAAAAAAAAAAAAAAAATTGAAGAATAAAACGTTTTGAAATCGGATTTCGATTGGCTTTGGATCGGATTTGGTGGAGTTTTAATTATTAATCTACTTTTCATTGTCATCCACTTCTATATTATAACTTTTAATGAATAAACTGAAATGGACATAATAATATTATTTAAACAAAATTTAGTCAATAGTTTAATATTAAAGAATATATTGGAGAAGAGTGTTGTGTTGGCTGGATGGATATATAATGTTGGCTATTTAGAGGGATCAGTAAATGGTATTTAAAAAAAAAAAAATTATTGTTCCGAAAATACCAATACATATTTTTAATTTGTCAACGATTCGGCAATATCTTTGATGACCATCATCACGGCTAAAAAACAATTAACAGTCAAAAATAGAATCAGATAAAAAATATAATGAGTAAAGAAGTAATAAATAAAAACGTCAATAATAAATGAAATTTATGTTAAGTAGAAAACACAGTGTATAAACAATATGAAAATTTAATATTTGTTAAGATGAGAAAATACAAATTTTATTAACGTAGAAAAATGGATAAGATGTAGGTAAATTATACACGGATAAATACAATATGTTGAAAAGATTATAACAATATTATTATATACAGAAAGAGTTAAAAATAAATGAATTTTTGTTTAACTCTATCAAGTAGCGGATATTGAAAACGAAATCATAACAGAAATCTCGCTGACTTTTGATGTTTGCGATGGAATTGGATAATGTTCTTAAATTTATTTGAATAAAAATACCTTAATTATTTATATTTGGATCACTAATATTTTACGTATCTTCATAGGTAAAATACAGCATTCTTACTTTACAATTAGGATTGATGACTTATCTATTAAGTCATCAATCCTAAATGTGTTGATCCTTCAATAACATCATGCGTACCTGGAGTGATTCTTACTTTGGATTGAATTCGGCTTTGCGTAATTTTTCGTTTAAAATATTACATTATTTTTTCCCTCTTGAATACATTTATTAATCGCTGATTTCCATTTTAAAGCATATTTTGATTTTTTTTTTGTTTTCTCTTTACTAACATATCTAGTAATCATTGAATGAGTTACCAAACCTCCCTCTCGTTATTGCGTTTGAGAGTACTTGTATCAAATAACAGACGTAGCCCTGTAAGTCGAAATGGTATATACTGAAACAGTACACCTCCTGCCATAACCATTTAGAACCCGGGGAGGGATTTGCCGACTTTCGACATCGGTGTTCATTTCTCAACGCCAGAGCTGTTTCGTGTACGCCGCTTCGGCGCGCTGTTGAGACAAAAAAAAAGTTACCAAAGTTTGGTACCGAATTAGTTAATTGTTTCAATGTACGTAAATTGATAGATTAGATGTAACTAATGAAGTTACCTAACCGTTTGAAAAGTTGTAAAGCACATTAATTTTAAAAGAAACGAATAAGGAAAAAATGAAAAATAAAAATAATATATTTTATCTTGGGGATCTAATAATTAAAAAATATCACGGAAGTGTTGCGTAAGTACTATCACGTTAGCTAATTACCTTGGTTACTGTAAAATAGTTTTCATTTTTTAAACTTAAAACAATAATGTGGAAAGAAGAGGGAAGGCCAAAGAAGAGTTTCCTTGAGTCTTACATTAGTGTTCCAATTCATTTTGTTTTCATAGAATCACTGTTGTAACATAAAAATCTTATAATGTAATCTGTTTCCAACGATAAGAGAAGGCTGTGAAATTTATGTACATGATTGCCACCGTTGTTAGTTGATGTTTGGTTAAGATATTTTCAAACAATACCAATTTAAAAAAAAGTAAAAGTTTTGATAATTTTTAACTTAATAAAATTAAAAATAATCTGAAAATTTTAATTAGTTGGGCTGCACCGTATTTAGATCAGATTGGTTACCACCAGACAAGCATTATAACAAAAATTTTAATATCATCACCATTACTCAAATATATTTCATCAAAGTTATTTTTTAAATATTAAATGATATTTTTTTTTTTGTTGCAATGTTTTTTTCACACCCAAAAATGTTACATTTCTTAATCAGAAATTTAATGGAGAACGTTTTTGGTTATATATCGTTTGTCGCTAGAAACTACTGTTCAGGAGTTATATTGGTTTGAATGAAAAAAGTCACGTTTTGCCTACATTTTTCAAGTCTTGTAATTTTTGTGACACGCACAAGCTCTATTGGTCTGATAAAAAATTTGCCGATAGTTTCCCGATTAGAAATTTTAATTTAATTGGAGAATAAAATGTCATGAAACCCTTGCTTTCTCCCAACATTATTTATTTCAAAACTGATTAATCGTTAAATTAATGTAATTATCAATTGAATTAAGTTGATTCTTTTGATTCTAAAATATAAATTGGGAAATACAGTAGATATAAATATCCATGATATATTTTTTTCTCTCCAACTTTCCCTCTTTGAACGTTTAGTGAACTTATTTTAGTCTATACAATTTAAATTTTTATTCATCCTTGAATATTTGGTTAACATTGCTAAATAATTAAAATGTTTCTATCACTATTTCTAAAGCGATTTTAAAATCATCATTAAAAATAATAATAAGGTTTCCGCTGCCCGAATAAAAACTAAGGTTATTGAACAAACCGTTTGATGTGTAACTGTTCAACTTTATGATCAGGCGTGCCATTACCAATTCTAGCGCCCCAAAATAGGAAATTCCCTGTTTATGAATATTTATAATGGACTCATGGTGGCAGGACTGAGCAGGAAGGGTCCCTCCTATAAATATATCTATATTCCTCCCGGTACAGGGAAGCTCACCAAGGACAGAAGTCAGCCTTCCGGAATAGAGCCTGCTTAGCCTACTATCTACTCTCAGTTGGTCCCTATTTTGTTTTATTTTTATAATTACGTAAACTAAGTTTATAAGTGTAATAATTAAATTAAATCGTATTTATTCCTGGAACCAGTTCATCATTAGGATTGTGGGATATTAGGGGTGGAGAGATCTCTGAAAATCATCCTAATTGACAGCGGTATGTCTATCACCGTTCTACGACATTTTAAGTTTTTTAATTCACTTTTTGGCTTTTCATCTTATATTATTTTGGTTTTCATTTATTGGGTGTTAAGAAAAATCTGGGAAGCTGTCTAGATATAAAAATAAACACTTCCAATTAAAAAAAACTTTTAAGGGAATGGCGGCGTTTTGGCCTGCTTTCAGGTAAATCGTTACATGGCAGGCTGAAACTTCGGCGCTCCATTAAAAGTTTTAATTTTAATTTGTTTATTTTTTACAATCTCGCTGCTTCAAAGAATATTTTCTACATAAAGTATTACTGTAATATCTTAACAAAATATACAGTCGACATTGTCTTTATTGTTCTTAGTCTTTACATTATGGTGTTCTGTGTTGGTCTTTAAAGATAGTTGTAGTAGGACAGTCACTCTATTGCTGATTGTTAAATGTGCCTGAAAAATAATGATTATTTATTAATAAGTGCTAGCAAAAAATGGATGTATTTTTATTATTAAAACGGAAACCAGTTAACCATTGGTTCTTTCTTAAAGTTGAAGACGGTCTGTATTAAAGTTATTGTTAGCATCATATAATCACGATCTGACTGTTCATACCACCACACATTATATATATTAGGCATGTATTTTCTATAATTTTATTTTTCGTTGATACTGATGATTTTATTTTATTTCTGTTGCAGGTAAACAAATCACCATTACTAATTACTTACTTTGAGCCTGACGAGATGTAGATTATTTATGGTATTTTTTTAAAAATTAAAAATACTGTTGAACCGGTAAGAAATTTTAGATATTTAATAATTTTTATTAGGTGAGAGGTGGCCTCAGGTATAGCTCTCGCTTACTGATTGACATGAATCCTGACTTCGCCTATTTAACTATTAATAGAATATTTGTGGGCTTTGTGAGGATATTATAGTGGTTGGGGAAACTGTCCCTGGTCCACCAAACCTTGAAATGAGAACCTTACTTTAGTTAGGAGGGAAAAATCAGATAAAGATTAGGAATCAAACATTTACAACAATCCTTCCATGTGTTGCTGGTAGACAATGCACGATTAATTTTATTTTGTTTTTAAGAACGAATCGCTTCTTATTTTTTAAATTATCCTCAATAGTTGTCTCATCCAACATCGACCTTTCAGAAAGACCTCTTGGATTCTAAGTTATGGAATCCTTGTGGTATAGGTCCTAAATTCCTCATCTCTGAGATGTTTTACTATTTATGTACTACTATCGGATATCGTTTATGTGTTATCACATAGGCCATTCATATTCCGACAAAAGAAGCGTTTCATTGATTAGAGGAGGAAAAGGCTGCTACCTAGCCAAATACCTGATAAACGCTATCTGTAGGATACCCAGCGTTGCCGTAATCCTAGTGCCCTTGAAACAGATTCGTGATTCCACTTCATCGACAAGATTTTATTGAGGAACACTGGGCCTGTTACATCACTGGTATAAACAATACGCAGCCACCAGTGTCGAATTAAATGTAATAATCTTCCTTGATAAGTTTGTTATATGATTAAAAAAAAAAAATCGTGCGAATCTTGATCCATAGCTGTTTCGAAGGACTTTTATCTCCCCTATCAAATGGATTATTATTATAATTTTTTTAACTGCTGCTTCTATAATTAAGAAATAATACATACACTCTGCATTTCAGTAGTTAAAGTTAAAACTAAATTTAATTACTTCGTTATCGTAGTCTTAAAATTGATATTTTTCTTTTCATTTAGCGAATTAAAATTAGCAATAATAATTTTATGACAATATTTTAAACAATCATGAAGTTAAAATTGACAAAATGATTGAATCTGACGCGTGTCTAGATATAAATTCGATATAAATTATGATGTATTTTATGTTTTGATATTGAAAAACATCTTATTTTTAATAACGTAGGCTGTAAGAGTTTTAAATTATGTATTTGCTTATTGAAGTTTATAAAAGTAGATTTTAATTTGTATTTATTTAGTTTTTAAATATAATAAATATACTGAAACAGTTGCAATTGCTTAAATGATGTTTTTGAAAATGGTATCTATCAGTTTATTTTTGGTTTATATTTTTCTCAAAAAAAAAATCATTAATTAAAAAAAAATCCCTAATTCTTTTCGTACGTAATTTTCTAAAATGTTTGTTTATTATTTGATGTAACAAAATAATTAAAATAAAATAAAATAAAAATAAAAAATATCAAACTAAAGTTACTTGTACTATTAAATATGTTATGATTCTTATTCGTGAATTAATGGTGATTGAAATTATTTGCCACAAATTTATTAAAATATCAATCTTGGGCATGTCTTGCGCAATGGCTGAGATAATGTCAACCAGTTTAAACATTCTTGTGTTCGAGAAAAAAAAAAATGTGATCGAGAAATGAATGGGTAAAGGCAGAAAACCGATTATTTTTATTTATCTATTTTTTTTTTTACTTTCACAAAAGAAATTGTAAATCTAAATGCCTTCTTTTTATATTTTGATTCAAACAACACCCCCCCCCCTTTAATTTTTTTTCAACTTGAACACTTTAGTTTAGCGTTTAGAATTCTAATTCTGTCTTCGGAATCGTCTACTTTTAGAGTAGAATTCCAGGCTCTTAAGGGGTTAGTGTTGTCCTTGTTCTTGATGACATCAGTTATACATTCCCTCTTTACCTTCCCGCTTCTCTGAAAACCCCCAAGGAAGATTTATAGAGAATTATTCATTGAAACTAGTCGCTATGGCCGAGAGTGACTATATATTTATAATATATATATATATATATATATATATATATATATTTTATAAAGTTGGAGGTTTGAAAAAATAAATAAAAAAATAAACTAGTCGTTGTATTATTATATAACAAATACAGTTTCGTAATCATTTAAACGATGTTGATAATCTTGGAGAAAATTTATGAATTAATTTTAACCTTTTAACCTTTCTACTGGAATGAGTTAATGTAGTGAATTAAAATGGAATTATGCGGAATAGTGCTAGGATAGTTTCTAGAAATGTAGTTCTTAAATATGTTACCATATCCATTCTTAATTTTATGATTATTTCTAGAATTGAATCTTTTTTATATTTTGTTCAGTAAAAACAGTAAAGGACTTTAATTTTGTTTTTCAAAAATGAATTCAGAAACCGCCTTTTAAGTTAAAAAAAAAAAAATTAAGCCTCTACTTCTTCCAAACTTTATTTACTTTTCGAAAAAAATTTTATGATTAGAAAATAAAAAATCTTTTATGTTGGAATTATTTTTTAGGTAGTTAAATTTTCAATCTATTGTAACGAAAACGTGGATAAAACTACTACAATTGTATATGTTTCTTAAATTGGTGAACGTTATGATTTTGTAAACTCTTTGGTAAGATATTACTTTTTTGTAAATGTTATGATTGCTTCTTAATTCGATTCAGATCGTTTTTGATATGAGGAGCTAATCCATTTTGAATGTACGTTAAAATCGAATTGAAATTTTCTTTTTGTGTGTGTAAATTTTTTTTAGAGTTAGAAAAACAGTCATTTTACTATATATTTTAAATATCGTCAAAATTTGGATCTGTTTATTCTTTTTATTTATTTTTTTTTATTTCGATGGGAAATTATGCCTTTATGTTATTAGTAAAATATATTAGGTAATCATATCAGAAAAATGCTTTATGATAATAATAGGCAAAGTAAATCTTTTTTTATTAGTCTGAATTAAATTTGTCTGTTCAAATTTACTAGAAAAACGTTCAAAGCTCCAAATAAATTACAAAAAACTCATTTACATGACTGTGTAGACCTATATGGACGTACGGAGTAGAGCTTTCAACAAATCAAAATACTTCGAAAAATCCTCAATGCTCCTTACTTTATCAGCAATTAACTTATCCATAAATATCTTAATGTTCAATATGTTGCTGATTTACCCCAAACCAGATACCAATCCTTTCATAGTAAGGAACCACTCAGATCCACTAGTTTCTCAACTTGCTTCCCACTCAATTCCCGATAATCTTCCGAGTAAATAAATTTTACAAATACACAATTGAAATAAATATTTTTTTGTAATTTTCAATACATGCATCTAAGACATGTATGCATGTATTGAAAATTACAAAAAAATATTTATTTCAATTGTGTATTTGTAAAATTTATTTCTTTACTGAGTGATGTATTTATTTAATGCGACGAATCATGTAAAAAAAGTTCTACAGATAAATTTATTGAAATTTACAACTGTACAAATATACATCAAGTAAATGTGTTGAAACATGACAACACTTGAAAAGAACTACTCGTAAATAGCAATTTAATAAAAATCTACTCAAGAAGATCTCTAGGCCATCTTTTTTCAGACGTTTAAGCAAATTGTAGTGAAGTATTTCTTACATAGTAGTATTTTTCTTAGTGTATTTTGTCTTATTATTATGTATTTTGTTCAATTTAAATTCGTTTTAAATTTGGATTTTCTAAGAGAAACGGCCTTGACAAAGACAGTATAAGGGCTGTAGGGCAGTAGGTCGGTGGTGATCAATACAATCCCTTTACTTACCATCCCTATCGACCTACCACCACTCCTTCTTTCTTCTCTCTCCGTTTGTCTTACACCTTCTCTACGCTTCTATTTTAGTTCAACCATAACTAACCATATCGCTCCATTCACTTCAACACTTACCTTGTCATTATTTATGAAGACAAAATTTTTATAATTTATTTAAATTCTTAAAATTTACTATATATTTGTATGGGCATCAGGATTTTCGATATCATTCTACTCCCATTCCACAGTAGATAATCTTACTATTAGTGATATTAATTTTAATTTAGTTTGAAAGTTAAAAATCGTCTGATAAGCTGCCAGCTGTTATTCTTGGCTTCTATGAAAGATCTAGCTGTTATAGGACTAACCCAATTCAGTTAGGTCAATATTTTTGAATAATTAATTTAATGATGCAATCAGATTTTTTTTTTTTTTTAATTTTCAGCATCACTGCCAGCTGGATTTTATTTCATTTTTATCCCGTATTATTGATACGCCTTTATTAACTCGACCTGTATGTAACGGAATCTTTCATTGTAATTTTCACCAATTTCCAGTGTAATCTGATTAACTTGAAAATTTGCACACGTTGCAAGGACCAATGACAATAAAATAATTTCACATCTTTGTTCTAATATTCTCACTTAGTCTTGTTAAATTACCCCCAAATTTGGGGTCTGCCTTGCAAACGTTGAAGTAGTAGGTTTTACGTATTTATATGGTCGAGATAGGTCCTAAGAATAAAATAAATATAAAATGAAACTAAATTTAATTAGAGGAAACTGTGTGGGGAGCAAAAAACCACAAACTTTATGAACTTTTTTTAGATTTTGGAAAAAAAAACATATAGAAAAATGCTTTCTATCGAAAAATGTTTTATTTAAAAAATTGAAGTTTATTAAATTTTGCATCTAAAAACATCTCTTAAGCTGGTCTTGATTCAGGCGTTTAGCCACAATCGATTGCCAAACATCGAACAATTTTGCCAACTTTAAAAAGTTAGTTTTGGTCATGTATATGAGTCTATAACGCAGAAATGGCTAATTCAATAAAAAAAAATTCTATATACTAAAAGTTGTAGATCATTACATTTTGTGCAAGATGGGATTTTTAAAGTAAACATTTGCCCATTCTTACTCTGAGATATATCAAAAAATTGTTGGTTGCTTTTGGATAAACTGAGTTAAAAATGCAAACAAATCACGATGAGTACAGGGAAATTAGCTACGAACCTTGAAATAAAAAAATTAAAAGGTCTGACTACTGCAAATTGTTTACTAAACTTAGCTTTTTAGTTAGTTTTGTTATAAAAGCGTGGTTTTCCAGTTGTTTTCTTTAAACTATAATTTATTATACTTGTGCTTCCTTGCGATTTTTTTTAGTATAAAATTCAAACAGAAAAAAATTGTTTTTCTCTTAAATTCTCATCGTGCTGTATACATTTGTTTTCATTATGGTGATTTAATATTTTCTTGAAATTTCTTATTTTGCCTTGCTACACAACACTAGGACTCCCGTATCGTACAACTAGGAAATTTTACTACTTAGATAGCAACCTTAAAGAGATATAAATAGTTTGGCCTACTTCCAGGCTATCAGTTTAGAAATTTGCGTTTCAAACCACTGAGATATTTTTACTTCTTTTCACATCGAACTGTGTATAACTAAATACTATTAGCCAAATCGAGAATTTAGATGACAGATTTAGGAGATGTTGGCTGGAAACGGTTGTAGGAAGTTGTGTATCTGTGGCAGGAGAAAATTAGTGACATTTAATTTAAACGAACACAATAGCTATTTTTTGAATAATGATCTTAAATATATTATTGCTTAATTTTAGCTATTAAAGTAGGTTTCAGGTGGTGATAGGTTCAGGTCTGGACAAGACCTGATTTATATTTATATCAAGACCTGATCAACTCAAGTGTTGTTTATGAAAAGAAAGCAATGACCGTAGTTAAAGATAATCCTTGCTGTCTTCCTTTCTTACAGTTAAGGTTTAATATAAAATTAAATTTTCTCATTGGGATTCAATAAACCTTCCAATTTTTATCGTATCCAACCCTTACGATAGGAATTTTTCAACGCTCCATACTAAATCACAAACAAATTTATCCATAAAGACCTTAATGTTCCATATGTTGCTGATTTGGCTCAAACCAGATTCCTATCCTTTCATGGCAAACTCCTTACCCACTCGAATCTACTTACCTCCCAATTCGCTTTCCACTCGATTCCCCGATAACCCTCAGAGGTGTCTGAAAATAAGATGGCTTAGAGAACTTCTAATGCAGAACTTTTTATTGAAGTGCGTAATCCTTATTCAACTATAATTCTTTACAAGTTATTGTAATCATTGTCCACATTCAAGTAACCTTAAAAGTCCTAAGAGAGGATGTTTTATCTTGGCTAGTAATAAAATCCAAGATCGAAATCAGTATTGACTAGAAAAAATGTTTATTTGAAAAACTAGTATTTGGCCTTTATTCCGGGGCGAATCATATGAAATGATAGTTTATCAGGTTTTAGTGATGTTTTATTAATGCATTATAAATTTATTGAGAGGTAAGCTAGAAGGAATTGTCCGAGGCGAGAAAGATGCAATCTTAAAACTGCTGGTTTTTTTTTTTTTTTTTTTTTTTTTTTTTTTTTTTTTGTAAATAAAAAAAGTTAATTTTGCAAGAATATGTAATAATTTTATTGTAATTCGCCATTAGCTCCTAAAAAAAGAAATAAGGGAAATTAATCAATAAGGAAGTAGATAGAAACTCATAAAATTTAAATCAGTCAAATTAGGACCCAAAAGAACTCATGTGTTGTCATAGTCAATATGAGTGGTTTCGTTATGAGCAATTAACGATAGATTGTTGGAAGAACCAACTTGCAAGTTACATGATCATCTCTATCTGGCCTCTTGTTCCTGACGAAGATAAATGTTTCATGCAATATACTGCTGGTGAGGTATATGTAGAAAACAAGAAAAGTGTAATAATTTCAACATTGATTTTGACGCCATGTTTCCATAATATGTTGGCAACACTAAATGTTTACTGCCTTATGCCTCAAACGGTCAATTTTTTTTTTTTTTTTTTTTTTTTTAACGAACAAACTTTAAAACGGCTGCTCTAAAAATTTGAACTTTTGGACTTGACCCGCTTGAAATGGCGAGAGGTGCAAATATATGGCAAAATGGCGCCACGTTTAGTTGAGGGCAGTAAGTGATGAAGATGAGATTTCATTATTAGAAGCCCCTGGCTGGCAATGAGGACTACGGGGAGCTGAATGGAGATTGTTTTGTTTCAGCGAGGACGCTAAATGTGTAAGCCGATCCTTGACTGGGGTAGTGAAGCCAAGTATTCGCTTTGTCTAATATAGAGGAGGAAGAGCCTTGGGAGCAAGGTCTTTTGGAACCAGGCCAGTGCCCCCCTCCGGCTACAATTTTCTTATTTTCTTCAATCGAATTTCCTTCGGCAAATATAAATATCGATATAACGAAAAATCGGAGATCAGTTCTGATTTTATCTTGAGAAATACTATTTTAGTTGTTTTCCTTTTTTTTTCGATGAAAGTGTTGAATATCTTGTTCCTTTTTATAATATTTATCCGTTTTAGAATTGTTAGATAAGGGCTGAAAAATCGGTGGGCTATTTGATTTGAAAATGTCAGTAAGAGCCTATCTAACTTCTGTATTATATATCGATATGTTTCTTCGATAGCAATGGATTCATTTCCCATTATTGAGAGCATTCCGTTTCTCAATCGTCTTTTTTTAATATATATATTAATGTTTCTATTCTCTTTTAAACTTGAAAAAAAATTTCAGTATTCCTCATTTGTTTTCTAGGAAAACAATTAATGGCTGGCAATAAAGTTTAATTAGGTAGAAGTCGATTCTAATGGAAGCCTTCCTCTGAGCCAATGTTTCCCTCACCATTTAGGATTGTAACGTCAATCGTTAATCCGAATTTAGCTTTGAATTAAATTTAATTATTCCCTTGAAATATTGTTTCACAACATCCTATCAACAGTCTTGATTTTTAGAAATATTACGCTGAAGATAATGAAGTTTTCTATAATCTCGGGTTGGAACAAACACTATTTTAAAAGAAACAAGAGCCTGTTGCTAAACTATTATGAATATTCAGGAGGATTCGCCGAGAGCAGGATGTATTTCATTATGTTGTTGCAACATCTTTCCTCAGTGGCCTTTATCCGTTGATTTATAAGTTTTGGGATGTTTCCCATTCCCCATTCCTTCAAATTTTGATTCATGTAAAACTACTAATATAAGCCTAAATCTTGTAGTTTATTTTTATTATGCCGCGATTAAATATGAGATATTTAAATGTTCAATATTAGATCAAGAAATAGTCGCACTGCACTGACCACTCCATCTCTTAAAGAATCTTTCCATAAAACAATAATGATGCATCAATATCTTATGACTGCCCCTAGGCCCTTCATCAGCTACTGTGGATTCATTTAATTATTTAAGAATAGTTTTTGTAATTTAAAGTATTATTTGTATTTTAAAATGCCACACTATTTCAACAGTTGAAATTAAAATTTCACTTAATCAGCTTTTATATTTAAATAATTCCATTTTATCACTCTCCTATTATTTAAAAAGACATGAGTTAAAGATTATAGTAAAATAGACTTTTAGGTTACTACCTTAATATGCAATATTGAAAATAAGTAAAATTATTAGTTCTTTTTTTAAATTTTCTCTCAATGACTTTAATAATAAATTCTTATAAATTAATTTATTCAGGAAGAATTCATGATTTAAAATAGTCCAATAGATGTTCAAAAAGATATTCTGATTCCAAATTTCAAAATATATCATCACTTTATCTTATTTTATTATTAGCTTTGAAAATTCTTATGAACTGTTCTATTATCTGTTTATGTTACATCATATATATATATATATATTGGGTTGATATTGAAATTAAGGTGATTATAAAATTTTTATAACTACTGAACTTAAAAATAAGGGATTAAAGGAGATTTTTAATTTTGAGGTACATATTTATAAGTACTCAATAGGTAAAAAATGATTCAGTTTAAAAGAAAAATCCTCAGAGATTGTATATGCATGATCCATATTGAACACACACAAGTGGTAGACCCTAGACTAGATGGCATAACAATGTTAGTAGTGACCTGTGAATGCTAATGATTCATATTAACATGGCAGAGGACATAAATCAATGGAACTGACTTGTTGAGCAGGCCAGGGATTTTTTTTTTTTTTTCCCCCTGTAGAAGTAGATGTATAATCAACCCTTTAAAGCTTGAAAATTGTAGTTCTTTAGGCCTTATTAGCTCAATCAGCAACAGATTGCTGCTTTTAAAAGATCTTGATTATTTTTTGAAACACTAAGTATTTAGTTTGACTATAAAAAATTCCTTGATAATATGAGGTGAAAAGTTCATAACCCAAGCCGATATGTTCAGATCTGACTCTAGGAGGAGGGTGATATGATTAATTTCATTAATAATAACCATTGTCATTATTTGTTATAATTGCATCAAATCTATTTATTAAATCGATTCTTGTGTTTTTTGAATGTTTACAATGTTTACAGCTGCTGTTCTTTTAGCTTAGCAAACAGATTTATTTATAAAAATTATCAATTAAAACATTATTTCATTTTAGATAATTAACTTGATTTGATGTATGTTTATTAATATATCCTAAACAATTGGCATTCCATTTGGTAAAACCAAATCCATTCATAAAGACAAATGTTCAAATTAGTAACTTAGTGCTACCCTAACCTAAAAGTTAACCATCAAAATTGTATTATATTGAATGTATCAGGAAGCTGATCTCTGTCATTCCTTTGCAGATGATCATAATCGTATCTTATAGTTTGATAGTAAAGAATTTACTTCTTTGATATTTACACAAATAGATGTAAAGGATGTATTATATTTCAATTTTAGTCAATTCTGTAAAATCATACTGAGGTGAATTTTTTATTAGCATATGTTATTAAAGACTATTTGATATTTAGGCTGTACCATTAGATTTTTAACCAAATTTATTAGTAATTTAGTCATTTTTTAAATTAATTTAATTTCTTTCTTTTTCTTTTTATTTTTTTTTTGTGATTTTATATTAAATTTCTAGTGACCATTTAAATATGAATGGATGTTCTTGTACCCAGTTATATGACGGCATATCCTGTTTTCTCTTTATTTATGTATTTCTTTATATTGCCTTTGTTGGGAGTTCTATTTTTCTTTTAATTGTCATTATATCGCATATTATCAGTTACATTGGTTTTATTTGAAAACAATAAGGTATTTAATTCATACTGTGCAGTGTGCGTCTATGTGAATGATATAAAAATGTAAAAACATTGTATTACTGCAAAAAATGCAAAAAGATTAGTCAAATCAAATTTGTTTAATAATTCATGGTTGCTACAGATTAGTTTAGCAGGTTTTTATATATTGTATATTGAATCATTATTTGTTTAAAAAAAAAAAAATTAATTGTTAAATTTTAATCCTCTTAGTTTTTTAATTTGTCTTCTTTAACAAAAAAGGCTTTCACAAATGTTGAATTTATTCAGCCTTGAAATATGAATCCATCATTTAGTGAGCTACAAAATAATAATGTCACTTTTTCTATTGGAGGTTTTAAAATGATGAAAAAATACTTTAGTCTTTGTATTTTGTTAAAATTTATGGTTGATTAATATTAGTTAACATTGTTTAGACAGTAATAAACTTTTTTCTTGTGATTGCATATTACTCGTTATGAAGTGTTCATTAATAATAAACAAATTTACACGTTTATAGTTATTAAATTATCTAAGTTGAGATTGCCAAATAAAAGCTGATATACTCTATCAAGTTCTCCCTTTTTCTCTTTCTGTATTGTTTACTCATTATGTCTTATATTATGCCCTGTACACTCCTAAAACAAAGTTTCTAATGACCAAAATAGAATGCTCTGTTCTGCTTACTTAAAGCCCAAAACAATATCTGATCATTGTAGTTATCCAAAATTAAGATTGTGAGGAATTGTTTATGTTCGAATTATAACTCTTGACTCCTTTACTTAGTCACTGATTCGATAGGTCTTGTCTCTATCTAGAAATTTATTTATTTATTTTTTACTTTTTTAGTTCTAGTTTTTTTAATTATATTTTTTCTTTCAGGTTGATGACCAGATGAAACTCTTACAACATTCTTGGTCTGATATGTTGGTATTAGACCATATGCACCATAGGATGCATAACAACCTCCCAGACGAAGCTACTTTGCCCAATGGGCAGAAGTTCGACCTCCTCAGCCTCGGTCTGTTGGGTGTCCCCAGCCTGGCGGAACCTTTTACAGAAATTTCGACTAGGCTTCAAGACCTCAAGTTCGACACCTCAGATTATATCTCCATCAAGTTTCTCTTACTTCTTAATCCAGGTAAAAAAAGTCCCATATTGTGTTGAAAAATTGAAGTTTGTAAATTATTCACTCATTTGGTGGAATGTATTTAACACCGCCTTTGTTTACTTTTCAATTTTTTTAACTTTTATGATTTTATTTAATCTTTTAATAAGGTTTTGAATTATTTATATCCCAATTAATTAGGACTAATAAGTAAGTACTAATTAATTTGTATATTTTTTAGTCGAGATAAAAAGCATATAAAAAAAAGGTTATTAGAAACAAATAACTGATTAATGTTAAAAATTCTATATTTATCATTTGAACCAAGGAACAGTAACTTAATATTAATGTTTTATTTTAAAATATTGTAAATTAAAGATTTCTCATCCAATGAAATTAAATAAATCTATCTTTTTTGTATCAGTAGTGGGATATTTATACTACTACAAGCCAAATTTAGTCATTTTATTAGTTTCTAAAATAATAATTTGAAGTTCCTTCAAATTGGAAAGAATAAAAATCATTTCCTTTATTGATTTATTAAGTGTAACTATGTTTTCATATATATCTTTAAAATACATTACTGTTATTGGTAGTATAAAATAAAATATAGTTTGTTTTTTTTTAAATTCATCCTTTAACAATTTGATGCTTCCAGTTGTACTGATACTTATCTCCTTATAAATATAGATACATACATACATATACATTCAGTACAATAGATGAATGGGACATCTTAACTGGATGAGAAAAAAATTATGTTATTTATTATTCAATTATAGAGCACTTAGTTTATATGTACAACAATTCTAAACTTCAGTTGATTACAATTTGTGAAATTATATTTTATTTTAGTTATTTTATCAAAAAATTATCCAAAACTTTTCATAGTTCTCTTCAAGGCATTAGGTTTTGAATTATTTCATAAAATTGTTATTTTTGCTTCTCATTAAAACTTAAAACAAATGATATTTAATAATAGAAATGATCATACAGGTTTGGATATTGTTATATAGATGTAAGGGGACTGATGAACAGGAAGCACGTCCAGGAAGGTCATGAGCAGGTTCAGCAAGCCCTACATGATTATTGCCTAACTTCCTATCCACAGGTTCAGGTACGTATTGTTCATTTTTAAAACTTATATTGAATTTTTATAAAGGAACAACTCAGTGTTTATTTTTGGCCAAAGCCAATGCATGGAATCACCATGTCTATCTAGTTAGTGTTTATTTAACAGTTAATAATTCTTTAAACTACATTAGATAAATTATTCTCCCGTGTTTATTATTGATGGTAATGTTGTTGGTAGAGGGAATTTAGCTAGTGGACCTATCGGTATTTTTTGCCAACAGGCACCAAGAGGTTGCCGACTAGACCTTAATAGAGTGAGAGTATCAAAATTCATTTTGCAGGACTCCCATTAAATAAATATTAATTTATTCAGGTGGGAATTGAACTTACTGTGTTTTGAATCAGGCACTCTAGATCCCTCATACCAATGTGTTTAGCCATCATCATCATCATCATACCTTTTTTATAACCTTTTAAATCAGATGGCTAATCTAATCCGTATCTCTTTATATAAAGATATAGGTAGAGCATGGAACATATCAGACAGGCTGTTTTTAATTTTTTATTCCCAAGGGGGAAAACCTATTTTTTTGCTTCTTGTACATTTATTTTTAATGTAAGGGACTTACCTTTTAGCTATTTTTTCTTTCCCCGAATAGAGCAACACAGCCTAAAAGGCCTACTCTGAAACCGTAGAAGAATAGCCTTTGTAAACCTACACATTCTTAGAGAATTGTTTTAAGAGTTTTCCCATACACATATAAAATTGTAGTGTAGGAACTGTATGTTTGTTAATATTTCCCACCCTCATCATCTTATGGTTTTTCCATGCCAAGTATGAGACTTTCAATTCACTTTTTCCAATGAGCCAATATTGGTGGATCTATGGATTTTAATAATTCCAAACTCTTAGTCTTCTCTCTGTACCAGATGTCACTACAGGCTTTGTAGTCTAGATGTCACACTCTCAAATATGACACTTCCAATTTTTCCAGAATTGGTGATAATGCAATTTGAGCACTTTATATGAGGCTCTATTGGTGACAACACCAAAGGTTTCGCATTGCTTTCCTGCCACATATGATAAAGTGGTGGGCGTTTGGCTCTTCTCTTCACTATGATATAGTTTATAGAGTTTAATTTTTTTTATTTTGTCCCCAATTGCTTTTTGTAACTGAAGTTAATCTTTTTGTTTTCAGGATAAGTTCAATAAATTGTTAATGATCTTGCCAGAAATACACTCAATAGCTGTACGAGGTGAGGAGCACCTATACATGAAACACTGTAATGGCGGTGCCCCGACACAGACATTACTAATGGAGATGCTGCATGCAAAAAGGAAATAAATATTTCAGGTATACATTCCCTCATAATATTAATCTTCAGAAAGTATATATTAAAAATGGAAAAAGTCATTCCCTGTTATGAAAAAAATAATTCTCTATCCAATAATATTGAGATGCTATACATTCTGAACCCATCTTTTAGTTATAAAATCCACTAAAATTTTATATATCCTTTTTAGTAATTATATGAAGGACCTTTTATGATTATTTTCCTGTTCATGGCCTGACATATAGTATTATAAAGCCAAAGCTAAGTTAATTTATATTATTATCAGTTCATTTACCAAACTTGTCTAGATCTAGATTACTCAAAGCCTCAACCATTTGGAATAACAAGCAATAGAATCTGAATTTAGTAACATTACATCCTACATGTATCTATTAATCTTGCAATTTAAGTTTAGTAACCTACAAAGTATTGCTGAAATACATACATTAGTGACCTGGCAATTAAAAATAATATATAAATGCATGAAATTTATTAGTTATTGTTCAAAAAAGTTGTTATATTACTGAAATTTTACAGTTGACTTACCGAAATTTGTTACCTATAGTAATTTTTACTAGATGCTTCCCATTACAAATCATACCTTACATTTGTTTGTTGGGGCTTAACGTTCTTATTTACTCTAACTAGGGCAGAGAGAACTGGTTACTCTACAGGTTACCAACCTATTCTAACCAGAGTGTAAAGGGCAAGATTCATTCCGTGTGTCTGCTACTAAATAAATTTCAATTTGCCCTGGCCAGATTCAAATTCAGCCAGCCACCACAGCTTGATTTATGATTTATGTTTTAGTATAACAAGTAAAGAAGTAAATAATCAATATATATGCTTTAAAATGCCCCAAATAATTGTTTTGGTTACCTAAATGTACTTATTATTAATTAACATATTTTGTTTTGAAAAATTGAAAACAAGATAATGAATTGCCAAATAGTAGTATCTTTAGTTGAATATTAATTATTTTCAATTAGACAAGAGAGTAGGCTAGACCATTCTTGCTTTTATAGTCTTAAACCTTGTTTACTTGACTATCAGTCTGAATTATAGAAATTTTCATTCCGTGCTAAAAGATTGATTAATAATTAAATTATAATATAACTAAATTATCATAACGGCTCACAGGGCCGCCAACCCAGGCCAAATGCATTGTAAGCCTCCTAACCCCCCCCCCTCTCCACAGTAGTCACCTTGGTCCGGGGATTTTTTCCCCTCCAGTCAGCGGCCCTGGCTGCTCATTTTATACTGTTCAGACTATTTGAAAGCATATTCAAAATTTTTTTTTTTTTAATGAGTCTAATAACTTTATCCATATTTTCTTTAATTGAAAACAATCTCCTGAATATTTATTACTTGTTATCTGATTTTTCTTCGTAGGACTTATGCAAGATAGTATAAATAACACCTTTAAAGAACACTTTTGGGCTGATTTTTAGGAAGAGAATTTAACCTCTTCAGCTACTGAACATTTGTTGTTTCACTTGTTGAGGAAGGTTTTAGATAAAAATAGTAAACTATAGTTAATTTGAATGAGTGCCTTAGCAAATTTATTATTTAATGTTTATATTTCATTTTAGGAGAGCATGGAATGAGAAGCTGATGAATGTGAAGTGCAATATGAGAGGGAAACGGGGATCATGTGTTCATAAGTTAAATACTGAGTTACCTAGAGTGCCCCGAGATGGCAGATACCAGGCTCACGATACTGTATAGAACTCTTCTTCCTCTAGTGTCAGCAAGTGTGTGATTGTGTATGGAGCAGCGATAATAAGGACTATGTAATTTTGTAAAATACTTTTAGACCTCATGTTAGTGTACAGGAAAAAAAAAAATAAAAAAAATAAGATGCCTTCAGAAAAGTACAAAGCACATAATAAATTACTGTATTTAATAAAGGCATTACTTTTTAAAAAATACCAGGAGTACAATATAGTATAGTCCCACAGGCACGAGACCGATGTTTTTTTTTTTCTTATTTTCTTATATTTAGATTATAAATGGTTAAAGTTTAAATACTTGATTCTTATAGTTATTTATTTTACCTTATGTTGTTTGAACATAACTGCTCATTCTTTCTTTCCTTAATTTTAGGTTAGTTGTGTTAGGTCGGTTTTGTGCCTGATGAATGTTCGTAAGTTTAATGAGTTCTAGTTTACATTCCACTTATAACAAGTGAATTGTTCTGGAAGGGATACTTTGGGCATCAAAAGTTATTTATGTTCTCATTCGAGGAATCGATTTGCTTAATGGTATGTGAGGCGAGGATCACATAGCTTGCAAATTAAATGTAATCTGTGTAACTAACATTACATAACAAATAAAAAGTTTTAAAAAATTGAGAAAAAAAAGAATTGTGTGTAAGTCAGTTTATAATAGAGAATCGAATGTTGTTATGAAGTAAATTGTTACATTCCAAAACAGTTTCAACCATTTTCATTTGTTATAAATAATTTACCTGAAGGTTGTTGAAACAAATTTTGGTTACGGTTATTAATGTTAGACATTGCACATTTTCTTTGTCTTTCTTTTACTAATTGTTTCTTGTTTTTATTTTTATTTTTATTTTTCATTTTTTTTTTAACACTCGAGGGTCATGGTGTTGGGACAAATATTCTTTCTTAGCTTCTTTATTTGCTTAAAATACGATATGGCAAACACCGTTTGTTTGCCAATCATCTCGCCAACAAGTTCTGCGTGTATAGAAACAAAAGTTTTTGCTTGGAAAATTGTTTTATTTGTGAGAAAGATGAGCGTGTATTTAATAATTAGATTTAATGTAAATTTATTAAGTATGTGTGTGTCTTCACAGTTACCTATTGAGAGGGATATCTCTCTTGTCCCAGACCAAATGTAGCGTCCACTCTCCCAGTTCCTGGCCAGAAAAAACTTACTGCTCTTAAATTCCATAACACCTTGCACACAAGCATATATTTTCATTTATAAATATGTAAATAATAATAAAGAGTATGCTATATTTTTCTGTATCTAAGTATATATAAATATATATATATATATATATATAAATATAATTTCATACAATTGGCCTTTTAGTGAATATATGTAAATATGAGATATTATTTTTTAAAAATATTTCCTTGGTTGATAAATGGCATTTTGTGCAATGTATAGAACTATGTATAAAATAATTGAAAATTTAATTTACGTTTCTAACTTGTCCACTTTCTGTCACTGCCAGGCGTTTATGATCTGTCACTTAAGTTAAATTGTAAATTTGATATGTATGTTGTAAATTTGTGATGTTAACGGGGAGCGGAGGTATTTTGGTATGAGATGATATATATATTTTTATGGGAAGCAGAAATAAGCATAAATTCAACAAAAGTGATAGTGAAAAGAATATTGTGATGTATAAGAGAGTTTATTTTTAAAGGTGCAGTTGAATTATAAACCGGTTAGACAGATTTTATTACTGTTATTGATTTAGCAGAGTTATATAGTTTTATAGCTTCTATATTTTCATTAAAGTTAAAGTATTTATGTCGCATCACATTTTTGAAATGCTAAGAGCTTTCTTAGTTCTTTAAAAGTAAATTTTAAAAAATATATATATTGAGAAAGAGCCTACTTAAATTATGAAATGAGGAATGATCATTTTATGAATTGTTTGGAATTATGATAAGAATATTTTTAAAAAGTTATTTTTATATATATATATAAAAATGTTAATAATAACAAATTATAAAACAGAATCTACAAAATGTTGTAATTAAATGTTGAACATTTATGGGTCTCATTATATGTAGAGTATTTTCATTTAAATGTATTGTGAAAAAAGGAAAAAAAAAAAAAAAAGAAAACACAATAGCTTGAATTGTGATAACTTTTTGATGCTCCATATCTCAATGTAAGGAGTCCATGTGATCATTGTTTTGTTTGTTTTTCTTTTCAGATTGCCTCTGATATTTAATCTACCATTACTTTTAATATGTGTATTAAGAATGGAAAATTGTTACCTCAATTTATAGTTAACTTGTATTTTTACCATTTTAACAAGTCAGCATTACCATGTGAATATTTTATTAATGATATACTGTTACATTACTATCAATGTATATATTGTTAGCATCTTTTATGTGGATGCTGTTAAGATTTTTTGTTACCATTTCAAAGGCAAAATATCAGACAATTTTTTAAATTACATTCTATTTGCTAAAGGTCTCTAAATTACACTTGCTTTTTCTTTATTTAATTATAATTGATAAGAATTTTTAGAAAATTAATTGTTATTTTAATAAGATAAAATAATTGTCTACTGTTTTGCCTTTTTTTTGGGTTAACAATTATATGTGAATGAGAATGTAGGTATAAATAAAACCAAAATATTTTATCTGTTTACTTCTGCTGTATCATTTAAACACTCCTATGACCACTTAAAAGTATTTCAATCCATTAACTAACTAGCTAAGAAAAAAAAAAAAAATCATTACAATGATCTGTCATTATGAAATTGATGACCTCATTGGAACCAATATCCTAAAATAGGTGGAGAAGATGAATTAGTCTATATTGTATCTCTCCATATGCTTCAGTAATGTCTTCTGTGATAAATAAATGTAAACTTGCAAAGAATCAAGAAGAAATAATATGATAGATAAAACAAACTAATGTTTTATTAAAAAAAAAAATAAAATAAAAAAAATAAATAAATAATAAGTTAGCTATATTAAATTTTTATAGTGAGAAATTTTATCATTCCCATCTATTTTAACAAAAGAAACTGATTGATTCATTTGATTTTTATCTTTCACAATTTAGTCTATTTCTCCAAAAGGTGTTCCTGAGTTGCCTATGGAATTCAATACCTATTGGCTGTTAACTCATTGCATCTCCTCTGATTACTGCTTCAACTGTCAGATAAAGGCTTTTTGATACCTTAATTGAAACAGTCTGTTTGAGCTTAAAAGAGCTAACCTAATAATAAATAATACTCCTAACTCCTCTCGTAATAAATATAAACCCATATTAAAAGCAGAATTTAAAAAATTCCCTGAGGAAATTATGAGTCAAAAAATTAGAAAAAATAAAATATTAAGAGAACTTCATGAAATCACAAGATAGAGAAGGCTCTTCAATATCTCAAAGGCAGAACTGATGCAACATCATTCGATTTGATGGTTTTTAGATGATGCTGATGAGAGATCATGCTGCGGAAAATATAATGTTGGAGCTTAAACAAAAGAAAATTAGTGATTTTTTTTCTTACTGTAAACCTTTTGATATACATATGTAATATTGTTACTTATTTATATTATTTGTTATTAACCCTTAAACGGGCAGGCAGGGAATTTTGGAATACATTTCTTCTTTTTTTTTCCTTTGAATGGCTATAGCCACGATAACCCCCATTCTTGTATCATGAAATTCAAGATTAAATAAAGGATATTAGACGACAATGAGTAGGATAATGCATACGACATTACGCCAATTATTGAGCGAAAGACATTATATATGTGTATCCTCCAGGATACATTGCCTGTTAAAGGGTCAAGTAGATATATATATTATATATGTCAATCGTCTAACATTATATTTCTTATTTATATTTCTTACTTTTTTGGGGTTTCGATAATTTTGTTATCTGATCTTATCTTGGTCCCAACCACATCAGTTAATAGATTCGTTTTATCACAAATGTATAAAAGAAGATTTTTTTGTTATTCTCAGGCGATCTTAACAATTGTGTCCAAAAAAGTTAGATCAATAGTTGTAAAGAGACTTTGTAACAATTTATCACATTCTAAGCCAAACTATTGCTAAAGGTTATGTAATAATTTATTTTGTTTTTGAAATTTGTTGACTTTTCAACCGACTTCAAAAAAGAGGAGGTTCTCAACTCGTCTGTATTTTTTTTTTTTTTTGTGTGTGTATGTTACGCGATTACTCCGTCAATTCTAAATCAATTTTGATGATACTTTTTTAGATCGATAGGGAATACTTCAGAGGTGGTCCCATAAAAAATATTTTGAAATCGACGTAGCACTTTTTAAGAAAAATCAAAAAAACAGTTCATAAAATCACTTATTAACTGTTTTTTTATTTTACTGATACTTTTTGAAGATCAATCAAGCTAAAATTAAAACCTTAAAAATAAAAAAGTGGTGTTTTTTATTACAGCCAAACTGTGCAGAACAGCTGTTTCTACTTAATTTATTGAATGTTTAAAAGTAATCAGCTTGAAGCATCTAATATGAGAGCTTGAGCACAATATCAGATCTCATTGCAAATTTGAAATGGTCTACCTTCCTTCTCGATATAAGGAATTAGTCTGAAAAGATGAAATAGTATTTTAGCTGTTCAGACTGTGAACATGGGTACATGATTTCCTGTATGAATTACTTGTATTCATCAATTTATTTTTCTCTTTGAATATTCAAACACCTATAATTTTGAAGACACAAATGATTTAGTGTTAGTGAATTGGAAAATGAAACCATTCACTATGAGTAAAAGTGTGTATTTTCCCATATTTTATTGATTTACCTGACTTGCACTTTCATTCAACATTTGATCATTTCAATCCTCAATTTGATATCCTTAGTCCAACTCACACCTTGAACCCGAAGCAGAATTAACTATTCCATTCCAAATGTCCTTTCTAAAGAATTTTATTCATTAGAAATATATAAAATCATTCACTCTCTAATTGGCTTCCATTATGGAGTTCTTAGACATGTTCATCACATTCTATTTTCTTGAAGGAAACAGCTCCATTTGAAAGTTATTTCCTCAGGCATATATTAAATAATACTGGTATCTGAATTACAAATCCATTATCAAAAGAAATGTAACCATACCATTTGTTGTTTTTTTTTTGTTTTTTTTACATGGATGTCTTTTGATCTATACTTTTTTGGTGTTAGGCTACTTTTTCACACTAAAAAGCAATGTACAAAATTTTTTTCACACTCAAATATGTAACATTTTTTTCACCCACAAAAATCAAACATTTCGTTGGAAAAATAATTTGAGAAATTATTAATTGTTATTTTAATTTAATTATTACCTTTCCTTTGTTACCCCCTTAATCACAGTGTAAAATCGCCACTAATAGGGGCTGCTTAACAGGTCTTTCGAGATCCGTGGTATCCCAGTTCGCCCGGGTGAGACTCCGGCGGGACTGGTCGCCAGCGTGGGAGCGGGTCTTGGCCTGAAGATTAATATAGAGGAACCCTAGACTCTGTAGAGCGTAAGAGACCTCGAAAAGAAGATCCCAGGCCGCCTCCCGTTATCGTACGCTTTGTGAGGCAAACAGTACGGGATGATCTGGTGCCAAAGAAGGAAGGTGAAAAGAGATTTCACCACACGGGAAATTGGCTGGCAAGAAAATGACTCTCACAGGATTTATCTCGGAGAAGAGATGACACCGACCAATAGGCACCTCTACTGGCTGGCTCGTCAAAAGAAATCTACAGGAAAAGTAAAATACGTCTGGTTCGCGGGCGGTAGAGTACGTTGCAGGAAAGACGATGGCCACCCTGTCACTATTATCGACCGGCCCCAGGATCTTGAAGTTTTCATCTGACTTTCCGTTATAGCTCGAGTGAAACTGTTATTCCTTAACATCACTGAAACTAATTGCATGGTATCGTTGACACCTAAATTTGATATCCCAATATATATATCTCACTAATTTATGCCTACGCTATTATTTTTAATTCATTCTGTAAATTTTTTTTTTTTATTTCATTTTATTTTACTGATTTCCAATTTTACATTGCTAATCCGCTTTCTGTCAACTTTTCGCACTATATTGGCTTATTTCGTGGTATCGCCTATGCTTACTTTTGAATTTTGTTTCTCTCATACATTCAACTTTCAAATTTTTTCCAACATCAATAGTTGCACATCTTTTTTTTCATTTTATTTTCATAACTTTTCATATTTAGTGGTTACAAAGTTTAAATCTAAATTTTTCATTTATTTAATCAATTTTGAATATACAATGTTCTTTCTGCTCATTACTCATATAAAAGTTTTTTTTTTTTTTTTTTTTCTCCCAAAACATAAGTGTCTTTTCCTTAACCTTTCTCCAGTATGTCTAGTATCCTAACTACCTGTCACGTCAACTCCCAATCCTTGCCTGCCCATTTTGAAGAATTTTATCAATATTTTTCACATAACTTTTACCATATTATATCTATTTCCGAAACGTGGCTTAAGCCCCACATTCCTTCCTCTTCCGTCTCCCTTCCTGATTACTCTCTTACCCGCCATGACCGGGCTGGCCGGACTGGTGGTGGTGTTGGCATCATATATGTCCACGATAGCTTAAAACAAAAATCCTCGATTTCTCTCCCTCATCCATATACCCACACATTGAATACCTTATCCTAGAAATTTCATCTGGCAATCATCACCTGCTATACGCTGTGATATATCGCCCTCCTCTTGTTCCGTTCGGTCCTTCCTTCGAATCTTCCTTATTTAACCTTGTTCCTCTCTATTCCAATATTATTATCTCCGGAGACCTCAACACAAATTTCCTTGCTGACTCTAACGATAGCGTTACTTAGATAACTTGTTCTATTCCCTCCGTCTTTTTCATTGTACCTTTCGCTCCTACTCACCATTCCCGCTGGTCCGATACATGGTTAGACCTATATATCATAGATTCTCAAAAAACTCCTTTCCTTCTCCCAATGTCCTGTGTCCTTCCTATCCTGCCATGAACCTAATCCAAATATCCTATGATTTCCAAACCCATCAGCTTCCTACTAAAACCATAACATACCGCAACCTTGACGCCCTTGACCGCGATAGTATCCTACCTCTCCTCGAAACCTTAGATTGGTGTGGAGTCTACTCAACCTCTTCCATTGACACCATGGTGGAAATCCTCACAACCAATCTCCGCACTATCCTCGATAACTACGCTCCGCTTAAAACTCCACCTTTCGCCGTCGGCCTGCACCATGGATGTCTAAAGAAATTAAAGATCTGCAGAGAGAAAGCGTGAAGCTGCACGAAGACGATTTAGACGAACGAGACTCACGGACGACTATCAAGCATTTAAAGTACTCCGTAACCTGGTGCAAGTAAGAATCCGACGGGCGAAATCTTCCTATTTCCATGAAGCCCTATTGTCCTCTTCCGACTCCAAGTCAAAATGGCAACTCCTTCGAAAACTCTCCCTCTATACCCCTCCGGATCCTCAACCTCATCCAACTTCCCAATTTTACCTAATGACCTAAACACCTATTTCGTTTCATCTGCTCTCCCCTCTCCTTCCCCTTATACCAGTTTCTCCTCTGAGGTACCTTTCAATGACAATGAATTTTATTTTTCCAACATTACTCCTACAGAAATTATCTCCTCTATCTTAAAATCTCATACCAATTCCATAGGCCCAGATGGTATCCCCGTTAAACTAATAAAATTATGCCTCCCAGAAATTTTACCGGTCCTTGTCCACATCTATAACTATTCCCTTCAAAACGCCATATTTCCTACTCCCTGGAAAAAAGCTTGTTATCCTTTCAAACCTTTCAAAACCCTTAGAACGACTGGTTCAATCCCAAATTTCCTATTTCCTTGAAGGTTCCCATTTGCTCGACCCTTTCCAGTCTGGTTTCCGTCCTGGTTATTCCACACAGTCTGCACTAACCAAATCATAAGCGATATCCATGCCGCCAT
The DNA here is from genome assembly GCA_003667255.2 of Euschistus heros. Classification (NCBI taxonomy): domain Eukaryota; kingdom Metazoa; phylum Arthropoda; class Insecta; order Hemiptera; family Pentatomidae; genus Euschistus; species Euschistus heros. The sequence goes on from RCWM02000087.1 coordinate 2,080,611, forward strand.
AGATGAAAAAAAAACTGACCGTCACTCTTTAGTACTCTTTAGTACTTAACACTATATTTTACTAACCCTCAATCACATTAAAACATTCAAAAGGATGATATTTTGTAAAACTATATTTAGATACATTATATTTTAATGATATATGTATCAGTGTACTATTTCAAAAAAAATTATTAATTTAAGTATTTTGATCTTTTTAATTCTAAAATTAAATTTGGAAAAGCAGTAATTAATAGACATCCATGATCTATTATTTTTCCCAGTTAAGGAGAAATTGAGATAGTTTTTCTTTGGTCTTAAAGGAATTTCGTCTCAACTAGGAAACATATCCTCTTTTTCATAGGAAACAATTTCTCATGAAGAAACGTTTGCTGAGTTGGAGAAGACACTTCAATATAGCAATGACAGCATTGATGCAACAGTGTTAGATTTTTAATCACAGTTTTTGTTTTTCACCTGTTAAATACTTCATAAGTTCAATATGTGAAATAACTGTAATCAGAATATCCTAGATTCACATCTAGTTTCTGATCAGTAGTTGAGATGACAACCCAGCAAAAGGCCTGTATTTTAGTAACTTAAATCACCCAAATTAATCACAGACCCAATGGTTAATAGAATATGGAGAAAGATGTAAGATAAAATTGCCAGAGGTGAGCTAAAAAATAATAAGTAAGGTAGGACTTGGACTAAACAATGCCAATAAAAAATAAACTGTTGTGGAAAGAAGACAGAAAATAAGTATGATTAACAAAATCAATTATAGGAATAGAATCTCTCATTCACTAGTTGATAGTATGAAGGTAAAAACTTCGCTTTTATTTTCTTGCTGTGTAAGATAAAATAACTGAAAGACAGGATAAGTCCATGAACACCAAGAGGGGGGGGGGCTTGGGGGCTAAAGCCCCCTCCCCAGCAGACGACTAACAATATGAAGCCATAACACATAAGCCAAAGTTTCTTCCGTGTTTTAATGCTTTCAACTAAGTCACTAATGATAACCCGTTAACGAGGATTGAAAAAGAAAGCGCTTTTCCGAAATTGTAAAATTATAAGATCAAATAAATAGTGGAGCGATAACTATGATTTTCATTTATTTAGTCTCGAACGTCACCCATTCCTTGTTTTAGTTTAACTAGAAGATAAAGAAAATATCTTTATATATATATATATATATATATATATATATATATATATATATATATATATATATAAATAAATGCAGCCCCCCCAAATAATAATCCTGGTTGAGCCACTGTCCATTAACAAGTTTTGATTCTTAAAGGGGCATGCTGAACAAGAGTGAGAAACTTATTGTCTACCATCAATCATCAAAGATGCCATTCGCTTCTTAATTCAGTTTTCTGCAAATGAGTTTTTATTCTTCAATCTTTCTGACTTTTGAGTTCAATCATAAACCATATAAAGTAACTAAGGAGATGAAATGGTCAGTCAGGGGTGCAGTCAAGATGAATAAACACGGCAAGTTTTTAAATGAAAAACTTGCTGTGTTTATTCATCCTGACTGCACCCCTGACCATTTTATCTCCTTAGTAACAACTCACAGTCAACAATACAATCATCATCATATAAAGTAACTTTCCAGATTCTATTCTGTTAAAAATTGACTTTTGAACATCAATAATCTTAATATATATCTTAACTGATGCTCACAAACAAAATTCTTACCTTAAATCTTTAAAATTTATAACAAAGAAATTAATATTTTACATATCTGTAACAGACCAAGTAAAATTGACTACATTAAATAATATTTAGTTATTAGTATGTTATCATTTGTAGATAACTAGTAATTACTTTTAAGTAACCGTTTTGTGATACTACATGAATATAATAGTAATACAATATTTTATTACATACAGATAGAAAGTAATACAAAGCTACAAAAATATAATTTAAGTTATAACAAAGTATTTTTATTTTGTAAAAGTGAAGACCTTAACAAATCTAGTACTTACAATTTAATAAAATTTTGGCACAAATAAAAAACATAGTGAGCCAACTCTAACTTTTTTAACAGAAGTCCTATTTTTGTGATGTTAATGTTTCATTTGAAAAATAAATGGTAATTTGTTATACTTCTTTTTGGTATTTGTTGGAAATAATACCACTACTTTTTAGCAAGTAGTTGATCCTTCAACAAAAGTTTCTATTACGACATGGAATGTTTCTGGATCTAAATTTATTTCATTCAGCATGTGTAGCTTGAGCTCTTGAAACGATATCTTTATAAGTAATCTTTCAGCCATCAATTGTCTCCTCTTCTTACTGGTTTTAACACCCTGAAGAACTGCAAGGGAGGTCGAAATGTCAGCACTCCATAAAAAGTTTTTTACTATCATTAATTTTTTTCCTTGTCCTAAATACATCCCTTATATATAATCTTATATGGTAATTTAAAATTAATTATGTGGAACACAATATAATTATATATTTTTTTCCATGTGTTTTATTTATTTACAGAACTATTTTTTTTATTCAATTCATGTTTCACAGTTCCACTCTGTTAATTTTAAGATACTTAAATTGTCTAATACTAAACTCCAGCAAACTCTTCTTATCAATAATAAACTTAATGTTTTATTTCTGTTTGTTTTTCCATTTGAAGATAGTTTCAAGTAATAAAAATATGCTACATCATAACTAGCACGACCTATCACTGGGTCTAGGCCACCACCATAAAAATGAAATAAAGTAATAAATTTTGTTATAAAGGTCTGGTAACTAAGAATAAATTATCAACAAAAAATTAGTGTTTTATTAACAATAAATACATAATATATTACAAATGAAGAAATCTAAAACAAAATGAAAAGAAATTTATTATACAATGTACAAAAATTCCTAAATAAATATAAACAAGGTATTGCAATGCACACCCTGCCTATACCCAACAGCTAAGATTTATAGCCTCAACCAATACATGGAGCCACGTATTCTGTTATAGTCTGGAAGGCCTTCAACGGGTCCTACGGCAGCTACAGCTGGGCACTTGTCGTAAATGTACTTCATCATAACATCTTGTACGTTCTGAGCAGTTATGCACTGGAAAAAGAAAGATGCATACAGATAAAATAAAGTCCATCGATACATGCTTCCAAAACAACAGGATACATTAAAATATTTAATTTGCTATGTTTTTATTTTTTAACAATTCTTCATAACTTCAAAAATGTTTTAAATTAACTGTGATTATATCTTACTACAAACAGTGATACAGTTACCTATCGTTCTAATTCTTACTATTTGTCATATTGGTATCAATAAATGTTTTTTTTAATAATTTGCAAAAAACGTTTTGATTTTATTACTTCATTCAACTTATTCTCACAAGGGGACGTTTTGACTGGTAACTCATAGGTTTGAATGCCGATTTTTGAGTAGATAGTAGGCACCTATAATAGTACAAAATAATACTAAATTTTCAATTCACTAAAAATACAATTTTCAAATACACACTAAATTTCTGTATCTTGACTGAGAGCTGAGAAAAAAATAAAACGTGATCTTCATATTTTATTTTTTTCTCGGCTCCCAATGCTCACTGGCAGCTATAATTCTAGTTTTGTACTGTTATAGGTCCCTACTACCTACACAAAAATCGGCATTCAAATCTGTGAGTTACAAGTCAAAACTTCCCCTTGTCAGTAACGTACATTACCATCAACATCTTTTATTTAATTTATTTAGTTAAAAATTAAAGAACAAAAAGATTAGATTAATTATCCCTCCAAAACAAGGCCAACATTCACCAGTCTGTTTTTCAAATTGAATTATTACTAAAAATGAAGGTTAATTTTGTGTGAATAGTAATCATAATAATGCAATAATAATGTTGCAATTACAAATGTCTTTATAAATATATAATTTCAAAACTAACATGACACTAAAACAAGAAATTAATAAAAAGTCCTATTTTTGATTAATAATTCCTCCACAGGTTAAGGTGTAATTAATTATTAAAATTAGAGTAATTTTCCACTTCTTAATTAGCAACATTCCTACTGACATGGTGATGTCATAACCTCAATTTTCCACAATTGGAAAAAAAATGTTTTAACTCACATTAATCCTAGCTTCAAGTTCATGAAGTGGAACTCTTCTACCATAGCAAAGCATCTGGCGCCCAATATCTTCACAGACAGGAGTTGTTCCATCGAGTTGTAGGAGCATATTTGTTTTTAATAAATTCTTAGCTCTTTCAACCTCTCCTTCAGTTACGGAGGTACACAATCTCATCCATTCATTTTGAATATTAAACACCATATCCTAAGAAAAATAAACAAATTATTTTTTTTTTTAAATGCCAAAGAATGAAATAAGATTTTACCACATAAAAGAGACAGTATAAATATATTTTATTAAGGATCAGCGTTTTTTGTGAAAATAAAAATTGCAGTTTAACAGCCTATTCACAACTTTAATAATGAAACAATGGTATGTGTCCTTTACTACAGTTGCAGGAATTAGTTGTGGAGGGGTGGCTATTTTAAGACGAGCACCCATTTTACTCAAGATTTCTACACTGCCTGGGTAAACAGTTTTTATCAAGAGATGAACTTTATCCGCGAGAACAAATCAATTAAAATTTTCAGGAGGTAGTAAAGAAAAACTGGAGGTTTCAGAAAATATCAAGTATGCAAAGCTACACATAAGTTCAAAATAAATTATTATAACTGCTGGAAAAAGATTACTAAAATTTATTTTTGTTGGACCCATGACCCATATTAGCCAAGGAATTTCAAGTTTGTATTTTTCCCCAAGCAAGCAGAAGCCAATATCTATAATCTAACCAAAGTTTCGATAATTATTATTATTTTTTTTTTTAAATGCCAATCCATAGTGTTAATTTCTTTCACATGCTATAACTGTCATAATCCCTTACAACATTGAGTCCCACTTCTACACCATAAACTTTGATTGAAGAAGCCTACTAGTTAACCGCTAATAAATAAAATCATATTATCATTTAATGTTATAATCATGAACATCCTATACGTCTGTACATATACAAACTGGTGTATCAGGATCTCATTAACACTAGCAGTCATAAATTCTCAAATAGTAATACTAATACTAACCACCAACTTGTTATGAGGAAATTTAAATAAATTAATAAAATTAATGATTAAACATCATAGATTCCAGTTTTAATACATGAATTTCCTACCTCAATAGCTAGTGGTGTAGAAACGAAGTAGATTCCCCAGAGACCAGTATCTTTATAACAAGTGTTGAAAGACTGGAAGGAATGGGCAAGATTATCGGTACTGCAGGCGATGGCGAGGCGGCTAGCATTTCCAGAGCCACTGCCATGGCTCCTGTCCCAGGCACCAATCAATGTGTTGGCAACCATCAGTGGAATGTTGTCTGCACTTTCCCAGCCGCAGCCCTCGACTGCAATGGCGATATGGGCAACTGGCATCGCATCATCTCTTACTCTGATCTCAGAGCCTATTTGGGCAAAGTGAAATACGTTATTAGTATAACTGATATACTTTACAAATTTAATTTACAGCAGGATGTAAGCCAACTAGATATTAAAATATTAATATTTAATTGGAAGAAAGGAATTTTACCAGTAAATCTGCAAGAAGTGGGAAGAGGTGCATCACAAACTAAAGGTGGACAATTTCCAAACTGGGACTGGGCAGCTTTAACCAGCATATTATGGTCGACACCACCAGCGCCAGCCAGCACCATTCGAGAGGGACGATAATAGGTTTTAATATAATCAACAAGATCATTACGAGTGATTGACCTAAAAAAAAATAATTACATTAATCACTAAGAATAATGCTAGCAACTGCAACAATAAATAAACTGTAGTGGTGGTCAGTTTAGATAAAAATTTATCCATAGTATTTTGTTTTATGATAAGAAGACCTATTTATAATCAATAAAGGATTTTTTTTTTTTATAAGAAAAAATTATTTCATATTAATCATTCTGAGCTATATTACAACTTATATTATTACAAAAGAACATGAAATATAATAAATGTTGGCTGGTTATACAAAAATAAAAACTCCCTTAAAATTTAAAATTTAATTTATGCTTATTAATCTAGTTCCCATACATATTTAAAAAAAAATAAAATAAATCCTGATACATATTTACGTTTTCTTTACTTTGAGAAAATTAAATGAACATATACAGATTTATCTTTTCATGAAAGTCCAACCAAACACAAATTATCTGGATACTATCGAAATGGGAGGGGGGGGGGGAGGGCAAAGATTTAATAATGAACTTAATTTTTGAGTTAATAATAAAAAGTAAATGTAAATCTTGCTGTAACTGCCCTTCAAACAAATAATTGTCTAATAGCCACAATGATATAGGTAAATATAGCCAGATTTTACAGAACAAGATACATTCAGATTAAGAAGAATAAAATAAAAAACAGATAAGTTTATTTACTTGATATTCTTGGTAGGTCCAAGGATTGTTCTTCCTAGAGGAGTGCCTTGAAAAGCAACAGCATGAAGATGATCAAAAACTACTTCCTGAAGATTTGTTTCAACTTCCTGCATTTCACGAAGAATAACTCCCCTTTCTCGTTCGATTTCAGCTTCACCTACATAGAAAATATTACATTGTAAATGTAACTAGATGAAGAATAAATTGATACTATATATGCCTTAAAAAATATTATAGTGTTATAAATGGATCATATTTTTGCAAGACTAGTCTTGAAAGAAGAGACAAGTCCAACTAAATTAGTTGCTACTAAGATCGAAAATTGTCAGTCGTTCATAATTCATCCCAACTTCAAGCCCTGACTTCTTCACACAAAAAAATATTTATACATTTTCACAAAGCTCAGTGAATTTATTTAGAAGCCTTTTTATAAAATTTATGGAGTATATCTTGACAAAAACTAATGAAGATGTAGGTAGTTGGGGTATGCAGAGACAAATAAATTTTAATTTACAGTGACATATCAATATATATTCCAACACCTTCACTGCGGTAATGAAAAAAGTGGTTTCTTTTACAGTGCGTTATCGGTCCTCGGGGACCGATAGTAGTACTTACCTCAGGTGCGGTATCGGTCCTCGGCGACAGATACATTAATTCTATTCAATTCTGCCTGTAATTTTTCAATCAGACTATAACCTGATTTTTATTATTTCAATTTGTAACGGTCCCCGAGGACCGATGCCGCAGTGAAGGTGTTATAGTGTATGGTATAGTACATGTACATGTGTATGGTATATTATAGAATATATAAGTGGCACTGGACAACCAATCTCAATAAAGAAAGAGCTGATCTTCAAATGAGATGGAAAAATATTTAAAGAACAATGTGACTAGCCAAAACTAGATAACAATGGGTCTGTGAGAGGGTACAGAACTTTATATTTTCCCTAGGAAGTATTCACATAAAATGAAAATAATTTTATTACTAGGATAAATGTAAGTACTAATGATATTATTATTTCAGTACTACTTTTATTGTATATTTTAGAATTAGAGAAGGGCTAACAAATCCAGTGTTAAAAACCATACCATAGAAAAGTGATACATTAAGTGAATTTTGATAATCTAAAAACATTAAAGTGCTAATTTACTCCAGAAATGTTTACAGAGACAGGTACTGACATTTTAAAACCGATATTAGATTGTAATCCTCCTATAGTTAACTTTAGCGCATTAGCTCAAATTCATGAATTCGACACACGATTGTTTTGGATATAACTATCTGGAGTGTATAGGGGTTACTGTACTACTCTGACATAAAACTTGGACATATTTTTAATATATATTAATATTATAATATATTTAATATGAAAAATCATGTTTACATTCATATGTACCTTTAACCCTTTCAACACTCATGGGTATAGAAACTGTTTTGGGACTAGGCGGATGGTGTCCTTCCTGGTAGGACACGTAGTTTATATCCTGTGTGCACAGGCTCAAAAATTTAATTGTTCACATTTACCGCACTACATGACATATTTCAGGGTTCTCATAGATGCCATATAAAATATTTATAATATTCAAAGTATATAATTTTAGCAGAATGAGCATTTTCAACGTGTCCTACAGGATAGGACACAATCCTTTTGGGCAACCTACTTTCACTGCCCCCATTTTTGCTCTAGACAGATTGTGTCCTTCTTCATAGGACACGTTTGACGTTTTATGTATTAATTAGGATTTTTAAGATTTGTGATGAAACAAAAAAAAATTTGTTTTATAAATATTTTAATGATTATAATTAATATTTAATTATTATTATCTAAAATTATTTCTACATTTATTTTTAATTAATTTGTACTTATTTTTATATAAAATTTTTTAAACAAAACAAACAAATAGGTAATCTGAAAAGATTTTAAACTATCTTGTACATGAATTCTCGTAAAATTTTTTGAAACATGGGGGGACACAAAGGCCCACATTACAGCTCTCACATTGAATTGTACTTTTTTTTTATGGTTTCTCTTTAGTGCTACAAACTGTACATCTTCTTTGCTAACACCTAACAGGATAATGCCCTTTTGGCTTATCCACTTTCTTGGATACAGGCTTATCATGTTTTTTTGTAACAATTATTTTTTTCAAACGTTTCTATCTACTGCAAAAATTTCCTATTAGAAGATCGGCAAGTTGACTTCAGAAAAGTAGATTTGGGCTTCCGTTTGTTTTTTTCTCAACTCTTCTTTATATAAAATGTAACTACTTACAATAAAAGCGTCTAAACTGCGGTAAAATCATTTCACCCACCACCATTTGGATTTCCATTGGGTAGAGCAATACGACATGTACTGGTTACCTGCATAGCCCTAGAGTCTATGTCATTACCGTACGACATCTTGCAAGCTGAATGGAATTTTTTAATGTTTTATTACTTTAATTACAAAATAAAAAAATTATCTATTAAATCAAGACTTAGAACAGACATAGAACTAGTTAATAACTTTTAAAAATTACAACAAAACCTAATAAAAAACCAATTTATAGAAAAAATTAATTAAATCAAGAAGTTAGAACAGACAATAGAACTAGTTAATAAAAAAATCGATTTAATTTTTATAAAGCCCTAGGTTTTTCAAAGAGCCTCCTGTTTTTAGGCTATAGCATTTTTATATTGGACCTCATTTACATAGGAACTGTCTAATTATTACATCAGTGAAATGATATAATGGAAATATTTAGTATTTGCTTTTTTCTACAAAAATTCATTGCATTCTTATGGCTATATTTTTATATTTGGACCTCATTTACATAGGAACTCTCTAAACAAATTATTTCCTAATTTGGAATTTTGAAGGATGTCCGCCAATATTTCAAGTGCCTTAGGAACATCCTGGCTGAGGCATTTAGCATAAAATACTGTTTGCTCCCTCGAAGTATAAGCATTGAGGTGACCTCCCATATTTTCAACTTCCAATTCAAGATCCACTTGAGAACGTTTAGCAGTTCCCTATTTAAATAAAAAATAAAAATGTTAACAATAATAACTAACTGGATAGCAGCTATAGCCTTAGTACCTAGAAATTGATGCAAGTATCATTCAAACCCAATTGAGTATCGACACTGTCCATATAGGACATAGTTAGCTGTAACTTCATGATTTATGAGGGGAAAACCTGCACCTTATATGTGTCAATAAATTAAACATCAGTTGGGGAGGCAAAAAAGATTTGTGAAGGATTACCAAGTGGTCAAAGCGCTCCGCAACATGGTTCAGACAAGAATAAGGCATGCACAATCACAACAAACTCTTTATATCCCTATGAGATAATCTACCTATTTATCGTCTGAACTAATATTAAACAACAATGAGTTTTACTTTTCTTCTTTATCATACAGATAATATCTCCTCCGTTATGAAATCCCAAAACAATGCCATAAGGCCAGTTGGTACAACCACAACTTAACATTTCTATGAATGATAGAAACTCAGAAACTAAAAAACTGTAAGATCAAAGAAAACTATTTTCAAACTCTCTGATTATGATTAATGCACTTCAAAATTTGTATAACTAAAGCTTTTGAAACATTTGAAATTGAACCCAACCAGAATATAATTAATATAGCTTGTAATAGCTGGATTTCAATACACTAAATAATTTGTAAATTATCAACAAAAATAGCAAACCTTGAAAGCCATATGCTCAAGGAAATGAGCAACGCCATTATTACATTCGTTTTCAAAACGAGATCCAGCATCAATCCATAAGCCAATAGTGGCAGTTGGTGCTCCTGTATCTTCAGTTGCTACCCGTAATCCATTATCCAAACATGAAGTTTGTGTAGGAGGACAATTCACAAGCATATCTTGACAATCTTGTGCAACGGCAGCTGTAGCTCGCCATCTTTTAGGCACCTGAAACAATTTTATCATTAAAAAGTGACCTGGATAAGAAATATATATATATAATGGATAAGAAAAACTAATTCTAGACAATATTAAAAGAGCGTATACTAGTTTCAAGAATGTTTGATTATCGTGCTTATATCTAATAAAACGTATAACTTTGGCTAAACCAAAAGCTTCTAAGCTTAACTAATTAAATATATAAAATATTTTATAGGATAATGTACCTAGAGCAGTGATGGGCAAAGTACCAAATGCAGCCCTTCGGCCTAATCAATCCGGCCCGTAACATGGTCACACACAATTATACATGAGACAAAATTTATTTTATGCAAAGCTAGAATAGAATGATTGTTTTCTTCTCATTGCGTCTTAATTACGGTATTGTCGCATGCCGGTAATAATCTCTTTCATGAAAGAAGGAATGGATGGAACACTTGAATGATGTTGAATGGATTTCAGACCTAGCATTTTTTACAGATCTTCTCAGTCACATCAATAAATTGAACCTTAAACTCCAGGGAAGAAATAAATTAATCCTTCATTTATCATTAAAAAATGATATTTGGAGTCATATCAAGGGGTTCAAAAAGCAATTGAAGCTACCTTCCAAACAACTAGTCAAGAAAGATTTTACTGATTTTCCAAGACTAAAATATATTGCAGTTACGGAAGAAAAACTTAGGAGCTATGGAAAAAACCTGGAATGTCTTCATGAAGAATTTGAAAGAAGATTCCAAGACTTCAAATTTATTGAACAGGACCTGGACATTTTTAGCAAGCCATTTAATGTGGATTGTGAATCGGTTGAACCAGAATTGCAGCTCGAACTGATTGAATTGCAATGCAACAATGAAATGAAGCAACTATATATCAACGTTTCTAAAATTGAGTTCTACAAGGCCTTGTTAAAATCAAGTTTCCCAAACCTGAAATCTAACGCTCAAAAGATAATTGCGATGGTTCCATCTTCCTACATCTGTGAACAGGTGTTTTCTACTATGAATTTTCGCAAAAACAGCATCAGGAACCGATTGACCGACCATCATTTATCTTCACTACCATTAGTCAGCACATCCCAGTTTCTACCAGATTACGAAAAACTTTTAGAAGCTGTCACATCACAGTTTCATCTGCCACATACGCCTTCATACTCTCAAAAAAAAAAAAAAAAAAAAAAAAAAAAAAAATACATTTTTGTAGCTTTTCAAGTTTTCTACCGTTGAACTATATAAGTTAAGTGTAATGAGATAAAGTAAAATATAAAGTTTACCACTTGTAAAACTTTGTTTTGTTCAATTTTTTCGGCCTGCCTAGATGTTTTTCTCTTTCATCCAGCCCTCCCCTTAAAAAGTTTGCCCATGTCTGACCTAGGGGATCATAGCAAATTTAATCTAAATCAGGTAGTTTCAAATTTATATGAGTTTTAAAAAAAATTCAAGGGCTCACTGTTTTAATTATTAATAATAAAAATTTGGTTAAGTTAGCAGATCAATTTACAAAAGAAGCATAAACTTTAATGTGGACCTACAGCATGAGTCAAAATAATTGCAAATTACAATTGAAATAAAAAATATCACTTGCTTAAAACTAGAACAGGTAATACCTAGCTACAGCTAGCAGCAAGATTTCACCATATCAATATAAACCTTCATATAATAAATGTTTACTACAAAAATTGAGGAATGTTTTTTTAATAAAATTTACTCAATTTTTATCTCTTTGATCATTACTGATAAGATCTTGAACAAGTTGAAGTCGAGAGCTATGATCTACCTAGTAGGGAAATTTTAAATTACAAAAAATACTTTGGAGATTATTAAAATTTTTGCTAATTTTTAAAGCTTATGGCATTTTACAGCCACTAACTTCGGTTTAATAAAAAGGTGATGAAGCTTATAAAAGCAGGTCTTCCCTAGGAATAAAGGTATAAAATAAGAATTTTTAATTTTTAGGGAAATCATGTGCTAAAATTCATGAAAATTTAGAACTTTCAATCCAATTAATATTTCACCTCCAATTTTTATAATATTAGCAAATACAAAGGAAAAATAATTTTATACCTACTAAGCTTTCGTGGTGTGTATGATAATAAGCAATTTATTTTTATACAAATAAAATCTCTAGCAAATAGTGATAAAAATAAGGAAAAATAATTTGAGAATAATGTATATGTCTAGATAGCAGAAATATCTAAAGATAATAATATTTAATATCTCATCATGAATGTATTAGTTCGAGTTTTACTCTTTTAAATTGAGTATTTACGTTCAATACTTGAGGGAAATGTTTTCAAGGTAACGGTTCGGATCGGCGACACCCTCCAAACTAGGTTAGAGTATATAAGACGTAATAAACAAACTATCTGGCTAATATTTAGCAATATATTAGAAAATATTTTTAGCTGAGGTAGTAAATAAAATTGTTAAAGCAATATCTATAGGACGTCTAAATAAAAAAATATATACAAGTAAAACAAAATAATCATTCAATCCCTTGCATACTATAAACATAATTAATACTCCTATTTTCACCAATGTAACAATAACAATCCACCTTAAATATTTCAGTTTAAACACAAAAGCAAGTATAAATATGTAATCAGGCATAAAGATTGCTGCACACACACACAAACACAGAATAAAACTAGTGTGTAGCTATATGGAGGGAGGTTATGAAGTTACTGGAAAGTTAGAGAAAAGACTGATTTAAGAAGTTTAAAAGATGATTGAAGAGAAGAAAAAAGATAACAGGCAAAAGTGTGACATCCTGATATCAAAGATCAGTGGACCAGAGGGATTTACTAATTTAATAACAATAATTAAATAGAAGAAAACAATGTTCCAGAAACAGTTAAAAATATCCAGAATTGTTCAAAATGAACTCACTAGTTTAACTAAAGTATAAAACCTATATATCTGGGAGTGATAATTTTCAGTAAAAACTATGAAACATTAAATAAAATGTTTACTTCTTTTGACCCTGAGTAAAAAACACCAATATGCGTCAAACACAAATATAGGAATACAGCCTAAAATTTACAATAAATATTGTACAATTTTCAACAAGGGCTAAAAAACATATAATATAAAATAATAATTACAGCAATCAATAAAAATGATACACATGTAATAATGTATAGAAAGTTACCTTTGTAAGGCCCCGTGGTCCGGAAAAATTTCTTAATACAGATCCTAATAACAATCGGCTAGCCATTTTCAGCAATGGAAGTCGAAAAGATCTATCAGCTGTTGGCAGGAGCCTGGAGCACTTACCTAAATTTCATGTAAAAAGAAAAAGCCGTGAAAATAATAAAACTCTTTCATTCATGAACAAATTGAATTTTGGTAACAATTTTTATAATTTATAAATAATAATATTTCTCAATTGTTAGTATTGATGTTTTACGTTTTAAACCAGTCATATTAATTCATCAGAACAGTATTTACATTACAGAAGAAATGAAAATTACTTTTTTGAGCTAAATAACTAATAATTTTAAACTTTATGAAAAATAATCAATGAGATAAATATGAAAATTAATTTTTTCTAACATCCAATCACCAAAGAGGTAATACAATTTGTAAAAAGAACATAGGTGATACTTTCTTAATAATATACAACACATTCATTAATTTTTATAAATAAAACAAAACAAAAACTGAAGGAACAAAACAACAAATAAACTAAATATTTAAGCCGGGGTCACCTGTGGTGTAGTGGTTAGCATAGCAACCTACTAAACCCAAGATCGCGGGTTCGCAGCCCGGCAGATGACCTTAGGATTTTTTAAGGGTAGTAAAAAATCCTTAGCTATGCGGTCCTTCGGAAGGGACGTAAAATGGGGGTCCCGAGCCTGTGCGATGTCAGGTACTCGTTAAAGATCCCTATCCTAATTATACCTGGATAGGCAAAATTTAGGATTCCTACCGTAGCATCGTCCGATTAGCCATAGCAGCATAAAGTGACGTTAAACGAAATAAACAAACAAATATTTAAGTCCTTCGCCTTTTAAATAAATATAATTTGTATTATTGTTTAACGAGCTTCAAATTTTAACTTCAATAAAACCAGCTTATTAAAATTTAAGGATAATACTATCATTAGTATACTTAAATTTTTAATGAACTGACTACAACTTATTTCAAAATCTTATATATTTCTTCTTTTTTTTTTGATCGTAGCTACGTATGAAAGCAGTATAGTTTTCATTAGTTTCAGAATATATCCACATACCATGTGATCTTCAAATTGTACTAATAAGAATTATCTATTAAAATTTATTATGGATTGGAAAAACATAAATATACAGACATACCTTTAGTTATTTATTTCTCCATTCAGATAGGTATCAACCTATTCTGTTATAGCCACAGTAAATAAAACCCAGGTGGAAAACTAACAAGCTGATCCGACGCGAACGATATAGGACTCTTTTCCGTCCTCAACCATACATCAGATCAATTTTTCCACATGTGAGCACAAATTCAGCAATAACAACGATTTTGGAGGTTCTCGATGGCCGAACGCGCGCCTAGTAAGAAAGACTGTGGGCTGGAATCTCACATAAGCGGGTTGAAATTGATTCCGTGCAGACCCATGGAATGAATCTTGACCTTTCCTAGATGAAATACATAACGACGTTAAGAGTCCTAAAAAAATTACTGCAGCAATTTTTAAAAAAAATATTTATTTCCATAACGATGATTTGAAATATAATATTAATAACCATTCTTTTGACATATTTATTCCCCAAAGGTTAACGTCCAGTATTACTGTCAAGGTTCATTTTGTGAGACCACCTTAATATTTATATTAGCTATAAATATAAAGGAATTGAAGCAACACTACAACAAAGCACTTGCCATAAAGATTACTATAATGATGGAACTAGTTGTCCTGTGGAAATTTAAGGGTTTCTTCTTCTTCTTTTTTTTACCTTTCAGTGTTCAACATGAGCCTCAGCCCACTGAAAAATATAAATTAGCTAAATATATGTACTATTAACAAAACAGGAAGCAAATATAGTCCACATGTTTCAACATGATAGAAATGTATCAAATGGATCCTCCAAAATATTTTTATTGCTCGATCCTTGGACACACAATTTAACCTCCCACTCAATAAGAAAAGATATCTCCACGACCATAATAAGAACTATGAGGACTAACGGCTTAGAGTTATGAGGTTCAACTTAAACTATTGAATTCTTCCTTTAACCAGTTTTTCTGGTACAAAATTCTTCAAAGAATCCTTAATGCTTCCCTACTCGATGATATCATGAAGCAGATACCTATCCTTTTACAACAAACTTGATACCCGTCTGAATCCACACGTTTTGCAGCTTCAATTTGATTCCTGATAATCCTCCAAGGATTGGGACCTGCTAAGTAGTCAGCTGAATAATTTATACAACAGAAAAACCTTTAGGTTTTCTCTATAACTGATGTTTTCAATAAATTTTTGTATGTTTCTAGAAATGACAATGAAACAGAAATTTTTATTTGCCCATCAAAAACTACCTAGAAAAAGTTTGTCTATTTTCAATGGAACAGTTCAAAACCTCATTCAAGAGTTTTACACAATATTCGAAAAGCAATGGTGGCATGGAATAGAAAAGATTTTACTATTCATACAACTCAGATACCTTGACATATATGAGACCTCTGGTGGATTAAGTGGCCTTGCAGAAGAGTTTAATTTTCATACTAGAGGTTTCTCAGATGACATTTAGCCATATATCTGTGATAATATTTACAAAATGCCATTACTGATAATTATTTTATAGTAAATAGATAACAAGATTGTGATTAGTCAAAAAAAAAAAAAAAAATCTTAAGGAATCAGCATTTGTTAAATAATTTAAAATAACTGTTAATATTTATCTTTGATGTCCAGAGAGCATTCCTCTATTCTAGGTTATTGTTAAATAATAATAGTTGAGCTGCCTTTTTTCAGACGACAACACCTTCATGGTTTCATTCTGTTAAGAACTCTTTTCTGGAATTCCTAATTTCCTGTTTCTGAATCCAGTTTTTAAACTACACAGCCTATCAAATTTACTCTAATATAAAAATTCTTCCTTAAGCAAACTTTAAAATCCTTTTTAAAATTCTTATTGATTTCTACCCAGAAAACCTCATCCCTGGCTTTCTTTACCTTACCACCTCAAATCTAAATCCACTTTTCACCACTTATAAAACATATATTTAATTGCTAAAGAACAAGTAATTTTATTAGTGAAAGTGAGAACACATTATATTTATTCTAAAAGCCTTCTTGCAAAATAAAGATTCTTTAATTTGAACAAACCTCATAATAGGAAATAAATAAGAAAGTTTTTACAAAAGATATTTGATTTCTGAGATTTCAACGTTACCAAAATAAAAAGCATATTTCAGGTGCTGGCTGAAATAGAAAAATACCATATAAACTTAAAGGTTTGCAGTGCCTTCCTTACACCAACATATTTGTACAAAAGAAATGAAAATAAATTATTTCAGAAAAGACATTAACACTTAAGTTAGTATATAAAAAATATATGTATATTAATAAAATATATCTCCTACTTAATATATCTAACTGTTAAAATTAAAAATTTAATAACCCTTAAGCATCATAAAGATTATTATTAAGCAATTTAAAAATTATAATCAATAATATATTAGTAATTCAACGAAAAAAAGAAAGTATTGATACTTTGAAGGGCATAATTTTAAGTGACCACCTTTTAATCAAACTGAATCATATGAAACATCATTCTTTCAAGACATTAATAAAACATTGATGGATGTCAATTAATGTTAATTAGTCAAAATATGCAAAACAGCTTGTATGAAATTGTTCCCATGAAACCTTCTTTTAATTCCCTTTGAGGGAAAAAACTCAAGATCATATCAAGTCTCTCAAAGATTTCGAAAAGAGGTAGTCAGTCAACGATAGCTGGGTAGTAACCCAATTCAGAACAAATTTCTAAGCCTCAGAAGTTTCGATAATAATCATAAAGAAAATTAACCTATGCTTACATAACAGTTCTACTGTAAGTACAAATTTACAAATAAATATATTCATCCATATTTTATGAATGTCCTCCCTATAATTGGCCTTTCAAATGATACAAGCATTTTTTTTTAATTTAATTTTTTTTATTTTTGTAAATTTTGGGCTCTTGTCTGTTAAATTCATTTTTAACTTTTTATTTCAAAATTAAGATGTTCTGATCAAACAAAACATTGCTAAGTTAACATTATTAAGTTAATATTAAACTTTTTAACATTATTAAATGCTATACAATTTTTAATAGCATTTATTATTAGTTTCTAAACAGATCTAGAAAATTGTTTTACTTAATAAAGAACCACAACATGATATAACTTATCCTGACAAAGAAGAATACATTCAAGTTGTTCCAAATAAATAATTAAAGTAGAATTGTTTAGGTTATAGGAGGAACATATAAGCAGCCTTTAGCTTCACTACTCAAGGTTTGAAGCTACTTTTGAAGGAATTTCAAAAGGATATAGTTACCACTATCATTCATAAAACAAGTCCTCCATAATTTGTCTCAAACTTATGATGAAATGGCTCAGAAAGTAGAGGAATGAAATACTCAGAAAATATTTATAGGAATCACACTCATGCTTAAACTATTACAAAAAATATATTGAATGCATATAATATATACATAAAAATGGTAGACTTCATAGTAATTATCAATTTATAAAATGTACATATATTTACAATATAAAAAATAATGTACAAAATGTAGCATCATAATACAATCGTAATCAGTTTAGCATTAAAAAACTATTTATGTACAATTTAGAATTTTTTATTTTTAGATAAAGGTACCTCTATCTTAACAGGAAGAACTCCATTATTCTTCCTTCTTATATCATCTATTTCTAGTCTAGTCATATTTATTATTCCTCCATCTGGAAGACGGACATGGTATCCATAGGAACCATCAGGTTTTTGTCCTATTTCCAAAACTCCTTCAACAGTAGGTACTTGAGGAAAAAGGTTTCTAACAGGAGCTTTGTTAGGGCGTACAGGAGACATCATAGTCTTTGGTGAAGGAGTGCCTCGAGGTGATATTGCTGTACCTCGAGGCGATATCGCAGCGCTTCGAGGTGATGGAGCAGCTCGGGGAGATGGTGTTCTGGGTATAGTATTTAAAGGACTCCTTAATCTTGGGGAAAAACCTCCTCTAGGTTTAGGAGAAGTTACAGTGCTTTTAGCCGAACTCCAATTCTGAGTTGCAGGAACACCAAATGGTACAGGCATGGGAGGTTCAAGAATCGGTTGAGGCATGGCTGGTTCAGGAATAGGCAAAGGCATCTGACGAGGAGGAGGAGCTGGTATAGGAATTGGACGAGGCACTGGTGCTTTAGCAGGTGATGCACTTGTTACTACCCTCTTAGGAGAAATATGTTGAGGGGAAGGCTTTGGAAGAGGTACAGGAGCAGCAGGAATGGGCTGGGGCATGGGAGGAACAGGGCCTAAAAGGATTGGGTCAGGAACAGAATCGACTGGAATAGGAGGAGGGATTATAGTTTTAGGAGGAATTTTTCTAGTTCTAATTGGTGTTGGCGGCTGCTGAGGTGAAGGTGTTACAACAGGAAGAGGAACAGCTGAGGCCACTTTTGGGGGAATTCCATTATTGATTGGTTTTAAAGTTTCTACAGACCGAGATGATTTTTTAGGTAATTCATTCTCTTCATCAGAACTAATGCATATTACATCATCTTTTTCTTTCTTTATATTTATTGCTACATTATTGGGAATGGTTGGAACATTATTTGCGTTGATGGGTACAATCATATACCCAGGAGGTACAGGAGGTAATGAATTAGGTAGAGGTAAATTTTCTAAATTTACAGAAATATTCACAGTAGTATTCACTATAGGCTCCAATTGAAAAGGAACAATTTCAGGTTTTATATCAACAATATTATCAGGTTTTATTTCACTTTCTGTATGTTGGTAACAAGCATTTCCACCTCTAGTGAGATCTGGTTTTACATCTTCAATAACTTCTTGCTTAATATTTAATTCATGAATAGCTATAGTGTTGTCATCATGTTTTGATATATCAGAACATTCACTTCTTGTATCACTGATTGACTGTTTGGATTTTCTTTTCAATTCTACTTTCTTTTTATTTTTTTTCATATAATCATTTTCCCAATCAGAAACATCGCTACTTTCATTATCTTCTGATTTACCTTCAGAATCAGTAGATCGAAGGCTGGAAAAGTCAAAATTCTGCTTTGTTTTTCTCTTTCCTGAAACAATAAAATAAATTAACTTAGAAAAATTATAAGTAAATGAACTAGACCTATAATTTAGTGCTTTAGTTTAGAGGGAAGAAGAAACAGCTACAACTAAACAGGACCGAATAAAAATGATTCACCAACATAAAGAAGACTCAATCTAATCCATTCTTGTTGGGATCTGAACATTACTGGATAATCCGTCAATGAGATACCAATACGAACTGTTGGGTAAAAGACTTTCAGAAAATTTCTAACTCTCAACACTTGAAGATATTATTTTTTTCTAATGGATTCATCTTGAATGAATTAATTGATGGATGAATAACATTAAACCCACTTGGGATGACCCCTGAATGGGTGATAAGAGACTGCCCAGATGTTTGGGAGTAGTTGAAAGTCTCTCTGAGGTGCACTGAAATTTTTGTAGCAGTACATTGATTCATCCCTTGATTATGGGTCGTTGTTTAATGATTAAGCACCTCTTCATGCAATGTCGCCACAAGTGTCACTATTTCTTCTGAATGATTTAATGATTTCTTGGATGAGTCATGTTTAAAAAAAAAGAAAAATTAAAATTACCTAGAATGAAAAACTAAGAAAACATTGTAAGAGAGAGGCATTGTCAGAAACAATGAAAGTACAGATCTGGGATGATGTGTATCTACAAAAGTACAACTTTCACATATAAAGATTTGTAGAACTGAAGTCATTACAAAGCCAGTTTCTCTCTAATACACGGTTCAATATATTTCATTTTAATTTCAAGAAATTAATTTCAATTAAACAACAACACTTCAAGATACATGTTCGAACAGTTCATATTTCAAGAACAGTAAATTAAACTTCAAGAAGAGTGCTACTGGCACTCGCCTCAACAGGGCCCGAGTTGCCAGACTGCAATTTACCTATGAACATGTACTTTTTATTCATTTACAGAATATAAACAGAGAAAACATTTCTTTCACACTACTGGAGAAGAGGTAACCTACGTCGGGCGTGGCGTGAACTAGTTTTTATCTGTCGGATACGACCCACAGTATTAGAGGAGGGTTAAATATATATAAACAGTGGTCAGCCTTAAGAGTTTAGCCATTTTTTTCTACATCTAATACATTTCTAGTAAGTATTTGAACTGGCAAACATAATGTCTTGATGCAAACTATATTGGACAATAGTTTTTCAGATTTAAACAAGACAAAATAACTGAATTTAATTATGACAACTACATACACATACAACAAAACGTAAACTTATTTTATTACCTAACACTTCTTCAGGTACATCCTCATTAACTGGTGCTAATGCTTTTGGTGGTTTTTCAAATGCCAGCCAAAGATTTAACATATTGGTAAAATATTCTTGAGATCTAGAAAAAAATAAAATAAAAATCACTAATCATAAGTAATATAGTTCTAATTAAATGATCAATATCTCTACTTTAATGAAAAAAATATAATAAATTAAAAACAACAATATATTTCATTCATATAACATCAATTATTCCATCATTCATTTAAGTAGGACAAGCAAAATTCAAACCAATTTTTAATATTAAAAAAGATATGATAACATTTTCTCTTAATTTTTACCGTTATATTATTGACAAGGTATGTCTTATGACTGGGGGTCTATACTTTGTTAGTGTAACATTTTTTCACACTCAAATGAGTAACATTTTTTTCACCCACAAAAATGTACATTTTGCTGACAGTTTCCTTATCAGAAATTTAATGGAGAATATTTCTTTTTATATAACATTTGTCGCTAGGACCTGCCGTTTAGGAGGTATATTGTTATGAATGAAATAAGTGTTTGAAACTCTTACAGTCTCGCTACTTTGTTTGTTTTGAAATATCATTAATTGTTAATTTAATTTAATTAATTTGTTCATTAATTAATAATTTAAATAATTTGATCATTTTAATTCTAAAATGAAAATTCAGAAAAGCAGTAGATAATAGATAAGAAATATCCATTATATATTGTTTTTCCCAGTCAGGGAGAAATGGAGTTAGTTTGTCTTTGGTCGTATAAGGAATTCAGCTCTGCGATAAATTTTTCTATTTATTTCTTTGCTATAATGAAAAAAACAATCTTGAAGATTTAACTGCTGAACTATTCTGTCTCATTATGAACAAAGTTCTGCAGAACATGAAGAAGAGTAGTCGACTGATAATCCTCCAGTATTAAAGGAGTTTTTAGATAATTCTGGGATAAAGTATGACACTGTTCGTGAATCGTGACAGAAACTGCTAATAACAGATGACTTGTACACATATTTTGTTGAGAAACCAAATAGGTAAATATTAAAAATATTATTTTTAATTGCTGTGTATCTATGACTGCAACAATCTACACCTTTGAATACTTCTCAGACAACTAATACCCAATCAATACAAATAGGTATTAGTATCAAAACAAAAATTAAGTTCAAGATTTATAAAAAAAAAAATCAGAGGAATGAAAACAATGAAACCATAATGTATGAAGTGAAGAAGTTCTAGCGAAAAATCATTTTCATGAGGCAAGGTAGAATAGATAAAAGAGATAAGTATTGAACCACACATTCTTGCAAAGTAACCAAACTTTGCAATAACTATGTCTAGAAATAGATTTAGATAAGAACGGAAGGTTTGGTGTTTCAACAAGAAGAATCTGATGATCTTTGAATCAGAACTTGTCTCTAAACCCTTAACAGGCCATGGTATCCGTATGGATACCTCATCTTTATTTATTTTTTTCAAATAATAGCGGCAATCTGAATGGGCTGGCATCACTGCCAACCGCTTAATCTATATCTATGCTTGGACTGTTAATCACTTTTTTTAGAGAGCTGTATCTCTGCAACCAATTAATCTACAGAGCTGCATTCATGCTTAAATTGACACAAATTTAGAGCTCTGTAATATTGTAAATATGCTATATCAAGCAAATTTACACATTTCACGAGATATAAGCAAAAAATGAAAAGTGTTAAAATTTCACAATTTTTCGAGTAGTACAAAAATTGCACGAGGTTTTGAGGGTTGCGAACTTAGATTTTAACTACCCTGTGGGTCCTAACAACTTACTAATAGTAGTCGATTCTTGTTTAGAAAAGATACATTAAAAAATGAGACCAAACTCAAGAACATGTCTTTCAAATTATTTTTTTTTGCAATTTTGGGCGATTTAAAGTATGCGCAACACCCTGTTCCGACGGATACAGGCTGCCAGACAACGATATCTCTTTTCAAGGTAGATGATACAATAAAATAGGTTAGGAAGCAAATTCATGTCTTTCCAGTTAAATTTGCATGTGGCTCTTGGACTAAAGGCGATCGATCAAAAATCACTAGATCCTAACAAAAATTGAATCTTAATCAGCCTTTATTGCAGAGTTTGTTTACAAACTGCTTAGATTATGTACACACTTGCAGTTTTCAATGAATTCTATAATATGAGTTTCTTTATATTTGTCACTTGAGGTACACCATGATGGTATAGGAGAGTCAATGCAATTAGTGTTAATGATTTATTTGCTACTTCTATTGGAATTATTTTTATCTCAAAACTAGTTTTGAATGTTAAACATTCATCAACGGTTCTAAAAACATAAAATATAATAATAAGTGATTGGTCTTATTGTTGAAATCACATTCGGGTTAGACAGAATGCTTCCAGTAGTGAAATGTACAATGGACAACTAATTATTTATATTACTTTGCCAATGTACTATAACGTCGTATATTCAAACACTGAAAACATCATTAACAAATAAATAAATAAGTAGAACTATAAAAGGGGAATAAGAAAATTATTGAATATGTGATGTTTCTAATATATATTAAAAGAAAACAGTCCAGCCTGCATGTATTTAAAAAAAGTATTACAAAACCTTATTAAAAACAAACAGGATTTTATTCAATATTAACTCACCGATTTTGATATTCATGCCATTGGTTATAAAGAGCAAGAAGACCATCTGTTGTACGCCTTTCCTTTTTAAGTATTCTTAATTGCTTAGATAGATTCCGTACAAGGAATTGTTTATTCTGTTTTTTACACATATCTATATACTCTATTAAACTTTCTATACTATCAGCAATCAATGAGCAGTCTCCTTCATTTGGTAAAACTTCCAGTTCATTATCTAAAGATAAAAAGTAGGATATCAATAACATGATACCAACAAAAATTACATAATATAAAAGAGAATTAATTGCAATAAATGTATGTATATATATTTAAATGAATGTTACCGGTTTCATTGAAATTATCTAACGTAGTTGAATCTAGAATATTAGTAATTGTGCTCTCTACATCGCTCGAATCCTGAAACTGAAACAACCAAATTAGATAACAAATTTGAGATTAAAGATATATTCATCTATAAACAAATACAACTTACAACTGTGTCTGGTAACCTTGCTTGTTTGTAAATACGAACTTCTCGAAAAAATGGTATACGGAAATAACTGGTTCCTTTCTTATCAGTGCAAATTTTTATTGGCTTAATATCGTTAGTAATACTTGGGTCAAATATGATTCCTTGAATAGTTTTGTCAATGTGCTGAAAATGAAAAAATATAGCAGCAAATTAGAAATTTTTGTATTAATTTCAGTGAATAACTGTAGACATAGAGTTATAAATTTAACTCTAAATATACTAGTATATAAAAAAAACAAGCAATTTTTTGTTTGTGATCACTAACCGTGATAACTACTGAACCAATCTGTATAAAATTTTAACCACATCATCTTTACAGTTACAAAAATGTTTATCAATAATAAAATATATTGGTTTTATTAAATTAATGTGTCATTAAAAAAAGGGATAATTTGTGGATAACAGTGAAGTTTGAAAATTTACTGATAGGTGGCGACCACTCTTCATGAGAGGTTACAATGATATGGTATTATATAGAACTTGAAATAGATAATAAAATATAATTATATTCAAATAAATTATTAAAAAATATTTGAATATGTAGTGCGACATGTGGATTCCACTGAAGTTAGAAAATCGACCAATATTTGGTTTACACTATTCCGCAATAGATTTTACAGTATTAAAACTACTGAACCAATCTGTACCAAATTTTAACAACACCATTTCCATGTTTCTAGGAAGGTTTAACAATAATACAAATTTAAATTTCCAATGTCTCAACATCATCGTGGCAGAAACGAGGTTTGTCACACTGTCATAAACTTTTATGATTAGAAATTAAATTCAACCAGAAAATCAATTAAATCAAAATGTCGACCCTTTGCTTTTAGATATTGTTCATAAAAGTATGATTTCTGGGCCTTTAGTTGTAAGCACTGATAATGCTCTCCATTATATGCAAGAGTTTCTGAATAGTCTTTGTCCTTTTGGACTACCTACTAATACATTAAAATTAAAAACTGGATGTCTAATTATGCTTTTACATAATCTTCAACCACCTTATCAGTGTAATTTTAACCAGGTTAATAATTACTGCTAAGTGTAAAAATATCAATGAAGAAATAATGCTCAATGGCATACCCATTTCAATACAAGATTTTTATTGAAAGATAAGTAAAACTTCAATTATTAGTTAAGTTCATTACTAGTGAGAATGGGCAAAGCCGTGATGGGGAGTGGTAGTATATATAAAACATACATACTACAATGTTATTATAAATACAAACACTTGCCATAATTCTAATTCCTGTGGGTATTGTTTTCAAGTAAGATAGACATACAACAAGTCCACTAAATTCCTCAAAAATAAAAGTCCATTTTAAAAATTGATATTAAAGACTTATATGAATAAAAATATTAAATTAGCATCAACTAAAATTGTCTATGTTCTTCCTGTAGGGGATAAAGGACTTACTTTATAATTTATATTATTACAAAAGAGTGATTATGAAGTTCACCTTGTAAAACTGAATACAAGCCAAATAACATACAATGGTACCTAACATATTATTTACTAAAATTGTAACCAAATGTCTAAAGCACTGATTAAGACCAATCTACATACAGCATGTATTGAAGCTGTTTTCTGAAAGTTAATTGATATTTAAATTAAAATTATTACTACTGAAGCACAATAAGTTTTAATTTATTCATATTGTATTTAATCTTACCATTAAGTTGTTACATAAAGATTTTACAATCCAAACTCTTTTGTAGAAAGAAAGTTCATGAAAGTGCTTATCAACAAGGGGATTGACAGGTCCAGCTGAAGCCCAAAAAAGAGGTTCTATTCCACAATTACTGAATGTCTAAAAAAAAAAAAAAAAAAAAAAAAAAAAAGTAAAAATATATTTATACCAATTTATATAAATTTTATTGGATTAATACCGAATGGAAGTTTACAGCTTAATTCATTTTCATTTTATACATTTAATTTTTAGGATATAAAACTATTAAAAGTAGAACTAAGTATATGAAGTTTATAAAATGCAGAATGCCCTTTACTGGCAAAAGAAGGTTATATCATACAAACATGTGAGGGGATGCAACTGTATCCCAGAAAAATAGAAATGTCAAACAAATGCCTAATTACAAGCAATGAGGATTCGCTATGTAATAATCAGTAGACCTATTAAATTCATTATTATTTGAATTTTTTAAATGCGAAATATTAGATTTGCCCACCCTAATAATCTCTCAGCAATCAGTAGTTAGTGAATAATTTAATTTGAAACTTTAGTTACCAAATTAAATCTGCTTGGGTGTTAGATTTCAATTCTGCAATTAAATCAAAGGGATCTGACCTCCATGAAAACTGGAAGGATCCATGAATATATCATTGATAATCTATCATTTTTCAGTTGTTTTTTAATACTTGCGCACTATCCTGAGGGGAAAATTAAGAGAAAGAAATGTCAAAATTGTAAAAGAAAGCTCCATATAATGAACAAATATATCTTTCTTGATTTATTAAGTTTCTGATTTTCACATCTCAAAATATTCAAAGATTGAAAATATTTAAAGCTTAGAGAAAGAAAATATATTTAACTATTTAATATATGTAAAGACCAGAAATAAACTTTATAAGCTAAATTCCAATCACTTCATAAAAATGATCAGATGAAAAATGGTTAGGAAAAATATTAAAGTGTGTAGCAGATACATAAATTAAATACCATAAAAATTAAGTTATCCTACAGTAGTGAGCAGG
Organism: Euschistus heros; assembly: GCA_003667255.2. Taxonomy (NCBI): domain Eukaryota; kingdom Metazoa; phylum Arthropoda; class Insecta; order Hemiptera; family Pentatomidae; genus Euschistus; species Euschistus heros. The sequence continues at coordinate 2,107,388 of RCWM02000087.1, forward strand.
ACAATAACACACTGGAGTATTGGTATTTTATTTATTAGGTAATCTTTGCGATGAGATCTTAACCAGCTTAAACTATTTTCATTGGAAATACTGATTTTCCTAATTAAACAAAAATAATTTATAAAGATGCAGGTTGCTGGGGTATGCAGTCATAGATACACAGCAATTAAAAATAAATTTTAATTTCTAGTGCCGACGTTTCGGCCAACAATGTAAGCCTTCTTTAGAACCAGAAGAAGACTTCTATCCCGACCAACATATATATATTCAATTAGTTTCTAATTAACAACTATCCCATTAATAAAAATTATTTTTATTTTAAAAATAAAAATTGAGTTACCTCAATGACATCTCCTGAAGAGTAATATACATTATACCATGAGTCTAACCGTTTCTTTAATCTTGAAGTCCAAATTTCATATGGCATCACGGGTTTTACGTCTAATTGTGCTCGATGGATCCCTGGACTAATGATTGAACAGACAATCAGCAATATAGGTAAATTATTACAAATTAAGGCTTAATTTTTTTAGTTTCTTCAAATTAAACCTGTTATGTCAATTAATTAAAAAATATTTTTATGTTATTACTTTAGTAAAACAATAAATGCTTGCTCAATAAAAATATGTTTAACAAACAGTTTAATCAATTCTCCACTCTCACATCCTCCCTACCAGGAAAACCTTTGTTGCCAAAACATAAAGGAAGAAAAGGTTTAATTTGGTTTTTATAATGTAGACATTAAATTCATAAATATATAGATAAATTAAAAAATAAAAATAAACATTAATAAAACAATAAATTCAGACCTAAGCATTGATGTCATTAAATTAGCCAATGTGGTGGATTCTTTTGGCATAAGAAGCATCCTTTCAATCTCATACTGAGTAATTTCTTCCACATTGAAAGCTTCCCAGGTCAATTTCAAAAAAGAACCAATTTCAGCAAGCTAGGAAAAAAAAAAAAAAAAAAAAAAAAAAAAAAAAAAGATATATATATATATAATGAAATAATATGAAAAAGTAATCTTCATTCTGGGACATATTGTCTCCTAAGAATAACAAACAAGTGAAATAAAGTTGTATAATAGTCTCGCTATCTTAATTTCAAACGAATATAATTATATGTATAAAATATGGTGTGTGTGTGTGTGTGTGTGTGTGTGTGTGTGTGTGTGTGTGTGTGTGTGTGTGTGTGTGTGTGTGTGTGTGTGTGTGTGTGTGTGTGTGTGTGTGTGTGTGTGTGTGTGTGTGTGTGTGTGTGTGTGTGTGTGTGTGCGTGTGTGCGTGCATGTGTGCGTGTTCAATGGAAGAGAGTATATAGGTCAGGAACGCGATCTTGTTGTGAGTTGGAAGTAGACAGAAGACTTGAATTTCAACAGGTTATCGATGTAGGGTGGACGATGGTTATAAATGACATGATACAGGAAATATTGTCTATGGGAGGTTGGATGGAGCCACTCTAAGGCAGTGTAGAGGTGCGAAACATGGGAACATCTCGGGGCTCCAAAAACAAATCTAACAAAACTATCATAATTCGTTGTAATCTTTCTCGGAGATCCATCGAGAGCACCCCATACACCACGCAACCATAATTAAACTGAGGAAAAATGAATGAGGAAACTAGAAGTTTTCACGTGGATTGAGGAAGGAAATGGAATAATTTGAGGGTTCCTATTGATTTTTGGGCTATTTGAAACTTCCAGAAAAGGTTTTGGTCAATAATGATTCCTAAGTTTTTGGCGGAGGAACAGAAGGTGATAGGTTGATTATTCAGGTTTAGGGTAGAAAAAATGGTAATGGATTTGAGAAGGGGACTTAACCGATTACAACAGCTTCAATTTAACTTTAAATTATGCAGGTTGGCCAAGCACAGACTTTATCGAGGTCTTCCTGAGTCCTAGAAAAAGCTTCATGTAATTTGGCAGGAAGGAAGGATAAATATATTTGGGAGTCGTCTGCATAAAGATGATGGGAACAATGTAAAATTAACTGGGGAAGATCATTAATGTATGAGTTGAAGAGGAGAGGTGAAATGTTGGAACCTTGGGCTTCTCCAGAAGACAGAACTAGGAAGTCGGATAAGGGTTGATTAGGGATAGATATGACTTGAGTGCGGTTGGAGAGGAAAGATTGGAACCAATGGATTGAACTATTGGAAAATTTTAAAGCTTTTAATTTGGAAAAAAGGATACAATGGTCAATGGAATCAAAGATGGTTAGTTTTTTCATCTATTGTGGAATGGATGTTCCTAATGATTTTGGTTAGTGGAGATTGTGTGGAATAACCAGGACAGAAACCAGATTGGAAAGGATCAAGTAGATGGGAACCTTCAAGGAAATAGGAAATTTGGGATTGCACCACTATTCTAGGGGTTTTGAGAGGTTTGAAAGGATGGAGATCAGGTGATAATCTGTAGGACAGGTAGAATTAGGAGTTACGATGGGATGAACAATGGCTTTTTTCCAGGAGGTAGGATATAGAGTCTTGAAGGGAGAAATTATAGATGAAGACAAGGATTGGCTAAATTTCTGGGAGGCATAATTTTGTAAGTTTATCACGGATACTGCCGAGTTTTTGTAAGTTTTTCTGCATACTGTAGAAAAAATAAAAGTCATTGTCATTAAATGGTGCTTCAGAGGAAAAACCGGTACAACAGGAAGGAGAGGAGATGAGAGATGATGAAACGAAATAGGTGTTTAGATCATTTGGTGAAACTGGGAAGTTGGTTGAGGTTGGGGATCTGGAGGGGTTATGAAGGGAGTGTTTTCGAAATAGTTGCCATTTTGACTTTGAATCAGGAAAGGACAAAAGGGCTTCGTGGAAATAGGAAGATTTCGCACATTGAATTCTTATTTGAAATGAAAATGAAATGAAATGAAAAATAATCTTTATTCTGGGACACCTTGTCCCCTAAGAATAACATACAAGAACAATATAAAGGTATTATTGTCTGACTGCGTACATATCAGGCAGTAACTTATATAGAGTGTAAATTATATACTACAAGTCTTTGGGTTTACATAAAAAAATAAATAAATAAGTAAATAAAATAAAAATTAAAATAAAATAAAAGAAAAAGAAATATTCTAGCAATAAAATATTATTACATAATTTCGGAAGATTGATAATTGAGGAGGTAGATGAATAAATTATGTTTAAAGGAAGTGAGAGAAGGAACATTACGGATCGAAATGGGTATGGAATTCCAGAATAAAGCTGCACGATTAATAAAGGATTTTTCAAAGGAAGCAGTTCGATGAGAAGGGATATACAGATCTATATTTGCACCAAGTTACGGAGTACTTTAAACGCTTGATAGTCGTCAGTGAATCTCGTTCGTCTGAATTGTCTTCGTGCAACCTCACGCTTTCTCTGCAGATCTTTAATTTCTTATACATCCATGGTGCAGGGCGATGACAAAAGCTAGAGGTTTTAAGAGGTACCGAGGATACTAAGGAGATTGGTTGTGGGGATTTCAATCATGGAGTCAATAGAGGAGGTGGAGTAGATTTCACTCCAATCTAAGGTTTCAAGGAGAGGTAGGATACTATCTCGGTTAAGGGCGTCAAGGTTGCGGTAGGTTTGGAAATCGTGGGATATTTGGATTAGGTCATGGGGGGATAAAAATGAAACAGAGCATTGTGAAAAGGAGAGATTTTTTTGAGAATCTATAATATATAGGTCTAACCATGTGTTGGACCAGACGGAATGGTGAGTAGGAGAGAAAGGTATGATAAAAAGGCGGAGGGAATAGAACAGGTTATCCAAGTAACCTTTATCATTGGAGTCAGCAAGTAAATTTTTATTGAGGTCTCCGGAGATAATCATATTGGAATAGAGAGGAACAAGGTTAAATAAGGAATATTCGAAGGACAGATCGAACAGAACAAGAGGAGGACAATACATGACAGCATATAAGTAGGTGATTATGGCCAGAAGAAATTTCTAGGATAAAGTATTCAACGTATGTAAAGTATGTGTGAAAACTCTGAAAAAAAAGAAAAGTAAACTGTTGGAAGATACTGTTAACACATAATATTTTTTTTTTATTGAAATCATATTGGCTTATTTCGTGGTATCTATGCTTACTTTTGAATCTTATTTCTCTCATACATTTATCTTTCAAATTTCTTCCCACATAAATAGTTTTATGAAATAATTAATTGTTGTTGATTAATATATTTTTTATTTTGAAGAGAAAAGATTTGCCCGGTCGGGATTCGAACCCGAGTCTCCACTTTTCTAGCGTGGTGCCTTATCCACTAGGCCACCGAGCTCGTATCCGAACCATATAGTTTTACTTCATTTTTTTATTTCATTTTTCTAAATTTAGTTTTATCGATTTTCATTATACAATGTTCTTTGCAGGTTATTACTCATATCACACGGTCTTTTTTCAAGATATAAATGTCTTTCCCTTAACTTCTCTTCAGTATGTCTAGTATCCCAACTGCCTGTCACATCATCGTAACTCCCAATCCTTGCCTGCCCATTTTGAAGAATTCCAGCAATATTTCTCACAAAACTTTTACCATATTATATCTATTTCCGAAACTTGGCTTAAGCCCCATATTCCTTCCTCTTTCGTCATCCTTCCCGATTACTCCCTTACCCGCCATGACCGGGCTGGCTGGACTGGTGGTTGTGTTGGTATATATGTACACGATAGCCTGAAAACAAGAATCCTCATTTCCTCTCCCTATCCATACATACTCACGTTGAATACTTTATCCTAGAAATTTCTTCTGGCCATAATCACCTACTATATGCTGTGATGTATCGTCCTGCTCTAGTTTTGTTCGATCTGTCCTTCAAATCTTCCTTAGTTAACCTTGTTCCTCTCTGTTCCAATATGATTATCTCCGGTGACCTCAATACAAATTTACTTGCTGACTCCAATGATAAAGGTTACTTGGATAACCTGTTCTATTCCTCCGCTTTTTTATCATACCTTTCGCTCCTACTCACCATTCCCTCTGGTCCAACACATGGTTAGACCTATATATTATAGATTCTCAAAAAATCTCCTCTCCTTCTCACAATGCCCCGTTTTTATTTTTATCTCCCCATTCCAAACATCCAAATATCCTTCTTCTTCTTCCTTGGCTTTACAAACCCACGAGGGATCAAGGCCGCCCAAAGCAATCTCTGCCGTTCAACTCGGTCCCGTGCAGCCGCTCTCCAGTCCCGGATTCCCAGAATGGTGTGTGCATCACTTACCACACCGTCAACCTAGTGAAGTCTGGGTCTAATTCATGACCACGTCTTCTGGTGGAATGAATTACTCCTCGAGGATCCTTCTTGGCAGAGTCAGTGCTCATCCTGATCACATGACCAGCCCACCTGAGCCGACCAACTCTGATAAAACGCACAATGTCACAATCATTGAACAGCTCAGAGATTTCTGAATTTGTCCTTATTCGCCAGGCTTGCTCGTTGGTATCAAAAATCGCTTCGAAAATTCTTCTCAACACTTTCCTTTCAAACCGGAGGGGTTGATTTCCCTGTGCCCTGGTAAGCGTCCAACTCTCTGACCCATATGTAAGCACCGGTCTAATTAGAGTTTTCTATAGACGCAATTTGGTAGCGCGAGACAATGTACAGTTCTTCAACTGTCTCACCAACCTGATATAGCATCTATTAGCTGTCAAGATTCTTGTTTGCATTTCTTTTCCAACATTGTCGTGCGTCATCAAGGAACCAAGATATACAAACTCCTCGACTCTCTCAAATGAACAACCGTCAATTCGTATATATGAAGGAAGAATCCCTTGTGAGTTTGTCACCATGTACTTGGTTTTTGCTTGGTTGACTTCAAGCCCCATCCTCGCAGCTGCCACTTGTAGTTTTGTGAACGCCTCTGCCATAGCATTAAAATTTCACCCGATGATATCCAAGTCATCGGCATACCCCAATAATTGAGCTGAACGGTTAAAATCCAAATATCCTACGATTTCCAAACCTATCTGCTTCCTACAAAAACCATAACTTACCGCAACCTTGACGCCCTTAACCAAGATAGTATCCTACCTCTCCTTGAAACCTTAGATTAGAGTGAAATCTACTCCACCTCCTCTATTGACTCCATGATTGAAATCCTCACAACCAATCTCCTTAGTATCCTCGGTACCAATGCTCCTCTTAAAACCTCTAGCTTTTTTCGTCGGCCTACACCATGGATGTCTAAAGAAATTAAAGATCTGCAGAGAAAGCGTGAGGTTTCACGAAGACAATTCGTTATATAATTAATATATAATATTAATTATAATAATATAATATAATAATAATAATAATAATTAATACATAATATATAATATAATATAATTAATATATACAGTGGTGTCCATTCGTTTCTGACCTCCTCAAAATTTTATCTTAACTTCTGTTTCATAAGTGTTTTAATTTAAATTTTGGTTTACTTTATTTTAATTTAGGATTTTACTAAGAACAGTTTTCTGCAAAATAAATGCACTAATTTAAAGGAATTCTGTAAAAAATAATGCATATTGCAGTGAATTATTTTGCAGTATATCCCTGTACATATTACCAGACATTTATTCGTTTATGAGCATGACGGTTCTGACACCTTAAGCTGAAAACACACCCACACTATTACATTTATATTACCAAACATAACAGTTGGTATTTGCTATTGAAAATTATTCCTTGTACCTCTAGTTCGTCTAACATACTGTCTCCCATCACTAGTCATCAAACTGAATTTTTTTTTTTGTCCAAAAAGACATCATTTTTTCTACTTACAGTAGTCCAATGAAAATATGGTGGGCTCTCTGATTTTTCTTGCAGATGAATGGTTTCTTAATAGCTGCTTGGCCACATAATCCACACACATGGAGGTGCCAAATGCTGACATTGGCGATGTTTTTTCATTTATTGGAGATGTCATCGGCACTCCTCTCAGGGTTCATTTTCGAAAGTCTACTAAGGGTTTTATCCGTATTTTTTTGAGGTTTTCTTTCCTTAATCAATCTGCTAGGCCATAACCACCACAAATCATACAAAAGAAGTTATTTAATGCTAACTTACAACGAGAATTGCTCCAGTAGGATTAACCTTCCTTGGAGAGAGAAGATTCTTTCTTGAAGCTAAGAATTAGTTTGAGGAGAAATATTGATAGCTACAGTGCCAAGCATAAACTGAATTACATTAGCTCGTATTTAATCCTCTGCAAATAGTCACTACTAAGAGAGGCCAGAAATTTATGGTTATGAGAAACCTCAACTGTAGACCAAAATTGCTTACAGGTCAGGGAAAGATATGTTGCGAATTTGTAAATGGGATTAGCCTATATATTCTAAATTCAAACACCACTGTATACACACACACGCATGTGCACACACAAAATTTTTTTTTTTTATTTAAGGAATAGTGAATAAGATACTACCTGCCAGGTTGTTTTAATTTTTTCTTTCTGAAAATTGTCGACTAAATTTTCTTTTTCCCAATCTAACATGACTGCTTCTTGTTTTGCTTGTTCTTCAGAATCATCTGCCATATCCTCAGGTTCTTCACTTTCAAGTACTTTGTGCAAAATTTTCGATTCAAAACCTTAAATAATTAGAATTATAAGAACTTTTCTTAAAACAACATAAAGTAAAATATAATAAAAGTAGAATTTAAGGCTAAATGTCCCCTCACTCTGGTGTGTTTCTGCCTCAAGAGATCGCAGCACCTACGGGGTCAATTTTAGATTCCTCCTAATTAAGAAACCAATAGACATTTTTTAGATCGGAAAACGGATTTATTAATAAAATGGACATAGAATCTGATGAATCTATTTTAGAAGGCCATATATGTGATATTTACAATTTTAGGTTCAAAAAAACTACTTTTTATTATTTTTTAAAGAAAAGTCAACTAATAGGCAAGTATAGAATAATAAAATATAAATATTGGCGAAAACAAAATTTTAATTATACGAACAACATCGGCCGAAACTCATAAATACGAATTTCTATGCAAATGTTTTTGTTTTGTTTTTCAGGTAGCATCTACATCTATCACGACTATAGCAGCCTCAAACTACAAATCTAAAATAAGATTTCCATCGAAAGGTTGTTTTGGAACTCAAAATAGAATTTACACGATCCGAAATGAAAATTTCGAAAAATTATAAAAGTAAACAATAATTAAAACTATATAACCAAAACAACTGCATACTTATTGTAAATATATTTAAAAATGCGGGGTGCATCAAAATATAAGAAGGAATTAGGAAAAATCACGTTAGAATTATGGTAGAGGATAAGCAATTATAAACACTGATCCCCCAACTTCCGCCGCCGGGTATAACGACATATGCTCTAGCCCTATTTTGGAGGGCCTACAAATTTTGCTCTATTTCACTTCCCCAATGATGATTTTATTGACTAGAATTATAACATTGTTCATATATAACGGGAAAAGGATATAAATAAAAACATTATTTTATTATCAATTTATATAAAACTAGTTGAAAAAAAAGGAATTCACAAACAATAAAGTATTATCTATTCCTATTACTAATAAAAAAAATTAAAATTACTTATGCTATATTACTGCACATTAAAAAAATATATATATTATGAACAAATATGATATATTATTTTTGTATAAATGTTGCTTATTCTTAATAAGGAATAATTATATTATGAGCTGTATTCATTAAAATTATTTACTTTTTTAATACCAAAATCAAAAAGATTTAGTACTTTTACTGATTTCATTTAAAAGTGATGAGTACAAAAAGTTATTGAATTTTTCAATTGAATTTAAGTTTAATAAAATAACACCAATATGGAACACCAACGCACAGAGAGGTAACTTGTAGGTCTAGCCGGCCAAAAATATCATCTTTTCCTATATATTTTGTGTTCCTGATTTCGAAAAAATATTGTATAAAAAATAAAGGACCTTTGGTTTTTTAAATATGATTAACCTTACAAATAACCAATACTATCAAGTTTATCTGGGCTTTGCAGCCCAGATTAAATAATCCATTTACTTTAACAAGTTTGAATTTCAAAACAGGTCGCGGTTTTTAATGTGCTGGTATGGTTATTTTACGAAACTTGATCATAACTTTATATATAGGTTCTTATAGTAAATTTAATGAGCATTCAGATGAAAAAAAAGAAATTTCGGATCGAACAATTAGTTTCGGAACTGTAGCCAAATGAATGGTGATATAGGTGTTTTCGCAGAAAAGTGCGACCCTAGTCAAAGAGTGTTGAAATGAGGGGTGTAGATTGCATGAAATATGCGATAATTTCTGATGTCACAGCTTCGCCAGGAGCAATTAGAAGGCAAACCTACTAAAAGTCTCCGAACCTGGAGGTTGAGCTAAGGTTGGGGGGGAGAAGAGAGGTCCCAATTTCGTATTTTTCGATCTTATCCCGAAAACAGTGGACTCAAGAAAAATATGCTACAAATCGGAATTAAAGCTAATTGAATTTCCTATAAAATTTATTATATACATATTTGTCGTAATTCCAACGGTTTTCGAGATATATGTTATTTAAAATCGATAATTTTAGAAATAAGCAAAATGTTTACCTCACTTTTTGTTAAACATTTGCTTCAAATACCAGAAACTTATATATGAAATTAAATTAAATTTAATGCTCTACAATTTTGATTATGTAATCTTTTCTGAGGAACGATCGGGGAAGGTACTAGAAATAAAAGTATTACAAAAAGTGAGGTAACATTTGTTTTTTCCCCGAAAATCACCGATTTTCAATAACGTATATCTCGAAAACCATTAGAATTTCGACAAATTTATACATAATCAATTTTATAGGAAATGTAATCAGCTTTAATTTAGATTTGTAACATATTTTTCTAGAGTCGACATTTTCGAGATATAGTCAATGTCAAAAATAAAGTAGGAATGTTTTTTCGGAATCAAACGTTTCAATAATGTTTTTAATAAATTTATTCATACAGCTAGCCGTTTTCTGATTGTAAGCTTGTAAATACTCGTATCAACATATATCCTCTCAACAATTTAGTCACCAAAAAAAAAAAAAAAAATGAATAAAATGGAATCATAAGGGGCAAAATATGCTTATTTCGCAGTAAAGGGGTTTTAAAACGTACACACTCCCTTTTGCGATCAAATACCTTATTAGATCCATTGTAATGTATTTATAAATATTTTCTTTGTCTTTGTAGCCTTCCGTGTTTGTTGACCAAAACAGGGGCCCGAATAGACTAGAGAAAAGAGGGTATGCGGAAAATAAATAATTTTAAAAAAATAAATAAAAATAGTATTTACGAAATCAAATTTTTCCCAAAATTACTTCATATTTAAATCAAAAGGTTTGTAATGAATTACTTCTTATGTCAAACCGTTTTCAAATGTTAAGCAGTAAAAAAAACACATTTTTTCTACAATTTAGACCCCGGGACGTAAAAAAAATGTGGGAAGTTTCTCATACAAAAAAGCTTGCAATTATTTATTATTACCTTTACTTTGGGATTAGGGTTTTGAAGGAGGAGAATAGTCAAACAAGCCTATACTGTGTGTGATATGTCGAATAAATAAGAAATGAAACTACTCTTGTGAAACAATTAAATGGATTGATCAAAATGAAAAAAAAAAAAATTCAATTTCACAAAGAAATGGTTGTAAACATCTTGTCCTACCAGACCATTGTTGTTTGAACCTACGATAGTATTAGAAATGTTGATATTTCCTTTGATCCTATGCCGTCTAGGGATTTCGCGTCTTTTCTACCTTCTTCTTTTTACCCGAACCTAGCATAATCTTGACTGTGGATCCCTATGGCAAAACGTAAGATAGAAAAATGAGTTTTATATCTTAGGAATACGCGCGGCAGGAAGGGAAAGAAGGAAACTGCCTATTTAAACTCATTCAATTGAAAAATTCAATAACTTTTTGTACTCATCACTTTTATATAAAAAAGAAGAAAAGTACTAAATCTTTTTGATTTGGGTATTAAAAAAGTAAATAATTTTAATGAATACAGCTCATAATATAATTATTCCTTATTAAGAATAAGCAACATTTATACAAAAATAATATATCATATTTTTTCATAATATATATATTTTTTAATGTGCAGTAATATAGCATAAGTAATTTTAATTTTTTAATTATTAATAGGAATAGATAATACTTTATTGTTTGTGGATTCCTTTTTTTTTTTTTTTTTCAACTAGTTTTATATAAATTAATAATAAAATAATGTTTTTATTTATATCCTTTTCCCGTTATATATGAACAATGTTACAATTCTAGTCAATAAAATCATCATTGGGAAAGTGAAATAGAACAAAAGTTGTAGGACCTCCAAAATAATGCTTCATAGAGCGTCTTTATAGTCCAGTAAAATAAGACTCCAAAAGGACGTTTTGAAGAAAAAACTGCGGAACTTTTATTCTCAACGGATCTTTATGTTCTTTGGGGTGCTGAATCCGAATCTGAAGTTTGCTACCACGGCAACCATCGGCTTCATATTCAAAATCGCAAAAAAACGCCAAAAAAAAACCCATTATTTTTGTTTTTCTATCTATAACAAGATAACGAACCTTTTTTCGAAGGAAGTCTTCAAATATTAATTGTAGCTGGAACTAGTACCTACATAATGAAAAAACGAAATCCGAAATCGGACCATTTTTCGCGAAGTTACGTTATTGGGAAAAAAATGGAGAAATTGTCCAATTTGCCGTCAGTCCCAAAGCTCCGCGCGAAAACACGTTTGTCGTACTCTTTTGGCTATAACTCTGAAACTATTTGTCCGATACAACATTACTTTTTTTCATCTTAAAGCTGATTAAATTTACTATAAGAATAAATTTTTAACCAAACTCCGTAAAATGTACATGCCAGCCCGCTAATAAAAACGTACTATTGTAAAATCCTAGTGTTTTTTTGGCACATTTGTCCCTCTAACTCCTCAAATATTTGTTCGATTCCAAATTTCTTTTATCTATCTCAAAGCTGATTAAATTCGCTATCAGATGCTATATATGTAAATTATATTAAATCCTGTAAACCACCCAAGCTAGCACGCTGAATGTGTATGTCTTGGCAAAATATGTAAATTATGACATGTTCAGTAGACTAGTGTGAGTATTTCCCGGTGTTAATTATAAGTTAGATATATAGGAGCCAATAGTACATTTAACCAGCTTTTAGATAAAAATATTAAATTTTGGATCCGACAAATGGTTTTGGTGATATAGCGATAATGTGCCAAAAAAACATTTATTTTACAAAAGTAAGTGATTTTCAGCGTGATAGCTTGTGTATTTCAAGAATTTTGATAAAAGTTTCATATATAAGATCTAATTGTAAATTTAATCACCTTTCAGATTTCAAATCAAAAAAAACATTTTGAATCGGACAAATACTTTCGGAGCATTTGTTAGAAGACTTTCTTCGAAAAAAGCTTCGTTATGGTGTTATAGATAAAAAAAAACGAAAATAACGGTTTTTTTTTTTGCGTTTTTTTGCAATTTTAAATATGAAGCCGATGGTTGCGGTGGTAGCAAACTTCAGATTCGGATTCAGCACCCCAAAAAAACATAAAGATCCGTTGAGAATAAAAGTTCCGCAGTTTTTTCTTCGGCAAACCCTTATTTTACTGGACTATTATAAGAGGGTAGGGGATCAGTGTTTATAATCGCTTATCCTCTGCCATACTTCTAACGTGATTTTTCCTAACTCCTTTTTATATTTTGATGCACCCCGCATTTTTAAATATATTTGCAATAAGTATGCAGTGTTTTTGGTTATATAGTTTAATTATTGTTTACTTTTATAATTTTTCGAAATTTTCATTTCGGATCGTGTAAATTCTATTTTGAGTCCCAAAACAACCTTTCGATGGAAATCTTATTTTAGATTTTTAGTTTGAGGCTGCTATAGTCATGATAGATGTAGATGCAACCTGAAAAACAAAACAAAAACATTTGCACAGAAATTCGTATTTATGAGTTTCGGCCGATGTTGTTCGTATAATTAAAATTTTTTTTTTTCGCCAATATTTATATTGTATTATTCTACACTTGCCTATTAGTTGACTTTTCTTTAAAAAATACTAGAAAGTAGTTTTTTTGAACCTAAAATTGTAAATATCACATATATGGCCTTTTAAAATAGATACATCAGATTCTACGGAAATATGGAACAAAATGAACTATACAGAACCAAAATCGGATGATCTGTTGAGATTTGAGGAGGAATCTAAATTTTGTTTATTTTGGCACGCTACGTGGTGGTAACATTTGGTACTACAGAGGGGACATTTAGCCTTAAGTAAAAAGGCAAGATAATATGAAGTTGTTTAAAAATATAACAAATAAACATTTAAGTAATTAAAGGAAGAATTTCTAAACCTTCAGATCAGAATTATAGGTATGCATAAAATTATTAACTAAAACCTTATTAGAAGCAAGACTTCTTAATGATAAAGCTTACAATGGTTTATGAATAAATAGATTTTCCTACATTTAATACAATAGATGTATCATTTACAAATAAATAGATTTTATTTCATGAAAAATAGTAGAATCGGTTATAAAATACTTAAGATGTACAAACACTTTAATTTTTATAAGCAGTTTAAATAGATTCTGCTTACTTTTTAACCCTTCAACAGGCGATGTATCCTGCAGGATACTCATATTTAATGCATTTTACTCAATAAATGACCTAATGTCTGACACATTATTCTACTCATTATCGTCTAATATCCTTTATTCAACCTTGAATTTCATGACACATGTGTGGGGGTTAGCGTGGCTATAGCCATTAAAAGGAAAAAAGAAGAAGAAATGTATTCAAAAATTTCCGGCCTACCCGTTAAAGGGTTAATAATGTTTCAAGTGAATAGTTGGAGGCTTGCAAATTGTTAACTTTGCCTCCCCTCCCTCGTAATGGATACACATTTCCTATGGTCATGGTTATTCTGCCACCTGGCATTGAGTGAACTAATTCTTACTGAACAGATCTATGGTACAATGCATATCAGAAGACCCAAACTGCAATGGCAAGATGGTGTTGCTACTAGTTCAATAACTCTCGTGTCAAAAACTGGAAGGAGGCAGCACTACACCGTGTAGACTAGTGATCAATACTAGACCAAGCCAAGTCCTCTATCAGGGATGTAGAGTTAGTTTAATAATAACTAAGAGAAATTCAATCCCTTCAACATGAACTTGTTCCAAAAGCTGTAGAATAAGCCTCTTCTCTTGACAGAAGTTTGAATTTAAGAGAAAAATAAAGGTTATGATGAACCCATAGTCGAAATTCAGAAGCCAGAAACCAACCAACAAAACTTAATTTCTTCAATTTAGTAGCAGAAATTAAATTACATTATATTTAATATATAAGACATGAAAACATGAGTGTCGAGGATAATCTTTTTACCTTTTATAGTTGTTATTGGCAGCGGTTCTTTTATGAGATCTGGCACCACATTATTGTAATAATCATCAGTGCTTTCTATTTTAACGATTACTTCTTTAGCATTTAGTTCTGGGTCTGAACATTTATCCTGTAAAAATCTAACAAAGAAATAAGCAAATAAATAAAGTACAAAGAAATTAAAAATAATAAGAATACCAAAAAACTGACCTATTGCAAATGTGATATCAGATAGAAAATAAAAATATATCAATTTAAGAATAGTTAAGCTTACTATAAATACAAAATTATTTTATTATTATTGAAAATTTACAAATATAATATCTAATAATGTTTATTACTGCATTATATATAATCATATAAGGAAGGATAAAATTTTAATGTAGTAATTACAAAGCAATGGTACTCCTTATATCAAAGGATGATGTCAGATAAAACAGTATTCGCTTTACAATGAGTTTAGAAAATGAAGCATAATGGACCATATCTTCATACTTCAGTAGAATGGAATGAAACAATGGGAAAAAAATGACTCATTTTTTATGCATACCACAACAATGGTATGCATAAGTGGGGGGATTTAAGAGATACAAGACCTGTAGAATGTCAAAATGAAAATGAATATGAAGGAATTTAAAGTTACTTTATTTTTTCTATGAAGGAAAAAAAGTAGCTAGTGAAAATATATGGTAAAGACAATAACTATGATATTGAAATAGGTATGGCATGTAATAACCAAATGAATTACAAAAATTATTTCGTATCAATACAAAACAAAACTTGTTAAGAAACTGAAATAGGATAAAGCTGACATTAGAATTGTACAGAATTAGATCAGGGGTCCATTAAAAAGCAGTATAAACACACTTAGGTTATTAATAAAAAAATAAAATAAAAACTTTTATGAAGAATTGATTTATCCTGCCCTATCACATGAATGTATAGGTTAGGTACCAAAAGTGGTACCTACACAGGATAAAGGATTGATTAATTAGTATAATTAGTAATTAATTTGTATGATCACTCAGTTTTAATGCAGACTTTGCTATAATTAGCAAATTGTTTAGTCTCCACAATTCAACCCTTTTATTTGATCTCGGAAAGTCCACATAAGTGAAATGAAAGTCAAAATAAGAAAAAAAATTCTTTCATATGATAATTTTGTGTCAGTCAATGAATAATAGAAACAATACTTTCTCAAAACCATGGAAGTATTTGTTTATATTGATTTATTACTTAATACTGTTATCTGAGATATGCTCTACTGGGAAGTAAGAGCCTGGAATTGGAAATGGTTATACGTTTTATGCAATCAAAAATCAATGCAAATTACTAAAAAAATAATTAATATCAATAACTGATTAGCTTTATATTTTATCATTACATTACATTTTATTACTAGCATTGTGTTAACTATTTTCCTCCTATATTTTAATACTCAAAATGTTTCTCTTATTTTTAATTATTATACAGGGAAAGGATAAAAATTTAGGATAGAAATAAAGCGACACAGATGTAAGGCTGCATTAACAGACAATGAATTTCTTATTCAGCTCATTTTTAAAATGATAAAATCTACCAATTATTCACTTACTGAGATAAATTTGACAGCCTTTGTTCAAGTTTATGTTCCATATGAAGAGCTCTAGTAGAAAACTTGTGGGTCGCACCCCAATACCTGTAGCAGTTTTCAAGGATGAGTCTTACATCAGCAACAAAGCTACCAATTCCATCATACTCCTTACTAAATAATTTCCTCTGCACTGAAACATTTAAAAAGAATTTATAATTAATTATTAAAATAAAAATAAAATAGTAATTAACCTTTAACTTAGATAATTACAGTTGCATAAATTAGCATAATTTGAAGATACTTTCTTATTACGGACAATTAAGTCATTATTGAGAATTATAAGGCCCTTGATAATAAATTATTTAAAAAAAAATTTTTTTATAAATTGACTATGATTTCAAAAATAAATACTACAAAACATATAAAACTAACCTATAAAACTTATTGGTATGGTTATAATCTAAAAATTGTTACTCAAAGGCCAATGATTCAACCAAAATTAATGGAAACAATTAACAACAAATATAATAAAGAAATTAACCTGATTTATTGATTTAACATAACCTGAACAGTCAAAACTACAATCAGAGTTGACCTATAAGTTGCTATTAATCAACTCGTCTTAATTTACCAGAAAATTACACAAATACTCTTTATAAATGAAATCATCATACAAGTTAAGTCACTTGAGAAGAACTATTAGTTTTATTATTTTAAATACTGAAATATTCAAGCTATCAACATTTAAAAGTGATTTAATGGAATTCACCAAAACACTTATAAATGAAAAACATTCATTGTTCTATTGCAACAATTGATAGAGATATTTAGAAATACTAGACTACAAGAAATTCCGTAAAGAAAACAATGCAGCATTGTAAATAGAAGAAAAGTAGTGCACAGGCATAACACAGTGCTGTTGTCATATTAATTGTATATCAATCATCATTAACAAACAGGACTTTATAAAATAAGTTCCTTTGTATGTGGTAGCAGTTTTCAATGGTTATTATACTATAGTATCCGAAAACTATAGAATATCCCTCTTGATTTCACTTTTAGTAATAACTAAATATTGCATAGCTAGAATCTGCAATAAAAATCTCACTTCCAGAAGATGTTATTTTAATTATAACAATCTTCTAGTCAAGATTAGTAAGTCTTTTCAAGTAATGTAAAGGTTAGATGTTTTCAGGTAAGCAACTGTAACAATATAATAAAATATTACCATTAACAAGATTCGTAAAATATTTTGACTGCTTGGAGGTAAAAGTCACTAAGTGCAATTTTTTCCAAATTCGATAAAAAGTCATTGTGCTTTGATATTATCATTTCCCATAAGTATAAAAAGTCACCACGTGAATATAACTTATATGCACATTAGATAATGATAAAACTCATTATATATCTATCTGAGAAATTTGTATTGAGCATATTCTCATTGGAATATTGAAACAGAAAAAATCTGATTTTGTTACTTAATGACTTTTACCTCCAAGCAGACGATTTTATTGTTAAATTATGCAAATACAAATTAAGCTTAATATATGTATCCAATGTATACATACATTGAACCAAAGTACATATGCAAGATTATAATAAAACAAATCATTACTATCTCTTCATACTTTTTTAGATTTTAGGCTGTTTTATTAAAAAAAAATGTTTTTTAATCTTAAACTAACACTTCTAGTAAGTGGACGAATCATTCTCCAGTGATATCCATTTAAGATAAGTTCAGAAGTATGCTTTATTGAATGGTGAAGCAATGTTTTTAACAATATCAGTTTTTTTACACACTTCCTTTTCTTACTTTTTTTTTTTTTTTTTTTTTTTACAGGTAATGGCTACTCAGGACCATGCAAATTTCATTAGTTAAGCTGTTTACAGGATCTTGACTTCCTTTCTTCCCATCACAATTCCATGATCCTCAAATGCATCTCTTTTCTTTCTTTGGACCACTTAGTACTCCTCTTTTTTTCTCACCTAATACAGGTGAGATTTTTCAGTGTCTTCCTATACGTGTCTCTTTCCAGACAGTCTGCATCCGAAATTTTAAGTTTCTTTACTTCTCTTACTTTCTTTACTTTTTAGTTATTCTTCTTATAAATATACCTATTAATTTTATGGTGGTTGCATAAAGGGAAGCAAGTTTTTTCAAGATTTTAGAAAATTTAAATTAAAAGTTACACAACTTATCACAAATCATTTGTTATAAAGAAGTTTAAAGTTAAAGCTCATAATAATCAGTTTTAAGACATCATTCTGGATTAGTGCTAAGTACTTAGAATGTAACTAATAAATGACTTAAACTCATTATAACAAAAAATAACTTGTATCCCTTTACTCAACCACTACAGAATTATAAATAATGAAGTATTCAAAACATTAAATTTTAGATAAAGCTCTTTTAATCTATGTGAACTACTGAAAGAATATAAATACTCATTTCTTTATAAACACACCTTCCATTAACCACATTGGTTTTTTGATGATTTTATAATAAGTAGACATACCAAATAAATTTTCATTTGGTTTGTCAAGGAATGGTTCAATTTTAGGTATCCTCATGATTGTTTGAAAGAGCCTGAAATGAAAAAAATAGAGTTACTAAGACTAGTTAAAAAAAAAATACTTTACCAATAAAGTAAAAATATAAATAAATAAAAAACAAAAAAGCTCATAATAAAGGGAGGAAATTTAGACTAAACTAACTTCTTTAGATTGAAAAAAAAAAATAGTGTAAAGAACTTTTCAATTTAAACAACTGTTCAATTTGAGTTCCTCATCTTAAAAAAGAACAGTAAAAAATTTGGGTAGGCTAATATAACTCTTAGATTTTTGAACTTCCTTCTTTTTTTTTTTTTTTAAACAAACTGATGACATTCAAACATAAAATAATATAGAATAGACTGTATCTTCCTAAACCAAATAAATAAAAAAAAAGTATAAGGTAAAACTAGAATGGATAGTACACTTGTATTTTTCATTTAGTCTTTGTATACTTTGAAAATCGCAACAAAATGTAGGCTGTATAAAACTCTTATCGCATATGCATGCGAGGCTTGGACAAATCAGGAAGGTATCTTCAGAATGAATTTTTATTTCAAAATAAAAATCCTTAAGCGTTTAGTAGGGCCTAAGTTTGAAGCATGATTGCCTCGCTTAAGAGCGAACAAAGAAATTTATTCAATGAACGGTGACTTAGACTCAGAGACATGAGACCATCTACAAATTAAAACGTAACTCATTAATTAGGAAAAAGTCATTAATGATTTCCACTTAATCAAGAAAACAAAAGACAGGTTTCCTTAACTAGGATAAAATAGCAGAAAATAAGTAAACAATGAACTTGACTCATTATTTAGTTACTAAACTAATATAGCATAATGTTTATTTTACAATCTATAAATATTATTAAAATAATGTTATTGAATTGATTTAAGCAGAAGAAATAAAAATCAATACCAACAAACATAAATATTATAGTTAATACAAATTTATAAGTGTTTCATGGTGCATTTAGAACTAGGAATATTGGATAGTCAAGTCACAGGATATACAGTGGGCAGCAAAAGTTTTCATGCACATACTAAATTCACTAAAATATGATTTCATCTTTACATGTTGAAGGAAAATAATTTTTTTGACGATTTCATGTTCTTCCTCTGAATATGAAATCTTAAATAAATTTATTTTTCTAAAATTAGAGTAGAACAAATTATATTTTAGTGAATTTAGTAGGTGAACAAAAACTTTTGTGGCTATCTGTATATTTATATTCTGTATCTTCAGGGAGAAACAAAGATTTTTTAGGCACAGTTGGGCCAGTCAGGTAGCTCGTATCTCATAGGATGAAATCCTTTGAAAAATAATTAATCAGGATATTCATAACATCAAATACAAAAAATGACTAGTCTTAAATGGATGGAAGGCAAAATGAAGAATATATGGTCTTGCTTGAAGGAAAGAGAATGGTCAAGACTGGCAGAACATACTAGAGGATTCCAGGGACCAAAAGAAGTCAGTTGAGCCAGTAAAAGAAGAAATAAAAATTAGCTTTCAAAAAATGGACCATTAGTTATCATATGAAATAGTTAAAGTATGAACTCACTGATAAGAAATTTGAAGTTCCTCTGCTACTTCTGGTGTGCAGTCGGCAATAACATCATCAGGTAAAGGAAGAAATTTTTCTTCAGTCAGTTTTTTCTTCCTTTTCTTTACAACTGTTTCTTCAACAGCAACATTAACTTCATCATCCACTTCCATCTGAAATAAAAGTGAAATTTATAAAAATTTGATCATAATATTAAACTTGCAATACATTCGATCCTTTCAAAACATTCAATTTAGAGTAAAGTAAGCTAAACTTAAAACAACAGGACTATCGTTGATATTAGTGACGATGTAAGCTGGTAGCATTTTGATACAAGTTTCTTAAGAAATAAATATTCTGTGAACTAGCATTGATTACTTGCCAATTGTTAAAAGAAGAAACCAGGATTTAATTATGCAATGCAATCATTCTATCCCTACTCCAAGCAATTCATCGATAAAATTAAAAATACATCCAGATCAATAAATCTGAACAAGAAATGTAAAAAAAAAAAAAAAAAAAAAAAAAAAAAAAAAAAAAATATTAAGAAAGAAACGAATTACTACACATTGCAGTTGGTCATCATCATAGGCTTATCCTCTTTTACCGCTGTGCGGGGCTTCCTTTTGTAGAGTCTGGACCAAATGTCTCATTCTTGAACCAGCTCTCTTCTCCTGCTCCATTCAATGTCCTTAACACCATCCTCCCAGGTGATGCGGGGTCTTCCTCTGGGCCTTCTTCCTTCCATTCGTGTCTCATATGTTTTTCTGGCGATTCTCTCTTGATCCATCCTGAGGAGGTGTCCGAACCGTCTTAGTTTATGCTCCTCCATGATGGTCTCTGCCGATTTTACGTCGAGACTGACCCTTATGGTGTCATTCCTGAGCCTGTCTCGTTGGGTACTATGTAATTCAGAGCCTGTCTCGGGGTCTACTTTTTGCAGGTACCTTATTTCCATAGCCTGGATCTGGCTCCTGTACTTTGAGGTGAGGGTCCAATGATTCCGATGAGTATCACAGGATCGGCAGGAATGTTGACTTGTAGACTGCCACTATAGTCTGCTTGGTCACCTCTCTTCTTCCCAGGAAACCCCTTCGGACCATATTAAACATTCTTCCAGCTGCTCCTATCCTCTGAACTATTTCATATAAAAATAAAAAAAAAAATAAAAAAATGAAGAAGCCCAGCTGGTTACATAGACGAAATAATACAAGTATACTGCTAACTGAGATCTTGCTGGATAGTTAAAAAAATATATAATTATTGAAGTAACCATCTTATAAATAGCAGGATAATCAACGATGAAATTATATTTGGCTAGAAACATGTATCTAAATAGATACTTGAATTAGCAGAACCTTTGGAAAGAATGATTACTTATGCCCAATTTCTGAACATTAATATTTGTCTATACTTCAAAATTTTAACTTTAATATACTTTTTCCCACCTAAAATAATTAACTTAATGATTTATGGAGAATGTACAAGTAATATGGACACTCATTTTTAAATTTAACAAAAAACAATCCTTTTTCTACAGTTTCTAATGTCATCCCATAATAGAATAGAATATAAAATATTTAATAATGTATAGTAATACTAAAGAGATATTTAAGATTGAGAATCAAAGTATTAAATAAAAAAAAATACATAAACTGATTTCAACCATGACTGGAACAGTAGATTTATGATAAGGAAAGGCTATTGAATAAATAAATACTTTAATTTACACCAAAATCTATAGCAAACACATAACCATATATTCTTAACAGAACACTGACAGAATAGAAATTATTTTAAAAAGATAACAATGATGCATAGTTTTGAAAGGCTAAAATTTAATAAAGATGCTCTATATTGCAACTATTTAATTAAAACGAATACCTTTAGTAAGAACAATATTGCCAGGAGACTAATGACATTTACCTCAAAACAGGATTTAAGGAAACCAGTATATGACTTTCTTCCAAGAGTTGACTGTTAGATTCTTAATAATTACATTTAAGAATTACTGTAGTAGCAGCCCATGAGTAGGGCCAATTGGGAATTGGAAACTGCTGCATTAAAATGTTTTATCTCTCATGGAGGAAGAGTTCTATGGCAGGAGGATGTTATGAAAGTGTAGGAAGGATATTTTAATTAGAAGGATCTTGGCAGGAAACAGGATGTACACCTAATAAGATATAAGATTTGACACCTAATAAGGTGTAATCTAATCTCAAACCAAAATAAGATCCAGGATATACAAAACCCCGATCAGACCTGTAGTTACGGTGGTGAATGTTGTGTACCAGTTCAAGGAGGGTGCTGCGAGAAATGTTTGGTGGAATGCTTGAGAACGGAGTGCGGCGAAGTAGAAAGAATAAAGATGTATACAATATCTGCAATGCTCTGTTTTTATCAAATTTTATAAGAATAAGCAGGCATAAATGGTTTGACCATGTCAACAAAATAAGTGAAGACAGGCAGGTGAAGAAGGTGTATTAAAGAAAGACCTTCACCACTAGAGGAAAGGGGCAACCAAGAGCTCGATGGAAGGAGAGGGTGGAAGAGGACATGCAACTGGCGGGCATCCGTTTAGTATAGGACAGATCCCTGTGGCAGCTGATGCAGGCCAAGGACCACTTCGGTCTGTAGCGCCAGAAGAAGATATATAATTTTATTATATTACATTTTACAAAACCTTGTATTTCTAACCATTCTATTATATATTACGGTATACTACTTTACAGGTATTATCACTTTATATTTATTTTTTAGTGTCATTATTTCATTTTAAGTAAACAGGATATGGTTATTAAAGTTCTTGGTTATTGTCTTGTGTTTTTATTGTAATTTTTTAATCTGAGTGAGTTTTCCCAGTTAGGTTATTAACAGGTAAGTGAAGGTAGCATCCACAAATTTGTACAGGCAACCCTGGAGACAACTACCCATTACTGTCTTATTGATATTGCTAAAATGTTTGTTTACTAACCAAGTAAATGACACAATTTTAATGATATTTATTCATTCTTTATATTCACTTTGTTTTAATCTTATTCCTTTATTGCAATTTTTTCTATTTTGTTATACTTTTTATATAAGTATTTCAATATTTTTTTATCCTTATACCATTGTTTTTCAACTCTTCTTCACTATTCTTTCTCATTTAGATAGCTATGTCTGGCACTGACAAAATTTCAGCGCTAATCCTAAGATCCTCCAGGTCGCCTTAAAGTATTGACGCCAAGTTAGTAGGTTCAGGCCACCTCTGCATCCATTGTATCTCCATAATAGAATAGCCATCTGTATAGATTAAGGTCAACATGCTTTTAGGGTGGAGTTTATGCATTCGAGCGGTGGATCTCTAATTTCCAATGGGTCTACATCGTTTTTCTTTTTGATTCCAGGAACAGAAGTAATGATTGAGAGCCTACGAGGACATGAACAAGGTAAAGATTCATCTACCACATTCTATTTTTTGGACTGCATATCAGTATATAGGAGTTCTCCTTTTTTTGAACAAGTTTTGTGTGTAAAGCTTTGCCGTTGACCAACAAAATCCTTTAGAGGGTGGTTGCGAATGGGGAAAAAAGAATAATTAAAAAATACATAACATGGCAAATCTCTAATATGCTTCTTTGCTTACTCTGTGGAGGTTTATTATTTACAAGTCTCTTCAATAGCATTAAAGTGCTAGAAGAGACAAAATAAAGGAGCATGGGGATAGAAAATATGACAGAAAGTGTTCCACTAATAGATACTTCAAATACTGGACTATCATCACTTGAATAAAAGTGTTCTAATACTTCCTTTATTGGAAAGTTCTTATTTGATACCAGCAATAAGAATATGTCATCATATATTTTATTATATAAACCAGATTTTGAAATGCCATTTTAATATTTTTCATTGTATTTCTGTCCAAAACCTTTTGTGTCAAATTAATTAATTAGCTAAGTACAAAGCCAGTATTTTCTGTTGTTTGACATTTAAGAAATAAATAATTATTGATTTGATGCTATTTGAAGGTTTGATGTGGTTCTTCAACAAGAATTTTCTACTTTTCTTATCACTTCTGCACTTAGACTTTTCTTCATATATCAATTAAAATAAAGATCAAAAGCCAACAAGAAATACTAATAAATATAAAACATTTAAAGCTTAATCCATGCATTAAAGAGTACATCTTTCTATAATAGCCACAAATATGGAAAATAATTTTCAAGCAATGATACTAACACCAGCGACTTGTGAATAGTTGAACAGTATCTTGCAGTTTTACATTAAAGAAGATGGTGCCAGAAGACCTGTTAGGGAATTCTTGCAGCACCCAAAAACCTAAGGCCTGAGCAAAGCTCATTTGAATATCCTAAAACCTGCAATACAAATTATACATATTATATTAGCTTTGGACACAAAGGCAGCTACTTTAAGTAGTCATGTATACCATTCCATAGAATTATCAAATTTTATTAAGTTAATTTAAATGATTTCCTGTATTGTATCAAAATAACAAATACAAATATTTTCAAGATATCACTGCTTCTTAGGCACTAGTAGAGACACCCCTAAATTGAATGATGCCCTCCCCCACAGCATAGCAACAGAACATTTAAATATCTGCTTATGTTGTAGGTATTTTGATATCTGTTGGAGGAATATGGTTTCCGACTTATCAGTGGTCATTAAACAAAACAGTTCTACAAGTATGATATGATAATAAAATACAATTTCTTGTAAAATTTCTTTTTAGGTTTATGTGGCAAAAATGGACTAAGTTTTAACTAATTTTTATTTATTACATTTCTTTATTACTCAGGGTTACCACCCATGAGTTTTGAAGACCCACCAGCATTACAGGGGTGATAATTACTGCACAAGGCTCTGACCTTTTTGTAGAAAATGGCAAGAAGAAAAGAAAATGGAAATGACGCACTAGTTCGAAAGGGACCTATGAAGAAGACTACTGTTAACCTCAGTCAGTTAACATATTACTTTACTAATGCATTTAATTATGTAAATGCTTTATATGCAATGGATTAATTATGACTTTGAGCAGCGAGTTATGCTTATTATGGTCATTACATATAATAAAATAAGCAAGGGGTCCTTTTAATACAAGGAGAACAGACCCTTATCTGCAGCAAGTTCCTAACTTTTAAATTACTTTAAAATTAAGATGTTCTGATCGATCAGAACCAAAGCAAAAAGGTCGGATGTCAACATCTCTCATCTGACTAAAGTCCAATGCATAAATTACATTTAAAACCAAACAGTGGAACCACCAAGATAAATAGATATCAGTAGTAAAATTAGAGATGGCTATTATCAAATTCTGATCTCTAGGAATAATCCTAATATAGTTTGTAAGGTATGAACAAAGCGATAACTGGAAGTTATAACCTGGAAGGGAAATCGTTGGAGCATATGTCAAGGGCGTCCGAATTTTGGCAGAAGTGAAAATAACGAATGTTACCCAAACGTTACAGTACTGAATAAATGTGCATTCACAGGCGCTGACGACTACGACAGTTGTAGTGTTAGCTGGTCAGCGTCAGCCAGTGTGTGCAAACTGTTCTGATGTGTCGTGACGAATTCATGCGTTTTAATTTGTTTCTCACAAGGTGCACATCGTCGCATAATGGATATGAGAATTTTGGACGCTTTAGATGAAGAGGAAGAGTATATTGCTGTAATAACATCTTTTATAGCCGCTCACGGCTGAAGGATAATATGGCACCCTATAAATAGTTGCAGACCGATTTACGGGGAGTTTCAGCATCTGATGCCTCAGCTATTAGAAGGCATGGAACGTTTTTTATTTTACTTGCTGACGCGTCAGGGAGTGTGTAGCGACATGTCATGACACGACACAACACGTTAGCGTAGTGTGAGCACTTCTGTTTAAAATAATGGTTTATATTTTTTCGTAACACGTCAGCGTAGTGTAAATGCACCTCCACAGTTTTATAAACAATGCTAAAAGAGTAAAAGTACGTCATCACCCAGCTCGACCTAAAAAATGATAATGTGGCTTTGAAATATTTTGGACTAAAACTAACACCATTAACTTATTTAATCGGTTGTTATTAATCTCGTAACTTAAATAACAATATTAATGTTAGTCAAGAAAATTAGAGTTTTACTAAAACAAATTATGTTTCAATACAGTTACTGTTTAAAGCAGATGCCTGGAGCAGTAGAATTACGCTCGCTAAATTGATAGACAAATCTCCAAAGGTCACCAAAGTAAGGTAATATTTTATACTTCAAACTGAAATGATCACAAACCTCTAAAAGTCGCGTAATCAATGTATGGATCTTGTCAGGAAATAACACACTTGTGCATCCAAGAACCTTTAAAAGTATCTCTACATCGGGAAACTGAACGATAATGATTGGGCACAGGGCTGTTAAATTTCTTTTGCAGTTTTTCATAAGTAAGAACCATTGGTTAAAATATTTATATTACAATAAAAAATTAGATACGTAATAGAATAGAATATACGTGAACTGCACATGGCCAGAGGTACCATTTTTTAGTCTCGAATTATCAATTTTGTATGACATTAGGTTGAAGATCTGGCTATCTTTTAGAAATTTTGAAACATTGCATTGATTGTTTGAGGCTGTTTTAGTTCTTGGCTGAAGTGATCTGTGCAGTGGAATATAGGCCACTATAGCAACAACTATATCAAAAGATGTGCTCCATTGACAGAGGGATGCATCTTGTTAGATTGGTTGTGATATACCTTAGAGTAGTCATTGGTGGGTGAAACAAGTGTGTCCTATCAGCATCCTATTCATCACCACTTGTTCCCTCTTATATACAACTTAAGAGTGGCTATGATAGAGCATCAGGACAGATCTTATTCAGTCCGTTGTCTTATTCTATCCTGTCTCTGATACCATATCACAATAATAAATCCAAGCCTGCTTGCATCGCTGTTTGATGAACCTTAGGTGGTCACTGAGAACAATCGGCAAGTAGCGCGCAGGGGATTTAGTGCTGGGCTTTTAAGCAGCAGTTTTAATTAGTAAGAGAACAATATATATTCAATAAATTGAATCAGTAGTAGTATACGTTGACACGATTAGCAATAAATCTACATGTTTCAATCAGTGATAGTAATTAAATACAAAATCATTCAGCATAAGGCCTAGTCCATAGTGCATTTAAGTAAATCGTGGACCTATGACCCACTTAATAGAGGTTAATGGGTAAAAAGAAGAGTAGCCGATGTTTTAAACATAAATTTTTTATTATAACTAATTTAAATCTTGACCAAAAATTAGTATGTGTGAATATAAAACTATACCAAAAGTACTTATATAGAACCGCAACAAGTTAAATTGACAAAAAATTGACATCACAATAAATGATTAACAATTGAATGTAATTCAAAATCAAGAGTAGAGCTGTTCGTTATTAGCAAGTAAATTCTTTATTCAAGACTTAAAATTGATACAACCTGTACATTAACTAAGGAAGAAGAGTAGGTTATCCTACGGTTTGTCAATATTTTTTAGAAGTTCGATATTTCTTGAGAAGCCTTAATAAAATCCATTTTAATTTTGGTGTGAGAAAACAAAAGTGTCGATAGGTCTTCTAAAAGAAAGATAATATTAAATTGTAAAGCTAGATCGTGTCAGGTAAATTAAAAGCAAACATCAACCAACAGCGGTAGGAACGATTTCGTGACCAAACCATTTAATCTTTGAATGATTCGTCGATAGAGATACCAGGAGATAAAACTTAACTAAGTCGTGGGAACTACGTGTGTTGATTAATTATAAGATAAAATATCCCCCACTCCATCTCATCTAGATGATGAAAATTTAATGTTAAAGAGTCAATCTAAATCCGGTTAACCATTAACAACTAGAGATTGGAAAACGTCGATAATCAATGCACAAGTTAACAGAAAGGAATCTCTTCCAAAACCTAAAGTAATCACGAACCAATTGATTTCATGAAAACGTTAAATATTTCAAATAGTTGATTTTGGAATTATGTTTAATGGAAATGAAGCCTGCTTATCTCAAGAATTTCAGACTTAAACTGGTCAAATTTTGAAGTTCTATTCAACCGAAAGATTAACACTTGCACATTACAAATAAGTTAAAATTATAACCCGCAAATCCAGACTTAGAGAAAATTGAATGACCGAGCGTTTAATAAGCTATCGCGCCCAAACATGTCAAATTGGAGTTTTATTCTAACGAATTGCAAAAAGAGTAGCCATTCTTCCGTTTAGTGAAAGGAGTCATCGGATCCTAGACAAAGAGTTGATTTCAGTAGTTTCATACTGGATCAACCATTTCAAACATCAACTGGCAATTAACAAAACCCTCATTCCATCATTGACATAAGCAAGTCATCTACCTTCTCTATAATTCAACGTATTCCTATAGAATCGAACCTGGTCAGAGTAGATACCTTGATTCTATCATTCCTTTTCTACTGATGGGAAGCTTCACAGTATTTATTTTAGCTTACTTTCAATCATTTCTAAATGCACATCAATATTTATTCTTATGATATGGAAGGAGATTCATTAATTATGTAAGCTCAAAATGTGGAGAAAATGGTCCAAAATTTATTAATTTATTTTTAAATATAAATCTATTAGAGGAAAAATCCGCTTCCAACCCTCTCTTCCTAAACGCTAAGGTTGGGTTAGAGATCCAAATTACACTTTCCAAAAAAAAATTTTTTCTTATAGTTTTTAAGTGATCATTATTTTTCAAGCTGAAAGCAGTTGGGTATCGAGTGAATATTTCAGTTGATTTCTAAACATATTGTTTAGAAAAAGCCAGGAACTGCTTGGCATGTTAGGTGCTTGATGTTTGATTAGACTATGTATGATGCGATGGGCCTAACGAGTTCACGCAAATGTTTTTACTAATGAGAAAAAAAAATATGGATAAGAAAATATAAGTATGTGTATGGATGAAAAATAATGGAGGTGTAATGGCGTTGAAAGATCAACGTATTCCAACTGATAATGGTAATGATGGATGACAATTGAATTAAGAAATAAGACATATCTAAGGTTGATAAAATAAATACAAGCACGCGAATTTAATAAAAACGGGGCTGATTTCGATTGACCGTGTGGCTAATTGGTGTAGGGCAGTGGGCTTGGACTACCAGTCATGGATTGGCCATCGGTGAGGAAGGACGCCTGGGCACCCAAGAGGAGCAGGCTAAGATCCTTCATCTCTCACCGTTTGATATCTAGGGCTATAGAGTACACTCAGTACTCTTCAGTCCATGGGCTTAGGTATATAGGAGATGTCTCTTTGCATCCTGTGGAAAGGTAAATGACGAATATGTCCACTTATCCATTTGCAATCATTAGGCTCTTGAACAATGTTTAACCTCGTTTGAAGATGAAATATTTTCTTAGAAAAGTGAACCAAAGACCATTGGTTTAAGTGGGATTTTTCAAACTATATATCATATATCATGAAACATATACAGGGTGTCTACTAGTCGGGAATTCCGGGAATATGTCGGGAATTCACAGAAAATTTGCGAAAGTCGGGAAAAAGTCTTGGTTAATGCTAGCATTTTCAGATTTTTTTTTTTTTTTTTTTTCAGTTTTTGCTCAATATGTCAGTTAAGGAAGCGTCTGATAGGTATAGTCACTCTACATACTTTTAAAGTAAACTAAATTTGCTACAATTTGAGATCAGGGTGAGTTCTATATATCCATTGGTTCCCAAGATGCAGGGATATTCGAATAGAGGCCATTTTGTTTCCAAAAAGTTTTTCGATATAGTCACTTATTTTGTGACATATCTTCTAAAATACGTCGTTTGAGACCAGAATGGTACATGTGGGCCCAGCGGTTCTCTCAAATACGGCAGATAACAAAAACCAGTCAAAAGTGGGTTCTGAGGGAAAATACTTTTCCGTCTTTTTATGGTTTATTTATCAAATAATCAAAATATAGCATAATCGGGAATTACGTCATCATCGAACATAGTTGTCAAAATGCTTGAACAAACATTATATATATATATATATATATATATATATATATATATATATATATATATATATATATATATATATATATACTATCGTATATCTTAGGTAATCGCATGGGAAGAGGGGAAAGGGTTGAAAATCATAACTTCACACCTGTTTGATCAAATAAATCGGAATCCGTTATTTGTAGTACTTTTCTTTTTTTTTACAAATAAAACAAAAATAACGAAAATACTTACTAGTACTAGGTAATTATATTTTTAAAAAAGTTAATTATTTAATAAAGGAAAATAATCATTCAAAGTTTGCAACAAATTTGGTTCTATCCAATTTTTTTTTATTTATTTATTTATTTTATTTTATTTTAGCGCAGTCAGCTAGTTTTATAGCTGTGGGGAAGGGAAAAATACAATATTTTGTCGAAAACTGTAAAACGTCACATTAAACTTACTTTTTAATAATATTACATTCAAATCGGTTCAGCGGTTTGGCCACCACCAATGCCTAAAGATTGGCTAAGTTGTGTTAAGTAACACATCACTAGAACACGTTTATCGGTACTCTTTTGGCTATGACTCCAAAATTGTTTGTCCGATCCGAAATTTCATTATTTCATCTGAAAGCTGGACAAATTTGCAATGAGACCTCTTATATGAAATGTGTTTTGAATACCATGTAATACCCACTCCAGCACGCTTAGAATCCCATAGTTGTGAAAACAATTTTTTTTCAGCACAGTTCAGGTGAATAGTTTCGGAGTTATAGCGAGAAATATACTGAAAAAAAAGTGGATTTCACAAGAGTATGGGGTTTTCAGCGTGATGGCGTGAGTATATCATGGGGTTTGATCAAAATTTTATAAATGAGGTCTCATAGTAAATTTAACCAGGTTTCAGATGGGAAAAAAAATTCTGATCGGACATATATTTTTGAAGTTATTTTATCCGACAACCTCGTAACTATTTTCAAACCGAATGGCAATACTCGACATTGATGTGTTTCTTGAAATTTATGTAGGGTTGTCTGAAATATAAAAAAAATTCCTTTTTTTTTTATATTGTTTAACTGTGATACGTTAAGTAGCAAAGTATGCACAGACTGATTTGTTTAGATTATTATTGAAACAGCATTAAAATATCGATTGGCTAGAATTTCTAGAAATATTTTTGAAAGAGTCGGGTATTTCTAGAAAAATTCTTGAAAAAGTCGGGAATTTCGATAACTGAAATTGGTAGACACCATGATATATTAGGGATATCCCATATTTTATATCGAACTAGAATAAAATATTTTATCGCGCAAAATTCCTTTTCTATTATGGAGTTAAAGATATAAAGTAAAGTGGAACTGAGGTGGTACTTTTTGCACACCCCTGATTATAACCAAGAGGTTGCCAGTCCTGACCAGAGAGGGAGTGTCTAGATTGAATTTCATGGGAACACCACAAAATAAATATTCGCGATTCGGAACCCTTCCCCCAACCTTCAGTCATCACAGTCCTCCAGTAATGTATACCATTGTAACTGTGCTAAATGTAAAACTGATATTTTATAGTTCTCTTTTTTACTTACAGCCATATCACTTTTGTTAATGACGTTAGCTCCACACCTATATTGAGAATTAGTACAGAAACATCAACCTATAACTTACGAATATAATATATACAGACGCTGCATAATGTGATCACGCTTTATGTGGTCATAATGGCTTGGAACGGGCCCATACATTATCACTTTTCCGTTATTGTGATAATTCTCAAAATCTCGG
The DNA here is from genome assembly GCA_003667255.2 of Euschistus heros. Classification (NCBI taxonomy): domain Eukaryota; kingdom Metazoa; phylum Arthropoda; class Insecta; order Hemiptera; family Pentatomidae; genus Euschistus; species Euschistus heros. Next base: position 2,139,207 of record RCWM02000087.1, read on the forward strand.
ATTCTTTTGTTGTTTTTTTGTCGGAAGCGGGACGGCTGGAGCTGGAATGAACATAACTCATTCTAAGAACATTTCTTTTTCTAAGAATGTACAATATACATATACCCCTTCTCTCTACTATGAAAATAACTTTACAAGCTTAGCTCAGTATGATTTCGTCCTCTGAAGTGTTCGGACCATCTTTTTTGTTTTTCGAGTAATTTTTCATTTTTTCTTTTTAAATGAGCGCGGAACCATCAAAATGACAGGACCTGAGTCTATATAAAAAGATAGAGATCTTAAAATCGTACGATCGCCTGTCTACCAGAATAAGTCAGCGTAAAGCCGCAATTACTTTGAATATTTCTCAGCCATTGTAGAATAAACTATTAAAACAGCGGAAGAATATCTAACTCTTACTCGCAACATTTTGTACGTATTTTAAATTAATTTTTAAATACACATTTTCTACCTATGTAATAAAAATCGTTGTCCATAACATTTTTTCTTTTGATTCCCTGTCTGATTCTTTTGCTTAATCATATCAATTGGTTAGAGTGATCATCTTGTGGGAGTCCTGCAGGGATCACATTAAGCGCCATCTACTCTCTCTATCTGTGTGTGTGTGTGTGTGTGTGTGTGTGTGTGTGTGTGTGTGTGTGTGTGTGTGTGTGTGTGTGTGTGAGTATATATATATATATATATATATATATATATATATATATATATCTTCACTATTAATATTTCTTAGAAATTTTATATTTTCACAATATCTACTATATCCAGAAAAACCAACTAATATAAGACTATAGAAGACAAATTAATAAAAATATATATTTTGCTCTGTACATTCCTTTAAATTTTATTGTACTTGACTGAAGTGCTATTCTCTCTTCTGACGCTTTACCTAGAATTGAAGGGTGAAGCAATCCAGGCCTGGATAAGAATTAAAGATATCAGACAGTTACATAATACTGGAGCTACAGTAGGACATCTGATTTGCCTGAGTAACAGAGAGGGGTATACCTATGTTACAGTGTTGTTCTTGGATTCCAGATCGAACATCCCACTAGGATAGTAAAGTAATATGTGTTTATCACAAGACACAAGACTGGTTATGAGGGCAGGGTGAGAGTTCAGAAAATAACCTGTCCTGTTCCACTTACAGAGCAATGAAAGATTCAACCAAGGAATTAAGGAAAACTACAAGTCTCAAACAAGTTAAAAGGCTGATCAAACAACCATACCCTTCTGGACAAACAGGCATCTCAACCTGAGCAGGATGGAACTCCAGCTTTTTTCTGAACAATTAATAGGCTACTACAGACTCAGAAGACATTTACAGATATGTGGAGACCGCCCTACATCACATAACAGACTGCAATTAATTCAGAGCAATAACCGTTCAGCGTCCTAGAGGGTGCAGCTCTTTAAAACTCTGTAAAACTTTAGATAATCTCAACAGTGGCATGCTGCGACTTCTGGTGACAGTTACCATTATATAGTTAAGCCCCACTACATTTTTCAGCTAATATAATGTCCTCTATTATAACTAACTTGACCGACTTGATCTCCCTAACATTACCAGTACCCATTCTAGTATTGACCAATGTTTGGGTCCATTTTCTAATTAACTTATCTTAAAAAATAAGGACAAATATAGCATTCTCAGTTATTTAACATATATCTTATTTTAAGGGTATTTTGGTTTATGGCTTTTGTGCTGGCTGGTGGAGCATCCTTCTTTTTTATTTCAAACCTCTTCATCAAATTTGATGTGATGCCAGTCATCATGTCTCTGACACCACAATCACTGTCAGTAAAAGATATTCCATTTCCATCTATAACCATTTGCAACATGAACAGCATGAGGCAAACTGAGGCACAGAGAATACTTAATTCGTAAGTATAACCATAAATTAATGTAATCAACCTCAGCTATATTTTTTTTATTTTAATTTAATGCTGAATATTCTCAATAAAATTAGATATGATAATGTACAATGTTGCCTAAAAATCTTCTTCTATCCCATTGAAACCGAAATATACAAGTACGGAACAAACATTATTCTCCTACCAACAATCAAAATATATTGGTTTTTATAGCCAGGCTTTGCACCATGAGTAATTATAATTGTTGTGACAAGGGATGCTAATAACACTGATGCACAATATATATTTTAATTCATAATAAAGTTAAGGGAAGAATTGAATTTTAATAAACATTTCGGGAATAAGCTAAGTGAAAGCATTTGGAAATGTGATTAATATATACAAGGACACTGACTGGAAAAAAAAAGAAGTGAAAATAAACAAAAATTTAACATTAAAATTGATATTTAACATAAAATAAAACAAAACTTAGATCAGAAGTCCACTAATTTTTTTAAAACTATAAACCACATCAGACTAATGCAAGAGTTAAAATAGATAACACTAACAATAAAAACAAACATATAGCAACAGAACCTTAAAATCATGAAAATAAACTTGTTAAAGAAATTTGTTCATTAGGGAAGTACATATAGAAAAGGGATTAACAAATAAAGAAAATACTGGGGGAAAAAAAATAGAAATAATAAAATTGATATTGCTGGAACAAATGAAGAAACAGAAAATAAGGTGAAGTACTTCCAAAAATGAAAAAATGGAAATCTAAAAATGAATAAAATATCTTGAATCAAGATCTTGATACCAACCAAATGTATATAAGAAATATTGCTCAGAAGATTTAACAGGCTTAAGCCAGGAAGAAGGAACTGTTGATGAGTGCACAAGAAATGATATTGTGGATGAAATGGAAATGATACTAAGTTAATATTATTTCGTAGTATTTACATAATACTTAATCAGGTATAAATATAAATAAGCTATCTCATGCTTATAGGTAATACACATTTTTTCTAATTAATGTCAAATTAGTTAAATGAACATAAAAAGTTTTAGGAGATGTAGATAGTTAGGGTAGGTCATAGATACTCAGCAGATCAAAAGAGAGTAATACATATAGAGATCTATGACTGCCTACCTTAACTATCTACATCTCCTATACTTCACAGTCAACTATACCTTATGAATAAGAAAAAAAAAAGTTTTATAAATAACAAGTATATAAGATTTTCTCAAAATCAGTTTTTTCGACTCAAGGATTTCAAAAGGAGTAACATTAAATGGGATTAAATTTTTCAATGGAAATTTTTTTTTGTCTATAAATAAAGCCACATTTACATCAAAATCTTTAATTATTCCAATATAGATGAAACCTGAGGTCTGGCAACATCTAGTTTAAAAAGCTGTTTGTTGCAAAGTATTTAATGCTTTTCATTTTATAGTAGTATGATGAGAGAAGATAGTTTCTTAATTGCCAATGGATGGTGGTGGTTTTCAAGGGAACAAGTTTTCAAACACTGTCTCCTTATGAAAATATTCAAACCAATAGGGATGGGTTTATTTATTTACACTTCCTTCCCAAAGGTGGCAAATGCATCATTAAAAGCCTGAGTCATAAAAATTATCCAATGAAAATTGCATGCCTCCAATGTTATATAGAAAATTATACTACAATGTGAGTAATAGAATTGGGAGGAAACAAATACCAACAAAAAATTGGATATTAGTAACTATTAATTATAGATAATGAACATTTTGTGCATAAACAACAGAAGAGTTCTTGCTTATCACCAAACAAATACCCTCATTTCATGTAAAACAATCCAATAGTGATACTGAAATAACTTGAAACACTAATAAAATAAAAAAGCCTACTACCACAATTGATTAATTAATTTTTTTAAAAATATAACATATATATATTCCAAAACATAAATAGTTATAAGTAAAATTAATTTTATTACCCAAAACTTTCTATTCATTATTCAAAAATAGAATACTTTTGCAATGATTTTGTTTTTCAGTGACTTTGAAGAAAATGAAGTGGATCAAAAATTAATATACGATTTTTGTGATACAACAAACATAACACAATCTCCAGAAGATAAAAACATTACTGCTGACTGGGAATACATAAAAAAATTTATGGTGAAAGTGAGTAAAATATATATTTTGTATAAAAAAAAAAAAATAAAAAAAATAATAATAATAAAAAAATAATAGGATAAATAAAAATATTGTTTATGGTAAATTATTTTATTTCCAGGAAAGTGGCATACCAAACAGTATAAAAACAATTATCTATTTTACACTACATCTCCATATTATAAACTAAATCAATCAAAGTGTTAAATTATAAAAACAAAAACATATTAAAAAAAAGAAAAAAAAAGAAGATAAATAATGGCTAAAAATGTTTCAAATATTTTAGACAACTAGTTTACATTGTTGATAAAATTGTGTGTGTACTGTAAGAATCAAATAGTGCTATTGATTGCTGTCTGAATCTGAAAATAAGTAAAATATTTGACCACTTCTTAATTGTTTATCAATAAGTTACAGCGCATATCAGTGTTCCCAGCTAGGCAGCAAGCAAGCCCTGAAGAAAGTCTACAACATAGACTGAAACATCGGCACATAATTAAATATTTTCATCCTCTAGTATATAAATATATAATTTGTTTTGTTTTTTTACTGTATCCCAACTATCTTCACCATAAGGAATTTTTTTATTTTATTTTTTCCCTTTTTAATTGAATAAATATAAATGTTTTTTCGAAGGCACCTTTTTTTTTTTTTTTTTTTTTTTTTTTTTTTTGTTACATTCCATGTCAAATCAATCTATGGTTAGGTCCTTGACCTCCCTGATTTCTATGGTTTTTGGTATAGAAGTTGCACTTAAAGACTAGTTAAAATGTAAAATATTACATTTTTCTGAATTTTGGTTTTTAAGTTATTAGCTTTTAAAATCCAAAAAAACTACTGTTTTCAGTCCTCATTCAATAAATTCAAAATTATGCCATTAAAAAACTATTGCAGCTAGATGAAATTACCTTTAATTTGATATATCAATCAATATATTTTCTGTACGCTTTGAATTTTTTCGAAACCACCAAAAACAATTTTTGAAATTCCCAAAATACCCCCCTTCGATTTAAAAAAAAAAAAAAAAGAAGAAAAATATATGTGATTCATACTATAACTAACTGGATTCTTGATAAAAAAAAAAAAAAATAATATTTTGTCTTTTTTTTTAAGGGACAATAGGAAAATTTCAAAAGTAGGCGGTGTAACTCCCCTAACAGTAATTGTTAGCAACCCTGAAAAATATTTTCTTACTAGCATTTATATATTTTACTCAAAGAAGTATTTATAAAAAGTGATTATATCAACATGTTCTTTATAATCTTTAAATATATTTTTCCAAAGCCAGAGAAAATAACATAATCTCATCAGCACTTAGAGTGTAGTGTTGAGAGTCCTTCCCATTGCTGTTGATGGGTACACTTTAAAGAGTGTTTCCGGACACATCTGATACATCTATTGGTTGTGGGTAGAAAAAATAACGAGCTGGACCTTCTAGATGTAAAATGATTACTTTATACATATTGTTGTCTTTTCGCTCAATATATCTCAGCTGCCACGAGTTTTCATAAGCGACAGTCACAACATATAAGTAGTTATATTTTATAGACAAGAGATATGTTCTTAATCTATGGGTGTTATTTGGTACATTATTGTCACACATTGAAGGGATTCGTCTTGACTGAGATAACATGGTTTGACTGTAATTTTATTTTCTGAGAATGGTATAATGGAGAATGGTAAAAACAAACAAATGAAACTTTTGTGTCCCTACAATTGCTTTAGATTGACTCAGCCGAGGAAGTAACAATTTTTTAGCCACTTCATAATCTTATGTTCTACAGAACTTAAAGTCAATGCTTCTTATATTCTTAGTTGTAAGATCATAAAGTTGTCATGGTGTTAATTTCTGTTGATCATATGGCTTTTGTAGGATGGCTTTAGCAGCTAACTGCTTAGCAGTCCCACCAAGACCATCACATGTGCTTTGACCAGTGAATGCTTTGAGATGTGAAAAACTGCCGCTCAGCCTCAACTTCAAAATATTTTTTATGCAAACATACATTAATTATAGAAGTTTTTCCTATTCTCATATTGAGCGACTTTGCCATCAAAGATGTGCGTGATTTTTTTAAGAGGAAAAGGCAGTTTTTCCTTTTCAGATTCAGAAAAGTTTACTCAGGAAAATACAAAAGGCAACTGTACTGTGCTCCAAACATTCTGAAATGAAGACATATTGCAGATTTATCCATCCCTCCCCATTTATAATAAACAATGAAGGGATGTATACACCAATGGATTTGGAATATATCTCTTCAGGTTAGGTAAAAGTAGATTATATCTTGGTAGTTGAGATATATTGAGGACAAAGGAATAGCATTTATAGTCATTTTACATCCAAAAGGTACATTTCGTTCTTTATTCTACCCATATCCAAGGGCTGATGAGATGATGTTATCTTCTCTGGCTTTGGAAAAATATATTTTAAGATTATAAAGAATATATTGATATAGTCATATATTGTAAATATTTCTAAGTAAAATATATAAAAGCTAGTAGCAAAATATTTTTCAGGGTGCTAATAACAATTACTGTTAGGGGGTGCCACTCTGCCACTGTATCTAGAAAATATTCCACTGTTCCTTAAAAAAATAGGCCAAATTTGTTTTTGTTACCAAGAACCCATTTCCGTACCATTATGAAATTTTGTCCATATGTAGCCAGTTATATGGAAAAGAATGCCACAAATCTAAACAAAGTCAAGGTTCAAATCTAATGTAGAATTGGTTAATATGACATGGAATGACCCAGATAGAGCGTGCCAACATAAGCACAATGCTAAATAATAAAAAATAAATAAAAGACAGCAAATCTGATTGTTCAATGCCGACAATAACAGCTTCTGGCTACACACCTCCCTCTATCCCACCCCATTAAAACCCGAAGATCAGTTCTGATTTAGTCCTTCCATCTAAGTGTCTGTCTACCACTTGGATATTTACCTGATAGCTCAACATAGTTATTGAATTAGGTTCTTATTAAACCAAAATTATTGTTATATTAATTCCATCGGTTGCCAATAAATATTGAAAAAGAAGCTTACATTTTTAGATGTTTTCAAGTATTTGAAAATATGATAGGTCACACCCATTGGACACCTTAAAATTGAAACATGATTATTTGTTGGTAATCTTTAAGCTCTTTTAAAGCTAGATTTGAACCAAAACAATTATATAAATTTTCTGTGAAATAAATTGCAACTGACTTAAGATTGCTGAAAATTTACCAAATTTTAGATTTTGCCCCTCCAGCCATTAATACATTGTTGCAATACCCCTGTTAGTAGGTGAAAAAGCAGCTTAAATTTTGGCTTGCCATACTAAATTATATTAGAACAGAAGATTAGGACTTTTTCAAAGTCAGAACAGTTCAAACCAATATTGAACAGAGCCTGTTAGACAATAAAACAGAAGTTTGGAGGACTGCGCTGACAATAGTGACTCCAAATAATCCTTCTATTGTGAAAAATAATGGACTTTTATGATAAAGATATACTTTATCCTACATTGGAAGTTCTAAAAATAAATATGCATAAAATGTCATTTTTTAGATGAGTCAACCCTGCCATGAAATGCTAATTGCGTGTAAATGGCATGAGGAACCTCTCAGCTGCACAGAACTATTCAATCCAAGTCTAACAGATGAGGGAATGTGTTGTGTATTTAACCGTTTGAACAGAGACCTTATCTTTCAGAATCCGTAAGTCATATTATTATCTACAAGGTATTAAATAGGTACAGTCATTTTTTAAACTGACTAACCTATGGGTGAATAATACAAATTGCAGATTTTTAAACATTTTAAGCTTTAAGAAACTTATGATTATAATTAATAAAATAATGTCATGGTATAAATTTGATTTTCCGGTACTTTCTATACCAAATATTGATTTATAAGAGTAATGTAACACTATGTATTTAACACACTTTAAATAAAGCATAATGAAGACAATTGAAGGAAACAACGCATAGGTAGTATGTACTTAGAGGAATGTAATTTACACTTAAGTAAAGGTTATAGAGCTATTTGATAATTGAAATTACAGAAGATAATAAGATTATTGTCCGGATAGTAAATTTAAAACAATATTATGAACAACTATTTCACTAAATAGGATCATAACCCTCTTTTTAAAAAAAAAAAAAAATTATTTTTGTTAACACAGAAGAGATGTATCAGACCTAAATGTAACATTCCCAGTAGATTCAGTGGATTGGTCTCCACAAAGAGGTTATCCAGATAATACTCCAGCTGATAACCTTCCTAGAAGAGCAAGAGGGTCTGGGCGGCATTTGGGTTTAACAGTTGTAGTAGATGCAGAAATAGATGAATATTTTTGTTCTTCAGAAAATGGAAAAGGCTTTAAGGTATGATAAGCTTAATTAATATTAAATGAAAGCTATAATTTTCAAACAGTAAGCATTTTCAGGTTCTCTTGAATAATCCCATTGAAACTCCTAAGGTCTCATCATTTGGTATTTCTATAGCCCCTGGACATGAAACTAAAATGGTCATAATACCTCACATTATGACAGCAACTCCTCAATTGGTCAATGTCGATATCACAAAACGTCAATGCTTTTTTGAAAATGAAAGGCAACTGTTATTTTACAGAACGTACACACAGAGAGGATGCACATTGGAATGTGAAGCAAACTTCACATTAGCATTTTGTGGATGTGTGCAATACTATATGCCAAGTAATCTATTTTAAAATGTTTATAAGTGTTTATTAATAATAATACATAATACTAAAAAAAGATATTTCAATTATAATGTTTCAAAATCATGACTTTCTTGCCTGAAGTACATTATAAACTCCAATTCAATGTTTGAGCTTCATTATTGTTATTATTAATTGTCATTTATTAATAATATTATTATTTTTTATTTATTTCTTCCATCAAAAGAAAAACTGTGCTTAAATATCATATTATGGTTAACATATATACATAAATTTATCAATACCTTTACAAACGTATCTACATAGATCTGAAGTTAAATTTAAATTTATTTATTTATTATACACCTAACAAGATTTAAAATATTAATTTACTATTTATAATTTAACAATCACCCAATTTCTTATGCTCAGAAAATAAAGAAACCAGAATATGCGGCCGAATTGACAGAAAATGTGCTCTTAATGCTCAAAGTGAGTAATAGTTCAAATAAAATTAATATTTTATTGTTGTATAATTTGTAAATAATATAAATACAGACAAATTTTATATGTAGGAATGATGGAATTAAGTATGAGTGAAGCAATTCTGAATTTTACGTTTACTACAAACAAAAAACTTAATCTGTGCAATTGTCTGCCAGGTTGTCATGAGTTGTCATTTAGTTTTGTTATTTCTTCAGCTCCAATAACAGATCATTTAACATTAAAACCTAATTTTCAGGGTGATAAAGACTATAACTATTTCAAGTAAGTCCTTGATTTTTTAATTTTAACAATAATCAATAATATTCATAAATTTTAAATTTTTTACAATAATTTGAAAAAAAGAAGAAATTTTTCTCACATATAATTATTCTTCAAACCTAGTTATATTTTGTAACTAAAACCTACACTGATGTAAGAAATTAACCATACACTTATATAATTTAAATAACGATTATAATCTATTTATAATCCATTAAACATAAATTGGAAGGACTTAACAATTATTACAATAAATTGTCATAATTTAAGCCAGCACAATCTATAGAACAAATTTTAGTAAATAGTTTTGAAGATGATTTCTTAGTGTGGTCATTATAAAAATTATATAAATCTATTAACTATGCCTTTTCAGCTCACATTGCCTTCATCAAGGGCTAGAAAGTTTTGAAATAGATTGAATATAATAAGATATATATGAGGCAGATAGGCTGAATTAAATAGAAGAGGTTAAAAAAGATTAGAAATCATTAATACTAAAAATTTTGGTAAATTGCAAAATAAATAAAGTCATAACTAAAACAATTATTATGCGGTAAAATCTGGGTGATATGGGGGAAAGTATTTTTTGAAAAAACATTTATTTATTTATTTTTCTTTTTGATATCTCAAAGGATATTAATGATAATAAACTAATAAAAATTTTAATTCATCTGAAATCTTAAGGTTTGATGCAAACAATACCCGTCTCTCTGCTTAGCTTCAACTTCACCTGTTCAAAACCAAAGTTATTCAGTTAGGCTAAAATCCTCTCATCTACTACTATCTCTCGGGTATTCTCTATCACTTGGTTTTTTTTTTTTTTTTTTTTTTTTTTTTTTTTTTTTAAGGAGGAAGGAGCATTAATTTATTTTACTATTTCAAGCCTAACAAGTTTATCACCCCTACCATGATGCTACTTACATCAAATGTAGTTACCACATAGACGTTCTAAAACTCTGTATTATTTAGCTTAAAGAAACATAGGGGATACCCTAATATTATCAACTCGAATGAGATCTTAAAAAGTTATTTCTAATGATTATTACACTAAACAAAATAAAAAATTAAATTTCTTATAATTAAATTTTTTATTGTGCATATGATGCAACATAATATAATGCACTATTAACATAAAAATGAATAAATAAAAATTAGAGATTGATTCCATAGATTTATAACTACATAACCAAACTACTGACTTGAATTGTTAATTTAGGATATAAAATCTAAATTGCTTACTTATGATTCCAGAGAAAATATGGCCATAATACACTTTTTCTTTATGGAAAAACATTTTTCTGGGACTGTTAGAGGAGTTCTATTTGGCATAACAGAACTACTATGTAAGTATATGAAAATGGTTAAAAAAAAAAAAAAAAAAAAAAATCTTATTTACCTCCAATAATTTCATAAAAGTAAATAAAAACATCTCAAGACGCTCATTCATTTAAAATTTATTACTTCACTTAATATAAATGAAAAAAATAATCCAAATTGGCAAATATCTCAACTCTACAGTTCCCCTCCAAAACTCTCCAAATTCTCATCAAAAATACTAATAGCAGCGCCTAGTAACCTGAAACCTGAAGTTTCATCAAAACTTCAACTAGAATTAGTTAACTTCATCAATAGTCATAGAGGATACCTTATATTAATCAATGGGTTGTTAACAATTGAACAATATTTTAAAATCCATTGTTTGGATTCAGATGGTTCTCGAACAAGATAATTACAAAAGGTGAAGTAGTTTTGTATGGATAAAATATGCATTGGATATGAGCTCAACACTTTCACAGAAATTTAAACACATAAGTAAATCACCTTACTATACAACTCAATGAAATTCATGATCATTTTGAGAAATTTCAGATTAAAAATAGTAGAATGGACAATGGAAGAAACTAATGCTAAATAGAATTCATAATGAATTAAATTTTGCTTAACTACAAGATTATTTCAATGATAATCTAACATTTTTCTGCTGTTATATTATTTTACTTTAAAAACTTTATAATAGCAGGGTTTAAATACTTATTAAGAACCTCCCTCCCTTTCCAAATTTCAAAATTGGTTGCAATATCTATGCAAAAACATTAGCTTATTTGTGTTTCAAAAAAGAGGAAAAACTATTTGCCTTTGAGGACAAAAGAAAAAGCCAGTTTTTAGAAAATAGTAAACAAAAGCAGTAATATAGGCTTTTTTTAAGTTTCAATTTTTTTTTTTATTTTAAAACTAAAAATTAATTAATGATATTAAAAAAAAAAAAAAAAAAAAAAAAAAAAAAAAAAAAAAAAAAAAAAAAAAAAAAAAAAAAAAAAAAAAAAAAAAAAATTTAACACATATAAATACATCCACAAGGACCAGTATAATAGAGCGCATTGGGGTAAGGGTATAAAATATCATATCACTATATTAAATATTATTAAAATGTAAGATAAAACTTATAATAAATAATGATTTTTTTTGTTCAATTTCTTTCCCTCCAGCTAATGCTGGAGGTCTTTTAGGTCTTTTCATGGGATTCAGTTTCATGAGTGCAGTGGAATTAATTTATTTTTTAACATTGAGAATTTGGTTTCACATCAGTAAACAAAGAAATCCTAAGGAGCAAGCAGAAAATAAATTTCATTCAACTTTAGGAATAAGCACCATTTATAATAAATCTAATTTACCATTCAGTAAATAACAAATATTATTATAGAAAATGTAATAATGAAACTGATAATGCAGTTAAAAATAAATACATTAATCATATTTCTCAACAACTTTATTCAAACACCCAATAGTAGTTACTATTTTTATATTAAAATAATACTATTTTCATATAATACCATAAATATTTACATAGCATTTAATATTAGTCACACCTGACTCCTCCTAATCTTTTATATACTTTTATTATTGTTATTAATATTTTACTATCATTATTATTATTTTTATTTATATATATATATATATATATATATATATATATATATATATATATATATATATTTTTTTTTTTTTTTTTTTGTGTACACTTTCAGAATTAGTATTCAAATTTCAGAAATTTAGTAGCAGGTTAAATGTGAAAAACTTCATTTCAATGGTTACTCTAAATTAACTGATTTCAAATTTCTAGTTCATTAAATTAATCAATGAATCCAACGATATCAATAAGACATACATAATCTCACAATCTTTGGCAGGGCAGAACAGGTATGTGATTTGAATTTCTAAAATGTGACTAAAGTTTTTAAGTGTTTAAGTTTGTGACATTTAAGGAAATAGACTAATGTGTACAATCATGGGAGGTTTCCTGAAAACATTAAGTTCCTAATATTACAATTAGATAATAGATATACCAAATTGAAAACATACTCCACACCGTTGAAATGGTTTGGTTGTGTAATGAGGATGAAAGAATAGGCTAAAAAGAATTTTGAAATGGAAACCAGATAGGTTGACTTAAATGAAGGCATGGTAAACATAGGAAGGCAAGGAGATTGATTGGACCACAAAAGATAACAAGAGCTTAACCCTTTAACAGGCGATGTACCCTGTAGGATACACATATTTAATGCCTTTTGCTCAATAAATGACATAATGTCCGATGCATTATCCTACTCATAATTGTTTAATATCCTTTATTCAACCTAGAATTGCATGATACATGTGTAGGGGTTAGCATGGCTATAGCCATTTAAAGGCAAAAAAAAAAAAAGAAGAAATGGATTCAAAAATTCCCGGCCTGCCCGTTAAAGGGTTAATTTTTGGGACAATATATGAAAGAAATCGTATAAGTTGTTTAGAAATTTTTTTTAACTATTAACTCATTTTGATTTAGTGTACTAATTACGGCCAAGTCGGAGCAGGCTTTATACTCCAGGTCAGGTCTTTGATGCTTTGATTCAGGATGCAATTGCCTATGCAACGTGCAAAGATGTATGATTGGATTAAATGATGGAGATTGGTTTCCAGCTAAATGGCTACATGACCACATCCTTATAAGAATGAAGTTGGAAAAATCCACTGAAAGATGCAAATAGTATCTGCTCATCTTGAAAAGAACATAAAACTGTTTCTATTTATGCTACTGCTCATATCTGAGAAGTTTAATCTAAAATGTGGTTTAGAAAAAAAAATAATGGGAAGTGAGAGAGCTTATGGATCTTCGAACGAATAATATTTTTAAATTTGTCACTTAAGTAGCAGTTAGGAATCTAATCTCTGCCTCCTAAGTCAATTATCAGAAGCATAGTCACTATAATAATTGAGGTGTTGAAATTTAATAGAATGTTTATTGACAATTACATTTTCCATGTATTAAAACAAAAGGATATTTTATAATGTAGTATGCTAAGTTCATAGTATTCGATATATTAATATATTCATTAGATTTTATTAGTTTATATACTATCAGAGAGAAAGTGCTATATTAATAATAATAATATTATGTACTTAGATTTATAATGTAAGAAAATAAAAGGAAATGCATGTTACTCACAATCATTGACTTCACTGGCAGTGATCACCAATAAGCAAGAAATATAACTGCGTAGAAGAAAAAAGAAAGATCCCTTTTTTTTCTCGGACTTTATGAGCAGACATATTCAAAGGTTCTGTAAATCCAAAAACAAAATTTCAAGAAACATTAATGTTTGTAGTAATAAGAGGCACAATGAATAAGAGATTAGGGGTGTTTAATACCAGGTATGCAAGTTTAAAATGTCGTTTTAATTCCAATAGAATGCGCTCTTAGCCTATTGAAGGATTTGCTTATCTCTAAACGCTATTTTGTTTGTTAGTCATTTGTTTACAAAAGTCAGTTGTTTTTTAAGTCGTTTACGTGGACGTATCATACCTTTCTTTGGTGTTAAAAATGTCTAATTTTAAGCCAAATAAAGAGCATTTGCGGCATGTCATGATTTTCTTATTTAATCAAAAGAAAAAGGCATCTGAATGTCATCGAATTCTTGTTGAGACTTATGGCGATGTTGCTCCAACCGTCAGGACATGTGAACGTTGGTTTCAAAGTTTCAAACGTGGTGATTTTGATGTTACTGATCAAAAACGAGAAAATCGACCAAAAAAGTTTGAGGACTTCGAATTGCAATCTTTATTAGACGAAGACAATACCTAAACCCAACAAATGATGGCAGAACAGTTGAATGTCACTAGGCAAGCCATTTCCGATCGCCTGAGAGCTATGGGAAAGATTCAAAAGGTTGGAAAATGGGTTCCACATGAATTGGACGAACGACAGATGGAAAAAAAAAAAACTGTGTGCGAAATGCTGCTTTTACGCCACGAAAGAAAGGGTTTTTTGCATCGAGTTGTAACTGGCGATGAAAAATGGATTTATTTTCAGAATCCCAAACGAAAAAAATCATGGGTAACGCCAGGACAACCATCCACATCGAGTGCAAGACTGGATCGTTTTGGGAAGAAGACAATGCTGTGTGTGTGGTGGGATCAGAAGGGAGTAGTCTACTACGAGCTTCTCAAACCCGGCGAAACAGTCAATACCGAGCGCTACCGACAACAAATGATCAATTTGAGTCACGCATTGATCGAAAAAACGCCCAGAATGGGCTCACAGGCACGCCAAAGTCATTCTTCAGCATGATAACGCTCCTGCACATTCAGCCAGATTGACTAAGGAAACGATTTCTTCGCTTGGTTGGGAACTCCTACCCCACCCGCCGTATTCACCTGACCTGGCGCCTTCTGATTATCACCTCTTCTCATCGATGGGACACTCATTGGCGGAGCAACACTTCAACAATTTCGAAAACGTACGAAAATGGCTCGATGAATGGATTTCAAATAAAGATAAAGCATTCTTTTGGAATGGTATCCATATATTGCCCGAGAGATGGGCAAAATGTGTAGAAAGCGAGGGTCAGTACTTTGAATAAAATATATTATACTTTTTTTTAAATTACTGTGTATATATTTTAAGAAATAAACGACATTTTAAACTTGCATACCTGGTATGTGCTGAAGTTTTATTTACATGATTAGCCATACCATGATTTTCTACCAACTATCATCTCTACAGTAAAGTCTACAATCAAGAATCTAAATTTTATTTAGAATATTAATGATTTGAATAAAAACATTTACTTGAACTGTTCTTTTATCTCATGAAACAAAAATATCTCCTATACTTTATAGATGAAGAATCTCAAGAATTCAAGAATACAGAATCAACAATTTTATCAAGTAGGTAGCTTATACCTTAGTTCCTAATTTTTAATTACTTATATTTAGTATGCAAATATATATACATACGAGGGTAAGTCAATAATTATCCGCAATATAGCTATATTTTTGTTTATGTTGGCAGTACTGTTCTTTTGTGTTGATGGCGCATGCTTTGTTTATTCGTTGTTATGTTTATGTTCGTATCAAGCTGGTAGGTTAGTTTTTTGTTATCGCTGTCGTGCTGTTAATAATGGCCGCTCCACTTTCTATTTGCACCAAAGAAGAGCAATGTTCAGTGATCCGTTTTTTGTGGTCGGAAGGTGTATCAGGGGCCGAAATTCATCGAAGACTTTTGGTACAGTACGGGAACAATTGTTTGCCACAACGGAGTGTCTATGAATGGATTGAAAAATTCAAAAATGGTCGCACAAGTGTTACGCAAAATGAAGGAGCTGGACGACCAGTTACCGCCATAAACGAGGAAAACATTGAGCGTTCACGTGAAATGATTCTCTCAGACAGACGGATAACTGTTGACGACGTGGCAAATCGTCTGCAAATTAGCCACGGTTCTGCCTACGAAATCATTTACAGCAGACTTGGGTTTCATAAAGTTTGTGCAAGATGGGTTCCAAAACAACTGACACAGTTGCATAAACAAACGCGCTTGGACGTGTGCACAAAACATTTGGATCGCTATGTTAACGAAGGGGACAACTTCTTAGACAGGATCGTTACTGGTGACGAAACATGGATCCATCATTACGAGCCGGAGAGTAAACGGCAGAGTATGGAATGGAAACATCCAAATTTGCCGTGCAAGAAAAAATTCAAAACCCAACCGTCCGCAGGAAAACTTATGCTTACGGTTTTTTGGGACTCACAAGGTCCATTACTGGAACATTATCAGGAAAGGGGCACAACAATAAACAGTGATCGTTACAGTGAGATGCTTACTGCTAAGCTGAAGCCTGCAATTCGAAGCAAACGCCGAGGACTGCTGTCAAAAGGCGTTGTGTTGTTGCACGACAATGCCCGTCCGCATACAGCTGCCCACACTGTAGAAACACTTCAGAAACTCAATTTTGAAGTATTGAATCATCCTCCATATAGTCCCGATCTCGCTCCATCTGATTTTTACTTGTTTGGTCCACTCAAACAGGCAATTAGGGGCCGTCGATTTGCCTCGGACGAAGCATTGAAAGAAGCGGTGCATTCCTGGCTCGCATCTCAACCCAAAACCTTCTTCCATGAGGGCATCAGGAAACTTGAACAACGTTGGACCAAGTGCGTTGAAAAGCAAGGGGACTATGTCGAAAAATGATGTACTTGTAAGTTTCCTATTTCATTTCAATAAAATTTTATAACTATATTGCGGATAATTATTGACTTACCCTCGTACATATATTTGCAGACAATAACAAAATAATTTGAAATTTTTAATAGGGTTTATGGAGGAGCTTGCAAAAGAAACCAGAAACTGTCCCATGAAGCTCAGAAAAACTTGATGAATGGACACAAAGGCTGAGCGAGGGTCTAAGCACAGTCGGTACTGAAGGCTGTGGGTTCAAATCCATCTGGGTGGGTTAAAATTTATACAAAAATTCATGGCGGATCCATGAAATGAATCTTGACTTCCCACCCTGACTAGAATAGGTCGGATAGCCCATCCTTCCTGCCCTAGTTGGAGTACATAAGGACGTTAAATAAATTACATGTTAAATAAGGAGGAATATCTTTCTTCTACTGCCTCTAATACCTGTGTGTCATTAAGCATGGAGTTGCAGTCCTGGCCTCTTGCAGTCTCCAATTCTCCAATATATACAAACTCCATGATCTGATTTCTGATCTAGCTTCAAAAAACCACTCAGCCATTAAGCAAATATGGCCATTAGCTGCTACTTATCCAGGATGTTCCATAATGAATTCACTCTCAAATTATCACAGTCTTTTATTTCTGATACAGTCCCTCTTGGATCTTCTAACTATTTGTCTGAGAAATCTCATTACAGACGCTGTGATCTTGTTAATATGTTTATCAAGGGTTGGCCATTTCAATCCATTCAGGAACATTGGAAGGGACACCAATCTCAAGAGGTTCTATCTCGTCTCTCTACTTCCATCCTGTTTGCTTATGATTGTTCTTGATATTTTATATCAATTGAGTAGTCCATTGGTCTTCACCAACCAATTTAAATCCTCTGGGCTTATTTTACTAAACTTGCTTATGATTGGTCTTCAAATATGTGTACATATTAGCTGTTTCCAGGTATTCTCCATTACATATAATTGTAGGCTTACACATTGCCCCTTCCAACACATATTTGACTCTGCTTTTGTTCAAATTTATGTTCAGTCCACTTAGCTGCAATTCTTCTTGCCATTTGACTAAATATGATTAAGTGTTTCCTGGGAGTCAACTATCACGACTATATCGATCTGCATCTAGGCTTAAGTCCCAATATTCTACCATAGTTCTTTAAGTTCTCATTTTAGACGTCTTCCAAATTTCATCTAAAAAAAGGATAAGAAGTAGAAGATTTAAGGATATTTCCCCTGCTTTACTCGTTTTTAAAAGTGGAAAGGTTATGATGTCAGACCATTAAGTCATACAATCCTCTTTGGGTAGGAATACTCTATAAAATTTACAAAGGCTAAGGACAGTAACCTAACATATTTACCAAAATTACCTGAAAAACAATCCACAAATAGCTCCTAAGATTCCATGAACCATCCAATACAATAATTGCCAACTTCTAGTTCTCTCCCTTATTCTTCCCCATATTGATTATATATGTTTAGTATTAGGAGAACTGTCTGGAGAGATAAAAATGAGGCTAAAGCGGTTAGTGAATTCATTGATAAGATTAATTTTTTGGATCCCAAGCTGCTCTCAAAATTTCTCCGAATTAAGGAATAAATTGGTTTAATATATACATTGGGTTGGGAAAAAAGTAATTAAATTTTTCGCTAATAAGTGAAATATTTATACATTTTTATAAATATAAATACTAATTAATGATATACACCCCGTGTATCTATTTTTATTTTTATTTTTTTTTTTTTTAAGAAGTTAAAATCTTTAAAATAACCACTATGCTAAATTTTTGGAAAATAATTTACAATTCTAATTTTGTAAACAAATGTTCTTACTTGATGAATACTGAGAGAAAACAAATATTTAAAATTATTGGAAGACTTTTACTGGAAGTTTTCAATGAAAAGAGTTTACTCTCTTTAATGGCAGTTAACTAACTGGTAAAGGTTTCACCAATGCAGAAATTATGAGAGCAAAGAAACACAAAATCACATCAATGGAGTTTTAAAGATTGCACATCCCACTTAAGTACAGATAACTTAATAATGACAAGTCAGCATAGTATAATATTAAGATGATATCATTTTTGTTGAACCCAGAACAGAATTTTTGAGACAACTTCTATTTAGTAATATTCATATATAACAGTATGTGTCCATCCTTCGTAGATTTTTTCTCTGTTATTAGTGCCTAAAAGATTCATCTCTTTTTTTCTGAATTGGATGGTACCAACGACTAATATGAGATGAATCTTTTAGGCACTAATAACTGAGAAAAAAACAAACTAGTAAGAAGAAATCTTGTCAAAAAGATTTGCTTTAGAGGGAAATGACCAGACTATTCCAACAAAAAAAAAAAAAAAAAAAAAGGTTCTAATATATGGCTAAAAAAATTGACGTCTCTAGTTTCTCCCTGTTTACTTCAATTTATCATTATTTTATATGCAACTATTAAAATTCAATTTAGGTATTATCCGGTTTAATTAGCAAATATACCATGTAATCTCTAGTCATATAGATTCAGGAAACAAAAGTAGCAATCAGAAAATACACAAACATCTCATCAAGCTTATATTTTCACAAATCTTTTTAGTATAAAACTTTATAAGCTATTAGGTTGTAAGGTTACCGGTGTAACACATCTTTACTAATGAAGTCAAGTAACAAATACTTTTGTTCAAGTATCAAGATCTGCAAGAGGAGAACGCCTTGGACAATGGTAGGATATGGAAACCTTATTCTTATTTTAGCACTATTATTTGTATTTGCAGATAATGTAGTGATAATTACTGACGCTAAAGAAAATGTACAGAAAGGGTTTGTAGAGCATGAAAAATAAGTAGAGTATTGCACTTATTTTCTAAAATAAGAAAAGATTTCTTAGATATTTTGTCGCTGGTTACTTTTACTATTTAATTAAGTTCCTTTATTATCCAATAAAATATAATAGGTCCTTTATAACTGGAAACCTCTGTCAGTAAGATTACTAGTGCTTCAAGGCTAAATTGTTATTTATTTCAAGTGTCTTTATAGATTTATATAATTAAACTGGGATTTAAATTTTATTTATTTATTTTTTAACCATTCCAAGGCATAGTTAATGGACCTAAAGAAACATTTAAATTTGGGGACTATGCTCAAACACGGTATGGTCCGTGGGGTCTGCCCAAATAAATATCAGCTGACCTAGGTGGGAACCCAGGACGTGCCGGGTGCTCTCATACCTTTACCCCAACACTTTTTTTTTTAATGTACTTGTAATTAATTTGTTTATATAACTATTTATGTGTATTGTTAAAATTATTTTTAATTAAAAATTAAATTAAATGAATGAATCTCCTCTATAAATGATATAAAGAAGACAAGACTGCAGCTATCACCTTGCTTTATGCCCTTTTTAAAGGACAATGGTTTGGACTCTTTTACACTGAAGCAGACCACTTACTCAGGGATTATCCTGGTAAGCTGACATGACAATCCGCATTCTTCCCTTGGTCCACAGCCTTTTCCAAATCATGTACTAGATCGGAAATGGGCGGTATTTAAGGTTGAGAAGCAGTTCATAAGTTTTTGAGATCATCATCAATTATTTGGGATAGCCTTCTTTCAAAAACTACTATAATTAGTTTGTAAGCAACTGATTAGAGATAGTTTTGCCTATTACACTCACTCTGGCTATCTGAATAATAACACAATATTGTTATTCTTTTTTCATCTCAAATTTTTTGGAAAAGCCTCTGAAGAGTCCTTTTTAATTATTTCCCTCCTCAAAAATTTATGAAATTGGGTAAGATGTTATCCGTTCCTGTTGCTTTTTTTTTAAGCTTTATACTGGCCAGTGATTGTTTGTTGGCATTATTCTCCTAAATGGAGTGTGTAATACTGTTGGCTTTTCATATTTAGAGAATACAATCTTGCAATAGTTTCTTCACACTCTTCCTACTCCAAAAGGTTTCTTGGGTAGTTGTTTTTTTTTAATGTTTTCTTCATTTCATTTACTGCCCCCTTAACCTCATTATTCCATCAGCATGATGTCTTCTTTTTATTTGATCCAATCTTTTTGACACTGCAAACCTCTCTTGGTAAAATACAAAAATGAATAATTAAATAAACAGTATCTTTACATTCATGTAAAGAACTTCTCATGTAAACACAACATTCTTGACATGTAGAGAACTTATAAAATTTATGTGAAAACTATTTATTTTTTTTAATTCTTAAGTTAATAATGTTGATCCTATTGAATGTTTTTATTTTTGTTTACATTATTGAGATATAAGCAAACTCAAATAATGTTTATCAGTTCAGTTTTAGTTTGTGTCAGAGTAAATTGTGGAATTTTATCAAATTTCAAACAACTGACCTCATCAGAAGAAATTAAAATAGTGATATCACATGAAGTGGGGGAATCTCGAGAAATATCGAAACGGGTAAGGTCTCACCAATCAACTGTGGTCAGAGTATTGAAAAAAATTCTTTATCAGGGCACCACGGAGCAAAAGAAAGGTACTGCAAGTAAAAGAATAACGGATGACCGATTGGACCACTTAATGGTGCATTTGTTCTTAGAGGATAACTTAAAGACTGCCAAGGAAACATCCCGAGATCTTACAGATTGCAAACTTAGAGACTGTTGGTCAATGATTAATAGGAAAGGTTATATAGAAAAAAAAACTAGCCAAAAAGCCGTTTCTCAATAAAAAAAAAAAATAAAGCAATCATATCTGAATTGAGCGAAACAATACCAAAACTGGACAGCAGAAGACTGGCAAAATGTAATGTTTTCAGGTGAAAGCAAATTTGTCATATTAATTCAGTAGTGATGGTGCTCCCTAGGTATGATGTCGTTCACACGAAAGATTTCTTGAAAACTGCACATTAACAACAGTGAAGCATCCAGCAAGTGTCATGAACTGGGGAAATTTTTCTTACTTTGGAATTGGTCAATTGGATTTTATTGATGGTGCTGTTAATGCTGATAAATATATTAAAAAATTTGGAAGAAAGTTTGATATCATTAATGACTAACCATCTGTTGCATTGTAAGGATTTCATTTTTTCAAGACGATTCTGCTCAACGTCACAGAACCAAAACTGTAAGTACTCATATTATTGGTTTAAGCCATCTTGCCACTTGAATTTCTTGCACATTTGTTTTTACATTTACAATGTACAACAAGCACATTTACAATTGTGTTTTTAAACAGATAATTCAGTTTTTATGTTCTAAGGGGATCTCAACGTTACCATGGGAGGGAATAGCCCCACTTTAAATCCCATAGAAAACTTGTAGGTGATCATGAAGAAAAAAATTAACGACGTTAAACCTAAAAATAAAAATAAAAAAAATTAAAGGAAACAATTAAAAATGTGTGGAACCACGAAATCTTTGAAGAAACAATACAACATTCGATCAAATTGATGCCGACCAGAATTGCTGCCGTTATAACAGCTAAAAGTGGTTCAACAAAGTATTACAAAAAAATAGATCAAAAATTTTACACTCTTAAATTTTTAACAACTGTTAGTTTATTTTTTTAATTAATAATTTCATTAAAAAATTATATTATTTCTATATTTTTTTTATTTGTGAGTGCTTTATTCTGCTTTGTTATTAAATACATAACATTGATTATTTAATTACAAAACATAACTTAAAAATGTGTTGATGATATTAATTTATGAAAAAACAAAATTTTCACTTAGTGATGAAATTTTTATGACCACGACTGAAGGAGTGTATATGTATGTATGTGTGTGTGTGTGTATATATAATTTGCCCTCAGAACAAATAAATGCCTCCAGCCTCATTCGGAGAACCGACACTCATGCTTCCTAGACTTTGACAAAAGATATTTTAATGTGACCATTGATTAATCTTATAGCTTCTACTCCATGAATTCCTTGAGTAAAGAATTTTCCATTAACCCACTATTTTTTTTTTTAATGATTACATCATTTTCTCCTCGTTTTAATCCTTTTCACTATTAAAAGGTAAATAATAATATTAAGTCCACCAAAGTTGAGAGCTTTACAGGTTTATTCGACTCCAATAAAAATTGATTTTCTTTAAAGTAGAGCATTAGGTACAACAAAACTAATCAAAACAATATAGTAAAAAATTTTTGTTGGGAAATTTAGCACCCCTAAAAATTTGGCGCTGTGGGCTATAGCCCAGTCAGCCCATAAATAAAGTGGGGCCTGCCTATTTGGTCTTTTTGACAGAAGTTCTTGGAAACAACATTCAGTACTTTGCTTTTTCAATTTTCTACTTTTATTAAAAAATATATCAAAAGTGTTTTTTTCACAATCCACTCATCTCATAATATTGTTTTTTTACTGAGAAATTGTGGTAAAAATAGGTACACATGAAATGACGGTAGGTTTAGTGTTAAAATAACAATAATGTACAGGGTTTGGAGAAAACACCTAGGATTATAGGTTAATAATTGATTTAACATTTTGAAATATTTCTTATCATCAAGTCATAATTTATATAAGAAGTAAAAAATAATAAAACATTAGGTAGTGTTAAAAGTGCAAAAATTTATAACGTTTGACATGAGTACAGAAAGCAACTCAACTCTGTATATAAGTTATTTGAGGTAAGAAGAGGAACAAGAACTAATCTTTCAGGGAATTAATCAGATGGGAAATTAACATGGGAACATTCAGCCTCTTAAAAAGTGGGTACCTTTAATTGAGGAAAAAACCTGGTAGTTGAGCGTGAATTCTGGCCATATCACCTCCTTTCACAACTGTTGGCTCAAAAACAGTACAACCTTAACTAAGTACTGAACCCAAGACCCTTCATGGGTTGTAAGTGGTACAGGTTTCATTTATAAAATGCAAGTACAACAAACAGAGAATAAAATAACTATATAATAAACAAAAATACATCTAATAAATACAGAAACCTCACGTTGAAACCCTAAGGTCAAAAAAAAAAAAATTAAATGTTTTAAAAATGGTATAAACTCTAAAGCTAGGCAGATAAAAACATGGATCAAAATCGAACATAATTCAACTAACGCAGAAAGAAAATTAACTTTATATGACATCAAATTTATTTGGAATCTACCATTTCTAATTAAATCTAAACTTGGACTTATTTAAAGTTATTCAAAGAGTTAACCAAGATTAAATTAAATATACATGCTAATAATTATTCAATATTACAGATAGTATACGAGATATTAGGAAAAAATGATTTTGATGTGAAGATTTCATCAATTAACAAATTAACAGTGATTCAAACTGAAGAAGAACACATAGCTATAAACTAATAACTTGAAATAACTAATAAAAAGATAAAAATAATATTAATGTTTTTAAAACTATTATAAGAATTGATAGGCTTTCAACTGCAAAAACTATAAAAACGTTAAATGACTATTATTATATTTAAACACTGATGAAATTATATAAATGTCATTAAATCGTTAATTATATGTAACTACTTAATTATAAACATTTTTAATTTTCAACAAAACAACTCCAGACAACTTACTATATAATGTAGAAGCTTCTGAGCTACACTGGCTTCCTTGGTTACATAAAAATGAGATACAAGATATTAAAAAATACACAGTACTATATTCAAACACTAGTTTTAAGTTATGAAATTTATATTAACATAATAAAAGATAGGAAAATCTTCTTTTTCTTTTTTTTTTTTTTTTTTTTTAATACTGTTTTAGCGATATGCAAACTTTAACAATAATCGCTAACTTAAGATGAAGCTACCAACTGCTATATTTCCAATAAAATTTAATATTTATCCATATACGTCGAGGAAAACACAACACTGTGAACAAACACTTATAAGTTCAAGTCAAATAATAAACACAAGCCATTATCAAGGTAAAGCTAAGAAAACATACTTAGAAAATTAGGAGTAGGTTACCTATTGTCCAAAGCGAACGGGAACTTATAAAGTTAGGAATCCATTTCCGAATTGAATTTACATTTTTCAACTGTCATTTTTAGCTTGACGGGCTAAATTTCTAATTGGTAACGAAATATTAAATTAAAGTTAATCTATCAGCTTCAGTAAAAACAAATTTATCCGCATCGCCACAGCCAACTGTAACTTGAGTTTTCATTGCAGTTATCAAATAAGTGCGGATACATTTTAAAGATTTCAGTCAGTTTTGTTTATCATAACAGTCAGTGTCGTCTTCTGCTACAGTTGATTAATGTATTGTAGCAGTTTTGTATATTTCGATTTATCCTGTCAAAAAAGACAAAAAGAGAGAGTGGAAAGAGAGAGAAAGAAAGCGTCCATTTCAGTTTTTGTTGGTCCTTGATTTATTTATCATAACGAAGAAATGATTAAAACCTCGTTCCAATGTTTCTGTTAACAGTTATAAAGGTATTTTTAGAAAAATTGTTGGATATTATGAAATAGTATTACTTTAAATCTGCATGCATTATATAATTCAAGTTTTTATTTGAGAATTTCTCAAAACTTAGTATCATAGATATAAAGATACTCATTGTACAGATTGATTAATTCCTACCATTTGAGGAGTATGTCATTGGATGCCAGTGCTTGGATTAACAGAGAGTCACTCAAGATAACTAATGATCAAAAGCAGTTATTTACAAATGAGAACATTCAACAAGGAAGAGGTGTTCTCAAAATCCCAGTGAAACAGTTCATAGTGCCAACTGAAAGTATTAACAGGTATCACTTGTCTCATGTGTGTATCTATTATTTTAATATTTGATTAATTTGATTTGAGTTTACAGATTTACTCAAACTGAACAACCAGGAATTTATCGATCTAACTGTGTTGATGCAGAAAAGGATGCTATGTTTGAATCTAATATGCAATCTACTCAACAACAACAACAACCACAACCTCAACAGCAACAGCATCATGTTACTCAACTGTATTCCTTAGAAAAAAAAGATGATAAGCAATCCACTATTCCTGAGTTTCCTTTTTGTTATAATGTGAACATGCTACAGAAAGTACATCAGCAGACCTCCAGTAATGGTAGTGTTGGTGTTGGCAATAATTCTGGTGATGAAAAAGGTTATCGTTTTGATGTTACTCAACCTTTTTCATATAATTATGCTTTAGTTAATCAAATGTCACTTGCGGCAGCTGCCTCAACTGCTACTTTTAAATGTGATGTGTGTGGTTTATCTTTTGGTCATTTATCTCTTCTAAATCATCATAAACGTATCCATACTAATTCAGGTGTTCAATCAAATGATCGTGTTCAAACAAATTCTAGTGAACGTGCTTGTGATAGTTGTGAGGCTACATATAATCAGCCCTCTGATTTAAAAACGCATAAACAGGTATCTCATAACAATCATAGTAAAGCTAAGTGTTGTACAAGCTGTGGTGTTGAAGTTGATTGTGGTCATGATAAAAAAAAATCAAAATATTTAAAATGTGAAAATTGTGCTGAGAATTCAGAAAGAGATTCTGGCTTCGAAGGAACACAAGAAGCCTCTACTGATACTGATGAACTTCCAAAAGGAGCACATCCTGTCAAAAGACGAGGCATGGCCAAAATGGCAACTTGTCATAAGTGCAATGGGTCTGGGATAATATTTGTAGGTGGGATTCAGAATCCTGTGGATAAACCCTACCATTGTAATATTTGTGATGGTACTTTCTCAAGATATTCATCCCTATGGAGTCATAAGCGACTCCATTCTGGTGACAAGCCTTTTAAGTGTGAGTTTTGTGGACTTACTTTTGCTCGTGCTGCCTATTTAAAAAATCACACTCGTGTACACAGTGGTGAACGACCATTCAAATGTGAAGTTTGTGGCATGCAGTTCTCTCAAGCACCTCACCTTAAAAATCATGAGCGAATTCATTCTGGAGAACGTCCTTATGAATGTGAAGTTTGCAACAAAACATTTGCCCGGCATTCTACTCTATGGAACCACAGGAGAATTCACACTGGAGAAAAACCTTATCGCTGCAACATCTGTGGCTCAGCGTTTAATCAGGCCACCCATTTGAAAAATCATGCCAAGGTACATACAGGAGAAAAGCCCCATCGATGTGACATCTGTGATGTTGGTTTTTCTGATAGATTTGCCTTGAAAAGACATAGGGGTATACATGAAAAGTATGGCCAAACTGCTGCAAATAGACAGGGTCAACCCAATATGAGTGAAATGTACAAGTGTGATGTTGATAGTGAACCTCTAAAGCAAAATCAAGCACAAACCCAAACTTCTCAACCAAGAATCGAAGAACTGTATAAGTGTGATGTTACGGGGGGTATTGCTTTTCCAGGTTGTTCCCGGCCTCAAGAAACCAAGTAGTTTTGAATTATTATTGATAATTGAAACAATAATGGTTTTGAGGAACTAATGTTGGAATTCATAGCTTTGTAGATCTCAAACAATTTTATTAGAAATATTTTTTTAGTAAATATGTTTTCATATTAAGGATTCTGGAGATTTTTTAAAATTTAGTGGCCATTATGTAGTAGTGGCTTAGATGATTTGTCAGTGGTGTTATCCCGAATATTTATTATTTAACAAAAAAATTAATGAGCAATACTAGTTAAAAATGATCTATTAAGTTTGTAAATATTAGCTCTCTTATTTTAATAGGAATGGAAAAAGTATTTATTTCTGTATTATTTTCTGCTTATCCTAATTTTATTAAAATTTAATATAATTTACTTTAAAAGTACTTGTAAAAAGTATTAGCCCAAAGTAAGATCAACCAATGATTAAAGTTGTTAATCTCTAGTTATTCATTGGGCTATGTTATGTTCTATGACCCCATGGCAATTAATATGGTCATCACTAAAATATTTTTTATTTCTGTCTGAATGATTGCTTTGCTGAATGTCTTGAGTTTTGAATCTATTTCTTTTATCACATATCCATGTTCCCTTTTCAAAAGATCCCTTTAACAAAGTCATTCTTCGCTCTAGTTCTGTTTATTAAATTACTGCCTGAATGAATTAATTGCCATTACTTGGAAAATATATCAGGATCTAGAGGAGACTGAACATGAAGATATGTGTAAATGCCAGGTAGATAGGTTAAAACCTTTTGGTTTTTCTGTTCCTGCTGTATGATGAATGTATAATATTCGAAACTAGTTTTAAAAAAAATGAATTCCGATATAATTGGCAAATAATTCATAAATCCTATCTTTTTACTAAAATAATATTTTTTTTTTCTTTTAAGCTTGTGCAAGCCAATTTGCGCAAATTGCATGAGCGTGTAAACTAACCTTTACATACAATATCAAAAAATAAGAAATCGATATTTCGATAAGTCAATACTTATTAGTGTGGCAGAAATAATTTTATCGATTTCATCTGTTTGAATTTTAATTTCTAACTATAAAAGTTAATGAGTGTTGTAAACCTCTGGCACTTAACACTGTACATTTAAATTATTATTACAGTAAACTATGCTATTTTAACCTTTCTATGAAGGTAATGTAGTCAAAATTTGGTGCACTTTGGTTTAATAGTTTTACCATTGTAAACTCTTTTGCAGAATGGCACTAACCACATATCCTTTGATTATTAATGTTACATCAACGTTAAAGAATTATATTCAAGATTTTATTTTCACCCTGCTTTATCATATGACATTTTTGAATAAAATCTATGATAAACTATTTTCAATTTTGAGCTTTACAGTATTACTGAAATGTGGTAGTAGCCAATATGTTAATTTTTCTCATTTAGGGAAAACTACCTTTTTTGCGATAATTTACTTGATTTGATTTATCTCAGAAAAGAATTGTTTATGATTGAATGTCTCTTCAAAATACACATTTGCTACTGATTGGTTCAAACAAGCTTAATTTTTTTCTATGTTGGTTATTTGTTTTAATTCATTTTCCTTATAATATGAGAAAACAGAAAAATGTGACCAAACTTTCTTTTTTCCTCTTTAACTCTCTCAGGATGCCCATTAGTACCATCTCTTCAGTATTTGTTATTGATGGGTCATTTCATGTCAAATCAACCAATGGTTTGTGCCTTGACCTCTCCGATTTCTATGATTTTTTGGTATAGAAGTTGTACTTATCAAGGCTGGGTAAAATATAAAATATTACATTTTTCTTACTTGGATTTTGAGTTATAAGCTTTTAAAAAAACAAAAAATGCCTGTTTTCGGTCCTAACTCAATATATTCAAAATTTCACCATTAAAAAACTATTGAACATAGAGAGCTTAAATTCGTGGCGTTCCTTTCCATTTAAAATGCCCTTTAATTTGATATATTTCTGTACATTTTGAATTTGTTTGAAACGTCCAAAAACGGTTTTTGAAATCCCCAAAATAAATCCCCCTCGATTTTTAGAAGAAGAAAAAAAATGTGATTCACACTTAAACTGACTACATTTGAACAAAATTTCAGAATGGAACGGGATTTTTTTTTTTTTTTAGGGACCGTGGAAGTTATCATATTTTGCTTGGCAAAAAATATATTAAAAGATTGTTAAGAAAATGTAGATATTGTCTCTTTTTGTAAATATCACAAATTGAGTGATATATCAAGTTAAAGGGCATTTTAAATGGAAAGGAATGCTGCAAATTTGAGCTCTCTATGTGCAATAGCTTTTTAATGGCATTATTTTGCATATATTGAATGAGGACCGAGAACAGTCGTTTTTTTCTATTTTTATAAGATTGTAACTCAAAAACCATAGAAAGTGGAGAGGTCAATGTTCAAATTAAATGTAAAATTGGTTTATTTGAAATGGAATGACTGATATTCTTTTTTATAAATAGGTTTTTAGCTTAAAATATTTTGATATTGCTTTTAAAACTCTTATTAATAGTTTGTTCTGAGTTATGTAAACAATACAAATAAGTGATTGCATTGAGATTTATATATGTTTAATAACATGACATTTTAAGATATATTCGTGACACCCTGTTTTATTTATTTTTTAATCTAATATTTAGTTTTAGGCTTATCTGTTTAATTTTTATTATTTTAAACATTGTTATTTGTTTTATCAACATAATTTTTGCTTCATCTGTTGAAATGTAGTAAACAAAATATCGTATTTCAATTACAGATTTTGCCATAATTTCTTTATTAGCATTATTCTATTAATAATTCCAGTGCAAAAGCAACAATTTTAACATGAAATCAAAGCCACAATAGTGAATTTAAATTGATTCAATGATAAAAAAAAAAAAAAATCTTATAACTGTAATAAAAAGTTCTCTGTAATGCTACTACTTATTAAATATTTTCTGGGTTAGCACCTCTGAACCTCCCCCTTTATTCTCCCTTATGTGCCCCATTTTGATATTCCAAAAAGTGGTCACATTATATTAAAAGTGTGTTATTAAAATGTAAACTATCAATTGAAGCGTAGAATTCCAAAACCTGTTAAGTCCATTTTTTAAAATATTTCACAGCTAATCGATAAAGGTAAAGGTCAGACTGGATTAGGAGGGGGAAATATTTTTTATATGATCGTTTTCAATATGATTTAATTAATTTTTTGAGAAAACCATTAAACTAAAGATACTCTTGAAGAAAAACTATTCAATAAAAAAAAAAAAAAAAATCTGGAAATTGGACTTAGCTGGTTTTGGAATTCCACACCTCAGTTGCAGAATTCATATTAGTATGACTTATTATTGGGTTTTAAATGTTTATTCAGATTTAATCTTAATACTGTAACTCATCAATGTATTCAACTAATTTATTGTTATTTGTAGCAGTATTCTTTATTATTTTATATTTAGTATTCTTAGAAAAATACGTATAATATCTGAAATATGTGTTTCTCAAACCTAAAGGTTCAGTGTATGGAGGCAATAGAAAGACTGGCATACCACCAACAGCCACATCTCCTTACCCCTGTTGTCTTCAGTTTTTGTTTAAATTATGTTCTCAGTTCTCTTAAAAATAATTGTCGATTTTTTATTTACATTTATAATGTAGTACAACTCTGGTGATATTTTTTGATAATTTAATTATGATTTTCAGGTGAAAATGTAAGGTTCACTATACTTTGTGATTAATAATTTGATTTCTTATTTTAATTAGTAAGATAATTAATTACTATAAAAGAAACCAATGTGAGTGAAAAAGTAAGAAAAGTGGTTGTTAGTAATATTTATCTATGTTTCTTTTTTTATAAGAAGTTATTTATAGATTTACCTAATTCCAATTAACGTTTGGTTGTGTTATTTATTTTTTTAATATTTTGTATATATGTGAATATGTATATATGTATTGCAATCTGTATATTTATGAAAGTTTCTTTCTACTGTAAATATTGTATCCATAATGTTATTTGGGCTTTTATAGCCCTTCTTAAATTAGATTTATTTAGTTGTTTTTTACTTGTTATTTTCTAAGAAATCTAATAAAATATTCATATTTTATAATTTTTTCAAATAATTATTTTTATGAATCTATCTTTTTTCCTTGTCCTCCAGCCCCACATTACAATGATTTTATTTATTAGATGAACCATGTCCATATAGTTTGACAATTATAGTGATAATAAAATTATGATATTTTCATGGGAATAGAAAAATTTTGAAATATTCTTCATGAAACTACCCCTAATAGCAACCTAAAAGACTTCAGAACAAAACATCTGCACCTGAGTTCCTTCTTGCCATGCTAGTGATAAATTTCTTCATTCTATATTTGTAAGCACTTTTTTGCACCAACTTACATAAGCCAGAGATCGATTTTCCAACTATTGGTTAGCCTTGAATATATTCCTAGTTGTCATTAGATACTATGTCTTATTAATAGATGGATCCTATTAAATTGTGGCCATCTATAGATAAGAAGATATGTAAAATATATTTTATATTATTTTGATTTGTTTGGCATTCATAATTTACATTTAAATGTTATTTAGATTCAAAGAAGAGGATTTCCTATCTATAAGTATTATTATTTTTTTTTAAATGCTGAAGACTAGTTAGAGAAATTTGGCAGTCAGTAAAATAAGCTGTTAAGAAAAAGTACTAAACAAAATTTTCTGAATGTTTTCAATGAAATTGTACCATATTGTGAAATCGCAGATGTTTGTTACTCATCGTCTATACCTTCTTCAATAATCGCTGATTGAGGCTTGACAAGGCCATCTTACAGGATGCATTTTTGATGCTTCTTTTTCTGTGTAAGGTTTGGGATAAGCTAACTTTTCTCTTGTTTAATATTTAGGATTTCAGGTAAATAGGAAATATATATCAGTACCTCGGAGGTATAGAAAACTATGTCCATTTTTTACCAAAAATACATTATTACGTATCCGTATTCACCTTTATTTACTTTATACAGGGTTCTAGAATTCTAATTCCTAGACCAATTAATTGTAAGGTAAGTTAAATAAAAATAGTTTTTATTTATTTATATTTTTTTTTGTGGTGGGAAGGCATAACTTCCTAATGTACTCCAATTAGGGCAGGAAAGAGGGGTTACCAACCTATTCTAGCCTGAGTGATTAATTTCGTACATATAAATACAATAAACAGTTCAGGAAACGAAATCTTTTAAAAATAAAACCGATTCAAACTGTTCTGTAAAGTTATGGAAATGTGACACCTCTGAGGTACAGACAGATATATATACACGAATATTCACCGTTCTTTTGTATGAAGAAATTTTAGTAGTTGTATGGCTAAAGTTAATAAGTCTGCTCCTTGACAAAATATGAATAGCAATTGTAGCGTTATTTCAAGTATTTTAAGTTAGTGGACAAAGTAAAGCAGGCTTAAAACGAATATATATTTAATTTATATTGATTTATCAACTTTATGAGTTTTGTTAACGATGACATCCAAGCAAAAAACAAATATTTTGCTAAGTGTCGGCAATATCAACTTTAGTTTATAGTTTTACAGAAAGGAGTATGTGTCCTCAATATCGTATTTTTTACTGTCCGTTTTCAGTTAATTCATCATTTTCTGGTCGAAATCGGACCAGAACTGCATTTTTTGCTGCTAAAACCCATTGTGCCCTCAAAATTCTTAATTTAAGTACAAAAAAAAAAAAAAAAAAAAAAAAATACGTTTTAATTTGTATTAGTTTTATTCTGTTTCACAGTGAAATCATAATTTTGAACATTCTACTACATTATATAAAGCATTTCGTATGTATAAATTCATTGTACAGAGATACATAACTGCTGAGGTATATATTGGATCATAATTTTCATTAGTCAATATGTCATTTAAAAGAAATTGAGAATTAACGACGAAGGTACAAGAATATAGCACGATCCCTCCTAAGAAGTTTATTGTTAATAAAGTAATTGATATCGTATTGGCTGGAAAAACAATTAGTAAGCAGAAAATTGATGATGCAGTGACCAGATAATATAAATTTGTCAGTCTGCCTTCTATTACTTTATAAAAGTCATCAGGTGCTAAAAATGACATAAATGAAGAAAGTCCAAGCATAAAGATTGTTTGTAGAACAGCAGTAGTACAAATCTTGGTTCCAAAGAAAGTAAGTGGTAATCCTAGCGTTGTAGAATGCAGAAACCACGCAACGATTTTTATCAAGTTGTTTTCTGGACAGTAAGGTATAAATTCTAATAGTGTCGTAAATATGCTCATTAAAACAATGACCCCAACTATAACTTCATAAGGATGACAGCTCATTCTATCAAGTAACTTTGGTGATGATAAGGCATATGCAAAACTGATAAAATTCAATATGTAGGAGGAAACCAAGTGAAAATAAGTGAGTACTAGTTTTTGGGTAGATTCCGTAGACCAATACTTAATTCTGTATATAATGCCTTTCTTCTCCACTCTTAGCCAAAATATTAAGCATGCTATGCAAGCAACAATTCCTGTGCTAGTTATAATTTTTCCTGTTCCCCATATCAACGCTTTAGTAATATCCATCTTGAAAAATGATTCCTTTCTAAAGTAACATTATGAACTTTAAATTTAGAAATTTCCTGAATATGTTGCTTACTATGCTGAATTTTATGTGTACATAATTTGTTGGTGTTAGTTACCTCAATTACCAACCAACATGTGGTATTCATTACATTACAGTTGATTGGCTTAGTTTAGTTGTATTTGTTTTTTGATAGCGCTTTAGGGTTATCTCAAGTATTAACTCTCAACATTCATGGTGGATAATTAGGTTATAACTCTAGAGAACAAACCATCTTGACTTACAAAAATATTTACCTAAAATGGGATTTACTCAGGGAGATGCAGAAAAAGGTAATTTAAAAAAGAAATAGATCATTATTTTATTTATGTATAAAAATAAACATATTACTTCTAACTTAGTAACTTAATCACGGTTCGTAATTTAAATTTAACTACGCTTTCGTTTTCAGGTAAAAAAATATTTGTACAAAAATGTGCTCAGTGTCACACGACTGAAAAAGATGGCAAACATAAAGTAGGACCGAATTTATTTGGAATCATAGGTAGAAAGTCAGGAACAGTTCCAGGTTTTTCGTATTCCGATGCCAACAAAACTAAGGGCGTTATCTGGAGCGAAGATGTATTGTTCGAATACCTCGAGAACCCCAAAAAATTTATACCTGGAACTAAAATGGTTTTCGCGGGTTTGAAAAAGGCAGAGGAAAGAAATGACATTATTACATATCTACAAACACTTAAATAAATAGCATGGTTTGTTTGTTTCATTATTCACTGACTGAGCACTTCGTTATTATTTTTATAATTTTTAAAATAAATAATTTTAAACGAAAGTCCTAAATTATTATTTTTCCCTTAAGTTTATTAATTTAAAATATTTTCTATACGTAGTTTATTTGATTTAACTCTCCAATGTTTTATATATTTATTGTTTATAATTATGGTCTATAAAAACAGATAAGAAATAAAGACTTTTCACTGTTTATAAAGCAAGGAATAAATATTGGTTAAATTATATGTGGCGTTTAGCAGAAAAATCAGTATCAAAAATGTTATTACTTCACGAATTTCTATTGATAATTATTACAATTCCTTTTGACATATGAAAAAAAAAAAGAAGAAAAAAGTTAAGATGTAATAAACTACTGAACAATTTCTGGAAGGGAGATTTGATATTTTGTTTCATATCGATTATTGAAATCAGTATAATCGATTGTCTAGAGCCGTTGTTAAAATTGAAAATAGTAATTAACGTAATTAATAACCGACTTCAAAAAAGGGGAAGTTCACAACTCGTCTGTATTTTTTTTTTTTTACGCAATTACTCCATTAATTATGAATCGATTTTGATGATCCTTTTTTTTTTTATCGTTAGGCAATTCTTCAGAGGTGGTCCCATTAAAATTTTATTGTAATTAAATAAGCGAATTTTTAGAAAAATAAAAAAACTATTAATAAGAAATCACTGTTATATAACCTTCCACTATAAACATATTTATCCATGGTAACTAAATCTAAATTATTAACGAAAATAATTAGCATATATAGTCAACTCAATCAAAAGAATTTGATACGTCAATAGGTATCCGCCAAGGTTGTGCTTTTTATAATAACCCTGGATTTGGCACTAAGGAGGGCCAAAGTTCAAATGAGGCAGTTCCAGTTAGGACACAGAAATCTGCAACCTATCCGATTTTCCTTGTTAGCCTTTGCTGATGACCTCGTCTTGCCAGCTGCTAATTACCGAGACCTCCAACACAACATAAATGTACTCCAAGAGGAACTAACAAAAATCAATATGATAATCAATCTCGGGAAAACTAAGTATATGAGAATAGGAAAGAAACCCGGAAGAATAATGAGAGTACTGAGAGTTGCAGTGTATATTTTAAGGAATTTTGACAGGGCGACATACGGGACGGCAAAAGTACCAATTTTTAAAATTTCTAAAATTAAGTGTCAATTGACGCATTTTTTATACCGTTTTAACTCTTAACATGGTCCGTGAGGTTTTGAATACCGGGAACTCCCTACTTCAATGATCCCATGATTAATGATCCCAGACCTTTCCTAAAAGAATGTGGTATTTTGAAAGCCTTATTTTGATTATGAGTTTTTATATATTTTAATTTCTTAATGCACTTTTAAGAATATTTTCTTGGGAAACTAAATAATTGTTTTAACTTATCTTTACGAAAAATTAATTACGATAAGGTTTAATTTTATTTTTACTAGAATAAAATATTTGAAATAAACAATAAATTGCGGAACACATAATGTTTGCTGGAAAAACACCTTATTACCTTAATACAAGATATCTTGCAAGAAATCGTACAATTGAAAAAATGTACAGTCATACTTGTAGTTTGACAATTAATTTGGTCCACTCTATGACGTATGAACCCATTTTTAAATTGACACCAGGGGCCTATTTCACAAAGATAGAAGTACAACTCTACAGCTACAATTCCAAAAAAACCATGACATTTGTGCTCCCATTGGTCGGTTTCAAGGTTTTTTTTTTAGTTGTGGCTGTGGAGTTGAACTTTTTACTATTTTTTTTATTATTTTGAAAAACTGCATTTAAATTGAAACTTTTGCTTCCGTAAAAATTTGCCGGCACCTTCTACGTTCACTGGGTGACAAAGTCATGGATCTGGGCGACACAAGTGTCGCCCAGTTTATATGTTATTTTATGCTATGGAGAGTTGGCGGAGAGAGATTGGAGCAGGTAAAAAGTTTTAAACATCTTGGTACCCATCTCAACGAAAGCGGCTATATTGACGAGGAAATAGTTCAAAGGATAGGAGCGGCTGGGAGAATGTTTAATATGGTCCGAAGGGCCATATTAAACATTATGGACCATGACACCATAAGGGCCAGTCTCGACGTTAAATCGGCAGAGACCATCCTGGAGGAGCACAAACTAAGATGGTTCGGGCACCTCCTCAGGATGGATCAAGAGAGAATCGCCAAGTGTCTATATCACTTTCCGAGCCTGCTGAAGCATCGCGGCTGGGAGAATGTTTAATATGGTCCGAAGGGGTTTCCTGGGAAGAGAGATGACCAAGCAGACTAAAGTGGCAGTCTACTAGTCAACATTCCTGC
Source organism: Euschistus heros (assembly GCA_003667255.2). NCBI lineage: Eukaryota > Metazoa > Arthropoda > Insecta > Hemiptera > Pentatomidae > Euschistus > Euschistus heros. The sequence goes on from RCWM02000087.1 coordinate 2,176,120, forward strand.
CGATCCTGTTGTACTCATCGGAATCATGGACCCTCACCTCAAAGCACAGGAGCCAGATCCATGCTATGAAAATGAGGTACCTGCGAAAAGTAGAAAGGAAGACCCGACGAGACAGGATCAAGAATGACACCATAAGGGCCAGTCTCGACGTTAAATCGGCAGAGACCATCCTGGAGGAGCACAAACTAAGATGGTTCGGGCACCTCCTCAGGATGGATCAAGAGAGAATCGCCAAGTGCCTATATCACTTTCCGAGCCTGCTGAAGCATCGCCAAGAGAATAATTCCTCTATTGATAAACACCATTTTAAAACAATAATTTTAAATATGAGGGAAGCATTTCTCAGCAGATTTCAGGAATTTAAAAACAGTAGAGCAACTTTAGCTTTTGTTGAAAATCCTCTTAATGCTGCGATAACCGAGTTGAAATTTTCTCCTTTTGAAATTGACATTGGTAGCTTTGAAATGCAATTGCTAGATTTAAAAAAACAAGGAGATATGGCGCTCTAAATTCGAACGTTTTTGTGTTGAATTGGAAGTATTAGAAAAAAAAAATGTGATCGTAGTTCACAACAGAAGTGGTGTGCTTTGAATGACCTGGAGTAGGAAGACATGATAATTTTCAACGCTTGGAATAGTATTCCTGACTTACGATCTACTGAAAAAGCTCGCATTTGCTGTTCTTTCCCTTTTCGGTTTTACATATTAATGCGAAAGATCTTTATCAAGCATGAACATTATCAAGAGAAGTCGTCTTATTGATGAAAACTTGGAATCATGCCTAAAATTAAAAACAAAAACATAGAAACCTGACTTACTCAAACTTTCCATGGAGATGCAAGCACATTGTTCGCATTAATAAATATTTATTAAGTATGACATTTAGTTTTATTTAGTGTAGTACTTATTTAGTGTAATGAAAGTTAACTAAACAAGCAGATTTGGCTCCCAATTTTTTTAAAAATTGTTGTAATGTTCATATTTGGCTCTTTGGCTAATAAGTTTGCTGGCCACTGCATTGGCGGAAAAGAAAAAAAAAAAAATGTATTGATTTTCTTTTTTTCGGAATAGAATCAAAAAAATAGATTGGTTAAAGTCAGCGTGGATTAAGATTTTAACCATTGAACACAAAAGTGTTTGGTTGATTAGGGGGTGTCTGTGTACCTCTGGTAACAACTCCCCCTCCTCCCCGTGCTCATGCCTATAGTTCAACTATTTCACTTTTAACCCTTCAATATGTCACAGTAAATAAAAATCCTATTTATTTCATATTGAAACTTTTCAAAAAACTAAAGCGATCTTCAGCAAGTGTTTTACTTTTTTTAATTTCTAAATAATAAAAATATTTATTCCTTTATAATTACGTTAATTACTATTTTCAAGGCGACTAAGATATTCTACTTACAATAAGATAGTACAAATAAATGGCTTTTTAACCACGGTTCTAGACAATCGAGTATACTGATTTCAATAATCGATGTGAAACAAAATATTAAATTCAAGTTTTATTTATATTCTTGAAAATAACAGTTTTCTATAGTCAATGATATAATAAAATATATTTTCCCCCTCCAGAAATCGTTCAGTAGTTTATTATTACACTATCCTAGCTTTTTTTTTCATGTGTCAAAAAGAATTATAATGATTATGAATAGAAATTCGTGAAGTAATAACAATTGTTTTGATACTACTTTTTTTGTTGAACACCACATATAATGTAACCAAAAAGCTCAACCTTCTAAAATATAAGAAAAAATACTGGTGTGCCAATAGTTTCTTGACCCACTGTATCTGTTCCCCATTAAAAACGGCAACTTGATCTTGGTGATCTGCAGTTCTCCAGGGGCACCGTTGAGCTAAAATTATAATTATTAACAAAATGACTTCACAGGTAACAGTCCTGATACATCAATTACTAACTATCCTTAAATATTCAACTTTTTAAAGTAATTAGGTGAAACTTCTTAATGAAAACTAAATTACTGCTCTATAGACAATAATAAAACATAAATGATTCAAATTAGAAATGACTGAACTACAGAAAATGCACAACCAAGCTTCATATCCCAATAACTGGGATTGGTTGACAATAGTAAGTGTAGTCAGCCACGTCAAGCCTAACAAATGTCGAGATTATATGTTATTTAATAATCTGATTTTATAAAGATTTTTTCAAACCATTTTTGTCAAGTTACCAAATATTTGAATTTAAATTTAAATTTTGAGTAACAACAAAAAAAGTTTATTTCTATCCGTTTCCATTAAACAGAAATACTCTGGTATTTAATTGATTATAACACATTTTACAAAACTAACACTATATATATATATATATATATATATATATATATATATATATATATATATATATATATATATATATACACGTTTAGTAAGGTTCTTGAGACTAGATTAAAAATGCGGCAGACCTCACCTTTCTTTTCCAATCCGTTGCAGATATGCGATAAATCAAAGACTTTTTTGAGGAAACCAGTTATTTTTACCATAAAAGCTGTAATATCTCCATTTTGTTTAAATATTTTTCAAACGTTAATCACATTTTCGGATTTAGCATTAAATTTTATATAAGAACGGAGTACATATAACCTTGAATATTACAAACTTAAGACCTAAAGAACACCTTGAACTTCACCTTATTTAGGGAAGTTACAATGTCTTTATGGGAAGTTACAACGCTCACCGTTCTTTGAAAAAACTATCCTCAAAACTTCAAATCTCACAAAAACTTACAAATTTAATCAACTTTCGAATGATATCTAAAAAGTAATGATTCTGTTTCGATTTAATGGAGAAATTTACTTTTAAAGCTGAAAAAAAACATGGTGTTCTCATTTGGAATACAAATCAGTTACTTATGACAATAAAACATTATGACAATCCCTTAATGGAAATGTGCAGTTTAAACATAATAAACTCTTCATTGGAATAAAAAGCAAAGAAAAAAAATATTGATTAATAGAAAATTAAGGAAAACTGTCAATAAAGCGACACCAGATCAAAGGATCTTATGTTATTACATTTATTTATTTATCATTATTATTTAGGATTTATTTTATTAGATTTTCAATGTAGGTTTAAAACCCAATGATAATGAAAATAGGCCTAAATTTTACCTATAGCTTCTGAATGCAGATTGTGTAGGAGAATACAGCTTTTTGAGGTGAAATGTATGGTAAGATGAGTGTTTTTACAGAGGAAGGCATTTCTACCCATTCATGAGAACTATCGTTTATTCATCTTTGTATTGCTGTCGAATAGTGTTGATTTATGATATATCTGCAACGGATTGGAATAGAAAGGTGAGGTCTGCAGCATTTTTCTACATTTTTGATCTAGTCTCACCCAGTTATTTTTTTTTACACTGAAGCCGGCTCCACACATTTTTGTTATGTCATAACACCCAACACGAAACTGTTTCGCCCAACGTTCGCCGAATCTGTTTCGTGTTATATCATAACACATAACACTTAACACGAAACAACGACGAAACAGTTCTCTGTTATGTCATAACAATATATCAATACTTACTAAAATAAGCCAAGTTCGTATCTACCATTTTTTAAAATAATGTTAGGACCCATAAGGATAGTTAAAATCCAAGTTTTCAAACCTCAAAACCAGGTGGGGTGTTCGTAGTACTCGAGAAGCCACGGAATTTCAGCACTATTTTCGTTTTTCATTTAAATCTCTAAAATATGTAAATTTGCTGGTCATAGCATTTACAATATTAAAGAGTCGACTATGATCTATTGTTTTTCCCTGTTTGGGAAAAATTGAGTTTTATCGTTCGGTCTCCTCCCTTCCTTATATCTTATATTTTATTTTGGCATTGATAGATTGATAGATAGATAAATAGATAGAAAATACTTTTATTAATAATATTTACAGAATTTTATGTTATTTACAAAAGTGTTCGAAGTAATATTACTGACATAGCTACGGCTGTCAGAAGCACTTTTAATCTAAAAATGATTTTAAATCATTATTGTTTATTTATTTTTAAATATGTAAATATTTATTAATATATTAACTAATTTATTCACAAACAATACAATACAATACTATCTAATTACATATTATATAATCTATTATTAATCATTAATTATGTCTTATATAATAATATCATAATTACCATATATCCTATAATAATATCTTAATTATATATACATATATCTCGTATATCTCAAATAATAATAATATAATATACTTATATCCAACCATTATTATACTATTCATTATACTATTTAATAATATCTAATTAATATAACTTTTATCTATTTATAACATATATTATCAATCTATAATTTCCAAACATCTATTAGGTTTATAATAATTAAAATTTTGAATAAGAAAGGAACGGTAAATACAGGCTTCTTTCAAGTAACTCACTAGAGCTGCCCAGTTTTCATTTAGTTATTTGACCATATGAATTTCAGTCATATTAACTGCACCAAAATATTTTTTCCTCATTCCCTCCAAGACTTTACAACGTCCTAAATAATGAAACACGTCTTCATTTTCTCCAATATTACACATAGAACAAATATAATTTTGTCCCTGAATGAATGGTCTGTAGTTCAAGTTGAGAAGTTCGCCTCTAATTTTAATTATAACAGCTATATCAGATATGGTAAATTTGAATTAATATAATCAATATCAAAAGACACTTATGCTGACAGCGGCGGAGGTTTTGGGGCTAAAGGGACCGGAAAAAAAACATCATGGTTCAATGAGGAATGCAGACTGGCTACAGATGCAAAGAATAAGGCCTACAAAATTATGATTAGTCGGCGTACGAGTAGTACAGACCGGCGGAAAAGAAGAGAAGAAAAATACATCCATAGGTGCAAGGAGAGGTCCCATCAGGACAAAGAGTGTCGGGACATGGATGACTTTCGAAGGGAGAACAACCTAAGAAACGTTTTTCAACTTGCCAACTGGATCAGGAAGCCATTCAAGCAATCACCCTCCATATGCCAAGACAAGGAAGGGACTCTTCTCAGGGACAGCAGACTATATCAACAGGAATGGAAAAGGCACTTTCGGGAACTTTACGGAACTCAGGAGACGGCAGCTGAAGACAAGGAGATACCGATAGGGGACGGTTTAGAGATTGAACCGCCCTATAAGGACGAGGTCATGGCCTCTTTAGAAAAACTAAAAAGTAATAAAGCTCCTGGATACGATATCTGCCGAACTTATCAAAAACTATGGTGGCGAAGTTGTTAAAGCAATCCATGAAATGATTATTACAATATGGACTGAAGAGAAGTTCCCATTCTCCTGGAACAAAACAGTGATATGTCCCATATATAAGAAGGGAGACCCACTCATATGTTCCAACTACCGTGGAATAGTGCTGCTCCCATCTGCTTATAACGACCTTTCCAATGTGCTGTTTAATCATCTTTTACCCATAGCTGAGGGAATTATAGGGCCATATCAGTGCGGATTTCAATGTGGGAAATCAACTACAGAGCAAATTTTCACACTTCGAATGCTGCTTGAACGTGGAAGAGAACACATGCTGATCACCCACCATCTTTTCATAGATATGAAATCAGCCTATGACTCCATCAATAGGAAAGCACTCTATGAAGCCCTCGTTGAACTGGGTATTCCCAGTAAACTAGTGCGTATCATTAGATTGACTATGCCTGGTATAGAGTGTGTAGTCTTAGTAAATGGATAAAAGTCTGAAGGATTTCTTTCCGCTAAAGGAGTGAGGCAAGGAGACGCACTGGCATGTTTGTTATTTAACCTCGTCGTCGAGACCTTATGCCTTATAAGGGATGCAGGATTGCGGACCACGGAAAACATGTTCAACAGACTTGTTCAAATACTGGCATATGCGGACAACATAGATATTGAGGGACGCTCTCGCAGAGCTGTGACCGAGTCATTTTTTGCCCTTAAGACAGCTATTAGCCGCTTTGGTCTGGGAATTAATCAAGAAAAAACAAAGTACATGAATAGCAGCCAAGCCGTACTGTTGAACAGAATTAAAATATCGTTTGGACCTTACGAATTCGAGCAGGTGTCTGAATTTACCTACCTCGGCTCGCAGGTTAACGTGGAAACCCGCATATGTGATGAAATTAAGAGGAGGATCTTGACAGCTAATAGATGCTACTTTGCCCTCAGGAAGCAGCTTACCAGTAGGCTAGTGTCCAGGAAAACCAAGTTCACTCTATATAAGACCTTGATTAGTCCTGTCCTTACATATGACTGTGTAATAAAGTTGTCTCATGTGTTAATAAAGTTTGCGCAAGCTTTATTTACGCCATGATCTATCTACTTTCAGACTGAACCAAGAACAAAAGTGAAGATAAGCTTCTAGACTAATTGATATTCTAGATAATCTAGCTAATAGACGGAAATCTCTTCTAGACTAATTGAATAGACGAAAAAAAAACTGTGTCAACAATGTAGTTTCCCATTACAAAAGCTACCGTAAAAAAAATATACCTAGTATAGTCCAGTTCAATTCAAAATGTATGAAATTAGTTATCGATTTAAATTATATATTTTTTAAATCGCTATGTGCTTACTTAACGTTATTTATTTTCAAATGTAATGGTTTTTCATTATTGGTTTATCAGTTATTATTATAACTGACTCATATCAGATTAACTGGTTTTCACAATTATTCGCTGTTGCCAAGCGAACTTGTGAAAATGCGATTGTCTCTGTTTCGGCTTGTGTTATGGGGAAACAAATTTCCTTTGATCTGTGTTAAAACCGCCTCCTATAGCGATACACCCATAACACGAGCAGAAACACTTGATAACACCATTACCACGATAACACGAGCTTGTTATGTTAGCTTGTTACGATACTTGATAACAGAAGCCGGTTGCCCATCCACACATTCGGCATCTTCAACGAGCATGTCTGTTTATATATATGTGTATGGATAAATTTCTTGACTGTTACTATTAGATGTTTTGTAAGGTTCTTGAGGCTCAGTCAATAAATAAAAAACAACTATTTTGGCGACGTTTCGAGACTATATTGTTCTCATAATCATTCCCCACAGTGAAAAAACAGGTTACAGTAAAATTATATAAGTTATACAAGTTATTTCAAAACATAAAGTTAGCTACAGTACAAGTATATAACAACATGTGTAGGATAATAAAAACATATTTAATTACGGAATATAGAGGAGTATGATGCTATTTCCAATGTTAATAGTGGATATGAATAGACTTGTGGATATGAACAATTCTAGTACACAACTAACCTAGGGGAGATTTAAACAGATAGTTACAAAAGTAAGTGGGGAAACCCTATTTCTTAAAAGTTAAGTTAAAAGGTAAGTATTTCAGTAAAGTTAAGTTAAGTTAAAGGACTGGGTAGGCATTCTCAAAGATGCAGGTACAAAAATATTTCAGTGTAATATACTAAGTATATGTCTGCTAAAATTGGAGCGATTGGAGATCCCATAGGGCACCCATACATTTGAATGTAAAATTTTTCATTAAATTGGAAATAACCCCTATCGGTACACAGAGCTAATGATTTGAGAAATTGGTCTTAAGGAATTGGTGTGTGAGTTTGAAGTTTATGCCAATGTTTTTCGAATAGTGTTTTACTTTAGTGGTACAAATATTAGTAAATAACGAGGATGCGTCTAATGAAACTATTTTGTAGCCTTGTGGAATCTGGATATTAGTTATTTTTTTTAAGGAACTCAAATGAATCTTTGACATTATATTTATCTGTGGACAATTGTTTTAAGATGTTGGTTGTTTTAAGATATGGTTATTTAGATAATTCATATGTGGGAGAGTTTATAAATGAAACATCTATCTAAATACCAATATACATACAAATAACTATACAAACTCACACAACAATTCCTAAAGACCAATTTCTCAAATTATTAGCTCTGTGTACCGATAGGGGTTATTTCCAATTTAATGAAAAATTTTACATTCAAATGTATGGGTGCCCTATGGGATCTCCAATCGTTCCAATTTTAGCAGACATATACTTAGAGGATCTCCTGGATTCAGTTATCCCCAAAATCCCCTTCAACATTCCATTTCTATTCAAATATGTAGATGATATCCTTACTGCTATACCTACAGAAGACAATAAACATGAAATAATTTTAGCCAAATTTAATTTTCAAATAGACTAAATTTTACTATGGAATTTGAATACGATAATAAAATACCGTTTTTAGACTTACTTTTAATTCGAAACCCTTATGGAATAATAGATACAGAATGGTGGAAAAAACCAATACATTCCGGAAGATATTTACATTATACTAGTCAATGCCCCAAAATTTATAAAATCAACACCGCAAAAAAATTTAATAAATCGTGCAATAAAGTTATCTACAGAAAAATATAAACAAACCGTGGAAAATAAAGTAGTAGACCTTCTTTTAATAAATGGATATCCACATAGACTCATTTGTAACTTACTCAAACAAACAAATACTCAACAGAAACAACAAGAAAATAATAATAAAAGATATTACACCATCCCATATATACAAACACTATCAGAAAGGCTCAGAAAAACACTCACAAATAAACATAAAACTGACTACACGGTCACATTCAAAAATACCTCCACCATTAATAAATTATTCACCAAAACCAAAGATACGGATAAGTTAGAGTTACAGTCTAATATTGTTTACGAAATTCCGTGTGAATATAGTTGTGGCAAGTCTTATTTTGGTACATCGGAACAATATCTTAAACGACGAGTGTATCAACATAAATAAATACATTTGCACGTCTGTAAATAAAAACAATCAATCATACAAATCACAAAAACATCATACAAATCATTCTTCCATTTATTAGTATATTACACTGAAATATTTACTTACTTTACTGAAATACTTACCTTTTAACTTAACTTTTAAGAAATAGGGTTTCCCCACTAACCTTTGTAACTATCTGTTTAAATCTCCCCTAGGTTAGCTTAGTACTAGAATTGTTAGTCTATTCATATCCACTAGTAACATTGTAAGTAGCTTCATAGTCCTCTATATTCTGTAATTAAATATACTTTTATTATCCTACACATGTTATATACTTGTACTGTAGTTAACTTTATGTTTTGAAATAACTTGTATAACTTATATAATTTTATTGTAACCTGTTTTTTCACTGTAGGGCATGATTATGAGAACAATATAGTCTCGAAACGTCGCCAAAATAGTTGTTTTTTATTTATTGACTTAGCCTCAAGAAACTTACTAAATATGTAATAGTAACAGTCAAGAAATTTATCCACATATATATATATATATGATTAGATCATATACGTTTTTAAAAATAATTTTTGTCTTTATTCATATGTGTCAATTAAGGTGGGTTTCCCCGCGGCAGGGTAGCTACACCGCGTAGAACGCAATGTCTAGACAATACGCCTAACACTCGTATTTACTAAATTAGTGTGTCTGTTTTCCAATAGAGCGCAACACGTTGTACGCCAGTGTTTTACGTCGAGCCTGTTGGGGCGACTCCTCTGAGGAGTCAATCAGTTCTACGCCGCGACTTTGGACTGTGAAATATTGTTTATTTTGATTTTTTGTTTTATATTTTCCAATAAAAATGGTTTCGGGTTAGTGGAAAATAGTTTTTAAACCTCACTTCGTCGTCGATAAAGTTGTTGTCTAATTGTTTTTCGCAATTTAAAACTCTCGAGCAAGGAATCTTCTTCCTCCTCATTCATCATATGTTTAGTTATTCAATAGCTTCCTTTTCTTGATGGGTCACAGACGGTTGAAAACGGTCACAGGTTCATGAAGGTAGGCATGAACTAAACACTTTTTCCAAATGGCTCGCGATTTCTATTTGTAGGAAAACAGACATGCGCGGCGTACTTCGGTTATACGTTCCTGCCGGCGCAATAGGCTATCCTGCGTTCTACGCGGCGTATCTATCCTGCCGCGTGGAAAACCAACCTTTACAAAGGAGACGGTTAGTGACTTGGATGAGATTAAACATTACCTCCTCCTAATTTAATCCCGGAGAAAAGATATCCTTCATCCAACTCTTTTTCAGCCTTCTCTATGTTTTAGTAAATAAGTAGAACATCATAAACGTACTACATAAATATTTTATTGAACCACTAGAGCTACTTAAAGGGGAAAAATTAAAAAAAAAATAGTTGTGAATGTATGAAAATTAGAAAACTAGCTGACCATTATTAGAAAAATATTATTTTTCCATTTAATTACGTCACATTTAATTGCTTCTCCTTTTAAAATCATCGGACTGTGGAAGTCCAGACAACAAAGGAAAATTGGGTGAAAATAATGATCTGGCTTAGGGGGTGTTGTTTTGCCGAAAGCTGTGCTAAATAAGATACTAATATTCCTTCTGGGTGGTGTGAACGCGACAAGGGGCAATTTTTTACTTTGTTTTTCACGTATAATTGGAAAACTATAGGCTATAAATAAAAATAGTTGTCTACAAACTTACAGCTTACTAATTTCCCTGTGGTTATAATCTATCTTCAGAATGGGGTATCTGTAGCTAACAGCACCAAACGTCTCCGTCCGCCATATTCTACATTTCGCCTCTCGTTTTACCGCGTAATCTCCCAATGCTTTTTAAATGGCCACCCATTAACCACCCCTCTGGTTCTTGATTTGTGGATCTAATGGTCTCTATCCGATCAGTAGGAGTGTTCTTTACTTTCAGGACCTCTATGTTTCTTTTCTAATAATTGAATAAAAAGTTGCTTTCAGGTTTGAAAAGCAACAGACACTTGTTTCTGTCACGATCCCTCTCATTTTTTATTATTTTTCTCAGAGTGGAAATATGATTCTGAGTCCACCTTTCTTTCTAAAACTGCTTTTCTTCTCTTGCAGACATGGCTCCACTTACATGATTCTGTTTCTTCTTATGTGCCCTGGCATAGCTTTGTAGCTTATCAGAGAAAGGGAAATGGATCTATATTTAGAACAAATATGTTGGCTTTTTTTAATGAGAACTGAAATGGTTATATTGAATTTCAAATCCTTTGACATCCTTCTCTTACACTACATCATTTGGAGGAAATTTTGAAGCACTTTTAAGTATTCATTAATAAACTTTGTAAATTCCAGAAGCTACTTGATCACGGACAGATATTTTTCCGAATTTTTATTTAGAAATTGCTGTTTCCCATTACGATTATCGGAGATTATTGTACGTTAGTTAGTACAGTTACCTGTACCAAAGTTCAAACACAGATCATTTCATTCATCCACTTTTTCTTTGTTACCAGTGCTACATATTGTTGATTAAGTTGAGAAGCGATTAACATCGGGCTTGAAACGGCAACATAATAAAATTTTCAAATTAATAATTTCCTTTAATGCAAATTAATTAATTATTTAAGTGGTATGCAAATGCATGCATGCACACACACACACACACACACACACACACACACACACACACACACACACACACACGCGCGCGCGCGCGCACACACGCACACGCACACGAACACGCACACGCACACGCACATATAAAGAAGAAGAAAAAATTCTAATCGCGTGCCAAATGTCCAATATTCTGTGCTTTCTAAACAAAATAAAAAATATTTATGAATTCATGGAACACCCATTTTTGCTAAGGTAAATGAGACGTGTAGTACCTATAGGTACACAAGTATAATGAAGTGAACTAGTCCGGCATGTGTACATGTTGGCATGTGCACTTTTTTCTCACTCCTAGCGGCTACTAAGTGCCTCAAAGTCAAAAAGAAGAAGGTTGAATGAAGAAGAAGCAAGCTAACAGATTGAAGAAGGTAAAATATTACTAAATTCTATTACGGAATTGTATTCTAGTTTAACTTCCTTATGTTTAACATGCTAGTTAAATTTTACTTTTAATTTTTAGTGCTTATTATTGCAATTTGAGGGACACGTTTGGTCATAAGAACATTTAGCATTTTTTAATTTAGCATTGTTAAAAGTAACCGACTGAAAACATCTGGTCAGCATAGAATGACGACTTATAAAGTTCCGCTGAAACAACTATTCTTTTCGAGTATTGACTATTTATATGAGCAGCAGTGCCTGGTTGATCGTCACACAATTATATCATAAATAAAGTAATGAAGAAGACATTTATAATTCTAATAAAGTAATATTCTTATTATATATTATTGCAAAATTAAAACTTGTAAATATTCATAAATGTAATTTTACATAGACTTGTAGACGTGTATTTTGTTTCAGTTTGAGTAAGTGATAGTGGGATTCCCTGTTACTAACGTAGTGACTTGCCGGCTTTGAAACATTTGGTTTTAGGATTGTTAGTCTTGCAATTTATTTAGTCAAGGTTCCTTAACAGACGTTCATCTAGCTTTTCAGCTTATATTTATAATTAGTAAGATCTTGTATAATATTTTGATTTACCAAAATGGCTTGGGTACCAATTGAATCTAATCCTGAAGTAAGTTGAGTTGATATCAGTGAACCTATGTTAAAGTGATTAGATCAATATTAATTAACTAATGTTTTTTTTTTTACGTTGTTTCAGGTAATGAATAAGGTGAGTCCAAAGCTATTATGGGGTCTTGTTTAAATCTTTTTTATTATTTTCAATTGTTAGAGTGCTCAAGCAAAAGATTATTAGTAAAAAATCATTAGTTTTCAGGGTAGTTGATTTTTCTCTTTCCTTTCTTTGCTGATTTATAAATAATCTCTTAGACGCTGGTTTATTTTACAATCTTTACTACAAGTTTATTTTTCAAACAAATAAAAATTGTTTTGTTCAATATATTACAAAATTAAGTAACCTTATTACTTACATTTTATCTACAGCCTTTTCCTTGAGCAACCTAAATTTATGTTATTATATGAATATTATGTTTACTTTGATTGTGCTTAATTTACAGTTCCTCTCACGACTTGGAGTACCAGAAAAATGGCATGTCGTAGATGTTCTAAGTTTAGATAAGGATATGTTGGGTATGATTCCTAGACCTACTCTAGCTATGATTTTACTCTTTCCCACCTCAGAAAAGGTAACAATTTACACAACTAACTATCTCTCTTTTAATATATATTTTCAGTTTCTAATATTATAACTAGTGGAAGTACAGCTAGTTTAGATTCAGTTATTATGTATTAGAAAGATATGTTTTATCTTATGTTCTGGATGAGATCAGGTTTTTCCTAAGAATAATTTGTAAACATTGGCCTTGAATGTATTGGGATATGCTGATTGACATGTCAAGCCTAAGTAATCAATATTGGTTGCCATTTTCTTGCAGTGTGCATAGTATGCTAGTTAACTCATTTCATGACACCAACTGGTGTAACATTACTTTAATTACTTCATTATCTATCAGTAACTTCATAAATTATGGTATCATTGCAATGAAACTAGCCATTTACCAAATATGTGTCATATCAGGAGCTTGATATGATTTTTCAAATAAAAAACTCTTCCATAAAGCTATGATGGAAGGTAAATAAATCGACTACATAAAGGTGTGTATATACCTAATGTTAAATTTGTATAGATAGTTATTTTATTTTGGTGTTTGTATTCTTTGCCTAATCTCCTCAAATGATTAGGACTTGTGATGTATCTTCATGTCGATGCATCGTTTTGACTGATATCTTGAAATGTCTTTCCCAGGCAACCTCAATGAATTTACTTAAATTATTTATTTGAACGATCTGATGAATGTTCACTTTTAATTATAATTAATTAATTATAATACACTATTCACAGATGTTACAGTTATATAGTAGTAGATAGTATATATGTATATCTACTGATACTTTTTAATTATTTTAGATACTTATCTTAACATTTTTTGTTATTCCTTGTTGACTGCTTATTTTTTATTTTTTTGAAGTATGAACAGTTAAAGGAAGAGCAAGAAGCTGCATTAAAAGAAAAAGGTCAAGAAATTTCACCAAATCTTTATTATTTAAAACAAATAATTTCTAACTCATGCGGAACTGTTGCGTTAGTCCACTCTGTAGCTAATAATGAAAATGAGTAAGTACTGTAACTATTACTTTTTTCAATTTAGAAACATGATGCTGTAAGGTTATTTATAAAAGATTTATCAAAATTTCAGTAAAATACATTATTTTTTTCATTGACATCTTTATATAGGCCAGGCTTTTATTTTTGGTATCTTGAAAAATCCTGTAAAGTACTAGATGTGGACCTCATTTTTACTATTTATGTGTGGTTTTCAGGCTTAGATTCAAGATATTCAAGATACAAAATATTTTAATATGTTCCCTTTATGACCTAACCAATTTTATTCAAATGATTCCTGGTAATTAAAGCTTTGTATCATTCCCACTGCTATTGCTTCATTTCTGATAATGATAGACACTATTCCTCTTATTTATTCTATTTTTTTTTTTTTTTTAAATTAAAGAAATGAAATAAATAAACCTTTGGGTGTAGTTCCGTAGACGCCCCCATTTTCAAATGCCTATTTCTTCCATGTCACTCCACCAAAATATAAATACAATTAGTGCTATTTAATCTACATTTAACCAATTTTCATTTAATATTAAACTCTTTGAAGTTTTTTAAATTATTGTGTAGAAAACATGTGTTAATAAAGTTGGGGGCGTCTACGGAACTTTTTCCCTAGGTTAATAGTTCCGCAGACGCCCCCAGGGAAAATTATTATTTACAAGTTGGGGTGGTAAAAAAAATGTGTACCTTAAAAAAAAAATCATAATTAATTTATCGAATGCATCTTTATTAGGATCTCTAATAGTTCATCTTATAGTTTTTCAATGAAGCAATTATTTCCATTATCTCCTCTTGATCTGGTGGGATCTCTTCTTCGTCATCCTCCTCAGCGTTCCATTCTTCCAGGCGGCTATCTCTGTCAGTTTTATCCTCTATTCCCGTGCCATTCAGTAGGGTCTGAAAATATCTCCTCCATCTACTCAACACTTCCTGACCACTTCCTAGTAGTTTATATATTAGATTATATATTTTAGTGGTCAGTGCTTCTCCCCCATATTTGATGAATTCTGCTGGTATTCCATCGATGCCTGGAGTCTTATAGCTGGGACATGTCCAACGGATGCCGGACGAGAGGCTGCCGAAGAGGATGATGAGTGACAGACCGGATGGTAGCAGATTGAGAGGAAGGCCTAGAATAAGGTGGCAGGATAATGTGGAGGCGGACCTGAAAAATCTGGGAGTGAGAGGATGGCGAAGAAAAGCTATGGATAAACTCCAATGGTCATCTCTTCTGCGTGAGGCCAAGGCCCATCTAGGGCTGTAGAGCCAACCAATAAATAAAAAAATAAATAGTTCATCTCCAAAGATATTCACACAAGTGTGAATATAAATTTTGGGAATGATTTCCGCCCGCATGTATTCCTCGCTTGACTGATCTCCATGCTGATTCAATATTTTGAGTGTGGGATAATGTATGAGGATCTATGAAATTTAAGCTATGGTTCACTGTCTGGTGGGTGTGTCCCAAATTTGCAAGCACTGTGTAGCTTCTCCATTTATCTGTAATTATAGTGCTTCCCGGTTTGACATTTTTTATAATCAGAGGTAGTAGAGTCGCAGCGTTACGCTTATTATGGGGGCAATCCGGAACTTCTTTTGCCCATCCCGTTTAATCATCCCCAGAATCCAACTCCCGTCCATAATTCTTCCTCGATTATATTTTCTTTTACCTATTTTAGTTTCATCTATTTCGACTATAATTCCAGGCCCACCTATGTCATTTTGTTGTTCGGCCCACACAATACACATTTCTCGGAAATAAGATAGCCAGTCAGAAATGGGTTCTTTTGAAGTGGAATATCCGTCAAAAGAGGTCTCATGTTGAATGAAATCATAATTAGTTATGTTATGGGAAAACAAATTGGCCATTATTAAAACCTTGTAGTAAGGCCACTTGTGTTGTCCAAAAAACGAATTTTTAAAGACGGTGATAGATTTATCATGAGGAAACTGACCTCTTTTGTGGCATCTATATTCCTGACATCCCGTTCTGATTCTTAATTGCATTCGGGACAGTGCGGAAAATTCATAATAAGTCCTTTATTTTGTAGCCAGACAAGAGTGGATTCCTCCTCTTCTAATAATTTAAATAGTTCTTATAAATACATAATGCCACTGTGATATTGTAACAACACAACAGGGGTTTTTAACTACGTTTATTCACAAATAAAAATTAACCAGATAACTATTTACTGCACTATAAACAAAAAAAAATAACTTTATATTGTTATTATATTATCACCTAGCGACCAGTAAAAACATCTTATTAACGGGGGTAATTCACCTTATAACGTTACAATATTAAGAGTTACAATGATTATTTTTACTCAAAGGATTATTTTGTTGATATAGCAGGTTTGAGATTAGGCATTATGTCAGTGAAGCAATAAACAACAAACAAAAATTTATTTGAATTGTAGTTGTAACCTGCGATAATATTTTAACATCATTTTACGTAATAAAGGGCTGGGGGCGCCTACGGAACTTTTTCCCTTGGTAAATAGTTCCGCATACGCCCCCAACTTTTTTAAATTAATATTTTCAACATAATAATTGTATACACTTAAAATAATTAAGTATTAGAAGAAAATTGGTTAAATGTAGATTAAATAGCACTAATTGTATTTATGTTTTGGTGGAGTGACATGGAAGAAAAAAAAAAAAAAAAAAAAAAGAATATAAAACATGCTGTTTGTATTTTTATTTAGGATATACAACATTATATTTTGTTTCTATTTAAATAAATAAATAATGACCAAAAAAAAGTTGATGTTAATCGATCATGTTAAATGCCCATTGTATGCTCCAAGAAATATTGAAAATAATAAAACAACAACTCAGGATACGATTTCTTTTAGATATATTTTTTACTAGCAAGTATTACTATTAAATCTGTTGTTCAATTTATTTTTTTTATACACATTCCTAGACAGTAATGGAGAGAATTGTAATGTAAAATCAATAATTATATAGAATAAATGGTTTGGCCTTCACAATCTAATTTATTGTTTTAAAACAATCCCTGCTTGCAAGTTATGATGGATAGGGAATTAATAATAATAAAAACTAAGGAATCTTTGAAAGTGATGCTGCAATATGTAGAAATGATTATGATAAATATTCTGATGATTATTTATCTATTGTCTACTTAATGTTTAAATGTGATTGTAAGTTACAAATCTTTACTTATTATATAAAAGGACAAGCGATTTTTTATTTGTGATCACTAACAGTGAAAACTGCTGTACCAATTCGTACCAAATTTAACCACATCATCTTCAAAGTTCAAGGAAGGTTTAGCAATAATAAAACTTATACCTTTCTTTTAAATTGCTGTTAAAAAAGCAAAAATTATGTGGTGCGCAGTTAAGTTTGAAATTTGACCGATAGCTGGCGAGCGCTATTAAAGAGAGGTTACAAAGATTAGGTGTTATATATGGCTAGAAATTGTTTATAAAATTTGCTTGATTGAATTAAATAGTTATCAAACAAACTATAAATATATGGTGTGAAGTTTGGATCCCAGTCAAGTTTAAAAATCAAACGATATGTGGCTAGTACCATTCTGCAACAGAGTATGAATTGGTAAAACTATTGAATCAATGTGAACCAAATTTTAACTTAACAGTTCTAGGAAGGTTTACTATAGTAAAGTATACTTTAATAATAATTTAAATGTACAGTGTTAAGTGAGAGAAACGAGGTTTGTCAATAATGCAGTCTATTACCTGCAAGGGTTTCTTAATAGTCTCTGTCCATCTGGATTACAAACTTATATATTTAAAGTTTAATTTCACACTATGTAATCTTCAAACACTTCATCATGGCAATTTTAACTAGGATAGAAATAACTGCTTTGTGCGAAAATGTCAAATAAGAAAAAATGCTAAATTGCGTACTTCAATACAAGATTTTTATCGATTTCAACAAATATAATTTCAATTATTAGTTAAAGTTCTTTACTTACGAAAGCGGGCGAAGCTGCAATGGAGGATGCTAGTTATTATTATTTTAGGGGTTCAAACAAAGATTTATTTACAACAAAAAACATTTATACATCCACAAAACATTAATAATGGAAAAATATAGACAAACCAGAACTGCTATTTAACTAACATTAAAACTGACACTGATGTTATTATTTCTTCACTATACCAAGTCTAAAACTTAACTACTGCTGGTCTTGGCAATAAGCAGTTTCACTATGTCTATGAGCAGCAATATTCTTGCTAATTTTGTTACATTATTTTCTTAATAATAGCTAAAATTTTAGAGGGTCACTGAATGAGGCTGCAGGACAGCTAGAAATGATCTCATATGTTTAAGAAAACATTAAATTTAGGTAGTGGGTCAAAATACAACAAGATCAGTGATAAGGTATGGGTACAAAAAAGGGTGTGAGCTATGCTTACAAACTTATGTCTCATCTTTAATAATGTTGTAATGTAAAAGTTTTTGCCTATGAAAGGTAAATACAGTATTCAGTATTGAATTGAGAATTAAATATGCACTTGAAACAAAAAACAATTGTTCATAGTACAAATATCTATCTTTTATCTTATTTCATCAACTAACTATAATTTAATAAATTATAAATTTGGCTCCAAAATGTATTTCAGAATGTTTGTTTTGCTTAATTACATAGCGACTACTTCTCGATTTATTCCTGATGGAAAATTCCTGCAGAACTCTGGTATTGCTATTTTCCTTCTAATATTTTTTCTTATTGTTATATTTTTATATAACAATATTTTTTCTTATTGTTTTTGTGCAGAACTATAAACTTATTTTTATTGTAAAAATTAAATTTTGAATAGGCTACTTGCCAATACTACACCTTCAAGTGAAGCAGTATTTTTAGGACTAAAATATTGTTCATGTTTATTGTATTGTTTATGTAATGCATTTTATTTTATTGACAGGATCCAACTGGGAGATGGTTTTCTGAAACAATTCCTTGAAGATACAAAATCATTAACTCCAGAAGAAAGAGGAAATGCTTTAGCTGGTACTCAAGGATTTATTAATGCTCATGCTGAAATCGCCACTGAAGGTCAATCACAGGTATGTTTAACTTTAAAATCCTTTATTTTCTTTCAAAATTGTTTTTGTTTATTTTAAGATTATATTTAAGCTCGTGTAATATACCCTATCCACACTATTATTTAATACAAGCACCCCCCATCACGGCTTTGTTCCCTCTTGTAAGTAAACAACTTAAATAATTTTAACTAATATCTAATTGAATCTTCTGAGAGTTCTAATCTAATCATTGGAGACATTTTTTTTTTTATCTAGTTGAATCCAAGTTTTATTTTTTTATAGATAAAAATCTTTTATTGCAGTATGCAATTGAGCATTATTTGATTTTATAAAGTTGTTTTACTAAATTAATTTTCCTGTGAATATAGATATTTCATAGGAAACAACTCAATACCCATCATTTGTTTTTTATTATTGACCTGGAAATTTTTGAGTGCTTTGTATTTATGTTAAATTTTTTTTCAGCTACCGACTGATGATAATCCTGTGATTCATCACTTCGTTGCATTTGTTTGCAAAGATGGAACATTATATGAGCTTGGTAAGGCCATTTATTAGTATTATTCATCCTATATTTTTATGAAAAACTCATAAAGTTTTGTTTGCATTTCAACTTTTAATGAGAGTTCTATAGCTTTCTCCTTTAATTTTCTTAAAATCTTTATATCACTAACATAAAAAGTCCACTCTCTTTGGGATCGTAGACTTGTTTCGGAATTAGACTGATTCAACTACTTATTTTGGAGTGGTTTGATGGCTGAATGATCTTATGAAAGTTTTCTTTTTTGTGATAGCAAGAAATCTTATTTAAAAAAGACTTTTAAATCTATGTAACCATCCATTGCTGGCCTTAAAATTGTCTTTTCTAGTTATTTTAATGTAGAAAAATTGAGCATTTTCTTTAAAACTTTATCCTAAAATTGTTGTGTGCAGCCACCATTGTTAAGTGGATCATTTAAACACTTGCCAACAGTGGTGGGTCAGAGAGGGGTTCTCACAAGAGGGCCGGATTACTGGCGGTGTCAGACTTTTGAAGGAGGCAGGTTTATCAAGATTGTACTATAGTTTTCTCATTCCTTCATCTTTAAGATTTTCTCTGAAAAATCTCTCAGGGATCCTTTTTCCTCAACTTTTTCTTTTACTTTAAATCTATGTTATCTGATAAATAAATAATGATTAGAATTAGTATCAGCTTGGCTAAGACCCGAAGTTAATGAATGCACCAATTTTAGTTAAAAGCATCTCTAACTGAGTGCAGGGTGTTTTTTTTGGAGACTTATGTGGTATGTAGTTGTCATGTTATAAACAAATACAACTTTTATTTGAGTTAAGAAAGTATATCTCTTTCCATAAGGTCTGTAAGGTTGCACCTTTTATTATTTATTGATTAATTAGTTGTCAAACTAATGCAATATAATCTCTTTTATTAAGAAATTGTTATTTTTGTTAGATGGACGTAAGGCCTTCCCTATAAATCATGGACCAACTTCAAGTAATACTTTTATTGAAGTAAGTATCACAGCTCAAGTTAAACTTATTTTTTTCTTAACCTAACCTATAGAATCAAAATATTTGTACTTGTAGGCAGTGTTTTTTCTGTAACTAATGTTAATTTTTTTTTGTTGTCCTATTTTGTATTGTTTCTAGTTAGTTACATTTTATAATGAAAGTGGATATTTTATATAATCATTCTTTAGTAAAGAATTCATTATTATAGATTTTCTTTTTTTAGGATGCTGCTAAAGTGATCACTGACATAATGAAAAAAGATCCTGAAGAAATGAGATTCACTGTTTGTGCTTTGTCTGCAAACATGGATTAAAACTTTATATATTATTTTCATTATTTATGCTTTAAAATATTAAAATTTTTGTGATATGAAATGTAATTTCATTGTTGTGTGCCTAAGTGAGAACTTTTTTTTTAGCACAGCCATATTTTTGCATATATACTTCTTTTTTTCAATTGGCAAATAAAATATTGCAAACTTAATTTTTTATTGTTTTATAAATTTGTAAATTATAAACTACAAAAGTAATTTTGCAGTTTATATTTTTACTTCCTGTACCTATCTGTTCCTCTCAGCTGCAATGTTCCATGTGATGAGATTATTTTATTTTAATTAATTGTTTTCAAAATTTGGGTTAACTTTCCTGGCTTTATATAATATAAGGATTGGGAATCATAATTCAGAGTGTATGATTATTATCTATACTATTGTATAAAAGGTCAAGCCATTTTTTGTTTGTGATCACTAACCACGAAAACTACTGAACCAATCTGTACCAAATTATAACCACATTACCTTCATAGTTCAAGGAAGGTTTAGCAATTATCAAATTTAAAGATTTTCAGTCATATTGCCATAAAATAGCGATAAATATGTGGTGTGCAGTGTCCACCTATCGATCGATAGGTGGTGAGCACCATTCGAGATAGGTTACGAAGATATGGTGTTATATAGAGCTAGAAATTATTAATGAAATATTCTTATTTTCAATTAAATTGTTATTAGATAAAGCTATAAATGTATGGAGCGACATGTGGATCCCAGTGCAGTTTGAAAATTGACCAATGTGTGGCCATTCTGCAGCAGAGTTTGCAATGGTAAAACTATTTAACCCAACTGTACCAAATTTTAACTACATCATCTTTATAGATCTAGGAAGGTTTATAATAATAAATTTTAGTATAATAGTAATTAAAATGTATAATCTTGAGTGCAAGAAACGAGTTTGCCAAACTGTCATATACTTTTATGGTTAGAAATTAAAATCCACCTAACAATAAACAATAATTAAACACCTAATCAATGCAACTTTAGCCAGGTTAAAAATTACTGCAATGCGTGAAAATATCATTGAATAAATAAATAAATAACGCTAAACTCCTTACTTCAGTACAAGATTTTTATCGTTAAACAAATAAAATTCAATTATTAGTTAAAATAATCTAAGTTCTTTACTTATAAAAGCAGGTGAAGCCGTGACGTGGGATGCTAGTTTTGTATAAAGACAATATATGAATGTACAGTCAGAGTCAAAAGTGTTCGTACACCTGCTACAAATCATAATAAATAACAAATATTAGCATTATTTAATTGGATTGATTTAAAACAATAATTTAATGTAGTAGTCAACACTTTTATCATTAAATATAATTTTGAATTATAGAACATTTTACAAAATAGCACATAAAGAATAATAGAAAAACACAATAAAAACGGATCAAAAGTGTTTTTAAACCTAATAAAATTTCTATTTAATATTGATATTCGATAACTATTTATACTTCGTAGGGCTACCTTTGGCTTTTAATATACACCCTATGTGCTGTGACGTTGAATTAAATTTTTGAGTTAAAGTCTTTTACATTTTGGTTAGAAACACACCTTTGTCTTACTTGATCCTTTAGGTGTTTCTACAAATGCTCAATAGGGTTACTGTCCAATAATTGAGGGGAGTGACCATCCACTTTCTCTGCTGTACAGGATCCACATTTTGGAATTCCTAGCTGTATGCTTGGGATCATTATCCTGCTGAAATTTAATATTTTCTTCAGTCCCAAATTTTCCAGCACTATTTGGAAGATTTCTTTCTATTACTTCGATATATTTTTTTTGGTCCATTATGTCATCTATAAATTCAAGGCATGCCACTCCAGCTGCATTCAAACACCCCTAGACCATGAGTCACTTTCCTCCATTCTTAACAGTTGGAACTATATTTCTTATTTCAGTTGCTCTAGTTTTTTCTTCTTACTTTTTGGCCCCTAAGAAGATTAAACATTTCAATTTTACACTCATCGGTAAATATTCTATTCCTTCGTTTTCTTCTTATTTCTTTTTCTCTTCGAGCCATTACTGGCGTGGAGGAATCT
Organism: Euschistus heros; assembly: GCA_003667255.2. NCBI lineage: Eukaryota > Metazoa > Arthropoda > Insecta > Hemiptera > Pentatomidae > Euschistus > Euschistus heros. The sequence continues at coordinate 2,199,053 of RCWM02000087.1, forward strand.
CAATCCGCACCAAATATCCTATTCCAAAGGTCACAATAATATTTATTATGGTCTTTGGCACATTGATATCTTAATATTGCTTATTGATGGTTTTCTCCTAGCTGTTCTGCCATGAAGCTCATTCCATCTCAAGCATTAGCGCATTGTTGAAACACTCTCTTGTTCCCCTCTCTCTGACAAACATCCATCCACTAATTTAGGGGCACTAATTCTTGGTTTTATTTTTAACTTTCCTTGAGATATGTCTTTCATATTCAGATTAAATTTTTCTTGGTCGTCCCATTTCTCTGTATATTCAAAAGTTTTTATTATTCTATTCCTTTTAAAAGCATCTTGGACTGTTGAGTTAGTTCTGTTCACTTCTCTAAGCGACCGTAACTCATTATATAAGCACACAATAATTTGTCTTTCCTCTTCAATCGTCTTTGGTTTTGCATTCCATTTACAATTTAGGAACAGCGATAATAACCTCTAATAAGCACTACACCTTTACAAATGATGTCTGGGTAAAGACTGATTGGAGGTAAACAAACTATTAAGACACGGGGTGAAAACCAAAGTTTAAATCTAGTGTGTGAATACTTTTGACTCTTACGAATATTGATGAGTGCATCTTACTATAATATATATGATATTAAGCTTAAAATTAAAAACCTTAAAAAGTAAGGTTAAAATTTATTTTGTGGCGGACCCAGGAAATGAATCTTGAAATGGAAGTCTTGGGCAAAAAAAAAGAAAAAAAAAAAGAAGATATTAATCTAAATTCAGTCAATTTTCAAGATTAACTCTATTGTATAGTCATGAATGGAATATTGTTTATGTTTAAATTAAATAAAAATGTAATAAATACAAAATTAAATGAAAGAAAATAAAACCAATACTAGTGTACTAATATTTACGACTGACTGTAAATACAGTAAAGCTGAATTTACAGTCAGTGGCAAAGATTCAAGGGGAAATTTTTAAAGTTTGCTCTATTTTTAGCAGTTGTAAGTAGTTAAAAATAATGTAAGTAAAATTTAAGTAAAAATAATTTTTTATTCTCAAACACGCAGACAAATAATTGTATATTTCTATTTATTGGACAAATGTTGGTTATTAATTGGAGACAAATAGTTCACTTAACAAAATTTAATGGGCACCTGTTTCCTTTGTAAATACAATTTTTCCTAATTACTCTAGTCATATCAATCAACTGTTAATATTCAATAAATTAAAATTGTTAAATGGTTAGAAAGAAATTTTAAAACCATCAAGGGATAAATAAATAAGAAAAAACTTTAGTTAGTTCCAGATTTTTGGAGTTTTGTATTTTTTTTATTTTAACGACATGGTGCAAGGGAGAGGTGAATTCAAAGAAGACTCATTTTAAAACATGATGGTACATCAATTTAGGTTCTTGGTGAATGGTACCTTGACTATAACTTATTGAAACATTCCTTTGAATTGTCATTTACTTGACTTTAGTATTACTGCTCTTGAGTCTTGCCACCCTCATCCCAATCACTGACCCCTTCATAAGGTTATGAACAATTATGGGATAATCTTTAGAGGAAAACTAAAGCATAAACAAATTTGTAAATATAAATGATTGAAACCTTATTTAATAGGAGTGATGGCTGTTGGATCAAGGGATCCGTAACATTTGATCAATAAAAGAAATCTGAACTTAAAATAATATTGATTGATGAAATATTTATCACTTTTATTGGAATTTTTTTTCAAAAACTAGTTGGGATTGTTAAACATTGATCATTACTTATAAAAACATACAAAAATTTCAAAACAGCACTCTGCTACATAGATTATACATATTAATTATTTTTTAAATGTAGGACAAGAAATCAGGTGAGGCAAAATGATAAGGGATTTGGGACTAGTGCTGACTGAATGTTATGAAGGTAAAGGGTCAGGTAAATAGGTGGTTTGTCCTTTTCCTTTTCCTCTTGACTACTTTTTTTTTTTTTTTTTTTTTTTGTTCCTACTGGAAACAAATTTAAAATGGGATTTTTGGAAATATTTGTCTGGCCATTTTAACAAAAATCTGGATTGATTTTGAACGACTATTATTTATAATGATTCATTAATATTTAATTTTAGTCTATTTTCTACTTGATGTATTAGTTTTACTCCTGAGCCTCTTGTATTTATGGTTATTTTCATTGAAATGTACAGTAAGTTCTGGGTCTTATTATTGTATCCTCTTAAATCTTCTTTTAATCTTTGATTTAATAATTGTTTAGTTTTTTTCTGTTGTAGGTAAGTTCACAGTCATTACAGGCAGTGAGCTTAATCACAACAAAGAGATTATTCTTTTATAGGGGTTTGCTCCCCATATTCTTTAACATGAACATGTGAAACACATTAGGTTAATTAAAAAAAATATTCAAATAAAAGCAAGCAGTATTATAAAGAAATTACCAATAAATTTTAAATTTATGAAATTTTTAATAAATGAAGCTTATATCAGTTCCTTGAGTTTGTTACCTCTTGCATTGGATGGGGTACAGGTCTACTGTAATTTTGAATAAATCCTTTTGGGATGTTTCCCATCTAATGTAAAACTGTAAAAAATATTAATTTTAAATTTTGCGATTTTAATACTTTTTTTATTTAAATACTGCTTACTTATATTTAATTAATGTTTTTAATGATCCTAATGCATTCATATGCCCTGGTTAAAAAAAAAAAAAAATTAAACTTCTAGCTGAAAAAACAACAACACTGATTGGAATATTTTGCATATCATGTTATATTGTATTCCAAAATGTAAATTGGAAAGCAATGTAATAAAATAATTTTCTATTTATTATAAATTTAATTATAGCTGTATACTTGTTAGGTGAAGAAATTCAACTCTGTTGTATCGAGTTTTATAAATTATATAAATAGAAGGTTAAACCTTATAAATAGAAGGTTTAATGGATAAGAGGCATTTTCACCTAACTTTAAAGGCTGAGAAAATATTTACCCTCTTTCTGAGTGTGGTTCTTTCTTTTTTATTTTTACACCAGATAACGAGGTTGCGGTTCCTTTGATCCGATGGCAGAGCTAAGCCAGCGGGAAATAAGCGTCATTCTTTAAACTGATGAATAACTAACTTTCATTACTCGTTTCCGAGGTTCATTATTGACAGTGGTAGGCCAATATCGAAAATGAATCATGGAAAAGTTTCTTCGTTTCAAAAAGATAAACATTGATGGCAATAGTAAGGATTAAATCCCAAACCGTCGAAAATTAATCGAATGTGTGTATATATAGGCTTGACCGGGACCGTCCCGGATTTCGGACAAAGTCTCGGTGTCCCGGCCTGTTTACTTCACGTCCCGGTCAAAATTAAATTTGATTATAGTTCTTATAGATGACCAAAAAGTCTAAAAATAATTAACTGTAAAGGATTATTTAGGATGAATTCCCTTTTTTGAAGAAGGTATGTATTGTTAATCAACAACAAGACGATAAAGTGAAATGTTCACATTGCAATTCTGAGTTTTCGGAGCTCATGATGGTCGATCCGATATTAAAGACCATTTGCTATCGAGTAAACACAAAAAGTGTTTAGCATGTGCTGCTAGCTTATCAAAACTGACCAGTTTTTTAAAGACTGCAAATTCTAATGACAAAAACCTAGACTGAGCAGCGAAAGAGGCGACATTTGCTTACCACACAGCAAACCATAGCCCAAGTTTCAATTCGACTTCCTGTTCATCAAAACTAATTTCTAAGTTCTTTGAGTTTTCGGAAAAACCAAGTGTGAGATAATAGTTTTAATATCATAGCTCCTTTAGCTCAAGAGGAGCTTAAAAAAGACTAGACCAAGTTAAACTACGTATCTGTAAGTATGGATGCATCAACAGAAAAGATACAAAACTTGAGCCAATTGTTGTGCGCTATTTTAATCCTTATTCAGGTGTGCAAGTAAAGTTGTTAGATTTCAAATCAGTGGCGGTTACATCTGAAATTCTTACAAATTATTTATGCTCTCTGTCCTGTTTCAAAACGATTTGTACATCAAAGTAGTTGGCTTTTGTGGAGATAACTGCAATACTAACTTCGGTGGTGTGAAAAGAGCTGGGAAAAACAATGTTTTCCATCGACTCAAGAATAGGACGGTAAATCAATGGAATCGGATGTGGAGCACACAACTGTGTACCAACTGAAGTAGACATTCTCCCCATCGATATTGAGGCCTAACTGGTGAAGATTTATAAATACTTCCACATATAAACATTCCGTGTAATTAAACTAAAAGAATTTTGTTAATATGCCGAGATACAGTACCGTAAACTCATTCAAAACGGGAACAACCGGTTTCTATCAATGATGCCCGCGCTGGAAAGGATTTTACAGATTTTTGTAGGTCTGAGAGCGTTTTTTTAAGACCAAGAAATGTGCCCATCAACAATAAAAAAGTTGTTTACATATCCAACGGACGAGCTCTACTTGTTGTTTGTCCATGGACAGGCTTGCACTGTTTAACAAGGCCATTCTGGGAATGGAAAAATATAACACTACAGCTTTTGAAGTTGCTGAGTTCATAAAGCACTCAAAAGAAACCTGAAGAAAGAAACGCTTCAAACATTATCCCTATGGGTGCAAACAACGTCTACAGGAATCTAGAAAAGAAAGTCCGTAACAGTGTGAAAAAAGAATTTGATAGCTTTTATGAAAAATGCGAAGCATACTTGGACCTGTGGGAGAAAAGTTTTGGAGAAACGCTAATCAATTGTAATGGGTCAACCTGACCAAAATAAATGCTCTTGATTGGGAAAACGCAGAAACTTCTGCTGATATTATTAATAGCAGTTTTGATGTACCTGGTATGAAAATAAACAATGATCAGCTGTTTGACGAAGTTGTACTTGCTAAGGATTATTTGCAGTCGAATTGGGAGTAGTGGAAGCAAAAAGAGACTACTAGAGATGTGAATATTTCAAGTGAAGAAAAATGGCCCAGGCAGTTTGGCCACTTCAAAGAGAATCACATAGAAGCCCCCTGATCAAGAATCACAACAATTTGATCAAGATTGTTGAGTTTATCTTCTGCTTACCCGGGACATCATCACCTGTTGAGAGAGTATTTTCGTTGATGAACAGGGAATGAGGGAGAAGGGTGAAGGGGGTGGATTCCCGTGTCCCGGTTGAACATTTGGCAAATCTTGCAAGCCTATGTATGTACCATACGCATCCTATTACTCATGGACCAATAGTCATGTACAAAAGCGGTTGTCTTCACTCATTTTATTTACTAGTCCTTTAAGTACTGTTTAATATACATTGTATAGGTATATATTTTCTTTCTTGTGTAAATTCTTCCCTGAATGGTTTGCTAAACATCACGAAATTCCCACGTTCACTGTTTTCTTTAGCAAGTGCTATATAAAAAAATCAGATTAAAATTTATTTAAATTCCGGAAATAGTTAACAATAGAGTAAGACTTTTTAAAAGTAAAAACATATTTTTTCCTTTTCACACGCACACGCACGCACGCACGCACGCACGCACACACACACGCACGCACGCACGCACGCGCAAGCAAGCACGCACGCACGCAAGCACGCACGCACGCACGCACGCACGCACGCACGCACGCACGCACACACAAACACACACACACACACACACACACACACACACACACACACACACACACACACACACACACACACACACACACACACACACACACACACACACACACACACACACACACACACACACACACACACACAAACACACACACAAACACACACACAAACACACACACACACACACACACACACACACACACACACACACACACACACACACACACACACACACACACACACACACACACACACACACACACACACCTCAGGAATGAGAGTTAACAATGCTCAACAGTATCTTAACTTGCCATGATAATATGAAAATGATGAAAGATGCTGGGCCTACTTAAAGGTTGGGGATTATTGTAAGGCGGAAACTTACGGACTTATGTTACTATATATATGTTGATGAATTGTTGGTATATTCAAATCTCAGTGCAGTGTGTGGGATGTGATCCAATAATGTAATTTTGTGATCAATCTGACCGTTCTTGAGTGAAATATTTTTAAATTGAGTATTTTTGCTGTTCCAAATATTTGTGTGCAGTACTTTAATACGGGTTTATAAAGTATAAGGTGTTAATTTGCAGAGTTTTAATTTCAACAGTTTTTTTTGTAGGATTGGATGCTTTTGTACCCGATGTTTTCTGTTTTCTATTTTTAAGATCAGTCTTGTTATTCTATTAAGTAGGAATTTAAGAAGCAGCGGCACAGTCTTCATGGTTGGTCAATAGTGACATATATACTGTTTCAAGCGTAACAGTTTTTTTGTTGGTACCAAAATAGAATGGAAATAGAAAACGCACGCACACTCACATACTCGTAAAAGACGACAAATACATTTTTTTCTGATTTTTATACATAAGCTTAGGCTTGTGCATTATTTTATTGATGAATTGCGATTGTTCTGAGTCCAATTTCCAGTCGGCATTGTAAAAAAAAAGTTAACATGGACATCCAAATGATTGATGATACCATCGGCCCATGTTTCCGTGCCTATTAACAAAATTCGTTGATACATTATTTAGAGATATAACATTTTAATTGGCTCGGCATATTGTAAATTTTAAAGGCGGGTATGTGGGCCCGTGGGGCGTAGGATGCAGGAGACATACATTCAGTTTTGGCGTGATCCTTTCCAACGCCTACTTGATCTCAATGGTAATAATACGTACAATTTTTTTTATTAGCATTTTTGAAAACCATTCGTTATAATTCTTGGTCTCTTAATGAAACCCTTCGACAAAGAAAAAGTACATGGACGGAACCTTCCATTATATTCTGGAAGCACATTTTTTTTTAAAGGCAAACAAGATACATATTTTCTTCCTTTATGACCTTTATTATCTTATTTTAATATCAATCTTTACGTTTAGCAATATATTTAATAGTTTGATTGTGAATATATTGTTTGCTAATTTTTTTTTTTTATCTAATCCAAATCCGCATTGGATTTTCCGGAAATAAGCAGGTGATGATTTAAAACATTTTTCATTAATAAAAATACTCTCCATTACTATCAATATATTTCAAGTTGATAACTTTTCTATGCCCTGTGGAAAGAAGTTAGTCTTTGATATTATGAAATTCTAGGAACTCATTTTCTATCGAATTTTGATTATCAAAGTTTTTATCCCTTAAAAAGTAGTCTAGGTGTGTAACGAAATGGAAGTCAGTTTCTTAGAGGTCTGTAGAGTAGAGCGGATGAGGTAGTCTCATAAACAAGCTCAAAAAATTTTCATGATGTCATATTTTACCTTTCCAAACGTCTTGTGGTGGTCAGTCACGGTTGATTAGCTGAATGAGAGATTCTTTGCAAGTTCTCAAAAAGTTATTCGAGGGTTTCTTCGACAAAATCACTCAAAACACTAAGATCCTTCCACGTCCTTCTTTGTCTTCAAGGCTAAAATCTCCTTTCATAAATATTGTAACCACCGTTGAATGGTACACTAGCACTCATTGCCATCACCCCAGACTGGATTATATCCAAGCAGTGACATGCTACAGAGGTAAACTAACATTTTAGTTTGGAAGATTAATAAATTAAGACATCCATACAAATAACACAATATTTGTATTTTTTTCTATTCCGAGCAATTTTCTTCACTTCTGCCAGAAAGTAACCCCTTTCGCCTCCGAGCCTCTTCATACAACAATTGTAGGTAAGCCTCGGTCTGCCTACTGGTCGCTGCCCCCGTGGTCGTGCTTCCAATAGCCACCTGGCTCTTCGTTCATCGCCCATGCTGTAGGAGGTATGGCTACTCCACGCCTTACGGCACAAAGGAGATAGGAAAATAAAAATAAGTATACATGTAATACTTGTGCAGAATTTGTATTTATCTACTCCTTCAAGACAGCCAGGGAAATATATAATTAATATATATTTTTAAATTATTGTTACGGGCCACTGGGGGGTATGAATAATCAAACTATACTTAAATACAAAATACTAATTTATTTACAAATTAATAAATACAACTGGATTCATAATTTAATTTAAGTTAAAATAACAATTATCACTTATGTCCAACCTATATCTAATTACACTAATTTCTATCCTATATAATAATACTACTCCTAAATAACTTAGTTCTAGATTTCACAGACTGCCACTTACTTTCTCTGTCACAGAATTATCTCTACTACAGTCACTGCCACTGGATAGTCACTGACAGTCACCACCTTAGTCAGTGGCTGACTACTTACGACTGACCTTGATTCACTAATCACTCATCACTAACTGATCAATCACTGACTCTCCAGTCTGGGGGGCCAATTTAAATCCCCATCGAATATTCCAGACTGTTCTGGTCAGGGGGCAGGCCTGGGCTTTTCTCGGCTATCAGCCGGAGGTCTGGGACGGCCTTAGTTTTCCTGGGCGGTCCTCAATCCCAGTTACTTCCTCTGACCGTAACATTATCAAGGATACACAGTACCAATTTTTCATACCCGTAAGAATGTTTTTGTTTTTTTCCACGTAGAATATGATCATGGATATTGAAAGCTGATACTTTTCTATTATTGGTATGTTTTCCAAACTCCCACGATTTGTACCGAGCACTATCTTGTCTTTCATGGATAATTTTGTAAGTTAAAGTGAAATTGCACTCATAAACATTCTTTAATAGAATGGGCTTGTCGGGATCCTTGGGAGAGTGAGGAAAAGGAAGATTGAATTATAGAGAAGCCATAATCATTTTACGAGTTTTCACCTGTGCCCATTGAGCGAAGGAGCGGCTCTTTTAGGTACGGGCTTAAACGTGCCTAGTTTTCATCTAAACGTCACAATAAACTCTCTAATCTTTTGACAGACCTCGATGACGAATCGGTAGGAGATGAGCTGCATCCTAAGATAGAGGACACTCGTATTAAATCTTCATTGCCGACTATGGGAATTGTCATTTGCTTCTGAATGTAAAATATTCTCAGTTGTGTAAGTTAACAGCCCGTTTAGCATACAGTGGGAACTTTAGTTGTCTGAGAAAGAAGAAGCTTCACCTTAAAATGCTTTTCCAATTGCTTTCATAAAATATTTATGGCAACCACTTGTTATTGCTAGTAGGTAACAATAGGTTTTCTTCCAATTATCACCATGACAATTGTTGATGAAAAAAAGTAAATTTGGAAATTTTCTTCTCTCTTGTTTAAAGTTACTTCTGAAGGGATTTCATTGAATAATTTTACATTAATAATGTAGTAAATGTAACACTGACAATGTTTCCTGCATTTATTCCACTTCCAGCGGATAATAAATATGTCTCATCATTTTTTTTTCAATAAAAGTTCTACACTAGAAGGTTTCTTGGCCATCTTCTAATCATACCTCAGAGGATTTTCGGGAATTGAGGATGAAGCAAGTTGGGAAACTAATGGATCTGGGTGAGTACCTCCGGCCAAGTCCAATAATTAGGGTGGAACTTACCTAAAGTAATGGAGATATTATTACTTAAATCCTCATATTTCTTTTATTTTTATAGCAATTATTAAATAATATAGAGTATTTTTAGTTAATTAATTACTATCATACTAGATACTTTAAAATATAATGTAAGGTTTAAACAAAAAAATAAAAAAAAATAAAAAGACTATCCATTCCTTTTGACAATAGTTTTCATCATTCCAAGTTTGAAGTTCTGTCATTTTTTTAAGGGTAGTTTAATAAAAATGAATAACTGCAAACATTTTTTTTTTTTATCCATTCACAACTGTACAAAATACATGTAGTAAATGGATTGATTATGATTACAATATTTTACAAGATCTTATTAAAATATGGATACATAATATTTTATTATTAACAATATTTTATATATTGCAAGATCTGTAAAACAGTACTTTACTATAGTAGGAAAGGTATCTGGTTTGGGCCGAATCAGCAACATATGGAACATAGAGATCTTCTTGGAAAAGTTTGTTACATAATAAGGAGCGTTGAGGATTTTATGAAGGATTTTGGATTGGAAGGTTAAGTGAGCTCCAAAGCTCAACTCCGTATGTCCCAATGGGTTTAATTACGGCCATGTAAATAAGTCTTTTGTAAATTATTGGGAGCTTTGAACGTTTGTCTAGTAAATGTTGGAGAAGTCGGAAACTATCTAATCACTTAAAAATGAAATCGACTTTTTATTGTCAACCGACTTCAAAAAAGAGGAGGTTCTCAACTCGTCTGTATTTTTTTTTTTTTTTGTGTGTATGTTACGCGATTACTCCGTCAATTCTGGATCAATTTTGATGATTCTTTTTTAGATCGGTAGGGCATACTTCAGAGGTGGTCCCATAAAAAATATTTTAAAATCAACGAAGCACTTTTTAAGAAAAATCAAAATAACAGTTAATAAAATCACTTAAACTGTTTTTTTTTATTTTTCTTAAAAAGTGATGCATTAATTTCAAAATATTTTTTATGTGACTACCTCTGAAGTATTCCCTACCGATCTAAAAAAGAATCATCAAAATTGATTCAGAATTGACGGAGTAATCGCGTAACATACAAAAAAAAAATAAAAAAATACAGATGAGTTGAGAACCTCCGTCAATTCTTAATCAATTTTGATGATTCTTTTTTAGGCCAGTAGGGCATACTTCAGAGGTAGTCCCATAAAAAATATTTTGAAATTAATGCAGCACTTTTTAAGAAAAATAAAAAAAAATGTTAATAAAAATCACTGTTATATAACCTTACATTTTAAACATATTTATGATTATGAAGCAATTTCAATTATCAATTTCAATTATACAGACAACTCTCGATCGATGTGTCAAACTTCGATAAGCCGAACAAAATCTATGTACTAAGTACATTACTCGTAAATTTCACTTCAATAAATCTATTTCAGGCAATGTAAGTTCAACTGAAAATAGGGGTCAAAAGACGGAAAAAAAAAAAATACACTCACCACTAAAAAGTGAAAAATAAAAATAATTTTTAGAAAAAAAAACAAAACCGACTTCAAGATTAAACCTACATACCTATATAGAACTAAAAAGTAAAAAATAATATTTTAGTTGCTTCGAAACAAAGAGAATTAAATGACAATCAACGAAATTATTGATACTTATATACCTATTCACAATTAATGATCAGTTATTTTTGGAGTCGGTGCCAGCAAAGGAGGGCACTTCAATCCTGCATTTGCAACTAACTTTTGAATGGCATGAGGAAGCGGTGTGGCGGTGATGAAACAGAGAGCAATCTTGACCTATTCTTTTTTCTTTTTTTTCGGATTCTGTTTGTTTTTGTTGGCACCGACTCCAAAAATAACTTATCATTAACTGTGAATAGGTATATAAGTATCGATAATTTCGTTGATTGTCATTTAATTCTCTTTGTTTCGAAGCAACTAAAATATTATTTTTTACTTTTTAGTTCTATATAGGTATGTAGGTTTAATCTTGAAGTCGGTTTTGTTTTTTTTCTAAAAATTATTTTTTATTGGTACCAGCTAACGCCCCTCTACTTTATTTTAAAGTTAATATTCCCTGGATTACTTGGTTGCCAATGATGACCAGTGGTTGGCTCCATCAACTTATCAAAATTCATCCAGCGTAAACGGTCCGCCTCTCTTCCACCCCAGATAACGTGTCCTGCCAGTGTGAGGAGCCTCAACTTTATTTCTAATAACAGTCGCTACTTTCTTTATACTAAAAAATATAAAATCCTTCACAACAAACCATGAAGCGTCTTAGGATCTGAACTTAATAAGGATGAAGTCTTTCTTGACCAACGGTTGTGGTTATTTAGACGTGGTCTGGTTAAACCGTTAGTTTTTTCCCAATTAAAGATACTCACATTACAGAGGGAGGCTTAGTGTACCCCAGAAGGGTTTCCTGAACGCAGAGAGTCCACTGTTTTTTTGAGCTGGCAATAATAGTAACAAAAAATACTATCATTTTTATAATTTATGTTGTTGATTTACATTTTAGCGCAGTTTTTGTTTAATAATAATAATCAAAAATACTTTTATCCATGTAATGCTTAAATGCTCCATAATGTTCATACTTCATGAAAAGAGGGATTAATTTCAATCCTATCTCATTAAGTAGACGATAAGGGAAGAAAAGATTCAAAAGCCTGTCTTGTTGGAAAATAATTCTTCTAAGTTTTTATGATGTTGAAAATTTACAAACATTTTGATTATACAAACCATGAATTTGACTAAAACGGTTATATAAAACAAAACAAAAATGTTGCTAATCTATAGCGGAATGGGTCAAAGAGTTAAATATATAGATATATAGCTTATAAATAGATACAATAATACCCATAGCTAAACATTTCCCTTGTTAAATAATTAAACTTATGGTTAAAATTTCCGATCTTTACTCCCTTGCGAGATTAGCCAATGTTGCCAACAATGCTAATTCAAATATACAAATAAATAATAATGGGCAACTTTAAGAAAATCTGAATTGCAATGTACAGATAAATTAAAAATAATGATTTGACCATTAACGGAACCATTTTCTGAGCTATACCAATAATCGATTTCAGTTAGAAGTATGAAAGAATGTTTCGTGCGGAAACCTTTCTGTTGAGTTCACTTTGCGAAATAGATTCTCCTTATTACAAAGGCAAGTTGACGTGCCATAATTTCTTTCTTCATTACTTGCCAAGTCATCTTTGTATCTTTTGTCGGTATTACGATGTGGAGGCGATTTGTCAGCAACAATATTTGCATTTCTTATAGCTGACTCATTAGCAAAACCTATACCGAAAGTTACTAAACCCAGAACAACATCAATTGTTCACAACCAATGTTAATTTATAATAGACTCGTCAAATAAAGCATTTGACAGATGAAATATTGTCTTAGTAATTGTTCCCCGGAAATAGTAATACTATATTATTTTTAAGGTATTACTTCATCGTTTGGATCAGGGGAAGTATCTTTTTTTATTTACAACTTGTTTACATAGAATCTCGTCTCCAAATAGTCTTAGAGATAATCTTAGAGTTAATTGTTCAACCTAAAACTGACGAATATTGGATTAAAATAATGATTTTTTGAGATTGGGCAGAGCCTTAGCAGGATACAGCTCATGGCACATCACAACTTCAAATCCGTTTCGAATAGAAAATTTACTATCCCCCGTAGAAAATGAAATAGTCACATGGGGCAAACGTCCGGCTTAGTACAGTGATTGTCGTGAAGAAATAGATAAGTCAAATTACCTTGAAAACAAATTAACTATTAACATTAAATGAATACAATATTTGTAATATCTACGTTATTTTTACTTTAAAAATCCTATCTTGCACAAAATGTAATGATCTACAACTTTTATTATATAACATTTTTTGATTGGATTAACCATTTCTGTGTTATTGACTATTAAACATGACCAAAACTAACTTTTTTAAGTGTGCAAAATTCTTTGATGTTTGACAACCGATTTTAGCTGAACGCCTAAATCAAATTCAGCTTAAGGGATGTCTTTAGACACAGAATTTAATAAACTTTAGTTTTGTAAATATAACATTTTTCTATGTTTTTTTTTTTTTTTCAAAAATCTGGAAAAAAATCAAAACTTTTTAATTTTGTTGCCCCCAAAAATTTTTCCCTCATCAAATTTAGTTTCATTTTTGATATTTTATTCTCAGGACCCATCTGGTCCACATAAAAACATAAAACCTAACAGTGTGTCTGCATTAAAACTCTTCACTGTTTGTAGTGGTACAGGGTTTAAAACTTATTTTATTTTTAATTGTTTCCAATTTTCACCACATTTCTACATAAAAACGCGGAAGCAATATCCTTTAATGACTCTCTCATATTTAATGTTTAAAAGTAAATGCTACTATGATGTGATATAATGTGAGATATTAACAATATTAAAAATGAGAGTTGGTTATTATTAAAATACATATATTTTGATATATTGTGATGATGGTTTATTGTTTATTTCATTTATGCTATTGATATAGATGTGATAAGGATTAAGATGTTAATATGATCTGAATTTTAATTAATTAATCGAGATAATACCGGTGGCAGTTAGCAAGTTATAGCATAAATATTAATGTAATTTTCTAGAGAGGGATCCAGAAGAGACTATTCTTACTCCACATAAGAAGCAACCAAAACATCGAATTATTTATGGCAGTAATAGCGGTGTCAAAGGGTGTTGTCACTATTTAAATTTAATTGTGTAGATACAGTATGAATTATATGTTTAGATAAATAAAAACAAAAGTCTACATAGATACATATATTACGTCAATATAAAACAAACAAAACTATTGGTATCATACCATTAACAACTTCAATTCCTAACACTAAACAACCCTTCTTACACCTAAAATTCTTCATAATAAGTTCTTTAATCCTTCGATCTGTCATCGGTATTTTGCCATCATTCACTTATAATTTTTGCTTTTTAGGTTATGAATATAGCTAACAAAGAATCCTTCAGAGGTTTGTTAATGTCATGAGCGAGAGGAAGTCGACAACTTTAATTTGCCTAAAGTAAAAATTAGTTCATTCCATAATGTTCATAAAATTAACATTGAAACATAAAAAAAAACAAAATAATTCAAATATGGGTGGTAAGGTTATGAAAGGAACATACCGATGTACCTATAACTCCTAACATCGATAGCGTTTGAGTCGTGCAGGTCCCATTTTTTGTTGAAGAACTGCTAATGAGCTGGTACCAAATTACTTTATTCCAAGATAGAGTTTTGACTGGAGAAAAAAACCCTCTGTCAATGTTCGTTATATAGCTGTATAAATTAAATCAACCATAGAAAAAAAAGTCATCATACCTACATAAACACAAAATGGGGTCAAATAAATAAGTAATCTTAAAGTGTGTTTAGTATTATTTATTATGTTGATTATGGTAATATTAAATTAAAAATTAAAATATATAAGGCATATTAGACGGAAGAGAAAAAGGAGAAACTATTGGCTGGTCTCAGGAAGTATTGGGAACAGAATAAGGCATCCAAAGGAGCTGGTCGTAAGCGCTCCTAGATGGGCTTAAATTAAAAAAAATCAAGACATATTATTAGAAAATTAAAATTATTTGTTATTACAGTTATAAATATTTTTTAAATTAATTTTTTTAATGTATAACATGGGCTGGAAATTACCATATTGGAGCATTAAATCAATATCAAATTTCGTGAATAAGAAATGAATGAGCATAAAATATAGGAAAACACCTTAAAAATAGTCTTTTTACTTAAACCATAATGAAAAAATGTAATTTAAATAAAAATTTATTAAATAAACCAATAAGAGCTATATCTTGAAAATCTATATCTCGAAAAAAGTAGTTGTTATATTATTTAATATTTGTTAATTTTTAAATGTTTTTTCTGTAACAGTTTGGGTTAAATTAAAAAAAAATTGTTAATAAAAAAAAAAAAAAAAAAAACGTTATCTCAACATCTCTTATTTTTATGCCGACGTTTCGGCCATGCCAGTTATTGTGATCATGAAGGCTGCAGAACAGATATGCAAGATAAATAGGATAAAGATAAAACAGAAATAAAATATAAAGTTTTATAATAAAAAATTATAGGAAATTTGGTTACAACAGTAAATGAATATGAAATAGAATATAAAATACCAATTAATGAAAATAAAAGTTAATATTTCTATGTTCTTACATAGGATTGTTGTTATTTTGACGTTTTAATCTACTATATATTTGTCAAATACCACTCACTCATTTAACACGAAATCTCAGAAACCACCGAACGGATTGGAATGAAATTCGATATGTAGCTTCCTCTAGGGTCCTAGGTGCTCGATAAGAAAGGAATTTTAAAAAATCGCCGTGGATCGCGGCTATTTCGCGAAAAATGCGATTACAATGTATTCTAGGCTCCAGAAATTGGGTACCCCGAAAGAACTACTAAAGGGTGCAGCTGACCCTTATGCTTTATTATATAATAATAATAATAATAATAGCTAAATTCATTGCAATATTAAATTTAATGCTTAATGAAATACAAGGTCAATGAAAAAATGGATAAATGAAATGAAATTATTATTAGATTAAAAATCTAATGATAATTATTAATGTTTATAAATTATTAATAAAGGTCCTACAATGATAAATCACTCAATCAGGCGAGTTGAATGCAAATAAAAATTAATAATTGTTTTAAATAATCAAAGACTTATTAAATTTTAGCAAGCGTATACACGCAGAATGATTTATTCTTTTTCTACTGTATGATGACTTCTGTTCTTCAGATCTGACTTTTGTTTGTGTTTTTCCAATACAAATAAAATACAAGTAGTAGTGATGGGTCGGTACCATAATTTTTCGATCCGATACCGATTCACGATTCTTGGTACCTCGGTTAAAAAAAATTGCTACTACATAAAATAATCGATATGAAAGCTAAACAAGCATACCAAATCTTGTTAAAACAACAATAATAACCGAACAAATGAATTGATCAACAGCAAATAGCATTTATTATTCACAAAATACAATATACAGGGAGACTAGAAAATAGATGCGGAGCTGGTAGGCGAGATAGTACAGGCTAATCTGAGTCGATTTTATTATAAGAACTACTGTCCGAAGATTAGCCGTTTTCGAGTTATACTAATGTTTAAGATTTTATTAAATTAATGTCCTTCATACATTAAACAAGTCATAAAACTTAAAAATTAGGTGTTTCATCTAATTTTATTTTTGGTTTTGCTATAAAAATATTATAAAATACGAAAATTGATACTCAAATGTACATTATTGACGATATCTCATGCAGTAAGCTTCAAAATAGTTCAATTTTTGTTTAAAAAAATCTTCGTTCATCTAAAAAACTTCAATTTACTCGAAAAAAATCACCTTCAAACTTTTTGTACAAAATAATTAGAAAACGTTTACGTTTCATTACCTTTCTAATGGTGTATAAAAATCACTAATCGGTTAAGAATTGGCAAAACTATGACTATCAAAGAGGAGGAAGGAAAAAATTCTGCAAATACAAAATCATAGTTTAATATAAATAATTTGTTTGAAATTACATTTTTTATTTTTATAATACATTTTCAATGTGGCGCCCTCTATTTCTAATGCACATACATAATCTTCTTATTACAGCTGATTTTACTACCGCCGATTTCCTAAGAGAGGCTTGAATTTCTTGTGCTGCATGTTTCATCCTGTTTCTGAGGTCTTCTATTGTGGGTACAGGGTTTGATCAGATACTAAAGTTTTCATGCGACCCCACACAAACATTTTTCAAAATTTTTATGACCTGTTTAACGTATGAAGGACGTTCATTTTGTAAAATCATAAACACTAGTATAACTCGAAAAGGTTAATCTTCGGACAGTAGTTCTTATAGTAAAATCGACTTAGATTAGCCTGTACTATCTCCTCCTACAGGCTCCGCATCAGTTTTCTAGTCACCCTTTATAAGTTAATTGCTGTTTTAACTATGTACAAAATTCTATTTATTAAGTATTATCTAAGAAGATAAATATCCCAAAGGTTCTGGGGGTTTGATTTATTACTTAAGGATTCGCAAATGTTACTAAACGCTTTTACTGAACACTGTAGAAGCAACGATGCACTGATATAATTCTCTAGATGTTGATTTCAATAGTATATGTACCAGTATGAGGATTTTATGAATCGAAACTAATCTTTATTATGGGATTATAAAAATCCTTCAAGAATAACAAAACAATTATCATAAAATGGTGCTATTATCTGGGCGCATTAATTTATTGAGGGATTCAGCTTTAGCAGTTGGACATAGTAAGCCTATTTCTTCATTTTTCAACAGCGAATACATGTGTTCAACAATTTGTAAAAAGAATGTTATTATTACTCCTTAAAGAGCAACGTTAATCAAGTGTCTAAAAAATTGCTCTGCTATTATAAGATATAAAATATATTGAAATTAATTATATTAGATTTTTTTTTATCGTTAAGAAGAAGCGATGTATGTTTAATAATTACATAATTATGTATTAAAAAACTATCTTCAACAGTATCGATTGGTTCCAAGGAATCGACACATCTCTAATAAGTAGTATAATTACTAAACTACAAAGGATTTTTTCTGTCTTCCTGTTAAACATGATTAAATAAGATATTGCGACAGATTGTAATACTTTACATGTTTTCCTAATGATTAATGATTTTACTGCTTTTACAGTGGAACCTCGATATAGCAAATTCTTTGATAAATTGAAGTTTTTCTAGATTCCCCTTGAATCAACCTGTCATTCCTTTTTTATTTTTACCTCTACATATCGAAGGATTGTTTAAGAAAACCTATACACAACGAAGTTTTTATTGGAAAACCTCTACATCGAAGTCATGGTACATACATACATACATAATTCTCGAGTGTCATCAAGTGTAAAACCATTTCGTATGAAGAAAAATTGAAAATTATTCAAGCCGTAAATGCCGGTATTGACAGACAGTGCGACATTGCAAAAAAGTTTGGAATACCAGCGAACACCTTATCCACAATTTTGAAAAATAGGCTAAAGTACGAAAATCAAGATTTTTCATTATCAATGAGGTTAAAAGGGCCCGAGTTCCAAGATATCGACGAGTGTGTTGTGAAATGGTTAAAGCAGTGCCGTGACAAAAACTTATCAGTAAGTGGTTCAAAAGCAACAGAATTCGCTAAAGAACTTGGTGTACCAAATTTCCGTACAAAGTGTCGTTTTCAGGAAGAAATACTACTATTTCAGATTTTTTCCAAAGGTCCGCTTAAATTTTGCACAAATTTAATAATTATTTTTTCATTATTATTATTTCAATAAAATATTTACATATTTTCTATAGTTACATTGAGTATTTTATTATAAACATCTAACCTCTATATATCGAAGTCAGTCAGAAATCACCTAAATAAATCGCACCTCGATATATCGAAATTTTTCTCGTTCCCGTTTAGGTTCGATATATCGAGGTTCCACTGTATTATGATTGAGGCAAAAAAGTTATATATTCTACAGATACACTCTCATATAACCATCTTATGTGTTTTTTATAGAAACTTTGTGAAAATAAGGCTTACAATGGCGTTGTGATTAATATAATTGCAGCGAAACAGTTAGTATTTTAACAAAAAACTGAGTCATATTTATTTTTCAGAATATTGCACTTTCTGATGTCAATTATTTCTTAACTTGCGCAACACAATTTCGAATAGCCTTGTTTTTAAATATAAGGGGATAATAAAGCTGCTTTGAGTTATACTCGGACTATGACGTTTGTCAGGATTGCTTCACCAGCTTACTTCATACGCTGCTATTATTTTCGAATTGGTCGAGCTCTGATAAACCCTTACTTTGTTCCATTGTTAGGGGCGGAAGTTGGAGGGCTATCATATTGAGAGTGTATCTGTATACATAACATTAAGTTACAGTATGAAACCAGACGCAAAATGGCGCTATATATGGATCATATCATAATGGCTCAATAGCTTAATCGATCCGCTCATTCAATCCAAACAGCCAACTTAATAAAAAAGAAAAATGCCTTGAGAAAAATTCCTCTATTTCCTGCATGTTTAGAAAAAATAAATATTTTTTAATACGGTTTTATTAACTTCACCTGTATGTAACGGAATCTTTCAACGTAATTTCCACCACTTTCCAACAATCTGATTAACTTGTAAATTTGCACACGTTTCAAGGATCAACGACAATACAATAATTTCACAAATTTGTTCTATTGTTCTCACTTTGTCTAGTTAAATTACCCCCAAAATAGGGGGTCTGCCTTGCAAAAGGTGAGGTAGTAGGTTTTACGTTTTTATTTCGTCCAGATGGGTCCTTAGAATAAAATATCAGAAATGAAACTCTATTTTATAAGGGGAAAATGTCTGGGGTGCAAAAAAACCCAAACTTCTTGAATTTTTTTCAGATTTTGGAAAAAAACATATAGAAAAAGCTTTCAATCGAAAAATGTTTTAGTTACAAAATTAAAGTTTATCAAATTGTGCTTCTAAGTATAAGAGTCTATAACGCAAAATGGCTGATTCAATAAAAAAATGCTTGGTATATATTAAAAGTTGTGTTGTAGATCATTACATTTTGTGCAAGATAGGATTTTTAAAGTAAAAATTTGCCCATTCCTACTCTGAGATATGTCAAAAAAATAAAAATTGTTGGTTGATTTAGGATAAACTGTGTTGAAAAGGCAAACAGATCACGAATAGTACAGAGAAATTAGCTTCGATCCTTGAATTCAAAAAATTAAAAGGTCTGACTGCAGCAAATTATTCACTAAACTTAGCTTTTAAGTTAGGTTTGTTATAAAAGCGTGGATTTCTAGTTTTTTTTTTAACTATAATTTGTTTTTAACTTTTTTTAAATTTTATTTTGTGAGTGATCATCTTTCCCTTTTGATACATAATATTTATTATTTCTGTACAAAAAATTTCTCAAAAACGTGTTGATGTTGTTCATTTATGAAAAAAACAAAATTTTCACCTAGTAATGCAATTTCTGTGACCACGACTGTAGTAACAATACAAAATCATCCAAATAAATATTTTACTTCTGAGAGTGAAGTTTTCATTTGGTAGGTCATTTAAAAAAAAAAAAAAACTTTAAAAGTAAGCCTTACTTTTATATAGGCTAAAAATAAGAGCTCAAGAAACAAACCTCGAAATCCGTCCACGATGGATTCCAATAGTAATTTTAAGATTAGCTTGAGCTTCCGTACTTATTCGGAGAAGTATGTTTTGATAAGTACTAAAAAGTACAGTTTTTACTACTTTTTTATTTTAAAGATCTCTTGAACTACATCTTAATTAATTCTGTTTGTATCGTCGAGTACTTCAAAGCAGACATTATGTATTGTTCACGTGCGGTGGATTCGGTTGCAATAATAGCCTGAAGCGGTTATCCTAGGTTTTCTTCGCCGGTTGCAAATGTGTGGCTGACATTTCCTCGAGCAGTAAACACTATGTAAATTTCCGGTGACGTGTCCCCTCCAGGGCATCATTCTCCAAAATAGACCCTTCCAATCGTTGAAATTTATCTAGGAAAATAAAAAGGAATTTCTGGTAGAAGGATCTTTATTGGAAATTACGGCATAAGTTTGCATGAAATAGCAAAACGAAAAAATACGACGCAGGATTAGATGACGCGGAAGCTAAATGTTCATTTAAAAATAAAATTAATGTAAATTCTTATATTTTCAATTTCATGAGCGCATATGAAACCGATTTATATTCAAATAGTTATTTAATTTTATTTATAATAGTTGAAGTACTTTTGTTAATTATTATTCTAGAATAATTCTTAAGTTTTGAATCATACAGCAAATTATTATTAAATGTAACTACTGTAATTAAGGGTGATTTCAAAAGAGCTAATAACTCTCTTAGCACAATAGTTTTTAGTTTATTAAAAATATTTTCTTTAACTTGGAATCGTCAAAGTTATTTTTAATTATTACAGTCGACTTCCCTTAAGGACAATAAGCAATAATTGAGCAGATTAACGCTTATTATAATTTTATTATTGTTATATATTTAAACAAAATCAAAAGTAATAATAAATTCTAACAATAAAAATTATTAATTAACGGGAAGAATCAAATGAAAATACATATTAACCTTCAGAAATTGTGTAAAACTAGACAAATTAATTCTAAAATTATTCTTTTTATTTTTTATTTCTTTGTTTAATAATTAAATTTAGTATCAAAAATAAGGATTATTACTGTTCTGTAGTTTGCATTTCATCGGAGGATTCATGATGGGTTTAGTTGCGTTTTGTTATTTAAAAAAAATCTTAATGTTTTGGAAAGCGCTGAAGAGATTGTGGTGGAGGGAGTATTATTTATTGTTAACAATTGGGTTAAAAATATATTTTTAAATAAGCCATTAAAAAAATGAAATGGCTGACTTCAGAGTGAAATATGTGCATTATTTTATTTATTTACTTATTTTTTTTTATGAATAATTTAATATTTATTTTATAAGTTTATATTCGATTGAAAAAGTTTTTAATTATGTTTCCTTAGTTAAATCAGATGAAAAAAATAATTAAATTTTAAAAGAAAAGTTTTTTAATGTTTTTCTCATAGAAACTGAATAAAATAATAGATCATCTCTACAATCTTCGTTTTTGTGTCATATTAACAAATATTTGTATTATTTTAAACATAAGGTTAGCCAATCTAGTCTCAACACTGCCATCATTTCCTACACAATTACATACTTTCTGATCACTGAGTCATATTATTTATTAGCTTGTAGACAATCTTCCCGTCTACTCTTCGGTCAATTCTGTCATACTCACGTTGCCATGGGTGATTTTCATTTTTCTGATTAATTTTTCTTTCAGCAAAAACGTTTGCATTTCTAATTCAATCGGGTGGTACTTCACATTACTTTAATCACTCCTCACTGTAGAACACGCTGTGTCGTCTTATGTCGTTGTGTAAATTTTTATAACCGAACTATTTGTTTTAAGTATTTTATTAAAGCAAAAAAATATGCGTTGTCCCTGCATTGGTATAAGAGCTAATACTTTGTACTACTTCAAAACAGTAATGATACTAACAATCGTGTTCATTCATATCTTGAATTTATCATTAGCAGTTAATCATGTGATTTTATAAAAAAAAAGTTTAAATAACATTACACTTTATTTTTACTCTGTACAATTTAGATAGTTTTGTTGATTTTATTTATTTCTAGAACTGATCTTTTATTATTATTGGTTTTGTAACTAAACAATTCATGACTTAGTTGGGTATTTTACAGCCCACACTTCAACTTTTTCCTGTAGGAATTGAATAACCTTTCTAATGAAGTAATACAGTGTTTAAAAAGAATGAAAAAAATGGGAGTTTAAACCTGAAATATAGTAATTAACAGTAATAAATTTTCCGATTAGATCAATTTGAGATCTGGAAAAGATAATGAATTACATAATAAATAAAAAAAAATTAAAAGAACATTAAAATGGGCACTTGGTTATTAATCTAATTTCCAAATTATTGATTTAAAATTTAAAATGATTTCTGTGTTTTAAGTTTTAAGTTTACTGATTTCATTTGTTTGGTGGTTTAGATAAGGAATGAGATGTCTTTTTTTTTTTTTTTTTTTTTTTTTTTGTAAATATACTATTCTGGAAATAATTTTAATGTAAACAATAATTAAATTGCACAAAAATAACTACTTAATATGAGCAACCAAAAGTTTATATTTTTTTTTAGTCTTGTTGCAAAAAACACATGTAATGTGGACATATAATGACCGAATTGGGCTTTCTTTTTAGCTAGCTAGCATGTTCTCTTAAATTAATTACTAGCTTGGAACATGTCATTAACTAATTATCTTATTAAAGATATGGTGTTTTTTTTTTGTTTTTTTTTATGTTTTACATAAGTAAAACCGATTAATAGTACGACTTCCGTTTTATAGTATTTCTTCGGGTTGCGAAATATTTACGAATATAATAAACACTAGACAGTTTTCTTTTAATCAAATTAATGTACTCATTAAAATTACAATTAAAATGTATACTGCTATTATAAATCATCTCTGGGATGTTTCGTATAAATGCGCAGAATGAACAATAAGAGAGGAGACATGTTGAAACATCAGCTGACTCAGTAAATTGAAGGTTCCACCAATGGCTTCAGTTCCGTGCCGAGCGTGAATCCTATTGGCTAGCGCGCCTGGGAAACTTCCCCCACCCACCGTGAAAACTCTCCCCCCTCCTTTTCATATTCTGACAGCTTCCATGAAAGAATTTTCCCTGACCACCATTTTTCTTATAAACGTTCATGTTTTGTTGAGGGTCTTGCAATAATTAATTAATGGAAATTATTGGCTTACATTTTCTTTATATGTATTGAATACAAATTGTTGACAAAATAATAACGCAATATAACTGTTTAAATAATTTAAATAAAATATTTTTTATGAATTTTATTTAGCCCCACCCCCTCCTCCACTTTCAGCGGCCCTGGAAATAATTATATGACGGAACTCATAGTGAATAAAATTTTTTAAAAATATATTGATATTACAAACAGGTAATTGAAATTGTGATGCTTGTAAATATTAAATATTGTTTTGTTTTTGTTTTTTAATATCATTATACATATTTTTGTTATAAAATATTAATATTTTTAATTCCATGGCTAGAAAATCTGGCTTAGCCACGAAACGTTACCCAAGAAAAAAACAATACAATAAAGTTTTCAATGAGATATGATTTGATCTCTTCTTTTTCATAATGTATTAAAAACAATTTTCTTTGCCCTTATAAATTATGCGATTAATAAATAAGAATAAATTATTATTTCAATAAAATATTGCCAGAAGTATGGTAAAATTTTATAAAAAATAAATAATAATACATTATTGATGCCTAATAACGATTACTTTACGTATTTATTAAACTGAATTTTTTTTATTACTTTTTTTTTAATGCAAAAAATCTTATTTAAAAAAGAGAGATAGGACTGTAACAAAGGGTTAGATAGTTTACTGTTATTTTTAGTTATTAATTTTAATACAAAGATAACATGGATTTATAATATATAATTATTATATTAGTAAAAATAATAAAAAATTCTGTTCATCAACTGAATAGAAACGATAATAATTAAATATTCTAAACGAAAGTTCAAACTAAATTTCCAAAAATTAAAAGCTATTTCTCAATTTTTTACCATTCATTAAAAGTATTTATACAAACTAATGCATAATAATGAACTCGAAAATATTTTTATGAACTATCAAACTGGTCATGTTGAAATTATTATTTTTCAAGATTATTTTTGTTTATGTTTTATTATTATTACATAAACTTATAATAGTAAAAATAATTCTTTCCTTAATATTGTTTAAGAAAAGAATTATTATGTTTGCTATATAATTTATCTGTATCATTATCTGTAGTTGCAAAATGAATATTCTTATCAGAAAATTTTCATTCTTTAATTGTGTGCTGACATAGTTTTTTCATTCTTCCTGGGAATAATTAGATTGGAATCTGATTTATTATTTTTGGAAAAACTCTTATATTGGTTTCTAGTGAAGACGCCATTATTGTATGCCATGGTCTTAAATCCTAATTCTTCACGCTATTGGGATGTCACCGCATCCTGCTATTGTTCTGGGAGGCGCAATACTGTTTACTACTGCGGGCTGATTGGGTAGCGCAGCGAGTCCAATGTATTGTTCCTGCATTATGTCTTAATTCCGGAGGCAATTCTGTTGAAAATTCTAACTCTATTTTCTAAGTTATAAACTAGACAATAGACTGCTGTCTTACAAATTTGTAGGAAATGCTGTTATACGGAACCGAATTCAAAGAACTATTTCACACTTGTTCCCTATTTTATTGTTAGTTTTTATATATGTGTATATCGGTATGTAACTATGTAGAGTAAGTTATTTTCACCTCCTAATGTGAAAAAAAAAATGATATCATGAAAATATAAATACTATAGTGGTTATAAAATAATAAATATTATTGACCTTAATTTAAATACTCGCTTCTTCAACTGAAATTGACATTCATAATTATTTATTATGATAAATTGGTCCATTTTCTTTTAAAACGAAATTCAACAAATTTCGAATCTCCTGCAAAATCACGAAAATATATTAAATTCGTAAGCAATCGCCGAAATTCAAATATACGTTTTATTTTTTTTACATTCTATACTATTTTTTTTATCGATTTTATATAATATTTACAATTTTAACGACAATGTATCAAATATTTATAATGACTATTTTTCTAAAAATTAATCCATATTTCTTTGCTCAACTATATTAATTCAAGTTTTAAGGACAAAATCTAGAAAAGTTTGGAAGAACATATTCGCTTTTGATTTTCTTGAAGTGCCACAAACATATTTGTTCAGCAATCAGATTGTTTGTCGAAGAAAAATAATATTGAAGTCTTTTTCTCAATTTATTTATATGTTTTTTTGGGATGCTGAATCCAAATTTCGACTTGGACCCCTCGAATAAATGACGGTTGAATGTTGCTGATTTTAGAAACAAAAATATAAATATTCCACTATGGGTTGACATATAAAATTACAGTTAGAAATAAGAATCATTAGTTAAAAAAAAATTTAAAAAAATATCTTAAATTTAACATAAAGTTGTAGGACTTAGCCTAAAACTTCATTATTTTTATCTTGACTTAAAAAAAAATAGGAGGGCGATATTCTGTATTTTTTTGTGTTTGTTACGCGATTAATCCGTCAATTATGAGTGGTTTGACGGTATTTTTTTTGGGAGGGTATATTTCAAGGTGGCTCCATAAAAATGAAAACAGAATTCCAAAACGACTAATTGTGAAGATCCCCCACTATTTAATCACCGCCACACAGCTATCGCAGGCCATTTGAAAGTTTGTTGAAAAGGCAGGATTAAACTGCCTTTCTTAGCTGGCACCGACTCGTTAATAATTTCGTCGATTGTCATTTAATGCTCTTTGTTTAGAAGTGATTAATTTTTTTTTTTTTTGTACATTTGTACATTTTTAAAATTATTTTTATAATGTTTTGTTAATTTATTATGTTAATTATTTTTATGTTAATTTTTCTTATGGAAACAAAAATAATTAAAATTTGCACATTTTTAATTTGTTTTTCAATTGCCACCCTTTACACAACACGCGAATCCCTATTTTGCTAAGTAAAAACCTTTTGGTTTGATACATAGCAATGTTATCTACTTCTTCATTTAGCTAAAATTAAAAAAAAAAAAAAAAATCATATCCATTCTTCTTACAAAAAAGTGTATAAAAAACTACCGAATATGGTTGCGATGGATATGGCTAAACGAACTGGCCTATGTAATAATAGTGGAAAGGGGATGGTTAACATATCTTAAACAGTAAATTCAAGTCAGGTATAAGGTAACTTCCTCTTGTCTTACATAACAATTATATGTTATTTTAATTCGCCACTTTTGGTGTCTGTTTCAGTTTGAATTAAAGTTTTTTTTTTTTTTTTTTTTTTTTATTTTTTTTTTTTTTTTTTTTTTTTTTTTTTTTTTTTTTTTTTTTTTTTTTTTTTTTTTTTATTTTTTATTATTTGATTTAAAAATGTTCCCAATTTTATGTAATAATTGCAACCAAAATAATAAATAAATAAGACATTCCTCCAAAAGTCAGGATTGGGATTTTTTTTTTTATTGAAAAGCAATAATTTATTTTAAATTCAAGACCATTAAATTCTATTTTCACAATTCGTGCTGTTTTGGGAGGATATTAATGTACAAAACAATTATTTATGTTGATATACACGAGGCTTCGTGGAGATTAATTTGTGTAAATAAATCTTGATAAGCGATCTGAGCAACTCTAATTTATTCAATTTAGCTGTGAGCCTCATGGAGTAAATCATTCACCTAACCCAAGTTACTAGACATAGTAACGAATATCACGGGGTCGTTAGTTGGAAATAAACGGCGCGGTATTTCGGTTATGTTATCACCCCATCGGCGAACACAAACTCTCTCCAGATGTTTACAGTGGAGGAGAAATAAATAAGAGTATAACCCTAAAGGAATTATATATGTGCGGGCCTGATACATAAATTAATAACCAAGCCTGGCTTATTATATTCCGACGAAGCGTGAAATGACCCTAGGCAACATTCCCTTTCGAACTGTACCAACATTGGGGCTAAGCTAGTAAATATCTCCTATTTATTAGGAAATTAATGTGAATTATTTACTTTTGTTGGAGATAGCGATCTCGGATTTATATCGGAGCCGTTTAGACTGTAATTAGACCTAGCGTATTCCCGATTCATGATTTATAGCCGGCTTGAAGTCAGAGGTCGGCCAATTGAAATATTGTTTTTAATTAATCAATCAGGCATGCCTTTAGTTAGTGCTTAGTGAGTTAGTATAGATCTAGATAAATAGCCTATGCGAGTGCTATATCAATTTTAAGGAATTTATAGAACACTCCATTAAAGTAAGGAAATATCTAATTGTAAACATAAATAATAATAATATTGAAGTAAAATTGAAATTAAATTCCAATATATACATACATACACATGAAAAAAAGTTTAACATTTTTATGATAGCAAAATAATGACAGGCTCTATAGAAAACCCCACAATTCATTACAAACTCATAAACAAAATTAGGTTGAATGTTCACCAATTAATAGAGGAAGACATTAATAAATGTCAGTTAAACTAACATGGATCAAGAGGCATGCTGGGATTTATGGGAATAAACTGGCTGACTTACTAGCTAAATCTACATCGACAAACGACTCATTACGTTTTGAATATTTTCAAACGCCTATTCCATACATCAAGAAAACTTTAAGAAACGACGCAATCAGATACTGGAACACAATGGCAACAAAAAGACATAGCTATACAATTTATGCCAGACGTTAATACAGAAAACTACAACATATTGAAAAGTACACTTCACAAACTGACACAATGTCATGGACCCACTAAATACTATTTTAAACGTTTTCACCTTTCAGACATCAAAGCATACAACTCAGACAACACAGAAATTTAATCATCTATTTTTTAACTGCCCAGTTTTTGACAAGGATAGATTTTTTTAATGAAACATCATCCTAAGTGGAGAAGAATGACCAATTTGAGAAAAGAAACTGCTCAAAAAACTATATTTCTGAATTGAAAAAAAAAATTCAAAGTGTTGAACTTTGAAAGAAGAAATGAAAAAAAGATGATACATAATTGCTTATATTGGCATAAACTTTTTTTATTTTTTATTTTTATTATTTGTTTACATTTATATATTTGGTAACGGTCGGGTTAAGAGGAGGCAGCTCCTACGCCCGCCGAGAATACCTTTTATAGATTCTTACCTTCTTCCGATTTATTTCGGTGTTTTAGTCGCTACTTTTCGAGGGGAAAGGTTATTCTCATTTATTTACGGAGAAACTTTAAATCCCTGTTCAAAGTAATATTAACTTCTGTTTACCTTATGATATTAAAATGAGAAATAAGAAAATTTCAAAATATAAGACACTAAATCAATTTTGAATTAATTTTATATTAAATGAAAACTAATATAATGCTAAACCACCAGTAATGTTAATTCCTGATAAACTTTGTGATGTGAGGGAAGTGTAAATAACAAATTATAAATATTTAAAAGACAGAATCCTTAAGTATTTATTTCACATAACTCCTATTTATTTAACATTTGCAGCTACATGTTTCAAAGACAATGCTCCATCATCAGACTTCTAAAAATGTTTAAAAATACATTAATCTATAACATTACACCAATAGTTTTACAATTATATAATGTCATTTACCTCTTAATCTGTGATTATTTTCACATTGTCCATTCTCCATGTTATAAGGGATATAATATAAGACAGAATCCTTATTGAAAGTTATGATGTTAATTTCTGCTATATTTTCTCAAGGGAAGTGGAAATAAGAAAATATGAAACCTATGATATACTTTCTTACATTTATTTTTAGATTGATATGCTTTATTGAAATAATTATACAATCTGTCTCACTTTAGGGCAATAAGTATTATGGATGACAAAGAATCCATTCACAAAATATGCATACCGAAATTTTATCACTCCAATTGATACAACAAATAAAAATATATAAAACACCAAATCCATGTACAAATTAATGTTCTTAAGTTTTGTAACACTTTTACACATTAGATAAGAGGGAATAAGAAAACATGAATTGATAAAACACTTAATCCTTTATGAAATTCATTTTGTTAACTTCTGTTTCACTTATTTACATTTTAAGAAGACTAAATATCAATATAACACACAAAAACAACACAATCCAAGTTGAAACTGTAGAAGTGATTGTTTACATTTGAGGTTATAGGAAAGAGCTATCGATAAATGTAAACTCGAAGTGAACCGTAAGGATCGAACTGGTCGGTGTAGCGCAGGCGAGGCCAGTTTGGTGCCTCCTCTTAACCCGACCGTTACCATTTATTTTTATTTGTTTTCTTTATTTAGTTTACTTTTTGTTGTTTTCATTAAACTTTGTATTTGCAATAAGCCAAGTACACAATATGCTTGCATGCATGGGATGTGTTCACATTTCAATATATATACTTTTTTTCGGTTGGCTCTAGAGACCTAGCAGATCCTTGGCCACCTTAATCAGCCTGCTTCACCTCTGCTTATCTTGGGCTGTCGCTTTAATTTACAAAGCTTGTAGTTCTTCTGGTATCCTTGTACAAAGCCGGGGTCGTTGGTGATGCTGATTCAAGGTTCCGTAATAGGCAGGATTTTACAGGATAGAGTTATTGCTCTATACCAGGAGCTATGTCAGACACAGGTGTCGCTCAACTCCCTGTGACTCCCAGGGTGAGGACAGTGTAATGCCCCCATGTGGGAATCGAACCCACGCCGTATTAGCCTGGACTTTGTGGTCTTACTTGGAGGGCGGTCACCCATCCAAGTGCTGACCTCACTCGACAGTGCTTAACTTCTAATATCTATTGCACATGTCTTAGTCCACTCGGCTACAGTCGGCCCATATATATACATTTAATAGGGATATTTCGAAAGTCAAAAGATGATCCAAAGTCGATTCCTAGGAACCGATCTATATCACTTACGTTGGCGATACTTATATGATATATAATAATTATGTATACTTTTATAATATGTAATTATTATCACCAATTCTTCTCCAAAAATTAAAAAAAAAGAAGATATATTTTCATCTTTAGTAATAGAACCATTTTCATGTATTAAATAAACACTGCTCAATACAGAATATATAATAATTCTCTGTAAAAATCAAGTATTGCTACTCAATGACAAACTTCAAATTGTTTGCGGTATATATTCTCTATTGGAAAATGAAGAAATAGGACTTTTTAGTTATTTTTATTATCACCGAATTTTTTTTTTCATTTAATTACATGTTCCTATCAGTTTTGTTACACTAAATACTAATAATAAAAAATCCAGAGAATTGCCATTGCATCCTCTCATCTATAGTGCCAAGTGAAATATTTTTGTAACATTTGCGATTCCCTAAGTAATAAATGAAAGGAAGAACATTCGGAATATGTATGTGCTTCAATATGAATTTATAATACTAGTTTATTTTTTGAATAATTTTTGTGTTTTATTTTGCTTGCTTTTCTAGCTCGCATATTTTGTATTTTAAATATCACATAATGTTTACTTTTAACAGTAATTTATTTTTAAATCGAAGGGTCGGTATCGATATTTTTGTACAGGTACTGGTGTCGAGAAATAAAAATAAAAATAAAAATGGTACCGACACATCACCGATACATAAATAATTTATTCATATGGCATGATAATTTAATATTTAATAATAATTTTATACAATAACGTACACAATAACCATAACATATCCATACTAAATAATCATAAAAATTGTTTTGCATTAGAAGCTGGTTATCTTCTTCAAATACCCTGGTTACGATTCACCAATACTAAATTAGCATTAACCTGTTTCTGCAGTACCCGTTGACAATTAATAGAATTTTTCATTCTATTATTAAAGGAATTATTTATTCACCTCTTAGGTACTATACTTTATACCTATTTATAGTATACTGTATGAATTTCTGAAATGGATTTTAGAGTATTTTAGAACAAATGATATGATATGATAAATGATATGAAACTGGGAGTTTAGAATTTATTTTTTACTTACATACAAGACTAAAACGACAAGAAACTGCACGTCGTTACAGACTACTTCAACATTTACTAGACAAACGATCAAAGCTCCCAATTAATTACAAAAGACTCATTTACATGACTGTGATTAGACCTATTTGGATGTACGGGGTTGAGCTTTGGGGCTCTACTAAACCATCCAATTCATCTCGTATCCAATCCTTACAATCCAAAATCCTTCGAAAAATCCTCAATGCTCCTTACTTTGTGACCAATAAACTTATCCATAAAGATCTTTATGTTCCTTATGTTGCTGATATAGCCCGCAGGAGATACCTATCCTTCCATAGTAAGCTCCATAACCACTCCAATCCACTAGTCTCCCAACTTGCTTCCCACTCCATTCCCGATAATCCTCCGAGGCGTCTGAATAGAAGATGGCCTAGAGACCTTATAGTGTAGATTTTTATTGAAGTGCTACTACTGAGTTGTTCTTCACAAGTTATATACATGCCATTGTATTCTCTATCAACACATTTACTTGATGTATTTGTTTTTGTACAGTTGTAAATATCAATAAACGAGAAGAAAAAAAAAAAATTTTTTTTACTTATGTTTGTTTTACATTTTATTTTTATTTTTAAAAGAATTTAAACGATTTTAATCGTTTTCCTATGGAGTTAACTGAATATTCCTTTTCACCTCCATTATTTCTCGAATTCTTTCATTTGTAATTCCTAAAAGTTTGGGTTAACTTACCCCATTCTCTAGAGGTACATTTCAGCAGTTAAGAATCTGTATATTTTTATCCAGATATTGCCTATTAATCCGACTTTTATATGCCAATTTTAGTCTGCTATTACCTGAACTATTCCCAGAGAACGAACATTACGCGATTTATCATTGTGGTGCCTTCTAAAATCTCCAGCATATTCATCCTATATTGGCCTAAATATTCTACGCAGTATTTTATTCTCGTAAAGTCGTTGGATTAGATAATGATCGAATAAAAAAAAAGACCGGTTTTGATCCATCGGGTAAACGGACGAGGTAAGAGCTTATCGTGGGGATTTTGATTTTGATGGGATGGAAGGATGGAGGAGCTGCGTAGTCTGAGGTTAGTGGTGGTCGCATCGAGCTTTTAGTTTACCTAAGTCTTTTTATTTATTTAATATTTATTAAATAAATAAAATAAGTTCATCCTAAATTGGATCTCATAGACGAAAAACTTCTGATGATTATCATCACTTTTATTTTATAATTTGGTTGTTATTCATTTCATGAATCCTTTGTTATCCATTTTTTTTTTTTTTAAAGAATTTACCCAACTTCTTTTTCTTTTATTATTTTAGGTTTGTAACTGTATTCATAATGGATTGTGTCTAGGGATAAAGAAGAAAACAACCAGTTAATAATAATATGTAGGAAAATAAACCTTAAATCGATATTCTTATAATTTTTGTAAAATCGATTATATAAGAAAAAAGATTTGGATGCTCTTCAATGCTGATGTAAGTGGACGAGGAATTCTTCATTATCAAATCTTTACGCTATGTAGTATTATAAAATGTAATAATAAAAATGAAAACAAACAACATTTTTAAATTTTTGATTTATATATTCAGATTATAGTAGGGAGTGTGCTATTCTTCATTTCACCAAAATAATTAGTTAGAGATTTTAAAGTTAATCCGTTATAAATACAACCACACATAGAAGACTAAAAAAACAAGAAAAGACTAGTTTTCGGCTACTTCAATATTTACTAGACAAACCTTCAAACCTTCTAATTAATTAGAAAAGACTCATTTACATGACAGTAATTATAGAGCTATTTGGATAAATGGATAGCGGTTTTGGGGCTCCACTAAACCGACGAATTCGTCTCGTATCCAGTCCTTACAATCCAAAATCCTTCTAAAAATCCTCATTGCTCAATACTTACTACCATAAAAAACTTATCCATAAAGATCTCCATGTACCACATGCTATTGATTTAGCCTAAAACAAATACGTACCTACCCTTTCATAGCAAACTACATCTATTAGTATCACAATTTGCTTTACATTCTATTTCATATAACCCTCCGAGGCGTCTGAAAAGAATATGGCTTTGGGACCTTCTAATATAGTACTTCAATATATAGAACTTTTATAAGTGCTTTTACAAGCAATTGACATGTCATTTTTAGCAATACCATCTCATTTACTTGATGTATTTTAAGTTTATATTGTATAGAGTTCTAAATTTCAATAAATAGCTGCAAAAAAAAAAATCCACACAGACCAAGATCGAATCTGATTCACTTTTGACTAGGTAGATATCCCCTATGCTTAAAAATCTTACATACTTCGCGATTTTCTTAACCTTTTTGTTTCGCTATTTTTAATATTATCTGTTATTATTTAATTTTGTAGAAACACTAGTGTTGGTTTTGGTCAGTTCCGAATTAATGTATTTTTTTAATTTATCCACTAATTTTTCCAAATCACTCTCCCCATTACCTTACGTTGGCTTTAACATTATTATACCTTCATGTACTATAATTTACCATTATATAAAAAATAAATAACTAAATCATCTGAACAACTGAAGCATAGTGGACGTTCGTGAACGAAACGCTTCACCTCATTGAGGTATGTGTTGCGTGCGTGGGTTGCATGTCCATTGAAAGTCTCTTCTTCC
The DNA here is from genome assembly GCA_003667255.2 of Euschistus heros. Taxonomy (NCBI): domain Eukaryota; kingdom Metazoa; phylum Arthropoda; class Insecta; order Hemiptera; family Pentatomidae; genus Euschistus; species Euschistus heros. The sequence continues at coordinate 2,233,438 of RCWM02000087.1, forward strand.
GCCCTATGTCTTCTTAATTCCTCAAAATTACAAAGGTGTTTATAAACTCATTACAGGGTCTGTAGCTCCTAACTGTCTCAACAAACAACCTTATTATAAGTATTTTATATATTCCTTGTATGACATCCTATAATTTGCATATTCTGGAGTAATGGTTCGTCTATTAACCTCGCACCAAATGCTTAATAATACTTTGATCAAAGGGATTATGGATCCAAATTAAGGAAGGTAAGATCTTTTTTAGCTAGACAATATAAAATTTATCGGGATTAAGTAATTAAGAATAATCAGTGGGAATCTATCAGTTACCTATTGGACTTAAATACAATAAAACGTAAATAAAATACAAGTTAATAATATTTTTGTTCCAGACAAACGGGGAACCAAAGATAGAAAATTTCAACAAAAGGTCGCCATTTACTTATGAATCTGTTAAAATACTGATATACAAACTAATCCAATTTTTACAGGATATGCTAAAGCTAAAAGTCACATATACAAAATTAACAACAGTAACGGTATTTGTAACTACGACAGAAACAGTGAACAAACGTAGAGCCATCTTATTTATAACAACACAAATAGGAAAGATATAAACACAATCTGACTGCCAAAGTTCTCATGAACGGAGACCAATAATGGCCGCCTTCAAAGAAGGATCTCATAGATAAATAGGATATTTTCTTATATATAAATTATATATATTAATTTACTTATAAATCTATTCCATTTAATTTATTTATTTAAAGTCGGTTGAAATTTGTTTATATAACTTTTAGCTTCACCATATCCTGTAAAAATTAGGCTAGTTTGTATATCAGTATTTTAATTTTTTCGCTATCGTCTATAGTTTCTTGTATGTTTGTAAATAAAAATAAATGGAGGATAAGAAAAAAAAAAAATTGGATTCATCATCCATTTGATGTATTAATATGTATAAAAATATGCATGGTTCCAAAAATTAATTAACCAGGCTCTGTTTCGTGTGTGTGTGTATTCAGTTTTTGTTAAAATTCATTTTCTGTGGGCAGTACAGTAAATGGGCATTTTTTTATTTTATGTTGTTTTAGCCTATCTTGAAAATTATAATATTCAAACGAATCTGCGTTAGTACGGTTAATTGTTAATGGAATAAAAACATTGAAAGATAGAAAACTTCTGGAGAATATAGGAGTTAAATATAGTTTTCAATTGAAATTTAAAAATAAAATTAAAATGAAGACCGCATAAAAACAGGCCAGGATCGAATGAAAGATCGATTGATTTAGTAAACTAGCTCACTGAAAAACAATGACACCATAAACAATTAAGCAGGTATATATTTATTTTTCAAATCATGAGAAATATTTTCTATCAGTGAGGAAAATCGTTGAGGTTAGTTTTGACATTTCGAAGTATATTTTTATTATTATTGAGTTAAATATTATTACTCATCCAGATAATTTATCAAAGATGTACATTTGTAAAAAAAAAACAAAAAACTTATAATTATGTCTATGTCGCCTATATATTATATGCTATATCGAAAATGTTATGGTTTTTTAGTAAGTATAATTTAATATCATATGTATTACAATATTTAAACAGAAAAAGTACATAATAAGCAAAAGAAAAGTATAGATGAATAATTAAATAATTTCGTTTTGTTTTCACACAAAAAGTAATGCCATTTCCATTTTCTCAATTACTTTAGTCACCAAAATTGAGGCTATGTACCTGAAAATATCTTCTTTAAGAACTTACTTTAAACATTCCATAGCTCAGCTTTAAAAATTCTATGTCATATGAAAATTATATTTAAAAATCTCTGTGTATGAAATTTGGATAAACGGAGAGTTAAAAAAATATTCAATAAAAACGTCTAAAAAAATCTAAAACTAAACTACAAGTTCTTTAAGATTTAATAAGGCAGTTAATAAAAACAATACTGAAACTTAAGCATCAAAATTATAAGACTAAAAACTATGAAAAAAGTATTGATCAATTTCATTAAGATTTATATGTGTTTTTGGAAATTAGATTAACATACATTGCTCACAAAAGAAACATATACAAAAATTAAGTTCCGTATCTCAAATACATAATAATGATATATAAACTCTATGAACCGTATTAATATTTCCTGTATATTTGTTTTATTATATACGTACACATTACTTTGCGTTATGTATATGTAAAATAAAAAAAATAAATAAAAAAGTTACCTTATAATAAATTATTATAAATAAATAAATAGCAGAAAAAATATTATTAGGATTGATGAATTAATTGCCACTTCTATTGGGATTATTTTATTAGAAAACTAGTTTCGAATGCTAAACATTCATCGTCAGTTCTCAGGAGATCTACGAGATAACTGGAGTTAGAGATAAAGACTAGTTTTCTAATAAAAAAATTCCAATCGAAGTGACAATTAATTAATCAATCCTAATTGTATTGATCCTTCTGTACCATCATGCGTACCTCAAGTGATAAAAAATATTTTCATGTTTTCTAAAGGAAATTATTTTATCTTGTCCTCTTTCTTGAACTAAATGATGTTTTTTTCAGGAGAATGTTGTGTGTTTGAGCATATTCACATTCACACACGCAACCTGAGAAAAAAAAAAGAATTAAATCCTGATATTATTAGTTCGACTTCTGCCTAATTGATACTGGTTTCGATGAATAAATATTCTTTTCGTTTTTTATCTAGATCTAGATCTTTCGCCGATAGCCTCCGTGAAAGTAGATGACATCCTGATATGCTCTCCTATAAGTGGAATTGTAAGTGGTCATAAATTCGTGAAAACATTAAAAGTGAGATTTATGTAACATGGCCCGAGGACTGTGGCAATGGTTTTCTTGCATAACGCAGAGAAAAAGACATGTCCAGCGGAGACCAGGAAGAACCGCCTTGAAAGGAACGGTATAGAAATCCCGGCTCATACAGATAGATAAGGTCCAAGCCGCGGGGAATTTCGATTTGTCCCCGCCGCGGGTAAAAATTCCCCGCTCGCGTCGAGGGGGGGACCCGGTGCTCAGTACATGTTGGGTTGTGGGTCTAGGTTGTCATGGAGACGTGCGCTCTAGTCACAGGACACGACGATCAGATTGTACCAGACACGCACATCAACAATTGGCTATTCATGCAGGTAGTTGTCATATCATCATGTTTTTGTTTAAATAAAGCTTCTACCTACAAAAACAATTAATAAAGACACCAAAAAAATAAAATAAAATAATGGAAACAGCGTTGAGCATTCTTATCAAAGAATGTGAAGCTGCTACGGTACCCCAAGTCCAATTGTTGTGAAAAACCTCAAATTCTAGTTTCTAATCAATAGCTTTTACAATTTTGTTAAGTTGATATGTCTTGTTTTCGTCAAACTGTCAACCCGCTGATAACTGATATGTGTTTAACAAGTAATATTTTGAATGCTTCTACATGAAATGCAGCGCATATAAAGAAAGTCAAATCAGTGTCATTATTAATATAACGTGATAAAGCATTTTTCTCCAGATTCGTTGATGGACCTTAATGTCTTGATGATCTCTCAATCTTTAGTTTTATGTCAACGCAATGTGTATTCAGTTGAAAAATATTCTATTACAAATTTTCAATGGCAAAATACATTCATTATAAATTAAACGTAAAAATACAACAATAATTGATAAATGTTTCAACAAGACCAATAAATGTATTTCATTTCATGTATTTCATTTTCTATAAGCCTGCATCAACAATAGTGAGACAGATTTCGATAAGACAGTGTAATACTACATTCAATTTACCCGTTACTATATTGAGGTTTCCGAATTTGTGGCAATATCTGTTAAGATAAATGAAGCATTCATGATTCAGAGAATCAATTCTACACTAGCCCATACATCATATTAATGAAAATGGCAAGAACGAAATTAAACATAGCACTGCTTCGATAATTTTGAAAACTATACAAATAAGTTTGATAGTAATGCAGAGGGAAATATATACTTTTTTTTTTTTTGTTTGGTGTTTATTAATCGTTTTTGTTTGTTTTTTTGCTCAGCTGTTGTTTTAATGTTATTGTTAACATATATTTAGATTAATGAATATAAATATCCATAGAAAATTCTGTTATAGAAAAATATAAAATTTAAGTATTATTTATAATAGTTACATAATATATTGATAATACATACTACACCTACAAATATTATAAATAGATGTATTTAATAATAATATATATACTCCGTTTTAGTCAAGACTGATTTTCGGGTTACAGTAAAAATATATCTAAACTATTTAAAAATACTATACATTTTTATTTTTGTAATTGTAATGGTTTTGAGAATATTTTCTGAACATATTGATTTTTAATGTTTGTAAACAAACGATTGTCTAAGGCTGAGAGTAGATGTCGCTGTTATTTAATATGGTCAACATTTTTCTTATGTATTATTTTTACTGGATTTTTAGTCTTTTATAAACATTTTGAAACCTAACATGCTTTTATGTGGTAAATTGTGACTAAAATTAAAGAGCATTAAAATCTAGGAAAACTCTGAAGAAACATTAGATTATATTTCACACAAGAAATTTATAAAGTCGATAAGGATTTAAAATTGGTGTGCTATTAATAAGGAACCAATTTAAAAAAAAATAATAGAAAATACACTACATTAGGACTGAAGGCATTTATATTTCGTGATTACTAAAACTCAATGTTTCTATTTTTTAAGTTATTGTATTAGTTTACCTTCATATTTACTCTAAATGTTTGTTTGAATTTTGATAGCATTATCAAATCGGTTTTAAAATAAACAATAATCTTCCTTAACTTTTTTGGAAGTGCTTGTATACGCTTAGACTATAAACATTTTGTTACTAGTAAATCTAGGCTACTATATACTATATATATATATATATATATATATATATATATATATATATATATATATATAAACGACTCACTACTGGTAAACAGTAACAGTAATATTAAGATACCTTTATATTGTAAGGTTACAATATTATTCAACAGTTGGTTTATGAACAAATTTATATTTTTTTATTGTGCATATACAGTTTTATAGATGATATTACCTTATTTGAACATTGCAATATTAAGAACCTATTCTATCAATAACTGCGATCATACCAAACGGAATATAAAACAAACTGAAATTAAGGTTTCATTGGAAGATTTCAAATGCTTATTATTATTATATTAAATGGACAAATATATGAAATGAAATTTAAAAAGGATCATTAGTAGTGGAGTGTAATGACAGATTATTTAATTCGGTCAAAAAAAGGTTTCCGAGAGATTTATTACCTTCATTACAAGTACTAGACGGTTAATAAACAGCTGAATATTTAATTTAACCTTTAGACCTAATTGCAATCAGTTACAGAAATGGACAGTAAAATGTGATCCCTGATGAAATATTTTTCAAGATTTATCATTATTAAGGTAATTATAATATTTAAACAATAGTAATAATAATGATAATAAATTTTGCAAAATGATATTAGTGGAATATCAAACACACAGTAAACACAGTAAAGTGTTTTAATATTATTGCAGAAAAAATGATATTCAGATGTAATAAAAGTGGCAAGACTATTTAGTCGATAATATTACTAAAATAATACTAAAACAATGTGCAAATATATGGAGAGACAGATGGATCCCAATGCAGTTAAAAAATCGACTGATATGTGACCATTCTGCAACAGACTTTCCAACAAGAAAACTATTAAACCGAACTGTACCAGATTTTAACTAAATCTCCATACAACGTTCTAGAAAGGTTTATAATAATAAGTTTTACTATAATAATAATTAAAATGTATAGTCTTGAGTGCCAGAAACAAGGTTTACCAAACTGTCATATACTTTTATGGTTATTTGGACGTACGGAGTTGATCTTTGGGGCTCCACTAAACCGTCCAATTCATCTCGTCTCCAATCCTTACAATCCAAAATCCTTCAAAAAATCCTAAATGCCCCTTACTTTGTCAGCAATAAACTTATCCATAAAGATCTTAATGTTCCATATGTTGATGAGTTAGCCCAAACCAGATACCTATCCTTTCATCGTAACCTCCTTAACCACTCAAATCCATTAGTTTCTCAACTTGCTTCCCACTCCATTCCCGATAATCCTCCGAGGCGGCTGATAAGAAGATGGCCTAGAGATCTTCTAGTGTAAAATTTTTATTGAAGTGCTACTGATGAGTAGTTCTTTTCAAGTTTTGACATGTTATTGTAATCGTTATCAGCTCATTTACTTAATGTATATATAGTTGTAAATTTCAATAAATTGATATATAGAAAAGAAATTCTTATAACAGGAACTGTAAAAAGCGTAAATAAAAAAAAAATTCCTCGAGCCATGGGTCAAAGAATCTTAATATTTTTATAATTACTTTATTAATTAATGCTTTGATGTTTATTTAATCTGCCATAAATCATGCGCTGTCAAATGAAGGAAACATGCGAATAGTATTTAATGTTCAGACGTTGTATAAAAAATTAAATTTAATAACCATATAGATTTATATTATTTGATTTTTATTGTTTATTAGTATAAATCATTTAAAGGCGACTTAATGGTCTTTAATAACCCCTCTTAAGGCTTTCATTATTTGCTAATAATAAGTAATCATTTTTTTTCCCTAAGGGTTCAGAAACCTACATGATGTTGTGACGTATTTTGATTAAACTGATAAATCGGTATATCTCCTCATGATCGAATAGTAAAAAATGAAATAAAAAATTGAAAAGGAAACAAAAAAGCGGGTGCGGTGTAGGCGTGGGTTAGGGTAATGAGGGCTGAGTTAGGGATAGCGGATAGCCGGGGCTTCTAATTGTTATTTATCGCTTCACACAAACCCTCCCCCACAATGGACCAATCACAACTCTTCTCCTAAGTTTTATATTGCTCTTTTATGTCAGTTAGCGTCTTGTGTAGCTTTCTACACCTGATCTATGTCGCCAACAACGCCGGTTTTGATGTTACACCTTTGCCCGATATTTTAAGATCAATGGAGAAAAAAAAAATCTTGTCTAGGATCTTCTTATTGGTGTAAATATGAATAGAACTTACATTGTTTCCGGAATATGTTGAGTAAAGGTTATAAAGATCTGGTAGTTCTGTTAATGATGGCGAAAATACTTTAAAATAAAGATCAATTTTTACAGTTATCCGTTAAATTTTTAAAATTTCTTTATGAATAAAGCATACCTCTTTATCGCCCGCTGTCATAAATAAAGAACATAGATCATTTTAACTTATAATAAAATTTCTTTTGTTCATCGATAAAAATCTTTTTTTTTTTTCATTTATTGATATTTACAACTGTACAAAATAATATACAACAAGTAAATGTGTTGACAGTGAATACAATGGCATGCAAATAGCTTGTGAAGAACTACTCACTAGTAGTACTTCAATAAAATCTACACTAAAAGGTGTCTAGGTCATCTTCTTTTCAGACGCCTCGGAGGATTATCAGGGATGGAGTAGGAATCAAGTTGGGAGACTAGTGGATTGGAGTGGTTATGGAACTTAACTATGTAAGGATAGATATCTGGTTTGGGTTAAATCAGAAACATATGGAACATTAAGATCTTTATGGATAAGTTTATTGGTCACAAAGTAAGGAACATTGAGGTTTTTTCGAAGGATATTGGATTGTAAGGATTGGATGGTTTAGTAGAGCCCCAAAGCTCAACTCCACACGTCCAAATAGGTCCATTCACAGTCATGGAAATGAGTCTTTTGTAATTAATTGGGAGCTTTGAAAGTTTGTCTAGTAAATGTTGAAGTAGTCTGTAACGACGGGCAGTTTCTTGTCGTTTTAGTCTTTATAAAATTCTTGTATTTGTAAGAATGGCGTTATTTCTTCAATGATATTTTCACGCATGGTAGTCATTTTTGAATTTTCAGTAAAATGTTTAAAATTGCATTGATTAGGTGTTTGAAGGGTACGTTAAATTATTGCAATTTGGCAGAGATAATGGTATCGATCCATCTTGGATTTTAATTTCTAACCATAAAAGTATATGAAAGTTTGGCAAACTTCGTTTCCAGCACTCAAGACAATACATTTTAATTATTATTATAGTAAAATTTATTATTATAAACCTTTCTAGACCATGTGTGGAGATGTAGTTAAAATCTGGTACAATTGGGTTTAATAGTTTTCCTATTGGAAACTCTGTTGCAGATGGCCACATATCAGTCGATTTTTTTAACTCCACTGCTATCCATCTGTCGCTCCATATATTTGCACATTGTTTTAGTATTATTTTAGTAATATTATCGACTGAATAGGCTTGCCACTTTTATTACATCTGAATACCATTTTTTCTGCATTAATATTAAACCACTTTACTGTGTTTACTGTGTGTTTGATATTCCACTAATATCATTTTGCAAAATTTATTATCGTTTTTGATTATTATTATTACTAATGTTTAAATATTATAATTACCTTAATAATGATAAATCTTAAAAAATATTTCATCAGGGATCACATGTTACTGTCCAATTCTGTAACTGATTGCAATTAGGTCTAAAGGTTAAATTAAATATTCAGTTTGTTTATTAACAGTCTAGTACTTGTAATGAAAGTAATGAATCTCTCGAAAACGTTTTTTTGCCCGAATTGAATAATCTGTCATTAAACTTCACTACTAATGATCCTTTTTAAATTTCATTTCATATATTTGTCCATTTAATATAATAATAATAAGCATTTGAAATCTTCCAATGAAACCTTAATTTCAATTTGTTTTATATTCCGTTTGGTATGATCGCAGTTATTGATTGAATCGGTTCTTAATATTGCAATGTTCAAATAAGGTAATATCATCTATAAAAATGTATATGCACAATAAAAAAATATAAGTTTGTCCATAAACCCCCTTGGTGTTGGATAAAACCCTTGGTCCCTTGGAGGTCTGATTAGTGATGGCTAGGATGGAACGGCTAAAAGATCGGATTAATAACCGAAAATAACAACGAAGCACGTGTTTTTTTTATAGTTAAAAGCCTACTATAACTATAATAAGTTATATGTATTTTAACATTTTAAAAAAGTAAAGGAAATAAAAACGTACCTTATATTCACTAATAATTTAATTTGTTTGCATTTAAATAATTTAACCAGCTATTTATACAGGGTGAGTACCTCTTAGTGTAAAAAAAAAATGAGTTATACTACAACAAAAATGTATCAAAATGCGGCAGACCTCACCTTTTTTATTCCAATCCGTTGCAGATATGCGATAAATCAAAGACTTTTTTGAGGAAACCGCGTTTTTTACAATAAAAGCTGAAATATATCCATTTTGTTTAAATTTCAAACTTTGACCACATTTTCGGATTTAGCACTAAATTTTATATAAGAGAAGAGTACATGTAACCTTCAATTTTACAAACTTGTGACATAAAGAACAGCTTGATCTTCACCTTATTTAGGGAAGTTACAATGTCTTATATTACTTCAACGCTCACCGTTTTTCGGAAAAACTATCCACAAAACGTCAAATCTCACAAAAACTCGCAAATTTAATAAGCTTTCAAATGCTATGTTAAAAGCGATGATTCTGTTTCGATTTCATGGAGAAATTTGCTTTTAAAACCGAAAAAACGTGGTGTTCTAATTTGGCATACAAATCAGTTACTTGTGTAAATAAAACATTATGACGATCCCTTAATTGAAAAGTGCATTTTAAACATAATAAACTCTTCATTGGAATAAAAAGCAAAGAAAATAATTATTGTTTAATTGAAAATAAAGGGAAACTGTCAATAAAGTGACTCCAGATCAAAGGATCTTATGTTATTACATTTATTTATTATTACTATTTAGGATTTATTTTATTAGATTTTTAATGTAACGTTTAAAAACCAATGATAATGAACATGAACTTCAATTTTGCCGCTAGCTTCTGAATGCGGATTGTGTTGAAGAATACCACTTTGAGGTAAATTTTACAGACAGGTGAGGATGTTTTTACAGGGGAAGGAATTTCTACCTTTCCATGATGGGTATCGTTGGTATGCTCTAAACTTCTATAGCTTACAGTAAAAACCGCATAGAGCAAAAACCGTAAAAAATCATAATTTCTGCCACTTTTTGAGAACATTCCGAAAATTTTAAAACCTATATCTTAATCTACCTTTTCAACATTTTCAGCTCAAGTAGTATTAAATTTAGTCAGGGCTATTTTTTAATATAATAAGCTCTACTTTAGAACTAACAGTGCATCAGATAATTTGGGGAAACATTGAAAACTTCGAAATATTCGGCGCTTTGACACTACTAATTAGCCATCGTTGGCGCTTCAAGATCCAAAGCTTAGATTTTCGTACACTAACAACATATAAAAAAATTAAAAATACTAAAGTATACAATTTTACTAGGCTATTAGGGATTCCGAGAAGATATTGTTCCCCTACCACCCGAGAGTCGGATTAGTGAGTTTCTAAAGTACTTATACTGCTAAGTCGTTATTATTATTTAGACTAGTCCGGGTTAGCACTTATCCCTGCAAGTTCATGTAGCCACACAAATTTTTTTATATTTTAAATAAATTTAAATAAAAACAGGAGACTTCTGTTCCCGATTACTATTTCCACATCACTTTGGTTTAAGTAATTTTTAGGTAGCTGGTACGTAATTAACTGGCTGCATAAATTAACAAATGATTCCCGCTGATAGCTAAAAAGGAATCAGGTGGATTCAGAATTTTGTAATATGCAAAACACACAAATTTGGTTTCATTGTAATATCAGAAATAATTAGCCCTTAATACAAAATTGTGGGCAGTTTAGATATAGTATAAAAGTTTTTTTGTTTTTTTTAAACGTCATTATCTGAAATACCTTTATAGCCTTTATTTAACATATTCCCGAAACAAATTAAGTTCTATTCATAATCATACAAATAGATTTTAAAATATACATACTAGACTTAAAAGACAAGAAGCTGCTGGTGTTTTCCTACTACTCCAACATTTACTTGACAAGCGTTCAAAGCCAATAAATAACAAAAGACTTATTTACACGATATATACATATATGTATATATGTATGGCTATAAATATCATTTATTCGTTTGTTGGATATATTTTTTATTTATTGTAGAAGTTAACTAATGGAATTTTTCACCACTAGAAAATTCTTCTGTTTTTTAGATAACCCCTTCTTCCATCGAAATGTTTACCTTTGACTGCTCCAGAACGAACTTGTAGTAATTTTGTTGAGACCTGTTTAAGAACTTGGGCTCTTAATATTTCCATTAGAGAAAGAATTTAAATTCGCTTAATTTTCCTGGTATCTAACGCTCGCGAATATTCAGGGATAACTTATTCGACAACGACATATTTAGTTTGTGCTATACGTTTTTTTTTTTAAAGATTATTTTAAGTATTTAATTGATAGATTATTATAAATATTTAGTAATAATTCGATCACTTATGAAGCCGCAATAACAGTACAGAAGAACCACATGAATCAAGTGTAGGTAGATACAATTGCATAGAATAAAACTTTCAGACTATCCTGAAATAGATTGATTGCATTTGTTAGCAGTTTTGTAGTTGTAGCCATCATAGATTTTTTATTTAAAAATTCTGTATGATATAAAAACTGTATTTTTCCTAGGAAGTAAGGCATTGTTAAAGAATTCAGAATAATATATAAATACAATAGTTCAGAATTTTATACAGTTCTGTTTAAAATGTCTCATACTATCAGCATCATTTATATATCAGAGGTTAAAAAATTAAAAGAAGGAATAACAAAAAAATAGACATTTAATATATTTTAAGATTGCTTGGACGGTAGATCTGTCAAATATAGCTACAGAAGCAATCAGTTCAAAGGCTGCCTACTCCTACGCCAAAATAGCTTTATCCGAGTAGTATCTTTGAAAAAGTCAACCCAATCCTACCTGAATTATTCATTACTGCTCTTTAATCGAGATTTGGGTATAATTCCTCTCTCACGAACGTATATGCCCCACTATCCATGTGATGCTTTTGTCTGTTAAAGGTGTTTTACCCCACTAAATAGACAGAAAATGGTCAATGTTCCTAATTATTTTGGATGCGTTAATTTTCTTATTTGAATCATATTATTTGAATTTCGAATCAACACAAATCTATCACGCTATGTTTTTGTCCCAATATCTTGCCTGTAAGAAATAAGACAGAACAATGCGTAGGAGGACAATAATTAGACTCGCTGTTGAGGAGGTAGAGAGCGTAGCTGATCGCTACACGGCAAGGACATTCAGAAGATAATCAAAAATTAGTATTCATTCAAGCAAGTTCCACTGCTTACTACTTTCAAATAGTTTAGAAATGTTCGTTTCAAATATTGTATAGATGGTTTATTAAATAAATAAGGAAAACTTGGAATTCGAATGCATTTATATGTATTTCCATAAAAAACTATGGATAATCTATAAATAATTATAGAAGCAATAACTAAACTATATGGGTTAAAAGGGTTAAACTATATTAATTATGTGAGGCTCAGTCTCACCCCTAAAACTCAAGAGATATGCATCTGAAGAACAAAAACGAATACACCATGTGAAAGTACATAAAATTTCCGTCAAGTGACGTTTCCAAAATTTAATCATTAGACGGAAGGGATAAATCTGAAAATAATGAAAAATAGCTTTTGTATCCTTCAGTTATCGCTGGTAATCAGATGACTCTAGTTTCAGTATTGCTCGTTATAATTGCCAGTGGTGTTTTGTTACTTTATTAACGTTTTTAAGTACACCAAATGAGGCAGGAAGGAAGGGTTATCCTACAAGTTACCAACCTATTCTAGCCATGGTGGGATGGTCAAAATTCATTCAGATGGTATGCCACGAAATAAACTTGAACCAGTCCAGGTGGGATTCGAACCCACGACTTACTGTGAAAAGCATGCTGAGACCCTCGTAAAAATCTATTTGTTTTGAGTGGTGCAGAATTCAAACTTTCAGTTTACTGCGTAGTAAAGAGATACCATAACGAATTAAGCGATCGTTTCACACTATTTTCAATATTTTGCTTATACCTCGAAACCCATGCCTTTTTTAAGAATGACTGATTATAGAAAATTATGGCACACAAAATGTGTTACCGAAATAATTTTTAGATTAATAATAAAATACTTTTTATTTTAATGTTTAATATTGGAACAAGAACTCTTACTCGCCTAACCCCAAGAAAAAACAGTTCCAAATATGCCCCTTCTTAAATTATATATTATTCTAGCCAAGGTGAGAAGGTTAGAAATATGTTGAGACCCTCGCCCCAACTCGCTCGGCCAATGAATCTGACATACCACTAGCTAGAAAAATTCGGATTCAGCGCCTAAAAACATTTTGGAACAGTTAAGAACAAAATTGTCTCTAATTTCTTTACGGGAAAAGCTACCATTTGAAATAGTAAACTGCATTATCCTTTATCTCATTCCAGAATTCATCAGAATACTGATATTTCTCAACGAATTAGAAATTTTCCTTATGTTAAGGTTAATTATAATATATTATTATTAAATTGAATTTAGCTCTATTTAATTTAAAGAAATGTTTTTGTTTAGCTATGATGATAAAAATTATATTTTTTCCTTACGCTAACAACAAAAAGAACAGTCACAGATATGTTTTTATTTTTAGGAAGCTGAATGGTTGCTTACATATCTTATGTGCCCTGAGTGATCTTAAAGCCCTGGCCTGAGATGCCGGTTCAGTTCCAGCTATCATTGGCTAGTTATTGAGCAAGCCAAGGCGAAATAATTTGGCCATTATCTGCAGATTGGAGGTCCATAAAGAGGCCGAACCTTGGGGCGGTGGGTGACCAATAGGGCTACAGAATGCCCCAGGGCGGCTCTGATTGGTTGTTAAACGACTCTTTAAATAAATGCGACGCCACCTCTGGCCTAGCAAATGATTGGCAACTGAAATTGATTCGGGCGGTTGCTACAACTTGGTCTATTTACCAAGCAGATCGGGTATTAATCAGGCCGTACGGATCATAAGTCTCCGCTCCAGCCCATAAGTTAGTCGGGGATTAGCCGGCGTAGTGTTATATTTCATATCCTCAAATATCCAATATCTCTGGCCTCCAAACTAATTTTTAAATATGATTTCGAATTAATTTCCACTCCGATTTCGGCAAGGAATATCCATTTTGTGGGTTAAAGTTCGACAAGCTAAAGAAGGACTTCATGTAAAATATTACAATTAACAGCATGATATATTTAAATGCATTCATCTTTACAAGTGACAATGTAATGGTTATGTAATTTGATCTATTGGTTAAAATTATTTATTATATAAATATAGAACGTAAATACTGTAAAACTCTATGTATTTGTTCTGGCATAAGGTCACATAGAGTACACACACACCTTGGATCTAACTATAAAAAGTAAGGCTGGGGGTTGCAGCATAACTATCAGTTGCGGAGCTTTTAACATTAATTAAATTACCCGACTAGAATATTATAGATTCAAATTAACAAATTGAGCATCAGAAGTCGCACTTATCGTGTTATCTGAAACTAGAATCTATGCCTTTGGCACAACAAACCTTGGAAATTGAGAAATAGGTTATATATTTTTATGTAATGTTTTTTATTCATTTAAAAACAGCCACTTAAATAGATTATAGGAAAAACAATTGTAATTTGTAACAAAATAGAATTAGCCAACTCGCTAGTTCAGATCACTTGAGTGTTAGAATTACCGATATTCGGATTAGCGAGATTCCCCTAAATATATCAGTATAAATAGAGAGGATCATAGAAAGAATTATCTAACAAGAGATAGATAATATTTACCAGAGGCATTGTTTACCAATATATAATTAATTGGTTTTTGCTACTGACCAAGAGATCCTTGGTACTGTTCGACGCCAATTTTGATCCAAATTATTGGATCGACATTTCTTTTTCCTTTTTGTCCAATAGTCTGTACTTGAAAAAATATAAATTGTTGAGGGACTCGATGGCCGAGGGTGTCAGCGCTCAAGGTCGTGGGTTCGAATCTCACCTGGGCAGGTTGAAATATATTTCGAAGTGACTCACGAAATTAATCTTGACCATTCCCATGATGTCTAGAAAAGGTAGGTAACCTGTATGATAACTCGTCCTTCCTGTCCTAGTTGTAGTACATAAGGGCGTTAAACCACAACTGAAAATAATAAAAAATAAAATAAATAATAGTTAAAAATTGTAATTTATATATTAAGTTAAAAAATTATATCCACGTGGTTCTTTCACAAAAAAATTAATATTTCGAATTATATTAGGTAAAAAATGTAAATAATTAAAAAACAACAACATTGTTTTGTAATAATGAAAAAAATAAAAATAAAATCATGGGTTAAACTAGAGATTTCTCCGTAAAAAAAAAGTCGGATTGTGATTTAGAACATAAACACTTTTATTTTTCAACCCTTGAATCCAATAAATTTTTTTTTTTTTTTTATATGTTTGGAAATAATTGAGCTTCCTCTTTTTATTAATGTTAATAATCACTGTGTTACTTTAGCAATCCTATTTGAAAAACGTTATTGAAAAATAAAAACAAAATTGAAATTTGTAACTGAAGTTATAAAATACATAGATAGCAGTGAATTGCGTACATTAGGACCTGTTACCTTAAAAATTAATGTGTTTAGAAGTTAGGATGGAATTACGGAGATGGTTTAACGTCACTTTACGGAGACGATGCTAAGTCCTAAATTTTTTTTTATTAGGATAGAAAATATCGGACCAAAATCGGCTTTGGAGAGTCCGGGCGGTCCCCTGGTGAGTGGTTTAGAAAAGTAAACTGTAAAATCATTATCGAGGAAATTAATTATTAATGAAAATATATATAAAATAAAAATGAAAAATAAAAGATAGCTAATTTTAACCCCAAATTGGTACAGCACACAAAAGCCAAAATCTTTAAACATTTACAATACCGTTGCTTGCATTAAATTAATTAGTTATTAGGAGTATATGTTGTGCATTTCTAAGGTTAGCTTTAGTGTAGGAGGAACTGAGAAGATAAATTCGGTCTTGTCCTTACTCCGCTTCCGGGCTTCCACTTCCTACCCAATCAGCTTTCCTCGTTAAAGTATTTTGGCCCTGTAGAAGCCTGTGGAATTTAATTAAATCAATTAATGCTGCTTTACATTAATTTATGCTGAATTAAGTTTTATACATACACATTTTGTGGCGGCCATTATGAAAGATTGTAGGCATCATCGTTGTAATGGGCAGTGGTCAATAGTTGATATAAACCTTTCAAAAACTGTAAATAGAAAGAAAACAGAGGAATTTTATAATAACAATAATAACACTGTTAATAAACGGCTAATTAAATTTTTATATTGCACTGTAATGCAGAATTCTTAATAAATGCATTACAATTGTTTTCTTGTTATTTTTGTTTACGAACCGTAAACAAGTTGTTTCTGTGAAGTAATAAAAATATAATTTCATCATAACTATTTACCTCAATAACAACACCTTACATTAACGAAAGTGTTCTTTTAAAATAAAAAATAAGAATAATAATAAATTCATAAGAAAGCTAATTTACTTTAGCTCAGGTTCATTGTAATTTAATAGTATGATAATAATTTTGTTTGTATTAAGCAATTCTAATAACCGAAAAAAACAAAATTTCAATTCATTTTATTAAATTATATTGTAAAGGAATGTCAAATCGTTGGCCCACCAATTAAGGTTTTTTAACCTGAATGTGTTTTTTCAACTCTCCTAACTGCACACATGATTACTTCATCTATTTCTTTGATATCTGGTATGGAACTTACCGTTGGGGCAGTGGTGGAAGAGGGAGTTAGTGTCATGCAAAATAGCATTTTCCTAAACTCTGCGGCGCCGATTCGAATCCAGCCTGGGCGGATTAACATTTATTTTTTAAGGACCTGACATACGAACGTCGACCTTCTCACAATGACTAGAATAGGTTGGTAACCTTTATAATAACACGTCCTTCCTGTCCAAGCTGAAGTACATAAGGATGTTAAGCCTTGAACATTGACTGACTGCAGACGGTTGATAATTACGAATCTTTCTAATCACCTAACATAATTATTCTTATTATTAATTAATAATTATTAAGTATAATTCATATAATTTCTGAACTATATAAATATTTGGAAAATGTTAACATATACAGGGTGATTCCCTCAGAGTGTAAAAAAAAACGCATCTTTCTATTCCAATTCGTTGTTGATATATGATAATTCAAAGATTTGTTTTGAGGAAACCACAATTTTTTTTTCCATTAAAGCTGTAATATCTCCATATTTGTCCAATTATGTTTCCAATTAGGACCACGATTCCTGATCCAGCATTAAATTTACTATAAGACCAAAGCACATGTAACATTGAATTTAGACTGAGACCTAAAGAACAGGTTGATCTTCAACTTATTTACAAAATTCACAATTTCTACACTCAACGTTTTTCGAAAAAAGCAATCCACAAAACTGCATATATCCCAATTTACAATATTAAATACCTGATGCCTAATGAAAACATTATTTTTTTCGGTTTTAAATGTAAATTTCTTCATGAAATCGAACACAGCATCATTAATTTGATCGTAATATTCATTGAATTATCATAAATCAGCAACGAATTGGAATAGAAAGATGGGGGTCAGTGGTTATTCTCTTCCCCATTGATGGTCTAGTTTCACCAAATTTTTTTTTTTTCTAACTAAGAGGGAATCATCCTGTATAAATTGATTTAATACCAAAAGGAATAATTTCAATTATCATCACATTTAAACTCATTGAATATGTAATTTATCGTTATTATTATAATTTTTTTATGTTTTTCATTTGTTTGATTTTTTAAATTTATTATATACATTAATTGAAATTTACAACTGTACAAAAAATATACATCTAGTAAATGTATTGACAACGATCACAATAACATGTCAAAACTTGAAAAGAACTACTCATCAGTAGCACTTTATTAAAAATTCTACACCAGAAGGTCTAGTGTATTCTAGGCCATCTTCGTTTCAGATGCTTCGGAGAATTGTCAGGAATGGAGTAGGAAGCAAGTTGAGAAACTAAGGGGTTTGAGTGGTTATGGAACATTAAGGTCTTTATGGATAAGTTTATTGGTGACAAAGTAAGGAGCATTGAGGATTTTTCGAAGGATTTTGGATTGTAAGGATTGAATACGAGATTAATTGGATGGCTTAGTAGAGCCCCAAAGCTCAACTCCGTACGTCCAAATAGTTCTAATCACAGTCATGCATATGAGTCTTTTATAATTAATTGCGAGCTTTGAACCTTCGTCTAGTAAATGTTGAAGTAGTCTGTAACGACGGGCAGCTTCATGTCGTTTTAGTCTTATTTTGTTTAAATTAAATTCATTTTCTCATATTTTATTAACTTTATTTATTCTATCTCATTTTAACTTATTTTTCTAGGTATTCGTCTATTTAGTGATTTGTTTGAACAATTTTCCTTCCTCTACTGTTCTTACAATTAATATGGAAAAATTACAAAATACTCAGTCTAATAGCATGCTATTTAACTGTAGCCTAACATTACCTTTGCTGATGGAAAATTATGGAAATGACATCACTTACTCATAAAACTTCCAATAATATTTTAGAGGTATATTGTGTCTAATTCAAGGTAGTGGAAGAACTCAAATAGAATAAAACTGAAAATAAATTGGTGTCATAACTGCTATAAAGAAAGGTAGTTTCCTCAGTACGGTTAATAGGACCACATAAATTAATATTCCAGAAAGAAACAAATAAAAAATATTTATATTTATGAATTAGCAATAACATTAAGAGGAAATAAAATTTTGTTAAAATACTAAACTATTTGTTGAGAATCGTTTATGCTACATAATAACTCCACAGCAAGATTCTTATTCAGAACTAGTTTTAACTATTTGAAATAGATATAGAAAACGATAGAGTATAAACGTGGAAAAACACCACTTCCTTGAATAGCGAGTCAGGTTTTGTTTTTATTTGAAAATATCCTCTAAGAATTATTTCCTAAAATTCTTATATTTTTTTTTGGTAGTCTGATTTTTAGAAGGTCAGAAACAACTATTGAGTTGTAATTTACGAATCAAAATACCTATATTACATAATTCACTGATATTCAAAATAATTAAAATGAATGTAATAATATGTAATAAATATAATTTATTGCACATTAAGTTTCGGGAAAAATTATACTTAATGCTCGTCTTTACTATGACAATTAAAAGGGATTTAAAAGAATATTAACTGTTTAAATGCCCACTGTTATATATAAATAACAACTCTTATTCTTAAGTTAGTGTAGATTTTTTAAAAATCTGATGTTATAAATAGCTTTAAATTGACACTGATAACCATACAGGATAGCCAGACAAAATTATACCTTAAAAGATTTAATTTGAAAAGGGAGAGTAGTTCTTTTAATCTGCATGGAAAAGAGCAACCCTCAAATACATTGTATACTACTGCAATTTTATTTGGCATACAGAGTTATAAATTAACTATGGCTGTAGCGTTAAAAAGAAATAACTTTATAGAAAAGATAATTAAAATAAAAATAAGTAAAATACAAAAACAAACTTATACATTTTTTAGATTTTGATCGAACTGTTAGCAACGAAGGACGTAGAAGTGTCCCTTCTTATTGATGATGTTAAAGAAAAATATGGTGAAATAACTTCGTTTTATGGCCGATAAAAAATATTTCATTTTATCTACTATGTATTAAGTTTGTCATAGAAGTTAACTTACTTGATTTCGTACACTTATTTAGCGGCATTTCTGTAGGGATATTATTGAAAGGGGAGAGAAAAAAGACTGGAAACTTTGATATATATGTTTTATGCTGGGTTTGTTTCTAGAAGTGGAGAAATAATAGATATTATTAGGATGTATAAAGCAGAATACGAAAAATTGCCAAAATAAATGGACACAGAAGAGTTTAAAAAAAATTATATAAGAAAAACGTATTTAAAATTCTTTGTATAAATTAAAACCATTAGATGGCCATTTTATTTATTTTTTATTTATTTTATTTTAATTCTGATTTCTTGTTTATCTAAATGGTATTAAAGATTCTGCAATTCTTGAAAAAAAAAAACATTGTACCCAGGTCTTTGTTGAAGATGCAATTTAAAATGCTCTTTGTATGAAGTAAAGCCTAAAACCACTTGTTCCCTCCTAGAGCCGTTTAGATGGCCATGGTTTTAGGGCAAATCATTTTAAGTTTGTTAATCCGGAATCCTGTTCCAATAATAAATTAGCAGAATGTTATCCTGTAAGTTGGGTGCATCAGAACAGGTATTCCAACATGACTGGGTACCCAAAGAAAGTGTGTGAGCACCATTGTTAGAATGGTGTGATAGTAGTCTGTACAAATTACTATTTTTTCTCTAAAAAGACAGGCTAAACATTAAAGCACATTACAGAATATTATCCTTCATAGTACCATCTGATAGTATTTTCTCTCAGACAGGAAACATTACAAACGCCTTCGGAAATCGTATGAAGAGAAGAATGTTTTAAGAAACGCCTCATAGTATTCTATTTAATAATTTTTAACTATTTATTTAATAAGGCCTATAGACGTAATTTAAATATGTTATAATTATTTCTTTTTACCGATGTTTTAATTTTTTACTTAAAGTAGTTAATTATATTTTTGCATTGCTAATTCTCCAGAAACTTTGTTTTGATAGAAAATAGGTGATTAATGTTCATGATCTACATTTTATATTTTATTTTTTTTTAATTGTGTAAAACGAATTTATGTTTGACAAATATGTATATGACACAATGCGATGTTAAATATTTACGCCTAAATATTGAATTGTAGAATGAAAACATTAACTTTTGGACTGTAGTAACAATACACTTTATATACTTTTAAGCGAAATAAAGCATTTACTACTTAACAATCATCATATTTTGTTACTTGTTTCGGGACCCACGTCCCATCTTCAGGCTGGAACAATATTTACATCACAATCCATTCACTTTCATTTAAACAATACAACTATATGAATTAACTTAACTAAATAATCTAATTAACAATGAAACAATAATATAACTTACCTATTTATTCTTCTGGTGTTAATAACCACCAAGTCTATTTTACAGCCTAATTTAAAATCAACCCACTAGGGTTCAAGGGTCTATTCTTTATTCTGTTTATTGTTTGTTTTTATTTTCATTTCAAATTGGCCAATCTTATATTTTTAAATTGTCTATTACATTTGCATAAATTTATTATTTATTTTTTAAAAAAATCTAACTTCAAGATTGAACCTAGAGGAACAAAATTGAACTATGAAGTAAAAAAGAATATTTTAATTACCTAAAAACGTAGGGTATTAAATGAAAATCAACAAAATTATCGATACTTATATATCTATTCTCAATTTATGGCCAGTCATTTTTGGAGTCGGTGCCATCCAATCCTGCCTTTGCAACCAATTCTCTGCACTTATTTAAAATTATCAGCTTTCTTTCGTTTTCTGTTTGTTTTGGCTGGCACCAATTCCAAAAATAACTGATTGTGAATTTTAAATAGATATATACTTATTGATAATTTCGTTGATTGACCTTTAATGCTCTTAGCTTTGAAGTAATAAAAATATTATTATTTACTTTTTAGTTCAAGCTTGTACAATGTAGGTTAAATCTTGAAGTCGGTTTTTGTTTTGTTTTTTTCTTAAAAAGCGCTTATTAGTTGATTTCAATAAATCACGTAAAAAAACATAAAAAAAAAATTATAATACAGTCGAATTTGTGAAATCCACCCTTTTTAAAGTCGGTTAAATATGTATTCTTTATTATTTTTAATAAGCTTACGTCAAAAAATAGTTCTTTAGACTAACTTGGCTATTTTATTGAATATTTTTAAATAAAAATAATTGTCTAATAATATAACAATATAAAGGGTGTATTTTAGTTTTATGCTTAGGACATTTGCCCGCATCTGTATCAGCTCGGAGTTATAGAATATTCAATTAGTTGGGGGTAGTTGGTAGTTATTTATCATCCGCTACAGTCTCCAGCCATGTTAGTTTTGCACCATTAATTTTGAACGGTCCCATGATCCTATGCAAATGAAACCCGGTCATCCACATCTACCCGAAGCATCCAGGTCAGCTGTCAAATAAGAGTGATTCATGCTTAGCTAAACTTATCGCTTTTTAATGAAAGCCGTTCCAAGAGCAAACCGAGTTAGACAACAGACCAATTACGAAGGAGAGATTGTCCTCCAAAATTGAAGGAGCTGTAATATATCAATAAATGTCTGAGTGGTCAAGAAAAACTGGACTTATTTACTGGGCAGTGAGCTTGTAACCTGACTGGAGTTATCAACATATTTCCAGCTGTCGAGGAGCATGCGAGATTATTAGATAGTAATGGCAGGAGTTGCCGTTTGAAGCAGGTTGTATAAGCTTTTATTTATGAAGGCTGCATGAATAACACCTTATGAAATGATCTGGTGCAAATGCATCGCTGAGATTGAAATTGGGCCTACTGGGATTTATTGATCGTTGTTTAGCAACAAATAATGTAGCGTAGCAATGAAAGATTATCAATTATGGCCGGGTCCATATAATGTATAACGGATTATTTTAATCTTCTTGAGTAATAGTTATGTCAGGGTGGAATGGGGTAAGATATCCATATCTCATTTCATCATCGGTTTTATTTTTATTTTCCAAGTTTCGCATACTATTACTGAACGTGGTTTTATAATTTAATTCAACTATTTGTAGGTAACATGTATAATGCATGTTCAATCAGCTAGAAATAAATAGCAGGAACTTTCATTGCCAGAATTTTAATTTTAAGCTTGGGACAAAAGAGGTCATTATTACGTATTTGCTTTTTATTTATTAATAACTATTTATTTTAAATCGCATTTTTGTAACCACTGATGACTAGCCATATGGCAAAACAGAGGACTGGATTAAAACTCATGAACTGAAATATCTAATTAATAAGTATTTTTAAAAACAATTAATTGCTTGCATAAGTACAACCTTCATGGCAATAGAGTTAGCCAGTTATAGTTAGTTAGCCTGTGTAATAATGTAAATTATAAATAAAAATAGTAAACATACAAAAAAACTTCTTTTTACAAGTATATAACAATTTATAATTAACAATGATTGCAAAATTAATTTACAAGATAAGTAAACTTACAAAAATCATCGACTTACCCAGAGATAAACCTATTTCTAAAAATTATGGTTTTTTCCAAACTAACAAAGTATTTTCTTGCCTCCTTAATCTCTCTTATTATAAAAAATGTGCCGACTAGGACTTCTGCCGATTAGTTGGCTGACCAATGCTTCGGTTAGAATTCGGGTGACATCGGCAATGTTCGAGGGACTTCGTTTATAGCCGTCAATACCTGTAGATACATGTTTATGTTTCTCTTATATTTTTTGCAAACGGGGCGATAGTTAATTGTGAAATTTGGTATTTAATCATACCGAAAAAGATATTTATGAACTTTATATATATATATATATATATATATATATATATATATATATATATATATATATATATATATATATATATATATATATATATATGAATAACATAAAAATTACTTGCATGTAATTGTAAATAAAAATCATATGCAAATTACTGAAGTAGTAGTTACCTTTTCGTGTTCTAACATTTTATATTACATTTAAATTAAGAATAAGTATTTTTTAATAATGAAACATAACCAAAACTGTGATAAAAAATAAAATAAAGGTTACGTGAGTTATTTATTCATTATTGTAGAAGTTATCGAACAGATTTTTCGTTTATATCATGATCATTCTTAAAGTTTCATAATTTATTACAAAAAAAAAATTAATAAATAAAAATACAGTTCCTATTTCTACTATAAATAACTAACTGTAAAGATGAATCTTAAATAAAAATTATGATTAGTAATTGCCATGTTTTCGTTTCAATCAAACTATTTTTAAACGTAGAAATATAAATGAGTAAAATGTCTGGCTAGTGACTACAAAATCAGCCTTATTATCCATTCCTAACGCCCTCCATACTCCCCTCCCAACTTCTTCAGTTTCATGAATTCCACTTATTATTATTATTAGTGTCGTTTGTGTACTGGTAGGGTCTCTACTGATAAATGCTGTCTGATTTTTAAAATGCAAATACAGTATTTTTCATTCATTATGGATTAATATATGTGTTAACTAATGCCGTATTTTTGAAATTGTTCTTTTATATGTATTTCTTGTAAGATAGAAGTATACAGGTAGGTGAAGAGGTCAAAAATCACGCTACACAACCAGGGTTCTCCCAATCAAGGGTACCACTTTATAGAGGCTAAGCGTGCCCCAGGAGATTTCACGTTCTCAGCCAAAGAAACAGAAATAAAATTTTCTGCCCTTAGCCGGGCTTGAACTGTGGAGCAGTCTGAGCTAGGAGTTCAGTGCCTTTAAATTAGATCTCTCAAACATAAATATACTGAAAAGCGAAAAAAATTCCATCCCACGTATTTTTTCATTTTCTTTAAAATGAGACTAGGTTTTTAAATCCCCTTATTCTTTAACCAGGGCATAGGAACCGAATTAGGATTATTAAAAATATTAATTTAATAAAAGGAAGCAGTTAAACATATTAAAAAGTTACGTTTAATCCATCGAAGACGTTATGAATTCAAGGGGCGGATTTTTTCCTTAGAAATCAGTAATGTCTTAAATTTAAAATTGCTTGGGATTTATTTTTTATATTAATATATTTCATTAAATTATTTTTTCAATAATCCTAATATGTTCCATATCCTCTGATTAAATTATATGTGGGGGTAAACAGTTTGAAAAGAAAAAAAACTTTTATATGACTTTTGATATTTTATATTCTCGATTCTGTATAGCAGATCATGCCATATTTAGATATAAAGAGCACTGGCATTTACATTAACCTTATTGGTATTATGATAATGAATGTTGCACATTGCGTCTCGAAGAGAATAGAAAATTTTTATGTATTCTACTTGTGATGAATTACAATGATTTTTTTTTTTTTTTTTTTTTTTTTACCAGCTTCCGTATTGTAGTAATAGTTATATCTGATTTTCTTATGAATAATGTAATTGACCTCCTGAAAAAAATATTTATCGAAGTATAGATTTTACGTTTCGAAAAAAAATCCTACAAGTATGCAAAAGAGCATGTTTAGTTTTTTTAAAATTTAAAATATGTTTAATTTATTTTTAAAATGTGAAGCAGCCTTACAACCTCTATATCCGTTTCTCGATGATAAAGTTTAAGTTGACATTTTAACCTTCTTGCGAAGTTACCTTGTACTGTCAATCAATCAGTCAATTTGCCAACCCTGGCTAGTCCTTCGGCCAACTGTTCCCTTTATATGTATATGACTTTATTTAAAGATATATAATATGTCTTCTAACGGTTTTTAATTCGCAATGTTGGGAGCTGTTGAATATCTAATTATGATAATGAATGTAGCACAGCGAGAAGAATAGGAAACCAGATTTTATTCCTTCTATTTTTTTTTTATCACAAACATTATACCTCGCTCTGCCAGCCTGATTAACATTTTATTAATGCATTATATATTTTTCTCTTATTCTTGTTTCATCGATCGTTATTGAAATCAGATTCTCTTATATAAGTCCTTAAGGTTTACTCAATTTATATAAAATTAAACTTTATTGTAAATGATCGTTTTCAACAACTAATAATTTTAATTATATTCAATTTTGTCAAAGAAAAGATTCCATCTTATTTTTAGATCAAAGTTTTTATTATTCAAACTTTACCGGAAGATATAATCAGGTTTTCTAATAATAATAATAATAAAAAAAAAAAACTTTTCACATTCTTCATAATTTAATACATTTTTAAGTAAGTGGTTTTTGTATTTTGTATTAAAATTAATAAAAACATCAAAATAAACTTAAAAATACTATTCAATTTATTAAATATAGGTATCAATCAGACAAAAGAAGTACACTTCATAAATAGTGGTGATTAAGTACTGAGGAGAAGAGAAGCAAAATTTGAGATTTTGCTGTTACGAAAATATATAATGCGATGTTACTAAGGTACAGCGTTATTTAGAGCTTTAAATCGATAATGATATTCGCTTATATTCAATTAAATTATCAAAAAAAGAATTTAAATAAGTGGTGCGACATGTGGATTCTAGTTGAGTTTGAAACTCGACAGTTATGTGGTTAGCACCGTTCCGCAATAGAGTTTACAACGGTAAAACTACTGGACCCATCTGCACCAGATTTTAACTGCCTTCATCAACGTTTTAGGAAGGTTCAGCAACAACCAAGTTTAGAATATTAAAAATGTAAATGTACGATGTTGAGTGGTAGAACGAGATTTGTCTCAATGTCAGATACTTTTATGGCTAGAAATGAGAATCCGATCAGATGAAATCAAAATAATTATTTCTCCTTGAATAAAAATTATTATCAAATCAAAATATCGATCCTTTGGTTTTTTGATATTGTGAGTAAAAATATGACCCATGGACATTTTGTTGTTAGCACTGATAACGCAGTCCATTATCCTCATGTCTCTTAATAGTCCCTGTCTATCTGGATCACCACTAGCTCATAAATTAAAATAAAAAATTGAGTGTCAAATTATCCTTTTATGTAATCTTCAACAACCAAAACCTGTTTAATTTTAACCAGGTTAAAAATGGCTGTTATATGTGAAAATATCATTGAAGAAATAAGGCTCGATTGCATACTTCAGTACAAAATTTTTATCGATAAACAAGTAAAACTTCAATCATTAGTTAAAATTATTTAAGTTCTTCACTTATTAGAAAGAGTGAAGCCGCGAAAGTGATGCTAGTATACTTATATTCCTTATGGGTGATTAAGCATTAAAATTGAGGGAAATGAACTTCTATTAAAGTTATTTTTTTAAAATAGTTTATTCCAATAATATAGCATGTGACTGCTTCGATCAGTTAAAAGATATCGATCAAATTATCTTGAAAAATTAAAAAGGGACCTTGAAACCGAAAAATATTCATTCGGTCCTTTTCTTTTATCCTGTCATATCTTTAGCAACGACTGTAGGAAGAGAAATATTAATCAGATGTTTGATGTATTTATCTAAGTGGGTGTAGGGCACAGCTGTTCTGGGATGTGTAGGCACACCATCCAAGGGCTTAGTAGCTTACGGCCTTGTAACCCGGGGAACATCACTAAGGACCGTTACAATAAAATAAATAAAGATACAAATCATTGCATTTCTTTTTCTTTTTTGATCTGTAGAGTATTTATTTCATTTATATTTAAATGTCATTATTTTTAATGTATTGAATTCTAATCACTACATTTTCTTTTGATTATTCTCCAGTAATTATGTTCAACTGTTTATTTTTACAATTGAAATTAATATTTATTGTTGTTATTTACAACGCTATGATGAGGTTATAACAGGAGACTTTTATTAAAACACTTGAGTTTATTATGAATTTAAGAACACCGATGAATTTATAAAAAAAAAAAAAAATTTTACTAACAAACACACACTGACTCACTTTCAAGCTATAGCACTTTTTTGACATGGATTTGTTGTTTGGCTGGAGGTCTACACTTTTTTGGTGTAACGTTTGTTTCACAGTCAAAAATGTAACAATGTATCAAGCTCTAGCTCTGTTAGCGTTGCTCCTATCGAAAAGTTTTCAATAATTTTACTATCAGAAATTTAATGGAAAAAATCTTTTGTTATATAACATTTGTCGCTAATACCTATGGTTTAGGAGCTATATTAGTTTGCATGAAAAAAGTCACTTTTTCCAACATTTTCTAGTTTTGGGGCTATTTTGACACACTCTAGCTGTTTTGGTGTTGCTCCTATCAAAACTTTTTTAATAATTTTATTGTCAGAAATTTAATGAAAAAAATTTTTTGTTATATAAAATTTGTCGCTAATACCTATGGTTTAGGAGCTGTATTAGTTTGCATGAAACAAGTCACTTTTTTGTAACATTTTTAAGTTTTGGGGCTTTATTTTCCACGCTCTGTTGGTGTTAGAATCGGAAATTTGCCGACAGTTTCCTTATCAGAAACGTAATGGAGAATATGTTTCGTTTTAAAGAATCTGTCGCTAGGACCAACCGCTTAGGAGCATTATTGTTTGAAAAAAAAAGTCAAGTATGAAACTCCCATTTTCTCTCAACTTCGTTTATTTCAAAACTTTATTTAAATAATTTGACCTTTTAAT
Source organism: Euschistus heros (assembly GCA_003667255.2). NCBI lineage: Eukaryota > Metazoa > Arthropoda > Insecta > Hemiptera > Pentatomidae > Euschistus > Euschistus heros. The sequence goes on from RCWM02000087.1 coordinate 2,261,709, forward strand.
TCTGAAATTTATATGGGAAAAATAGTAGATTATAGATAAACATATCTATGATCTATTGTTTTTCCCAATCTGGGAGAAATTGAATTTTTTTTTTTACTACGAACCTCCAAACAAATGTCCTTCCCTTGTGAGTGTAAAGAGATGAATGGGGGTGTTGGCTAGTTGTCTCTTGATAACGAACGTAGAACATTTGAAAACAAAAAAATTCAATGGAAGTGGCAAAGTGTCCTTCAATCCTAATTGTATTGATTATTTTTTTATTAATGATTGAATTCTATAAGAATGTATTTATTGCTTTAAATTTACAAATATTCAGCCAAAGAACAAGGTTTTTTTTCTGCTGTGGTTGCCATCTTCAAAAGTTGACGAAACGGGTTTTTTGCTTGATATGTTCAGAGACCCCAAAGTTGACGTATTGCACACAAACCGATATTTTTTTTCATTGGTATTCAATTTTTCCTTTTCTACAGACCATTGTAATATCAATGGAATAATAATGGAAATTGGAATAATACTTAAAATTGATAAAACGTTGATAATTATCAACTTTTAACGGTATATAAAAAAGTTTTATGTTCAAATTCTGTTTGTTTTTAATTGAAATAAAATGTATTACCGAAGGTACTCGATTGTTGGAGAAAAACCTATACTATTTTATAAAAGGACAAGCCATTTTTCGTTTGTGATCACTAATCGCGAAAACTACTGAACCCAATTTGAACCACATCATCCTCATAGTTCAAGGAAGGTTTAGAAATAATAAAATTTAAAGATTTTCAATTATATTGCCATAAAAAAAAGCGATAAATATGTGGTGTGCAGTGATAATCGACAGATAGGTGGCGAGCACCACTCGAGAGAGAGGTTACAAAGGTACAGTGTTATATAGAGCTAGAAAATTTATGATAAAATTTACATATTTTCAATTCATTTGTTATTAAAAAAGCTATAAATATATGGAGAGACATGTGGATCCCAGTGTAGTTTAAAAATCGACCGATTTATGGCCGTTCTGCAACAGACTTTGCAATGGTAAAACTATTAACTCAACTGTATACAAATTTAACTACATCTTCATAGTTCTAGGAAGGTTTATAATAATAAATTTTACTATAATAATAATTAAAATCTTATAGAAACGAGTTTTGCCAAACTGTTATATACTTTTATGGTTAAAAATGAAAATCCAACAAGATGGATCGATTAAATTATTTCTGCTAAATTGGATGTCTAATTATGCTTTTACGTAGTCTTCAAACACCTAATCAGTGCAATTACAGCCAGGTTAAAAATTACTGCCATGCATAAAAATATAATTGAAGAAATAATGCTAAATTCCATTCTTCAATACAAGACTTTTATCGATAAACAAATGAAATTCAATTATTAGTTAAAATAATCTTACTTATTTATTTATTTATGAGAGCAGGTGCTAATTATAAATAATTTATTGTCATAAAAAAAAAAAAAATATATATATATATATATATATATATATATATATATATATATATATATATATCATAGTCAAACCGCTTATTTCATGTTTTAAATCTTCAATACTGTTTTCTTATTTATAAATTATTTTTGAATGTGCTAATTGTTTTTTCTGTATTTCTTAGTTAGAGAATGATTATTTTTTATAAAATATATAATATAGCACTTTTTTTTTATTATATATTTTTTTTTCAAGAGTAAACGCTACAGAAGAGGTGTTTATTTTAATATTTATGCATGCATCACGCAAAAATCAAATCATATACATTTAAATGTTTCATGTACTTTTTTTAAATACAGAACAATATTTAAATTCATTAATTAACTTTCTAAAAAAAAAAAAAAATTTAAATGACCTTGTTTTTAACAAAATAAATGATTTTTTTTTCTCAATATTGCGAAATTTCTCTATAAATGATAAACAATAATCTATATAAGACTAGTTCAGGTCAGGTCATGAATAACAGCCGTCAGGGAACACGCTGGTATTGCTGTTTATAGAAGGCTTTTTGAAGTTATGTTCCAATATTTTCTTCTGTAATCAGATTCAGGACTGGACTATTTCCCTATACAGTAGAAGCTAATGCATTTCACATAGGTGGACTTTATTCTGTCAACTTTAAAGGTTGCGGTGCTTGCTGAGATAGTACATCAGCTCCTGAAGGCCAGGGCGACCCAGGGTTTCCTTGCCTAAGAAATGTATTCACGATAAATCTATTCCTCTCGTTGATAAAGAATATTATAAACTAAGTTATTTATCATTACGAAAGAATTCTGTTTATTTGCTTTCTATTATTCAGGGGTCATGAATTATTTTTGAAACGTTTAAAGGTCTCCCTTTTTAAGACTCCACTTCGCATTCCTCCCATTTCTCATGAATGTTTTTCTTTCCATAGAGGAATCGATTACTGAATATAAACCAGTTTTCGTACCTCACTTATTATTTTTGTTTTCCATTATGAATCTAGAGTTTATAGTGTTTAGATTAATGGACAAACAAAAGCTCTCAATATAAAAATTTATTATAAGAAATTTGGTTAGTACATTTTCTAAGGTAATAATTATGAATACTATAAATTAAAAGAAAAGAATAAGTTTTTCCAGAGCTTCTGCTTTTTTTTTAATCCAACAGAGGTCTCGCAGTGTGAGCCGAAACGTCAGCATAACAAATGAAAACAATATTATTGTGATTTCTTGACTGCAGATCCCAACTATCTGCTTCCTTGTTTACTAATAAAGTAGCTCATACTTATATTATTTAAAAACTCTCAAACAATAATGTGAAATATTGTTGTTCAAGATCCTATTTCCTATTCTATTCCAGCCCACAAACATGATTAGAATTTTATTTTCTGTTTTTCTTTAATAGTTGCCCCCCCCCTTTTTTTTTTAAAGTAAAACATAATTAGGTACTTTTTGTACTGAAAAATACGAATTACTATAAAATCGGAATATTTTAATCTTCTATTTTCTATTAATCTCTAGTAAAAATAAAAATTCTTACATACTTAATAATTCATCCTAATAAATTTTAAGAAATTGGTTTATCTTATCTGTGGTCATCTTTTTTTGTAAGCACCTTAGGAATGATATGTGTACGAGGCAGGTTTCTTCTATAAATCACATAGCCGCAATATACAGTACCTTGAAACCGATAAGACCGTGTGAAATCTATGTTTACATGACACTTGTGGCGACGAGACTAAGTAAAATAAACATTTTTTTTTTAACATCACGGATGATCATTACTTTGAGGAAGTAGCGTCATGGATGAGTCAAGTAAACATTTGCAAATCCAATGGCGCCAAATTTCAAAGAAATATTCAAGTGAGGAGAAATATGAATTAGATATTCTTCGAAACTCCATGCGCAATCTTGGGAAACTTTAGAAACCAAGTGCACAGAATGATACACGACGTTTCGCTGACACATACCTAGTATGGTGAATAATACGTGCATCACTTTAGAACATGGATTTTCTACATGCTAGTTTATTACTACAAAATATATAAAGAAATGAAAATAAAAGCTTCGGTCGTACTGAATGAAATCTAATATCCACTAATTATAGGAATTGTTCATTTAGCTGGATTAACAAGTAATCTTTTAAGGAAACAAATAGCATGACGAAACTGAAAAAAAAAATGAAATGCAATTAAAAATTTAAAAAAGTCCCCTTGTTTTTAGTTTTTTTGTTTTAAAATTTATTTACCATTGCTCGCGTAAATTGAATCATACTCAATTAAATTCATTGTACTTTTTAATACGGTTTTATTAACTTGACCTGTATGTAACGGAATCTTTTATCGTAATTTTCACTAATATCTAGCTATCTGATTGACTTGAAAATTTGCACACGTTTCAAGGACCAATGACAATACAATAATTGCACAACATTGTTCTAATGTTCTCACTTAGTTTAGTTAAATTACCCCTAAAATGGTGATCTGCCTTACAAAAGGTGAAGTAGGTTTTATGTTTTTATATGGAACAGATGGGTGCTGATAATAAAATATCAAAAATTAAACTAAATTTGATAAGGAAAAAATGTTTGGGAGGCAAAAAAATCCAAAAGTTTTAAAATTTTTCCTGATTCTTTAAACAAACATATAGAAAAATGCTTTCAATCGAAAAATGTTATATTTACAAAACTGAAGTTTATTAAATTGTGCGTCTTAAGACATCTCTTAAGCTGAGTTTGATGTAGGCATTCAGCTACTATCGATTGTCAAACATCGACAAATTTTGCACACTTTTAAAAAAAAAAGTCATGTTTTAGACTTCATAACAAAGAAATAGTTAATCCAATCAAAAAATGCTATATATTAAAAGTTGTAGATCATTACATTTTGTGCAAGATAGGATTTTTAAAGTAAAAATTTGCCCATTCTCACTCTGAGATATGTCAAAAAAACAAAAATTGTTGGTTGATTTTGGATAAACTGTGTTAAAATTGCAAAAAAATCACGAATAGTACAGGGATATTAGCTTGGAATCTTTAACTAAAAGGTTGACTGCTGCAAATTGTTCACCACACTTAACTTTTTAGATAGGTTTACTTATATTAGCGTGTTTTTCTAGTTTTTTAAACTATAATTTTTTTTCTTTAATTTATTTCTTTCATTTCATATCTTGTTATAATACCCATCTTGATCCTTTTATCTACCTATCTCTAATATCTACATATCTATATGTAATTATATATATATCATTTAAATATAACTTTTTTTCAGGTTTTCTTCGATATAATGTTATCTGTACTCTTTTATACTATATTAATATTAATTATAAAATATATTATTTGAGTTACATATTTAATATTGGTTCGAATTATTTATAATTGTGCTATAAATACTATATTATTATTTATTATTCTTATTTTTGTAATTATTTTAAAATAGATTGATCAATAAGATGTTTATAACAACTCAATCATGTTGGACAGCAGTGTTTTATTTTAATAAAGCATTTCTCTCAATGCCACCCTATTCTTCTGCCCATTTCGATTCCTCGTTTCCTGAACGGACGTCGTCATTCTTTGAGATGCGAGAAATTCCTCTGTGTTTTTCCCCCTTTCCAATGGTGCCTAAGAAATATTCCTAGCAGTTCTCTCTTGATCCATCTTAAGGAGATGTCCTGACCATTAAAGCGTGTGCTCCCCTAAGATGGCCTCGTCGGTTTGACGTCGAGATTAGCCTTAATGGCGGCTTTCCGGATCGCCGGATCTTCTTTCTACTTCTCGCAGGTACCTCATTTCCATAGCTTGATCTGACACCTACGCTTTGAGAGGCGATAATTTGAAAAAGATTTTGAAACAGCGACTTTAGCCTGCTTAGTCACCTATCTTTTGGAAGGTGCAGTATGGCACTTACCTGGGCCGGGCTCTGAAGGCGGAAAAGTCGGACAAAAAAGGCGTCAACCGACAAATAGTTTTTGAATTTTTTTGTTGTTGCTTAGTTTCCACGTTTTTTAACGTGTTAAAATTTTTTATCTCAAATTAAATGTTAGTGTTTATTTTGTCATAATAATTTTTGAAAGTTTAATGCAGAGTAATGAGCTTGGATTTAACACGTCATATCTATTCGTATACGATCAGAAAAAGAAAGATAATTTAAAAAAAAACAAACAAATAAAATTTAAAAAAATATATGTAGGAGTTAAGTGTTTGAAGCACCAGGTGTGTAAATAAGATATACTTTTTATTTTCTAAAAATTTTTATATTGTTAATGTTTAAAAATTATTCAAAACCATCGAGCTAGTCAGCAGTATAATTAATAGTTTTTATTATTCTGATAGATTCATCAACAACAGTTAGCGATGTTAGTCATAATAGCAAACAGATTGTACCAAATAATTAATTTCATTAAGTTTAAAACAAATGGGGACTAAGAAGTGACCACTTGAATTTTACTTTAATAAATAACCTACCGAATATATAACGAATAATTAAAAAACCGTTAAATATTTTAAAACAGTATCCTGGAGGACAACAATGGAGGAAGTTATCCTTCGGATAACTTAAAAAAAAACCGTTAAAACAGCAATCCTTAAGGACGAAAAAGCTAATTCTAATTGTGGATGGAGAGAGTGGCCAAGGATGTCCTTCGGCCTCAAAAAATCGTCAGATCCTGGCAGATCTGTAAAAGGATTGCTGTTTTAACGGTTTTTTAAGTTATCCGAAGGATAACTTCCTCCATTGTTGTCCTCCAGGATACTGTTTTAAAATATTTAACGGTTTTAAGATGGCGGACCTTAAAAGGACACTTTTTAAAAAAATTTCGACTATTTAACTGTTTTAAGACGGCGGAAGGATATTAATTCGTTGTTAACTCATTCTAAGGGAGGCTAAAGATAGTTTTTCAACGCTAACGACTCCTTCCCGTTTACTCTTTTTGCTAAAAAGGTACGATATAGAAGAGTGGCGGTGGGGGTTCGGGGCGGGATTAAGAGATGTCACTCCACTATTTCAACCGTGGATCCAGTTCGACCGAGATCGGGCGTTTCCGAGAGCAAACCCAGCATCTATAGAGTGGGTAACTATAATTGGGATCTGTCACAACCGTTGGCTTAGTGACAGAGCATCCTTACCAAAGTACTGAATCCAAGACCATTCATGGGCTGTAGCGGAACTGATATTTTTTAAATATTTTTATTCTCCTCTCTTCTTTCTGGGAAACCATTACATTCTTGTTACTCCGGATGAGCTTAAGATATTTCAACTCTTTTTCGTGCTCTAATATCCTTTCGTTTAATTTTAGTAACATTGATTAATTATTGTTCTAATACTCATGTACTTGTTTAATTTCCATATTTATTGACGTTTGTTCCTCTCGGTCACCTGCTGCTAATCAAAGGACACCTGGTTTAGTCTCATTGGATAGCATCATGAGACAGTATAGCCATGAAAGAGGAAGGGATTATAATGGTGGACTATGATAATGAGGAGCCATTTTATTTTTTTTGCGAGCTATTTGAGGCTTTGGAATTCAATAAATTTTAAAATATTGCTAAAATGCCAAACTTAAAAAATAATATCAAAAACTGACATTTTTTTGTGTTAATAAATTATAGTGCTGCCTTCAAAAAATGAATATTTTAATTTTACATATTATTCGGACTTGTCCCAGATTTAAAATAAAGGACCCATATTATTACGTTTTTTATTTTTACATCGTAGAAGATCATTATTAATTATCTTAATATTATTGTTGAATTATTATTACTATTATTATAATTATCTGTTTTTGGTTTCATATCGATGTTTTAGCTTTGAAGAAGGTCAACGAATTTTGCATTTACACTGGAGGTTATTTTAATAACTGGTTTTTATTATAATAGTTTTTTTTTTAAAAGGGTATTTCTCATAATTTTATTTTTCGATAAACGTTTTTATTTTTTCTTAACTAATAAATTTAATAAAGAATAACAAATTAATCAACTTCTTCAAACGAAAAAAAAAAATATTTATTTAATAAATTTATAAACTGAAAACTGCTTAAGTCTTTATTATTTATTATAAAAAAATAATAATAATTGAAAAAAAATATAGAAAATTTTATTAAGATTCTACTCCATATCAGTCAATTCTCCAACCATTCTAATCGCCATATGTAATTAGCCTAGAAAAGTAAATTATAGACTTTGATGTTATTTGAATAATTTTATTACATGGTTTAATGATGTGGAATAGTGTATAATTATAAATGTTAATGAGAATAAATTATTTTATTTATCATATAATTATTGCATTTATTGCTAATTCATTAAATGCTCAGTTAATATTCAGCGTACACGTTGCTAATATTACGCATACAATTTAATTAATAGAAAAATAGGTTATGTAATACCATATATTATATAATGTGTATTTGTAGTAAACCTACAAATCTTCGGAGCCCTTTTGATTTTATTATATGAACCAGGCGGTAAACCGTAGAGTCTAATTGAATTAAGACGTAAGACATTAAATTAGCAATAGTAATGAATAAACCAACATTGATGTGTATTTAAAAGGAGCCAGATTGAAAATCTTAATAAGGCTTTACAACTTCGCCATAAAATCCACCTACTTCGGTTGCGAACTTAATTAATTAATTAATTATTATTATTATTATTATTACACGTGTGCCATGTTCAAATAGAGAAAGGATTCTATGAAGTGTAATGTGCCTCTAAATCAATCATACGTTTGGAATATTTAAAATTACTTTCATTTAGGTTGTAAATTTTATCGGATATTTCGAATTCGTGATTAATATTTATTAACCGCTAATTGTTAGTTTCGGGCGGTAATTAGTGGAATAAAATGGCGATTTATTTACATAGATTATAATGTTTTAGCATATCCTTCGAATAACCCGTGACTCAATTAACTTACCCTTGGATAAGTTGGAGTTGGGAAAAAGTAATGTATTCCAGTTTCCATCCTTAAAGCATTCATTCAATTAATTTTGATTTAATTACACTTAAATTAACATAAATGTTTAAAAAAAAAGAAAAGAAACATTTTCCATTATTGCCTCTAAATTTTATAATATAGAATCTTAAATATAACAAAACAAATAAAAAAAAGTTTTATTCCGTATTACTTTTTTTAACTGATATGGTCATACATGTTAATTTATTAATTTTGTAAAGAATGCATTCCAGTTTTCATAAATATAAAATATCGGTACTTCATATTCAGTGGCTTAAGAATCATTAGAAAAATGAACTTGAATGGTATTATTTTTTTTTAATGCAAATTTGAACATGATAAATTATTTGCTGCCATAAGTAAAGAAGTAAAAGAAGATCAAAGATTTTTTAGCTTTGTCTATTTTTGAATTGACATTATTTTATCAAATAAGTTAAAAACCTGAAATAGCCATTGCTTTAAATATCCCATTTATTGAATATCATTGGTTCATACTAATACGTATTGTATATTAAAAAATAAAAATGTTTCCACATTATTGTATGCAAAAATATTTGAATAATTTGTATCTGATATCTCTTAAGGATCTAATGTTAATATGAAATCATTAATTTTTTTTTTTCGGTTAATTCTATTTCGGGAAATAAGTCAGTGATAATTTCCTTCCCATCAAATATTGTACTAGTACCTCCCCCCATTCTTCAATTTAATTATTATTAACATTATTGTTGAACACAGTGAATATTTCGGGAATAAGAATTAGGTAAAAAAATGATAGAATTGGATTGCTAGCGGCGCACTGTGAAGTATTGGCCATGAAATCCTGGCCAAAACTATTTAATTATTTTTTAGTAACTGCGGAATACTTAAAACTTTTTATTAACAATCTAAAAATATAACGAACTAATAAAATATAAAAAATTTCAAGTTTTGACAAAAATTAGAGGAATTTCTGGAAAAATAAGGGAATTTGAAAAACGTCGGGAAAATGTTCTAGACATAAGACATTTGAAACTTACATTGCAATTTAATATCTAGCCTTTGCAAATACTAAATACATTATTTGCTTAATATATTTTAATTGTGAAAACCTGAATGTAAATAATGTGATGGGAAAACAGGCATACTATGCATACTATTGCATACAACATTTTTCAATCTCTCACCATATATAAAAATAAAAACAAATAACAAAAAATACAATCAAATTAAATAATCTTTGTGAAACAGAAAAAAATACAATATTATATAGTTTATGGTAGTTGAACATAATTTTTTAATGATTGACAGAACTTCCCTCGGGCAGGAAGTGGATAAAAATGAACGAGATAAATATTTCTCGATGTAATCATTCCTAAGCTACCAGGAAATACGTATTGTGATGTTCTGAAGTACAATTTATTTTTTAGACTTTTGGCCATGATTTGATGGTAAATACTCCACTGTGCGGCGTTAGCAAACTTTTTATTAGAAGCGCGACGAGAGAAAAGCGTTTTGATATTCTTGAGCCCTGCTTTACCCCTCAGATGTGGTTGGGAGGAGCTTTAAATACATTGTAAACGAGATAGGATGCTTTTATATTTTTTTTTCATTCACTTACAGCAGAACCTCAGTAATCCGACTCCTGATAGTCCGACCCTCTTGCGGGCGGAGTCCGGATGGGGTAACAATATTTTCGTAAAATTCCAAACAGTCCAGTAAAATTGTACATGTTGGTATATGAAAAAGTAAGGTAGTTTTGATTTTTAATATGTTTTTAGTTCTGTGCTTATGTACGAAAATCAAAGTCTTGGATCTTAAAGCGCCACTGCTCACTAATTAGCAGCGTCAAATATTTCGAACTTTGCTACAAATTCCCAAAATATCTGCTGCACGATTGGTTCTAAAGAAACGCTTGTTATATTTAAATTTAGAATAGATTAAATTTAATACAATTCGAGCAGGAAATAAGCTCTACAGTTTAAACGGGGACAAAGATAAACAATTTTTTTTGTGTGAAAACAGAAATAGAGTTTTTGTTTTCTTAGGCTTTTGCTGTCCTCAAAACCGAAGTTTAGAGTATACTTCATTATGAACGAATTTAAAAATTTTTTCTATGAATCAAACACAATTCAGTGTTATCATGGCCAATGCTTCTATACATAAATAGCTGGTCAAAACATTTCTATATAAAGAGATTAGTCTATTTGTGTATTTGACATGCGGCTCTTTTTCCTTTATGTAATAAAAAAAAAAAAAAAAAAAAATATATATATATAATATTTTATATATATAATATATATGCAATTATAATGCACTTTTAACTATGAGTGCTTCCTAGATTAGTGAGGTCCACTGCATATATTTCTAAATGACTTATCAAGGAGTACATTTCATCACTACTTATTTCCTTTCAATTTATTTGTAATAGTACGCAATATTTGTCTATAAAAAAAGTGTCTGCATTGTCACACCACAGGAATTTACTCTTGTCGAGGGAGATATATTTGCTTAAGAACAATAGATAAGATATATACTATTTCATTTTACGATCCCATCAATTAGCACCATTGCCAGGTATTCAGTTGTGCGACACCGAAGGTGACGCAAATTGTTGAAACCGGTTGCGAAGTTAACAAAGTATAGCTAGAGAACAATATATATTTTTTAGGTGGGCATATAGATGCCAAGAAATACCAAAGCGACGTATTAAGTGATTTCTTAAAGTAAACGAAGTGTGTTTTCTTGTATTCAGGTGCAATTGTCAATGATTTTATTTTTCTTATTTTTAATTTATCAGCTTGATCGTTCCCCGGGTTCCTGGTATGGTCATTAAAGTCAAAGGACTTGTGGTTTAAGAGATCAGTGAGGGACTGTTATATTATCCCAAAATGAGGAAATGCGGCGAAATGTTATAAATTATGCGGGAGGGTTTGAGCCTTTGTGTGTATCGGGAGCGAGTATGTGAGACCTTGACATTTCTCTTGTGATTATCTTAAACTGCTTTCCCCCTCAAAGAGAAGGCCAGCTGATCCTTTAGCGCCACACACAACTTGGAAAACTCTTACAGATTTTTTCATTAATTTTATCAGATGTAGTGAGTTCCACTTCCTTGTGTGTATTGTTTATCCATACACACACACACATCTCTCTCTCTCTCTCTCTCTCTCTCTCTCTATATATATATATATATATATATATATATATATATATATATATATATATATATTAATAGTGATAGTTTATACAGAAAACATTTTTACATACAAACTAATTTTTATGGGGAAAATGCTATAAGAGAAATATAAGTTCTAGAACATACTATTTTACTATAAAATATAAAGTTTCTTATACTTATCTTTTTTTCAGGTATGGTAAAAAATGTAGAGAAGTTATTTGCATATTAACATCTATTGTAAGCAGAAAATAAGGTACTAGTTTATGTTATCTAATATCTATGTTAAAACATAATTAAAGTTTAGTAAGAACCATTAATAATGTCAATAAAGTAGTTATAATAATTATTAGTGATTAATTTTTACATTTTGCATACATACATATATATATTTAGTATGGTTCTTGAGGTTCTGTCAATAAATAAAAACAACTATTTTGGCGACGTTTTGAGACTATATTGTTCTCATAATCATGCCCTACAGTGAAAAAACAGGTTACAATAAAATAGTATAAGTTATACAAGTTATTTCAAAACATAAAGTTAGCTACAATACAAGTATATAACAACATGTGTTAGAATAATAAAAATATATATAATTACAGGTTATAGAGGAGTATGAAACAACTTACAATGTTACTGGTGGAAATGGTATAGACAAACTAAATTCTAACAATTCTAGTACACAACTGACCTGGGGGAATTTTGAAAAAAAACAGTTACAAAGGTTATGGGGAATTCCCTAGGAAAAATCAAGTTAAAAGGAATACCATCCAGTCCTTTTAACTTATTTTTTCCTAGAGAATTCCCCATAACCTTTGTAACTGTTTTTTTTAAATTCCCCCAGGTCATTTGTGTACTAGAATACTATTTTTTTAGGCATGTATTATATTGGCTTCATTAAAAGTTCATACTAACACTCATATTTGTTTTTACCGCACTTCTCAAAAATATAAAGGCCTATTTATAAACTTATGATATACAAAATAAATAGCATCTCTAATTATAATATATACATTTCATAAATTACCTATTTCTTTTTGTGATGTGTATTAGGATCAAGAATTGCGATGTACATTCTTATTCTGTATTTATATGCCTTTTAAATATTTTCTAAAATTTTATTGAATTTCAAAGTACTGTAAGAGTCCGAGAATTTGAACTTAAAACAGTGTATTTTGAAAAAATAATTAGTGTTTTTTTTTTTTATTTTGAACTAAATATTTTTATGTTTAGAACTCTATTTTATAAGGTATTTTCAAGATACCAAAAAAATGTGCAAAACAAATCGTGGGTATCGGTCCACAAAAATTTATCCCTAGCTCGTAAGAGTACGAAAAGTTAATTTTACATTATTTTCTACATTGATACCACGTGGATTATGAAATGATATCTCAGAGTATGCAGTATGATATAATTATGGTTGAAAACTAAATCATATTACCTGAAGATAGATGAAAACATATAAAGTAATGAAACTACTGCGCAGTAGGTGTTTAAGACGAAAAAAAAAAATCTCAAATTTATTTTCCTCTTCACAATACAGAAATAAATATGTTTGGATATCTTGTTTCCATTTATTGCCAAATTTGAATAATGAATTAACAAAAAAAAAAACTAGAAAAAAATAGTTGTTGATTTTAATTCCACAATACTTCTAATAAACAGGGACTGATTTAATGTATGTTTAAAATAACACATGTTTTAATACTATTTCATCTGTTCACAAATATGCCCAACAGATGTAAAATTAACCTACATTTTATTTTTAAATAAAACTATAATGCATACTATGATTGAAATAAAGTAGAAATGATTTATTAGTGCAGAACGATGTCTCATGTAGATTAAGATGAAATTAAATCGTTATTTAACTGGAGTACTCCATGCTAAAAAGGATTCATTAATTTGTATGTTTACCTTTTATATAAAAAAAGACCGATCTAGGCCGTGTGGTGGGGATGGCTGATTTCTCTCGGCCAATTAGGAGACAGTATTCTCTATAATCAAATTAGCTTCCCTTATTGCCAGCTGTTTGTTACCAGTATTTTTCTAATTGAGTCTTGTGCGGTTCGATTCAATATCGGTTGGTTTGTTACGTTTAAAATAAGTTTATTGTGTACTTAATATATAATTTTTTTTTTTCGAATTCGTATGCGTTGAAGCATAATGGAGTGTTGTTGAATGTGATTGAACAAGCCGCTGTTTTGAAAATTGCATCATTTCGTGAAAAAAAAGTAAGGTTATCAAACTATTTTTTTACACCTTTCTAAATGATATCCATATTTATTATAAAATGTATCTTAATTCTTAATATTCATTTATGAAAAACGTATATTAAAAACAATAAATTGTTGATATGTACATTGACAATAAAGAATTTCACTATTTTTTATAAATACATTGACAGGAATCCTGAAATAAAATCAAAGAATTGTTCATTACTTGTTGAACATATGTACAGTTATTGATTGGTACTTATAAAAAAAGAACAACTAAAATTTGCTAGAATAATAAGATGAACTTCATTCAGTTTGTCTTCAAAATATACGATTTACAATTAACATTCGCTATATACACAAGTTAAGGAAAAGTGAATAAAAATTTTATTGTTAATTTATCTGCCATTATACTATTAGATATTAGTGGCACTAATTTATACTGCAATTGATCAGAAAAGTACGACAGGGACAAAATAATTAAGGCTTCCTGACTGACTACAGTTGTCAAAGTCAAAACAATAGATTCAAATTTAATAACACAACCTCTTTAACATTAAATGTTATAAAATTGAATTATTATTTCAGCTGATGGATACATTAACATGCAGGAAGTAATTTCGAAATATATTCTTTATATTATAAATGCAATTTAATGAAAAAATGAATAATTACAAAATTTAATTGAAGATTGTTAAAAATAATAATCTTAAATATTTTATTATTAAATAATTATTTATTTTTACTTTTTTGAAATAGAGGATGGCTTTGGGACATTCTACTATTGAACTTTTATTAAGTATTACCGATGAGTAGTTGTACGTTATTGATATTAAATTAAATTATTATTTGTGCAGCTGTCAGCATCAATAAACACGTTGAAAATAAAAAATAAATAAATGTTTTAATTCAAAATTCATTGTGTGTTAGCAAATGTTTCTTATATTTGTTTCTATTTAATTTTATAATATTGTATTGTAAATTATATTCCCAAAGCTATAAACCTTAGGAATTATTTTTTCTCCTAAATACTGAATATGGTGAGATATATTTCACCTTAATTTTAGTAAAAATAAAGCTATTATCGTTAGATAAAAATATGTTCATATGAAAAACATTATCTGATAAATCGAATCGTGATGGACTTTCCTCATTACGAAACATTATATAGAAGACATTATTATAAAACATGGAAGGTAAATGATATTAACTGCTAAACCGAATTTATATAAGCACTTAAAGTGTTTAAAAATAAATCTATAGATAAAAATAGATGCTGTGTAGATCATTCTCTATTATCATTTTATTATTTTTCTTTAATTTGAAATATAGAAGTATTATGCATATCGTGTCCGCCGACATCAATATTTGCTAAGCTTTAGTTAAACTTTTCACAAGAAAATTTTTACTAAAGTACTTATTAATAAGACTATTGAGAAATTGAGATTTCCTTACACTTGTAAAATCTTTAATGCTTCATATTATGCTACAAATAATCCATTCATATCTTGCTGTCTCATAGGTCACTGCTTTGACTTTCAACATAACTATATATGAAATGTTTAATTATTATTTCAAAATACAATCTTTTAGTATTTGTTCGGTAAATTTCTAAAAAATAGTAATGTTTTTATATGATTCTTCATTGAATCAAACCTTGTTTTAGATAAATAAGAACATCTTGCATTACACGTTCTAAGAAAAGTTAAAAAGAAAATAACCACAAAGAAAAGGCTTACAAAGGGGCATAGCTGACATTCTGTTGCGTCTTGGGTTTTTGCACTTCAATGGTGTGCTCTACGTTCCTGTGCAGTTTTGTCTACCTTTTTCAGTTGTAGCAGCTTGTACAATATCGTGGTTTGACGTTGATACATTTACTTACGATATGTATCTTATTCATTCTGCAGGTTGTTATAGAAGGCCATATTTAAATATGCTTATGGAGTATGTATTATAACGACAATTTTTTTTTTTTTTTACTCTTGCTCTGTCGGCAATACGGAACCAATATTGTTGATGAATAAATTGTATTTATTTAATTCACACCAGAATATCGTTTAGTCCTTTTGTAAACAGCTTTTCAGAGATTAAATTTAAGTTTTATTGCCCAGTTGTGGGTCCCCATTCCTCAATACGCTCTGTTTTAAATTACAAAATCTTATTTTATTCCTCAATAAATGGTATTATAGTTACAGTAGGAATGATCAATGAATAGTCTAATCACACTCTCTCAAACATGAGTTAAAAAATGGAATAAATATCTAAGCAATTTGGATAAAAATGAGATCAGCTATTAATTGATCACGAATTAAAATGGAATATCTAAAGATTGAAACAAATTGAAGCACAATGAAAGAAAAAACAATATTTATGATGAATTTAATGAGATAGTGAAAAAATAGTAATTAAAGCTGAAAATGGAGTAAATATTATGAGTTGGACTATTTGACTGAAAAATTATTAGATTATATCCCGTTAGCAAGAACAGTTTTCGGGACCTAAAAGGTTGTTAGGTCTGATAGTAGATTTATTAAATTAAATTGAGATAGAATATGAAGACGAATACTTTTTTTTAATTTGTTTGGCTTGAAACACATTTTAAATGATGGGCTGTCCATCTTTTCTCAAAAATGTAGCGATAAGCAACCATATGTTCCTCAAGAGTTTTCAGAGAACAATAGTTATTGCAGTATACAATAAAATATTAATGAAATGTGATCGATAGTGACTGTATAGCAAGATGCCAAATACTTGTGAAGTAACTTCTACTTCTTTACTAGCTTTTTCGCATTAGAAGGTCTTGTGACTTTTCGGAGAACTGAGAGGGTTACTTGGAATCGAATGGGAAGCATTATGAGATATAGTAGATTTAAGTGGTTATAGGTATTATTTTGGAAGTTAAGGTATATTATGTGGGTCTAGTCAGTCTGTGACTAAGTAAGGAGCATTAAGGATTTTGATTGTGAGGCTTTGATACAGGATGTATTAGACTGTTTATTGGTACCCAAAATTTCATCTCTGTATGTCAAAATAGCTCCAATTATAATTATGTAGACTGGTCATTCTTTTCTTTCGTTACGGATGTGGTTTCATTAGTACTCAAGAGTGATAAATAAGAACAAGAAGACGAGTAGGTGTCTTCTTGTTTTTATTTATCGCTCTTGTTATAACATTATAACTCTTTTTTTTTTTTTAATTTCTACGTTGTTTAAGAAAATAAAGTAACAATTTTCGATTGCAGTTTTTCTGGATCTACTAAATGCTCACCATTAATATTGAGCATATTTAATAACATCAAATACAGTCCAAGAAAAATCTGGTGTCTCTCATATGTATTGCTGGTTTGGGCGCCAAACCAAGTTTAGTTTCATGATTTAAATGTGGACAAATATTTACATTTTACTAAATTAGTAAAATTCATATCAGACGCTTGAGAAACTGTGTGAGCCTATACAATACAAATCTTTCGAGTAAGAAGACTAACATTGATGAAAAAATGCATAATATAAAATGCTTGTAATCGCGGAAGTATTATAGAGGACAAAATAGTAAATTAGTAGAGTTTAACTTCTACTTCGGGTCTTTAATCTTTAGAATCCGTATATAAGTATAGTTACATACTAACAAATATAAGTAATTACTTAGAAGTCACTCAGTCGTAAAACGAGTATCTAATCCCTTATAAGGAGACAAATCATGCGATTGGACCAGAGTGAGGACACTATTTCTAAAGAATATCCAAAATAAGGCATCTTTAACAGCTTTATAAATTTAGTATGGGAAAATATTCTTGAAAAAACGATTAAATTTTTTTTTTAATACGTCGTTACGTATTTTACCTCAATTTAAAATACATTTAATGCTTACACGATAATATATTCATTGGGAATACATTTATTTTTTCACAAGAAAAATAATTTATCTTCTCTTAAATTACAAAAAAAAAAATTAGCACATACATTAAAATATGTTAATAATGATATATTGAGATATTTGGAACTTTTCTAAGGTAATTATGTATTCCGCCCACCCTGCTCAGTATGCATTTACCCTTGACATTTACTTGAGCGTATTTTAAGGTCACATTTCAATCGAACCGTTTGTCTATTATGAAATAGTGTCTTTATGAACCTCAAATCTGTCGCAACAGGATATTTTTAACATTATGTTTTCCAAATGAAAGGGCATTACATATCCTGCAACACATCAATTTATATAACGGGCCAGGGTTTAGTACCGAATTAATTTATTTACTAGGCTACCATTTGTGGCCTGACTTTAATAACTATTATCTTATGTATCTCTCAGGCTGGTTTCTTTAAAAAACAAAAGTTTTTATTGCTTTGGATTTATTGAAATTTTACGATCTAGAAGTTATAATAATAATCCGTTAAGAAAGGATAGAAAGTGTTTCTATTGCCAATCGGATATGATCATTGACATATTGATAGGATCAAAGGATTAGTGCAAAGTCCTGTTCAATGCAATATTCCTGTTTTATTTTCTGCAGAGGGAATTTTATTATTACTAGTTTCAAAACGCTGATTGCACTTGGACTACAATTCATTAAGCTTTATAAAAGACACTGAAAACCATTTAGTTTTCGGTGGATTTCAATTTTCCATTTTTTGCTACATGCTACTTAATAATCTTTTATTAAGTTTTAAAATAATATTAATATAATTTAAGTTAATAATGCTAAGGTAGAATATTGGTATTGACGGATTAAACAATTTTTCGAATTGGAGAATTTTGTTAGAATGAAAAAGTACCTTGGTTTTAGACATCTTGGATCCTCTTAAATTTAAAATATTTCGTTATATTCGTTTTTAAAAAAAATTTAATTGTCAAGCTCAAGACCACTCTACCACCTGCCTATTACCTTATTCTTCAGTCTTTCCTCTCTTACAGATTTTTCCTTGTTCGGTATGGCTCAGGGCTTTCATCTATTTACCCGATTCTAGCAGGTGTACTTCTGGGATCAATACTAGCACCACTACTATATATACTATTCATGCGTGGCATTCCTTAAAGTTCCGCCACTCTTACAGCCACAGCCACGTTATTGATGTCTCCGATAGTGGACTTACCAATCCCGTATTGCGCAGCAATTACCGAATAACATAACCTTTATCTATTAAATCAAGGATTTCAACCTTGTCCTTCAACACATATCTTTACGGGGATCCAGTGCTACGTTTACAAGTGAGAGTTATATTACACTCTTACTTGTAAACTTAGTACTACTATATGCAATTCTAAGAAAACGAAACAATGAAAGTTGTCGGGAAAGGTCCAAGGAGAAAATGAAAATATAGAAGGGGAAGGGAGTGAGCATCTTTATATTAAGTAGAGAGATCGTCCGGACTATCGCGTCGGATCTTTAAAAGAAAGCACCTTAACGAACGTCTCTTATTAAGTCTTCAGCAAGACACAACAATATGATCTTAATATCCCTGGTGTCCATGAATATACATCAGACAAAGTTTTGAAATGTTATCAATACCTTTCTGATCATTCAAGGTTTATTGCTTAATCTTTATCCCACCTTATCTGATCCTTATAATCCTCATTGCTGGTTGAAACTGCAGTGGCTATTGTTAAATTCGAATGTGGAGTCCTGGAAATGGTCAGTTTTTCGAAGGTATGGAATATTTGCGCCTCTCACCCTGCCTTCACTGGCTCACAAACCAGTGACGTAGCGAGAAAAAAGCGCTCGACCACCACATAGTAGGTGGAATGCTGGTGTGGGTATCCTCAACCTGAAAGTAAATTTTGTAAATAAGTATGATTAAATTTTTTTGTTATAATATTCATTTATTGTTTTTCTACTGTATTACTTATTTTCTTTATTCGAATAATCGTTTTCTATATTTGCCGTATTTTTATAATATCTTTGTATACAAGGGATGCACATCTACGTTGTAGCAAAATGTGATCCCACTCTTGATTGTAGCAGATTGTGATTTTTTTCAAGAATAATGCATTATCTATGCATTCATCTTTAAATGTTATCCTTTATATGTATAAGATAGCAGACTGGAAGAATTTTTCCAATTATATATGGCAATAAGGAAAGTCAATACTTTTTTCTTGGTTTCAAGCGAACTTCAACAAGTGGACCATTCGATTTATTAGTTTTTCTTATAGTTGCGTTGCTAAGTATTGGCGTCATTGAAATATAAATCAAGATCCAGGAAATGCAGATTGTTTCAATAACTGTTGTCGAATTGAAATGGGATTATTATTTAGATTGATAGCCTGCGGAGAAATTTAGTATGCAATTAACATTTTATATGCCAACACTTCATTGTTGTGAAAATATCCTTACATATAATATTGTTTATGTATAATTAAAGTGTGTTTTAAACTTTAAAATACGTTTCATACATAGAAAAATGAAGGCTTTAAGGTTTTAAGTGACTGCTTTTAAATGCACGGTCGGTTTAGTTCCAAAATAGCCGTGCCAGGAAGGGATTCGATACAATTATCTCGCATATTCGTTTATCATTTGGTCAGTTGGCCAGTTAATGCCTTTTCCCCGACTTTCCCTTTTGAGTGTTTATTCGTGTTCACTATCCTGCATATCGAAGGGAAGTCACGACCGAATGTTTTTTTAAAAAATTTTTTTATAAATACATTCGCTTTATCATTTGACCTATTCGAATGGATAGATTATGAAAGAAACAGATAATTTTAAGGTGTTCTTAATATTAGGTCATGCACACTAACTAGCGAAACCTCTTAGCAACTTATCAAACTCTTGTGTTCCCTTGTGTTTACTTTAAAGATATCTCAAGATATATTATCTGTTTCGTTGCTGGAGCGCTATAATCTTAAATAATCCATTACTAGAAATGTTGCAATTCCAAGAGTACCTTTCAGTTATTTGAATACATCCAATGCCAAGCCATGATCTTTTTAATGTTAACCTTGCTTCCTATATCTTTTTGAGTTATTTCTTATTCACATTGTAATCTACTCCAGCTCTTTTTTAATCATATCTTATCTTTTGTAAAATACTGCAAATGTTTAATTAAGATTTTTTTAAAATCATAAATACCCACATACTTTATTTTTTTCGTGTACAGAGAAATAATAAATAAAAATATTAAAGTAACCTTGCCTATGAAAGGACAAACAACCGTTTCTAACTTGGTAGTGTATTTCTTCCAGAATTCTGGTTTAGATCGTGTTCTTAGCCAAGCTGTTAACCTTCGTGAAGGCAAACGATACTGGTCCGAATTTCCGGAATTCTATCAAAGCCCTGTTTATTTCTATATTTTTATATAGGCACCCATAGATGTGAATGAAATGTATTAAACTGAATTGACCAAAAAAGAAATATTTTAAGTCATTGTTTATAGTATAGCATATTTCCCATTCGTAAAAGTATAGATTTGCCTCATTAATATTATATAAGATGTAGTGAAGACCTAATCCACAGTTACTGTGCCAAAATCTACTAGTTTTTATGCAGAAACAATACTGTGTCCCAAGCAACGATTCTTATGGTCGTCATATTATCATCTTCTTCTTTGAAAGGTTTTTGCTTCGCTATTCGCAGTTTCCTTCAACCAAACTTCTCCCTCAGCCGGTTCCTCCATTCCCCTCTATCCATCGCTTCTTCTTCCGATAATCATCGGCCAGCCATACTTTCAGCCACAACATCTCTCCACCTGATGCCCCATTTCCTCCCCTCTGCTCCCCATTTATAAGCTATTTTGGGGATTCTTCTATTCTCCATTCTTTTAATATGATCGAACCATCTCAGTTTCCTTCCGTTCATATAATCATAATTTATTAATTTCATTCTAAGTCAAATCCTAAAATCTCTAGAAACATGAAAGCTTAAGGGACCAATTCGACAGATGCTTAAAGAGGTTTAAGATAACTTTACCCCTTTGGTGCAAATTAGTGATGCAACGGTACCAAACATTTTGGATTCTCGATACAGTACCGGGAAAAATCGATTTTCGATCCTTGATATCGAAACCTTGGTTGAGAGCTGGAAAATCATATCGAATCTATTTTAAAACAATAATTATTCAAGATTAGATTAAATTAAATTTCTCTTGTACACTCAATATCGAGGGTCTTTAGTGTCCTTTTCCAGTCTATATTTCTTTCTTTTCAGATTTTATTGAATAATTTATACTTTTTAAGGAATAGTATACATATACATACATAAGCGGCGCAACAAATTATTGCTGAATCAGGGCCCTCTCCAAAAGTGTTCGCCATTCAACCCTATTTTGTGCAGCAGCCATCCAGTCTGGTGTTCCAAGGACGTTCCTGGCATCTGCACGGACGCTATCCATCCATCTCATTTTGGGTCGTCCAACTCTTCTAGTTTGATGAATAGCCTCTATAGTTAATTTTTTTTAGGATTTTCGTACTCATTCATCCTGGCGATGTGCCCCGCCCTCCTGAGCCTCCTCACACTGATCCACCTAGCTATGTCTGTGTCCTTGAAGAGTGCGTAGATTTCTTGGTTTTTTCTTCTTCTCCAGACATCACCCTCCCAGATCGGACCAAAAATTCTTCTCAGGATCATTCTCTCAAAGATAAGCAGCATATTTTCATCAGCTTTACTACATGCCCATGCTTCAGATCCAAATGTCAGGACCGGACGTACAAGGACTTTGTATAGCCTTACTTTGGTCTTGTTGGTCTACTTTTAAATTGCTTAGCGAGGCCAAAATAACACCTGTTTGATGCTGCGATCCGACGTATAACATCCTTAGTCACATCGTTTTCTGAATTAATCTCCGACCTCAAGTATACAAAATGTTGAACCCTCTCAAACTTGTATTTTTCAATCTCAAGGAATAGTATAATTCTGTCTATATTGTTGCTGTTATTATCAATTATAGCAGGGAGGTTCGTCTGTAAACGTGCTTCCTGAAAATAACTATCCCATCGAGGGCAGTCCTCTAGTATGTGCTTAATTGTTAATTGTATATTACTGCATGCCACGCACTTCGGCGGACTGTCTTTTGTAAAAAGGTAACCCTAGGTAAGTTGATTATGGTCTATTCTGAGTCTAGCTATGATAACTTCCTCTCTTCTGTTGCTACGGTTTGAACTTTTCGATATTTTGTATCCTTTTTTATAGCTCTCAGTTTATTTTGTTCTTCAAGCTGGATCGAGGTCAATTTATTCAAGAAATAAATTAGAAATTAGCATATAGAATTATTTATCAATTGCAATTTAGACAATGTACTAGTTGTTATTTAAGAAGATAGATATTCCAAAGGATCAGTGTTTTATTTATCACTAAAAAAATCTTCAAACATTCACTAAACCCTGTATATGGGAGGATGCACTGATGTTTCTTTGACTGATGTTTTAGTGTTGTATTAGGGCTCAAAACTATTATACTGGGTTGAAAAAATAATATGCATTCTGGGATAAAAAAAAAATCACCAATGTTAGCAGTATCGATTGGTCCTTAGGAATCCATTCGGGATTCTCGATTCTCGATCCCGATTGTTTACGCAGAATCGGTGGAATCAGATATATTCATTATGGCAAAATAGTTGAGCGTTTTGGAATAAGTTCGTTACGCTTTCTATCCGAGATCCAAACTATCCACATCACTTACAGGTAACTAAATATGGTATTTACCAGTTTAAATTGAGATTCTCCACTATCTTGAAAAAATAATTGCAATCATTTTTCCCTAATATATTTTCGTAAGGTGCAGTTATTGGTTGATGCTTTATGTATTAGGTGTGAATTTATAATGCAATAAAAAAACTTGAATAAATTAACTTTATAGATCCAATAATAACATTAATCCACTAATCCCTGTTGAACAGATCCGCAACGTAGGACTCCACTTGGACAAACGTCTTACTTGGAATCGACACACAAGACTAAAACGACAAGAAACTACTAGTCGCTATCGACTACATCACTACTTCAACATTTACTAAACAAACGTTCAAAGCTCCCAATAAATTACAAAAGACTCATTTACTTGGCTGTGATAAGATCTATATGGACGTATGGAGTTGAGCTTTGGGGTCCACTAAACCATCCAATTCATCTCGTATCCAATCCTTAAAATCCAAAATCCTTCGTAAATTCCTCAATGCTCCTTATTTTGGGACCAAAAAACGTATCCATAAAGATCTTAATGTTCCATATGTTGCTCATTAAGCCCAAACCAGATTCGTATCCTTCCATAGTAAACTCCATAACCAATCCAATCCATTATTCTTCCAACTTGCTTCCCACTCCATTCCCAATAATCCTCCGAGGCGTCTGAAAAGAAGATGGCCTAAAGAACTTTTAGTGTAGATTTTATTGAAGCGCTACTAGTGAGTAGTTGTTCACAAGTTATTTACATGCCATTGTATTCACTATTAATACATTTTTGTACAGTTGTAAATATCAATATATGAAAAATATCTAATAATATGAATATAAGCCTAATATCTAATAAACCAAATTAGGTCCCATAGAACCTGGAACGTCCCGAATAAAAAAACTTAATTCTTTGTCGATTCGCTCTTCTAAAGTAGACATTTTTTATAATGATTAGAGCGTACAATTAGAGCGTTTTCTGCATACGTTTGTGTAATTTTTACATTTGTTCGATCTTAGTTGATAGATTCTAGATTTCATATGTTTTGTTATCTTTAAAACTGTAAACAACTATTGACCAGTGGAGATACTGAATGTTTGACCATTGCAGTTTATCAATTCATTGCTTCAGACATGATGTTTGCGTAAATACTATTGGTTTAATTTACCAATTTGTACTGATATAGCTGCCTGAGAGGAGGAGGTTTTCCTCTTTAGATAATAAGATTATGATAAGGGAGCATTAAGGTAAATTTCTTTCAGATATCAGAGGTAAATAGCGATAAGGTGAGTACCTTCCTGGAAATACGACTACGGTTTCTCACACTCGGTTCTTCAATGTTATCTTCACCATTTTATAACGTACTTCGGTTTAAGCCTCTTTGTTTATCTTCATGGTCATTCGATTGTTTGAAATAAAAATATAACAAAGACAAAAAGTTATATTAATAATCGTACATTATTTTAGACAATAATTTTAAATTTTGGTATTACAAAATAGAATCACTTATTGTTCCGCTTGCAATTGTTTATGAACACTTGTCACCAAAATATGGTCAACAAGTGAATTCGATAACAATCTACAATTGGAGGCATTGTTGGAGAAAGGAGTTACTCACTTTAATTAAAATGTCCAGGAGAAGCATTTTCGCGTTACTGTTTGGAACTTTTCCGGACGTTAGTATTTTTGTTTATGAAATTGTTTCTAATTTATCTTTTTCCTATTCTTCTATTATTTTATTTTTATTTTGCGCGTAATTGAGTTAAAATCTTATAGCAATTTTCGAAATTCATTCTCTTGAGTTGTTTCATCTTTTAATGTGGACTTGAAGCTAACGCGCCCTATATATTTACATATATGTATATACCTTTTTTAATTTAAATAAACTGAATTAGCACCGTCTTCCACCAATGACTACAATCCTTGTCCTTTTAGATATAATAATAATAATAATAATAACCTTTATATGTTCATAAAATATAATAAAATAAACAAAAACTTTCTGTTTTTTTCGATACCTATTCAAGTATGAACAAAATCATCTTTTAGTTAAGGATTTAAGTTCGATTGTTTCTATTATTCTTGCAGCCACACTAAATAATGCAGCTGTCCCATCCGTTTCCACTCTTTCCTATCCATTGCTACTCTCTTCCAGGCTGCCCCTCCGCAGCTCTTCTTCATCTCCTTGTCCCAGTCTGTCGATGGACGTCTTCTTTTCCTTGCATGCTCTCTTGGACACCAATCCATAAGCTGCCTGATCCATGTTGTAGCATCCCTCCTTATGATTGTTGAACATAATAGAGAGCAACTCAATCAGTTTATTTTCCTAAGAATATTATTGGTTATCGGAATCGTGGCTACGTCCTTTATGAGTGTATTAGTCATGATATAATTCAGGTAGGAGTTATAATGCCTACTCATGCAGAATTTGATATAGGAGTCTTATCACTTTACACTGAGGCGCTTTTGTTTTAAGAGCGGACTTCAGGTAATTTATCTGAAGATTGCGTTATAAGTACAAGCGGTTGATGGTTACTAGGATGGAAGTATTATTTCCTATCCTTGGGTTTTAGTAGGATGCAGAAAAAGGAGGCAAGTGCCTAGAAGTTCTAAATTTTATAAGCATTGACCTATTGTCTTTTTTTATTTTATTTTATTTATTTCTTTAAATTTTAGAAAGGCTTTAAAAAAATCTAGGAAGCATTAAGGGACGGAACCGAATGGACGATTTATCTTTATTAACTAAAGATTTATATATCCTTTATATTTATTTATCCATTCTGCTCTTCATAAATATTAATTTTAGAATGCTTCTGTATATCTCGTTAATTATAATAATTAATCTATTGTCATTGGCTGTACACTAGAGTATAATAATATTTAAATAGGAGTTTACAACATTTTAGAGGAGTATACATTATTCATAGGGCAGACAGTACCAACATATGTTTTACCCCAGGAGCGTGGCCAGGCGCACCGTACTCCTGATTAATTAAAGCCGATACCGTTAAGATTTATCCTAGGCATTAGGAAGGCGTTATAAATATTGTTTCGCAAGGTGTTCATTGTTTACGTAATGATACTGGTACTGAGTCGTCATGGAATTTTCGCCGGTTTCAGATAGCATCTGAGGTAGTATATAATGATCTCAATAATTTATATTAAGATATAATCTTTATGTTGTCTTTTTATTATTCACCTGTTCAAGGTTTGTGGCGTTTTAGCGATTTAATCTATTTAGCGATATTGTTATCCTTGTAGGTGCTTTAAACATGAAACATGGGGTGTGTCGATTCCTAATGTCGAATCTCAATTCTATCGATTCTTGAGAAAAGAACCAGTAATAACAATCGATAATGCAAATTCGACTCGTAGGAACTAAACGGTATCGCTGAAGTTGGCGATCATGTCATTATTATATATCGATTCTTTTCGTGTATAAAAAAAAATATACACACTTTTTCACCTTTAATAACAGAGCAATTTTTACATACCTCAACACTGTTGGACACAGAATTTAAAACAATTCTTCAATCAACTGAAAGACAGACGTCAAATTGTTGAAGATATATTTTTTTAATGGTAAATTAATTCATACGATTTAGTTTCCAACTATAAAACCGAAG
The DNA here is from genome assembly GCA_003667255.2 of Euschistus heros. Classification (NCBI taxonomy): domain Eukaryota; kingdom Metazoa; phylum Arthropoda; class Insecta; order Hemiptera; family Pentatomidae; genus Euschistus; species Euschistus heros. Next base: position 2,288,717 of record RCWM02000087.1, read on the forward strand.
CACTAACAAAATTCCTAAGGTATTTTTGTTATTCCAGAACTTAAATTATTTTTCATTTCATCTACAGGATTTAGTGAAAAGTTCTAGAAGCATTCACGAGTCCTTAAATAAATCATGAAATCCTGAGGCCTTAAAAATTAATCTTCATATATTAAAATTACGTTAGTGAATACTGTTTCGTAAATTTCCTTGATGGCAATTTTTAAATTGTTTGTGGTTGATAGTTATTTCTGCTCGCTGTTTACTAATTTATTTCTTGAATTTTATTTGTATTATTATTATTATTTAGTTTACTTTTTTAGCTCTCATATGTATTAATTGTATTAGAAATTTATTTTTAAACCGAGGTATCGTCATCGACAAATTCCACAACTACAGCGAATTGTATTATACTAAAATCATATTTTCTCATTTTCATTTCTTCATTCAATTTCTTATTTTCATCAATTCATATTAGTATGTTAATATGTTATATAAAATGAATATACTAAAATCTCAAAACGTCTATGTGGTGAATTTATTTAATTTTTAAAATATGTTTGTACCTTTACCCCTTAGAGTCATTAATTACTATTTTTTGGTAATCTTTAATAATTTTAACTTAACTTCAACTTTAAGAAATTTTTTTATATATTTTGAAAACTACATTTCTTTCCGATTTCCATAAAATTGACATTCTTGTAAGGTATAATTGACTGATATAATTGAATTCCATTTTTATATTACATTGTAATTCAATTTAATCAGAAGGTATCCGTGAGTAAACTCACTGGGTAATGCATAATCTATATAACATCTTTCTCGTCCATTTCGTGATTGTTTCTACTAGCTTCCATTATTATTTTTCATTCGTCCTCACATTCAGCACGAAGCGGTTTGGTAAATTTTTAATCCAGTACTGAACTTTCATGCCTTCTATATTTCTAATAAGTCTTCTTCAACGAAAGGCAACACGTTAGCCTTTTTCTACCCATCGTTTTGCAATAGGAAGGGACGAACTTTCTTTCCGATATTATTTAGTCCCAATACTGATTCCATGTACCTTTTATTAGCGCTTAGCCCTTCAAGTAAGTTAAAAATAATTGATTAATAATGAAAATCAAATGTTTAAATATAAATCCGAATAGATTATTACCAATGGAATCTTATTTAAAAGTTTAATTATTATAACTTCTTGTGCCGTTGTACGGCAAATAAGGAAATCATCTAACCAATACGCAGCGTGAAACAACCCTCGAAAGGTCAGAAATCCTCGACCGGGTCGCCCTAGATAGCGGTTGATAAATGAGATTGAGGATCAAAGGGACAGAAGATTGATCAGTAAACAAATTACCTCAGCTGTTGGTAATTACTGCCATTGTTGTTTTATTGCCCTTCTGATTGCCTAATAATATTCAACCATTTCCGTCGCAATAATAGCTCCACCGGAAGGGAGACTTTAGCTGGTCACCAGCCCGGAAAAACGTCCACTTCCTGTATCGGCGGAAACCCAGCGATCCTGGCTGCCTAAAAGGATGCAAATGTACAATTGAACCGGACTCGGTGGTGCCCATTGCCGCTCCGCTCGGTGTCTCTATCTACATATTATTGTGGACATGTTCTTTCTACGCGTCCCCTCAGTGTCTCTATGAGGAAGTCATTTTGTGCGCTAATTTCATCTCATTGCAGTGATTGACACTGTGGAAACGATTCTTTTCCATGTAAGTAGATTAGACCTTTAAATCTTTTGATCTATTTTACTTCTCACTCAACCAATTAATTTTATTCTCCCTTATAATCATTAGAATGTAAATTAATAATTCTATTTTTTTCCTAAAATTAAGTATGCTAAAGCAATTTCGTCGATAGTTTGTTTTTCTGGGCCAACCTTACTAAAGTTGACAAATATGGATCGGACTAAAGAGAATAATTTTCATTTACATCATCAGTTTTCCTTGAGCATATTGTTTTCTCTGAGGTTCTCGATGTCCTTGTGTCGGCCCGCCAATCCTTCTTCTGACTATTTCTCATTAGTATAACGAAAAAATAAATAATTTCGGGACAATGTAAAACCAATTCATGCAAAGATACTGGCATATAATACCACGAATGTTTTAGATATAAATCATTAGTGTCTACAATTAATTTTAATTTCGGTATATTAATTGACTTACCACTAAACTACTTTATAGCAGTCGTTTTTTTTATTTTATTTTTTATTTTTTTTATTTTTTATTTTTTTTATTTTTTATTTTTTTTTTATTACCAGGGAAAACAATCGTACGAAATTTCTTATATTCTCCTTAACATTATCCGAATATTCAGATAAATTATATTCTTGCACGATTCTATTAAATAAAGCATCGTATACGGTGCTCGGATGATTACTGTGCCTGACGTCTTACAGCTGAGATTTGCTTTTGAAATCAAACACCACAAAATCATCGTAGCCAGGCATTCCACAAAGGCAGATAAACTAGGCATCCTAATAAATGTGAAGAAATGTACAATTTATGATTAATGTATGACAAAACCGTTTTTAAAAATCAATTCCAAATTTTAAAAAATTGTTGAAAATTTTTTTAAGATTTTTGCACAGTTGGTCGAAATTCCTTAGATACAGACATTTTAACGAGTGAAACGAGGAATGAAAAATGCAATAAGACGGTAATCGCCAAAGTAAATATGTGCTAGCCAGTTTTATTCTTTGAATTTGTATCAAAAATTCAATGATGTTCTTTTCTTTTCTAAGGTCCTAATTTCTAAATTACACCTCAAAAAATTATTTTTGAACTTTTTTTTTTTTTTAACACAGGCTTTGACAGTGTGAGGTGTCGAAAAACCTTGCACTGATAGTCAAAACTTCCCTCTTAACTACCTCTCAGATCTTTTGAAATATATGAGGAAATGAAAATTTATCTTATGTAATTGATAGATGAATAGTAAATAGTAATTGCATATTTAGAATTACCTAAATATAGAGCTTTCTTCAATAAATTGAGGCAAACAACTATCTTTGTTTTGAATTTCATCATTATACAAAAATAGGAAATAGTCATGATCAGAGATTCATGAGAACAGCTGTTCTCGGTGTTATTAAAGGGTAAATTCAGAATCTATTTGACAGCTTGGAAGATAGTATCAGCTTTCAGTTTTAAGTGGAAATATGTATTTTTATATCTGAGTAAGCTGAATTATTTCCATCGCTTTCAAATCAAGCAAATAATAAATATTCAACAGATTTGTTTTGTTTTTTTCAATGAGATCGTTTTGAAATTGTATCTCTATCGAGGAGAGACCTTGATCTAGTCGTTCTTAGTAATTATTGTTTACTGTTTTCGCGGTTTGCAATTCAAATAAGTAATATTCTTATGTCTTGTGACCTAAATTGGCTTTTTCAAATTTTACTTTGTTTTTTCTATTTTTATTCCGATTCACAAAAAGGGTCCTAGAACAGAGTGTAGGAACTATCGTGGTATTTCACTTCTTCCGACGTGTTATAAAATATTTACATCAATTTTAACGAACCGAATTAGTGATTACGCGGAGGAAATAATTGGAGATTATCAATGTGGTTTTAGACGGAGTCGTTCATCTATCGATCAAATATTAGAGAAAAAATTTAAGAATTTAAGGGCGTAATGCATCAGCTCTATATTGATTTCCTAACTGCTTACGATTCGATTGATCGCCAAATACTGTTTGATATTTTGATTGAACTGGGGCTACCAAAGAAATTGGTTAATCTAGTAAAGATGTGCATGTCCGAAAATTTAATAGAGTCCGAATCGATACTTTTTACTCTGAAAAGTTTGAGTTACGTTCTGGTTTTAAACAGGGAGATTCTCTTCCTCTGGTATTATTTAACTTAGCTCTAGAATACATCATTAGGAAGGTAATGCTTACGGGAATAGGATTAGAGATGGGTGATCAATTTCCGGTTCTTGTTTATGCTGATGATGGGTACTTTTGGGTTAAAACGAGGTAACTATTAAAGTTAACTCAACTATGCTCATGAAAGCCGATAACGAAATTGGTTTAGTAATTAATACCTAGTCTAGTAGAAATAGTGAACATTTTAGTGATGTAGATATTTCCGGGATTTTTGAACACGTTGAACAATTCAAATATCTAGGGCCTATTATATCAAGAAAAATAAAATTCAAGAGGAAATAAGGGCTAGGTTAAAACCTGGTAATGCTTGTTATTTCTCATTCACAAAACTACTCAGTTCGCGCTTACTCTCCAGAAATTTAAAAATTAGGATATATAAGACTATTATACCACCAACAGTTCTCTACGGATGCGAAACATGGCCGCTTACGTTAAGGAAGGAAAAACGCCTTAAAGTTTTCGAAAATAAAGTACTGCGTAGAATATTTGGTTCAAAAAAGGATGAAGAATTTAGAAGGCTTTACAATGCAGAACTGCGTGAGTTACGAGTATATCCGGTAATATAGTTCAGGTAATAGCTGCGCGACGGTTAAAATGGGCATGCAAAGTCGTTGGGTTTAGTTATGATCGGATTCCGAAATAAAGTGACCAGTTTTTAGCCGTCGGGTAAACGACCGAGAGGTAGACCAAGACGTAGATGGGAGGATTGCGCCAAGGCCGACCTGGGAGATTTGGGTCTTGGGGGGAGGGGGTGGGTAGGAAGGAGGTGTGTGGTCAACGATTGGTGGTGTCGGCATCTAAACTTCGGGTTCGCTAAGCCTTTTTTTTTTTTATTTATTATTTCTATTCTGTTTTCATGCTAAAAACGATTCTCCAACAATTACCTATTGTTATTTGAATAACTTTAAACTTGCTATTAGTTTATCTTTCTCTTGAAGTAAATAATATTTTTTGAATCCCATACAACCTCGTTTTTATTCTTTAAGACCTAGTTATATTCCGAATTAAAATTTTTATTGAATCTAATAAACTTCAAAAGGTTACTAGGTTCGTTCAATGTTTGTAATAACTACTTGTTTTAAATATTTAAAAAGATTTATATCGAAGGCGTGCTACTTTTAAATATATATATATATATATATATATATATATATATATATATATATATATATATATATATATATATATATATTTAAAATTTTAGCAACCTTCTGGGTGATTAAAAAAATCTTTGTTTATTTATTTTAATTTAATGTTGGAATAATTTATATTCTCAACTCAAGATTCTAAAATTACTTTCCCAGTTATTAATTTCGAAAGGGACCTTAATTGCTGCGTATAAATTAACCATTTTGTGTTGTTTTTTTTTAAATTTATATATTCAGGGCTGGCTGATTGATGGATGGGAAAGAACTTATAATATTATCTTTATTTATGTTATATTGATTTATTAATATTTCCTTTACTGAATAGAAAGGATTTTGGGAAGCCTAATTATGGAGTCGTGTGCCCAATGATCTTGAAATCGAAAGTTTTATTTAATTTAGAAATTAAATAATTATTATATCGATTACCTTGATATGTTAAGATTACGAATCATATTTAAAATTCATAGGAAAAATACTTAAAAAAATAATTGGTTCTATATTCGATATGACATAGTTACTACAACAGTTCCAGAGATTAAAATGTAAATTCAAGATTCAAAAACTGGTGATCATAATTTACCCCTGAGTCTACCGACATTTCATGCATACATATTTCTACTACAATTTCTCAGTAAAATACAACAATGAGAGAGGAGTGGATATTGAGAAACACTTTAAACTTATTCTTTTAATAAAAGTAGTAAAGTAAAAAAGCAAAGTAAAGAATTTTATTTCCAAGAAATGGTCCGATCATGGTATTCATTTGAACGTGGTAGTTTCAGTGTTAAACATGATCACTTAGGAAAATTTTAATTTCAGTATAAAAAAAAAAATAAACATTTGACATCGAAATTTGTTTGTTGCCCAATTTTTTTTTCTCAAGATAATTGAGGAAAACCTTAAAATGAGACATTCCACCAGTCATGTACCTTTTATTAAAGTACAATACTTGTATTTTGACACTAGTGACGTAGTTGAGAAAATCGTTGTGATCTCTTCGGATCTGGCTTTCCGCCATAATTAGGGGCTAGCTTGATTCTGGAATCCTTTCCTTTATACAAAAGTATGTATAATATTGGCCTTTGCGGATGATTTAGCAATAGTCCCAGAAAATTAAGAGATCACCAAATTTGATATTGAAAAATGACTAGAAATTGCGTTAAAAAATGGTTTATAGATTTCTTTCAAAAAGACAGTATATATGTCGACTCATGTGAATACAGGCAAAGAACTAAAGAATAAATATGGAAGCATTAGGAGGGTAGATAAGTTTAAATATTTAGGTGAAGTAATTCAATATAATGGCTTAGATAAAGCAGCAAATCTCGCAAGAGCCAGCAAAATGGAATTTGCCTTCCAAAAAACTAAGGATATATAATAACAAGAATCTCTCTATTGAGGCTAAATTGCGTCATTATAAAACAAAAAAGGGAGAAATTAAAAATATGGGAAATAAGGAGAGAAAAATATTACAGAAAAAATTGGGACCAAGAAAGAAAGACTGAAGAAGGTTTTAAAATATATCGAAACGTTGAAAGGTTGAGTTATGCAATGAGGAAACGTAGATTGACGTTATGTGGGCATTTGATGAGTATGGAAGATAGAAGACTGACAAAGAAAATTTTCCAACACAGCCTCCAAAAACAGAGAATGAATACATGGATACGAATGGTAAAGGAAGATTTGAGGAAGGCAAATGTGGAATTCAATGTGGGATAGAGACAAATTTCGGACTGTAGTCAACAGAATAAAATTTCCGGAAATGATTAAAATACAAATTAATAGGTGGTGGTCAGATGAAAGAAGAAAACACTAGGCAGAGGTAATGAAGATATATTGGAGGGAAGGTCAGAGCAAGAAATGAATTGTTGAACGTGGTGTACACATGGCCGAACTCATAAGAAAAACAAATTGTATATATTTTAGAAATGGATTCATTATTATCAATATCAATTATCGCCTTTCGGTCATCAATTATGTTTGTAAAAAATAAAAGAATAGCGAGATCAAATACTTATGATTCACTATGATTTCGGTAACTATTAAACAAAGAATATGTATCATGTGTGTAGATAAGAATCATTTGCTTGTTTTTAGAAATAACCGTTAAAATTAGTTAAACGTTTCCGTGAACTACTTATGAATTTGTTTGAAATAAACCAGCGTTACTTCGCGTATTATTTTAAAACAAAAATAACCACATGTAAACATACTAGAAAAAAATATTATAACATTTTACTGAAACAAAGTCGGACTTGGAGAGCAGAACTAGGGGGGGGGGGGGGTTTATACGTCCATGAAACACTAACTGAACTTTATAGATTTCCTCGATCTATGTAGATGATGTTAAAAATTTGGTACAGATTGGTTCAGTAGTTTTCTTTGTTAATGATCACAAACGATAAATTACTTGTATTTTTATATGATAGTATGGTTAATGGTGGATTAACTTTTTTCTTTTTTCTTTAAACCAAAATTAAGAAAAAAAAACAGACATACACGCTGTTATTCATTCCCAAATGGCAAAGAAAACCAGAATATCTATAGGGACAGTTAGTTTCACGGTGGTGCGACAAGTCTCGGATGTGATGCGCATTGTAAATGCGAAGTCAGAGAGGGAAGATTTAGCCCGTATGTGTGTTAAAAGACTGTGTGCGTAACGCTGTTTAAGATTTGCCGTAAGTTAAGTCAGAACACGCTCCGCCGGCTAACTGGCATTACCTGGAAGATCCTTTCTGTACAGCCTCAGCCGAGCTACGTGTCATCCTTATCTGCCATTGACACCGCATCCTATGTTTAGAAAAAGTGTCAGTCTCCCTTAAGCGGTTATACTATCTACCTTTACAGCCATGTGCTCTGTCGGTCTTAGATAGATTTAAACTAATATGGCTTTATAAGCCTCACTTTTGTTTAGTAGGTTTTCAACACTCGAAATTTCTGTCTAACCAATTTATCATATCAATATCAGTTCATACGTTATAATAATCAAGTCCTTTTCATATTAAACCTTTGTTAATTGCAAACGATTCATTTTCCAAAAACTGTGCTCAAAACTGACTTATAAGGACTAAATAAGGACGCCTTGTAAGTCTTGTAATTAAAACTTTTTGATAAATCCTCCTGAAATATGTTACAATCATAAAACGTGATTCGAACCCTAGCAGTTATCAATTATATTTATTCACAAAGAAATGATGAATTGAAAAATTATCATTCTGAAGATTTTATTACCAATTTAAAATAATTTATATACACACGAGATTCGATTAACCGAATTTCGACCAGCCGAGGTCTCGATCGACCGTTCTATTTTCTTTTTTCATTTTATAACGTTTTATTATTTATTTTTTGCCAAAAAACATTCGCTTGCCGAAAAAGAAACTAGGCAAACTTTGTACGAGTATAGTCCCTTAGCAGTGTTCGTACAAAGATGTCTGAAGGATGGGGCGGACGGTCTACTAGGAAACGAGTCGTCATGAACAAGAAGGGTTTGCTGAGTTGGAGAAGGCATTTTAATATCTCAAAGAAAATCTGATGCAGTATCGTTCGTTTTGATGGTTTTTAGACGGTGGAGAAATCGTATGGTGACAGATCATACATACTTAAACGATACTTAAACAAAGAAAAATTAGTGATTTTTTTAAGTCATAACTATTTTGTAACATATGCAATAATTCTGATACTATAGTTTTTATTTTGTTATTAAATAGATATACGTATTATGGGTTTTAATTTTGTTACATTATTTTTTGTATTTTGTGTATTTCCCTTACTTTTGGAGGGTCTTTTTTATTACACTAGCATCCCCCGTCGCTTCGCCCACTTCATAAGTAAAGAATTTAGGTAAATTTAACTAATAATTGAATGGGTCCGCCGAAAAACGTTCTAAGCGACAAAATATCCGAAGTGGCGATTTTAAAAGTTTTTAAATGTATAATAGTACGTCATAGCATGATATAGTACTCCATTATGTTATTGTACATGTAAATATAACAAATTACAAGGTGAATAAAAAAAATAACAAAAAAAAAAAACTAACAATAACTTTAATTTATGATTTTCTTTCACTGATTACTCTAAATCTTATGTTTGTCCCTTAGGATGTTTTTCGGCGGACCCATTCAATTGAAGGTTTATTTGTTTATCAATAAAAATCTTGTATTGAAGTGTGCAATTGATCATTAATTCTTCAATGATATTTTAACCCGTAGCAGTAATTTTTAACCTGGTTACAATTTTAATTATTTGGTGGTTGAAGATTACGTAAAAGCATAAACGAACATCCAATTTTTAATTTTAAAGTATGAGTTGGTAACCCAGGTGGACAGAGACTATTAAGAAACTCTCACGGATAATGGACCTGAATATCAGTGCTTACAACTAAATGTTCATGAATCATATTTTTACTCACAATACCAAAAAGGAAAGGATCAACATGTTGATTTTGTAATATTCGGTAGAAATAATTTTATTTATTTCATATGGTTAAACTTTAATTTTTGACCATAAAAGTATATAACTGTGTGGAAAACTTTGCTTCTGCCACTCAACATCGCACATCTATATTTTTTACTGTTGTCAATTTGGTTATTGTTACTTTACCCAAACATAATTGAAAGATCCCAATTATCGTTCCTGAAGGGTATTTTACATCTTCCAAAAAAAAACACCCTATATTCCTATGTCAGGCTGGAAACAGGTACAAAACACACCCAAGTAAAAATCTTTGCAAGGATGGTGGCTTAAAACTTTAAATATGGCAGCTAATGAATTTCCCAGGATCTGTTACACCAGGTCGAATTGATTGTTAATCCTTCCGTGCCCTATAATTGGGCAGAACAGCTAATGATACAAATGGGAAGAATCGGTGGAATAGATATACGGAATAAGCAGGATTCAAATGTTGAAGCAAATGCCATAAGCCTAAACATAGCATTTGAAAATCTTTATCTGTATATGGAGATTGAACATACAGTCAACTCCCACTACAACACTCATTACAGACAATTTAGCTCTCTTGGAAGTGGAGAAAAGTATTTGGTCGTGAATCCATACATCCAGAACCTAAGAATGATCGCACAACTCCGTTTAGCTAGCTCAAAGATCTCCAGAATACATTTCAATATAAGAAACTACAACTATAATACAGAAAATCCCTGCCCGATGTGTAACTCGGGACCAGATCCTTTTCACCATTTAATAATGTACTGTTCCGTTTTTAAATATACAGGAAAAGGTTTCTTAGAAGAATTCATTCCACAGAAAATGATGACTTTCAGTTATGTTCATGGCTGATGATAGATAATGAAAAATATTTAAATAATTTATTTTTTATATGAAATATTGCATGAATTTAAGAAATATTTTACTTTAACTTATTACTAGTTTGCCATTTTTTTTTTTTATTTTTCTATTAATTTGTCATGTATATAGTTAGATCAAATTTTAGGTAAATATATCTCGTTTATTTAGTAAATAATTTTCTTATTTTATTTTTGTTTAAATAATTTTAATTGTAGAACAGCTCACAACTGTTTGCGCTAAAATTGTATTTATTAAAATATTCATTCCTTTAGACCTAGAACTATGAAGAAAAGTTAGTTAACTAAGTTTCTAATTTTATTCAGATGCGTTCAGTAGTGTTAGCATAATAAACTCTATTGCAGAATAGGGCTAACCACAAAAGATAGTTTTTCAAACTTTACTGAAATCCAAATGTCGCACCAGATAATTAAATCTTTTTTGATAATTTCATTGAATATAAGTAAATTTAATTATCAATTCCAAGCTCCATATAACACTGTACCTTTGTAACCTCTCATGCAGAATGGCGCTCTCCACTTACCAGTCAATTTTAAACTTCAATGTTATCCACTTTCTATCGTTTTTTTTAAAACAAATTAATTGAAAATCAGTAGATTTTATTATTGTTAAACCTTCCTGAAGCTTTGAAGATGGCGTGGTTAAAATAGCCAGGTTAGTTCAGTGGTTTTCGCGGTTAGTGATCACAAACAAAAAATGGCTTGTCCTATTATATAATAGTATAGATTAGTAAATAAAAAATGCATGATACCACATTTAATTTTGATTTAGATATTAGTATAGATTGTAATATATAGTTGTATTCGGCATAACTCACCCACAAAAATAAAAACATATCGGTGTAGGTTTCAGTGTGGCGTAAGATATGAGATTTATCCAAGTCCATTTTTAACATTTTTCAGTGCTGCCCGATAAAGTTAAAGGTCTGGCTGGATCAGGACAGGCCTTATTTTTTGCATGGCCGTTTTCAATGCGATTTGACTACTTTTCGGTGAAAACCTTTCATCTAGAGGTAATCTATTAGAAAAACTATAAAAAAAAAAGAGAAAAATCTGGAAATTGGACTTGGAGCTTGTTTTGGAATTCTACTCCTTATATATATATATATATATATGTGTGTGTGTGTGTGTGTGTGTGTGTGTGTGTGTGTGTGTGTGTGTATAGAGTGCGTCGTTTATGTATACTCCTATATATGTATATGTATATTCCATATATGTACAGAGTGCAACTGATATTGATATTAAATTGAGATGGCGAGTACTATTGTTATCTGAGGAAAAAGCTGCCAAGAACGCGAAGGGACCTAATCTTTAACGATAGTAATTAACCATAATTTGTATTTTATTTTTATAAAGTAAAAAAAAAAATATTCACTCATGGCTTTAAAGTCATTATCATTAAATTATAATGATGCAGCATCAATGGCCAAGCATAGCAAGTTAGTCGGTTACGGTTTAAATTTGGCCAAAGTGGGCAAATTTTTATTTCGTTGCAGAATATGTGTATCTCGATCACACTTAGGCTGGAAATGGATTAATAACCTGTAAGATAACCCTTCTATCGTGCCATAGTCGGTTTAATAGAATAAATTAAATTCCAATTAATGTATTGCAACAATTTATTATTGTATTGCATTGATTTTTTGGATTGATGGCATTGTATTGATTATTGTGAATTTTGGCTAAGATAGGAGTGTTCATATAATTTCTATGATAAAACAGGAGATTGTAAGTTGTTTCCCCTATCCGCCATATGGTAGTAATCACATTAAGTAACGGGTCACCAATTATCGACAATAAAAATTCTAACAGAGCCATAATCGTTAGGTTCTATTGAAACACAGAGAGATATTAAAGCCGTGTATTTTCTAAAATATATCGGTTTACCTGTATCGAATGAAAAAGGCTGAAGACAGTGGAGTTATTTAGGCTGGACAGGGTGACAGATGATGAAGGCTATATCTGGGCAAGGGCTCCTTGCTGATGCAGCCGGTGTCCCCTGGCTAACTGTCTCATGCCTTACCGGTCTTGTTTTTCTTCTTCTTCCTTCTTGGACTTATCTTGCCCACCTCTCTCTTCTCCCTCAGCCGATCAGCTCCTTCCTACGGCCAACGGTTTGCCGTAATCTTGGAGGAGAGGTAAAGAAAGAATTCTCTCTAGGAGATACATGGAACACAACGCTTCCTCGATGAGTGGATGTTAGGCATTGTAAGTTTGAGAAAATAAAATCTAACTTAAAAAGACAGAAAAAAAAATGAGGCTCATATTTAATCATTTAAGCGATGTTTGGTTGATTTAAACATGTACAAATATGTACTAAAAAAATAAATAATAATATTTTAATTATTTCAAAACAAAGAGCATTAAAGGGTAATTAACTTATATAGATTTATTCACAATTTATGATTAGTTATGTTTGGAGTCAGTGCTTACCAAAACAAACAGAATTCGAAAAAAATGGTAATTGTAAAGATCCCCTACTATTTCATCACCACCACACTACTGTTTCGTGCCATTCGAAAGTTTGAAGCAAAGGGAGGATTAAACTATTCTTCTTGGCTGGCGTAAGGTAGCACCTTCCAAAATATCTCATCATACATTGCGAACAGGTATATACGTATAGATAATTTTGTTGGGTGTCCTTTAATCCTTTTTGTTTCAAAGTTTTTAAAAAATTATTTTTTACTTTTTAGTTCAAGTATGTACTTTTAAAGTCGGTTTTTATTTTTTTTTCTGAAAATTGTTTTTATTTTATTGAAATTAAGAATAAGAAAAAAAAATCTAGTAAATGTGATCACAAGGAAATTAATAGTATCTCGTAACTTGATTTATCCACTTCTTCACGACAACCACCGATTTAATGGAAAACTTTCTCTTATATGCATCTAATGTTTGCAATCAATCAAGCATCAGGGATGAGAGACCTACTTTCATAAAAGTTAGTAAAACAAAGATGAGGATTATCACCACTTATATCTATCATCCCAGTATTTCTTTTATGTTTTTTTTTTTGTCAGCACATCTGCTGATGATATTTTTTGTATTTAACAGTAGCATAATATATAGTGAAAGGGAAAATTTTATTTATGAACCGACTTTAAAAAGGTGGATTTTCTCAATTCCATTGTTTTGTTTTTTTTTGTATTTGCTTTTGTTACGCGATTATTCCGTCAATTATGAATCGATTTTGACAATTCCTTTTTTAAACGGTTGGTCATACTTTATAGGCGGTCCCATAAAATTTAACAAAAACCAATTTAACGATTACACCTACAAGTACATACTTGAACTAAGAAGTAAAAAAAATACACTCACTCACCACTTAATAATTTAAAAACAAAGTTAATTTTTAGAAAAAAAAAAAAAAAAAACGACCCCAAGATTAAAACTACTCGTACAAATATGAACTAAAAAGTAAAAAATAATATTTTAATTACTTCAAAACAAAAGGACCATCCGCGAAACAGGAGTCAATCATTTAAATTTTAGAGTAATTCCAACCAAAACAAACAAAAATCGAAAGAAAGCTGATAATTGTAAAAAAGTGTAGAAAGTTTGTTGCGAAGTCAGGTTTTAAATTAGTCTTCTTCGCTGGCACCGACTCCAAAAATAACTGATCGTAAATTGTGAATAGGTATGTAAGTATCGATAATTTCATTGACTCTCCTTTACTGCTCTTTTTTTTGAAGTAATTAAATATTATTTATTGATTTTTAGTTCATATTGGTACTTGAAGGTTTATTCTTGAAGCCGGTTTTTTTTCTAATAATTAACTTTTAGTCAAATATCTGGCTCGGTGCAACATTTACCAATTTTATTCAATATGATATTACAGATTAAAGTTTAATAAATTATAATTAAATTTTGAATGGTATCAGTGGTCAGCTTATGTGGAAATTTCATATTAATTACAGATCTAAGAGATAATGATTCAGTTATGGCGTATTAATTAATTTTAATTCCGTTCATTTTTTAATAATAAATGCATATGTATACATTTTTTAAAATCCATTTGAAATATTAAAAAAAAAAAAATACTCGTATATATGATATAGACTCCGATTATTTAACGCGATCGATTCTTGGTTAATTTTTTAATTGGTTAGAATAATTTATGAAAATTAATTACCTCCACAACCGTCAATCAGTTTCAACAGTGCAAAATGGATGGTAATAGCGCCTGAAGAAAATTATAGGGCTGGGACGAGTAGGGACAAGATTGCGGTTGAAGTTGTTAGATCCTCGGAGGGAAGAGGGTTACAATCAACACAGAATAATAAATTAACTGGATTATATTTAAAACTGTTAGTGGCGAATCAGCGAGCGGCTAGCTGGCTGCACCGGTGGCTTTCTCTGGAGGAATGTTAATAGGTCAGGGGGCGATATTTAAAATTGTCTAGAATTTAGAGCAGGCCATCTAGAGGTAGCTGGAGGTAGCTGGAGCATCTCCAGAAGGTTGCCACCTGTCCACGTCTCTCCTCCAGCACGCCCTCTCTTGGTCAACATTGTCTTTCAAGGACCAAAATATTTTAATTCCTCCTGCCAAATCTTTTTTCACGATTATTGTTTATTTTTGATCATTTTAGTAATTTCATTATATTATCTTATACATTGATTCTTTGTTTATTTTATTTTTTTTTCATTTTTATTTGCATAGTTACTGCAATGAGTGCATTTACTTCTACGCGTTTCATATCTATACTATTATATAAAAGGACAAGCCATTTTTCGTTTGTGATCACTAACCGCGAAAACTACTGAACCAATCTCTACCAAATTTTGACATCATCTTTATAGTTTCAGGGTGGTTTAGCTATAATAAAATCTACCGATTTTCCACTTATTCGTCATTAAAAACCGAAAATAAGTGGGTATCAGTGAAGTTTGAAAATTGACCGATAGTTGGCGTTCACCATTCTAAACGAGAGGTTATATTGAGTTTGACATTGGTAACAAAATTAGCTTCTTTCAATTAAATTATTATTAAAAAAGTTATAAATATTTGGTGTGACATGTATTGATCCCAATGAAGTTTAAAAATCGACTGATAATCGGCTATCGCCATTCAGCAACATTTCCGCCAAATTTCAACTACATCATCTAGAATAGAAAGGCTTACAATAATAACAATTTAAATGTAAAGTGTTGAGTACCAGAAACGAGGTTTGCCATTTTATGGTTAGAATTTAAAATACAACCAGATGAATCCATTAAAAATATTTTGCCAAATTAATCAAAATGTTGATTCTTTGCTTTTTTTGATATTTTTACTAAAAAAATGATTCATGGGCCTTTAGTTGTAAACACTGATAATATAGTTCAACATTCTCCGTCCATCAGGACTCATTCATTCATCATAAAAAGTGGATGTCAAATTATGTTATCAAGTGAATTTCAACCACCTAATCTGTACAATGGAACCAGGTTAAAAATTACTGCTATGTATGAAAATATTATTGAAAAAATAATGCTCAATTGGATACTTCAATACAAGATTTTTATAAATAAACTAATAAAATTTCATTGGGATTGAGTTTTGATTTTACGTGGTAGCCTGGCTGGCTTCAGATTCAGATTGTAGAAGGATCACTGCAATTAGGATTGACGAATTAATTGCCACATCTTTTGGTATTGAAAGAAAATAATCCCAATAAAATTTCAATTATTATTTATTATTATTTTTTCACTTATAAGTTCTATACTTATGAGAGCGGGAGAAGACGCTACAGGATATGCTAGTCTCAATATAATATGTATTTAAATACAGATTTATACCAATATACAATGCTCAATTTACAATATTTCTCAGAATAAACATAATGGAAATAAAAATTGACTTAACAAATGATAACTAATATTAAATGGCTAAACATTTCGGTATCTTGGTTTCTACTTACACAATGTACTTACATGGAAATCTCACATTCGACTCAAAAGGCAAGAACTTAACAGACACTTCAGCCAATTGTATTGAACATCTCATGATTTCATTGAAAATAAGTTTTTCATATACAAAACCTACTTGGATCTATGGGGGACAGAAAAAAAGTCTTATATCAAACGCATTTAATCCTTCTAATCCGAAATGTCTCTGAACTATACGGATGCCCCGCATTGCGTCTCCAGAAAAACTCTGCATAATTGTGAGGCTAAATTATCCCCAACCCAAACTTCTCAGAAAGGGGTGAGCTGCACTTACGAAAGACCTATATGTATTAAAATACATTATAAAAAATTAAAACTTCACAAATCGACATACATCAAAATATAAATAAATATAACAGCGGTATCTGTATGCAGATAAGCAGAGAAGAAGAAGTTAGAAAGCAAAAGCATATTTTCTCTGCCATTATTTTCCAAAAACAGGAATTGATAGCTATATAAAACAAATCATTGGCCATATATTTGTGTTGCATATTTTTGCATTTTTCATCAAAAATTATATTATATTGCTCATTGCATTTATTATTAGTTAAAATCCATTATGCATATTTTAAATTTATTTCTGAGGTGCAAAAAATTGTATTATTAAATTAAATGCTGATTTTCAAGTGAAATTAATATTTCATATTGGCTTAAAACGCTTTATTTTCCAGACTATTTCGTAGAGTTGGGGAAAGTTTTTTCTGCAAAAAGAAAGTATAATTTTTTCTTTCACATAGACAGAACCACAAAAAAGGTTTTATTTTTCTCGTATTATCATATTTTTTTTTTTAATTTCGTAAAATAAACTGACATGCTAAGATTCCTCCCAATTGATTAATTCATTTTCTTGGCTGAAAGTTTCATTTTTTGGGGGTTTTTACGTTACCATATACTTTGACTAAGGCATACGAAACTTATCAGAATTACTAAAAATATTAATCGCATAAAAGGAAGCAGTATTTAACAAAAAAAAATAAAGATACGAAATTTTAAATTAATATGATTTATTAAAATTTTTGAATTAAATAGAGCATATCCCTCAAGAATTCATTCCAAAATAACATTAGATCTACCACCCCACCAAATGCAAGGGGGGTGTCTTATTTAATGTATGTTTTCAATTTTCCTAACATGTTTCATATTACCGATTAGAAAAAAAAAATAAAAAACATTAACTTTTAGCTTAAAAAACCAAACAATCGATTTGGTGTCCCTTGTCAGTGGAATGTTTTCTTAAAATTTGTAAAATTTTCAACGTTTCAGACAGATACTAGAAATACTGGAACGGTAGGTTAGCACTCTACCAACCCTTTTGGATATCTATTTATTGGTGAAGGTATCGAGTGTTGTTCTGTATCGCGTTTGCTGGTGGTTCAGGCGAGCGGGCCCATAGGTACCTAAGACTAAGACGCAACCGAGGGGTTCTATCCGGCCGACTTTCTCCCAGAGGAGCGATGCCACCCTATGGTAATTCGGCCGAATTAATTTCCCCGGTCCATTTAACACGGGACCATTACCCAGCTGCTATTACCGACCCTGTCAGCGGGAGGAAGTCCGGCCAACCTCAATAACCACAAGGAAGTGACTAATTGTCACTATTTACACCTCATCTTATCTCTGAGTCAGTTTACAATATCTGTTGTAATCATCTCCTCTATCTACAGCACACATCGCAATACAAAGAACCCAAGCGCGCTTCAACAAATTTGTTTTTGTATGCTTATAACACCTTAAATTTAACTCGAATAAACATTGATAAAAGGAGTCTTTAGCCCTTTTATAAGCAATGTCCCTTCAATAAGTGGTTGTGCATGTATATATATATGCCGATTCACGATTCAATCGATTCTTGAACTAATTTTTAGTACCGAGAATCGATGATCCAAAGTCGATTCCTATGTTGCTGATGCTGACTGATCATAAGATAATTACGGTTCTTACGATAATCATGTTATTGCTATGGTGTAATATATAATATATCCATCTAATAAAATCCTGACACTTGGTATTGAATAGTGATTTTGAAATGGTTTAATTCCTGCGGGTAAACGTCCGACGAACAGGCCAGGATGTAGATGAGAGCATTGTGTATGGGCTGATGCGTGTTGTTTGTTTTTATATACTTGAATTTAATTGTACCGTCTAGATTGTAAAAATAACAATATTGTAAAAATAATAAAGTATTTAACAAATTATATTAATCTCATCCAAAGCAAATAAGATAAATACGATGCGGGTTCTAATGGGGATAGGTTGGAATAGAGACCATCGATCGTTTGGGTTCGCTAAGCTTTATAAAGAAGATACAGTTATGGGGTTTGAATGCAAACTTTTTAAACTTCCCGGCCTCTACTTGGGTGGGCTCGTGGGCCGAAAGGAGGATATATCCGTTCCAGCCTTGATTGTTTTCTGAATACTGCTACCTAGCTATTTTTCTGCTGAAATTTTTGTTTCTCGGTCTCTGTTCTTAACAAGATTGAACTTGTAAAATGAAAATAAAATCGAAAATACGTTTATAGTCGCTAGTACTGAAGATACTTTGATATGATTGAAAAAAACTACAATAAGAAGTAAATAATCATTATTTATTAAGACAAGACTGTAATTCTAACTTTACAGCACAAATCCATACAAGGTTTAATGGATGCTTCAAATAATATCATATTGATACAACGTTTACTTTATTGTTATATTGTAAACCAAAACGTTTTGTTTTGAAACCTAATCCTATCTTCATTCATTCATTTTTGACATGGTATGTCTTATGGCTGGGGTCTGTAGTTTTTTTTGTTAAGTAAAGCGTTTCCTGGAGACCTTTTGTGACTTTTTTCACTATCAAAAACTTTTTGGCACGCTCTAGATCTGTTGCAGGACAGTTTCTTGATCAGATGTTTAATGGAGAATATTTTTTGATCTATAACATTTGGATCTACCGTTTAGGTGCTATTTCGGTTGAATGAAAAAAGTAACGTGTTGGGGTTGTTTCAATACGCTTTAGAGCTGATGGTGTTGCTCAGATCGAAAATTTGTCGAAAGTTTTCTTTTTAGAAGCAGTAGATATCTAAAAAGGGGATGTTTGCAGTTGTAACTCACAGATTTGAATGCCGATTTTTGTGTGGGTAATAGGGACCTATAATAGTGCAAAAGTAGAGTTATAGCCGCCAATGGGCGTAAGGAGCCGAGAAAAAAATAAAATATGAAAATCACGTTTTATTCTTTTTTTATTAGTTCTCAATCAAGATAAAGAAATGATTCTTTCACGTTGAATTGCAGTTGTGCA
Organism: Euschistus heros; assembly: GCA_003667255.2. Taxonomy (NCBI): domain Eukaryota; kingdom Metazoa; phylum Arthropoda; class Insecta; order Hemiptera; family Pentatomidae; genus Euschistus; species Euschistus heros. The sequence goes on from RCWM02000087.1 coordinate 2,308,264, forward strand.
TGTTATTTTTATTAAAAATACTTTTTTTATGCTCAAGACACTTTAGGGTGCTTATGCTCAAGAGGCTTTAGGGTGCTCAAAAACGCAAAAAAAAGAGACAAAATTCCAAGGAAATCCGCTGTAAATCATTGGAAACTTGTTTTCAGGAACAACTGACCTCAAACGCACCATAAAACCCTTATATGTGAAATTTTATCAAAATAAAAAAAGATTGATTTTTTACCCCTTTCGAGAATGTTAAAATTTTGAAGTTGAGATTTCATCAAGGATTTCTAAAGGCCATTCTATTACTATTGTAACTGATTACAATAGTAATAGAATCACAAGAATCAGTATACATTCTGTTTTTTATCCATGCATATAACATTGGATTTACTCCAGATTTTAGTGGACAAAAACTGATGTGAATGAAAAAATCCTAGGTCAGCTATAACTTGAGATATCTCAATGAGAGGAAATCCTGCGACCTCCGGATTTGGGCTGAACTATGTAGTTTTACGGCTTCTAGATGACCTTAAAATTTGGTCTTAATCAGTGGCGAAAATGTTAGATAGCGCAAATCATTTACATTTTTTTCAGAAATTGACAGTCTCCTGCCTTCTAAAATCCTACAAAATTTTAAAGGTAAAAAAAAATTATGTTTGATTACAACAAAATTTAGTTTCTATATGTTTTTTGAGATGGGAAATCTGAAAATAATATCAGTTTTTAGTTTAAAAATTTTTCTCACCCATATTTTTATTTCAAATTGCATTAAAATGAATTATCTAAAATTAATATCAGGTTTTGGTTAAAAAATGTGTATATTTTTTTTAAATGGTCTAGTTTGAAATTTATTGTGTAAAAATTAAAATAATAATAGAAATAGATCATTTTAAAACGTCTTATTTATATAATATAGGTGAGAAAAATTTTTAAGCTAAAAACTGATATTATTTTCAGATTCCCCATCTTTGTTGTTGTTTTTCTCAGTCGGGGATAATTTTTTTTTTTTTTTTTTTTTTTTTTTTATAACGAATATATTATAAAATTAGGCTGCTAACTAGGAATACAATTTTAAGACGGGTAGCAACTAATAATATTTCATAACGATTGATTGTCTGTTAATATTATTATACTTTAAACTTCGTATTAGAATAATTACAAGCTGCCTCACTCAAGGGCAATGAGTAATATTGATGACAAAGATCCATTCATATAATATGTAAAGTGATATAAAATAAAGTAAGAAAATGAATATAAACAGCATCTAAAGATACAATAAAATATATAAGAAATAAAATAAAATATAATAAATGCAAATATATAATAGATCGTTGAACCTAATACATAAAAAAATAGGAAGAAAAGAAAGAATCATAACTACATTCATACTCTGTATACGAAACTTACTTTAATTTGGAAGGCAAGCCGGGCTCAAAGAGTTCCCAGCGCTGTTTTATCAGCTGCCTCACTAGCTGAATCCTCAGGAGGCTGAGAAAGAGCGCTATGGCACAGTGGTACAGGACATGAGTGGAAAAGCTGAAGCCAGAACTCCAATAATAAATATTTACAATAGGTCTCGGTTTATAAGGATGCGTGGAACTGGATAATGAATGAGACGGTGGGTTGGAAAGGTTTTGATGGAATTTGGAGCAATTTAAGGGGTATCAGGTCAAAGACAAAAGGTATATTGAGATCGTTATGTAGGGTTTTGTTGGAGGGAGTTTTGTTAATATACTTCTGTTGAGGTGACATTTTCTAACCGAGATCACTGTGTTAAAATCATTTATGCTAACGATTATAAATTTTAGAAGGTTCAAAACACTCGTTTTACGCATTGAATAAGTATAGCATAGCATCTGATAAGTATAGTTGAAGCTATAGCAAGCTCATTAAAAATGTACCCGATTTATTAGTGAATGCCGTAGGTTTCTTATAGCCGTTGTGCTATAAGAAACCTAATATAATGAAAATTAAATTATGATCCGCCTTATTTCGTCGGTAGTTATATAGCACTTGGAATTCTTTCTTCTTTCAAAAGGTGCTGAAACTAATTAATACGTTTCATTACTAACAGTAAGCGACTGGGCGGGAACGAAGCCGCGGGTAGGCTGCCTGATAAATCATAGTAAATAGAAACCGGCTGGGCCCAACATTCCGTTACATCCCTCGTAACGGTCGTTACAGCCTTAACCTTACCGGCTACAGGTGTCATTACTTTTTTTACACGTTGCAGATTTTCTGATCAAATAATCACCGTAGGTTCTAGAAGGAATGGGCTATAAAAAGAAAAACTTGAGCTGTTAATTATTGTTCAATTACTGATAATGGATTGTATCGATGTTTCAGCGATGGCTATTGAGGAAAATATGAGTTGTTTTGAGATATCAGAAGAAATAAAGGAATATATGACCATTCACGAGTTTTGAGTATACCCAATCGTAAAAAATACCAAACATTCCCACATTGACGAACTATGTAATTTTCTGTATTTCCTGTTTTTTTAATTTTTTTTTTAAAACGTTTTTCTTGAAACAACTTCAAGTGTAAACAAATTCTAATTCTTCTAAAAGACCCTGTTGATAAAGTTGTAGAACATGATCTCTGTCTTATTAGGAGCTTGAGGGCTAATCTAATAGTCGGATACGAATCAAAATGTTGAACTTCAAAAGGCACAAACACAAACAACAAAAAAATCATAGATAACATGTTATATTTTCAAATTATTACTAAAAATTGAAGATAAAATATATATTTATACTTACCAAACACCATACATTCTTTATCGAGTCGCAGGCATTTTTAATTTTATAGGGTGATCTTAGCTTTTTTTCTCGCTTATTTACTAAAAAATTACTCGAAATTCAACAATTTTCTGATTTTCTTGAAACCTGAATGTTAAGGGATTACTGTTGTACACCTTCATACGTCAAGCACTGTAATACCGAAACCTTTATTTTTTTTAATTCTTTGGTAAAAAAGATAAAAAAAATCTAGACCATTACAATTTGGATTCTACTTATGCTAATGGTAAAATTAAAACACTAACACTTGATAAAATATCAGTTATAACACCTGTTGTGTCCAATTTCCGAAGCAATCGCTCAACTATTAAACTTAGAGGTTTCAAAAATGCTCTGGAATAGTAAAGGCAGTATGATACCACAAAAATAAAATAAAATCAAAACATTAAACAAAAAAATAAAATCCTGTCAACTCTCAACATGAGACTAGATTTGATTAAATTTCTTTCGGGCACCCAACATCGAGGATATTTAGTGTCTTTTTTCAGTCTATTTTTCTTTCTTTCTAGTTTTAGGCAATTTTTTCATATTTTATTGAACAATTTGAATTTTTTAATTGTATAATTGTGCGTATATTGTTACTATTATCATCAAGTATAGCAGGGAGGTTACTCTGTAAACGTGCTTCCTGAAGATAACCATAACATCGAGGGCAGTCCTCTGGTATGTGCCTAATTGTTGATTGTATGTTGCATGTCTTACACTTTGGCGGACTGTTGTAATAAGGTAACCTTGTGTATGTCGAGTATGGCCTACTCTGAGTCTAGCTGTAACAACTCTTCTGTTACTACAGAATATTTATTTCAAGTTCTGATGGAATTATTAATACTGCTGATTTTACACCCTCATAAAGAATTTTTTATTATTTGTATTACATGACAAAATTTTTTTGGTAAAAAAAAACAACAAAAAAAACATTCTATAAATCATGTTTTTTTTTTCACTAGTTTTATTCGCCCAAATCAAACTGACATGTATGACACCCATTCAAATGAAATCTTGATACTTCTAAACTATCAATTAGAGATTTAATAATTTTTTTTTGACAAATGGACCATTCAATTTAAACAGTCAGTAGACGAAGGATGTTCCACTGTTCTACAACATGATTAATATACACCTGTTGACACGATCCCGGCAGAGATATGATAAGGAAATAATCGATAGTCACAATAGGAAAGATACCGCTAAATGATGTATCACTATGAAAGGATTAATAATTGTTTTTAATATAACAAATATAAATGATAAAAAAATATAGATTATAAAATTTCTAACTAAACTAAATTTCTTTTTTTTTTTACAATAAATATTCAAGGTTGATTGATAGAATTTGTTCATTAGGAATTATCGTAATTTTTCTTATGATGGGAGGGCTATCTTAGAGGTAACCAACCTATACTATCTAGTGTTTGGAGGTTGAGAACTATTCCGTGTGATTGTCATAAAATTTATGGCAAACATTTATATGGGTAAAATTTATTTGTATTAAATTTTTTTAAAATTATTTATTCGACAATCTGTCTTTTCAGAGCAGTTACTAAAAAAAACGTTTTGGTTATTTTTGATTGTATCAAACTTAAAACAAAGATAGAACTATAAAAGTTCTGAAAAAAAACATATATTAATAAATACGAATAACCCTTCAAATACATTAACAAAAAATTACAATATTTACACACAGGCCCCTTATCCCGCTTCGAAACTTCTCCCACCTCTACATATACATAGGTATAGTAGGGAATCAGAAGAGCCAAATAAATATTTACAAGAATGGGGAAGGCAGATAAAAACACCCGAAGATCCCTTACCATCTTCCTTCTTTAACCCTAAGCTTTTTCATTATTAAGGCACGGGTTTATATGGAATAAAAAACATTGAGATGAGCTATAAAAAGTTCTACAGTAAGAAAAAAAAATAAACAATAAAAAGTATGATTAAATAGTGTAATGTTTTACTAAATGGTGGAAAATTTAACCATAAAATTTGAAAATATAAATTTGTAAAAAAAATATTTATATCATATATTATATGATATACACCTGTTTTAATTAGGTAATTAATCATCTACAGCTCCAAAGCCTTTATAATTTTCATGATAACCATTATCATTGGCACTTTTTGTGTACTATGTCGGTAGCATATTCGTGATAAAAATGTTTATCGGGGTTAGCAAAAATGAAAACCATTAGTGATTGACCAATTATGAGTTCTAAGGAAGAAGAAGAAGAATACTGCCAAAATCATGATTCTGATTTATCTGCAAATGTGCTTATCCAAAGTGCACAAACTGTTTCTGGCAGTGCCATCCCCCCTCTTCTCTTGCACATTATCTGTGAAATTCTTCCATAATAATATTCTATCCAAAATAATAACTGCTCCAAGTTCTATGCTTTACAAACCTAGGCATATATAAAACTGAATACATTTCCTTGTATTGAAATAAGAAAATAAATTTAACCATTTTAATCACTATTAATAAAACCTAAAAATGAAATTAATATTATGCTGAATATTAATTTAATAAAATAATTTGTATTATGCCGCAAATAAATCGAATGATATAAAATATGCATTGAAACCTAAATATTCTCCATAGTAAAATTTTGACGTAATATGTAATATAAAAATTGGTCAAATCTTTCAGAACATGTTGTTTCGTTTTGTACATTTGTTTTTTTATTGGATAATATTACTCCTTCATTCTAGGGCAATGAGTAATATGGATGACAATGAAAGTAATAAAAAAATTAAGAAATAAAACAAATGGAAATAAACATACTCTTACTATGTAGGAAATGAAATATTTTAAGAAATTTAAATCATAGTATAAAATAAAATAGAATAATAATTGTAGAAATAAAAAAAAATAAATAGAAAAAGAAAAAGAAAAAAAAAAAAAAAAAAAAAAAAAAAAAGAAGCAGATCGTACTATACATGTTGTATACTACGTACAACGTGTAGTGTAAAAATATCAACTGATATTTTTGATAAAATGAAAAAGAAATATGTATTTACATAGAAATCCGGGTCCTAGATATAGTATTTTCTGTTTAAAAAAAATGTATTTTAAACAAGTTAATTAAATTGTCACGTGATGATTAAGCCATATAACGTGTTTTGGTTTAAAAGAATGTACTATATTTTTAGTTTTGGCTGCTTTAAGTTTGTGTTCGTCTCAAGATAAATGACTATTCAGTCTCTTATAGTAAGTTGTATAATTAGCCGTATAGGTTGCCCTCATTGACCGACGAACACAAAAAATAAACTACTACTAGGTATTAACAGAGACTGATGATAGAAAGTCGTCAGTAGTCAATTTACGTAGAGATCCATGCCGTCCGTCAATGGAACAATTAAAGGTTACGGTTGTTGCTACGCAGAGCTACTGCAAATGAACGTGTTATCGGCGACTTCTGAGAGAATGGTCCCTTAGAACATTATGTACCGATAGTAGATTGTGTTCTCAGGCTTGTTACAACTCAAAAACTTGCCTTTAGCCAATCATTGTTTTTTCTTATTTATGCCTGCTTGCGCGGTCTCTTGCGTAAGCTTAATGAAACCCCTGCGAGGCCTTGTACTGTTGGATTTAATTTCTGTGTTTCTGTAACTAGTACGCTTAAATGGGGAATTAATTAAAAAAAAAAAAATGAAATATGTGTGTATTTTTCTCATTATTAATAGTACACTTTTATAAATATGTGCTGAAATATTGACGGCTGTATTTTTCTGACTCCTTTTGTTTTGTTTGTAATTTTGTTTAGTATTGTAATTTTGAGCGTTTTGTTTAGTAGTTGTGCGGCACTTTCTGTAACATACTACAAACTGATATTTTTTTTTTTCGATTTTTATTTAAATCATGCATTAAGAAATATTTTATTTTGAATTTTCCTATTATTTTATTGACTAGCATCCCTCCTCGCATCTTCGCCTGCAATCATAATAGATCATAAGCAGATAACTTACATAATTTTAACTAATAATTGATTTGTTTATCGATAAAGAGCTTGTGTCAAAGTATGCAATTATTTCTTCCATATATTTGCATATAATATTTTCAGGCATTGCAGTCATTTTCAACGAGTTTAAAATAGCTCAGATTAGGTGGTTGAAGATTACCTAAAAGTATAATTGGACATCCAATTTTTGATTATTATGTATCAGTTGGTACTTCAGATGGATAGATACTTTTAAGGAACTCCTGCGGTTAATGGACTGCATTATCAGTACTTACAACTTGAGGCCCTTGAATCATATTTAACACACAATTTAAAAAAAGCAAAGTAATATTTTTTATGTGGCAGAGATAATTTTATTGTTTTATCTGGTTGGATTTTAATTCCTAACCGTAAAAGTATATGGCATTGGGGCAAATTTAGTTTCTGCTATTCATCATTATACATTTAAGTTTTTATTATTGTATATTTCATTATTCTAAGCCTTTCTAGAACTATAAAGGCGTAGTTAAAATTTGGTTCAGGCGGTTACAGTAGTTTTACCATTGTAAACATTGGGGAATTGTGCTAACCAAATAACAATTTTCAACCTTCACTGTCATCGATATATCGCGTTTTAATAATAAAAAGTAATTGAAAATTACTAGATTTTATTATTACTAAACCTTCCTAGAACTATAAAGATAATATGGTTCCATAGTCGAAACAGATTGGTTCAGTATTTTTTGTGGTTAGTGATCACAAGCGAAAAATGACTTGTCCTTCGATATAATAGTTTAGATTTAATCAAGCTGAATAAAAATTCGGAAAAATAAGTTGTATTTATATCCATAAAGATGTAGATTTATTGGGCGTAATTAAATAGAAAGAAAGTTAAATGGTGCCCTAGGCCATTTGAAAACGTGATAAATAGACATCTATTTATTGTGCCGATGTTTTGGCTCACATTGCCAGCTTTCGAATCTATCCAGAAGAATCCGCTCATCTTTATCAATTATTTCTTTTTATTCGTTATGTCTTTTAATTCACCCCCATAATTAATTTACTCAATTTCTACTGTATATATATTTTTCTACTTTATTCTCTATTTTTCTGCCTAATTAATGACACTATACTTACACACTATATTTCGCCATTTTCATCTAGCGCCTACTACGCTGCGGAAAAAATATTCCAGTCACTTTGTACCTTTTTATTCCCTATCCATTCTACTCCTGTTTAGTTATTAGCATTTTCCTTCCCATCTTGGTTATTCTGGATGTTTTACTAACTTAACCTAATTTATTTAGTTCTTCCTTGTTAGTATTCCTTTTATATAATATTCCTTCTTATTTGAACTGTAACTACTCTTTGTCACTCTTTATGTCTATATAATCATTTATTAAGATGATTTCATCAAAAAATTTATATAATATCATCATATCAAATTCGAATTATTAAATTAGTTTCGTTTTTGTTTTATTTTTTATTAAGATTTTTATTTATTTCATTGTGTAAGTATTTAATATTTTATTCTATTTATTTATTTCTTATAACTAATGTTATTCAATCATATTTTTCATAATCCTTTCATTTTATTCACTTTTACTACATCATACCTCTTGTCTTAATTCTTTATTTTTTTATTTTTGTTATAATCATTCTAAATCTATTCATATATTTCTTGTTTTATTTCTCTTGTAGCCCTGAGAAGACTTAATAATACCTATTTATTGTGTTTTAAAATTTCCACTATGACTAATTTCTCCTCCTTTTAAATTCTTAAAATTCTATGAAAACCATCCCAATGACGAGATGCTATAATGTTGAATGACCCTTAGTGTTCGTTTTATATGAAAATTGCTCATACCATCCTATCTTGGGATATTTTAATGGAAGACGATGAAGAGCGCTATAAATAACTTCTCTTATCAGACCCTCAGTACCAATACTATCAACGACTTCAAATCGAGATATTTCATATTATTAATGGCGACGTTTAAGGTCGTCAAAATATTTTTTATTTTAGTCAAATATCAATGAAACTTATTCAACATATTTCGTGTTCCTTCTTGACGGATAATTTAAAGTCAAAAACGACTTTCCAATTTACTTATACGAGGGTAAGTCAATAATTATCCGCAATATAGCTATATTTTTGTTTATGTTGGCAGTACTGTTCTTTTGTGTTGATGGCGCATGCTTTGTTTATTCGTTGTTATGTTTATGTGCGTATCAAGCTGGTAGGTTAGTTTTGTTATCGCTGTCGTGCTGTTAATAATGGCCGCTCCATTTTCTATTTGCACCAAAGAAGAGCAACGTTCAGTGATCCGTTTTTTGTGGTCGGAAGGTGTATCAGGGGCCGAAATTCATCGAAGACTTTTGGTATAGTACGGGAACAATTGTTTGCCACAACGGAGTGTCTATGAATGGATTGAAAAATTCAAAAATGGTCGCACAAGTGTTACGCAAAATGAAGGAGCTGGATGACCAGTTACCGCCATAAACGAGGAAAACATTGAGCGTTCACGTGAAATGATTCTCTCAGGCAGACGGATAACTGTTGACGACGTGGCAAATCGTCTGCAAATTAGCCACGGTTCTGCCTACGAAATCATTTACAGCAGACTTGGGTTTCATAAAGTTTGTGCAAGATGGGTTCCAAAACAACTGACACAGTTGCATAAACAAACGCGCTTGGACGTGTGCACAAAACATTTGGATCGCTATGTTAACGAAGGGGACAACTTCTTAGACAGGATCGTTACTGGTGACGAAACATGGATCCATCATTACGAGCCGGAGAGTAAACGGCAGAGTATGGAATGGAAACATCCAAATTCGCCGTGCAAGAAAAAATTCAAAACCCAACCGTCCGCAGGAAAACTTATGCTTACGGTTTTTTTGGGACTCACAAGGTCCATTACTGGAACATTATCAGGAAAGGGGCACAACAATAAACAGTGAACGTTACAGTGAGATGCTTACTGCTAAGCTGAAGCCTGCAATTCGAAGCAAACGCCGAGGACTGCTGTCAAAAGGCGTTGTGTTGTTGCACGACAATGCCCGTCCGCATACAGCTGCCCACACTGTAGAAACGCTTCAGAAACTCAATTTTGAAGTATTGAATCATCCTCCATATAGTCCCGATCTCGCTCCATCTGATTTTCACTTGTTTGGTCCACTCAAACAAGTGGAGGGCCGTCGATTTGCCTCGGACGAAGCATTGAAAGAAGCGGTGCATTCCTGGCTCGCATCTCAACCCAAAACCTTCTTCCATGAGGGCATCAGGAAACTTGACCAACGTTGGACCAAGTGCGTTGAAAAGCAAGGGGACTATGTCGAAAAATGATGTACTTGTAAGTTTCCTATTTCATTTCAATAAAATTTTATAACTATATTGCGGATAATTATTGACTTACCCTCGTATTTCCAAAATCTCAAATCCTCAATTTTCTGTCTTATAAACCAAAATATAGATGAAATTTGGATATCAAAGTCCTGCGTCTTTGACTTTACCCTGTGGAGATGAGGAAAAACTGTGTATAATTATTTATGAAGGTAAAGGTATAACGAATTCAATCATCACCTTAAATCCTTTTAGCGATGAACAGCAAAGATTTAAATCACGTTAAGTAGAAACATTTTCTTGTTTCTTTGATACAAAAGTGAAACATAAATACGTTATATTCCTGGAGAAAGGAGAGATTAAAAAAAAATTGTTTTCCGATTTCGATACTAACGAAAAATCAATGTACTGTGTGGATTAAAAAAATAATATTTAAGTTGTTGAGATAACATTTGCGGCATTTAAGTAGCGGAAGAAAGAAATATTTCTTAACAATGTCCGATGATTTTCGTACAGTAAAAAAAAATATTCTAGTACTATAAATTTATTGATTTCAGTTTAATTAAAACATATTAATTACGTTTTCTAATAATATCAAGATAATTAATGAATAAATAAAATGTATCTATAAATTAAAAGCGTAATCGTTATGGAGGAAAAAAAATTAGGAACTGCTTTTTTTCATAAGATTGCTGTATGTAGAAGAGTAAAATACTATTATGGCCTGATATAAAGTAACAACTCAAACATACCCAGAATTAATTAAAAAATCGAATTCAAGATTGATGACCTAAAATCAGTATTATAGAGTCAAGAATTAATGTGGAAATAAATTTTCTTTTTCTTCAAGTTGCAGAATCCTGGACTTTAATATCACCAGACAAGAAAATATATATCATTGACTTCATTCAAATTATTGACCAGTTAATTCCGATACTAAGCGATTCTTTAGGGTTTATGCTTAAGCAAACACTTGATCTAACAAATAGTAGATCTAACTCCTCTTCCCAAAATATTTTAAATAAAAATTTGGCATAAAAAATGATTAAAAATACTTGTTTGCTTACTTCAATGGCTCTATAACAACCATGTGTTGGTCTTGACCTCCTCTAGAAGCTTTCTTCATTCAGTTCGGTCTTTATCTTCCTACTCGGATAGATCGTCGCAAATAGCCTGGAGAAATGTTTGAAACAATTGTACAAAAGCGAGACAATTCCTCATTGGTGTTCAAAATTGATGGGTATCCACGCGTTGCTTAGAGAAAACAAGTCAAAGGTTAGAGAAAACATGCGGGCTAACTACCGACGTTTTCACGACAAATAATAAAGACGTCTAGATTAATAAAATACTCAGTCACAACCCGCATGCGACAAGAAGTGAATGACGGACTTGATTGACAGCAAATAATTGCAGTGAGGGTTAGATACCGCTGGGTACTGCTATCCCCCATGTCTCTCAGTCCATTTCTTTGTTTGTCTCATAACACCGGATTCATGTAATAAAACCGTTTTATTTGATATATCGTATATGTAATAAAGTAGTATAACCAAAAGTTCTGTTTTGGGATATCACGATGGTGAAATGCATGAGTAGTTTCCGAGATAGCTTCAAATACTCAGGGCCGGAACTAGGAGATTTATCAGTATAAATTATTATAAATTGTCTGTGTAAATTATTAAGAAATAATATTTATGAAAAACACTTATTTATTAACTTATTATTTTTGTTTTTTAAACTTTTCAAATTTTGCCGCCCCCTGAAATCTGCCGCCTGGGGCACGTGCCCCCCCCTGCCCCACCCTAGTTCCGGGCCTGCAAATGCTACCCACTACTTTATACTATTTTTTATTTATAATTGGGTATTAGGTCTTATGTATGAAATAATTTTAAACATTTTTTTTGCTTTTTAATTTTCTCTATATTGATTTATGTTTTGATACCCAAATCTCATAGGATCCTCTTCAGAATAAGATTGGTACTTCAGGAAACTTCAAGCCAATAAGCCCACTGAATTTTGCAATAAGTTCTAGCTAGCTCTAGATATCAGGACATTAGCCTAAAGTTTCGGGGTGCCAATTTTAATCTGAAGAGGATCAAATGAGATTCGGTTATCGAAACGTAAATCAAAAAAACATTTTTTTTCTTAAATAATATAGTACATAAGACTCAATTATGTATAAAAAAAAGTATATATAGGTATGTATTTATGACCGTTGCATAGGTCTTCTCGTCCAATAGATCAATTTAAAGACTTGTTCTGTTTACCCTTCTGCCTTGTCGTTTTGGCAACATGGAGTTTCCTGGCCGGGAGGGTGGAATTTATTATGTTATATTTCCCGTTTATTGAATTCCCCTATTAATTACTTAGAATTAATTCCACCTTCCACCAACCAGCTTCGTACTAATAATCTTCGGTTAACCAAGGCTGCATGTTAATGCAGGTTAATTAGGGTTACGCAATTTTTTTACTAGTGCCTTATCCAAGCTTTTATATTCAAAAAATAAAAATAAAAATTAATAATATTTTTTTTAACATATATTTTTGTATACGATGTGGTTGGCACACTTGTGACCATGGAACAATTCCAATTCTTGCGTCATCGTCTTCAGTATAACAGAGTAACTCGTGTAATAATTAAGAGGCTATTTAGTTTGAAATTCACTTTAATGGATTTCGATTACGCAACAGATTCGATAAGAATTGGCAAGACTTTCCAGGTTTGTGAAACAAGACTGATCATGTAAGAATTGATCTATTGAGCAAATAACGTATAGTGTGCTATCTCCTTAATTTTTTTACGGCAGTTGTAGTATAATCATGTACCTAAACTTTTTTTTTTTTATGATATTCCACTTCATTTCGAGAACCTTATCAATCCAAAAAAAAAAAAAAATAAATAAATAAAATAAAAAAATATATATATATATATAAATATATATATATATATATATATATATATATATATATATATATATATAAATTTATCGTCTTCTAATTGTCCTAAGGTCGTAAAATATAGAACGTTAAATTACTAGAATAGAATTGTATTACTATAGAGGAATCACTAAAACTACATAAGGTCATAAGTAGTAAGAGGATATGGAATTTTGGCCTGGTTTTCAAGCGCTGAGATGATTTCAATAAAATGTTTATTGGACTACTTCTGGTTGACGGAATAATCGCATTAGAAAAAAAAAAAAAAAAAAAAAAAAAAAAAAAGTTGAATTGAGAACTTTTGAAGTCTGTTATAATGGTATTTGAGATGAAAATTATATAATAGGAATCATTTTTATAAAGTTTAATTGCTACTATCAAGCACAGTTAAAAAATAATAATATACCTATATGATTTTTCATGAGCTTGAAAGTAATAATTAGAGTCTACTTCTTTAAACTTTACGAAAAAGTTTTTTCGTCTTTATTTTATTTATGAGTGGTACAATCCGTCCCAAATTCTAAGATTATCATTACTCCATTTGCAGAAAAAGTGCCAAAAGCCGTAAGGATCGGACGAAAAGTTCTCTTCTATTATAATGCATTAATTGATATTTTTACTATACTGTGTAGTTATACATAGCTTTGGGGTTTTTTGAGTCCTTTTACATAATCATGTCGTTAGTGACATATATAATAACCTCATGTATTGATGCCTGAGCTATATTAGTCATGTTCTCTGATAGTGGTGATTAGGTGATGAATAATAGTGTTGGTGAATATATATTATTTAATGTTATGGTTTTCTATGGATTTATATTACAATTGATCTACTCAATGGTCAGAGCACAATTTACATTCTTAACCTATCCATACTATTTACCATATATGGTTACTTAAGTGTTATGTGTTACGGCAATGGCTGGGTTGTACCGGGTCTGTCTCAACCGTCTACTTCGTCCAAGGTCCTGTACATCTTCTATGATGGCTCTCCTTCCTTCCAGTATCTAGTTCCTCCACCACAAGCCTCTCTAAAAGTACTCTAAATAGGGCTATATCCTGTCCATCTAAACTTTGAATTTAATTGTCATTGTAACTAATAAGGACTCGCTGCGCAGCCTCCAATTTGAAAAATAACCAAGATGGAGAGATATGCCGAAAGGTGTCGGGATGGGAGCAGTGAAAGCGCGACTTGGGGAAGGCTGTCACAACAAGATCAACGAGCCGAGGTGCCCAGTCATTGTTCCCACTTGCCCCGGCAGATATATCTTTCATAACCTTTCCCAATCCGACTTGTTGCCCTTTTACAGTTCTCACTTTGGAAGTATTAAATCCATTCTGCCAATAGGCGATTAATAATCTCTTTTATTCTTAAAAGCGATCGGATTGCCCAAGTCGTTTTATTATTCGGAGAAACCTTTCTTAAGGGTTCAAATTATTTATTGCTTTTATATTACAGAGACGTTAATAGCACTGGAGTAACTAAATTGTTTCCAGTTGCCTAATCAAGTATACTGTCAGTGGTACAGTTTTGAAAAATGTTATTCTTGAAATGACCCAGCAATTTTAATATCCCAGTCTGACATATAAAGGGCAGTTCCTGTTGATTTAAAACATTACTGGGAAATTGAAAAAAATATTCATTGATTTTTGATGTATTCTAATGTCCTATTATAAATTATCATTTTTCGGGTTTGATTGTGATTGATATATGTAGGGAGTTTTTGGATGAAATAGCTATTCGTGACCGTGAATTAACAGCTGTACAAACTGTCAAAGTAGCATATTGAAGCAGCTTCATACATTGTATTTTGCTGGACACTTATTTGGACAGGTTTTTCGAAAATAACTTTGATGAAGTTTTATAATAAATAAAGTTGTTTAATATTGTATTATAATGGAATTTAGTATTTAAATTATTTATCACAATGTGATATATATTTTATATAAATGCCACTGAAATGCTAGTTTCAGATCTGTCAGGGTCCGACGATTTTTACTAAGTTCACTCCTTTTTCCCATTTAATCCTTTTCAGAGGACACAAATGTAAGATCTGCCAGAATCTGATAATTTTTAAGTTGACGGAGGGATATTCCGCTATTGTTCTTATTTTGACCGCCATTGTTCCTTTTTGAACATTGAATTAATTATTACGTTTTTTACAAAGGACACTCTCTTTCAGCTTAATCTATTGGATTTTGGTCCTTTTGGTTCTTGCTGAAACATTTGTCGGGAAATCAGAGATTAAGAGATGGCCTCTGTATTACGCCCAAACGCTTTCTCCTCAAAGAGCTCTTTTCCAAGTTTCAATGATTTAATGAAATAAACTAAATGATAAAAAGAGGGAATGGGAACGGGCCAGTGTGGTCAGATCTACTCAAAGAAGAAAGCTACGATGGATTGAGAAGTGATTCACTGGAAAGAGCTTAATTAATTCCAGGAGGATTCGATGATGATACCATCGAATGAGTAACCATCCATTGAAAATGTTTTTATTGCAATGGAAATAAAAAAATAAATAAAAGTTTTCATAATATAACTATCATTTAAAATATAAGTAATAAAATAAATATGTTTTTATTACAATGATTTTTAAAAATATTTTATTGATTATTGAAGCCATTGCTAGAAGGTGTTCAATTTAAAAAAAAAAAAACTTTTATGTTTTGTTTTTTTTATTCACGTTTTTCCCTGATGGTTTAGAACATAAAAATGTCAATTGACTGCACTTTAAATTGCACTTTAAAAGATGGGTCAACTCTATAGAATGGATATGGGGAAAGGCAACAAGGTGTTAGTTCAATTATGTGAAAAATAGAAAATTGAATAAAAATAAAATAATGGATACATAGATAAGAGATTAAACAAACAATTTAAAAATAAAAAAAATAAAATAAAATAAATAAATGCTATCGGCCGGTTAGCGAAATTTCGAACAGTGTTTTTTTCGAAAATGCTTCTCCCGAGCATTTTAAAAAAAGTGAGCTAATGCTTTTTCCACTAATGGCTTTCATTGTTAATAGAACTTATAAGTAGGATACATTTTACCAATCTCGTCGACTTCCATCAAATGAGGGTCGATTGGTGGTTTGTCAGTAGTCAATCAACGGCAAGGATTTTTTATCTTTTTCGAGTATATGATTGTGATTATAATTTGAGAACAATTCTCATTTTTAATACTTTATTAATCGTATAATAAATAAGTCAAATAGATCGCACAAATCTGATACTAGTATCCTTCAGTGACAATATCGCCATTCTTTTTGGAAATTATTATCGCCAAGTATCGAACGTGAAAATCAGTGGAACATAAATCTATATATCATAGATCTCCTACCCTTTATTTTGATTTTCTTATACAATTAAATTTTATAACCATTAAATTCTTTGCTTTGGAAAGTATTTATTCATTTTATATCTTATATGGAGCAATAAAATGTTTTATGGTGGGACTATTTGATAGAAAAATGAAAGGAGAAATCGTCTGTTCACTATTTCAACAATTCGAACCATCTCATAAGGTCTATCTATTATTCTATTTTATTGTATGGTCAGTATATATATTACATAAAAGGAAATTGGAAACTGCTTTAAAGGGTACAATAAAGAATTTTAGTTTAATAAAGGCCATTAAGTAAATTGTAATCAGTTTCAACGAAAGTTCATTTAACAAGAGGTTGCGAGCCGCAGCGTTTTGTTACTTTCGTCAATGATGATAAATGCCAAGTATAGTATTTAATTTAAGCGACCATTATAGGTGAAAGTAGCTATGATTTAAAATCCAATCTTTCATTTTGCGGTCAAACAGATTATAATTTGTTTAAACATTTAACCCCAGGTTTAGGAAGGGCCATAAATCGTGAGATAAGGTAGCTTTGAGGATGATTTATCTTGATAGAGACAGGCAGGCTGAATGTTGAGCTCCTGGGGTCATGTGTGTTTTGACCGGGCTCCCTGCACCTGATTAGCATACGACAAAACGCTTTGTCACCTCCATTAGATAGTTTGTGACAGTGATTGGCCCTTCGGCACAAAGGCTATCCTCGATAATGGCTGCTTCCAGTCGACCTCATTGATTCCTCCTCTATCGCTTACTGCCTCCCATTCCAATTCTAACATCTGCAAACAGATTACTTTTTGAGTCGGTCCTCAAGCTTGTGGCACTGTATTACACTAAATAACGGCAAAAAGGAACGGAATTTATAATATCGAGAGGTATGATTAACTTATATGACAGGCAGCCTTTCAAGATTCAATTCATAGGACTGCTATAAAGTTAGTTAACTGACCAGACAGGAATCGGCTTTTATCCCTAGAAGGGCCAATTTTTTTTTATCGTGTAAAAATATATATGATGTAGTTAGTGATTAGTAGTTAGGGAAAATAATAAAAATAAATTATAATCTAATATTGGACAAGAATGCAAATTTCTTATTTCAGTTCTTCTGTCATATACTTCAGTTGTTATTGCTAATACGTGTACTGTAAAAATATAAAAAATAACTTACCACTCCAAAATATACACTTAGTTATGACAGAATTTTTACAGACTCAGAATTATTCATTTACTATTTTATTATTATTATTTTATTTTTAATTCACACGTACAACAAACGTAACACTTTCATTCGAATTTCACACTAAGCCCACGGTAACGGAAACAGTAACATCTCTACGCAATGGTTTGTATTTTACATCCGACGCTTCTATCGTGATTGTCGCTGCTAATATTATTAGCAGTAGGAACGATAAAAATGGTTGTCCCGGATATGGTACTCGGGGCCTTGTAGTGTTAAACCCTTAAACATGAACAATAATATCCTTTGTTGTTGATTTGGGGCTTAACGTACTCATGTACTCTAACTAGGGCAGGAAGGCCGGCTTATCAAACAGGTTACCAATCAATTCTTTACAGAATTAAAAGGAGGGTGGTCCCTCTTCCCAGAAAGGGGTATCCATTACGTTGGTACGCCTAAAAATGAATTTGACCTGCCCAAATGAGATTCGAACCAACATCTCTAACGCGCTCTACCGTCCAGTCCTTAATCTTCGTTTTATAAAAGTAAATAAAATAATGGCTGACTGATATCAATGATTAAAGCCTCTCCAATTTTCGGCGATAAATTCTCTTTATTCTGGAGTAAAACAAATCTATCATTTGTTTTCAGTGAGTTTGACAAATATTTACGTGACGGTAGACAAAGTAATTTAGATGGTATCTGTAATTTGAAGAATACTATTTATAAACAGTAACGACATTAAATATCAGATCATGTTGAATGAACACATTAGAAAAGGAAATGTGTTTTGGTAAAAGGACAGGAAAAAGGTAAAATTAAAAGATATCGATTCATTAAAAAATATAATAAATTTTTGTTACTCGTTTATCATTATAAATAAATCAAAATAAATGCTAATATATAACGAATATAAGCTTCTAGTATCTGATATTTTCTGGTTACCCAAAAAGTACTGTTTGACTAGAACAAGGCTACCATGTTGACATATTTTTCAGTTCATATCCTAGCATAGCTAATGTTTATCAAATCCTAAAAAGTCAGTTCAAACTATGAGCCCGCCAATAAAAAGCAAAAGGTTACAAATATATAAATATCCTGGCAGAAATATTTAGCAAGCGTTCTGCTGTGAACACTGATAATGAAGGGAAAAAGCAACATTAGTTTGAATATTACTGCATACTGGTCTATAATAGCTTTGTAGACAATGGAGTGACTGTAAGTTCGCATTATGAGGAATCTTAAGAGGAGGGTGTAGTCCATTTCCTTAGTTTAATGGTTGCTTGTCAATTACGGAACACCACAATTACCTGTAAGCTAAAGGTTATAATAGTTTTAAGAAGGACTTGGTCAAGGTCATTACAATTCTATAGCACATAACTAACTATTACCATTATGTTAAAAAATGTATCTCCCATTATTTAAAAAATAAGAATAAAAAAAAGAAAAGAAAAAAGAAAGCTGAAAGAAGAATCTTAAATTACTAATTCATTTTATTGCTTCCAATAAACATCTTCCAATGTACATGACATATATTGTCGGATTGATATGTATTTTTTCTAAAAGTATTTCTTCAATCAAATTCAACTGAAGATGACAGTTTTCTGTGAGTCAGCTGTCAATACGCAGTCTATGGCCAGCACAGACAACCATCTATCTCCGTGGTTAGATAGCTGGTTAGAATATGTTCCATACATCCATTTCTTGAGAAGATAAAAAGATAAAATCTGAGGACCAATGCTATTTTACTCCTTTACTTCTTTATAAAAGAATTAAAGAATTCAATAAATAATTAAACTATATGAACGATGCTTACCTCTTATAGCAAGATCGGGAAATTGGAGATTCATTCTGTGAGACCACCATGAAATCAATTTCAACCCGCCTAGGCCGGATTAAAACTGATGACTCTGAAGAGAATACTGAATTCCATGACCCTCCAACATGCTCGGCCATGTAATGTGTTGCTATTAATTCTTACTGTACTCTTTTGAAAACTTTAATATAGATACTCAAAACTAAAAAGCTGAAATCCTTCCCCAAATGCTCATTCTTACGTCACGATTGAAAACATCCATTATGAGCTTAACGTCTCATCAATCTGTTTTTTATCTCGAACTGGCAACATCTTTCCATGATAAAATTCTTATTGACTTTACAAAACTGCATCAAATTGGATGCTTCAAAATTCTCTAAAGCCAGTTAAAAGAAAATGATATCGGGGCCTTCTAATGTGGAACTTTAATGGGAGTGTTAGGGAAGGATTTACGCTTTACAAGACATTGAAATGTGGCCGTTATCTTCGCAATCCCATAAATTTACTTGATGAACTTGTTTGTACAGATGTAAGTTTTGAAAAATTAATATTAAAAAAAAAATTGATCCTGTTCTTCATTATTTACTTATTTATAAATTCTTTACTATTTATACCAAAATGGATGTTATATATAGCTTATGTTATATCCCTCAAGAAAAAGTATTATATGTCATAACTTGATTGTTAACTTCGGCTGAGATTTAAGATATGTAGATTCTGCTTAATATATGTTACAACTATCCATTCTATCGTTCCATTTATTTTTTTTCGATAAAATAAAATACTAATCTAAAATTATAATAAGATTACTATAATAAACTAAAAAGAATATTGTGAAATTAATAGAACAAACAATTTTCATACGCTCCAAGGACCTTTTTGGTCGTAAATCGATAAGAGTTCATAAAAATAAATACATCTAACAATAAAAATGTTTATAAATAGCCAAACATATATATTTGATAGCCAAATTTATTATTCTGTGTTTAGTTGGCAGGGCATTTCTTTGACGTTTAATACTAAAGTCAAAATAAAATTAAACCTGAAACTTGTTTTCGATACACCGTTTCCTGATTTCCAATTTTAAACTGAAATCTGAATTTTCTAACCCTGAATAGTTATTTCCTAGATATGTAAAAAGGCTTTGCTTGTTTGCCTGGTTGTAAAGAAATACTTTTGCTCACATTAGGTTATCTGCATTTTACGTCTACAAGATTATCATTTTATTTATTTTAGCTCAGTCATTTATAAATAATTTATCGAAATAGCTAAATTAACATATTTTAAAATCTGATGTATGGGTTTATAAATCGCAAACAAGAATGAAAGGATTACAACTAAAAAAGTATTTTTATTATGAAGTATTTTATAAAGTGACACATTAATATTTTCATACTTATTGGACACTAGCATTCTCCGTAGCGGCTTCGCCCGCTCTTATAAGTTAAGAACTTAACTTATGATAAGGTAATTTTAACCGATTGAGGTATATATTTTTTTCCGTAATATTTGTAGGTGAAATTATAGTTCTTTCGTATCAACAATATTACGGTTTATTTAATAAATCTGAAACCTTTGAATAAATTTCAAAAATAAAATCCTTTATCATACTCACTATCTCACAAACTTCTTCATTTATATATTCTGCTTAGTTTCCAATATTTAGTAAATGGATTGGAAATCCATAGTGTCCTCCAGCAAGATGAACTATTATTTTTTTTTGTTTTGTAATAATACTTGTTAAATGTTATTCCAAACACATGAAGACTTTAAACATGCTTTTATTGTATCTGCTTTAGAACCTTTTGGAGTCAGGTAAAGTTTACTGAAATATCCGGCAAAAATAAAGGCTATGCCGCCAATCAACGTATTGTTTGAAGATATTTTTATGAATACTCCGTTATTTAACCAAGGAGACAAATTAAATTAGCCGCGAGGTCCTAAAAATATGAATCCTATTTTTACACTCATCAAAAAGCAAGGGGTTGAAATATTAATTTGGCAATGATTTTATCGATTTTATCCGGTTGGATTTTAATTTCTGACCATAAAATTATATAACATTGTGACAAATCTCGTTTCTGCTATACATTTAAATTATTATTATTATAATAAACTTTATTAATGTAAACATTCCTAGAATTATGAAGATGAACTTAAAATTAGATGCAGATGGGTTCAATAGTTTAGCGATTGTAAAATCTGTTGCAGAATGGCCACATATCGGTCGGCTTGCAACTAAACTGGTATCCACATGTCGCACCACATATTTCAAGTTTTTTTTTTTAAGCAATTTAATTGAAACTAATTATATTTTATCATAATTTTCAACCTCTATATAACACCGTATCATTGCAACCTCTCTCGAATGGTGCTCGCTACCTGTCGGTAGATTATCAAACTTCATTGAGCACCACATACTTATCGCTTTTTTATGACATTTTAATTGAAAATCTGTACATTTTATTAATGTGTTTATCAGATAAACCTTCCTTGGACTATGAAGATGATGTGGTTAAAATTTGGTACCGATTGGTCAGTAGTATTCGCGGTTAGTGATCACAAACGAAAAATGGCTTGTCCTTTTATATAATAGTATATGTAGGGTAACAAATCGTAATAATAATTATTTAAAATATCGATTGATATTTTAAGTCATATGTATAAATCAGAAGGTTACATATTGTAAAAAAGTAATGTGTAAAATAAAAAGTATAAAAAGTGAAGTTATATTTATAGGGCTAAAAAGTTCTAAAACCTCTGAAGATATAAAGACAGCAACATATATATTTTTCCTTTCACGAAGTTTGTTGATAGTATAGGTAATAGTAGTATATAGTATAGTGTATAGTAGTATATATAGTACTACTGATCGTTAAGATGTTTATTGTAGATATGCGCCACCAAATTGGGTAGATATCTACGCTAAATCTGTGGCGCAGTGGTAGAAATGGCTTTGGGGTGAATGAACAATGAAAAGTAATCAACGCAGAACCGACTTGTGTTATAAATTTAGGTTTTGATGGTGTTCTGTATAGAAAGGTTTATAAGTAGGTGGAGAGAATGCTGGGATCGAACCACAGGGTCTATTGATTCCTATTAATGTTATTATTATAATGAGTTCCTTAATCGTTTCTCCTAACACTGTATCAGCTCAATAGACCAAAACAGCAATTTAAAAAAATTATAGCCTTATAATAGCAAAATAAGTTTGTTTATTAGATTTAGATTAAAAACCCATAGAGTTTTATTGGAGTTGATGATCTTCATGAAATTCTTTTGTTTTCAAGCCTCTTGCGATAAGGGCTAAAGTATTGAAAATAACAAAAAGTTCCCAGAATTGACAATAATTATAAAAACAAAGTCAGGGAAAGGATGCCAATAAAACTGATTCAAGAACTCATCTATTTCTCTTAAACCCTAAGAAATCTTAGTTCCACGTGGAAATCAGTTATAATCAATCCATCCATTAAAGTCTTGATTCTCTCTTCCTGTAGTTGGTTCAGTATTACTTATTCAAACCTTATTTTAGTCTCGTAAGCTTCCATATCAATGACAAACTCGGCAATACTCATCTGTTGCATTACCAATAGTGGTGGAAGCCGAAGTGGCCGAGGTAGTTGGAGTATCAAGTACTTGACTATTCTCATAACGCCAATTAGAATTCGGTCGGGGATTGAAATTTATTTTGTGGCTTAACTTTTTTTTTTTTTAAATTATTTTTTTTCCGGTTTCTATGATTTTCGTCAGTATATATATATTGTACAGGGATATACTGAGGATAAGTTTTTTTTTATTAGATTGGATATGACCTTTTCGAAGAGCATTTTTATGACAGGAAAACAATATCAATCTTAAAATGAAAGAAAAAGATAGGAATGCACTGCCCGCTATGCTTCTTCGTGTTATTGATGTATCACTCTATATGTATTTCTACACACACACACACACACCACATATGCACAGTGAGGTTATACGTTTTTTTTATTAGATGTGATATGACCTTTGTTTAGAGCATTTACATGAAAGGAAAACAGGCTTTATCTTAATCCATTTTGCGGAAGAGGCACTTAAGATAAACTATACTTATCTTCGATAAATAGCCTTCGCTATCTTGTTCAGTATTTATAAAATTAATATTTATAGTTAGTTGGAAAAATATAGCTGAGTTAGTATTTCCTTTTTTAAAATAACATTTCAGTTTGACATCTAAAGGAGAGATAAGACAAGCTTATTTTTTTAAAACAAAGTATTGCTAATATACACTTTTAAACAATGACATCGCTATGTTGTATTATCATCGGAACCTTTTGTAAAACTATGATTTATGCGATATTGGGAAATTACTTTTGCGGTTACGGTTGAATGGAAGATCTAATTGTGACTAGCCAGGGAATGATTTAGGATGGACACAGTTCAAGACTTTCAATGGGTTAAGGTTGCTATAAATTTAAAATGGAACTAATTGCGAAGGAGACAAGATGATGTCCAACTGTTATCTTCCCAGATAATCTGATATTGCCTGATGTTAAATAAATGTCAGTGAGGTTAGATATATACCACTTTAAATTATATGAAGGGTGATAATGGCACAGAGCTTAATTGAGGGAGTGGAAAAGTTATTTACTTTTCAAAGAACATCCAATTGAAAATAATTCGAATCTTATGTTTTTATACAATGCTGGTTCATTCTATTTTTTTTTTTTAATTTCCAAATGTTTACTTCTGCCTTTAACTATAGACAATCAGCGACTTTTCCAGATAGAAGAATGTACCCAATAGTACTTCCTTTTGAATTAAGCTTTTTCATGCTTAAGTAGATCCTTAGATCTTATATATAGTTGTTCAGATGGTCATATAGCTTGTAGTGAAACATTTTGTATTAGGTTTTAATATGGTCAATTATAAAGTCTAAATTTGGTATGCAATAGTAAGTTTGTTTGTATGAGTTTTCTGGTTGTCTTGGAGATTTGCGAAACGTCATAGATCCAAATCGGATTTAGTATGCGCATGTATTTAGTCGCTTCCTAAGTTCGTTGTATCATCCTATCTCGTTCTAATGCATTTCATTGGGTTTTTCTGCTGAAAATACGTATCCAATAAGAATATTGGAGGACATGTAATGTTGTACTATGAATGTAATGTGTTGTTTTTCATTGTTTATTTTTATTTCTCATTTCAAGTTTAAACCATTCTTAAGCATCAGTAATTAATTTTCAACTCGAATTATATTTCTCTGACATGTTGAAGTTTCCCGCCAAATTGTAATGAAAATTTAACTTTAACTTGTATTCATTCATGGAAGAGTATGTTGTTTCTCTTTATATTTTAATTAGTAGTTATGTTCGTATCGTTTGTAGTAGAAACGGATATCAAGAGTTTGTATGTCTGGATAATTGTTGATATAAATCAGTAAGTTGATTTCTTTATGACAATATTGATTTTAGTTATTCTCTGTCTAAATACATAAAAACTTATGAAGTTATGTGTAAAATAACACTTTGTCATATTTTCGGAAGCATCTTTAATTCTTGCAATAATTACTGGCCATATTAATTTTGGAATAAAACATCAATAATATTAAAGTAAAGACAAAATATGGCCAATTATCTATTGTTCCCATTTGGATACTTTTTAGTTTACTATATACAAAACTTGCATTAACAACCGAAACATTTATAATCTAAAAAGTAAAATCCTGAAAGGATAAAAATGGAATCCTTAAGACGATAAGCCCACTTAAAAAAATGTAGATAGGATTCTTACGATGATAGATGGGCAAAGATTTCCACCGAGTGGCTAGCTGGAAATGGATTGCAAAATAAAAAAAAATCTACTAGAAAGGATTATAGGAAACAATGATGAACGAGTTTACTTTTAAAGACAGTTAAATAATGATACATTAATCAATATACTTTGTATTAGATTTAAAGTTTTTAAACACCTATCGAAATAGTTCAATCTTCCAACAAAAAATAGTAACATATAATATATTTTATATCGGTGTATAGATACAATATTGTACATTAAAAGCATTAACTGCATTATCTTCTACACTTAATTCAAATGTGATAAAGAATAATTTATAAAGTAACGAAATAAAAATTTCGAAAATGTAGAGGATCACCTAACCTTAGTATAATCTGATACTGCATAAAATATATTATATTTTATTGTAATAGAATGATAAACTTAATCCGATATAAACTATAAATAACTTTATTTTGGCTGAATGGAAAGAACTATGGAATACAAATAATTTCAAACTAGAAAAAAAAAAAAAAAAAAAAAAAACAGAAAAGCAAATTTGTACCACATACGTTAGACATGGAAAAATGGTTTTCGGCCAATGCCAGTTTAAAGATTTCTTCGAGGTTTGGAAGCAACCACATGCCAAAATTATCTAGGTGACAAATAACAATCAACAAATCATCTTTTATATGATTGATCCGAGTCAAAATCAATCCGAAATCAAAGCGGATCATAAAAACTATGAAAGAAATCCTTGAAGATAAAAAGAACATAATCACAATCATTTTCGAATTGATGTAAATCATTGAATTTCATAACAGAATGTAAAAACTATTCTTGACTAGACCATCGATCATTCTTGAAAAAAAAACAAACTCGTATGCTAATATTTGTTGCACCTGAGAATAGAGTTAAGTGCAATTTGGTGAGCTTTCGATTATGGGTGTCACCAGATACCTATTTACTGATAATTTTTTATAATTTGTCTAATAGGCTAATGTTTTTACTGCTGATACAGAGATGAATGTTCCTTTGAGTATCATTGTGGTAAGGATTCCCAACTTTTCTAAAAATTTTGCATTTAATACACTATTCATAGGTGCCACACACATAAGATATTTAACTTTAAAGTAATATAAATATTATTTATAATATAAATAAAATAAATACTATACAATGTAAGTTATAAACACAAAATATGTAATATCTATACAATGGTATAAAAGGACTAGGCATTTTTCGTTTGTGATCACTAACCACGAAAATTACTGAACCAATGTGTACGATATCTTAATAACATCATCTTCAAAGTTCAAAGAAGGTTTGGCAATAATAAAATCTGCTTATTTTCAATTAATTTGGTATCATTAATATGTGGATGACAGTGAAGTTTGAAAATCGACCGTTAAGTGGTGAACGCCATTCAAGAGAGGTTACAATCAGTATTAAAAGAAAATTCACGAAATTCGATAATTAGGTATCTTTCACGTTACTTAATGGAATCTTGTAATTATATTATTCTATTCTATTATAGTTATATTTAAACGCATTATGACTTTGATTTAATCGGATACAATAAATTTAACGGAGCATGTGGGATAAGATATTGAGGGGGAAAAAAAACAGATTAGGTTTTAGCTTGATAATCTTTAGAAAAAAGAAAAGTTTTAACATTAAAAATTTACTTAAGTCAAAATGAACTAAATGAGATTTTTTTTTTTTTTTTTTTTTTTCCATTTGGGACCACAAGGCATGTGTCGTCTCTTCGGTGAGGATCTTCTTCTTTCTCTTCTAGTATTCCTTCATTTTCTGACTATGAGACAGCTTTCTCTCCTCTGTCCATTTGTTCCCTGTGGTCTTCTTACTGGTAAGGGACATTGGGAAAGCTCCCTGTTGGGCAGCCAGGGCAGACAAAAAAAAATTTAAATCTTAACTGTATTACAAAAAAAAAAAGTCATTTTATTTGTTCCCTTGTTCTGGCACTGATTTAAAATTTGTATCTCAGTAAATTTATGTCTTTTATGTGTCTCGAAGATCTATTTCATCAAGGACCACAATCAAATTAGTAATCCTATTCGAGACAGTCCATGTTTCGTCAATCCGACGTAACCAGTCTCGATAAAAAACAAATCGCCTGATACAATGGGGAAGTGAATGAGTAGGAAGCTGCTTACGAATCTGGGTGAGCGGATATATTTGATGCTAGAAACGGATCGGAATGTGGTTGGCGAGTATTCAGAAAGTGGGATGAAGGAAAGTCCTGTCCCAGTTAGCCTCCTCTCCCGGCCATTTACTAATCACTTAGTCACTCGCCATTTGAGACTCTTTTAAAGAGCCACTAATCTAACTACTCCCGAGCTGATAACTTTTTTTGGTAAAATTGTCGTAGTTTGGTTAGTTTTAATTACTCTCTTTTAGCGGCTAAGTGAACTCCTCTATATGAAGGGTCGCCGAGTGCATTATTAGTCGGGAATGCAACCGGGCAAGGTCTCTTCTAATGCGCTCGCTTTTAGTTTTTGAAATCGACACACTTTTTCATTGTACATTTCGCTCACATCGCCGCCTACCCATAAAAGGAAAGTGAAGTGCTACTAAATATTACGCAGTATATAGTCTGCTGATGATTTTCAAGAAGTTGTGTTAAAAAATTTTAAAAATAAAATAAAAATATATATGATGACATTGGTGCATCTTATTTTCGTGTTACTGGTTAGCTCCTAGTGGAATTATGGTAATTTCTATTTAAACTAATGTATTTAAATTTTGAAACACTTGACTTAAAATACAAAAAAATACTCATTTCTTCCGAACTGTAACCGGTTAAGAGAGGCATCTTGTAGTATTTAGTCAATATAACAACAATGGTGCTACGATACATAATTCTTTAAAGACATGAAAATAGGAAATTTCAAAAGTGTGCATGTTATTAATAGACTAACCAGATTGTCTGACCATAAGTATGGATAGAAACTATTGATTGGTATGAATTCTACACGATACATCCTTGCTAGGGTACGGTTAAGTAAGGGTAGGTAACTCGCATGAATAATTTTTTAAATTATGTATTTTTATTTACAACTTTATACATTATATACAACACGTAAATTTTAGGAAAATGATTACAATGACACGTCAATAACATGTTAAGAACAACTCACTTGTAGCACTTCAATAGTTTACATTAGAGAGGGTCTCTTGGCCATCTTCTTTTCCGACGCCACAGAGGATTATCGGGAATTGAGTTGGGCCAAATCAACAATGTATGGAACATTAAGATCTTTATGGATAATTTTTTTTTGTGATATAATAAAGAGTAATGAGGATTTTGGATTGTAAGGATTGGATACGAGAAGAATTGGAAGGCTTAGTAGAGCCCCAAAGCTTAGCTCCGTATATCCAAATGGGCTTAATTACTGTCATATAATTAAGTCTTTTGTAATTTATTAGGAGCTTTGAGCAGTTTATTGTCATTAAAGTCTGGTACGTATATGTTTTGTGAATTTATTTTTGTAATTATATCATAATTATATAAAACGCAATAACAGTGTATATTTGTTTCTTTATAACTACAATGCCACTTACAACTACAATCTAAAACCTTTTTAATAACTAGTTTTCTACCGAGTCAAAAAGGAACGTTCAGAGAAAGGTGCTCAGTGGACCATATTTATGGGATAGCTGAAAGACTTTCTTCTTGTTTAAGAAGATTATTGCATGACTGATTCTAATTTATAGAGTATGCCAGTACCCGAAATTTATTGTTTTGTGCATATGAAATACGTTTTCTCTTTTGAAAAGTTGTAGTTAAGAAAAATTAACAAAACATTTAATCCGTATGAAAAATAAACCTCGGTGATCGACTTGTTAATACTCTTTGACGATGGAAAGATTTTTCATTTTGCTATGGTTTACTTTTGTTTGTTTCTCAAGCCAATTATCACAGATAGTGTGTTTTGAATAATTAATGTTTAATATACGTATATATGTATTTTCAACGAAATTTTTATTTCTTCTTCTTCCAATTGCTCAACAACAGACCATTACTGGTCCCTGGCATCCTTTAACAACTTCCGCCAGTCTGCTCGTCGTTGGGCAGCTCTCTTCCAATCCCTGACTCCCAGGATCCTCCTAGCATCCTCCGCAACGCCGTCCATCCATCTAAGGCGGGGTCTTCCCCTGCTCCTGGTCATGTGTATATCTTCCACCAATAATTTTTTAGGGATCGCATTCTCCGACATACGAGCAACATGGCCGGCCCACCTCAGTCTTCCCAGTCGCATGTGTCTCATTATGTCTGACTCTTCCAGGAGGTTATACACTTCTTGATTAGTTCTTCTGAGATATGCCTCCCCGACTCTCTTAGGTCCATAGATGCATCGCAAAATTCTTCTTTCGAAGGCCAGTAGGCTTCGTTCGTCCGATCGAGAGACTACCCATGACTCCGAACCGTAGGTTAGTATTGGTCCTACCAGTGTCTTGTACAGTCCCATCTTGGTAGTTCTTGACAGGAATTTGCTTCGGAAGAATCTACCTATATCATAGTAACACCGGTTGGCAATGAGTTTTCGCCTCTCGATTTCTCTTGATGTTTCACTATCTGCGGTTACAAGTGTCCCCAAGTAGATGAATTCTTTCACTTGCTTGAAAGAATATCTTCCAAATTGAACATAATTTGCCGGGGGACTAAGTGTGTTAGTCATGTATTTTGTTTTCGTTTCATTTACCTAAAGTCCCAGTCGTCCGGCTGATTCCTGAAGATTTTTTTAAGCTTGGAAAATAAAAAGGTAGATTCCTCTAAAAGTGAAAATTTTTTATTTATTTAATTTTTCAAAACTGCATTTATTATATAGATATTACTATTTGACTCATTCAGTAAGTAACAAAATGTACTAAATTAAATAAATAAATATTCTAATACTATAAAAAAAAAAAATATAAAATCATTCTAGTTGTACATGAGAGTTGGTAAGGTTTTGATGGAAATCCGGAAACTTTATTTTAGGGTATATTGAATGTCTTACATTGGTTTTTTTTTTTTTTTTTTTTTTTTTTTTTTTTTTTTTTTTTTTTTTTTTTTTTTTTTTTTTTTTTTTTTTTTTTTTTTTTTTTTTTTTGGATACATAATATGGTGCATTTAATATAGTTTGTAACACTTGAAAGGATTGATATACGTTTGATGTTTGATTGCTGTGTAAGTTCATAGACCCATATAGGTTTAATGATGCAATTTAAAAATTAAATAAAATATTACGATTATTTTGCATTCCATTACATTTTTTTAATCTGTTAAGTTAACTTATTAGTATTATATGTTTATATAAAATTGAGAAATCATAACATACTTAGTAGCTTCACGAACTGATTTCAAGGAGAGAATAGGATAATATATTATTACATTTATTTCTGGCTATGATTTTGATTTGAGAAAAATATGAGAATCGCCTAAAATGTTTTTAGACGTCAATAATAAAATTTTATGAAGCAACTAAATTTGTTGTTTTTAATTGGTTCAACCTATTAATTATAATTATTACAGAAT
This sequence comes from Euschistus heros, assembly GCA_003667255.2. Lineage (NCBI taxonomy): Eukaryota > Metazoa > Arthropoda > Insecta > Hemiptera > Pentatomidae > Euschistus > Euschistus heros. The sequence continues at coordinate 2,338,891 of RCWM02000087.1, forward strand.
GGTAGGTAGTTTTACACCCAAAAAATAAAACTCATGTAATTAGATGTTTCCGGGCGTCCTTCAAGAACAACTTTTTGCTCTGGCTTTACTGTCTCAAGACGAGACCGAGGTTTAATCTGTTAAATTTTTACATGAAATATAAAATCAATATGAGTTGAATATTTCAAAAATACATATTTAAAACTTAGTGACTAGTAAGTTTTTTTTTTGGACTTTAATGACTATACAAAGGTATGTCTTAATTCAACACAAAGACATATGTATATGATTGTTTTGGAAGAGCACAACCTACGAGTTTGAGCAGAACAGAGAACTGTAATAGTTGGTACTTTCATTCGGTCCCCTTGAACTTTGTCCTACATAAACCAGTAAAATTATACATCTCCCTCGATAATGAGGGCAAAGTTGTAATGAATTTATGGAATCTAATGAATAATGGATAGATTCTCCTTCATTCCTTTTTTCCTAGCAACTTTTACATTTCCTTAATGCACCTAGAATGGTAATGCCTCTTTGAATTGCTTTTAAAAACCACACGCGGCTGAAATGTGGAAGAATCGTTGTATGTGTTTAAGAAGTACAAATACTTCAATAAAAGTAACAAATATAAGATAAGATAAGCATTGGTATTCTGTATTTATAAATATAGATTATGGGATTCAAATTCGATCTTCCAATTATGATAAAAGGTGCAAAATGAAACCTTTTCCAATTGAACAAAAAATTCCTTATTTGACTAAGAGCTAGAGAGATCTTCTACAAATTTCATTTATGTTTACTTGCTATATGTACGTATAAGATAGGTACGTATGTAGTATGTATACTTATATATTTACGTATAAGGTAAATCAAACCAGTGGCGGCCTTAAGATGTGATGAGCAAGGCAATCGCATTAGTTATCACTTGTAGGGAGGGGGTCTCTTGCAACAATTCTAGTTGACAAAAATTGACATTTAAAACTTTCGGATTACAATTTAAATCCCCTATAATTAATTAATTAAATTAATTATCAATATTAATAACTGCTTTTAAATCAAGTACTCTTAGAGCATAGACATTCCAATGGTTAAGGCCGCTTCTGGATCAACTTATAGATAAATTTCAGGAAATTTTAATTCCTGAAGGAAAATTCCTAGCCAAGGGTCCACCTAGGTGCTCAAGGGAGTTTATTATTTGAGAATGTACCAATTATATCTCTTTTGATTCAAGGTTAATAAGGTTAATGTAGGGGCTGGGTAATGGAAGGTCGTGGGTTTGAATCCCACCACTTTTTTCAAGTCATAATTTCCAACTACCTCCAGATGGTTTCCATAGTAACCTAAAGATGCTGAATATTCTTAATCTGCATCAATTTGGTGGCACAAACATTCCCTGTAAATGTAAAACTGATTCAAAACATAGATGTCAGAAATACATAATTTGATATGTTTTGTTTTGTTTTTTGGTGTTGCTTTTTCGATTCGTTAATTTGATTTCGTTAACAGCTGCTCCAAGCACACTTAACGATTATTTTCTTCCTGTATGTACCTTTGATTTCTTGAATTTATTTTTACACAAATTTACTTTCTTCTATTGAACCTAACAATAAGTATTTTGTTGTGAGAAGGTTTCGGTTTCCCCCAGCCGCTTCTGCTGAACCCCGACGAGATGGTGATACTCAAGGAGGGACCTTTCTCAACCGGATGAAAAAGTGGCCAGTCTGTCTGTTTTTTGCCAGTCCAACTGACCGGATTCTCTCAGGTAAAAATGTTCCCATTTTGGACGGGTCAGCCTGCAATTATATCCCATATACGGTAGCAACCCTTCTCGCGGTACTTCCAGCTCCCTACACATGCTGTTCTCCTCGAAATCGTTTATGTTTGATAAATAACGGTTTCTCCAAAGGATCTGCTAGATCCTCTCAGCCCTGGGACCATATGGGATAGATACATCATACCTCCTGCAGTTTGGTTTTGATTTACATCTGTTTCCTCCTCCTGCTTTCACCGCACTCAAAGAATTATTGCCTATGAGGTTTATTCGAATTCGAGTTACATTAATCCTGGACCGTCCCTGAAAGATACTGCATAGTATAAATTTTGATATCCTAAACATTCCGCTGTGTTGATGGGGTCATTATAATACAACTTAGCAGGCTCAGGATCTCATAATGCCTTGCTTTTAATTTATTTAACATATCTCCAGATTAGTGGCTTGGTTGTAAATTAAATAGTAAATAACGTAACTTGATATTCATGTTTAGGAACGAGGCATGGAGAACATATGTTATAGCGAATAGTTATGGTATTCAGGCGTTATTATCGCATTCGTTTTTTAGTAAGTAGCTAATACATTTAGAATTTTATTCAGTCTTCTTATTTTATTTACTTTTTTTTAATGTTATAAAATTGAAGAGAAAATAAATAATAAAATGTGTTTTAAACAACGGGAGATCTTAATGGTCCATATGTTTCTGATTGAGCCAAAACCAGATACCTATTCTTCCATAGTATACACCATATCCACTCGATTCCACTAGTCTTGCTCCACTAACTTGCTTCACACTCGGTTCCCGATAACCCTCCTGAAAAAAAGATAGTCATGACTTTTCTAATTTAGAAATTTTATTAGAGTCTTATTAATTAGTGGTTCATTAAAAGTAATCGTATTCCAAACATTTACTTGATTTATGAATTGTATAAATATAATAATAAGTTGTATATATATATAATAATATATATATATATATATATATATATATATATATATATATATATATATATATATATATAATTGGTATCAAATATCTAAAAATTAATTAAAAAAAATATAAGGAAAAGATTTGAAAATACTGAAATGCTATAGCAATTTATTTATACTAGCAATTATTTAAATATAAATATGTTATAATTATAATATGGTTCAATATTAATGATCAACCTTTACATGATAGTATAAATATATCTTCCATCTCAGATCTTAAGAATCTCGCCCTTTATCCAAAGAATATAATAAAAACGAGGGTGTATATGTAGAATAATATATTATTGTTATCTAGAAATTATTGTCCCTTTCATTAACAAAAAAATATATTTTATCGTTATATCGTTGCTCTATTTATCATTTTTCCTTGTGAAGAAATGTCTGATTCGCTTGATAAGATCTGGTTTGTCATACCTCTACCTATAAAAAACGGGTATATACGGCTTACGATCTATTTGCTGAGAAGTAGTTGAGACCCGAACGTATCAGATGTGTGGACCTACAATTTTTGCCGTCATTACAGACCGTAACGATGAGGTAATCATCTATATCATATCGATTCCAGGGCTGAATATTGACCCGAGATTGTTTACCTTTGATAGGGATTGCGAAGCGAGGGAAAGGCGAAACTAATTATTGAGTAAAATGACTGGTGAGGATCGGACCTGGCCCGATTAGCTTCTTGTGCAACTACCACGAGCAATGTCAATGGTCTGGCTTTGTGCCTCCGTCGCCCGTGACCCACTGAGCCCTTGATATCTTCGCGCTCCTCGGAGCTCTGATCTCATTCTTGTGGAATCGCCAACAAGGCTGGACTTGAGTGGACGATAATGGTTACGGGGCACACCTAAGCGTGTTCACCTCTTGCACCCTAGATATCATCGTGTAAAACTTCGAATAAATTCTACATATTATGTGATTAATTGAGAATTATGGGTGTATTAAGAAGATCGATACTGAAATAATGTTCTAATGTTCGATATTATTTTAAAATGTACCTGGTATTTCAAGGTTAAGTAGCCAAACTGAAAATTTAAACTAAGGACCTCAAAAAAAAAAATTCTTCTGGAGCTATGTCAGCGCTTTGAATGGAGATATTCACTCCTGAAGATTTTCATTATTATTAATTATTTTGGCATAGTAAATAAATAAAACTGATGTTATTTCGTCCAACTACTTTATTATTAAAATGTAGCTATTGCAGTCCATATTAAATGTTGTTTAAAGTTATTTTCCAGAGCATTAAGACGATAGGCTAGGCAACTTTCGTCTGCAGTAGCATTTTATTAATTAGCATTGCCATCGCAAAAACCGTACACAAACACCATATCGGTATATTCAGCATCAATATAAAGGCATAATGATAAGTACCCAGTGAAATCCTCAAACAAACTGGTAAATGTTATTGAGTTCGCAATGCTAAAAATTATTAATCCCTAAATCAATAGTTTATGTGCTGTTAGGAAGAAAAGTTCATATTAGTATTCTATCAAATTTCTCTCCTGAACAAAGCGTTTGCAGACAAACCTTCATAGGAAATATTATTTTCTTGTTTTGAGGCACTTAGTTCATATTTTTAGTTTGTTTACTGCTGCTGTATTATTAAAAGCTCCTATATTATTATTTTGTTTAACTCTGTGTTTAATTTTTTTTAATATCTTATAACTTTTTTCTTTAAGGCTTTAAAGACAACCTTTTTTCCATGTATTTTAATGGTAAACAGACTGGTCTCGGAATAAAGTATTTTTTTAATTTATTAATTCTCTATTAATCAGCAATGCTTCTTAAAAATCAAAAAACATTTTAAGGTTTCTTGGAGAAGGGAATGAGAGTACAATAGTTTTTTTTTACATTTTTAGTTTTTGACGATTTTGAAATATAAATTATTTTCTATGGTTAAACGTTAAGGCTTCTATAATTGTGAAATAATGAAATAAAATAATTCTATATAATTTTGATAATTGTAATGTTAAATTATTGATTTACTTATACAAACAGAAATAGACATGAATATTTTCCTGTGTTAATAGTTTCTAATAAGCTTCTATTACAAGAAATATGAATCCATTCATCATTTATATAATCTTTTATACATAAAAAAATAAAAAGAGAGACTTCGACAGGTATAGGATTGATCGTATTCCTCTTTCAAGAAGGATTCTAAGTGACTAAAAATAAAAAGGAGCGACCCGGGTATGCTCATTAATATCTATGCTACATTTACGCATAAATACTCTTTCAATCTCTCTAGTACGTTAAATCAAGAATTTATCAATTCTTAAAAAAAAATCAATTATTTTTATCAAAAACAATTCGAAGACTTCACCATCAAAAGGAGAATGTACATTATAACGGATCTTGCTGAGATCAACTCGATATATCCGACTGAAGAGAATAGAGGCCGTTAAACTTTTCCCGTGCGGTTCGTGTACAAAGGATAAATCAAGTAACAAGCTGACAAATGGAAAAGCCTTGTGAAGTATGGCGATAAACTTGGAGTAAATCTTGCGACTTAAATCTTGACTTGTAACCCTTTTTTGAAAATGGGAAGGATGTGCCTGTCCTTAACGGTCATTGTCTTATTTACAAAACTTGAGGAATGTTTGACACATTTTGACCTTGGCTGATGAATACTTTCGTCAACAATTGCTGAGTTGGTTCTATTACCTTTAGCTAGCTTTAGCACTTACAGCTCTCTAGTGACAGGATTTGCAAAAAAAGGTACAATAAAAAAATTTATATCTGTTTAAAGTAAAAAAAAAAAAAATTTATTTGACGGTTGCGCTTCTCTGCATAAATTACAGTTCATTTTCAATCCGGTACATCAGCATTATTTTTTTTTAAAATACTAAATTTCCCGAAAAAACAAACAAATAATGAGCGCAAAGAAAATAATGATCATTCAAATATTTTAATTTCCAAATTTTAATAATTGGTATTAAGTTGTAAATTTCAATATATAATTTCTTTAACTTTTTTTTTTTTTCAGTTATGTTGAAAACTACTTATGATTTGAATATAATGGATTTTTAATAATTTAATATTCAAATTTTCTTTTTACAAGTTCTACATCGGTGGTTTGTCATGAACTTAGGAAAATAAATTGAAATAACATATTTTCTATAGTCTTGAAGGGTGTTAGGCTATATGCACCTATACGTTACCTCCACTGACTTTCAACCTATATATGTCCTACAATATTAAACGTACAGGGACTTTTAGACTTTCTATTATTTACGCTTTACTCTTTTTGTTTTTAAATTGTTGTCTTTCAGACCTTTCTCTCCACAACTGAATGTGGACCGTTGCAATTATCTTTATCATCAAATATTAATATCCGGCATAATCAGCATAACTATGCGAAACGGCATATAAAAATTTAAACACCCGTTCTCATGATTAGGGTTCGGCATAAAACCAGTCATATCAGGCGTGTCCCAAGCATTCTTTGTACTAATTACCCTCAATTAATTATATACATTTACGAAAAAAAATTCCCTACGTAAATGTCTTAGAAAAACAAAATGAAAAGCAATAATAGTATTGAGAAATGTTCAAAATCAGTAATAAAAACTTATGGGAATCTATTTCTTACAAATGAATTTTGCATTATCCTCTATATAATTTACATAGCATATATGGCATATATGATACTATACATATAATCGCCACTATGTAAAACTAACGAGGATGTGAAAAAACGCATTTTTTGATTTCGTTCGTTTGCCGTTGTATACCACAAGGCCTCCTACCTTGTGGTAAAATACTAGAAATTCGTAAAAATGACATTATCGATTTGTGTCTTATAATAGCCGATCATATTTTACCTTACCATAAAGATTTGTGGAATACATCGGTGAACGAACGAAATATAAAAATGCCTTTTTTCATATTCGTTAGTTTTACATTGTGACGATAATATGTAAACTACATTATGTTTGCTTGAATAAACCGATCTACTTTTAAAATATTTTGGGTTAGAGAGATGAGATATCTTGTAAATAAATATAAATAACACATCCAACAGCAATATTTAATCAATAAATTAAAGAGTAGTCTCTTAAGTTTCTCTCTCTCTCACTCACAGTCTATCTCTCTCTCCTCTTTACCCTTCATTCTCTCTCACTCTCTCCCCCTTTCTCTCATTGTCCCTCCCTTAAATTTCTTATCTAATTGACCGTTTAACCTGTTATTACGTAGTTTAACACTTCATAAAACCTCTGGATGTTTTGGAGGTATGTTTTAGTCTTTGTAATATGATATTATGATTTACGATGATGTATTAATGTCATTGGGGTTTAATTGCAGTTTTCCTCCTGGCCTTCGGGTTATTTCGCGTTATTGCATAAATATTATAACCATTATAAATGTGTTATCTCGTTTATATGTAAATATCAACAATAAATTCCTACATGATGACCCGTTGCGTCACGTTGACCATGAAACACATAATGCTGTATTATTATTCTTCAGATGATTTTTTTTTGTTTTTCGTTTGCCTGTAATTGTAAATATGACATTAAAGTTCTCTTTCTCAAGAGCAAGGTCAGGCCCAAGTGGAAGTAATAGAAGAACTTGCTAAGATAGCAGTAATCCTCTGACAGATAATGCTATAGATATTGGAGGGGAAAATGTTCCACATCGTCATTACCTGTCGTAAAGAAATACTGATTATATTGCTATTACTAGCTCGATTGGAATTCTGAAGTTATTAAATATCAATAAACAAATTTATAAATATCTATGACAATTTAATCATTTATGAAATGTTTTCCTTTCTCTCGTATATTAATAAGACATGTACCAATCATGTAATGAGTTTCCAAGACACTATCCGAAATTAAACAATCTTCGTAACAAAATCTATGAGTTATTATTATTTGAAAATATTAATCAATATACTCTTCATTATTTAATGGTATAACTTGATAACTAATTAATATAGTGCATCGATTATTTTAATATCGCATAATTTTGTAACTTGTACATGATTTTCCAACTACGCTTAATAAGAATAATAAAGATATATCACAATCGGTTTTCTTCCATTCCTTAATTAAACAAAATTATCAGAATTCTATTTAAATTACTACAGTTACTGAGGAACAATTGATAATTTTTTTTTTTTTTTTTTTTTTTTTTTTTTTTTTTTTTACGCATTTTTTTTTTTTTTTTTTTTTTTTTTAATATATTTACTGAAATTTACAACTGTACAGAATATATACATCAAGTAAATGTATTGACAACGATTATAATAACATGTTAAAACTTGGAAAGAACTACTCATCAGTAGCACTTTATTAAAACTTCTACACTAGAAGGTCTCTAGGCCAACTTCGTTTCAGACGCCTCGGAGGATTATCAGGAATGAAGTGGGAAGCAAGTTGAGAAACTAACAGATTTGAGTGATTATGGAGCTTACTATGAAAGGATAGGTATCTGGTGTGGGCTAAATCAGCAACATATGGCACATTAAGGTCTTTATGGATAAGTTTATTGGTGACAAAGTAAGGAGCATTGAGGATTTTACGAAGGATTTTGGATTGTAAGGATTGAATATGCGATGAATTGGATGGTTTAGTGGAGCCCCAAAGCCCAACTCCGTACGTCCAAACAGGTCTAATCACAGTCATGTATATGAGTCTTTTGTAATAAATTGGGAGCTTTGAACGTTTGTCTAGTAAATGTTGAAGTAGTCTGAAACGACGGGTAGTTTCTTGTCGTTTTAGTCTTATATGTGGATTCCAAGTTAGTCGTTCGTCCAAGTAGAGTCCTAGGTAGCGTATCTGTTCAACAGGGATTAGTGGAATATCATTAAAGGATACTGTAGGACAGGAGGTAGTAGGTTTACGACGAAGGGTAAAGGTTATTTGGTGGGATTTGTTTGGATTTATTTTTATTCTCCATTTTTGACACCATTCTTGAAGGTTAGGATATGGGATTGGAGTGTTTGAGAGGCAATGAAGGGATCATTGTTTACTGATAACACACATGTGTCATCAGCGTAAGTAGTGAGGACAGTGTATAATATTAAAAGTAATAATAAGCATTTGCAATCCTGATGTTTATCCATAACTCTAAGCGAACTTAATAAATAATGCCGGTGAACAATTGAGATCCACAAGCCTCTTCTCAAACAGAGAAATCTCCTATAAAGTATTCTAAAATCCAAATAAAAACAATATTTCCCAGACTAGGAAAAACAATGTTTTTTTATCTACTGCTTATATCTATACTATTTTATATTTTTTGTATCTGATGAGGAAACTATCGGAAACAGAGCTAGAGTGAGTCAAAAAAGATCCAACACTTGGAAAATGAAGGCAAAACGTTACTTTTTTCACCCAAACCAATGTAGGTCCTAGTGACAAACGTTATATGATAAAAAACATTCCCCATTATATTACTGACAAGATAGCTATCGAGTAACGCTAACAAAGCTAGAGCTTGTTAAAAATGTTACATTTTCTTTGGTTGAAAAAAACGTTACATATTTGATGGTAAAGAAAACGTTACAACTTGACTTTATTCAGTTAAATCATTATAGCTCCTAAACGGTAGGTTCTAGTGACAAATGCTATATAATAAATGTTTTCTCGATTAAATATCTGACAGGCAACTGTCGTCAAATTTTTCATAAGAGCAACACCTACAGAGCTAAAGTGTGGCTAACGACGAAGCTTCATTTAACCAGTTTCTTGAAGTAAACACTTATTTTTATGAAAGGTCCTGATTAAAAATAACGAAAAATATTTGGTGATTTTTGAAAATATTAAAAACTGAATTAGTTCTCGAAATGGGGAAAAAAAAAAAAAAAAAAAAATCTAAAGTGGCAACTACATTTTCTTTGTGTTAGATAATTGTTTCAACTCTTTATTTACGTTTCTTATTATCACAAGTATTTATGAAATGAAAAAAATAATCTTAATTCTGGGACGTATTGTCCCCTAAGAATAACATTTTATCATAAGATAGTACAATGGTCTGGCATATATATTTTCATACAAAGGTATTTATATATGAGGAACAATAGACATGCAAATACAGTTAAGTAAATAATTGTCTAAATAACTTTAGTAAATAAGATAACATAAGAAGGATAAATGAAATAATACTAAAAAAAAATAAAATAAAATAAATAACCCTGAGAAAATGAGAAAAGATATATACAGAGAATGAACTATGTCTATATGTACATTGGATGAAGAAAATATTTACAGAGATTACGATATATACTTATATACACTGCAATCATTCACTTATACACCTATACACACAACTATACACATATGGATTGTCGATAGATAAACTTTGTTTAGGAAAAACATTTAAAGTAAAAATTAAAAAAATAAAAATAAAAATAAGAAAAAAGAATTTTTATAAAAAAATTAATAAAATGATTATTTACCAATGTGGAACAAATAAAAGATTATTATTATATGAAAGAAAATTTATGAGTCAATTCACCGGTATCAAATGTATTAGATATGATCATATTTAATAATAATTACTGTTCATATTGACTGGCATCTGACTGGGATAAGAGGAGATACCATATTGGAAAAGGAGTGTTTTAAATGAGCTTAAGGAAGGGGCATGTCTTATTTCAGGAGGAAGGGTGTTCCACAGGGTAGTGGATCGGGCTAGGAAGGAATGCTGGTATAATGCTGTTCTATGAAAAGGCAAGTATAGGTCAGAGGAACGTGATCTTGTTGTGAATCGGGAGTAGAAGGAAAACTTAAATTTCAACAGATTATAAATGTAGGATGGGCGATGGTGATAAATGACTTGATAAAGGAATGAACCTAGGAAGTATGATTTGCGGGTGATGGGTAGAGCCACTTCAAGTCCATGTACAGGTGTGAGACATGGGAACGCCTCGGGGTTCCAAAAACAAATCGAACGAAGCAATTCATAATTCGTTTTAATCTCTCTTGGAGACCCACAGAGAGACCCCCAAACACCACGCAGCCATAGTCGAAGAGAGGAAAGATGAGCGAGGAAACTAGGAGTTTGCGAGTGGCTTGGGGGAGGAAATGAATGAAGGAAATTTATAAGATGTAAATTATTCAATTTTGAAAATATTTTTTTGAACAATCATGATTTTGTTTTAGGCAATAAATATGAAATAAATATTCTAAAATCTGTTTAAACATCTTCAAAACAACACCTTGAATTGAACATAAATTCCATTACATTTGGTTTTTCTTCATTGTAATTATACGTTATTAATTTGGAATAATTATAATATTCAAGTAGATTAAAATTTCTATAATCCGTTTTAAAATTTATACTTTACATAATACCTTTAGTTACTTTCTAGCTAATAACTGAGTAGTTAAAGTAAGAATCATTATTAAACTGCAATTCTAAGAAAGATCTTTAAATAGCCGGCGATAATTGCGTAGGCAACGGCCGCTAAAAAGCCATTTATTATGCGTTGTCAATAAAGCATAACGTATGTGGGAGGATATAATAAGACGAATTGGCGATATTTTTTGCCGCTGATGATCCATTATACTGCCTGACACCGAAGGAACAGAGGAAATAGAGACCGAAATTGGAGCTCTGATGAGGGATAAACGGTAGGCAATAAGTCAGCCGGTGAAATTGTTCCGTGCCGAATCACAACTTGTTATTTATGTATAATTCATGGATGGCTGCTGTTAATAATCCAGCTCTCTTCTATAGCCTTTATCTTACAATCGCTTCTTCGGCTTTCTTGGTTGCAGGGGTGGAATGCTGTTATCCCTTCCCCCCGTATAGTAACTAGTAGTGCAGATATGCTCAATGGTAACGGGAATCTAAAACTTAGTTTAGGCATACTATCTAGAAATTGTAAAATATCTCTTTTCTGTTCGGTGTTACTTAACTTATGCTTAATTATTTAGGCAGCATTTTAAGTCTTGGTATTCACTATAGAGGCGCATGAGAAATTTCTGATCAAAATTTAATATTTAAAATTAGTGACACTTGGTTATCAATATAATCATTGTATATCACTGCTTAAAACTTTTTTAATAAATATTTAAACTAAAGGGTGATAAAAAAATTATACTATATGAAATGAAAGATAATCGTAATTGAGGGTAAACTTATTCTAATTCAATGCAGTCAAAAGTGTTTTTTTTTCTTGATATTTTTTTTTCTATATCAATTAATTGGAAGTTACAACTGTACAAATAAATACATTAAGTAAATGAACAGTTAACGATTACAATAACATGTCAAAACTTGAAAAGAACTGCTCATCAGTAACACTTCAATAGATATTCTACACTAGAAGATCTCTAGGCCATCTTCTTTTCGGAGGATTATCGGGAATGGAGTGGGAAGCAAGTTGAGAAACTAATGGATTTGAGTGGTTATGGAGCTTACGATGAAAGGATAGGTGTAATTAATATCTTGATCTTTAATAGCTGTAATTATTTTAAGAATAGTATTGGTAATTGTAAGAAGAAGATGGCTTGGGATGTAGTTTTATAACAATTTGAATTGATTGCCACTTCTATTGTCAATAAGCAAAACGGACTTCTTCTGTTCACCTGATGATGAAATATTAACATTCGAAACTAGTGTTTCGATAAAACAATTCCATCAGAAGTGGAAATTAATTCATCAATCCTAATTGTATTGATCCTTCTATACCATCAGGCGTATCTAAAGCAGATTTATTACTTTGTTTATTTGAAATTTTTTGGTCGCATCTAGCTTTTTTTTTTTTTTATTCCTGAAGAAGACCTGCAAGGCAATTCATTTAAAGTTTTTTAAAAACTCCAAAAGACTCTACCATCAAGGTTCAGTGGGTGCAATTCCAGGACTCGTTCTAACCTCCATTTAAGGAGCAGTTCAGTAATTAATATAACACTGTTTAAGTTTTAAGCATCGTCTGAATTTGAACTGTATTAGTCAACAGTAAAAAAAACGTTTATTTTCTTCCTCCTGACTGCAACCTAGATTATCATCTTGTATAATTTATATTTATAATTGATATTTAAGGGATGCGTCATATCTCACCAAAGCACTAATGTAATGTGGTTTGAATTCCCATTTATTAACAATAAATTGTTTGAATGAGAATTATATATATATATATATATTGAAGTTTAATTTTTTAAATCATTTGAACCTTGTCTCAAAACTTATTATAATTTTCAAATCCAATTCCAAGCCCGACCGGATTCATTTGGTTGTAGCCACAGCAACACAGTTTGTAGACGTGGATAAATATGAAAGGTATTTCGGTAATTGTAAGCATCCAAGGAAACCAAAAAACCTAAAAGGGACAAGATGACGGATAGATCTCCGCTATCTTAAAAAAAACTGTGACAGATCATGGAATATTTCCGCCCATTTTAAATAAATAGCTATGATTTAAGGAACCGAAAACCAAATAACTCATTGCCAAAGTATTAAAATAAGAAACAAAAAGGTTGTATCCCCTTAAGGACGAAAAACTCATTAAAAGAGGGGAAGGAAGTGAGTAAAGGATCTGTCCTTGGCCGCAAGGGAAAGGGTCACTAAGTACCTTTTGTTTCAAGGGCGCTAACAGTAATGTTTTAATTTTTTTTGGGGGGGCTCTAAACATGTACCTTAAAGAACGACACAGCAAGTTTTTAACAAACTTGGTTATTATATTTCTTTCACACTAACTAACCTTTTTTAAGGGTTTTCGAGTCCAATTTTATTTTTTCACAATCTTCTATTCATGTGCATTCTTTTATTGATTTTTTACTTTTTTTCATTTTTATAAAATAACATGTTTCAAATTATTTATGTGCATGATTTATTAATTAGATACAAATATGACATGTAAAAATTTATGCTTGTATATATACTATTTATTTTTAATGCCACATAAAATAATTCAATTGAAATGTGCGTTATGAATAGTTTAACAATTTATGATTTATTTCTCTTTTTTTCAGGTAATACGATCATCATGATTTGGTAGTAAGTTTTTCTCTTTTTGAATCTTCAATTTTTCCCTAAACTTTAAGGTTAGTTCATCATATCTTAAACTCTTACACAATTTAAATAGTTTTGTGTTTTTATTTTTAAATTCTAATTTTATTTTATTTTAAAAATTCTAAATTGGTATTATTTTTATTTTTTTAATTAATTGTCTTGTAAAAAAAAAAGTTTCAAACTGTTAAATGTTCTCATATTTATCTTGGTTTTTGAACTGTATGTAAATAGTACATGTAATAGCTTAAAAAACAATAAATTGCCCTAAGTTTAGGAAAAATAATATAACGTACTATTGTTGTTAACAGTTAATAAATAATGATTTACCGATTGATAATTTAGAACTTTTTTCGTTCAAATCATTTTTTTTTAAATGCGTATTTTAGTTATTGTTCATACATTTATTGCGCTAAATGAAACTATGAAATGATATTCTAAGATTAAAAATATGAATGCTAATTAAACAAATATAACAAATAATAAGCTAGTACATGAAATACAATATAATGAATGAGATGGTCCAATTAGGTATTATATATTAAGATATATATTAATATATAAGTTTTGATAACATTTTATTATCAAGTAACAGTTACCATACGCTTTCTTTTTTTTTTGGGGGGGGGGGGGAGGAAATTTTACAGGACGTTTCAATAAATTTTATATATATATGTATTCCTTATTTATAGGTGTAATTATTATTATTTTTTTTTTTTTTTTCAACTTTAATATAAATAATATTGGCTATGCTAGGACTTTCACTTAATTGGCCTAAAATCTGTTGGCTTTATCTGTGGTTAATTTCATGTTTAAAATATATTTATTTATAGTTGTATTGGCTAATTTAATGTCCTATAATTCCAATAATTATCGTTATTAAGTCTCCGATCGATCCGGTGGTTTTTTAATATGGTTAATAGTGTTTGCCAAAACATGTTACCTCATAGATTGTTTCATGATACTGATACAAAAAAAAAACAAACATTGATATTATCTTTACTAAAAAATGTAAAATTGACACGTTTTAAAATTAGGCCGAACTTGGGTCAATAAATTATGGAAGACAGTAAATATCATATTTATTGTATCATTAAATAATAAAGAAAACAGAACGTTAAAAAAAAAATTGAATAACTAATTTAATTTAATAAAATATATATATACATATATATATATATATATATATATATATATATATATATATATATATATATATATACATATATATACATATATATATATATATATATATATATATATATATATATATATATATATATATATATATATATATATATATATATGTGTGTGTGTATATATATATAAATATAAACCTCACTCAAGGTGTACACAAGTTTTAATAATGATAAAATAATAAGTATTCGTTGTATCTTCAGACTTAGATGTTTCTTTTTTTTCTAAATATAATTATATTTATCACTAAAATATAATTATCACTAAAACTTAACCATCCCTAGCATTCTATAGATATGGAATATGCAATAAGAACCTCTTATTTCGAAAATCAAAATCGACTTATATTAGTGAGTATATTATAGAATATTAGTGATATCTATCACCACTTTTCATTAAAGATATTATTTTCTAATTCTAATAATTTATTTTATGAATTTAAATTTATATTTCATAATTTTCGGTTGTTTAGTAGATCACCCTTAAAATGGGATATATACTTTATCCTGAGATCCTTGTCTCCAAGAATGATGAAATTTATTATAATTAATCCGTTAAAAAAAACTATATATATATTGAATAAAAAATAAATATATTGAACAAAATAAAAAATAAATATTTACTAAAATAATATTAATTAACAAAATAACATGTTTTTATTTTAACAATCAAACTAAAAACGTTTTTTAACTAACAATTATTTAAATGGGGAGGAAGTGGGAGCAAAAAGAGATTTGAAAGTTTTTGAAGAAGTACTATGACAAATATTGAGAGGGAGAAAATTTTCGAGGATAGAGGGCTTTTGAGGAACAGATTGGACTAATATTGGGTCACTGAGTATTAAGAAATCCTAAACAAAACTGATAAAGAATTTATTTTTGCTGTAAATAGGTATATAAGTAATACAAGATTATTAGTGTTAAATAATAAGAATGGATATTTTAAAATCTGAACTGTAATTTTATTTAATTTAGCCATCTTTTTTTGTTTAATCACTGCGTGGTATTGCGGTAGCTGAAACATTCATTCTATATAGGTGCCACGGTTTTATTTTTATTGCGTTTATTAAAATTTATAACTGTAAAATAATATACATCAATAAGTTAAACAAAAATGTAATGACAACAAAAGTTTGCAGATTAAATCCTTAAAGAAATGTTTTAGTTTAGAAAGTATTGGGGCTTTTTTTCTTTTCTGACTCGGAGGATCATGAGAAGAAAATTGACATGGAGGTGTAGGTGTCTGGTTCGACTAAATTCAGTAGCATACGATAAATGAATGCCATTATGGATTCATACGACGTTTAAAACAGAATCTTAATGCTAAAATTTATATGCAACAGAACAGATTTAATTGAAGCATAATTAAGTAAAGCGTATTCTGAATAAGTCGCGAGTTAATTGCAGAATTATTTAATCAAAATGAATAGCTTCTAATTATAACTCCTAGATGAATTCTTTTACGAGAGTAATTCAATTGTCTTGCATAGCGCACTTGTCTATGTACTCTAATTGATCTAATGAATGGTGGTTGATCTCAATTAACCTCTTCTGTGTTTTTGCAAACGGGGTGTAAATTCTTAAGATCACCAGTTGCTATTTTACATTTTGATGTAGTTTTGATTGTTAGTATGGTTATAGGATATGTAGTTATAGTTGTATAAATATTTTTGTGATTTTTTTGAACCAACTGATTGGGTAGTTGAGAATTACGTAAAAGTCTAATTGGACTTCAAATTTTTGATTCTGATCTATGAGTTGGCAATCCAGATGGACATTCCCTATCAAGTAACTCTTGCGGATAATTGACTGCATTATTTGTGATCGATTTCTAACCATAGTTCATAATAGTGTAGCAAACATTGTTTCTGCCCCTCTACAATGTGTATTTAAATTTTTATTTTAGTAAATATTATTATTGCTAAAACTTCCTAGACCTATAAAAATGATTTAGATAAAAGGTGGTACAGATGGATTCAGTAGTAGTAACCAATATAAACTTTGTTGCGGAATAGTTGTAACCACATATCGTTCGATTTCCAAACATCACTGGGATCCACATGTCGCACCACATATTTAAATACTTTTTTAATAATTTAATTGAATATAAATAAATTTTAAGCTATATTTATATAATTATAGAGCTTAAAATTTATTTATATTGATTATATTCATAAACTTTATCACATTTCATCGCTTTTTTAATAACAAATTTATTTAAAATCAGTAGATTTGATTATTGCTTAACCTTACTGGAACTATAAAGATGGTGTGGTTAAAATATGGTACATATATGTTTAGTAGTTTTCGTGGTTGGTGATCACAAATGAAAAATGGCTTGTCCTTTTGTATAATAGTATTGATTAAAAAATAAGGGTGTTTAAATGACATTAATTTTATTTTTGTTATTTCTTATTTCAAAGCTCTCCTCTTTCTACTATGCTTGTGAACTATTTTCAACAAAATGTTAAGACTGTTTCGTAATTATTTCAGCAAAACGTTCTTTTGAGAAAATTACTGGAATGTAGGAAGACCGAGTAAAATTTATTGCCTCATCTTAGGATACTTGGGAACGACCAAATTCATCTTTCGAGATTCCCACTGCATAAATATTCACTCGAATTCGGATAAAAATCGAACCTAGACCTTTTTCACTGGTGACTTTCATGCAACTCGCTTTGCAGTTACAGCATCTACGTTTCGTTTCTTCTTCGTATTAGAAAAAAAACCATTTTTTAAAAATTGTATTAAAAAAGGAACCTATCATGGCCCCTTTTCTTGAGCTCTCTTTAATCATCAGCGCTAAACTCCTAATTAGGATTTAATCAGACACTCAAATAATTTTCTCTAAAGTTGTGAATTAGATTGAAACTTGGTGGTATTTTCAATAAACTAACATCATACAAACTATAAAACCTTTCAGGAAAAATAATACAATTTTATAATTTAAAATTTGTATTATTTACTTTATACTTTTTTAAATTTATTAAATTACTTTATTATTTTTTTTCATATGTTTTTAATTTATATAAATCTGATGAAACGGAAACCAGGTAGTAAAGGAAAATTTTACTTGATTCAAGGCATTATTAAATGTTTGAACATTAGAAGGGCAGTTTCTAAAATATTATGTATTTATTTCATCACAATCCATAAAACATCCGATGCACGACTAGAAATTTAAAACGTTATATGCTAAAGTTGTTAAAATTCCCTAACACGAATGGCAGCCATGGGAACTTTAACGGTGGGTTGGTGGGGATGCGTTAAATCTGAAACAGCCGATCATTCCGTAGCGGACTCCATGTTTACATGCCTTTATCAGGTGACGCTATTTATACAATTATCCTAAAGGTAAATAAAAATGACACCTGTTTCAATTCTTATCAATTATTATTATCTCGCTGTCCGCTCTTATCTTGTCATTTAAGGTAGCTTTGATAAACAATATTCCTTTTAATTCTCTAAAAAAAAAAACATATTTCATAGCTCTCAGTTGAACTTTGTGAATGTTTTAAATATTTGATATGATTTTTCAAGTTTTTTGTTTAATATACAGTTATTACTGTATCGTAACTGAGGGTTTAACTTAATGAATGAAGGAAAAAGAGTACTTTTATCAGAGTACTTCAGTTCTTTGAAAAAATATGTTTGTATATCTTCAATTGTTGTTATTTATTTTCTTAAGGAAATTTAGTGATGTGGATACTAGGAGTGCCAGAATTTTGTGACCATGTTTAAGATGACTTGTAATTAATATGTTATTTTATTTTCAAACTATTATATCAGTATTGGTAATAATATCAATAATCAGTAATATCTGTCAAGGTTAAGGATTAACCTACAAGATTCATATTTTTCAAATACATTCTGAACTGATCTAAGTATTTTTTACATTACTCACTTGAATATGGACATTTAATAAATTTTTTAAATGAATCTATGGTAGGTGGATTATTGTCCATAAAATCAACAATTCGATATTACTGCCATAGTTCTTCATTTTAATTGGATGATTTTATGGGTTTTAATTTACTATTATGCTACAATTAACTCCAAATGAATAAAACTTATATATTGGTAAGACCCATATAATATTAACATAAATTACAATATTTACAATTTAACAATTTACAAATTAACTACCTACTTTGTACATGTACTATTGAGTAATTGCATTGAGGTACCTGATTATCCATTGCACAGGTTACTTAAATAATATAAAGTTACAAGAACATAGTTTACAAGTTATAGTAACAAGATTTTTAAGATAAGTTCTTAATGTGGACTGCTGAAGCGGACCATGTGGTCGAGATGTTACACATGACCAGTGTTGCAACAATTTAAAACAAAAACAGAAATGTAATGCATTCATGAATTAATAAATTTAACCTACAGGGTCATTCCATGTCAAATTTTGGGAATTACGAAAACCGTTTTAGGAAGCTTCGAAAAAATTCAAAATGAACCGAAAATATATGAAGTGATATATCATATTAAAGGGCATTTCAAATAGAAAAGAATGCCGCAAATTTGGGCTCTCTGGGAGCAATAGTTTTTTAATAGCGTAATTTTGAATATACTGAGTGAGGACCGAAAACAGCAGTTTTTTGAGTTTTTAAAAGCTTATAACTCAAAAACCAAAAGTCAGAAAAATTTAATATTTTACATTTTTACTAGTCTAGGTAAGTACAGCTGTTATCCCAAAAATCATAGAAATTGGAGAGGTCAAGGTCCAAATCTAATGTAGAATTGGTTGATTTGGCATGGAATGACCCTACAATCAAATGCTAATATGAAAGGCTCAGGAAAAAATTAGGGAATATTCAATGTTTTGTAAGAGATTTGAAGAGAAAAAGAGGGCTATTTCCAACCTGGAATATTTTCACAACACTCAATCGAATCTTTGTGGCATTAAAAATACTTTCTTCGATGTTTTTTTTTCTGTCTATGAACTCTGTTCATTTATATTTCTGTTTTAGTACCAGTCTTAATTTTTTACGTATTTAGTTATAAATAGATTTCTCTGTAAATAGGTGACCAAAAGTATGTGAGGATGACATATTTATATGTGATTTAATTTTATAATTCTGTTCTTATAGTTTATATAGGATCCTATATTTTTTACGTTATTCCAATGAAATTATAAAATAAATTATGTAATTTCTTTTGCCTTATGGAGAATGATAATAATACGAAGTGCTCAATTGTAAATATTGATATAACAATAGTATGAAGCCTCCTTAACAAAGATGAAGCATCAGAGAATTTCCGCTAAAGGATGTCAAATTGAACATTTATATTTTTGTTTATTGTGGATTGGAAAACATAACACCTGAAGTTGTTTTAAGTCAGCAAGCAGAACACGATTGTAAATCATATAAAGGTCAATCTGATCAATCTAAAATTTACATAGAACATAGTCTGAGCATGAGAAGTAGAAACTATGTCTGCATATTTTGACATTTTCATTTTTATTGTATTCACTAGTAGAATACTACATACAACAACAAACAAATCTGGCATATTTCTTTTAATCTAGGTTTTAGGTGAGGGAAGGCCTCATAATTATTGTCTTGCTAGTAATAGTTATAGAGTTGATGCCAAAATATTTGATAATAATCCCAAGGTTTTAAACTTTTCGTCAATTTAGTATATCGCTTCTTCTTTCGAGTTCGGCCCTCTGTGGACCACGTTTAACAATTTATTCCTTGCTCTTTCGTTCTTTCCAATATTTCTTCATTATCTCTGCCTGATGTTTTCTCCTTTCATCTGACCCCTGTCTATTAATTCGTGTTTTAAGCATTTCCCGGAATTTTTAGTATATCTCAATAGAAACATTTATTAGAGATAGGTAAAACATGCAAATAAAAAATGTCAACAAAACTAAAGATATATTAAGTGGGAGAAAATGTTAAACTTTCTTATGTAATTATATCAATAATATTGAAATATATGATGGTAAAATTCTATATTTTAAAAGTCCTGTTTTCTCGTTTTTACAAGTATTTTTTTCTAGACGCATTTTTCCTTTAGTACACGGAAAGTAGAGTTAATTAATTTTTGAATGATATAATTGTATAATATTAAATGTAATTAAATGTAAATGTAGATTATTAAATACATAAGAAAGAAAAACTAAATTAAAAAAAATAATGAACAGAAATAAAGAATAAATAATTATAGGTATTACAAGAATGTCTTATGTCAACTGAACTAGAAAGGAAATATAATGATCTTATCAAATTTAATTAATAGTTTTAAAATTAAAGATTGCAGTTTTTTTTTTTTTTGTTAATATTTAGTTATACATCTAAATAAATATCTATTTATTTCTGTTTCTTGATAATATTCACTCTTCTTTTGTTGCAAAACCTTTTGTTTTATTTTATTAATTTTTCTACCTAATAGGTATCTTTTAACATCATTTCTAATATAAGCTAGATGCACTATAACTCGAAATTTCGGCACGATAAATTTATTTTCCTAATTACCTTCATATTTCTTTTAAATGTACTTGTATATAGTATTTTATTATTGTATTAATTGTTGTCCTATCTTAGTTAAGTGTTAGTCAAATTCCATACATGGTAAGAACATGATAAACTCCTGTTTATCATTCAGTGTTGGAGCTAAGTTTAATGGAAATGTAATGTATTCGTATATTTCTGAGGCAAGTTTTTTTCTGTTTTTAATTGAAATTATTCAACTGTTTGGTTAGCCCGACGAGAAAAAATTGTCCAGCCGGTTTGTCCATAAAGTTCTATCTTTTTTTAAATCGCTGCATAATAAGGTTGCAAAAGTTTCAACATGACAATGCTCTTGTGAATCGATTTGGGTAATAGCTGCTTTTTTATTTCTAGTAAGTTGTTGAATGGCGGTGGGCTTTGAGATTTCAATACTGGGAATTGAAGGTTCTTTTACGAATACAATAAAACCTATTTACTTATACGAACTTTTCAATCACTTGGATCATTTTCATTCATAAGTATATAAGTACACCAATTCATATTCAGTGATACTATGTATCAAGGGTACCGAGAAAGGTAGATTTTAGTCTACTTTTGCCAGCATCAGATTGCAGAGCGAGCAAAGTTCTTAAAACTTAAAGGATGGATATATAGCACTATTCGGTCAAGAATTAATATGGTTCCAGAATATAAGAAGGGTATAAGCACTATGTCTAAAATCATAAGGTTTTTGATCCTTTTTTTTTATAAACGACGTATAAATTTTAACAAACTCATACAAAAACTGCAACTTTTATTACTTAAGACACTCTATTGTTGAATAGCTATGTTGAAAGACTTCATGAATACCGAAGGCTGCTTTGAACAGGTTTTGCACATTTGGCACTGCAGTGCGATCGTTTTTGTGGATATTTTAAATTTTCTTGGACTAAATGATAGCTACACTAATCAGCTTCAAAATCGTGTATGAACGATTCTGTTATCTTCAATACGAGGGAGGTAAGAGTCGTTTTTCTCTTCTTCAAATAAAGGCTACTTCGAACAAGGATGATTTTCGCCTCAAAAACGCTACTCTCGGCGTCCTCTTTAATCCAAGCCTTTAATTACCAAATTAAAGTTTTTAAAAAATGTTTTTAGAGTTTTTCAATTTTTTTTTTTGAGACAAAAAACATTAAAAAAAGAAATATTGCCTCAATTTTACTGATAGCTTCTGAACGCAGAATGTGTAGAAAAATACCACTTTTGTAGATAGATGAGTCTGTTTTTACAGGGAAAGGCATCTGCCCATAAAATTCACCTTAATAATTGGTATTTTTCAATTTCATCTGCATTCAGAAGCTATCAGCAAAATTGAGGTCTATGTACATTATCATTGGCTTTTAAACCTTACATTGAAAATATAATAAAATAAATCCTAAACAATAATAATAAAGAAATAAAAGGTAATAACATAAGATCATCTGATCTGGTGTCGCTTTATTGGCAGTCTTCCTTTATTTTCTATTTAACAATAATTTTTTTCTTTGCTTTTATTCCAATGAATAGTTTATAATGTTTAAAAAGCACATTTCCATTAAGGGATTATCATAATGTTTTATTTACACAAGTAACCGTTTTCTATCCCAAATAACAACACCTTGTTTTTTTCGGTTTCAAAAGGAAATTTTTCCATGAAATCGTAACGGAATCATTACTTTTCACATATCATTCAAAAGCTGATTAAATTTGCAAGGCTTTGTGAGATTTACAGTTTTGTGGATGGTTTTTTCGAAAAACTGTTAGCGTTGAAATAATATAAGATATTGTAACTTCCCTAAATAAGGTGAAGATCATGCTGTTCTTTAGGTCACAAGTTTGTGAAAGTCAAGGTTACATGTACTCTGCTGTTATAGAGAATTTAATGCTGAATCCGAAAATGTGGTGAAAGTTTAAAAATATTTTTAAAAAATGGAGATATTACAGGATTTATGGTCAAAAACGTGGTTTCCTCAAAAAAGTATTTGATTTATCGTATATCTGCAACCCAATCCGTTGGGTGCCAATAGAAAGGTGAGGTCTGCGGCACTCTACATTTTTGATGTAGTTTCACCCAATTTTTTCTTTTTATAATAAAAGGTACTCACCCTATATATTAACATAAACTTGATTTAGCTTTCAAGGAACATTGGTCCTTACCAAACAAAACACAAAAGGAAAACTTGAATAGAATGACAAAATTCCTATAAGCAAAGTAACAAAAGTGCGTATGTAACTAACAATGTTCAATTAAAATTTAATTATTTTTGCTACTTTTATTTTATTGTTCTTGATTTGAGTTTATTTTCCTGGCACCTGATGAACTATATTCTTTTTTGTTCATCATCAAATCGATATAAATTTTAATTATATAACAAAGGCATAACTATAAAATAGTTTTTAGTATAAATATGAATGAAACTAATTGTTCATATTCACCATACAGCAAAACAGAGAAAACCACAATGTTTAAAGTAACATTCTTTTTACATACAAAATTTAAGAAATGAGTTGGAGACATGGAACAAAAAGGAAAATGTTGCTGAATAGATTGGTGAACAATGTATTACTCATATGAAACAATCCTGCTGCCACATACGCCAGACCAGATGAGGTTTGGACACACCTAAAAAAACACTTTTTAACACTGATACTATAAAAAGGGCTACAGCGGCCAAGTACGGACAATATGGGCTCTTATCGCGATTGCAGTATCCTTATATGTTTAAAACAAACTGGAGGATGCTAGCTTGTAAATTGAACCCGCCAGAAGGATTTTTGTTTTTAAAACGCGGTTGTTCAAATTAGCTCCCGTTTACGATGTATTGAAAGAGATGTTGGGTGGAATAAGTCAGAAATAATTTCAGAATTATCTGATAATTAACAAAAATATTATATTTTATTAAGTTTCGGCTAAATCATTAACGGCCATCTTTCCTGATTATGGCCATCAAAGATTTGGTCGAAACGTTGGCAAATAAAATAAAATGTGTTTGTTAATTTGCAAACATTGCCTAAATTTTTTTCTGACTGATCCCATCCAACATCTCTACTTACCCAACATTAATAATTACTCTATAAGTCATCTTATTACTCTATAAATCCATTTTATGTACGGTTTAGAATACATTATAAAAGGATACATTTTTAAAGTAATATTTTGTTTTTATTATAGACGTTTACGCATAAGTTTCCTTGTAAAGCTTTTTTATTTGTAAAAAGGTATTTGAAAAAATTGCTTAAAGCAGTTATCCTATTTGTACCTGATCGCCGGGCTGGTTGAGCTTTTAAAACGCCTTTGGTCAGAGATCTTTTGTTTGTATCCGGCTAGAAAAATATTGTTTCTGAATAAATAAAATGACCTAAGTACCAGAGTTGGGCAATATTTAATCATAGCTAAAATTTAATCAACATTAAGTCATGGATGGCTATTTGACAACTGATTTCCTAGAATCAATCACATAATTTAAAAATGATTAAATCTTTCAGTCAAATGTCAATAGCTCACTAAAAAATCGACTGCAAGATTTAATCAAGATTAAACTAGGTCATTGAAATTTGTTGTCAAATAGCTATGAATAAATTTTGCACAACTCAGCTGAGTGCCATTTCTAAAATTCTAAGGATTTGATTTGGTGAAGGCTCAACAAGAAACGGATGAGAGTACCTCCTGCCTAAAGTTTTTATTTAATTTCTAATTTTTAGTTAGTTTTTTGTTGATGGTTGCACAGGTAGACATAGAAATACTGAGTTCATGAAGATGGCTCAATGATGATCAAGGTTTTGACAAAAAATTGTTTATAAAATTAAGACTGCTCATATTACGCTGTAGGGTTTCTTCACATACGACCTTGTTTAAATGTGAAATTAAGACATTGTTTTTAGTGACGTTTTGTAATTCTTATGGGTGTTCGCGCTAAATTTTGTTTCTAAGAAAGTATTTTAAAAATTTGCTTTTAATAGTTATCCTAGTTGTAACTAATCACCGGGATAGTTCAGCTTTGGGTAAGCCTTAGATTGGAGAAGAATAACTGTATAATGCACAGCAAATACAATTTAAAATAATACTGAAATCGTGGTATTTGGCATGCCCTTTTTCAAGATTTTAGTAATAAAAGAAAAAAAAAAAAAAAAAAATATATATATATATATATATATATATATATATATATATATATATATATATATATATATTATTTTTTGTATATTTTGACCTTCCGCATTTAATTCGTTCAAATCAGCCATCATGCTCCAGGTCCTGAAGGACATAGATAGGGATAGCTCCGAGCAGAACATGATGCAGATCAGCTTTGGCGATTCTTATCTCCCCTGGGACGTTAATCACAGAATTTTAGAGCGGCTGTCAGAAAGATAAAAGACACCGTTTTTGAGGAGACGAGGCCGGGCCAGCTGTATTGCGCAAACTCTGCCAGATAATTAATTTAAAACAACAAACATTTTTCATTCCTTTTCAACAGGTGTCTTGGACCAGGCTGGGGTTTAATTTTAAACCTCTTACTAGCGAGCAGTGCTGTATTTTTTTTTTTTAATAAGGCGATATTATTGTGAAACGACTAATACTATTTAGCCTTCTTTGGTTTCCGGTGAAATACGTCTACCGATTTGAAATAATCCGGAACTTGGTGGAATGTTGCCTGAGACGGCCTTGTAAATCTTCTAGGCTGCCCTAACGGAATAAATTATTTCTTTTACTCGTTTAGTTTTTTTTTCCGATTTGGAACTGCGGTCTGAATTTATTGGAGCTGCCCCGGTGCAGTTATATGCATAGTATTTTAATTATATTTCTGTCCTACATCGCATGTGTTTATCTTGCAAAGATAATTGTTGCTTTTTATAACATACATAAATTATTAATTATTAAATTATTGTTTAATGGGATATATAAATGGACTCCTGTAATTTTCTTATTAGGTTAGCCATAAAATTATTAATAAATAGTTAACTGTTCCTTTTAGGCATTTAAATAGATACCTTCATTAATTATTTTTTGTATTAATAAAACAAAGTGATTTCAGGTAACAATAGTTGATGATAATTGAACAATTGAAGTTCTTTCTATACATCTTTAATAATTAGGATCTTCATCCTCTTAATACTTTACGTTTTAATGGAAACAAACGTAAATTATTTATGTTACTGTAGAGTTTTTCAATAATCTGAATATATTAACTTTTAAAAGAGTATTTGTGTCTATAATCTCCATACAGATAAGTTACTCCTTCCATCTTTTATCCCTTTTTGGTTCCAGTACCCTCCGATAAAGCGTGTCACACCATCTTCTCACAGTAGCTTCGGACATTTTTTGATTCTGATTTTTCTTGTGTAGCATTCTCCTGAAAAAGGAATCTACCAAGCCTACATAAGTACAGTAATTCTCTAGTCTCTTAAATAAGTACTACTTGTATCGACGTTTTCAGAAAATATTCTTCTAAAAATGTTACGAAGGATTTTACTTTTATGAACTAAGACGGTAATCTCTCCTGCCTTGCATAATAAATAAAATCTAAGTTTCTTGGCCAAATGTCAGTTACTAGGCTGACCAACGTCCTATATGCTGGGATAGGTGTTTTTCTTTATTTAAACATTGCTAAATGTAATTTTATTTTTTTAAATTTATTATATTCAGATAACAATTCAAACAAATATTTACTTTTGTTTTTCTTTATACGTTATCAGGAATGTCAAACTGAGTTAAAATCGTCACGCAGTATGTTTTCTATTAGAGACTGAAAATAGTTGGTTAGGGAGGGCTTCACAGTTTATTAACTTACTATACCTTGTGAAAATTAGCTAAAGACTTAAAGATTTAGAGATGGTTGGGAAGTGTTCAGGAATAAATCCCGATAGAAACTCATGGACTCTGCTCTTTAGGAAGCAGTAGTGTCAATAGAATAAACGAACGTTCACTTATACATAACGTTAATATAACGTGTACTGATACTTTTTTCTTCCACAATTTCTCGGTAAAGAACAATAATAAGAGGAAAGTGGATATTGAAAAAACCCCTTTTTTTTAAAATAAAAGTAGTTAAGTCCGAAAATTGTCATTTGACCCGACATGGTAGCGTTATCTTTAAAAAACAAAATAAAACATTGCAAACAATTTTATTTACACGTTTTAGTGGTTTCGAAGAAGTAGATAAGTGAAATTACTTTTAAACCGAGTTACAGTTGAGCGTCGAAAATCCGAACCAATTAGGACCATAGGTAGTAGGGATTACCGATTAGTTCGGATTTGCGATCATAACCTAGAGTTGCCGCTTAGACCCATAATTAAAAATACAGTTCAGGAATACATTACAGGAAATAGAACAATAGTGTTTATGTACTTACATACGTATATTACAATTACATTGTACATACAATGTACAATTACATGCGTATATATAATGAATTGCTTCATTAGGTTTGTCTTCGGAACTTCGAGACGTTCCCATGTTTCGCATCTCTACACTGAGTTAAATTGGCTTTTCCCCTCCTTCCTCAGAAAATACTTCCTAGGCACCTACCTATTCCAAGTTATCAACACCGGTCACCCCCCCTTTATTTACTGAAACCTGAAATTCATGTCTGCTATCAAATCACTGCATACAAGATCTCGTCTTTCCGATCTCTATACTCCATCCCACAGAAGTACTGCATTCCAACTTTCCTTCCTTGTCCGATCCTCTACTCTTTAGAATTCCCTCCCCCCAAGTATCCGCAATGCTTCTTCCCTTGGAACATTCAAAACACTACTCTTTCACCATCTTCTTTCCCTCCAACCCGACGCTCTCCAATTATAAGGATGTATGTACTATTTATGTAATCGTCTAATTTAATTACTAAGACCTTCAGACATGAAACATTAGCAAAATTATAGTTTGACTATGATAATGTTTTGATTTCTTGTAATGATAATTTTTGATTTTCTATCTTTTATTTTTCTTTAAGTTTCTGTTTGTTTGTTTTCTCTTCTTCAATTTTGTTTACAATATTAACCTCTATTTGTATATATATTTTTTCACTCTCTTTTTATTAATAGTTTTTCTTTTTCTAGTTTTTCTCTGTATTTTCTTTTTCATACATATTTGTATTTAAATTTACCTATGTTACTTTATTTTTAACAGCCTCTCGGCCAGTTATGATCTTACTTTGTATTATTTAATGTTATTCTTAAGGGACTTTGTCCCAGAATAAAGTTTTCTTTCTATTCTATTCTATTCTATATTTTGTACATTACTATACTTGGTTTCTTGAAGAAATATGTCGAGTACATACAATAGAAACGAACAGAACTCTGAATAGTTACAATACACAAAAATAATCACTATAAACTTAACTGTGCAAAATCACTTACGTATATGTATCTATTTTACTTTAAAAATATGTTGAATTAAATATTCAAAAAAATCCTCAGGAGGCGTTCGGATTTTCAGGATTATTATTATTTACCCTTGAAAAATTGTTATGCTTCTTAATAAGGCCTCAAATTACCTATTTAGGTACAAATTGTGTATTTAGAGTAAATAAAGGGTTTTGTGAAACGACCAAACTACTGTCCTACTGTAAAGTTTTCAATTTAAACTTATCGACCTCTTCACGGCATTTAGTGATCTTTTATAATTAAATTATAAGACGATCTCGGTACTAAATAAACACACTGTTTTCGGAAACGTAAAAAGTAAATGATAAAATTAATAATTTTTTTTTTAAAGATTGTCTCTTTAATCAATAATAAAATCTATTATAAATATTCAAAACAGCCCAAATTAAAAAACCTAAATACAGGTTCGCCAGGAGACGTATGATAGAAGTGAAACTCGTTTTAGTTATACTAATTTTCTTATAGATATTCATAAATGCATTAATTTATTCCTGAACACTTACACAAGTGCAGGGACTAATTAATTAAAATGAATATGAGGACTTCAATGTTTAATAATTATAGCTATCTCTTACTTATCCATGCTTTACTTCAAAATGTAATTAACTAAATGGCTAGTAAATTGATAAACTTTTTTTTTATTGATAAATTATTCCGATAAAAAGAAGCTCTATCGTAAGAGCTTAATCTTTAAATACTGTTCATTTATATAAGTGATATGAAGTTTTACTTAAAAAAAAATATATATATTAACATAATATAATGAAAACCTTATAAGATACTTTTCATAGTTTATGTGACTGAACAGTGTTTGGTGAGTAAATGCTGTTAACAGTTTTATAATGAGTACCTTACTTGCGCCCAGTAAATGTGACATGTGATTGGGCAATGCTTACTATATATATTAGCTTTAGTTGGATATGCCCTTGTAATGAGAATATAATCTAGGACAAATTCAAACATGAATGATTTCAGAGAAGTGAAACATAGTATTATTTATAATAAATTATGGCCGTTTCAGTTAACTTACTAATATTATGAGGACATAACCCTATTAGCTGATATATCTTGCCTCATTTATAATTACTGTTTACAAAAAAACCTAGATCGTTCAATCATAAAAATCTCAGTTTAATGAAGACATCAAATTTCATAGTGGTGTTTACAATGATGTTGAAAATACGTTTAAAATTAAAATAATATCACACAGTATTAACTCTGAAGAGAATTTCCATGTTCGAAAATAATTTGAAGATCACAGCGGCAAACCTCAAGGTTATCAGCTCTTGTTATTCAAGTATATATTGAAATTTATAATTTTATACAAATACATGAATAAAACGAATATAATGGCAATTAGTATTGTTGAATTTATTCCCACTTCTATTAGAATTGTTTTATTTGAAAACTAGTTTCGAATGTTAATATATTGGTATTTATATACCAATCAAATATATTTATACTTACCTACAGAGACAAAACGGATTTCTGAAAGATATCAAGAGTGAAGAGGAGAAAGGGGAGAGAAAAGGACTAGGTAGGTTAAACCCTTGCGTTTTTCCTGCGATTGGTTGGTTTTTTCCGTACCTATTGGGAAACAAATTTAAAATGGAACTATAGGAAATATTTGTCTGGTTATTTAAACAAAAAGCACCTACATATATATATATATATATTTTTTATTGTCAATGTAAGAAAGTGCTGATTTTTTAAAAAAATATTGTAATATTTTAGAACTGATGATGAATGTTTATTATTCGAAACTAGTTTTCAAATAAAATAATCCCAATAGAAGTGGCAATTAATTCATCAATCCTAATTGTATAGATCCTACTATACCATCATGCGTACTTCAAGTGAATATAATGGCATGTCAAAAACTCGTACCCTCATTAGTAGCACTCTAAAATATATATTTTTACATGGAAATCTTTTTCTTTTTAGTAACTTAAAAAAAAATATTTTGAATGAAGTGGAAAGCAAGTTGAGAAACTGGTGAATTTGGCAGTTTATTATGAAGGGATGGTCGTCTGGTTTTAAAGCTAAAGCAAATCGAAGGAATATGATCGTTGAATGGAGTCGAAGTTGGATCTAGACCTAGAAATGTATAAAACTTTAAAAAAGTTTTTACATTTGGCTAAGAAGCAATGTGGATCCTCGAAAACTATTTAGTCTCACTTTTTCTCACAGGGCACAAAGGACCGAAACTATGAGGACTAGAATGACGATAAACGCGGGAATCTACGTTCAAAGAAGAAACTTTTTTCAGTCGGTGGATCAAGGCAATGTCTCACTGATCAATGATTTCAAATATGGCTGGAAGACAGTGGTGGTTACGGCATATCTTCGCTTAAGCAACCACATGCCATAAGTCATTTTCCCCAACTTTACAGATGAAACATAAAACTGATTTATTCATATAATTAATTAGTATTATGCAAATGGACCAAAAAAGCGGGTTTGCTGCATTTAATGTATAGGAGAGAAAAAAGAAACTTACGAATGCCTCCATTTCGCCGGTGTATCACATGGAAAACAGCTGAACTGTAAACATGTAGACAAAGGATTCCATTTGTGGCAAGTGGACAAAATTTGCTGTAGCAGTGTTGCTTTTTTTTTTTTTTTTTTTTTTTTTTTTTTTTTTTTTTTTTTTTTTTTTTTTTTTTTTTTTTTTTTTTTTTTTTTTTTTTTTTTTTTTTTTTTTTTTTTTTTTTTTTTTTTTCATTATCTGGCCTCGAAAATGGACTTAGCGCAAAACTTTACAGAAATGATAGGTTTGACTAATTTTGGCCATAATGTGACAAATAGCATGTCGTTGTTGAAGCGTATATTATATTATACATGGATGAAGGATAACAGACCACTAGAACTGAGCTTAATCGTGAGCAGAGAAAGAGGAGAAAGGACAAGAAAATAAATACTGCCCCTTGGCAATAGTGAAAAGTCACTGATGCCGAATGTGTTGCCGGAAGGCAAGAAATGAGAGAGAAAGGAAGAGCGAATCATCTTTGCACCAAATCAGCAACATATAGAACAATCCACGGCTTTATTACGGCTCATTTATATCGGAGTCAGTATGGAGTATTCAAAATTTTAGACAGCTGAAATTATTTTTATGTATTTAAAGTTGACTTCAAGAATTTATCGATTTGGGTTCGCCTCAGCGAGAACTAAGTTTGGTGTTTTCAGAGTTCTGTCATATAAGGAGAACCATCTAAACTAATTATTTTGGATACATTTATATAAATAACTGATGTACCAAGTTTAAAAAGTGTTAATGAAAATGAATTGTTAAAAGAAGAGTTTAGAAATTTGAATATTTGTAATCATCGGATACATGTATCACTTAACCAATTCGTCTGTCATTGTTTTTTGAAAATCGTTTGGATATCACCTTCATCATAACTGTGATCATTTTGGGGATCTGTTTAGAAATATTTTTGGCTGGCGATGTTGACAGTCATTGTTGTAAGGACGACGTAACAGCGGCGTGTAATACCTGAGTCAGCTGCCCAAGTTCCAACCGTCATCGCTCGAGTAATACTTGACCCGGATAGCTATTACCTGGATATCTGCCTCCAGCATTATACCTACTCCACGGACCAATAGTACACACTTAGTTCGAGTACCTTGTTCTTCTTTAGTGGTGTAAGTTTCTGGAAGCTCTGAGGCCTGAGGTAAATACAGAGGTCTATGTTCACTTCTGAGTTGTTACAGCTCTTGTTCATTGGAATTGATGTCATTGTAGCGATGTGTTCGGATTAGAATCCTTAGTGACATGTTGTGGCCAATCAAGATATCTTAACAGTAGTACCCGAAGCGGCTGAAATAATATTCGTCTTCCTTAAATATTATTCTGATGTTTTATTTGGTATTGTATTTTACCCAAAAATTTTCGTATATGTATTATAAGTATATTTTGAAGGTAAAGGATGAGCTAGAGATCTTTTGAGATTAAATAAATTTTTAGAAATTTTTTTTATAACCACAGGAGGTTTGACTTGAGCGTATAAAACTGAGGTAATTTTATCTAGTCCTCTCTCAGCTTCGGCCCAGTAAATAACTGCTCTGCTTACACATACAATATGTCTTCTTATTTACCTACCTATCGTTCTCCCTTCTCTCTCTCTCTCTCTCTCTCTCTCTCTCTCTCTCTCTCTCTCTCTCTCTCTCTCTCTCTCTCTCTCTCTCTCTCTCTCTCTCTCTCTCTCTCTCTCTCTCTCTCTCTCTCTCTCTCTCTCTCTTTCTCTCTATTTATTCCTACCCTTCCATTCCTGTAATGTCTCAAGGCCCCTTAACATATCATCTTCCCTACTCATCTACCCTTGCTTATTCTCACAAAATAGTAAAATAAATGGACCATTTTAAAGTAAACCGTACTAATCTTCTTGCCAATGATTCTTTTGTAATAGTCAGGAGCCAAGAAAAAAAAATTGTGTTTTTTTTTTTTTACTAGAAAAATTAGCGACGAAATTCATAACGTCTTTTTCATCTTTTGAACTTTTTTATGTTCAACTTTTTCTTCCATTTTGTTTTTTTATTTGATATTATTAGCAATTAAAATATCTATCTATCAGCAACGAAAAAATGCTTATGATAATATATTATCTTTTTAAAAATTATTGTAAATTTCGATAAAGTTTAATCGCCTGAGATAATAAATAAACTATTGACAATTATAAAGTAAACCCCTCGTTACATTTATATTCAAATTAAAGTATAAATTGTTCCTCTCATATAAATTTTTTTATTCAGTTCCCCAAGAAAATCAAGGAATTACTAAACTGTCTGTTGCGATATATGGTCGTCATTCTGGTTTCTATGAACTAAACTAAATAATTTTTTTTAAAATGAATTCGAGCAACAATATGAATGATATGATAATATGAACAATATTTTGAAGACCCATAAGAGCGATCCCACGACGACTTATACTCACCCAAATATTTTGACCTAAGGACTGTACATCTGACTATTACGGAGGAAGGGTTTACACTGGATTTGAGTTTTGCTATTTGAAAACACATGTCTACAGTTGTGAATTCAATAAAGCCATACGAACTATAATAAAGCATATTTTTGATCTTTAAAATTAACAGTAATTACGAAGGACGAAGATAAATAATAAGAAATATCTTACCGATTCGATAATCAATATGGCACATAATCAACAGAAATTTAAT
Organism: Euschistus heros; assembly: GCA_003667255.2. Taxonomy (NCBI): domain Eukaryota; kingdom Metazoa; phylum Arthropoda; class Insecta; order Hemiptera; family Pentatomidae; genus Euschistus; species Euschistus heros. The sequence continues at coordinate 2,372,850 of RCWM02000087.1, forward strand.
GGAGCATTTGCTTTTTATCATTAAAGGCTCAAAACATATAAAATATACATGATATGTATGGTATGATAAAATTACGAGTCGTGAATATGAGCTGCTAAAAGTAAGGGGCTTTCTACACTCGGTTTTATTTGTTGTACAGTTTGAAAAATTTTATGAAACTATGCTGATTTCGTAATCAGCATAGTTTCATAAAATTTAAAATCATCGCTGGTTTGCTTCGCTTTTTTGTTTTGTTTATGTGTGACACTACTAGAAGTTACTGTTCCCAAACATATTTTGTTTGTTTATTTCGTTTAAGGTCACTTTATGCTGCTATGGCTAATCAGACGATGCTACGATGGGAGTCCTACATTTTGCCTATCCAGGTATAATTAGGATAGGGATCTATAACGAGTACCTGACATCGCACAGGCTCGGGACCCCCATTTTTCGTCCCTTCCGAAGGACGGCATAGCTAAGGATTTTTTACTCCCTTTAAAAAATCCTAAGGTCATCTGCCGGGCTGCGAACCCGCGATCTTGGGTATAGTAGGTTGCTATGCTAACCACTACACCACAGGTGACCCCTCAAATATATTTTTATTACGTATTTAAAAGTGTAACACATATACTTCATTCGCCAGTCCAACTCAATCGTAACTATCTATAAAAAAATAATTATAAAACAAACTACATGTAACATAATTTATCAATTTTTATATTTTAGTCTTATTTTCATTTTCATAAACTTTCTTTATGGAACTTTTCGTTACGAAAACGGATTTTGGAAATTAAAGTATCCTAAAAAAAATAAATAAATAAAAAAAAATAAAATAATAAATAAAAAAAAATATAAAATAAAAAAAAAAAAAAAAAAAAAAAATCTAGTCCTCTCGAGCCTGTTGGCTAAAGAAAGAATATCGTGTATCGTGGAATATGCTTTTGTGGCTGCCTACTTGACCGTCTATGATAGTGATATCGTCGGTGAAACTGTCGATTCCATTATTGTATCTTCAACTTAGGTTATTTTTGCTTTGTGATTTTAAACCAAAAAATAATTACAGATGTATAACAAAGCACATATAATTAATGTCATAGAAGGTGCTAAATGCACATAATAGAAATGGCAACCTTACCGACGGTATCTTTCCTTATTTTTTTTCGCGTACCTGTGATTCAGTTTTCTGTGGAAGATAAATCATCAAATTAAGTACCTTAATCCTACTCACCGTCTATATATGCATTTATGTTCTTCATTTGTTTCCGCTGACCTGTAGGATTATATTGATCATTTCCAAAGGAGAATATTTTTTTATAAACAACAGCCGAGAGTGATCGAGCAAGCTCAGTCAAATCCTGGATAAATTTTTTTATTTCGTATTTGGAGAAACAGAGCCAAAAGGAGCTTATTCAGTAGTGAGCAAGTGTTATTTAATATAACGAGAGATGTGCTCTTAACGGTTTCTACTCTCCTAATATCAAACTATAAAACTTAGCGTAACTCCCTCGCGTTCCTCAAAAATAATAATAAAAAATAAAAAGAATAAGATACATTCTTACTATATGTACAAAACAGACGCACTCAACCTGGGGAACCTCGAATCAAGCCTATTCCCCAACTTATTGGGGGTCTAGGCCAGACCCGTAGAGATCCCAGCGCTGCATCACTGGTAATATCCAGTGGAGGCTGAGTGGGAGCGCTATAGCCACATATGCTCTGGACATGAGTGGAGAAGCTGGTCAGTACCAGGACTCCAGCATAACATTATATTACAAAAGGTCTCGGGGCCATTGCCGTTTCAACCTTCTGGGAGGGTTATAGGGATGTTAAGACTGGATAGGGATTGGGCTAGAGGATTGGGATGATTGGATAGATTTTGATGAAATTTCGAGAATTTTGAAGGAATGAGATCTAGGACAAAAGGTATTTTTAGGTCATTGTGTTGGGTTTTGTTTGTAACATAATAAGGTGCATTGACAATTGTTCGGAGGACTTTGGATTGGAAAGTTTGGATGCGTTTGATATTGGATTGTTTTGCTGTCCCCCACAGTTCAAGTTCGTAGGTCCAAATTGGTTTTAAGATTGTTTTGTATATTAGGAGTTTGTTGTCGACATAAAGATGAGAATTCCTGCCTAGTAGTCTGTAAAGTTGGCTGAATCTCCTATTGAGTTCTTGTCTTTTGAGTCTAGTGTGAGGGTTCCAAGTTAGTCTTTTGTCAAGATGAAAGCCAAGGTAGCGTACTGTGTCGGATATAGGTATAGGTATATTATTGAAAAGGGTAAAAGTTATATGACTGCATTTGGCTTCATTAATTTTTATTCTCCACTTGCTGCACCAAGCTTCAATCTGTAGAAGATGTCTTTGGAGGTTGAGGGAAGCAAGTTTAGAATCTGGATGGGATGATAGTAGATGTTCTAAAACAATTTTGTGGTTATTTTCATCTCTTAAATAACTAATACTAAGGTGTTTTTTCATTATCGAACAGGGTAATGAAATTATGGCTCCAACTTAATTTCTTTCTATAAATATAATACTTACCTTGTATTATTTATCAGGACTTGAAATACCTTTTGGATTTGGCACATTTTTTATCTGGCACATGCAGTTTGTTAACTCTCTGCTCTAGAAAATGATTGTTATTAGTTTTGGATCTGATATGAGATAGGCTTTGAACTTTTGGCCCTAAGTTTACTGACCATTGCGTATGGTGGACTAACCTTGACAAAATGAAATAGAACCCGCTCACCTTACCCCCGCGGATGAATGATCGAGTTGTTTATGTTTGTGTTATAGTAGATCACGATTTTGTCCAACAATCACATTTTAATTCAAGGTGTATTTCAAGAAGTCGAAATATATATAAAACCTTTGATATATAAGGCACGCCATTTCTGCTTGATACAGTTATAGTATGTGGCAACGCAATGAACTTATTGCAAAATATGTGGCTGCAATAATATAACTACATTGTTTCAAGATAAACCAGTGATCGAGCATTCCTATAAAGAGACAAGGTTGAACTATGGTTCATTTTTTAATAGTTTAATTACTTTTTAGCAATAGTTGTTTATTCTACTCAGCTGTTCGTACAAATTAGTATTAACTGAAAGTTAGTTTGTTTTATAATTATTAAAATCTTAATAGATTTATCAACATAATGGATTACAGCGAACTAACTACACAGCTTTACTTGCTCGGGGTGGGTCTTTTTCTGCCCTGAAAACATCGATTTCGGGCACAAAGCACATAATGGAACAAATCTTTACTATTTTATATAAAACTATGGAAGGAGTGCAAGCATTATTTTATATAATCTTGATTTATTTTCGTATCATTGATAAAATCTTTAATGATTAAATGTTGATATATTCTTGGTAATAATTTACCAAGAAATTATTACCTTGGTAATAATTTGTGTTTTACAAATTAATTTATATTAGGATTTATTTTATGCCCTTTGCACCAAAGTAACTAATAATAATTTTTTAAAAGATAAAAATTGTAAAGTGAAGAATTAAATTTTATTTTATTTTCCCGCATACCCCGATTTAGAACGATAGGATTTTGTGGATGATACCACAAGCATTTTTATCTATCTATTTTGGATGTTGGGGATAAACGCTATACACAATAAACGTCCTTATGTAGGTACATGTTCTAGGGAAAGGAGGACGCAGTTTACAATCATTACAGCGTAGCTCTTAAATATTCATTATTAAAAGCAGTGATCTGTTGGTACTGAAATTTTTCTATTCCTGGTACTATAAAAACGATTCTCCGTGTCGGTTGTAATACCTCATTTAAAAAATAAATTTCTATCCTTAAAATATAATATAGTATTTTGTTACAATTTCTAACCATAAAAACAGTGTTCATTGTACAAAAAATGATTCATTTTTCAAATTCTTGTTTAATATATATTACAATGATCCTGGGTTTATAAGCATAGGCCTATAAGCAGTGCTGCCGACTCCATCATACTCCAACAGTTTTCCTCCGAGTAGCAGCAAATCATCTCTCGTTTCCCCCCAGCCATTTCAAAACTTCCCCCAATTTCCCAAAAATGACAAATGAGTAATGTTACTGTTCATATTTAATAACGAGACATTAATTTATAAATATCTTTATGTCTTAATTAGAAATTAATATATAATTCGTATATTTAATGTAATTTATTTAACTAGGTATTGTATAAAATAAAAATAAATATTTTTTTAAATACTCATATCCAATAACTGGGGCGAATTGACATTTTTAAAATAAAAAAAAAATTGCTGTAAAAACTGGCAAAAATATTTGACTATAAACTCCTAATTGCAAATTGATGGTTGCAAAAATAATGTATTGACACAAAACTACAGAAAAAATTGATCAGGATTTAAAAAACTTGTCACCAGCTGGAGTGAGAAATCCAATAGATTTGCCATCACATATTATAAAAATGAAAATTAAGAAATATTGTTTATAAATGATAATTATATTTCAAAATGTCCTCAGAATAAAAATAGGGGAAAATAAAAGCGATTATAACGTGATTGCGACAGTGGCATGTTCATTTCACAGTTCCTCTTGCTGATAACACGTAACCTCCACAAAACCCATAATTGCGCGAATTTTCTCCAAAAAAATTTCCTATTTTAGGTACAAAGGCTTCTAAAATTTCCCCCCATTCGGCAGCCCTGCATATAAGATTGCGCATGGGTAGCCCGATTCCCACTGCCATATTTTAGGCTGTCAGGTTCCTAATGTATAATCACCAAGAGAAACAGTGTTATAAAACAGCTTGATGACAGCTTAATGCCTTTAAAAAACTGTCAGGAATTTTGGTTAGCTTAAATTAAATTTAAACAATTCAATAATTGTGGGAGGGTAAGGGTGGAGTGAGGCCGATCGACGTAGCTGTTATTTAAAAATTCGTATCAAGATTAGGTTAGGTAGATTAGGCTGTTACCATCTGAAATCGCCAACCAGGTTGTCGATATCAGGCTTCAAACGGCCTCTAATCGTCAGAAATAATTATAGATATTGACTGCAGTAGAAGGCTCATTTGCATTCAATATTTAAAATAAATCATATTTAATCCTTATCTATCACACGTTTCGGTCAGATTCAGACCTTATCTAGATCGCAGGATAAGATGTGTTAATTTAACCATTATAGATGTATAGATTACAAAACGAAATGAGGTAACCGAGACCAGTTTTACAGACGAGGATAACTTAATAATTATAATAAGCATATAAAATGTTCCATTTAGTTGAACAAAATAAACACTAAATCTATTCGCCAGCGGTGATTATTGAGAATCGAGCATTTTAGTAATTTAATCTTGAAATATAATTAACAAGCATCCCCCGTCGCGGTTTATCCCGCTCCCATAAGTAAGGAACTTAGATAATTTTAACTAGTAATTGAAGATTTATTTGTTTATTAATAAAAATCTTGTATTGATGTATGCAATTGAGCATTATTTCTTCAATGATACTTTCACGCATAGCAGTAATTTTTAACCTAGTTAAATTTCCACCTATTATTTTTTTGAAGATTAGGTAAACATAATTGGACATTTAATTTTTAAATTTTATTTGGTAATCCAGATGGCAGAGACTATTAAGAAACACTTGCGGATAATGGACTTCCTTATCAGTGTTAACAACTTAAGACCCATGAATCATATTTTTACACACAATATCAAAAAGCAAAGGATAACATTTAGATTTGGTAATACTTTCATAATAATTTCATCTGGTTGGATTTCTAACCTATAAAGTACATGGCAGCGAGGCAAACCTCGTTTCTGCTACTCAACGTTGTACATTTAAATTTTTATTGTTGTAAATTTTATTATTGCTAAACCTTTTAAATTTTTTTATTAATTTCAAGCTCTATTTAACACCCTAAATTTGTAACCTCTCATATAAAATGGCGATCACCACCTATCAGTCAATGTTCAAACTTCAGCTATATCCACTTATAATCGCTTTTTTTTATAAAAACTTAATGGAAAATATGTAGATTTTATTATTGCTAAACCATCTTGGACCTATAAAGATAATGTGGTCAAAATTTGGTACAGATTAGTTCAGTAGTTTTCGCGGTTGGTGATAACAAACGAAAAATCACTTGTCCTTTTATATAATGGTATACATATAAATATAGTTATTTTTGAATCTTAGAAAAACCTGGTACATATCAACTACCTACATTGATAAATCTTGGGTACCCATTGAGCTATTCTGGTAAGTGTTTCTCTTCAGGAAAAAGACGGAACGTTGTAATTATCGGTTGCGTTGCGAAATCATCGAAGTATATGGCCCTATCCCGTTTTGTTTGTTTTTTATCTCACCAAGCTATCATTTCCTTTTAAACTGTTAGACTAATGGCAATATTCACATGCAATGTTTTTTCTTATTCGCAATTCATCATTAACTCTTGCATCAACAGGTTTCATCATTTCGAAAACCATCCATTATTTTTTATTTATTGTATAAAATCTATACATTATATTATTTGCTTTGTATATTGTAAAAATGCGGTTTGAAACTAATAAAATAAATAAGTAATTGAATATAAAATCGTATAAGGCGTGGAATTCTAAATCCGGCCAAGTCCATTTCTGAAAGTTTTCACAGCTGGTCGATGGAGATAAAGGCCTAGCGGGATTAGAAAGAGGTCTTATTTTTCGTATGGTGGTTTTAAATTCGATTTAACAATTTTTGGGTAAAAAACTACCACTAAAGGATAATCCAGTAGAAAAACTATTAAAAAAAAATCGGTCTTAAATGGTTTTGGAATTATACACATCAAATATACAAAAAACTAAGGCAGAACTCTACAACTTTACTTTTAAGCAAAACATGCTTTAGCTTTCAACAATAAAAATGATGAAAATCAAATTCAAATTTATTTTATCTCCATCATTGAATGCCAAAGAATTTAGCTATAAGTAAGTGAAATTCTGATATAAATTAGGTCCAAAAACAGTATTTATTTCACATATTTTTAAATGTATCAATAGATTCTAAAAAATATTCGCTCATATCATTCCGATGTTTTTATTTAATTATTCATTTTTCATGGAATTAGTCTTTGTAACATCTTTAGTTTTTTATTCCAATTTTAGAGAAATATTTATGGGTTAACATTTATTTCGTGGCAGACCCATGGAATAAATATTGACATCTCTACTCTGTCTAGAATAGTTTGGTAACCATTAGGATAACCCGTCCTTTCTACTCTAGTTAGAATGCATGAGAACGTTAAATAGAACAAACAATAAAAACAGATGCTCAATTATTCTTTAGAAAGATTTTATGTTTCTGTTGTATCATAATTTGTATGTTAGAAACCAAAAACCAATTAAAAAATTATTCCTTCCGCTATAGTGAAAAGTAGGAATGGTTTTGTTATGAAATTTCTCGTTGCTTGTCAGTGATAGCTTCAAACACCTAGTGTTTAATCGAAAATAAATTGTTCAAGGGTCATTCCATTTAAAGTGATCTAAAAAAAATAATATATAAATTTGTTCCTAGACCATTTTTTTTTTTTAAAGGCATTGTACAAGTTGATTCGTCTATATCTCAAGACTTGAAAACCAATTTTTTTAAATTTTTAACTCGAAAAGATTTTATATTGTGGCCAATTTTGTTCCGATGCAAATAGTCTAGTCAATAAACGTATTGTAGAGTGCATGGAATATGCGATTATTGTTGACTTCACAGATTCGTTAGCAATAGTTAGAAGGTAAAAATACTATATGTTACCGTCCCTGGGGGTGAGCTAACGGTGGAGGCAGTGGAGAAGGTCCCAATTTTTGGTTTTTCGATTATATCTCGAAAACGGAGGGCTTTTGAAGAATATGTTCAAAATCAAAATGAAAGCTAGTTAATTTTTCTATAAATTTGATTATATACAAATTTGTTTTAATTTCAATGGTTTTCGAGATATACGTTATTAAAACTCGATGATTTTCAAGAAAAAAATAGTTTTTATTTCACTTTGTGTCAAAGTTTTGCTTCAAGTGCAAAAAAGTGTATATATAAAATATAAGTAAATTAAATGCTCTATAACTTTAATTCTGACATTTTTTCTGAGAAACGATCGTGTAAGGCACAAGAAGCAATTGTCTGACAATAAATGAGGTGAAAATTATTTTTTTCAAAAACTACCGATTTTCAATAACGGATGTCTCGAAAACCATTGGAAGTTCGACAAATATGTATTAAATAATTAGTATAGGAAATACTATACAATATATCAATTACCAAGGAGAAATTAATATTAAGGTGTAATTACAAAAGCAATAATTCTCCCATATTTATTTATTAAAAATCATATGATGTTACATGATTGTCCAATAATAATATTTTATTTCATTATTTGCGACGTTTCATGGTCATTGCCACATTATCAAGCTCTAAAACATGCAAAAACACACATGCATGGCAAATTGCGAATAAGGTATATTATGTGCATCTATATTCGACCATGTACTTTATATAACTAATGAATTACCTTACAAATATCCAAAAATACAAGATCCATTTCCACAATAATCTTTAATCGACTAAAAGTCTTGTCACTGGTATCATGTCAAATCTACATACATTAAAACTTAATGAATAACAAATAAAAACAATATAAATACAAAAAATCGTAATAAATAAAAATATGAAAAAAGTACAATGTTCAACTGCAAATCTATGATTTTGCAAAATTTACTATTATCGTATAGCTATTGTTAATTGATATAATTACCTCAAAATAACGAAAAAATAAAAACTCTATTAGAACTAAAATTTTTGTTCATATTTCCACCTTCATTATCACTAGTTATATAAAGTACATGGTCGAATATAGATGCACATAATATACCTTATTCGCAATTTGCCATGCATGTGTGTTTTTGCATGTTTCAGAGCTTGATAATGTGGCAATGACCATGAAACGTCGCAAATAATGAAATAAAATATTATTATTGGACAATCATGTAACATCATATGATTTTTAATAAATAAATATGGGAGAATTATTGCTTTTGTAATTACACCTTAGTATAGGAAATTTTTCTAGCTTTAATTTTCATCAGAACATATTTTTCTAGAGCCCATAGTTTTCTAGATAAAAAGAAAAATCCAAAAATGGGACCTTCCCTCTCCTCCCCCTAGGAGGGGGGACTTTTAGTATGTTTACCTTCTAACTACTCAAAACGAAACTGGGAAGTCACATATTTCATGCACTCTGCACCCCTCATTTCAGCACTCATTAACTGGACTAGGATTGTAAGGGTTTACAAGAACATTCCTAACTTTGGAAGTAATTGTCCAAGAACGATAAAACAAAAAATATGTTGTTTATGATTTTGCAAGGAAAAATAAAGGTTCAGATGTTTATTTGGAATATTAAAAAAAAAAAAAAAATTGAAAAGTATTTTTCCTTACTTAAATACGGCATCTGCTCTTTCATTTCTCTCAATGTTAGTACGGGTTATATATATATATATATATATATATATATATAACTTTTAAATCGCCATTTGGTATGAAAGTTTTGCTTATACTTCATTAGTTAATTAAGGTAATTCGAATTAAATATACAATTTTAAATTAGAGACAAATATTCCTGTCATTAAATTTGAGATAATGTCAATGAACTAGATAGGAATGTAAATTTGTAATATTGTAATTACCTTAGCTAAGTTATAGTTCCATTAATCAAATAATAATTAATGCTGTTTGTTTAATTATTGTTTATTTACTTTCGTACTTATCCTCGGCCTTGTTTTTCTAACCGTGGCATTAGATCCATCGATGACTTTGTAGATATGGGGTAATTAAATGCCAATAGCCGTATTCGTTTTTTAATAGTTATCACTGCTTTCAAATAGCTCTGACCTTTGAATATTGATTACAAAATTAATTACAGTTTCTGTTCTAACGTCATCCCCGCCTGTTTGATCGGAGCGAATCGTAACAGAAAACTGTGGAGAAACGTGAATTGAAACGGAATCCTCTAAATCCAAAATTTATGTGCACATTGTTGTGAGTAAGGACATATTTCAGGATTTCGGATTAGATATGCTAATGGATCCTTCACAATGAATAGGATTTTGCATCGATTCTATCCCCTTTACTTTGAAGTGGGTTGTAGAAAGAGACTCTTGAGAAGTTATTTAAATTTCACAGAATCTATGTCTTGTCTCGTAAGATAGCTTTGAAAATCACTTTTGTATTTTTATTTGAAGTTTCAATATTCATTTATCTTGCTTTATTAAATAAACTCTCTTGTTTATTTACTATATTCGAGTATATGATAAGTTATTATAAAATAAAACCTTAAGTATATTATTACGAAAAATTTACAAAACATAATAGATTGCTCAATAGAAAATAATTCACCTTGCTCAAGAATTAAATTAGTTAACAACAAGCAGCATTTTTTATTTCCTAAACATGATATATACGTTTCTTATTCTTGAGATAAGAATAGTTGATTAATATACAATAATAGAAATTTCATTTTACAAATTAATGGGGTGTATAAAACAAAATGACTGTTTTTGAAACAAATATTCGTATTATTATTTATTTGATATAGAATACTGTTAATACTCGAAGTATAGTCCATTGTTATCTACCGTCATTACCCATCTGCTAACCAATTGCTCGATGCCACGCTGATACCATTCCTTGGGATGGCTGTCAAAGAACTCTTGGACAGCATTTTCAACTTCCGCAAAAATTATCAAATTTTTTCCCTGAGAGAGAGAGAGATTTTGAGAGAGAGAGAGAGAGAGAGAGAGAGAGAGAGAGAGAGAGAGAGAGAGAGAGAGAGAGAGAGAGAGAGAGAGAGAGAGAGAGAGAGAGAGAGAGAGAGAGAGAGAGAGAGAGAGAGAGAGAGAGAGAGAGAGAGAGAGAGAGAGAGAGAGAGAGAGAGAGAGAGAGAGAGAGAGAGAGAGAGAGAGAGAGAGAGAGAGAGAGAGAGAGAGAGAGAGAGAGAGAGAGAGAGAGAGAGAGAGAGAGAGAGAGAGAGAGAGAGAGAGAGAGAGAGAGAGAGAGAGAGAGAGAGAGAGAGAGAGAGAGAGAGAGAGAGAGAGAGAGAGAGAGAGAGAGAGAGAGAGAGAGAGAGAGAGAGAGAGAGAGAGAGAGAGAGAGAGAGAGAGAGAGAGAGAGAGAGAGAGAGAGAGAGAGTAAATATGCTCACCCTCTTTTGTTGTTAAAATTACTTTAAATTTAAAAAGTAAAAAAAGCGCTGGTGGCACCCTTTTGTTACTTTATAAACATATAAAAACTAGATGTGCTGCGTGCCTGCAAATGGTATTTTTTTAAAGAGTATTAAATAGAGAAGTTTTTAAAAAAATTTGGATTTGGCTGTTGCGCTTACTTTTTTTTTTTTTATTGAACCTAAACTTGAAGTTCATAATTTTTATTTTTGCCTTTGACAAGATTTAACGATCTCCCGTTTTTTTGGTATTTGTTTTTTGCACCATATCTTTTTTATTTTACAGGGACAATTTATTAGTAATTACTGGGGGGGGGGGGGGGGGTGGCGTTGATATAGCAGTAAACAACAGAGTTATAAGGCATAAATGTTTGGATTTGGCCATTTTTACAAAAGAATTCATAAAAAAAAAAAAAACCGTAAGACTTTGTATATAGGTAAGTGACCTTAAATAGGTTCATAATGAACCTCCCTACCCGGGATATTTTTTTGGCCAACGATCTTCCGAACACCCTGTATATATATAGATAGCAGCGTCATTGGTATCAAAAGTCTCGGGGCCATTACCTTTAAATCTACGAGGCGAATCATTATTTTAGAAGATAAATATTCCAACGAAAAATCTTTTTTAGTTTCAAAGTTCAGTTTGGACATTCAATAAAATGAAACATAATATTTATCCTGGGATAACAAAAAAGTATATTTAAATGAGGCTATTGGCTGGCTGAGTTTATTTCGTTAGTGTTTTACCTTCAGCAGTTTTGAAATTTGAATCCTAATTTCTAGGAAATACTACCAAAAATTTTTGGTTTACATTGCTTTAGCTATACTTCAAGTTTAAGCAGGCTTTTTTAAATGTCTATTCCAAGCAGTGTTCATTTAGTGCTTAAATAAATTTCCTCTGATTAAAATAAGTTTAAAAAAAAATATTTTTTTTTTTTTTTTTTTTTTTTTTCATAATGAAGGATGAAGAATTGATGTGTTACTATTATACAATTGGGTATCAGGTCAGTGGTATCGATTAGTTCCTTGGAATCGACATCGAATATATTGACACATTTCTAATTCACAATTTTATCAAATGAAATAAACGGGTATTTTTGTGAAGCAGAATGTTTCCGTACAAAAGGTAATATTGAAAACATTTTCCTGAGATTGAAAACCTTTCGTGAAAGATGGATAGAATTAATGTTTATTGAAGAAGAGGAAAGTGCTACAGAAACTGTTGATCTGGTTTCCAACTGAACTGTAATACCCAAGGACTCTGGAAGAAAAAAAAGGAGACAATTTTGTGACCTTGGTCATGTGTGTGAACACGATATCTCGAGAACGGACAGTCGTAGAGCATAACGTTTCGGTCAGAATTTTATTTCTTTCTCATATGTCTTAGGTGTTGTATGCTATGCTGGCTTAAAATTGTCAATGTTTGGATGGTTAATCTAGTTATCCCAATTAAAGAATGCATTTTATTCTAGAACTAGTTCCACAAACGAATGAATAAACCTTGTAGAAATAGTTTCTATATATTTCCTATCCTAAATATTTTTATTTTGATGGGTAGGATGGACTCATTCAATTTTAATCGATATTTTCTTCTCTAGTAGAATCGGGAACCACTACACCAATATCCTTAGTAATTAATAATTAATGAACTATTTACGGTATTTTAATTGTTAGTTGAGGTGCCCATTGTAATATTCATGCTCTCAGAACGCCCTTTTTTATATTCAAAGGATAACTAAACTACTATTAGAATTGGAATTATTTGTCCCTTTTGATATATAGCTCATTATCAAATATTAAACATTCGTTTTCATTTCTAAAAACATGCAGACCTTCAAAACCAACTAACATACAATTTCATATAGGGATTCCTTCTTTTATATTAATGTGAAAATGTAAAATCAAATCAAATCCATGATGTTACTTGCCAAGGGGAGATCAAGAAGGTATATTAATAATTACAGGCAGTTTCAACTTCACAATACATTTTTTTTTTTCCATTTATTGATATTTACAACTGTACAAAATAATATACAACAAGTAAATGTGTTGACAGTGAATACAATGCCATGTAAATAACTTGTGAAGAACTACTCACTAGTAGCACTTCAATAAAATCTACACTAAAAGGTCTCTAGGCCATCTTCTTTTCAGACGCCTCGGAGAATTATCAGGGATGGAGGAGGAAGCAAGTTGGGAGACTAGCGGATTGGAGTGGTTATGGAGCTTACTATGGAAGGATAGGCATCTGGTTTGTGCTAAATCAGAAACATATGGAACATTAAAATCTTTATGGATAAGTTTATTGGTCACATAGTAAGGAGCATTGAGGATTTTTCGAAGGATTTTGAATTGTATGGATTGGATACGAGATGAATTGGATGGTTTAGTAGAGCCCCAATGCTCAACTCCGTAGTCCAAATAGGTCTAATCACTGTCATGTAAATGAGTCTTTTGTAATTAATTGGGAGCTTTCAACGTCTGTCTAGTAAATGTTGAAGTAGTCTGTAACGACGGGCAGCTTCTTGTCGTTTTAGTCTTATATGTGAATTCCAAGTTAGACGTTTGTCCAAGTGGAGTCCTAGGTAGCGGATCTGTTCAACAGGGATTAGTGGAATATCATCACAATACATTTAAATCAAAATTCAGCAATAACATTTTGGGTTTTAAACAATTTTATTTATTAGAAATAATAAAATCATTTAAAAATAATCCATTTTTTAAAAATAAACAATCAAGTATTACCAAAGTTCCTATTTCTATTAATTTCCTGTAGAAACTTAAAAAGTTACCACTCCTTGGGGAAAAACTTACGATTTCTTCATTTACCTGAATATCAACACCCTAATTTCCATCCTACTATTTTTCACCTTGTATTGTGAGCTACAAGTTATATCTGACTCAACCTTCCCATGGTTAGGACCAACAGGTATTTGATTTCTTGCCGCATTTGTTCGTCAATATTCTATATTAAATCTAAGCAGTATAAAGCTATAATATTTTGTATGTGTTTAGAACTAATGATAAATGTCTATATTTTTAAACAAACCATCTAATAAACTCAATATCATTGAAATAGCCCATAATGTGTCATTTCAATTTTAAGGTATAGCTATCGAACTCCTTGAATTCGATATAAATTCAAATCTTTATTTGTTTTTTATTATTGTTCCGATTAATTGCTTCTGAAGAGTTGCAGTGCGCTATAGTAGAGAGTTTTACATAATTTAACAAGCATCCTTCATTGCGAATTTTTTTACTTTTTTATTTATTTTTATTTTTTGAAAATTGTATTTATTTTATTTGAAAGGCAAAATATTTCACCTAGTTGATATTTTCATTTTCACGCGTTTAACAATATTTTTATTATTAAAAATATTCATTAAATACAATACAATAGTATGTAAAACTATTACCAAGCAATTTAAAATTACGAATTTTTAAATTAGTCCTTAGCAGTATATCAGTCCCTAGCATTCATTACGTCTTGCATTAGATGGGGCATATCTCTCAAGAATTTCTTCAAAATCACATTAGACCTATACCTTATCAAATTTAAGATGTAATGAATGCAAGGGGCTAATATAAACCTTTTAACTTAATAATTTGTAAATTTAAAATTGGTAATATTTTAAATACTGTAGTATTTTATTTAATTAATCATTCTAACACGTTCTATATGCCTAAGTTAAAGTATTTTGGAACTTATATAACAAAAATAGAATAAAACATTTAACCGCGAAAATGAAAGAAATCAATTGTGTCTAATTTATTGCTTGTCAGTGTATATGTCTGAGTCACCTGAAAACAGTGTTAAGTGCAGTTTTGTGATTTTTTTTTTTTTTTATGGGTATTACCAAATACCCTATTATTTGTTTTCTATTTTGTCTAATGGGATAAGTTATACGGTTATTGAAGAAATGAATAATGCTATGTGAATCATTGTGGAATGAATTCCAAACTTTCTATTGCGTTTTTCTTAAAATATGATTTTTGAACTTTGAGTAAAATCATCATCTGAATGGAATCATTCAAACAAAAAAGCAGATTTTATTTTTAAGGATTTATATCCTTGAATCGGATCCATTGTGTAACAGCTATTCTTGCCTCATCCGATCATCAGTAGTGAACCAATCCGCCTTCTTGGATAAAATCCCCTTCCTTAGCTCCTATCGATCTATCGAGTTTATCAAATTGAGCCCTATATATGCTAATACACCTGCGGAGTTATCAGTCACGGATCAGAACAGAGGCACGTTTATGCAAGATGCAGGTCCGATTGTTCACGGTTCGAAAGTGCCAATAAATCGTTGGGTCAAATCCAAACGGCTCGGGAGGAAAGCCGACAAGGTGGCCTCCTATGGCTAGTTCCTTGGAAGGACCGGCACCAACACCAATTCATCAGGACTCTCCTTCAGCCGAATATATTCCATGTCCTAAACCGTTTAAGATCCTCGGGCCTATTTGGTCAAGTTGCCCGCGTGATAAATGGAACGGATATAAATTACATCAAATCCTACACCTGGGAAAGGTAATCCTTTCTTATTACCTTGAACGAGACAATTTTTTCTATAAAGGAGAACGAATCATCGGGTGTTGTGGAGTGAATAGACTGCCGAGGAGTCAGTAAATTGAAACTTTACAAAAATAGCTAATGGCATTCAACAGTATATCTATGACAACTGTGAATAATGTTTTTTTTTTTTTTTGTTTTTTTTTCACACTCAGTCTCTCACGGATCTTGCTGGCAATTTTTTTGGAGGTTCCTGGTCAAAAAATATTAGACACGTATTTTGCCGTCCCGACCAATGGGCCCTAGAAGCCGATAAAAAAAATAAAATAGCATTAACCTAAATTATTTTTTATCTCGAGTTTAAAAAAATGATATCGACATGATTCTTGCACCAAGATTTTTAGTTTTGATTGCGAATTTAAGGAAAAATACAGTCGCTTCATATATTTTGGTTAAGGTTAATTAAAACTCTAAAAGAATAATTAGTTTTTCAAACAAACTACCTCTATAGATTTTTTCACACAAAAATTGACGTCAGATTCTAATTCGGCACCCTCAAAAACATTAAAAACCGCTTATTCAACAAAATAAAAAAAAAAATCATTTTTTTCACTCTCTTCGAGGAAAATGACATTTTTAAACCGATTATTGGTTACATACCTTTAAATCGCCATTACTTTGTCACGCACTTCACTGGTTGGTATCCCTGGAAAGTTATTTGTTTAGGTATTTAGTTATTATTTCACGGTTTTTGTGAAAAAAATATATTTAACGTACTTCATTTGAAAAATGTTAGCTTCTACACTGTAAAATGTGGTGGAAAATTTTTTTAGGCCTAGTTTTCTTTAAGTTGTAATAAATTATTATTACAATAAATAATTAATAATTATAATTACTTTAATAATAATTAAAGTAACAATTTTTTTCTCCTAATATATATATATATATATATATATATATATATATATATATATATATATATATATATATATATATATATAGTTTTGAGGGTGCTGAAATGGAATTCTAGGGCTAAAAAAATTTTCTACCACATTTTACAGTGTAAAAGCTAAAGTTTTTCAAGTGAAGAACGTTAAATATATTTTTTTCACAAAAACCGACATCGTATTTAAATTCAGCATTCAAAAAAACCCATTATTACGAAATTTCATCCTAATAGAAAAATAAAAATTTAGGCAACTTTTATTTAAATTGATAAAAACATTAATTACGCTTAGACGGTTTAACGTATCAACTTTATTTTTTTTACTCAAAATATAGGGTGGTAATACGCATGAAATGTATTTGGTTTCACCAGCCTATCTGGTTTCAAACTCAAGTTAAAAATCAAAATGATTTTCGGATTTTTCAATTTTTTTAATAGGTTTTTGTTCATCGAATTTTACATTTATATACATCAAAAGAAAGCTGAAGCTCTCTTCTTTCTAGCGATACCAACCAGTGAATTGCGTGACAGTAATGGCGATTTAAAGGTATGTAACCAATAATCGGTTTAAAAATTTCATTTTCTTCGAAGAGGGTGAAAAAAAATGATATTTTTTGATTTTGTTGAATAAGCGGTTTTTAAATTCGCAATCAAAACTAAAAATCTTGGTGCAAGAATCATGTCGATATCATTTTTTAAACTCGAGATAAAAAATAAATTAGTTTAATGCTATTTTAATTTTTTTTCTCGGCTTCGAGGGCCCATTGGTCGGAACGGCAAAATACGTGTCTAATATTTTTTGACCAGGAACCTCCAATAAATATTTAAACTTTTAAATGAAACAATTTTAAAATCTAAATAATTTTCAAGATTCGTCAAATGAAAAACAAGTTACACCAACAACAAGTTACAATATATTCTCATTTTTTGGAGGTACCTCTTATTGCACAACGTAAAAGAAATTTTTACAACTTATTTGTGAACACTACTATTTTTTTTGTACCACTTATTAGACGATAAATCAGAAATAACTAATTCCACACTTTGCGGCAGTCTGGTGGATGTTGACAGAACAGAAACTGATGCTTATGATAGAGGTAAAGAAATATAATAGTTATTTTTCATTATGATAAACAAAACCTTAATTGAGCGATCCCCAAGGACCTGCGTAAGGCTGTTAACGAAGAACAAGCAGAGGGTGGAGAGACAATAGAAGTGGAAAACGTCTACTATGCAGACTTTGAACATAACAAACCAGACAGTTATTATCACCATATTATATCTGTAATCTCCAGTGCAAAAATTTTTGACCAGGAACCTCCAAAAAAATTGCCAGCAAGATCCGTGAGAGACTGAGTGTGTCCTCCCCTTGTAAGTTATGTTGGTATTGCAGAGGTGGATATTCCTTTGTGAATCATTGTAGAAAAAATTCTAAACCTTGAAATTGCATTTTTCCTAAAATAAAATTTTTGCACTAGTCACCGGTGTATGGAGATATGGAGATCACAGATATAATATGGATATACCATCGTTATAATTATTTTTATTCATTTGTAAACTTTTTAATTTACACGAAAATAAACATTGGTGTTTTTTTTAAATCTACTTTAGTATATCTTAATTTGGGATAATAAGGGAATAAGTGAAACATATTGATAAATAATTACATATTAGATATTACAATATTTGTTGTGTTTAAAATAAAATAAAAAAAAAAGAAAAGATTAAACCAGAAAATTATTGATCCCTCAGATTTTGGCAGTCTAATTTTATAATAATAATAAAAAAAGTAATAAGTATAAAGTATAACTAGTAATAAAATGATGGCAATACCCCTTATTATAGTATTCACTTGTTTAGGTCAACTTCAACTTTGCCTTGATGGTGATAATAACTGTCTGGTTTGTTATGTTCAAAGTCTGCATAGTAGACGTTTTCCACTTCTATTGTCTCTCCACCCTCTGCTTGTTCTTCGTTAACAGCCTTACGCAGGTCCTTGGGGATCGCTCAATTAAGGTTTTGTTTATCATAATGAAAAATAACTATTATATTTCTTTACCTCTATCATAAGCATCAGTTTCTGTTCTGTCAACATCCACCAGACTGCCGCAAAGTGTGGAATTTGTTATTTCTGATTTATCGTCTAATAAGTGGTACAAAAAAAATAGTAGTGTTCACAAATAAGTTGTAAAAATTTCTTTTACGTTGTGCAATAAGAGGTACCTCCAAAAAATGAGAATATATTGTAACTTGGTGTTAGTGTAACTTGTTTTTCATTTGACGAATCTTGAAAATTATTTAGATTTTAAAATTGTTTCATTTAAAAGTTTAAATATTTATTGTTAAAAAATTAGACAAGTCTACAGGTCAGATAACAACTTATTTTTTTTGTCTACCACACTCATACTATTTGTGTTTAAGGTGCCTCAATCATATATTTAATTAAAAAATATTTTGAAGATTTTAGGAATATATATTTGGTGGAAAGCTCAGAAGCCTTCTTGATCTAGTTTTAAGCAATAAAACGTGTGGTTGAATGACGAAATTTTGAGAGTTGGGAAATTGAATAGGACCACATTCTTTGCTCTAATTTGTCTCAATAGTACAACTAACAGTAAAGTGCAGGCAATTAAAAAAGTCCCGTCTTACTTTATTTTTTGACAAGGTAGCCTGTGCTTAGGACGTGTTTACACTTAAGAATTACGTGATTGAGATTCTAGTGATACATATAGAAATGTAATCGACTAAGGTCTGCAGACATTTAAACGACTGGCTGTTATTTTTTTAAATTTTTTTTTCAAGTGATTTGATCATAATCGAAAATAGTAGGCTATTTAACTTAACCTATAAAACAAAATAAAAAATCCCAGATTATCTAGTTAGAGCAGATTAAAGGTTACTAGGTATCTAGTTTTCTTTTTTTCAACTGCTTAACGAATAACTGTATTGTCTTTGCAACTTGCTCATTCCTTTGATTGCATAAAGACCGATTTAATTCATTTGTGAAAGTCTTTTGTAGATTATCGAAGGTAATTTCTCAGGCTTGAAGTTGAATTTATATTGATTTTTCATATTAATTTCAGTAAAGATACAGGATATATAGAACGTATATAGTATATAGTATATATAGTATATATATATATATATATATATATATATATATATATATATATATATATATATATATTTATATATTTAATTTAAATTACAAATAACACTGCAAACGTAGTAAAATTATCGTTTTGCTGAACCTAGATACACTTTTAATTGAATTTAATAATTATATTAATGATTATATATTAACTGAAAAGCTACCACATAAACAATATTAATTGAAATAATAAATAATTAATAAGGTTAACAATAAGAAAAAACTAAGGTAATAAAACCTTCAGGTGTGAAAAAATAATTGAAATTTTTAATTCAGCAACATATATGATCATTATGAATAGGTTTATTTGTGACATCAAAAGATAATTAAGGATTTTAGATTGGATCCTGGAGTGGGGCCCCAAAGCTGAACTCTTGAAGTATTTTCAACTAGGTCAGGTTATTCTAACGTAAATTTATGTTTTGTAATTTTTAACTAGAATCTTTGAACGTAAATGTCGGAGTACTTGAAAACGATTTGCAGTTTATTGTTGTTTAAAACTTGTATATAGATTCCAAGGGAGACATTTTCCAGATGGATCTTTTCTTTTTAAAATATTTTTGTGGACTATGAAATATTTTTTGCTTTTTCCCATAGGTAGATCTTGACCTGCTACCCCTTAAATTTTCTAAATTCCATCAAAGCCTTTCCAACCACCCTAACCCTCTGGCACATTCATTATCCGGCTCCTTATAACCACACATCCTTATAACCCTCCTCTCAGATTAAAACGGCAATGGCCCCGAGACGTACTGTAGTAAATATTTATTGCCGGAGTTCTGGACTGTGGTGCTTTCTCTCAGCCTCCACTGGACTTTACATTAGTGATGCAGCAAAGAGAACACGTTGGGATTACTGTGGGATTGGCTTGCCCTCCCATAAGTGGGGGACAAGCTTGGTTCGGGTTTTTCATGGGATGTTCGAGTACATTGTATATACATATAGTGTGATTGTGCTTTTATTTTATTTTATTTTTTATGCTTATTTTTTAATTTTTATCTCTCCTTATTATTACTATCATGCTTTATATTGTTTATACTTTTATTTTCTGTTAATATCTTGTATAGCTAGAGGATTTTTATTTTTATTTTCATTTAATTTAATTGTACATAGTGCATGAATGTATTCTTTGTCATCCATATTATTCATTGTCCTTTAAGAGGCAGCTTGTAATATTTATTCAATAAAATTAAAAAAAGAAGAAGATAGATTAATTGTTTTACATGGATAAGTTTCTAAAATTTTTCGTTTACAGTAATTAACAATTAAAAAAAAAAAAATGTTTTTAATATAAATAAATTTGAATACAGAAAGAGGTTGAATGAGGTCACAGTTTTTGTGGACAGGAGGAAGCCTATGAGAGGGACTGCCTGGACGGAGGAAAGGAAACGAAGACAATAAAAATTATGAAGGAGAATGGATAGAAAGAAAGAACAGAAGGAAGAATCCATAGTCATGATATTCGCGTGGTCTTTAAGGTCGTTTCGTGAAAAAAAAAAAAAAAATTAAATAAATTTGAATGATACAGTATTGGATAGAAGAGTACTATCTTTCAAATTAATATCTAAAATTAACCTTTGATGGTAATAAATTGTGTTACAATAACATAATAAAATTCACCTTGACAGGCAACTTGTTCTCTAAGAACCTGGAATACTGATAAAGTAGCCGATAAGAAAATTCATATTAATAAAGCGTGTTATAAATTTTTGTCGAGTTGGCATTTAGTTTATTGCTGCAGGCGTTAAGGTCGTTCTGCTGACAGTTAAACGTGGTATACAACGTGACCTTATGCACTCGGCAAGCCACTGTTAAAGAAATTATTGGTTGTACATATTTTTTTTTTATAAATTCCTAGGATACTGTGACAAAATTAAGAAAAACTATTACATACTGCATAGACGAATTATATGCAACTTGGTCTTTAAAATTTCATTCAGTTAAAATAAAAAAAAATTAAAAATTGTAACATGCTAAGAAAACAAGCTGACATTCGTGATTAATTAATAAAAAAAAATCCTTTAAGCCCTATGGCTTTAAATATAAACAAATAGATAAAATAATATTAATTTATGCGATTTTATCTGACAAAATGTATTTTCTATTTTAATAAATAAACTAAAATAAAATAAAAATAATAATGCTTTTGAATGTTAAATTAAATTTAAAGTTAAATCTAAACTAAATAATCCGAAATGAAAAAAAAAAAAAAAAAAAAAAAAAAAAAAAAAAAAAAAAAAATATAATATATATATATATATATATATATATATATATATATATATATATATATATATATATATATATATATATATATATATATATATATATATATACAAGAGACAGATATAAAATTATATTATTAGAAAATATTAAAGATTATTATAATATTACAAATTATAATAACCACTTATAAAATAATTGGAATTATAATGATTATATGGCATTGTAAAAATGATAACTATAAATTTATGGTAGTTATATAAAATTCTAATGAATGTATAAAAATATAAAATAAAAAAAATATATATATATTTATAAATTCTAATATTTACTTTATTATGTATCTTTTAAAGTTTGAGGATTTTTTTTTTAAATTTAATTTAATTGTACATTTTGTATAAATGGGTTATTTTTCTTTCATAATAATCACTGCCCTTTAGAGAGGCTATTTATTCAATAAAACAATAGTTATGGGAAAAAAATCTTGAATTATTAAAAAACTATTATAAAATAATTAAAAAATTATTATATTTTTTTTTTTAACAAACGATGCAGATGAAATTCTCACGATCGTTTTCAAATTATTGAAACGTGTAGTAGATTGAAATTTCACGGTAGATAAGTCAAAAACTTTTTGGGTTAATGAACACTTCCGAGAGTTTCTAAGAACTTATTATTTTTACCTTTTTCTAATTTATTAAAACAATCTATAAAATAAGCCCAACACTGATTGATATAAACTTTTCTTAGGCCCTCTATTGGATGATTGTTTAGTTTTATTAGCAATGGACTGATGGAATGGAGGGAAAGAGGAAGATCATGATATAAAATTTATGCTTTAAAATAGCAAATTTTAAAAAAGTAAGTGATAGATGAAACTCATATTCCGTCAAAATGACTCCCATAAGTGAGAAATAATTATTTTTTCCGAATCATAAATTACGCACTTATCCAAAAGATGTGTTTAAATCATTGAATATATGAATGGACCATTCTTGCCTTGAAACACGGATAGTGAGATACTGATATAGCCACTACGTTAGTTAGGGCAAATGATAAAACGAAGAAAAAACATTTTGCCATTATGAAAAATAAAAGAGAATTACAAACTTGAAACACTTCCATCTGATAAAGAGTACCTCCCCATCATTGTTATCAAAGACATGATAATTATTCAGGACCGTAAGATAGTGTTGGAAGATACAAGAGAAGGGGGAAACCCAACACCGGCGACCACTTCTCACCATTACAAGGTTACCCCTCCTGTCATATACCACCTCCTTCTGTTTCCTCGTTCCGGGCTCGCTGGACCAAAGTCATCGCGGTGTCAGATTTTGGTGATGTAATGCTACGTCCTAATAACGGCTAGAGAATGGGATGGATGGTTTGCAAGAGAAACGTGAGAAATTGTTAGAATCGTCACAGGACCTTTAATGTAATATGAATCTTATTTTTTCGAGAAAAGGGTCATCAATTATTAAGGTGTATAAAAAGATGACTATTTTATCAATGTAAGAATCCTATGAATTTTAAACACGTTTATCCTGTTCATTGTTTATTGTTTACCATCAATGTATTCCCTCTCTAGAAAACTTCTAAGTTTATTTATCAACAATACACAACATCGGCGAAGCATTAGTTCAATAGTTTTAAAGAAAATACATGTCGCTATAATAAGAAATTCTTGTTACTTTAAGACATTATTAAGGACAAACTTGTTCAGCCACCAAAGCGGCTCGGGAAATCGACATAAGTGAGGTAGAGGAGGCCTTGACCAGCAGACTTCGCTGCATTGGTTTAAAAACCTTTATCAAAATACATCTAAAAACTAATATTTTTTTTTTTAGATCTACGAAGGAGTGATCCATCATTAATTTATTCCTGATGGACGCCTAATAAACTCTGACCTCAATACTTAGAGAGAATTGCAGGTTTGATCCAGCTTTGGTCAACACCAAATGCTATCTGTTTCAACAAGACAATATCCGTCTGCATTTTCTGAGGTATGCCTCGCTGTAAAAGCAAATACTAATCCATAACCATATATTAACATTCGAAACGAATTCGAGCATGTCCCCCCCCCCACGTCTTCCTGGAATGCAACTGCAGCCAGCGTGAAGATAACTCCAAAGAGCTTACCGTTTCCCAAATTAGGCGACGTTCTCTGCCTGACAATTCGAAGAGAAAAGGGTTTAATTACATATATCTATTAAATTTATTTCTCTTTAGGGGTGGTGGAGAATATATATATGTATTCCTTTTTATTTTATTTACGTGGGGCGGAATAAGAGAAACCATTATAAATCTCAGACACTAAATTGTATGGAAAGCTGTTTTGTATTCCTTAGCGATATTTCTACTTGAGTTTGAACTGCCAGGAGCGTAATTTAACTTTATTTCCTTTTACTTGTTAATTTATAACAACTACTATTTAAAATATTGTTCCACTTAACGAGATTTCCATAAATAATTAATGATTTGAAAGTTTAATTTTGTATCAGTATTAAGTTTGTTGACAATTCTATAATATAATTGACTAATACTTATGTATATATATATATATATATATATATATATATATATATATATATATATATATATATATATAAATAAGTGTATAAATAAATCTTTGCTAATTGTCACAAAGACTTAAGAATTATTAGCTTATTAGCGTAAAACTGCTTTGGTCATTATTTTTTTTGTTCATTTTAATTTTTGTGTGTATATTTGTTAATATTTTTATTTATTTATTTTTTTTTTTTATTATCTTTATTGGAATATTGGTTTTTGAATCACTCGATATTTCACGTCATATTTCTTCTATAAAATAACTTAATTTCAATTATTTGAAAACTGATTCTATTACTGAAAAATTATTTCCAAGGGCTGTTGAAATATCAGGATTTAAATCAAAACTACAGTTGACATCCCGACTCATTCTGATAATTATTTCATTAGATCTATCTTCAGGATCCCTAGGCAGTCACACGTTACTTCCCGATATTCTCAGCTTGGGTGGCTTTATTCTAAATTCCGACGGCAATACTTTCTGGGTACTTTCCTATTCCAATCTCTAAAAACCAAAAAACCTTCCTATATTCTTGATCTATCAATTCTGCACCCTTCTACCCATCTCCTAAACACTAGATCCCAACCTTTAAAACTGTATATCCCTTCACATAAAACCGCTTCCTTCGACAAATCCTTCATCATTCGTGCTACCCCCTTCTGGAATCCCGTACCCACTTCTATTCGTAAAGTAGCTTCCCTAACTTCCTTTAAAAATAATTTTTTTCTGTACCTTTTAGATAATCAATCATCCGCAAATATGTAAACAATTAAATAAATAGCTAGAATTACTTTTTTTTCTCTCTTTCTTTCTTTTATATATACATATTTATACGATTGTATTTTATGTTATTATTATTATTTCATTTTTTTTTTTAATTTAATTTAATTTTTTTCCCTGTCAAAAAGGTATGCTGTAATTACTTAAGAATTTAATTTGTAAATAAGACGGCCAGACTATTTTACCTGTAACTGTGTATTATCATTATTCTTAGGGGACAGTAAGTCCCAGAATAAAGTTTATTTTTTCATTTTCATTTCATTTCACTGTGCCATTCTAATGTTTGTTGCAAAGGTAGGATTAAACTCACCTTCTTGGCAGGCTCCAAAAATAACTGATCTTAAATTTTGAATGGGTATTTCAGTATCGATAACTTCGTGGATTGTCATTTAATGCTCTTTTTTCGAAGTAATTAAAATGTTTACTTTTTTGTTCAAGTTTGTAGATGTAGGGGATTTTATTATTAAAATCTTTTTTTTTTTTTAATTTAAAGTTAACTTTATTTTAGCTCTATAATCAGACGTAATGTTTTACATTAAAACCTTCGCTTAAACCTGGTAATCGTAATTCCGAGTCGATTGTAACCTTCCCCTAGTATTTTCGATAGCCAGGAGGCACGGTGAATTGCAGGTTTATGTGTATCCGATATGAATGCCTAGATAAATTTATTGGTATGGAGCAAGGAGAGGCGGGAAGCTGCAATGATAAATAACCCATCATAAATGTCAAGGTATTTAAAATTAACAGTAGCCAAGGTCAGGGCTACCTGCGTGTCTCAGGCCGCACTCAGGCCGAATTTTAATTGATAATAAACAGTTCCAGCTCTGTGTTCTGAGCAATTAAAGTTCACAAACTGTGATGACTAGCCGATTTTAAGGAAGGACGTTATAATTTATTGTGTAGCTTTTATTAAGAGGTCGTTACTGAAAATTTATTATGTATTGATGTACCGTTATATTCTGAGCATATAAAATTATGAGGACTGAAGTTTTGAAATATTAATCAGTAGTTAAGATAATATAAATATGGTTGTTATTATATTGTCATAGTTATTTTCGTCTTATACAATATCTTCCTTTTCTTTTTATTGTCTTTGCTTTTTTTCAACTGAACTCTGTCTGAAGCATCTTCCTCTATTTTTCGTTCTTTCGTCTTAATCGCCTTTCTTCCTTTAGCCCGTGTCCAATTATTAGTGACTACGTACATGGTATGCGGTAGAATAAGATGTGCTATAACCTCCTCCCGCTTCCAACTAAATAAGCATGGAATCTTGAAAATAAAAGTCTGATTGCTGGAAGTTGTTCACCACCCTTAACCCTAAACGTGGTAAAAAGGGTTCCTTGAAATAGCGTCGGATTTGGGCGGGAGAGTAGAGGAAAAAGTTAAAAATTGTATGTTTTTAACTGTTTGTTTAAACAACTCCGAAACCGTTACTTTTAGCATATTTTGTGTTCAATACATTACTAAAGCAACGTAGTCGCAAATTCAAATGGTTTGTTCAAATCATTTTATTTCTCAGATCAATAGTTATACAGTTATTCGACCAAATTTGGTTTCATTATGTTTTTTGAGATGGGGAATCTTAAAATTATACCAGTTCTTAGTTTAAAAATTTTCCTTACCAATATTTTTGAAAAAAATAATTAATTAATTTTTTAATTCGGTCGAATTCGCTATTTACACATATTTTCAGATGAATAGTCTAAACATAATACCAGATTATAGTTTTAAAAAAATCTATATACTATACTAAGGGATTGTACTGTGAGTTAAAAGTCAAAACGTCCCCTTGTTAGTATTATCTTTCATTGAATATAGGTAAGGTCGCTATTATATTGTTCATTATAATTATTTTTAAGTGGCAACACCCCAGAATAAAATTTATTCTCATTTCACTTTCTGGTTGATTTGTTAATTTGAGTATTTTAAAAATAAAAACTATACAGAATGAAAAAAGTAATATTAACGTTAATTTTCCACTCATTACCCAACGTGAGTACAAACTTCGAAAAAAGGGAGAGGTCAGCTAAACTCATAAACATTCTGGTTGTGGTTTATATTTATGTCTTGCATCGTACATTAGTATATCGGCTCCAAAACTTTCTAGTACATTCAGTAAGACGTGTTACAGTTTTATGCTCCGATATTGCCGCATACCTTTCCCAACTAAGACATTAAAACTAGGGTGGTTTATTTTGCCCGGTCTCCGAATAGTAAAGTTGTCAACGGTCTGTTTTATCGCGGGCGAGTAATAAAAGAGCTCCATGGAGGACAGGCCGCCTCGGGCTAACGAGAGCTTTTACGATGAAGCCACATTCCGCCGTTGATAAGGACAAATATGATTGGCTCCTCACTCGGCCGTATATGGCCGAGCTAACTGTACGCCTGTCTGCTTAGTTCTATTATTTATCTTTTTGAATTTCCGATTATTACCCGCGAGCAGGTAGCTTCATCCAATTATCCGTCTCGTATAGACCATGTTTACGACTCGCTCCTCGCTTGCGCATCCAATGAAGCTATAAAACACATCCAACATCCAGCCCTCACACTCAGCGTATAAAATTCATTTAGTTAATGGGTTTAAAAGGCAAAAGAAAATATAACGTAAATATATCTTTAGCTTACTACCGGAAGACTGGGACACTATGCTTAAAGCCTTCCTACCTTACACTTTGTTTTGTTAATTCTGGCATCATTAGGAATAAAATAATAAAAAATCTTTTATATAAGGCGTCCAGTTACAAGACGTAGCAAAACCAAATTTCTAATTTTTTCACCAGAAGCCAAAAACCATAGTAATATGATTCCCAATTGATATGAATATAATTTTTCTTCTATAATTAGCAAAAAAATAGATGGTTTTGGTTGGGCAAGCGTAATAAGGGCCCCTGTTGACCATTTTTTTTAAAAATTGGTTTTTCTTCAGTACTTACACCGTTTTGCAAAAGTTTTGGGGACTTATCCGGTTTGCAACAGTTAGAGACTTACTCCTTTTTGATAATGAAATAAATACATGTCCTAAGTTGATTTATAGAATTGAAATGATGGGTTAAAAATTGATTTTACGTTCAAAAATGTTACTTATTAGCTTGGCGAAGAATAAAAATAATGTAAAGTAATAAACGATATATGTACATACATGGACTAGTCTATGTAATCACAATACACATTTTCCTAAACAAATTATTATTCTTTCTTATCTTACTTCTAGACAGACTTTTAGTAAGACTTCTTTAAAAATGGTTAAAAATAATTTATCATTAAAAAATATTTGTATGCATAAAAGCGATTATTTTTTAGAGTATTGAGGAACAATATCAAAACAATAAAGTATCAAACTACTTAGTAATATCAAAATATTACTGACTCTGTTTTTTAGTTGGTAACTTTAAAATTCAAAACAAATATCTATCTAAAAATTTTCTTTATGTTTCAAAACATTTATTAGTTTAGTTTAACAAACAAAAAATGAAATATAATTTAAAAAATGGACTAGTCAATAGTAATTACGATCAGAATAACATGTAATTCTAAACAGCTAATTGTGTTTCTTCCATCTCGTTTATGTCTCCTAAATCTGATAAGTAACATGCATAATATGACAGCCATATTGTGAGATACTCCCTTTTGGTACTGTGATAGGCATGGTTTTAATCCCTTTTGCAACAGTAAGTGATTTTTAATTGTAAATTTGAACAGGTTTTCCTTCGTTTTTAAACCTAAAACTTAGTCAGTCTTCTGCGTGGCAAGGAGCTGGATCGAACGGTATATAAAACTCAATTTTGATTTTCGGTGGATTTTCTACGTTTTGCAATTAGGCGCCTCATATGCAGATTATAAAAAGCACATCACGTGTCTACATATGTATACAAAATAATTTATTAGTTCCTTCAACAGGTTGTAGATCAATTAATTAAAACAAGATTTCAATAAATAGTCTTACCAATACTAAAATGACAATAAACTGCCCGTCGATTTTGACTCCTTCAACGTTTTACGTGTGAAACGTTTAAAACTTCCCATTAATTACAAGAGACTTTTATTAAAATTACTAGAATTAGACCTATTAGGGCATACAGAGTTGAGCCTAGGGGCTACACTAAACCATCCAATACGTTTCGTATTTAATCCTTACAATTCAAATTCTTCAAAAAATCTTCATTGCTTCTTACTTTGTCGCATACAAACTTGTCCGTAAAGATCTTAATATACCATATGTTGCGGATTTAGCCCAAACCAGAAACCTATCATTTCAACATAAACTCCATAACCATTCAAATCTACTTGTATCTCAACTTGCTTCCTGTTCTATTTTAGTTAACCGTAAAGAAACTGGCCTCGGGACCTTCTAATATAGAACTTGTATTGAAGTTCTACTAATTGGCAGTTGCTTTACAATCAATGTATATGTCATCATGTGCATTATATTCACATTTACTAGATGTATTATGTTGGATGCAGTAAATTCCAATGGATAGCTAAAATATAAAATAAAAAAATAATAAAATGTCACGACACTGTTTGTGAGCGCCTCTATTGCATGGCTGTAGTTTTTATTGATAGTACGTTCCAGATGATAGTTCTATTGAAACCGAATCATGTTTAACATATTTATGTATAAGTTCTTTTTATTTAATGACCTAAAGCCTACCGAAGAATATAGTAAAGCTGTGTTCACCAGATTGGTTTTTTTAATCAACATAAATATTCAACCACCTCGACAGTAAACAAATTTAAGTTGCTTTTTTCTTTTAATCAAAACTGTTGTCTTAATATTTTTATTTTATATTTATGTTGTAATAGTAAAACTAATAATAATAATTATTATTAATTATGTAGTTATGCTATTTATTATTTAATGTATAATAAACATAGAGGGAGTGATGATATAAAGAGCATAAATGAGCGTATGTTTTTCATAACCTTTAATTGCGTGTTACTTCTCTTTTCGTCTTCTTGTTATATAATTTTTAATAATTTGAAAAGATATATAATTAATATTAATAATTGTTAATCTGATTATGGTAAATACTTCCTTCATGTTTATTATTGTATTTATGTTTACCCACTAGCGTCTTATTGCAATCTGCCATACGTAATGGTGCTATAAAGTTCACAATAATTCTTTATTTAAAATATAATGATGAATAGTAATGTGTCAGTTCAAATATTATTCGATTTTCGTTATCAGTACCTTTGCCAAAAAATCGATTCTCGATACCTATGTTTAAAACTAAAGTGCTATAACTAAAAATAATCTATATGATAGCTAAAAGAGCTAACCAAATCAATTAAAAAAGCAATAATAATTCAGTAAATAAATTAGTAAACAGCAAATAGCATTTATTAGGTACAACATGTGATATATGTAATTAATTACAATTCAGGATGCGGAAAACAAATTTTAATTTTACAAGATGAAAATTCAAAGGTTCTGGGTTTCGTATAGTGATTAAGAAACTAAAAATGTATTAGCACCGTTTCTAAACATTGCATATAGGAGACTAGTCTGCCGTGAAATTTGGGTATTAATGTTCGGAAAGGAGTATGAACATGTAAAAAAAAATAAAAAATAACCTTTAATCTTAAACATACTTCAACAGTAACAAATATGTATAGTAAAGTGTGGTTGTATGACTGCATTTATAGTTGGTGTTTCAGATTTGGCAGTTTGAAATCGTTAACTTCTTCATTTGAAAATTACAATTACATATATTTAAGAAAATGACATTGGGCTAGCTGTACCATTGGCTAGCTGTAAGCATTGGTGATCTATAAAACAAATGCTCTCTTATTGTTAATTAATAATATACATAACCTTTGTATCGATAGGAAGTAGAATCGATATATAATAACTAAACAATTAGGTATCAACTCTATCGATAGGTTTCTAGCAATCGACATTGGATTCTTTTCTCAAAATTCGGTAGAATTGAGAATCGACACATCCCTAATATATATAAAATATAATTTCGTTTAATACCATTTCGGCATTATTGAACAAAAATATTTATTAGACATTATTGAACAATGATTTAGTTTGATCATCTCACATTATTAGATGTTGTTTTGTGCTTTGCTCCAAAGTATAATCTCTACGCCGAGAGAAGAGGTATGGCAGCGGCTGGCATCACATAGGCCCTAAGCTATCGGCAACATCCAAAAGATAAAACATTAATTTATGACCATTACAGCCTCCATCTTGACATATGTTCGGTCTACTGACCTTCCACGATACGATACCTTTTTACTCGCCGCGAGTAAAATCTTACTTCTGTGCCCGGGGGCTTACATGACCTTTCTCTGCGGCACAAGTTACAGGCCTCTCCAAACCAGTAATTTAATTGAGCTCACCGTTAAATATTTCTTCAGGTTGTTTCATTCTAGTTATGGCATAAAATTTAAATTTTGGAACCGTAACTACTTGCTAGAAACGTTCAGGTTTTGCTTCTTCCCTATCCTTAAATTTTCACGGTTTCCAATTTTAGAATTAGAGAACGTTGAAGTTATTATTAAAACTTATTATTTGCAACATAGTTGCCGTGTCGATACGCAAGTAAATGTTTCTGGATATTTTGTTTTTTTTTTTACATTTAAAGCCGCATGTAGAATTTCAGGCGTTACAAAAACACATTCTTTGCGCATAAAGGTCACAAGCAGTAGCAACCACCAACAAATTTGGCTTGGTAGACATACATGAGACGTATATAGAGGAAAAAAAAAAATTAAGTTCAGAAGAGATACAAGACTTAATAGATAAGATCCTGCTTGTCGTTTCCGACTATTCCAACATTTACTAGACAAGCGTTCAAAGCTACCAATTAACTACAACTGACTTATTTACTTGACTGTAATTAGAGCCATTTGGACATACGTAGTTGAGATCACTTAACCATCCAATTCTTCCAATCTAAAATCCTCTGTAAATCCTCAATACTCCTTATGTGCATTCACATATTTAATTCACAAACAAACTTATCCATAAAGATCTCAATGTTATGATGCTGATTTGGCCCAAACCAGATACCTATCCTTTCATAGTTAACTCTATACCCACTCAAATCTACTAGTCGCCCAACTTACGTCACAATCCATTCCCGATAATCCTCCAAGGTGTCTGAAAAGAAGATGGCCATGTAAAACTATTTCAGTGCTAATAGTGAGTATATCATTACATTTTATTGTAATAACTTTTCTCAAATTGACTTGTATATAATGTATACGGTTGTAAATATCCATAAATAGTTTTAAAAAAAAGAAGTTCAGGAATGGAGTGGCTGAATTGTTGAAAATTTTAATCTTTTAAAAACGCCATATTACTTTATACATGCTGTTATTTTATTATTATTATTATTATTATTATTATTCACGTCTTTATTTTTCGTCCTTTGCCAAAGAATTTATTGACTTATTTTGTTCGTTCGCCTTTACCTTAAGTGGTCATCAGCGAATGACTGTAGACTAAACTCTGTTGTAATATTTAATTTATTTATAAATTGCTTTAGCTATTATTGTTGATTGGCTTTAAGGGCAATAACTGCTGATGGTAATTATTACCCTTATATTTGAACCTAATTATTATGTTTTCATTGCAACAATAACAGCAATCTTAACATTGCCATATTAAATTTTTAAAATGTAGCAATAAGCAATTTTAACGTACCTAATTGTTCAATCTAAATTATAACAATATCAAATAAATAAACAAATTATATGCGGATTCAGTATTAGGATAAAAAGATCATTAAATTAAATTGTATGAATTAATAAAAAGGTTTAGCTATTTCTTTATTGTATAATAGGGAGCATGTATGAATTATGGCATTTTAAATTGTTCTCTCATTTCTTTCGTCTAATGATTTTATCCATTATTTTATGATTCTATTAGATTAGACAGCTGTAAAAATGAGCTGATTCAGAAATCTAATAGTTTAATAAGTTCATATAGGCCAAGTGCCAAAAAGATGAAACATAGAATTTAGAATATCCATCAGTTCGACCATCAAGTTTGGTTAAGCTTCAGGATCTGCCTAACATCGTCCACACAAAATATCAAGTGTTCGAGAAACTTTCGCCGCAAACTTTTTCGGAACCTATGTTTACTCCAAGGTAATATCTCAATCGAGAAGCTGCTGCCTCTGGGTTAAAGTTCAACCTCAGACGAACCATAATATGGAGATGTAACCCATTCAGTTTCAATGGTCAGGCACGAGTCCAAGTTATTCGGACGCACCTATAATTTTTAATTCCGATCCACAAATTAATTTGGACAAGAGGTCTCATGGACCAATTCCATGCAAGGAGAGTGTTTCATTTAATTATATCTTTATTGCTGTACTTTGTCATCTTTATCATTAAAACTTATGATGGTCATTTATTCTTCGGTGAAAATCGATTAATTATTTCTAATTATGATAAAAAATAACAATAATTTTATTATAATCCTTTAAACAATGCAAAGGACATCTCTGTTTTTCTTTAGGTGGTTGAGCTGATCACACCCAAAAAAAATGTTGCCTGCCCTCCCCCATCGAAAAAAAAAAAAATTTGTTATACATTTGATTTAGTGATTGTCTTTGTTAAGGACAGTCCTAGAAATTTTCGATCACCCTTAGCCAAAATCCGAAAATTTAAAATGATAAATCTTTACAAAAAACAAACCTTTAAAATGACAGGAGATTTTTAATTATTAAAAATAAAAATAAATAAGTTCACCGAAATTCATTATTGCTATTTTTTTTTTCGTATTTGTTTGTCCGTGGAAAAACCTCTTTAACTTTCTAAAAAGCGCGGAAAAAAAAAATTAATAAAAAAATAAATTTGGAATCGTTTTTTTCTTTTGTAGGGCCATTTAAAAGTTATTTAAATTCTTAAGATATTTATTCTTTAATTGTTCGTAGAAATCTAAATAAATTATAATAACTTCTTATTAAATTTTTTCAACATTGAATATTTTATTGTATTGTTATTGTTAAATATTCTCCCTATGTGAATTGTAAAAGTTATTGAATATCTATATGTTTCGTAAGCATGAGAAAAAAATTTAAAATTATTATTGAATAACCTACAATTATTGAAACGAATATTTCAATAATTAAAGAATTACAGTTTTTCAATGACGAACTATTCAATCAGATACCTATTATTGATGAGAAAATAAATAAAATTCGTCATGTTTCAAAAAAGGTATTATAGAATTTTAAAAAGTAAAAAACAAAAATGATGCGTTATGCATAATAACGCAAAAATATTTAAAAAAAAAATAAGAAATTAAGATATTTCATTGCCGAAACATTCAATTAAATATTATTTATCCGATAAGAAATAATATAGAATATATGAAAGAAAAAATATCCAGCAAAACTGTATAGCATTAATAAATAAATGTCTGGATATAAAAAACATTTTTAGAGTGTATATAACTACTGACATTCTCCATTTTAATATCAATTCATTAATGAGACTGTTCTGTAAGTAAATTATTTGTTTGTGCATATAAGTTTATTTCACGGGCTAATTGGTAAACACATGAAAGGCACTGAACCGTTTTTTAGTTTATGTGTCTTGGCTCTTCTCATTTTGCCAACCGTTTATAGCAAAAGTTGTTTGAATTGCATATTTTTAATAATTATTTACTAAAGATTTTCTAGTGCATTCTGAACTGTCTCGGATCATATGGCCAACGTATTTCAAGCTTCCACCGGTGCCATATTTGTCATCATAGCCATACATATACTTTTCTAATTATTATAAAATTATACCTGCTTCTTAGAGCATGCATTACTTGGGACTATGGCTGGGATATTTTCTATCTAATGGTATGTTAGACCACTTCCCATTCTGGGCTCAGATTCTTAAGATCAACTTCTCTCCGTAGAACCTGATATTATACTCCTTCTTATGATGCGGATTCCTATTTATTTTTAAAATTAAATTCTTCTTTTTTTCACATAATTTACCTTCATAAGGAGGTACATTCTTTTCTAGCTAAAGTAGGAAACTGGTTAATCGGAAATTTAAAGCTTTATTTTTATTTTGTATGAGAGGCTCAGGTTATTTAAGAGAGTAAGCGTAGCATATATTACCATAATTATTATAATCATGGTATATGTCTGTTTCTGTCATGAAATTAAAGTTGTAGAATAAAAAACACGAAACTCGAAGAGATCATGTTTTGAGTGCTCATCTTTTTACAAGAAACATCTCACCATCTGTAGTTTGATTACAAATTTCTTGAAAACTTATAATTTACTTTTATTTATGTGCAGAAAATCATTGAATGCTGTAATAATAGATATATATGCATCCTACAAACAAAAACAAAGAGTTATATGCAAATTACCGTTGATTTCTCGATTTGCATTAGAAATCTCTCAGAAATATGTAAGCAATTACATCATAATCCTGGATTCATACTAATTTATTGCTCTGTATGCGATATACCTGACTTTTGTGCTAATAATCAACCCACGATATGGCTGTAAAGTCATAATAACGGTTTTTAAGTGGTCTTTAAAAGATCTATTGATGCTCCGAAAAAAAAAAACAGAATATTTTTTTTTTTGTTGATTTTATTTAGTTTCATCGGAAATTTTTATTCAAATAAAATTTAACAATTTATAAGTGTAGCATATTAGATATTATTACATGTTTTGGTAATAAAACAATTTACACTACATAGTGAGCTTTGCTATAATAGATATTTATTTATGTATTTATTTACATTTTGGTACCATGTACCACCACATTTGGTTAGAGGCACCATACTCAGGTTCAGAACTATAATTCCTTGTACAGGTTTGTTTCTTTTAAAAATTGAATTATATATATATATATATATATATATATATATATATATATATATATATATATATATATATATATATATATATATATATATATATATATATATAATAGATATAATTTGGAATGAATTTTTAACAATCGGAAAAATAAATAAAATTCTACAAAATAAGAAAAAAAATGATATAACAATCACATAATAAAATTGCCTAAACTAAAATACATGATTGATTAACTTCTTGTACGTTAAAGTTAATTAACTTTTCGGATAATTAACTTATATGTTATTTTTGTTTCAATAAATTTAATTTCAAGCTGAAATAATAACTTTTGAATGTCTTATTCGCTAAATATTATTCTAGTAGTATTAGTCCAGTAAAATAAGGCTCCAAAAGGCAGTTTTCAAGAAAAAACTGCGGAACTTTTTTTCTCAACGGATGTTTTTTGGGGTGCTGAATCCGAATCTAAAGTTTGCTCCCACGGCAACCATCGGCTTCATATTCAAAATCGTTAAAAACCGCCAAAAAAAAAACCCTGTTTTTTGTTTTTTTTATCTATAACACGATAACGAAGCTTTTTTCGAAGGAAGTCTTCAAATATTAATTGTAGCTGGAACAAGTATCTACATAATCAAAAAAAAAAAAAATCCGAAAGCAGACCATTTTTCGCGAAGTTACGTTATTTGGAAAAAATGGAGAAATTGGACAACTTGCCGTTAGTCCCACAGCTCCGCGAAAACACGTTTGTCGTACTCTTTTGGCTATAACTCTGAAACTATTTGTTCGATACGACATTACTTTTTTCACCTTAAAGCTGATTAAATTTACTATAAAAATCTATAAATGAAGTTATAATCAAACCCCGTAAAATGTACATGCTAGCCCGCTAATAAAAACGTACTGTTGTAAAATCGAAGTGTTTTTTGGCACATTTGTCGCTCTAACTCCTCAAATATTTGTTCGATCCCAAATTTCTTTTTTCTATCTCAAAGCTGATTAATTTCGCTATCAGATGTGTATGTTTTTGCAAAATATGTAAATAATGACATGTTCAGTAGACTGGTGTGGGTATTTCACGGTGTTAATTATAAGTTACATATATAGGATCTAATAGTAAATTTAACCAGCTTTTAGATAAAAATATTAAAGTTTGGATCGGACAAATGGTTTTGGAGTTATAATTATAAATGTGCCGAAAACCATGGATTTAACAACAGTACGGGTTTTTAGGTGTCTGGGATATTATATTAAATGCGATATTATAACTCAGAAAGTATTTGTCCTATTCAAAATGTTTCTTTTCATTCTGAAAGGTGAATAAGTTTACAATTAGATCCTGTATATGAAATTTTTATCAAAATTCTTGAAATACACAACGTATCACGCTGAAAATCACTTACTGTTGTAAAATCCATGTTTTATTTTGGCACATTTATAATTATAACTCCAAAACCATTTGTCCGATCCAAACTTTAATATTTTTATCTAAAAGCTGGTTAAATTTACTATTAGGCCCTATATATGTAACATATAATTAACACCGTGAAATACCCACATCTGTCTACTGAACATATTTTGCAAAAACATACTCATTTAGCGTGCTAGCTTGGGTGGTTTACAGGATTTAATATGATTTACATACTCGTACATAGCATCTGATAGCGAATTCAATTAGCTTTGAGATAGAAAAAAGAAATTTGGGATCGAACAAATATTTGGGGAGTTAGAGCGACAAATGTGCCAAAAAACACTTCGATTTTACAACAGTACGTTTTTATTAGCGGGCTGGCATGTACATTTTACGGGGTTTGATTATAACTTCATTTATAGATTCTTATAGTAAATTTAATCAGCTTTAAGGTGAAAAAACGTAATGTCGTATCGGACAAATAGTTTCAGAGTTATAGCCAAGAGAGTACGACAAACGTGTTTTCACGGAGCTGTGGGACTGACGGCAAGTTGTCCAATTTCTCCATTTTTTCCGGATTTATTTGTTTTGATTATGTAGATACTAGTTCCAGCTACAATTCATATTTGAAGACTTTCTTTGAAAAAAGCTTCGTCATCGTGTTATAGATAAAAAAAAAACAAAAATATTCGGATTCAACACCCTAAAAACATAAAGATCCGTTGAGAATAAAAGTTCCATAGTTTTTTCTTCGGCAAACCCTTATTTTACTGGACTATATGTGGTTTGTAAGTTTGTGTATGAATCTACTTAAGGATTGCTTGTTATAACTGCCTATTGTTTGAATTAATGGTTTTCCTGAATTGTTTGTAGAGTTGAAAAAGCTACGGATCTGGGTATGAATAAATTGTTTAATTGTTTGGAAACCTGATTCGAGTAGCAGTTCGGTTATTTTTGTATTTCTGGGGTAGTCATTTATTATCCTTATACATAGGTTTTGCATCCTTTCAATTTTTTTTAGTTGGAGTCACAGGTGTAGCTCTATACAGGAGAGGTGTACGTCAGTAATGGTCTTATGACTGATTTATATAAAATGATCTCGTTTTAGAGTGGGTTTTCTTATGAAATTATGGGGCCATAGTACTTGTAAGTCTTTTATTATGAATATGTAGTACAATTTTATAAAGGTGTTCTGAGCGTTTTAATAGTTGGTATCTTTTTATATATTATGTATTCTATATCTTATTATCACTTTGTTTTATGTATTTAATTTACTTCGTTGTTTATTTTTCAGGTAAGAAATCATGAGACTTGCAGTGGTGGTGTAAGTAATGTTTTGTTTTTCTTTCTATTTCTTTTTAACAGTTTACTTATTTACACACACATTATTTAAATTTTCTATAAGCCGAAAATGAAAAGGTAGAAGTCACAGAATCATATGGTATTTAATAGTTAGAGAAGAAAAGAAATATACATTTTTTCCTCTTAATTTACTAAATTGCTTTATTTTCATTTTGTGCAGGATTGATTAACTTAATAATTCGCCTAAGGCTAATTTTTCTGCGGTTGTAGCACACGCTAGTAAAAACAGCAGATATCCATCTAAAGCTTTCCTTATTTATTGCGAAAATTTTAAATTACCATTTTAAAATCCCTATGAAGTTGCTATATATTCTTGATCGTTTTAGAGAAAAATGTATTTAATTTAAATAATTATAGATAAAATAATGTATGCAGATTGAAACATTTATTAAAATGTTTTTTCACTCGAGGAAAAAATTCACTTAAGTTGCTTGGATCAAAGTATATTTTAGATTTTGAAAATATTTTAAACACCATGTTCTCGGCCAAATATTTTTTTCGGGCGAGTTCTGAGGAAGGTTGCTTGCAGAAAGTGGTCCAGTCTTAATGAACTCCATTTTAACTGCTCCAGATCTGTCTGCTTTATCCAACATTACCAAGAGATAACGAGTAAAGTTGAATTTGATGTTTTTACCTTTAACTGCCACTTGGGAATAAAATAGGTTAGCAGCACATATTTTATCTAAACCGACTGTTTAAATGAATTCTATTGTCTGAGGATATTTGTTGTCAAATTGTAATTGATTTAATTGAATCTTAGGTACCGTGCAAGACAGTACTACCCTCTGAATACGTGCTTCTTATATAATAATAACAACCATAATAAGCGATGATCATATGGGTGATTCTCCGATAAAGGAAAATTTTAAGAGCCGAAATTTCAAAATTTTGAACCTATACAAAACATGAGAAAAACAATTTCTGTTAATACTGAGGATGTATATTGAACATTCTACTGCTCGGTACAACTCAAATCCTATTTACCTAACAAAAATTTAAACTTTCTTCTCCTGAACTTCAAGGAGTACCTCAGTAGTAACGATAGCAGAAATTTTTACTTGGATGAGTATGAAATGTTCCTGAAAAATGAATCATTGAATTTCTAAGTGCTATCAAGTGATAGATTATGAAATTTCGCTTTAGAGTTTCAATAATAATTCCTATCTAATATTAGTTATAAAATATCTCTTAATTGGAGCATTAAAATCAGAAACTTAAAAAGTTAAATCTCCTTCTTGATGAAATTTTTCGTATAGGAAACTTCGCTACTTCCTTATCTCTTAAACGTAAGAAGTTGCACTTAGGCATTAACTTTCCTTTCAGTCTTTTAGTTTGATATACATTTGTCGCTCTTTGCTTCGGATAGAGGGAATATAAAATACATGCCGAGGAAGTTTGTGACGAATACGTAATTCAAAAGTCAACAAGGACAAAAAGAGCATTTAAGGTATAACAAAACATTATAAATAAATGGATCAAATCTATGATTCGACCTTAGCGAAAATATTCAGGAAGCTAGATGAGGCCATAAAGAACAAAATTTACGATAGAGACACCAGGATATCCATCCAATGAAATTCTTGAGGAGATTATAAAAATCATCAATGAATTTAGGTTTAACTTTCCTTTACATTTTTGAATATTATTTAAATGATTTAATTATCAGTATTATAAAAATATGCACTGTTTACTTGTTTATAAAAGCCTGATTTTTTCTTAAGGAGCGTTACTATTAATTTAATCACATTTAAAATACTATTTATAAGTATATAATTAACATTCCTTAATTAAATATTACTTTTTAGATTTAAATAAATCAGGTCATCATATTTTTCTTATAGATATGGTTTATTACGTGTTTAAATTTTTCTTAAGGTTTAATGTGGTTCATGAGTAATACAAATTTGTAGCGACTCGTTTTGACCTTGCAGACAGTCGAGGTAACTGCTTATAAGGATACTGAATTTATGAACTTGACCAACTAGAACCCGTTTACTTAAATGAAAACAGTGCTGGAGAATGGGTAGCTGATCCATCGCACCTCCGTCCCCCGGTGATGGTCGTTTAGAATTGAGCCATCATTGGCGATCCCGGTGGCCCGGCCTATTTTCCCAAAC
This sequence comes from Euschistus heros, assembly GCA_003667255.2. Lineage (NCBI taxonomy): Eukaryota > Metazoa > Arthropoda > Insecta > Hemiptera > Pentatomidae > Euschistus > Euschistus heros. The sequence goes on from RCWM02000087.1 coordinate 2,413,924, forward strand.
CAGTCCCACAAATCAGCAGGAGTCGTCCTACCTGTTACCCTCATTCTATCACCTCCCTATTTCTTTTCTTTTTTGTTCCGACATTCCATTCTGATTTGGTTTCATAGTTCCTAACCAATTAAAAGTAATCAGTGAAAAATGATGTTCTAGATTTGATAACTTTCGTAATAAATAGCGTTGGCGTTTATTATTCCGTAAGTTATGCTGAAGGCGTTTCTTTGGATGTTGCCGCAGAAATAGATATTGAAATACTCTAGAAGCATCATTAATTTCTTTTATTTTTGTAAAATTTTTGAAAGGCTCCTTCTTAAACGTATCCTACCCATCCTTGAGTTGCAAAATATTCCCTCTCAGCAGTTTGGATTCCGCACTAGCCATTCCACCGTTCAACAAGGCCTCAGAGTTGTTGATCACATATCCTCAGCACTTGAAAGCAAAGAGAATTGCTCCGGCGCATTTCTGGACATAGCGCAAGCTTTCGACCGGGTGTGGCATGCTGGTTTGCTTTTCAAACTCAAAACCCATTTACCTCAATCAATATTCCTTGTCCTTAGATCGTACCTCTCTAACCGTTCCTTCCGAGTTCGCTGCAGAATGAAATACTCTAACTGCTATTCTTTAGAGGCTGGTGTTCCACAAGGTAGCGTTCTCGGTCCAGTTCTATATATCCTCTACGCAGCAGATATCCCTACTACTCCTGATACTTTCCTTGCAACATTCGCTGATGACACTGCTATCCTTTCATCCCATTCAGATCCTTTAATAGCTTCCTTTAATCTCCAAAACCACTTAACCTTGATTGAAGACTGGTATAATTGGCGGATCAAAATAAATGCATCAGCGTAACATTTACCCTCCGCCGAAAATCCTGTCCTATCAATTTCAATGGTATTCCAGTACCTAAAGCTGACACAGTTCGATATCTTGGTTTCTACCTAGACAAAAGACTTACGTGGAACCCTTATACTCGACTTAAAAGGCAAGAACTTAACAGACGCTTCAGCCAATTGTATAGACTACTAAATAGGACATCTCATCTTTCCATTGAAAACAAAATTCTCATATACAAAACCATCATTAAACCTATTTGGACTATAGTAAATCCTCCTTACTATGTTTCCAACAAAACCCTACATAATGATCTGAATATACAATACGTCCTCGACCTCATACCTCTTAAATTCTCAAAATTCCATCGCAACCTTTCCTTTCATCCTAACCCATTAGCTCAATCATTATCCGCTTCCACACATCATGATGACCCCCCTCGGAGGCTAAAACGGCAGTGGCCCCGAGATCTTTTGTAAAATTACTTATATTGGAGTTCTGGCAATGGCCAGAGTGAATGTTATAGCGCTCTCACTTAGCCTCCACTGGGTTTTTTTTTACACCAGTGACGCAGCTGAGAGAGAAGAGCTGGGATCTCTCTGTGCCTGGCTTATCCCTTCATAAGTGGAGGGACGGGTCTGGTGGGGGGAGTGTAAATTGTAAATAGAGTATAATTGTATTTTTACCTTTGTTTTATCTTTTATTATTAATATTATTTATTTTTTTTTCTTAAGTTTTACTATTTCATTTTGTATATAGTATATTTTATATTGTTTATGTATAGCATAGTTCTTTTTTTTTTCTCTCTTTTTCTTTTCTTACATTACTTATTTACTTTATTTTAATTTTTTTTTTCCTCATTGTACATTGTGTGAATGTAATCATACGCCATCTATATTACTTATTGCCCACATTTGTGGCAGATTGTAAAAAAATACTCAATAAAAGATTTCTATTTATATATTTTTATTGAGTCGTCATTTTATTGATGTACTTTGACCAGGTGCATTTGAACGATCCGCTATCTAGGACTCGAAATGGACAACCCTTTAACTTTGAATCCACATATAAGACTAAAACAACAGAGAACTGCTTGTCAATTACGAATCTTCAACATTTACTGGACAAATATTCAAAACTATATCTACTACAAAAGACTCATTTGTCTTGGTTATCAGAACAATTAGAACATATGGCGTTGGGCTTTGGGGCACAATACTCTATTAACAGAACACTATACTCTATTAAAATATCTATTGATTCAATATAACTTTCCCTTATAAAAAACTTCTAATTATCAACGAACGGAATGTTAATTAAAACTATAATCTTGTACGTTTACGGGATATGCAATATAAATAAAATAGGCTGTATCTTCTTAGAATTCTTCCATCATTATTTTTACTTTGAACTAGTAACCCTTTAATTGCTGAACCATTTTTGTGCAATAAAGTAGTATGAAATAAAGTAGAAAAACAAACTTTTAATATAAGAAATAATTTAACATTCCTAATTTTAAAAAATAATTTCAGTAATAGTAAATAAAGAAAATGAGTTATATAGGATTTCAATTCTCTGAATAGAGATTTTATTTCTTCTTTCCACCGATATTAATTGATATTCACTTAAATATATCCTTACTGTAAAAAAAAAATATAATTACAAGGCGGTAGTATTGAACTATTGAACCTGTGATTATTGAAAAGAGATGACTGACATAGCTGACGTCCATTATGAAATTGAACACTGTCCAAATACATTAGCTGCAGCCGGACGGACCTCGAACCCATAAATCTCCAGGTGTATCTTTTCATCAAGGCTCCCTGGAACTGTTGTGCAAGAGGGTAGCTCCGAACGAAATCAGACTCCAGCAGTGATACTTACGTAAATAAGGTCTTAGGTTAGACTGCCACATTCATCAATACACTTATGATTTGGCATTAAGGTCAGACGGTTTCACAATACTCACTGGCTCGGGCCCATGCTGGGAGCTAGTTTCCAACCGACATGAAAAACTCATTCACATATCGATATTTTATGGCAATAATCCAACAGTTGTTAGCAGGGCTGAGGCATTGTTAGCGTCCGTCATTATTTATGTGGCCTGTTTTAAACCTACCGATTTAATAATTGAAATATGATAATGGGGTAAGTTTTAAAACAATTCGAATACTTACGTCACTATTTCGGTATGTGGTTTGTAAATGTAACTCGTATAATATTGACAGTACTATGTTCATGTTTTCCTTCACCTACACTACCTGCAATACTTAGACATATAACATACTTCTTATCAATAGCTATTGTACATATCAAAATAGAGCCGATTATTGATCCATTGATTACATTATTTAAAAGAAAATAAATAAATAACAAAAAATTACAAGATTTAATAGACAAGAAACTACTCCATTGACATTTACTTGAAAAGCGTTCAAAGCTCCCAATAAATTACAAAAGACTTATTAACGTGACAGTATTTAGATTTTTCTAAATTAAGATTGTTAAATTATTTCTTATATTATGTGTTTGTTTTTTCTACTTTGTTGCATACAATTCTAACGATGTTTTGCACAAAAATGGTTCAGCAATTAAATGGTTACTCGTTCAGAGTAAAAATAATGATGGAAAAATTCTCAGAAGATACAGACTATTTTATTTATACTGCCTATCCCGTAAACGTACAAGATTATAGTTTTAATTAACATTCCGTTCGTTGATAATTAGAGGTTTTTTTATAAGGGAATGTTATATTGAATCCAAAGATATTTTAATAGAGTATAGTGTTCAGCTCTTTAAAATCTCGAGGAATGAATTTTAGTATAATTTCTTCAGGTCGTAAATGGAAAGAATATCTTTTAAAATCAAACTTCATTCCGAAATAGAAGAGAAAACCTCTTAAGTAATAGCGAAATTCAATAAACGTACCAAACTTTTTAGAAAATAAAAAAGCGTTTTTAATAAAGATGGACTATGACTTTGGCTGACAAGTCACTCGCAAAATGGCGGAACAGCCGCCCGATTAGGCCCTTGGAATTCGGGTGAGTTCGGCATTGTTCGAGGCTATTCGTTTATAGTTTTATAGACAACATTACATGTAACTACAGGTTTTCGCTTATCTTATATTTTTTCTTCAGTTTTTGGAAACGGGCTAGTGTGTAACGAAATGTTTTTAGAAAATAAACCAAAGGCAATTTACTTTAGCTATTTTTGATAGTTAATTGTGAAATTTTGAATTTTATCCTGCCAAAAAATCCTGCCGTGTTTATGGGTTTACATATATAACACAAAATACCTTTCATATAATTGTAAATAAAAACCTATGTAAATTGCTAAAATATTGCTTCCCTTTTCGTGTCCCAACCTTTATATTACATTTCAATTAAAAATTAATGTTTTTAACTATGCCACAAAACTAAAACTTTGATTAAAGAAATAGTAAGTTACATAGTTTCATTTCACTTAATCTCTTTTTTAGCGTAGAAAAATATAATTGAATGAAATAACCGACTACTCGGAGCTTTTTGCCAAGTAATTAGCGACTAGTCGCGGACTACGAAAGTAGCCCATCTCTAGTTTTTAACATAAATAAATAACATAACATAAATAACAATAATGTAAATAATTTTTTTCAGAAATTAATGATATCATATTTATTTCAATTATTTCTTGATTATTATTATTTTTTAAATTGAACTAATAATTTAAAAATGAGTTATACGATTCAGTCAACATTTAATTAATTCAATAAACGACCTTCTTTCTGATTTATCGATGAAGATTTTTTGTGAAAGGTCTATGACGGGTTCATTCATTCCTTACACTTTAAAAGATATTTAAATATTTGATAAATTATAGCTAATTTTAAAAAAAATATATATTGAAATAGGTTGAGAAGTACAATCGACTATCATACTTCAATTGTTACACTATTAGCCATTAGCTTTAAAAAAGTAGGGTAAATATATTGGTCAAATAAAATTACAGATTCTACAAATCATTATTAACTAAGCGCTGTAAAAACTATTGTTATAATGTTTAACGTATTTTAAACATTCAAAACTAGTTTTAAATTAAAAAAAAAAAAATTCAATAGAAGTGGCTAACAAAGTTTGTGTTTATTATGTTTAATAGTTTATACATATTATGTTTAATGTTTTATTTTAACTAATTTGGGTAGGTTTCGGTGTAAAATTAATCCATAATCTTTTTATTTATGCTTTAGTATATATGTGTTTTTAGAACAATGAATATAGCAGGAAATTTGTTTTCTCAGACTCGACTATGGGATTGCGAGTTCATGTCTATGTGTACACCAGGTGAATACTTGACTCTTCATTTTATGGAAATAACTTACAATAGCATAGAACGAATCCAAGACCACCCATCTATTAATATTTTTATTTATTTTTTAAATACTTTTGTTACCAGCCTAACTCCATATTATTAAGCTTTTTTACAAGAATATTGTTCGTTCATGTTTCAACTTTGCTCATGGTTACATTTTTACTGACGGTATTATCATATCGTGGGGTTACAAGTGAAACCCTCTATCATATAAGTTATAATGGCAATTTTAGATCTTTAACTTATTTGATAAAAGTAATGACATTATCAAAGGAGACAAACCAAAAAAAACTTTGATCTTCGTATACTTATAACAATGTTTTTGTTATTCAGTGGTTCGCTTGTAACCCCACGATATAATGGTTATTTATTAATAATTGATATTACATAAAAACTTGATCGACTGTCCTAATCACTAAGCAAACACGTGTAACCTGTCGAAGAAAATCAATTTTAAACTCATTCTTTCTTTCTTTTTTTTTTTTTTTTTTTTACTCTAGACGTTTGGAGGTTGTTATAACAGTGCTATTTTATTATTACTAAATTAAAATACGCATTAGCATAAACACTTCAAAAACAATCGATGAACGCAAGGAGAACAACTTTCACCTACGCTTTTCATTCTCGCTATCCATCATTTGTTAAGAGAAGTTTGGCACTCAGCGAACCAGTTTGGATACAAGCCAACCAACAATTATAATCTTGTTACTCCTCTGACCCAGCTGTGTGTCAAAGCTTTTAAGGGAGTGATGGATGACCTGAGCAGCCTAATGGAGGACTACCAGGGGTGACCATCGTAAACAGCACATGTATCTACTTCGAGTAGGCGGCCGATCAGAAGTGTTAGTTAAACAAAATGGAGGATATATCAAGGGCTTTAAACCACATGATAAATATAAAATATATTGTAAAAATAAGAATAATAATAATTTTAGAAAAACATTCGCATCTTAAATAAATAAGGAAAACCAAAGCAATCCGAGAACGTGTATTGTTCTGTTCTTATTGTTGTTGACATAAATTAACTTTAACGGTTGATATAATGGTTAAATGTAGTTACAACGAATATTAGTATCTTAAGGGATGTTCCTGAATTACAGTACCTATAAGGACAAATTCTAGGATAATTATCTAGTAGATAAATTGTTTATACGCCTTCGGTTTTTATGAATTATTTTATAAAAATTGCTAAAAATGTAAGACTGACTTACACCATCGTATTGATAATTTCAACTGGGATACATATTTCCGAGTTGGTATATATACTATAATAAATAAATTAATTAGGAATAGGTTATTAAAATTTGGATGTATCTTAGTAATGCATTTTGATTTTTCTTGTCAATCAAATATACTACTGGTCAGAAGGTATTTCTTGAGCAAAAACGGTTTAATTAATTTTCGTAACATAAATGTATTTAACAATTCCAACGCCAATACGAAGTTCGAGGTCTTTTATCTTGAATCAAAATAAGTAAAATTAATTTTTCTATAATTTATTGACAACATTTTTTTTTTTTCATTTTCATTATATAACCATCCAATAATTATGTAACGATCAATTTTTTGTGCCTATAGCAAAAACGCAACGACAATTGTTTTTCGAACATTAGCTTGCTATTTTTCAATTTAAATTAATTGATGATGATGAAGTATAGACCATAATTGATTATTTTTTTGTATTTAACTATCAAAGACCCATTCAATTTAGTCATAAAAATGACAATGAAGTGGTAACTATGTTCTGTGAAGCATATGCTTTGAACATATGCTTAGAAAAAGAATTTGCTGCCAAAGATTCTAATTTTGTAATTAAGAAAGAGATAATCCAGTAATAGACTAAGTAAGCTTTAACTGAAATATTAAAAAGATGGTCTGAGTACTTGAGTTGCGGCTATGCACTGCTTAAACGAGAGAAGGTATAATAACTTGAAGGTAATTTCGTTTAAGCCAACTAAAGCATTTCCTATGCATTTTCCTTAGCAATGAAAAGTTTAAACTTGCTTATCTCAAAAAAATGATTTTTTGAGTTGTGCCAGTATTGCAGTCCGTGAGGGACATGTTGATTCCCTAAAAAATACCTTAAATTTGTAAGAAAAACTCATATCAGTTCGTCCGATTAGCCATAGCAGCATAAAGTGAGGTTAAACAAAACAAACAAACAGACTCATATGATTTATTAAATATGTTTGTTATTTGTAAGAAAAACATATGATCTCATATGTTTTTGTATTGAAATCCTGCTCTTTGAAAAGATATTCATATTCAATAGATAATATTAGATATTTTTTTACTAAGCTACTTGTGCTTGGGTATCTCTGTAAAGGGCTATTTAGTAGTGATAAAGTGTTTAGAGGTTCTTAAGAGTAGGTATCACTGATGTTCGGTCAAAAGGGCTTAAGTCTTGGAATGTGAAGTTTACAAGACGATTTTCCAAAGGTTTGGAAACTTCTTTTTAAACCTACCTAGGTATTTCTTATTTCATGAATCACTATATTATACTATAAAGGGCTATTCATTATAGTAAAATAAAAACTTGAACAAAAATAAAAACATTCATAAAAATGATGACTTAAGCCCTTTTTACCAAACACCAGAGATATAACTTTTTTAACTTCTAAAGTTTTAGGTAATTTGTTTTGTGATCTGAAGTGCTTAAACACACTTAACAAGTATTCTTCCTAGGTATTTTTCAGCTCCAAATATGTTGGTTTTAGTAATACCCTATTTTATCGCCTTTCCTGTCTATGAATGTTACCTGCAACCTGGATTATAAATTTCGCAACATTAGATAATGAGAAGTCCTAGTTATCTTCAGTAATAAGAGTCAATGCGCAGGCCCATACTCTCATTAAATGTTTTGCAATGTTACATTCCGAAATAATTCTATGTGTTTTATCCTCCTCATTCGGGCTATTTGCCGAATTATCCGGTCTCTAATTCTCTTGTTCCTTTCGAAGATAAGTGATATTCCGAGTGATGTAAGCAGATCGTTTACACCTTTGCTGTAATTGCAGCTATGACCTTCATCAGTGGCAGCGATGATGTGGGGAAATTTCCCTTACTAGTGAGTTCTATATACGTATAAACTAGATTTTTTTTTTTTTAACTTTGTTGATATATTCACACTGGTTACCTGTAAATCATCAATCAACTGATTGTATGTTGCATATATTTTAAAAAGCAGTAACTCTTCCTTCCTCTCCAGTCATCACAAAAGCAGACCCTTCATCCAAGTCTTTAAATTTCCTTGTACTCTCATGGACAGTTGTGGTCAGTTTTTATACTAAGGTGCTTGGTCCTTGTCATATGTAATAAAAAAATTTATAGTGAATAATTATTATGTATTGGTCGAGTGTTAATTTACAAAAAACAGTCATAAGATGAAATAAGGATTGATAAATGATTTGCCGCTTGTATTGGAACTTCTTTTTTATTCGAAGACTTGTTTTGAATGTTAGATATTCATCATCCGTCCTGAAAAACATACGAAAAATTCAAAACATCAGAACTTTGATACTGAAATAATATCCCTTGCTGTCGTGAGGATGTCGACGAGTCAAAATTGTGCACCTTTCAGTTGGGCATTTTTTATCGCTACCAAAATTCTTTAAAATAATAAATTATATGTTATTTTTATATATTTTAGTTCTAATATGTACAAAATTCAAAGAAAAAAAAAATTGTCAGCCGTCTAATTATAGCTTAATAGTGATCTTTACATGTAGCTACAGATTTGTTATCTTATTTTTTTCTTCTGTTTTTTCAGAATGAGTTTGCGAGTTTGAGCGAACAAGAAAAATAAAGTGAAAATCAGCAATTTATTTAACTCAGAAACTTAAACGTCAAATTTAGAATTAAATCATGCCGAAAAATATATGGTGTTTAAGGATTATATTTAAAGAATCTGTAACATATATAACCCAAAATAGCTTGCATGTAATTGTATGTAAGCTCATACGTCAATTGTTATAATATCAGTTCCCATTTCGTGGTCCTATCATTATATAACATTTACATTAAAAATTAACGTTTTTTTTTTATTATGACTTAAAACTAAAACTGTGATTAAATTAAATAGTATGTAAAGTATGTTTTTTTATTCAGGATTATAGAATTTATCGAATTTATTTTTTGTTTTTATCATATTCTCTTTTAAAGTACGATAATTGATGCATGATAATTGAACTCTTGTTCAATGAAAAAAATGTTCCTATTCCTGGATTAAATAACAAACTGTAAAGATGGATTAAGACCATGTTTTGAATCAAATCTATTTGTAAGAGAGGAAATCTATTGCTGACTAATCGGGGACTACAAAAGAATCCAACTATACCGGCCCATCTCTAATATAATCCATTATAATTCTTTTCTTTTTTTTTACTACTATAGGTCAATGCCATTTCACTATAGGTCAATGCCTGGAGGATACACATATTTAATGCCTTTTCCATTTTTGTAGAAAAAACTTATTCAACCTTGAAATCATATTTCACTGTATAGCCATTAAAAGGCAAAAAAAAAGAAATGGATTCGAGAAATTGCCCGTTAAAGGGTTAAACATTCAATAATAGGTAGTAAAAAAATAAAAATAATTATTGGTATTAATAAACATTTGAATGCCTGTAATTCACCAAAGAATGTAAAATTACTTTAAAAAAACACTATTAATCCTTAGTTTTCCCCTTCTCTAAAATTAAAAACTTATTTATTTCTTCTTTATAATTACTGAATCACTTTATTTTATTTTTTTTTTATGTCTCTTGTGAAATATGTTTTTTATTATTATTATAAAAAAGACAATTATGGTAATGTAGAAATATAAAACTAATTTAAATATTATGAATTATCTAAAACTTGTTCTCTAATATTGACCTAACTACTTCTATCAGATAATCTAGTTTCGATTGGGCTGTGTTAACAGTTTTCTCATATTTTCACTGTTCTATTATAATACAAACGATATTTAGCGTTTGAGATATGTAACTTAAATTTATTCAATTTATTTTTAATTATACCTGATTTGTTATCGCCCAGAAGAGACCTAATAATAAAACTTAAATAATATAGGAGATAAATAAGATTTATTTTTACATAAATGTTAATCGGACATGAATGCAGTAAAAAGTAAATTTTACCTTTTGAAACATTAAGTTTATAAATTATGTCTTGTTGCGGAAATATAAATAAAAGAATGAAAATCATTTCCTAAAAATTATTATTTTAAAAAATCGAGAGTATAATTTTATTTTTTATAATTAGAGCGAGCAAGCGGAATTTTGTTTAATGAATTCGAATACATGATGTTAATTGGATAGCATAAAATTATATTTATTTTTATGGAGTCTGGCCTTGTAAGGGAAGACGTCTGGAACGAGTACATTAAACCTTATTGAATTCCTAATTAATTGCAGTGGTTACTTTAATTAATTAATATAACGCATAGGCGCTATCTCAATGAAAGTTTTAATCTTGACTGTCAACTGAAGTGTTACTATGATCAATCCTTTCTTCAATGGTGCAAGACTGATTTAATGCATTTTTATATTTATATGGTTGTAACAATTATTCATATTTGTTTTTAACACTGCTATATTTATAATAGTATGATAATATTTATTTAATATATAAATCCAATTTATCCGAAAGATAAATTTGTCAGTTATTTTTTTCTCTTTCACACTATAACGCAAAGCTGCTGCTTTAATCTAATGTTGTCAAGGATTTAGATTCCTAGCCATACTCTGAATTTTCATTCACGTTTTTCACTTCGTCTCCCTATTTCTATGATTTGATCAACTTACTTTGGGTCATCCTTGGGTTCTCCTGCTGGGTGGATCTTCATTCTGTTCCACCCAGGTCTCTGCACCGCCTAGAAGCATTATGAAGCAAATGGCTTTAAAGAAGTAAAGCTTAACCGCTCCTCCATCTTCTCTTTTTTCCTATAAAAGAATTACCTCATCTATTGATCCCTGTGTAAAGATAATAAAAATCTCTTACTTATTACTTCTATTTATAACCTTAGCATCTCAGAAATTGCAGATTTCTTCTAGTTTGTATAATTATTGGAATTGATTTGAATACAATTTCTGTTTTTCTTGCATCATTCTGTCACCGCATGTTGAAGCATTTGGAATAAGCTATAAGGACTATATCATCTGGTTTTACAGAGGAATGTAATTCCATTCATGAACTCACTTTTTAGGCGTACAATCGCATTTATTTCAGGATCATATATGAATTTTTTTTTAATTTTTCATGAAGTTTTTTTTTTTTAAATATATATATTTTTCAACAGTTATCGTCTTTATCTCTATTGTTAACTGTCTTTACACTTTAATATTATAAATAATCTGTAATTCTTATTCTTGCTCCAATTATATTCTTTCCATTTTTTTTGTTTACTGTACAGCTATTAGCTGTTTTTCTTCTGCTCTACACAGCATTAAACAACTGGTAATATACTACCTCACAATAATAAAGAATAATTTCTGTTTGGTTCAAGCAAATTCAGCTCCAACGTCTAGTTGAAATTTGACATGAAATATGGCATTTTATGGTTTTCTTAAAACATGATAATCGGTGTATCATGTTAGCTTTTAACAGTAAACCCTTCTGTCATTATATTTTTGAAGAGTTATAAATAATTTTGGTAGCCTTAGAATCTGACTCTATAGAATTCCCATTTGGGAAAAACTAGATAAGTTTATTATCGTCCACAATAAGATAAATATTGTGAGCAACCCATATTGGAGTCTTAAACATCTTGTAAAAGTAGGCAAGTTGTAATGGCAATGGTATCCTTTCATAATATTGACATTACAACTTGCCTACTTTTATAAGATGTTTAAACCACTAATATGGGTTGCCCAAAGTATTTATCTTATTGTGGACGAAACGAAAAGTAACTTATCTAGTTTTTCCCAAATGGTACAGAACTAAACTTTATTTTTTTAATATGATATTTTGTTTGATAGTTTGCATTAAAATACACAAATGAACAATATTATATTTATAACATGATACCAATCTTTCTATTTGGTGATATTTTATTTTAATATTTTTGAACGTATTTGTTAAGAAAGCAAAGATAGCCTTTGACGCAACTTAATCAATTTCGATCGCCTACTTACTGAAGCCCTCCAGTCACGGAATCAGATCGACTGTCAAGTGACGGCTTTATCTGTGTACGGTTCATTGTCAGCATTATCTCGTTTACTATTCTTTTACACGGTAGATTTATCTTAAGAAGGTATGAATCATTACTGATATTAGTCATATTTATTTTCGTGGGCGTTCTATTGTCTTTAAGTGGGGACAATTTCATAGATCGTGCTGATTGGCTGATAAGGTTGAGGTCGAGGGATCAAGTTTTAATACCAAGGTCCCCAATGATTCAATGTTTGTTTTTATTCATCGATTTTATTTCTCAGACAGGAAATGTCAACTTGTGACGTGCATGCTAGTTGAGATAATCCATCCTTCAATGCAACACGTGTAGGTAGCCTCTGGTAGTACTGGCAAGTGTTTCTTGTAATAGTGGAAGGAAGAAGTCCAGTATACGGATCTGGAGATTTTTTAAATGAAAAAACAGGAGCTTGTATTACTATAATCTATCGCTAACCAGAGCGAAAGCGTGGAAACTGAATGGTCGACTTCGGCTATATAAAATCATCAAATCTGAAACTAGTGTCGTAGAGTGTCCTATAAAGTGGATTAAATCGGTGGATTATTTTTCAAAAGATAACAATAATTTGGTCGAGAAGAAGATGTCGAATATCCTTCGTTCGTAAAAAATCGTGATATCCTGTCAGATCTGTAAATATTATCCTAGAGTGCTCTTTAAAAAGGATTAAACGGGAAGGGAATGTCCTTTAAAAAACAAAACAATTTAACCAGTTTGCATGGTAGTTCAGTGGGTAAGGCACCTCTATAAAGTAAGAACCTTTAATTGTGGAAAAAACCTGGCGGTTAAGCGTGATATGGGCTAAGTCTCCTCCTTTTACAATTATTGGCCCAATAACAGTATATTAAGTAGGGCCGTAACTAGAAGATTATTAAGATTAGTTTGCCGCCCCTATCCCCCTCTCTCTCCCCTCCCCCACCATTAAAATAAAATACCTTCGCAACACAATATAATAAAGTTTATAAATTATTTTTATAAATTATTTTTGAAACAAAATAATCAATTAAAATGAAAAAAACTTTTTAAATTTTATTGTGAAAGTAACGTAGTTGTATTTTTTTTTTCAAACCTATTGCTGCTCGGAAGCGCATATTTTTGTAACAAATAAAATCAAAATCCAATGATTTTTTCTGTAAGAGTTTCTGTACTTACAGTTTGTCATCAGTTTTATCGGGGCCTGACAACTAAGTTAACTGCGTTTGTTAAACAAATCAAGTATAATGTCTGTAAAGTTTTAGCCGATTTTAGCACGTGGATGGTTTTAGTCGAATCCTGATGTTTTTCCCGATGTTGTAAAAGGAGCCCCGAAATACTTGTAAGATTTTACATATTCTGTAACGGCACATAATTTCATAAAAATTATTCCATTCCGGAAGTTTAGACAAGAATATTATGTACTACTTTCGAAATTTCGTTTCTCCTTGTGAAATTTCATATCTTAATAAATCTTCTAGCGTACAGATATAATGATCTCGAAATTCGCACACGTGTATATTATAAATCATTAATCGTAAATCGTCCTCGAGATAAGACCGTATGATTTTCGCCGTCTTGACACCCGATATTTAGCCCGTGTTCCGACAATTCTCCTAAATTCAAGACCGATTATGATTTCCCTACTTTCTTATGGGTACGTTTTAATGACGGCGGGTTATGTGGGCGTTCCCCGAGACATTTTCATAACATATATCTCTCTCCTGTTCTCCTCCTTCCCTCCCTGTCCTTTTAATTCCGTAATGGGTCTCGATGTTGATTTAAGATATGCACTTTGTGTAACGTGTAATTTATCCAGAACCAGTCTCATGTGCAAAGGACATGTTCTTGTGCAAGTTTTGTTAATCAATAACGAGTTTTTTTTTTTTTTTTTTTTTTGTTAGGAGGAGGGTAGTTTTTCAGTGTCTTCTTATTTAGGTCAGGGGGAACGAATCCATATTATTACTTTGTTACTGTAAAAGGTTATCATTCCTCGACTCAGTACTTAAAGATTTATAATGAAAAAACTGGAATGGGATTTTTTTTTTTTTTTAACATTTTATTTTGAAAAAAAACTTTTTTATTACAGTTATTTGTTTTTTAATTTTACCAACTGGTTATGTGCTGCTAGGAACTTAATTAAGGACGTATAAAATATAAGTAATGAGCTGGTTTTAATTCGTATGAGTACTTTTAACACGTCTATAGTTACTATCAGTCATCAAATAAATCAAATTTTAATTGATTTTTTTTTTTAAAGATTTGTTTTCCTATTTATTTATTATTTAAATAAATAAAAAAAAATCAAGTCTTTTGTTGTTTATACAAAGACATTGTCTATTTTGTTTCAAAAATTGACACTTATTCTATAAAATTGAATTAAGTTCTCTATACTGGTTACCGTAGTGGACACTTCTGTAAAATTAAATGCTTAATTTATTTTTATTAGCGATGTGAGGAATATTAATATTTAATGTAAGTTTTGAATCAGCTTTAGGAGCGGAGTAGTTGAATGGGTAAGGCATTTAAGTTCCAGGGGACGAGATCGAGTCCGGCTGAGGGCAAAAACATTATTTCTGTAAATAATATATTTCGCATTATAAACCTTCATAAGAATTTATTTAACGATTTCACTATATGTGGGAATTATTGTAAATAATATAATTCAAATTAATGGTGATAGAATTAATTTATATATACTTTGTTACTGGCTGGTGTGAATTTAATGATATGTACCATGATATTAAGGCAGTTCATGAAAATTTATCTATATGTTACAATGGAAACCACCTGTTGGCAATTGTTATTCTAACACGGGGCAAATACTTGAAAAATTCTCAGAAGTTTTTAAACTTTAAGCTTTGTTAAAAAGTGTGGTAATAAATTTTATATTTTTTAAGGTCCTCTCAGGAATTTAACTTTATAATAGATCTAACTGTCCATTATTAGACCAAAAATTAAATCAAAAATGTAAGTCACCTCCGCTAAACCTTTTATTGGCCTTAACTATAACTTCTAATGAACTCCTCTAGATAGCTGGATTTTTTGTTACGGATTATATTGTATCATAACTTTAATAATTTGCTATATAAAATTAACTGCGTGTACAGTACAGATCCAAAGAGATCAGAGCACTGCTCTCTAAGCTGCATCATTGGTGTAAAAACCCAGTGGAGGCTGAGTGAGAGCGCCGTATATAGTACAGACACTGAGGGTTGAGTCGGAGAACTGTCCAATTATGTCATTTTAAATATGACGCTATATTTATACTTTGGTAAAAATTAAGTATTTAAACAAATATTTTTATATGACCTCTAAAAAGGGGTTGAAAGACGTTAAAGAGTTTAAAGGCCCTAGAATGTCTGCCGCGACTAACGAGAAAACAATGATATCATTGTGTTTCTAAAAGCCAGCCGCTAGAACTCCCATTTCCCACTCGATAACGACCTTGTTCTATTTTTAAATTTAAATATAAATTGCTTCACGCCAGCCTTTTCATCCATTGATTATCTTCTCCCCTCGTGGGACCGTCCATTTTGATAGAATGGATAGGACCGGACGATTTTTCACTCCGACTAACCTTAAATATTACTACAGTGTTATTTAATTTCTTCTTTTCAAAGGAGGCCATGATTTATACAGTCATTAGTTAAAAGGTCCTATTTATACTAAATTTAGGGAGACCTTTGGAGTTATCGTAACAGTATATTAATGCCCAAACTACCACAACCTATAATTATGAGCGGTTATTAATTGTGCTATTTCCAATTTTTTATGAAATCTTTGGTTCTGAAAACTAAAATAGTGGCATGAAAAATTTTATTAAAGAAATGAATAAAGAACGTTTTAAAAATTAAATAACAGATATAATATGAAAGTTATTTAAAAATTTATCTCCTAGGACAATACATCTTTCCGAAATACTCATAAAAACTATAAGTTAAAACAATGAGTTAAAACCCTAACCATAGGTGGAAGAAGGTGTTAATTCACTTTTATTAGAATGTTGTGGCAGGCCTGGATTTACCAATGGACATACTATGTATTTGCCCAAGGCTATACTCTGAATGGAGCGGCTGTCTGAAGGAGGCGGAAAAAAGATTTAATTTTTTTGCCACCACTTTCAGACTTTCAGACAGATGCTTGCTGTTAACGCCATTAAATTAATCTGTATTTATATTGGTTGTATTAATTTTCCGTTTTGAATTAGAGACAATATATTATTGGTGAGGTGAGCGATTTAGGAGGTCGCTGCTGCGGCTGGAGGCTTTGGCTGCCGTTACCTAGCAACGGCCACATGATTGTTAGCCCAACTCGCTAATTAGTTGTTTGGAGTGCAGTACAAGATGGCGATTAGCTGGCGTCATTGCTGTTTTCATCGTTGATAGTTAAAATGCAGACGTGGGCCTACTAATTCTTCGACCGCTTTCGAAGACGTCCAGCGTTCACATCTTAGACATGTTATGAAAGTTCTTCAGACACAGAGATCATCTACATCATCACCATCTCGCTGTACCAGTCACAGTCGTCCCGCTCCCTCAGCTAAGTTCTTCACCAATAATAGCATATCTCTTTATTTTATTCATTTATATTTTGTTTTGTTTAGTAATAATTGTCGTAATTTTCATTAATAGGTTATTTTTAGTTATGATTCAAAAAGGTTCAATAATTATTTGTTATTTAATTCATTGTTTGTAAATAGTTAATGTTTGTTTTTCCTTATTGTAAATATATTATGTATGTTTGGTGTATGGCTTCGGTTCTCTCAAATAGATACCAATATTCGGAACCTTAGTTTATTTATTTATTTTCCTTTAGTTTATTTTAGTTTAAGTTTTTGGAGCCTCATTCAAAAGACCCTATCAATTTTTGCGGGGGCTCTAACACTTGCTATTCAAGAAAGACAATGATCACAATGATCAGAAAGAAATTTGGATCACCTACAAACGGTTTGGACCTCGTGTGTCAAGTTGATGAGTAATATAACCCCTTCCTCGCCCAGCTAACTAATGTAAAAAGGGTCCAGGGCACACCTCATACCTGTCTTCTCATATATGTGACGATTTCATTGAAATTATAGGAAACTATGTGCTAGGAACTGTAGTTGGCGAAATGAAAAAAAAGCTGGATACTACTCTGTCATAGTGGATTCGACGCCTGCTCTCACACCGACCAACTGGCTATTTTCTTACGTTATGTACCTCAATCAGAAGTAAAACCAAAGGAAAGGATTATAAAACTACTGCCTAGAATATCACATACATCTACTGGCATAGAAGCAGCTGTAATGAACTGTTTGGATCTTTTTGATATTGATATAAAAACTGTAGAGCAGTTACGACAATGCTTCCAATATGTCCGGACCGGATCTTCAGACCAGAACAAAACAGCACTGCTCCTTTGCTGTATATGTACCGTGTGGTGCCTATTTGTTAAATCTAGTAGGATCTGCCACTGCAGAGTGCTTTACTATTTTTGTAAGGTTCTTTGGTTTCGCCTATTTATTGTATAACTACAATTTGACTCTACTAAAACATGTAAAGAAATAAAGAAACTTTCTATATCCCCCAACTCAATCAATTCTGTACTTTTTGGAGTTGTCGGTGGAAGAGGAAGGGAGGCGGAAAAAAAATCTGCCGATTGTGGTGGGAACCGTAAATCCAGGACTGTGTCCAGAAGAAGCATTTTCGCGTTACAGTTTTAGAACTTTTTCAGACTTCAGGATTTTCTTTATAAAATTTCTTTAGATATATATATAATCAAATACCATTAAATATACATCTAGTATGTGTTTCAAGTATAGTATAAGGTTTATTTAGTTATAACGATGTAAAAATTATGAATTGTTTTAGAGCAAGTAGTGATATTTTTTAATACTCGCCGTTCAGAGGTTTGACAATTTTTCAAACGACTTGCGTCTAAATCAGGAATAATTTTCAGGTTTAACATTAATTGATGACGGAGGCGTGAATTAGCAAATAGAAATGTTGTAAATTCATATTGTTCCTCTCCTTGAGAAGAACTGAGTTTATCCTTCCAAACAATTTCTAATATAAATACAAAGTAATGCATTTATATATTGATAATGCATTCTTTTAAAACATTTTCAATTAATGTCTTACTTTGTGAGATATTTTAATACAATAAAAACTTTGAAAAAAAAATAGAACTGTAGTCGAATGAGTTGCTATTATCAGTTCGATCTAATGCCATGCCTATATCTATATTCAATACTCGGAATCAAACACAGAAATTCATTTCGAAATTGAAACGGTTTTAAGTTTCCTCGATAAAATCGCTAAAATTACTGTATAAATATTAGCAAATTACCTATTCCATTAGATAAGAGACAGAGTACAAACAAGAGAGCGCGGGGCTGCGGCGATGGTGCAGTGAAAGCTGCTATTAGTGGGTGGGATCTGATAAATCTCCTTCGGTCCCGGCTGCAATTTCATAATTTCATTCGCTGTCTTACTTTGGCTTCTATTCTCGCCCCAAATTGAAACTTTCCCAACGGCTACGTTTCGGCGTCGTGTTCGTGTTTTGAAAGCGGATCTATAACAATTCTCTTGTATTAACCAAAGGATAAATTGTTCGTTGGCTTTTGTGTGATCCCGTTCATAGATACGTTGGATAATAGAAATGAAAGTGAGCTTGGAGCCAGCTTTGCCTAACAATATTTACAAGCTTGTTTATAGTTGCTTCTGTCACAGCTGTAGATGATTATTTAACATGGATTATGGAGTTAGTGCAATAGATGATATATAATTTTTATTGCTATAAATTTTATAAGTTGTATAAGATTTAATTCACTTGGCTTGTGAAAGATTGACGGAGCTATAAAAAAGATAACATGTTGAAACAATGATTACATAAAAGTTAATTATATTCAGTTATTTTATTAAAATATTGGTACCTTGAAAGTTACGGATGTTGCTACAGATGGATACAACTTTTCTTTTCAGGGATAAAATTATTCACTTTATTGGATAGTAAAGTGAATCTGAGATTTAGACGAAACAGTAGCTCATAACTTCAAAGAGAATGATGAAGAGGGCAGGCAAAGAGAGGAGTGGGGGTGAAGTTAGTCTGATTTACTACTATAACATTACTTTTGAATAAATTAGCTTTATTTCTGCACACATTTTTATCTTTATTGAATACTACTACATTTGAAATTCAAGTTCATTCTTTTGAAGAACTATCACCAACCTTTCGTCCAGTGATTTTCTATGTAAAATTCAAGTACTACTCCTTTGGTAATGAGGCAAATGACTCTTCATGTACAAATTTTAAGTCTTTGTAATATTAATAGATCAGACCTTTTAAAAAATAAGTCATTGATCTAAATAAAACATTACCAATGGTACAATATCAGGGCTCTACGCAGCAAGAGGCAAAATGTTTACTCCTTTGTCAGTCATGAACGATATACTGGGGAATTGTCGTGTTTAAAATTGCTTAATTGCAGACCAAAGCAGGAACTTTACACTCGAAATTGCATAAGCTTTTGCCTGTCCACAGTTATGATTGGAGTACGTTGCGCGACCATCAGGAACAAGCCAAAAATGCAAAAACATCTCTTTTTTCTTAGACCGATCCAAATGAACCAAAGTAGGGTTGCTTGATCTTCCATTTGGTGGATAACGAACTTCCATGACACAAATTTCTTAGGGCTGCCTATGTACGTTTTTTCTTCTTTTATTTTACATTTCGACATTGCACGTTCAGATACAACTAGATAGATTACAGCCATATAGCCTCCTGTTTGAACTATTGATTCTCCTTTACCGACCAGTACTTAACGACAATTCTGGCAACAGTATAATATACTGACGGCTATAATTTCAAGAATTCAATACTGCAACTATAGTTTAAATAGTTGAATTAGGGTATACGTCTGTAACTATTTCAGTCAAGGATTCCTGCTTATTACTTTAATATTTTTTTTTCTCTTGTTTCTCTCATACAGTATCCCTGTAAGAGAAGTGTGTGTTGAAATATTTTGTACATGTTTTATGATTATAGCATATTAAATGTATCCATTAGAATTTATTTATTGTATGATGCATTAAAATATTATAAACTGTTTAAACTAATTGAATAAATTTGGTTTTAAGTTAAATATTAAATTGATATAAGAAAAACCAATAAACAAGGAAATAAATAAAATTTGCAAATAAAACACAAGCCATTAAAATAAAACAAAAAAAAAACATTTAACTGCTCTGCTGCACATCATTGATTTTCTAGAAGTTGTAGGTGAGCTTCTAAGATGATTCTTACAATTTCCTTGTTATATATTTTTTTTTTTAATTTAGTTTTTTGGAAGATGCCAGTTTTCTTATCTTTATTTAGGTGACTCTTTTGTTTTAAAAATAGGGCAGTTTTAAAGAATGCAATGTAATGACTGTTGATGGGTTATCACGTTAGACCTAAATATTATCGAAAAAGTAATTTATCTAATTTAATACATTTTCCTTGCATTTTAATGGAATAAATAATATTTGTTTGTTTTGGGGCTTGGTCCTTATATACTCTAATTGGGGAGGGAGGCCAGTTAGTATTTATTTTTTAATATTTTATAAATTCAGACCTGTTAGGATTACAGTATCATCCAAATTATTTTGAGATAGAAGACGTGGTTTTGACCAAAATTAAGGTATGCTGTACTATACCTTAAGAAAAACAAACAAAGCAGTCAAGTTTCAGATGATCTCTCATCGAACTTTTTTTGTGTTTACAATACATTTTATTGAATACAGTCACTTTGGTTGTCGAATTCGAATTAGGATCCGAATGTTTGAAAGAAAAATTTAAAATAAATTGTATGGACTTGGGAAAAACCGTAATCCAAAATAAAAACAGTACGCTATAATAGTGATTTACGGACTTGTCAAGTTGGTGTCAGATATCGTCGACAACAGTGTTAGTATTAATGACTAGGTTATAATAGTTGGTGCTTGGTGGACTGCCACGTTAGAAGAATCGGTTCAATATTGAGCTATTGAACTCGAGGTCCTTCGAGGAAGTTATTTCTTTCGCTGCGATAATTGCCAATTAATGTGCCACGCGTTCATAGCTCGGGGATTGTCGTCCCAAGTCCTACCTCCACCTTACGCAGAAGGAAAATCAACATTCCTCTAAGAACTGACTGAAGTTGGAAAACGTTGAAATAAAATTAATATATTCTTGTTTTTATTATGTTCCATGTTTTTTTTTTGTTTGTTTTTAAATATGTCTGGTAATTAGTATTAGATAGAGACTCTATACTTTGCAATTAAGAAAATATTTTTATCGATTTTATCAATTTTTTCTTTTTGTGTTGGAATAAAATATACAATAAAAATATACATTGACTCACAAATCAATGCTTGTTTTAATTTTTTTTAATCTTTGGCATATCAATTTATGGCTTATATATTTCATGAATAAAATTAAAAAATTGATTCGGTTGCATATCATGTTATAAATTGTACTAATATGGCAGTTAAATTGTACTAATATGGCATTTTAAAATATCTAAAAGAGGGTAAGAAAATATTTTTATCGATTTTATCAATTTTTTCTTTTTGTGTTGGAATAAAATATACAATACACAATGAATCTTTGGCATATCAATTTATGGCTATATATTTCATGTAATTCGGTTGCATACTATTGTACTAATAAGTTATACAAATGAAAAATTATTATTTATATCTTGATTTGCATTTTTATTCTAGAAAATGAAGCTAATCCCAAAGAATCTAAAACCGTGATTCGCGTGGTCCTTGGGGGTTAGGCATCAAAAATCTTTAAAGTTTAAAGAAAAAAAACAAACAAAAACAATATTTAACGTATCAATCAGTTTAAATGATCCTAATTCATTTTTATATTTGCTTTTATTAAAATTTACTACTGGATATAATTGGAATAATGTTGAATGACTGGATGAATATATGTTGAATAAGATGTGTGGGATCAGTCAGAAAAAGTTAGGCAATGTTTGATAATTAACATATTTTATTTTATTTGCTAACGTTTCAGCTATCAAAACAAATACTTTACGTAAGTATAAGGAATGATGAATATAATGAAATGTTGATAACTTTCCAAGCCAATGCTCTGGTAAATTTTTTTAAAAAAAAGTTCTATATTTGAAGTTTCCGAAGTCACCTTTATTTTAGAGGTTTTAGAGAATTATTGAGAATTAAATGAGAAGCAAGTGGGTTTGAATGGGCAAGGAGATAGTTATGAGTGAAGACGTATCTGGTTTCGACTGAACCAGTAACATCACTATGGATAGTGTTATCAGTACATGGTAAGGAGCATTGAAATTTTAGATAGTAAGAATTAAATACGAGATTCTGTATGCAGCTCAGATCTGGAGCTTACCTACCTGGAAACTATCGAAAATATTCAACTTAAATTTCTAAAAACACTATATTTCTGTCCCAAATGCACACCAAATTATATTGTAAGAATAGAAACAGGACGGAATCCGCTATTCATCCCAGTACTAAAAAAAATAATAATTTTTCAATTAAAATCATCATTAAAATCTGTAAATCATATCTGTCTCGAAAGACTTATATATTTACAGAGTAATAAACCAGATTTTCAATATAACTGGGCATCTCAAATTAAAAAAATAACCATTATCGCCAATGTCCCAGAACAATTTCAAAATTGTTTCAATACACAAAAATTATTATCTAACAAGAATAACATAATAAAAAAAGTCACTAATCATTTATTATGGATTATACAAGATATAATCCATTGTTTATGATAATTTCAAATTTTAACAACTCCCAGCCGTAATATTATTTAAAATATTACATTAATATCTTCAAAATAAGAACCATTAGCTAACTGAGAATAGCCAAAAATGATAACCTGAAAATATTTTTAAAAAATAGTAGTTTAAAAATTAAAGCTAACGAAAAATGTGAAAATTGTAGCGTATTCATCATAAATATTCATCATAAAACATCTGTTGTTGGTGTGCCAAAGACACAATAATTGTCGAAAGAAATACCCATGGAGTTATAGACAAGTGGAGGGGGCAAAAAGTAATTGATTTATTTCATTTAAATTAACTAAAAAAAAGTTTGGATTATGTGCTGCTACAAATTATGTGATCTTAGATTATAATTAATATTAATTATCATAACTTGTAAAAATGTATGTTTTTATTTTTATTTTATTTTATTTGTCTTTATTTGTATATATCATTATAGCTTGTAATAAAAAAAAATCCTTTGTTCGTATAAATTATTATAATATGAAGAAATGCCTTTTCTGTTAGTGTTAATTATATATCATGTAAAATGCTATTCTATTCTATTTGTATTTATTGTCTATTTACTCTTATGTAATTATTATTGTCATTGGCTAACTCAATTGCCATAAAGTTTATACTTTAAAGCAATCAATAAAAAAAAAAATTAATAAAAATAAAAATTAAATACGAGATGAATAGGATGGTAAAACATAAACCAAAAAGCTGTCAGAAAACACATGGATATCAACATAGGCTTGGTTAAAGTCTTGTAAATGGATCTCTAGGGCCAACTTTCAAGTCTACTTTAATGGCAATTTGTTTCCTGTTGTAGAAGTATTTCGTAATTAGGATGTACTTTTGAGATTATTCTGTATATTCAGAGTCATGAAAGTGGAAAATGTGTTGGGTGTAGACATTAAATGGTACGACCCAGTTGTAAGATTATTTAAAAAAAATCCTAATAGAGAAAAAAATAATATAATAAAGGATCGGCTGCTAAAGGCATAAAAGCAATGGTCCCTGGAAGGTTGTTAATAAGATTGAATAAGGTAAAGAATGGTTTTTTCCATATGTATATATATATATATATATGTGCCCTTTAGTTTTATGGAATGGCGCTGGGTGAGCTAATGCATCGGGAAGTTCTAACTGCAGTCGGTTCGTGCTGTTTGTTCATAGCCCATAATGACTGATTATTATGGCTATTTAGCAGGATTTTTCATCGGAATTCTCGGATATCTCTAATATCTATTGTTTCAAAGTAATCGATATCCCTTGGGGCGATCCTTCTGATCTTCCGCGCGTGTCGTCAACTCGAGATTTACTAATGCTAATGCTACTAATAATTGAGAGTAATGAGGGTCAGTTTATCTCCCGGGTCGTGACTTCCTATGGCTAGGTCTTTCGTCACTACTTAGAATAGTTGATTTATCCGTACCGTCACGCTAATTGATATCCCCATCCTCCTGCCGGTGCAATACTCCTCATGGAAACAGTATGACATAATGCTCGCCTAGAAAAAAAGTTGGTCGTTTTGTCCAGTTCCTTTCCTACTAGACCCTATTATTTATATCGGCAGTTTAATTATTCATTTGGATGGCGATTGATGAATGAGACGGTTTGGAAGTTGGTTAGCTCTCGGAGTGCGTGCTCTACCGCTAACCTTTGCCGAGGGCATAAATTTACATGGCTAATCAGTGGGGATGAAGTAATATATCAAACCACTTAATATTTTTGATTTTGTAAATTATGTTCTGCAAAGTGTAATCGATCTTGGTCCGCTTCTATGTAGCCCGCAATTGTAATTCAGTTGGATCGACATAGATTTCAGCAAGAAATAGAGCAGGATAAATGTTTTTCTGTTTGTATCGAGTCGGGTTTTATAATCGACTTATGGCTATTGGGATTTCATAATAGTTATCTCAAGGAGCATTCAATGAGGGTAACAGGAGTGGAATTTCATTTGCATGTTAATTACATTAGGGTTATTGGAAGATTAATTTAAGTCCTATACATTTATTTTAGTAGTGAATAAATTAACAGAATGCAGATTTTGCGAATGAATAAAGTATGACAACATGACAAGATAATTTACTATTAATACAGTCTTGGTATATTTTTTAATTCCATTCTGGCTGATTTATGTACATAAAATACACACATTTAATGATAAATACAAAAAAAAATCTCATAATTAAATACTTACGTATTTAGATATTCTTCATAACAGTTTCAAGCCCCCACAC
Organism: Euschistus heros; assembly: GCA_003667255.2. NCBI lineage: Eukaryota > Metazoa > Arthropoda > Insecta > Hemiptera > Pentatomidae > Euschistus > Euschistus heros. The sequence goes on from RCWM02000087.1 coordinate 2,439,272, forward strand.
CCTCTGTAAGAATAATAGCCTTATTCGATTCTAAACTGATACTGAAAATTATTTTTTTGAATCATGTTACCAATATAAAGTTTAGAAATAGATTGTTACTCTAAAAACTAATCCATATAAAAGCAAACCAAATCTACTGAAATTAATTGTTTAAGAAATAAATGAGTCCACGAAAAAAAAAAAAAAAAAAAAAAAAAGAATGTTTTACTCCTAGAACATATAAAATATATCATCTTATTATGATTATATAAAATGTAACATCTTATTTATTATTATAGCCGGCGTTACTGTCCTCCAAGAACAAGTGTCTTATCACAGATTGCCTGCCAAGCTGGTCTATCGTCAGCAACAGCCATCCATCGATTGACTCCCAAAAGCATGTAACAGTTTCCTTTGGAGACGATCGGCTCCCATACGTTCCACATGACCATTTCAACTTTCCTTTTTTCTAAACCTCATAATACCTGGATGGCCATTTATATATTTTATATATATACTCTCTTAGTTCATCGCTTGTTCTAATTCTCCACTCCCCCTCAGAGTAGAAAGGTTCATATGTCTTCTTAAGCACTTTCCATTCTCATGTGCCAAGCCGCCTTTCCATGACTTTTGTCAGAACCCAGGTCACACTGCTATAGGTAATACTAGGCGTTATAGTCTTATAAATGATCAACTTGGCGCTCAAAGAAAGATCTCAGAATTTCATAAAGTTGAATACTCAGACATAATCTTATATGTACTTAAAAATTAATTTCAAGATAAGTTGGACCAAAAGAGGAATTTTTGCCTTTACGTAATAGTTTTAACAGAATATGTTTTTAAAGTGTATACAACTTGAATAGTTACTTAGGTTACTTTTGATTGTGCAGATAAACACTATGAGTTATTAGATATAATTGAAGGAACGGCGAAGTTCATAAATGATGATCAGTTAGCTATCGCTAATGAAGCACGCTTTAACGATAAGCAATCTGGTGGATTTGAGCAAGATCGTGGAATCATCTTCGACTATGACGCACGATTTATGATGCCCGATCTTGTAATTTCTGTCGAAGATGGTAGTTGTAATGTATTGATTAAATACGGCTGGCGAGGGGTTTCATATGGAAACAAAAGACACATCGCCTACGCCCATTGTTCCGGCCATTCCCGTTTCAAAAGAAGACAAACGCTTCCATTCTTACTCAAACTCATTTCTGATTCTGTTTATTCCAATTAAATGAATTATTCAACATTAGCCTCTTTTACATTATTATTCGGCTTTGAATAATGATGAATGCCTGTCTAATGGGGATTTGTAAAACGCTGGGACATCTGATGCCCCGCTGATGAAGGCCCACTTCGGCCATGTTAGTCAAGTTTTGGAAAGATTTATGGCTGGAGAATATTTAGTCGAATTTACGGTATGTTTCCAAAGCGGCTGTAGTTAAGGAGAATTAATTTGAATGTTACAAATGATTAATGACCCTCTGACAACAAGATTTGACAAGAAAAATTAGGATTTGAGCATATGTCTCTTAAAAAATTTAAATACTAACAATATTGAATAGAAAATAGTGTTATTAAACTCATAATGCGTATGATAGGTAAACAAAAATAAAAAAAAATTCAATTTATTCCTGTCTGGGAAAAATCATAGATCATGAATATGCTTATCTATTATCTACTCTTTTTATAACTACTGTTTCTGATAAGGGAACCGTCGGCAAATTTTCAATGTGAGCAACACCAAAAGAGCTAGAGTGGGTCAAAAAAGCCCCAACATTTAAAAAATGTAGACAAAAATTTTCATTCAAACCAATACAGCACCTAAACGATAGATCCTGGATAACAAACAATATCCGCCATTACATGTCTGATGAGAAAACTTTCGTCAAATTTTCAATCTTAGCTAGAACGTGTGACATCAACAGAGCTAGAACGTGTCAAGATTTTGCAGTTTTGAGTGTGAAAAAAACGTTACACAAGAAAACTATTGACCCACAGCCAAATAACATAACTTAAATTCGAATATACCTTCACATAACACTCCTTCCTTTGAAAAATACTTAAATATTCGTCTGTCCTTATTTAATTCATCAATAAAGCTACTTCCTTAACTTCTTTTAACCATCGTTTATTTCTCCACACCTTCGATTTTTCTCAACTTCAAATATGCAAATGATGGGTGTACAAAACCGTTACTATTATATAAATATCACATCTAACTTTGCCAGAAATATGGTCCACTACTCTCTTCCTATTAGAACTATCCTTGTTACATGTCTCTGTTATACTTAACATGGTACTTGCGAGGTATTGTTTCAAAGTATTATAAATACATCTTTAAGGCTTGCATTCATAATCATTTATAGATCAATGACAAATAACATTTGGAATTCAATTTATTTTTTGGATGAGATAGTTACTGGACGTTTTATCCTGAACTTTAACTAAAACTTTACTTTTTATAAACGTCGTCTACATGAACGAAATAAGTATGCTGAGTAACCTTTGACATCCATAGAACCTCTTTTAGCTCACTAACATACTAAAATAAAAGAATATATTGATTTACTTACTAGAGACGTTTTGACTTGTAACTCACAGATTTGAATGCCGATTTTTGTGTAGGTAGTAGGGACCTTTAATAGTGCAAAACTAGAGTTATAGGCGGCAATGAGCTTTGGAAACCGAGAACAAAAATAAAATATGAAAATCACGTATTTTTTTTTTCTTTAGGGGTTTAAAACCTGGATGTAATGTTTTATACGTGGATAAAAAACTGAATGTACGTTGATTCTTTTGATGCTATTACTATTTTAATCGGTTGAACACAGCAGTTTTTATGGCAGTTTGAAGTTGTTGATGAAATTTCAACTGCAAAATTTTAACGTCCTCGAAAGGGGTAAAAAAATCAATATTTTTTTTTTTTATTTTGATAAAATTTCAATTATTAGGGTTTTTTTTTAGTGCGCTAAATCTAGATCAGAGGTCAGTTTTTCCATAAAAACAATTTCCACAGATTTAGAGCTGATTTCATTGGAATTTTGTCATTTTGTTCGAGTTTTTGAGGACCTTTATGCCGGATTGTGTTTTGAGCATAACGAAAGTATTTATATTTCAAATAGCATACAAAACTACAATTTAACGTGAAAGAATCATTTCTCTATTTTGATTGAGAGCTGAGAAAAAATAATTAAAACGTGTTTTTCTCGGCTCCTAATGCCTATTGGCGGTTATAACTCTAATTTTGCACTATTATGTGTCCCTACTACCAATTCAAATCGGTGAGTTACAAGTGAAAAAGTCCCCTTGTAAGTATTGTCTTCATTAGCCAATATCTTTCACTCCCAACCATAAAAATTATATTTGATGCGAAAAAAAAAAAAGATCATTCAGACAAAAAATTTAATATCTTTTGGTATTTACCGAGGCTTGGCTAAAATGCTTTTTTTTTTTTTTAATGAATTAAAACTGTATTTTATATTGCTGATGTTTTAAAAGTTTAATAATTCATGGACTATATATCAACTTCAATGAAATGTTCTTTATTGAAAGACTAGTTTGGAATGTTAAACATTTATCTCAAGGTCTAAAAAACTTCAGCAATTTGATTGAGATTGTATTAATTTAAAAATGTAACACTATAAACCGAACGCATGTTATCTACGTATAATGTATATCAAGGTGAGAGAAATCATTCCTTAAAACTTGTAACATCCAAATAAATATGGTGAAGTTATAGTTGTAATATTTTGTTTTTCTTGGTAAGTGTATTAATTGTTTAATTGTTTTTATTGCTTTTTTAAATTAATATAATAAATATCATCTCTATATCATATTTTGAATGTTTGTAAGTTTTTAGAACTGAAAACAAACTGTTCTAGTATAAAATTTGAATCAAGTATTTCAATAAACTAGATATATAAGTATAGTTCATCAAGTCCTAATAATGGTCCTGGTTATAATCATTTCTATACCATCATGCAAACAACAACTGATTTTAAATATTATTTTGATGAATTTAGAATGAAACTATAGCATTTAAGATAGTTTTCATAAGTACTAAATATCATAAAAGTGACACATTATTTATCAATTTCTATTTAAATTGATCATTTTAATATAATTAGCGTACGTTAACGAATTCAAATTTTCTGATTTTTATTATTTGACTTTTTTTATTTACCATAAGGAAGTATTATATGATAATGATGATTATTTTTTTTATTGAAAAAAAATTATTGTTTTGTCTATTTAATAAAAAATATTTAAAAATGAATACCTGCTCATCTCATTCCATTATCATAATAAAAAAAAAATTGTCATCCTGTTTTGATCCTTTTAATATCTTAGCCTATCTTAAATTTGATAAGTAATTATTAAAATAAATACTCTTAACAACAATATTGCCCTAAATTAGTGCCATATGTCTGGGCTAGAGCCACATAAACAGCTGCTCGAGCCGTTCGTTATCTAGATCGCTTGGGCATCAAATAGATCAAGCGGCAACATAGCACGCAAGGTGTTTAGTTAAGCTTATCAATATGTCAACTGTTAAATAGATTGCATAGTTAGTCTATTTATACTGCGGCTATGGTCGTTGTAAACATATGTTTAAGAAAATACGAGTCAACAGAATTTTATGTTACCAAAATGTTTATAATTTTAAGAAATGGAACTGTTTACGTATAAAAAAAACTTTAATGGTCCTCTAAATCTAATCAAGATTTCCGTTTTGAATAATAGTATCTTGTCACATTTTATTTTATCTTACAAGGCTTAGAAGTAAACCCAATGTTTTATGTTTGCATAGATAAAAAGCAGAATATACGCTGATTCTTGTGATGCTATTACGTTTGTAGTCGGTTGAACACAGCAGTTGTTAAAGCCGTTATAAGTTGTTGATGAAATCTAAACTATAAAATTTTAACGTCCTCGAAAGGGATAAAAAAAGTAAATATTTTTTGTTTTGATAAAATTTCACATATATGGGTTTTTTGGGCGTTAAATCGAGATTTGAGTTCAGTTTCTTATGAAAAACATATTCTACTGATTTACAGCGGATTTCATTGGAATTTTATCTTTTGTTTGGAGTTCTTAAGCATCCTAAAGCCGGGTCGTGTCTTGAGCATAACGAAAGTATTTCTATTCTAAAAATCATACAAAACTACAATTTAACGTAAAATAATCATTTCCCTATTTCGACTGAGAGCTGAGGAAAAAAATTAAACGTAATTTTTTTTTTTTTTTTTTTTTTTTTTTTTTTTTTTTTTTTTTTTTTTTTTTTTTTTTTTTTTTTTTTTTTTTTTTGGCGCCAATGCTCATTGGCGGCTATAACTAGTTTTGCACTATTGGGTCCCTACTGTCTACACAAAAATCGGCATTCAAATCGGTGAGTTACTAGTCAAAACGTCCCCTTGTTAGGATCCTATAGGAAGCGAACTTATGAAAATGATTTATGAATACATCGGCTATTTAGAACGATTCTGCCGAATTTACAATTGTTTTTGATGCTATTAAATTTATTTATTAAAAACAAATTCATTATTATTAACAGAAAATAATTGCTTCTATACTCATCCTCTTAAAAAATATCAAACAACCTCTATAGAAATAAGATTACACTTGTAATGACACAGGAATTTTATAAATTTTTATTCTTGTCTGTCTTATATTTTCAGTAAAATTTAAAAAGAAAAAAAATATTAATAACAAACATTCTAAATATAAATCATTTCAAAACACACCTTGACACATGTTGACAGGCGGAAAAAGCAGATCGTTGGTGAGAAAGTGGCAAAAAGACTTATTGGTTCAGATGATCCTGTCGGGTTGTTGTGACTAGGGGACAGTTTGGGCTTGTGACGCTGGTCCCACCAAGACAGCTTCCTTCCCACCAAAATAAATATACACTAGTCACACCTTCGTCACGGCGAAGCAAAGTTTCTTTTTTGTATATATTTTCAAAACATTTTTATCATATTAATTAATATAAAAGATTGTTTTAAAAATCACTCGCACTATACTTGTAATGGCCTGTTCGCGAGAAAAAAAAAAAAAAAAAAAAAAAAAAAAGAGGATACTTTATTCATTTATAACATTGTAACAAGAGAGCTATAGCTAAAATTTTATATATATACCTTATATATAAATATCAGACTACAAAGGTGAAAAGAAGCAAATTTTTAACCCTTAGTTTGGTGATGACGAAAAAATCCTAAATTTAGTTGTTTTGTTTTTTTTCTTTCTTTACCTTTTCAATCATACAGGGTTTTAGTTATTAAAAAGGAAACCTATTAATATATAAAAAAAATATATTTTTCGATTGAAAGCATTTTTTTTTATATTTTTTTTTTTTTACCTAAATCTGTTAAATTCAAAAAAAAAAAAACATTAAAAAAATTTTCCATTTTTCGATTAAAAATATTTAAAAAATTCATTTTTGATATTTTATTTTTAGGACCAGTCTTGACCATATAAAAACTTAAAACCTACTACTTCACATTTTGCAATGCAAACCTCCATTTGCAGAATTATTTAACCAGACAAAGTTAGAACATTAGAACTAAGTTGTGCAATTATTGTATTGTCATTGGTCCTTGAAATGTATTCAAATTTTCAAGTTAATCGCATTGCTGGAAACGGGTGAAAATCACGATGAAAGATTTCGTTACATATAGGTGAAGTTAATAAAATCGTATTAAAAATAGTCTATATGAGACCTGCAAAATAAAACGAAATCTATTAAAAAATATGTATATATTTATGAAAGAAATTAGTTAACATGGAACAGGATTTATTACCTAAAACTGTAAAATTCAAACATTGTAAAAAAATAAAAATCGAAACTAAAAATTAATAAAATTAAAATAATATTTAAAAAAATAAATGTTCAAAAGATTCTGGGTTTCATTAATTATTGAAGAATCATATCAAGGAATGACATGTATTTTGTTGTTATGATTTATTTCCACTTAGAATCCATTGTCCGTTTCACTGTGGAAAGGTTTACGATGTAGATGAATTAGGAAGGAATATCGATAAAATTAATAAAATGGCAGTCCATAGCAGCCGATTTCTGCTGAAAAAGTTAGTATAGATGCTAGTGTTAGTAATCGAAAAGATTTGAGACTGGTGTCACGCGGTGTCATTTTAAAAATATTATAATTAAGTTAAAATTAAACGTTAAATTTGCTTATTTAAAACAGTAACATTTTTAAAATATAGTTATACTATTACAAATGGAATCCACTACTAATGCGCAGTAATGTCGTCCATCCATAATATTCGATTATTTGTTTTGATTTCCAAAAAATATTCATTCAGGTACCTTGGATCGGGGCAGTGTTGGGTCTTCATTTATTTTCCCTGGACCTGCAGAGAGATTATTCCACTGTGATAGGGGTCTACCCACCTCGAATTCGATATCAGCCGAAAAATAAATAAATAATATAAATTAAATATGCAATCTAACTTGAGAGTAAAAGAGAGGAGATGTTTAATACTAGTAAAAAAAGTGGAAAGGAGAAAGAAATTGGGAAGGCATGAAAATGTTTCTATTTAGTAATAGAATATAGCTAAGGTGAAATAATAAAATTAATTATTGTTATTACATTATATGAAGAACAAATGCTTTGAAGAAGGCAAAAATAAAAAAGTTGCACTGCCACTGTTTATTGTTATCAACTTAAAGTGATTTTTCCAATTTTTTTATTGTAGAACATTCTCAAAATTTTTAGATTGATTCCCACCTTATCTCTTGATTGTAAGATTCAGTAATATTATAACGAAAATACAAGAACATATATTGCTTATTTTATTACTATCATTAAGTAATTGAATCAGCACCCTTGCGTTGTCTAATTATTATATTACAACATTTAAGATAAATACCACGCTTCGAAAGGTTTCCTAAGTGATGATATTTTCATATAATTATCACTTGGACTCGGCAAATTAATGGCTCTTATCTTTCATTAATTTTTGTCGACGTAAAACCGTTTTGAGCAACCAAAATGTTGGTTATTAACTCAGGACTAACTGCAGTCTTTACATAATCAACAGGATTTTCAGGCCAGGTGTTATATTAAAGCAAACAAGTTCCAATAGGGATAATTAAATTTGTTTTTAGAAAAAAAAAAATTGATTTTGGATCCGATGTCCATGTATGTATTTTGACCAAAATATGTTCAGTCCTTTTTTGGGGTGTATTTGCTTTGTGGGATCATTCCTAAAATCAGTGTAAAAAAAAAATAAAAACAAAATTGATGTGTATTAGTATTATATTCCTGTGGATAAAAATGAATATTTGAGGTACGCATGATGGTACAGAAGGATCTATTATTTGAAATTGATGAATGTTTTATTTTAGGCTAGTTTCATCTTCTGATTTTTTTATTGATTTTACTGTTTTTATTATTATTAAAAGGCTAGTTTCGAATGGACATATATCATTGACTGAACCTCAAGAACCTCATTTAAAAAAAATATAATACATGATTATATATATATATATATATATACACATGTGTGTGTGATTGTGTGTGTGGTGTTATGTGTGTTAGTGTGTGTGCCTCGAAAAATAGTGTGTTTATGATACGTCAAGACCTTACTAAACATATTTCATTTACTGAAGATTCTTTTTACATTTTTAAAAAAATTGTAAAGACTTCAGTACCAGTATCATATCGTAGTTCTTATGAAAATCGCCGATTTTAAATTCATTAAAACCACCGATATTAGATCCACTATCTCGATACATTATCCAATGACAAAAGGAAAGTGTTCTTTTCGGTTGCTAAATTAGAGAATAGCTCATTTTCTGTAAATATAAAAAACAAACAAAAAACACAACAGAAAAATCCCTCAGTTTCTTTTTAGTTACTTAGAAGTTTTATCGGAAGCTATGAATAGCATAAACTTAAATATGTTTTCAAAGTAGAATTTACTCTATGATTTCTCACTCGGGTTCGATGAAACGAACAAATATTTATTTAATTAGGATTGATGAATTATTTTCCGCTTCGATTGGAATTCTTTCTATTTGAAAACTAGTTTTATAAAATATTCATCATCAGCTTTAGAACCATCCAAAATTTTCCGAAACATTTTGCTACATAGATTATATGTATTATTATTATTTATTTTTTTTATGTAAGACATGAAATCAGATATATTAGTACCTAAGGGGTCGAAAATGAAAAGGACTTCAAAAAGTTATCTGTACCTAGAGGAGACTGAATATAGAGATATTTTATTCTTTTGAATGTAGCAAAGTGCTGAAGTTTTGAAGATGTTAAGTTCGTGATATTGTTGGTTTTGTATTTATTGGTTTCAACATAAATATAATTAGTAACTAAAAATAAAATTCGGGTTTTTTTTTTGTGTTTTTTTTTTTTTAAATACAGAAAAGGAGACGTTTTCTAATTCAGCAACCGGAAAGAACACTTTCCTTTTGTCGTTGGATACTTTACAGAGATAATAGAACTTTACCGATGGAGTTAATGAATTTAAGATTGGCTATTTGCATAAGCACTACTGATTGCATACTGGTCGACTCAAGTGATTACAATGCACTAAGCACCCACTAAATACATTCAACACCCGGCCAGGCCGCCTCGGCCGATTGCAGATCTACAAGGATCAAAGCGAATAAATTCTCCTATACTTTCTTCTGCTACATCACGAACCCACTTACAGCCGTTAACAAGATTACTAGCCGAGAGTTATACTGGTCGCAATCTCTTGTAAAAATTTATACCCCGTGTCCTTGTTGCAAAGCCTCTATTGGCGAGGGATGATGAAATGCTCTTATATAATCCGATCTCCGTACTTCTTCCAATCCAATGGAACTGAAAATAATAATATTTTGATAACAAATATTATCATCGACCACTGGTGATAAATGCATATTCATTACACTTTAAATAATCGAAAGAAACGGATTTAAGCTTTGCGATGTCAAAATGTGCAATAAACAATCATAAAATAAAATAGATATTTAAAACTACCTTCCTTTTTTTTTCTTTATTGCTTATAGATTATTAATAAAGAATCTTTTCAAGTGTGGCTTGCACTTGGTTTTATTTTATGAATTCCAAAGAATGACCGTACGTTTTCTCGATCAAACCAATATCTCGATTCTCTTATTTATTTTTTTGAAATATAAGTACATAAATATATGTATGCGTATATTTATCTTTCTGTTACTATTTTAAGTATATTGTTGATGCATTGTGGTGACGTTTTTAATGTTTTTTACATATATAGATTGTTGTAATTACATAGGAGCAACGAAGCACATTACAATCTAATAATTTGTGGGGTGACGGATTACCAAAAATGGCGGATTATTGGTTGTAAAGTTAAAATAAATAGAAGAAAAATATTATATTTTTTTAACCTCTGAAAAATAATAGGAACATCATAAAATTCGTAAATATCGTCCCCATAACTGCAAAGTATCGAATTTGAAAAAAATAAATTTTTTCTATTATTTTGTAAATTATTTTGGTACTGGTAGCAAGGTCTCAAATCTGAATTTACTATGTAAAGGGGAGGAATAACCCTGTCAAAGGGTGGATTGTAGAAACTAGTTGATTATGCCAAATCGATGTAACGAACCGCTGAAGATCAAATGCAAAACCGCGTATTCTCTCAGATATACGATGAATCAAAAACTTTTTTGCGGAAACCACGTTTTTTTCTATTAAAGCTGTAATATATCCATTTGTTTAAATATTTTTCAAATTTTGACCATATTTTCGGATTTGTGATGAAAATTTCTATAATAGCTGAGTATCTGTAACCTTGATTTTTACAAACTTAATATCTAAAGAACAGCTTCATCTTCACCTTATTTAGGGAAATCACAATGCCTTATATTACTTCAACGCTCACCGTTTTCCGAAAAAACTATGCACACAACGTCAAATCTCACAAAAACTTGCAAATCTAATCAGCTTTCGAATGATATGTTGAACGTAAGGATTATGTTTCAATTTCATGGAGAAATTCACTTTCGAAACCAAAAAAAACATGGTGTTCTCATTTGGCATACAAATCTGTTACTTGTGTAAACAAAACATTATGACAATCCCTTAATGAAAATGTGCATTTTAAACATACTAAACTCTCCACCGGAATAAAAAGCAAAGAAAAAAAAATGTTTTAACTGAAAATAGAGGAAAACTGTCAATAAAGGGACACTAGATCAGATATTACATTTATCTATTTATTATTATTATTATTTAGGATTTATTTTATTAGATTTTCAATGTAATGTTTAAAATCCAATGATAATGAACATAGACCTCAATTTTTGAACATAGCCGTTAGCTTCTGAATGCAGGTTGTGTTGAAGAATACTACTTTTTGAGATAAATTTTATCGGCAGATGAGTCTGTTTTTACAGGGGAAGGCATTTATACTTATCCATAATTGGTTTATATTTGTATTGCTTTCGAATAATGTGGAGGAGCATCATGGTGTTGTCAATATCGTGATGAAGTTGTGGTAGGATATTTTGCAACAAATCATAGTAATTTCATCATTCAATTTGTTGAGCAAACTATGATTTTTCAACACTATTCAACAGCAATACAAAGATGAATAAACTAACGATACTCCACATTCAACGGTAGAAATGCCTTTCCCTGTAAAAACAGACTCATCTGGCCATAATATTCACCTCAAAAAGTAGTATTCTTCAACAAAATCTGCATTCAGAAGCTAACGGCTATGTTCAAAAATTAAGGTCTATGTTCATTATCATTGGATTTTAAACATTACACTGAAAACCTAATTAAATAAATCTTAAACAATAATAATAAATTGATAGATGTAATAACATAAGATCCTCTGATCTGGTGTCGCTTTATTGACAGTTTTCCTTTATTTTCTATTAAAAAATAATTTTTTCTTTGCTTTTTATTCCAATGAAGAGTTTATTATGTTTAAAATGCACATTTTCATTAAGAGATTGTCATAATGTTTTATTTACACAAGTGACAAATTTGTATGCCAAATGAGAACACCATGTTTTTTCGGTTTCAAAAGTGAATTTCTCCATGAAATTGAAACATAATCATTACGTTTAACATATCATTCGAAAGCTGATTTAATTTTCAAGTTTTTGTGAGATTTGACGTTGTGTGGATGGTTTTTTTCGGAAAAACTGTGAGCGTTGAAGTAATATAAGACATTGTGATTTCCCTAAATAAGGTGAAGATCAAGCTGTTCTTTAGATACCAAGTTTGTAAAATTCAAGGTTACAGATACTCAGCTATTATAGAAAATTTAATCTCAAATCCGAAAATATGGTCAAAATTTTAAAAATATTTAAACAAAATGGAAATATCACAGCTTTTATGGAAAAAAAAAAAAAAACGTTGTTTCCTCAAAAAAGTTTTTGATTTATCGTATATCTGCAACGGATTGGAATAGAAAGGCGAGATCTGCGGCATTTTGCTACATTTTTGATCTATTTTCACCCATTTTTTTTTTTACACTTAGAGATATTCACCCTGTATAGGTATGTACGAATTGAACCTCAGGAACAAGATTTAACATACAATATTTAGGAAGCATTTTATTTTATTTTATTTATTTATTTTTTTAGTCATTTACTGAAATTTACAACTGTATATACAATATAAAAATATAATACATCAAGTAAATATGATGATAATGATAAAAATGACACGTCACTTTTAATGCAAGTTTTAATACAGCTACCCATTGGTAGCACTTATAAAGGTTCTATATAATGAAGTACTATATTAGAAGGTCCCGAGGCCATCTTCTTTTCAGGCGCCTCGGAGGTTTATCTGGAATGAAGGGAGAAACAAGTTTTGTTACTAATGGGTGTGAATGGTTGTGGTGTTGTGGAGAAGAATAATAATCGAATTTTACAAAAGTAACATAAAATGCAGACTTTCCGCTCGTGTGTCACTTTAGAAAAAAGTAAGTAATATATTTTTGCAACCTAACCTTCTGAGGACCCATTCATTAATCTTTCAAGCATACGCAAATTATAATAAATATCTGACAAGGTTTTCTTCAAGGATGGTGGAATCTCGTAAAAGAATTACGTTCCTGATTTCCTTCATTTGATTCTGTCAATAGTTTTAGCTATATAACGCATATTTCCTTCATTAACAACAATATTTTGGCAAACTATATTTGAATAATTCTGGCATAACTGCCCCGATATAAGATACGGCCAGGGTACCGAGGTTGCGCTAGAAGGAACCAGCTTCATTAGATCGGATCTCGAGAGGATAATGGACGATCTTATCTGCGGGCTACCGCGGCGATAACCAGCAGATTTATATCCTCATAGAGCATTTATAAAATATCACCGTTATATATTCGGCTATCGTAACAGTCCATGCGCAATACCTTGCGCAACCGTCTCCCTCGCAAGTGCGCTCAATGTCATATTGACTTTTTCATAACAGCCATCGATAATGAATCGTGTTATTTTTTTTTACATTTACTCGTTTCTTTGTCAATCATAATCAAGGGATGGAGCAACACTAGATTGCGATCTTCCTGACACTAATTTTTGGCTTGTCGGACATTTAAAAGTTATATAGGAGCCGTTTATCATATTTAGAGCGCCTTAATATATTTTTTTTCAGAGCTATTATCTTCTAATTGATAGGCAGGTGAGAAATGTGGTGCCACTTGTGATGGAGAATATTGACTAATGGAAGGCGAGATAAGAATTGAGATAAATTATGAGGGATTTCGCTACAATTGAAAAAAAGAAATTCCGTTACGATGAGTTAACGATTTAATATATTATAATTTAAAGCGAGATTGGAAACCACTAAAAAGTTTTTTGTTATGTTTTTTTTCAAAGAAGAACTATTAGTCCTGTGAACTTCGATGTCAACACTTCTTCATAAGATGAGTATCTGAGTCTGCATTCAGATAACAAGATGAATAAATAGACTTTTTAAATTTGAGAAATTTTTTAAGCATCTGTATCTAGTAAGCTGTAGGAGCTAGTGCGCTTAAATCTATCTCATATTGTAAAAACTTTTTTTTAAATCATTTGCTTTCATATGCAATTCACAGTTTTAAATTTTTTTGAAAAATTAAAAAAAAAAAAAGAAATTGGATCACTATGCACAAGTCTTTTGAGGTTGCCTACAAGGTTTCATATTATTTCTGTGTATGGAATAGTTCAATAAAGTTGAAATTTGCAGTTATTTTTCCTTAATTACTGTACTTAAGCTAAGCAAGAAAGTTCTTACCAAACATTATTCCTAGAATGTATTTTACAAGATAGGGGCAAAAAAAAAGGTAAAATAAGTTATTGACAGCCTATGGATATCTTTTAAAATACGGACAGAATTGAAAGTACTTTTACACAGTTGAGTTTCAGGATTTAAAAGGAATCTAATGATTTTTTTTTTTCTAATTTTTAATATAGGGTTTCAATAACTGCCCGGGGTATAAATAACTGCCTAGTTTACCTTACCTATCTTAACAATTACAAATGTGAATAATATTAAAAAATAATACAATATACTCACATTCAGTCGCAGACTATTCTGGAAGAATAACTCCTAGTTAATTTATTCAAATTTCAATGTGATAAACTCATGTAGATATTAGAATCTTTTACAATCATCCGTTAAGTTATTGAGATAAACGTATCACTCAAACCATATTAAAACCAAAACAAAAAAAATATTACAAAATAAAAAAAAATACATAAACTAAATTATAATGTTTGTAATTATAATAGCGAGATCCTCTATGAGTTACGATAACTAAATCATGTATTATAAGAAATGGAATAGCAAAAAATTTCACTTGACAAAAATATTAATTACAAAATATTCGTTTCTTGGTTTATCCTACATTTTCAAGGACTGTAATATTGATAATTAACCAATAAAAATATGTATAATGACACCAAACTATATAAACTGTACTTTCTATTAGTATTAATTCAATTATGATTGCTTTAAATATAATACTATAGTCCAAAAATAAAATAATTCATCATAGTTATGTAATTTTCTTAAACAAATTATTACTGAAAACCTTTAAAACTGGTTGCAAAATTTATCAATATGTGTTTTGTGTATTGTCAATTTAAAATAACTTGCCTTTTTTATAAATGGATATAAACTATACTTGAATATCTGTTCAAAACACTATTTATAATACTGATTTTATATTTATAACTAGATATGGTACAAATACCTGTACAAAGGTGGTTTGGAATGATACATTCCATTGTAGGTAGTTGTTTTTTTATTAATAACATTCCTATTCAGTGTATCAATAAATCCTATTCAGTTCATAAACAAAAACTATCAAAAACCTTGGAATAGTCTTGAGCGTAATCTGTCTTGGAACAACCATATTTCCCAATTTACCCGAAAAACCATCTCAATCCTCAAACTGGTCCTTAGATTCCCCGAATCTTTCTTCCGTATTACCTTTCAATTGTTAGTGTTCTCCCTCATCTTTCCCCACCTTGATCATGGATACTAAGTATACGGAGGACTGTTTGGAGAGCATGGGATGAGACTAAAGATATTCATAAATTCCTTTATAAGATTCATTTTTGGGACCCCCAGGCGCTCTCACATCACTTACTAGTATTCTGTGTTAAGGTGACTTTACCGAAGTTTTCGACGTCAATACTTCCTTGGTGCTTTTCTATTCCAATATCAAGTCCAAAAAACTTTCATATGTTTACGACATACTTGTCATTCGTTCTTCCATTAGTCATTTTGAATACCGAATCTCAGCCCAACGAATTGTGTATCCCTTCTCATCGAACTGCTTCCTTTGTAAAATCCTGTATTATACGTGCAGTGTTATTTTAAAATTCCATACTCATTTCAATGCTCAATGCTTCCTCTCACACTTCCTTTAAACCTAATTTTTTCATCCACTTCCTCACTCATTAATTTTCCGAAATTATGTAATAATATATGAATGATATTTATGTAAACCCGAACATAAGTTTTTTATTTTAAATATCTACCTATATTTATATAGAAGTTGCTGTTTTATAAGTAATATTTAACCTTTCTATTTATAATCTATAGAAGTTGCTGCCTACTAATTTTGATATGTACGCAGCCAGGTAATATTTAGTACCATGTATTTTTTCTATTGCAGTTTGATATTGTAAAAAAAAGCATGAAAACTTCGATGTATTAAGTATAAATCAATTAAAGGTGGTATAGATTGTCCAATGGTTTGTTCTCGACGGAAAGGTGAAGGATTCGAGTTGATTACAATTGGTAAGTTATCTAACTCTAGATTAATTTTCTTCATTATGCAGATAACAAAGAGCATTGGAGCAGTCTAGGATTGCAATTAATGGCAACGCTAGGTGTAGCAAGGATAGTTAATGGCAAT
Source organism: Euschistus heros (assembly GCA_003667255.2). Lineage (NCBI taxonomy): Eukaryota > Metazoa > Arthropoda > Insecta > Hemiptera > Pentatomidae > Euschistus > Euschistus heros. The sequence goes on from RCWM02000087.1 coordinate 2,455,655, forward strand.
AGGTTCCCCATTGTATCGATAGCCTTATAGTCGTGCTTTACTTTAGAAACACAACTTAACCTTTCCTTTTAGTAAATAGCTTTAATTCATTTACTAGGAAATATATATTTTTTAATTTTAGATTACTATGCTGTATTATCGATGCAGTCCTGAATCAAGAAAAAGCAGTAATTGCAATAAAAAAAATATTTTTTTTTGTTATAATTTATATGAGAAAATCAAACAAACCGATTAACTTAAAGTGTGTTTTATAGAAAAAAAACCCTGATTGTCGTCTGGTTATAAAGTAAGATATTAACAACAGACAAAAAACAATATTAATAAATATCATAATAAGAAATGGTACTTGTGGACAAATGAATATCTTTTTACAAGAAAAGCGTTTTGAAAACTTGTTTACGTTCCGCTTTCTAATAAGGCTAATATCTATTAGCACATTTCTTGGTCAAAATATCTATTTTTACAAAAATGTGATTTGCTACGATCACTTGCAATGGAGAGACCCTTGAGCAAACCGATACCTACTGCTACCTGGGAACAATGATCTATAAGGATGGAAGAATAGACCAGGAGGTTATGAATAGAGTTCAAAAGGCCAACGAAATATTCTACCAAATATCCATGACACTTATTGGAAAACAGGAGTTAAGCAGGAAAGCAAAGATTCTGCTTTCCAAATCAGTTTTTCTCCCAGTACTACAATATGGATCGGAAAGCTGGACATTCTTGGACCGCCATGCTAACAGGATAGTATCTGCGGAAATGAGATTCCTACGGAAAATATTAGGAAAAACCAGGCGAGACCGAATAAAGAATGAAAGGGTCCGAGATGAACTAGGAGTTAGATCCGTTCTGGATACGATCAAGGAAAGACAATTGAAGTGGTTTGGTCATGTTAACAGAATGGGAGATGACCGTAAGGCCGATAGCTATTAGAAGCAAGACCGGGAGGAAGGCGTCCTCAAGGCAGGCCAAGGCTCATGTATGCAGACTTGATTGAGAGAATTGTTACAGCAAGTGGAAGCACCATGCAGGAGATGTGAAGGCTTACACAGGACAGGGACCGTTGGACAAGATGGTCAGAGGATGCTACTCCACGCTTAACAGCACTCATGAGATAGTAAGAGAAGAAGAAGAAGGATTTGTAACGGAGATCAGGGAGTAATTACGGGATTTTGAAGTTTACCTTTTGAAAATGCACAATATTGACATATCGACTTCAACACGAACGCCAGGAATATAAATTAGTAAATTAGTATAATCGATGTGTATATATTGGTATTTAGGAATAGTTGTGAAAGCGATTAACGACCCAAGATTAGACGAGTGGACAAGATTGGTCACTCAACGATGACGTCACTACGTACTGAGAGTTGGTGGATGGGTGGATTTCTGACGGAGGCCAGGCTTGCCAGGGGCTGTTACGCCAGGATTGATGGATGTAGTTAAAAAGTTTGGATCTAAACATTTATTGTTTAATTTATTCAGGATACAAAAAAAAATTAATTATTTTGGATTCAGTTTGATACAAGTCACGATGAAGTATCGCATATAGACATCCAACCCCGATAAAAACTGTAAACCTATTTCTTTGCAAAAAAACAAAATCAAAAAACAAATAAATAAATTTTAAAAAAGTAAAAAAGGATCTTTTATTTGCCTTGAAAAAGTGAGTAATAATTTTATAAGATTATTTATTTTTAATTTATAAAAATTTAATTTTCTTTGAGAACAAAACGAAAAAAATACTAATTTTTGCATCTTTTATACTTTGTAATACATTTTTTTTTTGCTTTTCTCTCCAAAGTCTCTCCAAATAACTGAGAGTCCAAATATATATAAAATTTGTCTTAAATTACCGTTAGGTTTCGTTTAATGAGCGATTGACTCAATCTATCACCTTCGCTCCATTGTGTATTGTTTTCTTGTACGATTCACCTATATTGCTACTGTAGTGCTTTAAATGTTTGAGGTATATCAAGTCATCAATAATTTGATGTAGTGTTACTTAGATATTGTATTCTAGACAGATAACGTGACCCTTGATGCGAGGCCTGAGTATGAATGGGCTACTTCCAGTTCCTGATTCGTAATGAACCCCCGCTCCTGAGGCAACTTTACTTACGGAATAATATTCCAACATAGGCTGTAATTGGCCTAATAAGATTTAACTAGAATGTATTACGCTAGAGTTAGCAGTTTAAGAGCAGGTAAGCTTTAAGTCACGATTTATATAGGTCTCGGATGAATTAGTTTAACCCTCGTTTGAGAAATAAGTAAGGGAATTGGTTCTCAACTGATTTCCATTATTTATGAAAATGTAATCTCCTTTAAATTAATAAATCGATTTGTATTCACATTCATGGCGTGTTTCTCATCTTATATTATGTAAAGGGGTATTTCGTGCATTTAGGTTTATTGTTCGATTTACATCTGTCCAAAGTTATTTGATTAAAATCTACTTGTAGAATAAGAAAACTTGACAGCAATTCAGATTGTTTTTTTTTTTTGTTTTTTTAATATATTTAAAAAAAAATACTTATTTAGTTTACAGCGTTGGATCCTCACATTACATTAAACAATGTTCTCAATCCCACCACATTTGAACTTGGCACAACTTAGGTTGGACAACATAGATAACTTGTCATATAACAATTGTTCATTTATTATAAATGTTTAACTAGTCGAATGAAGTTCTCGATGCTAAATTTTTAGAAATGAATCTAAACTTGATCTTTATTAACTGAATGAAAGCAATATTAAGATTTTATTTTGAATTCAGAATGTACAATTATTTGAATAAACGTGAGTAAATATTCGCCTTTATCTAAATGCAAATCAGTTATTTTTGTTTGTTTTATTGGCACGGAGGGACGAATATTAGAAAATAACCTTCAATAAAATAACTGTGTGTCCATTATTATTAAAATTTACAACAAAAATAAAATTAATTTAAAAAAATTTTTTTTTAAGATCTCCATGAGTTATAACAGACTGATCCGGGGATAGGTGCTTTTGGTCTTTATATTTTTCTGTGCATTAGTTATCAGACAATTTGCTAATTGTTTTAAGAGAAGTGTAAATAAACATGTATAAAAAATAAGTGAAAATTATTTATCATCCTTTGCAATATTTAAATATTTTAGACAAGACCAAACCTAGTTTATATAGCACTCTCGACTCCCAAGATTCAAGTATCTTTGAACTGTTTCACAGATAGTGGAAGCCTGTGAAGGATAGGTAAAAACTTTAAAAAAAAAAAAGTATCATTATTATTATGTGTATATATATTTATAAATATTTAATATTTAACTTTTAAGGTTCTAACAACAATCAACATCAGTTATGAAAATAAAGGCAGCCATATAGGTAAAATCTATAGGAAGTAGTTAAAAGCGGATTAGAATGTACTGATTAATTAATTTTTTTTATTTGAACATACAAATAACAATAAATAACTAAAATACATATTATGGATATTACTTATTTAAAGAGACCAACCATCCAATAGTCGGATAATTCGTTATTTAGCTAACTATTTCTTGAGCTTATATCTAACAGTTGCATTAAACTGTTGTATTGATCTGTTTAATGGTGATTTACTGTCTCTATTTGGATATCCAGATTTCTATGGCGTCAGCAATCCATGTCGTCTCTTTGTTAATTGTCAATAAAAAGTTTGACAGTATAATTAATTCAAAGTATAATTAAAATGATGATTGATGGTTTAATAGACGAACAATTTTTTTTTTTTTTTTTATGATTTTAAAGAAGAATATATGTGATACTTAAAAATGACATTGCTCCAAAAAATATATCATTTCAATAAAATAAAAAAAATTAATTTTCTTATACTGAAAAAAGAAATAGATCATAGATGTGTCTATCTGTAATCTACTTCTTCTAATAAAGAAAATGTCCTCAAATTTTCCATCCTAGCAGAAAGGGTCAAAATATTATATTCTTGAGTATGAAAAATTGTTAACCAAGATGCTGTAGATCCCCAGCCTAAAGACATATCTATGTCTAAAAATTACATTTATGAACACATTTCTGATGGCCGCAGGTATATAAAGTGCTGGGGAATGCAACTTAAATATTTTCCCTCTTTAACAGTTGAAGTACTGTTTAAATATCATTTCAAACTGCAACATTTTAATATTTAAAAATGTTTAGATTATGAAACGAAATGAAAAAAAAAAAAAAAATCTTTATTCTATAATCTACTGTTCTATTTGTTGTTATTTTCTACATTTAGATTCTTGAGTATACAAGAATCGACGAAACATTGTCATTAAGGTATTTGTGACAGTGCTTTAAATTTTTGTGGATAGGTTAGATTAAGCTATTTGAGTTGGATATGCTATATAATAAACATTTTTCCTATTTTCAATTTTTTTTTTTTTTTTTTTACTTTACTTTTATAAATATATTTGTAAAAAATTCTATAATCTGATGTAATTTATATTGGCTGTATCATGAAGTTATCTAAATTTAAATCTAAGCCTTTTAATCGAAGGTTATCGACTGTTAATCTTGATGTTTCACACCTTTATATGCGGTTTTATTGGTATGAGTAACTTCCACTTCGGAAGGTTACTCAAAGGCAAAGTTGTTGGAAGGAGCTTGTTCACCAAATAATTACTATTTTGCATTTATCCTTGGGGGAATGTTTTGCAATGAAGTCATTTTTCTGTTTTGCTCATATCGATCACCACGTTGAAGGTGTGTTTGTAGACATAGATTTTTCCACTGTATTTCGCAAAATATCAACTATAAACTTTGTAATTATATCATTCTCGTTCGTAATATATTCGTTCCGATTAGATTTTCTAAATTGCATAGAACTAGGGTTCGATAAAAACATTGCTTATGTTGAGTAGATGAAGTAGATTTAATGATGATTACATTGATCAACCGGTTCGATTGAAGTGTATGGCTGTGTAAATATCTGATTTTATTGCTGTTGATTATGAAGGGGATAATTTGTGGTAGAATTGGTAACGATAAATCAGTTATTGACACCCTTAAGGCAATATTCATATATATATATATATATATATATATATATATATATATATATATATATTATATATATTTTTATCTGTTCAAATTTTGATTCACACCTGTTCTTAAGATAAAAATCAGTGAGTTTGCTGCTGAGTATTTCCAGGTATGTCAGTCTTGGCCATGTCACTAATGAGTATGCTGTTATGTCCATGAAGTCTGTAGTGAAATCATTGATAAAGGTTATGTATATGTTCCTTTAGCGTGGGTATTTCTAAATCAGTGTGAAGTGTGTGGTTTGAAATGCACCAAGGTGATTTCGTGATTGGTCTGAGTATTTTTGATTGGAATATTTGTATTAAGGTGTGTATTTTTTTACAGTCCCGTATATATATAATATACTAGCTGAAAGTACCCTGCTCCGCTACGGTTTAATATCATTAGGATTAAGGACAACTTAAATTAGTAAAAGTTAAGCTTAACGTTGATAATTATTATTACTTTCCATTATATGATAATTTTTATTTAATTCCATTCTTAGAATAATTTCAATAAGTAAATTTGACAATTTGCAAAAGTTAATTTTATATTATTTTGATAGCCCTCCAGTGAAGTTCGAGCGCAGTACTACCATCTTACCCAGCTCTGATACCAGACCATCAGCTTTTCATATGGCATACTTTAAATAAATATAGTCTCAACTTCTCAACTTTTTCGATTTTTTCGAATAAAGTTTAGTCTTTCTGTTTCTATTTATTCTATATATTCTAGGTTCAAGGAATGAAATTCAGAAATGTTAGGTACAATTTGTAAAATACAACTTGGGCCTGGTTGAGAAAAGCAGTTTCTGTGACCGGAAAAACTGAAGGAAGAGTAGTTGGGGACGAAGCTACTGGTGAAGCAATGTTGGTGGGTTGCTCGTAAAGAATATGTACATCGAACTGGGCTTACATGACATCAACAGAGAACATAAGTCTTTTAACCTCCTCTTTAACATAAGTCTTTTAATAGCTCCTCGTTACGAAACAACTCAAACTTGTAAGTGTACACCTCTGCAGCCACCATGAGTTCACAGAAAGTACCATATTATAAGGTTTCGACATCAATCGTATTTTTGTTTGTTTACAACTATAAGTAACTTAATTTGTGGTCAAAGTGTGCTGCTTAAACATTCAACCTATTTTTTTTTAACTTAGCTTATATCCTAATACCATATAGTTATTATTATTAGTCATACTGATGAATAAAAATTGTGATTGGATTTTTCGTGAATTAGCAGCGATCCAGGCCGATTTTTTTTAAATTCCTTTCTTAGCGAGCACCTACAGCCCTAGAGAAAGCCACATACGAAATTTCATCCCAATCCATTCGGTGGTTTTTGAGATTTCGTGTTAAATGAGTGAGTGGTATTTGACAAATATATAGTAGATAAAATAAAATAAAACAATGAATTGTTCAATCGCGTTTGAAATAATTTTTTTGGATTACACTTCTTTTAGGTCAATACTAATTTCTCTCCCATAATCAATATTGAATAGAATTTTACAAGATATTGAAAATTTATAGTGTGTATCTGTAATCCGACAATAATAATGGAAAATATTTTAGTACTGCTGACTTCTAGTACTGTTACAAAACTTATTTTTTTCAATTGAAGATTAAGATATAAATAATACTACCTATTTTAACCTTGGTATAATTCAGGTTAAAGTTAAAGTAATTGAATCATAAATAAATTCGAGTGAACTAGCTTATACCCTCAATTTGAAGATTCTATAAGTATTTAATTAGTTATTTTAGTTATAATTAACTCAAAGTATATGGAATGCAACATTATAAATTATTTAAATTTTACAATTAAAAAAAAACCTATTGAAATTTAATCCCTTACCTTTAATTCAACGTAATTAAACCGTTCACTTACCTGGATCACTCTTATGAGACTTCAACACTAGAACCTCACACTTGAACTACTGTAACCACAACAGCTAAGCATTACTGGCACACTTACTTGAAAATCAATCGCTACTAACTAAACTCACAAAACAAATGTTGGATTTCTATGGATTATCTCCTCAGAGGTGCCGATAATTTTACATGTAGGATTTATCCTTCTATACTATCATGCATACCTTGAGTCAATATGTTTATAAATTATATATCGTCGCACTTTCCATACAGGACACTTCTTCAGAGACTCCTTCCAGTGGGACTTCTTCAGAATCCGTCCTATGGAAGGTTAAACGAAATCTAATAAACAAAAATATTGACACCTCTACAGAGATAAGCCAATGCAATCCATATTCTTATAAATACTCACGGAAGAGGTTTATAAATCACAAAATAAATTTTAGTTTTATAAATATTTATTGAAACCAATTTGGACTTACGGAGCAAAAATTACTGCAACAATATCACACGCATCATGGTATATTTCAAGTACACAACACACGTTGATTGTTAATTCCATTTGTAGAACGTCCTAACCCAATTTCCACTTGTACAATAGATTTCTTCTTATAATTTTAAACAGTGGATCACAACTTTCGGACCTCTTTCTTTCAGCATCTAATTTCAGCTGCAATAAGCTATCAGTTTTTCTCAATCGGATCACTTATTTGCTCAATTTTATGACCCAATCGTCGTCCTTTTCTCTCCATGATGCAATGAGGCTTCTCTATTAATCTGTAAACCATTGAGCACACTCATGACTTGTACTCTATCTTTATTAAAGTTGTGATTAATTAGCACCACAGTATTTTGAAATAAATTTCTAACATTCATGTTAGTTAATAAATGAATTTTTTTTCCATCATTTAGAATGTCTATGTAATAAGAGGGACAGCTATTAGTTTGGTGGGCTATAAAGACCAGAGATTGGAAAAAGCGTAGGTTGCATTGCGTTCCTTGTCCAAAACTGTGGATTTTGTAATTTCTAACACCTATTTTATATTTGGATGCCGTTTAGATCCTGGCGATAGAGTTGATCTCAACAGTTTCTACAACCTTACACGCATTTGATTCCTTGTATAATAAAGTTGGGCTGAATGCGGCATCCTTTGATCGTTCCACATACGGCTATCTGGCTACTCTATGCAGTCCTCATGTACCTATCAAGTAGTGTTATAAATCTGCTGTTAATAGTTTTGGATTTCCAGTTCTTGTTATTAATGTTTTCAGTGTTTACGCAAGAGAGAGGTATGCAAAATCCATGTAGCAATTTAGATATTCTCGCTGATGAGGGATCTCCCTCTTACCTACTTTATTTGAGGTCAGTTGCACATTTATAATCAGTCGACAACTATTCCATAAAAACGAGAAAGTTCTAAATTTCTTTAGATTTTTCTTAACTGTTTCTCATTTTTTTTTGTTTTAAATACAGTTTCACCAATTTGACAGAATATTTTTAGAAGTTACAAGAGATTGAAACAGTTCATAAAATACATAGAATTATCATTCCTTTACATATACATTTGCTAGATGCACAAATTAAAATTTTTAAATTACTTCTTTAAGCTGTAGAAACTGTAGTGTTATTTAAAAAAGAATCCCTTATAACTGACATTAAAATTGACAAAAATTGGCAATAAATGAAATCTATTAAGGAACGAAAGAATCTGAGATAGTATACCATTAAGAAGAAACTTTCTAGAAATGATCGAAAAAATATGGCTACTTCAAACGAATGAGTATCGGTTGAATAAGATAAAGTTGACGGGATCATAGCCTGAAATTTTATTGGAAGAGGGGGCACTAAAAGGGAAATAATGTAGAAGGAGGCTTACGATTTAGGAAAACTTCGTACCTGATGACTTAAAAAAAAAATGAATGTATGAGTTTGTTATTCCTGTATTGACTAAGATAATATCTGATTATGAATAATTTTCTTTCTGCTCAATATTCTTCAGAATTACGTCTTCATTCAGTTACCTATTCATTGAACGTAACGATCCATAACTTCCAGACTACTTTCAAAATCTATTTTTTTCCCAATATTAACAGGTTTTCGATCTCCCCACGGTGCAGTAAATAACCGCTTAAGATCCCACGATAAACTAATAATACCGATGGAACCGTCCATTGGTTTAAGACGGAGATAAAAAAAAAAAAATCATTATGTAAAGAGGTTGTTATGACTGTGAGATATCATCGAAGACCGAAATGACCGAACTGGTTTCGCCACAGAGGGCCCAGTATCAGATTTCGTGAATAAGCTATCCGTTATAGGTAATAACAAAGACGGGTGCCTGTATGAATGCTGCCGTACTCCGGGGCAGATTATACACCGGAATGGAACAGAGATCAGGCTAGAAGATTTCTATTGTTTATGACACCTATTTCGCTGCATTAAGAGGTCGCCAGGTCACGGTGTTTCGGTTCCCTACCTCCGATAGATGAAACCTGACCCGAAATATTCAAATGCGTGATCCTGCACAAGGTTCATGGCTGGAATCCGGCGTCTAGATTGCTCCCAAAAAGTAGATAATTGAGCTGCGGCAATCCTTTGTTGCAACACGCCCATATCTTTTTAATTGAATCTGTCCAGGTATATGTGAAGAGGTTTTATTTTTTTCTCTCTCCTGATAACTGTTAGGTGTAGGATATGATTGAATCAAAAATGTATTTCTCAACTTATTAAATTGAAAATGCTTTTATTAACAACTTTCTCATATAGGAGCGGGTTAGTTCATTGAATGTATCTTAACTTTTCGACTCATGGCTTATAATTTATTATCTGTTATATTAGTCTTGAATAGGTCTGAGGTCAGAGGCTTATCTATGAAGTGAGCACCTGATCCATTATTGATTAGAGGAAATGTCTCAGAGGTCAAGTGTGGAAGCTGACCACATCACCTTCTCCGTTATATGCGTCACATCTAGCCGAGGTCTTGCTTGAACAAAATCGCTTAGAGACTAAATAGAGAAGCTAGGCATTCCTTGAAATAGAAGTCCTTAAAACTTTCAAAAAAATAAAAAAATGTTCAGTAAATCATATATTTTTTAAGTTAATATATATTTATGAAGCAATTCAATTTATTATTTAATACAAGTATTTCGATGAACTTTTGGTGCATAAATAATTTAATTTTCAGTAATAATTTAGCAATAGCTGGCTAAGTTCGGTTGCTGGTATAAGTTGTATCAGTACTATATTTGAAATTAAAAAAAAAATTATTTTTTGTATTTTGATTATTACTATTTTATATATATATATATATATATATATATATATATATATATATATATATATATATATATATATATATATTTTTTTTTTTTTTTTTTTTTTTTTTTTTTTCTTCACGGAACGGCCCTTGGGACCACGAGAATATCATGAGAGCAGCATGTTGTTCTTTGCTCTTCGCCTGCTTCTTCCTCTTCCACATGTTTTTCATGAACTCTGAATGTTTGAGCTTTCTCTCCTCAGTCCATGCGTGACCCCTCCCGGGATGTTTCCTCTCCACAAGAACCCTCGCCCCTGCCAATGTCTTCCTATCCTCGTCCCTATCGAGGCAGTCCTGGTCTCCCAGACCTATCTGGTTCAGATCACGTCTCGGTTGCTTAAGATATCGAGTCGATTATATTTTATTTTATATAATTATTTATTAATTATCTTGAATATAGAGCAGTTTATTTATTCTGCTATTTTTTCTTTTAATACCTATTTTCATTGTACAGCTTATAATAATTATTCAATGAAACAGTTTAAAAGGAAAAAAATACCTTTAGATATATATAGATGAAAATTGATTTTATTTTTCATAAATATTACATGTCGATATGTAATATGTTACTTATTACTTTTTTAATATTTTGTTGTTTTTTTCAGGTAAAATCAACTGCTTATGTCGAGAATGTAAATAGGCCAAGTTCTGCAGAACTAGAATTTCCACTGGTCAGTGTTATGTTTACTATTCTACATAGTATTTATCCTTGTTCAATGGATATTGCCAACGAAATATTTATATTCAAGACAGAAATTTTCTGTAGAGAGTTACTTATCTGCCATTGCAGGTGTTGAGAAATCCAATGTGATATAGTATTGGCAGAATATTTCAAAGTCCTCCGCTCACCTGGTTTTCATTTACAATCTTACTTGTACTTGGAAAAAAAAATTGTCTCTTCTGAATTAGGTTAGGAATGGGAACATGAAAAAAAAAATTGTTTTTCGAGAATATGCTTTTTTTATCGGGCATTCTTTACATTTACACGGACAGTTTCGATTTCTTCACACAACCTTTAAGCTGCTACAAGCCTTATTATTTCGAAATAGTTGCGGATCCCGAATTCCTGCATTTGTAATATATTGTTACACCTTTAAGCATACAAACGAAGCATTGGATACTGATTTGTTTTAATTTTTCATATTTTATTTAACCTCAACTCTATGTTTAAGATGTATTTTTCTTTTTTCAAGTTAATATAAACATTTTTAAAAAAAATCTTTTTTTACAGGCTTAATGTTTTTAAATGAAATCCTATAGAAGATTCAATAGAATTGCTTTGAGGAACAGTGTATTTAAAAATAAAATGTTTCAGTGAACGATGGTATACTGCAAACAATTTTTGTGATGAAATGAAAATATGGTATTAATGTGGCATATATAGTTTTTTGTTCTTCACATTGTTACCTACGTCATTAGAATGTTGTAGAAACGTAACTTTATAAAGATTAATAAATGTCACATTAAAAAAAAAAAATCAAATAAATCATTATTTCTTTGTTATGATTTTTGTGGGCCACCTTCTCCATTTTTCTCTGAAAAGAAAAATTTTCATAGCGTCAGTCAGTTTTATTCATTTAAACCGTATTCAGTCGGTTCAGCTTTGAAAGAAACGTTCGTAACACTCAAAAAATAATCAGATTTTAATGCCAAACCATCAATATAAGTTATCTAGTTCAATTAAATAAAGATAAAAAAATGAGAAAGGGAAAATATTATCAATGGACAAGGAAACCACAAGCATACAATAACTGTTGATCGTTACTATAATATACATTCTTTTATCCTCATGTTTATAAGAGTAAGTGTGTAGGTTGGTCATCAATTTCCACTTTTAAAAATTAGAGTTTTAAATTTTAAATTATAACGTGATTGATAATGTAATGATTTTTCGAAAACTTTTGTTTAACAGGTTTAAATTACCGATTTTTTAGAGAATCCCATTTGAAATAAAAATGTTTTTAGTAATATATTTAAAAAAGAGAAGTATTTGAAGGAAAATTAATAACGTATACTTCAAATAGATTCTCCCTATGCTTACTCAAATATAATAATTATACTGTTTGTTTTTCTCGAATTTAGGTTTCTATAAAATTATATCAAAATCAAATTAAATCCATTACAATAATAATAATATAGTATTTTTAGCCTAATTATGCGTAATTTTATTCAGGCAGAAATATACAACATAATTTGATGAATAATTTAAAATAAGTGGTTTTGTATGAATATTACATTTATTTCTTTTAAAGAAGCAGAAAAAATAGTTATTTGCTTATGAATACACCTATTATTTTCCAGGATTTCATAATGAAGTGCATAAGGCTAAATTTTGCACTTTTCAATAGGTCACTTTTAATCGTTTTTCAAAATCCTGTAATTTCTTTAAAAATACAATTTACGCCAAGATAAATACTTTAAGGCTTTATTAAAAATTATAACTAGACAAATTTTTCATAACGCAAATATTAAAAATTCTTCTTTGAAGGTTAATAGTGAATACGTTTTTAAGGGAATTTTACTTATTTGACTTATTGACAACCACAGATTTATTATACTCAATATATATACTTTGGATAAGCAAATCAACCCGAATTTTCTAATAATCTTTAATAATCTTCAATTATTATATTTGATGTTTATAATTGTTTACCAAAGTTTTATGTTCTTAAAATAGTTGCACCGCTGTGGCTTATTAGTGACTATCCGAGGAGGGAGGAATGACATCGGGAGGAGGGTTAAGATGCCATGGGTTCCACTCACTATCTTGATGTGCTAAAAACAGCTCTTAACAGCAGATTCGGAGTACAGCTCTCTCTGGCCTTTTAAGATTTTTCTTTGTTACATCCGGTCGAAAACCTCATTTACCGCTGTTTTAAAAACTGATTTTTGCTTTTTTAGAGTAATAATTATGTTCGCTAACTTTCATCAATAAAAGAATATCTTTTCGAAATTCCGGTCTAGAACATTTTGGATATTTAGGACATAAATATTAACCAATAATTTCTGCTATTGAGTTATTGATAAGCATGGTTTATAATAGTTACCCGTTGCTCTTTTTATGAATCATTATATATTATAAATTTTATTTATGTTGTATTAGTTGACTGAGAAGTATTTATTTTAATTAAAACTCATTTTAATTCCTTTCCATTTAAATTGCTTATTCAATAGTCTTCTTGTATTGTCTTCTTGGTCTGTATAAATTGCCTTTAAGTTATAGTCATTATCCTCATCAAATTATTCATTTGATACTTTTTTATACTCTGTAATTTCATCATATCTTTTTATTTGTTTTCTTTTTCTTCTAGCCCTGATGAAGGCTTGCAATGCAAGTCGAAACGTCGGCATAATAAATTAAAATTTATTCTTAATTGCTGTTCTATGACTGCTTACCCCAACTACCTAAATCTTACAAATTTTATACCCAACTGTGGACAGTTTTATACAATGCTCTAAATATGAGAATTTACAATGATGATTTAGGGATAATTAATTATTAAGAATATTGTAGCAATAAAAATTGTAATTGTTATTGTAAAGCAACAAAAAAATTCAATGGGCCACCTCGGAAGTATGACATACCAAACAAAAAGAGAATCATCAAAATCGATTTAGACAGAGTATAGTAGTCGCGTAACAATCAAAAAACAAAAAAAAACAAAAAAAAAACAAACAAAAAAAAACAGACGAAATGAGAACTTCGAATCGAAAACATCTTAAAATTAAAAATTTTAACAAATGAATATGAGGCTGATGAATTTTCAAAAATTAAAATATTATTAATAATGGATTTTAACTTAAGTTGCAAAATGTCGAAAATATTCACGCAGTGTTTTACAATCTATCGGATTTTTGATAATAAATAAAAATATGTTTTTGAAAATCCCAGCACTGCATCATATCATTGATAGTATTTAAAGATTACGTATCCAATTTTGGATTTTTTTTTTTTTTTTTTTTTTTTTTTTTTTTTTTTTTTATTTTTTTTTTTTATATTCCGAACGTAGACAGTTCTATAAACATAACTAGAATTTTAATGGTTTATGTTTCAGGACCTAATATAGTATAAAAATGCATACATTATTCTAAAAAAACAAAAAAAAAAAAAAAAAAAAACTAGCACATGTCAAACTAAAAAAAAAATGATTTATTTATAACTTAGTATTTACAATGTTTTGGTGTGCCCTTCCACTTTCAACAAGTAAAGCTAGTAATGCACCGGGTACGATTATTAATTGTGTATTAAAATGTAATAAAAAACTCATCTTTATTGGTAATTAAAAATATTATCGTAATGAAGAATGGAAAACATAGCATGGGGTAGGAACAAATCTCGTAGTATTGCAAGCCGATTCTTGTAATCATTCATGTAGCTTTCATTCCGTCAAGGGTTTAATTATTTACTAGCGAAGTTTCGATTCCAAAATTGGATTCTCGACTCTATTATTTGTTGCATTAAAAAATAGATAAATCCAAAGGCGATTCACATTTAATCGATGCTAAGGATCAACAGATCACAGAGTTCGTATGCCTAATTATTGAAAAAAAAATGGGATCAGAGATTAAAAATAAAATTATTACATCATTCAAAAAATGTAATTGTCGTGCGATTTAATTCGATTCCATCCAAATATCAAATTTTTTCACAAGCTAAACGTCATATTCTTGAGAATATGTGTTTATATTCGAAGAATGATAAGGAGGGTTAAAGTTTTAAACTATTTTAAACTATGTTTAATTCTAGCTGAGAGTAAATAAAAAGGTTTCTGGTATTTACCCAAATTGCAGAAACTCTGTTAGTTATGCCAGTACAAACAAGATGCAAACCTAAAATTAACTAGAACTTGCAAGAATTAAAGAAGTCTTGGAGAACATTATCCGTTATTTTGCAATTCGAGCACTTGTACTCAAATTTTTTTTAAATTACGAGATGTATAATGTTTATTGTATTTGTAATTAATTTTGAATACAAATTTTAAAACGAGTTACTGATTTCAAGGATCGATGACCGATTGCGAAGAAATGGATTAATTTTGCTACCGAAACACCACTATTTATTTATACATTTCCTATTATAAAAGTGTAATATATACTTTTATAAGTATATATTACAAAATATTAAAAAAAAAAAATAATCAGTTGGTAAAACAACCTCGAGGTGAGATAAATGATATTGTATACATCACTGAATTCACTGGTTCTTAATAAAGCTATAAAAAATCATCTAAATATTTTTGGGTATAGAATGCCAGAATTCCTGCCTCGTCCTATTAATTTATTATTCGTGTAAACCAATAAATATTCATAAAGTTGTTTAAGTGCCATTTCTCAAACTCGCAATGAGAACATAGCGGATCACCTTTAGCCATACGTAGCGACTTTCAGATCGTTCTGCATCACGATATCTTCGCCGTTGGATATCTTGATGGCTCTTGATTTGCATTCAAGCTGCTGTTTGAAGATGATGTCATCAGAGTTTAATAGCTCCTTGAGGATTATTAAGTTAGCCAAGAAGTTTGAGTGTTTTTTTTTTTTTACGAGCCAATCTGCAATAACAATTGGTTAATTTATAGCAATGTTTATAATCCGATACATAATTTATTTTGCCTTATTCTTAAGTCCGAAAAGAAAACAGCAAAATATAAACAATTTTTATTACTGTTGCTCTTAATCTCTTCATGATCTTATTTAGGTTACCCCTTTCATATAAACATTTTAATGTCGCATAAAAGAAGTTTGTTTCTAGTCAATTTTTTTGTAAGTCGAATATTTAATAATGTCCCTGTGTCTATCTGACTATTATAATTTCAAACCTATGAAACACACAATTATGTACATCACTTAAAAAATTTCTTGAAAGATATACAAAGGAATTTACTGTTTTCCTAATAATACAAAATATATAAATTATAGTAAATTTTCATTTTGATAAATGGAAATTTAATAGATTCTCAAACAATTTCCTTGTTAAAATATTTTCATAGAATCCATATCTAATACTACAAAATCAGATTTATGTAAATATGAAATTCAGTAAATTTTAATTTAACATCTGATTATAAGACTCTCCCGGTTTGGTAAAATTATTTTTAAAATATATACATAAATACAAGAAACACACTGCAAGTTAGGATCAGCAACGTTCTTGTTTTTATTTGTATTTGTATGATCACCTTATTTTCAATTTTGAATTTTATTTCTGCTATATTCATGATAGCTACATAAATATTATTGGTGAATCCTATCCATGAATCAGCAATGATTATAATAATCTTAGTTATTATTTAATAAAAATATTGTCGAACATAAGGAATTGGTAGCATAAGATAAGCAGAATAAAAACGTGGCAGGCAATATGTGAGCCCATTTTAACCAATATAATCTTAAATTTCTTTAATATAAATAAAACACAAAATAAAATTTCTTATATCAGGCTTATTTCGAATAAATAAAAAGCACTACAGTTTTTCAAATAAAATATACATTTATTTAATCACAAATATAACGGTATATAAATATAATGATAGAAATATTTACTAACGAATTTACAAATAACAATTTATTCATGTGTAGCAAATTCAAAAAATTGTACGAAATCAGTCAATGTCAATATAACATTCAATATATTTAATGCAATAGCTAATCATATATAAATTAGGAGCATATTTTAGTTACTTAATATTATATTGATATATAAATATATAATATTCTTAATGAGTTTTAAACATTTGCTGATAATAAAAAGCTATAACATATGTTAAGAAAGATGTTCAATCTGAATATTATAAATAAAATAATTGTACTATAAATGCTTATGAGAAGCCAAGATATACATCATTACGGAGTTGGTATTTATAGACTGTCGAGTGCTGTGATAGGAAAGAGGAAATTAGCACGACAAACACTAGAAAAACTGTATCTAATTAGAAATAGGGTAAATAAAAACCTACGATCACAACTATTAGATAAGATAAAAAAAAAAAAAAGTTTTTTTCCCTTGTTTGAACTACTTATGAATAACCATTTAATTTATTATTATTTATATATAAATTAGAATTAAAAAACGTTTCAGTGAAAATTTATTTATTAAATCAGTTCTTCGTTTACTAATTCTCGGTAACTATCCTTATCACACCTCTCCTAACTTATATATAAGTCTAGAAGTCATATTAAACTCCTTTTTTTTAATTCAATGTACCAAATGAATGTTATTAACTCATTAAAATGAAATACTGCTCTTTTTAATCTGTAGATACTTACGTAAAATAATAATCATATTTGAGCCCTGAACTTTTTTTTTATAATATTAGATTTAAATGTTCAAGTCCATTTTCCATATTCAGGACATACACTACTTAGCAACTTACCCACTCGTGTTTTAAAAAAAAAATACACTCAAAATGATTTAGTCTTTTAAATTCAATAAAAAGTTTTGTTTTTTTTCTTTTCAAATGCAATCCATAAAAATTTATTAGTAATTGACTCTATAAATAAATTATAATTATATTTAAAAAAATTTGGTTTCGAACTTATTAATCGGTGAATAAACAGGATATTAGGAGGATGGTGACCTCATACCACCATATTTAAACTTCTAATTTTCATCAATCTTTGATCGTTCTTTCTTTTGATTGTTCATATGGTATTGCGATTCGACTTAATCAGGATCAGTTATTTGTTTCACCGACATGGTTTACTGCCGTGATCTATGCATCAATCAAGAGTACCAGAAGGCCTTCAACAAGTCTAAAGCATCGAAGAAGGAATGCAACTTTTTGAGACATATCTCCATGTATGTCGCCAAGCCGATCATTTATTTCTAAACAGTCCTTGCCCAGCGTTGAATACTCTCTTGATTGTAATGGATGGTGTTTCCTCAAGAAACAATTCATCCCAAAGGTCTTGAAAGTTTCGCATGCAAAATTAATGGTGCAGATCCCTGGTAGGTAAATAGGTACACTCTGATGTTAGGAGTCGGTCAGGAGCGAGTCACAAATCACTGGGGCGAGGAGTCTGTTTTATAGTGCGGGGGGGGGGTATCTTAATCCGGGCCGAGTAATCGATAGCTGTTCCCGACAGGCGGACAGGTGAAATTCGATAGTCACGCGAGCTCTTCGGAGATTGATCGGTCGGTGAGGCCAACGCTAACAACCGCTGTCCGGTGACATTTAGGAAAACAGCTAAAGGAAAATTTGAGTTCACTTGTTGAATGTCATTGGTCCTTAACGGGCACATTTTGTCATGAGGTTGAGTGATAGATTTTGTTGAAGTTGAAGTTAATTTTTGAAAGCACAATTGGTTTCAAATATTAGTTCGAGTGACTGAACCAGTAAGCCACGCCAATGAGGGTTATTTAGCATTTATAAGAAAGTATAAGTCTTACTTAATCCTTTGGAACTTAAATTTGTTTTAAAATACAAAAACAGATAAAAGAATTTTCTTTGGAGTCTGTAGCAAATATGCACAAGTGCCCTAAGAAGTAGAATGTGAGGACCACAGAAAAATAACTGAAAGTCGCTCTGTTTCTTTGTTATAATTCTTATTACATATGGGTATTACAACAATAGTGTTATACATAATGTGTGTCATGGCGTAACTGTAATGTAGAAAGAAGAAGGAAAACATACGTAGGCGTTTCTCTTGTTTCGGTAAGACATGATGCCTTATTAAATTCAAGGCATATCTCAGATTTAGATACTACTGGATTTTCCTTAGTTTCATCTTGCATAGTGCATATAAAGTTGATATATTAACAAATGGAAGACATGTTTCTTACCTAACTTAGAATTTATGTTTATTTATGTACTTAGGTATGACAGATGTTTCAGCAATTAAATTAATTATAAAATGTGCATTCATTATTATTATATACTATAAATAATAATTTATAATGTTATAGTATTAAAATATAACATGTTTGTATTTAAAAAAAAACAAAAAAAAAAAAACATGTTTTCGATGATCTCAGTTCTTTATTTTTAATTCAGTGTGATATTTTTAAATTATTTGTTTTAGCTTTATATAATAATGCTAAAACAAATGTTAATATTCTATTTCAGAAGCAAAAAATATTAATAATAAAAATATTATGAAAATTTCACCTACAACCAATTATTTAGTTTTGTTAATGCAGAAAAAATAAAATTACCATATTTCCTTTATTCCCCTCAGAATTTCACGGTGGGCACGCATTTTAAAGAGTCGAAGAGTATTTTCATTTTCCGTATTGCTCATTACCTTTAAATATGGCGGACGTACAATTTTTAAATTATTTTTTAATTTATTTGATACTACGGATTAGAAAAACCGACTATTTTTTTTTTTAAATTTCTACTGAATGAGATATTCTTTATTTTCTTTAACATTACGTATCTTCATATATTCGGTAATTCGAGGTTCTTTATTTTTTCAATTTTTTTTTTTCGTTTATTTCTTATTTGACATGTTGTGTGAATGGACCCATAACGTTATTTCTATTACTTATTGCCCTCAATTGAGGGCAATAATCTAGTATTTTTCTCAAAAAGGTCTAGTAGAGATGTATTTATAATTATTTGATGATGATAATAGAGCGATTTTATTTCCTTTGAAGTGACATTAACGCCTGTATGATATAGACATAAGCCCGCACACAAGAAAAAATTACCTCAAGAAATACTAAATAGAAGAAATAAAACCCGAATCTTTTGTTCCATCTAGTTGTCACAGCTAGATATGTCCGATGGAATCAATAGAAGATTGAATCAGAAACTAGCAAAAAAGAAGTTATGATGACTAGTCTACAAATTGGCCACAAAACAACCGCCAAAATGCTCCGTTAGCAAAATTTAATAATAGAACACATTCTTGAGGAATACGAACATTAAGCATTAGCACCGAAAAAATGACATTGAAAATCAAGGCACATTAGCATTGTCAGGAAATAAAAAGTTACCTTGCTACATTTCGTCACCACAGTCAAATAAAGAAATATTAACGATAAATTAAGTTTTACGAACTTTTTTTTTTTTTAATTTTTCATTACAAAATTGCCATGGGAGTTTAGTAAGTATGCCGCCTCCAACTTAGGTCAGTAAAATATTTAAATGTAACTGGAAATGAATTCGATAATCGTTTACCCTAACCACTCCTATTCTATCTCCTATCCTATTCACATATTGCATAATTATTTCTAATTCACATAATTATAAATAAAAATTGAAAGGGGAATTCAATAAAAATTAAATTTAAATCTTTTCAAAATAAAATTTATTTATTGGCGTATTTTATAAAATTTGAAGTTAAAATGTCATAATGATGGAACACTGCCAAATTTGATCAGTGAACTATTCATGATTATTTTTTCTTAAATAATAACGTATATTATGTTCATACCTGAGATTATTATACGAGTATATCAAAATAACTTTCTTTTTTTTTTTATATACATTTATTTCCATTTACAACTGTACAAAATATATACATCGCGTGGTTATGGAGCTTAATATGAAAGGATAGGTATCTGGTGTGGGCTAAATCAGAAACATATCGAACATTAAGATCTTTATGGATAAGTTTTTTGGTGATAAAGTAAGGAGTATTGAGGATTTTTCGAAGGATTTTGGATTGTAAGAATTGGATACGAGATGAACTGGATGGTTTAGTGGAGCACCAAAGCACAACTCCGTATGTCCAAATAGGTCTAATCACAGTCATGTAGATGAGTCTTTTGTAATTAATTGGGAGTTTTGAACGTTTGTCTAGTAAATGTGAAGTAGTCTGTAACGACGGACAGTTTCTTGTCGTTTTAGTCTCTATCAAAATAACTAAGTATATTTTGTATATATATATAAAATATATATATTTGTATATATATATATATATATAAAATATATATTTATATATTTTTACAAATTATGCCATTGCTGTCATAAAAAAAAAAAAAAATCAAAATAATTATTATTTATGAAATGTTCGTAAAGAATTTCTCAGGGTAAATTAAGTTTTGAACGGTTTTTTATTTTTTACTACTTAATGTTAATTTAGTTTATATTGATTACGCAATTTTCTAATTTATTTTCGAATTACTTCTCCACCCAGTTATCTATTAGATTTAGGCTCTAGATTTATACTACCATTATCCCAGATTGGGGCCTCAGTTAGATCAGAGCTCCATCATCCAGTTAATCCGCTGTAAAACGACTTTATGTGTTTTAAATGGCTCCAGGCATTATATTGATACTTAAATTCTGACCTATATTATATCGGCACTTAAATATTGTCCTAGATTAAGTTGATACTTAAATAAATAAGAATATTGGTTCAGTAGATGTATATTTAAATATTTTGAAACCTGTTCTGGTTCTTATTATACTGAAGTCGTTTCGTGCAATCAAGATTAAGTTAGTTATAATGCTGAGTACAACATCTAAATGTTTAGATTTGTTCATAGAAAATGAAACTGCGTGTTATCGTTTTTTCCACTTTTTAAGTACAAGCATAATTTTAGATTTTCCACCTTACAGTTACACTTCAATGAGAGCATATATTTTGTACATGCATATTTATCTCTTTACATGACTCGTATTAAAATACATATTTATACATACATACTAGATTTTACTTAGTGTATAATGTCTTTAGAATAATAGGAGAATGAATATTAACTTGAGAAGAAATTAAATGTAAATTAATATTTAATGCTTGCATTTATAAATTAATTAATAAATGTAAGAATTAGAAATGTATAAAAAGAAAAAAGACATAAAAAAAAAAATTATATACGAACATTCTTTTAAGTAAACAATAACAATTTTTTTTATATATATTGAATGTAAATCTTTATAAAAAGTAAGTAATTGATAATAGAAGATGTTGCAATTGTAGGTAGACTTTCGTAACTAAAATACATCGAACTCCTCAAGTATTTGTCAATTGTATCCTTTGAAGGCAGCGATTTGTATTCGTTAAATATGACTTTGGCTAACAGTTTGTGCATGTACCTTTCCATTTTTGTGCAAGTATTAATAAGATGGCTGTAGGTTCGTTCACTGTTTCCGCCCTAGTTACAAATGTTGTTAGTTTAAATCTGTCCAAGTAAGTTATAACTATGCCATGCCCTCTCTAAAATTGGTTAAATTGTACGTCATTTTTTTTGTTTTTCCTCTGTCGTCTGTAGCTTTAATAAATTCGTTAAGCGTTTAGGTTTATGAATAGCTTTAAAAAAATTATTAATCTTTTAAAAAAAATATCCCAATACATTTGCTTCGTTTCGTGCTACAAAATGAATGATTAAAAACCCTGTCGAATTATTCAAGCGAGTATTTAAAAGAATTTTTTTTTTTTTTTTTCTCAGTTTTCCAGTTATGTGAAGTCATATCAATAATTATTCAAATTTACTCAATTTCAGAACACCTTTATATCAGTTCAAATTCACTCACTTAATCTTTATCCAGTCCCACCCATTCTGATGAGCTATTTGCATGTTAAAACGGCAAGGGCTTCCCGACCTATTGTAAAATAAGACAATAGACAACTACTCTTTTAATATTCGGAATATTTACGGCACTCAGCATTAGTGAAGGGCCGTTCCGACTTAAAAAGTGGAATGAGATTATAAGTTCCGTTTCAATATTGGAACCAGTTCCAGTTTTCTTTCCGTATATACTACATACTAGATAGTAGTGAAGTGCCGTTCCAAATCATAAGCGCAATGAGAATTTACGGTCTGTTCCACTTTTCGTTACATCCCCTGTTAGCCTCCTTCTATTTTTATAATTAAAATTTTTATTGATACGATAATATTAAGAAGGTTTAAATAGCTAAGTATACTTATTTAAAAAATGTATTTTTTAAATCGAGCTCTGTCGATAGAATATAAAGTTTCAAAGAAAGCGGTTTATTTTGAAGATGCCTATGCGTGGGGTGGTAGAGAGATAGAGAGGGAGGAGTAAATCAACAGCGGCAGGATCAACGCAACAAAACAGTCGGAACGACCTTGAGTGGAACGAATCCAGAGATCTCTTGGCGTTGGTTTTCATTCCAGGTGGAACGAAAAACTTGGGCGATTGGTTCGAAACCGGTTCAAAGTTGGAACCAGTTTCAAGTTCCTTTCCACTCAGAACGACCTATCACTACTCAGCATCCACAGACTCAGGAACTAAAGATGCGGAATGGTAGAGTTGCTAAAATTTTTCGCTTAGGTCTCAATTAACCACTCATATGGTGGGGGATGGTTTTAAAACCCTTAGCCTGATTATAAGTGTTTTTATTAAGTATAAATGTATATTGAATTTTTTTTTAAATCTTATCTATTGCACCGATTTACATATTTATTTGTTATTTAGGTCATAATTTTCTATTAATTTATTAGTTAATTATAAATTAATGATGAATGTGCACTGTTTGATTAAAAAAAAATAGAAAAGATTCTGCTTTATATTAATTTTTTTTTAATGTAACACTTCATAAAGTTGTTATTCTTCGTATTGAAGGCCGAGTACTTCCTCATGATGAACTGGTTTAAAATAATTTTTATTACTTGAGGAAAATACCTGGTGTTCGTTAAGAGATGCTTTGAATTCTCATACCAACTAGTGGATTTTTCCTTACTAAGTCGTTCGAGTATAATGGTGATTATAAAATTTGAAATTCCTGTCAGTTGTAACCAACTGTTCAAAGGAAATTTTTAAAATTATTACAAAGTTCATTGATTTTATGGAGTCATAAAATAGGATTCGTGTTGATAATCTGTTATTGTCATTGTCACTTAGAGTCTTAGCCTTGAGTTATTTGACTGTGAAATTAGTAATACCTCAAATAATGCTAGGTACTAAAATTTCAACAATAATGAATACTAAACAATTTAAAATGTTCTTATCGTCAATTACAGCAGAAATTGATTATTTGTGTTGAAATGTGTTGGAATTCAAATTGAATTGAACATTATCTCACTATTTTTATTTTCAGTAACCATATAAAAATATAAATTGTACCAAATATAGTTTAGCTCTAATTTTGTACTCTTGAATGAATGTGTTGTTTGTTGGGGCTTAAAGTGTCTATGTACACCAACTAGAACATGAAAGATTGTTAAACAAGTGTGTTTCTAACCATAGTAAGAAGGTCGAAGTACATTTTTCGATTCGAACCGGAGGCGTAGAAGGTGCTACTTCTAATATACGAAACTTTAACATGCTCAGCCTATAATTGAATATGATCTTATATGTTTGAATCAATTTTATTTTATTAATAAGAAAATAATTACAGGTTATTGTTTTAAAAAGAAGATAATAAATATCAAACATCAATGCCTCAAGCATATTAAGAGTGTGTTGGATTAAAAACTATAAAATAATTTTTTTGTTGCTTCACGTTCTTTGTTTAACAAACCTGAAGTAAGATACCTTGATCGGTTGATCTTTACATTCCAATAGTTTAGGTCACACTATTTTATCACACTGTTTTATTATGCCGACGTTTCGGCCATAGACTAGTGGCCATCTTTAGGACTAAAAAAGAAAATGTCAACTACTGAATTAAGAAATATACAAAAAGATACAATAAATAAAAATGATTATAAAAGTATAGTTGACTGGATGATGAATGGAGAAGAAGATAGTCAGGGATGCAGTCAAAGTAACACCACGTCAAAGAAGAATCCTTTAATACGTGCCAACGTTTCGACTTGCGTTGCAGGTCTTCTTCAGGGCTATAATGAACAAAATACCAGAAGTGACCAAAAATAGATGTGACAAAAATAACAGACCGATAAACAGATGACAAATGGAATACAGAATGGCATAGATAAAAAAAACAATATACAAAACCGCATAGAAAAGATCAGATACATAAATAACAAAGAATACAAAGCAGCAAGGTAAGAATAAGGACAAGACAGGAATGAAAAAGGAAAAAAAAATATATAAATAAAATAATAAATAAATAAATAAAATATATATATATATATATATATATATATATATATATATATATATATATAAAAAAATAATGAAAAAATAATAATAAAAAATAAATAAATAAATAATAAAATAAAAATATGGAAATATAGGAAAGAACGAGGGAAATAATGTAGAAGGTGATAAAAGAAAAGAAACGGATAAAAGAATGAAGGTGAAGGAAAATAAAAGTGGAAAGATAAAAGTAAAAGGAAAAGAATATCAAAGAACACTTACCCACCGAACCACACTTGTGAGAAGGACGATGACTGATGTGAAATGGTAAGAACAGCTGGGTAGGATAAGGGAAAAGGCGCGGGACACATGGATACAGAATAGGAAAATGAAACAAAAATATAAAAGAAAAATAAACAACAGAGAGACTATAAGATAACAAAATAACAAGTAAATACAGACAGAATAAAAAGAGAAAATACAATAAGGCCAATGCCATCATGATAGGGTGCAGCACAAATATAAAAAAGATACATAAAATAACAAAATAAAGCAAAAAAAATATAAAGTAAAAATGACAAAAAGAGACGAAAAAAAACCAAAGGGAAGGTTATTGTTTTTTAATAAGGTTAAAAACTTGGGAATAAGTATTGGAAATGTACTCTTTGTCACTATTGTGGTTAACGGGATTAGGCTCGAGATGGATATAAATGGATTCGGATGATAAACGTTTACTATGGTTAGGGACCGTGGCAAGAATAGAAGTTTTTTTTCAAAATCAAAAGTATGGTTTAAGGATATGACATGTTCCGAGAGTTTGGTGGCAGAGGAATTTTTGGAAGAAATTGAGAGTTTGTGTTGGGAGATGCGGGTTTTAAGGTGGTTTTTGGTTTGGCCAATATATGAGGACTGACAATTAGGGAAAGCACAGGGAATACGGTAAATGACGTTGGATCTGAGTTGGATAGGGATGGGATCTTTGAGGTTAGTGTAAATGAAGTTGAGTTTGTTATGGGATTTCAGGCCTAGGCGTAGGTTCGGGAAGGCAGAGCGGAGAGTTTTTTGGATGTTATCAGAAAGGAAGGGGATATAAGGTAGGGACCTGTATAGTAATAACGGGAATGGAGGTGCGGGGGAGTTTGAGGCGGAAAGTGTAGAGTTCAAATTATCGAGGTAATGGGAAAGGAGTTTGTGTTATGGTAAGTGGTGGGAAACTGTTAGCCTGGAGGATTTGTTTGATGCGTAATGTGTTGGTATTATGATATTGGGGATCAGAATGGGAGAGGCAGCGATGGATGAGGTTCTTGGCGACATTAATTTTTTGATGGTAAGGGTGTTGGGAATGAAAGTTCAAAAGTCTACCAGAGTAGGTGGGTTTGGTGTACCAATTGGTGGAAATGGAATGGTCAGGATTTCTGATAACAAGAAGATCAAGGAAAGGGAGGGAATTATTGATTTCCCGTTCAATAGTAAAGCGAAGACGAGGGTGATAAGAGTTGAACGCGGAAAGGATAGAGGGAATTTTATCAGGGTTGAGGACAAGGAATAGGTCATCAACATATTTTTTGATAAAGGCGATATCAGTAGGGAATAAGGGTAAAATGGAGTTAAGGAGGTCATTGAGGACGATGTTGGATATGTCAGGAGCAAGAGGATTACCCATGGCAAGACCGGATATTTGGTAATAAAACTCATTTTTGTAGGATAGGTAGCCGGATTTGCAACATAGTTCTAAGGATTTTAAGTGCGATGAACGGTTAAGAGGGGTGTGAGGTTGGATGCATGACCAGTGATTGTTAATAATGAGGAGAGCGTTATCTATGGGTATATTAGTAAATAGGTTTTCAACATCCAAGGAGACCAGGATAAAGTTATCAGGAATTTTAAAGGAAAGTAATGTTTCACGTAAGTGGAAGGAACTGCGGATATCATAAGGATTATCGTGGTTCAGAATTTGAAGGGAGGGGAGAAGGAGTTTAAGAGACGGGGAATTGATATTAGAGGTAATATCACCGACGAAGCGGTGTGTTGGATTTGTGGATTTTAGGAAGACCATAGAAACGGGGAGCTACGGAATTATAGGAAATGAGGTTTCTATAAGACGGATAATTAATTTGTTCAGTTTCTAATAAAGTTTTATTATGATTGTTAAATTTGGTTATGAGGGAAGGGGTAGGGTCCCCCCTCAGTAGATAGGTGGTAGGATCAGAGAGGAGGTGTTGCATCTTGTCATGATAATCGGATCTGTCCATGATCTTGTTACCTTTATCAGCTTTAGTAACAACAATGCGATCATTGGATTTAAGGAAGGATCGGGTGAAAGATAAATCTTTAAAGAAAAGAGGAGAAAGAGTGGACATTTGGGAAGGTGGGTGCTGAAGGTGGTTAGATATCATGTTACTGACGGTAATACGGGACAATCTCTCTCTCTTCATCCCTGCATCTAAGTAGGTCATCTCTGTAAATAAATTCGAGGTCACTGATTAATTGAGGGAGGTGGCTAACTTTAGACTGGGGAGTATCAAAATTGGGACCTAAACTGAGAATATTAGACACAGGGGTGGGAATTTCAAAAGAAGAAATATTTTGAACCCAGCTATCATTCCCTTTAGGATAAACTTTATGGCGAAGTGAAATATCATACAGTTGTTTAAATTTATTGATCAGTTGGAGCTTTTTTTTTTGGGCTTTAACGGAATGGGAAATATTGGTTATAAACTTATTTAAACTGATCATTATATGATTATCAATATCAGAACTTAAAATGTGAGTTAGGGATGATATTTTTTTTATTGATATTGTGTATCTCAAGGATGATTTCGCGTATTTTAAGGTTCAATAAAGATTTTTTAAATTTAAAGGCAGAATACGCCAGCTTTGAGGAGAGAGATTTGGAAATAGGGAAGGTGTGGAATGAGTTATCAATAAATTTAGGAAAGAGAGAATGGTAGCGGCATTTGAGAAGAAAGATCCTTTGTTCAATTTTCACAACAAGAGCTTTTTGAAGACGACAAAGGAGGTTAAAGTGGGGAATATGATGGGGAAATGTAAATTTTATGGTAAATGGGAGAAGGATATGTTGGATTCTGTAGAAGGAGGATGAAAATGCGGAGAAGGTTGGGTAGTTACAATATTGGGTTGAATCAAAGAATAAGAAAAATAAGTAGATAAGCTTGAAACCGTAAGCGCAGTCTGAGAAGCAGCAGAAGCAGGAACAGGATTTCTCTCTTGAAGCCTGGCGCTGCGGCGGATCCTTGGAGAAGTCACTCTGGATTCTTGTTCTTGGCCCAGAAGATTACGATCCATGATTATAAAAGTATAGTTGACTGGATGATGAATGGAGAAGAAGATAGTCAGGGATGCAGTCAAAGTAACTCCACGTCAAAGAAGAATCCTTTAATACGTGCCAACGTTTCATAAATAAAAATGAAATGAACCGAAACAAGTCAATAGTAAATTGAATGTATGTTAAGTAAGAAAGATACTATATAGAAAGAGTATAATTAATTGAAAATAGCATAAGTAAATAAGTTAATTATGTGTAAATAAAAGAAGCAGAATAGAGTTATGATAACTCTTTTTTAAATTTTATAAATTTTATTTTACTTTAAACCAGTGATGTTTCAATACCAATTTTTTCGTTTCTCTATAGCGATACCTCTGTTTAAAAACAAATTGTTATTCCAAAAACATAAGCTAAAAAAGCAAAACAAATCGATTAAATAAACTATATTAATTAAAAAAATAAATTAGTTAACCGCTATCTGCATTTATTATCCATAGTACATAATATATGATATTAAATATAATGGAGATAATCAACAATAATATAATCCAATTCACCAATTTTTATATCCAAACATACACATTTCAATATTTCATTTATTACTTGAGATACGCATGATGGCATAGAAGGATCAAATATATGTATATATATATAATACAATTAGGATTGATGAATTAATTGCCGCTTCTATTTGGATTATTTCATTAGAAAACTAGTATCAAATGCTAAACATTCATCTTCAGTTCTCAGGAGGTCTAAGAGAAGACTCAAATGAATGGTTTTATTTATTGTTTAACCAATTGATAATGTTACTATATAATGTTCACTATACAATATATAAACATTATGAACATTCGAAAAGTAGTGTTTACACACAATAAAATGGAAAAATAATCTTTATTTTTGAACTATCATCTCTTAAGAATAAATAAGATGTGTAATAACATTGTTTTATTGTGTTGATTTGAAGTTGTGGCATTGTTTTGTTGATTGGAAATCATGATCTTATTTCTTCATTAGCTTATAGCAAATATAGTAAATATCTTAAAAAAACTGAAGTTTATTTTGCAGCTGCATGGAATTTGTTTTTAATTCTGTACAAAGGAGGATTGTTCGTTAGGAGAAGAATCGATGTATTATAATAGCAAACTAAACTATTTACAACGTCAGAGATATCGATCGCTTCCTATAAATCGACTTTGGATAATCGATTCTCGAGAATCGATGGAACCGAAAATTTACTCTTGGAATGGACACATCCCTACATTAAACTTTTATGTTAAATGTATAATTGTTTTTTACATTTTTTTTTTTGTTTGTATTATCACTCATATTATTCTTTTCATTTATGCTGTACCTAACTTTATGTCTTTATTATTTTATAATGTACATACATCTTTTTAATTTTCCTATTTTTTTCATATCAATATACTTTTATTCTTCTCATCTAAGCAAAAATTACCATTATTAGATCATGTCCTTTTTTTCATTTAGTTATATTTTGTTTAAGAAACCTGAAGTAAGATACCTTGATCGGTTGATCTTTACCTGCCGAACCATGTCAATGTTTGAGGTTATCCTGATCCCTGGGTAAAGGTATTTAAACTTAAGGGAGAGACCGAGCAGTAGCTAGAGCGAATAGGTCAAGCTCGTGCCTTACCTTGCCTGGATCTGCGATTATCTCGGTTGATTAGGATGCAGGATCTGGACCCCTCTATCTCGTCCGGAGATCTCTCCCTGCTAACCGGCCAGCTCGGAGGAGGGAACACAGGGAGCCAGCCGGCCTAATTGTTCTGTCTCCTGCCCCTCCTTGTCTTTTTGTGAGTCGTATGTTTATACCTTACGTAATGTTTGGGGGTGGTTATCAGATCCAGGGGTTCGACAAGGACTACTCAGCCCCATTTGTAATTTGTCATTCGGTAACACATTGTCATTAGGATTTGGACGGGTGTATATGACTGATGAAGCTTGATTTTGTTTTGGCATTACTTTTAATTTAGAATAACATTTATCAAAATAAACTATACCATTAATCATTTATATTATATCCATACACAATATATAATATATTATGCACATTTATTATATACTCTATAAGTAGTACAAATATAGAATACTTTTTAGAATATTTCTCTGTTGGAAGGGATTTTATTTATTCCTGTACACACTATACTGCATCGTATATAATGTACATGTAATTTTTATGATATTTGTTTTGATTATAGTTTTTTTTATTTCAAGTTAGATATAAAGAAAAAAAAATAACATAAATATAGAATGAGAAGATATACAGATTTACTCAAAACCAAGCAACAAAGTTATTACAACATAAACACTAGAATTATATATGTATAAGTTATGGAGATATCAAAGGTGTTTCATATTAATATCTGAATTTTTTTCAATAGAATTTAAAGAAAAAATTTTTAGGTCTTCAAACATCATCATCAAATATTGTCGATCCACCGGCCAATGTCCTAGTTTCTTTAGAGTATTTGTCTGCAGTATAGTTCTGTAGTCAGTAAGTAGTCTGCATTCATATATGAGGTGGTGTATATTTTGTCCATGTGTGAAATTACATGGACATAATAATGAATAAATTATGTGAAATCTATGAAAATAACTGTTTACTGGCGATAAATATTTATTTATTAAATAATATTTATTTTAAAGATATTAATAAAGAATACATTTAAAAAAATAATATACAGATATAGTGATGTTTTTTTATAACGCATTATTGAAGAATAATGCCGCACTGAACATTAATAATAAATTATATGAGTTTCTTCTGTACCACTTTAACACAATAAAAAAAAAAAAGGATGTATTTAAAATGGAAAAAATCAAAAGTTAAAAATTGCAATATTAAATATTAAAGAATATTATGTGTATATATATATATATAGTATATGTCACTTTTTTGATGTACTATATTGTGATCTGCTGCTAATGGGAGGCACAATTTTTTTTAGCATTTATGAATGTAAATTATGAGACAAAGTAAAGCGTAAAAGAAATTTAAAAAAAAATTGTGCCTCCCATTAGCAGCAGATCACAATATAGTACATCAAAAAAAGTGACATATGTTGTTCTCTAAGATTCTCTTTTTTGTATAATTTTATTATTATTTTTTTTTAAATATCAATTTTCACTAATTCTGACTCTATTATCCTTCTCCTAATGATTATAGTTTTGCTATTATATTATGTTAAAAAAAAAATAAATAATAATTCCAGGGATTTCAAAACAGATAAATTAAACGAACCCCAACTCATACAAAATGCAAGGAGGACACTTAAATAAAAATAGATGCGGGATCTGATATGTTTTGTTTTTTGTTTTTTTTATGATAGTCATTTTTAATGTTACTGGCTGGTAATCTGCTGAACATCGGTTTATATTTTTGAAAATATACCACATATCCCTGTTGAACAGAGTCATTGCCTAGGATTCCATTTGGACAAACGTCACCTGGAATCCACATACAGAAATTGCTCACCGTTTTTAACTAAACCAACATTTGCTAGACAAACGATCAAAGCTTCGAATTAATTGCTAAAGACTCATTTACGTAACGATAATTAAAACGATTTGCACACACGGAGTTGAGATTTCGGGCTTGACTAAACAATCCAATCTTTATCGTATATAATCCCTAATTCTTCGAAAAATCCGTAATGCTCTTGATTTTGTCAGTAATGAACTTATTCATAATGATTAAATGTCCTATATGCTGCAGAATGGCCTCAACCGGAAACCCACCCTTCCATAATAAGCTTAATACCCACTGGAACCCACTAGTCTTCCAACTTGCAAACCAATCGACTCCCTATAACTCTATGAGGTATCTGAAAAGAAAATGGCCTAAGAAGCTTCTAATGTTGATTTTATGGAAGTGTTACTAATGGGTAGTCTCTTTACAAATTATTGGCATTTGATTGTAATTATATTTTCCTGCATTAACTTGATGTATATATTACAGACAGTTGTAAATTAATAAATAAACGGGGAAAAAATATGAATGAAATATATATATATCAATTCGAACAAAAACAAAATTCTATCATTTCAATTTAAACATAAAAAAATAATAATGCGTCCTATTTTCTATTTTCATTTGTTTACACTCTTCCTCTTGTTACCCTGGAAGTCTCATATAAATGAAAAGTCAGTTTGAATTTTTAAAATTACGCTCTTAAGAGGTTTTCTAAATTTCAAGTAGCAATAACCTTTCTCACCTCTAAAGCAATATTCTTCCTGATATTGTAGTTGTGAGTTTATTTTCTTTGTTATCTTAGAGTAGCTGTGGATTGAAGAGCAATAATTAACCTGATTATACTTATATTATAGGCACTTAAAAATATAAATTTATTATATAAAAAAAAATAATTAGCCTTAGGTTTATCTTTACTTTTTCTATTTTTACGAAATGGGTTCTAACACTAATCTGAAGCGTTGTTTATCTAAAAAAATAGTAAAGCTATAACTTGTTTTTATCTTAGTTAAATTCCATGTAAAATTTATATTTGTCATAAACATATCCTTATATGAAGTTAATCTTTCGCAATTTCCCCTCGCTCCAGTTCCCCCGGCTCGTTATGCACCCAATTAGTTTGTCATTTACTTCTAAGACTGGGGTTTAGATAATACATTAGATAAGGGTAGATTTACAGCCTGCCGGTCTAGCTCTAAATCTCTGAAGCTCTTTGATTACGGTGGAGTGGAGGAACGAAAGCTGTTGTATGGAGATCCCTATCTCCCCTGGCTACGTCTTTATAACATGTCCCCCGTCCCGGATGATTCCTTACATTTACCTTAGGTCGGGTTATGAGGACCGGCCGGATACATTCGTTACATCTGGAATATTAACATTTCAAGATCCCTCTTTGAGATTTGCCTAACCACATCTCTGGAATACTCAATGTCCCATGGTGCTAATTTTATGAAGGAGTGTGGCCTGTGCTGAATTTTATATTTGGTTGATTTCGCAACATAAATTAAGCCTTAACTTTTTTTTTATGAGGTATTTAAAGGGAATTAGTTTCAACCTGAGCCGGTACAAACATTAATATTACTCTGAGATTTACGACGGCTTTAATAATTTAAAAATGAAATAAATAAAATCTATTATGAAGAGACTTCAGATAGGCTAATATCTGATCCTATATTATTTGTCGATAATAGACAAAAGCATTATAGACAATATTTTCTAAACAATACTTTTATTTTTTAAAACTATTTATTGATATTTAAAATGTACACTGTAACGGAGGCTGGGGTTTCATAGTGAACTCAGCCGAAAACAATCGGCTTTCTGTAAGGCTGGTAGCTCAATATGTAAGGTAAGGTGGGGTAAGTGCATTAGTCCGCCATAATGTTTATTGTCATTTTTGTTACATCAACTATCATCTGTTGTATGTAGACAGAACTTCATACCCTCCGAACCTAACATACTAGAGTGCTCTACTTTAGAAGTTAACCTCTCTAGGAATCTAGTTCAACCTGTTGATCTAGGTATTGTGTAAAGTTGATTGAGTTAAAATTATAAAATTGTATTTTATGTATTTTTCTCTATTTTTTTAATTTCAAGGAGTAAAATGATTTCTGGGAGTTGCTTATTTTTGCACTTGCCCCATCAAAGAATCAATTTACTGCTAAGGAGTTTACAAGAGATTTATGCACTTACCCCGTTTAGGTGGGGCAAGTGCGTAAATGGGACTTAAAGTTGATTTTCCTTCACACTGATAATAATTTTTAGAATATCAGGGAAATTAACTATAATGCTGAAAAGAGTATAGTTCAAGGTTTTTTATATAACAAAAAATATTATCCTAGCATTAATAGCTGATTTTTTTATGTTAAGTTATAGTTGAACTTTGCACTCCATATGACGCACTTGCCCCAATTCACCTTATTTCAAACAATTTACAATTACAATTTTATGATTTAACAAATTTCATTACAGGCAATTGTTTCCCTAATCTTAATACATAAACAGATAATTATAAATCAATTACTAATGAACTAGAGTTCACAAACCCAGTGTAGCAACCCAGCAGGGCGATTTCTGATGGGAATCCGTAAAATAGCTGCTCTGGTTTAGTGGTATGAGCGCCTGTGTTAACATGCTTCGTCGAGAGAGCTCTTGTATTGTACATGGGGTTACACATTTATATAATCTTAATTTGAACCAAAGTAATAATTAACCCCATGTACAGAAAAGAACAAGAAGGGGAAACACATACTGGACTCAACATATACATTATATGTAATAAGTAAATTTGAGGAAAATGATTACAATAACATGTATAGAACAACTCACTAGTTGCACTTCAATAAACGTTCTACTTTGGAAGGTCTCTTGGCCATCTTCTTTTAAGACACTTCGGAAAATTGTCGGAGATTGAGGGGGAGGCCAGTTAGTAGACTAGTGGATTCTGGTCAGTATGGTTAATCCATATTTACAAAAAATATTTAGTCCATTTATTATGAAAATGAAAAAAATCTGGCAATCCATCACTATCCATCATTATAAATCTAGTTGTGATCCATTAATCAAACGGTCGTTTTATTTCTAGTCAATGGGCTCAGGTACGGCACTACAGGGATCATCTCTTGGACACGACTTTCCTCAGGGTCTATTCATTCATTGATTTTTGATTTTTTGATTTTTTACTATATCAATGGAGAATATTTTATTTACGTCAATGTAAATCCTCTTTACATTTAGAATAATGGCCGTTTTATCTTGTTTAGGAATATAAATTTAGGTTTTATCATTTATTAGTATTCTTTGTCAATTAATTAGAAAAGCTTCTCTTTATAGAGATTTAGTTGTAAAACGATAAATGAATTCTAAAACTAAAAATCATCTCAATTTTATAAAATACTTAATAACAACATAACATATATTTCTGTTCTCTAATATGTGTAGGTTATATTAAAAAGGTCTACTGTTTCTTTGCAAATTGTTTTTATTATTCGACATTTTTCTAAAATATAGAATTACTTATGGATCAACTCTACCCTGAAAAGAACACATATCGCAAATATCGCGTCGTCTAATCTAGTGTTTCCACCATCTTCCTCGCAAACGACTCGCCAACTACATGTATCTTTGGTAATTTCCACTTTTACTGCAAGGATACCGGAGCATCAGTTTCAATACTAAAATTGAAATATATTATTTTCTAAAATTTATCTTTAGATTTTTCATAGATATCCATATTTCAGAATTATATGATTTTCTTCTTTCCTTAATGTATCTTACCATCCATTCTCAATACCATCCACTCTACAATACCTCTTCCAACTCCTCCAGTTCCAAACCGAATTTCACTCCCGCAACAAACGCTTCCACTCTTCCAATCTCTGTATCTATTTCCATTCAACTGTATATTACAAATCTTTCATTGGTTACTCTGTAATTTTGGAATTCGAACTTCTTATCCAAAGCGCTACTTCCTTATAGACATTTATATTTTGTCTTTGAACATATATCGTTTAATTTCCTTATGTCCTTAATGAATGAGTTTCTTTAAGAATATTATTTTTAAAATATTGAATACTAGCATCCCACGACGCGGCTTCGCCCGCTCTCATAAGTTAAGAGTTTAGATAAGAATAATTATTAGAAGAATCATTTGGAAGCACGGATAAAGCCTCCCGAAAAATCCGACATTCACAGCAAGGCGCATGATAAAAAAAAGAATAAAAGAAAAAAAAAAAGAAAAAAGGAATTTATGAACCTTTGATTCGTCGAAAACAATTTCATAGATTTCACCTGGTTTCATTTTTATTTCTAACCGTAAAATTGTGCGATAATGCAGCAAACGTTTATTCTGCCACTCAACATTGTACCTTTAAATTGTTATTATGATTAATTATATTATTTTAAACCTTCATAGAACTAAAAATATGATTTATGTAAAATTTAGAACAGATGGGTTCATTAGATATACCATTGCAAACTCTGTTGTAGAATGCCACCAGCCACATATCGGTCGATTTTTTAACTTCACTGCTCACCACTTATTTATCGTTGTTTTAATGACAATTTAAGTGAAAATAAATAGTTTGTATTATTGCTAAACCTTCCTTGAGATATCAAGATGATGTAGTTCAAATTTTGTATTGATTGGATATTAGTTTCCGCGGTTAGTGATCACAAACGAAAAATGGCTTGTCTTTTTATATAATAGTATAGATTTGAAAAATGAAATATTGTATTTGAAAAATATTAAAATTCTGTTAAGGATATCATCCAGAGCGTTAGGACCTGTATGGAGCTCTTACACCTTAAGCAGTTGTTATAGTAAATACTAGAACAATTCTTAAAATCCAAAAGTTTGGCCATTCTGCTGATTACAGATGCATCGTAACCGTTTGGGTTGACCTTGGCTCTTGATGGAGTGTCTAGGAATTGATTTGTATCAGCTATCAGTAGGTTAACCCTTTGAAAGGGGAGCAAGGTAGCGTAGTGGGCAGAGGGCGTTCTTCTCAAGCTGAATGATCTCTGTTTTTCTTGACAGGAAGGTGGGCTTATTGGATGTGAAGGCCGTGGATTGACAGCCACTTCCCGGACCCACTGTGCCTTAAAATGAGTAGCTTGCTTGCATTAGTCATGAGGTATACCATTAGGACCACCGTTCTTCAAGAACACCATCCGAAAACAACACTGACTGGAATCATTTTTTCTACATGGAGAGTTTAATTATCTTTTGTTATATACTCTTGCATCTTCAAAGTCTCTCTTTATAACATATAGACGGCATTAGTCCCTTTCATATCAGAAAATTCGTGTATTATTCAATTATTCAAATGAGCCTGTAATAATCTTATCTGTGAAGAAATCTATCAATTTCTATTCCTCTCCATTTCTGTTTCGTAGCTATTGTATATTTACATCCACTCTAGGAGAAGTCACAAATTGACGCTAATTGGAAAGCGAAAGTCGAAGTTTATGTTAATGAGGACCTGAGCACACTGCCATCGCCCTCACTGAGTTTATCTCTCTAGAACACTTTCTTCTCGATGGATATCTTAAGTCTGCGTTCATGTTATTATAGCAAAATTTATAATAAACAAAGTCCTATGAACATAGTACATTATGAACTGCCTATGAGTATTTGCGAAGTATAGCAAAAATTCCCAATTCATTGTATCATAAATTTTAAATAATTTATTTTTTAATCTATTTATTTTAATGTTATTATTTAAAAAAAGTTTTATTGAGTAAATATTAAAATCTGCTACGAATGTGAAAAATAAGTAACATATATGGCGTATGATTACATTCACACATTATGTATAATGAAAAAATAATAAATGAAATAAAATAAATGAAAAAGAAGAAATTAAAAAAAAAAAAAAAATAGAACAGAAAAGAATTATGCTATGCATAAATAATGTAAAATATACAATATACATATAGGTAAATATATAAATTAACAAAAAAAAATATATATATATATATATTAATTAACGAAGTAAATTAATAAAATAAAACCATACTTAAGGAAGGAGGGAAATATAGGAGTTTTAATTTTCTAATGGGTAGGTACCTCTAGAATGCGCGCCGGTAAAACAGTAGCTGGTTACCGAAAAGTAACTGTTAAAAGGGGCAAGCCACCTCTTCGAAAGTAATACCGAAATATCAATTTAAATGCTAGAATATAAATTTATTACATCCAATGGACAACGAAATTCTTTTTATTGCCTCTGCATGCACCTGCTCGTTTTCAATGACTATACTTGCAAGACATGTATACCTCTCTCGCTTTCAAGGCCTACTTCATTCTAGAATTCTGAATTCGGCTAAATGTACGTAATATACTTGTTTTTGATTTTTCCCTTAGCGTTATGAAGCAAGAAGGCCTAATCAAATAACTATAATCGCAGGAGCCAGAACGCCTGAGGCTGGGACGAGGGCGAGTTGTGGTCAGGGTTGTTCGGATTCAGATCATACGTGGATATGTCAGTCCGAACCCCGGGGCTACTCTTATCCGATTTAGGGCTGCCCTTAATATCCTGTTTGGGAAACGTTCTAAAACAATAACTACATCTATTATTGCAGGATTGATATGATTCGGTTCAGTTTTGGCCTTTACGGTTCATGGCTTCAGGTATTTTCTCCTACATTTTTCCTGTTGCTAAGAGGTACTAGCAAGTAGTCCAGGAAAATAATATATAAATTAGTTTTGTTTTTTTTATAGGAGATTAATGTTGAATTCTATTAAAGGGGCATTATTTTGCTCATGCTAACGTTAATATAAGATTAGCATTTCGCTACATTTTTTGGGATGTTATTTATCCATGTAATATCAGTCATAAAATATATCTTCATAATAATAATTTTATACAAATCATTTGTAGGAAACACTTTTTAATTATATAAATGATTTTATTTCTATTGGACTCAAGGAAAAATCAAGAACAGCATTTTATTAAAAAATCAAAGAAAACATTCAAGAAAAACTTTATGTATTATTGCAAATAGGAATAATTTCCTTAATTGTTCCCAGATCCAGTAGCTGTGGAAGAATGAATATAATTAAAAATACTTAAAGAAATTACCCAAAATTATAAATATCTAACTTATACATGATGATGAGATTTGCATTCCATAACATGTAGCGGAATAATAATGTTACATTAAAATTGACAAAATAATGCCCATAAGCTAAATAAATTTAACCTTAATATCAAAAAAAAAAAAAAAAAAAAAAAAAAAAAAAAAAAAAAAAAAAAAAAAAAAAAAAAAAAAAAAAAAAAAAAAAAAAAAAAAAAAAAAAAAAAAAAAAAAAAAAAAAAAAAAAAAAAAAAAAAAAAAAGCCTACATAAATATATATATAAACACACGTTATGTAATCTGTAGGGTTTGTTTATAAAGGAGCAAGCAAAAAGGCACGTATTGTTAAACTCCGGGCATTACAACTTTTGCAGTTGAGCATGAAAGTAATATGATAATAAAATGTAAAAGGTATTTAAAAAATTGAAATGATACAAACGATTTCAACTACATGAAACTTCACTACATTCCACACATTACTATAATATATTCCTTAAAAATAAATTACTTAAAAATCATTTGAATAAATTAAAAAACAAAAACAAAGTTAAATGAAATAAATAAATATTATTCAATTTACAGAAAATTCTATAAATAATTTTAGCCGTACAAAATTAGAATGGTACAAAGATGTTTTTCTACCTCCTCAGTCAAGTATTATTTCTTTATATTTCTTTGGTCATGTATGAAGTTGTACAGATCGGATGTATTTTTTTCAGATTTCTCCTTAAAATTCAGTCTTAATCTATTTTTATTATTTTTTTCCAAAATTATAATTTTAATTTTACTCTTGTATTTGTACTGAACTAGATACATATCCTTTCAATGTAAACCCGTCAAAAATTTAAACATCTGTCAGTAAATTCCCTCAACTTGTTTCCTATTATGTTCCTAATAACCCTCAGACGCGTCTGAGGTTGGCCTCGGATACTGTTATCATCTTAACATATACCAGATGTGTTTACTGTAAATTTCAATGAATAGATAAAAAAAAAAAAATAAGAAAAAAATACTTTTATGTATTCTATGTTTGTAGATTCATTGTAATATTATTTGCTTGTTATATTATCCTATGAAGTCAGTATGTTCAGAATAAAGCTTCTTCCTTTCTTTCTTGAATGAATTATATCCTCTCACCTGATAGGTACGTTAGATATTGCCTACAAGATATAAAAATGAGTTAAGTTGTACATAATAAAATGCTGTTGCTGGTCATAATAAGTAAAGTCTGATTAAAAATAATCCGAATGGTTACCATACCTAAAATATTTAAAACACCACCCTTCGTGCTATTCGTGAACAGAAAAAAAATTCTAACAACCTCTTAGAAGACCTGATTGCTATACAGATATAAGCAATCAGATTTCTAATGCCATTTGGAAACTAACCCCTGATATTTTGTCCAATTTAGGATTCATGATTAACATCAAATGTCAAGTGCATATTGCTCAACGGGGAAAGTGTTAATTGATAAAAGATTGTTTTCATTCAAGGATGGATTTCAAGTCTGCCTCGTTTAACAATATGATGAATGGGCGGCTGATGAGTAACTTCTCTTTCATCATACCCTTTGATCGTTCTCGAATCGAAGATTTTTTTATTGAAGCGTGTTTAGACGAATGCTTACATTGACCTTCTCAAAAGCTATTTATTTCAGATATTTTCTGTTGCGTAAAATACTTGAATTTAATTTAATTACGACTCCTGCTTGCTCTGCGAAACGCAAATAATATTTAATAGACCAATAAGCCGTGTTTATGTCTGAATAGTGTCTGGTATCAATGTGCAGACAGAAACTCATCAGTGAACATGACAGCATTCCAGTTGGTGTCCTCTTCTTGGAGTTCGCTGCGCAGCATTCTTCTTAGCTGCAGACCGTGTCAATTTTCGGTTTATGGATGGCAATATAACTGATAGAGGAAGAGTTGTTTATCAAAGTTTAGAAAACCCGGGAGTTTCCCATCCGTCCCCCTCCCCCCCATTGTATCCGAACCTCAAGCTGCAGAGAAATGCGTTGCAGAGAAGGATCTTAAATCACCATACGCAGCCTTCCACAATTGAGTGCAGCATAGAGACATCTTTGGTGTTTTGCTACTTATTCCTAGAAAAAAGTAACAACTTTATTATCAATATGCCTAATTGGTGCAAAAAGTCTCTGGTTTGGAGAGAATTTTATTTGTTTCTAACAAATATTGTGTTTAATAATTATTTCCTAAGTAAAAAAACATGAAATTACATTTTATAATAAAAATAATCCTATTTTTTGTCGGATTTGAGTTAATATTGGCATTAAACCTACTTCCGACCAAACTTTAGATCTCACATTCGTTTCAGAGGAAGAAACGTTTGGATCACCCAAATAATGGTGATTGAAGTTTTCATGCCCCTATATGAAGGGTCAGGGGAAACCGGGTATGTCAATTTTTTTATGAAAACAAGTTATGAGTATTAATCACTTAAGGATGAAAAGCTGCATTCTGCTAGCTTGTTAAACAGTAAAAAAAACAAGTGATTAAAAAAATATATTTCTTGAAGTTTTACTTCATGGGGAAAAACAGGAAAGAAGGGGTGACAAGTTTCACAGTATCATAATTTTTTCTGGAATCCTTTAGCTCTAGTTTCACTTTTTCAATTACAAAACTTGAATTCAACCCAATTTTTTTTATATTTTAACAATAGCAATGGTTCTATATTGTTGGAAACTTTAAATTGTGTTTTTCTCAGTTTCGATAAAAGTTGTCCCAACCCTTCATATATAGCCATTCAATAGTGATCATTATTTTGCTGTCTTCGCAAAATATATACAAATAGATAAAAATATTTTATATAATAATAACAAATATTTTTTAAAAAATAAGTGAATTAGATGAATTATTGAATCACTTGACGTAAAAGGCATGAGGGGAAAGTAGAGCCCTGCGGCACCACCTCCTAACTTGATTTTTTCATATTCATCTTTGAGTAGTCTATTTCTAAATATTAACTAATATTTAAAAAATTTGAATGGTTCTTTCTAAAAATCAAAGTTACCTTCTTTTTTTTTTTTTACCAACACCCGCGGTATGATTTCTTCCTTTTGGCTTGACTCCCTTTAGTAGTTTTTACCACTGACAATTAAGAGGCCGCCTTTCCGAAGGACTTCCTAATTAGTTTTTAACTGTTACAGATGAGACGTAGGACCGGCCCTTTGAAGGGTTTAGGTTGCAAGGGTCCCTTGTTGACTCAGGCCAACCACATGCCCTTTATCTTGTCAATCACGCGGGTTTAACGCCTCCTTAGCTACACGTGTCCGGCTATTCATTCGTCTTTTTTTTTTTTTTTTTTTTGTATCACCATTTCTCACGTATTATTTTTTTCTTGTAATCAATTATCACTTTTAAAGTGTTACTTTTTACAGTTCGTTTGAGTTCTTCTCGGCTCTAGTATGGTATTGGGATTCTTCAGTATCTCATTTTTATGACGTAATGAAATATCAGGGTTTTGTATGGCACTTTTTTTTTTTTGGCTGGAATGTAATCAGTATTTAATTTCAAATTTAGATACAATTCTTTTCATTTGTATAACAATACTATCTAGAGAAAAAAAAAAGACAGTGCAAATTTAAGCTTACACCATATAATGGAACAATGAGGCTATTCATAATTTAATATAATTTCATTCCACTGATTTCTATTGAACAGATCTGCTACCTAGGACTCCAGCTTGACCAACCTTTAACTTGGAATCCACGACAACAATAAGAAACTGCTCGTTGTTTTCGACTTCTTCTATATTTACTTGACAAACGCTCTTAGATATCGATTTATTTTTTAAGACCCATTTAAATGATAATGATTAGACCTATTTCGAAATAGGGAGTTGAGATTTGGTTATCCACTAAACCATACTATTCATCTCATATCCAAACCTTGCAATCTAGAATTTTTAATGATCCTTGATTTTTTTAAAATAAACTTAATGTAATAAACCTAATGTCCCATAAATTGCTGATTTAGCCCAAACCAGATACCTACCCTTTCGTGGTATTATCCATAACCATTCCATATACACTAGTCTCTCAGCTTGCATATAGATCTTCTGTTGATGTGGGTAGTTGTTTCACAAGCTATTGACATGTTATTATTAACGTTATACTCCTATTATCTAGATGTATTTGTTTCTTTTTAATCAGTCGTATATTTATTAAATAGATAAATAAAACGCACACATACAAATGGAATCAGCATTTAATGTCAGTTCCCAAGTACTCAAATAATTACTAATCTTGTAGTTATATAATTTAATAAAATAGTTGAAGACAATGTCCAGAAGACAATTATAACTAAGATATCTAGGTATCAGGAACTTTAGCTGTATAAATTCAAAATTCTACCGGCCGTAATCTCATGCTACTCATTGAATCCAGAAATAGTTTTAAATTTAAGATGAAAGACTATCCATTATACTTTTCAGAAATCAACTTCTTATCACTTATTTAATAGTCATAGAAAATTAAATGGGTATCTATTTCCCATAAGCATCATATAAGATATTTTGGTCATTATAATTTTATCTAGGTCATTAAAAGCAGCTTTGGCCATTTAACACGAGATTTTGTAAAGAAATATATTGAGCATGAAGAATATATTTTAGTAGTGTCTAAATAATATAATTTTTTAACACATGGTTATCCATGTACATGATATTTTTGTATTTACATTAAATTTTAATGCGTTTGCTAAGTAAATTTTGAAATAGTTCAGAATGAAAAAATATCGATTGAAAACGAATTTGCCTTTGATGCTAAGGGTTTGTTTCCCTTTACACTCTCAGGACAATCATTGGTATAAAATTAAGGACTACGTAGTCCTTTTACATCACCGTTTATCAAAAAGTTAAGTAATACCGAGAGTAAGACAAACGCCCCTCCATCAGCATTTGTTATTC
Organism: Euschistus heros; assembly: GCA_003667255.2. Classification (NCBI taxonomy): domain Eukaryota; kingdom Metazoa; phylum Arthropoda; class Insecta; order Hemiptera; family Pentatomidae; genus Euschistus; species Euschistus heros. The sequence continues at coordinate 2,499,566 of RCWM02000087.1, forward strand.
CCCCCCTCTATTCTAATATCATTGTTTAGAATAATTGATGGGAATGACAGGTTCAAGTGATTGAGGGTTTTTAAATAAATGTCCCTCCGCTGAGGGAGCAGACAATCAACACGATTTATCAGGCCGTAGAGGCCACACAGGTATCGCCATAAAAAATCCATTAAAAGCTATAAAACTCCGGTCGGTTCATCATCGACGGGACGGTGTGTCATTTGTATGATTTTGTCAATGGCGGATGTCATTGACAAATGGAGCAGCAATCTGTTGCAGGCCATGTGGCCTCATCAGGCCATATCAATCACCCCGGCCACCAAGTTTCCTTATCCGTCCTCTCTTCCCTGCCCCAACGGTACCTCCCCACTTCCACTCTTTGGATTCCTATCATTTACTCTTCCTGCACCGTTTCCAGGTTTTTTTCTTTTCTTTTTAATCTTTCTTTTTCAAATAAAGCAGTTCTTATTCTTTTTCATTGCGAACCCATTCCCTCCTGTTATACCCTTCCTACTGTATCCATTATCTCCCTAGTCCCTAACAGTCTTTGCGCTCTTTTTAACCTCGTCTACTCCATCCTCTCGCCGAGACGTTCCGTCCTGTCATATCGACTCTTTTTTTTCTGATCATTTCCTGTTCATTAGTTCATCATTGACGTGTGTTCGACTTAAACCATAGTTGCTAGAGATGATTAATTACGACCTGTCCACACTTGAAGTCGACTATAAAAACAACATTAAGTGTAACTATAACGCAGAAATGCATAGATTTTTTTTTTTTTTTTCCTCGTCGCATGAGCTAATAATTTTCCATTTTTATTTATTTTCTTGGATTGATGAATTATTTGCTACTTTTATTGTTTTTTTTTTTCTTCAAAGACTAGGTTTGAATGTTAAACATTCGTCTTCACTTCTAGAAACATAAATAAAAATAAAAGTATCAGCACTTTTTTTTTTTTTTTTTTTTTATCGATAATTAAAAAAAAAAAAAAAAAGGGGGGAGTTAAACTATGTAGTGAAGCAGCTGATGGATAAGCGATGGGGACCTGGCTTGTCCCTTCATAGGTGAAGTGACAAATCTAGTTGGGGGATACCCAGGGTGTGTATACATTATAAATAAAGTATGATTGCATTTTTAATTTCTATTTTAATCCTATTTTCACACCAAATAACATTTACCCTATGTCGTAAACCTTGGACAAACGTCTTACTTGGAATCCACATACAAGACTAAAACGACATTTACCTGACAAACGTTCAAAGCTCCCAATTAATAACAAAAGACTCATTTACATGACTGTGATTAGACCTATTTGGACGTACGGAGTTGAGCTTTGGGGCTCTACTAAACCATTCAATTCATCTCGTCTCCAATCCTTACAATCCAAAATCCTTCGAAAAATCCTCCTTACTTTGTAACCAATAAACTTATCCATAAAGATCTTAATGTTCCATATGTTTCTGATTTAGCCCAAACCAGATACCTATCCTTCCATAGTAAGCTCCATAACCACTCCAATCCACTAGTCTCCCAGCTTGCTTCCTCCTCAATCCCTGATAATCCTCCGAGGCGTCTGAAAAGAAGATGGGCTTGAGACCTTTTAGTGTAGATTTTATTGAAGTGCTACTAGTGAGTAGTTCTTCACAAGTTATTTACACGCCATTGTATTCACTGTCAACACATTGACTTGTTGTATATTATTTTGTGCAGTTGTAAATATCAATAAATGAAAAAAAATTATGTTTTAAATATTATTATTGTTGTTTACTATTATTATTGTATTTTATTGTGGTCAACTGTTGGTGGTGTCGGCATCTTAGGTGACCTTTTGGTGCACTAAGCCTTTAATGCATTTATTATTATTATTTTTTATTATATTTATATTATAGTTTGATGTTATTGGTTTATGTATTTTCTTTATCACTTCATTTATTGTGCAATATATTATGAGGTTATTTATTTTTCGTTTTTTTATTCTTAATGTATATATAGTGTGAGGGATCTATAAAGTCATCCATATTACTTATTGCCCTCTTGGAGACAGATTTTAATACTTTCTCAATAAAATTTTTTTATAGTAATAAAATTAACATCGTGTAGAAAAAAATATAAAATTAAATATCTACGAATCATTAGAAATGATAAAACCGTTCAAAATGAATCACGATATTTGTTTAAATGACAATAATTTGAATCGTCTTATTTTAAATTTGTTTCCAGTAGGAACAGAAAAACCGACTAGTTGTAAGGAAAACTAGAGGGATTGTCCATTTACATGGCTCTTAAATAAAGGGATTAAAATGTATTCATCAAACTACCCAACTCCCCATTTAGTCTACTCTAAGCCCAGAATACTGTTAGAAGCCCTTCCATTTATATCCATAGGTGTCAACGTGTTTGATTTCTTGTCTTGTTTTAAATATATATTTGTATATTAATAATATAATAGAATAATACATAAAATAAAAATAATATAATAGAAAAGACAAATAATTCATCAATCCTAATTGTACTAATCCCTCTATGCCATTATTATACCTCAAGTAATAATTTGATATTATTAATAATTCTTTATCATTCGTTTATTATATATTTTTAAAGCGGTTTAGGGATCCCATTTAAAACTTTATAAGGTAAATGGTAACTGGTTGTCCATCGGTCACATCTCTTCAGTTGCCGAACTAGATTTTCAGTCTTTGCTAAAGATGTTGCTAACTAATAGGTCTGACAGGTTTTGAAACATTTATTTTGTCAATTCTTATATATTTTGTACCTGTAAACCGAGAGGTTTAAGTACTAAGCAAATTAGGTCAAGCCTGTTTAAAGCTTCATGATTGATTGAGTAAATTAATTTTTTTAAATTTTGACTGCTCAACTTCTCATGCTCTAAGCTAAATCCCAATAATCTATATTACGGTTCATTAATTCATTCGTAAATTATTATTTTTGACGGTAAAGAATTTTCAAATCGTTTATAAGCTTTGTGATTTTCTTGTTAGTCATTTTTCCTTGCTCATTCCGCCTCTTTTATAAATTTGTGCCTCGGAGGTACAGGATACTATGTCCTTCTTTTACGAAAAATTCATTATCGCATGTTCTTATTCACATCCCTCCCCCTTTATACAGAGGTATAGAATTCTGTGTCCTAGAGAAATTAATTGTAAGCAAAGTTACATACAAATGTTTTTTTTAATTTATTTATTTTATTTTATTTTTTTTGGAGGGGAGGGCATAACGTCCTTATGTACTCCAATCGGGGCAGGAAGGACGGGTTACCAACCTTTTCTAGCCTGGATGGGAAAGTCAAGATTTATTTCGTACACATAAGTATAATAAGCAGTTCAGGAAATAATTTTTTTTTTAAATTGCTCTCCTGTAAAGTTAGAGAAATGTGACCTAGTGTTGTGTACCTCCAAGGTACAGAAATATATCTTTTATTATATTAATCCTAAGTTAACTATATAAAGATGTATATATATATATATATATATATATATATATATATATATATATATATATATATATATATATATATATATATAATATTGAAAAAATATAGATAGATAGATATTGTTTCTCAAAAGCATTTAAAAAAAAAACCTCATTGGCCCTATAATAAAAGTATCTTCATGAATTTTGGTGCCAATTCTCTTATTAATTGAAAATATGCTACAAGAATCAGAAAGTTTTTTTTAATGTTTAATGAAAGTGAAAAGGTCTTGTTTGTGCAAAAATTAAATGTATACCTTTTATTGTGTAGGTTTTTTATTCTTCCTGCTGTAAATAACTTCAAATAAATAAAAAAACAACGGAAATATGTAAAGCTTCTTTACTGTGCATAAGGGAAATATATGTATATAATTGTCTTTTGGCAATATTCCTTAAAATTTTTAAATATAATAAGAAATTACTCTTAACTAGGTCGAAAAAAGTATTGCATGAAGGATCTTCGCATATAAATATTTTTTTATTTTTGTTTTTTAAAGCCTAATTGTTCATCGCAAATAAATATATCCTTATAAGATAATCTGTAACATTTACTGATATATTTTTGAATGTCACATATGTGAATTGCTCTAAAATTAGTGTGAATATACACTCTCCGTTTTCAAACATTTGTGACGGAAGAGTTTGTGTTATTATTTCAATAATGTCAAATAAAAATATACTTTAAAAAAAAAAAATAAGGTACCAAAACGGATACAGTGCTGCCCCTATCTGAGACGATATATCAGATAGAGAAGTTAAGTACATTTATAAGGAGGGGGAGTTTGCACATATATAATGCTAATCCGCTCTGATGCGACCAACATCAAGCCTGTCACAGCCGCCATATTTATCGCTTGACAACCCTCATTTTTCTCATGTCCCGGCCTTTGTCTCCTTCTTTTTTCCCATGTCTCTGTCCATCCTGCTATCTCAGATCCTCAGCATCGAGCAGGCTGTTGGAAGCGTCAACAAGATTCAATCGAGGTTCCCAAAAAGAATTTAAAATAAAATATTAAATATTATATTCTCCTAATATTAAAATACATTGTATTAAAATGACACAGTGTTTACATTTATTTATGAAAAACAAATTATCTTTACTTAATAGTAAAGAGCTCAAAACGAAAAATTACAGAAGTGATATTACTAAATAAATTTCAGATAATTGTCACACTTCCTCGAACTCTTATTATCACTTTCTCAGTAATTAAGGAAGCAACAGACGCTGTTTACCTCTAAGCAGTTTCAATATCATGACTACAATAATACCGTAAATCTATTGTTATATATATATATATATATATATATATATATATATATATATATATATATATATATATATACATGTATATACAGGGGCGGATCGGGCCACCGGGATACCGGGAAATTGCCCGGTGGGCCGGACAGCAAAAGGGCCGGTGGGGCCGGGAAAGAAAGTAAATATTTACGTTTTATTGGTTATAGGAAAACTAAATCCTTATAAAAAAAAGCTCCAATCGAGACATGAGGCCCTATTTGACCCCCTAAAAAGCGAAATTTCTTGACGTGCATTGTCTTAAGTCAGAGATGGGCAAACTTTTTAAGGAGAGGGCCGGATGAAATAGAAAAATATCTAGGCGGGCCGAAAAAATTGGACAAAACAAAGTTTTACTACTAATAAACTTTATTTTTGACTTTATCTCATTACACTCACCTTATATGGTACAACGGTTGAAGATCCAGAACGCAACGAGAAGAAAACAATAATTCTATTCTAGCTTTGCAGAAAATAAATTTTGTGTAATGTATAATTGTGTATGACCACTCCGCGGGCCGGATTGGCTAGTCCGAAGGCCGCACTTGTCCCGCGGGCCGTAGTATGCCCATCACTGGTCTAAGTAAACACTGCTTCGCATCAAGTTTTGTAGAATATATACAGTTGCTTAAAATCATTCCATCATTTTGGTAAAATTATAATAAAATTCTTGTTTGAATTAAATTGTATGCTTTAGCATTATTTACAACCTTTTGACGCCCTCATAAAATGAAAGAGTGAGTATGTTTAGAATTGAAGTTCATATTGTGAACAGGGTTATCTTTTGTGGATGTGATGGGGGGAGGGGGAGGGTTTGGCCCCTGAGGGCCGGTCAAGAGCATTTACCCGGTGGGCCTAAAATTCCCGATCCGCCCCTGTGTATATATATATATATATAAAAGAAAGTGTATAGGTTACCTTAAGGATGCACTACCGTTTTTGTTTCATTGGGTGAAGGCAGCATCTAATCATTTAATCATTTGTACGCCTACAGGAGAACTTACTAGTCTTTTATGCCACGCTGTACCGCCAAATATGTACTAATTAGGATAGCCATACCACTGAAATTAGTAGCATTCTATGAAAATAGAACCAGTTTTCGAGTTCTATTCCAACTGTATTTTTGCTCTGATTATGTTATCATTAGTTTACGTTGATAAAATAATAAGATGGTCTTCATATTGTTTGCATTGTTCTGTCTAGAATGTCTGTCGGCTAGAATTAAAGATGTATAAAATAGATAAGCTGAGCGATAATTAGCAGAATTATTATTGTTATTTAATTTTTATCAATTTTATTGAGTGTCTTGGAAAGTGGCTTCATAGTATCAGTTTCTTCACAAAAAATTATGTATTGTCATGAAAGCGGTGTTTACATGATCCAGATGCTTTTCGTTTGGTTGGTGGTGGGTTCATATTTTTTTATATTTTCAATATGACTCATCAAGCTCCTCGTCTATTTCGTCTATTTTGCTCAACATGTGTAACTATATAAAAATATTTTTTGGAGACTTTTACTACTCTGATGAATGGGAAAACCTAACCACTACAACAATTGCGATTTCGTCAATTACTAAATGTATTTTTACAAATTGATGCCTTAGCTCAGAGATGTGTTATGTGCTGAAAATTTTTTTTACAGTATTCAAATATGAAACTTTGAAGCTCCAAAACTTGTATTGAAATTTGATTTCATTTTGTAAACCCGAGTAATTCGAACAAGCTGAGTTTACATTGAAACTTTTAGATTTTAGTGAATATCTGAACATTTAAATGCTCTAATGATGTATTTAAACATTTTTGCAAAAAAATTGAACTTAAAACATCTGTGAGTTAAGGCATCGATATAAACTAAAACTATGAATATTTTAAGCAGTTTTCTCTAGTAAAAAAATACTACAACAAATTGAGGAAGTTTCGCATCTGCCCAATATCTCCGTTTGTGCCTGAAAAAACTTATTTTATATCCATTTATTAATATTTTGTTATTATTATTTTTAATATGCTGGATGTTATAAAAGCTTTTTTCTGTCTACGTATGGAATTTTAATTTTGATTCAAATCGTATTTCAGCAACTCTGCTAAGTGAACATGATTATCTTGGTAATTATCAAAATTACCACTTTAGGTAATTACTTTAAATTGCTTTATGAAGTGTTAAAGCTCGGGAGGAAAAGCGTTCTAATTCCCCCACAATCCGGCTTTCATAACCCCACTCTCCCTCCTTCCAGTTTATTGGTAAATTTGCAATTTAAAACGGAGAGTACGGGAGCAGCTGAGAGCGTATTGTGGAATGAGGGGATGCCGCGTTATTAGCGGGATGATGAATTGGCGGATTATTCCGTCAGGGGAAAATTACAAGGGATTCGGACGGTGGGTTAACGGTGGGTCCACCGCCGACGATTTCTGAACAACATTTAAAATGCCTGTGTATACTACATCAGATTACGAGCGCTCTAGATACAGCGGAAACGGCGCGTCTCTGGCCGATGATTATCTGTTTAGTTACAGCTCACGGCCTTCTAAATTGCTTCCAATTTGTTCAACAAACGGCACTTTATCTTCCTCCGGGTATTTCTCATGGCTTTACCTTTTCAAAGATAATGTTTACTCTACATCACTGAATAAGGATTTTTAGGTCGTATATAAATCTTTTGAAGATTTATGGAAACTGGGTAAACCCAATTATTTTGTTATTTATATAATCGCATTTAAAGTCCATCATACAATATCTGTATGGTCTTTGATTTAAAAAAAAATGCATTTAATACTATACCATTAACATATTTTATTTTATTTTTAACGGATAAAAATAAATTGGTAAATATAAAGAATTTATCATTAAAAGATACAAGCTGGATTGATAGTTTAGGGGAAAAAAGTACGATATGTGGATGAATCTTTTATTTAAAAGAAACCCTATAAATATGGAAAAAATTGTCCTTAGAAGATTAAAAACTTTTATAAAGGGGCATTAGTAATAGAGTAATAGTTAGTTAATAGTGATAGTTCGTAAAGGTACTGGGAGGGAGGAAGTGAGTGATATATATATATATATAGATATATATATATATATATATATAGAGAGAGAGTGAGAGAGAGAGAGAGAGAGAGAGAGAGAGAGAGAGAGAGAGAGAGAGAGAGAGAGAGAGAGAGAGAGAGAGAGAGAGAGAGAGAGGAGAGAGAGAGAGAGAGAGAGAGAGAGAGAGAGAGAGAGAGAGAGAGAGAGAGAGAGAGAGAGAGAGAGAGAGAGAGAGAGAGAGAGAGAGAGAGAGAGAGAGAGAGATTTAAGGAAGCACTATTTGTGAAAGATTATAAGCTAAGGTTATATAACATATTACTTTTGCCTGTAATATTTATATTCACTAGTCTCACAAGTAATATTTATCTCACAAGATATGCCATCTCTCTAACTCAATATGTTTGAAAGTAGAGAGTTTTCTTCAACCAAACCTGATTCAGTTTAGCTATCCACTAAACCGAATAGAGGATAATGAAAGATTGGTAACAAATTTAGATAAATTTGTATAACTGATTTAGAACACTTCTCATCACTATTTTGCGTTTCATTTTGTTTTTTTAAACTAATTTTCAGATGGCGTGTATTTTTTCGTGAATGTAAATAATTAATTGGGCGTTATTAGTACTAAGTAATACGTGAGACACGCCTGCTTTTACTGGTTTCATGCCTAACCCGAACAGGGAACTATTTTCTGAGCTTGAAAAGAGAACCCTAAACGTGGGAAGGAATATTTAAATAGATTCCGTTTTGCATAGCTATGCTGATTTTGCCCGAAATTAATATTTGTTGACAAAGATAATTGGAACGGTCCACATTCAGCTTTGTGATTAAATTATCTACCCCGCGGCGCTTAGCAAACCTCTTGATGGCAGTCCCAACGGTATAATTTTGTGTCGTTGTACATCGTTGATACTGGCAGGGTCTTCCTTAAAGTCTGGCAACAATTATACCATAACATTTATCACTATAATTAACTGTAATTCAACGATAATATTTTTTTGGAAGTAAAATAAAGTTTGGGCTTGAATTGAAAGGCTAAATTTTCTCCCTAGTTGAAAGAAAATACAATGGACAAAAAGTTAGCAAGTTTTATACATCAAGGATTAGTGATTGTATTGTTCTAATTAGATAAATATAAAAAAAAGGAATAATACTAGTTATTGGAGTTCCTATTTTATAAGAGTTGAGTTGAACAATGAATCATAAATAATATTACGGATAGTACAGTTAGCTATTAATGATTTATAAAGAATTTTTTTCCGGCGAGTGAATAAATTTAATAATACCCCTGAAATGTTTTTGAGAATCTCTATCTATCAATGGCCGAATTAAAACCACCTATAAGAATAACGTTGCTCTTTTTATACAATTTTTTTTTTTATTGATTTGTAAAACATTTATTTAAAGAAAGTATTACATTCTGCCTCGATGTTGGCAATAAATAATATGGATGGCTTATAATCCATTCACAAAATATGTACAATATGAAATAAATACAAAGAAGAGATACAAAATAAAATAAAATAAAATAAGTAAAGAATCTCCTTATAATATATAATACCATACAAAAATAATAATAATAAAAAATATATATAAAAAAAATTAAATTAAATCTCTAAAAATACATTCATACTTTATTTACAATATATACACATCCGAGGGATCCCCCGACGAGACTTGTCCCTCCACTTATGGAGGGGCAAGCCAGGTCCTGAGAGACCCCAGCGCTTCTCTCTCAGCTGCGTCACTGGTGTAGATAATACCAATGGAGGCTGAGTGAGAGCGCTATAGCACAGTCACTGAAAGCATGAGTGGAGAAGCTGGCCATTGCCAGGACTCCATGTTGAATTTTATAATAGATCTCGAGGCCACTGCTTTTTTAACCTGCTAGGAGGATTATAGGGGTGAGTGGAGCTAGATAGGGATTGTGCTAGTTGATTAGGATGATGTGAAAGTTTTTGATGAAATTTTGAAAATTTGACAGGTATGGATTGTAGGACAAAAGGTACATTAAGATCGTTATGTAAGGTTTTGTTGGAGACATAGTAGGGGCATTGGTTATGGTTCTCAGGAATTTGGATTGGAAGGATTGGATACGTTTGATGTTCGAGTGTTTTGCTGATCCCCAAAGTTCAAGTCCGAAGGTCCAGATAGGCTTTAGGATAGTCTTGTAAATTAAAAGTTGTCTATTGAAAGTTTTGAAGTCTTGCATAGTATGGGGTATAGTTGGCCGAATCTTCTGTTAAGTTATCTTTTAAGTCCAGTATGTGAGTTCCAAGTCTTTTGTCTAAGATGAAACCAAGATATCGCACTGTATCAGATCTAGGTAATGGGATCTTATTGAATAGGACAGCTGGGCAGGAACTACGGCGTAGAGTAAAAGTCATGTGGGTGCATTTGGATTCATTAACTTTTATTCTCCATTTGTTGAACCATAGTTCAATTTTTGAGAGCTGATGTAGGTCAGAAGAGGCTGTTTTTTTTTATACAAATTTAAAATAAAAATGATTGCATTAAAAAAGATAAATAAATGTACCTTAAAATAGATTAGAAATAAATTATATTGGGGCAGATCTTATTATGATGAATTTTTACATTCTTAGGTATTATTATATTCTACTTATTTACGTTGTTTGACATTCTGATATCGTCCCTACAATTGAAAAGTATGAAATGCGACAATACGCGTTTTTGCACTCGATCTTAACCAGCTCTTGATATGGCCATTCTTCCCCTTTACAGAGTGAATTCTGATTTGAGAAGTCCTAAATCAATTGATAAAGTAATACAAAAATGTGTTTGTTCACATTCAATACTTTGCAGTAGTAGGGAAGATATAAATAAGCAATAGAATTAGTTGCCACGTTGATTTGCTTTTAGTTTTATGATTCTCTGAAAAGTTAGAATATTGTGTAAAAAGATCTATTTACTTCAATATTACTTATTTATGTCCTTTAGTGATGCAGATTCAAGAATTTATATATTTAATAAAAGCATTACTAAAAAAAAAATTAAAGGTATTTATTTCAAAATGTGTACATAAGATAATCATATATGCGATATTTTACATTGACAATTAAAATGAGCCATTGACGTAAACATACAGCAATTTTATGGTACAAAATTTTCGCAGGATTAAGATCTTTTCTTCCATTTGCTATGAAGCAAAATTGTCTTCTGTTGACCAGAGAGGAGTGCAATGAGCCTCTCCTTTATAGTTTTAAATGCACGTACCGAAAACTGCATCAACTCTGTCGAGCTGTTCACAGCAAAGTTTTAAGTCCACTTTCTGACCATCAGGATCAAGCTGAAAATGTAAAACGCATTTGAAGTTCCACTAAATACAACACATCACATTCTTCCCATACCGATCCCAACGAACTAAAGTGTGGCGGTACTTCAATGACTAACTGACGCTCCTTCTGTAGCACTAATCTAATTTTTTTCTTCTGACAGCACGTGAGTATTAAAAATTTTATCTACAACATGAAGCCTACTCACGTAATAATCGAATAAAGGAATAGTGAAAATAAATATTGGGAACAAAAATATTCTTATAGGATTAATTATGTCTGGATACAGTGTTAATATTTGTATACATGTGACCAGTCGGCTGGCAAAAAGGTCTATTAGACGGCCTCTAGTTGGTCAAACCGATCATTGCCTGAGAATTCGGGTGACATAGACAATGTTTGAAACCCTTCGTTTATAGCTTTATAGCCGTCAGTTAATGTGATTAGACGTTTTTGTTGACCTTGAACAGGCTGTTTTAGTAACGGAGTGTTTTATTAGAAAATAAAGTGGAAGTCTTTATTTAAGTATTTATTTACTTCACTTATCTTAGATTATAAATTGTGTTATTTGGAATTTAATGATGGAGAAAAAGATATCGTGTTTGTGGACTTATATATGTAGTTAAAGAAAAATATCATACAAATAATTGTCAACAAACACGTATGTAAATTGCTTATAATAGTTTCCTTTTCGTGTTCCAACCTTTATATTACATTTCAATAAAGAAATCATATTTTTTAATTATACACAAAAACAAAACTGTGTTTAAAAAAATTGAAATAGGTTATGCAAGTTCTTTATTCAGAATAGTAAAAGTTATCGGATTTATTTTTTGTGAATATCACAATATTTCTTAAAAGTGGAAATTTGAAAAAAAAAAAACTTAAGATGCATATAAATAAAAAATGATAATCAGCTAAGGCCATGTCTTCTTTTCAATCAAAATATTTTTTAGCGCAGAAATATAAATGAATAAAATGGCCAACTAGTCGGCGTTTTTTGTCAACTAATCGCCGACTACAAAAGCAGCCGACTAGTTGGATTCACTGATTATTCGCCGACTAATCGACGTAATACGTAATTGTTTCTTTTTTTTCTTTATTAGTGTTAATCTAGTTAATGTAATTGTTGAGTTTTTTTTTTTTTTTATTACACAACACAAACTATATTATATGCCAAGATATAAAAATAGTGTCATACATTTTGGTTTTGATTTTCATCTTTTTCTGATTTATTAATTTTAAATTCTAGCTTTAGTATATATATATATATATATATATATATATATATATATATATATATATATATATATATATTTTTTTTTTATTTTTTTTTTTTTTTTTTTAAATAAAATCATATTCAGATTGAATTGTTTAGCATTTCATGATTAATGGAGATCTTTAGAGAAATAATAGAGCATGATTATAATGTTCCTTTATAATTTCTGATTTTTCTTTCATACGATAAAATGTAAATGTAAATTACAATATTCTCCTATGGTAATAAAAACATTATTGAATTTATGGCTATGTAGGGGTTACATATTAGATAGCCTTAATCTCAATTTATGCTTCTAGTTCTTGATATCTGCCTCAATCAAGATAATTCTTGTGAGCCTGTTGCGAAACTTTGATTTAATAGATTAAAGCTACGGGACATTACCGCTAAGGATAGGTGCCGACAAACGTGTTATTATTTTCTTAATTGTGGCGATGGTATATTATTTCTAATCGTTGCTAGTAAATATTTGCATAAATATCTCCGCCGGTCATTTAATTCATGACTTATTCCCCTTGTTATTATTCCGTGCACTACTAAATGATACGGTGTAGGTGTTGCGGGGTACCTTTTGCGCAATGGGCTGCCATCTTGGCCACTGCTACACTATTCACCTTAGTTTAAAATTAGCATGGGTATTTTTTCGTATATTAATTATAGTTCCAAAATACTTTTTTTACTTATTATGAAAAAGACAAATTAATAACAATTTAATTAAACTTCTATGCAATGATGCAATATGAATATGGCTTTAGAGAAGCTGGAAAAGGTTTCCAAGAGAGAGAAATTGAACAGCTATAGGTTAGAAGTATGCACCAGTAGTGCAACACACTAATAACAATCGGCCATTATCATTTAAATTGTTTTTCATTTCTTTATAGTAATGGTGTATTTTAGGTGCAAATGAAGTCACAAAGATAAACTTCATATCTGAGCCTCAGAGAAACTATGTCCATTTTTTACCAAAAATACGAATAATCTTTTTATTTTCGTATCGACAAAATAAATAATTGTGATTTATCAAAATATTATGTTTATATTTAATATTTAAATTATGGGATTCAAAATTATTTGTTTTATCTATTAATGCATAATAATTGTTTTTAGTTATATTTTCAATTAAATCTCAATTGAATTCCTTAGTATTTATATTTATTTATGTTTAAAATCGCAGTTTTATATACCATTATTGAACATATTATCTGACTGGAAAACAAATAGAAAATCTTAAAGCACTAAATATATGTAAAAATAAATAATTAATTTAGGTTGAATTTATTTAAAAAAACAATGAGTTTATCTTTAACAGCAAAATTAATCTAATTATCGTAAATGTATTTTTTTTAAGGTGTGTACATACATATATCTGACATAAATAATGCAACGTTGGTGATAAACTAAATAAACGAAAAATATAGTAAATTACATTTAGTTTGTAAATTGTAGATTATTTTTAAACAACTGAGTAGTTGATGAATTATATAATTAATAATCAATGAAATCATTTAAAGTAAATTAATAAATAAATTTTGGTGTAAAGCTTTATTGCAATCTTCATCTAAAACATAAGCATTTCTCTATCCTGTTTACCTACAAAAAATGTAAATAAATTTATTAATTAAAGAAAAACAATAAATTAATGACTAATTACATAAAATTTCAGTGAATTGGTTTTAAACATGTAGCTAGATTATAAAATTACCAATGAGATAAAAACAAAAGTTCATATATAGTGGAATAGTGGAATCGATAAAAAAAATATAATTTATTTTAAAACAATTTTTTTAATATAATTTTTAGTATCATCAATTTTGTTATAGAAAAATCAAATACATTTATAGAAATAGATATTAATAATTGTTACATAAATTATTACTGGTATAAATAGAATTATAGAAAGCACGTGCATAAAACAGACATGTTTGAAAATTTAACAAGTGCTTGTAATATTTTTTGAAATTGTTCTAACAGAAATAAACAACAGAGAACATCCTCACTGCATTTTTAGGTTATTGCCCTGGCTACAAATTTGGTTAATGGGTTATGAGGCCACACTAAGCCACCATCAAGGCGAGGTAATGTCTTTGGAACTAGCTTTTGCTTTGACTTTTATTTTGTTTACTGTTGAAGCTGTTTTTATTAGTATTAAAAACATTTAAGATTATATTGCGTTTACTTAGAACGAAACAGACGGATTCTTCATTCAGTGGAGCAAACATGGCTGACTCTAAATGGCATTACATGATATAATTCGAAATCAGATAGTATACCTTCTACTTTGATAGAAATGTTATATAATACAATCCATAAAAGTCAATTAAATGGTTCATAACATTCAATAATATTTTAAAAAAATATAACCAAAAAATACAACCAAACTGAGGAGTTTGGTTACAAAAGGTTAAAGTTGCTTGACTACAATAAATATGGTTTAAAAAACAATATAAGGTGTACAAGGATCTTCATAATTTCTCATAATATAAACTTCTTTAGATATATCAGTAAAATGATTTTCGCATTGCTTACTAAATCTAAAGTATGGATACAATAACTCTTACAAATAATTCTGGCTCATTGCTAGCTTACGGGAATCATATGATTGTACTATTTTCTTCATTTGTCATCATTTATTTTTATTTAATTTAATAGATATATTCCAGAATGGGAATAATCTAAAATCAATCCGCACTGGTTAGGAATACATCGTGAAATACACTAAAAACCTTAAACACTAAAAAAATTGAAAATGCACTAAAAACTCAGAATGATACTTTAAAATTTGTCCTAAAACCAGAAAATAACTTGTATTTCCATTTAGTATTTCTTATTGTTTCAGAAATGTCCTTTCAATACCGGATGAAATTTAAGTTGTTCACTGCTCAAAATACATTAAGTAGGGAGGATCTCGATAAAATAAGATTATTACAGAGCAATGTAACCTTCGGTAGTTAGTCTCAATTACAAGGAGGAGAAGGTTAGGATTGACCCTGTAGTAGGGAGATCTTCCTGAGGTACATCCAGCCTCTTCAAAGTGGGTAATCTTAATTGGTCGAAAACCTTTGGTTGAGTGTGATTTTGGTTTAATTTCCTTGCAAAACCGTTGCTGAATAACAGTATTACTTTACCAAGTACTGAACTTAGAACGCACAGTTTTTTTTTTTTTTTTTTTTTTTTTTTTTTTTTTTTTTTTTTTTTTTTTTTTTTTTTTTTTTTTTTTAATTATATTCCCTTCCAACCATACTAACCCTCTGGCTCATTCATTATCCAGTTCTACACATCTTCATAACCCACCTCGCAGATTAAAAAGGTAATGACCCCGAGACTTATTGTAAATATTTATTATTGGAGTTCTGGCAATGGCCAGCTTCTTACGACTGTACTATAGCGCTCTCTCTCAGCCTCCACTGAATTCCGCTAGTGACGCAGCTGATAGAACAGGGCTAAAAACTCTCTGAGCCCGGCTTGCATTTTAAATCGAGGGACGGGCTAATCGGGGTGTTCCTCGGAATGTTTATAAATTTTGTATATAGACTATGAAAAAGTATGAGACTTTTTTAGTTTTTTTATTTATTAGTTTCAACAATCATTACCTATTTTATATTATCATTTATTATATTCTATTTTATTTCTTGTATATATTATTCTATATATTGTATATTGTATATCTTTCTTGTATCTTTAGAGGCTGTTTATTTTAATTTTCTTAATTTATTTCTTTTACTTTATTTGATATAACTGTACATATTCTGTGAATAAATCTTTGTCATCTATATTACTCATTGCCCTTGAGTGAAGCAGCTTTTAATTATTCAAATAAAACGTTTCTGTATATATACGTATTATATTATTATATATTATATTTATAATTATATATAGTTATTATATATTATGTATATATATGTGTATATATATATATATATATATATATATATATATATATATATATATATATATATATATATATATATATATATATATATATATATATATATGGAAATCATTTATTATATCCGAAAAACAATTATTTTTCCCTGTACAAGTTTCCAACACGATGTAACTCTGATTATCCTAAATTGTCAGATATAGTCCCCAGCAGCCTTAATGAAGAAATTTGATAGAAATGGAGCTTACAGAATAATTCGGATCAATTCAAACCAAAGGAGATCTTAACTTGGTAATGAAATTGGAGTAAACCATTTTCTGTTCCAGTATAGTTTGACAGACCAGGGGGGCTAGGAGGTTCAGTTTTAGGTATAAAAATCGAGCATTATTTTCGTATTCATATGTTTTGAAGTTTTCCGTTTATCAAATGATACGTATTAACAAATACACTAACGCATAAAAATATAATTTTTTACTTTAGAACAATCACTAGCGTCATCATTAACAAAGTGGATCGGAACCATTAAAAGTTTTAACCTTTAAAAGGCGAACGTTTTAGCTGACTTTTCCTCAGCGGTCGAAGAAAAAAGGAAGCCTGGTAAGAGCTCTAAGTCCCGTTCGGCTCCAAGGCAATCCTCTTTCTCTGTAACATTGTTCTTGCCCCGCGATAATATCGAGAATGCTTCAATAACCACCGGCCTGGAACGTCCAGTCGCTTCGTGGCTACTCTTTGTGTCTTATATATCATGTTATCGCCTCGTTTTGAGTATTTCTTTTGTTTTTCTTAGATTAGATCAGGATTTTCTTAACAGGGATATTTCCTTAAATAGATTTGTAAAAAATATAAATAAGCGTAGTCATAAATAATGTTACACATAATGAGTATGTGGTTTGCATTTTTAATTAAGTATTAAACATAAAATAAGAAGGATAGAAACAGACTTACTTGGAAATAAGGAGTGATAGATATCGCAAAAGGGTTGTATGAATTTGATTTATGTCGGTAAAATATTATGTCTTGAAACCCGTTCTTATGATATTATTTCATCTACCTATGTATTGTAAACATTTCTAGTAGTAATATACTACAGCCTTCAACATTCCCCAACTAGATTATCATAGTCTTTATGATAGTTTTAAAAAATGCGTACAATCTAAGTTCTTGGGGGATATTCATATATCTTTGTTAAAGACTGCATGGCTATTCTTTTATATATCCCTGGTCATCGGCCATGGCTAGCTAAGTCAACTTTCTCAAATTGCTTTCAGTGATCATGGTTTACCTCTTGGGCTTTTACACCATTGTTAAAAGTTGGTAACTCTATGAAGTGTAATCTTGCAAAAGAAAACTATTGGGATCTAGAGTTGCAAACTTTTACCAATGGTGTAAGAGCCCAAGAATTAAACAATGATCTACTTAACGCAATTTGAGGAGAAGTCGACTTGACCAGTTACGGCAGTGACCAGAGATACTAACTAGTATCTCACGTCGCGACTTGGCCTCTCTTCATAAATAAAGAATCACTATGTTTTTGATTAGCCTTGCGATATTTTCTTTGTAATAGCAAAATAAATTTATAATAATTTCTATTGAAATGCTAGATTAGTAGAAATTATTGGAATTGCAAGAATAATGTGAGTTCTTCAGTTAATGATGATGTTTTTATATCTAGCTGTAATTTTTAACCTGGTACCATTGCACTGATTAAGTGGATGAAGAGTATTTAAAAGCATAATTGGAAATATTTTTTAAAAATAATTATAATGAATAAATTGGTAATCCAGATGAACTGAGAATATATTATTAAAGAAATGTCGGCCGATTTTTAAACTTCATTTGGATCCACATTAAGCTCTAGATAACACCGTAGCATTGTAACATCTCTTGCAGAAAGGCGCTCACCACCTATCGTTAGATTTTCAAACATCACTAGAATATTTAATAAAAATTTAGTTGAAAATCAGTATCTTTTATTATTGCTAAACCTTCCTTGAACAATAAAGATATTGTAGGTAAAATTTGGCACAGATTAGTTTTGTGGTTAGTGATCGCAAAGAAAACATAGCTTGTTCTTTTACAGTAGTATATATTTTGAGGCAAAATTAAGTCCTTGCTTGAAAACAAACAACAACACAGAATTGATAATATATTTGTACTGACGATTAGAAAGGAACTAAAATTGTTTTAAGAAAGCTTTTGTGAAATTTAACTATTAATTAAAGAAAAACTCGTTTGTTATCATCAGCTAACAAGAGTAACCGGAGGCATCGACTCACCGACCTCTTCTCCACTCAAGTTTATTTTTGCAATAATTTAAAGTTACTTTACGGCGTCCATTAATTACATGAAGTGTTTTTCTTTTAATTAGGACACCTCCCTCTCTCTTGGTGAGATTGGATAGGATGTAGTGGGACCCCTTCTCCTCCTCACACGACATTTGCTTTTTAATTTTTGGATAATTAAAACTATTTTCATGTATTCTGCTGCTTATTACTAAATATATAAGCATTATCGTTAAAGCTTACATACTTATTGTGGTATTACTTGCTCCTTTTAACAGTTACTTTTCGTTAACCAGTTACTGTATACCAGGCGCGCATTCTAGCGGTAGAAATTCGAAATTAGAACTCAATTTTCCTTTTATCATCACATACTAACTTAGCCCTGATGTTATCAATCCTTTAAAATTCCCTGGCAGCTATTCACTACGGTCCTCCATTTTAGTAACCACAGAATTTTCATTAATTATTCTATATCACTTTTAAACATAAAATAAATATCTTATACTCACATATTATTTATATAAGATTATTCGACTATTAATACATAATATTATTAGTTTTGAATTTAATCATTCTCAACTCATGCCATTTATTTATTGTTTCTCATGCTTTTTACTATTGTCATTTTATTATAAATTTTTGTTCGTTTCATTTAGAGACTGTTTGTAAAAAAAATAAATTTAATCATTTTTGTTCATTACTTTTCTAGCAATTTTTTCTTTACTTTTATAATACCGTGTCTTTTTAATATTGTAATAACAATTTTATATTTATAGAATAAAATAAAATTTTAAACATTGAAGTACAATTTACAAAAGCATGTAGTGTGATTTCTATTTCCATCTAGAATATAACCTGAGGATTTCGAGCTGAAAGGGAGGAAATTTAACAGTTTTCATTTCGAATGACTGCCGCTAGAATGCTCTGTTAAAAAGTAACTAGTTACCGAAAAGTAACTGCTAAAAGGAGCAAGCCACCTCTTCGCAAGTAATACTCTTGTTGATGTTACGATCTTTCTTAAAGTTCGATAATTGATTACAAAAAAAGAGTTACTATTCCTATAATAAATAATTAAATATAAAGATGAATCAAAAAATAAAAATTATAATGAAGAAAGGCCATGTTTTTATATCATTCAATGAAATGATCCGTTGAGGGTTTGTTTATTTCTCGAGGAAGCGGAAGATTGAAGCTTGAAAATTGAAGACACTAATAAGTGTCTATTATTAAAACATAAAAGATCAAATTGGAAATAAAACATAAAATTAACAGAGGAATTACTAGAATTAAGACGAAGGCCAAGGAATTTCGGTTGAATATCAGAAACCATACAGTTAGAACCTGCTTGTTGATGGTTCAAGTTCGTGAATATCGCAAATTATTTTCAAATTGTTGCCTTGTTTTATATTGATATTTTGTATCTGGTAATGAACTCGACCTGACCTCATTAAAGAATGTGGGGAAGAGGTCTCTGAGTTTCAGTTGGGAGCGGTGTGGATGAGACTCTCGTAGTGACCCCTCGTGATGAAAATTGACTCTGTCAATCAGTTCTGAAATAGGTGGCTATATCAAGGACGCATCTTATGTTATATAAAATATACAACAGCTCCACATATTGAACTTAATGGCCGTATTTATTTTCAAAGTTAAAATGAAAAAAAAATAATAATAATAAAGTTAAGGTCCGAAAAAATAAAAAAAACAAATTTTCTTACTTATCCCAAAATTGTGATATCAAGATCAGGAAAAACCATACTTCTATAATCTTAGAAAGTAAAATGATAATTAAGAAGTAAAAATAATTAAAAAAAAATTAATAATAATTAATATTAGAGAAAATTAAAAAAAAAAAAAACCTTAAGAAAGAAAGTAAGAGTTTGCGTCATATACAACATCGTGTATGAAGTTCATAAAAAATATAAAATGTGTAATATAAATTTGACAATATAAGATTATAATATTAATAATAAAAATTGTAATTAAAGTTTGTAAATAAGACGAAATACAAAAAAGGAAAAATTATTACAAAAGGTGGGATAATAATATGAATAAAAATATAAATAACAAATAAACAAGGTTATAGCTTAAACTATGGAGTTATATCCAGGCCTGGATTTACGCATGGGAAGGCTGGAAGAGCCGGAAAAAAAAGTTAATTTTGATTGTTCGCGAGTGGGAACATTTTCAAATGTATGCGAACATAGAAAAGCTCGAGAACATGACTGAAACCTATGAATACGTACAAAAAACAACAATTTTCAGGAACATTTCCAAATTTAGAGATCGCTGTAAGGATCCTCTTGACCATCCTTGTAACAAACTACCGCTGAACAAGATTATTAGGTTCTGTACAGAATAGAGGATGAAAACTTGGATTCACTTTTCATGATGTGCACGGAAAGAGACTTCAAGCAATCACTGAACAATTCAAAATTGGTGTACGATTTCGCTGTAAAGAAATTGCGATGAAACTCGTCATGTTAGTGAAATATTTTGATTTTGGTTTGCATAAATAAAGATTTTTATGTTCAAGAAATTATTTTTTTCTAAAAACCTGGAATCTTTTTATTAAATCAACTGTATTTTCTTGTATTAAACTGCAGTTGACTCTACCAAAACATGCAAGAAACCCTCTATATTTATTTTGGGAAATGGGCTTTGATGGCTCTGTTCCTGTAGGGGGGGGGAGGGGAACCTCCCAACTTATTCGATTATATATTTATTGAAGGAGGAAGGAGGGGCGGCAAAAATTATCTGCCCATGGCGGTGGGACCCATTAATTCGGATCTGGTATCATTTAAAGATGGAATATTTCAGATTATAATGATTATATTTACGTAAAGATAAATATGTAAAAGGAAACAAGGCTTACATTGTAACCCATGATGGCTTAAAGTGAAATCCGAATCGTTGGCACAATAAATATATTCAACAGATCTATTGCATTATAACACATTTTTAATTGAGTTAGTGTGTCACATTTCATCGTTACGATTCCATAATGAAAAAGTTAAAAATATTATTTTTCTCGGCTATAAAAGTGTAAAGAGATTATTTAAGTATGTTCTTAATGTGACAACGCGCATTATTTTCACATAAAACTGCTGTGCAATTCCAGAAGCCGTTTCGCGAGCTGATATTTCTTAAACACTTTTTAATTGCACTAAATGTCAGGGTTAATTTGGATTACTAATATCCAAATCATTTTGTCGTTAATTGGTCGAACGGATACAGCGGCTTTTCATCAGGCAAGCGTTTAATTAGTCCCTGCAAAGCAAGCCGTCGATTTTTAAAACCTACTAAGTTTGGAAGTGTGCCCCGCTTGACCTGGTACGTTCATGGTAGCTCATCCATACTTTATATATTTTTTTCAATTAATTTTTTATAATATGAAGAAGCATTTAAAATTGTCATCGATTAATAATTTTAGGTAATTATTTTTATAATTTATAGTTCAAGTCGAGAGGATTTTTTTTTTTTTAGAAAATATAAATCAGATTTTTATTAATAAATAGCTCTCGTTAGCTATCAACTTGATGATATCAATTATGGTTTATTAAATAGCTTATTTAATCAGTGGTTTACAAATGTTGATATTTACACGGAATCTGTATTCAATAATTTTTTATATAGGTTTAAAAGCTGTGTTCATTTGCACTTAAAAACAGCAGCGAATATCCATCAAAGCATTTCTTAAACAAAAAATAGACAAACTTTAGTCTCGATGAACTAATTATTAAACACCTGTTTTTAATTACAACTGGCGAATATTATAATCTGTCCCGGGCGCGAACATACCGCCTCAATCACCTCCTAACCTCTCCTCAGTTATCCCTCAGACTAAAACTCCAAATCTATAAATCCATTATCCGACCCGCCTTCCTCCACGGTGCTCCACTGCTGCATCATATGTACACAAGTACATTTCGCGCCCTTCAGACTTTCCAGAGCTCCGTCCTTCGGCGAATCGTCCGCGGCACCCGCCTAGAGAGGGCCAAAAATACCCTGATCCTCGAGAAGCTGAGGTTGCCTACGATCCCGGCAGTTCTTTGACGGGCTGAGCTACTGCTCCAACCCTCTCTTCAGGGACATGGCCAGGCCTGGAAGGTGGCAAGGCACAATCCCCTTAGCGGACGTACTCGCCGAGGGAAGGGGTTCAGACCTTACGGACTGACCCGATGACCACCATACCGGCATTGTTTCCTTCACACTCGACACGTAGAGGGAGTACCTTTAGTGGACCAAGGTCCCTCCAGAGATGGCAGAGTAGAAGTTCGTCTTAAAATGCCTAAAGGCAAGAAAAGATCATTATTTCCATTATCATAATTCTTTGTATGAATAAAATAATAAATAAAATCGGAGGCTTAGAGAAAATAAATAAATAAAAAATAAAATGAAATAAAAAAAATTAACAGGGGCGGGTACAATTAGTATATTTACCTTCTAATTATTCCTAACGAAGCTATGAAGTCAAAAATTATCGCATATTTCATGCGCTCTACAATGTTTTTATTGACTGGATTAATAAGGAATCAAGTAAAATAAAAATCAATTTTTTTTTTTTTAATTTTTTTAGCTGTTCCATGACTCTTTTTGACTTCAACCTCGACAAGAAATAAGAATTATACCCCTTCCGTTTTGTTTTCCGCTGTTTGTTGGAGCTTAACGACCTTATGTACTCCAACTAGCGCAGGAAAGACCGGTCACAACCTTTTCTTGCTATAGTGGAAAGATCAACATTCCGTCCGTGGGCCCGCCACGAATTAAATCTTAATCCGCCTAGGTTGGATTCTAACCCACGACCCCAACACGATCGGCCAATAAGGTCCACTCTGTTTATTTTTATGAAATACAACCCTATTTATTTACTAATAATTTCGGTTTAACATATCGCACACCGAGAATGAAAGGGACTTAAAAAGTGCCAATTTTGAGTTAGTAGTATAGTACGATTCATGGGAGCGGTTTTTATATTTGTAGCTTACAAGTCTTTTTCTAGTGTGAGCGTTTGCCGCTAGTAATGTAAACAAATGTAAAAAGGCCCAACAAAAAAAAAAAAAAAAGAAAAATTAAAATTCAATTTCTTGTAGTTGATAAAAATTGGAGAGGGTCGGATAATATTAAACTAGAGTTATTAAGATAAAAAAAAAAAATTAAATTAAATTTAAAAAAAAAAACCTTAAAAGCAGACTAAATAAGGGGTTCAAAAAAGTAGAAAACACTTTAAACGGGATTTCCTGAAAAGCATCACTTTTTGAGTTGTGTCTTTTCCATTCTGAATGTGCGATATTATTTCAAACTTTTATAGTAATTTAAGGTCCAAATTCCACTTGATTTAAATCTATTTCTTTGCAGACCCAGAAATTGAATCTTGACTTCCCACACTGGCTGGAATTGTTTTGTTCATTGTAGGGTAACCTTTCTGCTCTAGATGGAGTACCTAAGGACGTACAAACAAACCAACGCAAAATATAATTTCCATTGACGTGCCATCAGAACAGGATACGTCAACAAACAGCAGTTGAAATCATACATCACCTCGTTTACCCGGTCTTGATTAATAGCACCGTTGCATTTCCGGCACACCTTTACCTTGTAAACTGTAAAATATACCACTTTTAAATGTGTTGAAATTTGTGGCTATCAACAATCGCCCGCTTAAACAATAATTGCGTAAAATGTCAATGATTTTATAACCAAGGTTGTTCACTTTAACTGAGCATTTTTCCAAGCAATTTAATAAGTGGCTATCTAATTATTGATGTCGAAATCCCATATTCGTATTGAAAAGTTATAAGATTGAAAAGTGATTATTTTATGCAATTTACCCCTATTAAGTAATTTACGCTGCCTGATTTCTGCTTGTTTTTAGACCCCGTTGCAAATTTATATTCAAATTGAAATATGATATATACAGGAAAGTTCTGACTTCTAAATACCCTTCTACACACACGCCTTTTCTGGAATTTCTTTATCTTTATCTAGGTGCTTTTCTCTACGCCCAATTATAAAATATGACTGTTTATAGATCTGCGGCTCATTAACAACTATAGGAGGGAGAAATCCTAAAAGCGGGCTATGCTATAGCCCAGGGTTGAAACAAAAGATTAATTGCTATTTATTAGACCAGAGGTTTGGGGAAACGAATTATTCTAATAAACAAAATCTTCTAAAGATGAATAAGTGATTTGAAAAGGAAATATACAATTTTATAATTCCTGTTTATACAGACGCATTACTCAGTCATTAAAAAAATGACTGATCGCTCAAAAAAGTTGTAAAATCAGGCCAAAAAGTGTAAATTCTCCAGAAGGGGTTTATGAGCTTGAATAAATCAACTGAAATGTAGTTTTGCTTTGGTTCAACCACTGGTAATCATTTCTTTGATGAAATATTACTTCACATTTGAAAGGTTTGTGAATTAATTTTAAAACAGTAAGAAACTGAAAATTTCATATTTTACACCTTCATCTTTGTTCCTTTTGATTGGTGATTTGTTTTGAATGTCTGGAAAAAGCAAAGAGTGGGCTATTTGAGTAATTGAAATATTTATTTCCGCTTATTTTATCGAAGATTCAACCAAAACTACTAAGTTCATCATCTAAAATAAACCAATCAATGCGATGGGTTATTCCATGTAAATTCAAGCAATGGCCGAGAACATAGTCTGTTGTTTTTTAATTATTTCAGATTTGCTTAGAGTACCCTTAGTATATACTTGCAAGGGGAGGACACACAGTCTCTCACGCATCTTGTTGGCAATTTTTTTGGAGGCCCATTGGTCGGAACGGCAAAATACGTGTCTATTATTTTTTGACCAGGAACCTCCAAAAAAATTGCCAACAAGATCCGTGAAAGACTGAGTGTGTCCTCCCCTTGTTAGTACATTACTTAGGACTTAGTACATTAAAAGTCCTAAATTTCATATTTACTGCAATTACTTTTTGAAGGTCAAAGAAGTGAAAAAGTTCAAATTTTAAGCTATTTTGACTGACTTTAAAAGTTACGAATGGTTTCATTGCTCTATAGCAGGGATATCAGTTCTTTTCTCTTAGTGACTGGGCTATATGAGTTTATGGACAATATGTTGTTTTAAATATATTTATTAACTTTTTTTTTAATGCTTAATGAATAATTCTTTCATTCATTAAGAGGCTCTACAGTCATTTAAGAACCATGGCCTATGCTTTCTTCCACTATGTTCTGCCTGTTGCAAGGTGTCTGCAGCATTTAAAACTGAATAATATACTGATGAAATTGTATTTAAAAACAGAAAAGATAGACTAAGGCTTTTTATGAATATCAAATCAGCTTTTCTTTATTTTTGAATATATAAATGAATTTTAATGTTAGTAAACTGAATGTAAATTAATGGTCTTAAAATACCAATTGTGACTTTATTGGTCCATTACTTTTTGACTGTCTTCAAAAAGTACCAAAGAGAATTCTAAATTTGTACTTTTCAACTTTTTTTGGCCATCAATAGCTCAAAAAAAATTTACATTAAAAATCAAAACTGTAGGTTTTTTAATGTAGTTACCGATTTCTACTAGTAAATTAAACTTGTAGATATCCTGGTGCTTTTGATATGAATTATTCTTTTATAGTTTTCTTTAATGCGCTACTTATGGATTGTAATAAATATTATGTACTATATATATTTTTACCTAATGACCTAATTTTTTTTAATCACAATTTTTTGTTTTTCGCATCATTCTATTAGTTCTTCAACATTAACTCATTTAAAGGTATGATGTTAGTACTACGGGATCGTAGTTTAGGAGAATTGATTTGAATTTTTTCCCCTTTAAACGATAGCAATTGCTCATTTAGGGAAAACAGTTGAGGCAGTGAAAACGAGGTTATAAGGGTTCCTTAACTATACCAGATTTTGAAGAAAGCAATGATACTTTGATTATATGATTCTATTCAGAGAGTCTGAATATTCTGCGAACCCTTGAATGGATTGAGTAACAAGTTGACCGAGGAACTTCATTTCCCATAAGCAGTTGAACTTGACACGATATCGTAAGGAGCCGAGTGGAGGGGGGAAGATGGTCCTTTGAAATCCCATTCATAGGAATAGCGGCTGGGGGCTAACGGTATGGTCGGCTCTGTCGATGAATGAGGCCCTTCATCGACCTCGCATTCCATACCTCAGCCATAACATTCTCTCTCTCTCTCTCTCTCTCTCTCTCTCTCTCTCTCTCTCTCTCTCTCTCTCTCTCTCTCTCTCTCTCTCTCTCTCTCTCTCTCTCTCTCTCTCTCTCTCTCTCTCTCTCTCTCTCTCTCTCTCTCTCTCTCTCTCTCTCTCTCTCTCTCTCTCTCTCTCTCTCTCTCTCTCTCTCTCTCTCTCTCTCTCTTTCTCTCTCACTCTCTATCCTTTATTCTCACGCATACACTATCTCTCTCTGTCTCTCATTCTGACTCTCTCTCCCTCTTTTACTCTCTCCCCGTTGTTTTACTAACACTACTAACTGGTTACAAAAAAAGGACGGAGGTGTATCAGTGCATGCCGACATATGTAACATGGTTTATTAACAGCTTAATATCGCCGTCTCATATCATTGTTATGTTTATAAAACTTTTATTTCTGTTTCATATTAATGTTTTCAATATGAAATCATTTTCGTGATTAATTTTAATTAGTTACTTCACAAAATTTGATTCAGTGTATAAAATGAACTAATAAAGTTATGCGCTCAGTAGAATTTTTGTGTAATTTAGTTGTTTGACTCTCGCACGAAACTAAAATTTACCAATATCAGTGATAAATTAATACAATTTTTAATTGGCTATGATTTTATAATATAATAACTTTTTTATATTCTATTTAAACTCATTCCAACATTGGCCCTCATATATATATATATATATATATATATATATATATATATATATATATATATATATATACTGTATATATAAATGGCAAGCCATACTGTTATTTGGCAAGCCATTTTTCGTTTGTGATCACTTACCCCAAAAACTACTGAACAAATCCTTACCAAATTTAAACTACATCATCTTCGTACTTCAAGGAAAGTTTAGCAATAATAAAATTTACAGATTCTCAATTAAATTGTGATAAATAAGCGATAAATTGGTGGTGCGCTGTGAAGTTTGATAATTGACCGATAGGTGGCGAGCACTATTCGAGAGAGGTTACTACGTATGATGTTATATAGAGCAAGAAATTTATGATAAAATTTACTTATTTTCTATTCATTTTTCGATTGTTATTAAAAAAGCGATAAATATGTGGTGCGATATGCGGATACCACTGAAGTTTGGAAATTGACCGATGGTTAGCACCATTCCGTAAAACTACCGAACCTCTCTACCAAATTTTATCTACCTTATTTTCATATTTCTAGGAAGGTTTAGTAATAATAAAATTGACATCAAATTTAAATCTCTCTAATTAAGCTTCTATGTAATCTTCGTTTACCTAGTCTGTTCAATTTTGAGCCTGGTTAATAATTACCGCTATGTGTGAAAATATCATTGAAGAAGTAATGCTCCATTTCATACTTCAATACAACATCTTTATCGATAAACTAATAAAACTTCATTTATTAGTAAATATTATTTAAGTTCTTTACTTCTAAGAGCAGGCGAAGCCGCGATATAACGGGATACGGGTAGAATAATAGCGGGGACGCTAGTATTTATATATATATTTATTTAATTTTATATATATATATATATATATATATATATATATATATATATATATATATATGAAATTAAATTCCAGAAGAAGATAGTTAAGATGCTGTCACAGCGAAATACATAATTTTAAAATAATTTACTGTCAACGTTTCCACTTGCTTTGCAGATCCCCTCCGGGACCATAATGAAAATTAAAAATGGAGTAGACTCAAAATAGTGCGTAATTAAGGTATTAAAATGTATAAGCATGAAGTTATAAAATAAATAATCACAATTGAAAACATATGTGAACAATGTATCGGAAAATATCGGTAAAAAGATTTTATTTTTTTAAATTTGTCTATTGATTTTTACAACTATACAAAATATATTTAATAGAAAAAAAATCACACAATAATTATTTTTCTCACTTTTTCGGACATAAGCATTATTATTTTATTTTATTTCTTTTTATGTGTTCCCGTACCCTTATTCTTTAAGTAGGGCATATAAACGTATTAGGATTATTTAAAATAGATTTAAATAAATAAAACCAAGCAGTATCTTAATATAAATGATTTCATGAATCCCATCGTACTTTATTCCTTCACTTCACCTGATTGTTACAATCCAATTTTACATTAATTTTTATGTTTTTGGTTGCTTCCATATTTTATTTAGCTGTAACCTAGGTACGTGTTAAGTGTATAATAATATGTTTTAAATCGGCTATATCAGCAATATTACATACCTTGAAAGTTTTAAAATTTATCGTTAGTTCAAGAGTTCTGTGTATTTATGTCTGGTGCACTAAAGCTGCTATAAGAGGGTCTAATCTAAACGGATAAAGTATCTTCGCACTCTTTGCGCTCAAGATGCAGTTCATATTTATGTAATTAGATTTCTAATATCTTTAAGCCGACCACACACTGTTCTAAGGTGATTTGTCATAGCCCCTGGAACCCGTTGAAGGATTGATTTCTTCACTATTGGGAAGGGCTCTCAACCCAAATTAGCCCTAATCTATATAATGTCAAGCGTCATTAGCTACTAAGTGACCTATCTAATTTTGTAACATGGCCGTCTATTCGCCTGACCAATCAAAAGATATTCCTAATTAGCAGGTACCATTAATAATAATTGGGCCCTATAGGGAAAATGGGTCCTTCAGTCGGTAAGCTATCGCTAATTAGAAACAACTAGAAGGAGAAAAAACAAAACAAATGCCAATGATTGATATAGTCGCTTCAAAAGCCGTTTTGCTTATACGGAAGAAATTAAAAGTTGAAAGATGAACCTTTCTTGGAAGAGATTCTCGCCGTTCGTGAGGGAAGAAATTGAGGTCAGAAGGAAATACCTCAAGAGTGACGCCTGGTGAAGCTTGAATACCAATTTTTTTCGCCTCCAACAGTGGGTAATTGTTCGGATGTCGGGTTAACCGCTGTCGGAGGAGTAGGGACACTTTATTAGTAGCTATAACCACATTAGCACCAGCTGGTATCTTCTCCCCGATGTTTGGTTTCTTGGTGTCAATTGCTTGAGCCTTACAGTTCATTAACATTCGCAAGGTAATTTTATTACCTGTAGGCGTTATATGAGTGCCTTCTAGATAGAAACCAATAGGTGTTTTTCATAACAATTTTATCATTTGATACTATTCAGGTAAAACTTCGCGAGTCTCACTAAAAGCCATCAATAAAAACCCGCTTATCGAATTAGTTCACATGATATATAATCATCAAGATCAATCAGGTAAATATTATTTTTATGATTGATTATTAAAATACCTCTGTTAGGATATGAAATAGCTATTGGGAAAGCTTTCCGATGTCTAGAGAACTCGACTAGTGCCTTTCTTTTAGATCCTGAGGCAGAGTTAAGATCACTTTAGTTTAAGAGGAAGTTGGATCCCTTAGTGAAGTTTTCTTATGAATCGGAATGACTATCCGCATTCCTTGAAAGGTTGTGCTGCTGCGGATTCCAGGGCAGCTGATTGACGAGCTGACCACCTAGATCGGGAAGATGCCAGCTCACAGGTAAAGTACATGATTAACCACCTGAAGAAAAATATTGGAAAAGTCTCAACGTTATCGACATTTCGACTAAGCAAGAGAGAAGGATCAAGCTGATCAGCTGATTAGTTGTGTATGCAAAAGACATTGAGATTATTAAGTAATCACGATTTTTTCATATTTAGTGAAAATTGAGGCTTGGAAAATGGTATAAACGAAATTGATGATTTTATTTATCTGATTGATTATCGATTATTTATTGAATCAATCTAAAAGATAATTTATTTCTCATAATTGAAAAGGGCGTCAAAAAGCTACATATTCAAAGTATCCACACCATAAAAAATTACATTGTTACGCACCGCATACAGAAGCCTTTATCCAGATGGAAATAATAAAAATGCATTTTTGATGGAATTATTTTCTAGTTGAAAGGGATGCAGCTTTTAAAATTTTTGAAGGTAAATGACGCATCGAGATTGAAAACCCAAGATTTTAGAAAATTCTGTCATTTTTCTTCTCCTTTCCCTCATATCCTTGTATGCTACTAAACTAAACTGCAATGTATGTTACTGATAGCAAAATAAAAATTAATATTAATAAGTTTTATATATTAAAAACAACTAAGAATGTGCGGCATCTTAGACGCTGAGATGCAGCGTTGTACCCAATTAAGGTACACTTATCTCTACTATAAGTGCTGATCCACTTTGGTCCTTTTTGGCAATGTGACTAAAATATACTAGAATAAGTTTTCAAAGGATTCAAAATTCAAGTGAAGAAATTCAAAAGTTAAATAAAGCATGGACCCGAGAAATAGATAGTCTTTTAAATAGAGATGGGTGAAGGCGAAGATGTTGCTGGACCAAGAGGAGAGGAGCAGTCTAGCTAACGAGGGAAAGATCGCTGAGGATGTAGAAGAACATGGACTAAGACGTAGCAGAGGAAGACCAGCTTTGCCTTAACATTTAGATAAGCACTCTAATGCTAGTCAGTATAAGTCTAGAATTTAAATTGTGTGTGAAACCATGAGTAGATTCATTGTAATATAAATTTATAGTTTTATATATTACCTTTATACTATTATTGAATAAAAAAATATTTCCTATCATTAATAATTAATCATAACCTAATTACTACTAATTAGAATAGAATTGGTTCCACGTTGATAGAAGTCCAATGAATGAGAATACTCTGACACAATAGAGGAGGCTGTTGTGTCATTACGGAAAAGACTTACATTAGTAAAGGGAGAGCATAATAAATTGCAAATAATGATATTCGTTTGTTTGTTTTTTTCAACACACTTAAGATACCTATCTTAAAGTGTAAATGTTGTCCTTAAACTGTTTAGATTATATTTTTTGTACCTCAAAAAAATTAAAATGGAAAAAATAAAACAATTTATTGATTTGAAGTTGAAACTAGGACTAACCATAATCTGATATATATTTAGGTATAGAAGTAAATAAATAAATTCTGATAGGAGCCTCCATTTATCAAGCTGTTTATCAAGACGAATTTATCAGATAGGATTGGAGGGCTCATTAAATCGTCAGACAATCAAAACACGCAGGGTTGCCAACTCATTGCCCCCATCAATCCCCTACTGGTTTTGATATCTATCAACTGATGGGTAAATTCAATTATTTCAATTAATCATGATCTGAAGTTCCATGAGCGAACCCAGCTGAGACAATAAGCCATTTGTCAACGGTAGATTTGGCTCTGCATTCGATGAACTTGGTCCCTTAAATCAGATATACTTCTTGCTTAATTTTAGCATAAATTATTGAGTTTGAGAATACAACAGGTCTAAGCTGTATAATGAATGGTTAATTCATGAATGAAGTAAGTATATTCACCTTTCACTGGGTAATTAATAATAGTAGTTCTCTTGACAAAAAATATAACGAATTTATTGCAGTTAATTTTGTGGTTCTTTTTTACCAAGGCCGCATACTTCTTGGTATTCATAAATAACAACGACATTTTGATTATATTTCCTCATACAAGCAATGTAGAAAAATAATCAGAAAAACAAATCTCGATTTCTCCCTGACTAGTAGAAACGATATGACTAGACAACGGGTATGTCTATCTGTAATCTACTGTTTTTCTCAATTTACATTTCCGAATGTAAAGGATCAAATTCCATAAAATGAATTAAGTTAGCAATCAATGATTATTCGAAATAAACAAAGCTGAGAAAACATTTGGGGTTCCAACCGTGACTTTTTTCATTCAAACGAATATTGCTCATAAATAGAAGGCTCTAGCGACGAATGTTATAAATAAAAAAAATATATTCTCCATAAAATTTCTGTGAAGGACAGTGTCGGAAATTTTTTGATCCGAGTAACACTGACAGCGTGCCAAAATGTGACATATTTGAGGGTGAAATCAACGATATATTCAAAAATTATTGAACCCCAACCAAAAGACGCATCCAAGTCAAAAATGGTGTTCCCAATATAATTGCGAGTTTTCAATAAAATTTAAATCTAGATTTTAGTCGATTTGATCGAAATTTAATTAAGATGTATAAATTGCAAAAAAATGAAAATACTGTTTAAACTTCTTATAAAAACGTGACGAAAACCCTTGTAAGATAGAAGCTAATTATTTGCACATATAGTAGACATTAAATTCAGCTTATCCGCGCATTGGGATAACACAGCGACCGGGAAGATGCTAATTTCACGGATAATGATTCGCAAATGATATAAAAAGGACAAAACATTGGCAGCATTTTTTTTTAAAATTTATGTTTCAAGGTCAAAAATATAATTATGAGTTGATTGTGTATTATTTATTCTCATTTAGTTCACTGTAAAACTTATAAATATAAAAAAGGATAAAATAGTTGTAGATTATCTTTTTTTGAGGAAAAGCACGGATAATGCGCAAATCGGATTGTGCTTACAAGTACTTCTGTCTGTTCAATCTAAGATATTATGACTAAAGTGGGATTTAAACTGCTTCAATTTTAATGCACATCCAAGTGAATCACTCAGAGTGAATTCTTGCAGAATGTTCATCATCGTTCTTCAATTTTGTGTCAGCAGGTGCAACGATAAGTGTGATACCAGGTGGCAGGATATCTCGTTTAAGAACAAATTGAAATGAAATGAAATGAAAAAAAAATCTTTATTCTGGGACATATTGTCCCCTAAGAATAACAGACATGTATAATAAGTTGTACAATAGTCTGATATAATAATTTCAAATGGACAATAATAAGTATAAAAGGTAATATATGAATATACAATTGAAAATAGAACGTGATAAATATATACATGAGAAAAGAAGAGAGAGAAAAAAAAGAAAAAAAAAAAGTAGGACAAAAAAAATAATAAAAATAATAACAATATGCTAATAGAATAATTACAATGCGTTCAGAAATAAAAAGAAATATAAAAAAAATAAGTAAATAAATAAAATAAAATAAATATAGCGAAAAGAAAGGAAAAGATATATAGAGAAGAAAAATAATAAGACCTATTTGAATGATAATATGACAAAATATTTACAAATATCTAAAAGGTAATATATATATATATATATATATATATATAGCAATTGATAATAGCACTTTATCAGAAGAAAAAGGAAAGAAATAATAACAATAATTTATAAGAGAAAAAAAACAAAACAGAAACAATTGTTGGAGAAACGAATTTAAATTTATATAATGATATACTCATTGAAGCAAACTTATCGGCATCGGATATGCTTAATTTGATTAACTGACTTTCAATTATCACTCATATTGGCGGGCTATAACTGGGATTTAAGGAGATATCGGAATAGAAGAATTTTGAATGAGTTTAAGGAAGAAGCATGTCTAATTTCAGGAGGGATCGAGTTCCAGAGGGTAGTGGATCGAGCTGGGAAGGAGTGTTGGTATAATGCTGCTCGGTGGAAAGGAGTATATAGGTCAGAGGAACGTGATCTTGTTGTGAGTTGGGAGTGGACGGAAGACTTGAATATCAATAGATTACAGATGTAGGGTGGGCAATGGTTATAATGGCATGGTACAGGAAGGTGCCCAGGAAATATTGTCAACGGGAGGATGGATTGAGCCACTCCAGGGCAGTGTAGAGGTGAGATACATGGGAACGTCTCGGGGCTCCGAATACAAATCTGATAAAACTGTTCATGATACGTTGTAATCTGTCCCGGAGCCCCATCGAGAGACCCCATACACCACACACCAGTAGTTAAACTGAGGAAAAATGAATGAGGAAACTAGGAGTTTTTGTGTGGATTGAGGAAGAGAATGGCGGGAACGATGAAATAATTTGAGGATTCCTATTGATTTACGGGCTATTTGGGCGATTTGAGGCTTCCAGGAAAGGTTTTGGTCAATAATGATTCCTAGGTTTTTAACGGAGGAACAGAAGTTGATAGGTTGATTATTCAGGATTAGGGTAGGAAATTCAATAATTATAAGAGGAGGCATTGATATAATTTCACTAAGACTTTAATTGATTTTAAGGATCTTACTGGAAGTCTCAGCCGAACCTATTCTGGTTAAAAAATAATTTCATATATTTGTTTGTCTTGCTACTTTAATGACGTTTTATAAAATTTGAATTTAATAAAATGTCATTTGGGTAATGAACGGAGCTGGTGAAATGAGCGGATCGTTTGTTTACATTTTTCACTGAGCCTTCTATCTGTCGGAGAACGGAATCGGTTTGTGGAACGACTCTTTCCTTAAAAGTTGGTGGGTTTTCAACTCGTTTCCTCGTTCATTTTTAGTGTATACTTTGCATGAAACAAGAATGAATGACTGTATACACCCGACACTTTCCATGATTCCTCCAAGATGAACATCCATAGTGATGAGCCTTAAGAAAAAGATCTCCCCAATAGACCAGCACTTACCAATTATTATCATTGCAAATTTGAGGTTAAAATAGAGTTGGATGCAAAAGTTTCTTCCGTTCCAGGAAGAACTGTCCTATCCAATACTTTTTATACCATGGTTCGTGAGTAATCAGGCTAATGTTTTATTTGTGTAAGAATAAATTGCAAATAAATTAAATTAAAATTTTAAGTGTATTTTATTAAATAAGGAAAAAATGACGAATTAATTTGAAATTATTTTGTATTAATGTATCTGCTCAAATTATAATTTCCATTTTAAACATTATTTGTTTTGGAACTTATTTTTTAAGAGACCCTTTTATCCTATCTACAATTATTTATAATGGAATCTCTTAGTTATTTACCTAATTAAATTTACTTAAATTAAAATATATGACTGTATTAAAAAGAACCTTATTAATTAATTAATATTGTATATATAAATAATTATATACTAGTATATGTATTGGGTTTGGACGTTTTAGTAGTCACATTCCAGAACTCGGTGTGATCTTGCTATCGGATCTGCAGCAGATGGCTAATTATCCTGACACTAATGGCTTCTGTATCTTCTTTAGCTGCCCCGTCCCAAGAGGGAACTGTTCTAAATATTTAGAAATATCTGATACCAATTCATATCAAATTAATTTAAATGCATATGTAATTGGTTTTAGAGGTCTACTGGTGAGAAATCATTATCACTAATGCGGATAAAAAACAACCACTTAACTTCATAAATTAATTTAAGTAATACTACATGTTTCTTTATATATAGTTAATACTTAGTCATTTAATTCAATTTTAGTCAATGCAATCTATGTAAGGTTTATTTTTTTAAAATCTGTTCTTTAAATCATTCAATATTTTAAAACACCACATAATTAGGCCCAGTTTAAAATTATTTCAGATATCCTAGTTTATAATTTTGAATTTTCATAGTTTAATATTCATATTTTTATATCTGTATATATTTGTAATATACTATTTTATTCACTCCGTTATTTATATGTATATAATATAATATTTATACATATATTATCCATT
Source organism: Euschistus heros (assembly GCA_003667255.2). Lineage (NCBI taxonomy): Eukaryota > Metazoa > Arthropoda > Insecta > Hemiptera > Pentatomidae > Euschistus > Euschistus heros. Next base: position 2,535,683 of record RCWM02000087.1, read on the forward strand.
TACTTCATATGTACAATGCACCAAATAAAAGAACAATCTCAAACCGTAGAAGCAAAACAATATTTCGCACTTAAAATAGATCAATGCAGAATATATCAATTTTAATAAATAATAAATGCAAAAAAAAAAAAAAAAAAAAAAAAAAAAAAAAAAAAAAAAATAGAAAAAACTCAAAAAATTTACTAAAAACATTTAAAAAAATATTTTCTTAGATAACATACACATGTGTAAAGTAACAATACAATAAGAGAACATTGTAACAATAATTTCAATGATAAATTTTTTTATTAATATTTATAGAATTGTCATTTTTTATGTATCTTATCCTCTCTTTCGCCGTTCTGAATCCTTTCCCTACCGGCAGGGTGGGTTGAATTCATTTCGTATATATATATATATATAACTGACCTAGTTGGAGTACTTAAAGACGCCAAGCTCCAACGAACAAACAGATACGAGGGTGAATCAAATATAAACGGTAATTTTCAAAATTATATTTATTGAATAATATTATACAGAAACTATACCTTCAACATTTTTCAATGTAGTCTCCTGCATTATCTACACACTTCTGCCACCGATTTGGAAGCTTGAATATTCCCTGTTCATAAAAAGACTGAGGGCGAGTTTTTAACCATTCGCGCACGTGCTTTTTGACGTCTTCATTGTTTTCAAATCGTTTTCCTCCAAGTGATTCTTCACATGTGATGAGACGTGGGTCCACCATTACACCCCCGAATCGAAAATGGCTAGTAAGGAGTGGCGAAGGAAGGATGAAGGCTGCCCAGTGAAAGCCAAAACTCGTCTCTCAGCCGGAAAAGTTCTTGCAACAATTTTTTTTTACTCAAGGGGAGTTCTACTCATTGATTTTCTTCACGATCAACGAACAGTGAATGCGGCTTACTACTGCCAGGTGCTACAGTCAGCAAAAACCAGTTACCGGAAAAAAAAAAGACGAGGTGTGCCCATTAGAGATGTCATCCTTCTCCATGACAACGCAAGGCCTCACACCGCATTGTTGACAAGGGATAAATTGGAAGAAATGGGCTGGGAAACTCTCGAACACCCTCCCTTACAGTCCAGACCTGTCCCCTTGTGACTATTTTTTGTTTGCGCCCCTGAAAGAATCACTTGGAGGAAAACGATTTGAAAACAATGAAGACGTCGAAAAACACGTGCGCGAATGGTTAAAAACTCGCCCTCAGTCTTTTTATGAACAGGGAATATTCAAGCTTCCAAATCGGTGGCAGAAGTGTGTAGATAATGCAGGAGACTACATTGAAAAATGTTGAAGGTATAGTTTCTGTATAATATTATTCAATAAATATAATTTTGAAAATTACCGTTTATATTTGATTCACCCTCGTATATAGAAAATCTACTTTAAGCTGTCATATTTGAAGATCAGATTATATATCTATTCCCAGCAAATTACCCATATTTTCCCTGACTAATGTCTTACTTATTATTCCTGACTTTTTGCACCTAAAAACCATCCATCAATATTTGTCCCCTTTCTTACGAAACAGACTAATTTCCTGCTTATTGAAATAGAGTACCAAGCTAAATAAAATTCATTTAACTTAGTAAGCCTTATTGATGATCATCCAATTCCATTATCGTCTTTCAAGTAATGTACATTTAACATGTTTCGTCAATAATCTCATATTCTAATGTTATAAATTTGAATTTATAAATTGTAATTGGATAAATACATTTATATTTAATGTGCCTATGTTAGGTAAACCTTCTGCAAACTCATCGTTCAATCCAGATAAGATTAATAATGTCCCTTCAGATTTAAAACTTTTTTTTCTGTAAAAATAATTATTTTCTTTATACTTTGAATGGTTACGTACTCCAGACTTACTATTCTAGCATTCTAGTGAGAAAAAAGAAGTTTTCTGTGTTTCGACATCTCATGTGATAGTGCTTTTCTCATTTGTGGAAATAATTCTCTCATTGTGCCGTGTTTCCTAAAGCGAAAGATTTACCATGATAAAGGCGTGGAATGCGTGAGAACCCCTACTCGGGACGGCCTAACGACCACATTGTTGCCCCGTCCCCTATTTGCATACACTAATATACATTAATGAGTGTGTAATGGCCACTTCTTATTGGTCCTTCGCTGCGAAGGCGGGCTCTGATTGGTCGGAGGAGATTTCGGCTGGAATGGAGACATCTGTATTTCGAAACCGCCCTCTTGGGACCGGTTTAATTAAAATCCTCTCCACAATGCACACAGATAAGATCGGTGGCAGTATCGCATATTAACGCCCGATCTGATCTCGCTGTCTTGTGGAGTGCTGCACAATTCACTGTAATCAGCCTGCAGTGTTTCTTGAGAATGTACCCGAAATACTTTAAAGCAAAAAATTGGAAGACTGGCAGTCGGTCAATATTTCTCGAATGTCTTAATGGTAGCGATAATCTGTGAAGAGTGGCAGCTCTGAGGCTGGATGTGGCGCCAAGGCTGTTACTCTTCCAAATCGAGATAGCAACTCCTTAGCCCACTATCGGGACTTACTGCCTATCGTGGAGCAAGGCAATATTAACAACTCCTTTTACCTAACTTTACAACCATATATTTTTTGCCTTTGAGAAAGATTTTTTTTTTAATTTCTTTACTAGGAAAATAGGGAGAAGTATTTTACATCGAATCACAATGCTTGGAATTTTATCGTTGTTACTTAAGTTACTATTCAACGATCACCTTTCTACGTTAATCCTAAGTACACCAGAATGAACAAAATGAAAATGAATTGGAAAATCAATAAGTCGAGCTACTATGAAAGGATTATATATATATACATACACTCATACTTATAGTCATTATTAACTTTAGACAGATGCAAGCTAATATTCATTATACGCAAGTAGTTGAAGATGATAGTGAACTATGACTTAGCTAATCGTTGTCCAATTTGGACCGTTACTCATTTGTTCCGTTTAAGACCCATGACACATGCATTGGATTCGTACCTACGTGATCAGCACTTTTAGACACCATGAACCACCTTTTTTACATAATAATGGTGAGATCACTTCTTTCAAATCCGTGACCGTAATTGGCTTTGGCGGTTTTTAAATTAAATCTGGGTTTAAAGTAGCTACATCTGTTACCGATTTATAACTAACCGAATTTTTTCGGGACTTACTTCAATTTATGCCAGTTATTAATAGCAATTTATATTTTTAATATTTATATCTATATTATTCTTGTCTAGCAAGTCACTATTTTTATATGTTTATTTATTGTTGTTTAGTTTATATATTATATTTTTTCAATTTTAATAATATACACTTGTTCATACAAGTGTAATTTATAATTCATAAATAAATAAATGTAATTCACCGGGTCCAGAAAGTTGTTTCTAGATCTTAACATTCATAATTAAATTTTTTTTTTTTTTTAAGATTTATATTTTTTGTTGATTTTTTTTTGTACACAAAATACCTGCATTTTATACAGTCAATTGTTGACGGATCTGAATCAATACTTTTTTTTATGTATTCAAATGTACAAAATTAACGTTTAACAATAGTTTAACCAATATCAAATTATGAGAAGCACGGTAGCTCAGCGTGTGACAGACTGCCAAACTCCCAAGGCCCGAGTTCGAGTTCAGATGGATGTAGAAAAATATTTTCTGTTACATCGGCCGTGGATCGACTTCGAGTTTGAGATACCCACTTGGGCAAACCTAGCTTCTATAAACTGCTTACCCTTAATTAGTTTGATTCTACCAGTATTGATTATAATCAATGAGTTTGATTCTATCAATGGCACTATTTCGCGTTTGAAAATGGAAAATGGAATAATTTTGTTTACATTAGGTTAGTATTTTGTTAGTTATCTGAACTTTTTAAATTAGTTGTAACTTATCAGATCTTTAAATGAATGAATAAATATAATTACCTTAATCAATCTCTATTTTGTTTTGTTTCAGGTATGTACTCTGGTTGTGCCGTTTGTAAGTATATCGAGTATTTTCAAATCCTCCATTTAATTTTATTTATAAACATAAAATAACTAGCTTTTAGGATCTTGGATTGCCTTTCGGCATGTATATCGAGTAATACAGTGTATGACTATTAATAACTATTTTAACATTTCTTAGTCATGGGATTAAAGTACTTCACCAAGGTTTGAGTCATCAAAGATAAGTTGCCTACAATGAGGGAAAAAAATCATTTGATCGTGATGTTTTTTAGTAAATTTACTTTTCTTGTTGAAGTACTACAAATGGGTAGTTGTTTTACAAATAATTATCATGTAATTTTTAGCATTATCATTATATTTACATTTGTAAATTTCAATGAATAGCTATTAAAAAAAACAAAAAAAAACCTCAATACAAATTTGTATAAATGTCTGTTTTATGTTTTGTTTATGAAATATGTTCTGTAGTTGGCATTTATTTTTTTTATTGTTAACCCCGCAAGTGGTATATGAGTAAATAATGATTTTGATAAAGAATTTTTTTATTTGTTATATTATGTTTGGAATTTTTATAATTTTTTAAATCCAGCTTTTAATGAAAAGATAAAAAAACATTTTTTTTTAATTCACCGTTGAAATATTTAAACGTTGTTTAAAGCTATTGGGTATTGTATATTTATGAATGTAGATTTAAATTTTGGAGGAGGTTGTCATATGTAGAAGTTAGGAGATGAGGAAAAGTTTTTATGTATTTTAGAATATTTTGTTCTTCTAACTTCATTTATGGCTGCTACCTTCTGCATGAATTTAAGTTTTCTAAAGCTGGCTTCGAACATAAATATAATAATCAACTAGATGCTAATTTGATATTTGGGTTATTTTCTTTATTTTTAAAGAGTATAATTTTTTTTTTTTGTAAGAATACAACACTAGCTACAGACTAAATGAAGGCAAATCACTTTTTTCCTTACATGTTTTCATATAAAAAAATATCTAGTACTAAATTAATCACTGAATATTTTCAAGTAACTTTGTTTATTACATTAACAATATTTTTTATTTAAAATAAAAATAGCATATATATTATATATAGGTTTAATATATTTTTCTCTATCGTCATTGCTTGTGTTTTATAAAAACGGTGGTCACGATTTCTCTTATAATAATTAAATATATATACTTATTATCTCTTTTTAAAACTGTTATGTTACGTTATTCAGAAATTAAGCAGGTTTAAAATATAATATAATTAATATGTTTTAAAATATAGGTAATAAAACAATTTATCTAAAAATCTTTTTTGTAAATCAAAATACTCTTTTGATTATTCTCGATACAATTTTGCCAAGGAGTTTTATAACATTTCTATGCCCTGTGATTAGAAATTTGAATCTTTGGTATAACAGATTCTAAAAATCATTTTCTATCGATTGATTTTATAAAAATGGTAATCGATTGGCGAAAGGTCTGGGGAGTAGAGTGAATGATAACTACGCTCAATTTTCAGTTCATTTTTTTTTTTCAATATTTCGAGTTCATACGTGAGGCATTAGCGGTCATTTAATGAGCGAGGTAACCAAGTTTTGAACTTTTTTTACTTTTCCTATTGTAAGATGGCATGGCCAAAAACTTCGATTTACGAACTGATAGATTTTCTGCAATTTTGTGAACAGTATTTATGTGTTTGTTTTTTTTAAATCAGCCATAGTTCTCAGAACTTCTTCATTAAAAAGACGGGGTCCTTCCACGACCTTTCTTCTCTTCAATGCTAAAATCTTTCTTCCGAAATTTTTTAACCAGCGTTGATAACTTAATACAAGACTGGAGTATATCCAAGTAGTGAGATGCTATAGATGCCAGAAAACAGTTAATTCTGGAAGAGAAATAATAATTGAAATTTTTCATACAAATAAATAATCCGACAAACGCAAACAGTTTATTATCTAGAAAGTAGAAAAGTGTTTTTTTGTTTTTTTAACCTTGGGTTAACGTCCCTCCTTTTGTACTCCGACTAGGGCAGTTAGGACGGGTTATCCTACTGGTTACCAACCTATTCTAGCTATGGAGAGAAGGTCAAGATCCATTATTTGGGTTCGCCAAAAGAGAGGTTATTTAATAAAAGCATGAAATCTTCCATACATTTCCGGACAACCCAATAATTAATACTGTAATCTGTCTAATGCGAATCGAGAAAGAATCCATCCCTAATGTATTTTATTTAATTGCTGTATATAATTCATCTTGAAAACTCTGACATCCATCTTGATATCGCTCGAAGACCCACTGATCCAATAATTTCGTCGGAACGATTTTGGGAAAGGGCTCGCGCGTTAAAGTTTCCGGCTGGCGGTAGTAGCCTTAATTATAGACTTTCCCCCTGCCCTCCTCCCCCCTCCCCCGAGATAACCTTTACATCTGTGTCAGTCTGCATTTTTGTATTTTTTAATAGCCCCTTATTATTTAGCCTGTCAAAGCATTTAGTTTTGAATGTCCGGTCGATTAAGTAAATTTTAAAGCTTTCCTGGAGGGTAAATGTTAACATTTAAGAATACTTTCTTACATCAAAAACGGGAACGGAAATTTGTTAATATAAGATAAATTTTATAATTAGATCAGATATAGCTTAGCTCAAAGGCTTGCTTCTATTAATAGTGCTTTGCCGATGCTCAAACTTTTTCGCTAATTTAAAAATTACGCTTTTATAAAAATGCACCTTTCCAATTTTTTGTGTGTAAATTGTTTCTTAACTTTACTCGTGGACATATTATTTCCACTTCCAATTTTATTATTGTTTTAATAAAAAATAATATTTAATTTAACCATTCCTTTTTCGAAAAAGCTTGTAATAAATTATCTTGTTATTCTTTTTCTTTGAAAGGATTTTCTTCGCTATTCGAAGTTTCCTTCAACCAAACTCCTCCCTCAGACGGTTCCTCCACTCCGCTCTGTCCATCGCTTCTTCTTCCGTTAGTCCTCGGCCAGCCATACTTTTAGCCATAACATATCTTCAACTGATGCGAGGCCTACCTCTCCTTCTCCTCCCCTCTGCTTCTCATTCATAAGCTAGTTTGGGGATTCATTTATTATCCATTCTTTTAATATGCCCGAACCATGTCAGTCTCCTTCCCTCCATTTCCTCGAGGATATTCCTCTTAACTTTCAATATTTTTCTTATAATCTCATTTCTTATTCTTCAAATCTTTGAGATTCTAGTAGACCTCCACCAAAAATACATCTCCAGTTATTACTGCAGATTAAAAATTATAATTTTTTAAATAATTTTATGATTATTTTTACATTGTTTTTACAGCGTTTTTTGTCTTTCTACATCGTGGAAATTTGTATTTTTTTCAAACTATTATTGTAACAATTTTATAACGAATATAAATTTTTTTTTTAAGTTAGTAGTTAATTCCATACTTTAGATTTTAGTTCGGCAATTACTCCTTTTTTATATAGAATTATGTTACTCAGGTCCTGAGCGTCTGTGGCAATAACGCTCTTACTTAGCCTCCACTGGATATTAAAACTAGTGATGCAGCTGAGAGAGCAGCGCTGGGATCTGTTCGGTTACTGTATAAAATGTCCATGACTCCCAATAAGTGAGGGACAAGCCTGATTCGGGGTTCTCCAGGCTGAGTGTGTCTGCATGGTTTATATAGTTCGAATATACCATACCTTAATTTTTGTTTTTATTTTATTTTATTTTTAACGATAATGATGATTTTATTTTTATTTTTATCTTTTATTATTATTCTTTATGTATGTGTATTTGAATATATTGTATGAATGGATACATCATTAGCTATATTGCGTATTGCCTTTCACTGAGTCATATTGTAATATCTATTCCAATAAAGATATAAAAAAAAAAGAAAGAAAAAAAAAAAGGTTTTTGGTTGAAATGATTGTTTTCTTCATTTATGTTATAATGGATTTAAAATATTGCACTAAAATGTCATTTGGTTTCCATCGTAAATTTGCGTTTACCAACTCGTTTTTGTGAAAAATCTGGGGAAAAAATTTCGACTCAAATCAGACAAAAATTTTGAACTCACACCAGTTTCGAAACAACCAAAAAGTTACTTTTATTAATGTAACAGTGTTTTGTACTAACATTTGTACAATATGAAAATTTAACAATACCGTATTTTTTGCCATAAACTACCTTAATTTGACTCTTCGAAATCAATAGTTTTTCTTGGATTGGCAAAAGATTATTTCTGAAGGAATAAAGCCTTCCAGTATGTTTCACGCAGCCATGTTAGAATAATTGAGTAACAACTTAGAGAGATCGGGTAATTTAGACGAATAGTATTCTATTATAGAAGCCTGAAATTAAAGTATTAAAGAAACTTAAGCGCTCTCCATGAAATGTCTCTAAGATACAGCTCTTAGTTGAAGGTAAATTGAGTGTTACGTAAGATAGGTACCAATACAATGGTAATTGTTTCCTTTATTTACTACATCACTGCACGCTAATTCCAATATGTCGGAAGGTACCTATAAACTTCTTGCAAGGTCTTTACCGGGTCGAAGGACATGTCAGGTCCGAGTGATTCCTCTCCACCCCCATACATCAGTCCCAATAGCCTTTTAAACAGCGCGGCAACAATCTCCTCTCTCCCTGCCATTTGAAAGGTACCAGCATTTAGGCTGAATGTGTAAGATTGTTTGATCCAACGTCTTTGGCACTGGACAGCAATAAACAAGGCCCTAATTTTTTCGCAAATGTATATTTTTTCGGCTCCTTTTTTTTTTTCCTAATGAACTGATATGTCTATTCGAAGCTGCTTTGTCTGAATCCGTATATTTTTATGTTGCATATTTCACTGATACTTTACTATTGCACATGTTTAGGCATCGATCGAATATTTTTAATTACTCAATTTATCTACAACATAAAAAGTTTTAATGATCATATCCTCTATACTGTGTATACAGCGATATCCCTAGTCATACTCCAACATCTTCACTACATACGTTGATGAAACGTGTATCACATACAAGAATAGAACAACTGTTTTCAACTACTTTAACATTTTCTAGACCATTATTCATGGTTTCAAATATATCAAAAGAGACTCATTTAACCTAGACCTATTCGGATATACTTGGCTCAACTAAATCCAATTCATCCCGTATCCAATCCTTACTATACAAAATCATTTCAAAAATGCTCCTTATCATATCACAAATAAACCTATCTATCCATAATGATTTTCAAATGTTGCTGACTTGGCCCAAACACTTGATAAAGTCCAACGTTCCCTGATAAAGTCCATACCCAATCGATTCCACTAGGCTCTCATATTTCTTTACATTATGGGACAGTTATCAATTCAATCTGAATATTAATAAATATATAATAATAATAAAAAAAAAATCAATTTCTCCTTGATTGCTAAAACAATAAATTGTGGATATGTCTATCTATAACTTACTGCTTTTCCTAATTGACATTTTATAATTAAATTGACAATTTGAAATTTTCATTGTGACCTTTTAATAATCTTACTAACTATAAATAATATCATTTGAAAAATGTGTGCTTTGTATAGCATGGTAAATGAACGAAGCCTATGTAATGATACTACAATTAAAGATTCAAGTGCCTGTGTATAGGAAAGATGTATATCTAAATTAAATCTCCATAAACGGCTCGTGGAAAAACTTGCCACGGAGGGTGCCAGCCTCAGGTCTTATAATTGCCCCTTATTAACCCTATCTTCTACTTCCTCATACTCTCTTGTATATTTATGCCTTTTCTATGAGTTCTTTTTTTTCATATTATTTTCCTCTCTTCATTTACGCTTCTTATTTAGAAGCTAATCACTTACTTTAGAAAGGCTAGGGAGTAAGAAGTTGTACGACACGTGATCTGGTTCCATTACAAATCAGTTTCAATTAAATGTCGACCCGATGTAGCCGCTCTTGTACGAATAAATTATCCAATTACCTGAGATAGCGATGCAAAGCAGGTGAGGGCAGGACCTTGGTTAGCGTACTCTTGAGCAAATTAGTGCATAACTTGCATAAGTGAAAACTGAAACAGCTAAACGGAATAAAATTACAAAATAAAAAGTATACGAAGTATGTAATCCAATTGTTAAAGTTACGAATTTTATATACACTGCAGCATTATTGTAACCTTTGTGGCGCCAGTTCAAATCCGCGCTGGGCAAGTTAGAACTTATTTTGTGGTGAACCCAAGGAATGAATCTGGACATTCCTATCCTGGGCAGAATTCGTCGATAGCCTGTAGGATAATCTTCTGCTATTGTTGAAGTACCTAAGGACGGTTAAACAAACAAACTGTTGCTTACTGGTACTATAAAGTCATTTGTTTGTATGATGTGGAGTAAGGTACTTAGGTACTCCGACTAGCACAGAGAGGACGGTTCTTCCTACTACTACATTTCGCTGGATGACTACAAAACTGTAGTAAGAAGTTCTTATATCTCAGATGACGTATTGAGGTATGCAAAAACTAAAGAGGATAGGAGCGTTTTTTGGAATTTGGCCCGAACGTTTGTGGCTTGTATATAAATACCTGCAAATAGTAATCTGTTGACTAACATAGATTGTCTAATAGGTGAAGGAAAAAAAAAACGTATAAAAACAACTAAAATACAATTAAGCCAAGTGTTGCCCAGGTGGGTCATCTTTTCATCTCAAGGAAGAGATGATATGAAAAAAAAATAGACTTTTAAATTATCGAATTACTTGTATAAAACATTATTGAACTTCAAAGATACTTTAATAGCACCATGATATCTCGAAGCTGTTTAAAATTTATTCATAAAATGTTTATCACCCATTCAAAACTATCCGCCATTTACTAGGTACGCCCTCTCTGAGACGTTCTCGTAGTTCAGAGGAATACCTGACGGATAGACATGGAAAAAAAACAACAACGTGAAGATGAAGTTTTTGCACAAGAAAGTACATTCAGTACTAATCAAGATTCGCAGATTTTGCAGGAAAGTCCTGAATAAAACTTTCTATTTTTAAATAAAAAATCTTGAATGGTTTTATGATTGTAATATATCAGGTTGTAAAAAAAACCTGATGAAAATTAAAATGTAAAATTTTAGGCCTTGGTGGCCATTATCGATCGATTTCGACCAAGATTTTTATCGCCTTTATCTAAATTGGTCAGTAGTTTTAGGTTGATGCATCCTGTGTGGTAATTTTTTTAATTGGTTTTTTAATTGATTGCTTAATAAGTTTTTGGCTTTAGCAAGGTCACCCGCCGTTTCTCAATTCTTTATATTTAAATATTTTAAAAACCTACTCTGATTGGTTCTTTAATTAAGCTGTTGCTAAAATAGATAGAAATTAGTGTTTATGGACTTTTAAAAATAAGTTGTTACCTAAGTAGCATCTATTGGGTAATATATTCCTGGTAACATTGTTAGCCTACATTGGGTCCGATAATAATGGGGCGGTTAAGAGAGTATTGCTGGGATCTCTTAAAATCCTATTTTGCTCCCGATAAGTTAAGAGAGGAACCTGGTTCTTCCCCGATATAATTGTGAGTATATTTGTTGTTTAAACAACTTTAGAGGCCCCAATTTTCTTTTACAGAATCAAAATTCAAAATGTAACTACTTTTTATACTAAAGATTTTTCGATTTCATTCTTCTTAGAAGTTTTCTGTTCTAAAACCTTGAGTAAACCATACTGCAAATTATTGCGTTTTCATCTCATTTTCATATTGCAAAATTATATAATCAAATTTTGAATATTTTTTTTTCGAAAGATATCTCATTTACCATGAACACAAAATCTTTTAAAAAGTTATTAGAAAAATGTGTGGTCTAATTAACAAAAAATAAAAATATATAAAATTAATAATTAAAGTTTTTTCAATGTGCACATATATATTCTCAGCCTTTATTTTATGATGGCAATTTAAACTAACAAAAAAAAAAAAAAATAAATAAATAAAAAAGAGAAATATAAATAAGCTTATAGTTGGTGATAATTTGCATAACATTTTATGATCAATGTCCTTCAAGAAGTTCCAATAGCCGTTGTAAAGTTGAAGGCCTCTACCTCTTTCTTGTACATTTATTAGTCTTGACCTCATGTGATTGATCATTTTTAATGTTAAATGTTACACGTGTACGGACAGGCGGACAAATCGAAATTTGACAATGTGACCTTTCGAGTATTTTTATTTATTGTTGCTTAGAACAGTGTGGGTCAACATATATTTCAGAAGTGTATTTTTCCTTTTCATCTGCGATATTTTCAAGCAATAAATTTGATCATAAAATAAGAATTAGAGATATCCTTTATATTAGCGCCCTGTTTCTATAATTTTATGCAATTCCTATTACGTATTGTTACTTTTTACACAACTTCCTTGAAATACACCAATTACAGAAATAGGGATATCAATAAAAATAATGGGGTTTAGAAAAAAAAAACCATTTCTAGTTCGAAAAATATAAGTACAGAGAAATAGCATGAATTTAATGTAAGATTTTATTAATTTATAATTGCAAAATTATATATTTAATTTTGTGTATAGTCATTGGCCACTCTCCTTTCACACGTAGAATTAGTTTTCGTCCTTAATGATACGAATTCATTTTTTTTGTTTTAAGATATAGCGATTTTATTAGTTTTCATCCTGAAGGATAGATACCATTTTAAGATGGCGGAAGGACAACTTTGGACCACATATTTATTACTTTTCGTCCTTAAGGATAATATGTTGAAATATTCCAGGATTTAACGGTTTTTAAGTTATTCGAAGGATATTCCACCATTGTTGTCCTTGATGATACTACTTTGAAATATTTCAAGATTTAACGATTTTAATATCTGGATATTCTTTCATTGTTGTCCTTATCTTTAAATAGTATCTTTAAGGATACTATTTTGAAATATTCCATGATTTTAACATTTTTTAACCCTCTAGTGCATAGTACCAAATCTGCAACATTAAATTTATACTTATGGCAACGAACTCTCTTTGCGTTTTCTGGAACTAAATCTTGTTGTAGAGATGCTACATCATCCCTCTAGGCATGAGAGGACTTCGAATGCCCTAACTGTACCAGACGTGTCTGTAATTGTCACTTACATCTTCAAGTCCTCAGTTGTAGAGATTCCTCCTTCCTACCAGTAAAGTGTTAAATAAAATTTCTTTGGCTTTTCTCAAGGTATTTAGTTTGTAAAATATCAATGAGGATAGAATTTTTGTTTTTTATTATCGAGATAAATCACTTTTTAGCTATGTGCAACATAATGTATATTATTAATTAAAATGGTTTGTAGGTGAAAAATATTTTTTTCAGTATTTTTCTATTAATAACCTGACCAAAACATATTCAAAAAATTTATTAGAATGAAAAAGAAAAAATCATGCACTAAAGGGTTAAGATGGCGGAAAGATATTTTGCTGTTGTTAACGCGTTTCATAAGTTTAAAATACATAACTTTAACAACTAAATCGTGTTTACTAAACACGAAAGATATATTTACATTATATGTTTCACTATATTCACATTAAGCAAATAAAATATCATTCTAGCCGGCTATCGTGACAGTGATTGACTATTTTGCTACACCAGAGCGGTCTTAATGATACAAAGCCTCGGGTCGATTTGTCTGATGAAACACGTGGGGCTCGGGACGGCCCAATATTCGGCGATGGGCCGGTGGCGGAGTTGTGAAAGTGGCCGCCGGGGGCGAGCTATTAGCCTGGATCCAGCCGCTAAATTCATATATCACGCCGCCCTTCATCTCATCCCAATCGTATTCCAGCTGTCAGTCTGTCTGCTCCGCCTCTCTAGGGTAAACATCCCATCCATCCGAGTCGTGGTTTAAGCCAAATACTGCGTTGGCCAAAACAGAACTATCTTCGTGTAATGGATTCCTTCTGCTTGGTCCCATCTGATTGGAATACTGAGCGCCTATTGGCGAATATCCAGAAGGAATGACGACACTGGTTATGAATGAAGAACTAGCCACAGTAGGTGTAGCGAAAACTGATTCTTGAGATGTATGCTATTACTGTTGGGAAGTTATTGTTTTTGAAGCAATCTGTTTCTAGCCATCTACATTTATTTTTATTACGATAATATAGACTTTAATTTATTTATTTATCTTAAGATTATATACATAAAGAAATAATGGTATGCCTTTTCGTCGAAACCGATTTTTATTGTAATCTTTTGAAGGCCGTCCACAATTTAATATGTTAAATCATATTATCATGATATCATAATATTAATACCTATGTATTAATTGAATGATCCCAGATTTGAGCACTATTGGATTACTTTTTATCAGTAATAATTGTAATTAAAATGCAATCACGTGTGAATTGTTTTTCGGAATAGCAATTATTTACAAATGCAATTCAATTTAATTTTTAATTCCATTAAATAAACAAATCAAGATCCAAATATTAATATTGACCACACAAACAACCCGAACAATTAGAATACAATGTTTTAATTGGTTATAGGGAAAGGTGAAAATATTTACTTAAACCTTAACAGCCGGTGCCAATAAAATTTGATAATCACGTTTCTTCAATACTTACTAACACCTTCGAAGGACATTAACAGTTATAATAGGGCGTATTAAAAAAAAATGACCATTTTATCAAATTCCAGAGTTCAGAAATCTGTACATATCTTAATGCTATTTATTACTTACCAATACTTAATAATACCTTTAGAGCGTTCTCTGAGCTTGTTTCTAACACTGGAATTCTTACAAAAAAAGCCTCAGGTCAGTTATTTATTTCAAAAAAGAAACATGACAGTGTCCTACGAAATTCTCATAATTTTAAGACATTACTGGAAAAAAAATTTCACAGCCGCTGAAGCAACTCGTGAAATTATTAAATATGAAGGGGAAGGTGTTCTTGAACAGCGCGCTGTGCGGCGTTGGTTTGAAAAATTTAGAAGTGGAGATACGACGTTGAAAAGGAAGAAGGGCTCCGGGTGGCCATTAATGGATATTGATGAGGTTCTGAAGGAAGCTGTTGAGTCGAATCCGTCCACAAGTACTCGCGAACTTGTCGGGGAGTGTGGTGTGTCGACATCTTCTCTCCATGGGGAAGGTGAAAAAGACCTGTAGACTGGTCCCTCACGTACTTAGTCCTCAACAATCAGCAGTCTAACCTTAGAAAATTTACAGAACTTAATGGTTTTGAACTCCTTCCTCATCCACTATATAGTACAGATTCAGCAATTGGCTAGCAGATGGGTAATGATGGTAGATACTTTAATGGACAATGGACTATACTTTAAGTATTAATTGCATTTTATATCATAGAAATAATAATACAAATATTTGTTTCAAAAACGGTCATTATTTTTTATACACCCCATTAATATAATGTTTTAATGAACTTAAGCAATGGGTGGAACACTTTTTTGAAATTTTAAAGTTTTTCTTTAATGACTTTAATGATAGTAGATACGGTAAGCTATAAGAAGTTTTTCTAAAAATATTTGTATGTTTTGTAGCCCTGATAAAAGGCTACATTTTGAAAGTTTGTAATAAATCGCTTTTATACGCTTAATAGCATTAAAATCACACCAAAAAAAAAAAGAAAATCATCGGATAATATAAGTTAATTAAAACACCAATTATCTGCAATAAAAAATAAAAATATAACATAAATTTTATTAATACTAAAATGTATGTTCTCTGGTTTTTCTAAATATATGTCCATCCTATTCTTTATACATTTAACTACTATTGCTCTAACTTAAAATGAAGGCAACAAAATAATCTGCCTTTATTCTAAATACAGGTAATTGCATGTGCTGGCCTCACAGATGATAAATTTTATAAATACACTGAAATGAACCCGATATTGAACGATAATGAACCCGGACTAACGAAGTTCAGCTTTGAGATTCCGTTAAGCTATAAAATAAACCTCAAAAACTGTATGCAATCTTTTAAACATTAAACAATGAAACGTAATTTTTTTTTTAGAAAAAGTGACATGTACAGTTCTAAATTTCAATAAATAAATTTAAAAAATGTATCCTCGGTTGATTTTTAAGTAAATTATACAAAGCATTTCTGATTTTTTGTCAAAGGAAAGTTAGTATCATGTTCATTTTCTAATAGTTTGAGAGATTCCAAACCCTTTTGTTTTGAATCTAATGACTGGACATATCAAAGCAATAACACCTCTGACCATCGCTGAATTGGAACAAATCGAGACATTAGTCAAATAATGAGCGGCTCTAAGGGTTGTGGGAAAATCCCGAAGGGCCGAAAAGAGCGCCCCCCTTGGTTAGTGAAGGTTGTGATAATGCACAATTTGTGTCCACATGACCACCAATTTGTCCCATCGGCCGAGTCGCAGTTGATTCGAACCGCTCGTGGGTGGGAAACCTTTTTTCTTTTCTGAATGGCCCTTGAGAGCTGATTATTATATAATTATAGGGGCTAAGGGTATCTATAAGGTGGACCCGCCCTAGGCCTGACCACACATCACTTGGATCTAATGACTTATTCTCCCCAGGCGGCCCCTTTGAGTTCTGTTTGGACTCTTCTATGGTTGTTATGACAACTCCTCACTTCCGTCTTTTCCAGGTGTCTCGGTCTCCCCAATTAATACTAAGTGTCTTGTATTGTCAACTTGTATCTTTTGGCTTTTTGTTAGGGGGTATGGTGGTTACCTGAATTACCTAAAATAAATAACTGTGTTATTACCTTGATTAAATAGAGAAATAAAATTCTTTATATTTGAACAAAGGTACGAAAGAATAATAAAAACGTAAAAGTGCAAAATGAAAATACGCTTCATATTTAATTACATATGAAATACGTGATGATAGTAATTGATTACGTGAAATAATTGAATTAGTAATTAAATAAAAAAATATTTTAGATTTCATAATCTTCCCATTTTTATTATTTAAAATATAAGTAATTAGTCTCTATACTTACTTTAAAAACTTACAATTATCTAACAAATACTCATTACTATAAAGGATTTTTTTTTTTTTTAGTTTTTATTGAAATAAATGTTAATTTGCCTCAATAATAGCACTAGGTACAGAGATGATGTATTCAATCATACCATATATACCAACATATACACACACACTAAATGTAACTTACATAACAACATGAAAATTGCTCAAGGAGCATTTACCCACTGGTAGCGCTTTAATAACAGTGCTGTATGAGAAGGACCCGAGGTCGTTTTCTTTTTAAACGCCTAGGAGTGTCTTTTAGTTAGGGAATAGAATGGGGAGCAAATTGGGAGCATTGTGGATTTAAATAGTTATGAAGTTTACTATGGAAGGGTAGATAGGAAGGATAATTTGTGACAAAGTAAGAAGCATTAGATTTTGAACTTTCTAGCATTGGATACAAGATGAATTAGATGCTTTAGTGGAGCCCCAGATTTTTTAATTAATCGGCACCTTAGAGCGTTTTTCTAATAAATATTGAAGAATTTTCAAACAATTAACAGTTTCTTGTCGTTTCAGTCTTTTCTTGTCTCTTCACACTCAAATTAAATAGGGACAAAATAAAAATTTATAGATTTGTACTTGCAGTGATCAGCCGTTTTTAATAAATTATTAAAAAATGCCTTAGAGGTATAAAGTTTTTTTTTGTGTCAACATTTTGCCCTTACTGCTATTTCAATGGTTAAAAAAAAAATGTTTTTTATACATTATATATGAATGGATTCAGAACCATCCATATTAAATATTGTTCCTAACTGTTATTATTATTTTAATGAATAAACGACAAAAAAAAAAATAAAAAAAATATGTTATCTGTTGGGGCAATAAGGAAATGGAATTTTAGATTGTTTTTTATTTTGAAACACGTTGTTTAATTCGACTATAAATTAATGTCGGAATTGCTTCTAATAAAAGAGATTTCATCATCGATTTTAAAAACATTGCACTATCACATTGGTTCCTGGACAGTTTTAATATCCTGTAGCTAACTGTATATTCGCTCTATGGGAGTTTCTCCTGATGGAAGTAATCAGCACCTCCCCAACCCAATTGAATTTCTGATTTAAAACTGAACAGTGATCTAAAGCTATTGCAGAAATATTTCCGGATCAGTTAATAGGAGCTCCTGGCCTCCTGTCAATTAGCCAGAAAACTTATGGCACGGGTCCCTCATAAACACTGCCTGAGCTGGGCATATTGTATCCGTCGCCTATTCCGAGTCTGTCACGGCTCTGCTGCCGGTCCACCCACAGTATCTCTTATCGAAATCATAGGAACAATTCTTAAAAAGTGTCATTATTTAAATAAATGGCAAATATCCTCTTCTGAAATAAAAGGTTTTACCTCCTTTAAGATACTAATAATTTTTACTAATCAAAATATTATGTTTATAAAAAAAATAGAAAACTATGACATAATAATGACACAAAAAGAAAAAGTAAAAAATGCTATAAATAATACTCTTATATGGGTGATTTTCGGATTACGAACAATTTTTAATACAAAACTTTTAATAATTTTAACCGCAGTTTAATACAAACACTTTCTATTGTCACTGACCTGTTAAAAAATAGATGGGCAAGATCAAAAGTAATATTTTCACGAGAAATTTAAAATTAAAAAGTTTAATAACGCGGTAATAAAATCGCCACCTTTACTATATGAAAACACAGGCAATATTTCTCTAGTGTTTTATGAAAAGTTATTAAATCAGCAATCCAGAATTTTTGTTTATTCATTTGTTTATTTATTTATTTATTTTGCATGATAAGTTATTTTCTAGCCTTTTAAATTATTTTTCAAAGTTAACAAATGCTTATTTATACGTGGGAAAGATAACTAATGAAAGGAAAACAACATTATTCGACAACTTTGGGAGTTATTGACGAGTCACGTTTAGATTTTATCTTATGCAATACTTATTGTACCGACCATTTAAAACCCATCCTGAAATATGTTATCTCCAGTTTGATAATGACATCGACCTTTAATTAGGCCTATTAGGCGCAGGTCTGCATATAGCACTATAATCGATCAAATATTAAAAACTGATCGAAAATCGTATGAATTTAAATGGAATTTACATGCTCTGAAGTTAAAAAATTGATGTGACTTGTTTGACGAGGAAAGTGATTCCAGAAAAAATGAAAAACGAGAGTAAAACTAATTATCATTATACGAATAATAATATTTTTGTAGAATTTTGTTTTTTACGTTTAGTATTTGCCGATATATGCTAACTGAAATTATTCACAAGCATCTTGTTCGTATCTGCATATGAAAATTATGTCACACTGCTGTCTTATCCTGCTGATCTTTACGCCTAAGTGTGCACGTAACGCAACTAAAGATAACGTATCACTATCCATTTGGATCATATCTCTTGCATCTTTATGTTTAAGGTGAAAGATAAAATAACAGAAAATTTCAAATTTCAAATGAGTACTGGCCTCTCTATAAAGAGTTGTACACATTAGAATAACGCTCACTATCTTAAAATCGCTTCTGTTATTTGGATTTAGATCAACATTTTACTTTATCTTTATTTATAATCTTTGTTATAATTCACAAAAAAATAAGTATGTGTTTTATACAGTTAGCAATAGAATCATCATAAACCTTTCTACAGTTTGTTCTTTGAAACCCTTCAAGAAGTTCCACCCACAGCAGGAGGGTTTGATCTGTCAATTAAACAGAAAGGGATAATATTTCTCTTTAATGAGTTGAGAATCGAACCGGACCGGTTGATGTACCGTTCTGTGGAGGCGAATGATATAATTTCTCATCTCCCCTTTTACTTTTTGGCCGGCTACTGAAGCAATTAATTGGCTTCCCTTTCGCAACCACACGACGTCTGCCAAAACCCCAATTCCTTGCTCCCTGCACCCGCACCTAATTATCCCGGTGAAAAATGACACTGATTGAACCTGGACATGATAAAAGCTTATCTTTTATTCATAGCCGATATCCTATTGCTAACAATTAACCTCCTTTCATAAATATTCAGTATGGTGAGATTGACTTATAATTAATGCATTTGACCAACGGATATATGGGTATGTATATGGGCTACTTATGGGCTCCCTAGTGGATGCTTAAAGGTCCACGGCAATTCTCTCCGGGAGATGGTGATTTAGATTGGCTGATAATCTCGTGTTGAAATCTCTTGATTGGTTGTCGGCCTGGTAACCGATACCATGAAAATATACATCCACGCTCTTCTAACATATATTGTAGTAATTTATTGTCGGGTTCGATTACCGCCTAATTAACACTTATTCTTACAAGGTACCTCAGATCTTTGGCTCTTTTGCAATTGCTTCTTAATTTTTATTTTATTTTGTGCAACGAGGAAAATTAAATTTTCTTTAGTTAAAAATGTCTATTATCAGTTTTTTTATTTTTAAAATTAAAAGAATATGAATGAAGCTAGTATGCATTCGGTCGTATGTTTTAACTCCCTAATGCGTTTAAAGGTTGTAGCGCATCCAGCCAGCAGTCGGACCTCACTATGGTTGGCAAGTATTATTTCTATTTAAAATGTTTTATTTCTTTTAAGGTTTGATCCCGGATCAGGTTTTTAATTTTATTTAATTTAGTTTTTAATTTAACCACTAAGTCATTCAATGATATCTCTTCCAGTTGGACCATGCTGCATAGATTTCTAAGGAGCTTCTCAATATCATCTTATCACCCTACTTTACCGATCACACTTTCAGTTAATCTCTGATCTTTTAGCGATATATCTTTTCTGACCCACAGCACTGAGATCTATTTTTTCTTTAGGCATTATAGAAACCATAATCGTAAAACTTTAATTTAATTTTAACGCTTAGTTACGGGAGACTCGATGGCCAAGACCCTAGCTCAGATCCTCGCCCCAACACTCCCGCCCATCGAGTCTCGGTACAGAATGTCGTGGGTTCGAATCCCTCCTAGGGGAGTTAAAATATATTTCGTGGTGGTCCCACAAATGAATCCTGACTTTCCCACCCTGGCTAGAATAGATTGGTAACCTTTAGGATAATCCGTCCTTATAGCCCTGGTTGGAATACATACTGACGTTAAGCCCCAATAAACACCAGCAACGTTTAGTTTCACCCATAAAATCAGACTTGTTGCTAGGATATCTATAAGACAGTTGCTTATTTCCCTCTTACAGTCAACTTCTACTACTCACAATTATGAAATGGAACTACATTGAAGACTTACAACCGTGCAGTAATGATAATTTTGAAACGTATATTTAATAAACATTATTTATTTACACACATTACCTTTATAATTTTGGTAAATATATAGAATACTTTAGGACGTTAGGTAAGATGTCATTCAATGAAACATTAATAACTAAGCCAACCTAAATAAAAACAAAAGATCCGTAAAATGCACGCTCTTTTAAAATGAGTTAACTGTTAACAGTCAAAACAGGATTTTTATTATTTGTGTGGTGAAAAATCGTTATGTAGAGCTTCTTTTTAAAATTATTATTAGAGTAATTGCAGCATTTTGGAAAACGATTGAAAATTCCCTACCGAAAAGTGCATTTTAGCTTGTTGACTTCTTCTCGAATGCCTTCTTATTGCTCAATATTGAAAGCAATTTAGTTGGAAAAATTCCAAAGAATATCCCCAGGAAACATGTGTCAATTATATCAGCTTTCTTTATTTTCTCCCGGTAATAGCAATAAAGCGCTTCAAAGTGATGTAATCTTAAGTCAGATTTGTCTTACAAACCCAGAATGGAACTGACACAAATCAATTTTTTTGATTCATTATTAAAAGAATTATTACCTTAACTGGAATCGTGGGGCTTGTTATTGTTTATTTGATATTTTGAAATAAATGGAAAAGCAAGTATTCTTCAAAAGCATTGCACAATCCCTTTGACTAGACTATGGCCAGACAGAAAGATTTTGTTATGCACGCAATCTTCGAACCGAAAAGAGAGACCGGTTCTTGCGGCGATATCTCTTTAAAGGGTTCGGTTTGACCTGACATTTAGATCAAAGTGATATAATTGCTCTCAAAGTTTAAAGGCTCAAAATCTCATTTAAAACTTAATATACCAAACAGGATTCTGATATTTTTAAATTTAGGGGTTATTAATTAATTTTATTCGATTCCTATGTAAATTATTATTTATTGCCTCATAACTCTCCGTCAACAAATTGTTAATAAGTTTTTATTGTTTATTAATAAATTTATCTTAAAACTGAAAGGTTGAGTTAGCCTTGATGAAGTTAAGCCTTCCGGTGCCCAGTGGTATAATAAATAAATATTTAGGATTGGTTTATATAATTCCCTTAATCGTTGAATCGGACTCATAGGAAATAGTTAAGGAAACTAAAATTTATCTAGGTTCATAAAAATATTTTTTCAATCTTATTTTGTATCCTTATGTTATTTAATTTGAAACGTGGTTTAAAAAAAAAATACTTCTGCTCCTTTAAATTATTTTAGAAGCTATTATTTCTTAATTTGCTTTTAATATTTTAACTATATATATATATTCATATGAATTATGATTAATTTGGATTGTATATACAATATATCTTAAAATAAATAGTATTAGAATGGACAGTGACTTATCAAATAAAAATTAATATATAAAAGAAATGAATGGTATCGAAATTAAATAATAATTATAAATAAACATTGAAAAGGAAAGAGAAAAAAACAAACAAATAATATACAAATATCCTTATAATAATAGTAAAAAAGTATGTTTTAATACATGTAAATTTAAAATCCTATGTTAAAACTATAAAACCAAGAATTGGAGGAAGTTGAATTGTAAACACGCTGTTCATTTGTTTATCTCTAAGTAGTCAACCTGGTCTACAAATGCTTCTAACTTCTGGAAGTATTTGTCTATGAGTTCGTTTTTTTATGGCTACCATTGGTCTCCGTACAGTAGAACTTGGGCTATCAAATTGTTTTTGTCCAATTTCGTGCAGTTATAAATAAGGTGGTCGTATTTTGGTACTCTGTTTTATTCGCAGTTACAAACGCTGTTATTAGTCAGTTTTAACCTGTATAAAAAAAAATCATTGAACCACTACAACACATGAAGGGTTTTGGGTTCAGTACTAAGGTAAGGATGTGCTGTGACTGGTTGTAAAACGGATTTTTGTAAAACCGGATTTAGACCCACTTTTTTTGCCGAAATCAAGGGACTCGATCTCGGGCTCGGGAGTTAGGCAGTTAAGTACCCTATCCACTAAGTTGAAAGTTCCCTTTTAGTCAGGCAATTTTTGGCATTGAGAATATTAAGCACAAAACTAGAAACAAATAAAACAGTTTGTTTTCCTCTACATTTACAAATATCGATTTAAAAAATTAAATTAAAAATCAGGGCCATTATTAAAATTTTCGTTTTATTCTCCTATATCGTGATGAAGTATTGTTATCCTACAGATTACTTTAACTTCAAAACGCTATCCAGAAGATCAACTTAAAGATTCAGTGTATACCATATTTGCCGCAAAAAGTAAAACGAAAAGCCAGTTTCAAACTGGAAATCGAATTCTGGTTTGAGCGTGATAAGTGTTATTACTCTTATAGATTATTCCGTTTTAGAAGTTAGGTATAATAAACAAAATATTATACTGAAGAAGTGAAAATATAAAAAAAAAAATTTGTTAATTTTTGGTTTTTAATCAAAAGTAAATGTTCATAACAAAAAAATATCTCTTTGTGTTTATGCGCTAAGGTCATATTTACTATCACATAACAAAGCAAAATGACGTAACATTGGTCAGTTATGTAAGACTACGGCCATTGTCACATGATCTGACACTGGGCAGCCGAAGTATCAGTTGTTGATAATGACAAGATACTAGGATACTCCCTATCAGGTATCTCCCAATGATGATGAATCAGGCTCATTAGTTGGCGTTAACCTTCTGCTATAATTTACCACCGTATTGATTACATGTCGTCTTTTTTTATTTGATTCATGGACGCTAATTTGTTTTACATTTTGTGATTGAGATAATGTGGCTCATTTTTCAATCATCCTAAGCCCCTTTTATTAATTTATTGGCCAATATCACATGCATTGGAACTCGGATTCTTCAAGAGGTCTTTAAAACAATTTATGAACATATAACATATGATTTTTTTTTTCTTGTATAAATGCATTTATTGTAACAATACATACGAATCTGAACTTTTAGGGAAGTGAATAATGGTGCTCTAAGTTTACATCCATGCGTTATTTTTATAAATTGATATCTCCCATAGAATAATAATTATTTTTGTTATTATTATTCAAGATTGCGCCATAAGGATCTTTATAAAGTAATTATGTAATTCTGAAATGTTATTTTAGTTTACCGTTTAATAAAAATAAAAAATCTTCAAAAAACAAATAAATAAAATGAAAAGAACAAATATCGAGGGGTCACCTGTGGTGTGGTGGTTAGCATAGCAACACCTACTAAACCCACTTTTAAATCATCCTTTTAAAGGGAGTAAATAATCCTTAGCTATGCCGTCCTTCGGAAGGGACGTAAAATGGGGGTCCCGAGCCTGTGCGATGTCAGGTACTCGTTAAAGATCCCTATCCTAATTATACCTGGATAGGCAAAATTTAGGACTCCCACCGTAGCATCGTCCGATTAGCCATAGCAGCATAAAGTGACGTTAAACGAAATAAACAAACAAGCAGATATCGATAAAGAGCAGATTTGTATTTTTTTTACATCTTTAATTGTTTAATATTTACAACTGTAGAGTACATATATATCCAATAATTGTTTTGAAAAATAAAGATAACACGACAATAACTTGTAAAGCAACCACCCTTTGGTGGCACAGTTATAAAAGTTCTTTATTAAAAGGTCATCTTCTTTTCAGACGCCTCGAAGTGTTATCGGAAATAGAATGGGAAGCAATTTGAGAGACTAGTGGATTTGTGTGGTTTTGGAGTTTACTATGAGAGGATTGGTATCTGGTTTGGGCCAAATCAGCAATATATGGGACATTAAGATCTTTATTGATAAGTTTATTTGTAACAAAGTAAGGAGGATTTTGGATTGTAAGGATTGGATACAGGAAGAATTGGAAGGTTTGATTGAGCCCCAGAGCTCAATTCCGAATGTCCAAATAGGTCTGATAACTGTCATTTATATGAGTCTTTTGTTGTAAATCGGGAGTTTTGAACGTTTATCTAGTAAATGTTGAAGAATTCGAAACGAGTAGTTTCCTGTCTTTTTAGTCTTGTATAAGGATTCCAAGTTAAACGTCTGTCCAGTTGAAGTTCTAGACAGCGGATCTGTTCAACAGGGATCAGTGGAATATTGTTAAAGGATGCTGTAGGATAGGAAGTCGTAGGTTTACGACGAAGTGTAAAGGTTATTTGGTGAGATTTCTTTGGACTTATTTTAATTCTCCAATTTGGACACCATTAGATTCGATATAGGATTAAAAATATTAAATCTCAAAACTGGATCGATGATGTAATTAAAATAAAACTAGGAGTTTATGGCAATGTAAAATCAAATAATCAATACTATTACAAAATATAAGCGTGATAAATAATTACGAAACGAATTACTTTATCAGTTTCAAAATAATTCATTGCACTGTTTTTTTTTTTTTCGTTTATATTTCAAAAACCGAATTTTTAAAAGATCGTGCTCCCATTAAGTAATCGATTCCTAATATAACTAACCTTGCTACAGCCTAATTAAAAAGAAGAAGCGTGTAATTAAAAAAAAGTTAAATATTAATTAATTGTATATTTTCTCTTTCAAATTCCAGAGAGCCGTTTTGGTCTAACGACCGGACAGAGGCTTAGCGTGCTCCCGGTCCAGTTTGCCTCCAAGGACTTGTAATGACCCTGGCTATAAAAGGAAAATACCTCTTTGGTTTCGGAATCACCAAATATAATCGATATGGAATACCTCAAAACCTCTTAACTTAGAGCTTGCTCTAACGGTTTATATGTTTTTTTGTTTTTTTCAGAGATGAAGGAATTTATTTCAATTCCAGCATAAAAAGAAAATTAAATGCTTATCTTTTCTTAAGGTTCTTAAAGTTCTCCTCAGCAGAAAATTCTGGTACTTTGGATTAAATATTTGACATTGAATTTTTTAGGTTATTTTGTTCACGAATTTGCATCTTAGGAAAACTTCTACTAATATTTCAATATTTAAATAAACTCTATAACTACAAATCATCGATTCCTAAACCACCATATTATTCAGAAGCATTATTTTTTATGCTGTTTCAATCATAGCAACTGTGAAGGAACACTGTAGAACAGTCATAGACCTATATCCTATATGACCCTCTACTCATGATAAATTCTATATCATGATATAAACTTCTAGTGCCATCACTAGCCTATAGCGTTAAACAGAGCCGCTAACAGGGGGGGGGAGGAGGTAAAATACCCGTGGCCAGGGATAAGTTGACCACTTTTATAATTCCATTTACCGGAACACCTCATGCAAATAAAAAAAAAAGGTAACAAATTTCATTAACACTTCCACTAAGCTCCTAATTTTTGATAACTGGTTTTATTAATTTACTTAACAAGTGATTGAAAATAGAAGAAAAATTTGGAAAAGCTCTAGCCGTAACAAAAGAAAAGAAGAAGCTGTTATAACTAGCCTTAGGATCGACCATACACGTCTCACACACGGTTATCTTATAACGAAGGACAATCAACTAAAGTGCATATCATACAATATACAATTAACAGTTAAACATATTCCAGTAGATTGCCCTAAATAATAATAAAATTTCTTAAAACATACAACTTATTCATTAAAATTAAAAAAAAAAATGAGTAAAACTTTAAAGAAAAAACATAGATTGAAGGACACAAAAGACCCTCGATGTTGAGTGTCCATAAGAATTTCAACCTAACCTAATCTTAACAAGTGATTGATGATTAAAGGGGTTTTGTAACTTTGTTTTAATAAATACAATCTAGTTTTTGGATTGTATTTATGTACAATCTAGCAAAATTATTTACAAAACCTCGGAAGGGCTAAAGGAAAATTAAAGGAAAAAAAAAAAAGAAAAAAAAAAAAAAAACATTAAATATACACTATTCAAAATCGTGTTTCGTTACATGACCCCTTCATCCACCAAACCCTTCAATTATTAGTTAACGAAATGAAAATAGTCGCTAACCCTGACAATCTGATTCTCTCTCTATCTACTGGCGCTATGGTCCATGAAGGACCTTGGCCTCCTCCACAACCTTTATCCATTCGGACCGATTCTCTGCAGCTTCTCTCCATTCCGCTACCCCCAGGAGCCGAAGGTCAGCCTCGACATCGTCCAGCCACCGCAGTCTAGGTCTGCCTCATCCTCTTGATCCTTCCGGACGCCCTTCCATTACCGTCTTTGGGAGCCTCTCCTGATTCATTCGATGGACATGCCCCAACCATCTTAGTCTTCCCTTTTTGATGCAGGAGACTAGATCTGGTTCCCCATACAGGTCCCGTAGTTCCTGGTTTGTCTTTATTCTATAGCCGTTTGCTAATTTGGTTGGGCCATATATTTTCCTCAGGATTTTTCTCTCCCATGCATTCAGACACCTTTCCTGTTGTTTTGTAAGGGTCCACGCCTCACTGCCGTACATCACTACATTCCCTTACAGAGGTGTACAAAGAATGGGAGGATGCAGCAAATAGAGTAGGCCTAACAGTAAACGAGAACAAAACCAAGTACATGATGTCATCCAAGAAAAGCACGGACGGATCTCTTCAAAGTGGGACATACAGATTCGAAAAAGTTAGGAAATTCAAGTATCTAGGCACGATTCTCACTGAAAGTAACAAAATAGAAGAAGAAATAAAATCCAGAATCCAAAGTGGTAATAGATGCTACTGGTCTCTGAAGACAATTCTTTTGAATCGAAATGTGTCTCGAGACATCAAAGTGAGAATATATAAGACAGTGTTGCGTCCAGTAGTGATGTACGGCAGTGACAATCTGATTAGTCACAGTAATTTTTTTTGAATTCATAATTTTTAAAAAACGATTGAATTCAGGGTTGTTTTAATTTTAACCCTTTGTTGCCAATTTTTTGAATATCTAATATAGTTTTTAATTTTAATGCATTAAGGTGACATCATTGCAAGAGTTATTTTCTATAAACTATTCTATGGCGGCATTTGGAAATTAATCAAACGTTGTACAGTATTTGTAAGAAAAGTAATAATTTTGAATGATGTTCAAAGGAGAGGGGGCAAATATATTTGCCTCCTGACCCGGTATGGCTCTTCATGACCCTGGCCTTAAATACAATGTACGCTTCCATAACCTAGGATATAGTAGGAGATTTTAACGGACTCCTCAGATCCAATAACATTTTTTTGCATAATTTGAAATGATCAACCTTCGCTTCCATGTTAAAATAATTGAATAATCATCACCTTTTACCGAAATCTAAAAATCTCCTCTTATTCTTATCTACAGGCTTTTGGTAGTCCATTCTACCCGAGTCTTCATTCATTATCTCTCACGTTGCTTAATTTAATAGTGGCCAATCGATAGAGCGTTGCTCTAACTTCTATATAAAATCTACCCCACAGTATCTTCGGTACTTAAAGTAGTTCTCATGTTCTTCTTATTTTCATCAGGATAATATCTCCTTGAATCATTATTACATTTTTTTTTTTTTTTACAATTTTCATTTTTCCTAAACCTACAATACTTCTATTCAATGCCTCAATTCTAATCGTAAGATCCTGTTCACACCTTTGGTATTATTGATATCTATTTCATATAATTTATTGTGATCTAGAAAATTTACCGGTTGACAAGCAAATAAAAATAAAAACATTGAACGCTACAACCCATTTATGGCCTCGAGTCTTGGTTAAAGTGCCATGTAATGTATGTGATGTAATTTGTAGCAATACTCAACCAAGAATATTTTCCTCCAACAAAATGAAAGACTGAGTACCAAAGTTATAAATGTTTGTTTTGCTGCCAGAATATCGCCCAACTCCATAATCAATCCACGGCAGATATAACAGAGTAATTTTCCTTACCCTGTTGCCATACATAGGCATTATTTATGACTATTTATGACTATAAATAAAACAGTAAAAAAATAGTTGCATCAAGGAGATGATATTCGGCTTATAATTATATAATATTGATTAATAAATGGGTTAATAAATGGGTAGTAATTATAAATGACACTTTTAATGTTCGAGATGTTCGCTATAGATACGGTTGATAATCGAAGTATCGTTTTACCCAAAGGACTGCAATCAGACAAAATTTTTGAGGCTAATTCATTGTCCTTCCACCGAAGCTTATATAAGCAAAATGATTTCGTTCATGGTGTAGGGATAATTAGAGAAAGGTACATTGTCTGGATACAAATAAAACAGGAGCTGTCAACCGCAAGGGGCCGGTATCGTAAATACCACGACCGGAGCAGTGGAATGTAGCGCTTTCTTCCTGGCTGCAGTTGGAGCGTGTTCCCCGCTGGCATTTAGTCTTCACTGGATCGGTGACACCTTGGGCCACTGTCCCTCGATAGTTCTAGAACAGCCCCGTGTGCTCGGATCAAGGGCGCTGTCGTAAACAACAATCGCCGCTGAACAGGCGAACGTTTTATGTGATGAATGGTTTAGTGTTGTTCAATAAAACTGTGAACCCGGTGAGATATAAGGTCATGTCCTTTCATTGTTTACCAGCCGTTGTGAACTAATGCATTCACCCTGAGCCTACATACGAATGCATTAGCGAATATGTAATATATCAAGATATTTTTGACTGCCGTTATCGAATAGAATATGCTTTATTTTCCATTTCTCTGCTTTCCATTAGAAATTTGGTTCACTTGCAATATCAGAACTTTCAAGGACTTAAGTGGTAATAAATGTCGTGGGACGTATGAAAGGTTGTTCGTTGGTCTTTTTAGTGCTTCATTAAGTACACGAGTAACTGTGGCCTATCATTTTTTACACCCGTAATAGCAATAATAGTTACCTAATTAACTATACTGTATACCTACTTGCTCATATTTTTTCGATATTTTGTTGATTATTCAAGAGTGGTTTCTGGCTAAAGTTGCGTTCCACTTTCTTGTAAAACTTGTAATTAAGTTGCCTTGTGCTGCTGCCAAATTATTTTCTGCTATATTATTCGTATAGGGAGATCCTCCTTGGGCTCACACAGCCTCTATAGATTATGATGCCTTAATAGGAGGTAGTATAGCGTGCATAATAACTACATTATTTCCTTCTATAATCGTTGGATTCTTTTTCTTCTTGTTACAATTCTTCCTTTAATTCAAGAACTCAAGACTATTCATGGGTCTTCGGACTTCAGCGTTTTTCTTTCAGGTAAAGATAACAGATATGGGTGAATATAAATAGGCTGTATCCTTTGGTTACAACCATATAAATATATTTCAAAAAATGATGTTGGAATCCTGGTTCAATTGACTTCATTTTTATGATAGATATATGTATATAATTTATTTTTTGAGGCGTAGTCTATATCTAGTCTAGGACTATTCGAAAAAAATGGTTACACCAGAAACTGGTTAAAAAAAAAAGATTACGAGTTCGAATCCGGCCATGGCAGATTGGTATTACCTGCTCAATCAAGTAAGTATTGCGTTCACTCCCAACATCACTTAAATTATGTTTTTCAACGTGCATAATGCCTTCAATATTTCCTTCTATAATCGTTGGATGTTTCCGTTACAATACTTTCTTGAATTCAAGACCATTCATGGGTTGTAGAACCTCAGTTTTATATTTTTTTAAATATTTATTCTCAGTGTTTTATATATTTGGGAAAATATAAAAACGCTTCTACATCACTTTAATTATGTCTTTCATGAAGATTTAGTGGCCCTTTCTTCGTATTGTTTGAATCCTAAAAGTGGTAATTACTTTACCATACTGAGTAGATATTCCGCCTCTTGGAGATGAATAGTATTCATCAAATTTTTCATTGTATGAAACATCAACAAAAGATAATTTATTAATTCCACTTTGACAGTTGCTTACGACTATTATAGAGTAAATGTCTCCAAGACTAATGTATGATCTCAGACTAAGCGAAGAAACACAATTGGAATTGCACTGGATTCGCATCATGTTAATTCCGTCACTGATGGCACACTTAACAGTAATTAGGCAAATTGGACCTGTTCCATCGGTGACGTGATCCTGATGAATTTTACATGAAACTAGTTCATTTCGAGTAGTTACCGACCAGCTTGAGCCGTTATGAAAGAAGATTTGTGATTGGCCCTTCGGTGAACTATGCGGTCATGCTTTTAGAGATGGGAGACAAAGACAGCTGGAAGAGTGGTTGGCCGTTGCCTTAGAGATTTATAGCTTGTAGCCATCTTGTTGATTGTGTAGAAGGGTCATTTACCCACTTTATCTATTGCCCGTGGCCCTAAGTGCTCACTTCTAATGCACTCCACTACGGTAATGATGTTAGGGTCTTTACGGCAATCGCTCAATTACATTTATCGTCTTAACTCTTTGCGATGGCGTCCACTTCATTTTTATCGTGTGAAGGAGATAGCCGGTGTCTTGGTTGACTTTCACTTGTTTTACAACTTCAATAAAAGCTGATTTAAAAGAAGAAAAAAACCTTCTTGAACTTGTGAACAACAAACATAATGAACTTGGACCTATCTTTTGAAAGTAAGAATCGACTTAATCATTTAATTCCTTTAAGGGTTGTTTTGTTAACAGTATATATGAGAAAGGTGCCGAAATATACCTATTATTCATCTTCAGTTGTTAGTAGCAAAATGTGTTTTTTTAAATTTATTTTTTGTAATTTTGAATTAAAATGTAAGGCTTGGTTGGAGAAGCTGGCCATTGGCACAACTCCATTATGGATATTGAAGAAAGAGGCCACAGGCTTTTTACTCTACGACTAGAAAACAGGAATGTGCTAGTAGGTTTATAGTAAACTAGCATCCTCCGCCTCGGCTTCGCCCGCTCTCATAAATAAAGAACAAAATAATTTCAGAAATTGAAGATTTATTTGTTGTTTTATAAAAATCTTGTATTGAAGTATGCAACCGAGCATTATTCCTTCAATGATAATTTCACGCATAGCAGTGATGTTAACCTGGTTGAAATTGCATTGGTTAGGTGTTTGATGACTACATAAAAGTATAATTAGACGTTCAATTTTTACTTTTAATTTATCTGTTGGTAATCCAGGTGGACAGAGATTATTAAAAAACTCTTGTGGATAATGGATTTCATTATCAGTGCTTACAACTAAAGGTCTATGAATCATGTTTTTGCACACAATATCAAAAAGCATTTTGATTTGGTAATAATTTCTAACCATAAAAGTATATCAGAGTGTGGCAAACATCATTTCTGCCACTAAACATTATGCATTTAAATTTTTATTATTCTAAATGTTATTATAGCTAAACCTCCCAAGAACTATGAAAATTATGTAGTAAAAAGTTGGTATAGATTGGTTGAGTAGTTTCAAACTGTATAGTGGAATGGGCTACAGTGGCTACAATATCGGTCAATCTTTAAGCTTCACCGGGTACCACACGTCCCTCCACAAATTTAAATAATTTTTAATAATTTAATTGATTATAAGTAAATTTTATTATCACTGTCTACATCGATACAATGCTTTATCTTTGTAACCTCTCTTAAATAGCGTTCGTCATCTATTGGTCAATTTTCAAACTTCACTGCGCACTACATATTTATCGCTTTTTTAATAGCAAATTAATGGAAAATCAGTAGGTTTTATTTCTGTACCAACCTGAAACTATAAAAATGATGTGGTCAAAATTTGGTACAGATATAGTTTTCGTGGTTAGTGATCACAGACGAATAATGGCTTGTCCTTTTATACAATAGTATAGATTAATATTTTCAAATTTCAATAAGTAATGTTAGTGAAACATTCTTTTCTTTACTTATAGTTTGTCAATAAAGATATCACATCATGAGACATGAGGCGTAGAATTCCAAAACCAGCTAAGTCCGATTTCCAATTTTTTTTTTTTAAATAGTTTTTTCTACTAGATTATCTTTAGGTGGAAGGTTTCCTCTCAAAAGCAGAAACTAGGAAAAAAAAAAAAGGCCTATTTCTAATCCAGCCAGACCTTTACCTTTATCGACCAGGTGTGATCAATTTTCAAAAATGGACTTGCAAGGTCTGAATTCTACGCCTCATTTATTTTGCTTAATTTACCGTACCACAAATTTAAATTTTTCTATAACAAAAATGGAACTAAAATATAATCAGAAAAAGTTAACTTACAGTTAAGAAATCCTTGCGGAAGAGAAACACCGTTCTATAGCTTGACCTTTCATAACTCAGTTCGATACTCAATGTTATATTTTATGAGGGAAAAGGAAAAAATATTAAATGATATTGGAAGAAATATATGTACACGGCATGTAGAAATTTGTACTTTCAACATTAGAAACACCTAGAAGAATTTCCTAATGAATAAAATACGGGAGTAACTAATTATATGATTGAGATGTGAGGAAGGGGCCTGACTCCACTGGTACGTTCGGTTCTCTGCTCTTAAGGTTGTAATTATGTTTCATGCTTGCGCTATTAATCTTGAAATATTATTTTGCTATGGGGAAAAAAAAAATTATATGTATCTTTACTTCTTAGTTATGTTTAAAATAACGTTCTATGCTAAGGCATGTTATGTATGAGTGTGTATATCTATGTACAGTTTACATGTATTTTCAATGATTTAAAAAATCATAATCTACTTAAGTATCAAGATCTGATCTGTGTTAATATACAAAATATTATATGTATATGCCACTATTAAAATATACCTATATCACTTTATTACTATGAAAGGAGCTGATTTGCTCATAATCATCCACTAAAATGTATTTCTTTCAATTAAGGGTTCTCAATTTACAAAGGGTTGGTGTATCCTAAGAAGGTCTCTCGACCTCGAAGTCAATCCAGAACTGAAATGACAGAAAATAAATCTTCTGGCTACAGCCGGACTCGAACTTGCATCCCGAAGCAGAGAATCTAGTTCCTTACCCCGTGGGCTATCGCATCTTCGGTTGTTCATATTATTTATTTATTTATTTATTTTACAAGCATCTACCCTAGAGGGTCATTAGCAACAACAAATATATGTGTTTTTTAACATTCAGTTAATTCAAACATTATTGGTATTAAAAGTAAGCATAATTATACAAAGTTATAAACATTGGATATTTTCAAAATTTAAATAAACTTTGCACAGACGTTTCACTGTCACCAAGAGCGATGTCCATCCGGTTGGCCATTCCGCAATCTTTCCTTACATCCTTGTATTCCTCGCAGTCCATTAAGATGTGCTCCACGGTCATGGGTACATTGCAGATCCTGCAGGTCGGTGGATAGAGTCCCTTTAGAAGATACGTGTGCGTTATGGCTGTGTGTCCCATTCGTATCCTTGCCAAGACAGCTTCTTCGCGGCGATTTCTCCTTTCTGATGTTCTCCATACGTCAGGACTACTTTTAATTTTGCCTAATTTTTCAGCTGTTTTGTTCCACTCTGTAATCCATGATTCATATATTCTTTTTTTTATATGAATACGCCAATCCGATGCAGTCGTTTTATTGATGTATATGACGTCTGAATTGGGTTTCAATCTTGCAGCATTTGCAGCTTGGTCTGCTTCTTCGTTTCTTCCGATGCCCAGATGAGAAGGAACCCAAAGAAATCTTACCACTTTGCCTGAACGTAGACATTCCTTCTCAAGAAGTTGGATTTTCATCACCAAAACGTCTTTTGAGTTTCTGTTTTCCAGTGATTTCAGTGAGCTTAATGAATCGGATACAATCAGATGATATTTGCATTGACTATTCATTATGAATGTCAACGATTTCCAGATTGAATAGAGCTCACCGGTGTATGCACTATTCGATTCTGGTAGAAGAAATTTGTAACAAACAGAGCCCATAATAATGGCACATCCAACTTCAGAGCTGGATTTTGAAGCATCGGTAAACCAAAAACAGTAGTTGAAGTACACTTCTTTTCGTTCATTAAACATTTTTTGGTAAATGTGATGAGGAGTCGTGGGTTTTGAAAAAAATGATAGACTGTAATCAATCGTACTTTCTGTTTGTATCCAGTTAGGTATTGGATTGCCTGGGAATTTAAAATATTTAGGGAAAGATAATTGTAAATCATTTGCCCATATTTTGCATCTACAATGGAAACATTTGCAGGATCGTCTATGCTCTTCATTCAAAATCGTATGTGTTGTAGGATCGTAAGCGAGGAGGTGTTTTTTTGACATAATTTGGCCGAAGTATGCTAAACTCAAATATTTTCTCCTTAATTCTAAAGATGGCTCACCACTCTCTATGTACAAACTTTGGGCAGGTGTGGTTCTGAATGCACCAATACAAAGACGAAGTCCCTGATTATGAATAGTATCTAGTGATTTCAGTGTTGAAACACTAGCAGAACTGTAGGCAACAGCTCCATAATCAATGATAGGCCTGATCAGAGTACGGTACATCATTAATAAAGTTCGTCGATCTGATCCCCACTGAGTGCTGGACAGAACTTTTAATAAATTTAGCCCTTTCTGGCATTTTGCTTTTATTTGACGAATATGTTCAGACCATGTTAGCTTTTTATCGAAGTAGATTCCTAGGAATTTGAAAACTTCTTCAAACATAATAGGTTATTGAAACAAACTTAATGACGGGTGCGTTTGGCATTTTCTCCTTTTACAAAAATGGATGGCCACCGTTTTGGAACTTGAAAAGTTGAAACCAGTATTTTTAGACCATGATTCGAGATTCCCTAGAGTTGTTCTTAATTTCCACTCGATATATTCTATTGACTTGCTTCTTATATAAATAGCAAAGTCGTCAGCAAACAAAGAACAATTTACTTCTGCAGGCGTTGTATTTACAATGCTATTTATGGCTATTAAAAATAATGTTACGCTTAGCGGAGATCCTTGGGGCGTTCCATTTTCCTGATGGAATGATTGAGAAAGGTCAGATCCAACCTTAACTTGAAACGACCTATCTTTAAGAAAATTGTTAATAAATGTCAATAGCTGCCCTGAGAGACCGAGTTTGGATAGTGTACTGACAACATTATAGCGCCACATCATGTCATATGCTTTTGTGATATCTATGAAGACAGCTACCAGGTGTTCTTTGTTTGAAAAAGCCCTTTGAATTTCGTTTTCAAGCTTCGTGATTTGGTCGATAGCAGAGCGGTGTTTTCTGAATCCACACTGGGAAGTTGAAATGAATTTTTTTGAGTCCAAGAAATAAATTAGTCTATTATTAACCATCTTTTCGAGAAGTTTAGAAACACAAGAAAGTAGTGAAATAGGCCTATAGTTATCGATGTTTATATCTTTTGTAGTTTTCCTGATTGGAATAACGATGGCCTTCCTCCAGGCTTCGGGAAACATCCCTGTCGTCCAGATTTCATTATAAATTGAAAGGAGAAATGAATGTGCAATTGACGGTAGTTTCTTCAAAAAAATATATGGGATCTGATCGGGGCCTGCAGTAGATTTATCTTTGCATGTGTTTAAGATAAAATTCATTTCAGCTAGAGTAAATGGCTGATTAAAAATTTCTGAGCCATGTGTATGAAATTCAATCGAGCTTTTTTCTTGTTCACATTTATGCTGCAGAAAATCGATGTTATAATTATCAGTTTTCGACATAGTAGAAAAGTGATTTCCAAAATGCTCAACTATTTTACCAGGGTCAGTTATGATTTGATTATCTACTGAAACCGAAGAAACAAAGTCAAGTTTTTTGGATCCTTGGATGGCATTAACTTTTTTCCATACTTCTGTTATGGTAGTATTATTGTTGATAGAATTGACGTAAGTCATCCATGAATTTTTTTTGCTGGCCCTCAATATCTTGTTAGCAATTGATCTCATTTTTTTAAATTCAATTAAATCTTCCAGCGATCTTGTTTTTTTGTATCGGTTCAGTGTTTTTTTTTTTTATTCATAATTGCGATCCGGCAGTCTTCATTCCACCAAGGAACTAGACGTCTGTCATTATAAATTACTTTGTGTGGAATATTCATTTTTGCTGACTCTATGACACTTTGGTTAAAGAAAGTAATTTTGTTCTCCAGATTGACATATGATTCTTTTTTCATTACCATTTCTGATTCTATCAACAATGAAAAATTTTTCCCAATTCGCTCTTTTAATTGACCATCTCGGAACTCTATGTAATGTAGCATTTGAAATATCATAAAATTTAACAGTCACAGGAAAATGATCACTTCCATACAAGGTGTCCTTTACGCTCCACTGAACTTTATGTAAAAGTTTAACGTCTATGAATGATAAGTCGATTGCGGAAAAGGATCCATTGGCACAAAAATGAGTAGGGGAACCGTCATTAAGTAGAATTAAAAAACTATTGAGATCTAAAAATTTCTCTATTTCTCTTCCTCTATTCTTGTAGTCTGATAAAGTTGAACCCCACAATTTATTGTGACCATTCATATCTCCGACCATGATTAGAGGTCTTGGGAGTTGGTCAACTAAAGTTTGGAGATCATTGGCAGTGAAGTCTCGGTTTGGAGGTATATAGATATTGCAGACTGTGATAGGTTCAGGTTTGTATAATTTTATAGCAACAACTTCTAAGGATGAGTCAATATTAATCCGTTCAGAATATACTTCTTTTTTTACCATAATCGCTACTCCTCCCCAGGCAGATCTGCAATCATTTCTGTCTTTTCGGTAGATGTTAAATTTTTTTAAATTAACAGCTTGTGATTTTAAAAAATGTGTCTCTTGTAAACAGCAGCATATGGGATTTTCTTCAGCTAAAAGTAATTTGAAGTGCTCGTAATGTTTGTAAAATCCGTTACAATTCCACTGTAATATGATTGGGTTTTTTGTTGTAGTCATTTTATTAAAGTAATGAAAAGTTGTTAGTCAGTTCCTAGTTGTCGGTGCTGTCGTCTGTATTTAATGTATTTTCTGTAGAGTCCCACTTTCTTTTTAATATCTTGGATATCCTTAATTTGGATCGTCTGTCAGTTGTGTGTTTCTTTGCTTCGGCAAGCATGTCTTTTAAGCCCTCTTTGTTGTTCGTGAACTCGTGAACTAGTTCGCTGAAGTTTTTAGTTTCAGAGGACATTTGAATGAATTTCACCATTTCATCAAAAGAAATGGGATATTTATGTAAATTATCTTCTATTAACTGTCTAGCATTTTCGAAGTTGGTTTCAGTATTGATATTGGTCTTTTTCAGTTTTTTTTGACTTATTCCGAGAAGGTTGAGGTGCTGGTATTGGTGGGAAATCTTGTAAATTAATGGTATTTTCAAACTCATCCGGAGAATCTAGAGATAAACTTAATTCTATATTGGATAAAGTAGAAGCAGGAGGACTTGAGTAACATCGTTTAGTGCCAGAAACCGCCACGGGTAACGCTGCTAAATTATTGCTCGAATTAACAGCTGATTCGGCACCGGAACTATCTACAGTGATATTGTTTGACTCATCACCATGGCTACGTGATACTTGGTTTAAAGGCTCTATTCCGTTACTGTCTTCTAGTGACTCTATTTTCAAAGGGTCTCCATGACAACCTCCTATGGTCGTTGGAGCCTTATTAACCATATGATTTGGTGTGTCTAATATTGAAGAATTTGTTATTGTTTCACAATTATTTTTAACATCTTGATCAAAATGTATTAATAGGTTTTCTTTCCCGTTAGATGCCTCCTGAATATTGTTATCATTATCGCACTCAGGGCAATCTGTAGATATATGCCCCGGTTGTTTACAAATAAAACAAGTGACAATGTCTTCACTGAAAAAAATTCGATATGATACATTGTCATGTTTTATAAGTAAAGACGTTGGAAGTTTATTCAAATCTTCGGGTGGAATATACACTTGCCGTCTAAAACTTAGAACGTGCGCCAGCCTTG
The DNA here is from genome assembly GCA_003667255.2 of Euschistus heros. Taxonomy (NCBI): domain Eukaryota; kingdom Metazoa; phylum Arthropoda; class Insecta; order Hemiptera; family Pentatomidae; genus Euschistus; species Euschistus heros. Next base: position 2,574,532 of record RCWM02000087.1, read on the forward strand.
GGTCTTGGTAACCAGCTCTTAGAAAATGCATGGGAGAGACTAATTTAATACCTAGGCTTCTGAGTTCATTTTCTATTGCTTCGTGTGGAATTGAAGGGCAAGCATTAGAAATTATTATACGTTTGGCTGGGTTAATTAGACGTTTTATAATTATTTGTTTGTTGTCGATGGTTATCGATTGATGTTTTTTTAGGAGGTTATCGATTGCTTCCTTATTGCTAAAATGGATACAAAATCTTGAATTGGATATTCTAGAGGTGTATCTTATGAATTTTGGGTCTATTAATTCTGCGATTTTGAGAACATATTCTTTTTGTTTTATGCCTGGTAATGTATGTAAAATGATAGCATTTTCTCGTTTTGAAAAACGGTCTGAAGCGGTGGCTTTGTGGTTTCATGTGGTTTCAGTTGCGTTGAGGTTAGACTGGGTTTCGAGTAATTACTGCTTTGGATTAGTTCCATTTCTTTCTGTTTTTGATTTGTTGGTTTCAAAACATTCTGAGACATTTTTGAGGTATTAAGAACTGTTGCCATATTGTTCCAGAGCCAAAGCTCTGTACGCCTGTAAAAGGCGTTAAATAAATTGACTGACTATATATATCACTTTTTTTTAATAATGGTACACGCGCACTAATATTGTTCAATGTGCACAAAATAAAGTCAATAAATGCATAAATAGCACTCGAAATATATAAATCTTTGGGACTGACCTGAAGCGTGTCTTCTTCACATGGAGCCCAAACAGCTGATGTTCATATTAATAATAGGGCAAAATAGACAGTTATTAACACCCTTAAGGAAATATTTGGGAATATTCATACTGTAATTATAGAATCAATAGTTCAATAAAGGTGAAATTCAATGTTATTTTACGTTAATTACTATACTTTACTTACAATGTATTTAACAAGATAGTGACAGTAACTGTTGTAAAATCAGTTATTGACACCCGACGGATATCTTTTAAAATACGGACAGAATTGAAAGTATTTTTACACAATTAAGTTGTAGGATTTAATAGGAATTTTACTAACTTTTTTTGTTGTTAAATATAAGTATTTTATTTAATTTTAAGTTAAGGTGTCAATAAGTATCTGGGGTTTCAATAACTGTCTGGTTTACCCTAATCATAATTGCATGGGAAAAAAAATTGTTTTTTTCAATTCAACTGAATAAAACTTTGTCGTAAACATGTTGGCTTCTCTGAATCAAATTTTTAATCCTGATTAACCATTTCTGATTTCTATCGTTTTTGTTCAATAAATTTTATATCGTTTAAGAAATGATTCGTGTTATTTAAAAATTGGTAGTCTGTTAGGCTTGAGGTCTGGAGCTATAAAAATTTCAATCCACTTGAGTGGGTAGAATCGTTCGATTTTCTCTTTGTTGTTTTCTCAGTAAATTTTCGAATAGTCTTGAGATTTCCATCAAGCAAAGGTAGCAGAATATTTTGATACAGGAAAGAAGTCCTGCCATGAAACCAACTTGTCTTCAAAGGTGAAGTCACTCTCTGGATTTTTTTAAACCATTGTTGAACGTTCCACTAACACAATCGTCTCCCCAAACTTTGTTAATGTTTCATGATTTTTTGGGTCCTATTTCGACCAAGGTTGAACTCGTAAAACGAAATAGATTTGAAGAAAAGAAGAAAGCCTGTATTATTTTCCGGACAATTAAATTTTTTCAATCATTTAACCATGAGTTTCTTTCCCGAAATTCTAAAATTCCTTGTTTATTAAAAGATTTCAGTTGCAAGATTTTCTTTTTTTTTTTAAGTTATAATTATAAATTCAATCTGAAATAAATAAGCTACACTTAGTTGGACGGGGTGACATTTGTCAAATTGAGTGAATCAGGTGACAAATATATTAAGGCCCCGTTCAATTGATTATTTAGTCAGTTAAATTACTGAACCTGATGGAGCTGATAAGGCTCAAGGTTGGACAAAAGAAAATATCAACCTCTATAACTGTGTCGGGATAATCGAGTCACTGATATTTACCACTCAACTCAATTTAAAAATAATTTGTTATTTATGAGTAGGAACTCTGACCTGTAGGATCGATATTTGAATTTGATTAAATGATCTACAAATGAAATATTCTGTCGATTTCCATTTTTTAAGGTTATGCGTTAATGAATTCCAAAATGATATTTCTTCCTGTTTTACTCACGATACCTACAAGCAATTTATTTTAACTGGATATCACTCACCATAGTTAGTTATCAGCATCACTCATATATATATACCGTTATCATTGTTCCGCATACGAACTTAATGTTTACATTTCGTACAGTTGTAAATATCAATAAAAAATTACATAATGGATAAAATTAAATTAATTTTCGTTAAGAGGAAAATATTAAAAAAACAACAAAAAAAACGGTTGTTTCAACAACTAGAAAATAATGATGAGCTTACTATTATGTTATATAACGATAATAATTTTTGTACTCGCATTAGATTAATAAAAATTATATATTTTTTTAAAATTTTAGTTTAGAAAAAAAAAATTTTTAGCTGATTAAACATTAAAAAGAGAATTTAAAACTTCATTGTTTGTGTCTATAGTATAGTTTTTTTTTTTTTAATTTATTGATATAAGTGTACAATCTGCCTCAGTAAAGGGCAATAGGTACAGAGATAAATGTATTCATTCATACCATATATACAATGCACTCACACACACACACACACACAACTAATAATTATAATAAAAAATAAAATAAATGATCTTCATTAAAATAAAACTAATAATTATTTACAGTAAAAAAATAAAACAACATTAAATTAAATTTAAAATACAAAACTTATTATGCATTCATACTTTATCTACAATACAAATACACTCAGCCTGGGGATCCCCAAATCGAGCCTATTCACCCACTTAATGGGAGTCAAGGCCCGACGCTTAGAGATCCCAGCGCTGCTCTCCAGCTGCATCACTGGTAATATCCAGTGGAGGCTGAGTGGGAGCGCTATGGCCACACATACTATAGTATAGTACGTCTATTATGTAAATTATACTACATTTTTTAAAACGAGTAATTTAAATTTAACTATCATAAACCATTAATGCTATATGTAGTTGTAATTATAATAAACAAATAATTAAGTTTATTTTTATTGTGAGTTTTTTCCACAAAAGGGAGGGGGAGCCTTGCTGGCTCAGTGAGGACTTAGGTTCCCCAGCTTGATCTTAAAACCTTTTGGACACCTTCATTTTATATTCAGATTTCATATTCTATTTTGAAATATACTCGACAAGGCCATGAATAAAATTAAATTAAATAAATTAAAATTGTATAAAAAAGCTCGTCAAATCATCAGGAAAGTTTTCAGAAATGATTAAAAAATATCAAGTTTGATTGTTTGAAAAACATATTTCGAGCATTCACGAAGGATTTAAGAGGTTTCATTTTGGACAAGTAATTAATAAATGGCTATTTTTAAGTACATAGAAAATTTAACATCCATCCTTTAAAATAAACAAAACAGAAAGGTTTTCTAGTTTTATGATCAATGGATCTTAATCTGGAATAACGATGAGCACTAGATATTTAAAAAAATATATTTGGATCATTAATTAGAAGGTATAATGAACTTAAAATGATACGTTTCCTCATAATTGTTTTAATATTTTCTAATACTACTCGGTACCTGTCCTCATGTTTGTACAACCACCCTATGCCGCAAACAGACTACCTGGAAACTCTTTTTGACAGAAGACTGACAAAGGGATCAAAGGTAAAGAAAATAGCTCAATTTCTGACTAAATTAAATCCGATAGCTTTTAAATTACAGAAACGTAACGTATACATTTATTTGCTTGAGCCTATCTGCACTTTATTTTACGTATCTGCAAAAAATACACATATTCCGAAATAAAGACATTCCAATCCAAATGATTGGAATGTACACGTCTATCAACGTTTTTAACGAAACTACACATACATACTTACATATTCTGACTGTCAGAAAGCGCATTCAAAAGAACTATAAAACTATTTTATGATAAAATAAATAAATGGACATGCAAACAGAAAATACTGATGCGACGAAGGCTAAAGAAGAAAATCGAGAGATGAGAGATCTACTACTCGTACTATTATAGCGCCATAGATACCCAGCGCTGAATCCCGTATAGCAACCCATCTAATTTTTTCTTTTATATTTCATCTTATTTGCTAATTGTGATTATTTTACAAGTGTGAGTACAAATTCTAATAATTCAACAACCCTAATTGTATTGTTCTCGGATCCATAAAGCCATCCATATTAATTATTGCCCCCTTTGGGGCTGATTGTAATACTATCTCAATAAAAGAATTGTATAGATCCACCTATACTATCATGCGTACCTCAGGTGTTTACAATCACTTTCAGAAAGTTACTAGGTAATAATGTGTAAGATTGGAACAAAGAATATGTAAAAAAAAAAAATCCCAACCAGGTCTTGATAACGTCAGTATTGATCATGCTAGATCTTGAACAGTAAAAAAAAAAGTACTGCGGCCATTAGGAATATTTATGCCTAAAATTGACTAATCTGAACTCATTTGTCATTGCCAACATGGATTTTCACGCTTGGGATTGACAGAATAGCGCTGTATTGCAGAAACGAGAACATTAATAACAGCCGCCCTTCGGGGAATAAGATAAGCAGGATCATTATGTAATTTCTGTCCGGGGCGGCTCAGCTTGTTCCAGATATATCTCACCCTACTACTCCTACATTTAATTTGGCTTTAAATTTTTTTGAAAACATATTTATAATAAAAAAAAATATATAAGAAAAAAAAAGCAAGATTATTAAAAGATATTTTAAATATCCCTACAAGAGTCATTTATTATAAGTTATTTTCTAATATGGTTTACTTGATAGTCTGGTTTTGTCGAGATCGGTAGACTGATTTATAACTGGTAGAAAAAAATATATAATATTAATAAAAACACCTTTCACCACAGTCTTCTCCTTTTGAAAGTGGATTATAGTATTTTTATGAAAACTTATTTTCAAAGTTACTAAATACTTAGGCTTGGATCAGATTCAATGCTAAAAAAACAAAAAATGCATTTAAGTTCTGAATTTATCCACATACAAGACTAAAACGACAAGAAACTGCCCGTCGTTTCAGACTACTTCAACATTTACTAGACAAACGTTCAAAGCTCGCAATTAATTACAAAAGACTCATATACATGACTGTGATTAGACCTATTTGGACGTACGGAGTTGAGCTTTGGGGCTCCACCAAACCATCTAATTCATCTCGTATTCAATCCTTACAATCCAAAGTCCTTCGTAAAATCCTCAATGCTCCTTACTTTGTCACCAATAAACTTATCCATAAAGATCTTAATGTTCCATATGTTGCTGATTTAGATACCCATCCTTTCATAGTAAGCTCCATAATCACGCAAATCTCAACTTGCTTTCCACTCCATTCCTGATTATCCTCCGAGGAGCCTGAAACGAAGATGGCTTAGAGACCTTCTAGTGTAGAATTTTCAATAAAGTGCTACTGATGAGTAGTTCTTTCCAAGTTTTAACATGTTATTATAATCGTTGTCAATAGATTTACTTGATGTATAAATTCTGGACAGTTGTAAATTTCAAAAAATGTATTTAAAAAAAAAAAAAAAGTTCTGAATTTCGAGATAAAACATTCTGGATTATTATGGGCTCTTTCAGATCTTCAGATCAACTTTTTTTAGAACAATGATGGTATATGACCGCTGTGTTTTACATACTTTAACACTAGAAATAAATTTTAAAACCTATTATCTTTAAATGTAGAGAATATTCGACAAAATAGGTCTTTTCGGTATCTTCCATTTCAGATTATTGTTTGTTAATTTATACAATCATTAAAAACGATTTCAGTAAAGAAATAATTATTGAATTATTCAATTATTTAAGACAAAAATTTCCAGTAAATTTATTCTCTTTTATTATGCCTAAAACTTTCTGAAAAAATAGTTCTAAAAAATAAATAAATAAATAGAAACTTTCTGTGCAGAAAATCTTTTGAAACATATGCATAAAGTTATTGATTTGTTAAACAAATTCACAATATTTATATTAACAAACCTGCAACTGCCTATTTAATGTATTCAGAAGCACTTCCAATGTATCGAGTTCATAATTGATAAAATTAAACAGTAGCTTAACGAATAGTTCAGCCATAGTTTATTAAAGTGATTATTGCTGACATGGAGCTTTCCAAAAACTTTTAGCTTGTTATTCAACTGGAACATTTTTTCTGTAATTTATTAAAATAAGAATTTAAAAAAAATTAAGCATTTTTGCAACCTATCGTTTAAATAGGCCATATATACCGAAATTTTTCATACAAAAAAAAAAAAAAAAAAAAAAAAAAAAAAAAAGGATATCAATGCTTAGGTACGATATCTGATTCATTGATACATTTTAATGTGATGAAAAAAAATTTTTTTTTTAAATTATTTATTGAAATTTACAACTGTATATACAAAAAATAAAATACATCAAGTAAATGTGATGAAATAGATAAAAATGACACGTCACTTGTTTTTAAAGCAACTACCCATTGGTAGCACTTATTAAGGTTCTACATGATAAAGCACTATATTAGAAGGTCCCGAGGCCATCTTCTTTTCAGGCACCTCTGAGGGTTATCTGGAATGGAATGAGATGCAAGTTGTGATACTAATGGATTTGAATGGTTGTGAGTTTGCTGTGAAAGGATTGATATCTGGTTTGAGCTAAGTCAGAAACGTAAGGTATATTAAGATCTTTGTGGATAAGTTTATTTGTGACGAAGTAAGGAGCATTTAGGATTTTTCTAAGGATTTTGGATTGTAAGGATTGGATACGAGATGAATTCAATGGTTTAGTGGAGCCCCAAAGATCAACTCCGTATGTCCAAATTGGTCTAATTATTGTCATGTAAATGAGTCTTTTGTAATTAATTGGAAGGTTGGAGCGTTTGTCAAGTAAATGTTGAAGTAGTCGATAGCGACGGGCAGTTTCTTGTCGTTTTAGTCTTGTATGTGGATTCCAAGTAAGACGTTTGTCCAGATGGAGTCCTAGGTAGCGGATCTGTTCAACGGGGATTAGCGGAACATCGTTAAAGGATATTGTAGGGCAGGAAGTCGTGGGTTTACGACGGAGGGTGAAGGTTATTTGATGGGATTTATTTTGATTTTCCATTTTTGACGCCATTCTTGAAGTTTTATGATATGGGATTAGAGTGTCTGGGAGGCATATTAGTTCGATCATATTTGTTCTCGTTCTCACAATTTCCAATTTTGTTCTACTTGATAGTTCGATCCATTTTCTTCGAATAATTATTATTATATTTCATTATGTCTATTAAAGGCGAATGTTTGGTGTAGATTTACTTGCGAATTTAAAACCAAATAACGGTGACGTGTGGAATCTTCACTATTACTTTAGTATTGATTATCATCAAGTTGGATAGCTGCCCCCCAAAATCATCGTTTAAATTTGGTCTCAGATTATATTTTCTTGTAGGTTCCATATTTATAAAGACAAATTAAATTATATTTTAAAATTAACCAGTTTTAAAATTATATTTTATAATACCTATTGGTATGTACGTATTACACATGCATTTAAATTAGATTGTTATTGAAGAAATATTTACTAGTACTTCGGTTACAGAAGGATATAAAACACAAGGAATTCCCGCGTGGAGGAAGGGACTCCGTTTAATTTGAAGCTATAAAATAAACACGGAAAATGCTTTGAGCAAGAAATATATTCGTTTTAGTTGTCAGCTTAAAAGGTAAGCATTGGCAGTGTTTTGTAGGTATAACATTACCATCAGAAAGTTTTTATGTTGTGAAAAGGATCCTTATAGAGACTATTAATAATGCGAAGGATATATAATAGTAAGTAGGGACACTTCATATTCAAGAGGCGGATGATTGAGGTAGCAGGCGGATGATGGAGGTAGCAGGCGGAGACCGAAGAAGTGGCGTATCGCCTGGAAGTGTTCCAGTTACTGAGAACCGGACCTCATGTCCTTGAGCTACAGCCAGCTTCAGATTATCTCGCCCGCTCGCGTCGTTTAAATACTGATTGAGGGATAAACATCTGATCGAAAACATTCCGCTTTTACAAGGACGACTTCATTCTTGTCGAAAAATGGAGAACAAAGAGCTTTCGGTATCTCTGCGCTTGTTCGGTAGGAGGTGCACCTTGTGTTCCCGTTTTAGGAACTAGGGCAACGATAAAACATTCTTTAATGGAAAATTAATTGAACAACACGTCTACTAAAAAATAATACAGTATATTTTTATATTTTAATTAGGGGTTGATTTTTGTATCATGAAAGTTTATTTTTTTCTTTGCAAAATCATATTCTGCCACAACAAGGGCATTTAAAATAATACTCTAGAGCACACAATATTACCTCATTTACTAAGAAATTATAAAATAAAAGAATATAAATTAGATTAAAAGAGAATTATGGCACAATTACAAAAAATAAATACCGTTATTAAACACAAATAAAAGAATTTTTATTCAACTATTTATTGATATTTACAACTGTATACATTATATAAAACAAGTAATCAGAGGGAAATGATTCCAATGACATATCAACATGTAAAGAACTACTCACAAGTGGCACTTAAATAAAAGTTCTACATTAGAAGGTCTCTGGGCCATCTTTTTTTTAATCGTCTTGGAGGATTATCCAGAATTGAGTTTAAGGCATTTTGGGAGACTAGTGGATTCGAGTGGGTAAGAAATTTACAACGAATGGATTAATTTGGTTTCCAAATCAGCAACAGATGGAACATCAAGGTCTTTATGGATAAGTTTTTAACATAATAAGGAGTATTGAGAATTTTACGAAGGATTCGAGAAAAATTGTAAGGTTTAGTGAAGCCCAAAATTTCAATTCCGTATTTCCAAATGGGGTATTTCCAAAACGGAAATAAAACAATGGTATTATTGTGGTTAATAATACTTATAATATTTACAAGCAGGCTAGAGACTCCCAGACTAACTCTCCCCCACCATGTCTTCGCTTCTTACTCACCTGGTCGCTGGTTTGGGACACAGCGGAAGCAGAATGGGAGAAACGTGAGAAAGAGCAGTGTTTTATTGAATTATTATTTCAATTCACTGAGGGCAATATTTAATATGGATGATAAAGAATCTATTCATTGGTACAATATGTACAATGAAATGAAACTAGCCAAACAAAATATAAAAAAATCTATAATAAAGAATAGTATAAAATTACCTGAAATGGATAAAAACGATTGGAGAAATGGAATAGAGAAAAACAAAGAAATACAATATCATTTATCCAAGCATCCCGTGGAACTTCGATCAAGCTTGTCCATTCATGAGAGGATGTGTCCGAACAGAGAGATCCCGTTGCAGCTCTCCCAGCTGCGACACTAGTGTCAAAATCTTGTGGGAGTTGAGTGAAAGAGAGAAGTAGAAACTGGGAAAAATATTCTTTACTGCTATAGATCATACAATTAATAATATATAAGAAAATGGTCTAATTTCAATTCCACTTTAGCTCTTTATAAAATTATATAACATTCTTTTCAGTTTTAAATTTTGTGTTTTTTAAAATTGATTTTAAATGCCTAAACATAGAACAACAGATAAAACAACTACACTTGATTGATGTTTTGTTCAACTTCACATTAGTAAAGGATTTCTGCCATTCTTTCGATAGTAATTTAACATGGAATCACAGCAATGATGTCTTGGGAATTCGGATGGAATTATTTGCACTCCAAAGAAGTGCCGATGAATTTCGATTATAAGCGAGAATGAAGAATCTGACCAGATGCACATCGTTCTGTACATTCAAAAATTATAGTATCAGGAGGTAAATAAACTATCTCGTATTATTTAATCTAGTTATTGATTTTCTACAAAAAATTAAATTGTTTAAATTTTATATGTAGCACTCGGTCTGTGATCCTCTTTGTCCTCATTCGTATATTGTCTCCTTAATAGCTTTGTAACTATACTTGTTTCTTGAGTGAATGTTATTATATATCCCTTTTTTCAGTTAAAAGCTGTTAGTTCGCAATCGAAGTCGTTTATAATAGAAATTATGAAATGTTTTAAGCATTATTTAATAACTAACTAATAACGTAACATAACCAATATCACCTCTTTCTTAATATATGTATATATATATATATATATATATATATATATATATATATATATATATATATATATATATATATTATTTTTTATATTTAAAATAGAAAAGTTATTTTTCTTTTTTTTTTTTTTACTGACATAGAAGTTCTTCTATTTCATTGTTTAATAATATCATATCTAACTAAACTTTAATGTAATTTGAATTACATTTTTGTTCCTATACTATTCATATACTAGTATATGAATGAGCTGGTTATGAAAGTACTATTTCCGACGTTTAATGAATGTTTCTAAACTTCTTTGTATTGAACAAAGTCAATAAATAAAGCTTTTATTTTGTATATTTAAGTAATTTCAAATGAAAACTTAATTTCTATTTAATAAAAAATACTGTAACTCTTGATAACTATTGTTCGCTCAATTCAAAGGTTAATTTATTCATATTAATAACTACAAATAAAGTCCTTGATGGTCTAATAATAACCAATATATTGTCTTATATTTAATAATTAGGTAAATTATGTTTATTTGTTGCTTAGTATTTTTTATTGGAAGTATCTGAGAATAGGAATAGAATGAGCCACTTACGGTTATAAGATAAAGTTACCAATTTTTCGTAAAAGTAGTAAAATATGAATGATATTCAATTGAATGAATCTATTAACGTTTTTTCTCTCAATGCTTAGGATTTCATTGGTTTGCTGTTGTTAAATCATAATATGTTTATAATTTATAAATAAGAAAAAAAGTACATATATCATTCATATTTGAAATTATATAGATAAGGTTTTTTTTTTTTTTTTTTTAAACTATTTTGATGTTTAATAATTATATATATATTATAATTATTTAAGATGCCATATATACAAAAATATCAACAAAAAACTTCAAATAGATTATTAAAATTCTAATCACTACAGCCCCAGTTTGGGTGGCCTCCAAGACTCCCGCCGATGGACTCCAGGCGGTGTGGTGGGGAGGTTGGTTCCTCCAGTTTTGGAGGAGGGGGTGCGTATGTCACCCCTACTTTCTGAACCAACAACTTAGTCTGTGCCGGATAACCCACGGGTATGGTTATGGGTGCGCTGTGAAGTTTTGGCAATCGTTCTCTTTCGTCTTCGGTGCCAGTGGCAAAATGACGTGGTGATGGTTAAGTGATGTGAACACAGTGCCGGGCGCTGCATGATTGTAATTGACGCTTTCGCGAACGTCTCATTATTCTATTAGGTGTTATCAGTAACATGATGTGTGTGTGTTATCGATAACATTTAATGGGTTTCTCTTGTAGATCAAAATATTTGGTAAGTCTTACATTTTTATTATATAAATAATGCATTCAAATTTGTAATATTTTTTAATTAGATAAATTTATGGTACCTGTTTGTCATTTAAGACTTTTTTTTCTATTCATTTCTATTCAATTAATTAATTTATGCATATGTTTTGACAATATAAATATATATTTCTTTGTAATTTAAATTAATTATTTAAGTAGATATTTTTATTATTATTTGTACTTATAATATAATTTATCACATAATTTACTTATTATAATATGGTGGGTTTTGATTCTTATGAAATTCGATATTGTAGGTTAAAATAACATATTTATTTATATTGTCAAACGCCTATTATAAATATGTATTTATATGTCAAACACCACCCGACAAAGACATGTCAAATCAGAAAATATCTAATTATTTTTTATAACTGGCATACCAATATGCATCTACATTTGACGATACATTTATCGAGAAATAATTAAATTGATTCAGAACATTTATGTAGGAATATTAAGTTTATAAAGGAATTCTAAATCCTGCTAATCTCCTCTTTATTTTTTTACATTGGCAGCTAATTTTATCTACGTACAAATATTTAAAATAAAATATATATGAATAGTAAAAAATAAAAATAATTAAACTTTAATATCATACGATATTTCAACCTCAAAACATAATAATAATAATTTTTAATTTTTAATCCCATTAAGAAGTAGTATGGAACATTGCTGTTAGTTAAGTTGAAAAACAATGCAGATTTTTCATTATTAGTTGTATCGTGTTGAATGTACACGTACAACTAAATTACAGTAAATTACTAAATTTCAAAAGAAAAAAAAACTAAAATTTTGTTTGAATGCTATGGTTTATTCATTAATGTCAATCAAACATTTTCGAAATCTAAATTTTATATGCCCTTTAACTTCCATTGTCTTACTATGATTATTTCTCTCTGTTTTAAATTATTTAATTTGATATTATTTTTTGATTTATGATTAAGAAATATTTCTTATTAACTTCTAATTATTACAATTATAATTTTATTACTGATAAGTTAGTAATCAAATTATAATTGTAGGTTAAATCAGTAACAAAACATGACTATATGTTTTTTTTTTTTAATATTTCAAAAAATCGAATACTGCAAACGGTTGGTGTCAGAACACTGGTGCAGAATTAATTTTTTTTAGATAATTATTTTTTTATTTTTTTGTAAATCATAACTTTTTAATGATCTTATATTTGATGAAAATTGTCAATTGCCTCCTTATCAAGTACTATTTTCTACTCTATAAAGTTTAGTTTATCAGTTTTAAACTAATGTTTTTATTTTCGAAAAGTTTAACCATTGCGATACTTGGAAATTAGTATCCGGTCTCGCTACCTCTTTTAATAAATTAACCAAATTGAATTAATAACAAGTGAAAATCGTTTCGCGGCCATCTCAAGCACCAGTTCAGCCCAGCTTTCATTCTAGACGTCATAAGAAAAAGCCCAACTTCGCTAATTAATAATCCAATTAAAATGTCTTTACTTTGGTTATTTTACATATTTATATACTTAATTGAATTAATAGTCTTCAAGTTGATTGAAGATAGAGATATCGGTTTTATAATTCAAATGAAGTGGATAATTTATATGGTTTATATTTGTAATTTTTTTTATCACGATTACCTCATAAATGAAAATCGAGAGACCTTGGTAGATCACTTATCGGCAATAAACGACTTCAATTTTATTTTCATTTTCTTCGCTGAATACTAAACCCGCAATTTTTTATAATTTTTACATTATAGAACATTTCTAAGGCTATTTTGCAACTTGGTTATCAGAAAGTAATATTCTCTATTTCGTCCAATAAAATGTTTGATAACCAATCTTAATATAAAACAACCTAAACCCATAAAGTATAAAAATAAAGATAGACTATTTAAACAGTTGTTTATTAATGAAATTATGAAATATGTTAGTCCATATAATTTCTTAAAATCAACTTTTCGTTGGATACAAATTCTTTATCTTTCTAAAAACCTAAGAAAATTATATTGTCAAAAAAAATCATCTAATTATTCTTGAAAATGTAAATACATGCTAAAAGAAAATTTCGAAATTTAAATATTATTATCAGTTTTTGTTACACTTTTAGGTGCCGTGTCCTGCACATCGTTGTACCGAATTAATAAGTCTAAACTAAATTAAGTTAAAAGAGAATTTTTTTTTTCAGTATAACACTGCACTGTTAAGTTATAATAAATATCCAACAGAAAAAAATCTTTTATTTCTCTTTTATGTTTTATATTTATTATTTTTAAATTAGTATGAATAAAAAATATTACACATGTTTAATTCCGCTAAATTACGCAAGTTCTTATTTTAACAATGTTCAGTTGTTAATAATTAATTAGGTAAATATTTATAAATACATAAACTACTTTACTTAAACTATATTCGTGAATGTAAATTTTATTTATTTAGTTTTATTATTTAGTCATGACATTAACTTTTCTTTGAATACACATGTGACATATGTCCCAATCACAAAATCTACAATAACAAAAATAAATTGCATAGAATACTAACAAAAAATTAATAAGGATAGAAAAAAAATTGTTCATTTTCAGTGTCCTGCCTGAATTAAAAACTTTTTACTTTCCTTTTTACGTGTTTTTAAAAATTAATTTGATTATAATAAAGTTTACATTATTTCATTAATTAATTAAAAATTAAAACAATTATACTTTTAAATGACTATTTTCATAATTGTACATTTTTAACTGAAACAATCTTTATAGGGATTACTATATATGTCTCATGATTAATTATTACGGAATAATCATAATTACATTTATCAGAGAAATATTTAAAAATATCCTTATGTTTCTAGCCATATACTAAAGTGTTACATTTGTTAGTTTACTGATCTTGAGGTGTCAAATGTCGAAAAGTTACTATACATGTTTCGGTCCGAAACATATACTTCTGCATACACTTGATTAATAAACATGAAGGAATCCAGTGATAGTCAAAACATCAATTAATGTATGTTTTTTTTTAAATATATGACACATTATAAACAATTAACTAAAATTACACATTAATAATAATTAAAATAATTAGCTAAGCAATAATCAGAAAGAAATACAAAAACTTTTCATGGGATTCACATAGTGTTAATCCCGTTAATATTTTTAATCTGATATTGTGCAATTTATTATTGACTATTAACTACTCATACAAATCAAAGAAATCAACATTACAAACAAAATCAACATAAAACCTTGTGAATGTTATAAAAAATTCCTGTTACGGAAGATTTTAATAAATTTGTTTTAAATGTATTACTCATATTTTATATTCTTCTACCTTACTACACGAAAAAAAAAAAACAACTAAAAATTTCACTTATACTAAAATTAAAAATCCCAAATAATACATTAGGAAAATTGTCAATTTCACCAATTATACAATATCGTCTCGATACATTGAAAATTAGATCTGAAACTATGGTAGTACAGACATAAAATTATGACACAGTATCAGGAAATGCATTATAAATAAAGGCATATTTGTATAGAAACGGATTTTCTAATTCATTTATAAAAAGGTCAGAGGTTTTTTAATGTCACACAAATAAGAGTGGAAGTTTATAAAACCATTTAAAATAAATATAATTCAATTTTTTATCGTGTTTTATTTATTGATTACACTATTCCAATTATAGTATTTGTTTATAATATTTATATACTAAGAATATAAAAACTTATAATAGACTTAGAACTATTAATTTGTTATTATACAATAATAATTTATAATGAATAATAATATGAAAAATAAATGTGTTGTAAATAATTATAGTATACCTTAAAAATTATTTTAATCTTACTATTAAACATGATTCGTATTGTTCTAAGTATGAAGAAAATATATCTTAATAAGAAACCTTAATGATTTTTTTTCCAAGAAATCCTGCTGATACCATTTTTGCAAAGTAACGATTTACAACATTCTTTGTAATATATGAATGAATTTAAAGCAAATGATGAACAGATAAAACCCTTCCTTTTTTTTTTTTTTTTTCAAGTGGAATTTCAGATGTCATTCGGGTTATGTGACTCGCTTTTCCTTGATAAGAAACATATTTGTTGGCAATTTAAATAAGCATTTATAGTCCCTATTGACCCAAATTATCAAAAAAATGCTCTTCTATAATAAATTCGACGCTAAATATTTGCATAATTGTCCTTTAATACTAAATAACCATGCCGACAGAAAGAGTTACTTTGACAGCTAAAAATATTCTTCCTTACGGGGACTTCAGCGTTTGTATATGGCAAAACGACTTATATATTTGTTCTGTTTTTACTGTCTGGAAACGGCTTACATAAATGTCACGCCACAACTAGAACGTTTGTTTGCAATTTATCTCAAATATCAAAGCATGTTTTGTCGGAGTATTGTGCAATGTCTACACCTACTACTCCGCTGAGCTTCATGTAAAATGTATTTTTGTAATTCTATTTTATTTCCATAATTCTCTTTCTTTTGCACAACATTTCATTTAAGGTATTTCTATAGTCTTTCGACTTTTTTTTAATTAATTTTGTTATTTCTTTTCAGGTAAAAATATTTGAAGTAGAAGTTTTCTGACTGAGAACGTAGGAAATGAAAAGCTACTGGGATTTGAGCATGTATGAGGTAAATTGTGTGAATCCTCTAAGTTTTATTTAGTAAAAGTTTTTTAATAAAAAAAATATATATATTAAAAAGTAAATTACATAAATGACTAGTATTTTATATGACTACACAGTAAAATTCTCCACTTACTTTTGCAAGATTTATCCCTCAATGGGTTGCCAGGTTAAGTCAATAATTCTGTATTTTATATTAATTTTAAAAAAAATAATATAGATTTGTCACAAAAAGATCTAAATTACTAATCTCTTTATTTTATTTTTAATATCAGGTGTCCGGCATGATATTTCCTCTCTTTTTTCGGAAGATTCAAACTCATTCGTTAGTTTTTCTTTTGCATTATTATTACTAATGCATAAAAATGAACTAAATAATATATAATTAAAATAAAATAAACTGTTTTAGAGGCTTCATAAATAAAGATTTCAATGAACTGATTATTTTTATATTTTTTAACTTTTCCCCTAAATTTTATATTCAATAAAATGATTAGTTTTCGCTTAATAACGTGTTTTACGTGCAACTAAGAAACAAAAATCAATGATTGTTTTGTAAGTAAGAACTATCTAATTATTATTATTTAGTGGAAACTACCAAAGATTTCGGAGACTGCAATTTATGTTTTCAGTCTTATGTAAAATTATGTGTACTCTAAGTCAAGAATATTACGGGGAAAAAAAAATGTTTTAGATAGGGAAGAAATCAAAGGAAAATTTTCGTATGTTATTTTTTATTTTTTAGTCGACTATGACCCTTTCCTAACATATTTTAAAAATAAACTTTTCCATGTTGAACAATACAATTTGCTTAATTTTTTCTAATATTATTTTGCAGTACTAGCTGTGACTTACAAATTTAAACCACGCATTTTTATGTTTTACTCAATCGTTCTATTCTTTAGAAAATTGAGCTTTGGGCCATACAATATAGAGTTGACTATATCACAGGATCTTATTTTGAAGATGTAACAGAGTTTAGTATGAGCAGTGAATATGATTCCAGATTTTGTGTAAAACTTATAATTATTTATTGCATGTAGGATTCCTTAATTTTCGGATACACTAAAGCTTGTAGAATATTGCTAAATAGTAATTTGCTTTGAAATGGTAAGAAGACAAAGGGAAATTTAAGCTCTGTTGGTTTTACTCCAATCGAAAATTTGCTAAAAGTGTCATCATCATAAATTTAATGGATAATATTATTGTTGTATAACATTTATCGCTGGGACCAACCATTTAGGAGCCATATTGGTTTGAATGAAAAAGTAACGTTTGAAACCGCTATTTTCTCTCAACTTTATTTATTTCGAATAATTATTGATTGTTAATTTCATTTAATTATTAATTTAAGTAATTTGATCCTTCTAATTCTAAAATGTTTATATTTTTATTTTATATTAATTTATTGAAATTTACAACTGTATAAATATCTACATTAAGTAAATTTGTTGATAACGATTACAATAGCATGTCATAATATGAAAAGAACAACTCATCAGTAGCTCTTCAATAAATATTCTACACTATAAGATCTCTAGGACATCTTCTATTTCGACGCCTTGGAGGATTATCGGGAATGGAGTAGGAAGCAAGTTGAGAAACTAATGAATTTGAGTGGTCATGGAGCCTACAATGAAAGTATAGGTATCTGATTTTGGCTAACTCAGCAACTTATGGAATATTAAGATCTTTATGGATAAGTTTATTGGTAACAAAGTAAGGAGCATTTAGGATTTTTCGAAGAATTTTGGATTGTAAGGATTGGATACGAGATGAATTGGATGGTTTAGTGGAGTCCCAAACCTCAACTCCGTACGTCCAAAAATCACAGTCATTTAAATAAGTCTTTTGTAATTAAATGAGAGCTTTGAACGTTTGTTTAGCAAATGTTAAGGTAAACTGTTACCACGAGCAGTTTCTTGTCGTTTTAGTCTTGTATGTGGAATCCAAGTGGAGTCCTAGGTAGCGGATCTGTTTAACAGGGATTAACGGAATATCATTAAAGGATACTGTAGGACAGGAAGTCGTAGGTTTACGTCGAAGGGTACAAGTTATTTGATGGGATTTATTTTGATTTATTTTAATTCCCCATTTTTGACACCATTCTTGAATGTTTAGGATATGGGGTTGGAGGGTTTGGGAGGCAATGAAGGGATCATAATAAACATGCGTCACCAGCATAAGTGGTGAAGATAGTTGGGATTCTAGTTGGGATGAGTTGGGAATTCTATAATGTGAACTGAGAAAAGAATTAGATTATTGACATACATATCCATGATATATTGTTTTTTCCAGATTGAATTTTTTTTATTTAGTTGATTATTATCAAGAAAAATAATGTACCTGTTTGTAAACTAGTTACACTCGGCCAGTTGTTGATCTATATCAGCCTTCTTAATTGGTACGTAAACAAAAAAGGAATCACAAGATCTTAAGTTTAATTCACTGACTATTACAGTAGTATCGATTCAAAATATCGATTTACCCTTTTTTTGTGTGACTATGGCATTTTTAAAATATTTCAACCATAAAAAAACCTGTCCATGTTGAACTATGAAACGTGCCTAATGTTTGCTATTATTATATAGTTGTACTAGCTCTAAGGAGGGCTTTTACAGATTTTAATCGCATCAGTGCTATTTTTCGTTGTTTTTTTTATATGTATTTCACTCCTACGTTGATTTTTTTTTTTTTTTTTAAATTCTGATACGTAGATTTGTTTCTTATCGCCGGATCTCATCTTGAAAATGTATCCGAGGTTAGGAAGAGGAGTGAATACATGGAAGAGCCTCCTTGATAAGCTGTAGCCGGGCGGATGACTCGCTTCAGCTAATGACAGACTACACAAGATGACAGAGGCGCTGATGACAACAACAGATGTTTGTAGAACGTGCTCTCTATTGTTTCCCATTCTCTCCGTAATAACAGCCTTCGAGATAATTCCCGATGTCTCATACGTCGCAGTTAACTGCTCCCTGCCTCCACAATGGACTGTATCAATGTCCCTTCTCCAGCAATATTTAGTGTCTCCATGTTTTTGTCATTGAGAGTTTTAACATGGTCAATAGTACATGACCTAGTACAATTCAAGTTTTATACCTCGGGAGGCGATCAAGATCCGGCCAGATTGGACTTTTATGAAGGTTTGGTACGGGTTCTATGGATGAATTATGATAATAAAATAATGTAATAGCGTGGTTTATTTGACTAAATAATATATAGCAGACAATTTGGGGTGTGCCGTCCAGGAAAAACAATTAAATAGTTATTGTGCCTAAAAGAATGTATATTATGAGTAAAAATATCGGTACTATGCTTTGGAATAGATATTGACCCGACTCAGAAATTTTAAATTTAAGAGATCTGATTTAATTTTAAATGAAAAGAAAAAAAAATTAATTTTGGTAACTGGCAATTGCTATGGATGCATTGTTCAATAAGTTGTATAAATAGTAAACATCTTGCGTAAACATTACTGCTATAAAAACAATTGATTTCTTTGAGTTGTTCTAGTATCAAAGTAAACAGTTATTATGTTGTAATTCCGCCTATCGTTTATACAAAAGGTATTTATAGTTGTTGTAGCCCATAGTATTTACAAAAAAAAATTATTTATTCAGCATATTACTTAAAAACATAATATGAATAAAGAAACTTTTGTTTATTTAGATTTTTTTTATTAATTATTCTTAAAGTTCATTGTTACCATACCCATTGTATTTAAAATAGAAAAAAAAATTATATATTTAACATATTACGTACAGACAAAATATGAATAAAGAAAACATTATTTTTTAATTATTTATCCTTAAAGTTTGTTGTTGAATTTAGGCAATTTCGAAAATGAAATAATCGGCTTAGCTATATTTTCGTTTTACAGATTTTCTTTTGATATTGGGAATTATTTTTTATTTTTAACGAAAATGTCGACTTAGTGAGTGTATTGATATCACATCGCTGGAATTCACAATGCCCTATTCTTAAATGACTGAGTGCTTCGTCTTCACTGCTTGATTTTTGTTTTACTCCAAATGGCCCATTAAAATAAAAAATATAATAATAATAAATAATGATTTAATTCCGTAATTTATTTTGAAATATACCTACATGTTTCTGTTTTAACATAGTCTTTATAATAAACTTTTAGATACGACTTATGTAAACTATTTAAAAACACATTTTAAAAACAAAAAGTCAATTATGTACCGGTTCTGGTCTAATTCTAGGAAATGATTTATTTTTAAAAATAAATTATCACTATTGACACCTTGCCCGTTTTTTAGTACTATGCTTTAAAAACATTTGTTTTTAAATTTCTTTAACAAAACTTTTTCACGGAATGTTTTACAATTAAATACGGCCTGATCACGACATAGCTGCGTGTTACATGACGGTTGTTCTTGTAACATTTTGAAAATGAAGTGTTCTCTGTATTCAATTAATTCATGATCTAGTTGGCTGTGATTAAAACATGTGTGCCAGAACGGAGGGATATTGTAGCAACGTAATGTGAAACTTTGGCCAAGGTTTGGTGACCAGCAAACCGGTTACTTACAATAGGCTCCGTAACGAATGCTCCAGGCCGAACCTCTTAGCGCGTCTAGGCACTGTGTCAATCATCCCATAATGGCCCCAAAATGTCTACACATCCATTTTTTTTCTTTATATTGGCGTCTGTTCTTCTTCTTCACTATGATTACTACCGAAATGAATGAGAACGTTTTATACCGATTTAAAGATTGTAAAAGTAAGTGTATTTTGACCACATTGATCAATGTTTTTGGTGGGGGTTTTTTTCCGCCACAAAGTATTATTATGCTATCCATTTAATAACGTCCGCACTCTTTAGGATTGATCAAATATGTTTTATTCCTTTTGAAGAGAGAACTCATGTAACGATATAATGGTTCAAAAGAAATAAGTATAAGTATAGATATTTTATTATATTCAAATATTGGTCACGGAAAAAAGTAAAAAAAAACAAAAAAATCATAGAGGGTGCTTTATTACGCCAAGTTAAGATTTCTTCAATGCTCCATAAGTTCAAAAAATTATCTAAAACAAAACAGGTTAGTTATGCAGAAGATCGGGTTGTTCTAATTTTTGTATATATTGTTAGTGTGGTGCTTGTGTACTTAAATCGAAGTTTAGGACCTTGTAGCGTCGCGTTGAAGCGTTAAAGCTTCAAACATTTACACCTTTTATACGTATCAGCAAAACATCCGCTGAACTGTTGGTTTTAAAAAAGAAATTTGTTATATTCAAAATTAAACAATACTAATTTTAGCAGAAAATAAGCTTCAACCGGGACGAAGATGCAGGCTTTCGAAGTTTTGGAATTTTCTTGAAAAGTGATAGGAACTGTACTTTTTTGGACGATTTGACATAGCATAATAGCGAGAGACAGCACGAAAAAAGTGTCCAAAACTTCGATTTTAGTTCAAAAGCACAACAGTAACAACATAAGAAAAAATCGGAACCTTCGTATTCACAAAAATGTTAGACTTTACTGGATTACTTTTTTCTTTTTTTTTTCATAAATAAACTTATCCATAAAGATCTTAATGTTCTATATGTTGCCCAAACCAGATACTTATTCTTTCATAGTAAGCCCCATAATTTCTCAACTCCACTAGTATCACAATTTGCTTCTCATTCTATTTCCTATAAAATTCCGTGAAATCTGGAAAGAACCTGGACATTCTAATAAAAAATTATTAATGAATAATTTTTTCCCAAGCATTTCCCTATTCTATACTGTTGTAAATATAAATAAAATCATTATAAATAATTATATATTATTTGAGTGAAGAACCATTTAAAAAATGTCATTCGTTTTTCAGCAGCTTCTGAAAGTCAGCCTTGTCTTTGGTAGGAGGCAGTATTGTGTATATCGAGCTATATTCATAAAAATATGCGATAATCTTCGTATACAATACTGAACCTATATAATACGCCTATCCGATATTGAATATTTTAATAATTAACTGCATTCGTTAAAGCTATTCGTCTATTTGAAAATACCCTCCCTACTCAACGATTGGCTATTAATTGATATACTTAGCCTTTTCTTTATCTTATGAATATCTAACCATTATTTGCGGTAAATTTAAATGCCACTCTAAAAATAAAAAAAACGCCGTTCTAGAAAACATTTCTTCACCGGGACATGAATATATAATTCTTAAAATAGAGATATGTTGTATGCCCTTATTTTAAAAGGCTTTCTTTGTATGTTAATCCGTATTCCACTTATTTTGCCTCTTAAATTCAGTTGACCTTTGAAGGAATTGATTCATATTTGTTTTTTATTATGTTTTTTTTTTTCCGCTTTTTTCCCCGAGAATATATATTTTGATAAAGAGACCCCTTCCGCAATTATGGTAATTTTCCGAGTATATGGATAAAACATGACCGAGATCGCATAGGATATTGAGCGATCCAGTTTCCCCTCGGGTATGTTATTATATTAAAATGAGACTGCCGTTGGGCGGTCTCAACCTCTCCGCCGTTTCGCATACTTCAGCCTTCGAGTCAGGGCTGACGTTAGAAATTGCTTTGTATAATTTCCTTAAATTTTAAGCGAACTTAACTATGTGATAATATACTCATAATTTACGAAATTCATATATTTTTATGGTATATATTATAGGACCGATAAATTATAATAATCATAACTATTAATATTAACTAAACTTAGTCCATTAATCATGTTAGAAATACCTACGAAAATATATTTGTAAGAAGCTAGAAGTGAGTAACAAGTTTGAAAGAATCATTGTATTGATCTCAGACTTTATGGGTTATAAAGAATTTATATATCTATATACCATAAACATATGAATATATTTAACTTTAGTGTGAAATATGTAATATAGTGTCCAGTATGTTGTTTGATCTTGGAATTTATAATAGCCTTTGATTTTGTCAATTTTAAATAAATTGTTTGGAGTTAATTTTATACTCTGCATTTTAATTTTAATTATGGCGTAGAATTTCAAAAACAGCCAATTCTTATTTCCAGTTGTTTTTTTTTTAATTGTCTGTCTACTACTGTTAAATTATAATTTTGGTTTTTCCCAAAATTAGTTAAATTAATTTGAAAACGGCTATACAAAAAATAAGTTTTCTTCCTAATTCAGCTAGACCTTTAACTTCATCGATCAACTGTGAAAAGTTTGCAAAAATGGATTTAGCTGGTTTTGGAATTCTTCCAGAATGATGTGAATTTTTTTTATTATCTTGGTAGTTTTTTAATTGGTTATTCTTCGTAATATCTCTCAAATTTCGGACTAAAATAATCAATACAGCTAGTTATCTATAAAGAAATGTTTTGATAGAAAATATGCAGTAGTAGTACTAATTCAGTATCTACTTAAACAGAAATTTTTTTTTTCCTACCTTATATAATTCTCCAATATGCCAACCAAAAAAGTCCACTTTTTCCTTATTTTCTTGGCTAAAGTTCCATTTTTTTAAATGTTTTTTATGCATATGCAAGTTGCTGTGCATATGAAACTTATTAGGATGTTTGAAACATTAGCTAAACAACAGAAAACTATATAAAAAAAAAATTGCAAAATTTTAAATTAATATTGTTCATTACAGTTGGGAATTAGTTGGGGCATATCACTCAAAAATTTATTTAAGATCACATTAGACCTATACCATTGAATGCAAATGTACATAAGGGGTGGACATAAACCTGAGCAGTTAAAATTTTCTTAGATATGGTTTTTAAAATACCGCTTGGTTTTAATTATTTATTTAATTAATGGCTACATTTTATTTGCCCAGGCTACATTATATGGGAAGTAAATCCCTAAAAGATAATAAAAACGCTAGCCTAGAAAATGAAAAGAAATTAAATGGATGGATTTTTTTTCCTGTAAGTGTATTTGGACTCACTAAAACGCATTTTAGAATCTTGTCTCTCTAATAATTTATTTATTTGTATTGTCAAATACCAACGGTTATTAGTTTAATCGAAAGAATGACCTAACATAGCATAAAATCTGACTAAAACCGCAATTCAAAAACATCATCATCGTTTTAATAATTATTACAGCTTTTGATTATATAAATAATTCCATATATTTATCAGGAATAATTTGATTTGTACTGGATTTTTGAAAAACATCTTTGTTGCATTATTCGAAATTGTAATATTTTTACGGGATATTTAATATTTACAATGATAACTGCTTGTAAATGCTACTCCTATTCCTCGTCATCAATTCTCAGTTGTACTAGAATTGATGTTAGAAATTTAAATAAATAATCAATAATTATTTATCACGATTCCTTATTTGTTGCACTAAAATTATTAAAAGAAATTCCTCAGTATATTACCAGGTCACACCACAAGGGGTAAATTAAAACTGTGGAGTGAAATAACATAATAAAAAGGGGGGTCACCTGTGGTGTAGTGGTTAGCATAGCAACCTACTAAACCCAAGATCGCGGGTTCGCAGCCCGGCAGATGACCTTAGGATTTTTTAAAGGGAGTAAAAAATCCTCAGCTATGCCGTCCTTCGGAAGGGACGTAAAATGGGGGTCCCGAGCCTGTGCGATGTCAGGTACTCGTTAAAGATCCCTATCCTAATTATACCTGGATAGGCAAAATTTAGGACTCCCACCGTAGCATCGTCCGATTAGCCATAGCAGCATAAAGTGACGTAAAACGAAATAAACAAACAAACATAATAAAAAGGGATTTTAGGAAAAAATAATTAAAATAAAAACATATGAACTTCGTTTTTTCACTTATTAATATCATATCTGTTATTAAATAAAAGTATATTAAATGTTACTAATAAATTGTTCGTTGTTTTAAATTTAAGCACCATTTTTCGCAGTTATGATGATATCTTAAAAGCTGTTATATAATTAACATTTATATAAATGAGAAAGATATAAAAGATATTCTAGATGAGAAATTTTTTTTTTTTGGGGGCTTTGTATTAACTATATAGATTATCAATTTTTAATTAATTCAGAACAAATAAAACTAAGTTATAATAAAATAAACAGTATTTGACAATGTGCTACGTGAGTTTAAACTTTTTATTTATAAAAAAAAAATGTTACATAAATAAAAAAAAATATATATGAAGTATGTATGAACATGAAAGCCATCATTCATAAATAATGAATTATTCGTTCAGTAGTTCATTCAGCGATATGATCGATGACTAGTGTATACTGAGAATTAATCAAACCATCGTATCACGTTTTACGTTCTCCGTCGTAACAAGTTGCCTGTAGAATAAACGAATTTTTCTATAAATTAATTCAACATAAATAATTCCTAAACCTATGTGGAAACAATTATAAAATATGAGTCTGTGCTATATGTTTGAATAACATTTTTAAAAATATTATTTTTTGAAAAGCTATAAGAACACCTTGCCTCTTTTTTAAAATTTAAAAATGTTATTTCGTTAATTGCTTTTTATTATGATAGAGGCCTTCTACATAAAAATAAAAAAAAATTAAAAATTATCCATGGTCGACTTCGGGTATCATTTTTTTATAAAATGAAATTCGACCGTTGATTTATTATCAAAAATAGTGATTGAAGGGTCAGGTGAATAAAGGTAATAAATAATGGATAAACATATTGAGTGATATCTATACTATTACTTAAAAAGACAAGCTATTTTTTGTTTGTGATCAGTAGTTTTTATGGTTAGTGATGAAAACTAATCGGTACCAAATTTTAACTACATCTTCATAGTTCAAAAAAGGTTTAGCAATAATAAAATCTACATGTTTTCAATTAAATTGATGTTAAAAACCCATAAATATGTGGTACCAAATGAAGTTTGAAAATCGATCGATAGGTAGCGATCGCTATTGAAGAGAGGTTACAAAGGTACGGTGTTGTATAAAGCTGGAAATTTATGATAGAAATTACTTATTTTCAATTCAGTTGTTAATAAAAAAACTATAAATATATGGAGCGACATGTAGATCCCAGAGCAGTTTTAAAATTGATCGAAATGTGGCCATTCTGCAACAGAGTTTGTAATGGCAAAACTATAAAAACCTAGCTGTTCCAAATTTTAACATCTTCATAGTTCTGGTTTATAATAATAATTAAAATATATAGTCTTGAGTGCCAGAAATGAGGTTTGCCAAACTGTCATATACTTTTATGGTTTGAAATTAAAATCCAAATAGATGTATCGATAAAAGTAGTTTTGCCAAAGTGCATGTTTAGTTATGTTTTTACGTACTCTTTTAACACCTAGTCAATGCAATTTTAAGCAGGTTGAAGTTACTGCCATGCGTGAAAATATCATTGAAGAAATGATGCTAAATTCTATACTTTAATACAAGAATTTTACTGATAAACAAATGAAATTCAATTATTAGTTAAAATAATTTTAGTGTCAATTCCGCGACGGAGTATGCTAGTATTTAATATTTTTAAGTATTATGAAGTAATATATTTTTAATACTTCTCACTTCCATTCCCGTAAATTTAATTGAAGGCTCAAGAATCAGAAATTTGAATTTCTTATATAAAACTGTTTTTTCTAAAAAAAACCTGTAAATTCCAAACTGTGGCTTCAGTTTTCTCGAATTTCACCTATCAACTTCTTCCGCTCGACCTTTCAATTATAATATATTAAAGGAGAAAATAAAATCCTAAAGGAAAAAAAAAATCTAGATTAAAACAATATTAACCGATCACAATGGATCTCTTAACTGAGTAATTTTGGGATGTACAATTGATTTTATCTATCCATAATTTATAATATATTACTAATAAATTGGGTATTCATGATATATCTAGCCAGATTACATCTTCTGAAGGGATGTTTTTTTTTTTAAATTTCAATAACTTATTTTTATATTAGGTGTCTATGCCTCATGGCTGATTATATGAAAGTCGAAACACGGCTTAGAGTCTAGCTAAGACGATTTGTCTGTAAAAAGCTATCTGTTATGGGATTAGGCTAGTAGATTGACAACCGATAGCGACAAGCTGACATTGTCTCAGTCACAGGCACTGGGCCAGTCCTCAACCACCGTACTTCAACTTACAGTAAAATACTTCGTTTCAATCGATTTTACTCCAAATGTTGCTATTCATCTGTTACCGCATTTGGTTTAAATTAGTTACTATAAAATTGTTGACAAAAATATTTATTTTAAAAAAAATTAAATAGCTATGTCTAAGTATTATGCATTAATTGTATTAAAATTATAAACCGCATTCCTAACATTATATTTTTACATTCTCAAAGATAATAAAAACAAAACAAAATTGTATAAGTCTATATCCAACTATTTTAAAACTAAATAACCTGAACGAATTTTGACTATTTTATTTGTAATTAATATTATACATATAATGGGTTCGTAATTAATATTATTTATTTAAAATACTTACCACCAGATATCCTTTCATGATAAGCTCCATACGCACTCAAATCATCCAACTTGTTTCTCATTCGATTCCCAATAAACTTCTAAAACGGATGAAAAGATGTCCTTGACATGTGTTCTGCACGATTTCATTAAAATAAAAGAAAATTGTTGAAGGGAAGTTTAACTTTTTTTGTTTAAGTTTTTAAATTTTTAAACTCACATTCAGAGGTTTTATTTGTTCTTAAATGTGCCTGAACTGAATTCACTATTATTTTTATAAGGATAGCATTACTTAAACTTAAGATTTCACGCGTTCTCTTGATTTGTAATTATTGTTTCTAAATGTCAACCCCCTAAGACATACAATCAAATACTATAATATCTATTAAACATTCAGGATGAAAGAGGAACAACCAAAAATAAGGGTATTTAGAATTAATATCAGAGACATAATAGGATTTATATATTTAGAAACTTCTTGGATTTTCTGTCAAAACAGTTTTTGATTGATAACTAGATGAATTAATTTAGCCTTATATTCGAAATTTCTTCATAGTGGTGGCAAAGATTAAAATTAAAACGAGTAAAATAATAATTATAATGCATTTTGGATTTGTGATGTGTTTCAGTCAGTCAGTTCATTTGAAAAAATATTTTATTTAAACGTTCCATTGATAATAGGCACATAATGAATAATCTTATATTCTATTTAAACAATTACATTTTGTTCAAGTAATTTTAAGATTACTCATATTTTTTAATATAGTCCGATCAGATTCATAATTCGATTTAGGTCAAGACTACAACAGACTTAATATAGTATTGATCATAAGTCCAAGGTTTGTATTATTGATAAAAAGTTTTGCATATCATTCATTACCTGAGTGATAAATAAAATAAAATGCATGTATTCATTATCCGCTAAGCGACCTTTCATGTTAATCAGTTTTTTTTTTAATCAATTAAATATTTTAATTTTTTTTTTTGTAATCAAACGTTTAGATTAGCTGAGAATAATTTAAAATTTCATTGATCAGCGAAACGTTAAATTTTCAAATCGGTCTATTTTTAATTCCAGTCATCGGTCTTCAATTAATAATCTGATCAGTTATGTTTCAAACCTTTTTCTTTTTTTATTTCGTTTTATAAACTTTGGTTATGTCATAAATTATTATTAATTTAGTTGGAGTGTTCTAAGATTTAAACAGCTGAAAACCCAAAATTACTCCAAACAAACTTTCCATCAACAAAATTATTATAATGGATTTTATTTATTTCAATCCTTTGAAAAAGATAAAAATAAACAATCACAATCCTCTTCATCAAAATCCTCTCCAGCCTCCCGTAGAATGGGTTAGCAACGAATTAATATCCTTCCGCCGCCTTAAAACAGTTAAATAGTCAAATATTTTTTTAAAAAGTGTCCTTTTAAGGTCCGCTATCTTAAAACCGTTAAAAATTTTAAAACAGTTTCCTGGAGGACAACAATGGCAGAAGTTATCCTTCGGATAATTTAAAAAACCGTTAAAACAGCAATCCTTAAGGACGAAAAAGCTAATTCTAATTGTGGATGGAGAGAGTGGCCAGGGATGTCCTTCGGCCTAAAAAAATCGTCAGATCTTATAAGATCTGTAAAACAGTGTCCTTAAAAACCGTTAAAACAGCAATCCTTAAGGACGAAAAAGCTAATTCTAATTGTGGATGGAGAGAGTGGCCAAGGATGTCCTTCGGCCTCAAAAAATCGTAAGATCCTGGCAGATCTGTAACACAGTGTCTGTTTTACAGATCTTATAAGATCTGACGATTTTTTGAGGCCGAAGGACATCCCTGGCCGCTCTCTCCATCAACAATTAGAATTAGCTTTTTTGTCATTAAGGATTACTGTTTTAACGGGTTTTTTTTAAAGTTATCCGAAGGATAACTTCCGCCATTGTTGTCCTCCAGGAAACTGTTTTAAAATATTTAACGGTTTTAAGATGGCGGACCTTAAAAGGACACTTTTTTTTAAATATTCGACTATTTAACTGTTTTAAGATGGCGGAGTGCCTAAAAGTAAATTATTGCTTATTTCGCTGTTTTTAAATAAATAAATATTGCTATATCGTTCTAGATATCTTTGAATGTCATTTCTTAAGTTTCAAATATTGTATTAAAGCTGTTAGGGAAGCTGATTTCAATCAACAAGACCCTTATTTAAATAAAAGAAACTGTTAGTATTTTAAATAATTATCGATTCAGGAACATGGTCCACTTTTCGAGCAATCTAAGCCTTAATTTATGCTGTTTTGATGTTTGGTTAAGAAAAAACATATCTGGTTCTGTTTATCTATTTGTGTATCTGGAGTATTGCTAGCAGCTGCTCTTATATAAAAACTACATATTTAACAAGGGTAGAACTCACTCAGTCTTACAGATATTTTTGGCAATTTTTTTAGAGGTTCCTGATCAAAAAACATTATTCACGTATTTCGCCTTTCTGACTAATGGAACCTAAATACCGAGAAAAAAATTAGTCGACAAAAAAATGAAATAGCATTAAACTATTTATTTTATATTCCTAGGATAAATTATGCATAATTTTTGAAACTAAATTATTACTTTTGTGTGCAAAATTAACAAAAAATACAGCCGCTGTATAGATTTTGGTTAATTGCATTCTAAGATCTTCCAGCAAACTACATTTATAGATTTTGTTTCACACAAAACATGACTTCAGATTCTAATTTGGCATTGAAAAGAACCCTTAAATACGAAATGACATTTAAATAGAAAAATCAAAATCGTATCCTTCGACCAAGAATGGTAGGTATTTTTTTTTTTTTTCAAAAACATGAATTACGGTTAGACGATGAAACTAATCGATGTCATATTTTACCCAAAATAAAGAGTGGTAATACGCTTGAAATTTCTTTGTTTTCATCTTCCTACCTGGATTCAAACTCAACTTAAAAATCAAAATGTATTTCGGATTTTCCAACTTTTTAAATAGGTTTTTGCTGTTATAATTTTGCATTTATGTATCAAAGAAAATCTGACCCTCTCCTCTTTTAAGCGGTACCAAACAAGTTGAATTGCATAACAAAGTCATGGCGATTGAAAGAACCATTAATTGGTTTAAAACAGTAATCCTCCTTGAAAAGGGTGAAAAAATTATATTTTTTGTTTTTTAGTGAATAGCAATTTTTCAATGAACTAGAATTCGACGCTTGAATATCTAGTCATTTTGTTAGAATTTAATTAACCGAAACCAAAATCTATGAAGCCACAGTATTTTTCTTTAAATCACTGAAAATTTCAAGCACTGAAAACGATTGAATTATAAAAATGATCATTTTTTAAACTTGGTATACAATATAAATTATTTCAATACTATGATATTATTTTTTTCTAGGCTTCTAGGGTCCATTAGTCGAAACTACAAAATACTTGTCTAATATATTTTGACCAGGAACCTCCAAAAAATTGTTCACAAAATCAGTGAGAGACTGAGTGTGTCCTCAGTAAATTAGATCAAGTTTCCTCGAAAATAATAGGCAATAGCTATAGCTCTAGTTTGTTGTAGAAGTAGTAGTTGTAATGGGAAACGGGGAAAAAAAATTAAATCATATTAAATAAGTGGTTAAATATTTAGGAAAAATCATAATCAGATGGAAGGTAAATAGTTGCGTCCACTAATGTTTTTAGTGGACAGGATGTATCGATGAATTTGAATGATAGATCAGCTATATTAGTATTTGCTTATGTTACAATTTTCATAAATTATTATTATTATTACCTAAGAAGTGAATGATCTTGCTGACTTAAATTTGGCATAACAACTGATATTTTTCTCCATTATCCAGGAAGCATTATTAAAAATTAGGATGTTACTGTTTCATTCTTTGATCTTATTGTTTCATAGTTTACCCCAATGTCTTTCTTCCAAAAAAAAAAAATTAAACATATTTACATTTTTATTTAAAATTTTACACCACTAAAACACTTAGGAGGCCCCAGTTGAACCGTCTTCAGACCCCAGTTTTGGTTTGGTAATAGACAAAGACCCTTCTTGTTGAAGTTACAAAGAGGTACTGTCCCACATCTTCCTGCTCTTTTTACTGCCCAAATATAAACCCCCGTTGACTTTTTGTCTGCCTTGTTTAAGGTTGTTGAGGTCAGTAACTCCCTTTACTACTCGTGATAAGTCTATAACATGTTTCAAATAATTAACTCTGGTTGTTAGGACTTCGAATTTCAAATTAAAAATACCCTATTGTTTTCAAAGATAATTAAAACAATAGGGTATTTTTTAATATTTGATCTAATGATCAATACTGGCTGTAATTTGACGAAACATTTAATAAACAAACAAGCAAAAATATTGATAATATATTTAGATAATAAAAAGGAATAACATAATTCTCATAATATAAAATAAAGAAAAGCACTTTAAATATACTTAAAATATTCATCTTCTTTACCAAGAACCCCATTAAAATGAACCTGGTACTGTAAAAGAGATATTATTAATATATATATATTTATTTTCAAAGGGTCCTTAAAAAAATAATAAAAATATTAATTTTGTATTAGTTATGAACAGGGTTTGAAAATCGATAATTAAAAACATAAAAATAAAAAAATCAAATCCGATCAAAATTTTTATCAGGAATTTTAAAAAAAAATAATAATTATTTTTGAGTAATTCCTTTCTAAATCAGAAAGTTAAATTTTTTGAATTATCTCTATGATATTTTTTGAGTCTGGAGTAGTAGGTGGTGAATAATATAGTCAACTATTAGCCACAGAACATCTTTATTTTTTTAATTTTGTATTAATAATTATTATATGATTTTTTGGAAAAAATAATTATTGATTTCAAACCCTGGTTATGAATAAAGTATTAAAAAAAAAAAAAATTATATATCGATCACGATTCTGTTCTCTCAAGAAGGTATTGTTTCGTGACAGTATAATTTAAGAAACTATTTTAATTCTATAAAAATTCAGTAAAATTATTTATAATTTTATAAAAATAATTACTCATAAACTTAAGTATTACGTATTATCAAATTAAGGTTTTATTTTTCATTATATCATATACATTTTTCAATACGTATATATCTATTTACAGTAGATTAACTACAAAGCTAGATATGATAAAATTGGACAAATATAACAATTTAATGCAAATAAAAATAAATATTGATTATTTAAATTGATTAAATGATTAGTTTCCGGAGTGGAATTATTGTCTTATGGAAAACTAAATTTATTAAAAAAATTCAATTTAAGCTTTTAAATATATTTGAAATTAGTAGTATTTTTATGGAGCAAAAGTTAAAACTATTCTTGAAAGCTGAAATTATATTAATAATAATGCATCCATAAAAACAAATGTGAATTCTATTGTTTTAAGTCGTTCTAATCTGTGGCACAATTTTTATTGACATGGAGAACGTTTTTTCACCCTCAACAATGATGTAATATTTTGACACTCCGAAAGTTCGAAAACTCGCCAATAGTTTCCTCGTCTAACATACTTATACTAAATAGCAATTGCACATTAATTTCTAAATAGATTATTACTTACAGACAATAAATAATGCAAATATATTTTAGTTAAAATCTAGAAAAAAAAACTTGATTATAAATAGGACTTAATGTGAAATTGAGAAACAATTCAAATACTATTTTAAAAATTCCCGGGAAATCAATGAATTTGTAAAGAATAAAAAATTAAAAATTTGGATTACGAAAAAAATCAATTTTTCCCTGACTTGGAAACACAATAGATCATTGATATTTCTACCGTTTTCTACTGTTTTTCCCAATTTAAATTTTTGGAGTTAATGGGGAAAAGTGAAAGAAGAGGGAGAATCAAAAGAATCAAATTACTTAAATTAATAATTTAAATTAAATTTATCACCATTGATTATTGAAAATAAACAAAGTTGAATAGCCTAAAAAATAAAAAATTAAAAAGTCTCGTTTGAAACCTTTATTTTCTCTCAACTTTTTTTATTTACAATAATTATTGGTTGCAAATTTAATTTAAGTAATTTGATTCTTTTGATTCAAAAATTTAAATTGGGAAAAACAGTAGAAAACGGTAATATATGAGTGATCTATTGTTTTTCCAAGTCAGGGAGAAATTGAATTTTTTCGTCGTCTAAATTTTTATTTTTTATTCTTTACAAATTTATTGATTTCCCAGGAATTTTTAAAATAGGATTTGAATTTTTTCTCAATTTCACATTAATTTATATTTTAAGTCCTATTTATAATCTATTTTTTTTCTAGATTTTAACTAAGATCGATTTGTATTATTTATCGTTTGTAAA
Organism: Euschistus heros; assembly: GCA_003667255.2. Classification (NCBI taxonomy): domain Eukaryota; kingdom Metazoa; phylum Arthropoda; class Insecta; order Hemiptera; family Pentatomidae; genus Euschistus; species Euschistus heros. The sequence continues at coordinate 2,608,371 of RCWM02000087.1, forward strand.
TAATAATATATTTAGAAATAAATGTGTGATTGCAAGTGTGTAATGTTAGGTAATAATTAACAGAGGATTATTTTAATTACCCTTGGGATAGTGGTGCTTATCTACAGCCTTTTTTTTTTTTTAGAAATCCAATTAAAACATAATTTATTTAAAATAGCAACCTTGTGCCTATTGAGGTCATCTATTGGGCAATGGCTGACTTGGGATTTATGGTCTAGTCTTCATCTAGTGATTTGGTACGGTATAATAGCCCCATGCAATCAGCGCAGGACCAAACCGTTCAATAAATTAAAAGACTTAAGCCTCAGAAGCAATAAGATAAATATGTCGGGTACAATTTGTAACCGGGGTGATGTTATCATCCTAATTAATTGACTATTTCGTTTGTTTTTTTTTAGAAAACTTGTTGAAATGAAATAATGTCGGACGGATTTCGTCAGGAACTCGTCTTTTGTTTGTCGAAATTTTAGAATATGTTAATCCCTAATTATAGAAATGTAATTTATGTTTTTTAAACAAACACCGTTAACGAGCGCATTAATCCTGTTATAAGACAGTATAAACACGCTGAATTTTTTTTTAAATCGGCAGTCCCTGTTTCTAACTTGTGCCACATTTCAGGAAGAGGTTTTTGAGCAAGTTTTTATTTCGGACGCGTGCGGTGGACACATTTTTTAATTGGGAAGAAGGTTTTTTTGATTTGAAATATTCCTTTTTTAAAAAAATATGGAATTGATGGCCTTCGCTTGAATAACTTATTAAATTTCACAAACTCATTCTCTGCCAATATTATTAATTTTAATAAGGAAAGAGCATTGAAAAAGTCAGGTTGGAGAGTATCTGATTAAAGAATAATTTAAAATCAATTGTAAACTCCGAATATTTTTAATTAATTTTTTATCAGTATATTTAAATTTTGAAATGTCATTTCAAAGTTATTAGTAGAACATCTAAAATCGACAGTTATTCATGGATCGTAACGTTTTTATAAGAATATTTTAGTTTTGGTCTACTTTCTTTTAAAATACTTGCGACTCTAGTCGGAATCTTTTAAAATTGTGCAAGAAAAATATTTTAAAAAATACAAAATAATTCAATTTTACTCAAGGATTTTCAGTGGAATATTTGTACATAAGAAATTATTGTTATATTGAAACATAAGTAGTCAAAGAAATAGTTTCAGATAAGATATTGGTATGGGGTAAAGAAAGAAATTTTAAAGTGGATTTGTATTGTTTTATTATTATGAATATGCCAATTTGCTTGTTATATATATTATTTTTATTATTATCGTTCTTCCCCTTAAGAAGAGCGTTTAAACTTGAAATATACATATTTTTCAATTTCTTTGTTGTTTTTTTTCGCCAAATTTTTTTCATTAATCCACTATGTTTCGTTATTCTGTCCTGTGTCCATTTTCGGCCTGTAGTTCTTGTTGGTTTCTATTCAAATTTCCCCTTCTTGATTTTGTCTCTGAAGTGTTTTCTATCTGTTATTTTGTTTGTCAAAAATTTTGCATTGTTTAAGGTCTTCCTGTACTTCTTTATACTAGTTTTATTTTACTTGTCTGCAAAGACCTGTGATTGTGTCTGTGTGTGCTATATAATTCTTTTGTAGGTCCTTTCATCCAAACACCGTTACTGACAACTGCGTCATGGATTTTTCTGAGTACATATATTTGTTATTAATTTTATTATATGCATTGATAACTTTTTATTCATCTCTCTCAGTGATTTTTTTTCGGTTCTCGATACCTGTACCGATACTAATTAATCGATTATCGATTCTTTATATCGGTACCTCGGTTTAAAAATATATTTTTATTACAAAAAAAAAAATCCTTATGAGTGGTAGTAAAACAAGTAAACTGGATCAATTAAAAAAAAACAAAACAATAATTATTCAAGGAATAAATATGTAAACAGAAAGTAGCTAAAAATTATACTACCAATAATATATACCTTAGTAACAGTTGAGACAATTTAATAAAAAAAAAAAAATTTCATTTTACGAATTCTTATTATTTAAATTTTTACGTGTTGTTTGTTGAACATTCAGGATGTTCTGGGTTCAACTCATTGCTAAAAGAATTTACTAAGCATTGTAAACTGATATTTATCTGGGTTGTTTAAATAGTGCATTAGCGCTCGATGGACAGACATTCTCGAAAGATAACAAACATTTATAATAAAATCATGCTACTGTATGGTAGCATTTATTTCTTTTGTTTGACTTTTTGTAATATTTCTTCATTTTCTAATAGTAATTACATATTTTCAACAAACTTCGTTTGGCATGGACTAGCTAAGGATTTGTTTTAAATTCTTTATAAACGAGTTCTGTATTACATTTCTCTCTTATTAAAAATGAAAACTATTATATATTTTCTAATCATCAGGAGCTAATAATATAATATAATAATAGTATATAAATGAATGTGAGTCCGGAAGAAGGGGCTATGTCACGGTTTTCTAATTTTACCCCTAATTATAGGGGCTTCCTTTACTACTAAAAACCATTACGCACACCACATTTCATAGGCCTTTATTTCACGAAAAATCGGGTTTCGAGAAAATCATGACATATGCCCATCTTCCGGACACATATTCAATTAGCTTATATAAAGACTATTTCTAAGGTCTGCGGTATCGATGGGATCCTAACAATCGACTTCGTCTTCTCGATTCAGATTCATGAGAAAAAAAATCATTGAAATCGAGATTCGACTTTTGGAATCAGCACATCCCTGATCTATATATGCATTTACTCTCTCTCATCTCATCTACATGGACAGAAATACTTGTGGATTTATATTTTGTCATTTTTCTATAATGTTCGAAGATTAAACATCTCTTTAATCCTGATTTTATCATTAAAAGTTTGCCTTGATCTAATCGCTTGATTATATGTTTACTGCTTTTCAACAACCATATGAATAATAGAGCAAATATCTGTTAACTATTGCTTTCCAGAAAATCTTGAATAAAATTAAGATTTCCTGGAAGTGCATTAGTGACTTGAAGTGTGTAAATTTTTAATGGCCAATCAAGGTACAAATTTCCTCTGACTAATAAACTTTTATCTAGAAGTCGATTGCATAGAATTGGTGATTCATCCTAGCGTCCGCTCTCTGGTTATTTGCATAGGATTAGGCCCTTATTTGTCAATAATTACCGCATTTATAAGTACTCAGTGACCCATAAAGTTTTTTTTCTTTCAGGCGACTTTTTCAGTTTTTTGTATCCAGAACTTAAGAACTGTTGCGTCATGCGATCTGTGAGGTATAGGAGTCCCGTGTCGACCTTGGCAGGTTAGTTGTTATTCTGCCTCGGAAGCGAATGCTTTTAGGTATTTCTGCAAGTAATTATTCGCGTAGGAGGGATGTTGCGAAAGACGTGAACATTGGACATTATCTATTCATTCATAGGATTAATAATGATGATGGTATGGAATGGCAAATTGGAGTCGTTGTTAACGACTGGTCTGATTTGTTCTTTTGTTACGTTTTATCTTCTCTTTGTTGAGCATTTTCTTTTTCTTTTTTTAGTTACATTTAAATAAATTATGCACTCCTTGTGATGATATTTTATTTCAACTTCTTTTAACGGTGCTACAAAAAAACAGGGGTTAATACTTTGGCATATTGCCATTATTATGTATAATTGAAATAAAAATCTATATTAGAAAATTTACTGGGGCCCACCGCACACCACAGAGTAAACTTAGGGTTAAGTAAGTTTCCAAGTAACGCAGGCCCGCTAAGATCAGTGAATTTAAATGATGCCTTTCATACAGTTCTTAAAGCCAATCATCAGCACGTACAAAATTTTAGGCATGGACTAATAAAAATCTCAGAGCTATAATTTCTTGTGTAATACTATTTAAATTAAATTTATTTTGACTATATTTTAATAATTTAATTTTTATAAAAGTACTTACTTTTTAATCGAAAGATATTATAATTATTTTGTTGTTATATAATCAATATTATTCTACTAATAGCTGGGATATTCGTAAATGATATACAATATTTTTTTATATTGTAAGCCATTGACTGTTGGCATATTGCCTGAATCTATACTGTTATATAAAAGAACAAGCCATTTTTCGTTTGTGATCACTAACTACGAAAACTACTGAACCAAATTTTAACCAGATTTTCATTATAGTTCCAGTATGGTTTAGCAATAGTAAAATTTACTGTTTTTATATTAATTTGTTACTAAAAAAGCGATAGTAATGAATAACAGTGAAGTTTGAAAATTGACCAATACCAGCGCCATTCTACATGAGAGGTTACTAAAGTACAGTGTTACATATAACTTTAAATTGATAGTAAAATTTACTTATATTCAATTAAATTATTAAAACAGATTTAAATTTGAGTATAATGACATTGTGTTTAAACAAATGATTCTTAGGCCTTTGTAAGCACTGATAATGCAGTCCATTATCCACTAGAGTTTCTAAATAGCTTCAGTCGATCTGGATTATTAATTTATACATTACAATTTAAAATTGGATATCTATTTATTTATTAATAATTGTTTTGAAGATTATTAAGTAATCTTTAAACACCTAATCAGTGCAATTTTAAACAGGTTAAAAATTACTGCTATGCGTGAAAAATATCATTGAAGAAAAAATGACCAATTACATACTTCATCAATACATGATTTCTATCGTTAAACAAATAAAAGTTCAATTATTAGTTAAAAAGAATCTAAGTTTTTCCTTATAAGAGCGGGCGTAGCCACAAAGGGAGATGCTAGTTAATTTATAATACAAAATATCGTTGTAATAATTGTATAAAACTTATTTTACATATTTTTTAAACAAACAAACACTTTTATTCAGAGAAAACATATAATTTTTCTTAATTGTACAAAAAAAACAAGACTAAACAATGGTGTATTAATCAACAGTTTGGAATGCATATATAAAATAAATGAATTTCTGAAATGTTAAAAATGCAATATCTGTTAATTAAAAAAGAACTACGTAAATAAAAATTAAATTGTTGAAATATAGTTAAAATAGATTTAATTAAAATTGTATACCAAAAAAATGTAATTGTAAATAAATTATGCTTAAAATTGTGTTTGACATTAAGAACTGTTTGAAGGGCAGCTATTAAATTCACTCATCTTAGCGCGCCTACTGAACCCTAACTTTGCTCAATGTGGTCGGGTGGGCCACAGTCAATTTTTTAATATAGATATTTATAGCGATTCGAAATAATTTTGATCCTTTTGAAATATTTATATTCATAACATTGTCTATTAGGACTTCGAATGGAGATTTTATTATGTTTTAGTGATTATAATTGTATTTCTCTAATACATAATGGGTTACTGGGGGACTTAGTGTGAAAACAATGTTAGTAGTCTTACAGTGTGAAATCTATGAGTTAATTTAGTTTGCAGATTTAACAGTCAAGCCTAACAAAATTACATAACAAATCCAACACAAGCCATCATTCCTTGATATCCTGCAAGATACCGTATTTGGATTCAACGAGTCTGGGTGGTCGTTTTGTGCATGAAAGTAATTTTTATACCTCCAGGATAGCCGTAATTCTTAGAGGCTGGGTTGAGTTACAAGATACCTAATTGGTGTGGTAGTTGGCAAACTATAAAATAATTTCACCCGCAACGTTTTGAATTACCTTTACACCATCGCCGGCTTGTGTTTTCTCTCGGTGGCCGCACACGTTCAAAACATCTCCGGATGGATTTAGTGTTGCACTAGTGGATTTCTGGATAGGCGCCCCTTCTTCCAGGACCTAGCTCCAGCTTTCCAGGCAGCCCTATTACATTATTTATGAAGTCTTCAGACTAGTTTGGCATTTGTTGAATGGATCTGCTTTCTCTGCCTTTTCTATCCCTTCCGGTGCTTTTTATAAAATTAGTGTAAATTTATTTTTACCATTTCTGTATTTATTTTACGTTTTTTTTTTTTTTTTTTTTTTCTTTTTTAAACTTCAATTTATGTATCATTCATTTTGATATCCTTTTTGAATTATACTGGAACTGAAAAAAATATAATCGCCGCATGACTATGAATGCTTTAATGATAAGTATATAAGTTGGTTCGAAAAAGAAAAAAAAATATAGAAATACTACTTCTTTTATAACGTTAGTATAGAAGGAAAATCATATATAATTAATTAAAAAATAAACACACCGCAATCTCAAATTTAAATACTACCAGAGTTTTACTTTTACTAATTGTAAGTTATTTTTTATTTTTTTCGTAAAATTAACTACATTTCCCGAAAAGATAGCGATCAATAATTTTAAGTAACGTTATAATTATTTAATTAGTTGAGGAGGCTATACAGTAGTAATAATAAAATGTAAAAAAATAAAAAGATAATAAATACTAAGCATTCTAATACTGTAATAAAAATTTGAATTAGTAGCTAATATTTACCAAAGATATTAAGAATTTATACATAGTTAACAATAATAATTATCCACTCTGCTTATCATATTATGTATATTTAAAAATTTGATTTGAATATTTTAAGAGCTACATTCAAAAATGTACAAGTCTTACTTTATTACTTATCAAACTATCGAAATATGAAAACTATCAATACAATCCAGATTTTGGCAAAATTTAGTCATGATTAAATATTAAACAATTGATTTTCAGGAATCAATCACCTAATTTAATTATAATTAAATCTTTCTGTTCTTATTTTAGTCAATTAAAGGTTTCAATCACTAAAAAATCAACTGAATGATTTAATCAAGATTAAATTCGATGATTGATTCCAGGAAATTAGTTTTCAAATATATAACCATGATTGAATTGTGCAGAACTCTGGTATAATCCTGCTTATGTGTATTAGTAAAAATATTTCGTTAAACAAATATAAGAAAAGTATTTACATTACAAGACACTAAAAAATGTAATTAATTAACTAAATAAAAATATAAGTTTTTTTCTATAAAAAAATAACAAAGGAGAAAATGAGAACATTTTTAAATTAATAAATAAAATTTAAAAAAATTTTCTTCATTTTTTTTTTTTTAATCAAGAAAACTAAGAAAATATGAAATTCGTATCTATAAATCTATTTAATTTTTATTAGGATTTAAAGGCATTTTTAATGTCAGTATAATCCTTTACTATACCATAACCAGTATATTATCATAAAATTTATTATTATTATTTTTTTTTATTGTCTTTTTGAACACTGTTCCTGAGAGATAAGAGAAAAATATCTTAAATGCAGTTTCTTGGTCAAATAAATTTTTTCATTGTATATATATATATATATATATATATATATATATATATATATATATATATACACACACATGTAAGTAGGTGAATATAATCATAATGTGTTATGAAATAAGAGTGATGATAAGAGGACCGAGTTATTAATAACCTGCATAAATATTGTAATTTATTGGCGAACTAAACATCATACATCAACTCCTACCTGTTTCGAAATAATTTATTTTTATTTAAACAGTGAATGAAATTCCTCTCTATGAACAAATCTTTATATTTTAATTACTATTTTTCCTGTTATATTTATTTATAGTTTATAGTTGGACTATTGCAACAATATTATGAAATGGAATTAAAATATTTTAAAGTTAGTTAAGAATACTTTAATGTACCTAAATCATTATGGACACTTTTTTTTCAAATATGTTTTAGGTTTGTCCTACTAAAAAAACAAAAAAAAACAAGAAATATATATATAAACATATTTAGAACTTTAATTCTCATTGGCGTTGTAAATTCCTCTTGATCTTATCTTGTTTGTAGTTGTATCATGCTGCAATTCTAGCAGAAAAATAATCTATTCTATCAGCGTAGAAAACTATTTCTATAAATACATAATTCACAGTCTATTTATTTACTTTTTTTATTTGTTGTTTCGTTATCAGTTTAAAGAAGCTAATAATAAAACAAAAATAAAGAAAGGATAATATTTATATTTAAGATATGTCACCCTTTCTATTTATAGTTCGCCTTTTGAAATCCTTTTTAATCTCTATAAATTAAATATATGTTTCCATAATGAATGTCATTCTAGTATATCAAATATTAAACATTAGCCTGAGAAGAAACTTTTTTTATTAGAAAATAATAATAATGTTTTTATAATAGAATAAATATTTTTTAATCATCTTTTTTTTTTCAATAATTCAATAATGTAAAAATAAAATAAATAATTCATTATTCTTATGAAATACAATAAAAAGGTTATTAAATTGAGCCTGCACATTTTTACAATTTACATGTTCCGTACTTTATTTGATTTTAGTAATAATTAACTAATATTTATAATTTATTATGCTTATTATGAATGATTTCCCACAAAAATTTACGGATTAAAGTCAGTAAGGTATTTGTTGTTTTATAAAATTAATGAATGATTTATTTTGTTATTGTCCTTTTTCTTCAATTACCGATTAAAATTTAGGGGCATAGTTCGATTTAGAAAACTTATAAATAAAAGTGGCAACTGGTTCAACCTAAATGAAGAAAGACTCAAAATATAGAAAAGTGTGAAATATATTTTTTTTTTAATAAAAATTTATTGAAATTTACAACTGTACAAAATTTATACATCAAGTAAATGTGCTGTTAACTATTACAATAACGTGACAAAATGTAAATGTACTACCCATCAGTAGCACTTTAATAAAAATTCTACACTAGAAGGTCTCTGGGCCATCTTCTTTTCAGACGCCTCGGAGGATTATCAGGAATGGTGTGTGAAGAAAGTTGAGAAATTAGGGGATCTGAGTGGTTATGAAGCTTACTATGAAAGGATAAATATCTGGTTTGGGCTAAATCTGCAACATATGGTACATTAAGATCTTTATGGATAAGTTTATTGGTGACAATGTAAAGTGCATTGAGGATTTTTCGAAGGATTTTGGATGTAAGGATTGGATACAAGATGAATTGGATGGTTTAGTGGAGTCCCAAAGCTCAACTCCGTACGTTAAGGTCTAATTACAGTCATGTAAATAAGTTTTCTGTAATTAATTGGGAGCTTTGAACGTTTATCTAATAAATGTTGAAGTAATCTGTAACGAAGGGCAGTATCTTGTCTTTTTAGTCTTGTATGTGGATACCAAGTAAGACGTTTGTCCAAGGTAGCGGATCTGTTCAACAGGGATTAGTGGAATATCATTAAAGTATACTGTAGGACAGGAAGTCGTGGGTTTACGAAGAAGGGTAAAGGTTATTTGGTGAGATTTTTCTGGATTTATTTTGATTCTCCATTTTTGATACCATTCTTGAAGGGTTAGGATATGGTATTGGAGTGTTTGGGAGGCATGGAAGGGATCATTGTTTACTGATAACACACATGTGTCATCAGCGTAAGTGGTGAGGACAGTGGTAGGATGAGTTGGAATGTACAAGTGTGAAATATAAATAGAATAGTTTAAAATAACATTTAAAAAAAATTAAACATAATTAGAAAATGTTTAAATAGGAATGCGAAAAATGAAGTATAATCGTAGAAACGGTTTAAACTTAACTAGAAAATGATAAAACTATTTTGGAAAAGATATATATGTTTTGGGGCTACAAGTGAAATACAATAAGGTAACTCAAAATTACCTATTTGAAGTTCATTTCAGCTATTTTTTACATGGCTATATTGCTTTATATGATAGAAAAATTTCGATAAATAAACGTACGGCTTATGGTTTGTTTATAATAAATAGAGTGAAAACATATTTTCCTGCCCAGGAAACTCAGGGAATTGAAGAATAAATAACTTTCACCAACAGTATTTGCTATGTGAATGTTAACTCCGGTTTTTTTATTTTTTTTTTCAAAGAGAAAAAATTATAAAGCCATTTTTCTTGATTACTTAGTTATTTCTTTTTTCTCTCTCTATAATTTCATGTTGAATTCCATATCAAAAATATGCGACCGGGGAGAGCAGTTACGTTTAAAAATAACTTCTAAAGACCTTCTATGAAAGTTCAGTCGATATTTTTTACTACTACCTTTATCCTGACTTCTCAATAGCATTCGTTTCATTAATCACGTATTTTCCTGTTGTGTCCCCGCATTGCCTGAAGGTCAGCGATTTATTTTTTCGTAGCAACTCTTGACAAGCAAAAGATAAACATATCATGGATATGAGTCGACACTATGCTTTAGTTGTGTTAATTATACGGCGTGATAACGTGATAGGAGGAATTGGCGTGGTCATGGGGTCAGTTGAGCGCTTATCATTCAACGCACTGAAGAATCTGTGTACTCAATCCATTCAACCATTTAATTAAAACTTTAATATATTTATTTGTATATTGTTGAAGAGTTGACAGATCTTCAACTGCCACGATCAATAATTTATAAATAAAATCAATTAAATCTGAAACGCATTAGCTTTCTCGTTAACCCTACACCTGTTCGAATCCGGTCTGGGTGGGCTTTATTCCAAAACTTTTTACGTTACTCTAATTATTTGTTCTCCTTTATATTCTACCAAGTTTAGAGTGTGTTTTTGGATATTGAATACAATTTTAAATTAATATATTAAATTAATTTAGGTGTTGAGGATTGTCCGGTAACCGTAGTTCTGAAATTATGGAATATGGAAATTACAAAGTTCATGTTTTCATAATTGAGAACGCGTTCTTTAATACTAAACCTACCCACATTTCTACCACAATTTCTCGGTAATAAAACAATAATCAGAGAGGAATGGATATTAAAAAAATGTTTTTAATATATTTCTTAATGTAAGTAGTAATGTCAAAAAGCAAAGTAATGAATGTTCTGCTAAAAATCCTGAAAAGTGTAATTTGACCGGTCGTGGTAGCTTCAGTGTTAAACTTCAAAAAAAGTTTTAGAAGTCCTTTTTCTATCCTTCATGAGAACATCTTGTGTTGAGAACATGAGAACAACATGTTGTGAGACAACATCAGACAAGCTGGTGGCACTGAAATCTAAATTTCGATTATTTTTTTTAACATTCCCCCTTCTTGCCTAACACACTTCATATGAGGAAACTGATTTTAATTCTGCCAACTTATTACATGGAAATATTTTTATAAAACCATATCGACTCTTCTCAGATATTAATTCATATATTGTTTACATTGTTATTTAACGAATGCTCAAAATTCTAGACTTTGACGACAATGAGTATGCGACACAGACATAAATAACGTGGCTCTCTAAATATAAGAAATCACTGATTATGATATAAATAATCGATGTGTCACTACACGATTTGCGTAACATTATTTGGTGAATTTATTTATGTCTTCTTCCCACAGGCTCGCTCCCACTCGAAGGAATTACAAATGATATTTAGAACTTTCCCTTAAAAATTTCGACATCAGACGAAATTATTTTGTTATCCGATGCCCCGCTAAATCGTGACCAAGCCGCAGTAAATATTTTTTTATAATCCGGTTCTGTTCCGCGTCAGAAGATGCCGAATACGCAGCAGAAACCATCACTGCCCTATATAGGCTACACCAGTCCGTCAGGTTTTAGGACTATTAATTTTTATAGTTGGATGGAACTAAACGGTTCGAAAAATAGTTCAGCTATTTGGGGGGCAGTTTGAACACTTTGTCTAGCTCATTCTAAAATCCAGCTTCCGTAGAATGAAAACAGTCCATTATTACCATATAAGGAATCAATTAGGAAAATATTGTTAAGGATTTGAATGATAGGAATTCTAATACAAATATTTATGGATTGTAGCCTGCCTTATCTCACTCTCTCTCACTATATATATATATATATATATATATATATATATATATATATATATATATATATATATATATATATATATTATTACTAATATATAAATTATTATATATTCTTAATATTGTGATTGTTCCCCTTCAAGAGAGCGATTGAACTTAAACTCATGATTTACTTTCCTTATGCTTTTCCTCTTCATCTTCCAAAAATCTTCATCCTCTCGGAATGTTTTTTTCTTTCGTTCATCTGTCCACTGGTTCCCATTTTGTCGCGATATTTGTAGTTCTAGGTACGTATTTTTTATTTTGTTTCGGTATTCAGTGCGGTAAATTATTACACATATATAAAACGTATATTATATAATAGATAAAATAGGTATGAATAAAATGCCTTTAATCATAGAATTACTTCAAATCCCCTGGACGAGTTTCTTCAAATATTTCTTTAATTGAAACATTTTTTTTTTCGGACTGGTGCCTACATACATTATTTGCTATTAGACGAATACAATGTTTCTCTAATTATTAATTAAACGTTTTGTAATTTTATTTAAACCTTTATATTTATACTCTTTATTTTCGGCTTAAATATTGTGCTTTACAATATTTAAAACATTTATGTCTCAACATATATACATATATTTACATATTTAAAACCAATCAAATCATGACCGAATTTTATTACATCATCAAATTGACATAATAAATTTTTACTATCAATTTTTTAAAAAATAGGTTATATAATGTTGTCATGAAAAAGTGAATTGATCAAATTAACTTGAAGATGAGTTTACTATTAAATTTCAAAGCAGGATTTCTACTGTTTGGGTTTTAAAAAATGTTGCTTCTTAATAAAGCCTTAAAGTATCTATTTTAGCACATGACATTTTTACTGTAATTACAGGATTTAGGAGAACGAACCGAAATGACCAACTGAATTTGGCTTATCCACGTTTTTACGACAGTGAACCCTTGTAAATTATTTTCTATTGATTTTATTTATTGTTTATTCTTACAAAAAATATTGTTCTGAATGAGATTTGGCTATATACATTTTATGTTCATTCAACCTACCGTTCTCTTAAAAATGACGATAGCCATACTTTGAACCCGAATTCCTTCAATATAATAATAAATACCTTTTACATATGCCGAACAACGAGGAGGTTATATTGTTATCTTATAAAAATATTTGTTAGGATTTAATAATATTAATTTATGTACTTGTTTTGAAATATTATTATTAAGGTATATCTTTGCCGACAGGAGAGCGAGCTGGACGCCTACCTGTGCCGGAGCGAGCTGCAGAGACTAGAACTGGAAGCGACGGCTGACCTACCCCGAGGACCCCACACACCCACACTTGAAGACTTCTTCGACCCCAGGCCGTCTTTCCCACGACCAGAGGATGACGTCTTCCTCAAACCTCAGCCTCTCTGGGAGGACATCACCTCCAGTATACAGAAGCTCGACCCGGAAAACGCCGAAATGCTCGCATCTGTTACGCAAGTCAAGATGGAGTTCACGGACGACCAGGTTGGTACCGCTTATTGATTAGCGTTAAAGTGCTTAATTCATTTTGGCTATTCCAAAACATGATCTTAAATATGAGAATCATCCTTTTAAATTCTGATTGATTATCTCAATTAACCTCATATTATAATGTTTTTTTTTAAAACTCCGGTGGTCTGTATAGCCTAGTCGGAAGCTTCAGGAGTGATGGACTTTTGATTAAAGTGGTTCCAAAAAATATTTCAATTTTATTGTGTAACGGTTTCCTTCACGATCTAAGTTATTCATATAGAATTACTCCTTAGTATTCTTGAAGTTTAGTACTGAATAGAATCTAGGATTATATAGGCCCAAACACTGGAATGAAATAAAACATAATTTTAATAATTAATAATTACTCAACCAATTTCACTATAACTAATTCTAACAAATCTAAAAAAAAAAAAAAAAAACTATTTAAATACTGATTGAAAAGTGTTACGTTTTTAAAGGAATAACTTTTACATTGAATAACAGTTTATAACATGGCTCAATCATAATTAATTTTATTCAATGGAGAGTATCTTAAAATGGTGAAACAGCTGAATGGAGTTAGGAAGCTAAAACTAAAGCATATTCATAATGTTGCACCCCTTGCTCCTAAGTTATCCCGGTTTGCGCATTAAAGGATAAATAAAAAATGTCCTAAACCCTATAAACCTATAGCATAATATAAGAACAGATTTTAATCGACCCATACAGCTTGAGTAACTTTTTTCTTTATGGGTACAAATATTTTTTTTTTTTTTTTTGATGTACGAAAAAGTAACTAATAAACGTTAAACAATATTTATAGAAATCTTTACAAAATTTTATATCCATTGAGGTTATACATAAATTATCTTTCTTGGAAGGATAGGAAATAGGCAATGAGATGAGATTTAAACGCAGGAAGAGAAAATTCAATATCGATTAGAATAGTTATAGAACTGAAAGTACTCATTTTTTTTTTTAAATTCGGTTACATATGAAGGCAACTGGAAATGAACAAAAATTTATTTCAAAACGCTAAAAATGAATTGTATTTACATTTTCAATGACATTATCGATGTTTTTACCTTCAAGAAAAACAGCTTTGATGACAGTTCAACATCTACTATAATATAATTTTTTTTTTTGTTTTGTTTTGTAGTTTCTCGTGTATACCTAACTTTGCATAAAATGCAGTGACTTTAAAGTTAGTATTTGAACCTTATAAAGATAAGTCTGATCTGGCTTTTTAGTCCTTAGTCTCCTGTAAGCAGTTTAGCACGCTTCAAAGTCACTTTTTTTTTTTGCCAGTAATCATAAAGACATCCTGTTATAATAAGAACTCGCCTGGAAAGGTATAATATGGACCAGTTAGGTTAATTCTTGCCTTATCAGAAACTGGAAGGAAACTGAGAGGAAGAAAGGAAGGATCCTGGAGAAAGCTGCACCAGTTTTAATAAGAGGGGAAGGTGAAACCGGGGGGGGGGGGGGGTTGTTCTATGTATTCGCTCCCTACCACCGCATCTTAGTCTAATTAATATAATTATGAAAATCTATGGTTCGGCATCCCTGTGGGAGACAAGGCCAATGGAGCTTGCAGTAATTTTAATTATTGGTGTAACCAATCTTTCATGATACTTCCCAAGAAGATTTTTTTCTATTTCAAACTTGATTTTAGTTAATTACAACAATAATTCTTACTGTGATTCTTGTTCCAAACTACCGTATAATCCCTATGATTTAACACCTGTGGGACCAGAAGAGTACGGATTTTTTGAAATACTGGGTTATTGGATTTAAAGAAAAATCAAAACAAAAATGAAAATTTATTGCATATTTATTTTTTTATAACTCAATGAACTGTTATAAATATAGCAAATATTTTTAACTTTAAAAAAAGATTTGTACATAACACCTGAAAAATGAAAGAAAATTGATAAAATTCATGAATGTACCAAAACTTCTTTAGCGGCATGGCATGGATTATAAAAATTTACGTTTATAAATTAAACTTAAAATAAAAAAAAAAAAACATATGCATTTATTGCACAAATGTACAATTATTACATATACAGAAATATATCTATGCACATACATTTAATACAACTTTGAATGAGATTTCTATAACTTTCTACTTTGATTTCCTAAACGTCATTACATTACATAAATAAAAATTTCGATGGATGAAGGGGTTATGTAATAAAACACATTTTTGAGTAATTTAAGTTTAATGTTTTGTTTTTTTAAAATTCCTTTCATCTTATTCATACCTCGTTTTCTAGTGGTTTTGAAATATTCAGACTTTGCTACCTAACACTTCTGCCCATAAATAATTCATCCAATGGACTAAATTGTATTTTATTTTTTAAATGTGACTTAATGCCTTCATCCATTCATCGCTTCAATTATCTCCTGCCCTCACGTTAACATTATCCAATAAGATTATTTAGTGAATTCTTCTGCTTTTTACACCATCGAGATCCTAAGGATTTTTTTTTAGGATGTTGTCCGATTTTTCCATAAGATCAATGCGTTTGCTATGATCAATGATACAAGAAAATCAATGCTTCTCGCAAGTGGACCGGATAACTAGGGGTGTGGACGACTGAAGGGCCGGAAAATCGATATTGTACTGTATATATGTAACTTTTAAATTGTTTTAATAACCTAAATGCATAAGTACAACTGTGATCAGCCAATTGTTTAATAAATATCTTTAATCTTTAAGGAAACTCAATTTTATCTTTTAAGTTATGAAAAGGATATTGTCAACTTTGGTTTTAAAAATTTTAAACATGTTTTCGTTAATCCACATTATTAAAATAATAAAATATTTTTTTAGGAATTAGCTACAGAGTAAAAAAAAAAAAGCCTTTTAATACCACTGAATTTTTCTTAATGCATGTATGCCGATATTTTGGCAAACTTCGTAAGCGCTCGCAAACCCACAAATGCCAGAGAATGCTCAAGGGAGATTTCCTTATTTTTTACGAATTATAACGTTCCTGACAAAACTACACTCAATTATGTTTTCACTTATTAGTTAGTTACTAAAAATTGTTAAAGGTTTTATAGTTAAAAAGGATTTATTTTATGAATCATAAATCTGGATCGAAGAAGAAGCCTACCTCAAATATTTATTGTCAGCAGTTTTCCTGATGTAGAAGGTTTTCTCAGAGACAAGCATGCCTTAAATATATATATATTTTTTTTTTAAATAATCGAAACTGCTATAAGAAATAAATATTATAATTATTACACAATTTATACGTAAATAAAACTGCTCTCCTTTTTCTGCTGTTAAGGAATAGGAATTAAAAAAAAATTATGACATGATAAAAAATAATTATCTAGTTATCTGGCTACAGATCGTATAACTCATTTTTTGGTTGTGCCTGATGCATTCTGGATATGCATTGTTTTGATAATAATTGGGCATCGTTACTAATTCCGTATCAATTAATTGTTAAATCCTTTATATGCAGGTCTCTTTTACAATTGTTTAAAACTTTAAGTTCAAAGGAATTTAATCTTAGGTTCATAGAGCATACAGGAAGAAGGATTCCTAGGGAGATAATCCAGGAATAGTTATCAGTTCTTAAGTGTAATTTAAAGAAGGGGAATAAATAAAAGCTTTGAGAAATCCTGTTGGCTGATGTCATCCCGCCGGGACCATAAATAGTGAAGTTGAATAAATTCTAGCGTGTGTGCTTGCCCTCTATATAGCTTCGGTTCAATTCTCAGTTAGTTTGTGTCGGTTACTGAACCCACAAGTACCGATTCCAAAGCTTATACCTCATCCTTTGGTAAATATATGTCACCTCATGATTGTAAAATATCTTATGGAAATTCTATGGCGGAGATACGGTATCCATTCTGAAGATGGCGCTTTTAGCAGATAACCAACACCGGAAAGCTTTACAACTCTGCCTTCTTGAAATAGCAAGTAATATTTAATCATTTTGTATTTATATCACTGATGTTTAGTTAAAAGGTCTTAAGTGTTGGAATGTGAAGTTTACTAGACTATTTTCCAAAGTTTTGTAAACTCATTTTAAATCCTGCCTAAGTATTTATTTATTAAGGAATCACTATATTGTATCATATGAACTATTCCTTAAAGTAAAATACATTCTTAAACAAAATATTTTTTATATATTAATTTTTTATTCCATAAAAATGATGACTTAAGCCCTTTTGCCAATATAATCTTGAACCATTGAAGGTTTAAAGTTTTTTTTTTTCTTTCCGCTGTATGCAAAGCCTTCTGAAAAAATATACTGTTTTTCTCACTATGAAAATAGCTCATGGTACAGGAGAATGACAATTGAAAATAATAATAGATAGCAGATAATTTTTTCTGTTGATAAGGTTAAAATTCGAATTTAGTACTTCCATAATTATAAAAATCAACTGAGAAAAAAGTATATGTTTTGCTTCTTCGTTCGAAAATCAAGTTACTGCACTATATATTGACCCACTCGAACTTTTAAATAGTTGCGTTGACAACCGCTTAAAATGTAACTACACTACTATAGTTTGAATGAATAGTAACTAGACAAGTCTATTGCATTGTAATATATTAGGGTTGAAAGGTTTTCTAAAAGTTGTAATTCATTTAAAACTATGTGTACTCTTAAACACTTATGCCAATATTATTTCATATAAAACGTCATTTTTCACATTTTCCGAACGCGTTATCAACTTCTTATGTCCAGAACTGAAACACATGGTTTTTATATGCAATCAAGTAAAAAAATGCGTTTTTGTCCTGAGAATCATATTTAAACATTTTACCTTCAAATTTATGAACTTTGGGAAATCTGTTGAAGATAACTCATTCGAATAAGGTTGTGTGGAAGTACTTCGTAACATCATTCGTTCAGTTTATTCTAAGTCTGTTGTGAAACATGAGGTCTATTGTGTAGGAGATGCATTCCGATCAACCGATTAAAAGATGTTTTGTGATAAGTTTTTAATAAATTATGTCAGTACCATTGCATTCCGATGTGGATTTGATGCTTTCATCACAAGGTAAAATAAAGAATTTAATTATTTCCTGCCATTACAGAACTATCACTACCATACTGAAAAAAATATTTTTTTTTTTTTGTAAATTTAGTTTTAGCGTGTGTCATATATAGCATGCCGTTACAACAACCATCCCTGCGTGGTAATATTTCTTACAGGGTTGGCAAGTGTCTATGTTTAAATATATTTTTAAAAAATTACACAAAAATCGCTTGTTTTCAACTTCATACTTGATGGCGTACTACACAATGTGCAATATTTACCTTAATATTATAATTTATTTCTTTAAAAGTTTTTTAATAAAATAGTTGATTGGTAAATATTATCAAAAAAGAGATGTTTGATAACGGCTCATTATAATATGTTAACATCTACGTAGTAAACAACAGAAGTCCGCTAATACCACTTTGAATGACTGAAAAAATAAAACATTCTATATGGTATGACCTAGCACGAATAACCTTTCTTGAGATAGATAAATGCAACTGCTCTAGAATAAATAAAATAAATTAATTTTATGAAAAAAATTAATTTTATTTATTGATGTTCAATATTTTTTTATTGATGATATTTACTACCTGTCACATTTGATGGAAATGTGTAATAAAAT
This sequence comes from Euschistus heros, assembly GCA_003667255.2. Classification (NCBI taxonomy): domain Eukaryota; kingdom Metazoa; phylum Arthropoda; class Insecta; order Hemiptera; family Pentatomidae; genus Euschistus; species Euschistus heros. Next base: position 2,627,259 of record RCWM02000087.1, read on the forward strand.
AAATGTTCTTAGTTATACAGTGTACAAGAAAAAATAACAAGAATACTAAATTACAATCGTACCCGTTTCTGCCCTCATATTTGGTTCTAAAAACGGAAAAAACAAGACTTTTTCTTTTAATTTACATACTTACACCATATACAAGTGTTTATTACGTTTTTTTTTATACATTTTAAGAAGTATTGAAGTAGGGTTGTAATGTACATATAACATTGACTGGAGTATTAAGCAAAACGATGCAAATGAGCTCATTTCAGAAATAATTTATTTCAAAGGTCGGCCTTAGATGGATGATATATGGATCTTATTAGGGCGCGTTTTGTCATCAGGAACTAATGTAAAGTGTAACAACTGGTCTCATAAACATTGTAACAAATGGATAATTTTTATTTATAATGCGGTCGCAAATTCCAGTAAATAGCTCTTAGTTGTCAATGGCAGACCGCAGCATAAAAATGTTATAAAAGCTTGGTTGACATTTAAAGTAATTTTAAAATATTTTCTTTTTCATTGGCAATGTTTACTGGCAGTTAATAACCAAAGTGTTCTTGAGGACTGTTATTTTAGTTCTTAGTGTTACTTGGTTGTGAATAAATTGGATTTTTAATATAATACTATTTTAATAAATTTAATATTATTTACTGTAAGATGATGGTCTTTTTTCACATTTCAATAAAAAGAAACAGAAATGTGATTTGAAATTTACTCTTTATAACTCTCATAAGTTCAGGAGGAATTTCGAAATAATCATCTCTGAATGGCAGTTTGAATAAACACCGTCATGTATGCCACTGTGATAAAAAAGACAGCGCCTGCAGTTTTTTATTTAATGTATTTATTTTAAAAATAAAAATAAAATAAAAAACCTTGCGAAAGTAATGTTGACGATGTTAGAAAATATCTGTGTGATCCTCTCTTATGGTAAACCTTTTCTGGACAAATGAGAACAAAAAATCCTCAACACAGTAAACTCTGAATTAGTCTATCATATAATATACTGGTATCGGTATTTCGATGACATAATATGACAATGGTTAGGGATGTCCTAGCAAATCAATCTACCCTTCAATTAAATTCACATTAGAATTAGAGAAAAACAAAACTTTAAACTTTTTGGAACTAAAAATCTCGATAAAAATAAACAGAATGAATTTGTTATATACAGGGTGTTCGGAAAATCATTGGCCAAAGAGGTATCTCGGGTAGGGAGGTTGATTTTGAACCTATTTAAGGACTCTTGCCTATATACAAAGCCTCACGGTTTTTTTTTTTTTTGTTTAAATTGGCCAAAACTAAACATTTATGCCTTATAACGTCGTTTTTACTGATATATCAATGCAATTTTTTTTTTGTTTTACTGTAATTACTAATACATTGTCTATGTAAAATAAAAAAGATTTGATGCAAAAAAAAAAAAAAAAAAAAAATACAAAAAAAAAGGGTGATCGTTAAATCTTGTTAAAGGAAAAAAAAAAAACAACAAAAAAAAACATGTTTTTAAAATAATTTGGATTTGGTTGTTGTCCTTACTTTTTTTTTTTTATCCTAAACTTGAAGTCCTTAATTTTTTTTGGCCTTTAACGAGATTTAACAATTTCCCGTTTTTTTTTGTATTTGTTTTTTGCATCAAATCTTTTTTATTTTACATGGAAAATGTATTAGTAAATTACAGCAAAAAATGGTGTTGATATATCAGTAAATAACGAAGATATAAGATATAAATGTTTGGTTTTGGCTGTTTTCAAAAAAACAAAAAAAAAAAAACATAAGACTTTGTATATATGTAAGTGACCTTAAATAGGTTCGAAATGAACCTCCCTACCCGAGATACCTCTTTGGCCAACGATCTTCCGAACACCCTGTATATAACAAATTCATTCTGTTTATTTTTATCGAGATTTTTAGTTCCAAAAAGTTTAAAGTTTTGTTTTTCTCTAATTCTAATGTGAATTTAATTGAAGAGTAGATCTCGTTTACATAAGTTTTGGACAACGATCTTCCGAACACCCTGTATAGGAAACCAGCACACACAGATATAGTTATACACAATAATGCCAGGATACCACTAACTCATAAACACGCAGCCTTTAAACGCACGATTAACCGCCTGTTGAACATACCCCTAAATGAACAAAACTATTTAGAAATTCAAACTATATACACTAAAGCCATAACGGATACATTAAAATCACGATCGTTAACATTTTAGAAATAAAACTCTTTTAAACATTACTATTGCCTTAAAGAAATAAATAGGTTTTTTTTTTCCTTATTAAGGACGTATGAAAATAAATTATACCTAATCTTTATAAATATTTGCGATTTATTTATACAAATTCCAAAATAAAAAGGGTAATATTTGTTTTATTGGTTTAATTTTGGCACTTGATTTCACTGGATATTTTTTTTTTTTTAACATATATATATATATATATTTTTAACAGCAGTATACAAAGGTGTATATATATATATTATTATTTTTTTTTTTTTTTTTTTTTTGGGTCTATACTTCTTTGCAGTAACGTTTTTTTTTCACACTCAAAAATGTAACATTTTGATCCGCTCTAGCTCTGTTGCGGTTGCTTTGATCAAAAAACTTCTGGTTATATATTATTTGTCGCTACGACCTACGGTTTATAAGCTATATCGCCTTGAAAGAAAAAAATTCACGTTTTCCTACATTTTTTTTTTTTAAATATTGGGGCTTTTTTTACATGCCCTATCTGTGTTGGTGTTTCTCTCATCGAAAATTTGACGATAGTTTCTCAGTCAGAAATTAAATGGAGAATAGTTTTTGTTGTATAACACTTTTCGCTAGGACCTTCTTTTTTTTAACCGTTATATTCTCTCAAATTTGTTTATTTCGAATAATCATTTATTGCTAATTTAATTTAATTATTGATTTAAGTAATTTGATCTGTTTAGTTCTAAAATGTAAATTGGGAAAAGCAGTTGATTACAGATTTCCATGATCTGATGTTTTTCATACTCAGGGAGGAATTGAGTTTATTTTTTAAATTTTATTCTTCCAAAATAAATCTCAAACATAAATACCTAACTAAATTTTTAAAATGAAATAGGAGTATCCATGATATATTGTTTTTCTCAGTTTCAAAGAAATTGAGTTTATTTTTTTCATTCAGTAGTGAAGCACAAATATATTAAGCTTTTTAAACGGAATATTTTACTGCATGGAACTTTAATTTTAACTAGGATTTATCTAGGAGACATACTAATAACAATAAAATATAGTATTTTATAGTACTCTCTTACGCAAATCTACTAATTTTAGTAAACTTAGGTCACTAACATTAGGTTCTATTTAATTCCATTTAATCCAGGTTGCGGTACATTTAATTAGTGATTGTCAACTATTATTAAATATAACTATTAAATAGGGCATTCTATTATTTTTTTTTTGTCTTACTTCTTATTGTAAAGTCGATGAAGAAACGCCTTAAATAAATAAGCTTAAATAGAGACTTCAATATAAATGGGATGTGATTTCTCGTTTAAAAACCACCAAGATCATCATGCATCACCACATTACGAATGGCCTTTACACGGTATGGAATTAAAATAAAAACAAAGAAACGTTTTTAAAGAAAAAAATCCTGTTGATGTAATTGCATATCCATGATGTTGGCATGATAGATGATTTCTAATTAGCTTGTGATTTACTGTTTTGTTATTCCCAAACGGAACTGGCAGGCGGTCTTTTTAGGTCGTAGCATTGTGAAATTTCATGAATATTCAAAATAAAAATAGAAAATAATTTATGAAACCACAGTACTTCGCTGCATTACGCCAAAAAATATTAATTTACTATCATATTTAATATTTGACGATGTTTATTAAAAATGACTTTTATCGCTGTAAGAACCTAAAGCACTGATTTTTTATAGTTTTATTTCGTTTAAAAATTAATTAAAAAAAAAAAAAAAAAATTTAAAGTATTTTCCTGCAGATATACATATTCTTCAAAGAAAAATATATATTAATTTTAATTATTACAATTTTTATTATTAATTATTTTATCTGATACTAGATTAATTAGAGAATTTCTTAGAGCACAGTCATTCAAATTCAAAAAGATCATTCAAGAAGGCCTCTATGTTTTGTAATTTTTGTAAATTATTTTAATTTTAGTGGTTCTGTTATTTATTAAAATTCAAATTGCTTTTACTCACATAAAAACAAATTTTTACTCTACATAAAGAAGGGCCCAATTTAAATCCTTTCTTCTCTATAAATTCATATTCCATCAGTGTAAACTTGGCTTAAATGCTACTTAAGCTGCTAGAAAATGTTTTGTCGGGTTTTGGAAAGCCGATGTCTTTGAGCGGAAGGCACAATTTCGGTTAGCAAAATTTGTTGATAAAGATTAAATGCTTCAAGATAAAGTTTGAAGCATCGGGGTTTTTCAATGGCAGGATTTGACATTTACCGTAACTTTTGGTTTTTTGGTTTGCTTCCCTAAAAAAACAAAATCAAAAACCAATATTTTTAGAATAAACAAGCTTCACTCGATTATTACGTTGATTCCTTGAGTTACTTTTTTTTTTTTTTTTTTTTTAAGTTTAAAATAATTTTAAATAACCATTCTGTATTTTTATGTGTTTTTTCATAACTCATATTAGTAGGTCTTATATGTAATTTATTGATTAATCGTAAATTATACATTGAAATTTTTTTTATATGTATTTCCAGATAAGCATATACATTCCCATGTTCAATATATTTATATGTTTCTTGCTATTTTATCTTTATAAATAACTTATTTTGGTGACTCGGCCTTGTATGACTTGATCCTGGACTTGGACTTTCAAGCATGGAAAAAAAAAAATTATATTAGTTTGAATATTTAAATCAGTTCAAATTTAAAGTACATGTACTTTTTTTTTTTTTTTTTTTTTTTTTTTTTTTTTTTTCTAAATTGTACCTAAATTAAGAACACGTCATGCAATAATAGTTCATTCATATCTCATTTACTATCTGATTATAAAAATAAAGAATGAAAAATACACAATTTTTTTAAATAATTAAAATAAATATTTTTCAAACATATTGAATTTCTTTGTAAACTGTCTTCAGTGGCTAGTATAAGTAAGCTGAATTTACCTAAACGCAAAAATAAATAAACTACCAAACTTAACTTAACATTTATTAAACTTTAATATTTATTGTAACTATAACACCAGCTTAGTATAACACTAGTTATTTAATGCTGTCCAACGATCCATTTTTAGAGCTTAGTAATAAACTAATGAATACTTAGCAACCTGCGATCTAAATTCGGCTATAAAGTGTTTTAGAGCATTAGTTTATAGCGCGAAAATAACAACTAGCTTTCGAAGGTATATTTCCAATCCGTTTGACAGCTACATATGCGTCAATTAATATATTTTGATATCTTCTTAGTAATGTGTTTCTAATAGGCAACACTGGCGTTTTTCACTAAAGCTAGATAATTGCCGAGCTAATTAAAAGCCTCGTAGGTTATTTTTAATTAGCTTAATTAATTGAAATAGTTAAGGAAGTATTTTTTATTTATCAATTAGTCTATAAATCAGAAATAAACAGCATTCCGTTTTAGTGGTATCGATTTTTATATTTTATATCTGTCTTAAGAGACACTTAAAAGAAAAAAATATATACCAACTTAAAGAAGTTTCAATTTCATCTAATCTCCCTATTTTATATTAATAAGCTTTCTATTTTTCGCTGTTTTTAGATTATCTAGTAATTGAAGTTTACAGCTGTACTAAGAAAAAGAAAAAGAAAAGTCTAGTAAATGTTATTATAACGATCATAATGACATGTTAATGGCTTGTGAAGCAAATACCTCCTGGTAACACTTTAATAAAAGTTCTATAAGAGAAGGTCTCAAGGCCATTTTCTATGCAGACACCTCGTAAGGTATTCAGTTTGGGATGCAAGTTGAGAATATATTGGGTTTTAATGTTTATGTAGTTTAATATGAAAGAATAGGTGTCTGTTTTGGGCTAAGTCAGCAACATAACGAACATTATGGTCTTCATGGATTAGTTTATTTTTGACAAAGTAAGGAGCTTTAAGAATTTTCGAAGGATTTTGGATTACAAGTATCTGATATGACATGAATTAATGATTGAGTGGAGCCCCAGATCTCAACTCCCCATGTCCGAATCGGTCTAATTACTACCATGTTAATGAGTCTTTTGTATTCAATCGGCATCTTAGAGCGTTTGCCAAGTAAATGTTGTAGAAGTCAAAAACGACAAGCAGATCCTTGTCGTTTTAGTCTTGTTTGTGGATTCCAAGCTAAACGTATGTCCAGTTGCAGTCCTATGTAACGGATACGTTTAACATTTTTTTGACTATTCTAAAATTTTATTTTATGTATATTAAATGTTTCATTATACTCTAAATAATGGCTATTCAACTATAAGTCTAAAATGTAGTTTAGCATGCGGGTTAAAAAAAAAAGTTTGTTTTATGTTGAAAAAATTAATTAGCTAGATCGGATGTATCTACATATAGATGGTTTCTCTCTATAATCATTCTTTTTTCAGTACTGCTTTATTATCATATTTTATTATAACTCTGAGACATTTTATTAAATTATTTAGATTAATATCCATAGCAAAGTTTAATGTAGATAAGATGGTTTCATTGTAGGATTGACGCTCTAAAATTCTGGTCTAGGTATCACTTCTCGGCAGTGATTACTGGAAGCCATTTTGACCTCCAAAACTAGCCGAGTGTTAAGAAAATTAATATGGCTTCCAAGACAGATTAAATGAATTCTCAACTGTATGCTGTATAAAATATATTGTCTTTGATTGTACTTTAAGGAATAAATTTGTGCAACAAGCCTGGGGAAAAATTAAAACGTAATTCAAACATAATATTTATTACATCGGAAAAAAAATTCTTTTTATAAAAAAAAACAACTCAACAATGCTTTTTTATTGCCTTCAGCATCTAATAAACGTTATAACTATTTTTTTGGACTTATTTATAAATTTCAAAATTAAAAACTAACAGTTTTAAAATATCATCGCTTATTTTTTAAATGTTTAATACTATTTTTCTGAATGATTATTTGTTTATTATAGTATTTGTCTTTAAAAACAAATAAAATAAACTCATATAATAATGGAATGTATTGATAAGCAAGCAAGACTTTTTAATTATCCTGTTTTGGGAAGAACATTTTACTTTTTTTTACGTTTAGAGTTTACATTAAAAAATTATGTTTAAATTTATTAGTTATTGTTTGATTTATTATTTTTATATTATAAAAGTATTATAATAAGTGGTTTTCGTGAAAGAGGAGATTAAAGCAGGATTTTTAATATAGGCTTAAAGGATTTATTCTGGTGCAAATGGTATTTTTTTGAGTAATTACAGAAAATGATCAAAAGTGGCCGACCTACTGAAAAATACACAATTTTGACTTCTACATGACAGTCAGGAATATAACATATATCTCAAACAAAAACTTTAAGGAAATCATTTAATTCATTATATCTTGGGAAATAAGTAAAATATTTTTATTTCAGGACCCCTTCAATATATGTATATATGAATTTCTAGAACCTTGTATACTGAATACTTTTTTTAAAGCAATAAAGCAACGGTCTATATCTTTATCGGTTCTATTTTTGACTTTGGATTTAACAGATAACTGTAACAATAAAAAATAATTTTCCGAGATAAATACATAATAAATTTTAAAATTACATACAACACTAAAGCGACAAGAAATTGCTCGTCGTTACAGACTACTTCATCATTTACTAGACAAATAATCAAACCTCCCAATTTATTACAAAAGACTCATTTACATGACTGTTATTATACCTATTTGGACGTACGGAGTTGAGCTTTGGGGCTCTACTAAACCATCCAATCCTTACAATCCAAAATCCTTCGAAAAATCCTAAATGCCCCTTACAAGATACCTATCCTTTCATAGCTCCATAACCACTCAAATCCATTAGTTTTTCAACTTGCTTCACACTCCATTCCCGATAATTCTCCGAGGCGTCTGAAAAGAAGATAGCCTAGAGATCTTCTAGTGTAGAATTTTATTGAAGTGCTACTAGTGAGTAGTTCTTTTCAAGTTATTACATGTCACTGTTATCGTTATCAGCTAATTTACTTGGTGTACATATTTGTATAGTTGTGAATTTCAATAAATTGATATATAAAAAAAAAAAAAAAAATACATACTCCAAACGATTGTGTCTAAATCGGAATGATTGCTATATTTTTAGACTGGATCAATAAACAATTTATATTTCCATTAACAGTTTATACAATAATAATAAAATGGAACTTCTTTTTCCTTTGAATAAATGAAGAAAAGAAGTGCAAATAAAGCAGAAAATAAATGGGCACCATTGAAACTAAAATAGAAGCCTGGATCGACAATATAAATTTAACATTAAAAAACAAAAAATGGTTGATAAGGAAACAAATGTTCTCCTGTTCACATATTCTCCAAGTGTTTACCGTTTCTGAGAGTCGTCTCTCTTGTTTGTTGCGACAGTAGTTATTTACCCTTTATAACTACAAATGCATTCTAATAGTTACTTATCGCTTTGAATATTTTAATATCATATTTATGTAAATTAAGTTGCTCGGGCGTGGAAATGAACCAGAAATGTCTCAAGATGGAAATAAACAGGGACTGATTTACATTGAGGCTGCAATTGCCCGAGGGAAGTGTTTTACTGTCCAGTAACGACCGGGACTTGCTCTCACTGATATTTACATCTGGCCGTAGCTAACCGGTTGCGAAACGCACAAATAATCGGCTCTTGATGGGAGAGGATATTCAGTTAGGAAACTGATACCAGCTACTGGGGGTAGAGAAATCGACATTGTTATCTTCGTAACAATATCGCTGTTAATTCTTATATACTCTAGCTTTATATAAAAATATAATTTCGAAAATTACGTATTATTGTATGATGTAGAAAATAATGTCGGCTTTCATAAATTTAAACCTCCCTTTATATTTAATTGATTTTTTTTTTTTTTTTTTTTTTTTTTTTTTTTTGTATGAATGTCAATATTTAATATCCTCTTCTATTTTTTTTCCTCTAAGCATCACTACTTGGAAATAGTTCAGTATTTACTCACAATTTTACAATTTGAGTATAACTTCGTTTTACGATTTTATGCTCGGTTAGAATGTCCCAAGAGCCAGAAATATTAATATTTACTTAATATTTAATTAAAATTTAAATTTTCTAGGAGGCTTCATCCTTGAAGGTAAGGAGATTTGTGTCTGACTCGAGTTCTTCCCTGAATGATCTGCGAGATTTAGTTGATGAAAATCCCAGAGCTATTTCAAAACTTGCAGGGAAAATAAAAGTTCAAATCGAACGATGCTAGCCACCACAAGGTGGGTAATTGTCAACCACCCAATTGAAAAAGCTGAAGCATAGAGCGGTCTCAAAGAAAAGTCATCGTTGAACTTAATTATGAGCCTCTGTCTCAACCGTCATTCTATGCAGAACTCTAGCTACCAACTGCTAATTTTTTTTTTTTTTTTTTTTTTTTTTTTTTTTTTTTTTTTTTTTTTTTTTTTTTGTTTTTTGATCCATTTTCTGCATCCCATTAAGGACCACTTTTAAAACGATAAAAACTTTATCTAAATTTTATTCAGTGGGGATAACACGTGGGCAGGAATGTATTAAGATGAATTAATAATTTATTTTTCAGTTTTATATTATAAGCATAAACCTACATTTATTACTGTATATACCTAATAATGCTTTATCTGGTACTATCTATACATAGTTATTTTGGTGTTTTTTTTTTTGTTTTTTTTTTTATTAAAACTCTAAATAAATTATTATAAAAAAGGCACAAATATGCTTCTAATCCATTGAACTTATAATTTTTTTAACCTCGCCCATTGGAATAGTCTCCCCACTTCGAATACATAGTTTCTCTAATCTATCTCAAACTATTTATTTTGGAATAACGTAAGTAATTTTTTGTTTTTCCAGGGGCTCCACCCGATGATTAAGTGTGAAAAAGGCGGTATTGGCCAACCTGGTTTCGAACTACCCCGAAGAACACCACCTCCACCCTACCCCCTCCAGCTGCGGCCGCCGGTCAAGTACAACAGGAGGAACAACCCAGAACTGGAAAAGCGGCGGATACACCACTGTACATTCCTCGGTAAGTTTTCAACTTAGATGTTAAATCAAAAAAGCGCAATAATAATGATTCAGTAATTCAATCATATATATATATATATATATATATATATATATATATATATATATATATATATATATATATATATATATATATATATATAAATTATGAAATGATTCTTGATTATTAAATATTTTTTAAATATATTTTTTATTTTTTGAAGAGAAAAATTTGACCCCGGTTAGGATTCGAACCCATGTCTCCACCTCTCTAGCGTGGTGCCTTATCCACTAGGCCACCGAGCTCGTATCCGAACCAGGGAAATCCTTCACTGATCCATACCCCCGGGCACTCGCAATTGCGATGTACAATTCGGGGATGAATGCTCAATTTGAACATTACTTTAAACGGATCTATTGACGAGCTGTCATATATAAGAAGAGAGAAGATTTCCCTGGTTCGGTTACGAGCTCGGTGGCCTAGTGGATAAGGCACCACGCTAGAGAGGTGGAGACTTGGGTTCGAATCCCAACCGGGGTCAAATCTTTTCTCTCAAAAAAAAAAAAAAAAAAAAAAAAAAATATATAATATATATATATATATATATATATATATATTTATATATATATTAAATGTTGTTGAAGAAAAATCTAAAATAAACAGAAAATCCCTATAAAAAAAGTTAAAGAAAAGTTGATGATTCTTAGATGTTTTTCTACGTTTCACAATGTCAAAACATATTCAGTAAAGTAAAGTAAATACAGAAATAATTAAAAAAACCCGTAAACTATTCTACTTGGATAAACTTATTTTATTATTATAAAAAATATATTTTTTTGTACCTTATCATTATTTTCTTCATAAGCTGAAATAAACTCTTCTTGGACACTTGTAACCGTTTTAATGTTACTTAATCCAACATGAGTTCGAGGAAACACCTAGTAAATACCGACCGCATTATCATCTTTACCAACCTATGATGAGAGTACCTCCTCGTACGATACTCATAGTATGATGCTTTTTTTTTTCTTTTTTTTTTAATTGATATTCAAAATATATTTATAAAAACGAATGAGCAGTAGTAGAGTTAAATATATTTAAATTTTAATTATTTTTACATCTTTACATACTACATCTTATATCAAAGCAGATCATACATCTACATAAAGATCATACATCTTTAGATTAAAAAGATCATTAAAAAATGTGAATGAAAACAAAAAATCTATGGTAGTTCAGTTGCCTCCTATTTCTGTTTTTAACCTTTTTTTCTGTTAAATAATGCAATTGGCTACAGATTTTTCAATAGTAATACTGACGATGAATTCATTTGTTTTTACCGTTTAATAAAAAAAATAAAAATATCAAAAGGAGTAAGTATATCAAATAAGAGAAAAAAAAAATTATAAAATAAATCCTACAGGCTTTGATGAAAATTGTAGTAAAGAATAAAATCAGAACAAATTGTTTTGATTAATATAAATAACTACTTAATGTTAATAAAACGCAATAGTAATTAGAAATTATTCTTAGAGCATGAATACTTACACATAGGGAAACAATATGTATTTCTAAGATTTCTGTCATTAGAGAAATATTAAAACTAATTTATTGCAATTTTAAAATTATATCAACGAACAATGTAAAAAAAAGAAATGAATGTGCAATAATTTATGTTGGCTCATATAAGGCCGCTCGAGATGTGTGGCAAACGATAAAAAGGCTTCAAAGACATAGTTTTCCCTTATCTGCGGAGCTGACATTTACTGTAGCTTTTGCATCGTATCAAGCCCCGCGTCATATCTCAACCCCGGTGTTATAGGGATAACCTCGTGCATTACACGAACACAATCTGGAGAAAATGCTAAATAAGTCTTATCAAAACTGATTTTCTATTCACGTCCGTGGTTTAATGGAAGCGAGTTCACAATTGAAGTAAGTTAAGTGCTTTGAGTGAAAGTGAATTCCAAAAATATTTTCTCTATTGTTATACAGGACATATTTCATAGATAAAAAATAATCCTGCAGGCAAAAACTGTACAGAAATAAGGAAATAGGCCGGTGAATGGACAATGTTTGATTAACAATATTTTAGCAGACCTTAAAATATTTTTAAAAAATGCTATTTCAAAAAGTAAGATATTATCAATCAGTACCTCCTCCTGGCGTAGATTTAAAAAAAAAAATAAGGGTTTATTTGAGTATTTCTAGGTATGTCATTCGTGGCAATGTCATCAATGAGTATGTTATTATTTCCATGAAATCTTATATATAGATATACTTCTACATCTGAGTGAAGTGTGTGGTTTGAAATGAACCAAGGTGATTATTTTAAGTATTTTGGGTAGCAATATTTGAATTTTTTTTTAGGTGCGTATTTTTTGCAGTCCCGTATATTTTTGTGGCGTAGGTGGCATGTCCTAGATGTGGGATATATTTTTAGTTAAGTTTTTGTTTGTATTTAGTCGTTGTCGGAGTTTTAATTTCGACCGTTTATGAAGAATTGAATACTTTTATTTTACATGCGGGCCATGTCATTCTTTTATCGAATGTAATTTTTGAGTGTAATTCTTCGTTTGTCTGTGTTATGGGTTGATAGGAGATGAAAACAGGTGGACAAGACTCCTGTCAGAGTGTAATGGCGTTCTAGGATGCTAGGATTTGAACGACTCCAAATTAATTAATTAATTAATTTTTTTTGTCTGTGTGACGGGTCGATCGTCACTAGTAGATATTGTCGACGATATGATTTCTATCTTCTAACAAACACCTGCGTAGCGTTTTCAACATAGGCTAAAATTCTTTCCGTTTAAGTTAATTCATCATTTTCGGGGGTCGCCGAAAAATCCGAACTGCCTTGTTATTAGGTACTGATTTTGCGATACTGTACTTTTTATAGGTAGGTATTTAGATATATACACGTGTAAATGTATACATTGTATTTATATTATAATGTTTATTTTATTTATTGCAATCTCCAATGAATAATTTGAAAAAAGAAAATGCATTTATATTAAGCAAATGATTCGCATGAAATTCGTGACATATACAAAAATAAATTCTATAATATACCTACTTACTTAATTTATTTTATACGTTTGATTTATTTATTAATTTTTTTTAAATTCTGTCCTTATAAGGGCAAAAAGCTCAATAACTAACTTGATAATTAATGTTTTTTATTTTATTTGTAAATATTTTTTTTTCTACGAGCAGTCTCAAAAGCCTCATTAGAGTCATATCAACTCACATAAATACTAATGTTGCTCTCGTTAAACAGGACGCCTTGCCGGTATAAAAAATATAATAAAATGCCGCCCTCGAAGTTGACCCTGCGCACCACTGCACCAGTGGACATCGGCCGGCTGCATGCATTATCCTTCCTCCACTTCTTATGGCTTAATTATTCGTGAGGGTCCGCAGCACAGCCCTCACCTCGTCCATTAGAGGAAAACGGAGGGCTGGAAATAAATCTGCGCAAGTTGAAGGCCGAATGCTGTGCATATCTCTGCCGGCGGATGAAGCAAACTTGCCTTAATTTACTAAAAATGTAAAGATAAATAAATGTATTTAAAAGATTTTTTTAAATCGAAGTTTAAAACAACAACAACAAGTCCGTCAAAAACGTTATTGTTGTAAACATCAAATTTTTATGATAAAGTTATGAATTTATGAAAAAAAAAAATAATAATAATGTACATATACATATATATTATATATTCATATATTTCTAAAATTTCCTACGTTTCCTGGTAAATCATAATATATTTCAAATTAAAAAAAAATAAAAAAAATAAAAATAAAGCAACATTTATTTTCACTAATAGTGTATTATATATCCTGTAATTCTTTGAAATTTTCATCTTCTGTTTGAACATACTTTACATCATGTATAATTTAACAATTTGGTATAATAATATAATATAATTCTATAGCTATATATATATATATATATATATATATATATATATATATAAAGTGATCGTTTAAACTTTAATTTTTGTTGAACTTTTCGTTCTATTTAAAAGTAATTCTATTAAAATAAAATACTTTCATATAACTAATCTTATTATTTTATTGCTTTTTATATTTAGTTAACTATATTCGGCTTTGAGAAGCGAATTTTCTTAAGAACATTTGAAATAAACTTTCATCATTTGTCTCCATTACTCTAATTTATAGTATTAAAAAAAATTGAAATCGATTTTTTACTTTACAATCGGCCACAATCAATGGGGATAAACGATAGAATTTTAATGTATTCGTTCAACCCTTTATAGCAAATCCAAAAAATTATAATGAAATTATATTAATATGGCACGAACATATCACGACATAAATAAAAAATGTAGGGGAAATGTAAACGGATAGAATATTTAAGGTTCAGCTAATCGCAAGTTTTTTTTTTACCCAAATTTAATATTAAAAAAAAAAAATTGAATCAAATAATAATAACAACACATTCATATGACAATATTTGTATTCAAGCTGAAGACTCTCAAACAGCTTCGTTTTACTATAAGGGTAAAACAAGGCTCCAGCAGATCTTAACGTTTCTTTCTTGCCGTGTCTCTTGTTTGTAAGTTATAGAAGCAAGAAATAAAAAACATTTTTCGAAATAACTACAATAATAGACATTCATTGATTACCCACAGCGTTGGTCAGAGTTAAATCTCTTTTAAGTTGAAAAACTCTGTCTTTACAAAATAATCATTTTTGATATTCTATTGCTAATGAACTTAATTTCCTTAGATAAATTATAAATTACTTTAATGACAGATAATTATTTTTTTTTATTTGATAGTTAAAGGTTCTTATTTTTATTACTTTGAAGCTGAAAGACATAAAGCACCTTGCCAAACCGTTTTTGTGCAATTAAAAGTAAAAATATTCTTTAGACATGCATGTATGATGGAAGACAACATTAGAGCTCTGAATGGATTCCTACCATCTTAAAAATACAAAACAGCATAGAAAAATATCAGTTCCAAGGAAAAAATTCAAATACTTTTTAAACCTTTCCTTCTTGTTGCCTACAACAGAAATATATTGTTCTCTTTATCTGTTTTATTTCCTTGAATGATATTCCTTTGCATTTACAGTCGTTTTCGTAGCAACGTGTACATTATATTATAAATATATCCTTACATTGTAAATTATCCCTTTCATATTTCTATGAAGTATTGATACAAAATAGCGTTGTATCTATAATATGTTAGTTTGCTGGTTAGTTTCCACCTTACTAGTAAGCCTATAATAGGAAAGGTCAGACGTATCTATAGTTTTACGGTCCACCCTGGAAACGTGTGCCCCCTAGACCTCATATAACACCAGAACGACCGTTTTTTATTTCTTTATTTTATGACCTGTTCCACTTATTTTATTGCTTATACCTTACAGCTTGAAATATGTTTGGAGCTAGGAAATTTTTTTTCCACACAGAGTCAGGTTTCTTATGTATGTCTACTGCTTCTAGCGTATGTTTTTGATACATGGTATCACTAACATACAAAAAGTCTATTGTAAGAAAAATCGGTTCAGCCTTGATATAACGATTACTTAATAATAAAATAGAAATTTGAGTAATCATGTAATTCTTTACAACGAAATGTGCTCCTTGCATGAATTTAGTGCCATTATAAATTCATAGTTGATATTAAAAGTACACTTAACAAATTGACTCAATTCTTAACCGAACGATTTCATCTCGACAACATGCCATTCAGAGATACACCACAGACATTTCTTCGAATACTTTACTTTAATTCTATTTTTGAAAATAATACAGCCGATAATTCTACAAGATGAAAACTGGCAGCTTGCTGAAAAAAGGTCTTAAAACATTGCAGAAAAAATATGAAAAGATTTAAAGATTCTTAGAAGCTGACTTAGAACTTCTTCAAGATCTACAGAAGACTTCTGATGTGAAGCCGAGCACTTTGGTGTTTTTCTTTTAATTTATTCTGGGGCTATTTCCCCATAAGAGTAATTACTATGAACAATGTAATGGCGATGTATAAAATTAAGGACGTAACACTTAGAAAAATAAAACAATATTTAAATCAAGTAATGGTATATAAATTAATATTAGTTACAATTTATGAATATTGCAAGAAAAACAAAATAAATTGTAAGGTAAACAGATTAAAAGAATCTAAGAAAACAAAATACGGAAAAAAATTCAAATGAAAATACAGTAAATATGGCTAAAAATGTATCTTTTATTGAGAAAATAAATGTGATCTAAGATAATTATATAACTTACGTAAAATAATTACAAAAACAATATAAAAAATATATTTTGAATATTAATTCATTTTAGTTCTTCTTTTGTTTGTATTTTTAGTATTGTAGGAATTTATTTTATTTTCAGTTGATTTATAGTTTTTTAATTACCATACCAATCAAATTTTTATCTTGTCATTAATTTGACACTGTTATGAAACATTTAAATAATCTTTATTTAGTAGCTAGTAGCTACTAGCTACCTTACAAAATACAATATTGAAAATCGATATTTACTATACGCTAAAAGTATGTATGCATGCATAACGTAATAAATAAACGGCCTCTTATGGAATGACTGTACGACGGAGAAAACAATAAAATAAATCATTATAGGTAAAATGTTAATATTTCTTTTATGGTCTATTTTAATGAAAACTATTTCATTTTTAGTAAAAAAAATTAGATCTATTTTGCGATCACCGAGGTACTTAAATTAAATTGTATTATTTTTAAGATCCATGTTTAACAGTTAAAGTCGAATAGTTGCAGTAAATTGGTTTTATGTTAAATAATAAAGTTGCTTTTAGGTTTCAGTACCGATTAAAATTTAACATTGAACATATACTTAGTTATAATAGTATAACCTTCAAAATAAATAGCTTACGAATAGTTCTTTATCGTTGTGTATAACGAATATAATTTTAAATTTGTTTGAATGATAATTCGAATGACGAAACCCCCAGATAGCGTGTATGCAATCTTACATAATTACTTAACTAGATTAATTAAATATTGGGAGAAAAACAAAAACAGATTTCTTTGCCAATCCAGCGTTGTTCGCACAGTCTACGAAGCTCTTGCGAAAATGATTGCTTTTTGATATTTCGATAGATAAGGCAGGAAATTGGCATCGGATTGGTGTCGATGTTTATTTGTTTTGATGAAAGCCATTAAAAACATTTCTCACAAAATTTCGCAAGGTTTATAAGAATTTAGGTTAAAATATTTGTATTAACAACCCTCGCTTTCTCCGTTTTCAGGAAGTGTAAATTAGGAGAAGTTCATTAAACAAATAAAAAAAAATTAACAGGGAATTCCTAAGGCAATATTTAGAAATCAAAGCAGGCCGCGATAATAAGAATTTTTATATGACTCCTTCATCTCTGCCGCCATTAGTAAAAGTAATCGAAATCTAATAGTTTTAGTTGCTAATTGAATGTAATTCAAATCTTGATTACAATTATCACAACTTTGTTCATGTAATACGAATAAATCACGATTCAACATTGATTTATAATTTATTTAATCTGGTATTAAATTAAAATTTTAAGACAGTGAAATTTAATTTCAGCATTTATACCAGTTAAATCGGTATAAATTACTACATTACTGGCGAATGATAAAAATTTGAAAAAACCCGTAATCGATTTTTCTCATGAATATTGACCAAATGAAATTGAAGGTTATAGTTTAAAATAATTTTCTAAGATTATTGTATTGAATTTTCTATTCCAAGAATGCCTAGGGTGTTATTATATGAGAGCATTGTAATTGTAACCTTTTAACTTTTCAGTTTCGTTGAATTTAATTTAAATTTCATTCAGTTTAAATAAAATCTAAAAGATATGTACTTTTTTTAAAATAAAAAAATATGATGTTATTAGTCCAATGGTTCGATGGTATTTTGCCTCTATTTTGTAAGGTGTTTAGATGAACCATGTATTTGCTGATTGTCAGTACTACTATGAGTGTGCTTTTTAAAAAATCTTATTTATTGATAGTTCAAACTGTATACAATATATTCATCAAGCAAATTTGTGGACAAATATTACGATGCCATTTAAATAACTTGTTAAGAACAACTCATAGCACTTCAATAAAAGTTCTGCCTTAGAAGGTCTCTCTCTATCTGTTTTCTTATCTTCTTGTCAGAGGCCTCGGAGGGTTATGACAAGCGCACACAACTGACGGATCGGTTCGGATTTTCCAACAAAATAGGTTATATAATAAAATGCGCTCCGCTACGCATACTTAGTATGCGTTGCCTTTACCTAAATAAACGTAATGTTGTTTCAGAAAATCCGCTCTGATGCGTCAGAAGTGTGCACTAGCCTAGTGTGATGCAAGTAGAAATTAGAGTGGATCCATGGTGATTGGGCTAAATCAGCAACATTCAATAGAGTTGAATAGTATTCTGGGGCCAAGTCCCTTACGAATAAGAAATAAGTACAGAAATAAATAGTTCCATCTGGTCGGAGACATGACAAAATGAAAAAAAAAAAAAAAATTAATAAAATAATATATTATATACATAGATATTAATTAATATATAGAGAGGAAAATAAGAAAACAACTACAAATGAAATAATAAATGAATTATTTTGGTACAATGCTTAGTGCTGTATATATAATAGAAGTAAATAAATGTAAATTCTTACTCTATTAAGAGTTAGAAAAATTTATATTAATTGGAATTTAAATTATACAAATAGTAATGATAGGATTCCAGAAATACAAAACATGATATTTGGGGCATATTGGACCTTGAGATCATTATGGATAAGTTTATTAGTGACTTGACAAGGAGTTTTCGGGATATAAAGAATGTTCGATGGGATTGGTTTAGTGGAGTCCCATAGTTTAAATTAGTATGTCCAGGACTAATTAATGTCATGTAATTAATTATACTATATAAAGAGTAATTCATTGAAAGCTTTACAGGTGTGAATAAAAATTAAAGGTTTAAAAGAAAAAAATGACTTTTTTTTGGAGTTTTTTTTGTATTACCTACCGTTTTATTCCTTGATTTTTTACTCTTTTTTTTTTTAATAAATCAAATTTTTTTTTATTTATGATAATGTTGACTATAGAAAGCTTCCGCTAAATAGTTGGACAGTGCGTTTCCGCCACCCCTGTAGATAGTCTTTAAATGACATTACGGTATTTAACGAAAAAATCATTGGCAAAGTTAATAGGTTTGCGGTGTAATGGACCTAATACGTCGAAGGAGGAAGTCAAAAGGCAGACAGACATCCTGTACACTGACTCGTGTCCTGAGGAGGGAGATCGGAGAACGATTAGAAGACTGGCAGGGCTAATTGGGAAGGAGCTAGTGGGGCATTGAGCTAGTAGCCTCCTCAGAGTGGACCTCAATGGGAACCCTCCTCAATGAAGACGCCACTCCATTCACCCCGCACTTACCCTCCTTACCTGTTTCCGTTTCATTAGTCTCCTTTACTTTTGTTTTGTTTTTTTACCTCCGGAGTCATTGCAGGTAGGCAATATGTTCTCTATTGCAGCCATTCCCAGAACCACTCTGAGGACCATTTGTTTTTAATATCTTGTCCAGGAGATCATTGTTTTTGCTAGCGAGCCCCGTTATTTTTGCGTGCAATATCCGGTGTCCTAGGGTTACAGAGGTATTCAAGGTCCCTTACCTACTTTTTGCATTTTTTAAACAAAGAAGTGTAAACGAATTCACTTAATATCAGTGCACCTTAAATAGGTATATTCTTGCTGTTCTGATAGATTTGTTATAGAACCCTTTTGCCCTATAGAACCGAACAATGAGTTGTTCTTTACGTGCATGTTATTGAAATATGGTAATCATTTTCCTCAGCTTTTCTTGTTTTATATAATGTTTACTGTTGGAAATAAAAAAAATAAAAAAATCTGAATACTTAAATTAAAATTATACGTATATATATATTATATATATTTTTTATATATATATATATATGAATGCTAAAGTTTAAAAAATAAATCTAAATACTTAAGTTGAAATTATATGTAGTTTGGTATATTGTTCGTGCAATGCTATAATTCAACCATTCAAATTATTATTATTTTTTTAAATAGCTCTCTTAAACACTTGTGATTATTGATATTAATAATAAATACCGATGGATCAGATTTAAAAAAATGCAACGTTTGATATTAATAATTAATAAAAAACTAATTTGAGTATCATATAAGAAATTTTAAATGAATATTGAAGTAAATATATCATAAGTGTGATACCTTATAGATAAAAAATGATAATTATTATTTTATTTATACTAATTTTTTTTCTTGAAACGAGTGTATTCTAACGTTAAGTAAAAAATAAAAAAAGGATAAAAAAAAAATTAAAAAGTATATAGAATACCAAAAGTAATATGAATTGGAATTGGAAAAAATCTTTATTTTAGTTATAGGTAATTGATGTCGCTCCATATTCGATTTAAATTTTTTATTAATATTCATTGTTAATATATTATCGATTATTAAGATTTCTTGAATGTGATTTAATAATATAAATAATAATAATTATTATTATTAAATATTTATTTTGATATGTTTGCCTTAATACAATACCGATGTTTGGTCAAAAGAGCTGAAGTCTTGGAATGTGAAGTTTACAAGAAGATTTTCCAGAGGTTTGAAAACTCATTTTAAATCCTGCCAAAGTATTTCTTTATTCATTAATTGACTATATTATACCATAAGGGACTATGCATTATAGTAAAATACCAACTTAAACGATATTATTTATTTATTAATTTTTGTTATCATAAAATCATTTTCATAAAAATGATGACTTCTACCTTCTACCTAAATACCAGTGGTGTATTCCTATAATTATCTTATTGATTTTAACTTATAGGTTTAAAATTATTAAAAGTAGTATTTATTTAATAAGCATCGGAGAGAAAATTAAGTTTTATATTTTATTTCACCTTTAGTACTTTTCTTCGAAATTTGAAAAAAAAAAAGTTTTATAGGTTTTTTCTTAATATTCTGCTAATTACATAAAAATGTAACATTTAAAAAAAAAAAAAAAAAAAAGTATATTTTATGAACTTTGCTGTCGAAAAAAAAAAATTAATAATAAATATAAACCATATTTAGAAAATGTTCAACCCGTTAATCCTACTTTCACCCGTAAATTGTCCCTTAGTGGATGCTAATAAGTGTTCACATTACGCTAATGTGATTGCATATTGTAAAACAGAATTTTTTTTTCTATTTGATTACCAAATTGGACATATCGTTGTGTGTCATGATGCCATCGTGGAGTGACTCTCTACCGTTATTCACTTAGCGCGCCCGTTAACTTGAAGAATAAAGAGGTATAAAAGAAATGAAGGCTCAGTCGCTAAGACCTTATTCAATCATCCGAATATTAGGTACCAGTCGGCTTCAAAGTTAGTTTATCTAATGCCTCTCTGTATTCATTAATATTCACAGGTAGTTGAGCCATTAACATTTATGAGCCGTAACTTTATTGAATTTTAAATTACCTTTTTACCTTTCGTCATTTTAAGAATTAGCCACGCCACAGAATGACAAAAGGGAGGTTGTAATTAGAAACGTAAATTAAGTTATTTTAATCCATTACAGAAATTCTTCTCTTCTCTTCTCTTCTCTCACTATCTCCTGAGTGCTGTTAAGCGTGGAGTAGCATCCTCTGACCATCTTGTCCAACGGTCCCTGTCCTGTGTAAGCCTTCTCATCTCCGGTATGGTGCTTCCTCTTGCTGCGCCAATTCTCTCAATCAAGTCTGCATACATGAGCCTTGGTCTGCCTTGAGGACGCCTTCCTCCCGGTCTTGCTTCTAATAGCCATCTGGCCTTACGGTCATCTCCCATTCTGTTAACATGACCAAACCACTTCAATTGTCTTTCCTTGATCGTATCCAGAACGGATCTAACTCCTAGTTCACCTCGGCCTTTCATTCCTTTTTCGGTCTCGCCTGGTTTTTCCTAATATTTTCCGTAGGAATCTCATTTCCGCAGATACTATTCTGCTAGCATGGCGGTCCAAGAATGTCCAGCTTTCCGATCCATACAGTAGTACTGGGAGAAAAACTGATTTAAAAAGCAGAATCTTTGCTTTCCTGCTCAACTCCTGTTTTCCAATAAGTGTCATGGATATTTGGTAGAATTACAGAATGTTGCTTATGAATATATAAGAAAATAGTAACTAGAAACTATGTAATGCCTTTTTTATCACTTTTTATTCAACGTCTTAATTTTTTAAATTATTATTTCAGTAACCCGAATCAATCCTCTGGAATAAATATTTTTTATAAAGAAGAGCTTACAGAAATGTAATCATGCTTTGTCTTAGTAGATATACATGAAACCCTGATTATTCGCGGCATTACGTAGCACGGCTATGGTGAATGATATGATTACACGGCTGCTTCACAAAATGGCCGAAACAGTTAACACAAAACATTTTTTTCAAAGTGGTTCAAGAATTTTTGAGAAACATTTATAAGTCAACGCACACCCTAGTTGCTCAATACTAATTACAAAAAAAATAATGTTTCCAAGAGGTTCCAGTATACGACATTATTATCTATTATTCCAATTTGTTACAAATTCAAAAAATATTATCCCTTTCCGCTTCATAGCATTTTGATGAGTCCTATTTTATTTATCATACTTTTGATTATCGAATAACAGATTTTTTAATAATGATAAGGTGGTACAACTCGCCGTTTTTTTTATGTTATGTTACAGGCGAAACCCGGTAAAAACCAAAATTAGTGAAAACTATATCGTTAAAACTGCTATTAACTAGCCAATACTATAATTATCCATGTTTGTTCGATAATTGTAGTTATCATCAATTCTAACTTAATACTAGTTTTTGCTCTATCGTTAAAATTGGTGTTACCCAGCCAATACTGGAATTCTCTATGCTTGTTCGATAGTTCTAGTTATCACCAATTTTAATTATTTTTTACGAACAAGCTCTGCTAAATCTAGTTATATCTAGAGGATTCTATTTTTCACTAATATATGTTTTTCTGGAAACATATATAGCTTACACACTGATAATACACACTATTTTATTTTATTTTAAAGATAGGCGTTGTATTTTTTTACTCATTAAAAAAAAATAATAACCTGACATTTTAAAATATTTATTTGTATTTCCTAGTACATGTAATTGAATCGGTGAAGGCAGAAAAAACGTATTACAAAAAATGCGAAAATTTGTTGTCGATCAAAACTACCTTAGGAGGGATGTGTGTTGAGTGCAGAAAATGTGTGTTAGTCAGATAAGTAGTTTAAAATACACAGTGTGTCTTTTCTTCAAAAAAAAAAAAAAAAAAAAAAAAAAATTTATTTGAAAATTTGTAGAAGTTACATACTTTTTTCTCTTTCATGAAAAAGTTTTAAATTCGTATTTTTGAGATTGTTTTTACACTCATTGATTCCATTATAGACTTATTGTTTTTCTACTGTCGGTTGTAAAAATTATTAAATAAAAATTGGAAAACAATTAACTGTTCTTGGTTTTATTTGCCTATTCATCTAATCAAAATTCTGCCCCATTCGCCTAAGGATAATCTAGAGTTTATGGTGTTTTAATTTTATAATTACTTTCTTTTGCGAAGTAAATAAGGGTTAAATGTGTATACTTTTTTATTTAACTTTTTACATTATATTTTAATTAATTATATATTTTTATTTTCTGTTTTTTCTTTTAAGTTTTTGTCTGTTTTTTTTTTGTTTTTTTATTTATTTTTAATTTTTTTCAGGCTGCAATAAAGTTTATACAAAAAGTTCACACCTCAAAGCTCACCAGCGAATCCACACAGGTATGTTTAATTCACCGTCTACTATTAGACTAACGATGTATAATTTTTATTTTTTATTTTTATCATAAATGTTTCTTTATAATTGATTCCTTTGAATAATTTTATTTCATTTAATCACGTTTTATCTGACACATCAAGACAATTAAAACTTTCAAATAAGCCATTTAAGCAATTAATTCCATGTTCGCAGTTTATTAGCAATCATCAAGTTTATTTCTTATTATTTGTGTTTATCTTCTTTTTTTCAAAATATTTATTACTTGTATAACTACATTCTTGAAGAATATTATTCCGTTAATTAGACTATTTTTACGGTTTAAGTTAATTGGAATAGAAATGGTAATTAATTAAATTGAGTTTGAAAAACATATTTTTTACGTCTAGAGATTATGCCACTTTCTAAAACAGTAAAATATGTACTCTCTTCATATTCTTAGTTGGACAATAATAATGCTAATTGGGTGTATTAAAAACCCTTTCCATTTTATAGACTTCTTGTATTTTTTTTTTTTTAGAATTTTTCTATTTATCTATTACTAAAAAAATAAATTGATGTTTTTCATATGTATTTTTAATGTCAAAAAACTCAAAGTTTTGAGCTATAACCCCCTTAAGTAAATACCCTTACATGATGTCATAATTGCACCGAAGTTCCTTTATATGTTAAGTTTGACTTCCGTTATTCCAATTATACGTATGCTATATATAACAGTATTTACGAATAAACAATCAATATTGAAATAAAAAATCGTAGCAACAATAATTTCGAAAATGTAACTTAAAGCTTAATAATTTAAAAACGTCTTTAACCCTTTTTAAGGTCAGGCATATATATTTAAAATAATTAAAATTCAGTTGTTTTTTTTTTAATTGGTCAAATATTGAATAAATCTGTAAAAATAAAAAATTTAGATTCATTTATTACAATCATTTATTGCTAATCTCCCATTCAATTTCCAATAATCCTCTGTTGCGTCTGAAAAGAAGATGGCCAAGAGACCTTATAATGTAAAACTATTTTGATTCCTTTATTACAATCATTTATTACTAGTCTCCCATTCAATTAAAGTGCTTCTAGTGAGCTTTTATTAAAGTGCTTCTAGTGAGCAGTTCTTTACATATTATTGACATGTCATTTTAATATTTTTCCTCAAATGTATTTAGTATTTATAATTCTATAGTTATAAACATCAATAAACAGTTTTTTTTTTTTTTTAATTTAACGATTTATTGATATTTACAACTGTATATAGTATACATAAAGTAAATTTGAGGAAAATTATTATAATGTCATGTAAACCACTGGTGACTACTCACTAGTAGCACTTCAATAAAAACTAAACTAGAAGGTCTCTTGGCCATATTCTTTTCAGACGTCGTGGTGGGTCATCAGGAATCGAATGTGAAGCAAGTTGGGAAACTAACGGATTCGATTGGGAGTGCAGTTTACAATGGGAGTATTATTATCTGGTTTGTCTAAATCAGCAACATATGTAACGTTAAGGTCTTTATGAATAAGTTTATTTGTGAGAAAGTAAGGAACATTAAGGATTTTTCGAAGAATTTTGGATTGTTAGGATTCGAATAGAATTGGATGTTTTAGTGGAGCACCAAAGCTCAACTCCGTATGTACAAATAGGTCTCATTACTGCCATAAAAACGAGTCTTTTGTAACTTATTGGAAGCTTTGAACGTTTGTCTAGTAAATGTTGGAGTAGTCTATAACGACGGGCTGTTTCTGGTTTTAGTCTTGTATGTGGATAATAAATAGTTAAAAAATAAAAAATAAATTTACTTTAAAAGATGAGGCTTTTTAGAAATAATCTGTTCAACAAACATTTTAAGCTCAGTACCCTAACACTGGAAGAAGTGTGTTAACAAATTATTTGTTTTTTTAGCTCTTAAGTTAGACCTATTTAAACAGAAGATGAATCTTTGCTCACTTAATATTTTTTTTTTCATATGTAACTTCTACACATAAATTCCTTCAAACATATCTCAAGGTGAAAAAAGTTTCATATTAAATAATGGAATGCTATCAAATAAGTAAAAAGGGGTTAAAAAAAAATCATCATATAATTAATGCGACCTTGCTAAAGTTATAATTAAGAATAATAATTTCCGGATCAAAAGAATTTATCTAATAGTCAAGCATTAAGAGAGTGCACCCTGAGAGCAATAGTGCCCCGGAGAGGGAATGCGGATGGGACTCCGACTACGTGGGCAGCCGGCTCTAAGCCCTGATTAATGAACGACCAACACTGGTGGCTCCCAATAACAAGCATTACCCAACCGTGCATCTCATTAGCTGTCCATAATGTGCCCAGTGTACAAACTATACTGTCCTCTCTACCGCACGGTTATGTCAGAGAAGGGTTATGCTAATGGATCTAGGTCGAATTTAACTATAAATTAGCTTCCTAGAGGGTATGATCCCTTGAATACTAACTAGTTGCTCTGTAATGAATATTTATTATATATTTATATTTATATTAACTCCATTGGCAATATACTCTTAACTTTTAGAATTTACGGGTCACGAGGAAAAAAAAATAATAGTCCGGGTAACGTATCATGCGCTTCCTTAAAGACAAGATAACTTCAATAGTTTTTCACTTAGATTTTACTCCATTTAATCAACTTTTTTGACAGCTGCGTTTTTTTGCAACAAGATTTTATTACTCACAACGATTTCATACTTTTTAATTCCCTCAAACCAACAGTTAGTGAATACATATGTTCTCACTAAAAACTATACCACCACAGACAACATAGACACCACAATACACTCATAGAAACAATGGCCGCGATTCGTATGCCTAAAAACACAAAAAAGAGATTGAAAAGGATGTAGGCGAAATATTGTATCTCTTAAAATAAACCAAATCCCGTAAGAGCTACCGCTGGGTAATGTTATTCCTCCTGGCTGACACGGCTTTTATTATTACATATCGACGCTTAAGGAATCACTTTTTGGCCAAAATCTGTTAGACCTCATCTTTTACGTATAATTTTGCACTGTGTCATTTTCCGATGCCATATATTTAATCATTTTCCGATAGCATATATTAAAAAGAGACAAAGGAAAGACTGCAACAGTTTTGTCTATATTTAGGATTGATGAATTAATTGCCACTTCTATTGGGATTATTTTATTAGAATACTAGTTTCGAATGCTAAACATTCGTCTTCAGTTGTAAAACATACAAAATTTTCAACACATCAGTACTCTGTTACATGGTTTATATACACACAAGTTTTCAAAATTGTATGACAAGTAATCAAACATTAGTACTTACCTCAGAAGAACTAAGAGATAACTGAAATACTCATTGGATTTTTCCGTTCCTATTGAAAAAAAATAAAAATGGGATTATTGGAAAACATTTCCATATGCCAATGGGTCATAAGGAAAATCCCAAAAAGTTAACCTACCTGCCCCCTTCCCCTTCTCTCGATGTAATGTTTGATTTCTTGTCATACATTTTTGAAAACTTTAGTGTATATTATCCATGTAACATAGTACTGATGTGTTGAAAATTTTGTATGTTTTAGAACTGAAGATAAATGTTTAGCATTCGAAGCTAGTATTCTAATAAAATAATACCAATAGAAGTGGCAATTAATTCATCAATGATAATTGCATTGATCCTTCTATACCATCATGCGTACCTCAAGTGAGTTTTGTCTACCTCCTACAAATTAGCTATTTTCCAAATAAACCCGCGAAATGGAGACACCCGTAATTTTCTCATCTTTTCTCGTATAAATTAAAGAAATATACCCGCTTTTTTGCTTCATTTGGATGATAATAATAACATAAATCAGTTTTTGTTGTTTCTGTTGTTTTTGATGTTTCTCCTGTGAAGTTCGAAAAAATTATTATGGTATGTTGTATGTGGCATGCTTAAGCGACGATATGTTTTGTACTATCCACTGGTTATAAATATATTATTTAACAACTGTGGATAAACTGATAGCGTTAAAATTAAAATATATATATATATATATATGATTTTAGTCCGTATCAATTCACTCCAATCCGAAATCCTGCGTAAAATCATGTTCTTTACTTTGTCACAAATGAACTAATCTACTATGACCTTAATGTTTAATTTGATTTGGCACTGACCAGATACCCTTCCTCTCATAATAAACTGCATAACCACCCAAGTGGATTTCCGAAGTGTCTGAAATGAAGATGGCTACGGGATCTTGTAATGCAGAACTTATTGTATTGCTACCAGTTTTTTGGTTAGTTTCCCTACACGTTTTTTGTCATATAGTTTGAGCAAATGCTTAAATCTTAGTATATGCACAAAAAAAAAAGATTCTCTTAAATGAGCGAAGGTCCTCGAAAAGAACCTTTTATGAAAATATTAATATAGAGGTACCTAAAATTCATCAATTTATTTATTTATTGAAAATATGTATCTAATATATATTGTATTTTTCGCCTATAATGTAAATATCATACGTTAGATTGGTGAGGAAGTAAAATCCATAAATAATTCAATATTAAAATAAAAAATATCAAGGCTTCAATATTTGAATGAGTTGAGCATGATCACCTTCGGCTGTGGCCACTACACCCTGTAATAAGCCCGAAATGTATTCTGGTTAGGAACCACTTCCTTGAGTGTAAAAACAAAAAATGTCAACATTGATGTTATATTAAATGTTTTTAATTCATCTGGTTTCCTTAGAATTATTTAGAAATTGTTTTTTAGAGAAAAGACATTTAGGTATTAATAATTAATTAGCGAAGCCCTCCTGCTGTTAAATAATCACTTCTCAAAAGCTTTTATAGCCTAAAACCCTACATTGTGAAACCCACAGTTGCAAAATTATTTGACATTTATGCTGGAGCGAAATGGATGCGAGGTGTTCTTCGCTTCAGTGATCCGGATGCTTGATGGCTATTAAAATGTTTAGCCGCTACAGATTAATTATAAAGTCAATTATTACATAATCGAAAGCCTTTTCAGAATCAATCTAAGAGCCATAAAGGTTGAGTTAGTTAACGGAACCGGTTCTCCCTCTAGGTTTCATCTTCACATTCGTTGATGGGTTCAATTACTTACACGAAACTGGGTTAATATACCATAACTATTTCTGTCCATTATTTTTATATGCCATGATATATAATTATATTTGACATTTTTTCAACTGGGTCGGTATATTCTTTGTAGAGTCGAGAGGCGTTATCATCTCGATACAACTGCAATTATGTTTTTCCAACTTAACGCATTCTTCATACATACAAAGAAATCGAAATTACAACTAAAACTATTAATAACTTCATTTTACTTATTTTGATATACTAATTAATTTTTTTTGTCTTTATGTACATTCAAGATGTGGGTCTAGATTATTCTTAGTGTCTGCTGCTAATTAAAATTCAATCCTCCCTGGCCGGATACAAACCGGCAGCTCTTCAGATTTTAAATTGATGGTGCTACCCCAACAAGTTGTCCCGTTTTTTATTTATTTTTTTATAATTTTTTTTTATTATGTAACACTCATAATTAATATGATTTTATTATATCTTAAAAAAAAATAACAAATACAACATTCGCAAGGACTTTTTTTGAGTTGCGTAAGACATTTTAGACTTTCTACTGTTCCTCGAACTGGGCTGCATAACCTTAGACCACTTCTTTAAGATGTCATTTCTCTAAATGAACATTAAAATTTATTAAACAGGAAAAATACACAATAAAAAATATAGCAGAATATTTTTTTTTTAAATCTTAATATTTTTCGTTAAACGATTTTTTGTTAAATCTTTGTCCAGAGGAACCTTCAGATAGTAGACTAAAATTTTAGGCAAAGTTTCGCAACAACTAATTTTAGCTAAGTGAAAATCTATTAGACTGTTTGAATATCTTATAACCAAAACATAATAATTAAGAAATAAACATTTTTTTAAAAATATGATTTTATTTTGTTCATTACGTGCTGTATGTATTTTAAGAAAACAAAAATATATTTAATAATTTGAAATACTGAAATAAAGAATATCGTTCATAAAATATTTGAGTCAGTTGTTTTTTTGTTGTTTTTTTAGTGAACCTAAAAAAATTATTAGAATAAATCATGTTCTATATATATTTATTATTAACAAATGGTTTTATAGTATGAACGTCGGTACACATTCCGTCTATCAGAAATTAGCAATTTATAAAAAA
Organism: Euschistus heros; assembly: GCA_003667255.2. Lineage (NCBI taxonomy): Eukaryota > Metazoa > Arthropoda > Insecta > Hemiptera > Pentatomidae > Euschistus > Euschistus heros. Next base: position 2,657,439 of record RCWM02000087.1, read on the forward strand.
ATATAAACATTTTTAAAAATATATCTGAACAAAGGTTTCGAATAGTCTATTTGAACATGGGTACGTCTTGTAGCTGGGGGTTTGTACTTTTTTGGTGGAACATTCAAAAATGTAACATTTTCACACTGTCTAGCTCTTGGTGTTGTTCGGATCGAAAATTTATAGGCAGTTTTCTGATCAGGCATTTAATGAAGAAAAGTATAATTATTTTTTTTATAACATTTGACGCTAGAATCTACCGTTTAGGAGCGGTAATAGTTTGTATGAACGTTTGAAACCGCTATTTCCTATCAACTTATGTTTATTTCGAATAATCGTCAGTTGTTAGTTAAATTTAATTATAAATTATTAATGTGATCCTTATGATTCTAAAATGTAAATTAGGAAAGCAGTTGATTGCTGATAGATATATCTATGATCTATTGTTTTTTTATAGTCAGGGAGAAATTTTATTTTCTTTTTAGAAATTTTATTTTATATTATGAGAAGTTTTATTTTCAAAAACAAATACCTAATTATATTAAGTATATTATTTTAGTTTTATAGTACATAATCCTGATCAAGGGACTCAATCATTTTTTAATTCCAGTTTAAAGTATTGTTATGTTAACTAGAAAATAACTTTGTCTTCAAGAAATTGAAATTCCACAAGGTAGTTGAATACGCTTGTGTGATTGCTTCTGTTGCCGCAAATGAATTCAAAGAATTTGGCATCATTAATTCTGAACTATGACTCAAATATTTTGATCGATAAGGTCTCAAAAACTCATTTTGAGATCCAAGAATTCGAGCCGTGTCCTTCTTTCTCAAAATTTCCGAGAATTTTCCTTTGCACGTCATATAATGCGTTGTTACACGGAATATTTTACAATGAATTATAATGCAATAACATATAGCTAACGGTGCTTTGCATTAATTAGCCCAAGCAGCTATTGGACAGGAGGGATGGAGTCGAATTGATTGAACGGACCTCGGTGGGCCGCTTCCGTGTAGCTTAAATGGCGCAATCCTACATCCTTGATCCGGTTTCGGTCGACTTGTACGAAGGCTGATATTCTTTCAATGTCACTGCCTGCTTCTGTACGGCTCCTACGGTACCGGAGTCCGCAGGGTCCGCTATCCGAATCCAGAAGATTCTGTTTCATTCATTCCATTTAAGAATTAAAATCTCCTAGGAATTCAGCTTGACCGGATCGACTTGGTGCATCTCTTAATCTTAAAGCCTTAGAGGTGATTAATAAAGCTCCTTAGATGTATAAAAAAAAAAAAATAATAATATTAAATAATTAAAATTCAACATAAAGAAAAATGCAATTGTAAAAAATATTATTATTTAATGGGTTACATTTAAATAAAGTAGTTTTCTGTTTTCTTGAACAATTATTGTTCTATTTATTAATTTATTATTTATATCCTATTGATTATTTAAGTAGTTTACGAATAATTAAGTTTTTGTAACTTTTTTAAATACTGAAGATAATTTGTTTAAATGTGTTAATCCTCACTCCGACAAATGTTATAAGGAGTTCACTAATCAAACTCAGATTATTCCAAAAAAACACAAAAAAAAAAACAGCACTGCTACAATAATATAAATCTTTATGGTTGATTTTAATTTCTTTTAAACATTAACTTTTTTTATGATTTTCTTGTTTTGCTTAATATCTTATTAGCTTTTTAAATAACTATCTTGTATTTTTTTTAAATATAGTAAAAAAAAAATCGATAATCGATAACTCCAGAAAATTATGATATTTACAGTTAACTCGTCAAAATTTGGCTATTTTTATTTTTTGTGTCTAACACTAATCCTGCAGTGACGGGTCAAATGACATTTTTTCGGTCTTATTAGCAGAAGTTCTTGAAAACATTCATTATTTAGCATTTATTAAAAAAATATTTCAAAAGTGTTTTTTTTTTTTCAATATCCACTCCTCTCTTATTATTGTTTTTATAAAGAAATTGTGGTAAAAATATGTTCACATTAAATGCCGGTAGCTTTAGTGTTAGGTGACAGATATTTTCCAAAAAAAATTATATATATTTAAAACAAAATAGAACAAAAAAATGTGGATAATTTAAAAAAAAAATACAAATGCTTTGTTAAAATTTGTTAAGTCTGACTCCAAGGACTGTTATTTAGTGTTCACTCATCAATCTCACAAACACCTTTACTTGATTAATGTCAGGCATGATTTTGTGGTGCCGACCTTCCACGATTCTGTTGGTTTATTTAAAAGTATACTTCTTCAGTTTTTAGATTCAAATTTTTTTAGGTTGAAATTAATAAATTGTGTGCCCAACGTACCAAGGCGCTCATGCAATTACCTAAAATAGTTTTATTCTACTACTAATTTCGAAAGTTCGTCTATGTAGCAGTCAGTCTAAATTGATTCAGTAATGTTTTGAGGTTTGTCTTAGATTAATGGTAACTTGTAGGTTTATAGTCCAGTGTCAAACGTTTTCTTTAAGTTCAATTCTCTCATTCGTATTTTGGAGTATTGCCGAATTTCAAGTAATTATGATGGAGTCGTAAAGTCTTATTTCAACTACCTTTCCTAGCTATCATGTAAGCCACAAGAGAAGTGCGTGGGATCTCGAAGTTTCGTAATAACATTCGTGGCCTAAGCTTAAGTCGTTGTCAGAGTGTCAAAGATAATAGGTTTTGACGTTAAGTGAGGGATACATATGTTTAAATCTTTTCTTTACAGAACAGTTAGCATGATTGATAACAGCTATCACCTCTGGTCGGCTATAACTTCAACTTAACTACGGTCGTAAGGGAAGAAACAAAAATGTGAACAGTTAAAAGACATAATAAGGTGCTTGTAAATGATGTAATGACTACATTAATGATAGGCAGCGCTCGTAAATATCACTATAACCCTTGCCATTCCCCGACAATAGGTCAGTAATTATTTTTCCAGTTCATTTTCGTGGACCTTGAAAAATGCTGAGCTATACACATTTTACAGTTTTATTTATTTTTAAAGAAACGGCTATGTCTTGCAGAATATATTATGTAATAAAAATATATCTTAGTTTATTTGAAAAACACATTTTATTTCAGAATAACGTCACTTCGTAACAAGCTAATGTATCTTTTTATGTTGTTCGTTACTTTAGTAGTAAATTGTGACATTATAATAGTTGATAATAATGTATAACTATATAGAGGGAGGTGGTTTAGTGGGTAAGACACATGACTCCTTGAGCTCGGAGTTCCGACTAAGTTTTGCCCTTTACTATCGGGCCCGAGTTCTAGCCCGGCTGTAATTAGAAACTTAATTATCCAGCATCTATAAAGTGTGAACCCTTAATTGGAGAAAACTCTGGGGATTGAATGTGATTTGGATGTGAAAATACCGTTGGCTTTATACTTTTGTTTATGCTTATTAAAGTACTACAATCGAGACCCTTCATGGTTGGTATAACAGAAGGCCTGTTGTTTTCCTGATAGTAATTTTAAAATATTTGTTTCCAGTATAAAACAACTATTTTGAATTCGTAGCGATATCTTATAATATAATTTTGTATTTTTTTAAAAATAAGTAACATGTCAATACCATTGAAATAAAATAATAACGAATAACTCATCCTTGTTTATTTTATTGTGACAGTCCAAGTTTCAGCTAAAATTTTGGGCTACAACAGGGGTTTTCATTCATTTCGTTTTATACTAGAAACAAATATTTCAAAATTACTATCAATAAAACAACAAACCTTTCGGTTTGTTATTTATATTTTTGAACTAGGTGAACAATATATTGTTAATTGGCTTGACTAACATAACTTTCATCTACTGATCGTGGCTTATTTTAATCAACATTTAAATTTTAAATTGAGTTGTAATTGTGCTTGTTGAGCCACGATATTTGACAATTTGTTGCGGTTTGAAATTATAATTTTATACCTTCATTAAGTTTCGTCTCTTAAACAAGTATTTATTGACAAATATAACAAATATTTATGGAATGTTCTCCTTGTTAGAGATTCGAATAGCAATGATATTAAACTTTATCTCTCCTAGACCATAAAATATTTAAGTAGCTCGACTTAGAAAGGAGACGTCGCCAAAGGCAATCCTCAGATAAGACAGCAGTAATTTCCTCAGATGGCAGCAGGGCTCACGGTATCGTTGGACATCCGGCGGCCCAACTACCAAATGTACTTCCACTCTTACGCTATCTAATCGCATTTCCAAAAATGGAGTATGCCGGCCCTGGAGTTTTTATGTTTCAATCGTTCTCCGAACGACACCGCTTTTTTTTTTATATGTCCTCTGTCCTTTTAAGACTCTGTTTTTGTTCTTCTTCGGAACATGTAAGCAAGGGACTACCTGAAAATGGCAACACGCTAAAGTCATTTTGGGCTTGTCGGACAGGGGGCCACTATAGAGCTTGTAAAGATATCTTACAATCGAAAAAATCTGACTATTGTAAATGTCGAAACATTCCTCAGCTTCTTAAGTTTTACAAGCTCGTGAGTTGTATTTTGCTGACACTTTTAAATTTTTGAATTGTAAACTCTATTAATTCAAAAGGGATTCAGAATCTTCTTCGAGCTACTCAACAATGAAGTGAAGTTGCTTCACGAGCTAAAATAATCCCTTCATTGATCAAAGATTTCTTTTCTCGTACTTGTTTGGAGTTTATCTGAGGTATTACTTAATGCCACCTTTATAAAATAAATATCCAGCAATGTTTATAAAATTATTGTCCAATGAAGTATTAAACTATATCTCTACCGCAACAGTTAATTGAGGATCGTGTCCTCGTAATCAGTATTGTGCTCCAAAATCCTGCTTTATTATTTTTTTATGCGTCGTTTTCTCAATTAATATCAGTATTTCCTAAGAGATAAGGTAAAACTAGAATTATCGGTGAAACAACGGTATTTTAGTAGTCACTACGCTCTCAGAAGTTATAGCTTATTCCAGGATTTATTCTTAATAAACAATCATTATCACATTTGAGGGTGAAATATTGTAATCCAATTTTACAGTGTAGTATCCCAGTACCAAAAGAGAACTAACAATGGATATATGAAACCATTGGGAGAGAGAATATGTTGTTAAGGAGCAAATATACAAATCAGTACGACGAACTCAGGCCGAGTGTCATATCGAAAATACTAAAAAAATTTAACAAGTGGATATGATCATTCTTTCTCACGACCCTTCATTTTCCTGTTTTTTTTCGAATTGGAATGGTACAAACTAGTTTTAATGGTAGAATAGTAACACTATTCCTAATATAATTAGTTCTCTTTGATAGTGCTATCAGATAAGATTATGCTAAGAATAAACTGGTAGCGGTCTGAGCGAGTGTATTGACCGATATATAAAAGAAGGAGTAGATAAATCTAATTAATAACCCTGGAGAGGCGCAGGTGTGTGGTTGCGCTGTGATTGACGAGCGCACGGTGATGCGCCACATCTGAGGTTCCATTGTCTAGCACAAGGCTTGGGTTATCTTTAATCCGTCCGGTATTTTGTTTATTTATTTTTTTAATAGGCTGTTCTAGTTGACTATAACTAGTTATTCTTAATCTCTGAATCTACTTTGTTTATGGTGTGTAGATATTTCGGGGATCGGGTGGTATTCATATTCTGTGTAAATCAATATGCTGAAATGTATTATTTTTGGGTGATAAAAATTATTATAACAATAGCATTACGAATATTTAACTTTGATTTATAATTATATTTGAAGCACTGTAATGCTTAAAGGTTGAAATAGGAATTTTGAAGAATTAGGTCATGACATATTGTTTTTAATAATGAATGAAAACAGAAAATGGTTAAAGATGTTCTGGGATGGAGTCAGGTTTAATAAACTACTCTTAAACCTGACTGCATTCTGCATTCTGCACTCTGCAACCATTGTATCGTACAGTGAACCATACTGTTTTTGTTAGGATATTAGAAAATGATTAGTGAACATATTTTTTTTTTTCGAATGGGCCAGCAGAGGAACACGTGCAAATTTCAATTCGTTTTCCCTTGTTCTTTTCTTTTCTTCCAGTGTGCTTTCATCTGTTCACCATGTTTCCTCTTTCTGTCCTCAGACCATTTTGCACCAGTTCTTTTCACTTTACTGCCTTGGAATCGCTCCATTTTCAATACTTTTTGCAGAAAATCTTCTCTATTATTTATTTCTTCAATTTTAATATTGTTTTTTTTTCTAAATCCCTTTTTACTTCATTAACCCAGCTTGTTGTTGATTCCTAAGCCCACAGATATCTTAAAATCTTACTTGTGAATCTAAAATCTTACTTGGCATTCGATCTGATATATTTTCTGCATTTTGAGTGAACAATTTTTTTTTTTCGTTGTAGAATTATCGGTATCTGAGAGGTTCGTAAAAATTAAATAATATGTTGTTATTTTATACAATATAATGTTCTATCACAAAAAAGATAATTTTTTTTTTTTTTTTTTTTTTTTTTTAAGTTTTCCAGGCCTCTTGAACTGGAGAACCTTTTTTAATATTATTTTTTTTATACATAAAATATTCAATCAGCAAAAACTAAAACAATACTTTTAAGCTTAAGTTAAAAGAGGGAATATCTTAGGCTTTGGTAATAAATACATTTATTCAGATTCTTTTAAATCGATCGATACATTTGATCGCCAGCCATTTATCGCAAAATGTGATGTCTCTTTATTATTTTTGCTTGTTTACTAATTATTGCTATATTAATATGTTGAATAACGATTATAGTGGAACGTGTTAGCAACTCAACAACACCTCAGAACGCTTGTAAGGAAAGTTCGTCGAGTAATAAATGGAATCCAAATAATTTATGTTTGTTTGGATCAGCTAATTCATAACTTTCTTAATTCTCTCTTCCTGAACCGATCAACATTTTTTTGTTGTGTTCCGAATATCTTCGATTTTGTTGACGTAACTTTTTCTAGTTCTTTTGAACTTTCTAACCTACACCTCAGTAGATCTTCTATTGGTAAAGGTCAAAAGCGAAATTTATGAAAGAGACGACAAGTTCCACATTGACATATTTTATCCTAGTACATTAGGATCATATCAAGATAGGTGTCCAATACCCACCCACTGTCTTCGGTTAAATATTGTCCCGGCCTCTGCACAACTAATGGCTCTCACGTCCTCTTCCTTTTTCTTCCCCTGCCATTGCCCGCTCATCAATTCTGTCTGTACCTTATCATTTTATCTCGAATGAAATGTATTAGAAAGTACACCTGACTTAAATCAAGACGAAAAAAACCTTAATTGCCTTTCGGATCTCCAAATGAAGACGTGAGCGATGTTATAAATGAGATGCGGAGAAAGGTGTTCTGGTCTGGTATAAACAGTGTTGAGGTATAAATTAAATTTTCATCTAGCAAACTGTCTGCTTATGTATGAACAACTTTAAAAGTATTTCTGTATTTCCATAATTTGTTATGAGTTTTCGCAGATTTTTTTATTTAGTAACCTTCGAAAAAAATTAAAATATTTGAAAAAATAAATAATCAATGTATGGAGAAACATAAGAAAACACTTTTTCTTATTATTCAGAAGAAAAAATGTCTGTGAATCTATTTTTGTGACTTGTATAATACTTATAAATTTTATAATTGTTGTAATGAGATATATGCAAATGTAATTGATTATGTAAACATTATGTTTTAAATTACATTTATATATTTTCATTTTCTTGGCTCTAAGTTTCGTTCTTTTTCAGGAGTTGACTCACCCTTATACTTTAACCAGCGAATGTGTATTAAACGTATTAAAATCACTGAAAAAAATAATTAAATATAATATTATATGTAAATTATAAATATAATACTAACAACCAGCATTAAAAACTAAACAATTACCAAGCAATTTTACATTTATGAAATGTTTAATTAATATAATTTTATTACGTCTTGTTTTTTTTTAAAAATTAATTTCATATATCCTGTATAAAGAAATAGGAAAGTTAATACCTAAAGAAAAATGAATACACACATATATATTTATAATATATGAATCCAATATGTTACCTTATAAATCACCGTATTAACTTAAAGAAAATAATTAGTGTAATTACCATGGCAGTGAATCTGCAGTGTGTCCATACAACGCGTTTCTCAAAGGTGTAATAATTATGATACAAAGAGGTAAATGAATAAATAAATTGATAATATCAAAAAAATAACTACGAAGGCGTGCAAAAAAAAGTAAAAACTGCAGTGAGTATCTAAAATGCATTGCAAAGAATCGTCAAATATTTCTTGGTATCTGGGGAGTATATGGTAGAATTGGGAGCATTGAACTTTGAGGAGTTTATTTACTTTTTACTTCACTATTGTATTTTAAAATTATACGTTTTCAATCTCATCAATAAATGAAGAAGTTTTACAGAGCGGACAGAATAAGAATTAAAAAAAAAAAAAACATCGGCTATTATTCTGAAACAAAAACAACATAAGAGACTTACATATGTTCGTTTATTTTTTACCCATACAAGCAATACCATTTATATGTATAATATAAATAATTCAAGGATATGTAGATATAGTTATTTATTTTATTGTCCTATCTCCTAAGCAGGTTTTTAATAATAATAAACTCATCGAAAATATGGTCATATCTTCAGTCTCGAAATGTTTTGCAATAGCAGCCATATGTCCACATTCCAGAAATATTCGAAACGACATGAAAGGAACATAAAACATTGCTCTAATAGGATCCATGACCACAATCTTTAATGAGATTATTTAAAATTTATGCCGCCGTATGGATACCTCACTTATGGTCCGTTTTATTTTTATTTTGTGATTTATTTTCCTTTTGTACCATTCCTCTTAATATAAATCTGCCAGAGCAGCTTCCACAATCGGCTTTTTATGAGGAAATCAGCCTTACCTTTACCAACAGCTGGCATCGAACATCTAGTCCAGTCCATCCTGAATTAATTCCTTAAATGGTTATTTAAAAGGTCACTATATATATTTTTTGCTATTTCTCAATCCATTTCTGTAATGACTCTCTTCTGTATTGATTTATTCCCTATCATTTCGTACCGCAATATTATCTCCTATTTGACACTGGAGTGAACAATTTGTCACGAGTAGACAGATTTGTTGAAAAAGTATAGCTGTTTAAGATATTCAATCATGGAGAAGATTTATGTCTACAAACTAATTGATCATTCAAAAGAAAAAAAAACGATCTATATAAGTCGTAGTTTCCAAATAGTGAAGGTAATTAGGTTTTAAAATTAAACTATATATTTTTCTTAGTTTTACCAACATAACATTTGATCTGGATCTATAGCAGGTCAAATATTATAAAAATTAAAAAAGTTATCTACCATTTTAGTATGTTTACTCTAGTATATATAATATAACGTATATATAATACTCTAGCTAGAGAGATCAACCTTATGAATTATATGAAGATCATTTTTAGTCACTAAAGAAAAACTCCAAAATTTTCTTTTCTCCAACTTGTTACAACGAAACATAAAAATATTTTATGTCGGATTATGGTATTTTTGTTGTCATTAATCCATGACTACCGAGATATCTAGTGCTCTATATTAAATTTTTTCTTCAATATACTTTTATCAGATAACTTATATTACTTGACTAATTGTAATTGAAAAGATACTGTTTATATTGAAAGAAAAAAATTCGATTAATATTTAATAATCGAAATGGTATTCAGAAATCGGTTTAAATCCATGGATGAAGTTATGTGTAGAACCCTGCGTCATAAACAAATGCAAGATATGTAAATAACACACCCATGTATGTGTATGTATATATATAATTATTTATTGAACTATAAAATATTAAGGACTGCATACTGTTCTAATATAAATAGGCCGTTTGCCTCAAACCCGTAATTTTCACTTCACATTATTAGTGGGATGTTCCAGAAAGAAAATTATTTTTATATTAAACAATACTTATCTCATTATAAATTCCTTATAATTTGAGGTATTATATAAACAATTATTTTTTTAATTAAGTTTGATATTTTTTTTTTTTTTTTTGAAGCACTAAAAATTTTCAAGCAGGTAAAGTTAATATTCGAATTAGGCAGACCAAAAAACATATAATTCAATAACTTATATATTTATTATATTTATTAATATTTATTTATTAAACTTATATAAAATAACTTTTTTATATTTGAATTTCTATTTTTTCCCCTGAATTTTTCTTCTCCCAACTACCAAGCCACTGCCATGTAACTTCAACTCTCTCCAGCGCATAAATACTCGTAGTTCATTTAAAAAAATAAATAAATAAATAAAATAAATAAATAAATAATAAAAAATAAAAGTATACGAAACTGAAAGTAGTATAATCTTTTTGTATATATTTTTTATTATATAAGAAATGTAATTAAATTTTTTTTTTGTTTAAGTTTTTTGACAGAAAAATTCGAAATTCAGATTCAGCTTACCCTGTCTCCAACGAGAGTTGTTAAACCAGGGATTATTTTTTATTTTATATACATTTTATACAAATTGATGTATCGTGGAATTTATTTTCAGAATGAAAATAGTTCAGTTAACATACAACAGTCAAAACTTCCATTATTTTTTCATCTTATCTGCCGTATAATATTTTTTAGATATTGTAAGTACTGATAATAAACGCTATGTAAGTTCTTTGATGCTCTCAGACATGAAGGAGTGACTTTCCTGAAACATTTCCGGCCCGAACTATAAATCATTGACTAGAGGACAAAAAGGCAAAGACAGGGGCGTAAATAGAGGACATAAGAGGCGGTATTTTTATTGTGAGCGGTTGGCGGCCCTGCTATAATCACCGCGCACGTGCTCGCCCGTGTAGGTCGTCATGTAGGCGACTCCGACCAATCTCATAATGGCTCCTTTCCTGTCCTCCTTATTGTTTATTTAATCATGTTTAATTGTTCGAGCCATACTGTTCAATAATTATTATCATTCAGAAATATCTTTTTAACTTAATTTCTCAAATTCGAGGAGTAGAAAAAAAATAAATAGCAAATTTATGAAACTTTAGTCCAAAATAAAAATAATTATTTTTCATGCTAAATTTAAGAAAAACCTGGTGGTAGAACGTGAATGCTAACCACATCACTTGTATAACCGTTGGTCTCGAAACAATTCCTCAGCATGTGCTGGTAACCCAAAACCATTCAAGCTTTGTAGCAATAAAGATTTTATATTTATATATTGTTATGCTTTAAAAATTAACAAAATATATTAGATTTAGTTAATAACAAATATCATTGACAAATAAAAGAATTCCTAGAAATAATCAAAATGTGTACTGTTATTGAACTAAATTAAAAATATAAAATGAATAATTAGAACTTACATAGCTTAAGAAAAACGTTCTGTACACGGAACAACATTTTTCTTCATAGACTTAATTTATTTTTAATAATAAAATAAAAGTATATATTTTATATAACTTTTTCCACTTAGGAATATATTTTGTAATGAAAGCAATATAAGTGTTATTATGAATTTGATATAATGCGGAAATTGTAGGATATATGGACTCCGGTGGGTGGAAACTTTAACGGTCGGTCATATCGGAAAGCTCTCATTAGTGATATTAATAGTGGGTAAGCCATTAGTGAGGAATTATAGTGTGTGGTGATACCTTTCTATTAGTGACCACCCAGTCACTACATCACTCTAATCACCAGAGTCCACCAGTTGAGAGGTGATTGTATAGCTGCGGGAGATTGTTGTTTATCCCTCTGTCGTGACGGTAGTCTTTGCCGCCCATTAGCCGGAATTTTCTTGATTCAGCCTGATTAATTATAACAATTATAATTGTTGGTTAATGTTTTGAAATATCTATAAATATCAAACATTCTCTTGTTTCCGATTTATTTTAAAATTACATAAACTTTTGATAAATGTCTAAGGATTTTTATACAAGACATAACTTATTATGGTTGCTATTGGCTCGACCGAATAAATGCATTAAAATGAAAAAAAGGATTAAATTAAAAAAATATGTAGTCTAGAGCTTATTGCTATTAATGATAATAGACTATAATTAGATGGCTGCATTAGTTTCAGAATAATATATAAAAACATATATAATTATCTATATGAAGCAAAATCCATTGTAAAATAATTTCTACGTTGTGAAATGTAAAAAAAACTACACTTGAATACAGAATCGAGGCTTTATAATCAGTACTGAAACCAGTAAAGTGGCAAAAACAGAAACTTAAGCAAAATTAGAATTTTAATTGGTGAATTCTAAGAGCAATTTGTGGTCTAACAAAAGAACAGCATAAAAATTTTGAAGATTTAGAGACATAAAAGAGAAAGAAGATAATAAATTTCCTTTATCAAATGATACGAAAGGATTCAAAGATGCTTAATTTTTTTTTTTTTTTTAAATGTTTGAAATTAAAGCTTTGCAACTGTATTTTACAAAGTTACAAAAGATTTGGAGATGGCAAATATAAAAACAAAATAGTATCAAAACAGGAGCGAATTCGTAAAATAGAGGTTCCACTGAACATTGAAAAGAAAATAGAACACGCGCGCTTGACATAAGAACGAAAAGCAATTCATAGGGGAAGGATGAGAGGATTCTGGAGAAGAAAGTGGGGAATTCTAAATAACTGAAATTATAATGATATTTATGTAGTCCTTAAAACGCCTGTTCAAAAGAAAGAACAATGCTATGTACAAATATAAATATGCTCAAAAAACGCAAAAGATGCACGGTCAATTTTGGTAAATCCCAAAATATTCTTTTTTTTCTTGTATTTTGTTTAAAAATCTCGAAGCACACATGTCATTTTTTTTCTTGTACACAGAAATTTAAATATTTGCCCAAAAGATAGGTTTTTAAGCAACATACCTAGAATAAATTTGTTATTTTCTTAGTAACATGATCATTTTTTTTCCGATTTTGTTTGGTTAATGTCTTCAAACATAATGTTTATTGTGAGATAATTCCTATTTTAGTTATATTCAACGGATTTATTTAGGAAAAAAGAGATACAATTTATCAAGTAGACTTTGTCATAGTAACGATTATCTTTCTAAATGCTTTCCAAGTTGTCTGAATATTGACAATAGCATTTGTAAAAAAAAGATTTTTAATTAAAAAACAGGAAAAGCGAATAGATTGTCTTTACATGTGTTAAAAAGTTTCTTCATGGAATAATTTTTAAATTGAGTAAAATAAAATTTATAAAAAATCTTTTAAAAGTTATAATAATACAGATTTCTTCTTAGTATTTTTTGTGTTGGATGATAATAATGATGGTAAATTTGAATTGCAGAGTAATTAAGCAATATGTTAACAATGTTCTTAATCAGAGCGTAATGTAAACAATAATCAATTAGTAATTATTAATGACTCGAGAGATGAATGATTATTAGGTTCTATTAGAACCTGGCGTGGAACAAAAGCTGATTAGTCCAAGACCTCTTCTCGCCCTGTCGAAGGCTGTTTCGTAACACTTGGACCAGCGTACACCCAGTGGCTTCTCATAAAAAAAAAAATTAAAAATCAAATTAAGTTAGTAATTAAAGCAGGCTATAAACTATAATTAATTTGACGGATGTATCCAATTAGGAGCCTCGTTGCAGACGAAGGATGTGCAATATGTATGCTATGTATGCCGAATGCTTGGAGAGCTCTCCGTGGGCGGCCATTGTTTTGCTAACAGTCTCGTATCTTTGTGTATTGTTCATTTCCGCGCGTCATCTTTCCCTTAGCTTTCCATTTGCATTTAGGGCCTGCCTAAATTATTGCGTAGGACGGGTCCATTGTCAGGAATTTATTGGATGAAAGTCGGTATTTAATTTAAACTGCCTACAATTGGGGGGAGATTTTAATAAAATTCATGTTTAGACGATCGCCTCGTTCCATATACATACATATCACCATATCAAGTAGGTCAGTTATGTAGATCTTACTTATAATAGTTCGTATGTCGCTGAGCTCGGTGTCGGTACAGTTCTGTAGTTGTTGATATCGAGTGCTCAACGACCTTATGTTAATTCGCACTTGTTATGGTTATAAAGAATCATATATCAAATGAGCATTTGCATGGATTGCCCTACTTTTCATACCATAAACATGGTTATTAACGAAAATTATGTATAAAAAACTTAAACTATCTCTAATAAGGGAACGCCTATCTCAAACCTGATCAAAGCTGTAAAACATATTTTAATTAGATAGAAAACTGGAGTGGAAATCTAGACTAAGCTACCGATTTATAGCCTGGCATAATTACAAAAGACTTAAAAGTAATATATGTACTTATTAGTTCTACTTAATTTAAAATGACCCCTACTTTGTTTCATATAAACGCAATCTCTGTAATACGATCTCAATTAAAATTATTTTTATGTCCTAACCTCCCTGAAGTCAAGTACCTAAGTCACTCTTAAACTACACGAAACGCCTTCGACTAAACTAGGGAGTCAGTTCCGTCTTATACTGTGTCGGTATGGACAATCCACTGTTATAGAAAACGTAATGAAGGGGATATTTTCAATTATCTCACAAGATTGACAGAATCTATATTGGAAGGGTCATAAAATGATTGAGTACTTGGGAGAATTAATTTTAAATTATTAAAATTTAAATCATTGCGGATTCAAAGTGCTATTGAAACTTTACGATGTCATATTGGCGTAAGAAAAGGATAAAAATTTGATGGCTTGTTACCTGTCAAAAATAACGTTTCAGGGACTAAATAAGATTAGAGTTTTCATTTTCTAGAAAAAAAAAGTAAAGTTTTACAATATTCAATATTTAGCAACTATATTATTGCTTTACATATGTGTAGTTTATTTGATAAATAAATATATGTGTGTGTAAATACTATAGGGTGAGTCGGTTTTGGGCATCATTTCCAAATAAAAATCCCATATAATCTATGGCTCGATTCTCATTCGTTCTATAAATATTTTTAATTTTATGTTTTTTCAAGAAATGTCTTTTTGATAAATAATTTACTATATTTTTCGAACTACTAAAGCTAATGCTCATTAGAAAGTGGATATATTTTCATTTATAATATACTAATTTAGGCATCAAAATAGTTACATCAAGTATTTAACTTTGTGATCACAACATATGAAATAGCAAATTTCAAATTTCCTTCCACAATTTTGACTGCATTTTCCTAAAAAATATTAAATATGTTAGAAACGTTCACTACTCAAACAAAATTTCTACAATCAAATACTTTTCATATGGTATAACTATGGCATGATAATTTTTTAATTTATACTGGAATCGCTTATTAATTAAACAAAAAATAGGTTATAAGAAATCATGTCTTTGCAAATGATGCCCAGAATGGACTCCCGTAGTTACTGCAGTCATTGGCTCAACACCGTGTATAGATAACATTATGTAAAAACTATTTAAATATTTTTAATAAACTATATTTTAGGGCATACCTTTCTATGAATAAATAAAATAACAGTTTAAGAGACATAATAGTGACCTGTAACCATTTTAATATTTAGTTTTGGAAACATCATGAAAACTAATACAGCCTCTAAATATCGATTACCGCCTCTACTAGATTAATGCTTCAGAAACCTTGTGATTATCGTTTTTGAGGCCAATAGTTACAAGTACTATAAGTGAGGGGTAACGACAGGTCGATTTGTGGTCTCGGGGCTACACTTACCCTCGGCTTCCTGTGATTCAGGGAGCCGGGACGTGGAGGTATTTCCACCAGCAATGTAAACACTCCTTCATGATTTCGTGCTCTCTTGTCGGAGTCTATGGCTTCTTCGTGAGCTCTGTCAACAATTTAATTCCTATTTATCAGCTCTCTAGTACTCCTATAAAGAACTCCAGTACAGCATGAATGTTAATTGAGTAATATTTTCCTGATAATCGCATTCGTTTAACTTCAGAATTGATTATTGGTAATGTATTAGTACTAATTTGTTACTAACATCTTAGCACTTACAAACTTTTTGTACAATATTCTTCAAGCGTAATTCATCGTCCATTGCAACGAAAAAAAAAAATAAAGAAAAATAAAGAAAGCTGACATCATACCCGTTAACCAATCTTTTTTCCATATTTATCCACTGTTTTTGAAAAAAAACAAAAAAAAAAAACAACCAAATAAGATTCTGTTAATGTTGTCACTTTTAAAGTTTAATAGGACTTATTTACATTACAGTAATTAGACCCATATGGACATATCTTGGAACAGGCATACCGTTCCCCCAGATACATCTTTAGTAACTCATCTCCTCATCTTCATCTTCTCTCAGTCCTAGGTATCTTTTATATCTTACAGATAAGTATACATAAAAAAAAATATTGAACTTTATATCCTATTAAAATACTCTAAAGATAAAATGTTTCAAAAGATTCCTCAAATGGGACACAAAATTTATTATTTTGATTATATCTCTATTTTTATTTTCATCTTTACAATATACATATACATAACAGTATTTAGAAACATTTGGACTTACGGAGCTAAGCTTTGGGACTCCACTAAACCTTCCAAGTCTTTTCGTATTCAAACCTTACTCTCCAAAATCGTTCGTGAAATCCTCAATGCTCCTTATTATGTCTCGAACAAACTTATCTATAAACATATTCATGTTCCGTATGTTGCTGAGTTGGCTCAAACCAGATACCTATCCTTTCATAGTAAACTCCATACATACTCGAATCCACTATGCTCCCAAGTTGCCCCACATTCCATTCCCGATAATCCTCCAAGGAGTCTGAACAGAAGATGGCCAAGAGATCTAATGTAGAACTATTGAAGTGCTACGAGAGAGTAGATCTTTACATGTTATTGTAATCATTTTCCTTGAACTTACTTGTCGTAAGTTTAAAAAAATAAAAATTTAGTAGCAATTATTTGCTTCTAAATTGCATTAGTTTAAACATTCAGTAAAATATATTGATCCTTAAAACAAGCTCAAACTGGTAAGTTAGTGTCGCATTTCATATATACCCACGGGAAATGATCGTATCCATACTTCCTACAAAGTATTAACTATCTTGACACAAGTAACTAACAGGACCCTGGAAATAGACAGGAAGGAGCTGGTTAAAAGATCTTTTAAAATAAAGCTATATATTCAAGTCAGCTGGACCTATGCCTGCTAAACTACTTCATACCTGGACTAGCTGTTATGTCATTTTTTATTGTAGTTATCTTCTACTGTCACTATCAGCGTGATAGGAATGCACAAAAGACTACGGATAAAAAAAATATTTAAAAATCTCGGACACTATTTAATAATGGAATTTATTAGAAAAATATTACGATCTGCCTCTATCAAGGGCAATAAGTGATAGAGACCACAACGATTACATTCGTACAATATGTACAAAAAATAAATATATTTAATGTATTAAAAAAAGATAACAGAAATATGTACAAAAATTAAATATCTTGAAAACTAACTGACATTTACTGTTATTTTTTATTAATTGTTTTCTAGTACAGTTGTAAAAAAAAAAAAAAAAAAAAAGTAGAAAACCTACTTAGAGAACACAATCATAGTATTGCGGTCTCCCGGGAGAACTTTTCTTTTCTTAGAAAAAATTACTGGGTAATAGCAACAAGGTCAAAAGAGTCGCTAGGAATTAGATGTAGAAACCAAGATTACACAGTAATTGATATGAAATGGTGAAACTGAGAAATCCTAGCACAAATGCACTCATATCAAGAATTTCTTCCACCGTAAACCACACCGAAACTAATGAATATAATTCATTTATTTATCAGACCATCTTATTAACCTCTCCAACTATTTGACATATCTTATAATAAGAATTCCTGCCATTCGTAACTCAATTTAAACGTCGTGAGATGTGGAATGTACTTATCCACCAAGTGGAAAGGGTTTAATTGCTATTTTCTAAGCTAACACTTTCTCGGCGAAGGAAATGTCAAGGACGCCCTTTATAATAAACTTGAAGCAAACATGGAATTCGCCTTGTCATTAATCAATGGCTATGTCATTTTATTTTTTCTTTGTTAAGCTTTAATTATTGATAATTATGTTCCGCTCGATCAGATATCCTGCTCATTTGATGTCGGCTTTGTTTAATTTATATTAAGTATTATAATTGTTATTAAGTGTTGCATCATAACCGAGATAGCACACTCTCTACCACTAGAAAATATTAATCTAGTGGATAAATAATAGTAAAGCAGTACCTTTGGCAAGGAGATCATTTGTATGGTTGTAATAACAAACATTTTAACTAATTGTGTCAATAGAAAATTCTGAATTCGACAACCTTAATATGTTCTCCTTATTCATAGTTGACTTAAATGAACATTTGAAAATCTTTTTACTAGTTATTTTGAAGAGCTTTTGTTTTTTCAATCTTCCAATAGCAACCTAAAATAATACTTTTCTGATGAGAAATTTAAGTTAAAAGTATTAATTTCAATGAAAGGTGAAATCAAAAAATAAATAAAAGCTTAAAATATATTACATTCTTGTGTGCAAAAAGTGTTGAAAAAATATCTGCCTAACAGGTGTATAGTTGATTAAAACTTACCCATTTTCAATATTAGCTAAAGTCCGTTCTATTTTTTTTTGTTGATAATTTTTGACACCTGTGCGATAAAATATATTTTTTATTAAATAAATGTTTCCCTAACATTCAAACAACGCAAAATATTTCTTTGAATGTTATATGCCTAATGATAAAAATATGTTTACTATATTTATCATATTCTTTACGAGTTATAATTAAGCCTAAGTTTCGTAAGTCAGCTAACATATACTTTCATGTCTCATGCTATTGAATTATCTTTTAGAATTTTACATCGTTTATTGTTTTATTTTATTTACAAAAAGAAATAAATTTAAAGAAAATCATTAAGTTATTGTTTGATATTTTGATGGCTCATAAAAATTAATTCTTGATTATATTCATTGTAAGTATATTCTCTGATATATTCCGTTGTTTTATCACCAATTCCGATTGATGGTGGATTATAATAAATAAAGGTGTTATGTTTTGAATTTATGGTATTCAAAAATTTATATTTCTAATTTCAAAATAAAGAAACTGAAATCTTGCATCCCCGGAAAATTATAATTTTAACCTATAATTTTGGTTGGTTACTGTTAAGAGGTGGGAATGAGCACATAACACCATTACTCATGATAAAATCAATGTTCAATAATTCGTTACGCACATCTCCTGGCTCTATTTACGTCTTCAATTAATTCAATAGAAATCCGAAAACTTTAATTTTAGCTATTAGTGGTTATGAGTTTTTTTTTTTTTTTTTTTTTTTTTTTTTTTTTTTTTCAAATGTGTACTAAGTGTCATATACCTCTTCATTGCCATTCCCGTGTGAAAACTTGTATTGACAGTACTTGAGAACAAAGCCGCTGACTTTTTTACCGGGACCATTATGGGCATACTGCTGCAGTTAACATTACACCATTAGGAAACAAGGATCATTGACCAGACAGTTCTGCCTCGGTCATTCTCTCTCAAGAAACTGCATTATTTATCCTTTGTACGCCATCCGTTCAGCTCCTGACTTGCGCAATCCCCATTACGAGGATTAGAGGAATAAATCATAACACAATGTTTATTTCCCCCATCCCCACCCCGGCTCCTTTGGCAAGAACAAACTGCCCTCTTACCCAATCGCTAATCCGCGAGGCGGCGCAATTAAGCACGACCTTTGCTTTTGGGAGTCAAATATAAAGGATATAACTATAACAATGGCCTTTGGCAACAGCCTTATGAATAGTTTTTACCATTTCCTGCTAACCATTAAGGAAGGATTACGGTTTATTGGTGGCCAAGAGTTATCATTATCCTCTAATGTGAAGCTAATGGTTGAATGTAGTTGGTAGCCAAGGTTGGCGAGGAAATATTGCTTGGACTTTGATAAGGACTACTTCGAAGGAGGCGGTAGCGCGTAAAAGTCTTTAAAGTGGCATTATCAGGATCAAACCACAGCAGAATCGAAATATAATATAGACGGATTCTGAATACGAATGTACACTAGATACATATTTAAATTTATTTAATCACTGCCTGAACCAATGAGAATATTTGTGACAGCAAACTAATATCAATGATTTTGAAATCATCATATCATTTTTACTCATTGATTGGTTGAAGTTTGTAATATTCTTGAAAAATTGAGAAAAAAATAATATTAGCTTCTCTTGATTTTTTTTATAAGTGGCCACTTTTAATTTTATCCATACTACATTTAAGACTATACAAACAAAGCCCTCATGATAATTTGAGGAAATAGACATGATATATTAAAGATATGTAAAGAAACTATCCATTACTAGCACTCTACAAAAGGACTAATATTAGAAGGCCTCGAGTCTACCAGTGGGATGCAACCAAATGATAAACTGGGTTCAAGAGGGAGAAAAGTTTTAATATGTATATTTGTTTTTTGTTGTTTCTCTTTTTTCAAAAATTAACTAATTTATTTTTATGGTTATTTTCATAGGTTTAAAAATGATGAATCAGCAAAAAAAATAAATAATCAGAAGTGAAACGCAGCCAGCAAGGAGAACAGCGTTGCAAGTCAATATATGAGATACAGTAAATTCCTATATTTAAGCCCAGAGAAGAGTGTGGGCTTTGTATATTTGTGGGCAGTTTTCATATGAAATTATGAAGACTGCGAAGTTGTGTCGCTAAAAGTAGATTTAATAATTATTACCAATATTATTATTTATCATAATTTCTGTTATTTATGTTATGTTGTGTATAAAATCTTACATATTCGTTAGCAAAACCTTTGTCGATCTGCCCGCGTCAAATATTTAAAAATACGACATTTTTAAGTTTATGCTTCAAAAAATTAGGTTGCTTATTTTAAAAACAGGAAAAAAAAAAAAATTAGACGAATTCATAATAAATCAAAATGAAAAATATTTATTATAATCCTTTTATTTCTTCTCCAAAGATAACCTCAATGGATGAGATGATTTTTTTTTCAAATTAATTTTAATACATTGCATATATTATTAATAATCAACAATAAGGTACACGTATTTAAAAGAACCTATTTTTTGAAGTAATATTAGGATTTTGATGTAAAGTGATGGCCGATTTTTAGGTCCATGCCTTTTATAACACTATAGTTTATTATATTAATTATATTATTAATTAAAATTGACTATCTTTGATTTGACTAATATGAGCTGTCAAGTGATTTAAAAGCGTAATAATAAAATCTTCACTTAATAAGGGAAGAATTTTTTATTAATATTTTTTAAGCGAAATACCGCTCGCTTCTTATAAATGGGGAATGCAGCAAGACGACTCCGGTCGTGTATACACGGAATGTGGGGATTCTAACCGCATCGGGAGTATGCTAACTGCCGATGTAAACGCCTACTCAACATGTGTCACTGTGGAAAGGTTCGTTCCAACTTAATAACTCTTTCCTTCAACTTCTTTTTTTTTCTCTCTCCAAGTTGCCCGTATACTTTTTTCTCGCAATTTATGGTCTCTTTACCAATTTGGAAACCTGCTGGCCGAAGAAAGGGCTGTCGATTCTGGTGAAGCAGAGCAATTAATGGTTTGGTGATTAGAGGCGACAGTCCCTCAAAGCCGTGTCCAATCCTCGAACAAGGATACGGCCTGATGAAAGAGAGTCTGATGAAAACAAATGTGTCTTGCGTCCTTCGTTTTATCGTTTCCCAATATCCCACTTCTAATTCGTCCTAACGGTCCTCCTGGCAGCCGCGTGGTTTTGTAATGGCACCTTTGATGTGGTCGTCAGTTTATAAGGATCAGCCTTGCCAGCCTGCCAGACATCCGACAAGCACAGTATGTCAAATAGGAACCTTATTACCAAGTGGTAAAGAAATACTGAATAAATAAAACTTATATTAAAAGCGGATATGGCTTAAAAATTAGTATATTCCTTTTTTTTCAATAATATTTAAAAAATAACAAAACCTACGCCACCACTAAATTAGGCAAGGCCTACAAAATCAGTTGATATAATGTAGCTGCATGTAACACAATGTATTTAATTGCGTGATACGTGGTTCTCACAAATTATATCTTAACCAGACAACTTTTTTCGAGGAACTAAATTTAAAAACTATTCAGTGATCTATGAGAATAAGTGAAATCTGTTTTATTTAATCAGTTTTGTAGATCCTGAAGATGGATCAATGTACTCCGAAACATGTTGAAGAAAATAAAAGATAAATATGAGTTATGCCTTTAAAAAGAAATATTAAAAAAATTAAATCTCCTTTAATAAAATAGTTGATCGATTACTTTTTTCTTTTCATATCCTATTTTGGTTTTAAATTAGCTGTTATGATATTATATATATACTGATATTTTTTTAATTTAATATAATGATTTCTGAACTCCATACCATCCTGGAATTAGTCATCTAATTTCAATCATGATTAAATTTTTCAGTTCGGTTTTTAGATTATTATTGATTTAGTACACTGGGGAATCAACTGAAAGTTTTAATCATGATTAAATTAGATGATTGATTCCAGAAAGTTAGTCGCCAAATATTTAGTCATGATTTGCCAAACTCAGTTCCATACTAACGTTGGGCTATCTATTTGAGACAAAAAACTATTTTTTGAACATTTTTTTTCTTTAATCATGCCACATTGTATCAACCTGTGATGAATTGTACTTAAGAATCTACAAATTTAATATTTAAAAAATAAAAATTAAGACGTATTATTTTCTCTAAAACCATACTTTGGGGAATATTTATTTCCTTAGAATAATTAATCAAATACAAATTACTAAAATATTTATGAAAGTTATTCATTACCCATAGCAGTGAGTGTGTTATTACTTTGTTACAATGTGTCACACAAAGATTTCTATGGTGCATAATCTATCCACTGTAATTTAATAACTAATGTCGATTTGGTATGAGGCATTCAGATATTGAGGATTCAAGGACTGTGATAAGCAAGTAAATATCCATAAATTATAGCTGATTACGTCCAGCAAATCGTCTAAGACCAATATATTTATTCACAGTTTAAGCACTCCATTAAGTTAAATTCCAGCTGGTAATTCGTTGCCAAAAATGGTATAGTTTACATCTTGGTATACCAAACCAGATACGTGTACGATATATCTGCTTTTTACAACTTTTTAAGAGCGTTTTTCAAACTTCAAACCGCTAGAATTCATTTAGAATAGATCCACCATTGATAAGTTTAGATATTGGCCAGCTATCAAGACATACCAAGATGCTAGGCTTGTAAAGAGACGAGGTGCCAGGCAAGACCTAGGTTCAGCATACATAATGTACCTGTCTTCATTATACCCCAACGAGGTATGCTAATATATATCGGTGCATCTGATGCCAAATGGTCCGCTCTTATTAACAGCGCCGGATATTACATGTTTATTTTAATGGAGCCTAGCCTAGGGGACTTGCTCTATTCTTCGTCACCTATTTTAGCCATTTCTCAGTCGGATAATGTATTCAAAACTGCCTACCAATGAATATGTTTATTTCTAGTTGTTATTCGGGTCATTGAGATATTCAAATTCTACAGAGTATATATGACTTTCTAATTACCTCAATAAATCTTGCTCGTTATATTTTGTTTGCTTATTTTAATTTTGAAATCTCGTCCTTAGTTCTTGTCAAGTCTCCTGCACTCTTTAACTTGTAATTATTGCATCTTTAAATTTAAAAACATCTGCTAAAAAAAAAAAAAAAAAAAAAAAAAATATTCCAACACTTTGTCAGATTTATATCCTTAACACAGTTTTATGGACTTATCCTGTTTTTTTATTTCCCAATCATGGGCTCGTGAGATTATGATCGTTTATATTTTATTTGTTAACTGGATTATTGCTAGTATTTATTTCTGAATGATACCTTTTCAGTTTGTCAATACCTATATAAATAAAGTGAATATAAATAAAAATTGAACTCTATTATACTAAGATAAAGTATATACGGTGGCCCTAAAGAAGACCTGCAAGGCAGGTCGAAACGTTGGCACACAATTAAAGTATTTCTACTTGGACGTGGTGTATCTGTTTGACTGCATTCCTGAATATCTTCTTCTTCATTCATCTTAACAGTCAAACATGCTTTTATCATTGGTTATATTTTATTTCTATAATTAATCATTAAACGTATCATTAAAAACTTCAAGGTCTACCGATTCCCATACCTCTAAGATATTACTCAAGATACGTTTTTTATTGTTGTTACATTTATTTTATACATAATTGTTGATTTATGTTGACATTAAAAACTATTTATTTTTCAGTAAACCAGTTTTATTCAGAGGTCTTCTTGGAACAAAGCCTTGTTTTTCCTGTTTACACATTTTTAATTATTATACTCTTATAGTTTTTCCTTTAATTCAGTTTTTTTTTATTGAGAGATACTTGAGAAAATACCCAGTGACGCAACTTTTTGGCATTAATATTCAGTACTGTAATATACAATGGGTATTAATGTAATGGAAGCCTGTACTTCATCGTATGTACATACAAATTGCTGGATCGCAAGGCTTACTCAAAATATACACGCAAACTTTATGCTGTCGACCTGATAGAAATGCCAAATACCGCAATGAATGAGTTTCAAAACAAGAAATAAGTGGGATAATCGTGTGTTAATGTGTTTATTCGATCAGATCTGTTATTCACATTAATTTGTCGATAGTTTCATATTCTTGATTTTGACATGCTTTGAATTTTCATTTTATTCCTTATTTTTACTTATTAGCACTGATTTATTATTTAGGTGGATTTTTTTCAAAAAAAATAGTTTTCCTAATCACCTGAAACGGGCAGCTTATCAGCTAGACATACACGCTTCAATTTTAATTCACGTTCTGCGATCGAGGAACTATACTTAACTGAGTAACTGGTCCAAAACGGACTATTGGATTATTAGCCCAAGTCACGATTTAGGGTAACTGCGATAAATGGTTAGAAATACACCAATTATTGCCAGTATCCCTCGTTTGAATGTGGTCGAAATAGAATCAGATTAAAAAAATTGTTCTCATAGTGTTACGATATGAGGATTAATAGTTCACTTGTCTAAAAAAGTTTTTTTTTTTCTTAAAATTATTAAAATTTAAATATAATTTAAGATTTTATATGTTTTATTTTTTAGATCCTTTCTTTATTTCTTTGAACTGATATCATCTTATATCAAATGCTGCATTCGTATATATTGTAACATCAATTATTATTCATCTCCAACAACAGGCAGTTATATGAATTACTATTTAATAACTAAAAAAAATTAATTAATGTTTCAGAATTTATTGATAACTGAACTTATGTTTGTTAATTACTTAGTACTTTATTGTATGGACATTACACCCCTATATTGTCAACACCACTTGACTAAGACAGGACTAAAATAATGTAAGTTAACTTTTATTACCGTTTATTAATTATAATATACAATAAAATGGGTCTTGTCTTCGCTTATCAGATTACTGTATGAAAAACCTCTTCTATATTTTCTGGACGCTTTTAAATTACGCGGATGATCTAGTCAACTTCTGATCTAATTATTTTTTTAATGATATAATTTTTATTTATGATTAAAAAACAAACAAACATGTTTTTGGCATTAGTAAGGAGTTAAATAACGAACATGAACCCACTGTTTCTCAATTCGCTTAATTTGAAAATCCTGTTTACCTACTAAATCATCGAAGGGACATGGAACTGCTAGTCCACTTCTCCATTTTGGGTAATGTGCTTAGGTTTACTTTAAGTAAAATTTATGACATGTCCTAGCTCGTATATTTACTCATTTTTCAGATGTTTGGACCTCCATTGTTTTTGAAATCCTAATTTAAAAAATAACGTTGAAATTATTAAACTTTTTTTTTTTTTTTTTTTATTGAAATATATGTACAATGTACCTCAATCAAGGGCAATAAGTGACATTGCTAAAGATGTATTCATTCATACAATATATACAAGTACTCATACATACAAAATTAATGATAATAGAAGATAAAAAAAATAATTATTATTATAAAAATAAAACTAATAATTCAATCATCAAAAATAAAATGAAATAATAAAAATCAAGTAACAAAAATTAAAATAAAAAAAAAAAGATACATTCTTACTATATGTACAATTCAGACACACAGCCTGGGGAATCCTGAATCGAGCCTATTCCCCCACTTATTGGGAGTCAAGGCCAGACCTAAAGTGATGGAAATTATTAAACTAAATTTAAAACTGATAAATGGTTATTTAAACTTAAAAATCCGCGTAAACATAAAAAATCCGCTTCATATTATGGTCTCTTTCTTCATTATTAAAAAAATAAAATAAAAAATAATAATAATATATCAGGACCTAAATAGTTTGCCATAATTCGTTTCATAACCATTTTATTTATTCAATAATTTAACCTTAAAATAAACTAAAATAGACTCCAATGTGGTCCGAAACGTCATCAAATCGATAAAATAATATTTTAATTATGTTTGCTTGAATGAATCGGCTGTTAAAAATCAAAATAACTGTAGCAAACATTTCAAACTGAACATGAATTCGAAGGATTTCCCTGATAATTCAATATTTCTTGAACATGTCTTGCTGTGCCGTCTCTCTGTAAAAAAAAGGAAAAGGTTGGTTTTCGGGATAGGATAGACAAATGTATAGAAGGAAATTACTAGGAATCCCCTTTTACCTCTCCGGTGATAGATAGAGCTTCTTCTAGGAGCATAGTTCCAGTTGAAAATCGTTGGCTTCTTTTTTCGATTCCATTCGGTTTAAAAATAAATAAATAAATAAACAAAAAACAATAACTGGACTTCAAAAACTTAAGGACCAATTATTTTCAGCATTTGATAAAATATGATGCATTCAACTAGAAGTTTTGAACAATACTGAACAATAGAACCAAGACAGACCAGAGGACAACCTAACAGATGGAATGGAATGCCAGTATGGCGTGGGGTGTACGATTTCATCAAATAAATTTTGAAGAGATAAATTACAATTAGTAAAATATAATTTTATTTATTTATTTCGCAACATAATTTTCATTGTTTTTTTTTGTATAAATCACATTGCCTAAACCAGGTTACATATCTATGATATACTCTTTTAATTGTGTATTGATTGCCCTTTGGAAGTTATCCAATTCAAAATTGAGGTTGAGTACTGAAGTATAATAAGCCCGATAACCTCGTACTTATATAGAAATTAAATATCAATATTAAGTGTTACATGAGGCTCCCCGTAAAGGACTGCGAACCTTTATAGGAACCGCTAAATACCCCCGGGACAAGACGTAAACGCCAGCGGTGACACTTGACGCGGTAACTACCGCTACATGGAGGGCGGGTGCTAATGGAGGCCTCTGATTGGCAGCTCCTCTCTCAGCGGCAACCTTTAGAGCCAATTAGAGAGCTGTATTAGCTTCGGCGAAAGGTTATTCTTTATCCTTCTCCCATCTCTCCGGGCCGCAGGGGACCTGTCTGGGGCCACCTATCGCATAGCGGCATTTGCCAAAGGTGAAACAATAAAATGTAGGTAATAGATACAAGTTTTAAAGTAATACATAAATAATCATAGGGATGAATACCTACTGCATTAGACATGTTTGTTCGGGTTTTAGTGCGTAAAAAAGCATTATATCCCTGGCTATCGTGAAAAAGGGATAAGTCTAATTATACACTTTTTAGTAGGCCACTTTTGATCGTTTTCCAGAATCCTTTATGCACCGAAATAGGTAATTTATGGCCTTATTTAAAAGCACAACTTAATAAAGATATCACTGTTACTAAAAATTCCTGCTTTGAAGGTTAATGGTGAACTCGTCTTAAGAGAAATTTAACCTATCCGCTTCTTCATTTAACCACCGATATGTTTTTATCATAACTATCATATTCATATAGAGTCTAGTCAACAAACATATTGGAGATTGCATGAAATATGCTATAATTTTTTACTTCACAGCTTCGCTAGGAGTAGTTAAAAGGTTAACATACTAAAAGTCCCCGCCCTAGGAGGGTGAGCTAACGGTGGACTCTCGGAAAATATGCTACAGATCAAAATTAAAGCTAAATCAATTTCATATAAAATTGATTCTATATATTTTTATCGAACTTTCAACGGTTTTAGAGATATACGTTATGAAAAATCAATAATTTCGACAAAAAAAAAATGTTTACCTCACTTTTTGTTAAACATTTGTTTGAAGTGTCCTCAGAAAGGTATATATTAAATTAAAGTAAATTTAATGCTCTACAACTTTGATTCTGACATTTAATCTGAGAAAAAATCGTCGAAGGCACTAGATGCAACTGTTTGACAAAAAGTAGGGTAGAAATTATTTTTTAGCGAAAATATTCAATTTTCAGTAACGTATATCTCGAAAAGTTCGATAAATATGTATAGAATTAATTTTATAGAAAATTTAATTACCTTTAATTTTATACAGAAAAATAATTTTCTAGAGTCCACCGTTTTCGAAATATAATCAAAAAACCCAAAAATGGGAGCTTCTTCACTTACCCCCTCAACCGTTAGCTCACCCTCTGGGGCGGGGACTTTTAGTATATTTATCTTCTGACAACTCCTAACGAAGCACTGAGGTAAAAAATAAACGCACATTTCATGCACTCTACACCCCTCATTTTTGCACTCATTGACTGGACTATTAAATTATATCTTTGATCTTCTAACCAGCAAAATACTTTGATCGAAAATTAGACCTTATGACAATTAGATGATTCATTTTGTACTCTTTTATAAGATTTCTTTTCGAGATCTTCAGACGTTCTCACATATCTCACTGGTATTCTAAAATTGGCTTTAATCCTATTTCCAACATCAATACTTCCGCACTCATTTTTAATCCTTGAAAACCAAATTCCACCTATATTTATGACCTCCTTACTCTGCGCTCCTCCATCCACCTCACACAAAAATCCAACCCACCAACCTCTACACTCCTGCGAATTGAACTGAACCCTGCGATCCTTATATCCGCGCTACCTCTTTATGGAGTTAATTACCCATCTCAATTTAAAAATGCTCCTCTCCAACTTAAACATCATCTACTCCTTTACCTCCTAATCTTCCGAGCGAAATTAAAGTATGGATATTTATGTAATAGCTATCTAATCTTGAGGGTCGTAGAGCGAAAAAGTTTCAAATATACATCAGTAATGAAATATACATTATTTCATGCCGATGTATTAAAATAAATTCAACATTTAAAAAAAAAAGTCTTTCTGAAAAATTTATGAGTCTCGAATAATATATTTCATTCGATATTAGGAAATAACTTATGAACAAGAAGAAGCTTTATTTACATTGTTCTTTTTAAAGAGGACTACATTTTAGAATAGAATTGGCCAGAAGCGGTGGATATAATGATGGGTGTAGCGCCTCGAAGAGCCGATACCTCTAGACCCGCAAGACTCCACTTCTCTGCTCCCTCACCAATTTCAGGAAATATGTGCTCAATTTGGAGAGAGATTTTTCTTTTTTGTTGTAGGATATTAGCGCGGAAGTTTTGGAAGGTTGCCTGACCATTGAGTTTGGTGTAATGGGTTCATGGTCGAGGCCCCATAGGCTGTTAAGTTAATAGTATAGTATTTGAGTGACTTGCGTAACTCCCTTTTAATATTAGCCCCCTGTGTTTGGTCGTTAACGTCACAGCTTCTTTTCCGGGGGCTATTAGAAAATGATTAGTTTCGATTAGTTTTATGTATTATTTCAGGATTTTTCACTAGCTTTTCTATATACACTTTTCTTGTTTAAATTAATTACTCGGAGCTCGCTTATTTACAAATAACTAAGGTTAAAAGGTTAAATAAATAAACAGAACCTATGAGGATAAAGTCCAAAAATCAAAATTTTGATATGTATTTCTTCTCATTTATCTAAGAAGATGTTTTATCTCTTTGAATATTTTTATTGTGGTTTTACATTATTAAAAGTGGTTCCTTTTTTTTTTTTTTTTTTTTTTTTTTTTTTTTTTTTTTTTTTTTTTTTTTTTTTTTTTAATATTCCTATTAACTTATTAAATATTTCTATAAAATATAAAAATAATTTTCAACTGATCCTCGATTTGATAATGATAAACGAAATTTACAATTTTTATCTTTATAACAACAAAATATTTTATTTAAATTTCTTTCCTTTTTTTTTTTAAACTTATTATTTTTTTCATGCTCTTTTTCTTCTTTTCCTTTTTTAAAGTTCACTCCCTTTTATTGTCATATATTTTAGTATGTTGTTCTTCTAGTCCTGATAAAAGCTTATATTGTAGGCTAAAACTTCGAACTTAAACTTTATATTTTGATTGTATTTTTATGACAACACACCCCAACTACCTTCATCCTTATTTTAGTTCCACAGTCAATAAATAACTCTTCGAAATTTACAATATCTCTATTTTTTTATTAAATATTTTGAATCTGTAACTAACACTTTATGGCATATGTTTTGAGAGATAAAAAATTAGATCAAATTTGAAGTTAACAAAAAATATATAAAAAAAAACACAAAATATTTATTTTGGTGACAGAACGTCTGTTTCAAAAGGTATTTAAATTTTAAAAAATACTCGCTCTAATTTATTGTTCATTGATATTGACGCTTGTTTATTCTCAAGCTTGTTACAGAAGCATGAATTTGAAAAGTTTTTTTTATTCTATGAAAAAGATGAAGGTCTAACTGTGCGTCATAGATCCGCCATAATATAATTACAGCAATAATTTTTTTTAGGCCAACTGCGGCTTTCCTTTTTTTAATTGGAGCATTATTAGAAAAGGAAATGGAATATTTATAGAATGATTATCAGGAATTGAAACTGTTTTCAACGTATTTATCTTATCCCAAGCGATCAATGAAAAAACGATCCTTAATAAAATTGAAAATGATTCTACTTATACTGTATTGAGTCCAATAATTTAAAAATATAATTTGACAAAAATAAATAACTATCATATTTATAAATAATTAATTAGTTATTTCTGGGATTATTCAATAAATAAACTGAACAATAATAACTATCGTGTCCTTTAAAGGCCCAATGAACAAAAATAATCCAAAAATAAAAAAATATATTTTTTTTAATGAATTCTTTTTTTTCAGAGACGAATGATGTAGTACAAAAATGACTGACTATTCTGTTACTGATTTTACCAAAGGAAGCTTAGAGAGGAATTCTATTTGGTATTTATTTTCTCTTGAATAATATACAGTACTGTTCTAAGTACTTCCTGTTACGTAAATTACTATTCCATTTATAAACTTATAGTTGCATAAAGTTATTAAATTTTGCAATAATATTGCCATAGCAAAATCATTTATGTAGAAAATTAAGGAATAGATTCTCATTTAAAGTTTAGATTTAACTTCACATTTCCATTTTAGTGTCATATTCATTAAGTTTACCACATATTTTACAACGTTTCGGTACATGAAAGCACTCATTACAATAGAATATTGGACTTTCAATTTGTTTCATAAATTTGGTCGTTAAGAATGATGGACGATTGAGAACAGTTAATTCACAACTAAGTTACAAAAGGTTACCAATTTCGCTTTCTCTCGAAGGCGGGTATGTTGGGGCCTATAATTAAGAATAAATAACTTTGGATATTCATCTCTATCGTAAGAGTATCGATACGAAATGGATTACAAGATGACTATTGCCAAGTCTGATAAGGGTTTACCGGAGCAGTGGTTCTCAAGCGTGTCCTAAATAGATGGAAATCTCCATTAGCTGCTGTGTTTGCTAGGAATATGATGGAAGAAATTATAAGAAGAAAAAGAAATGGAGTAACTGTTAATTAGTACTTGCCTCGGATCCGGTCGGTCGTGTTTTTGGAGGTCGTTGTGGGGGGGGGGGGGGGGGTGTTGGGTTAGTGGCGAGGCCGACCAGACGGCGCGGCTATCGTCGTACCGCAACAAAATTTTTGAGCATAAATATTTTCCTATTATGTAATAGTTGTTGACAATATCTTACTTGTATATCTATACTATTATAGGACAAGCCATTTTTCGTTTGTGATCACTAACCACGAAAACTACCGAAAATATCTTTATATTTTTATTTTATGGTTATATAAATGTTTTGCTAAAACTTCCTATGTGTTGATTTTGGTATACACAATACAATTAACAATGGATGAATAATTCGCTTCTTCTACGGTATTACTTCTCGACAAATCATTATTCTATTATAACTCCGGTTCGTTTCTCTGTTTTTATGACTATGAGATTCTTATACTTCTTCGACAATAAACTGGATATCATATGTCCAGATGATCTATTGGTCTTGAATTTTTATTATTGCTATTTTTGTTACCATTTTTTTATACAATGGCAATATTTACAGCGTGAATTTCAAACTAAGCTTATCAATTTTTGATGAAACCTTGTTTTGACTTCAATGCATGTCGTATATAGTTATCGATTTCATATAAACCGTGAAATTTTTTTTGAAGATTTTTAAACCAGCTGAGTGACATTAGATGGAATATTTTTGACGGATACCAGTAAATGTTTCTTTTTTTTTTTATTTTTCACTCATTCCCTTGAAGGTAAATGATTCAAATAATGGCGCTTGATTTCTGAGGTCAATTTATAATTTTATTAGATACTATTACGAAATTCACTTTATATTAAACTAAACGATATTAAAAGCAAATACCTCCGGCTGCGTCATTCATACTCACACATGGCACTGCCGAAACAGATTGAGATGTAGCCCAGAAAAAGTTCAAGAGAGTCAAATGTCAGATCCGAAGTGCTCTCAGTTTTATCGTCCCGGGACGTGTAATGGAAGAACAGTGGGTCAGGCCGACCTGCCAATCCCGACCTGTAATTACCGGATCAGGCGGGCTACGTCATCAGTGTCATTCATAACGGTCCTATCTCAGCCTCAGGGTCTCGAGGGATCTGGATTCCATTTGTCCAAGGATTAAGGGTTCTGGCATATCATATTCATACAGTTTCATCCCATTTGGTGAATTCGTTCCGAGAATCGGGGAATATTCAGACCTCTTATAAAACAAAAAGGAGGAACCTAACAAGTGGAATCTTATGGTTGACAGTAATCGATTCATATTCGATTAAAATTTTCAGAAAACCTGTTCTCTACTCTCAGTACTTTTCTTTATCCAATCTCACTTCCTCGAAATTTTTCTTCTTTCTCTGCTCTACAATTCTTCGCGAACTTCGTCCTTCCTTAAAATTACTTTGTAGTTTCCTAACCAAAACATTTCTCCTCCAATTTTCTTTCCCATTTTCATTAGGTTCTCTTCCATATCAGCAATCTAATTATTATTTGGACGTCCTCTTCTTCTCTTTCCAGGAAAGTTTCCTTGAAATTGAGTATTTTTTGTTTCTCGGTAGCCTCAAGTTACTCTATATGTTTTTGTTTTTGTGTTGCAGTTACCCTCAGAGTTTCTATTATAATGTTTAATTAAAAAAAAAAAAATTACCAAACAAATCGTTTATTTTTACATGTTCAGCGAGTATAAGAGTATTTTGTTACGATTGGACTATAGATATAAATAGCTATATTTGTTAGTCTGCTAAAAAATATTAGTAATTTCGATTGAATCTGTGGCAGTAGCTCAGTAAGTAAGCAAATAGACTACCAGACTCCAGGGCTGGGGTTCGAGTGCGGCATAAAGCAGAGAATTTATATTCTGCTATTTTAGTCGTAGATCGACTTAGAGGTCGGAAGACCTTCCTGGGGCACACTCAGACTCAAGTGGATACCCTTAATTGAAGAAAAACTTGGTAGTTGAGCGTGATTTCGGACAAATCTCTTTTCACAGCCGTTGGCCACGTAATATAACATCCTAACCAAAGCACTGAACCCATAACAATTTTTTTTTTTTTTTTCCAATGAACTTGAATTTTTCAATATCCTTTAACGATTTCATTTGAATGAATTATTATTCAAACACAGAACGGCATGATTTCGTTTAGCAAGTATGAAAAAATGTAATATGATACCACATTGGCAACACATGAAGGACAATTAAATTACGATACATAAGGCATTGTTTCGCAACTTCCTCCATTCTTTGATTATGTGCCGACTATTATTGTCCTTGCGTTTTCCTGGTAAGTTTAAATCTGACTAATTACTTGAAAACTACTAAAGTTTGC
Source organism: Euschistus heros (assembly GCA_003667255.2). Classification (NCBI taxonomy): domain Eukaryota; kingdom Metazoa; phylum Arthropoda; class Insecta; order Hemiptera; family Pentatomidae; genus Euschistus; species Euschistus heros. The sequence continues at coordinate 2,691,559 of RCWM02000087.1, forward strand.
AATTGTAATTAGTGGAAAAGATATTACAAATCTTGGATAATTATTCAGAAGTAATGGTGAGCAATTCAAGGTAGCCGGTTGCTCAATAACAATTTATAGTTTGTCGTGTAGTTGAAATTTTTAAAAGTATTAGAGCTTTTATTTGTTCCCGGTATAATGCTAGTCATGGTAAGATGCAAGTTTGATAAGTGGTACTTCATGCCAGTCACTATTTCCGAAGTATGTTTTACTACCCGTTGGCCGAAGGGGTTCGTAGTTATGAGGAAGAGATGGTCCCACCAAGCGGAGACATAGCCGCGAGAACACAGGCAGCTTATGAATGGGCCGCAATGTGGCCCCTTGTGTTGCCGAACACGTACTCCTTGTACGCGGTACGTGAAGGGGGCGGGACGTCCCGGTAATTACTCTACGTCGCTGATGTTACAGGACCGAGCCATTGTTCTACATCACCTGTCATCATCTCCCGTCATTGAGAGCTCCATCATCCTCGCGGCATTAGGCATCTAGCCCAGGGCAATCATAGATCAAAGCTATCGTTTTCAATGCATCTAACCTTGTATTAGAAGAAAAAATAAATTTTAGACCGTTACAAAGCATAAAGGAGTACATTACAAAGCAAAAGTTGGAGACGTCACAATAAATCCACTTGAATGGATCTGTCTTTATAATTTAGTAAATAACATAGATTTTAGGACCTAAATAGTTGTTAACTTGCTATACAATAACTTAATTTTTATTTTATAAATGTATGGAATTTTTATAAACCCCAAACCAGTTTTATAAATAAAAAAAATCTATACCTTTATATAAATTGTCGCACATAACTAAAAACCAGGTTAAGTGCCAAAAATAAATATTTTTTTTAATGCTTAAAAGTGTGCTATGTGCCAAGCCCAATGTTGTATAAAGTGGACTAACTCCACAACTACTCAGAAGTAGTTCTAAACAATGCCACAAGATGAATTTACAAGAAGAAGATGGTTTACAACTTCTATTTTTTTTTTTATTTTCATCAAAATCAACATTTTGGCACTTAACCCGGTTTTTACTTATGTGCTCCAATTATGACTAATAAAAAGCATAATGTAATAAATCTGAAATGAATTAATATCGAGAAAAAAATATTAATAAAATTGTTCACACAATATTTAGTTTTCTAAAACTAACGCATAAAAAAAAATAAAAATAAAAAAAAATTAAATACAGCTGACTTCTGATTATCTACCAAATTTGGTGGTGCAAAAACTTCGGTATTCTTGTTCTAGAAAGGCAGAAAATAATCCATACATTAGATTATCTACCAGCAGATAATAAAGTCAACTATATTATAACGCTACTATTATTTGAAGATTAGAAACAAAAACTAAACTTTGGACTCTCAAAATTTAAAACTGGTCAACTTTCCACTCATTCAGGAAAGAGAAAATTGAAAATCATGACGAAATAATCTCTGGATATCTCTAGAAAATAAAAGAAAAGAAATTTGAATATTCACTAGTTTTATCTATCTAAAGATTGTTTTTGTTTTTTTTTCCCCGGCATATACATACCTAATTCTTAAAGCATTAAAATAAAATAAATTAAGACTTCAGGAACCCAAAGTTTTGACATCATAGCAAAATCCAACAATCTCTGACCACACATTTCCCTCCATACCACCCCATCAAATCCCAAAACCACATGATCACCCCTGACACATCCCACCTATGCCTCAGACGTTTACTTAAAGTTCGCCGGACTTGTACCTTATTTGAATAGTATTTATTTAACTAATAACTCAAATCCATCTATTTAGTTCTTTTTATTGTCAAATACTGTAAAATATTGTTTTATATTTTTTTTTGTTATTATCAATTTAAATTATATATTCGTTTTAAGAAAGAGGAGTTAGCCAAGAGAAAATAATTTTTTTTTTCATATTATTAATGACAAACACTCTGATTCATATCGCATACACTCTGAATAAAAAAATAAATATCCACAACAAAACATAAAAAATAAATTAAATAATATAATAATAAATAAAAACACCAAACTGAGACACTATCAAACAGGGATCCTTCCGGAAGCCACCTATTCAGCAGAAACAATGGTCATTGATAGGCACTCCAAAATAAGATAAAAAGGAAAACAAGAACGAAAACTTTTAAGGAAGATATTCGGATCAATCAATAAAAATGGACTTCGGATAAAAAGATCTCAGAACGAACTTTATCAACAGACCAGCATAATATCAGATGTAATAAGGAAACGCCGAGCCAAATTTTACACGCACATCTATAGGATGGAAAGCTCCAGATTGGCAAAGAAATTATTCAATGTTATAACGACAAGCAAATGCGTCACAGAGTGGTTAAAGGACCTGCATATGATCGAATACAAAATTTTGAAGATCGTAACGAATGCCGGACTAAAATCAACAATATGACATTTGAACAAAGAACACAGCGACAACCAGTAAAAAATGGACGGAGGGGCGGAAGAAGAAGCATTCCGAAAGAATGAAGAGACTCTGGGAGGAAAAAAGGAGGAATAACCGAAAATGAAGTGACTTCAAGTTCAATTGCTCTTCTCAAGGGGAATATTCGTCATAATAATAATAATAATAATAATAATAATAAATAAAAATTAATTGTGAAAATAAAAAATTAATTTTACAAATAAATGAAACATACATCAGAAAGATAATAAGGCTTTTTTTTCATTCTTTTTTTTTCGAAATGCTTTATATACCGTGTGTAAATACATAACCGTAATTCGAGAAATCAATTGACAATATGTATTATAATTATTCATATAAATAAAAATTGTTAAGATAATTATACATACCTAGATATAATATTGATAAAATCTTAATGATTATTATTCTGTTGTTTTTTTTTGTTTTTTTTTTGCAATATTATTTAATGACGTATAATATACAATCGGACTTTTATTTTTTTTTTCATTTTGCATTCCTTAATAATTAAAAAAAAATGTAGTTACGTATTGAAATTCTATTTGTTTTGAATTGGAATGCGATTAAAGAATAGAGATTATCATTCAATATCATTTATCATTCTCTTGTTTGCATAAAATATACGCATACATTTTTATTTATTTTTAGCCTGTCCTTCATAAACTTTCCTTATTAATCAGTATTGGAATTGCTAGCTGCATCCTCTCTTTATCCTAGAACTATTTCCGTACCATGGATCATAAATTATTCATATGTTATCGAGATTTTTTATACCGTGTGAAGAATTGTTCAGAATTTCGTTATTTTATACAGAAATCGCAGTATTATCATGGAGGCAGTGAACCTGACACTAAAATTCCGCCGTAGACTCCGTCCTGTCTGCATGACTCGGTTCGGATAACAACCGAAACCGGTTTTCGCCGAAGCGGTCATTTTGTTTTATCTGCTTTCCTTTAATAGAAGTTGTACCATTGATTAAGCGGTATATTCTTTGTGAGTTCGGGAGCGGGCGCAAGTAGCGGACGGCCTTCGTACATATCTTGAATAAATTATTGTATGAAAAAGAAATACGATGTATCTGAAGTAATGAGTCAATTGTTCAGCTCTATATTCTATAAAATTATAACAAAAATATTTTTTACAAAATGTATGTCGAACTATATGAATACAGAACTGTATTGTACATTATGTATTCTTTACGACTTAATGTTTAAAATAGTAATATTTTATATTAGTGCAAAAATATTTTTTTAAAACGTAAAAATTAATAATTGGCACTTCAAAAACTTAGGAATATTATCGTCTGAAATACTTTAACTGGACCAGAATTCTGTACTTTATAAACTACTAACTTATTTTAAGGAGAATAAGAAGCATACTTAATCCATAAATCCACTATAAAAACAAAAATCCTTTCTAGCCGGATTCGAAACGATTTTATTAAATTTTCCTAGCTGTTGGAAACAACCATAACATAATATAACTTATTTGTTCAACTGTATTAGACAATAATTTGTGTGTTTGACAAGGTACGAGTATATATTATGAAAAGGTAGGTATCTGATTTTGCCCTAATCGGTAGCATATGGAACGTTTAGATCATTACGAATATATTTATTTGTTATAGTAAGGTTCTTTTATTAAATATAGGGTAAGATATTAGTTAGAGACTTTAGTAAAGCCCAAAAGGATATATTTATTTTAAATTTGGTTTTTGTTTGTTGGAGATGTACCATGGTAATTACCAAAGCAATAGACTAAAAAAAAAATCGTAATGTGTTCTAGAGTAGATATATTTAAAAAAGAAACAAATCATCAATATTTTTAATTAATTATTTTATTCTGATGCTTTAATTATTATTGAAATATTCCTGAAAATTAACCATGCTGTAAAAATTTGGAAGAAGAATAAAACTGTTCATTATTTATTTTTTTATGAACCTAACGATAAAAATTATATCTTTAATCTTGAAAATTTACTTTTTCAATCATAGATTTACGACTTTAATGTGACATCTCACGAATCGGAGAGGAATTATAGAACTCTAACTTCGTCCCCGAGGGCTTATATCAACTTGTAACATAATATATATTAACATGTAACATAAATAAAATCTTTCAACATGGCTACATTAGCTGGAATATTATTTACTTAGTAAGCCGGTTGTGGCCCACGTTTTGCCACATAGGTTTGCAAATAGCTACCCACGGTTATAGGGAAATTTATGGATTGGCGGTAAAAATATGTGGCTTATTCTTAGCTCAACACCTAACTTATCTCTTGCATTTTCTATGCACTAGTAGTCTTAAAATGAAGTTGTGTATATCTTTCTTGTTGGTGCAACCCCCACTCCATAATTTTAATTTAAATATTATATATATATATATATATATATATATTTTTATATTTTTTTTTTTTTTTTTTTTTTTTTTTGCAGTCTATCATTATGAATATATGATTTATTTAGACTACTTTAAATATTAGTGTTACATTCTATAGGTATGTAACTGGATAGAGTGTATTTCGTCAATTTTTTATTCTTCAGTAATTTCTTTGCTGAAGTTTAAAAAAAAAAAAAGATGGATTCTATTAAAAAAATTATAGTTCTTTCCTTAGGGTGGAATGAACTATATATTTTTTTATGATACGAGTTATGATATTCTAACAACAAACACTGAAGCCTTTAATATTTTTACCTTTGCCTAATAATAAACCTTGTTAGTACTACTGACAATAATAACAGCTCGAGCTCTATAATACTGTCAGTATTTTTATTACTTCAGTAGTAATAATTGTTCAGTAATAATTACCTGTAAAAATTACTGATCGTGTAAGAGCTGCAATAGATTACAAGTTATGTATTTATTGCTTGGAACTGTTGCAAGAATGCAAGTTTATATTATTTTTTTTGGATTTGGTGAAACATTTTCGTTTAACTAATTCAATACAAATAAATAGGCCAATAATAACATTGTTTTACTTTTTTTATATTACTAAAAAAAAAACTTATTTTTTCAAAAGTATTTTGTAATAATAATACATGTTTGCCATATATAAAATATATAAAAATACCTCATTATTACCAGATCAGAGCTTAATACTGTCACTAAAATTAAAAATTCTTATTGTGAATTAAGGAATGCCTTAGTAGGCACATAGTAAAATGTAGAGCTTCATGATTAATATGAGGTATCGATTTTCAAAATAGCTATTTGTCAAAAATAAAACTCCTTATTTTCCAAGGTGTTTCTTTCCTATCTCTTGGTAAATAACTAACAATACTAACAAAGTAATTATTATGACAATATTACAAATGCTGATGAGGATGAAGAAGAAAAAAAGGGAAAAAAATGAATTGATATTGAAGATAATATGTTTACTATATAAAGAATCATATTTCTCAAATTACGCGGAAATCTATTTTTATTCTTAGGCAACTTCTACATTACTGCGATTCATTACCACTAGTATATGACAACGTTATCCCTACTTTCAATACGAATGGATAGTATATAGAGGACTGTCTGATGAGATCAAAATAATATGTAAAAGACTAATTGACTGTCTTATCAGATTTATTTTCGGGATCCCAGACGTCCTCACTTATCTTACACGATTCTTAAATCAGGTGGTCTTTCCCTAATCACCGACGTTAACACCTCTTTAGTGCACTCATATTTAAATCTTTGAAAACTAAAAATATCCACCTACATCCATGACCTCCTTACTCTGCGCTCATCCATCCACCTCTTAAATGCTAGAATCGAACCCATTAACCAGTACACTAATTCGCATCGAACTAAATCCTTCGAGAAATCCTTTATAATCCGAGCTTCCTCTTCGTGGAATTTATTGCCCATTTCAATTTGAAAATGCTCCTCTCTAACTTCCTTTAAACATCGGGTATTTCTTTACCTCCTGAATTTTCAATCTTCCGAGCAAATATAAAAATGAACACATATAATATGTTGTATTATATTTTATAATAGTATACGTAAGCTGTCATTAATCAATTATCATAGCCAGACGATTGCCCTATGTATTGCATTTATTTCTTATTCTTAGGGAACAAGTTGTCCCAGATAAAGTTTATTTTCTTATTCTTATTCTCCTTCATTTAACGGGTAAATATATGAAACTATGATTAAATAATTGTTATATGTTTTTTGTTTCTTTTTTTAATATCACTTTTATTCTATGAATATTAGAAATTTGGTTCATATCTTTTTCCTTTGGTTATTTCCCTAATACCTTCAAAAGAGGATAAATACATTTTGGTTTTCAGGTCTTCAGATGGTAGAATATGTTTTACTTGTATTGTGGTCTGCAAAGTATTTATTTACTATTGAAAGCAATCTAGTTATGCCATTTTTTTTTTTTTTTTTTTTTTTTTTTTTTTTATTAATTGTACTTAGCCCGTTTTAAATGTCGAAGCCGTTTTAAAGTCCATCACTTTTATTCCATGAATATTAGAATTTGGTTCATATCTTTTTCCTTTGGTTATTTCCCTAATACCTTCAAAAGAGGATAAATACATTTTGGTTTTCAGGTCTTCAGATGGTAGAATATGTTTTACTTGTATTGTGGTCTGCAAAGTATTTATTTACTATTGAAAGCAATCTGTTATGCCATTTTTTTTTTTTTTTTTTTTTTATTAATTGTACTTAGCCCGTTTTAAATGTCGAAGCCGTTTTAAAGTCCATCACTTTTATTCCATGAATATTAGAAATTTGGTTCATATCTTTTTCCTATGATTATTTCCCTAATACCTTCAAAAGAGGATAAATACATTTTGGTTTTCAGGTCTTCAGATGGTAGAATATGTTTTACTTGTATTGTGGTCTGCAAAGTATTTATTTACTATTGAAAGCATTAATTATACTTAGCACGTTTTAAATGTCGAAGCCGTTTTAAATTCCATCACTTTTATTCCATGAATATTAGAAATTTGGTTCATATCTTTTTCCTATGATTATTTCCCTAATACCTTCAAAAGAGGATAAATACATTTTGGTTTTCAGGTCTTCAGATGGTAGAATATGTTTTACTTGTATTGTGGTCTGCAAAGTATTTATTTACTATTGAAAGCAATCTAGTTATGCCATTTTTTTTTTTTTTTTTTTTATATTAATTGTACTTAGCCCGTTTTAAATGTCGAAGCCGTTTTAAAGTCCATCACTTTTATTCCATGAATATTAGAAATTTGGTTCATATCTTTTTCCTATGATTATTTCCCTAATACCTTCAAAAGAGGATAAATACATTTTGGTTTTCAGGTCTTCAGATGGTAGAATATGTTTTACTTGTATTGTGGTCTGCAAAGTATTTATTTACTATTGAAAGCAATCTAGTTATGCCATTTTTTTTTTATTAATTATACTTAGCACGTTTTAAATGTCGAAGCCGTTTTAAATTCCATCACTTTTATTCCATGAATATTAGAAATTTGGTTCATATCTTTTTCCTATGATTATTTCCCTAATACCTTCAAAAGAGGATAAATACATTTTGGTTTTCAGGTCTTCAGATGGTAGAATATGTTTTACTTGTATTGTGGTCTGCAAAGTATTTATTTACTATTGAAAGCAATCTAGTTATGCCATTTTTTTTTTTTTTTTTTTTTTATTAATTGTACTTAGCCCGTTTTAAATGTCGAAGCCGTTTTAAAGTCCATCACTTTTATTCCATGAATATTAGAAATTTGGTTCATATCTTTTTCCTATGATTATTTCCCTAATACCTTCAAAAGAGGATAAATACATTTTGGTTTTCAGGTCTTCAGATGGTAGAATATGTTTTACTTGTATTGTGGTCTGCAAAGTATTTATTTACTATTGAAAGCAATCTAGTTATGCCATTTTTTTTTATTAATTATACTTAGCACGTTTTAAATGTCGAAGCCGTTTTAAATTCCATCACTTTTATTCCATGAATATTAGAAATTTGGTTCATATCTTTTTCCTATGATTATTTCCCTAATACCTTCAAAAGAGGATAAATACATTTTGGTTTTCAGGTCTTCAGATGGTAGAATATGTTTTACTTGTATTGTGGTCTGCATTTTTTTTTTTTTATTTATCATGCTTAGCCCGTTTTAAATGTCGAAGCCTCAAATAAAAGTGGGTATCTATACTTTTAACTGAAAGGATTTTCTTAATGCCGGACTTTCCGCCATGTGACCAAAGTGGACTTGGTAAATGGTCAGATTTTAAGTGACATAATTTGAAACATCTGTTAAGCAGCCTAGATTTAGTCAATTAGATTTAATCCTTTTGAGCCTAGTACTTTTCTTTACCCTTCTAAGTGTCCTGCCTATGTTAGCGGTTTGTCCAAGTTATAATTCAATTATATTAGTAATAATATTATAAGAAAGTTAGATTTTCTAGCAGAAATTAAATAGGCAAACATTTTAGAAAAGGTTGGAAAGATTTTTAAGATATTTCTCATATAAAAAAAGTAAGGTAGTGTGATTGATTGAAGATTTTGAAAAATACTAAACTTAACAGATTGTTTACAACCTTTATTACATTTTTCCTTATGCTGTTATTGTAAATGTTTTATTGCTTCCTTATAGTATCAGAGGCCATTTCATTTTACTCATTATTTCTACAAAGTATTTTAACAAAATATTTCAATCGTCTTGTTTCCGTCTATGCATACATTCGGAATTTTTTTAAATATCTGAATATTGCTAATTTAACATTTTAGGACGAGCTGTTGAAAACTATCATTAAAATACTTTTTTTCAAATTTGTTTCTATATGAAACTTTTTATGGTTAGATTAATTGCTTTTCCTTGTAGGTAAATAATGTCTGGTCTTTTTAATGAAAAATTGTGATTTATTATACTTTTTTATTATTGCCATTATTAATGAATACTTTATTGTTTCCTTATGATGCCAGATACCATTTCAATATTCATTATTTCTACAAATAAGAAGTATTTCAATGATATTGTTCTTAGAAAAATTAAACAAGGTTCCCGATTTAATTTTCGTGAATTATTCTTCTCCCTAAGCGAGCATATTTCAATCTGTCAGACCGTCAAGCTGCTCTTTCTTGATTGGAAGTTTCGCAATCATGCAAATCTAAGGCACGTGCTGAATCTATCATTGGAACTATTGTCATTTCAATATCCTGTAAACCCGTGCCGTGGGTGTCAGAGTGTTGGACACCCACGCTGGCTATTCCCTTTCCAATATTGGCTATTACCTACTACATTCGAAGATCAATGCAGGATTTCCTGCATTAAAGATACCATATACCTATGTTTTAATGTTTTATTGGTTAATTTTAATTTTTAGAATATGGTTAGTTAAATTATAAGGTAGCTAAATTTTAAATTCTAGAATTATTATGTTAAGGTTTTAAAAATATATATATATTTTTTCTCATTTATTGATATTTATAACTGTACAAAATAATATACATTAAGTAAATGTGTTGATAGTGAATACAATGGCATGTAAATAACCTGTGAAGAACTACTCACTAGTAGCACTTCAATAAAATCTACACTAAAAGGTCTGTAGGCCATCTTCTTTTCAGACGCCTCGGAGGATTATCGGGAATGGAGAGGGAAGCAAGTTGGGAGACTAGTGGATTAGAGTGGTTATAGAGCTTACCATGGAAGGATGAATATCTAGTTTGGGCTATATCAGCAACATATGGAACATTAAGATCTTTATGGATAAGTTTATGGGTCACAAAATAAGGAACATTCAAGATTTTTCGTAGGATTTTGGATTGTAAGGATTGGATACGAGGTGAATTGGATGGTTCAGTGAAGCCACAGAGCTCAACTCCGTACGTCCAAATAGGTCTTATCACAGTCATGTAGATGAATCTTTTGTAATTTATTGGAAGCTTTGAATGTTTGTCTTGTAAAGCTTGAAGTAGTCTGTAACGACGAGCAGTTTCTTGTCGTTTTAATCTTGTATTTTTTAAAATATTAAATTCATAACTAAGTGCTTAAGATAAATTAGAGATTTTGATTTTTTTTTCTTTAGTTTTAGCTACTACCCCAAATGGCCTTTAAAATTAATCAAATTTGGCTATACGGTCAAAATTTTTGTAGGAGCTTAAAGTGGATTTTAACTGTATCACCTTCGTAAAATATGATTCCTTTGAAGTTTTTGAATGCAAGGGGTAGACCTTGTTAATTTTAAATTTAAAATTTCTTATTAGTATTTATATTCATACCCAGGTAGCTCTTCCTCGGTATTCATTTACTCAATTATATAAATAAAGTAGACAATATTTTCAATCTCCTTTTTGTTTTTTCAAGTGTATAGGCAATGGTTGTTGCTTTTATTAGTTTATTTCTTCGTTCTTGTTAATTCTGGTGTTCCCTAACTGCTTGTATAAAAAAAGTTGATATAAAGTAGCGTTGCAAAAATAAACAATTAATATTATTAAATTAAAGAAAATATTCATTGAGTTTTTTTGTTTTTTTTTACTCACACGTTTTCTGTTCTTGCATATATAATAGTAATGTCTCACGGGGTCACCTGTGGTGTAGTGGTTAGCATAGCAACCTACTAAACCCAAGATCGCGGATTCGCAGCCCGGCAGATGACCTTAGGATTTTTTAAAGGGAGTAAAAAATCCTTAGCCATGCCGTCCTTCGGAAGGGACGTAAAATGGGGGTCCCGAGCCTGTGCGATGTCAGGTACTCGTTAAAGATCCCTATCCTAATTATACCTGGATAGGCAAAATTTAGGACTCCCACCGTAGCATCGTCCGATTAGCCATAGCAGCATAAAAGTGACGTTAAACGAAATAAACAACAACAAAAAGTAATGTCTCATATATAATGAACAACTAGACAAAGCGTTTGGTAATAATATTAAAAATCATTAATTAAAGATATCAATATTTAAATATATTTTCAAAATAATGTGGAACACTTTAGCGACATCTAACAACATAATAAAAATTTACTTTACAAATTAGTTGTGCAACTTAGGACGGGTCTTGACTTCTTTCACAATTTCCTATCCCTTGCCACACTTCTCCATCTTCTGACTTCAAAAACCCTCGAAACTTTAACAATCGATTTAATTTTGATAATTGGTAGCGAAAATTTGTTCAAATCCTATAAATCTTGGCAGCAGTGAACTATTTACTCTAAAAACAATTTCCTAGTAATCGATTTTGTACCTGTGATATTTTCTCTCGTGTGGGGTATCACATCTCAAGAATAAGACTATCAAGTTGAATTTCTAATTCTTTTACTCTAATATCGTTATTTGTACATTTATTGCTAAAACATTTAATTTTTTAAAATATACTTTAATGAATCTTTATTTATGATACTATCATAGTGACCAAATTTTGTACAAATAAGAAATATCTCCATGGCAAGTTGAATTATTTTTTTATTTCGTTCAGCCGCAAGTCCTCTAGCTGAATGATCTGATAGGTTTATAAATTTTGAAATTTAAATTACTGCAGAAATTTAAATATATGTAATTTAAAATTTGACACAGGTGGGGGGGGGGGGGGGGGGGGGGGGAGATGTTAGTATTCTCGCAGAAGAATGTTCCAGCTGAGTCAGAGGCTTAGTCAGGAGAGATTTCCATCGCCCGGGGTTAGGTTCCCTACCGCAGAGCTTTCATGTCCGCGTTACCTCAGCCCTCATATATTCAATATCATAATGATATATAAAGAGAAAACATATTTCATTAGTTAATAAATATATAATTTAAAATAAATATACTGAAATTTCAATGTGGATTTTTACACGTTTAATGATTAATAATTAAATATATAGCCGATTAAGATACGACTAACACCAATCTTTATCTTTAATTTTTTTCATTTTCAGTCTATTTGATTAGTTACATCTGGTCAGAGACATAATGAATAAATAAAATGAAAAAATATATATAGTAAAATAAAGGAGAAATAATTAAATATATATGCAGGAAAATAAGAAAGCATTCTACAAATTAAACAATAAACAGATTTATTTGATACAATGCTTATTGTATACAATATAAGAACCTAAATGATGTATTCAGATTGATAAAAAATTATATTGATTGGTATCTAATTTGTGCTATTAGTTATTGAAAGTGTCCCAGAAAGAGGATGATATCATTTAATTGAGAAAGTAGATTAGCATGCGTCACCTTGGATAAGAATGAGGTACTGAAAATTTAAATGTTTTCAGAGATTTTGCATGTCTGATATAAAAAGGAATGGAATTCCAGGGGATGGTTGAGAGGAAGAGGAAAGAGCGTTGGAATGTAACAACTACATGGGGTAAATAGATCAAAAAGACGGGATCTTGTATGCATTGAATAGACTGCAGATCTGAACTGAAGCCTATTGTAAATACAGAAAGGATGAAGGGTGCTGATTCCAAGGAAATATATTTTTTTAAGGAATACGGAAAGGAAACCTGGGAGCGCCTCGGTACATCGAAGACAAATTTGAAAAAGCAGTTCATAATTCACTTCAATCTGTCTTCGAGAACCGTCGAGAGACCACCATAATCAAGGTTTACTTACTATAAATAAGTAAATTCTATTATGATGCTCTAGTTTATAGCTACGTAATATCTTACGTTTTCAGAGATATTGCTTAATAGAGTAGGCATCAGATAAGAGAAATAATATTATCCCACTTGATCAGCGAACCCATAAATATTGACAGACACCTAGCCCAAGGTATACGTAACGCGATTCCCTGTAACTGCCATCACCCTAGGCTTGTCCTATCCAAATCTCTCATTTATGCCAGTGTCACAATAGCTAGGACCCACATGACGTAACGATAGTCCGAAAATATTCCACTGCTCCACAGCCGACGTGTGTCATTGTTAGTTCGGGGTGACCTTTTAATAAGGACCGCTTACAAAACTGGTCGATGACTATGAATATGTGCTCTGGCCGAGAACTTCAGCTGCCAGTCACCGCAGAGCGTCTGCGTAACGCACAGGTGGTCTAGTTTTGTAATTCCATTTATATATACGAATTACGCCTACTGTATGGAGAGGTTGCTATTCTAGTAAGTTTCCGTCGTGATAATACGTCTATGGAAAAAAAAAACTGGTAGCTGAATCACTGGTCTCAACTCAGCATCTTATGCAGAAAGGCTAATCGCAAATTACAGGAAATGATTTCCCACTTAAAGCTCAGGCGGCATGTGTCAACTCTCTTCGCTCAGATGATTGATCTGCTAATTTCGTTCTGTTTCATTCCCGTCCTATCTATGATGTCCTTTTATATCTAGTATCTGATGATAGAATCTACCAGGTTTCCGTCGAAGCTTAGTCACTGAATTAAAAAAAAAAATCTAAATATTGCTTATTCCAGCCGTCTGGACGAGTCGTTGCAAAACTATCTCTAAATTACTTATTTATTTCTTTTTTAATCTGTCTATATATTATTGCTGTTTCTTGTTACTAAATGATGTGTCTTTTATATGGATCAAAAGTTGCGACTTGAATCTGCAGTATGTACATTTTTAAATTCCTAAATAAGGATAGTTCTCTAAGACAAGTTTTAGAACTAAAAATTTAAACTTTTAAAAATGAATTTCGATGTGTATTTACCTTTTTTAAATATGTAATTAAATAAAATGTTTGTGCCTTTTTTTAAAAGTACTATTAGCAAACTTTTGAAAAACAAAACCAGTTAGTGCTGATGTCAGTAATTATATTTTTAACGCATTTTCTTTTCTGTTTCTCAGATAATAAATTTAATTATATCTAGTAATAAAGTAATAAAATTTAATAAAGTTGTCCAAGATTAGTAATCTTTAATTCAGCATATTTTTTAACAATTAATTACAATCCAACTTTCAATGTTATTAATTATTTTAAAAACTCTTTCTGTTCTTCATTTTTTTTTTTATTTGAATAATTACCAAATGCTTATGATTCCTAATGATTCCTCTTTCTCAGAAATAAGGGATGGCATTAGAATGTTTGTTTAATTACATTTTAGTACACAGACACCCTAAAAGAATTAAATTAGTGAAATCCCAAACGATGAAATTAATCAATAACGGACCTTCCTCTTTACTGTAAAATTGAGGAATTGACAATATATGATTATTAACGTAATTTTATAAATAATAAGTATATGTGAAAAAATATTTAAATTTGAAATTTAAAAGTACGATAAAGCTGTTTGTTTTTTTTAAATGAAACTTTTATTTTATTTTTTATTTTAATTTAAACATATTTATTAGAAAATGAAAAAATGGAATAAAAAATACTTGGGTTATCCCCTTTTATGTAATGCACTTAAATAATTACTGCTGAATTATTAGGTTTTGTTAAATGTTTTCTCTACTAGATAATTTTAAAGTTGTATCGCGTGTTACGTATTGTTCGGAATTAGAAATCTGATTTAGAAGTTGCTAGAAAAAAGCCACGCATATTTAAATGAGTTTAACTCTAGCACCATTGAGCACCATGTAATGATAAGGATCCTCTTCATCTTATTCAATTACTATCTCAAATCATTTTTCTATTACGAAGAATAGAGCATTCTTAAAACGAACCAAATCCTATATACTTTTGTGTTCCTATTCAATCAGAAAAAAACAAAGGGGCTTAGAAAAAAAATGAGTTTTATTAATGTTACTAGCAGATAAAATAGTAAATGATTTTACCTTCAGATATTATTAAGTCTGAACAAAGAATCTAACGATCTTAAGTAAGTGGCATGGGCTTGCCACTTCACATTACAATAGTCTCAAGTCAACTAAACCAGTTTGTAATTAGCATTCCAAATTGTAGTTTTCCAGTAAACTTGGGGTTTTATTGTAAATTGCGATTGTGTTTTATGAAGCGCGCAGTTTCCTGGTACTGTTGGCTAACCTAATAAACGCCCTTAAATAAATTTATAGACAAGAGAATTGTCTATGTAAATGAAAACATGTAATGGACTATTATCGCCGGGTCGGTTGGCGATCTCCTACGCTCGCTCTTATCGCCCTTGCGAGATGATTTACAGCTGTCAGTGGACCAAGGCCGAGCGCTCGATATTGCCGCAGTTTGAGCTAAATGAAACCCGTCCATTGTCTCCCTCAGCCAGTGCCAACCTTCGGCAACAATAGCTCTCTCCCGATCCTGCTCCTCTTCCTCATTAATATTTATGCTCCCTGCTCTCCAAGATCGGCCATTATGTCGAGGGTCGATGTTGGCGAATCGGAAGTTAGATGACATCTAGGGGTTTTTTCCATAAGGAGAGAGAGTAACGTCAATTCGAGTGGCGTATGTAGGTGATTTTCTAATAGCTTGACTAAACAAGAAATAAAATGATAATAAGCAAATGTGAACTTTATATAAAAAATAAAAAAACTTTAAGCTGGTTTGCTGCAGAAGAAAGATTAATAAAATTCCTCTTCCTGGTTTCTAAATCGCGACGACAAGAGATCTGACGCCGCGAAATTTCGACAAGGAAAGAGATTTTCTTTTCGTTGAGACGTGGAAAGCTGAAATCTCTATACCCCCTTGTACCGCTTTATTGAACATTTAATGTGTTGAAATTTTTGACGACTTTTACGATTTTTAAGTCGTCGGACTAAATTTCGAACGCTCAAACCACTTGACTGATAAAGAAAACAAAACGGAAATTTTACACATGTGCCAGGAGCATGGAAACAATAGCGAGAGGTGTACTCACTGGGGAATACTAGACAAGATAGTAGACATGACATCGCGTGATTTAATGAATAGTATATTTGATAAAAAAGAAAAACAACCAGACGAGGTTTGACTCCAGAAAGAGACGAAAACTATACTATCGGGTTGTCTCACAATAATAACTGTAAAAATTTTGTTAAAAGAAAATTTTTAAAACCAACCACTAATAGTCTCTTTATTATCACTGCCTTCTCCAAAAGCTTGATTGATATTCTTTTCTGCCAGGACAATGGGATTTTCAAGTTTTTCCTCAAAAAATAAATTTACTTGAAAATCGCGTTTTTCAATTTTAACGTTTGAAGTGGAATGAAATCTGTATGCCTACTTGGGGGGAAAACACTGTTAGTAAATTGAGTATTAGTAAGTCTTATTAATAGAATGTAAATATTTTTCCGGAAATGAACATACAACTGAAATAAGGATTTATATTAACGGACATTTCACGAGGGATAACCCAATTCTGCCAGTAATTATTCCGTTAGTGCATTTAGTGCGTAAATTACAAGTAAATAAATATAATTCAACTCTATATTTTCATAGCTTATGTCAGAAAACTGTTTTCAGAAAACGAAACTATAATTTAAAAAGAAAAAAATAATACTAACATTTCAATATACGTTCATCCTGTTAATTCGATGTTTAGTTAAAAATAAAATAAAGTGGTTATCAAAGGCTGAAAGGAATCGACTTTGACTAAATTAACATATCAAAATAAAAATCTTTCTACAACACGTCAAGGACGATCCCAAATTAGTTCCCCCCACACGTGTCCTGGCCTTTTTTTATTTTCTGATATGCAAAGCATAATTTGGCTGTTAGATTTAATTAATAAAGTTAGGTATGGATCGATTCTAGTGTTAAGTTTTATTTTTAATTCGGATAATTTTATCGTTTTTAACTAATTGAGGTACATCTATTCTACGTGGGGTTGCACTGGTACGAATCCCAACTGAAATATTGTAAATTAATTATATTAGTTACATGTTTTTATAAATTTATTCTAATTATATAAGTACATTATTATGCACTACGTATAATAATAAATGGAGGTTTATGAATTGGAAATAAAACTATTATATAAATGGTTTTAAATTAATTTTATTGATGAAAATACCGTCCCTACGTTATGCAAAGTGTCGAATGTTAAAATACGTTGTTAATGCGTTCGATCTTTAGCGATTCGTTACATTGATTTGGCATAATCAAATGGTTTGTAAAATCGACCCTTTGACAGGGTTATTTCTCTCCGTTGTAGAGTGATTTCAGATTTGAGATTTCGATAAAATGTATATCAGTCCTAAAACAATTGATAAAGTAATTCAAAAAATGTATTTTTCACATTCGATACTTTGCACTTGTAGGGATATGTTCCATTACTCTCGATACATTTCTACCAGAGTTGGGTAAAATTTAATCATAGCTAAAAAATAATCAAAATTTAATTATAGCTGTTTTCCAACTAATCTCCTGGAATCAAATATCTAATTTAATAATGATTAAATTTTTTCATTCAAATAACAATTAGTTCACTAAAAAATGACTGAAAGATTTAATCATTATTAATTAATATTTGATTCCAGGAAATTAGTTGGAAAACAGCTATAATTAAATTTTGATTATTTTTTAGCTATTATTAAAATTTAACCAACTCTGATTTCCACCAGCATTTTTATAATTTTTTTCCTCGGAACAGAATTTTGAATCTTTAATATTAACCAATTTTAAAAATGTATTTTCAATTGATCGAGAAGGTGGTTTACGTACAAAAAATGGCAGTCGGTAGATGAGTATTGGCTGAGACTAGATTTCATTAGAACGCTCCAACAATATGAAGTGCAGCACAACCTTCATAATGATAAAATTTTTGATGAATGAAAAATTAACAGCTATAACCACTGGCGTTGAAGATGTTTGCTGTTTAGAGCCTTTAACTAACAAAGAAACGAGATCACATTTTTGGTGATCGTTTAATAAACAATGAACCCAAGTTTCGATCTGCTTAACTTTTCTTTTCTCCTCGAGGTGGTCAGTGATAGTTTTTAAAAATTTTAGAACATTTAGAATAGTTTTTTTTTTGTTTTGTTTTTTTCGCCTTTCAAAGTTCGCAGATCATTTTCATCGAGTACTGCCTTGATCCTGCTATTATTCTATGCTGAAGACTAGAAATTTTGAAAACCTTAACGTCCCACACACCCACGCTATGATCGCTTCAGACATTATTAATGTTTCCGGCTTTTCGGGTCCTGTTGACGTCTTAGTGAAGACTGAATTATTTCTTAGTGGTGTAATGTTACAGAGGTAAACCAACATTTTAGTTTGGAAAAAGGATTGGTCGACTAGCCGATCGATTAATCGATCTTTTTCCACTAGTAGACCTCTAGTGATTAATACACAAACTCTGGCAGGAACCTGTAAGATAACTCTTACTTCCATAGCTGCCATGTTGCTAGGGTTTTCATTATAACTAAGAATGGCAACTGAACAACGAAACAAGGTTAGGGGTATTAAATAGTCTACAATGCACCTAGGACACAGCTACGAAATAAGTGGCCAATTATTGACATTAAGGTCATCGATTTAAACGTTTATATATCTTTAATAAATAGTATTTTTTTTTTCCTTAAAGGACTTAATGATTTCTTTTAATATATTTTAAACATTCGTTTATGGCCGTTACTCGAGTTCTTAAACAGCAATCCTGCAGTTTCTTATCCCCTCAACGTCTTTCCTAATATTACAGGAATCTCACCGGCATATCAGGTCTGGCCATAAACCTTATCGAATCTATATCGGGCTGGCACTTTCTGTTTGTATGTCGCCGCTGACGAAAGTTCCACGGCTGAGTTTAACTGGACTAACGACCCCCGATCGGGGTAATTATAATTCAGTTCATGAAATGAGACAATTAGGTGGCTTTTGTTGGACAGGGCGGTATTGCGCGGGATCAAACCAAAAGGCCACGCTAAATTGCAGTTTCACTTTCACTCATTGTTGTCGACTGATCTCCTTGGCTATCTTGTCATTTAAACAATTAACCATCCCTAACCCTATAGAAGTTACAACTAAATTCACTTCATATTAAAAAAAAAAGTCAATTGTTATTATTTTTAAATCCTCAAGTAAATCTCTTGATTATTTCGATTTACCTGTGACAGGGTAAAGGAGGGAAATCGTTATTAAAAATATTAATTATTGGGAACCCCAAACCAAGTGAGACCCAAAGAGATCCAGTGGAGGCAATATGAGAAGTAAATATTAGTGTATCAGAATATTTTATGCAGATATAAATTAATTCTGATGATAAAAATAAGATGCAATTTAAAAATAATCGAGTTAAATGTTTTAAATAATAAATGATTTAAGAATCAGAAACTGATAATTATCATGCCTTAATAATTCTTTTTAACTAGCAAGATATACGAATACAAATTTCGACGCATGTGTTAAAACTTTTAATCATGTATTACTTTATCATTTGATTATTTTTATTTTACAGATATTTTTTTATTGTATTATTTATTACTGCATGCTTTGAACTGTTCTGTTACATAGGTATTTCGAACCGATAGATTCAAGTGATGTATTAGTTACAGAAAGAGCTCTTAGTGGCTGCGTTTATAAGGTTAGAAAGCTCTGCAACACGTACATTTGTTTTGGCTAGGCTGTGAGGCTGTTTCGTTGTGAAACGGAAATATATCGGCTTATATCGCGGTTTCCTCGGTGTGTAGGCCGGGTATTGTTGTGAAAGAGGTAATTTGATACAGGGAGAACAAACGTCCATGTAACTTGTCCCGGTCCTGTCATGTAGTTCGGGCTTCTCTTAGGATTTTTAAATGTTTCCAAGCTTTCTCTCGCGGACATTCATGGATCTGAGTGGATCGACCGAATCAGAGATGGGACGATAACACACGGCCAGCCACTACATGACAAAACGAGAGCCATAGATGCAAATACGGTGAAACTATTGCCGCCGCTGACCTGCCCTTACATAAGGTAACTGGATACCCGAGCTAGCTACCTTTACACTTTCTCGTACCTTCCACCTCGGACACTCTTTCATAACCCTGGTTCGGGCCCTGTTCAATTAGCCGAATTGTCTCCACCTACAGCAGTTTATTGGTAAATAGATGAATCGGTTCTTACGCAAAGGACCTGTTCTAACGGGCCTATAGATCTTCTTGTAGGTCACAGTTGGACATGAGGAGGCCGATATATATATTAGTGGCATTGGCAAATCTCTCCAACCACCTGGACTAGATTTGAGCAACGCTTCCTGTTGACTCTGGAGGAGGTGCCTCGGTGCCAGTACGAGAAAGTCTAATCTCGGTTCAGGTACTGAATCTCTATCCTCATCATTTACATAGCCCCAACACTTTCCACTATTTATTCTTATTTTCCGTTTCTTGTACAACGATATTCTACACGTTTAAGAAAAGAACTTTCGAACTAGTTTTGAACATGAGAAAGTTTTTTTACTAAAACAAAAATTACATCAATGTCTTATTACTTTTTTCTAGAAATAGGTGGGTTTTGATGATTTATCAAATATAAACTTTATTCTTAGTGTAATACAGTTAAGAATGTACTTACATACAGTGTACTTTCTCTTTATATTACTATTAAGTCACACATTTTATCTTATGCATTCGTAATATATTTGTCATTTAGTAAATAAGTAAAGTCGAATTTTGACCATAATGAGTTCAGTGACTAAAACAAATCGTGGAGGTGTTCTTCATGACGAATAAGTGTTACGTAAGATGTTCATTTTAAATAAGTAGGATTTAATTAGCAAATGAAGAAACACCTCCACGATATTTTTTAGTCACTTATTTTGGTCAAAATTCGATTTGACTACTTATTCGCTGGGGTGATAGGTATAATAAATGTAATTCAAAATTGAATACCATAGATTTCTTTTATCTAACTTTTCGGGAGGTCACATCTTCCATGGTGAGAACCCCCTCAAGTCACAGAATGATTATTTTTAGCATATGATGAGGGCCGTAAGGAATGTCAAACCAATAACCATCCATCTTGTTCTGTTGCAGGAGAGAAGCCGTACAAGTGCCAGTGGGCCGAGTGCGAGTGGAGGTTCGCGAGATCGGACGAGCTGACGCGGCACTACAGAAAGCACACCGGGGCAAAACCCTTCAAGTGCCACATCTGCGAGAGGAGCTTCGCCAGGTCGGACCACCTCGCCCTCCACATGAAGCGCCACCTCCCCAAGGCAGGCAAGTAGCCGGGGGTTGGCAGCAATGTTCCTTCCTTCCTGTGGTCGGCATCGGGACGTCTCTTTAAGTCGAAAAGGATTGCTTGAGGAAGCTTCGTTTAAAAGAACTGCAATTCAATTCTTTCAGACTGATAGTGTTCGTGAACTATTTGCGTTTTTAAAAATATTTTTTTTAAATTAGTAATGTGAAACCTTTGTTTTGTCAATTTATTGAAGAGAAGAATAATCTCATAATTAAAAAGTTCCAATAATGTTCTATTTCTTATCAATGTAAAAATTCTAAAGAACTATTCTTCTATTGATTGATTATGTTCAAAGTTATATTAGGTAGTTTATTATACTTTTGATTTTGAGTGTAAAGATTTTTGCTAGTTTGATTCCTGATGTCTTCCATAAAGATTTGAAATTATTTTTTTTACATGGAAGTTGCATTTGTATCTAATATGACAACGTACTCCTGATCTGGCCGCCGAGGATGTCCTTTAGGTCAGGCACTAAGCAGACCCTTCGGCCGGAGTGAGGAACTTATACATAATACTTTGTGTACATGCATCAACATTGTGTGTGATTAATTGTTATTTAAAATTACTCTAATTTAACAAAACTTAAAAAGTTTTCCCATGAATTCTTGCCAAAGTGCCACAAACTTTCCGTCTCCTATTCCCGCAGGTCGGCGGAAAAGTCCTGTTAGATATATAACCAGGGATATTTAGTGCCTTAGATATATATATTATATATATGATTTATGTATATAATGATTTATTTTCCAATCAACAAATCCACGTTATATGTTGTCTGTTAATTATTTTTTATATAGTATATAAATGTATTTTTTTACACTTTTATATACGGCGTGTGAGTTATATTTAGTGATTAAGTAATGGTTGTGATGAGGTAACTGAAATCAAACAGTGACTTAATTTAAAGATTATTTTGTAATAAAAAAAAATGTACTTATAACAAACCACCATTTAGGGCGAAATGCTCTCAAAATATATTATATATGACTTTGATATATATTGGAGTGTTATCGGTGTGAACCGATTATAAATATTTAGAAAATTCCGTTTAAGTATTCATGTAAATATTATATTTAATTTTAAACTATAGGTTTTATTGTTTATAGAGTAACAATTTAACTTTTAGGGCACAGAGTTATGTTTTTTTTTTCTCTCTCTTTCAGATGTAGATATTATCACTTATTTAAAAACTATTTCAATGTTTTTTTTTTCTTTGTTTTTATGTTTAGATAGCGAGGCGATGATTGCGTTGGATGATGTTATTAAGTTAATTTGATGATTGTACTTTGGCTGAGGTACTTAAGATTGGGTTTTTGTACGGCTCCTTCTGTTCAATTGTTATATTTTACTCATTAATTAATTTCAGATCTGAAATTAAAAAAAAAAAATATTCAATTTAGGTGTTTTTGGGAATATTTGTTGAGACCGCTTCATTAGGTATTAGCATAGTAAAATAAAATGGTTTCCCGGCCCATTGACAATATAAAATTAATACTGAAAATTTTTGAGTTAAATGTTATTTTATTTAAAAAAATTAATTATATAAAAACTATAAATAAAAATATTAATAGTTGAAGTTTAAAATAAAATCTAACTCTAAAAATGAACATTAAATACTTTCAGATACAGTGAATCTAATAACAAGATATCTTGCAATTTTGCGTTTAATTTATTGGAATAACTACTTAAGTTTAATAAAAACATAAATAACTAAAGAATAAATTATATTTTCCATTTGCTGTTTAATAATAAATCCAATAACTAACAGTAAATCCAATATAAATATATCTTCCGATTTTATCCTAAAATCGTTTAGATAAATTATAAATTTCAATAAAGAGATAAATATTTTTTTTAAATATAAAAAAATTATATTTTCGATTAGCCTATTAACGATAGTAAGATCAAAAAATGTACCTATATTAGCTTTGAAGGTTGAAAAAAAATTTAACTAAAATTCTGTGGTCATAACCACAAAGGGCTTAAATATATTTTTTTTTTTGAAATTGGGATTGCTTCAGTACAATATAGTTTAGACTATTTTCTAAATGGTAGAAAAAGCTTGTCACAATTATATGACCTTTCTAATAAACAATAATACATTTTTAGAGTATCTCAAATTATTTTCTGATATTTCTTTTTTTTTTTTTCTGCTTGGGCCTACTAATGACCATGGGTTTGTAGCTACTTTTCGGAGAGGATCTTCTTATTTCTCTTCCAGAATTCTTTCATTTTCTGACTATGAGCCAGCTTACTCTCTTCTGTCCATTTGGTCCCTGTGGTCTTCTTAATGGTAAGGGATTCAATATTTACTGATATTGAATTTGGCTTTAAACATTCATTTGTCTCTCAGAAAAAATCAAATTTTTTGCTATATGACCTTTTTGCATATCACCATAGAATTATTTTAATCCCATTGAACTATTACACAGCTCATTTTCCTTTACCGTGTTATTACTTTTTTTAAATTTTGGTTTATCAAAATTATAATAATTTCTATAATTTCAACATGAAGCTATTCCCCAGTTAATGAATATAATTCTAACATTTAATAAAGAAGAATATTTCAGTCAATATTTAAAAATAATCCTTCCATAACTGGTAGCCTATTATGCCTTTATATTTTTGTAAGACCGATAATATACATCCTTGTAGGTGAACGATTTAGTCCATCCCCGTCTTCAGCTATGGAGTAATTTCTATAAACGCTATGTAATATTTCGATGATATATTCGAACGCTAACTAATATCCTTACCCGCTAATAACAAGTCGAGACACCGAAAATTATCCCCCCAACGACCCAAGAGGACAACGACTTTGTGTTCGGTCATGGCTCCAGAATCAGTATGCAAGATCTCGCCTTCCGCCTTCTCCTCTGGAAACAATTATCCTACGGAGATTATCGACCTTTTGGAAGTTTTCTATTTTTTGTTTTATTTTTTTATAAGACAGCAAGGTCTTGTTTGATACAAGATACTCATCATAGTACAAAGAATACCATAATTTGTACTGGAAGATCTATAAAATAAAATCTTTTAAACTCTTCTTCAATGCAGGTGGAACGTAATTTTGCAAAATACAGTTGTTATCGTAAGAAGTAATTTAGACCCATTTATTTACAATACAAAAGAACCCTATGAAATTTACTTCATAGCAAAAAACTAAAATATTGATGATTAATATCATAAGTCTTTTTGATTTAAAAAAGATCAGTGATATATCAATTGGATTATTATGCCCTCACTAAAAATTTATTTAAAAAAAAAAGATTCCAAAATAAATAATTTATATTTTTAAATTGGAAAATAAAATTGTGTGTCTTGTTGTGTACTATTTATGAATAGTCATTAAATTAAGATACATGTAGCAGCTTAGATACTAGAAATAGTGATATGAGTAGAACTATTTTTCCTTAATACTGATTTTTCTGCTATTTTTGTCATTATTTCATTTCTATCCATTGATGATATATTCGAACGCTAACTAATATCCTTACCCGCTAATGACAAGTCAAGACACCGAAAATTATTCCCCAAATAAAAATCTATAGTTATATACAAAATTTATAATAATGAGTGAATAAATATATTTGGGTTCAGTAGATAGACTATGAGTTTCTATTGTTGATGTTAAAATTCTGAAAAACTATTGATAAAATTTTTGGTTTGGAATAAGTAGAATTGAATGAAATGATAATGATTTTCGATTTTTTTTTTTTTTTTTTTTTTTTTTTTTTTTTTTTTTTTATTATATTATTTTATTTTTAAACCTAAATTGAAATCATTAAAAAGAAAAAAATATATATCAGGCCGCAATATTGAGATCATATTTTATAATATATAATATATTTTAATGTTTTATTTGTAGATTTCTTATTGTATACTATTTATTTATTAAATTATGTTAAGGATTTTTTATTACCAAATCGCAATACAAAATGCATCCTGCATTTAAAGACTATGGACAAAAAGTCAAGAAAACCAACGCCTTAAAGCAAGAAAAACTTTTTTTATATTTTTTTGCTATGGTCTATATTTTTTATTATATTACTTTATTATCATATTTAGTTTAAAAGAAAAATATTTATTAAATTTACAAACAACTATCTATTGAAGTTGCCTCAACAAAATACCTGCGAAATAATTGTTGACAGCTATCTGTTCGTGCATTCAATGCAGAAGGAGCTCTATAATTAGTTGTTTAATGGAGTGTAAGTGCCCTTATGTTATGAAGGTGCTAAACTACTATGTATTGTATATAATGTACTTAAAAGCCTCAACCAATGGGGTTTTGTATATCTCTATGGACAAATGTAAAAATAGAAGTTACCAAGATTTGGATTTGTGTTTTATCTTTCCCATACCATCCTAAAAATTCACTCATAAATCAAAAATCCAAATGAATAAAGTATTGATTGTTGAAACACGAACGAAAATACTGTTTAAAAGTACAATTCATACCAGACTAAAATGACAAGAAACTGCCTGTCGATACAGATAATTTCAACAGAGCAATCAGAGGTAATCTATCCTGGAGACCTCTCAAAAGCTTATATATAACCATGGTAAGAAATTTCAGAAAAAGAAATTGCTGCTATTTTGAGTATGAAAATATTTGTTAAGCTAGAAGCAAGGAAAACCTACACCAGGTACAAAAAAATAAATAAAAATAATACATTAAAAAACATAACATGGAAAACAAATTAAAAATTTATTATAGGAAAACTTTTTTTATATATGTTTTCAAATCAAAATTATACTTCATAGTTAATGAAGCTCGCTTTTATAACGTTTTATTATAAAAATAACTTTCATCTTTTTAAAAATACATAAATGTATCTGATTATCTTTTCGTCAATAAAGGTTGACGAAAAGGTAATACAATTTCTTAGAAACTTTTGAGTAGTTATAGTTTGTTATGTAAGCATGCGTTTTTGTTGTCTTTATTTCCTGATCTGCGTGGTGAGCTTTACATAAAGGGAGTCATACTCGATACCTTCTTAAAGATTCACATTGTTTATGATCGTTTTATAGGGACTGTATTTTTTTTTAAATAACCATTAATAACGATTTATGCATAAAAGTAATATAAAAGAAAAGGAGACTGAATAATGAATTAGGAAGTAATAGTAATAAATAAAACTAACCAAAAAACTCAGATATCTCTAGATCCAATGTTCCCAGCAAAGCTAATACTTGAGAAAAAGGTGTAAATATGGGTACCCTATTTTGTTTTTAATTTAAAGTTACTTTCAGTATGACATTTTTCAGATTTTTGTCTTTTATTAACAAGTTTGTTTATTACAAGAAGGCCAAACAAATATTACCATCAACTTCATTTCAAAAACGACGATTTACAAAAAGCTTTCAAAATAGCACTACAAATATTGGCTCTTTCAGCTCCGGCACGATCTAAGTTCCCACATTTGGGAATACGAGTTTATTACCTACCCCTTTCCCCGATTGTCTTCAGAGAACTTTTCATCACAATAGATGCAAATTGTGATCTCTAACAAGAGATATGTCGAAGTTCCCGGGGAAATAGGGATCCACATTTACACCAAGAAGGGTTATATTTACACCAACTCCTAAGAATGATGGCCACAACCACATGTAACCTAAAAGCGTGCGTGGCTAAATGTGTGCTTCAAAAAGTAGCTTAAGATCTCCCCTTTCAAGATATCATTGTGAAATTATTTTTAAATAAACACTAGAACATGAAACGAAAACTATTTGACATATCTCTTTAAAGTTTAGAGTCCAGAATAAACTACAATTTACACAATAACTCAAGCAGCATCTGCACTAGTTGAAAGACAAGTTCCAACTGCTTATGTTAGCAAACAGCTCCAGTCCTCGTCGCCAGTCTTCAATATCTTCCTTAGCCAGTAGAGAGGGGTACCCATATGTACATCACTGCCCATTTTTACACCTTATTCCCTACTAAAAATAAAAAAAATGACTAGCCCCGATAAAAAAATATAAACGATAAAACGTCTAATTTTTAAATTTTTATTCCCAATCATTGATCAATTCATAAAGTGCAACAAAACGGTAGAATGATATTAAATTTTTTGTTTCTTTATAATCAAGATGTCTTGAAAGAAAAGGTCCTGAACGCGTTAAAAAAAAATTACAACTTGGTGACAAAAGTATGAAATTGGCGAAAAGTGATTGTTAAATTTAAGTATTTAAAAAAAAATAGGATAAGTTGTCAGTTATCGATGGTTGAGAAGAGACCTCGAGCTTACTATACAATTAGGCTGATCCAACTTCATCTGTATACAGCATTTTTAACCAAAGATTTTTCAGCGGTGTTTATGTAAAAAAAGTACAAGTAGTTTTGTTTTCAATTTAGGAACTTCAGTATCAAAAGTTTGGCAGCTTATACCATATCATGTTTTAAAGAAGTAATAATTTAAGACTTATGAATTTTAGGGGTTTATTCTGGTTCGAAGCTTTTCAATTTGTAATAAACACAACTGATATACACGTATTCACAAAAAATAACTTGTACCCCTTTACTTATTTATTAATTTCTTAAAATCAGGTAATTTAAAATTGTATATAATATGTTAAATGCATTCGCTAGCTTATCCATTACTATTTCAGTACATCAAAGCTAGCGAATGAAGATAAACACAACTAGAAAAAAAAAATATATATATATAAATAATTACTTTACATCTAATGTAAAGTTTATATTTAGAAATATATAAAATAAATATTAAAATTAAAATCTTATAGAAAATAAGTGTTATAATATAACAGGTTGATATAAAATTGGCAGTACTAAGTCTTATACTTTTAAGAAGGATAAAAATATTTCTAAATTTAAGATGCTGGTCTAAGATTTTTCAATTGCAAAACATAGTATGAATTTCACAATGTAATAAGAAAAAATATATTATAGATTATATGATTTGCAAAAGAAAAAGAAACGATTGAAACTTAATAATACCTCTTCTAAAAGTTACACAACACAAAAAATAAATAAAATCTAGATGCTGAGGGTATTGAAAACAAATTTGAATAAGAATTAAATTAAATTAAATTAAAGAGTTAAAAAAATATGAATATAAAGATGAATAACGCGATTTCTTGAAAGAATTCAGCTGCAAATATGTTAATAGGAACAGTAATTATAAATTTAATATTTAATATGAACAAAAATCACGTGACCCTAACACAAATACTTGACGCTGCTATTATAATGATATTTTCTTATAATTATGGCATTTTTTTCTATTTATTTGTGATTATCTGTCTTATCAACCTGGTGATAAGGTTCATAAGACTTTATTAGTGAAATCTGCAACCTAACATCCGTACTTACTATATAAAAAGACAAGTCATTTTTCGTTTGCGATCACCAATCACGAAAACTACTCAACCAATCTGTACCAAATTTTAACCACATAATCTTTACGGCTCCAGGAGGGTTTAGCGGTAATAAAATCTACTGATTTTTAATTGATTGGTTATTAAAAAAGAGATACAATGTGGATAACGGTGAAGTTTGAAAATCTACCAATAGGTGGCGAGCGCTCTTCTACATAAGAGATTACAAAGGTACGGTGTTATATAGAGCTTGAAAGGGATAATGAAATCTACTTATGTTCAATTAAATTATTTAAAAATGTTTAAATATACGATGTGACACGTGGATCTCAGTGAAGTTTAAAAATCGACCGACCGATATGTGGTTAGCACTATTCCGCAATAGAGTTTCCAATTTGGTACTGATAGGTTCCGTATTTTTAACACTACCATCAGTACTAAATTTTAACGACTCCATCTTAATAGTTCTGGGAAGGTTCCACAATAATAAAATTCAATTTAGTAATCCACAAATTACTAATTAATTAATAATATCATATAATTTTACGGTTAGAAATTAAAATCCAACCAGATGAAATCAATAAAATTATTCCTGCCAAATAAAAATTATTACAAAATCAAAATGTCGAACTTTTGCTTTTTCATACTTTGTGTCAGATATGTTTCATGGGCCTTTAGTGGTTAGCATTAATGCAGTCCATTATCCGTATGAGTTTCTTAATAGTCTCTCTCAACCTGGATTATCAACTCCTACATTAAAATTAAAAACTGGTTGTCCAATTATGCTTTTACATCAGCAAAAAATCAGTGAAATTTTAACCATTTTAAGGCGAGTACACACCTACAGGTATAAATGACAGGTTACCTGTCACAGTTAGACCTGTCATGTATATAACCTGCTGTAAAACTGACTGCTATATGAGAAAATAATACTCAACAGTATACTTCAATATATAATTTTATCGATAAACAAATACAACTTTAAATATTAGTTAAAATTATCTAAGTTCTTTATAAGAGAGGGCGAAGTGGCGAAAGAGGATCCTAGTTTCTAGATAATTTGGTTTTTGGTACTTATATTCTATGACAAATGTAGAAAACGTTATCCTTATTTCAATCACATTCAAACTACCTCAAATAATGCTTTATTTCAATGACAAAGCATCTAACGATTAGTAATACTTCAAAAGAAGTTTTATACTAGGCTATTTTCTTTTGTGGAAAAAAAGTATTAACTTTGTTAAATACGTTATTGATATTTTTTGTTAAGAGGAAAAAGAACTTTTTTCAGGGACAACTTGTCCCCTAAGAATAACAAATGATTACCGTACATAGGGCAATCATCTGGCTGTAATAATTATTAATAATAAATAATAATAACAATTTATTAATAATTAAATTATGAGTTACAAAATAAATGAGAACTCTTGTAAAAGGATACATCTTATGTATACTATAGTAGTGTATATTACATAAATAGTCATGATTTACATTTGTTCGGAAGATTGAAAATTCAGGAGGGAAAGAAATAGATGATGTTTAAAGGAAGTAAAAGTGGAGATTTTCCGAATTGTGATGGGCAATGAATTCCATAAAGAGGAAGCACGGATAATAAAGGATTTTTCGAAGGATGCAGTTCGATGCGCAGGAGTGTATAGGTTGATGGGTTGTGTTCCAGTATTTAAGCCGAGAGTAAGGAAGTCATGACTATAGGTAAGTTTTTTTGTTTTCAAGGATTGAAATATGAGTGCACCCAGGAAGTATTGACGTCGGAAACTGGGGTAAAGCCACCCAATTTCAGAATACCTGTGAGATATGTAAGAACGTCTGGAGATCCCGAAAATAAATTTAATACAAAAGTTCAATAATCGAGCTTATCAGTCCTCCATATACTATGTGTATATGGACTCCATATCCGTACTCAAACTTGGAAAAAACTAGATATGATATCAAAAGTTGTCGATGTCATATGGGTAATGAAACGCGGTAATATAAAAGATGTTTAAGAATAAAATTTTTAACTCACTAGGGGACGTTTGCAGTTGTAACAGATTTGAATACCGATTTTTGTGTGGGTAGTAGGGACCTATAATAGTGCAATACTAGAGTTATAGACACCAATGAGCATTAGGAGCCCAGAAAAAAAAAAAAAAAAAAATGAAAATCACGTTTTATTTTTTTTCTCAGCTCTCAATCAAGATAGAGAAATGATTCTTTCACGTTTAATTGCAGTTATGTATGATATTTGGTATAAAAATACTTCCGCTACACTCAAGACACCATCCGGCTTTAGGTTGCTCAAAAACTCTAAAAAAATGACAAAATTCCAAGGAAATCCGCTGTAAATCAGTTCCATGAACAACTGACCTAAAATTTCGATTTAACGCACCATGAAACCTTTATATGTTAAATGTTATCAAAATAAAAAAATATTGATTTTTTTACCCTATTCGAGGAGGATAAAAAGTTGAGATTTCATCAACGATTTCTAACGGCCATAACAACTGCTGAGTTCAACCGATCACAATAGTAAAGCACCACTAGAATTAGCATACATTCTGCTTTTTATCGATGTATATAACATTGGGATTACTCCAGATTTTAGTAGAAAAACTGATGTGAATGAAAAAATCCGAAGTTAGCTATAACTTGAGATATCTCAATAAGGGGAAATCCTGCGACTTCCGGATTTGAGCTACACTATGTTTTACGGCTTCTAGATGACCTTAAAATTTGGTTTTAAACGGTGGCGAAATGTGTGAGATAGTGCAAATTATTTACATTTTTTTAGAAAATTCTAAATCTAGTGATGCTATTACTATTGTAATCGGTTGAACGCAGCAGTTGTTGTGGCCGTTAGAAATCGTTGATGAAATCTCAACTTCAAAATTTTATCCTCCTCGAAAAGGGTAAAAAATCAATATTTTTTGATTTTGATAAAATTTCATATATAAGGGTTTTATGGTGCGTTAAATCGCACCATAAACAACTGCAGTCAGTTGTTCATGGAAAAAAATTTCCTCTGATTTACAGCGGATTTCCTTGGAATTTTGTCATTTTTTTAGAGTTTTTGAGCATCCTAAAGCTGGGTGGTGTCTTGAGCATAACGTAAGTATTTTTATATCCTAATGCCCATTGGCGGCTATAGCTCTAGTTTTGCACTATTATAGGCCCCTACTACCCACACACAAATCGTTATTCAAATCTGTGAGTTACAACTCCAAACGTCCCCTTGTGAGTATCCCAACAATTTCTGCCCCCCAAGGATGAAGCAGAAGCATTCTACTTCATCCTTGGGGGGCAGAAATTGATTGTAATTCTACTACACAATGAGGTCTAAAGCAATAATAAACACACAATTCCATGAACCTATATTTTTTTCTATTCAATGATGTTATTATCATCTAGAATCATTCGTTTGTTAGCACTTCTTTTTCAGCCTTATTCTCACATTATCAGGGATGTTTCGGTACCAAAATGTATTATTCTTTATTTTTATTTTTGGACATATCGTCGCTTGAGAATAACTAAAATGTGTAATAAAAAGTTATCATCTGAGTGGCGTTATTTCGTTGATTAGATATAGTAATCTAATTTCTATATTTTACAAAAACGAATAAATATCTTCAACAAACTGAAGTTTAGATTGTAGTTGAGTGGGATTTGTTTTTAATTATGTACAAAGGAGGCTTGGGCCGAAGAACAAAACTATTGCCAACGTCCAAATGTTGCCTAACTTCGCGTATCAATCGATTCCATTTTGCACAATCGATTATTCTTATCTCAAGAATCGATAGAACCGAGAATTGACATTTATTCATTACAAATGATTAATACTGAAACTTAACAGCGGAATATGAAGTTTATAAAAAAAAAAAAAGTTATATGAAGTTAGTAAATTGATAATATTTACAAAAAAAAACGTTCGGATAAACACAGTTTGAACATAAGAAAACCAAACATGAAACCATAAATTTATTAGATCAGCAATACCGTTCTAGAAAATGTTTCAAGAGTTGCCCACTGAACTTGATTGGGAAAAGTGGGATCATAAGATGGCAAACCTGTTGATCAGGTATGCAAATGTATTAATTAAACCTCCCTAATTTGGTTTTGGCTCAACAGGGACTAAAAAGTTAATGTATTAACTGTTCATGATCGCTATTACTTTTACTCGAAATTATATATTGGTCAATAATAAATTATTGTACATAATAATTCCCTGATACTTAATAGCAGCGATTTCTTTAATTTAATATCTCAAAGGGGGAAAAAAATTGAATGTCTTTAAGAAAAACAACCGAGCAACTGCTATTTATTTTTAGTGGATTTAATAAAGTAAGCTGGCCAATTATTTCAATTATTAGTCGTTTATTGGTAAAAGTATACCTTTTCCAAGTTTACTTCAGCCTTTTCCAGAATAGTTAAATCATTTTCTAGTTATATTTAATCTATTTCCACATTTATTTAATCCATTCCAGTTTTATTTAATAATTTTTCATTTTTATTTAGGCGCTTCCATTTATATTTAAACTTTCGCATTCATATTGCGTCTGCTTGGAGGTAAAATTCACTAAGCGCTAGTTTTTTTTCAAATTCAACAAATAGTCATTGAATGTTATCATTTCCCATAAGTATAAAAAGTCACCAAGTGAATATAATTGCTATATATGCACATTAAAAAATGAGAAAATTCACTATATAACTATCTGAGATATTTTTTGACAAATTCCGTTTGAATATTGAAACGGAAAAAAATTGATTTCGTTGATAACTTTTACCTCTAAGCAGACGATTTAAACATTTTCCAATTGTGATTAATCTGTTTCCATTTTAATTTTAAAATATTCCATTTATATTTTATCCTTCGCCGTATATTTTCAGTATCTTTCAAATTTTTTTTAAAACTTTTTCTAAATGGAATTATGCCCATAAATATTTTCGGTAAATTAGAGGAAAAGGGCCATATTCATCAAAACAATTCTAACAATCCGCCATTTATTATTAGATAAGAAACAGTACAATAATGTAAAAATAAATCATTTATTATTCTTATGAAATGCAATAAAAATCTATTGAATTAAGCCTATAAATTAAATGTTCATAAGAAATCATAAAAAATCCATCAGTGAGAAACGTCGGTTTTACTTGTCCCCTCTAAAGCTCTTTTTTTTTTTTTTTTTTTTTTTTTTTTTTTTTTTTTTTTTTTTTTATTATACATTTTAATTGTCCGAACTAGATGCATCATATAATTTTCCTTTTCTCGTACACCTTAGTAGAATAATTTGTATTTCATTTTTACTGTATTTTATAAGAATAATGAACGATTTATTTTATTTTTACATTATTGCACAGTTTGTTATATAATTATAAATGCTGGCTTGCCAGAATATGGCGTTTTGATTATTATTATCGTTTTCCTCCAATTTTGGGGCCTAATTCCATTTAGGAAAGTTAAAATAAAATTTGAAAGTGGTTCAACTTAAATGGAGAAAGGTTAAAAATACATGAAAAAGGGTGAAATATAAATGGAATACTTTTTTTAAAAAAATGGGAAACATTAAAAAAAAACTGTAAAATGTTTATATATAAATTCGAAAGTTTAAATATAAATATAAAAGTCTAAATAGAAATAGAAAAATATTAAATAAATGTGGAAATGGATTAACATAACTAGAAACTAACTAACTATTCTGGAAAAGGTTTAAATAAAATTGAAAAAAGTACATATTCGGACGATTGAGAAGACTGGAAAATTACTGGAATTTAAAATAAGTCTCGTTGCTCGTAGCGAAGGCGTGTAATTGTATTGTCAAGTTGTCAAGGGACGCATTCAGAATGTGAAAAAACACACTTAGCTAATTGTAAAAAAAAAAAAATAATAATAATAAGAAAATAATAAAAATCTTTATTAGGAACCGAATGACCCACTTTCGGTTTTTTTATAATCCAAGTTTTGGACCGTATATTAATTGATAATGTCAAAGCATCTAAAATTTCGACCAACATTTCACCAAAATACCTGCTGGATGGTTGGTTTCAATGAACAAACTGTGTATTCAAACCTAAGTTAAACTAAATTTATCCAATTTTTTTTATTTTCCCGTTTGATGTAGGTATCTCCAGGCTGTTGGTTGTGAAATATTTAACTGCGAATTCGAACTTAAACCTTCACCAATTTATTACATTTCTTTAAACGTTTAGCAGTGATAAATATAATCCCTTTTTCAAAGAGAGTAAAACAATGTTGTTTACATTGGAACAGGAATTGAAAATAGAATTATAATAAAAACGATACAGACAGTGGGAAAACGACAGGACTTTTGAAACGGTCTGGTATTATTGTACAAATTGTAAAGCATTATTTGTATTATCAGGCTTGTATTTTAATTTCACCTTCACTCATTATTACTAGTACTAGCATTGTTTATTTTGTTGTGTAGGTTTTTAACTCTTTTTTATTGTATTTGCTTCTTTTGTGTTGTATGAGATAACTGCGTATCCATGCATGGTGGTATGTTATTATTGGTCCTTTCTGTATTATTGGTTCGACTTTCTGTAAATTATTTTCAATAAAAACTATATACCCCAAAAAAAAAGAAAAGAAAAATATCGATTGATTTGTGCTGCAGATCATTATTTGCATATCTTTTACTTAAGTTGGCTTATTACTAACTGTACCTAAAAGGAGGGAATAAAATATAGACTTGTGCAATGGCCAACTTGCAATGCCGAGATAATCTGCAGCCCTGATAATCTGACCTACAAGAATATCTAATCGATCTAGAAATAATTTGTGGTCGAACTAGATGATAGGTGTTTATAAACAACTCCTCAATAACACACTGGAAAAAGTGTCCTTGTTATCCGCAACAAAACAACTTTCACGCAACACGAAAAAGATACTTCAAACGTGTTCAACGGTTGCCGACTCAGCAATTTTGTAATTAATTATAAATTTAATTAAATAATTATCGTTTGGGGAGGTGTCTGTCTTGTAGTGAATTCCTTTCTTGGTAATTTTCTGCCTTATTAAGATTTCCAAAGCAGCTGAAAGAAGTGGATGGATCATCTATTGCAGGGATGAATAATTATTGGACCATGTTAAACAGGAAATATTGGTACATTAATTCATATTTTTTTAAAAATCGTCTTGACATTTAAGATTTATCTTGTATTTAATTAATCTCAAATTTTGAGGGTCTTTTTTCCTCATCGTTTTATGGTCTGATATTTTAATTTTATCAGAGTGAAAATTTATTTAAAAAATTAATAAACTTTCGAATCGTGTCGATAATAAATTATTCAACTAAACATATAAAATATTATTTCATCTGGAGCCTTCTAATCCAACATGGTACAGTTGTATAGAATACACAACCAGCCATGAATTATTTATATGGTACCGTAAATAAAGTATAATTTGAAACTAAAAAAACAAAAATTTAAATCCGTTCCTGAAAAAAACTCTTAATTTGGCGATAATCACTCTCAACAGCCTGGTATCCCCCACTTTATATTGAAACTTTAAGCCGACAAGATGAAGAATTCAATAGGTTTGGATTTTTTCCCTACTTTATAATTTCTCACAGTCTAGTGCGAACTAGTGACTAACATAACCGATAGTATATGCATAAATTTAAAAACGAGGGTATCACATTTGCATCCCCATGTTTCGGTAACCATGTGATTATTTTTTCGGAAATTTAATTATTTATAACATAGTGGAGCTCATGAAAAATGTCTTGAAGAGCAAGAGATTTGGGCCTAGCTTAGGATAAAAAAAGGGTAAAAAATGGACCTTCAAGAGCAACGGTAAATTAAAGAACCTAGGTCGGACAATCTCCAAAAGAATAGTGGATAAGATTAAAAAAACATATAACAGCAGGAATTCAGTAAACAGAAATTGCTGAATTGATTTTTTTTTTTTTTTTTTACCAGCAAAGGAAAATGTCTTATTTTTAAAATGATTGTAAAAACAATCTAAGCAAATAGATGCGATACATGTTCCATGTCATTACAAAGTAAAAGAGTCCTTCAAGCAAGAGAGGGGGGAGTACTTCCTGAGGTTTACTGACCAATCAGAGCAGAGGATCAGGAATTACCGAAAGATAAAGGGCCGCTAAAGTAAATTAGATAAATAAAATAAAATATAATTGTTGGGTTATGTGGAGAGGATGGACCTGACAATAATCCTGAGAAGTAATGGTAATCCAAGGTTTGTAGGAAGAAGGTAATGGCTAGTTTAGATGGCTTGACGTAGATGGTGACGTGAAAGCGATGGGTATAATCGGCAGAAGGATTTTTGCAGAGGATTAAGAAAGATGGAAGAATACAATTGAAGAAAACCATAGCTCTCCTAGAACTTTAGAGCCCACCATTAAATGTATATTTTTTATATATTTATCTTATATGACATATTTTCTGCATTTTTGTCAGTTCTAGCCTCCTCAGGTTTTTTTTCTTCCGTTGCGTCTTGTGTTTAGCCATGGAGAAGATCTACAATGTGAAACAAAACGTCTACATTTTACATAATACTAAAACTTTAATATTTATATTATTTTAACCACATCTCTTATAAACATATATATTAAATTATATATAGGTAGTATATGCATTTCAAAATTTTAAATTATTATTTTGTTTAGGAGGAAAATGTGATGGTATTCAAATGAAATAATTTGTAAGAAAGAAATTATATCATTTTTAATTTAATACAGAAATTTATTCATACCTGTCCTTTTCCGCCTTTTGGCTACGACGTAAGCATAGCTCGTGCCTGATTTGGATCGTGTTTAAAAAAAAATTAGAGCATCTGAAAAAAACTATTAACAAATATCTTCCTAAAAGTCCAAGTGATCCAGTCTCTGTCGTGTGTCCGATTGTGTAACCCACATTCTTTCAAAATATTTTTGAAAACTATACTCAACTCCATTAGTTACAGTTTTTGGTTTATATTTTAGAACTGGTTTCTTAATTTATTGATCAGTCAATTTTTAAGTTTAGAAAATTATGCTGATAATGAACATTATTTGCCATTTTATTATTTATTTCTCTTTCTCTAGGGTAGCGTTAAGGTAATTTCATAGAAATTTGGCAAGGCTTATTTTTATTAGATCTACCTTTTTTTTATCTCACATAAATACAAATTAAGTGGAGGAAACTGGGTTAGACTGCCCTCTATAAGGCCAACTATTAAAACGAGATTCAAAGTATTTGATATGTAAAATTATTTTTTAATTAATAAATCAACAATACATTAAAAGATATTTGTGAAATTTTTGTTTTTTTCAGTTCTTGCAAAGTGGCCACTTAGCCCGACTATGTGGGTTAAACTTGCCAGGAATGGCTGAAGAATGATATCTTGAAATGATAAATACGTATCATATTAGCTTTTTCACTCTCAAGTTTTACTTGGAATGGAGTTGACGTTACAGTCGTGTGTTTATCCCTTTTTTGGTTGGCCTTTCTTTTTTGGACAAGAATTAAACAAAGAAAAAAAACTAATTTGGGCTTACAACAAAAGATCTCCGCAAAAGCCTGCTCACCTGGACATTGGAAAACTATTCCACGGTTGTCAAGGAGATAATTCTCATATTGTTAAACGTTTAAATTATCTTAAAAGAAGCAAATCACTGATCTTAAAAAGCGATCGTAAACATCTACATAATCCTCTTACCTTTCCGTTAACATAAACGGCCACGTTTTGCATCCCCGAAGAACTAGAAGATAATAATCTCTTAAATCTTAATTTAAGTATTCTTTTACGGTTAGTAATGGCAGCGTTTCTGAAACTATATGTCCAATACAACATAACGTTTTTTCATCTTAAAGCTGATTAAATTTACTATAAGAATCTATAAATGAAGTTTTAATCAAACCCCGTAAAAGGTACATGCCAACCAGCCAATAAAAACGTACTGTTGTAAAATCCAAGTGTTTTTTTGTACATTTTTCGCTTTAACTTCTCAAATATTTGTTCGACCCCAAATTTCTTTTTCCTATCTCAAAGCTGCTTAGATTCGCTATCAGATGCTATATATGTAAATTATATTATATCCTGTAAGCCATCCAAGCTAGCACGCTAAAAAAAAACATTTTGAATCGGAAAAATGCTTTCGGAGTTATAATATCCCATATAATATAATATCCCAGACGCCTAAAAACCCATACTGTTGTTAAATCCATGGTTTTCGGCACTTTTATCATTATAAATCCTGTAAACCACCCAAGCTAGCACGCTAAATGTGTATGTTTTGGCAAAATATGTAAATTATGACATGTTCAGTAGACTGGTGTGGGTATTTCACGTTATTAATTAGAAGTTACACATATAAGATTTAATAGAAAATTTAACCAGCTTTTAGATAAAAATATTAAATTTTGGATCGAACAAATGGTTTTGGAGTTATAGCAAATAATGTGCCAAAAAAACATGTATTTTACAAAAGTAAGTGATTTTCAGCGCAACAGCTTGAGTATTTCAAAAACTTTGATAAAAATTTAATATATAGGATATCATTGTAAATTTAACCGCCTTTCAGATTAAAAAAAAACATTTTGAATCGGACAAATACTTTCGGAGTTATAATGATAAATGTGCCGAAAACCATGGATTTAACAACAGTATGGGTTTTTAGGCGTCTGGGATATTATATTATATGGAATATTATAACTCCGAAAGTATTTGTCCGATTCAAAATTTTTTTTTTTTTTTAGCGTGCTAGCTTGGGTGGCTTACAGGATATAATATAATTTACATTTAAAGCATCTGAAAGCGAATTTAATCAGCTTTGAGACAGAAAAAAGAAATTTGGGATCGAACAAATATTTGAGGAGTTAGAGCGACAAATGTGCCAAAAAACACTTCGATTTTACAACAGTACGTTTTTATTAGCGGGTTGGCATGTACATTTTACGGGGTTTGATTAAAACTTCATTTATAGATTCTTATAGTAAATTTAATTAGCTTAAAGATGAAAAAAAAGTATGTTGAATCGGACAAATAGTTTCAGAGTTATAGCCAAAAAGAGTACGACAAACGTGTTTTCGCGGAGCTGTGGGACTGACGGCAAGTTGGCCAATTTCTCCATTTTTTCCCAATAACGTAACTTCGCGAAAAATGGTCCGATTTCGGATTTATTTTTTTCATTATGTAGGTACTAGGTCCAGCTACAATTAATATTTGTAGACTTTTTTCTAAAAAAGCTTCGTTATCGTGTTATAGATAAAAAAACAAAAATAACGAGGTTTTTTTTGCGATTTTGAATATGAAGCCGATGGTTGCCGTGGTAGCAAACTTCAGATTCGGATTCAGCACCCCCCAAAAAACAAAAAGATCCGTTGAGAATAAAAGTTCCGCAGTTTTTTCTTGAAAACGGCCTTTTGGAGCCTAATTTTACTGGACTTTTATTTCCTCTTAAATTCCGTTATTCCTAGGCACTGTAGAACTAAGATACCTTAACTGCTCTATGAATTCAAGTATGATTCCAAATGTATTTTTATTGCCAAAATATTTCCTATTGATAACTATATGTTTTTTTTATCGATATTAATATACCGTTGTCACTCCCGGATTTTACCAGCTTTGTTGTGTTCATTTTAATGATATCCTTATCTTCACCTATACACAACCATCAACAACTGAATGAAACATTTCAACATTCCTTTCAGAAATTAGTTACATTATTTGCAGTTGGCCGAACAGATGTACAAAGGTTCTGGTTAATAAAGAACTTTGTAAAAGGATATTTTTTAGTATTCTCGTCAATATTTGTGGTTATTTTCTTTTAATTATTTATAATCCTTGCATTTAATTTTGATGACAGTATACAAAATTTGACATGGACATATACCTATTTGTTAACAAATATTTACACTGGCTTTCTAAAAAACTATTGTAAATAAATTATAAAATATTTTCTTTTTAGAACACTGTCATGACACCCTAGAGGATACTGGTTTCAGATCTGCCATGGTCTGACAGCCAAAGAACATCCTTGACAACTCTCCTTCCCAACAAATTAAGTTTTGCCCTTAATGATACTATTTTTTTGTAATCCTCCAGGATTTAACGATTTTATAACTTTTTGCCCAAAGGATATTGTTTTAAGATAGTGGAATAACACCATCGGCTACATATACATTAGTTTTCGTCCTTAAGGATACTATTTTGAGATCACCCAGGATTAATGGATTTTTAAAATGGCGGAAGTGTATTCTATTGTTCTTTACCTTATATTTTTATCCTAAAGAATACTATTTTGAAATGATCCAGGATTTAACGATTTTTAGATGGCGGAAGGATATTACGCCATTGTTGCCTTTTGAGTTTTGTCCTTAAGGATACTATTTTGAACTCTTTCAGGATTTAACAATTTTAAATTTTAGTTTCCGTCCTTAAGGATACTATTTCGATGAAATATTCCAGGATTTAACGTATTTAACGTAAAAGTCTCAAATACATGTATCTAATCCTAATAAAAAATAGATGCATGATTCTTGCACGTTGAACGTTTTATTTTTTAGGTAAATGAAAGAAAAAATACACCCATTTCATAGGTTTTGGTTTAGGTTAATTAAATTCTACACAAATTATTAGATCATCAAGCAAACTACCTTTACAGATCTTTTCACCTAAAAAATGACGTCAGATTCTAATTCAGCATTCAAAATATCTCTTAAATACGGACTTTTAAGCAAATAGAAAAAAAAAGATTGGAACCTTCAAAATTTTCCTGGTAAGCAATTTTTTTTTTATCGACAAAAACTTGAATTACAAATAGATGGTTAAACTTATCAATTTCAATAGGTTTTTTTTCAGCGAATTTAATTTTTTTTTAATAAAAAAAACTCTGGGGATCTCCTCTTTTCAGTATACCAAATAAGTTGAATTTGCGTGGAGTAATGCCAATAAAGTGGAGTAATGCAAAAAATATTACAAATAATTGGTTCAAAAATTTCGTCCTCTTTGAAGAGGATGAAAAAATGATTTTTATCTATTTTTTTTCAAATCCAGCGAAAGCGTGAGGCAGCAAACGACTTTTTTGAGGGTGCTAAATATCCCAAATAAAAATTTGGTGGCATCTTTTGTGTAAAAAATCCAGTGGTTCCATTCTTTCCTCTCCAACCGTACCCAAGCAGTATCAATCCCTAACCAACCCTTGTCAGACTTCCTACCTCTTTCCTCTGGTGTAGCCCAGGGCTCCGCATATCACCTCTCCTCTTTAATTCCTCCAGGTACCTGGGCCAATTTTTGCTTAGTTATCGGCTCAAGTCACCTTCTCAGATCAAACTCCTATTATCCCTCTCTAAACCTAAGTAAAATTATCTTTGCTCCTCCGTCAAAAACTTAGGAATCATCTTCCAAAAATCTAATCATTTTTTTAGAACTGAATTAACCTAAACCAATATCTATAAAGCGGCTGTATTTTTATTAAAATGTGCGCTCAGTGCAAGAATTATGTGAATATTATTTTTAAACTCATGATATGAAATAAATTATTTTATTTTATTTTTTTTGTTCTTGTCTTCTAGGATCCATTACTAGGAACCTCCAATAAAATTGCCAACAAGATCCGTGAGAGACTGAGTGTGCCCTTGTAAGTCGAACATCGACCCGACCATGTTATATTATTCAGACTCATTGGGAACTAATATACCTCCCAAACAGTTTACAATCCTAAAGTAACAAAGTAACTTAACATTAATGAATAAATATCGGCCTTCATTAGGGACAGGGCCCAAGGTGAAAGAACGCCTGCCCCGGTACCACCGCCCCACCGCCTACTCTCCCCGGCTTAATTAGACTCTCCACAGATTTCACGGTGATTGCTGATAATTATCAAGAGTTATTGACAGAGTATAATGTTTTTAAATTTGAAGTATATATTAAGGATGAAAAATTATTAAATTATATTTACAGTTAAAAATGACAAATTTTTGTAAATAAATTATAGAACGAAAACAAAAATAAGTTATTTCAAACCACAAATAACAGCAGTAAGTAACCTTAATAAAGAAAATGTTTTAATAATTTGATAAGTTATAATTTTAATTTGATTATTAATCAATTGTCCTATGCATTCTACTCATAGTTATTCCTATGAGCAATTTGTTCCAGAATAAAGTTCATTTTCTTTCTCTTCTTCTTTAATGTTAATTTTTTTTTTATATGTATACAGTGAAGAGTCGATTATCCGAACGTCAGTTATCGGAACGTTCAATTAATGGAATCTTTTTTCTTTTTTTTAAATTAAATTGATCACAGAAACTGCAAAAAATGAACTTCTATACATACCTTTCTATACATACAGCTTTCCTCTCCTCTGTTAAAAACCTAAGTTTCAATTAA
Organism: Euschistus heros; assembly: GCA_003667255.2. Taxonomy (NCBI): domain Eukaryota; kingdom Metazoa; phylum Arthropoda; class Insecta; order Hemiptera; family Pentatomidae; genus Euschistus; species Euschistus heros. The sequence goes on from RCWM02000087.1 coordinate 2,734,631, forward strand.
ACACTTTCCTGGAAACCCCACATTGCTTAAATCTCCCGACTATCGATTGGCATCCTAAAATTATTCCACTGATCCCGACACCTACTTTCCCTATCCACACGTAAACTCCTAGTATCCTCCCTCATATTCCCCCAATTTGACTATGGATGTGTGATTTATTGTGGGCTCTCGATGATTCTTGAAAATAGATTAAATCGTATCATAAACGGCTTCATAAGATTTGTTTTTGGAACCTCGAGACGCTATTATGTTTATTAGCTTTTCCCTTCCTTCCGTAGAGATTACTTCCTTGGTACATTCCTCATCCAAGTTATTAACACCCATCATCCTCTGTTTATTCACAATATCCTACATTTCAAGTCCTCAATCCAATCATAGCATACAAGATCCCGTCTCTCCGATCTCTACACCCCATTCCTCAGAACTACTGCTTTCCAACGTTCCTTTCTTGTCCGCTCTGCTATTCTTTAGGTTCTCTTCCCCCTTCCATTCGTAATGCATCTTCCCTCGGAATTTTTAAAACATTCCTCTTCCACCACCTTTCCTCCCTCCAGTCGGATGTTATCTAATTATATAGATGCTTTAATAAAGTTCACCCAAGCATATCAGATATAAAAGTTTAGCCTGTTTAAACAAAATTCATGTGATAATGTTTTCTCTATCATTGAAATAATTTTCATTTTTCTTTTTCTTCTGGATTTACTAGATTTAACATCGGAAATCTATTGTTTAGTCAATTTCCTATATAATTTTTTTCTTTTACTGATTGTAAATATAGTTTATGTATGTATGTAGTGTGTAGGTGTTTATATATGTGTAGATTTTTTTTCTTCATTTTATTACTTATTTTATTGTAAAATTGTATTTACTTTTAATTATCTTATTTTATTATCTAATTTATAATCTCTAAGCCAGATATAACTTATGGTCTGTAATGTAACTATTATTCTTAAGGGACTTTGTCCCAGAATAAAATTTTTTTCTATTCTATTCTACCTATAATTTTGTTTATTGAGAACTGTATACTTAATTAGACCATTTTCTCTCAATATCATCCTAATCATTTGGTTGGTAATAGATATCACCTTAAGTCATAAATTTTTCAATTTTCATCCATGCTAACAAAAAGGAAACGAAAGTTTTTATCATTTAAAGATAAAATAGAAATAGGTAGCTAAAAAACGTGAATCGGGTCAGAAATTAACTATCGATTTCAAGGTTGGTAAATAAACAATAACGAGAATAAAAAATAATTCTAAACTTTACAGTGACAGTGGTAGTTTGAGCCGTAAAACTTTTAAAAAAACAACTGAAAAGTGAACTGTTGGAAGATGCTGTTGACACATAATAAATTTTTTTAAATAAATTTCGATTATCCGAATTTTTTATTAACATTAGTTTGGATAATCGACGCTCTACTGTATGTGAAGGAAACCATGACAAAGTTTGCATGATAGTCAAAATAACAGATTAAAATTAGAACAATGATTCAATTTTTAAACACTACTAATTTGCCACACATTTAAACAGTAATTATTTATTTAAATAAAAAATAAAGCCAATCTTGCAAATAAAAACTAATTAATAAAATATTTGAATCCTTCGTATCATATTAATAAAAAAATGCAGCTAATTTACTAGATAAAATTAAGAAACTTAAGTGAGCTGTTTAAAAATATATTTCCAGCCTACTAAACTGTTGATGAAAATATTTAGGGTAAGTTTTTGCAACTTAAATATTTATTCCTCAAAAAGTTAGCCATAAGTTTTGGTGCATTTGGTACCTTTATTGGTCTTATAAAACAACTTTTCTTTAAAACAGAAATTTGAAAAAAAGCTATTCAAACTTTACGTCATTATAACATCTTAAAAAAAAAAAAAGTAGTTTGGATACCACGCGTATCACTAAAGGAGATAATTGTGGCAGCGAGTTGTAGTTTAACAATTTATTGAACCGTCTTAATATTCTAAATGCATAATTGTTTTTTTGTTTTATTCTTCTCATTCCAATTCTTTACATATTAGTGCACATTCACTTTTATGCACATTTATCTATCATAATTTTGATTATCGAATAATTGATTATAACTAATTTTAGGTTATAATCATTATAATATAAATTATAACTAATTTAACTAATTTTAGGTTACGCGGCTCATTATTTTTTTATGTTTATGTAATTTATATGCTTTACACTCTGAAATATCCTAAACTTATAATTTATTTTTAAAAATAATTTTTGCCACATTTTGGAGCTCCTGAAGATGAACCTTAAACTCCTCATACAGTTGAGACATTTTAAATAATTACATTGTGGTTCCTTTTACGATTGTTCTAAATATTATATTTTGAACTAATTGGAGTAGTTTTTGTAATTTCCGATATTTTTGACCAAAAAAATGACGTCCCAAACAGCAGATAATCACACATTTATATATAACTAGCATTCCCCTTCGCTCGCTCTCATAAGAAAAGAACTTTAACCTGATTAAAATTGCTGATTAGGTGTTTGAAGATTACATAAAAGCGTAACTAGACATCAAATTTTTAATTATAATGTACGAGTTGGTAATCCAGATGAACAGAGACTAGTATGAAACTCTTGCGAGCAATGGACTACATTATCAGTGCTTACAAATAAAGGCCCATGATTCATATCTTTACACACGATATCATAAAGCAAACGATTGAATTTTTTATTTGGTAATAATTTTTTATTCGGCAGAAATAATGTTAATGATTTTATCTGTTTGGATTTTAATTTCTAACGAAACATATCTATGTTTGGCAAATCTCGTTTCTGCCATTCAACACTGTACATTTATATTATTATTATTGTAAGCCTTTTTTAAACCATGAAGATGATGTAGTTAAAATTTGGTAAAGATGGGTTCAACACTTTTACCATTGCAAACTATGTTGTAGAATGGCGCAAGCCCTAAAAAACGAAAACAAAAATTAACTTCATTGGGATCAGTCTATGTCACTCCAAATATTTATAGTTTTTTTAATAATAATTTAATTAAAAATAATTAATTTTTGATATCAATGTCAAGCTCTATTGAACTCTGTACCTTTGTAACCTCTCATGTAGAATGACAATCGCCACCAATCGGCCAATGTTCAAACTTTAGAGTTATCCACATATTTTCACTTTTTTAATAACAAACTAATGGAAAACCAGAAGATTTAATTATTGCTAAACCGTCCTGGAGTTATAATGATAATGTGGTAAAAATTTGGTAGAGACTGGTTCCGTAGGTTTCGCGGTTAGTATAGATATAGATTAATTCCTTACGTAGATTCCTGTTTAAAGTAGTTAATCAAGCCTTTTATATTTTTCTTATTATTTTTTTTTTTTTAAGTAAGTTGGCACCCTGGTAAACTATTCAAAAAGTATGTTTTTAGAATTATTAATTTTGTTGAGCAGATCTTTAGCCACCCCAGGTGTTAGAGGGAAATACCTGTTGGTAATCCTCACATCTTGCTCTAATTTGGCTATATAAGGGCATCAGACGAACGAATACAAAACCTGTAAATAATTAAAGCAAAAAAAATTCACTGATTAGGTCATAGTGACATGTGGGAGAATATGACAAATTAGTGGGAAAAGGATGTGGGTCAGTGTGAACTGGACCGACCGCCTGCCCATTACTCTGCGCCATCTTAATCGCTCTTTGAGGTGACACTTTAATAACTCCGTCCGATGATCAACAAGACTCAATTCTTATAACAGTTTTGTAATGATACGGGAGGGACATATACCGCTTCAATTAGCTGATGTAAATCTTTAATAACTTTCAATATGTTATACAAACATTCTTATATTAGAATATAAGATAAAGAAAAAAAGAAATTCATTGATCATTACCTTTTCAGATAGGCTGGTTGATAAACTCAGCATCCAGCTAACAAAAGGTTTCATCTGGTTGAGATATGAAAAAATTTCTTAATAAGAGGTCAGAAATGAATTTTCCACCATTCAATATTAATGAAAATTTGTTATACCCCTTACTGTATTCCAGCGGAAGCTTTTAAGAAGAATTCATAGCACTGCGAAAGATGGGAATCTCCAGAGAAGAAGGACAATTCGGGAACTATATTGTTAAGGCAATTATAAGCATTTTCCTTATTTCTCATTATCTATTTTTTTAACCTTTTTTTGTAATCAGGTACTTAGTCATTTGTTTTTGTAACATCTGTTTTTTGTATATACTCTCACTAGTGAACTTGTCTCCACCACGCTATTGTCTCCTAGTTAATAGTATATGAGTAAAGTTTCGGTTTTTCTATCAGTTAAGTGGTTTAAACATTTGAAATTTGGTCCGACGTCAGTCGTCAACATTTCGCGGCGTCAGAGATCTCGTCGCCGCGATTTTGTAACCAGGAAGCGGCTAAATTCTCCTAGAGAAGACACGAAGTCCGGTGAGTGGAATTTTACTCATCTTCTTATGCCACAAACCAGTTGCCACAAAGTTCATTCTTTTTTTTCTAATTATACAGTCCACATTTGCTCAATATAATATTTATTTCTTTTAGTCAAGCTATCTGAAAAGCCCCTACATATTTTTGGTCCTCTTGGGCCACATAAAATTTCGAATGTTTAAACCACACAAAGTATGTTTAGAGTATTTCTTGAACAATAAGGTTAATTATTGCCCCCAAATAAAATTAATTAATTAATTTATTAATTTTTCTTTCTTAAAGTCACAAACGGTGTCGGTTTTAGGTAGCCATTTTGATTAATTTTACGAATCCACAGCCTTACATAGTATAGCCACTGCTACCTTAAAATTATCTATTGTAACCTTACAAAGATACATTGTAAATTGTAACCTTATCAAACATATTCATTTTACGTTCTTTGCATTTTTCTTTATTTTGATCATATTATCAATCGAAAATTCTGATTTTCTTTGCTTTTTGTTTGTATTTGTTTCTATTTTACAATTTTATTCACGCTTTTGATTTTCGATTTCTTTTCGGATCGAATCCTTTTTGAATCCCATTAATACAGTAATCCTTGGCTTTGTTTTAATATATTTATTTTCCTTTTCACTTGTTGTTTACTTATTTATTTTGATTTTATTACATTTGTCACTTTTCGTTACCGGTTTTCAATTTTAATTCGAATCATAACCTTTCTGATTTAATTAATTTGAATTGTCATATTACATTTCAGCTGCCCCCATATTTAATTATTTACTTTAACGATGGATCAAAAAACTCGCGAAAAAATATTAAAAGCTTTGAAAATCGCTGAAACCAAACGTCAAAACATTTTTGCCGACATCACCAAATCATGGGATGAGATAAAGAATTCGACCGTATCTGATATAGATCTTGTTCGCTCGTATTATGATGATTCATTATTCCTCCAAAAGAAGTTCCAAACACTAACTGATGAAATTATTGAATTAAATTACAACCTTGACCCCGATGATACCGTTGAAACTACACACGTTTCATCCTCGTTTCGAACCATTCTATTCACAATTCAAGCCAAATACCATAAGTTAAAGAAACAAGAACCTGCTCCCTTGATAAAAAATGAAAACATACAATCAACTAATAATGAACCACCCAAAATTACCCAGCACATGCCTCCCATTACCATTCCTACATTTACCGGCAATATTGAAAAGTGGAGCGAATTTTTCTCAATTTTTAATTCTCTTGTCCATGAGAATTCTCAATTGATAAACATTCAGAAGTTCCATTATTTACGTACATCGGTCTCCCATGAAGCTCTGGCTGTTATTGAAAATTTTCAGTTAACAGCGGAAAATTACCCCTTGGCTTACCAAGCTCTTGTAAACCGATATCAAAGCACTCGCCGTATCGCCACCACATATTTGAATAAAATTTTGGACTATAAGTGCTCCACCACGCACTCGTTGAGTGCTCTAAAAACGTTCATTCAAGTCCATCAAAACTCAATTGAAGCCATCAAAGCTTTGAAGGTTGGCGATTTAGCAAACTTTTTGTTGTTATCATTATCCCTCAGGAATTTAGATTCAAGAACTGCAAGAGCTTTCGAAGAAAAGCAAGCCGACACAGCGATCCCATCTTATGATAAACTGTTAGAGTTCGTGGAGCATCAAATAAAAACTATAGAAATTTCATCCACCCACAACCCTGCCAGCAGCTCCTCATCTCCTAATAAACCTCAATCTCATGGTACTTCTAAACTATCCTTTATTGTAGCCAACAATGAAAAAAAAGCCTCCACACAAATCTTTTCCAAATGCTTATTTTGTCATAAGGGTCACTCCTTATCTTCGTGTCCCACCTTTTTTCCAGTGTCAAGGGAAGAAAAGATTTCCTTTCTCCGCACCCATAGAAGGTGTTTCAATTGCTTTGGTTCACACCTGAAAGCCGATTGCCCCTCGATGGCATCATGCCGTAGATGGTCATCCAGGAATCATCACACGCTGATACATCCTGATCGCTCAAATGATTCCTCGCTTCCACTTAAGCCTAATGCCAACGATCCCATTCATTCATTACATGAAAAGACCGAGCCAACTACTGCTAATGCTCTTGTTTCCTGTAGTTGCACTTCTTCAACTCCCAAAATAGCCCCAGCTTCTGTTGTTAACATGCTAGGTACCTTTCGAGCTCGCATCCATAATAGCTTTCTTGGTTATGTACCAATACGAGGGGTCATTGACCCTGGCTCCCAAAGATCATTTATTTCACAAAGTCTGGCTCGATCACTTGGTCTTAAAGTGAATCATGCTCCTATTTCTCTAAGTGGAATAGGCGGTTCGCTGTCAACCTCATCTGAAACCGTATCGTGCAACCTAGTCTCCTCATACTCGACCCAGCACGTTAGCGCGAATTTATCGGTGATTCCCAATATCGTCGAGCATTTGGCAACTGCTGAGCTGCCTCCTACGATTCCTCAATCGCTCATTCAACTTCAATTAGCTGACCCAACCTTCCACCGACCCGACCGGGTTGAAATTTTACTAGGTGCTGACGTCTACCCACAGTTATTGTCCCCTGAACCTATTGTCAAGCACCCGAATGGTCCCATTGCTGTGAGCACTATACTTGGTTGGACATTTGTTGGTCCTATGGACTCCCAGACTCCCTCATCACGTCGCTCATTTCTACTGCTGAACTTTCTCAGCACCTTTCGAAATGCAGGGAAATCGAGCATGTTCATGCACCCGTAATTGAAGATCCCCTTGACACTCTCACTGAGCAGCTCTCCCGGGATACTTACCAACGACAGCCAGATGAACAGTACTCCGTATCCTTGCCTATGAAGCCCGATGCTACTCCGGTTCAGAGCATTTCTTCCAAATCAAACGCTTCCTTGTTAAATTTGCAAAGGCGATTAGCTAAGACCCCTGAGTTTGCTTCAGAATACCATAATTTCATGCAGGAGTACGCCCAGCTCAACCACATGTCTATGGCTCCTACGCCTTCTTCATACATTGTTCCGCATCATGTGGTAACCAAAATTACCAATCAGGGTAGCAAATTGCGTGTGGTATTTAATGCCTCAAGCCCTGATTCCTCTGGCGTTTCTTTAAACGACCGTCTGTTGAAGGGGCCCAAGTTACAATCTGACGTTTCAGCCGTCCTGTTAAATTTTCGGTTCCCTAAAGTTGCCTTGTGCTGTGACACACAAAAGATGTATCGTCAAGTGCTCGTTCACGAACAGGATCGCAACCTGCAACACATTTTTTGGACCCTGGACAACAATTCGCTAGTCGAAGAGGCGCAGCTGAATACCGTAACATACGGTTTGGCCTCTTCAGCGTTCCCGGCCATGCGCGTGCTGCATCAACTTGTAAAGGATGAAGGTTCCGATTTCTGCTTGGCTTCAGTAGCCTTAATGAATCAAACTTATGTCGATGACATAATAACGGGCGCTAATAATGTCCAGTCTGCTAGTTGGGACCCTTCTGAAGATCTGTTTGTATACAGAGTGATACCCTTCAACGGTAAATGCACCATTTGGTCGCATATCAGTTCGGCTCTGAACCCAGCCGATATGGTTTCTCGAGGGCTGAACCCTAATTTGCTGTCTGAGCCTATTGCGTCCTCTCTTTGGTCATATGGTCCTCCACTTATGTCGGACTTTCAAGCAAGTTGGCCTCCACGGTTTGCCCCACCATCTACTCCCTCAGCTTCTATCCCTGAGTTATCCACTAGACATGTGCTTTTCGCTGCCAATAGTGTCCTTGCTGATCCATGTATCATAACTCGTTTCTCCTCATGCTTACGTCTACAGCGTGTAGTAGCCTGGATGATGCGCTTTGCTCTGAATTACCGTGCGCGTTCCAAATCGAAAATGAACTTTCAAGGTCCACTAACCACCTCCGAAATTGAACAATCTTTTTTGGTAATTGTGCGTCTTGTAGAGGGTTCGCGTTTCACCGAACGAATCCGTCTCATTCTGTCGAATAAACCTGTTCCCTGTTTAGGACATTTGTCTCCTTTCCTCGACGAAGTCGGCATTCTCAGGGTGGGCGGCAGACTTCAGAACTCTGAACTCCCATTTTCGGCTCGCATCCCCGCTTTGCATCCTGATCCTGATGGCAATATCCGGGTGGTGACTCTCCGCACTGCTGACGGCGTCTTTACGCGACCCGTCAACCAAGTCATTCCCTTACCGGAATGACTCCCTCTGAATAATTATTGTACAATTGTATGTTCATTTTGTTTATTTTTTTATTTTTTTTACTTTTTCTTTCTTCCTTTAACTCCCTTATCCCTTTGATTATCTTTGAAAATGGGAAACAACTCCCCATTTTGGTGGGCGGTATGTTAAGGCAATTATAAGCATTTTCCTTATTTCTCATTATCTATTTTTTTAACCTTTTTTTGTAATCAGGTACTTAGTCATTTGTTTTTGTAACATCTGTTTTTTTGTATATACTCTCACTAGTGAACTTGTCTCCACCACGCTATTGTCTCCTAGTTAATAGTATATGAGTAAAGTTTCGGTTTTTCTATCAGTTAAGTGGTTTAAACATTTGAAATTTGGTCCGACGTCAGTCGTCAACATTTCGTGGCGTCAGAGATCTCGTCGCCGCGATTTTGTAACCAGGAAGCGGCTAAATTCTCCTAGAGAAAACACGAAGTCCGGTGAGTGGAATTTTACTCATCTTCTTATGCCACAAACCAGTTGCCACAAAGTTCATTCTTTTTTTCTAATTATACAGTCCACATTTGCTCAATATAATATTTATTTCTTTTATTCAAGCTATCTGAAAAGCCCCTACATATATTATTTATTTGTATTAAGCTAGGGAGGCAGAATACCCCATGAAATTCCTAAACATAGTGTCCTATCACACAAGAAAAATCAGAAGACGGTGGCGTGTGAATGTATGGCCGATGCGAGGAGCTTTCTTAAGAGTTAATTACATTAAGCGAGTTTTCTCGCTAAAAACTGACGAGTTCACTATCTGATAACAAACAAGTCCATTGTAATCGTTAGTACAGTGTAATAGCTAGCAGATTGTAAACAATCAACAAATTCCGGGCTACTTCACTCGCTACTTGCTGGCTTGTAAGACCTGTGTCATCATAGTTTCCAGTGGACTAGCTGAGAGTATCTCGTTGTTAAACATAAAGGAAAATCAGTGATTGAGGAACAAAAAAGCATGGGTAAAATCATAGATAGTAAGTGGTAATAGTATTAGACTTTTAAATTCCATAACACATGGTACTGCTGGTAGACCTGAAGAAATTCTAAATTATTATTTAAGTTCCACTTCACATTTTTAAGGCTATGACACCCAGACTTTGCAAATATATAAACAACAAGTGGATCTAGTTGGCAACGGAAGAAGTGGGAAGTTTTGTGTGTCATCATTACATGATTTCCCACTTTCTACCTAGCCAGATTTTAAACTCTCTGGATACTAAGCGGATAGTAAACTCGCTCAATGTAATCGACCCTAAAGGATCTAGACTAATTAAATTGGTAAGTCCTGATTTTCAAGTTTTTCATGAGTAAATAAATAGTAATATTTTATTTTTTAATAAATGAAATTTCTAAGGCTGAAATCATATTCCCATAATCATAATCATATTCAATATCATATCATATGACTCGGACCAATATTCCCATTTTAAGTTTGTTTTCAGAAGGAAAAGAAACACCGAAAAGGAACTGCCCATCTAGCTGACCATTATATGCAGTGTAAAGCATCTTTACACACAGCCTGGTCCTAATATCTTTTAAAAGCCCTTGTTAGAAACCAACAGCCTTCGAATAAAAAAACATCTCGTAGTAGTGGTAAATGGTTCATCAATTCTAATTTTTTTTTTCAATCCTTCCATACCACCACGTGTATCTCTAGTATAAATGCATAGTTTTAAACTTTCATCCGAATTTATAGGAATGTATTGATTGAGGATTGTAATATTTTTGAGTAAGATGAATGAAATGAATGAATGAAATCTTTCCACTGAATTTAATATAAAATTTAATAAGTATAAAGGATTGGATATTAAATCGTATGATGCAAATAGGAAGGCTGCTTCATTCAACGAGCAGACAGGCCCTTTCCAAGGGTGTATTTTCTTAATAAATTAAGTACATAAGGAAACATTATAAATGTGTAGGGCGAGAAGAATTGCAGGAAGGCTGAGAAAATTGATCTGGAATATATGTAGTCATTATTTCGTGATTTATGTACGAAAACAATTAGATTGGAAAAAAAAAAATCTTTTTAACCTATATCTATACTATTATATAAAAGGATAAGCCATTTCTCGTTTGTGATCACTAACCGCGAAAACTTCTTAACCAATCTGTACCAAATTTTAACAACACCACTTTTATATATCAAGGAAGGTTTAGCAATAATAATATGTGGTGCGCAGTGATGTTTGAAAATTGGTGGCGAACGCTATTTAAGAGGTGCAATATTATATAGAGCTAAAGGTTTGCAATAAAATATACTTATTTTCAATTAAATTATTATTAATAAGAACAATAAACAAGTGGTACAACATGTGGATCCCAATTAAGTTTTAAAATCAATCGTTATGTGGCTACCGTTCTGTGATAGATTTTACAACGTTAAAAACTATTGATCACATCTGTATCAAATTTTAAATACACCATCATAGTTCTAGGTAGGCTTAGAGTAGAAATGTTTACTATTATAATAACTAAAATGTACAGTGATAAGTGAAAGAAAGGTTTGTAACACTGTCATAATCTACCAAATATCATAATCTACCAGATCCAACCAAATATTGTTAATTAACAATAATCCAACCAGATGAAACCGATAAAATTATTTCTGTCGCAATAAAATTTATTGCCTAATCAAAATATTGTACCCTTGCCTTTTGATATTGTGTGTAAAACTATTATTCATGGGACTTGTTGAGCACCGATAATGCAGTCCATTATCTTGAAGAGTTTTTTAAAAGTCTCTATCCATCTGGATTACCTACTCATACATTAAGAAACAAAAATTGGATTTGCAATAATGCTTTTACGTGATTTACAACCACCAAATCAGTACAATAGTAGTAGTTTAAAAGTTACAGTTTTGCGTGAAAATATCATTGAAGAAATAATTTTTAATTTCATAGTTCAAAAAAAGATTTTTATAGATAAAAAATTAAATCTTAATCAGTTAAAATTAAATGAGTTCTTTAGTTATGGGGGCGGGCGAAGCTGTGACGTGAGATGCTAGTTTAACACATGGAGCTTCGAATGAGATTTTGAAGGGAATTATAAGTGAAATTATCATTAGGATAATCTTCTAGCGACATCTTTCATTTTTAACAGGTCTCTGATTGCTGGGTTAAACCAAGAAGCAGGAAAGCTTCAGAAAGTAAATGTCTTGAATTGCTTTTAGTGATTAGGGAATCTAAGGAGATGAAAGGATGCATTTAATAAGGCCTTCATCGCCTCATAAATGGAATCGGAAAAGTAGATGGTTAAAGTGGAATAATGTGTCGGTTAAAACATATATATTTAATAGAGTGAAGGCAGTCATAGGATTAAGGATTGTATATCAGTGATCTGGGACAGAAAGAGAAAAGAAAGTTTAAAATAGATTGAGAAAAAAAGTTAGCTTCCTGGAAAAACTTTCCCATCTAAGCTGTACTAAAACAATATTTACTTGTTTTTAGGTTTGTGAATCCCGCGTTGCATAGCCGTGCAGTCCAGACCGCTCGTGGCCTCCGTCATAATCAGCATCTTCCGCCAACAAAAGACCTCTTCCTATTTTCCAGACTCATCATAAATAGGCCCCACCCTCTCTATCTAGCCTTTGAATTTCTTCTCTCAAATTTTTAATTCATAGTTTGCATAACTTCCTCGAGGGTGTTCTAGTTACCTTACCGACAAAGGAAAAAAGCGGGTCGGCACTTATAATTTGTTTAACTCTTAGTTATAGTATAATTCGAAATAATTCAGATTTTGTTGGTTAACATTTTTTTTCCAGCATTGTCTTATTGTTGTATAGCATATATGTCTTTTGTTTTCACATTAGAGTTTGCATTTCTGAATATTATTTTAGTAAAGTTCATATTTTAGTTTAACATTATTATACAGTGCCTATTTAATAGTAAACTTTCCAACGGACGGCTCAAAAATATATAAACTTAAATCCTGCTTAGCAAAAAATGTAATTATTTAAAGTTATTATAAATAAATTCACAGCTCAACTTTTATGCCGTTGACACAGCTAAACTGTTATTCTACTAGTAGAAAATCCATAACTAAGACTCCATTTACATTTATATATTTATAGTGAGTACAATATATTACAATTGTAATAATACTGAAAAATATTATTTACAGGAATGGCAGGTAAGGCATCTCCCCAAGTTGCGCATGAACTTTCTGCAGCCTTTAACCTCTTGTGGTTGCGCAGCTGAAAACAAAATTAGAAATTAGTAAATTATTTATTGTTTTTTTTTGTATAATATAAATTTCTTATTTCACTAACCTAATAAATATATTTAAGATTATTCCAGGCTTTGGCGTAATATAAACAGACGTAAATAAAAAAAATATTTTTAATTTTATTTTATTTGATAGAACCATTGATCAATAAGGAATTTATTAGAATCAGCCCTGATTAATAACATACTTGGGCAATAATTTCTTCAATCTTGACGAAATTCTGTTGCTAGTTCAAAATAAAGTGAATTATAGTGAAATGAAACGCGTTATTTCAATGGGGATAGTCCTCTTCTACAATCATCCACTCTAATGCTCTCAGCCCATTTCTTCAACTTTTGTACATGGTCCAATAATTTTACCATAGTCTTTCATTTGATTTACAATGCTAAACAAAAAATTAGATATTGTTTTATAGTTCTTAGTATAGGTACTAATATTTTTTCTTTAATTTTGGGTTAAGATGCGAAAATGTAAGCATTGGCTTTAAATAATGAATTGATTTAAACAAAAAAAAAACATTATGGATATGTCCAAACAAACCAGGAAGACAGAAAAAAAAAGCAGAAGGTAGATATCTAGAATGATTGTTAACACAACATTCATAAATACACGATTCATATACATTAATCGTTGTAAAATAATACAATTCACAAATTTGCCAATAACTTCTTTCATGTAAAGAATCAGATCTGCCTAAAACTGGTAGGTGGAGCAATGGACGACGGTTAGGAGTTTAGAGGATGGGAACAAACGCCGATCGTCAAGAATTTTGCAATGATATTATCGAAGTTGTAAGGTTTTGGTGAGTGGACTGATAAATGCTCAAACCATAATTCTGAGGATTAATAGAGTAGAAAATCTATAGAAAGAGGAAGCTCAGTTAATTCAAGGGGTAAGCAGAATTTGAAAAACAGTAATATTGAATAGAATATTCATTACTGCAGGCGTCAAACGCAATTAAAATTACGTAATTATTATAATAACCAAGAATGGAGAAGAAAAAGGTTTGTAGAACATATATAATTCCGCTACATATAGTGCATATAAAACTATTGTTGAGTGCTATAGATTACATCCCTAAGGTTCTTAAAAGCAAGAAGTAATGGCCAATGGTATTCTTGAATGTGGAAAACGCTATTGGTAAATTTTTTCATGATCGCTAATTGAGGAAATCAAAACTAAGTTCCCATAAACTCAATATTTGGCAATGCAATTCTATCTTCGAACCATGTTCTTTTATGTAAATACAGGAAATTCTAATTCTGATTTAAACGCAACAGGAGTTCCACAGGGATCCCTTGCTCCTTAACTACACATTTTAAACAAATAAGTTATTTCAATAAAACAGTGACCACTGAATTTTCAAATAATCCAATATTTTAGATTCAACCGTCAAATGAAATCGAATATAAAAATGTATATGATCGAAATAAAAGCTTAACAGATCAATGATGGTAGAACAAAAAAAAAAAGAAGATCAATGACCCAATAATAACAGTCAAATCTTTTACATCACTCGGATTCGAAAATAGATACTTTCCATAACAGCTGGGAGCAAGGAAAGTAGGCCTTTACACATCTCAAAATTTAGAGCAAGGTAAAACAACGAACATATGATTTTACACGTCTAGCCGGGAAAGTTTTCGCAGCTAGCAGTGTTTACTGTTACCAACACGAGGTTCGCTAGCGTTTCTTTTAGTTTATAATTTAATTTTACATTGTTAGTGTGCGAAAATGGCCTTTAACATCCCTCAAAAATTAATTAAAGTAGCTGAAGGAATAACTGATTCGTTATTGCCCGGGAAATCTCGTAATAGATACGAAGAAGAATTTAATAAGTTTTGTGAGTGGTGCTACAGTGAAAGTGTTAACCCTAACCATGTTAATGAAGAAGTGATGTACAATTAATATTAACCTGACCCTATAAAAATGAAGTGTTTTTTATTAATATATAAACTTACTCCTTTTTATAAATGTATTTTGAATTATTACATTTCAGTTATTAAACGTAATTATATTAAATTAAACTTGTCTACGGTTATTTCTCTAAATCAGCTGTTAAAAATAATCATTAAAATGGAAAACAATCATTTAGTGTAATAATATGAATTATTAAAATCTTAATATGTAGATTCGTTTTTGCCTCGTGATGAAAAGTATCGTACATTACTCGTACCGAAAGTGATTTTACGATGCTCGATCGAATTAACGGGCTCGGCTTCGCCTCGCCAGTCAAACACGGTCTCGCAACGTAAAATGCCACTTTCGGTACTAGTAATGTAATATACTATTTTTTTTTTTAACTCTTAGGCATGAATCTTGTTTATAGCCTATGTTTACGTCCTAATTATATTTATTTTTCGGTGCAACAGTCCTTAGAGCAGGACCAGGGCCTCCTCAATAAGTTTTCTCGATCCTTCTCGGTCCGCGGCCTTGCGGTGCCATCCTCAAACTACTGCCTGGCGTAGGTCTTGCTCCCCGTCATCTAACCATCTCAATCGTGGCCGCCCTCGAATTCTATAACCTTCTGGCTTTTCTCTTAGTAATGTTCGAGATAATCTATCAGCAGGCATCCTTTTCACGCGTACCAGGCACCTTAATCATGCTTTCTTCATTTTTTCTTATTCTCCATTCGCCAATTAAACACTTTGGGCCAAATATATTTTCCTCTCCAAAACCCCGAGTAGCTAAGTAACCACGTGTCTAATAATAGCTTTATAGGCAGTTATTTTAGCATTATGCGATGAATCTTTAAAACTAAGAACTTTTTGAACTGCGAACAGGCATCTGTTGCCTGCCACTATTCGTCACTTATTTCCGCAATAAAATCATTATTATTTGTTACAAGTGACCCTAAGTATTTAAACGTCCTTATTACGGATAGGGAATCAATCCATAAAGTGGCCATACTGCTCCGCAAAAGATCTAAGGATATTCAATTATTTCCTGAGAAACTGCAATTAGTACCTATTTATTATTTAATTAATAGCCCTAATAAGAGATCAAACAATCAGTTTTTACAGTTGTAATATTTGAGAAATATTGTAAAAGCTCCATTTTTAACATTTATTCATGCGTAGCATACATAGTTTCCTTGTGTATTAACCCTTTTTTTTTTTTTTTTTTTTTTTTTTTTTTTTTTTTGGCAAAGTGTTTAACATGATACCATGAATTTAGCAATTATTTTAAAATCTGGTGGACTTAAACCTGTCCTTCAGGGAAATATGAATAAACGGTTGGTAGCATTGGAAGGCTATCGACAGCTGATATCAATTAATTTAATTTTAAGAATTTACTCAAATTTGGATTTTTGCCAGAATAAGGGTTAGATTCACATGAGTATAAGCTAAGCTATAATGATATATTAATGAATGAATTAATCTATTTTTACCTAATACTTGAGTTTCTTTGTTTAGCATCGTTACTCTTTCCAAACAAGGGAAAGAATCGCAATCCTCAGTAAGACATGATTTTTCTGTAAAATAAAGAGCACATTGATAAAATTTTATATTGACAACAATCTTAAATCTTAATCTCAATTATCAGTATGTCTTAAAATCTCGTTTTAATAAAAATATGAAAGTGAGGACGGCTACAGCCCAGGACCTGAGAAAGGCAGTCTCGGACATAGAGAGATTCACGGGCGAGGTAGGAGAACTGAATCACTTCTTGAAAAGCGTTGACAGGGTTCTAGCACGGATTGGAACGAAGAGGGCCGAAGATCTCCTCGATGCTCACGATGCAGAGTCACTCAGGGCAGACTTAATTTGTCGAATTAAGCGGAGCGTCCTGAACCACATCCAGGCGGATGAAGAAACGCCCTGGGAAGTCATCAAAGAGAGATTGAAGAAGGCGTACGGCGGGGGAAGATGGACGCCGGAAGAAGACCTCTTTCAACTCTTCAGGGAAAGCAGGCATCCTCGGCAAAGCAGCGGGCGCTATGCAGGTGAGCTCCTAATAAGATTTAATAAAGTGACCGATAAAATGAGGGAGACAGCAAGCGCACCGGAGGTAGAAGCAAGGATGGCTTTTGTCGCAACCATCCTTAAGGTGCAGTTATCCCGAGAAACGGGGAAGAAGGAAAACTTCCCCCGAGACAAGGGATTCGTAGAGTGCGCCCAAGAACTTATGGATATGGGCGCCCGCGAAGAAGAATGCCGGCTGGAACGGGAGGAGGAAAGGAGCTGGACCGAGGTGGTGCACCGAAGACCTCGAGGCCCACCGTGGAGAGGCAGAGAAACCGAAAGAAGAGCCGATCAGCCGAGAAGAGCCGATCAGCCGAGATGAGCCGATCAGCGGAAGCCGGGGCCAAGAAAACCGGCTACTGGCAGTAAGAGAGAGGACCGGCGGTGCCACGGTTGCGGCAAGCCTGGGCACTTGGTCGCACAATGTCCCCGCATAAAGTGCTTTGAATGCGGGAATGAAGGGCACATTGCGAGGCAATGCCCTTACATGTTTAGACGGAAGGAGAATCCTCGGGGTGAGCCCATGGAAATCAACAGGGTCTGGAGGAGACAGAGACCACGGCCAGAATCCCCGAGATCTTCTGAGACATCCGAGGTGTCGGATACCGATAGGGAGGACCCAGGACCAGGGAGCAGCGGAGACGAGGGAACCAGCAGACGGGAGCGGAGCGGCCGGAGGAGAGCGGCACAACCTGGACGTGTGGCGGCCTGAGGAGGGTGTCCGAGGAGAGGCCACCGCATCATTGAGGTACACAACGTGAGGGCGAGAAGCGGCGGTCTGCCTATTATCCGAGTGGAGCGAGGGGTGAGGTGCCTGGTGGACACAGGGAGCTCCAGCACCATCCTGAGTCGGCGAGCGGCGGAGCAGTTTAGTGGCTGCAACGGAGCACTCCAGGTAAGGGCATGTTCCTGTAAGTTGATTACCTTGGGTGGCCCTTGTACCATTGAGGGGGAGGTAGAGATGGGTTTAGAAAAATGGTCGGATAGAGGGGAGAAACTAGTATGCCATGTAATAGGGGAAATGGCCAAGTCGTATAATGGTATTATAGGCTGTGATTTATTGGAAAAGGTAGGAGCCAGGGTGAGCAATAAAAAGGGGAGGTGGAGTATTAGGATTGGGAAAAAGTGGTATAGGTGTTGCTCGGTGTTAAAAGGGGAAAAAGGGCAAATTGGAGTAGTGAACAGGGCGGAAGACTGGAGGGGGAAAATTTTAAAAGAGTTCAATGACATCTTTTTCAAGGAGGGTGATAAGTTGGGCGTCACCGGTAGGGCGGAGCACGAGATACCGTTGAAGGAGGAGCGGGTCACGTACGTCAAGGAGAGGAGATACCCACAAGCGCTCCGTAGGCATATCCGGGAAGAGATAGAGGACTTAAAACGTCAGGGGATCGTGGTTGATAGCACTTCCCCCTACAATAGTCCGCTCTGGGCCGTGAGGAAAAAGAGTGCCCCCGAGGAGGAGAAGTACAGGGTAGTCATCGACTATCGCAAACTCAATGAGAACACCCGGGACGAGAAATACCCTATCCCCAGATTCGAGGACATTTTGGATAGGTTAAGTGGGGCTAGGATATTTAGCACATTAGACTTGAAAGCCGGGTACCACCAGATCCGAATGAACCCCAGGGACAAGTGTAAGACGGCCTTCACCTTCGAGCGAGGTCACTACGAGTTCACCCGAATGCCGTTCGGGCTTAAGAACGCGCCCATTACGTTCCAAAGAATAATGGACGAGCTCCTTAGGGGTTTGGATGAAAGTATGTGCCAGATGTATATGGATGACCTCTTGGTTTTCAGTAAGTCGGAGGGCGAGCATCTGGCACATCTTAGGGCGGTATTCGGGAGAATTCGGGAGTTTGGCTTGAAACTATCGGCGGAAAAGTCGCGTCTGGGGGAAAGCGAGATAAGTTTCCTGGGGCACACAATATCGGAGGACGGGGTGAAGCCGGATAAAGGGAAAGTAAAGGCATTGCGAGAATGGAAATCCCGCGGGACGTTAAGGGCATACGGCGGCTGTTGGGTTCCCTGAACTACTATCGTCGATTCATCCCCGAGATGGCGCGGTTCTTAGTTCCGTTAAACAACTTATTGAAGAAGGGCAGGAAAATTTTTATCACACCGGAAATGGAAAATAACATCAGGCGCTGCATGGAGGAGTTGCAGAGAGAGCCGGTATTGGCCTTCCCGGACTTTAATAAGGTGTTTACCGTAACTACGGATGCGAGCGAATACGCGTTGGGGGCGGTATTATCACAGGAGAACGAGAAAGGGGAGAGGCCGGTAGCGTATGCGAGCCGAAGGTTGACGGACGCGGAGACGCGGTATAGTGCGTTAGAGGGGGAACTACTCGGGATTGTGTGGGCTGTGGATCACTTCCGTCCGTATATCTTTGGAAGGAGATTTAGGGTCCACACGGACCATAGACCATTACAGTGGATTGGTAAGTTTAAGGAATCTTCCGCAAGAGTTACGCGATGGAAGGAGTTCCTGAGCCAATACAATCTCGAGATAGTGTACAAGCCTGGGAAAGAGAACGTGGTTGCGGATTGGTTATCGCGCGCACTAATGATAAATGCCGTTGAGGGGGACGAACCGGGACCGTCGGGGGATATACGACAGTTTCTTAGGGAGTGGACACCGGAGGGAGAAGGTGAGGATGAGACGCGCAGTGGTATAGAGGATCCCCAAGAAGACGAAAGCTCCGCTGATGAGAGGCCCTCAGACATGGAAGAAGTAGATGAGATAGTAAATGATAAGAGAGACCAGATCATCTGGAAAACCAGGACTGAGGGTCTCCCAAAGGCGGACTTTTCGAAATATGGGAAGAGCACGGTCGTCACCATTTGGACGGAGCCTGGGATTAGGGAGGAGTCAATGGTGAGACTACTGCGCGGGGTGACTAAGGCGGGAAGGACATATCACCTCTATATCGGGAATGCCACCATATGGGACAGGGTTAAGAGGCTGTGGAAGGAGGAGAAGATAGGGATCGACCGAACTTTTATTAGGTGCCTGAGGTCGGTAGAGGTGGTACAGGACGTCGAGCGGCAGAAGGAGGTAACCCTGTCATACCACCAGGGGAAGACGAACCACCGTGGGACACAGGAGACTCTCCAAGTATTGAAACGGAGGTATTTCTGGTGGGGCATGAAGCGGACGATCCAAGAGGTCATTGGGTCGTGCGAGGTATGCCTCACCACGAAATACGACCGGCATCCCCCAGGGTGGGTACAGGAAGAGACACCTACGGTAGCGTTCCCCTTATCGGACCTCCAAGTGGATACGTTTAAGTGGCGGGGGTACCAGTGGGTTACTATCTTCGACGTATTCAGCAAATATGCCCTAGCTCATCTCGTGCAGGCCAAATCGGCGGAGGCGGTATTGGGGGCGTTAAGAGGTTGGTTCAGATCATACGGAATCCCGGATCGCATCACGTCGGACGGAGGTTTAGAATTCGACAACGTGTTGGTCAGGGGGAAGGCCAAAGAGTTAGATATTAAGTGGCATATAAATACCCCAGGGCATCCCAAGGGCAGAGGGGGGATTGAGAGGCTTCATGGGACCCTTAGTGACCACCTGCGAATATATCAGGTTGATAAGGGACTAGAGCCGGACATCGCGATGGAAAAGGCGGTTGCGGCGTATAACGGTTCCATCCACAGCTCGACGGGATATTCGCCGGTGGAGATCGTCTTTGGGCTCCGGGAGCGACGCCGGGACTTCCGCGACACCGTAGTAGGGGAGGAAATGATAAATTTTATTACCAACCGTCGTTGGGCATTCGGTGAGTTATGGGGGAAGGCGCGTGAGCGCATACTCAAAGAGAAGAGACAAAGGGTTGAGAGGGAAAACGTAAAGGTAAGGGATGTAGCGGGGAAAATCAAGATCGGGATGGTCGTCTATAGAAAGAAGAGTACGAATCGAGGGAAAGAGATTTGTAGGTATGAAGGGCCATTCCGGGTAATTTGCATTAGAGAGCACAACGTGGTGACGCTGGAGAGCGTCAAAGAGCCGCGGAAGCGGAGAAAGGTGCATGTGGAACAATTGAGAATTCCTATTGAGGAACAGGTTATACCCTGATCTGTGAGTGGTCCGTTGCCAGCAACGGAAGAAGAATTTTATTTTTGTAAATTTTTTTTGTTGTAGAAAAATGTTTTTTTAATTTTTGAGAAAATTTTGTTGATGTGAAATTAATTTTATTGTATATAGTAGAGGTAATGTGGAGTTGTAAATAAGAGGAAAGAGATTTATTATTGTTGTACAGAGGAAATTTTTTTTTATGTGTGTGTGTGTGTGAGTGTGCGTTCGTTTTAAAAGGAGTTCATTTTAGTTTTGGATGAATGTTTAGTTGTAAGTTAAGTTTAAGTATTGTTTTTATAATGTAAATAAAGTTTTACTTTTGTACTATGTTAGGTTAAGGATTATGGTGTAAAGTTTTCTTTTGTTGTACTTTGTATCAGAGAGAATTAAGATAGTAGCTTTAATATGTGTATAGAATTAGTTGGTAGAACTATGGACAGGATAGGATTAGGTTGTTTAGGTATCGCTATCTGCTTCGGCCTTTGACCATGAGGGGATTAGTCTCTGGACTCCTTAATACCGTATTGGTATTAAGTGCCCAAAAAGTTAAAGTTTATGAAAGATGGTCATAAACTGGCGGGGGGAAGTCAAGGTCCGAAGCAGGCTAGTATTAGCCTTAATCCTATCTCTAGTCACAACAAACAATGTCTTGTATAAATAGAGCTGCATCAGAGCAATAAACCAGTTATTCTTTAACAGTCATTACGTGCGTTTCATTATCCCTTTTATTTCTTTTTTTAAAGTTTAGTTCTTCAGTCTATTTAACTTATATATATATATATATATATATATATATATATATATATATATATATATATATATCAATCCTATCAAATTTATCTAAACCATTAGAAAGATTAGCACATTCCTAACTCACCTGTATGTAAATGTAAAGCCACCTTGAATGTAAAGCCCTCCTTAATCCTTTCCAGTCCGGCTTCCGTTCCGGATACTCCACGCAATCTGCTTTGGTAAAAATTACCCTAGCCCTTAATTCCTCCTTAGACCAACAGAATATTACGATCCTGATTCTATTTGATTTTTCAAAAGCTTTTGATTCTGTTGACCATACAATCCTTCTCTCCAAGCTCCATAACCTCTCAATATCTAATAGTGCGTTAAGCTGGCTTCTTTCCTTTTTATCCAACCGTTTCCAAACAGTAATTATACCTGGAAAACCTCACTCATCTTCACTACCACTCTCGCGAGGAGTCCCCCAGGGATCTTCTCTTTCACCTACCCTATTTTCTATTTATGTTAATGACTTACCGAATCGCATCCACTACTCCCAATATCATCTTTATGCTGACGACTTGCAAATATATTTATCATTTTATCCTTTGAATATGGTAGAGGCGATCTGTAAGCTACAGAAAGACATAGATAGCATTAACCTTTGGGCAGTGGAGAATAAATTAAGTCTGAATCCAGAAAAAACAAAGGCTATCCTCATTGGGTCAAAACCTCACCTAAAAGCTCTTCCCTACTATCCACTGCTTTTCCTCAAAAACCGTCCAATTCATTTCCAAAATTCCATTAAAAATCTGGGAATAACTTTCGATCAACATCTTGAATAACCATATCTCTCAAATCACGAGGAAATCTATTTTTATTCTTAAGCAACTCTCACATTACCGTGATTTATTACCATTAAGTACTCGAAAACTTTTAGTATCATCACTCATTTTCCCTAACTTTGACTACGGATGCACAGTATGTGGAGGACTGTCTGATGAGCTCGAGATGAGATGTAAAAGAGTAATGAACTGTTTTATTAGTTTATTTTCGAGATCTCCAGACGTTCTCGCATATCTCATAAGTATTCTGAAATTGGTTGGCTTTACCCCAGTTTTCGACGTCAATACTTCCTGGGTGCTCTCATATTCCAAACCTTAAAAACCAAAAAACCCGCCTATATCCATGACCTCCTTACTCTGCGCTCCTCCGTTTACCTCTTAAATACTAGAACCCAACCCATCAACCTGTACACTCCGGTGCATCGAACTGCATCCTTCGAGAAATCCTTATTATCCGTGCTTCCTCTTTATGGAATTCATTGCCCATCACATTTCGAAAAAGCTCAACTCTTACTTCCTTTAAACAACATCTATTTCTTTACCTCCTGGATCTTCAATCTTCCGAGCAAATGTAAAACATGAATATTTAAGTTATATACATTATAATAGTACACATAAGATGTATCCTATTACAACTTTCCTTAATTTTATTTTGTAACTCATAATTTAATTATTAATCAATTTTTATTATTATCATTTATTATAATTAATTATCATAGCCAGACGATTGTTCTATGTATTGTACACGTTTTGTTATTCTTAGAGGACAAGTTGTCCCAGAATAAAGTTCATTTTTCTTCTTCTATATATATAGCCCTATATATATATATATATATATATATATATATATATATATATATATATATATATATATATATATATATATATATATATATATATATATATATATATAGGGCGCATTAGCTTAAATTGCACATTTTAATGGGTTAACTCAAGAGCATAGATTTCGGATATTGCAATAAGGTGTTAATTAAATTATGTACAGAATATAGAATGTAACGGACGTGAAATAATAGAACAATAGAAGACATATTAAATAGAGACGATTTTATAAAAAAAAAATAATGATGTACGAAAAAAATCCCAACAGTAACGCTGCATCTCTAGTAAAATTGAGAAGCATTTTGGGAATGAGAAGAGAAGAGGGGATGCTTCTCATCCCAGACAATTGGGGAAAGATTTAAAAGCATTGAAATCTAGAATAATCATCTATTATGACACATGTTATAGAGGAAAGAGCTTTAAACGGCCAATATCACCAAATCTGTAAGCAATTGTCTTTTGATATTGATTATATTAATTCATATTTACCTATATCTGATATAGGCGTCATAATTAAAATTAGAGGCGAACATACCTTGAAAAATACCTTGTTTTCATGAAATGACACAAAAACACTTTATTATTTTCCATTTGTGGTAATGCTAGGTATATATAAAATTCGAGTTATGTTATTTAAGGCATGTTTCGAAAAACATTTGATCAATAATAAATAACTAAAAAATTTTTTTTAAAAAGTTTGAAAATTAACCTTTATTTATAACTCGAGCTGAAACTTCCTTATCAGCAAATCTCACAGTGGGCTTAGTACTTTTTTTCTTAAGGAAGATTCCTCCTTTCGGTTCGCTTTCGGTGACTCCTTCTTCAAGCCAGTTATTCTTCACTTGCGAAAATTTAAAAATATTCATTAAATGTTGAGGCCTTTGTTTCGTTGTAGGTTTTAGGAACTGATAACGAGAGCATAATTATAATAAATGGTTTCATTATTTTTTTTTTAAGCTAAATGAAAATATTTAAACCTAATAAATTATTATTTCTTTAGGGAAAACTAAAAATAAATACTTGTAGGAAGTATGGTTGATAAACAAAACTAATATATATTTTATAAGATAAACAAAATAGTAGAAATAATAGATAAACAAAACTAATTTAAATTTTAATACACATAAAATTACACGAGCTACAGTGGATTACAAATAAAACTCCATAAAACTATAGCTAATGTGGCCTCTCTTCATACTTCAACAAAACATAAGATCTAGTACAATACAAAACAAATCTAAAATAATTATAAAAACATCCCAAAACTTACGTGGTTGAAAAGGGACACCAGGCCTATGAAACTGGGTCTTACGAATATGGTGTGTCTCAATTCTCATACCTACAAATCGACATATTAAACCTAATTACGAACAGACTGAAACCTGTAACTGCTATAACCATCCACATTTTTTTTTTTTTTTTTTATTGTACATCACTATTATTTTATTTTTTTCATTTCAATAAAAATGTATTACATAAATGAAATCCTTTCCTCCCTTTAGATAGCTGCATTACATGTCTCTAACGTCTTTCCCGAATTATGATTGAATGAAACAAAGTTTTGAGTGCCTATGGTAGCAAATAAGCAGTCACAAATCACCATAATATGTATATTGTCAATAAGTGACCTCTCCTACAAGCATAAAAGTAATTTTTAAATCCTGTAATTTACCAATCCATTTAAAATTTACCTTTTATCACAATAGATTAAACAAAAACTTTCAAAAAATGTTTGAGAGAGCCATGCTATGAACCAATATTCTATAACGATTTCCTAATTGTTACAGAATCAATACTTCTTTGAAGTCTTGGTAGTGTCGGCACCTTCGCTGAGCTGAAGCCTTTTATTAATTTAAATTAATTATGTGTCAATGAGTGTATTTGAACAGCATTCCGATTCTGCTGTATTCTTGGGACAGAAGTGTCGGTTAGACAAACCAGCAAACCACTTATTTCGTGATAGACCTTTCGCATAAGTTATTTGTGAGATGAAAATTTAACTTAAACAAAAATATATATATATTTAATTAAATAATATTGTCGATACAAATGCAAAGTACTAAATGTGAAAAAGAATTCACTCTGTAATAGGGAGTAATATCCTGTCAAGGGGTAGATTATATTAACTACTTGATTATTTCAAAAACCAGTAACGAAGCGTTGAAGATCGGTAGCGAAATAAGCCTATATCCAAACGCGATATTTAACATTTGTATCGATGATATATCTCTAGCTTTAATGAAGAAGTCGATAAGTCAAAATAGTTTACATTTCAGTAGGCAAAGTTGTAATATTTTTCCAATATCCTGTAATTGTTCTATAAATACTATTTGTGCCAAAATAGATACTTTAAGGCCTTGTACAATGAAGCACAAATTAACCAATTTTTCACAAAGATATTATCTGCTTAAATCGAGCTTTGAAGGCACAGTTATCTCGTTTTGAACGTTGTTGAACTATTCTTCATGAAAACCACTTATATATTAATAAATAAAGGAATGTTAACTGAGGTAACCCCTTTTTCTGACAAGAATTATTCATTTCAATGTCTTACTGCATGAGTTTTATAAAAATTAGATAAATATATACAGAATGGAAGTTAAGAGGAATATTCTGGAGGAAATGGAGGGAAGAAGACTGAGATGGTTCGGCCATATTAAAGAATGGAGAATAGAAGAATCCCCAAAATAGCTTATGGATGGGAAGTAGAGGGAAGGAAGAAGAGGTAGGTCTCGCATCAGGTAGTGTGATGTGGCTGAAAGTATGGCTGGCCAGGGTCTAACGGAAGAAGAAGCGATTGATAGAGGGGAATGGAGGGACCGGCTGGGGGAAGAGTTTGCTTGAAGTAAACTTCGAATAGCGAAGTAAAATCAAAAAAAAGAGAAGAAGATAAATAAGTAACTATTATTTTTTTATTTGTTGTTTGAACAACGTATCCGTATCAAGGCCTTGGTAATTATCATTTGCCTGTTTTTCTATTTAAAGCCGGCACTCCAGTTCTCCGTACCAAGCAGATTCTCTCTCCATTGAAAACATCCCTCCATCACAGCTTACGTCAATCAACCCATCTTATTCAAGGTATTATTGCGAATAAGATTTCATTTTTTAAAGTGACCTGATCTATACATGCCAACCGTCATATCACAGTTTAGCAGGATTATTTGATGTTTTTTCAGTAGGGTGTAGAGATTCTGATTACTGTTTTTCTATTCTTTCCTAGCGAAACAACTATTCTCACTTTTTCCAATCATAGTTTTATCACATATTTAATAGATTCCTTCATAAACAAAACTAATGTAAGCCGCCGGTTTTTTTTTTTTTTTTTTTTTTTTTTTTTATTTATTTACTATCTCCAATTATTCGTTTTTATTTTTATTTTTGTACGTATATATTCCTTATATATACGTATATGTACCTTATATCATTTTATTACTACTTATACTTTTTATATAAACTTTTTTTTAGTACCTACCAATAATGTTTGTCATATTTCTGGGTGCTTGTTTCTTTGTAAAACTGTACCCAATCTTTTTAAATCAACTACTATTATAATGGTGCTATTATTGTTATAATGTCATACAATGAACATATAAAAAATAACCAATATAATTAATAATTAAAAATAATTTAAGAAATTTATGAAAACGAAAAGCGTACATTAGTTTTGACCTTATGAAGATTAAATAAGCTACATTTTACGGAACAACAATTAAGAAGCTAAAAAACATTGCTTACATATCGTTTTTAGTGGCTCAGACTCTACTGCTTCGTCCTCTTTCTTCTCTTCATCATCTGAAAATATAATTAAAAAAATATTCAATATTTTGTATAAAAAAACCCGCAAGATAAGATTTTTACGCATTACAAAGTAAGACCGTTCTACTTCCATATTTGTTTCTTTGAAAACATTATGTCAGAAACTCAATTGAAATTTAAAACAGAAAACAAACTTCATGTTATTAAGAGTTTCCTATTTTCGTTTGAGTTGAGAAATAAAATAAGTTCTATCTTTCATTACCTTTTTACCTTTAACCCCTCTCCCTTAAAAAAGAAATACACCACAACCTCCATTAGGCGGAACTGTTGAGGACTCGGCCATTCTTCCGTTGTAAAGAGGTTTCCATAACACGGAGGATTATTAACAAAAAATAGATAAATAAAAAATTGACGAGAATTATTTATTTGAAAAAAATACGGGGTCTTTTTACTTTAGCGCTGCATTGTAAATTAGATTAATTAACTTTTCTTTTTTTTATTAATTAGTGATTAGGGTGTTGCTAATAGTTCCTAAATCTTCATAAACATAACCTAAGAAGAGGATAAGAATATAGGTAAACAAAACATTTATTTATTTTCCATTTAAAACAATATAAATATATTTTTTGTGAATCACCCAGCTACTTTATAATAGTTTATATCAATATTCTTAAATACGATATTCACACTTTTTTAAATAGGCTCTCCTTGCCCCTTATCCTATTTAAAGGACTCTGGAAATAAAAGATGGCAGGAAATAATACCTAATCAAAATCTCTTAAAGAAAAACGGGCCAGCTCGTTTTATTCGTTGAATTGGTATTTATCAATTGATATAAGTTTATGATAACGTCAATAATCTTTAAATATGGTTATATTCAATTTATAAAAGAAAAACAAAAACATTTTTTTATAACATCGTTTTTTTGTGAAATACTTGGATCAGATGGAAAATACTAAAAATAGGATTTGTTCCGTTCTTCATCTGTATATATTTAAAATATATTAAAAATCTACTATCATCATAGTTGGATTTTAAAATTTGTGTAGTTTATTCATGGCTATAATATTGGAATGAAATTCCAACGGTCATGAATGTGTCAATAAATACCTTATCATACCATATATTATTTTTATTTCTAATTCTTACCTTGATTTGGTGGAGGTTTCATAATAATATATTCTACACACCCTACGTCGTCAGATTTATCTTTAAAAAAAATAATGATAATTTAATTTCCATACATACCTATTTCTATTTTAATTTTTAAAAAATTCATATTTTGTATTTTAAATCTAGTTGACCCCTAAATCGATTTATGCCACTATATTTTAGGTTCGGCTGGATCTGATTGGCGGATTTTTATTTTTTTAAATGGCTTAAAATAAGTAGGCCAGATTTCTACTCCCAAATTACATTGTTCCCAAAATTACACTTTTCTTTAAAAGTACCCACACATGTATAGATAAGCCTCAAGGAAAATATCTACGGGATTTATCTGAACTGAACATTCCCCATGCACACTTAATAGTCTTCCTTGAAGTTTGTTTCAGTTGTGACCATGGCCCGGAGGGAAGAAGAGCGCAGTTTTTGATTACTTTTTGCTACCAGCGAAAAAATGCATCAATATTCACAAAACGAAAGAATACGCTCTTACTAAACATTTAAAGAATAGATAGTTTTCTCCGCAGACTAGAATAGCTACTAATGGATGGACTAAAAAAGTTTCGTTGGTTACAGCTTTAATAGAGAAAGAATACTGAGGAACGCGAACACAGTATACAGTACAAACTTAGGGTTTGGACTGTACAGTTCACATCTGCGCAGTTTCAAGAGGGTTTTTCGATAACATGTATTTGGTCTGCGCAGACCGCTGTGACATCAAGGTCCACCTCACACATATGAATAAACCTGCGCAGTCCAAACTTGATATCATGTCTGTTTATTTCCGTTCAAATTACTCATTACGTTAAAAAAAATTTAAATGATTTAATATGGTAAAATCTAAAAAAACTAATTGAGACAGAGCAAACAATGGTTTACCAGTTTTAGTTAATGGAAGTTTTGTAGGAATAGGGTTCAACTTTGAGACCGACACAAACAAGTATTTCTGTTCAATGATAACTGAAGATAAATATAAAGATAACAAAATGGATAGCGAGATTAACGCGAGAACAGAGAATGGAAACAAGTGCTACTGGTCACTCAGAAAAATGTTTCAAAATCAAGAGATACCAATTAATCTGAAAATAAGGGTATACAATACGGACCATACCAAGTTGTTATTTATGGTGGTAAGCAAAGGGCACTAACCAAGCAGCAAGAGAGACGACCAAGAACATGGGAGAGAAATATTCAAAGAAAAATATATGACCCGAACAAATAGTTTCCGCATAAAAACAAATAACGAACAAAAATACCTATTCGGAGAACTTGGTTGGGCTATGCATCATATGAATTCTGAAAGACTCCCAAAACAAACACTGCAAAGGCGTCCGGATGGAGAAAAAGGAAGAGGCCCGACTGCGATGGCTAAACGATATGGAGGTTGATCTCCGGTTCCTGGGTATGCGCACATAGAAGAGAGTCGCGAAGGATCGGAGGAGGAAGAAGAAGGATCAGAAGGCCATAGTGGAGGAAGACTGCTGAGGGGGGCAAGGTCCTTTAGAAGTCATGGCATAGGAAAAGTTAGACTAATTCATGGAAGAATTCATATTTGTTTAACTATACCAAGTTACTTCAGGAATAACGTTGAGGGGTGAGGTTTCGTTCAACATGGTCAAATAGAAGTAAGAAATTAGTTTATTCAAATTTCAATTTTTTCTTACGTATTGCCATCATATTCATTCAATTTTGTTTGATATGCAGTCCTGAATTTCCTACTAAACGGTTCATTCATCTTAATCACGATTTCAAACGAATCGTCAACCCTCAAGTATGTAAACCCTCAAGAAACGGAAACCCCCAAAATTACTTTAACTAGTACATTATTAATTATTAAGGAGTTATTACAGAAAATAGACATGTATTCTAATAGAACTATCATTCCTTGCGTAAGACATCATGTAAATTAATCTGATTAACCTAAGAAGTATTATCAATTAAAAGTTTTTTTTAATTGCTTAGCAATTACTAATTATAACCGTACCTTGTTTTTTTTTCAACCTCAGAAAAGATTTGTCACTCTTCTCAGGATCGCCTAAAAATTGACGGTAATGGAAACAATAATAAAATTTGAAATAATACTTCATCCACTATATAAAATATGAAATGTGAAAAAATTATTCAGTTTAATATAACATGTTGCTGTATGTATTAGGTCCGAAATCTACAATTCTATACTCACATAAACAAACGCTTGGTATTGATCCATTCGAACTTTCTTTTATATTTTCTGAGTACTTTTCACCTTTGTTAGGAACATCTAAAAAATACATTTGCTGAAAAATGTTTTTCTAAATCTATCTCCTTCAGTAATTTCTTCCTGATAATTTATAGATACATACAAAATTATTTTTTCATTTTTTTAATCGGATATAAATATTGCGTACCTCGCTTTTTCGAAGATTTTCGCTTCCTTTCAGCACTTGATACACGCTTTCTAGACACACCTAGACATTGCAATAATCGAAATTGGACGATTTGAATGAACAATTGTCATGTTTATGAATAACAAGTTTAAATCATAATTAGAGATGAAAATCTTATCCGAATCTCACCTACACTACAGCAATGCCTTTCCAAACTAAACCATTGGTGCAAACTATGAAAGACTCGATTAAACTACGGCAAATATCAACATACAACATTCACATTTGACACGAGACTTGTCCTCCCGTAAACATTGACTACACCCCAATCCGGAGATGTAGTAAATTACTTTGCGTTAATATTTGATAGCAAACAATAAGGTTTAAACTTAAGGAACAACAACTCAAAAGATAATCATAACTAAAATCTAAGACAGAAAAATCTTCCCTTAGATGGCCAGGTCAGGAGTCAAGATGAGGAATTCAGTGGTCCTCTTAAGGTCCTCCAGGTCACCAAGGAGCTTGGTCCGCACATCGGTTCGAGAGGCCCAGATCAGCTTCCCTTGCTCAGAATAGAGCCTGCAGGTCTGAAGGATGTGCTCGGTATTTTTTTCACCCTCTCCGCACACGCAAAGAGGGCCGGATCCAATATGTAACTTATTGAATAGGTGAGCTCTGAGCCTGTTGTGCCCCGTTCGCAATCTTTGGAAGAAGAGAACCTGCTCTCTTCGAGTGAGTTCGTAGATTGCATCTCCAGGGTCGTGATGTGGATGTCTCCCAATCCATCTCTGGCTGACTTCGGCTTTGTTGAGCGTTTTTACTAGACAGAAACTTGCTACTTACTTACTTAAACTAGATTGGACCTAAACGCTTCTCAGACTATCGGTATAGCAAAAACGATGCACATACGACTTGAAACTTGTAAATCCTTAACTTATTACAAAAGCATTTTTATATGTTAACACTACTTCACATACTGCGAACACACCTGATCTAGCTATAAAGGATTTCTCGAAAGACTGTGAGGACACAGCACATTCATAGATACAAAGGGCACAACATCAATACTTAAAAACACATGAACGAGACTGAAAAGACGTGGATGAGAGATCTGCTCTCATAATATCTAAAAATAGACAAAAGCCCGGAAGAGTTACCCTGAGTTAATGTTCTTCCTCATGTACTTATTTATGTAGTTAAAATTTGGTACTGATGGGTTAAGTAGTTTAACCATTGTAAACTAAATTTCAGAATAGCGCTAACTACATGTCGGTCGATTTATACGCGGAATACGCGGAAACGTTTATGAGTGTGAAGATTTAGTCGAGAGCGGCTGTCCGTTGTGCTCTGTCCTTGGTCCGGCCTTGTGGAAGTTCAATAGTATGTTGGCTATACTCGAGGAAGAATGGTCTCCAGCTTATAAACTCTGAGGTATAGGCCCTAGGCCTTTGTGGATAAGAAAAAGTCTAGGAGTTCGGGATTACGTTCAGGATCAGTAAGCCTATATGTGGAGGAGTAGGGGGAGAGGATTTTACAAGAATCTAGTGCAGACAGCAATGTTTGCCCAGGAGAATTGGTGGTTCTGGCTCCTATTGCTGATGTTTAGCCTTTAGGTCTGCTCCTTGCGTAAAATTAACTGTCTGGTTACTGGTCATAACTAGTTAAGTCGAATTCTTCTCAAATTATGTTGATCATTGTTAAACTCTTGGGCTCTTAAAATTTTATAACTCTAAATCCTAATAGTTTTCTTTTGAGAGATATACCCACTTTTTAGATTTACCAACGTTTACCAATGGTGTAAGATCCCAGGAGTTAAACAGTGATCAACATAGCTCAATTTGAAAAGAATTCGACTAGTAATGGCCAGGGACCAGAGATAATACACTACAGTTTGTATCAAAATACAATATAATCTACTGTTAATTATAGTTATGGAATTTTATTCATACCTCTACGTTTACGAGATCTTGGTGAAGGTTTCGGAATATTTTCCGGTTCATCAGATTCTTTCGGATTTAGATCTAAAACGTGCGTAAGTTTTTCTTAGCTATAATTAATTCAATAAGGACTAATTCATTTATTTTTAGAACTAAAAGATGATAGCAAGATTGAACTTATGATGATGCAATGGAAATCATTATTAGTGAAAATACTAAAAAGAATTTTTTTCATATAAGGAAAGTTTGAAGTTGGTTTAAGGTAATGAGTATTGAGAAAAAAACCTCAGCTTATTTGAGCTCTAACTGCTGCCCGTGCCCTTTTTTTCAATCTCTACCATGCGGTAGAGATTGAAAATGTTGAAATGTTGAAGACGGTGTTGAGCGTCTGTGGGCTGGTTGACGGTTGAAATTCTTGTGTGTGGGCAAGAACCTCAACACTGCCTCCTTTAGTCTGAACAGCCCTCATGTTAACATAGTGAAAAATTATTAGGGGAACTAAATAGGTGCAATAATTAATTATTGTTATTTAGTGTAACATTGTTTAATTTTTTTTTTTCTTGTTTTCCCTCTTACAGTAACCCTGTAAGAGGGGCGTGTATTTAAATATCTGTACATGCTCCATGTAATTAGCATATTACATGTATCTAACATGTTTAGTATTTTATAAAATATTTTAAATTTAGAAGTAATTTACATTTAAGTATTTATGTTAAATTTTGAATCGGTACAATAAACAATGTAAAAAAGAAACAAAACAAAAATAAGTAAAAATTTCATAACTAACACAAAACATAAGCGAAAAACACTAAACAAATAAAAAAAAAAACTAAAACATCAATGAGATCGGCTCCACGTCTTTGGTCGTCTTCTTCACTTCTTTGAGGAGTTCTAAATCATATTCAGTGGTAATTTTTTTCATTTCCTTGAGATATTTTTTGAAAATATCCTTCTCCGGAAGCGGCCAATCGTCTCCTTTTAATAATATGGATTTTATTAGGTGTACTCTCTTGTTGTCAAATAGAGGGCAGTTGTATAGAATGTGATGAAAAGTCTGTTGTGTTTGTCTGTCACAGTGGCATGTAGGTGAGTCAGTTAAATGGAATAGGTTCAAGTAGGCATTACTTTGTCCGTGTTCGGTCAAGAATTGGGTCACTTTGTAATGTGTACTTTTAATTTTATCGTAGTTAGTAAGTGTGATACCTGGAATAAAGTTGTGTAGAGGTCGTCCTTTTGTACTTTGTTGCCAGTTTTGATTACAAACATTTATCACGTCATTCAAAATGTATCTCTTGATATAGGTTGTAGGGACTTTATCATATGTGATTGGGAGGAAACTGTTTCTCGAAGCAGCCTTAGTCAACTTGTCGGCTAGTTCATTTCCCATGTTCCCACTGTGACCCTTAATCCATTTAATTGTTACTTTCAAGTCCATGTCCAGTAATTTTAATATATTTTGTCTTATTTTTTCCGTTAGTAAGTCATGAGATTTGGGGTTTCTAATGTTATATATCAAAATTTTATTGTCAGTGTAAATGATAAATCTTTTTGACGAAAATTGGTTTGAATATTTAAAGATATAATCGGAAGCCATCAGTACGGTTAGTTTTTCGGCCTGATTGTTTGAACAACATTTACCCAGTCGGTACTGTTCATCATACTGTGCGTGTTGTCGTTTTAGAGTAAATGCGCATCCAGTATTTTCGCCGTCCTTACTACCGTCTGTGTAAATGTCTTGTGTATGTAGTTCGTCAGTTTCTGTCTCGTCTATTGTTGCAATTAGTTTTGCATGTAATGAAGGATGTAGCTTGTTTTTTATGTCATGGTCTATTTCTATGATTTCTGTCTTGTAATCGTTGTAATTAAGTCCTTGTTTTTTTATTTTGTAAAGGGTGGATAGTTGTCTTATTTTGTGTTGTATGGGTAATATGCCAGCTAAGATGCAAGCAGCCTCAAACGATAACATTGTTTAATATTCTAGTTATTTGTGAAAGCTTTAATATTCAAGTATTGTGTTATTCTATAAGAAGCAGTAGCAACTTATTAGGTTACTTATAAGAGGTGGATCCTATTCCATTTCTTGCCTCACGGAAGTTTATTGATTGTATTGGACCAAAAAAGGATTTATATACACAACAAATAATACATATGCATCCAACACGATTTAATTTTTTTAATAAATAGCTGATATATATTTAGCTCAAAGGCATTTCATACTGCTCTAGGAAATTCACTTTCTTTTGATTTATATTTTATAAATATTGGTTCGTTCAAGTATAAAAATATAACACGATCCAACTGCTTGTTCCTCATTAAAGTATTTTAATTTAAAAATTTTAAATATGCACCCAAATTAACCTCAAAAAAAGTAAAAAAACAAACATCTGTTCGCTTTTAAATGTTTCTAAAAAAGTTGTGGTTATCCATCAACGGCAGTAGTGAAGATAAAGACAGGTTTAAATACATCACATAATAGAATACTGAGATCAGTTGTGGTTAGAGCTTGGCACATAGTTAAGGTATTAATGAAAAAGTAAAATAAATCCAATGATTCTAGATGCAACATAGAAAATTGTTTTACTAATGTAATAATGTTAATGATTTAAACACATATGCTTTTTCACAACTATCACATATATATTGCTGCGGATACCAAAAAAATATAATCTATATATCATTAGTATAACTATAATTTTCGATCCGTACCTCTATGTTTTGGAGATCTTGTTCGAGATTTCAGAATATTTTCTGGTTCATCAAAATATTTCTTATATAACTCAATATTAGTGTGATATAATTAATTTCGTTAGGACTGTCTTAATAATTGTTAGCGAATTTGAGAGCTGACTCATCGGAAATTTTGATTAATGAAAATTTAACATATTTTCTCAGGGCATGATTGAAGTTGGTATAAAATAATGATTATTGAAAAAAAAACAAAATAAATAAAAAACAGCGTGAGTTTTATTTTTTCAACATGGTACATGTTTTTACAGGGACTAACTCGGTTACAAGAGTGTAACGTCCGTTCGTTAGATCTCGTAGCAATTATTTCTTGTTTTATTCATTTATAAGAAAAAGAAGTAATATTAATGTTTGTAATATCACTTTCCCGCTTCAAGTTCACATAAGGCTAGAGTCTAATATAAATTAATATTAATAATTATATGATATTGTTATTAATAAATGATTGTACTGATGATAGACTCGTGTAGCAACTGCCACATGCACTTTAAAAACATTTTCGTTTTTTCATTATTTTTTACTGAGGACATTTTCATCTATAATTATTTTCAACCGACTTCTAAAAAGAGGAGGTTCTCAACTCATCTGTATTTTTTTTTTTTTTTTTTTTTTGTGTGTATGTTGCGCGATTACTCCGTCAATTCTGAATATATTTTGATGATTTTTTTTAGATCAATTGGACATACTTCAGAGGTGGTCCCATAAAAAATATTTTGAAATCGACGCAGCACTTTTTAAATTATTAAAAAAAACAGTTTTAAAAAATCACTGTTACGTAATCTTTCACTATAAACATATTTTTAATTGTGGTAATCTAAAATCTCCATGGTAACTACATCTTAAGTAATTAACAAAAATAATTTACATATACAATAATCAACTATCGTTGTGTTTTACTTCGATAAGCTGAATTCTTAAGTAAGTCGAACGAAATCTACATTACACGTAAATTTCACCTCAATTAGTCGATTTCAGGCAAAAAACGTGAAAAATTGTTTAAATAAGTCGAACTGACAATAGGGAACAAAAGAGAGGACTTCTAGGACCACCTCTATCAAACGAACTATTAGAATTCATCGCTTTTATAACTCGAACTCAAATTAAAAGAATTTTATGGGTAATTTGTTTTCCTGTTTCCCGTCATTGTGAACCTTTTCCGTTCATAGTTACACCAGTCACTTATTGGTTATTTACTCGAGTGATTTTGCAATGGCTACAGAAAATTCTTTCAATTAACGAAAAGTTAAAACTGAGTGGCAAAGAGGAGAAAGGAGTAAGAAGCTGAGCGTTTGTTGCTAGTGAATTCCGAATTCCGCGTAGTTCTTTTTCAACCTTCATAAAGAACAAAGAAAAGATCGTCACTTGTGGAAGGCGGTAAGTCTACTTTTAGGTAGCGTCAGAAAAAAGCGCAGATCAGTTGAAAGTTAACATGATAAAGTGGTACCGGGTATTTAATTTTCTTAATCAATGACTTTATATTTATGTTTACAAACAACATACATATACATATACGTAATGATATCAACTCCAATTTTGTGTTAGATTTTCCCATTTACATGAAGATAAGTCGAATGATAATCTCGATAATTCTTTGTTCAGTAAGTCGACCAATTTTTCAGGGTAGCTTGAAGATCGACTTATCAAGCATTGACTGGATAAACAAAATACACTAAAAGTTAAACTGACCACTAAAAGTTAAAAAATAAAAATAATTTTTAGGAAGAAAAAATAAATATAATTTTTAGGAAAAAAAAATAAAAATAATTTTTAGGAAAAAAAAAAAATAAATAATTTTTAGGAAAACAAAACAAAACTGACTTCAAGATTAAACCTATATATACAAACTTGGACAAAAAAAAATATTTTAATTACTTCAAAACAAAAAGCATTAAATGACAATCAACGAAATCATCGATACTTATATACCTATTTACCTACTTCCTGATCCTCCTTGATTTCTCTAAAGCATTCGATTCCTTAGACCATAATATCCTTTTTTCCAAATTGAAATCATTTAACTTTTCCTACAGCTCCCTCCTTTGGTTTCAATCTTTCCTTCAAAAACTTTTCAAACCGCACCCAAGCAGTCGCCACCCCTAACCAAGGCCTATCCTCTTTCCTCACTTTACAATAAGGAGTAGCACAAGTTTCGTGCATTTCCCCTCTACTGTTTAATTCCTACATCAATGATCTTCCCCACCATTGTTCCCACCATCTTTATGCCGATGACTTCGAAATTTACTTCTCCTTTCCTCCATCCGAAATGTTAGCTGCGTTTGCCAAAATTCAGGAAGACCTAGACGAAATCTGTGCCTGGGCAAATCTGAACAAATTAATGTTAAAGGCAACTAAAACTCAAGCAATTGCCATAGGATCACATTCCCTTCTCCATTCAAATGCCAACTTTCCCACATTATTCCTTAATGGTCAGCTAATAACTTTCCATTCCTCTGTTAAAAATTTAGGCTTAACCATTGATCAAACCCTCTCCTGGAAATCCCATATTGCACAAATCTCTCGAAGGTCAATCGGTATCCTAAAACTATTACACCGCTCCCGTCGCCTCCTTCCCCTACACACACGCAAACTTCTAGTATCCTCCCTTATCTTCCCCCAATTTGACTACGGTTGCGTGATATATGGCGGGCTCTCGACGATTCTTGAAGACAGATTAAAACGCATCATGAATTGCTTCATTAGGTTTGTCTTCGGAACCTCGAGACGTTCCCATGTTTCGCATCTCTACACTGAGCTGAATTGGTTTTTCCCTTCCTTCCGCAGAAAATACTTCCTAGGCACCTACCTATTCCAAGTTATCAACACCCGTCACCCTCCCTTTGTTTACAGTAGCCTGAAATTCAAGTCTGCTATCAAATCACTGCATACAAGATCTCGTCTTTCCGATCTCTATACTCCATCCCACAGAAGTACTGCATTCCAACGTTCCCTCCTTGTCCGATCGTCTACTCTATGGAATTCCCTCCCCCCACCCCCTGTATCCACAATGCTTCTTCCCTTGGAACATTCAAAACACTACTCTTTCACCATCTTCTTTCCCTCCAACCTTACGCTCTCTAATTATAAGGATGTATGTAATCGTCTTATTTAATTACTAAGACCGTCAGACATAAAACATTAGCAAAAATTATAGCTTGACTATGTTAATGTTTTGTTTTCTTGTAATGATAATTTTTGATTTTCTATCTTTTATTTTTCTTTAAGTTCCTGCTTGGTTTTTTTCTCTTTTGCAATTTTGTTTACAAAATTAACCTCTATTTTGTATATTTATTTTTTCATTCTATTTTTATTGATAGTTTTTTCTTTTTCTAGTTTTTCTCTGTATTTTTTTTTCATACGTATTTGTATTTAATTTTACCTATGTTGTTTTATTTTTAACAGCCTCTCGGCCAGTTATGATCTTAATTTGTATTATTTAAAGTTATTCTTAAGGGACTTTGTCCAAGAATAAAGTTTTTTTTCAATTCTATTCTATTCTATTCTATTTACAATTTATGATCGGTTATTTCTTGAGTCGGTGCCAGGCAAAACAAACATAATTCGAAAGAAAGCTGGTAATTGTGAAGATGCTCTCACTGTTTCAACACCACCTAACACCTGTCTCCTGCCATTCACAAGTTTGTAGCAAAAGCAATTAAACTGCTCTTCTTGGATAGCACTGACTCCAAGAATAACTGATCATAAAATGTCAATAGGTATACAAGTATCGATAATTTTGTTGGTTGTCATTTAATGCTTTTTGTTTCGAAGCAATTAAAATATTATTTTTTATTCTTTTAGTTCAAGTTTGTATAAACATATAGGTTTAATCTTGAAGTCGGTTTTGTTTTTTTTCTAAAAACTATTTTTTTAATATATCAATTAGAATAAAAATTAATTTATTTAAACAATAAAATAAAATAAAATTTAACTCATTAATTAAATATCAAATAAAAATCAATTAAAGTGAATGTACAATTATGACTGTACTCAAAAAATAAGAACAATATTGAAGTCGTATTTATATTTCCTCAACGACTTCAAGGGAATGAATCTTTTTAAAATAATTGTATCAGCTATTTTTGATTAATTACTCATATCAGTGAAAGTGTGAGTGAGGAGGTGTATCCAGGGCATATCGCGTATGAAATGAAGATATCAGGAGGAAAATGGAAATTACGGAGAGCGTGACGGAACGTGTTATGAAGAAGAAGTTAATGAGATATGGACACGTACGTCGGATGCCCCCTGGATTGACATGGACGTAGATTGCCTGAAATGATCAGAAAATGGAACCCTCCCAGAAATAGAAAGAGAGGACGACCAGCAAGGAGAAGGGAGGATGAGATAACGGAGGAAATGGCAGGAAGAGATCTGAGGAACGGTGATTGGTGGGGCAGGGAACAGTGGAAGGAATGTTTGACCTGACGGAAAACCCAACGAAGGGAACACCGTATCAAACAAGAAGAAGAAGAAGAAGACTCAGATTCGAATAGGTCAGCAAATAAAAATTAATTAATGTTGACATATTACAATCATATGGATTAAAAGTAACTGTTACGAACAGTCAAAGTAACAATTTCTAAAAGTTATGAGAGGATTAAACGAAAACTACCCTGAAATAAAAAAATAAAAATAAAGGATTTTAGAAGTAACTTGGAAACTTGTTTTCTTAAAATATCGATTATTTAAACTTGTCCACTTTTTCACAGGTTACACAAATACATTGATAAGGATCTTTTAAAATATACTGACTGCATGCCTGGTAGTAATTTGTAGGACATAGATAACATAAATTTGTAAATGCAAATAAACTGATTATATTGATTCCTAAAAATAACTGTTCAATATTTTTATTTTTACCTTGTTCTTCTGAAGTTTCGGGTTTGCTTTCTACCACTTTAACAACTTTCTTAGAAGCACCTAAAATAAAAAGTTAGTAAATTAAGGATGCTTCAAGCACTAAATCAAATTAAAGCTAATATTATATTTTTTTTAAATTTAATATTCAAACAAATGAATTTAAATTGAATTAGTTCTCTGAAATAAGATACTTTAACACCGTATATTAGGATATAGAAATTACAAGAAAAACTTCCAGAGATAGGGTCATAGCATATGGACTTTTAAACACAAACAAATAGATGGTATTGATACGCACACAATGAAAAAAAATAAATCTCTTTGTACCTAGATTTTTAGGAGTTACAAGAATATTTTCATCAGCAGCATCAACTTTCTCTGGTGCACCTAAAAAAAAATAAGTATTTGGAATAAAATAAATAATTGTTGCCACTGTAGAATAAACATTTGGTGTCCAGTAAATGCAGACATTTAATGTACTTATATTTCGTATTATTTATTTGGATATTTTAGCATAGTTCAATTTAAAAAATACTGACTGACGAAAAGCAGATTATTCAAATCCGAATATATAATACAGGAAAATTTTGGATAATACTGACTATAGTGGTATATTTAAATTTCTTAATAAAACTAATCCGAAATTATCATTGAACCTTAGACAATGACAGAAAAAGTCTAAGAGAAAACTTTAATATATCATTTCTTTTTACACAGAGGACTTCATTGTATTTGCAACATAAAGTTTAGCAGTAATCTATGATTCTACATTAGTAATCATTGAAAGGTATTAACTTACTTTGGGTGCTTTTATTCAAAGGCAGGTGTGGTTGAGTTTCTACAACAGCTATAAATCAGTAAATGGGTTCCATATTAAATTAAATAATAAATGGGTACTCATATTAATATATGAGTAATATTAAAAATTTTAAGGAACTTAAAATTCTGATGTAAGTTAAAGAGTGGTTTGTTTTTTCCGAAATATGTTTCATTTTTTACGAAACAGAAAAGGCTCATCAAAGGGTTAGACTTTTATTTTAGTCTTCTTGGCCTTAAATTTATTATCAATTCGCTTCAGACCACTATTAAATATTTGAACTTATTTTTAATTAATTATTTTTATTTATACTGTAATACAAATTTATAGCATGCATATAAAATTTAGCACTGTAATTGATAATAAACAAGTATTTGAATAATAAACACTTACTCTGTGTGAGTTCATTCGATTGCGTTTTCAAGGGCGTTTCAGTAAATGCTGAAAGAAGCAGTTAACACTCTTGAGTTAAAGGTATTTTTAAATATTTTAAATTAATTTTGCATTTTTCGATTCATAAAGTTTTGTATTTACCGTCAGTAGATTTCGGCGGATCAGGGCATTTACGTGAATGGTACTTTTTCATCAAATATAGGCTATCTGAAAATTTATAATCATAAATTTTAAGACATATCTTTATCATTGTTAGAGATATATATTTTATATCAAACTTTATAATACTTGTATATATATATATATATATATATATATATATATATATATATATATATATATATATATATATATATAGGATACCGTCGGTGAAATCGACAATTTTTGTTTTTAATGTAATAGAAGGTGATGTTAAAATGCTCACACCGAAATTGGCTATCTCATCGATGATATAAACATACAGCGAGCAGCAAAAGTTTTCGTACACCTACTAAATTCTCTGAAATACGATTACTTTTACTCTCATTGTATAAAACTATTGTTTTATTGACGATTTTACATTCTTCCTAATTCACGTGAGAAACACGCCTAATATTTAAAAAGAAAAAAAAATATATGGATATTTATGTATTTACTCTGTAAATAAAAAAAAGTAAAAACTGACTGCAGCAAACGTTTTTGTACAGCATCGAATTATCTCATTCAATCCCTTAAATACTTAAGGTCTGACGTAGAAAAGTTTTCTAGTGGTTAATCCTGCCTCTTTCTAGACCTAGAAAGAAATGGATTTCAGACCAGAGTAAATGGAAAAAAGTAATATTCGTCCATCTGATCCACATTAAATTTCCTTTCGTGAACGTCGTTTCAGTAGTCTGGAGGTTTTTTTTTAATTTTTTTTTTTTTAAGAATTGTATTCTTTGAAGTCTATTTTTCTATTTACTCTGGCCTGAAATCCATTTCTTCCAAGGTCACTTCTAATAGTTCTAGGTCCTGCAGACGGTTCCATATCCGAAATTCACTTTCTTTGCTATCTTTCTGGCCTGTATTTTAAGGTCAGCAATATCTTTTCTCATCTTATCTTAACTGAAATTCCTCCCATCTCGGAGAGAGCAAATTCTCGGCCATCCCGATCGGCCCTTATCGTCTAGTCTTTCGTTTTTTTTATAGGTTTGATTATGTATTGAACCGTTGAATGAGATATATTAGTCATTGAACCAATCTGGACATATGGATATCGCAGTTATCTAAGGAAAAGAACATGTAACCGCTGTTGAATAAAGGAATTGTGAATTTCGTGCCATGGGTTTTATAAAACACTGTTTGAGTAGAAACTGATCAGAATATAGCTAGAAATAGGCAGGATTTACCACTAGATAACTTTTCTACATTAGATCTTAAGTATTTAAGGGATTGAATGAGATAATTTGATGCTGTACGAAAACTTCTGCTGCAATCAGTTTTTACTTTTTTCTATTTACAGAGAAAATACAGAAATACTATCCATATTTTGGGATTTTAAATTATTAGGTGTGTTTCTCACGTGAATGACAAAAAATATCCACTCCTCAAAAAAGTTATTTTTCCACAACTAGAGTAATAGTCATCGTATTTTAGTTAATTTAGTAGGTGTGCAAAAACTTTTGTGCCTCACTGTTTACAAAGAGAACATGTGGCATAATTGATAAGTACAAAAAAAAAAAAAAAATTCAGTTCCTACCTTGAAGATTAGGAAATCTAGGCATATTTTCTATGGCAACATCAGCTTTCTTCGGTGGAACTAAAAAAAATAAAGTGTTTGGAATAAAACATATGTTCAATACAATACAAACCGCATTACGTCTAAAAGAAATAAGAAAAAGTAGATTATTGAAATCCGAACGCATATATCTATGTAACCTGAGAATAGTGTGTTAAGTGTAATTTTGAGAATCACCAGATACCCTGTTTATTTATTTATATTTATGTCTAATGGGCTAAATTGTATAGTTATTAAAGAGATGAACATTCTTTTTTTAATCATTGAGGGAAGAATTTCAAACTTTCAATAGAGTTATTCCTAATATGATATTCGCACTTAACAGACTATTCATAGATTATGTGACAGGAAATTTCATTAGAAGAGAATATATAATAAGGAATTTAATAAAATTATTATATAGAGTTATTATCCAATTAATAGGAAATATTAATTATTAGTTGTTGTTTTTTTAAGATGGAACATATTTTACCCGTAACCTAGTTGGTCAAAAGCGAAACATTTTTGGGAACGCGAGGTCGTTAAACGTAGTTTGATATTAGGAGAATAGGAGCAGTTAGAAGTTCAACTCTTCCAATTCTTAGTAACACTAGGAGGCAGGTTCTTCTGATTAAGCTCCTTTTGAATTTATTTCTCTTAATACGATATGAAAATTTTAACCTGGCTGATTTTGTAAGATCCCTCTCGGCAGTACAAAATTTTGGTTTGAAAATTCACCGATCTGGTATTAAATGAAGAATATTTTTGTTGTATAATATTTGTAGCTAGGACCTACATTTTAGGAGCTACATGTGAAAGGTTTAAATGAAAAAGTTTTTAAGCATAGGAGATTTTTTTTAACACACTCTTGCTCAGTTGGTGATCTGAATGAATGATGTAATTGTCGGTATGAAATGCAGTTGTTGAAATGACAAAGCATATTAAGTATCAAACAAATGAATGTTTTTTTTTTCAATTGCTGGTTTCCCGCAAAAATAGTTAGATGTTGACGTTGAAAAACGTTGATATATGCTAATTACATAAGGTCTATAGGGTAAAGGCACCAGTAGTAGACACTATTGTGAGACTCTTGCAATAATTTTAGCAGTAGT
This sequence comes from Euschistus heros, assembly GCA_003667255.2. NCBI lineage: Eukaryota > Metazoa > Arthropoda > Insecta > Hemiptera > Pentatomidae > Euschistus > Euschistus heros. The sequence continues at coordinate 2,778,885 of RCWM02000087.1, forward strand.
TCAATAAATTCGCTTCAAGAATCTTTTTTTCCCAACATATGCCCAATTGAACCTAAATTCTTTTTAAAATAACTCTATTATTGATGTTAAGGTTGTTTTTAGACATTTTTTGAGAACATGTTTTTTCACCAATAGTAGACACCTGTGTACCAGTAGTAGACACAGAAACGCATCAGTAGTTGACTCTTCACTTACCAAATATATTTAATTTATTTTTCATGAAATATGTTTGTTTGTTTTTTTACAAAGGATCTTGTATTTTAAATTGTAAAAAATTAGAAAAAATACAAAAAAAAAAAATACATATTTTTAATAAAATTAGGAAAGTAAAAAATAATAAAAAAACTTTTACTTTCATTTTTGTCTTAATGAATCACGTTCGATCTCTTTGTTTTCTTAATAAACTTCGATCAGGAATAATACAAGTAGCATTTATTATCAAAACACTTTTTTTATAAAAAAGGAAGTTGTCTTTTAAAAAAAATTTCTTGAGCCATTGCTAGCACAAGCTAATTTCACACGAACGAAAATTCAAAAATCGTTATTTTTAAAATTGAACTGCGAACCATATTCAATCTTTATTACGAAAAATTGGAATTGGAAAGACACTTTTGACTACTACTAGAACAAGAGAGATAATCAGTGCCCCAGTAGTAGACAGGTCGTTTATGGGCTCATTCAAACAAAATTTATCATAAAAAATAGGTTATTTAGTAAGTTGATTGACTTCACTATGTTTGCAAACGAAATTGTAAATTTCGTTGGAATGAAAAATTTTAACGATAAAAAAATAATAGATAAAAATCAAACTAACCTCCCTAAACTACTGTAGTTAAGGGAAGAGCCTTCTAAGACACTGCTAATTATAAACTGACCTAACGTTTCCACTGCTACACATAATCTGCTACTACTTATAGTGGAAGTACAGTAGGAGCTAATGTTTAAAATGGGACCAAATTCAAATCTTTCTTATGGTTTTAACTCTTATTTTTTATTTTGGTTGAAGTTACAAGTGTCTACTACTGGCTCAGTGTCTACTACTGGTGCCTTTACCCTAAATGTCTTAAATAATTCGATTATAAATATTGAATACAAACCCTATTTGTATTTGTAAAAACTATAAACTAGTTGTATTTTTTTTAATTTTAAAATTATTATCATTTAGTAATATAAAATGTCAGAATAGAAAATAAAACAAAAGAGGGAGAATCTCAAATGAAATGAATATCATTTAATCGAAAGAAATAGATTAATTGAATTAGTCGTCTAAAGGTGGCTCCACACGTAGAGGAAAACCGGGAGGCTTGCCTTTGAGGCGCCAGGCCTTCAGGCAAACCTCTACGTGTGGATGGAGAATTTTGTTGAGGTAGCCCTTCAGGCCTACCGAAATGCCTGCCTGAAAGGCCGAAAAAGCAATACAAAATCTCATTGAAAAACTATCTCCAACATCCCGTAGAATGCGTTAACAAAAGCAGAATATCCAACACCTTAAAATTGTTAAAAATTCTAATATTTCAAACCAGTATCCTTAAGGACAGCTATGGCAGAATATCCTTAGTTATATCTTGAAAAAAAAAATAGCATCCTTAAGAACAACAATGGCGGAATATCCTTCCGGATAACTTAAAAACCATTAAATCCTGGAATATTTCAAATATTACCCTTAAGGACGAAAACTAATATATAGCTGGCCAAGGGTATCCTTCCATCATCTTAAAATAGTATTCTTAAGGACGAAAACTAATAAAAACGTTAAATCTTGAAAAATAAATTGTATCCTTATGGATGAAAACCAATACAACTTTTAAATCTTGTAAATAAAAAGTAGTATCCTAAGGACAATAACTAATAAAACCGTTAAATCTTGAAAAACAAAAAAAGTAGTATCCTTAAGGATTATTGAAATTTACAACTGCACAGAATATATACATCAAGTAAATTTATTGACAACGATTATAATAACAGGTTATGTTAAAACTTGAAAAGAACTACTCATCAGTAGCACTTTATTAAAACTTCTACACTAGAAGGTCTCTAGGCCATCTTCGTTTCAGACGCCACGGATTATCAGGAATGGAGTGGGAAGCAAGTTGAGAAACTAACGGATTTGAGTGATTATGGAGCTTACTATGAAAGGATAGGTATCTGGTGTGGGCTAAATCAGCAACATATGGAACATTAAGATCTTTATGGATAAGTTTATTGGTGACAAAGTAAGGAGCATAGAGGATTTTACGATGGATTTTGGATTGTAAGGGTTGAATACGAGATGAATTGGATGGTTTAGTGGAGCCCCAAAGCTCAACTCCGTACGTCCAAACAGGTCTAATCACAGTCATGTATATGAGTCTTTTGTAATTAATTGGGAGCTTTGAACGTAAAACTAATTTTAAGTGGGGAAGGAGAGTGACCAAGGATAGGGTTCCTTCGGCCGCAAAATTTGCTATAAGGATACTGTATTTTTTCCAGGAGCTGACCATTTTTGGCGGCCGAAGGACATCCTTTGCTACTTTCCTTCCCTACCTCTAATTAGTTTTCGTCCTTAAGGATACAACTTTTTTTTTTAATATTTAACAATTTCATTGGTTTTCGTCTTTAAATATACTATTTTAAGATGGCGGAAGGACATCGTTGGGTCACATAAATATTAGTTTTTGTCTTTAGGGATACTATTTTGAAATATTCCCGGATATAACAGTTTTTAAGTTATCCGCAGGTCTGCAATTGTTGTCATTAAGGATATTATTTTGAAAATATTCAGGGTTTCACGGTTTTTAAGATGGTGGAAGGATATTCCGTCATTCTTTTCCTTTTAGTTTTTCCTTAAGGATACTATTTTGAAATATTCCACTATTCAACGATTTTAAGATGGCGGAAGATTACTGAATGGTTAATCCTACCGAATACCTTAATATTTATACAAATACTATAAACTGGTTGTGGTGCCTACAACCAAACTTCAATCCAGTCGTCTTTTGAGGCAAAACGAATGAGATTTTGGTATTGCTTTTTCGTGGCTAAGGCAACGGGCTTACAAGAATACTAAACCTCAACAGAATTCTCCATCCACACGTAGAGGTTTTCCTGAAGGCCTGGTGCCTCAAAGGCATGCCTTCCGGTTTTCCTCTGCGTGTGGAGCTTTATTTGCTAATGTAAACCCTCAACACAGAGAGGCTTACCTCTATTGAAGGCTTGCCTTTGGGTTTTCCTCTGCGTGTGGAGCCACTTTAACTGAATTTTATTTCGTTTTATCGCTTTTAGTGCATACAAAATTACTCTCCTTTGGAAATAAACAACACAACCATACAGGTAAGTGGGAAAAAAATAAAGAACATAAGGGCATAGACGGTTAGCAGGATTAAGCTATTTAATATGAAAATTTATCTCCTACAGAGACACAGATAAGGGAAAATAATATTAGAAAACATATGAGCATTGACGCTCAAGAGGGCGAATCCCAAAACATGTTCCATGATTGAAATATTTTATTTGAAATAATAAAGAGGAGTGATGCCATAATAAGTGAAATATTTCAATAATTGTTAACTCCTTCATTGATGAATTTAGATGTTCCATGATGTTCTTTTTTTAGTCGACAGGCTCAACGGGGCCAGTTTTTTTTTCTTTTTTTTTTTTTTTTTTTTTTTTTTTTTTTTTTTTTTTTTTTCTTTTTTTTTTTTTTTTTTTTTTTTTTAGCAGTAATATATGACGTAATCATAGAAAGGTAGGTACAGACTTACTTGGGGAGCTTTTATTCAAAGCTAGTTTTGGCTGTGGTTCTGTAGCAGCTGTAAATCAGTAAATTGACTTTAATTCAATGTAGTCAAAAATACACGATTAATATTTTAAAAAATAAATATATTCCAAATTCTAAAAGTAAAAATTAAAATCCTTTTAATATTTACTCTTAGAATTTGAGATTTATGTACTCTTATTTTAAAGAGAGGTTTGCTAGGCAAATATATTTCATTTTTAACAAAACAGAAAAAGCACATCGCAGAGTATGATTTATATTAAACTTATTCTTCTTGACCTTTATTTTATATTAATTCGCTTCAGATCATTATTTAATATTTGTACTTCTTTTCATTTTGGAATATAAGTTTAAAATATTCATATAAAATTAAGAGTTAAACTATTAATGATAATTAACAAATATTTGAATAATATTAACTTACTCTGTGTGAGTTCACTCGATTGCGTTATTGAAGTCGTTTCAGTAACGGCTGAAAAAAAGCAGTTACCACTCCTTAGTTATAGGTTTTTTAAATTGATTTTGCATTTTTTGATACAGTTTAAGTTTTGAATTTACCGTCACTTTTCTTCGGCGGTTCATGACATTTAAATGCCAAGGCACTTAAATCCAAATCAGCCCCAATCAAATTGAGTTTACCTGGAAATTGTCAATCATAAATTTTAAAAAACATCTTCATGTCTTTGTAAGCAAATTTTGATAAATATTGAACAATAAAATTAGTAAAATATACAGAATGTTCAACATAAGAAAATAAGAATAATTAAGTATTTTTTCGCAAATAATTTCCCTAACTAATAAGACTAGAGCAAGTTCAATATGCTCATTAGAAAGATTATTCAATATGTTTAAAATAATTTTATTTTAACCTGAAAATAATACTTAACTTTGTGGCTCAGCCATAAGAAATAATTTCTGATTTAGTTCCAAAGTTTTGACAGTATTTTTCTTAAAAGTATTACTTATGTTAGAAACGTGCATTAGTAAAAAAATCTTCTTCAAACAAACACCTCTAGAATGATATATGGTATACCATGACGATTTATAAAATTGATACTGAAATGGTTTATAATTTTTAAAAAAACAGGGAGATGCATCATCGGCATTTTGGGAAATATTAAGAGAATCCTTAGAAATGTTGTTAAATAATTTGAAAGAAAGTGATTTATTAATAGAAAAAAGTAAATTAGCTATTTTTCTCACTCTAATATTCACAATTTTATAAGAAAGTTTGAAGATTATTTGGGAGGTGCAATAGCTGAGTGGGTAAGGCGCTTGACTACCATGTTCCCGGGCCCGAGTTCGAGTTTGGCTGAAGGCGGAAAATTTATATTCTGTCGACAAGAAGATGATCAGGGATGCAGTCAAAATAACACCACGTCTAAGAAGAAATTCTTTAACACGTGTCAACGATGTGGATCATATGCGAGGTAGGGAGACCTATTATTTAAGTTTCATCAACCAATTTTTTGATTTACCAAAGCATTTAACTGAAAAGTGATTTTTTTTTTTCAATGATTTTCCACTCAAAACAAAAAAAAAAGAAAAAATTATAAAACTTAAATTTAATAATTCATTCATTCATTCTCGGCGCAACAGACGCATGAAGCGGTCCTTGGTCAGCTCAACGGCTCTTCCCCAGTCTTCCCTGTCGGTGGCACGTCAGATGGATATTCCTGCTTTCATCAGATCCTCGGAGACGCTGTCCTTCCATCTTCCCTTCGGTCTTCCACGAGGCCTTACTCCATCGGGGCTTCCGTAATACAGTCTTCTGACTGTCCGCTCCTCGCCCATTCTGATTATGTGTCCCAGCCAATTAATTCGCTGTATTCTCACATATTGGAAAACATTCAGTTCATTATAAAGTATGTACAGCTCTTTGTTTTTTCTGAGTTGAAAAAAACGATCCTCCTCTACAGGTCCATAGAGGCGTCTCAATATCTTCTTTTCGAACCTGTCAATACGTTCAGCTGATACTTTACGCATTGTCCAGGTTTCAGATGGGTATGTCAAGACGGGTCGGGCGAGTGTTTTATAAAGTCTGAGTTTGGTTGTGCGACTGAGCAGTTTACTTCTAAATAGTTTAGATAGACTGAAATAGGATCGATTAGCTGCTATTATTCGGCATTTTATTAAATATAAGAAAGAAATTAAAAATTAGAAGGGTTAAATTGAAGAAGACTCCGAGAGAAGCGTTTTTGAGGCGAAAATCATCCTACTTGAGGGGCTACTTTGAACATGAGAAAAATCACTCTCCCCCCCTCACCACCTTCCCACGTATTGCAAATAGCAGAATCGCTCATACGGAATTTTGAAGCTGAGTTGTGTAGCTATCATTTACTCCAAGAAAAATTAAAATACCCACAAAAACAATCGCACTGCAGTGCAAAATGTGCAAAACCTGTTCAAAGTATCCCCCGCTTACTTCAATTTAATTAAATTTTATTTTACTGAAAGGAACATTAGTAAATATAATTTACATAATTAATTTACACTAATTTTTTGAAACGATTTTCTTAAAATCAAAATAATAAATAATAAATAATGATAATATTAATTAGTCCACTCATGTGTATATGCAATATTTATTTAAAAACCAGCCTGGCAGCTTCCGTTGTGGGACTAGTAATCCTTCAATGTTCTATAGTAGCTATATTACATAGTGAACATATAAATGGTTGCTTCTGTAATCATAGTATATTTTATATAGTTATAGTAGTAGTTGATAAAAATAGCATGATAAAACTTACTTTGCGTATATTTATTCTCTACTTTATTTTTTGGTTGAGTATCAAAACAAGCTGTAACAAGCGGTTGGTACATCTTCAGTAAAAGAATAATATGAATTAAGTTTATGAATAATATTTTTAAAATATATTAATTATATTTTCAGACTTTTCAAATGAAAAGCTTAGTTAAAGAAAAATTTTATATTTAACTCAACAGAAAAACTCTAAATTTAACAGTATATGTGATTCCTGTGTATGACCATATAATAAATTAAAAGAATTAAATATATATTTCTCGGATATATCATATCTAATCTCAGAGCATAAAGAGGTTGAATGAAGAAGAAAATCTTCAGGGACGCAGTCAAAGATGAACACCACGTCTAAGTAGAAATGCTTTAATGCGTGGCAACGTTTCGACCTGCCTTGCAGGTCTTCTTCAGGGCTGTAATGAACAAAATACTATCTGTGATCGATAAACAGATGAAATGGAATACAGACTGTACAAAAAAATAGAAAGAACAGATACAAAAATCAGTAACAATACAAAGCCGCAAGGTAAGGTTAAGGACCTTTTTATCAAAAACAGGTTGAGTTGAAAATTCAACTTAGGAGAGTGGTTCAAATGTTTGAATCTTACTGGTGCGTATAAGAATCATGATATTTCAAATTCTGGTATCTAAAAATAAACGCTTAAATTTTAAATACCATACTGTTACTTTGTAAATAACATGTTTGTATGTTGTAAATACAATAACATACAGTCGTTTACCAATGTCATAATAAATAATCACTGTAAATATTTTTTATAAGTCCTGAATAAAAAAATATTGATACACAGTGTAAATGATTTACAATTTATAATTGGGGAGGTAATAGTCCAGTAAAAAGGTATTTTGAACTAGCAAGTTTATGGGTAATTGTTTTTTATGGATTACTTTATATTTTTTGAATGCTGAACACGAATCTGAAGTTTTCAAATAAAATTTCCTTCGGCAAATATGAGAAAAATTAAAAAAAAGTAAAATAGCTTTAATGTTTTTCATTATTTTGCTTGCAACTTGCAAAGTAATCGTTTTAAGCAAAATACTCCTTTATATTAAAATAAAGAGGAGAAAATGACCTACAATTTATATTCTTATGTTTTTTTGTCTGACGTAAGGTATCCACAAAGGAATTTGGCCAACTGGGGGCGTCGCACTTCTCTCCAAAAATATGTTTGTCATACTTTTTTGTCAATAACTCCGAAATTATTTGTCCGATTAAAAATTACTTTTTTTCATCTTAAAGATGATTAAATTTACTATTGGACTCTTTATATGAAATTTTAATCGGGTCTTTTGAAATACACCTACCAGAACGCTAAAAAAATCCGTACTGTCGTAAAATCCACGTTTTTTTGCACATTTGTCACTTTGTGAACTGCATATTTAAAAACTAGTGACTGTTAAGAAAATGAAAATATTCCCCGAAAATTATGAGTGTCATTAAAATACATCATCTATTATATCATTATAATTTTTATTTTGTGTAATTTTGAGCAAACGGTGACTTCTGTAATATAAAACATAGCCACTTTAAACACGAGAAGAAACCCTTGTTTCTGAAGGGTAATTACATCTCATAATAAACATTTTAGTTATTGCTGAAAAGTGGGATTACTGTGACAAAGCACGTTTTGAAAGTTACCTCCTCAATTTTAGTTGGTAATCCAGGTGGGCAAAGACTATTAAGAAACTATTGCGGATAATGGACTGCATAATTAATGCTTACAACTAATGGTCCATAAATTATATGTTTATACACAATATTAAAAAGAAAGGGATAGACATTTTGACTCGGCAGAAATAATTTTATCGAACCATCTGGTTGAATTTTAATTTCTGTCATATATAACCATAAAAGTATATGGCAGTTTGGCAAACCTTTTATCTGGCACTCAATACTACATTTAAATTATTATTATTGTTAACTTTACCGTTTTTAAACCTTTCTATAGCTATGAAGATGTAGTTAAAATTTAGCATAGAGTTTTAATAGTTTTACATTGCAAACTCTGCTGCAGAATGGCCACATATCGGTCAATATTTAAACTATTTCAATATTGAAAATAAGTAAATTTTATCATAAATTTCTACCTCTATTTAACACCGTTCCTTTGTAACCTCTCTCGAATGGTGCTCATTACCTATCGGTCGATTATCAAACTTCACTGCGCATTAAATAATTATTCGCTTTTTTTTTGGCAATACAATTGAAAATCTTTAAATTTTATTATTGCTAAACCTTTCTTGAACTATGAAGATGATGTGGTTAAAATTGGTGGCTACTGATTGATTCAGTAGTTTCCGCGGTTAGTGATCATAAACGAAAACTGGTTTGCCCTTTTATATAATAGTATAAATTTTATAAATATATATTATAATATACTAATCTATCATATATTAATGTAATTATATAAATGATTATAGATTCCTAGTAATATGATGGAAACGTACTTTGCGTAGATTCATTCTGTTGCACTGCTTTGAGCGTTTCTGTTGAAGCTGTAACAAGTAAAGTTTATAAAACTGCTTAAAACTTTTATATAATAATTATATATTACTAGGTATCAAATTGAAAGTTATTCGAATTAATAAAATGTTGATTTAAAAGAAAATACAGAGATTTTATTTCCGAATGTACAAAACAATCGATTGTTGATATTTAGAAAGATTTGCTAAGGATTAATGGTTACCACATAAAAAAATAAAAAGGAAATGAAATAAAATCAATAAAAAATTACTTACTTGCAGCATTAGCTGTCTCTGTGACCAGGCAAATCGTACAGGCTGGAAATGAATAATTGTTAAGAATATTGGCATGAATGAAGGTAATGTTTAAATATATAAGGAACATATTAATGTAATGACAAGATAACTTGAAGCAAAATTATCCTTTCAGTCAGATTTGGGCAAATTTTAATCATGATTAAATATTACACAACTTATTTCCTGGAATCAATCATCTAATTTAATCATGATTAAAGCTTTTAATTTATATTTAAGTCAACCTAATTATGAATGAACTGAAAGATAATGAAATAAGACAAAAATTAAGTTTCAGAAATAAAATAGCAATAAAAATCTACTTACTCGATGCGTCAACAGTTGTTGGATCTGTTAAAACGCAGCCTGTAAAGTTAAAATTTTCGATATAATAAGAATAATACAATATTTAAAAATGTATAAACATTCAATTTTTTAAATACTTTTAATTTTTCAATACTTATTTTAACAAAGTATTGAAAGTAATATTGTTTTAATAAAAATATTAAAAAACGAGAATAAATTCATCCTGTGGTCCCAGGGTGAACCCATGATTGATAAAAAAATCTGTACTATATACAATCCATGAAGAGTCCCAAGACCCAAGTTCAATTAATAAGGAAGTATGTTGTCTCGGGACCAAACTTTATACCTGAGGTGGTGTGGTCAGCATCTAAAATCAATCACAAGGTTTTTCTACTAAGTAAAGGTAACCTTTTTATAAGAGACTGGGTGTGTTCGCGAAGGGTTTTCCGACTTCGAAGTCAATTTTTTTTTTCCAAAATAAAAGAAATTAATTTTTTTTTCCTTCAGTTTCTTACCCTAAACCCGAAAATGATAATTAAGAAAATAAATTTCCTATATTGTCGTATTCGAATGTGAGGCCTATGCTACACCCGTCCCACACGCAGTAATGAATTTCCAGTATATTACATTTCAAGATCAACATTTCAACTATAAAAGTAAATTTTGATATTTTCCGAAAAGAAAATATTAATATTCTAAAGTATTATATAATAATACTAATTAAAATTTAAGAGTTAATCCGATATTATATTATTAACGTATTTTACTCATACATTACTGTTATCACCCATGAATCAACCCCGGGTTCAAAAGTTCTTCCTAAGTCACCTCCAGGGACTACATAGGGTTCAGCAAAATCTTATCATACAAAATACAGTTTCTAATAGGATAATTAATTATAAATGTTTATTTATTTGCTCATTGACTATACTGCAGAACTGTTCTATTTCTCAAGTAAATAAATTCTTCATCTGCATTGTAATGGACAACTCGGAAATCAAGGATTTCAATAGCTAATGCTGACCCTCCGAAGTTGCATTAACCAATAATAAATTATATTATATATAATTTTTTTTTTAATTATATATATATTTTTTTTTAATTTATCTTAGCAACTTATAACCAACATATTATAATTCGAAGATTTATTTTTTTTAATTTTAAACAGCTCTGACGAGGGGTGTGATTCAAACTGAAACAAAATTTTGAAACTAGCAAAAAGAAACTTTACTCACCATCATCAGCATTCACCGTTTCAGTAGATGTACAGTTACCATCAGCTGAAAATATATAATTGAGATGTTCAATGATATTCATCAAGTACAAATTATCACATGATAACATACAACTATTTTTATGTAATATAAAAAACATTACATCACTTTATTTTTTTATGTAATCTTGCCATCGTGACTTTCGCCACTAGTAAAACTAATCGATGCCAGACAAAAAGAACTTGGTAACATTCAGATTCCGAAATCTTTAATTCATTACTATCTGCGATATATCTCGTTGAAATGAAACAAATACTAAAATACAACACTCCCCATACAGGAATTAAATTTATCATTTACAACTCCATTATGAATATTGTTAATAATTAAGACTATGGTGCAAGGCTTTCAAGCTGTGTATCATATTTCCTCCTCCACTGAGATCAATGACCATTGCATTAATGAATGTAGCAGAAACTATGTACACATCGTAATCGCCACCGATGTGGCACCCTAAGATCCCATCTCTGCGTACACTAATGCAGACTTCTACTATCCTTGGTCGAGTAGCATAGTGGATATTAAAGAGATTGAAACGTGAATACCAATTTAATATACTCACTAGTAATATATTCAATTGTAGGTATCAATATATTGCCGAAAACTTTTCAGTTTATGAGCACTACAACGGATATAAATGAAAAATTTCCCTTAAGTGCGATTATAACTTGCTCGGGCATCACAGCTTCATTAAATAGTGAAAATGGAATAATATAAAAACAAAGGGATTTTTTTAAAAATGCAAGATTGATATTATGCATGAAATATGGCGCTCTGAATTCTACTAACTCAACTCTTCCAGTAATACTATAATCTAAGTAACCCACACTTGGTCTTCGAGATGCACTGACACTTCTGACACTGAATCATACTGCCGATATTACGACTCATCTGAAGGGACTATTAGGCTATCGAGTAAAAAAAAGGTAGTGGATTTGAGTTTTGTTGTTGACATCCTAGGTTGCATTCTCTGAAAAAAATTATTCTTCTTAAAACTACTTTCTTGTAATTGTAAAAACAATGTCTAGTAAAATTTAGAGAAATTTAAATTAGTTATAGTATGGATATCACTGCAGACAGTGGTTTCTGGCATTCTGAGTTGCATATCTTCAACTACAACTTGCATTAGCTGTAGATATGTTTTTGAAAGTGCACGAAAGAGCAAGCCTCGTAGAATGCGTTAACAAAGGCGAAATATCCTTCTGCCATTTTAAAAACAGTTAAATTGCCGAATATTTCAAAACAGAATCCTTAAGGACAATTGCAGAATATCCTTCCGACATCTTAAAAACGTTAAATATTCTATTATTTCAAAACAGTATCCTTAAGGACAACAATGGCGTAATATCCTTCCGGATAACTTAAAAACCGTTAAATCCTGGAATATTTCAAAATATTACCCTTAAGGACGAAAATTAATATATAAGTGGCCAAGGGTGTCCTTCCACCATCTTAAAATAGTATCCTTAATGACGAAAACTAAAAAAATCGTTAAAATCTTGAAGAAAACCAATAGTATCCTTAACTAATTCTAAGTGGAGTGGCCAAGGATGTCCTGCGGTCTCAAAAAATCCTCAGATCCTGGTAGATCTAAAAAACAGTATCATAACTTGCTCATACCAAAGGCAGGTAATATTTGAATCGAAGATTCTAAAAATATTAAAAGTATTTAAAATATGTTTCATACATGACACAATTTTACAAAAATATACTAATAATAAGAACATTTTTAATAAAACAATTAATCAACTCACTTGATGTTGATACGGTAGCCTTCGGCCTTGAAATCGGCACCAATCGATTAGGCCTTTGTCCTGAAACTGATTAACTAATTAATTGATTCAAAAAATAAACTATGGTATAAATTAAGAACGTCAAAACGTATTTTTTATGGTAAATACTCACATCTTGTGACTAAAAACGTATGATCCGTTGGGCATGGTGAGAACAGTTGTTCCAAACAATATCGATTATTTCTAGCTGTACCTGCATAGAAATAAGTTTAAATATTAGACTGCGAGGCCAGAAAATTGTCTACATTGATGTAAAAGAAATAAGGATGGCATCTAAAATTAGTCAATGTTAGAAAGGAGGACTTGATAATAGGTGGCTTTGGATACAGAACTAATATATCGATAATTGCTCGACTTTAGGGTAAGAAGAACGTTTCTGTACGTTATTAGTGATAGAATCTGCTCATCAAATAGTTTTGGTGGAACGAGTCGCTTTAGGTAAACAGATCTATCCGTGCGGTTTTGTTAAAAGTCTTTCCCTAATACTTTTTATGTAAAATCAGCTACTAATTTGGAATGATTACGTATACGGAAGGATTCGATTTACCTTCCTATTTAGTTTGAAAGTATTATATTGGCGAGCAAGCAACCAGTCACTGTTAACAACACATTTAATTAACTTTTGTTTCCTTACCTGTTCTTTTACTTGACCTTTGCGTAGAATTGAAATATGCAAATCAGTTAGGAATGTTAGAACTGCAAAGGTGCTATATTCCATTTATTAAATTTCATCAAAACACAAACAACAAACCATTTTCATACTCATTAATTACCAAAATGCCTAATGTTTTTAGCAGATAACATGTCAAAAAATATTCCTCAAAGTTCTGATAGTTCCGCAAATTATAAATTTGCGATGAAGTTAAGTGGAAAATGTTTGTCCTAAACGTATTATAGACTTAGTTGTATGTAAGTTTCGATTCAGATCATGAAACCACAATCCATGTCTTTTTGTTATATTGGATGGGAAGAAAGACTAGTAAGATTCTTTTTCAATGATACAATCTACATGAATATTAATAAAATGTTCTAATCTGATGTAAGGGATAAGTAAATATAGTTATAAATATATAACTCTATTCTTTTTTTACATATCCTGTAAGATGCGAGGAGTGCTCCTTAACAATTTTTGCATTTAGGACTTTAATTTCTTGAGCATTGTTAAATGTGTGGATCCGAAAAACAACCGCCAATTTCCTAATACATTTTTTTTTTCTATTGTACGTTTTTATTTTTGAATAACAAAAAGCCTTGGCCTAAAGCGCCTTGTATTTAATTTTCATCTTACGCCATTAAAATCATCCTGGATGTTTTTGATGTCCTCAAGTAAAACGAATATACTTCGTGAATCGATCATGGTTTGAAAAAACCTCGAATCAGTAATCAATTAACTACAATCAAGGTAATTGATAATAAATCATTTTTTCGTTGTTTTTACTTTCATAATTAATTGGATGTTAATTGGATACCAATTGCTAATGAGCTGAAGTGTTCCATTGATATTTCCAACAACTTGGGAAAGTATGGCAGTCAAAAAAAAAAAATTCCCGATTTTACTTAATTTTGTGTTCAGGTAATCACTAAGTATGACTAAATTGTTTGAAAAAATCCTTTAAATTAATTTTTATTAAAGTATACTTCTGCCTAAGGTTCCAAAAATAGAAAGTTTTAAATTGCTGGAATATTTTTTTTTTCAATACGCTTTTATTAACTTGACCTGTATGTAATGGAATCTTTCATCGTAATTTTCATAAATTTCCAGCAATCTGATTAACTTGAAAATTTTCTCACATTTCAAGGACCAATCACAATACAATAATTGCACAACTTTCTAATGTTCTCACTTAGTCTAGTTAAATTCCCCCAAAATAGGGAGGGGGGGGGGGGGGGTCTGCCTTGCAAAAGGTGAAGTACTCGTAGTGGGTTTTACGTTTTTATGTGGTCCAGATGAGTCCTAAGAATAAAATATCAAAAATGAAACTAAATTTGATAAGGAAAATTGTTTGGGGGCCAAAAAAAACGTAGAAAAATGTTTAATTTACAAAATTAGAGTACATTAAATTGCGCCTCTAAAGACATCCCTTAAGCTGCATTTGATTAAGGCGTTAAGCCACAATCGATTGTCAAACAGCAAAGTATTTTGCCAACTTTAAAAAGTTCGTTCTGGTCATGTTTAAGAGTTTATAACGCAGAAATGGCCAATTCAATCAAAACATGTTATTTGCTAAAAGTTTTAGATCGTTACATTTTGTGCAATATACGATTTTTAATGCAAAAATTTGCCCATTTTTACACGTAGATGTGTCAAAAAACAAAAAAATTGTTGGTTTTTTTTTTTGTTGGTTAACAAACAAATCACGAATAGTACAGGGAAATTAGCTTTGAACCTTGAACTCAAAGTATATTATTAAATTGGAATTATATCAATTATTTAGTAGCGAGAAGAAAACCAAGGAAAACACAATAAAATCCATAAATAATGATTAAATTAACACAGTACTCTATGATTATTTACAGTACTTTTTAAATGCATACAACCGGTATCAAAATCTGAAATATGTTAATGTAACATACATTAGCATAATAGAGGCTCTTACATAAAATTGATTGATTGTAATAACCATATCAATCCAAAGATAACATGCATTTAAAAGAATTGTCAGTCCCCCCTCGCTCAAAGTGACAGTGATCTTTCCACTTCTCCAACCAGATCCGAAGACTGATTGCTAACGTTAGTTCGAAACGTCGACCAAGCAGAAATTGCATTTTTCAGTTCTGACATATAATATATGCCAATCAAATAACGTCAGTTGGAATCAAAGTGATATCGTTCTGAACTTACAGCTTGATAGTTGCCGTCAAGGTAATTGCGAAACGCTAGAAATATTTTTTAGGGCTTTAGCTAATGTTTTGCTCACAGACGCTGCTAAAACGTTTATCAGTTAATGATTAAACCAACCAAATATTCTATAGTTGTTAAAATAATGTAATAAACACATTAAATCTGCTTAACACGTTTGGATGTTAACACACTATTTTTTTTATTTTATTTTAATGGTTATAAAAGAGTCTGCTACGCTAAAATGCTGTAAGTATTGGTCTTATGACATATATATGTATAGTATATGTATATCATTATGTATAATAACATAAAGGTATATGTATAAAAATAAAATACATTTTACAAATTTACAAATAAATAAAATTGATTTTTAAAAACATTTTATAACACATTCGTTGTCATTTATAATATTAACACTCAAACAAAGACACTCATGAACTCACTTCTCCCCCCCCCCCCCCTAATCGTTAAGAATAAGCAGTCCTAAGGAGGTCTTAGGTAAAAAGTCTAGGCTTATCTACGAAGCATTGAATTGAAACTTTCACGACTTTAACGATCCCAATAAGTCATTATCTCACAATTTTCGAGTTACTGCTCTTCTCCTAGGCATGGCAGTACACGACTAGAATCAAAACTATTTGGACATGATAAGAGTTTTGGAGCTCCATTGAACCATTGCATCAAGGCCGACCTGGAAGATTTGGGTTTTAGGGGAGTGGGTTGGAAGGAGCTGTGTGGTCGACGGTTGGTGGTGTCGGTATCGAACCTTCGGGTTCGCTAATCCTTTATTTATTACAAAATAAGAGTTACCTCAACATAGGGGGCAACTTTTCTTTTTTTTATATGATGAAATTAAGCGTGGTGGTTATTATATATACTATACTATGTAAAATAGGCATGCCCTGAACCAAAATTAGTAAATTAATTAATTAATATCATGGGGCCAAACAAATGGATATAAAATTAAACAATAAAATTTGCTCAAAACCTTTTGAATCTATCTGATTTTTATTGAAATAATTAAAGTTTTCGATACTTATTATTTTATTTATCCTTATATTTTTGAAAGGTCTCCAAAAACTGTACATTGTACTTCAATTTGGGTCAAATATTGCATTCCAAGCATAAATACCCATAGGATCGCCATGATATCACGTATACCATTACAAAGGTTAATTAATAACATTCTTACCCGAGTCAGACTGGTCGGATTCTCTTTCGCTCCCTGAAAATAACAAAAAACGAATTTTGATTTAAAAAAGTAGTAAAAAATATATATAATACTGCAAGAATGTTTTATTTATTTATGTATATATCGAAATATTTGTACATGTATATATGAATTGGACCTCTAGATAGATCGACAGCTAACTTTAAAAATCGGGATAGTGGTGATTATTTAATTATTTTACAATGTTTAAATGCAAATAATAAATTATATAGTTCAGTCAATAGACATATTGTAGTGTGCATGAAATATGCGATCGTTTTTGACCTCAGAGCTTCGGAGTAATTAGAAGATAAACATACTAAAAGTCCCCGCCCCTGGGGGTGAGGAGAAGGTCCCATTTTTGGGTTTTTAGATCATATCTTGAAAATGGTGGACTCTAGAAAAATCTGTTACAAATAAAAATTAAAGTTAATTAAATTTCCTATAAAATTAATTTAATACATATTTGTCGGATTTTCAACGGTTTTCAAGATATACCTCATAGAAAATCGATAGTTTTCGGGAAAAAATTATTTTTAACCCAATTTTTGTCATACATATGCTTCTAGTGCATTCCACGATCGTTTCTTAAAAAAATTGCAGAATCAAAGTTGCAGAACATTAAATTTAATTTAATTTGGCATATACGTTTTTGGCACTTAGCAAATTATTTTTTCGAAAATTATCGATTTTTAATAACATTTATCTTGAAAACCGTTGGAAGTTCGACAAATATATAAATAATTTTATAGTAAATTAAATTGGCTTTAATTTTGATCTGCAGCATATTTTCCTAGAGTCCACCGTTTTCGAGATATAATCGAAAAACTCGAAAATGGGACCTTCTCCCCTCTTTCCCACCGTTAGCTCACCCCCCCCCCCCCCCAGGGGCGGGGACTTTTATTATGTTTACCTTCTAACTACTCCTAACGAAGCTATGAAGTCAAAAATAATCGCATATTTCATGCACTCTACACCCCTCATTTCAGCATTCATTTACTGGACTAATAGTATTATGCAGTTATCAAAAACTTATGAATAAAGATGTGATACATAGCTATACTCAAAGTATTGATGATTCAAAATTAGATATCATAATTTACCTGGTTTCTTCTGAAGTTGATGAATCGGTTTCTGTAGGTTATCCTGTCCTAATGAAAAAAAAATGTATACATGTTAAAAAAAAATAAGAAACAAAATCCAAAAAATAGACATAAAAACACAGTGTATTTACTTGAAAAGGATATTGATTGATCATTGGGATCGTGATGTCCTATCAAGTACGAAATATTTGACATGTAGATGTCGTCATTATCTGAAAAAAAGTAAATAAATATATTGTAACGAAATTAGCGTAGAGATAGCGTCCTAGGCGATATAGACCCTCTTGGATGTTCTAGTCTCGTTGCTTAGCAACATATATCCAATAAAGAGACAGTTAGAGGTTAAGTCGAAAAAGTAATAGTGTCAGTTTCAATAGTATTTCAAAGTTAGTTAAATAGTTGTCCTACTCTGTATATTCTGTTTTGTTAATATTGTTCTGAGTAAACTGTGTACATATTTTTCTTTGTTCATAAAAGCTTTTTCTTTTGAATACATAAAGCGTTAAAAATGGGATAAGGTTAAGTTTGTTAACAAAGATGATTTTCAGTGTCTAGATGACAAAGAAGAAGATTAGAGAATTACGAGTTTCAGAACTGATTCTAGAACTGGAAAATTTAAAACTAGGCACGAGAGGAATTAAATTTATGCTAATTAAACGGCTTTGATTATTATACCAGTCAAGGCATAGGTCCTGAGGTGGCTCAAAATCTATAAATAACCTTGCTACTGATTTTAAATAAATGATTATCGGAAGCCTGAGGTTAGTTGATAGAGATATTACAAATCTCCAAGGAAAGTCTTAATGATGACGGAGGATTGTGTTGGAGGGCCAAGGCGATGAAGCCAAGGCGATTGAAGAATATAGTTATGACAGAGACGCTCATGAGTATTCTGGGGACTAAATAAAAATATGAGAGAACAGGAGGCTTACTCAGATGACCAAGGTAATGAACATATAGGAAGTGTTCTGGTACCTGCTACACTAGTTTTGAAGTAGAGTAAGTATAGAAATATGGAAGAAGAAGGAATGGTACCTCGAATAACGAGTACTGGAAAAGGTGAGGATGAAATATAAGAAATGTTCAGTGCTAATGAATCAGCGGATCAAGTAGCAGATTTTGATCTGACAATTATCTTGGTGGGAGTTGTTATGAAAGATAGAATTGTAGAAGAATGGATAGCACCCTTCAAGGAAGAATGTTTAAATGAAAGATAAATAAAATTCAGTAGTATAACAGCTGAGAAAACAAAATATGTTGCAATGAAGGAAGTTAAAGATTTACGAAAACAAAAAACGATTTCTAAAAACATTTATAGATTCAAACATGTTTTAATTAGTGGTAGGTTTGATAGCGAATGGACTGGCGATAAAGAAATAAAAAACATTTCATGGAAAGAATTTAATCACATACAGAAGGAAGGGACAAATGAGCAAAGATTCGAAAAGGGTATGCCAGGAGAAACAATGGCCCAATAAGATAAGAAATGGATAGAATATGAAGAACTAATAGCGACAAAAAGAAAAAGAAAAAACCATAAGAGCTCGAGGAACAAACAAAACCTATCCAGATGAAAGCGGTCTTAGAGGAAGCAGAAGCGGTCCTAGAGGAATCAGCAGCGTTCCTAGAGGAAGCAACTGCCTTCTTGGATAAAGTATCCGTATTCCCGAAAAAAAAAACTGGAGTGTTCCCAGAAGCAACTTCCATACATGAAGCAGAAGCGTTCCAGAAGGGATCAGAAGAAGAAGACGAAGAAGAAGAAGAAGCTTTCCGGAGGAAGAAGAATTACTCCAGGATGCAGAAAAAGAAACCCAGGAAAAATGCATCTGAGGAGGGATATTTTTTTAATGAATGATGCACCAAATTCGACCAAAATAGGATGAAAACTTTTAACGGTAAGAATTATTAGAAACAACTATGTCAACTAAGTCATTCAGGGTCTTTCTTCTTCAGTTTTAATACATGTTTTGTTTTTTTTTCACAACAGGAAATAATATTTGTTTAAAAAATAATGTGAATAGACAGCAGCTTTAAAATTTTTCAGAAATTGCTTGACAAAAATCAATTCAACCCAAAGCCAAGCTTCACTATCTTAGATGGTTATAACACTTCTATAAGAGTTAACAGAGATCTCGATTTATTTTTTAAGTAACTTCCACCCTAGGAAGATAGCTATTTTATTTTAATTTAAGAATCGATTTCACACTAGGAAACTATGGAAACTTGATTGTTTTCAATGTTTTGAAATCGTTTTATAATTTCGATGAAACGATGAAAACATTATTACCCTTCCAAAAAAAAAATAATAATAATAAAATAGTTTTCTTGACATCTGTGCATGTGCTATCTCCAAAAAATATTTTTTTCTATTAAAAAAAATTTCATCGTTCAAATATTTCATCTTATTTTGCTAAATTTGATGTCAACTTTCGCGGGAAAAAAAATCATTTACATCAAAATCATAGAAGCTAGCGTTTTATCTGAAACAAAGTTGACATCATTGTAAATTCGATTTAATAATTAGATTACAAATTTTTTAAATATGGAAAAATAATTGGGTATTCGATATGTAAAAATATATTTACTATTTAATTAATTTTTTTTAAAATTAATTTGGTCAAATATATAATTAAAACTTCAGAATAAACATTTTTAAGTTTTCAAAAAGGCAAAACTCCAAATACAATTGATCTGAAAACCTCCACCTTTTTGAAGTTGATTAAAAACATTAAAGTTTTTAAAAAAATTTATACTCACTCCTAATGTCTGGAATTGCTGTTTTCGGTGGTCTTTTCTGGATTATGTTTATTCTACCTAGAAAAATACAAAGATACAAATATACCTGCCAAATTTAAAAATAAAATAGAAATGATGATTAATATTTTATTATTTCGGTATTGAGGCAATATAATAAAGATTTGACTTACTGCAATCCGACGAAGAAGATGAAGATTTGGACGAATCTCTTCCTGACTTGCAGAAGAGATAACGCTTAGCTTCGTCATCTGAAGGATTTGTCGTGTTGCATTAAAAAATTATAATTATTAAAATTAAATTTAAAATTACTTAAAATGAATAAAATTATTTATTTTTTTAAATTTTAAATTAAGTTTGTCCACTCTGCATTGTTTCAACATACAAATACATTTTAAAAGTCGGCACTCCTTATAAATAGTTTTTTTTTACTGTATATCAGACCATAGATTGAAAAATATAAAATAATAATAAATTAGGACGAAATATGTATTCATTATAAGGAATTCTCAGTTCAACACTACAAAGCATTATGCGTATCTCTTGCACTTCTTGTCTGGAAAGGATTTCAATTTTCATTATTAAACATTAATAGTTCGCTAAAATTGTTTTACAATCCCTGGAAAACTATTTTGACTGTGGATAAACATTTTAAAAATAAGTAAATAGATACCATGTTCCTCATACGGAAATTCTTTAAGCCTCACTCATTTTCATATAGATACTAAAATGAGGATATTCTATTTATATCAGTTTTATATAATAAAATTATTCTTCCTTCAAGGCACGTTTTTTGAATGATGTAGCATACTATGAAAAGCTCGAAATGTATCTAAAAAATCAGGCGAAAAGTAAAAGGTTCTTTACATATTAACTTCTCTATGTATTAAGGCATTTGACTATATATATTTGTTACATTTGAAAAGATAATACGCCTTGAGTCTCCTAAAATTGATAAGAGTAGTATCAAAAATCGATAGTTTTTTTTAAGTAACCCTACAATAATTTTCTGTGTCCATAAGACTCGCGTAAAATCCTTACATAAAAAACAAAGAAAGAGAAGCGTTTAGTTGCATTTTATTTAGGCGACTACTGATGGTTCAGGATATAGATTCATACTGTCTTTTTTAAGTGAATCGGCGCTTTCAGCAAAAATTAGTCTCGAAATACAAGTTAGAAAAATAATGTAATTAACAATCGAGACAACAAACAACGTGAAAAATATTTCATAAAATCTTGATTTTTATTTAACTTTCATATCAATATTCCAAATATTTAAAGTTTAGGAAATGATTACGTTAAATGAAATCCTTTTGAGGGGGTTGGGGGGAATATTTGTTGCAAATGATGGTACCTCAATTGATCGTGATCAAATTTTAATGGTCTGATAATTTACAACAAATCATCCAGCGTACTTTTAATCATTTTAGTCATAATATTTATCATATGATTGTTGTAGCTTATGACTGAAGGCCGAATTTCGGGCAGCAAACAACAATAAAAATTAGCCAAACGTGCAAAAACGCGCAATTAAAATTTTTAAAAAAAATTGACAAACGTGCATTTCAACCTTCTTATGATGTAAAGTCCCCGGGAGTCTGTGGTTTCATCTAACATGATGTAAACACATGCATTTTCTATTCGTTCGCGTATTTCAAGAAAATGTTTTTCTTAGGGTCTTTCGTTAGGAATGTATAGTTGAGTATATTTTTGTAAAAAAGACTGAAAGGGCTTGGTCTGCTTATTATTGAATGAAATATTGGAAGCGACCATGAGGTACCATAAATCGGTAAAAAAAGTTTGTTGTCGAATGAAGAGCAGCTTTGTGTGAGAAACCTCGCAGTAACCTCCAAAATTGCAAGGGACTCCGTGGTCTTTACTTATAACATATTATCTTATGGCTGGAACTTAAAACCAAAGAATCGAAGTATCAACCGTGGATCCTGAAATTACCAACAGAAGATCTAACTCTCAAAATATCCGACAATTAGCACCTCGGATATAATATACGTAGCAAAATTTCAAATAACACAAACATTTTAAATTCATTTATACAGAGGACCGAAAAATTAAACAAAAATATAGGGTGTTCCATTGTTGTAGACACTAGTAAT
The DNA here is from genome assembly GCA_003667255.2 of Euschistus heros. Lineage (NCBI taxonomy): Eukaryota > Metazoa > Arthropoda > Insecta > Hemiptera > Pentatomidae > Euschistus > Euschistus heros. The sequence continues at coordinate 2,801,571 of RCWM02000087.1, forward strand.
CCTACAGCGGAATGCAGGGCTATTAGTGCGGTGTTACATTAACTTATGCATCAAGAAGAGAAAAACCTTGCCATTTTAACAGATTCATTTTCTACCATAATATGTTTTTTTTAACATATACACCAAGATTCCAATCATAAGAAAAGCACAAGCATACTTATCTGGATACCTTCTCGCGTGAGAACTAAAGGGTATGAAGCTGCTGATGAGGCAGCCAAGGAAGCAGCGATTTCCTCACTAGATTTAAAATATCGTGCCAAGAATACTTGGATTGAATTATGGTGAGAAAACCAGATAAATAATAAATTAAAAAATATTAAAAGTGACATCAAACAATGGAATACATCCCATCGAAAAAACAAAAGAGAAAGGGGTTGTATAGTAAGACTTGAGATTGGCCTTACTCGCATTACACATACCTATCTTATAATGAGAGAAACTTCACCAAAGTGTGTATATTGCAAGAATCAGTAAACAATAACACACATACAGGTTTATAAAGAGAAACAGTTAACTAAACACTATAATCACAATTCTTAATTAATGGTTTCCTATTTTCTTTTATATGGTCAATTGAAATACTTAAAGACATTCAAACTGTTCTGGTAAGATCAAAAAGAACAAGTCGATAAATATAAACCCAGATACACGCAAATATTACTGATTAGATACAAAAGTATGCAAATCATTACCCTAATAATATTGTTCTATAGCTAAGAGAATACTTCTTGTACTGGGGAGAATAACAATGTACGTGGGTGGAAGAGAGAAAATGGCGTTTCGGGAGTTAAAAATATTACTGAGAGATAAAAACCATTCGCCTCAGATTTGAAATGGATTGAAAATAAAATTGACAAAGCCAAACATTTCGATAATATCCATTTAATAATGAGTTAAAATAATTGCTTTCCGTCAAACCTGAATTTGACTTCTGGTTGCAGCGCCCGTTGGCCGATTGTAAGTAGTTTCTTCCCATAAATCCAAGTTAGTTGAACAAATATCCGGATTCACTTCCATAGAATGCATCACTAAAATATAAAAACACGGGCTTAATACCTGGCATTGTTTGAAAATGACGGTGTAAACGACATGTGGACTTAACGTCATGGTAACGTAAATGACTATTTAAAAAGGCAAAAATATGTATATTTAAATCGGTATTAAATTGGAAATACATCTCTTCAAAATACTGGTGGATAATCAATGAATTTAATTTTTGGTAAACATTTAATAAATTATTTAACGTCAGTTTTTTCTGTCTTATAGTTTAATTTCTATTTAATTTTTTTTATATATCTATCAAAAAAATTAAAAATAGAAAGTGATTATTCAGCGCTTCCACCATAAACTGGTAGGAACAAAAACAAAATAATTAAGATTCAAGAATACAAACAAGATAAAAACATTTTATCAAGTGTATAATTTTAATTTTTAGTTGATTTTAATGTCTATCTTTTAAATTAAGACTTAAGAAGTGATTACACAAAACAATACCCTGTTGAGGGGACTTTTTTAATGCATATGATCGTAACTCAATACCACATGATAACATTTCAGTGGTCATATAACGTAAAACAAGTACAAATCACTTAGCATAGTTAGTTAGTACATTGTGTTTTTCATAATGTTTGCCACAATAAAATATTTTAAAACCAGCTCCATGACAATCCTAGCGTCGCTGAAAACGGTAACCCAAAATATTTATTTAATCATACGCAGTGGGTGTGAGTACCCAAACCATAAATCCAGTGAAACGATAGTAAAGAGATATTTTGGCTTTGCTTGAATCTATAACACAGAGATAGACAAAAATAGATAAATAATTATCAATGTTGTTCTGTTCACTTGATGGCTTCACACAGAGTTGGGCAGTACTTAATTACATTAGTATTTAAGTACACAAACAATTACAAGTACTTGTACTTGGAACAACAAGTACATTGTGTACTTGGTAGTTGGCAGTTCGCAAATACTTTTACCAAATACTGTATATGTACTTGTGGCTTTCAAGTACAATTACATGTACTTGAAAAAAGTAATTGTGACGGCAAATACCGATGAGTATTTGTATCTGTAGTTGCAAGGCTGCAAGTACAACTACTCAGTTCTAAAACAACCTGATTTCGTAAAATTTGATAATGGAGTTACATACATATATACCAACACTATTAGTGTGGAACATCACAGAATTAATTTTTGGAGGAAGGGGGGAGGGCTGAATCGAAAATAATTTTTTTTTTCGAAAAATTTGATATTGGAGTTACATACATTTATACCAACACTATTAGTGTGGAACATCACAGAATTAATTGTTGTGGGGGGAGAGGGGGGGGGGGGGGCTGAATAGGACATCAATTTTTTTCTCGAAAGTTGGATATTGGAGTTACATACATATATACCAACACTATTAGTGTGGAACATCACAGAATTAATTTTGGGGGGGAGGGGGGGGGGGGCTGAATCGGACATAAACATTTTTCCGTAAAATTTGATATTGGAGTTACACACATATATACCAACACTATTAGTGTGGAACATAACAGAATTAATTTTTGAGAGGGGGGGGGGGGGGGGGCTAAATTAGACATAAAAATTTTTCCGTAAAATTTGATATTGCAGTTACATACATACATACCAACCCTATTAGTGTGGAACATCACAGAATTAATTTTTGGGGGGGGGGGGGGGGGGGGCTAAATCGAAAATAAATTTTTTTTCGTAAAATTCGATATTATAAATTGGTCGAGTTTTTTTATGTCTGATGAGCCCCCCCCCCCCCCCCCCCCCCCCCCTCCCACCAAAAATAAAGTCTGTGATGTTTCACACTGTTAGTATTGGTATATATGTAACTCCAATATCAAATTTTACGGATAAATTTTTATGTCTGATTTAGCACGGACCCTCCCCCCCCCCCCTCAAAAATTAATTCTGTGACGTTCCACACTAATAGTGTTAGTATATATGTAACTACAATATCAAAGTTTACAAAAAAAAATTTATGTAAGATTCAGCCCCCCCCCCCCCCCCTCCCCCCCTAAAAATAAATTCTGTGATGTTCCACACTGTTAGTGTTGGTATATATGTATGTAACTACAATATCAAATTATACGGAAAAATATTTATGTCTGTTTCAGCCCCCCCTTTCCCCCTCAAAAATTAATTCTGGGATGTTACACACTAATAGTGTTGGTATATATGTATGTAACTCCAATATCAAATTTCACGGAGAAATTTGTATGTCTGATTCAGCATGCCCCCTCCCCCCCCCTTAAAAATTAATTCTTTGACGTTAAAATAGTTTTATTTAATAAAGGTTTCTGCTTTCTGTTGAACCACAGGCATTAACATTTCTCACATCCTTATTCTCAGACTGCTCATGTTGCGAAAATTGGCGCGACTGGTGGAAGTCTAAACCAGTCAACCTATCCTTTACAAGGCATTTTGTATGTTCAGCTTGATTCTGATTCTTAAAAGCCAAATTTATTTTAATCCGAAAGAATTAGCCAAGCTCTGCCGGTAAAACAGGAAATTTCACACAAAACGGTTTTTATTTTGAAGATGAATATGCCCGGTATGGCGAGGCATTGAGGGGAAGGGGGAGGGAACCAAGAGCAGTGAGTGAGATCAACGTCTGTAAGGCTCTCTCTCTCTCTCTCTCTCTCTCTCTCTCTCTCTCTCTCTCTCTCTCTCTCTCTCTCTCTCTCTCTCTCTCTCTCTCTCTCTCTCTCTCTCTCTCTCTCTCTCTCTCTCTCTCTCTCTCTCTCTCTCTCTCTCTCTCTCTCTCTCTCTCTCTCTCTCTCTCTCTCTCTCTCTCTCTCTCTCTCTCTCTCTCTCTCTCTCTCTCTCTCTCTCTCTCTCTCTCTCTCTCTCTCTCTCTCTCTCTCTCTCTCTCTCTCTCTCTCTCTCTCTCTCTCTCTCTCTCTCTCTCTCTCTCTCTCTCTCTCTCTCTCTCTCTCTCTCTCTCTCTCTCTCTCTCTCTCTCTCTCTCTATATATATATATATATATATATATATATATATATATATATATATATATATATACTCCTCTGTTTGCCGCCAGGAACATTTCAAAGTGGTAGGAGGGATAGTTTCGTGATTAAAAAATATTTAGTCCTCAGTGTTGCACAAAGTACAACAAGCTACCGCACTCGTTTTTTTTTTTTTTCAGACCTTTCTCGCCTATCAGCTGGACTCGATGTAATGCAAGTAGGATTCTTTTGTATTTTTGCTTTTCTTTATCTTATAGTCAGCGATAATATTCGGAGTGTTTTGATTAGTTGGAAGCCTTTAAAACTGGAATATATTTCTCGAATTTTGCAGAACTAGACGAGGGAACAAAAAAAAGTACAATCAAATAAAAATTTGGAATTGAGGAAATTTTATTTGTAAAAATCAATCCTCAAAAAACTTTATTTACTATAATTGATCATAAAAACAACCATTTTAGAACTGCAAATAATGATATCTGATCATAATATTGTAAATACAAATGTATCTAGTTATATCTTTGTTTTTATTATTTTCAATCATATTTTCATTTACGTTCAAAATATTATTCTCTCAGGTAATATTTTGTACATATACTCTCTTAAATATAGAATGCTCAAAATATTTTATTTAATAGATTTCATACAAAATTTGGACAAAAAGGGATAAAAAAAAAACAGGGTGTTGTACTTAGTACAACGCGCGACTGCTCATGTTGCGAAAATTGGCGCGACTGGTGGAAGTCTAAACCAGTCAACCTATCCTTTACAAGGCATTTTGTATGTTCAGCTTGATTCTGATTCTTAAAAGCCAAATTTATTTTAATCCGAAAGAATTAGCCAAGCTCTGCCGGTAAAACAGGAAATTTCACACAAAACGGTTTATTTTGAAGATGAATATGCCCGGTATGGCGAGGCATTGAGGGGAAGGGGAGGGAACCAAGAGCAGTGAGATCAACGTCTGTAAGGCTCTTAGCGGATGGAAGGGATCAAGTGAAGGAGGGATGGAGAGACCAGCAGTCGGAACGACCTTGGGTGGAACGAAACGGGAGATGCAATCTATACCCTATCTAAACCAACGGAACGAAATCGGAGATGTTTTGGCGTTGGTTTTTGTTCCAGCCGGAACGAAAAACTTAGATAGTTCGTCTCGTTCCAAACCGGTTCAAGGCTGGAACCAGTTCCAAGTTCCGTTCCTCTCAGAACGACCCATCACTATTCACAGCTGTTTAATTAGAACTATTTCATATTATTTCAATGATTTTGACCTTCTCGTTTACCTTATGCATTGATAATATATTTATAATGAGACAACTAATTGAAAAATGTAAGGAAAGACAGCAAGAACTACATTTAGCATTTATAGATTTGGAAAAAGCATAGGACCAAGTATCTAGGAAAGAAATGTGGAATGCTCAGCAGGAACGAGGCATTGACCCAGGCCTTATAGGGGCAATCCAGATTATGTACAGAAAAAGTATGTACAAAATTAAACAAGGTAAAAACTTGTCAGATCCTAATGAATCCTCGAAAGGTTTAAAACAGGGATGCTGTTTATCAGCAACCTTATTTAAAATATACTTGGATGTAGTGATGGAGCAGTGGTTTAGGGAATGTAAAAGAATGGACATTCCTATTGAAGAGGATTTTATGTGTACATTCTTCTTCGCAGACGATCAGGTGGTTATGACCCAGGATAAACAAGAACTGATGTTGATGATGAGGAAGCTCATGCAATGTTACAAAGCCTGGGGAATGAAGATGAATTTTGACAAAACCGAATACATGTGTATAGAGGGGTATGAGGAGGAGGATCTCTGGATTGAAGGAGCAAAATGTAAACAGGTAGGAGAATTTAAATATTTAGGCTCCATTCTGGATATGGTAGGAGGATGTAAAAGAGAAATACAGAGCAGATGTGGAATAGCCAGAAAGGCAATTCGCATCTTGCATCCGATTTTGTGGAGCAGGACCTTATCCCAAAAGAATAAGAAACGGATATTTCAATCATTGATTGAAAGCATCCTCATATAAGTATTAGGGATAAATAAAATGTAGTTGAGATAGGCTACTGGAGGAGTTGTATCCAGAAAACCAGGACAGATCTCGTAAAAAATGAAGATATATGGAGGAAAATGGAAATTACGGAGAGCGTGACTGAACATGTTATGAAGAAGAAATTAATATGGTATGGACATGTAAGTCGAATGCCTCCTGGAAGATTACCTGAAATGGTTAGAAAATGGGACCCTCCGAGAAATAGAAGGAGGGGACGACCAGCAAGGAGATGAGAGGATGAGATAGCGGAGGAAATGGCAGGAAGAGGTCTGAGGGACGGTGATTGGTTGGACAGAGAACTGTGGAATGGTAGTTTGACCTGACGGAAACCCAACGAAGGGAAATATCGTTACAAAGAAGAAGAAAAAGTTATTTGTTATAGAAGGTACGTTAAGGTTTCACAATTTAAATAGAACACAATGCACAAACTTACAAATACCCACTACATGAATGACAAATGCCTATTTCAACATAATTGTCTACTATCAAATTGTCACACTGAAACCATTTTTTACAGATTGTACTCGTAATATACATAATATATATTTGTATATTATTGTAATATATATATATATATATATATATATATATATATATATATATATATATATATATATATATATATTTGTGTTTTATTTATTTAATATACTGCTGGTTATACGTTTCAACAAGGTAATTTGGACTTTCGGATGAAATATTTAAATTTATACTTAGATTAACTGATTACATTATCATATTCCGAATTCACTTAATGACATCTGATTTAATTTAGGATATTTTGTGCATGGAGTCTATTAAGTACACACAGCTATAAAGACTCTAGCTGAGCTATAAAAACGATAAAGAGGGTAATCTAAAATAAAGAAGAAACTGACAGTTGAGGGTGATTTTGACCTGATCACATTCTTGTACAACCGTTGGTCACGAAACAGTTTGAAACTTACCATGAACTAAATCCTATAAAGATCCATCCAACTATAGTGGTCCTTTTCTTTCTTTTTTTTTTTAAGGATACATAGGATGATGTATTAATACACTTATTATCAAGACATTCAAAGGACTTACAGTGTTGAAATAACCTCTGCGATAATGAAGTATTTTAAATTCGTCATTGTTCTGACAGGAAAACTAATTATTCTACAAACACGTTCAGGGTCAGGTAAGTAACTTACTGCTATAGTAACTTATTCCTGTCAAATAATTTGTAAAATATCCCGTAACGACTCCCTCCTACCCCCATGGGCAAGAAAAAGACATTAATAATGACTCCTGTTCAACGGAAGACATTGATAGATGTCCGACAAGAACTCGCACAGACTTCCTACTGGCTCGAGTAAACATGTAGCTTAAATAGTATTTTATTCCATAACAGCTCACGATCTCGAAAGTACTTTTTTATTTGCCTGCAGAATGGGAACATCAATTTTTTTTTCTATAAGACTACATAAAAGGTATTTGGTATTTCACTAAATCAGACATTGTTATGGTAAGCTACCATTGACCTAAATGTCCCTCCCACCGAAGAGATGCGAAGCCAGCCATTGTTCCAACGGTAATCTCCCTCCCCCCTCCCCCCGGAGCGGCTGGAGTAGGCGATAATGGTGTAGCTCCAGCTATGTTAATCAGTCTTAATCACCGGAATCTACCCACCATTAATTACAATAAATTAAATTCGCCTTTATCACTCAAGGACTCCTTAAGCCAATTCATTTCTATTGTTCACAGCAGAACAAAACAGTGTCAATAAGTGCTCTAGCAAAAGGAGCAATAAGACAATTTGCATTTTTTAAACTAACCCTATTAGCAATTCGGATCAGCTAAATAATCTACGTGCCACCAGGGGAAACCATGTTGAAACATATGGAAAGGATATTTATAAATTCCATTATTTTAAATATCTATTATACTTAAAGTTAATCAACGCATTCTCGGCAATGGACCTTCTACCATTAACATTTCATTGCGATTTTTTGACTATGAATATATGCATTATTACAAACCTCTTCAAAATAAGAAAAATAGCCGTCTACCTACTACCATGATTCAGCAGATCTGTAACATAGACAATTTTTGTTTCTTCAAACTAATAGATCACCCTGGCCTTAACATTCCACTTTCTATCCTTCCAAAATCCACTCTTTTCATACACCCCTCTCCTTTCATGTTAGCATTGCTAATAATCTTTAGCACTGTTTACATCTTCCGATTTTTGTTTAAAGGAAACTTTTATCGTGCATTGTAATTATTAAAATTTTAATTATTCTAGGAGACGTAAGTCCTACAATAAAGTATACTTGTTATAATATATCAACAACATGGCAAATTATTCCCACAGCGTAAGTAGTACTAGTTCGAAGCTTCGAATTACAATGCACTTATTAGGAACCTTTTATATAGACCAAATTAACTTCAACTATTAAGGAAATGGTGGGGTAAGACAAGCGCACATTAAGGACGGATCGCAGCGGAGCACATTAGCAGATTTTTCGACACAATAGATTACGTTTATTAGATAGCGGCAACGCAAATTATTCTCCTCGAAGTGGAGCGCTTTTCCTGTCTACCAACTTTAGCGAAAATCTGCTCAGATGCGCTCTGTTCCGACCCGTCAATAGCCTTTATTTTACAATACTCTAGCTAAAGTGAGACATTTAAAATTTATTGCTTAAATATTAAGTTGGTTGAGGCATCTTGTGAACATATATGGTGTTTAATGTGTCGGATACGAGACTGAAATATCAAGGAAAAGATCAGTATTTTTAATAATTTAAATATTAACCGCACTACACTTTCAATTCATCACAAATGGCTTATTTACATGACAATAATTAAATTTATTTGGATACTCTGAGATAAGATTTGAAGCTTCCTTAAACATCCCTAACACTCATTTTTTCTATCCTTGTATTTAGGATATAAGGCTTTTAAAGTCATTGTTCCTTTCAGCACTCCTTTACGGATATGAAAGCTGGACGCTTCTCGACACTTCTACAAGCAGAGTGTATCTAAAATGATATTCCTTCGCAAATACTGGGGAAAACAAGGCGATATCAAATAAGGAATGATAGGGTGATGAGGAGCTGGGTGGTTAGGGACTCTAAGTTCGGAAGGTATTCGAGAAAATACAATTGAAATTGTTCAGCCACGTCATTAGAATGAGAGAAAGGTCAAGAGGTTTTTAAAAGCGAAACCGGAAGAAAAACGACCTCGAGGCAGACCAAAACGCATGTACCTCACGATATGATCGTCAAAAACAATACCTCCACGCATAGCAGCACTAAGGATGTAGAGAAAGGAGAAAATGTGGTCAGTGATAATTAGTAATAATTAATACCTACTCCTTTTTATTATACAAATAAACTAATAAATAATGATATTAATACGAATATGTAGTTGATTTGCCAACAAACATCCTAGCGTAATCACTGCCCTGCATAGTCAATGCCATTAGTTTCTGTTTGATTGTTGAGGATTAACGAACTTATCAAGTCCAGGATATCCTAGAGGATACCAGCCTATTAAAGAGTGGAAAGCTCAACATTCATTTCGTGGGACTAATCCACCCAGGCCGGATTGGAACCCGGGAGGTTGTAAGAATGGTTAAGTGCTTGCCACTCTATCATGCTCGGCCGCCAAGGTCTCGTCCACTAGTTTCTAAACGTACTTACCAATAGATTTCCGATAATGCTCTGAGGTGTTTGAAATGAAAATGACCTCAAGAACAACTAATAATGAATTTTTATTTCCCTCCTACCAGTTTTCGGCAAAATTTAACCAGTTTAGACAGTTTTTAGTACGGCAGAAGTAATTTTATCGATTTCACCTGTGGGATTTTAATTTCTAACCTCAGAAGTTATTGACAGTGTGCAAAACTTCGTTTCTGCCACTGTACATTTAAATTTTTGTCAGTGTAAACATTACTATTTTAAACATTTCTGAAACTAAGAAGATTGTGTAGTAAAAATTTTGCTTCAGCTTTACCATTGTGGAATGGTACTAACCACATATCGGTCAATTTTTAACTTCACTGGGATACAAATGTCGAACAAAATATTTAAATCTTAATTTAATTGAATATAAGTAAATTTTATTATCAATTTCAAGCTCTGTATAACACTGTACCTTTGTAACCTCTCATGTAAAATAGCGCTCGCCGCCGATAGGTGACACCACATTCCAGCCATTCAATGGCGTCACATTCAAACTTAACTGGAATCCACATAAATATCGCATTTTTAATAACAATTCCTGGAACTATAAAGATGGTGTGATTAAAATTGTGTACAGATTGGGGCAGTAGTTTTCACAGTTAGTTATCACAAACGAAAAATGGCTTATCCTTTTATCTTGTAGTATTGATTTTTAATATTTAACTGATTTTTTTTTTTAATACAGTTTAAAATTTAAATGAATATATATAAGAAGTTACATTATTAAAAAATATATATTATAAATTTATATATTAGGCATCCAAATTAGGATGCTTCATTTTATAGAAAAAACGTCTGTGCTTCTAATCTTAATTGTATTACTGGTAGCTTTGTAATCTTAGCGTTGTAAATTCCTACACCACGTAGCTTCTTTAAATCATTTTCACCATTCGAATTCCTGATATTAATCATCACATTCTATTACACTCTACGGCATGGCATAATCATGGTCATAAAATAATTTAACCATAAGTTATAAAATAAAGTAACTTAAGCGGCTTCTTAATTTCTAAGTGAACATAAGCCTTAACTCGGATCTACGGGTAGAGCCCGGCATAGCTGTCGTGTTAGGAATAGCGGGATGGGATATCTTAAGTTACATTGAAGTAATCACTGAGAGAAAGCAGCGCTTGATTCTTTCTCCCTTTATGATTCTTTAAATTGCACGATACTTGTCTTCAAATCATTTTCTTTTTTTTTAGAAAATAGTAGTTACTATTTAATTAAAACGAAAAATTCAAAGTATTTTATAGTTGCCAATCACATTCGTGGTTTGATTGCTTTCTGTAGAAGCAAGATAATAAAGGGAAGATAAAGTGTTAATAACCGGTAAAATAGTGGTGACCTCTGCCATATTCAACTTCGCAGTTGAATGTACTTGATTTGTTTAAAAACTTTAGATGTATAGAAATGAATAATTTTGTTTTGTGTATTAATTATTATTGCTTTGGATATCTCACTCAACTGGATCTTGACACCAGCGATTCAGATGATAGAGTGTAGTGCTGGGACGTCTTTAAATCAGCCTTAATAGGACACAAATGAAGAAATAGTTTTGGTTTGTGGTTTCCCACGCAGAGTGTTTGTAGATATTCTATTGATAGTTGGATAGTGTTTTATATTTATTTCATTCTGTTTTAGAATCAGGGCCGCCGAGAGCCTAACCGGGCCCCAGAGCAAACGCATTGTCCAAGCACTTTAAACCCCCCACTCCTTACAGTAGTTACCTTAGCTCGGGGTCCCCAAGATCCCGGGCCCCGGGGATTTTGCCCCCCCCCCCCTGCCACCATCCTATCAGCGGTCCTGTGTATAGTATTCTTTTTACACATCAGTGTAAAAACATACAGTGTTGTGATTTTCTATTATGAAGTTTTTATTATCCAAAACTTTTTATTTATTTTTTTTTATATTATATATATATATATATGATGTCAATTGCTTGTAACTATATTTAGTAACAATTGCTACTTCTGCTTGTTGCCTATAGGAACAACAAGCAGTTGTGCTGGCATACAAAAAGTATAGAAAATAAAGCTTGAAAAGAATGACAGAAGAGTATCCCCCTGTGAAGATTCCTCGTGACATATTATAACAACGAAAATTGTAGTAAAAATAAATAAATAAAATAATAATAAAATGAATAATTATTTTTTAACTTCAGAGTTTAAACTAGTTTTTAAGTACGTTACCAGGCCAACGGTTGTGGAACGAGGAAACTTGGCCGAAATCACGCTCAACCGCCAGTTTTTCCTAAATTAAGAGTACCCAGTTTATAAAGGCTGAGTGTACCCCATGGGAGACTCCCAATCTCGAAGTCGATCCACGACTAAAATAACATAAAATAAATTTTCGTCGAACATGGGCCTGGAAACGCTTCCCTTAGTTATAACATTCTTTTAGAAGCTATATTTTACCATTACTATAATGTTGGATCTAATTACATCGATAAATGATAATTCATTATTAATTCCTATTATCTATCTATTAACAGCGAAAGGAAGTTATTATTCTATGGAAAGATAAAAAACAGAGTAGGAACACAAAAAAGAGTGTTGAACACAATATGAGGTTTAGAATCTCATCATTTATTTCTCATTCGTTTCTTCGACTTTACAAGTTACTACTTACCTTTTAATTTTTCGATGAGCTCTTTTATAGGATGAAAATGTTTATGTGAACGATCATGAAGTTACATTATTTTTCAGGATAGAAAGAAGGATCTCCTTAAGAAATCGAACATCTCCTAAATATTACAGAAGGAGATTTCTGTGGATACTAACCTTCATCATGCCACAAATATTTTTTATTTTTTTTAAATCTGTGTGTAAGCTCGTATTATCGGAAAGCAGTTGACCTGCCTAGTAATAGTTTTGGACGAGGTCAAGGGGAATATAGAGCGATAACGGATCATCATTGGCTGGACGACTGCTCGGCCGGAGAGGCAGATATCAATCTGATGTAGGAACAGTAACCGAATACCCTCTGCTCTGCGTGAGCGTACTCTCCATCTATCACCAGCTGACACCTTCCCCTTGCCGTCATTAATAACCGGCGTTGTTTGACTTCGCCTCATTAGCCTTACCACATTAGCTCTACCAACCCATGCCATTTTGAGCTCCACCAAATTTTCGATTAACAGATTCATCACCAGTCGGAAGTATATAAGGGCATCCACGCGCCTCCGAGACCATATTCATAGGAAGATGTACTCAGAGTAAATGTTGCAGCCTGAACTGCCCAAGCTTGAAGAAGAAGAATGGTTGTCAGTCTAAAGTCTTGTTAAAATTATTATATTAAAAAGGCATAACTCCCCATTTGCTTTATTCATTTAACTACATTTTTCAGAGCTTGTCATGTTGCTCCATCTTCAGATTCTACAATCATTATGTTATGTTGTTTTACAATTCTTTACTATATTAACACATCACTTAACATTTTTGGTTTTTATTACCTAACACTGTGATATTCTCACTGGTCATCTCTTCTACACTGACACCACTGGGCAATGTTCAATTATTGTTTTCCATGGAATGGTAAAATAGGAACTAAATGAATAGGCCAGAAGCTGACAATAAATAAACAAAACAATAATTGAACATTGCCCAGTGGTGTCAGTGTAGAAGAGATGACCAGTGAGAATATCACAGTGTTAGGTAATAAAAACCAAAAATGTTAAGTGATGTATTTATATAGTGAATAATTGTAAAATAACATAACATAATGATTGTAGAACCTGAAGATGGAGCAACATGACAAGCTCCGAAACATGTAGTTAAATGAATAAAGCAAATGGGGAGTTATGCCTTTTTAATATAATAACTTGATATTAATCTCCTTAAATGAAACATTTAAAGTTTTGTTAAAAGTTTTTACCAATCATTGAGGAGTAATTCAAAAGAAATTGAGAACCCTATGCATTTCTACTAGAAAATGGAGGAAGGGTTATTTTTACAACAATTTATACTGGCAAACTAGAGGTTTTGAAATATTTTAAGTCCATAATATATTAAAAATTAACGCGCTCAGGTACCGCATTACAGGATATAGTTCCAATTCTGAAAAAATATAAATAAGCTTTAAAATGCATCAGGACTTGTCTTTATTAGCTAGGAAATGGAATGAGTTTATTTTGAAGACCACGTTAGGGTGAGGGTCGCTCTTTATGGAAAGTCGTGTGTTTAAACCTACCTGGTGTATGGAAGTCCCAGAACTGTCAGTGAACATTGCAGAGAAAAGAGCATTTAGAAAATCAAACGATGCTGACCAACGAAAACAATTCAAGAACTCAAGCATGGAACGACCAAAAAAAAACAACTCATTTTTAAAGTTTTTGTCGTTTAGATATCGTTGTAGCTTACCTATGAGCCTATGTTTCAGACCTCTATGCCTAAAGTAGTATAGCCTACCAACTACCATTTTATTTAAGGACCTGGATCACTTTTTAAATGATAAAAAAAATATTGCTCAAAAGTCGATAGATATCAAGAATGATCAATAATAAGTATTCGAAATTCTATCCAGAGGAGCCAACGCGTTGGCAGGAATGTATTGAAAGGAATGCAGCGTAATTTGGTTAATAAAATTATTAGATAATTATTAATTTTATAGCTTCATACATTTCCGGACAACCTTATGGTAACTTATTCAACGTCTGATGAATGAAAACTTTAAATAAGCATTTTATTTTTTTATTCACATATTTTAACCTGGTACGATCTGTGCGTCCGAAACCCCTCAAGATTGTTCTATATTCCCCGAAATCTGATATTACAGACGTTGTCAAACTCTTCCAAATTAATATCTCGGCAGTTGAGCGTAGCCAAGGTTAGACGAGGCATGAGATTTACATATTGGAACGAGTGGGCGGTTCGGACGCTTGCCAATTTGGGTTATTGAACATTTCTCTGATTGCAGTAGCCTCGATGAAGCAGCGAAATGATAAAGGGCTTCGCCGGCCTCCGGCTGTTTTATGTTCCTTGACGTGTGACCTTTGTCTGGGCCAGTTGAGCAAGCTAGCGTTCCTGCTTCTTACAATGACAAAGATTCCAAAAGAAATACTTTATTACGCTGAAAGGATATTGGTTTCATGTTCTCTAATGGCAGGATTATCTTTCATCTCACCGCATATATGGATCTAATGTAATAGAAATAGGAAAATAGAGTATGCTGTACAAATACAGAAACGTTTTCCTTGTGTATATTTGTCTTCTCATAATGGCGATACAATATTTCTTCTTAAACCTGTCCACATAGATCACGCCCTCTTCATGGTTTGCGGTTTAAAAAAAAGAAAAAAAATGATCGATTCTGATTTACCATCTTCGTTTACAAATGTTCTCAATTTTGGTAACGACGTTGAACCACTACTCCAGCATTCGTCAAACCGCAACAATTCGATTCCGATGCTTCATTTCTAGTTTCACATTCATTGATAGCTCTTTTCTACTACCTGACCTATAAACGTATATATAAACCTATAAGCCAGCAGCTATCCTCCCTAAATGGTCTCTATAAAATGGGTTAAGGCACACTCTGGGATTGAGGGTAACGAAAGGGCCGATTACCTAGCCAAAGAGGCGGCTAAAAGTGAAAATTATTACCAAATCAAAACGTCGATCCTTTGCTTTTTGATACTGTGTATAAAAAAATGATCCATGAGCCTTTAGTTGTAAGCACTGATAATGCAGTCCAAATTATACATTAAAATTAAAAATTGGATGTCAAATTATGTTTTTAAATGAACAAGAACCACATAATCTGTGCGATGGTATCAGCTTAAAATTTAATGCTCTATGTGGAAATATCATTGAAGAAATAATACTTAGTTGCATAATGCAATAAAAGACTTTTATCGATAAGCAAATGAAAACTTCAATTATCTGTTAAAATTTTTAAGTTCATTACTTATGAGATCGAGCGGAGATTCAACGGTGGATGCTAGTAATAAAAAAAATATATAGTTTTGTTTTAGTTTCTACAGATATTATAAAAGCATGGATTAATTTTATTTTCTTAAAGTTATGAAGTTTTTATTATCATAAATGAACGGAATTAATTACGTTTATGACTAAGATACATCCAAAAATGTCAAATAGAAGATTCTGAATTTCATTGCGTCAAGGATGGAATCGTATATGATTTGGCTGCAAGAACACATCAAGAAACATAGTCCGACTATATAGCCGTCAGCCCTATGATGGATATGGAGGGAAGGGGGTGGGGGGTGGGGGGGTGTACCGCGGTAGGTCCGCATTATCATACAAAGGGTCACGCGGTAGCCCTCATCCACAAGTCACTCCTCCCCAATACGTCTTTCTTAGCCCATTTTTCTTACCTGGTGGATTTGTAAAGTGAGAACTAAAAGATTAGATTAAATACATCAATGTGGACTTGACTGAAGTCTCTGAAAATATAACCAACTCCGATGAAAATCATAACTCGACCCTATCCATCTCAAACATTTTTTCTTAAGTAATTTCTCATGAATCATTGTTCACTATTATTAGTTAGTTCAACATATTAAGACATAGTTTTGTTTTTCTTAGTTATTTCCCACACCATTATATCTCCTCATATTGAAAAACACGAAAAAGATTCGGTTGTCAGGAAATTAATAAAGTTTTATGTTTTTTAAATAAATGATTAGGAAGCATTTATATTAATCAAAACAACTTTCATTCCTGTCAATACATTTCTGCCAACTAGTTGGATTTGATGAAAATGTTTCATGGTAGGCTAGAGCTCTGAAGAGGAAGTAAGTTGAGATAAAACTCATTCATTCTGAACGAATATTTTTATGAACTATTATTTTTATGAACTATAACACTATAATGCATTCAAAATGAATTTAGAAACAACAATATATACAAAGAAAAAAAATAAAGGCCCCTTGAGCCTTTCGGCTATACTAGAAACAATAACATGCAAAATGTTTCCGAAAACAAGTCGATGATCATACGTTTTCAATTTTTTTTTATCTGGCTTACCAGTGAATCAGTTTTATTTAGGAGATAAAATTTCAAATTAAACATCTTAAAACTGCTGACAGTTTGTGCCCATCTGTTTTTATCTTTTTCCGCTTACCTGTATGATTTTATATTAAATTAACAATTGATGAATATTCGAAATAAACAAAGTTGAGAAAAGATAAGGGCTTCAAAAGTGACTTTTTTCATTCCAAAAATATAGCTCCTAAACAGTAGGTTCCAGTGACAAATGTTAAACATCAAAACAACTCTTTACAATAGTATTATTTTTATCAATGCTGTTAACATTGTAGTGATTACACCTCTTCCTTAAAGTTACTCATTTCAAGGGTACTCATTGCAACACGAGTGTTTGATGTCCGAATGGGTAGCTGAAGTAAATAAGATGATCTCGCATAATTTACTTCAAACAGCCGAGAGGGATAGAGCTAGATCGATCAAATTCAGGTTTTTTTTTTTTTTTTTTTTTTTTTTTTTTTTTTTTTTTTTTTTTTTTTTTTTTTTTTTTTTTTTTTTTTTAAATCAGAAGAAACAAAGTCAAAAAGGAGCTCACTCATTAAAACCTGTCTCCTAGTCAAGTGTTATTTAGTATAAAAAGAGAGTAGCTCTTAACTGCTCCTACTCTCCTAATATCAAACTAATCGTAACGCCCTCGCGTTCCCCAAAAACGTATCGCTTTTTTCACCAACTAGGTCACCGGTAAAACATGTTCCATGTTAAAATAAAGACAAGGATTTCAAGGAAACCCAAACACGAATATATCGTTCTGGTATCTAAATGTCCCAGTAATATTCGTGAATAAGCACCTTCCATATGAAGAGCTATTAGTATAATTCTTCAACTTATTGCAAATATAACAAATTCAAATTATATATGTTCCTTTATTTTGTTTTGATTAAGTTTGGCTTAAATTATACCTTAGTGTTATATTCCAACAACTGAAAAGAGAGCGAATTTAGAGTTTAATGCCCCAATCTAACATCTAACTTCGAAAAGGGCACGTCTAAATCTTTATTTACTAATTAGTTCTTCCCCTGACATAATAAATGTTCCACATGTAAATAAATCGTTTTGTCTATCCGAATTATTTATACTCAAAAGTTGCTGACACAAGAATTCGACAATATTAGACACTGAAAAATATGATTGGTGACCTTTAACGATATCTGATCATGTATAATGGTCTACACCATTATGGTCCAGGTGCCTGGTTTTGCTTTCAATGGAGGGTCGACTTGCGATCTTAATCTTGGAAGATAGTGATCGAGCTTTGGCTACTTGATCAGCTCCGCCCCAATGAGATGACTAATGACCAGAGGTTACGACACAATATGCAACTAGGTGAAACCTCAGTATACAACCCGCTCCATAGTTCATATTTAATTGACTCAGTTATATTATATACAATTCTTGCCTGCGCCTAGCACATGCACTAGCATCGGGTCGCACTTACTCGTATCTGTTTATGTACAACGCAAATGATCTTGGGGCGATTTCTTACCGAGACGGAAATGATGTCTATTATAAGTCTATCACTTGAACCAGTTCTGCAGCCTACCAGTTTCCAGGCAGGCCCGCCCCATAAGGAATAACCCAGAAGATAGCCACTCGCCAAGGAGGTAGTCTACTCCGTGCAATTAGAAATAATCTCAATCGTAAAAACAGCTGCGAGTTCTGACTCCAACTACATTAACAACAATCTGATAAACATTTCATTGTCATGACCTAAGATGGTAGTACCCACTTCTATTTTTAGCAACAGGTCCAATGGTTTCACCCAACCCCCTTATCTCTCCCTGATTGGATATATATTTCGATTGCCTTACAGTTTTCAGAGTAGACCAACAATACAAAGAAATATTCTTACCATTGCACATTAGAACGAAACTTTACTCTGTGGGGACAAAATTCATGTTTGAATTCGAAACCATGAACATATACGGTGTGTGTACTATTTTCTGGAGAGTAAGAAATCACGTTATGTTTTTCTTGAAATACCTCAAAAACTGAAAATTAATACTCCAAAGGTCCTTTAATGAAGAAAAAGCAGTTTATAAGGCTATTCAGTATTACTCGAAATGTCACCGAAGTGTGGAGTCATTTCCTTTTGTTTGTTCGTATTATTATTTCTACAGGGACACCGAAGCCCAAGATATGTAGAGCTTTTTGTATATAAATAGTTTATAAATTTTCGGTATTCCGATTTTAATTGGTGTTTTTTCTGATGCCAATGCATTCATTCTGCCTTTATTAGACAGGGAAAGTAGTCCTCTTTTAAAAATAAATTGAATCGCGTAGCACAAATCAGCAAATATATTTTTTTGTTTCAAGGAAATCAAAAAGAGGCTACTATGTATTTCTATTTCTATAATCGAAATATAACTAAGAAACAGCACAAGTGGAGTCACTCAGATAAATATAAAAATAAATTGGTCTGTTTTTTGACCAAAAAATAAGAAAAACTAAAGCCATGTGGAAAAAAAAAACTATTAAAAGGTTTAAATACGGTAGCTAGATGAATCGCGGAGACCGTATCTTTCTTGTAAAAATTGATATAATTGAAATAGTCGATTAGTTAATAATCGAAGGAGGCACAGGAGGCGAGGATCAAAGACTATCGGAGGTTTCGGGAGCAACACACAAGAAAGCGCTCTCGAATAACAACGAACATTGACTTATTGAGAATGATTTTAGTGATCTCTGATCCAATAGTATATAGCCTAAGGGATACTCCGAAAAGTTTGCCAACTGCATTACCGCAAGAAGTCCTTTCGTTGTTGGACATTTGGCAATCAACAAAAGATTTATCTACGGCAGATATAAGGAGTGATTTGAACACTGCCGCAAGTAGTAGCACTTCAACAGATAATGAAAGTAACTTAAAAATGACTCTAAGGCACTGTTTTTCTTTTATGATCAATATTTGTGTAAATCTATAGGCAAATAACCATTTAATAATTTTATAACTGTCAATAAAAGTTTGATAATTGTCCAAGGTTTACATATTCTTTAAATTTATTAAATAGACTCTTAAATTCTACCTGATTCAATTTATTCTTGAATCCTTCTTCATTAAATATGAAAAAAACCAGGGGAATGAGGAATGATACTTTATTACCACTTTACAAGCCTAGTAAGTTTGATAGAGTTGTTTGACGTATATTTTAAAATCTAATAAAATTGGCAGATTGGTTAATAATAAAGATAACGATGGTGATTTGTATTGGGTTTTTATTTAAATAAAAAACAACGATGTAAAATACGTTTCCTCCATTTTCAACAGGGCTTCTATCAAGGAACACCAAATCTACCCTTAATCTATTATATATTTGTCAAATACCACTCACTCACTTAACACGAAATCTCGGAAACCACCGAACGGATTGGAATGAAATTCGATATGTAGATTCCTCTAGGGCCGTAGGTGCTCGCTAAGAAAGGAATTTTAAAAAATCGGCCTGGATCGCGGCTAATTTGCGAAAAATGCGATTTCAATTTTTATTGGGTGAATATTTAAAATAAAAGATTAATTACCATATGGTATTTGGATATAAGCTAAGTTAAAAAATAGGTTAGATCTTTAAGCCGTAAACTTTGACCACCGTTTAAGTTCCTTATAGTTGTAAACAAACAAAAATACGATCGATGTCGAAACCTTATAATATTGGTACTTTCTGTGAACTCATGGTTGCTGCAGAGGTTACTTACAACAAGTTTGAGTTGTTTCGTGAAGAGAAGCTATTAAAAGACTTATGTTAAAGAGGAGGTTAAAAGACTTATGTTCTCTGGTGATGACATGTAAGGTCAGTTCGATGTAGGGACAAAAAACAGATAAGAATCAATAGTTCTACCAAGTGTATGATTCTCTTTAGTATCGTATCATGTTCTACCATGGAGAAGAAAGGTACAGTATTAACATCCCTCAGCGTGACCCAAACTCCAATACATCACTTAAGAAAACTGTGTCTGCAGCTGATTTTTACGCCTAAATGTTAGTGGTGCGAGGAGGTGAAGAACCTTATTTACTTTAATTTCGTAATCTCCTCAACCAATTTATGCTTGATATGTACGCAAAAATAGAAACAAAAAGACTAAACTTTCTTCAAAAAAGTTTAGAAGTTAAGACTATATTCACTTAAAGTATGCCATAAGAAAAGCTGATGGTCTGGTATCAGAGCTGGGTAAGATGGTAGTGCTGCCTCGAGGCTTCACTGGAGGGCTATCAAAATAATATAAAATTAACTTTTGCAAATTGTCAAATTTACTTATTGAAATTATTCTAAGAATGGAATTGTTCAGGTTTATTTAAGTAATAATAATTATCAACGTTAAGCTTAACTTTTACTAATTTAAGTTGTCTTCATCCTAATGGTTTTAAACCGTAGCGGAGCGGGGTACTTTCTGCTAGTTTCCAATAATATTACGGTGTTTTTGAATTTCGTCCAGCTGGGTTACGTTAAGTCGTGTCCACACTATGTCGATCGACAATGTCGTTCGACACGATCAACATTGTCGTTCGACACGATCGACTTCAGTCTAATTCACACTAAGGTACGTCCACACTACGTCGATCCGAGTCTAACGGTTTTGTCGGTCGACAATGTTGAACCAGTGTGGACGTGTCGACCGACTTTGTCGAATATGTCGGGTCGAACCAAACCGCAACCCGAATCAAGTCGGTAAAGATCAAAGGAAGTCGAATCAACAACGACAATGTGGACGTGTCGAATGTGTTGTTCGACATCACTGAAGAATAAAACAAATATTATTCAGAAATAAATCTAAATTATGTCAATAAATTAGGAGGAAAATGAAAATGTTTATAAAATGACTGCGTCAGTGGCTAGTCCTTTTTACACTGCCTCTTTGGTCAGCGTTCCAACTGATAACGGGTAACCTCCACCACTGAATAATGATTCATTATACTCGTTTTACTATAAGTAAATATATTGCTTTATTAATTTAAATTTGGTTTTCCTTTATCATGAATTGGAGTGACGAGGATACGTCAATGTTTTTTGTGGAACTTCACTGATTTACTGTATGAAAACGAAAATAAAAGACAAGATGGGTTAACCGAGGTTGCGGATATAGTCCAATAAAATAAGGATTTGGTGAGGAAAAATACTGCGGAACTTTTATTCTCAACGGGTCTCAATGTTCTTTTGGGGGCTGCTGAATCCGAATTTGAAGTCCTTTTCATCTGAAAGATTTACTTTTTTATTTCTTTAAATTTACTAGCATGCCGGTGTATGGAATTTAGATCATATCTCGTAAAACAAACACGTCAGCACACTAAGAACCCCGTCATGTTGTGAAGTCCTCGTTTTTTTCGACAAATTTTTCGCTATAACTCCAAAAATATTAGTCCGACCCCAAACATTTTTTTTCATCTCAAAGCTGGTTATATTTACTATCAGATCCTATATAATAAATTTTCATTAAATTCCCATGCCAGCACGCTAAATGTGTATGTTTTGGCAAAATACGACGATTTTGACATATTCAGTGGGCTGGATGAGTAATTAACGGGATTTAATAAAAATAAAATATATATATTTATACACGAGATCTGATAGCAAATTTAAACAGATCTGAGATGAAAAAAAAGAAATTTTTGAATCAGAAAAATATTTTCGCACTTATAGCGAAAAATGTGCTAAAAAACAAATTTGGATTTCATAATAAAACAAGGTTTTTAGAATGTCGTAGGTATTTCACGGGATTTAATGCAAATTTTCAGATTTAATACGGGATCTGCTAAGAAATTTAACCAGGTATAAGATGAAATCAAGAATTTTGGGATCGGAAAAATATTATTTTTGGAAAGTAAGTTTTTTATGAAGTACGTAAATTGACCTGTACACATATACCATGGCAACGTGAACTAGACAAAAGCCAACCGTGTGGCCCGACATTGTCTGTTGACCAGGTCGAATGTTTCGGTTCGACCCGACATGAATCGACAAAGTCGGTCGACACGTCCACACTCTTTCGATATTGTCGATCGACGTAGTCGGTTGACACGAATCGACATAGTGTGGACACGGCTTTAGCCGTTCCAATGTGCATTGCTTCGATTATATTTCAGAAACTGTTTCTTTGAGCATCTGAAAATAGAAAATTAAAATCATCCCACTTTCACTGTTCACACTTTTTTCAATAAGTCCGCTCTCAAAAATCAATTTTGAGCCACGACCGCATACATTTTGCAATATGTGACATTGCAAAAAATACATACATTGGACTTTTAAAGTTATTTGTTGGATAAAAGATACGTTGTGCATAAAATGATCAGAGTCCATAATTAATCATTGTATCATTAACATATGCCAAGTTCAACTTGTTATCTTCATCGGATAGCTACAACCTTGAATCTTTTGTAAGGTTGTACGACCTCTTATGCCAATTGCTAACAGGAAGGGAAGGTTAGAGAGGTAGAAATAACAATTGGCAGACGGGCTGACAGATTGGCGGTACACTTGAAGCAGCCAGCGACACAGTCGATGAAACCTGGCAGCTGACGTGGAGGTGAACCCTTTCATCGAGGCAAGGACTCAATGACAAGATATCAAGGGGGCAACTGCCTGCTCACTCTACGAGCTGCTTTCCAAATGTTTTAAATTTAAGCTCTTTTTAAAGGTTACCCGTGTAGATATCGACTACCTAAGTTGAGCTAAATTATGCAACGTAAATCATAACTATATATGTTTGATGAACTATCTCTATTCTTTATCAGTGTGCTTTAGTCCTTTTGATGCCTAAATTAACGAAACGTTTATCGGTTGGTTATTAACTGGTATTTGAGGTATTATGGACTTGATATGGTGACTGATTCTTCTTTTAGTATTGAGGGCAATAAGTAAGATGGCTTTATCAATCCAGTCGCACAATATTTACAATAAAAAGTAAAGAAAAAAAAAAGATAAAGATCCTCAACCAATACAATATTAAAAGTGAAATAAATATAAAAAATAAATAATGGTTGTAAAAATAAAAATTAAATAACATAAAAAGTTAAAAAATAATTTTCAGAAAAAAACAAAACCGACTTCAAGATTAAACCTACACATACGAAAATGAATTAAAAAATAAAAAATAATATTTTAATTGCTCCGAAAAAAGCATTAAATGACAATCAACGAAATTATCGATACTTATACACCTCTTCACAATTTATGATCAGTTATTTTTGGAGTCGGTTCCAGGCAAGAAGGGCTTAATCCTGCCTTTGCAACAAACTTTCGAATGGCACGAGACAGCGGTGTGGTGGTGATAAAACAGCGGGAGGATCTTTGCAATTACTATTTCTTTTCGAATTGAGGTGAAATTTACGTGTAATATCAGAGAACGACATATCGAAAGTTGACTGTATATGTAAATTATTTTTGTTAATAATTTAGATTTAGTTAACAAGGAGATCTTAGATTACCATAATTTTAAAAATGTTTATAGTGGAAGATTATATAACAGTGATTTATTATTAACTGTTTTTTTGATTTTTCTTAAGAAGTGCTGAGTTGATGGGACCACCTCTGAAGTATGCCTTATCGATCTAAAAAAGAATCATCAAAATTGATTCAGAATTGACGGAGTAATTGCGTAACAAACACACACAAAAAAAATTAAAATAAATAAATAAAAATTACAGGCGAGTTGAGAACCTCCTCTTTTTTGAAGTCGGTTGAATATAGAATCACTCTGATTTCAAAATATGCTCTCAGCCTAGGAATCCCAAAACTAAAAACCTCCTCTTATAACCCTTCCTACAAGAGATCGCGCTGCTCTCTCAGCTGGTGTAAGAACCCAAGGGAGGTTAAGAGCGATAAGTACAGATGTATTATAATTTCCTTATTTGATTCAAAAATGTAAAACTTTCCATTAATAATTTTTATACATTTAAATTTTAAAAACATTAAACTACAATGGAGCGTCGATTACCCTAACATTCAACTAACGGAACTGGGTTTTTTAAAATATAATTTTAATGAAATTGATCATCTCATTACTTATTTGTATTGTTGAATTTTTTTTTATTTAAAACAAATTAAAGAAACCTAATTATTTATCGGAAACTGCAAACAATGAATTTTACCTACATATTTGATAACTGATAACTTAATACTTACATTTGTATAATTTATAAATGTATATATAATTTTTCAAGCGAAAAGAAATTGAATTTTTTTGTTATCATATTAGTTTAGGTAACATTACATGATTTAATACAAACACTTATTTCCATGAATACCTTAACCGATGACAAGGTTGTGTATCATTCATCAAGAATGGTATTGGTCACACCGAAGGAGCAAAAATAAGTTCGGTGAGGTCGAACTCATAGGATTGTATCATCTCATTGAATATGTAAAATTACAAAATTGGTCTTTAGAAAATTACCTAGACCTCTAATAGTGGTAGCATCTCCACGATGACGTGAACCAATTCGGCCTTAGGTAAAAATTTATATATGAATTCAGTAATGGATCAAAAACTTTTGATACCAGATATGTTCTAGTTTCATAGGATGTGAGAAAAATCGCATTCTTGAAATAATGGCACACAGGGACAGAGCTATTATTTTAACGGTATCCAATTTATAGTGGCATATAAGGTATTCCCGTCTCCAACAGCGATGTCTAGAAGAATATAAATCAACTTGCTCTCTTTGTTTTTGTTTTTGTTTTTTTCGCCATGAAAGTTGTGTTACATCAGTATGCCTTTTTCACTATCCCGAATTTCAGAATAGCAATTTCGAAACCAAGTCAGCAGGTGAATTCGATGATATCTCCGAACAAACTTATGACAGATAATTATTTAGAACTATATTTGGTCAAGGAGTTTTCTCCCGAGTGGTCCGTGACACCTCGTAACGAATTTACATCAGTTTTGTTAATAAAATTCAGAAAGAGCTCTAAATTAGTTCTTCTTGTTAACGACCCCCTTAATCAAAGTGTCGTTGAAAGTTTGAGCATTCAAATCATCGACAATTTAAATACATTATTATTTATAAGATTAGTTAGGTCATGTATCATGGTCAAACAAGAGTTGTGCTGAAATATCTTTCAATTTTTTTTTTTTTATTCAAACAGTTATACTGGCAAAATATTGTGAATTGCCTTACTCGTGACAAATAAGAAATAGGGATAACAACGATTCCATTCATACAACGTATAAAAATAATTGAATAAATAATATATGTAGTTATATATTATAAAACCATACTAAATTTTAAAAAGAAATATTTAAAAAAAAAATATGATATAGTCCAGTCGTTTTATAAAAAATAAGGGCAAAATTCGCAAATGCGCATGTATCTAACATTTTTCAGTATTTTGTTAGGGTCCAATAATTCCACAGTGGCAACATGTAGCATACAGCAACAAAAATCGACAAAAAATATGTCTTCTTGCCGCATTCTACAATTTGACTGTTGTTGCCTAACGAATGCGCCACCCAAAGATCGTTAGGGCTTGTAGTGGGCGCATGGAGTGGACAAATGAGAAAACCGTGTCTTTTATAGTCGATTTCCATAATTCCTACGAGTTATGGAGCAATAAAATCGCCGACTATGAAGATATTACAATTAAAAATGATAAGTTAAAACAATAATTAGATCAGTATAATTATTTTAAAGTGATGGAAGTAAAAATAATTGTTTTTTTTTATTAATGGTTAATTTCGATCCCAACTGTCGACTCTCAATTTTCTCAGTTCTTGGTCGAAAATCGATGGTTCAATGTCGATTACTAGGGACTGAACGACAACGCTGATGGAAAAAGTTTTGTGATACGTAATTATTAAAAATCTGCTGTTCTTCCTAATGACTTAAAATAAATATGTTGTAAAATATAGTTCTTCATCTTTATCATAAGAGTAATTATTAGGTATTAGGTTCATACGGCTTCGAGTAGAACTAAATAAAACAAACCTTCAAAAATCAAGCATTGCAATTGTTAATGATATATATTATCGATTCGCAAATAAAGAAATAGGATTACAATTTCGAACATCGATATTCCACACACTTCTACCTACAAAAAGAAATTAAAAAGAAAAAAATGACATGATGTAGCAAACTGGAGTTGTCTCAGGTGAATCGCTTTAGACGCATGCTAAACTTATGTACAACGAGCTGCATGCGACATTAATTAAATTATGGGCGACATTGTCGGCCGCCGACAATTGGCAAAAGTATGAAACATGTATCCGGCCACATGTCGTTCAGTGTTGACTGAGTGGAATTGGGCCCTAACAGATAAATTTCACATTTGGTGAAAATTCACGATCTTTTAGAGAGCTGTATATCTGTATCCGATTAGCCTTCGGAACTGCGATTGGGCCTAAATAGTCCCAAATTTAGTGAGTGCTCTTTAATAGTGCAAATACATTCCAGTACCAAAAATCATTAATTTTACAATATATAAGCGAAAAACTGTAGACAGTGCTAAAATATTACGGTTTTTGCAGTGTTTTCATAGTTTCTAACTCGGATATCAACTGCCTGTTAAAAACATTAAATTAAATTCAGATTTATTGAAGAGCAGAACGAAAATGTAAAAACGACTAGGCCTTTTCGTCTTGCCTCCTTAGGTGAGTGCCACTATATTTAATTTATTTTCTTGCGTTTTTAAAAATTAATATACAGAAACTAGCAAAGTGCTGATGTTTTTAGAAAATGTTTGCATGTTTTTATAACTGAAGATGAATGTTTAACATTCGAAACTAGTTTTCAAATAAAAAGAATTCTAATAGAAAAGGCAATTAATTAATAAATCCTAATTGCATTGATCCTTCCGTACCGTTATGCGTACCTCAAGAGTAAATTGATTTGACTTCTCAATAACATAATTAGACATCTGTCAATTGCTAGCAAAATAAACACGTGCTAGATAAATACAGTTAACTGATAACAATTTATCATCAGCACACTCCTACCTTTCGCCACACCTTACAGCGAACAGACCTATCCATTTCCACTTTTTTGTAGTGACACCGCAACATGGCACTAGGCCAAATTACTTACATATTCGATTTTTCATTTCTTAATCAGGTTAGTTTCGGGTGTACCATTCTCTATGGTACCATACACAAATTGTTTTTGTGTGAACCCCTTAGGACAGATATGTTTATAAACATCTGTCTTGTTCAGTAAAAATACAAGTGGTCTTAAGTAACAAGGTTTATATCTTAGTGATCTCCTACTCCCCTCTTAGTGCAAAAAAATAACCACAATAGAAATAAGGCAAGTTTTTATAAGCAGTGGACAGTAGCAACTTGAGCACAAGGTAGAAATGGTATCTTCTAATATCTCAATGGGGTCTTAACCTTGGGAGATTAGTTGGGGGCTGGAGCCAGAGTAGTAAGTTCAATTGTCGAACGGAGTGGTATTTTTAAAAGGTAGAATAATAAATCAGAAAAGCAATCTGCTGGATAAGGCTATCAGTTCGTTAACAAGTACTTTACATAGCCCTCGCCCCCTACCACAGCCTTCTGGTTTTGTTGTACTCATAGTGCTGGGCTAGGTTATCGAGCTATACATAAGCTGATCATCTGATCTCATTACATTTTACTTATCCAATAATCAAACGCTATTTCTTATATATATATATATATATATATATATATATATATATATATATATATATATATATATATATATATATATGTAAGTATGTATGTAAATGGACTTTTAAATTTATAATTTGGTGTTTTCATGAAAAACAAATCTAAATAAAGATAAACCAGATACAACTATTGAAGTTGAAATTCAAGTTTAAAAAATGTTTATATCTGGCGTTAAAATCCTTTTGAATCATGATGTCATATTATATTAGATTCCGAAAAACAATGAACTAAACTATTTATATTTCCAATATAAATACCATCTAGATTTTTTTTTTTCTAATCCTCTATTTATTTACAATACATACAATATAATATACAATATATATATATATTAGGATCTCGGATTGTCTTGCGGCATTTGAAGATGGGTGTCCTCGGCAGCTGCTGGATCCACTCTGTTGACGGATGGTGTTCCTTCTTCTATGTTGAGCGAGAAGGAGTCACTCTGCTGGCTGTGGTGGTTCTAACAGGTCAGTCTGTTGAGCCTGAACCCCTTCCCTCAGCGAGTACTTCCGCTAAGAGGGTCAAACCTTGCCACCTCCCAGGCCTGGGAGGCGGGGCTACGTCCCTGAAGAGAGGGTTGGAACAGTGCTTCTGCCCATCAAAAAATTTGATGTGCCGGCGGCCAATGTAGGTCGGGATGGAAGGCATCCTCAGCTGTTCTACGATGTGACTGTTTTTGGCCCTCTCAAGGTTGGTACCACGGACGATTCGCCGAAGGACGGTGTTTTGGAACGTTTGGAGGGCATGTAGTGTATTCTTGTACATGTGGTGCAGCAGTGGAGCTCCATGGAGTAGGGTGGGTCTAATAATGGATTTGTATAACTGGAGCTTGAGGCGGAGGCATAGTTGGGGAGAAGTCAGGAGATGATAGAGGCGGTAGGTCTTTGCCCTGGCCTGTTTGATCCTGCTCTTCACGTGGGTGGAGAAGGTCAGGTGTCTACCATTTAGATACAAAAACATAATAATATTTAAAAAATAAAATAAAATACAGTCCTCGGGACTAAACCGAATCGCCAATGAACATAGAATCAACAAGCTCCAGAAAAAGTACAAACTAACATGGGGTCACTACAACAAAAAATGCATTTCGACTGACGCGAAATTAAGACATTATAAAACAGTGATTCTTCCAGAAGCAACCTATGCAGCCGACGGTCATTCCATAATTGGGGAATTAGAAAAACAGGAAAGAAAAATCTCTTAGAAACATTTACGGGGCAATTAATAGAGATGGAATTTGCATGGAAATACCTCAAAATGAACTCTATGAAAAGACAAACACAATAACAGAAGAAATCAAAAAACTTCAAGCAAAATTTTACACACACATCTACAGGATGGATAAATCCAGAACACCGATGAAATTACTGGACATTATTACAAGTAAATGCGGCACAGAATGGCTTAAAGAGGTGCAAAGGGACCTACAACAGATCAACATAAAAAATCTCGCACAGAGTGCTGTAACAAAATAAAAAATGCAACATCCTTCCTAGGATAAACCAATCTCCTAATACCTTGGGAGGTTGGTTTAGGGACAGGAGCCAGGAGTAGTAAGTTTAATTTTCGAATGGAGTGTTATTTTTAATTGTAGACCATCCTAGTTTACAAAATAATGCTCTGGCCATTACTGATGTACTGTTGTGTACTGCGGGATAAGAATAACGCTTAATAGAACGTACGAATAATCCTGATATTTGCAGTAGATGACCAATAGATTGAATTGTGAGTTCGGAACAGATCCAATTAGTGATTTCAATAAAACACGTCTTACCAAATTTCATTGCCGGCCACCAAGAGTTAGAGTTAGAGTAAGAAGTAATTATCAAGGAGCTACTCATCTCATAGTTAGTCTACTCAGAAAAAAAAATTAAATACAGAAAAAGTAGACACGTTTTAATTACTTAATCATCATTTGTTAATTTTCTCAACGTGCTCGGTACTGATAGTCGTGTGTTCGAATACTACCAGTGAGGGTAAGTAACCCACCCAGTGAATCGTGACCTAGAATAGGTTGGTAACCTGTGAGATAGTACGTCCTTCCTGCTTTTTTATGTTAATTATGAAATTTTTATGTTACCACGATTATTGTATCATTACATTGTTCAGTAATTGCACATTCAGGACCATCAATGGTCTAAAGATTCTATTTTTAAAAAAATCAAACAAAATGAGAATCCAGAATAAAACCCGTGCGCCACTCTACCTCAGTAACAAGAACTAACACAAGGACTTAAAAATTTACTTACTCACAATTATCGAAACGTACGAACGTTTCCACGGTCAACTTAACCCCTACTCCAATCCTTTAATTCAAAGACTGACAACACTAGACTTACCAACAACACTGCAATGTCCTTCGAAGAAGCTGAAATAAGGAATCGACTTAATCAAGTTAAAATTCTAATTTGGTTTGATGAAAAAGAGAGAGAATAAATCACTTGGTTTCTTCTACCTTCATGACTTAATGGAATATCGGCCTCGTTTTTATCATCACTTTATCGTTGGTTGTAAATATATTTTTACATTTGTGAATTAAATGAAGTCAAAAAAATTTATTATATCACTTCCTCTAAAATGGGTGAAATTTGATATATTAGCTCCTATATTTCGAAATGACAGTATTTAAAACAAAAAATAAATAAAATATAAAAATTTTAAAACATATAAAAAAACGTAAAAGATTGAAGAATCAAATACGTAGGAGCTGTGGTATAAGGGAAGCCAGAGGATCTGTGTTACGCAATTGGTAATTTACGAGACAGAGGCCAATAAAACAATCCCAGTAGGGACCAATCTACTCGTAGTACTTTAATATGTAGTAAATCATGGGGCTTAGAACAGATGTGACTCGTTCCTCTACAACCTTTCCGTATTATTACGGATCTACATGCATTATTCAGGGTAAATATGAAAGTGAGACGTTGTCAGTAGGCAAACCCTCTCGACAACAACGGGATTTGTTCAAAGCCACAAATGGTTAAGTTAATAAACAAATATTTGTCACAAAGATTTGTGTTGACATAGCTGTCCAGGCGACCGCCTCTCTAGGCACCATTCATTAGAGCGTCTCCCACCACCGCCATCTCGCTTTTCGACGAAATAAATCCCTTTGAGAATCTAAAAGAGAAAACCATTTATTATAGGCATATCTATTTAACAACGAACGAATTAGCAATCTGGAAAACAAATACAGGAATTGCTCAGAATGTTTATATTCTGTATTCCTCACAAGATACAATTCTTAGTTTGGTTAAAAATTATACAAAACATAAAAGAAGTTCAAAAATGATAATTAAATTTATACATCATTCTACCACTGTCCTAACTACTTACGCTGATCATCAGTAAATAATGATCCTTTCATTGCATCCCAATCACTACAATCTTATATTACTAACATTCAAGAATGGTGTCGAAATTGGAGAATTAAAATAAATCCAATTAAATATCACCAAATAACCTTTACCCTTCTTCGTAATCCTACGACTTCTTGTCCTACAGTATCCTTTAATAGTATTCCATTAATCCCTGTTGAACAGATCCGCTACCCAGGACTTCACTTGGACAAACGTCTTACTTGGAATCCACATACAAGACTAAAAGGACAAGAAACTGCCCGTCGTTACAGAGTTCTTCAACACTTACTAGACAAACGTTCAAAGCTCTCTATTAATTACAAAAGACTCATTTACATGACGGTGCTTAGACCTATTTGGACTTACGGAGTTGAGCTTTGGGGCTCTACTAAACCATCCAATTCATATCGTATCCAATCCTTACAATCCAAAATCCTTCAAAAAAACGCCAATGCTCCTTACTTTGTCCCAATAAACTTATCCAGAAAGATCTTAATGTTCTATATGTTGCTAATTCAGCCCAAACCAGATACCTATCCTTTCAGAATAAGCTCCATAACCATTCAAATCCACTAGTCTCTCATCTTGCTTCCTACTCCATTCCCGATAATCCTCCAAGGGGTCTGGAAAGAAGATGGCCAAGGGACCTTCTAATATAAAATTTTTATTGAGGTGTTACTAGTGAATAATTCTTCACAAGTCATCATTATGCTCAAATTTACTTGTCGTATATTGTGAACAGTTCTAAATGTGAATAAATAGTTTATAAAAAAATATATATATGCATCTTATACCCAATCAACCTACTCAAAAAAATGAAAAACAAGAGGCTAAGCAGACCCAAAGGTTCAATGCCGACACCGCCAACATCTAACCACACACCTCACTCCAATCCATCTATCCATCTGACCAACAACAGCAAAGAAAAAACCCTCCTTCGGTAAACTTCTATATAAAGCAAGAGCACATACCAAACAGTTTATTAATAAGGCATCTGCGTCCTTTTTATAATTCACGAACGTAACAACGTGACTCAAGGTTATAATACCAATTAATTCCATATTTATACAATATTTATAACTTAACGTATCGCATAGGTTAGTAAAACAACTTTTAACAAACAATGTAGGTTAGAGGATGTACTGATATTTCTCTGGATATTGCTTCAATTTTGTTTGTGTATCAAAGCACAAAAACCAGTATGTATATGTATTGAAATAAAAATAACCTTTGTTCTAGTATAACTAAAATTCTCTAAGAATAAAAAGTAGTGCTGATAGAGTAACTACATCGATACTTACTCTGTTATGAGAGATGAAAAAATATTACTTATAATTTTTTTTTTGTTATTTTACATCATTATAGAAAAGAATTACTGTAAAATAATTTCATAAATAGATATCGAAAAAATAAGCGGTATTGAACGGTATTCTTAGGAATCTAATTTGGATCATCGAGTCCCGAATAACGATTCTTTTCTCACGAATCGATGGGATCCTTTACACAAATACTATTATTCGATAACAATATTTGTTTTTTTTTTAATTTATTTATTGATATTTACAGGTTAATATAATAGATAAATACGTAGGTATACAAAAGTTATTACAATGACTTGTTAAACAACTAAACATCAATAAAAGCTGTAAAAAGTCCAAGAACATGTTCTTTTCAGAAACCTTGAAGGTTTATAGAAAAATAGAAAATGAGGCAAAGCAAATTAGGACTAGTGGATTCGAACAGGTATGGAGTGAATCGTTAAATCGACAGGTATCTGGTTTGTGCCCAATCTGCATTATATGGGACATACTGATTACCATTGATAAGTTTATTTTGACACGATAATGAGCTTGCAATAAAAAATCCTAACTTTAGATTTTGGATTGTGAGGTTAGATAAGATATGAATGTAATCGCTTGAGAGAGCCACAAAGCTCAACTCCGCATGTCCAAATAGGTCATATCACTGTAATGTAAATGCGAATTATATAATTAATTGGAAGTATAGAACGTTTGTCAAATGAATGTTGAAGAAGTCGAAAACGACAAGCAGTTTCTTGTCTTTCGAGTCGTGTAAGCTGATGTCAAGTATGAAGTTAAGCAAGATGGAGTCCTGATTTGAAGTTATTCAAATTGGAGATCTGTTCAACATGGATTATTGAATATTATTAAAGGATATCGTATGTTTACAAAATGCCATGTGATGAAATTTGTTTTGATGTATTAGAATTAAAATTTTGTAAAAGATTATTAACGTAAAACATGTTTAATCTTATAGCAACTTAGTGAGTAGTTAGATGATTTTGCATAATTCACCTATTTTTAAGAATTTACAACTTTCTAGAACAGGTTTGCTGAGAAAGGAGATGACACTTTTCCTTACTTTAGACTACTACAGCTCAGCAGGTACTGATAACCAAGAGAGGCCAACAACAGCTGTTAACATTGGCGTCGCTGAGTCTGGTCGTAGCATCCTTGAGCTGTAGCCTATAAGTCTAAATGTCTAACCTTTTTCGGACGCCTCCACAAAGTCCGAGCTCATTCAATATATGCGTCAGTTGATAAGGTATACACGTGTCTGTATATAGATGCCTCGATATCTGGAAAGAACTTATAATGTAGTATGCTTCATGTGTTATGGCCGAGCGTCCTTCGAAATCAATAAAAACAGAAATACATAATTTTAGATTTACTTCAGTTTTTGAAGTATAGAATGATGAAGCATAGAATCAAGTTTTAAACGTGATACCCGTAATCCATCCACCTTTAATAATGGATAAAAAAAAAACTACTTATTGTAAGTATTTACTTATTATTCCAAACGAAACATTAAGATGGATTTACTCTTATGGTCATCAGTTTCTTTTTCGATGTGACACAATAAATCGTTATCCTTGAAATATTTGATTCGTCGATAATTTTAAATATTTTAAAGTTTATACGAAACTTTATGTTTCTTAAGATTATAATTACTGCTATCATTTCGGAATGATAACTATAATAGCAGTTTTTCATGATTTATAAATTCTTTATAAATCGAGATTCCTTTAAAGCAACTAGATAGGATATTTATTCTACAATAATTATAATAATAATCAATTAGCAATAATAAAAAAAACGGATAATTATCCGATATTATTACAAATGTTGGATCCTTTTATTATAAACAAAATTTATAGTACCCCCATTTGACACCATGAGTCGTTGTAATGAGAATAGCTGACATACGTTGTGATCAGATATATGAGATTTTATAATTAGACGTTTTTCTATTTAAAAGAATATTTGTTGATATAACTTGTAGCTCATGTTACATGTTATGCAAAGATCTGTAATAATATTTAAATAAAACTTATTTGTTATTTTATTTAATTGTCTAAGATGCAATGTATATGATGATAGGAAATATATGTTCTCAAAACATGTAGAATATTTGATTCAATAAATAATAATAAGAAAAATACCAAATGTTGAATAAACAATAAAATTACTATTATTTATATATATATATATATATATATATATATATATATATATATATATATATATATATATATATATATATTATTTTATTTAGTAAAACCATTTTTCTTTCAATTTTTTTCTATGTATTATAACCATTGGCTCAGACTTAACATTGCTTGCCCATATTGACTGACGCCTCGATAATGCCATTGTTAGTTATTTATAAGCCATTAGGTTCGGCTCAGTTCTTAACTCAAAATTTCTCAAGTGATGATTAATTTTCTGCTAATTTACAATAAATCAAATGAGAGATACTTAAGCTTTTTAAATAAATGATACGGTTAAATTTGTCTGAAATTATTAGATATTATTTACGGCACCAAACTAGATTAAGAATGAACTATTTATGGATAGATCAGCCTTGGGGCTAGAATGTGGGATGGAATTTATTCTCCTCAGGGATCTTAAATTATAATACAATTATTATAACATCTATTACATATTTATTAAGTAAACATTACTGCCTCTCACTTTTTAGAATAGACTGGATTTCTATCAGAATATTATTCTTGAAGTTAGTTAAAAAATAATTAAACATTTCAAATAAAACAGTAAGTAATAGAGTTTAGTGCAGTGCGATCAGTTATATCAAATTAATAGCTTGAATAATAAATGATTCGTATCTTTCCTTTTTTTCGACCCATTCTGTTCATTTTTTATTTGCGAAACAATGTTAAAAAACAACTTATTAAATAAACATGGACTAACTAATCAAATCCTCTCACAGAAAATTCATTAATACACCTAAAATCAGAAAAGTATCGACATTGGACATTATCGATTCTTGGGTGATGTACCAATATCGAGAATCAATGATCAAAATTTGATTCCTGGAGCCACTCGATGCCACTGATAACATTCTTTAGTTGAGGGGCTACTAATGCATACTAGATCAACATTCCTTGATCGGCGATCTAAAACAACTTCATTTCAAGATCAAAAATTGTTACTCCAAATCAATCGTGTCCGTTGTTAGAGAGTGGAAGAATAGAACAGAATCAAACTAATTAAGTTAAAACACTAATTTCAGATAAATTCAGTAAAAATAAATTTAAGGAGAATTTTTGTTCAAATTACGAGAGGGCGTTAAATGAGGCGTGGAGACGCAAAAGGGGGTAAATCCAAAATTGAAAATAATACTGAAAATACTACTCAAAAAGATGCGTATTTAAGGTGATTCTTTTTTTGAAACATTTATTATTGGATCATAAGTTTTTAAACAACATCAGAAACATATCTGTAAAATATTGTTCAGCTTTTCTGAACTTCAAATTTTTAAACAATTTAAATAAATTGGATTTATCCCAATCTGCAAGATTTCTTTTAATTTTTTTTTTAATGGAACACTAGTCTTGAGTTTGAGCCAGTCATTGAAGCAAAATTAGCAGATACTAAAGGGGTTCAAACTTTATCAGTAGTGGAGTAGAACATGTTAAAGAAAAATCTTATATCACTGCGGCCAATAATGGAGCATTTTAATTGTTTGTGCTTGAGGTGTTTACATTCAAGTATCCGGGTACAAGTTCCAAGAGCAGCATATCTATTTAAGTTCAATTTTATTAAATTAGATTGGTATCGGCAGATGTAAGAACAGATAGAAAATGGTAAATGGTAAATGGTAAACCTCTGATGTTTTGACAAAGTCCGCTCCCAGTTAGCTTCATTCCCAGATTTTTTTTCATGATGCTGTTATATTTATTTCAGGATATCTCTCCTTATTTAACACAACACAATAAATTGATTATCACACGTGTAAAAATATATCGACAACTAAAACCTTTTCAAATGTTTCATTACTACTTTCCACGCGGTTATTTTGAGAAACAAGGATTTATCCGCTTCTGAAACTCAACCCAAACTTTGAAGGGTGAACGATTTACCACCTTGTAGAGGACGCTAACTTTGTGAAAAAAAAACTTTAAAAAATTGATAAAAAGTGGATTTGCCCCCTTTTGCATCTCCACGTTTCAAATAATCCTGCTAAAACTCCGAAAGTCGAACTAATTTTTAAGCTGCAAAGATTACTTCTTGGAGAAAAAGTTTTTATATACTGGTTTTAGATATCTTAAACAACATTAAGCGCAGATCTCTGTGTATCCCCGACCTAATCTAAACAGCTGTTTAGTGCTACTGGTAAAATTTGCTAAATCAAAATTAATAGATTGGACCGAATAAATGACTTATATATAGTCAATTAATTATAAATTATGGGTGTATGTATATATAAATAAATACGGTAGTCTCGATAATCTGACACATGAGACCTGAGGACTGGCGGATTACAGGATGTAAAGAAAAAACAATATATATCAATGAAGATATGCCAAACCGGGTAGTTTTCAAGTCCAAAATTTACAAGTGGCAAGTTGACCAGGAGAGGAAACCTAACCTGAGAAGAACACTGGAACAACACGGTCTCAAGAGAGAAAAAAAGTCTACAGCAGAAGAATGAAGGAAGTGTGGGCACAAAGAAAGGAAAAGCATGCATGCCTCTTCAGTACTATACGTAATCCCAATAGGATCATTCGCAAATAATAAATAATACATTAATGTAGACCTAATTTATCGCATTGGCATTGGCATACGACATGCCACGAATGTCAGTCGAGCTTTTGATAATTTTCTTTATCCTTAAGACCCAATCCTTATCCTTAAGAAAGAATGTTCTGCTCGGTAGTATAATAGAAGTTATAGTTTTATTCGTTGGAGTTTTACGTGTTTTGGACTCAAATCTTTAATTTCAAAGGCCAATTTAAACTTATCACTGCTGAATCATCTGATCATCTGAAAGTTTTTTCAGGTACAATAGAAGCCAGAAACCTTATCCCAATACGACTCTTAGATTTATCTAACCATTTATTGTAAGCCTTAAAATCGTCATTTCCAGTTATTTTATTATACTATCGAACAATTTAGCTTTTTCATTTAAATTTTCCCACTTTTTATATCTAACTTTTTTCTTTATTATTATTTCAATTGATAAATATTACAATACACCAAATAAGAGATCTATTAGTAATACAAAGCGGTACAATTATTTTAATTTATACACTTTTTATCTCTATAATAAGAATTATACTGTTTTACTACATAGTGAGTTTCCTTCTAGCTGCTATTAAGTTTAACCAAAGCGGCAAACATTCCATTGTCATGAGGTGTTATCCGAAGAGCTGTGCTCATGAGTGAGAATAGCGAAGATCAATTTCGGTTGATTACGTTTTTTCGTACTCTTCAATTTTTCAAATGATGGAATGAAGAAATTGTCGGCACAAGAGAGAGCCACTTAATATGCAATGAGCTATGAATCACCACCTCCTCCCCCCCCCCCTCATCACCAGATGAGGGGGGAAGAGGAACAGTCATCCCTCTTAAATATTGAAAAGACGCTAAATTGTAAATTCAATTCTTCCCGCGCATCCATCTATCAGAACTCACTAAACGAAAACAAAGAAAGGTATGAGCAATGCAAAATATGCAACCTTCAGGTCAAACCAAATGTTATCAGGTCCTCGTCTCAAATGTTACTGACTGACGTGTATAAACTTATTTGTGTGTTTTGGTTTTAGTTGAGATTAATCTACATAGGGCAAAAGCTAACGATTTAACATTAGTTTCAGGCTCCCTCAGGGTACACATAAAGAATAGTATTCTAACAACCGAATCTTGCACAAATTCCATGATCATTACATTTATAGCAATAACGTTCGTAATAATAATAAATATGTTTATTTCAAACAGGTTCCAGCCAATATATAATAGATATTATGAATAAATGCCCGACAAAACTGCAAAAATACATATACCACCAGGTCTTAGAAGAGTTTTACTGTTTATCCAGAAACTTGTGCTACTATTGGGAAGTAGAGTAATTTACGGGTGGCAACATAAGTAAGTTGCAATTCTTTCAGATAAACTTAAAAATGAGGTATGTAAAACCTCTTAGAAGCTTCTCCTGCAAGACCCGCCAAGAATAACAAGGTTTCAAATCCACGATATAAGACAGGCTAACCACCACCATATGAAAAAAGAGAAGCATCACAAATTGCGAAAGATGATCAGGGATGCAGTCAAAGAGGAACGATATTCCGAATGTTACCTAAGATAAAAGAAATTCTTTGGAGAAGAAAATGATCAGGGATGCGGCCATCTAAGAAGAAATTCTTTAATACGTGCCAACGGTTAAAGAATGCCAAATTTCTACTTAGATGTGGTGTTCCTCTTTGACTGCATCCCTGATCATTTTCTTCTCCGTACCATATTATATTAATTTTAAGGTTTCTCGACACTTAATTTTGGACCAAATATGAGAAAAGCGTTATAAAATGGTTCATGGAAACCAAAGGGAGTATTATTCCAATGGAAAACAGTCAAAATAGTACAATTCATCGAAATATTAATCATTAAACCTAGGAGATTTCGTTTTAAAATCCATTAGTTATAAGTTTGATTTTATTTAGAACGTGTCTATATCACTTACCGAATCTTTTTCGAAACTCTCTGTAGCCCTGATTTTAACAGAAATAAAATCCAATATATTAAGAAAACGAAGATTTCCTAAATGTAATGGAAGACCCTGAAACGTAGAGATTACATTATACCCCAAAAAAGTTTTTAATCAGACATCATTTAAATCTGTAGATTTAGAATCTTAGGCAATTACTTACTTCTTAAACTTTAATTTTGGATCACTAATCATCCAGTCGGAAAGATTCAAAATTAAGGCCTAGGAAATTTAATTTTTCTAAAAGAATAATTTTTTTATCGAATTGATAGTAGGCTTAAAATATAGTTATAGAGAACAATATCAGGTAGACATGGATGTTTAGAGAACTAAGTAAGTGATCCTGGTGATTCCTTACCGGAAAAAGTTAATATGCTATCATTGTGAAATTACACACCATTGCTGTTACTATTTTCTTAATACAAAGAGATGAAAGTAATGACTCTGAATGAACTACTTACCAATCTATTTGCTTTATATTTATAGGTTCGATAACTAGCAGAGTCTAGAGCCTAATCAATGCAATAATGTGGTAGTTGTAATGATTGTTCTAGATAAATCACAGGGACTCGATAACTCTTCGCTGATAAATATTTCCCCTGGGGCAAAGTGACCGGGTCCTCGGCCTATTTCATTCTATTCATCTCGCACCCTTGGGCACTATGAGTGCCTATCCGATAAACACTGAACCTTGCGGAGAAAGTCGAACGTTTGTGAAAAATCATTCCGCCTAATGGCGATAGCTCTGAGGAGGTATTATCTAGAGGCCGGGACATAATTCATGAATAAATGTGGCTGGTACTGAACCAGTTATGTCAGTCCGAGTTCCAAACCCACCCGCGGGCCTTAACATTCCTTAATTATAGTTCCCAATCCAGTTATGGCCTTTATTTAGTGTTCCTTCAATCTCTAAAATGTTAATGATTATCACTTAAAGCTTATATGCATATTTTTCGGGACTCCCTTGAGCAAAAAATAATACATGCTTTAAACATTGATTTATTGAAAAATTCAATATTTTTTATGGCACAGAAGAAGGATAACTCTTTTAAAATTAAACATCAAACATATGCTATAACTTGGTTAGTATCATTGACAAAGTAATTATGTGAAATATGTAGTCAAAATGATAATTTTGTAAGTAGAATGATACCAGAAAAAGAAACACGAAAATGTATGGAGATGAGACCAGTGGATAATAAACTACTTGAAAACCATGATTGTTCTAGCTTTTTATCTAGTTTAATCTTTTCCGTTCCCACCAAACCGCCACCAGACTGGGACCCCTCTGCTTCTTCACTAGCCCTAATCACCGGCCATCATTGTCATCCGTGGTGCTTACAACTCTTGCAGAGTCAAGGCCTCCAGCATCTTGGTCCGCCAGTCTTCTCAATTCCCAAGATGTACCTGCCATCCACTGCCACTCCATCGGTCCATAGAAGCCGAGGTCTTCCCACTCTTCTTGTCCCATAAATCCTTTCATCCAGGACCATCCTAGGAATTTTATCCTGGGCCATTCTTCTTTTCGGCGTATATTCGGAAGGATTTGTAAATAAGGAACTTGTTAGGGTACTCAATGGCTGAGTGAGATGTAAGGAGGGTCTTAGCGCACTCGGTAATGAAGGTCGTGGGTTTGAATCCCACCTTGGCAGATTAGGATTTATTTCGTGGTGGGTCCACGAAATGAATCTTAGCCTTCCCATCCTGGTTAGAATAGGTTGGTAAGCTGTATGATAAACGCCCTTCCTGCCCTTGTTGGAGCAAATAAGGACGTTAAGCCCAAATAAACAAACAACAAACAAAGAAGGTTCCACAAATCTGTGTTATGACATAACACGGAACACGAAACAGACAGTGTTCTGTGACATATAGCTGTTTATGTTCTTGTTATAGGTATATCGCTAAAGTAGGGGGTTTTTGTTTTTAACTGTTTCGGCGAACGTAGAGTAAACTGTTTCATCCTTGTCTCGTGTTCCGTGTCATGACATAACACATTTGTGGAGCCGGCTTAAAGAAGTGGATGTAAATATAATCGTAAACGTATCAATGCTTCACTGGACTGAGCATGCTGCATGAATAAATCCGGTTGAAATACCATCTAATAATATGTCAGAGCGAGTGTATGATACCTGCAATCGAGCCTGTCGGAGTGCCAGGAACTTCAGCATTCTCACAACCTCAGCGTTCAGAAATTTATTTTGTGGAAGACCCACGGAATCTTCACTTTGCAACTCTGGCGAGTACAGATTGGTAATCTAACGAATTATCCGTCCATCCTCCCTATTTGGAGTTAATAAGGATGTTAAGCCTCAACAAAATTATAAAAGCATATAAATTTTCATTTATGTGGTCATCAGTACTTTTTCTTTTTTTTTTAATAACCAAGGATGTGCCCACTTGTTAATTATATAGAATAAGAGCACTTACGGATTTAAGGCTTGGGCACACAGAAAGCGGT
The DNA here is from genome assembly GCA_003667255.2 of Euschistus heros. Classification (NCBI taxonomy): domain Eukaryota; kingdom Metazoa; phylum Arthropoda; class Insecta; order Hemiptera; family Pentatomidae; genus Euschistus; species Euschistus heros. The sequence goes on from RCWM02000087.1 coordinate 2,843,785, forward strand.
CTGTCGCGTCGGTCAGCGATCCAGTGGCTGTCGCAGCTGCCTGCGTTATAGGGACGTCACATAGGGAGCTCACACATTCTGGTGAGCGGTCCGGTCTGGTCTCTTTCCTCTCGTGGCGTGGTCCGTGTTGGCGTTTTTTATATTAAGTATGAGCTCGGACGAAGAAATTCTCCTTCTGCTATTTGTATTGCAAAGCCAAAAGAGGAAAAGATGATGCTGGGTGCATGAAATTAATAAGAAGAGAAAATGACTGGGGGAATATCACCGCTTATGCATCGAACTAGAGTCACATGAAGATAGGTTTTTCAAATATTTCCGAATGTCGCGACAAGGTTTCGAGGAAATGCATGATTTTAATTTTAACATGGCTTGAGTCCTTGGCCGAAAGGTTTTAAATGTAGCCGCGTAGCTCATGAACATGTGGTCAGAATTTAATTAAAAAAGTGAACCAGCATAGATATGACTGTAAAAGAACAAATACTGCACAACAAAAAACAAAGACTGTATGCACTGTGCGAACATACAAACAAATTCAAAATGAATTTGACTTCGAAAATACAACGATATTAAATCATGAAAATAAAACAAAAAATAAAAAAATGAAGGAAGCATTTTATATAAATAAAACAATTTACCAGGCTGTAAACTACAAAACAGATACACATAAAATAGGTCCAAGCTATGCAAAATTAATAGATATATTGAAAATATAAATAGTTTATATAGGAATAAAAAGCATTAGTAATTAAAAATAATAAAAATGTGAATAATAGTAACAATACAGCTAATAGAAAATGGAATGGGTAATAAGAACCAAATTAAAAGGCCAGAATGTTAGTGATAAATAAACAAAACAATGATAGAACATTGCCCAGTGGTGTCAGTGTGAATTAGTGTGACTATGTGAGAATATCACAGTTGTAAGGTAAAATTTCAAATATTGATAAATGTAATAGTAAAATAGTATAGAATTGTAAATATAAAATAAATTATTATAGAACCTGAGGATGGAGCAATTGAGCTCTGAAACATGTCGAAATGAATGAATAAAAAATGAATAATGGGGAGTTATCTATTATATATTTGTCAAATACCACTCATTGACTGTAAAAATCGTAAATAAAATTAAACAATGACTGATGAATAAAATCAGTTTTATAACTGGCTCCTTGGAAATGTTTTAGAATTACCGTTATATAAGGTAATTTCATTGTTCCCAAGTCTCGTGGATAAATAATTTTTCCATAGCGTATACCATAATAATTATAACATATTTTTAAAAACATAACCGGGAAAAGTAATTTTAAAGTGTAATTTCCTACTAATGGTTGGATATATGTACCTACAAAACGCTTTTTCCTTTATATCATTCGTATGATTTGATTTATTGGTTGTAAATACAAGTAGTGGAAATCAATTGAAGAATGTGATTTTTTTTACTGATTTCTCTCGGCCACATCACATTGTGGGGTTCGTTATGTTTTCTTAGCAAACTATAAAAAATATATCAATAATTTGTATGAAATCGGGTAAAAAAGCTCAGGAGTTGACATTATTACAGATGCTGGGATTATAGCGGTAGTCAACATGAATCAGAGTCAAACAATAATAATCCCTATACAATCATTGTTTTTAGAACATTTTTGAAAGGACATCGTATGTTCTTAGCTGTTTGATCAAAAACTCGGAAACCGCTACTCTTAGCACATTTTCGTTCTTTGGATAAAGCAAATCTAATTTGCAAACAACTTTAGTTTAATATACTTTTTTTTATTAAATGTGCTTATTTTCGAATTGGAAGTATTCTCTGTTTTGTCTATCTGTTTTTTCAAGAACCATACCCAAAACACACCTGGAATCCTGACACTAATTCTTTTCTAACTCTGATTCATAGAATATCTAAACTTTTTTTTTTACTATTTAATGAACAATAATCAATATTATTTATTGCAAGGTGTTGAATTATTATTATTATTTTTTTTTTCAAAAGAGCTCAAATGTAAGTATTGAGTGAACATTTAATTTAAAAGAGGGTTTGCATAAAAGTTTTAGTTCCTACTACTACTAACGTTCGAGCTATATTGTAAAATTACTTACTTTATTAATATTAAAATAAAAAAGCTTTTGCACTTTTGCTGATTTCATAAAAAATTGTTAATTTTTAACAATTAAATTTAATTTTGAACTTGTAAAAGTTATAAAATTTGATACAAGATCATAATGGTTTGATTATATTGTACAGATTAGAAATCTGATGAATTCTAATATCTACAATAATTTTAAATTGTAATGTACGTTTTTTTTCGTAATCATAAATTATTATAGAACTGCCAGTGAGAAATTCCACCAAAACTCCATTCAAATAAGGATTTCACCTCGGAAAGAAAGAAATGAAGCTAAATTTTTGCATATACCTTTGTTTTGGCATTCTAAATAAGGGGCGAAAAGTCACCTTTACCTTCCAAAGACTCCTAACGAAGCTGTGAAGTCAAAAATAATCGCATATTTTATTTGTAGAGTGCATACTCTACACCCCTCATTTCAGCACTCTGACGGGGGTCGCACTTCTCCGCGAAATCAAGTTTTTCTAAAATTTTATTTTATAAATTTAACTTATTTATTTATTGATTTTATTTTTAAAAAAATGAAATTTCAGATCGGGCAAACAGTTTTGGAGTTGGTTCCTCCTGAGATCTCCTGTTTCAGTTTTTCGATTATATCTCGAAAACGGTGAACTCAGGAAAAATATGGTACCAGTCAAAATTAAAGCTAATTAAATTTTCTATAAAATTGTTTCTATAAACACTTGTCTAACGCTCAACGGTTTTCGAGATATACGTTATTAAAAATAGATAATAATCGAGAAAAACAAATTGTTACCTCAATTTTTGTCAAATTTTGTTTTTAATTAAGTGCCAAAATGTATATACGAAATTAAAGAAAATTTAATGCTCTACAACTTTTTTTCTGAGAAACGATTGATGAAGGCACTAGAAGCAAATATTTGTCCGAACCGGGGCACGCTACTGTTTTCCCCCACTATATCTTGAAAACGGTTAATCCTTAAATAAAAAAAAAAAAAAAAAAAAAAAAAATAAAAAAAAAAAAAAAAAAAAAAAAAAAAAAAAATAATAATATAAAAAAAAAAAATGAATGGAACCCAAAAAAATCATAGAAAATATTATTATCTACAAGTTTTGTAACCTTCTCGATTGACGCCCGAGGCAAAGACATCGAGATATTTGAAAAAACAAAAACTGATTTTCTGACCTTTGACCATGAATATTATTATGTTAACATGCTGAGGTTGGTTACTTTTCACCACTTATTTAGAATGCCAAAACGAAAGTATACGCAAAATTTAGCTTCATTGCTTCCTTTTCGAGATTTGCTGTCTAAAACTCCTTATTTGACTGGGCTAGTAGTACTCTCAAGGTATAAATATTCTTATTGACCAATATTTTATTATTATTCCGAGATATCATTTGTTATTTGAATTATATTTTATTTATTAATAAATAATTTTCATGGATCGAATGAAAACAAATTGGTAAGAGTGAATTTACACTTACAGAGACCGATAAAAGTTTTTCTTTTAATTCTTTGCCAATGTAGTTAGTTCAGGACTCTTATATTCCAGATAATTTCAACTTGCATTATGAAGTTCTAATGAATAATTAAGGTAATTTTAGGATTTTAGTAGTAAAATATGTTCCTATAAATATTATTTTCTCCTAATATGTATGTTGTTTTTACTTTGTATTTCTTAGTAGACATACCAGAAGCTTGACTATCAAATTTTATAAATATCAGCTGTTACATTCTATATTACAAATGTGTTTTCATGTTGAAGGGTTCAATGAAACAGTTCTTAGGAATTGATAAATTATTAACAGTTATATATTTCTTAGTTAACTGTTATCAATAAAATTAAAAATTTTACTTCTTTAAATAAACAGTTGTAGTTTACTATTTATTTCTCGATTTATTTACCTTTTGTGGAAAACTAAACACATATTTTGGTCCTAATGATTACTTTACACTTTGAATTCCGTTGTTCGAATATAATAATCAGTGAAATAAATTCCTCTTGAACAATGCCAAAATATATGTTTAGGGTTTTTTAATTACCTAAAGTATTCATATGTTAAGTCGATATTTGAATATAACGATATGTATATAACTCGAATGAAAATATCATTTTTTGTCGGTTTATTATTTTTAATATCTCCTGGGTTTAAAAATGTTTATAAATTTCATAGATATTCTAACTATGCTTTAAAAGAGTATGTTTTAGTTTTTTTTTCCTTTTTATTAACTATGGAAGAACATATATAGTTATTTTGAAATTTGCACACAGGTTCGTTTTTTAAAATATTATTTATATCTAAAAAGTGTATCAAATTTTGTTGGCCTCTATTCTGTCGGTTTTTCCACTATTGGGGAGACGTTAGATCGGTAGCTGACTGGGAGCTGGTTCCTCACAGCCCTTCCCCCACTACTACAACAGCAGGTAGCTTACTAATCTAATCACCCGCTTTCTTACAAATCGTATTTTTCAAATTACGATCAACCTCTCTTGAAAAAAAAATCTTACTAAAAATCGGGATGTTTAACACGAAATCTCAAAAACCACCGAACAGATTGGAATGAAATTTCGTATATGGCTTCCTCTAGGGCCGTAGGTGCTCGCTAAGAAAGGAATTTTAAAAAATCGGCTTGGATCGCGGCTAATTCGCGAAAAATGCGATTACAATTTTTATTGGGTGAATAATAATAATAGATTAATAGTCATATGGTATTTGGAGATAAGCTAAGTTAAAAAATAGGTTAGATGTTTAAACCGCACACTTTTACCACAAATTAAGTTCCTTTTAGTTGTAAACAAACAAAAATACGATCGATGTCGAAACCTTATAATATTGGTACTTTCTGTGAACTGTGATGGTGGCTGCAGAGGTGGACCCTTACAAGTTTGAGTTGTTTCGTGAAGAGAAGCTATTAAAAATCTCATGTTAAAGAGGAGGTTAAAAGACTTATGTTCTCTGGTGATGACATGTAAGGTCAGTTCGATGTAGGGACAAAAAAAAACTGATAAGAATCAGTGAGTTCTATCAAGTGTATGATTCTCCTCAGTATCGTCTCATGTATTAACATGGGTGCAGTATTAACATCACTCAGCGTGACTCAAACACTAATACACCACTTAAGAAAACCGTGTCTGAGGTGAAGAACCTTATTTACTTTAACTTCGTAATCTCCTCAACCAATTTATGCTTGATATGTAAGCAAAAATAGAAACAGAAAGACTAAACTTTATTCGAAAAAATCAATAAAGGTGAGAAGTTGAGACTATATTCACTTAAAGCCATATGCCATATGAAAAGCTGATGGTCTGGTATAAGAGCTGGGTAAGATGGTAGTGCTGCCTCGAAGCTTCATTGTAGGACTATCAAAATAAGATAAAATTAACTTTTGCAAATTGTCAAATTTACTTATTGAAATTATTCTAAGAATGGAATTCTTTAGGTTTATTTAAGTAATAATTATTATCAATGTTAACCTTAACTTTTACTAATTTAAGTTGTCCTTCATCCTAATGATATTAAACCGTAGCGGAGCAGGGTCCTTTCAGCTAGTGTCTTATAAAAAATGAATGATTTATTAATTAAAAAACTGATACTTATTTGTTGAATTTATTCCTTTTGCTATCGCATTCCATGCTTCCGCCTTCATCAAAACTTTTTTGTAATGCTCGTCGGCACTATCATACAAGCACTTATATTTTCGAACATTTTCAATCAACAATTCGATGTGTTCGGTCATTTTTTAATCGCAGGTGGTGAGGCGGTCAGGGTTGAATTTGTAATTTTGTACTACTGGATCGCTTGTCGCCACGACGAAGAATGGACCGCGAGGGTAGACCGCTTGCTGTTTGACGGGGATGATTCAATGTTGTGTATTACAACCAGACCACCTGACCGCTTCGGTCGCAGATCGCAGACCGCCGCTACAGACCGATCTCTGTGTGCCCAAGCCTTTAAGGTGTTCATACAACGTAAAAGTTATAAAATTGTATGCACGTTTTACGTTCATTTTTTTTTTTTTTTTTTTTTTTTTTTTTTTACAATTGAGTAAAAATGTTCTGAAGGCAAAAACCTTACGGCAAGTTATTTGCCGGCCGGCCTACGGCCACCAAGGAGAAACAAAAAAATGCATATTATGAATTGATTATACAGCACGCCAGGAATCGAATAGCACTATTAGCTTAACAACAGGTTTTACAACTTGTAATTCTTATCCGGCTAAACCAATGAAAATGAGCCATATGACGTAGTGTAATATCAAAGCATCTGAATTCCTGACTATCACAGTTACTCATAGTTTCAAGAAGGTAAAACTATAAACTCAAATTTGACGTAATCCTGTAATAAACTTTTGATAAAAATCAACTTATTTTTGCATTCAAATTATTATAGTTAGTATGGAATAAGTAAATGTATTAAAAAATTTCATAAAACAAAAAATGCTTACATTATTATGGGATGAATCATAGCAAATGATATTGCCCAAAGGTTTAAACATTTTCGAAAGACAGTAAGGCTATTTAGGCACAATGTAACTTGCAATCCATTGATATCATTTTGCATAAGATATGTTTTGACATCTTAACTAAAAGTAAAGGAAAGAGATTACAAACTAATTAGCATTGAGGTTTTTCAAAGGATTTTGGATTGTAAGGATTGGATACGAAACGATTTGGCTGGTTTAGTGAAACCCCAAAGCTCAACTCCGTGTGTTCAAATGGTTGTAAATACTAGCATGTAAATGAGTGTCTTTTAATTCAACGGAAGATGTTTGTTTATTAAACGTTGAAGAAGTCGAAAACGACGAGCCGTTTCTAGTCGTTTTAGTCTTGTACAAGAATTTTACATATTTAATATGGACTTGTATAACAATTTTTAAATGTTACTTTAACAACTTAATTCCCTTTAAAACGTTCAGAATTTCTTATTTCACCAGAATAGAAGATTATTAAAAAATTTGAATTTTAAAAATATATTAATAAAATAAAAATGTGCGTAATTAAAATAAAAATTTCTTTTTGTAAGAATTTTTTTTTTCTCTATCTACGGCGTTAGTAAGAAGGGGCTCTTAACATGCCTTTTGGACATAAGACTTGACTCCAAATTTTCTGCTAACGGCTGGCTATAAGATCCCTGAACTCAACACAACAAATTTCTAATGCTGAAAGTTGTTGTTTTTTTAATTTCAAATAAACAGTTATCAATGAGACTGTGGACTGTTGTACGTCCTTAATTTGGTCGGTATGAGTGGCTATTAAAAGGCTTCTCTATACTATTTTATGGCACTTGAAGTAATTAACACTAAGCCGTGTTCTTCTACATGATGAGTAATTATTTTTACGGAATCATTTTAAACGACTTATCTTGAGATTTACATGTTTTTTTAAATTATTTTTATCAAGTTTATCGTTGCTGAAGAGGTGATTATTACTGTACCTGCAAGAAGGTTAGTGTGTGTAGTACCGCCAGATAAATCATGCTACTTCTTTTTAATATATAAATATAAGGATTATTTTCAAGTAGAATAAAAGTATCAGTAGTCAGTAAAAAAAAAAAAAATTACATAATTTCACATACATTTTCAATAAATTTTAGGATTTTCAATGAAATCCAGATGAACATGTTAAAATCAAGTACAGTAATGAAACACGTTATTATCAAGATGAATACTTGAAGATTGTATCACACTGCTGGGTTGCTATCAACATGTGTTATCAGTTAATTTAATTTAAAGAATTTGAAAATTTAACTTCTTGCCATAATAAAAGCTAAGAGCTGAAACCAGCTGTTTCTGGAAAACTAATCAACTATAAGTAGTATTGATATAAGTTTAAACTTAAACCCTTGACGATTTCTTTGGATTTAAAAATGTCGACCGTATGAACAAATGAATAGGTCCGCGGAAAAAAACGTTCTAAGCGACAAACATAAAATTTTGAGTAATCAGTGAAAGAAAATCATAATCTAAAGTCTTTGTTAGTTTTTTAGATTAGATTTTATCTTTAAATATTAATTTGTGATATTTAAATGTATAACTATATCATACAATGACGTACTATTATACATTTTAAATCTTTAAAATCGCCACTTCAGAAATTTTGCTGCTTAGAACGTTTTTCGGCGGACCCATTCAAATAATAGTGACTTAATATAAAATATATAATGTATTGATTTATTGGGAAACTCGAATATTATCTCAGCGTGATTACCATTTTATCTTTCAAGAACATTAGGTATGTCTCCCCTTTTATTTCTTGTCAAATACAAGTTGATGAACTCAAATATACGATTCCCATATTAAAGGCCCAACAGAGTAAAAAAAAGACCATATAAAGAGAGAACCATTAAAAGATGTGTTGAAAAAGTTATTTCATAGTTACAAACATCAACGCTAATTCCTAACATTCGTGATAATGGCAAACGAATACTCCATAAAATGGATAAATTAAAAAAATATTTAATCTAACCCCCAAGAAATGAAATCACCGCCTCCATAATGAAATCACCCAGTTTTTTCATAATTAGCATAAAGTGGTCATGTGAGAAATGAGTCACTTGACAATACTGTTCCGTCATTTTCGCTTCCAGCTATACATCTGACCTTATATCACATCACGGTTTAATACTTTTTTCCTTAATGCAAAATTTGCATTTATTTCTCAGAGTATTCATGAACATTCGAACTTATTTTAAAAAATTTATATAATGTTCAAAAATTGAGAAATTGTGTTATGTTTCTCTCTATAGTTATTCCCTCTGTTCCTCTTCGTGACATAGATATTGCATTGTATTGTTTCTGCGTGTTTTTCTATTTTATTCCATCTGTAATCATAACCTACAGGTTATTATAATATCCATTCCTTTCGTACCCCTCCCACACTTGGGACACCAGTTTAGATCTAATAGCATAAAGTATATAACAGACCTCATTTTGTGGATAATTGTAAATCATCCCCGACACTAAATGTTTTAATTACTTATCCAATTCCATCTCTAAAATTTTCTCTCATAACAAGAATCATTCAATATCCTTTTCCATTATTTCCTCAATCCCGCCTATCGGACCAAAGTATACAAGTGTGTTTTTTTATATTTCAGTTGTTTCACTAAGCAATGAAATATGATCAGGAATATGTTATCACTTGCTACTTATTTATTGCTTTCAACGAAAAACTAATTCAATCAATTCGAATCAAATCAAAGTGATCAAAATTCATTGTTATTTGGATGATATTGTTCTAATAACGGATTAAAAGGAGAAAATGCAGCAAACTGTAACGGAAAGGTGCAAAGAAAAAGTAGAATTATCAGCATTACCAACAACTACATCAAAAAAGGAAGATGTAAAGGTGTACTGTAACCACAGAACATTGAATAGACTAGAAGCGCTACCCGGGCCTAGTCAAAGGAGAGAGAGAATGGCACCACTCTCCCCCACTCCTCAGACCCCCTCATCTCACCTCATGTCTTCGCCTTTATGTTATTAATCTTTTTATCGAGTTAGAAACAATATCTATAACATTAAATTTATTTAGCTACAATAAAAACTAACATTTTTCTATTGCATAAGTGTAATAATTCAACGTTTATTAAATAATATAATGATTTTTATAGTTTTATATTGCGTGTAGTTCGTCATATAAGTTCATATGGCAGTTTTAAATTGGGATAACGTACCTAGTCTATAACTATTTATTTGGTAGGATTTTTACAAATGTTATATTATTTTTGTTTGATTCAATTAATTGAATGGGTCCGCCGAAAAACGTTCGAAGCGACAAATATAAAATTTTGAGTAATCAGTGAAAGAAAATCATAATTTGAAGTTTTTGTTAGTTTTGTAGGTTAGATTTTATATTCACATATTAATTTGTTATATTTACATGTATAATAACATAATGGAGTACTATATCATACTAAGACGTATTATTATACATTTAAAAAACTTTAAAATCGTCACTTTGGAAATTTTGTCACTTAGAAGCCATTCAATTATTGGCCCTTAAATAAAACTATCTAATTTTTTCAACGCTGTCATTATTTTTTTAAACATAATGGCACATTCTCGTTCTAATATAAAGCTTCCCTATAGACTTTATTTAAAAAGAATAATGAATTTCTTCATCTAAAAACTGGCAGAGTGTTTCCTCCGCACTCGACTTGTAGCCGGAGTGCCTCCAGCAGACCGAGACCCACCAGAGATGGCATAGCTTTAAATAAAGTCTTAAAATGCCGAAAGGCAATAAAAGATCCTTTTTCCCTGTTTTCCTTTCTTTGCATGAAAATAAAATAAAGTCGGAGGCTAGAAAAAAAAAAAAAAAAAAAAAAAAAAAAATTCATCTAAAAAGTGTGATTATGGAAAAAAGTTTTTTTCCTATGCACTATGCATTTATTAATATCGAAAGATAATGATTTTCTGTTAATAGAGAAACTTCCAAGCGGTATTTACTCCAAAGAGGTGAAAAAGGATTGCTTCTTGGGTACGAAGAGCTTCCTCTTTGTCCATTTTACAGCCGAAATCCACGTATCTAAAGCACTTTGATACATCTCAAACAATGCGTATCCTGATCGTCATTCTGTCAAAAATCAGGGCGAAGATCAATTTTTCCTCTTTGCATTTTTCCTTAAGCACTCTTAAGACTTCATTGCTAAACCCAGCAGATGCATTGACAGTAGTGTACCAACGGCCAATCGTTCGCTTGCCGACAATGTACAATGTATCGAATGTATCGAATTGATCTCGAACGAAATCGCAAGAATTTGGAAAAAGAAAATTTAGTGTGATTGAGAACGCCCTTGGTATCGTCATAAATTTTTACAAGTTTGGGACTGGAGGACTTCAACAACTGCCTCTGATAAAGAGAATAAGATATGTTCTCTCATATCTCTCAATGATTCTCAAGCATGTCGGTATAATCAGTGGCCAGGAAATTCCTTTCTTTTCTTTTTTTTAATTCTAATATAAATTTTTTTAAAATCACAATTCTTTTTTCTTTTTTTTGTATTTGTTTGTCCTTTTTTGAAGATTCTTAAGCTTATTTCTTTTTTCTCTCAGCGAATTCTTAGTTGAGCACAGTTTCTTCTGTTTAGCATTAAAACTTGAAGTCATTTGTTTAAGTTGGGGAGATGTTCGATTGACTTTATTGGTCGATTCGCTCAACTTATCGTCCGTAAATTTAAACATTTTTAAAATTTCCTTTTATCGAGCGTTTTTCATATGTGGAATCGGAGAGGTGTGCCTTTTCATTGCTCGTCTCTACTAAAAAAAACAACAACATAAATATAAAAATAGATAAGCCTATCTTGCTCAAAGTAACTGAAAAATATATTTACTACCTGAGTAATTTTAGGTTTCAGATATTCGTAAAAAATATCAAAAACTGACGGGGCATCGCCATTTTTTAGTTTTGCGTGAAATGGAGACGTTCTGTCAAAATCCTCTTCTTTGAATTGATTGAAGCACAAGCGGCTGGTTTTTTGTGGACTTCCAGTTCTTTCTTCTTAATACTTGAACACACTTTTTTCGTTCAATTTTATCTGACGGTAAGCTAATCCGAAAGAATAAAATCCCGAGGTCAAATTAAAAAAAATAACAATAAAAAATAAAACACTAATTTTATAAACACTTTTTTTCCTAAAAAATATTCTGCAAACTTTTTTAGGTACTTGGTGTTTGCTTTGTAATTTTATTCAACCACAACAAAGATGTGGGTTGATGCATTTAAATTCAAGACGTATTTTTCTTCCTTCAGGAAAATAAGTAATTGTTTATGTGATTTTTAATGTTCTTTAAATTCTAAAAGAATGTTATTTGAGAAAAGATTGTTTTATCTAATGAAATGAATAATAAACTTACGTGTGAAATGTTATTAGAGGTACTACTTGTTTATAGTTTTTTTTTTTAACCAAACGCGACACAAGGCATATTGTATTCAAACTTATGCAACAATAGTAACTCGAAAATTAATTACTAAGGAAGCAACAAATATCGAATGTGAACCAGTAATAGAAACAATGAAACGTACTAACCATAAAAGTGTCTTATCGTGGTTAAAACTAAAGACCGAACGAATAAGCAGTCCTTGTTGTTGAGCCCAAGGGGGTAAGAGGAGAGGGGGGACTCCTCTTAAAACTGGTGCCATCCCTCAAATAGTGTTTGCCGCTTCTAGTCTATTCAATGTTCTGTGACTGTAACGGAGTAGAGATGGTCTACCTTAGTGTAGCTCGGAACGGATCAGGAAAAGTGGATTCAGTAATCCTATACAGCACAGGAATGCCAAATTCAGTCAACTACAAGATTTGCATCACTATGAAAAACAAGTGAGCACAGATGTGAAACGCCATATCTTTTATAAGTAATGCGGAAGAAATGAGAGGAGTTTGTATCTGTAAAGAGAGGATTACGGAGGTCCTTGAGGCTCGACAGCTGAAATAGTTCAATCAGAATGTAAAAACAGCGAGATCCATTGAAGACTACGGAATGTGGCGATAGAAGTTTTAATTTGGGACATGCTGACAGCTTGCGAAGGCCGGGAAAATACTTGACAAGCCACGGACATGAACCGAAAAATTGAGCAATGGAAGAACATGATATTTGTTTCTCTATTCTGAAAAGCAGAACATAGAGACGCAAAAGAAGAAGTCTTATTACTTGTTATTAAGGTACGGCTGTAAACTTGCACTTAAAATACAAACAAAATCCTAAACACCTAAATCAGCCTTCCACATATGAAACATCTGTTCATTGGTCATAAACAGATTTGAACATTACTCTTCCTTGGATAGAAACTTGCGAAACAGGTATCGCTTATAAAATGAACTTCTTTCAATAAATTACAATATAAACAAAGATTCCACTTTTTCCTGTAATTTTAATTGCACGGAATTCAATCCTCTTGCACGGGATTGAGAAATTAAATTATAAGAAAAAAATCGAATTAAAAGATTGCGAATTTCTTTATTAATTACGCCATTAATACGTGTTTTAGTGCTTTTATACAATACAAATATTTAAATAAAAGCGTTATATTAACTGGAACCCACGGTGCAACGGGGCATAAAAATTATGACCCGAACCCGGGTATCTTGATTGCGTATCGTTATGCCTTTTTCCGTGAAGCAAAATAGCACAACGGAGGTTCGATTCACCGACTGTCAGTTTTAGGAAAAGAGTCCTAGTCTGCTTGTGTACCTTGAGCAAATCCATGAAACTTAGATCGGTCTATCGCCAACTTGTATCCTAGGGTTTGCTGTACATTAATGGGAAGAGCAATTGCGACTTGACTCCAAACGGACCAGCAATCGGTCTCGGGATGACCTGCTTCTGCTTCTGAAAACCTTAGTTAGAATGTTGCTTTACTGAAAACTAGAGACTTGTCGGCGCCTAGTCGGTAAGAAGCGCCGACTAGTCGGCCATTTTACTCATTTATATTTTTTCGCTTAAAAAAAGGTTGATTGAAATGAAACCATAGCCTTAATTGGTAACTTATATTTTAGATTAATCTTTACAGTTTTTTATTTATTCTCAGAACAGGAACTACTTTTTAGCAATAAACTATCTAACTTTGAAGCAAGATAATGATTTTAACAAAAATTAAATTCGATAACTTCTAGAATACTGAATAAAGAACTTACTATTCTACTAATTTTATTTAATCAGCTTTTTGGTTTTGAGTCATAATAAAAATTAATTAATTCATAATTGAAATGTAATACAAATGTTGGAACACTTTTATTTAGTTTTCATATACAATTACATGTAAGATATTTTTGTGTTATAAACACGATTTCTTTATCGGCATGACTAAATTCCCAATTTCATAATTATCTATCTATGCTAAGTAAAGTAATATGCTTACTTTTGCTTTAATTTTCTAAAATACACCACGTTACATACCGGCTCTCTTTTGTAAGAAAACAAAAGAAAAAATACAAAATAAACAAAAACGTGTAGGTACGTGCATCGTCGGCTATAAAGGTATAAACGAAGCAAGCACCTCCAACACTGCCGAAGTCACCCAAATTCTAAAGAAAGAATTGATCGGCTGGGCCGTTTGCCAACCGACTAGTTGGTCATGGCTAGTCGGACCATCTCTAATGAAACATATTCAGTAAAACCCGATTTGATTCGATTAAAAAAGTTTAATCGTCATTTAAAATAACCATAGGCCAAACCAGGATTTCAGAATAAGTTCTCCAGCATACTATAAACACCCCATTCGCCATTAAAAGTGGATCTTTTTCTTAATCTATAGTTTAATAACCATTTACTGATATTTTAAATATGTGATTTGAACTCTTCAATTTTGTATTTATCTGGCATCATACCCTAAAACTTGAATCATCTTACGTGTATAATCACTATAAAAAATGCAACGGTTCTTAGATTTTCTTAAAAATAGTTGATTTTACAGGAACGGTAAATTTTGTAGGCATTCAAGTATTTTTTAAATATCTTTCATACATCTTTTTTAGTCAATTATTCTTTGTTAATCAACTTCACTAAACAGAGCCCTGCATGGTATATTTTTAAACAACATGAACTGAATCCATATTCTTTCACACACATCAGAGTAAACTGAAAATAAACATTATTAGAATCTTGCTCATTCAGTTTATATTGTACATAGCAGCAGTTTAGTTAATTATTTTTATGAATCTAAAATGAGATGAGACTGTAATTATTAATAAAGTATATTTTTCAGTTTCAATACCACCCCACCATCCTTACTATTGAAAACTTTTTTTTATGGTAGCATGCTAGTTGCTCAGAGAAGTACAACTGTAGATTTAATAACAATATAAGGAATTCGGAAGCTGTTTAAGATTTAGAAAAATAAAAATGTAGTTCCACTCAGAAGAGTTTCCGAAGCCAGGTGAGACAGTGACCATAGGACAGCATAAGTTTGAAAAGGTCTCTGAGTTTAAGTACCTGGGATCTATAGTGACACAAAACAACAGCCCCAATGTAGAGATCAGAAAGAGGATTGCCTCAGCCAATAGATGCTACTTTGGTCTGGCTAGGCAGCTCAACAAGAGAATACTCTCAAGAAAGAATAAACTCCACCTCTATAAAACCTTAGTACGCCCCGTACTCCTGTATGGATCAGATTGTTGGGCAGCATCCAAAGTAGCCGAGAAAGGGCTCATGATTTTTGAAAGAAAAGTTCTTCGACGAATTTTCGGAGGCAAAAAAGTTGGAGAAGAATGGAGACGCCGGACAAATCAGGAACTGTACACGGCCTTTGGAGAGGCCGAAATTGTTAGAACAATGAAATTAAGATGGCTGAGGTACGCAGGGCATCTTGCCAGAATGGCTGATTGGGAAATGTCAAGGCTATTGTTGACCAAGCCAATCCATGGAACAAGGAGGAGAGGAAGGCCAAAGCTGAGGTGGTCGGATGTTGTCTCTATAGACGCTAGAAACATGCTAAGAGTGAGGAACTGGACCGCGACTGCACGGGAGCATGACAATTGGAGAAAATGGTTGGAGGAGGTCAAGACCTGTCACTGGGTTGTAGAGCTGTAAAAAAAAAAAATTAAAAAAAAAAAAGTTCCACTGAGATAACAGATAATCTATACTACTTTCCAGACATAGAACTTATGGGCCAGGTATAAACTGACTTTATTTTTTTTTTTTTTTTATGATCTAACCAAATGTTAGGTATTAGCCAGCACTCTTTTATTGGTGCGTTACTCATATTTCGAGCTGTTCTGAGTAATTTTAAAATATGGCAGGGCATTCTATAAATATTTAAAAAATAGTTAATTTTCCTTTACACAGACAGAAAGAAGTGGGTAAGACACACTACACTACCAGGGTTCCAGATCCAAGTTTGAGGCCAGCAGAAGATAGAAAATTAATATTCTATTGTTTCAACCATGGATTGACTTAGAGGCTAGGATATACTCATGGGGCACACCCAGACTCTATAAACTAGAAAAAGAAATGTTTGACAAAATCCCAAGTTAAGTAGAAATCAGAAAGATGTTTTTTGCTATTTTATGGAGGGGTGATAGCTAATGATGCTATCACTTTAGAAGTAAAAGTAATTAAAATAATATCATTTAGAAAACTGAGATTATATTTATCTATTAACTGAGATTGGACTTTATTAATTTAATTACACCTATGCCTTTCAACCTACCTCTAAATGCTAAAAATAAAATTGAAAGAAAACGGATGGGTATACATCAGAATAAAGCGTAGAATTCTGAAAATGTAAAAGATATAACTAAAAGTAAACTATAGAATGAGAAACTTGAAGATTACCTAAAAAAATTCAGCACCATATTTGGGGGTAACAAAAATATGTAGTATGTACTCATCCGAATTTCAGTCTATACAGAGACAGGGTTGGACCAGCATAATACTCAAATTCATGGGATAACATAACGAGGTATAACGTTTCCCCTGAATAATAAATATCTCAACTCCATAATAACTTAAAAAGAACAATCAAATTATTAGGATAGATCATCATCTGACAATTATAAATAGATTCCTCTCTCTTATATCTGCTGTGAATAATGTTATCTGCAAAAAATTCAAGAAACATTTAACTAAGGATTAAAAGTGCTTGGAGCCTGGCAAGAGACAAACAAGAGATTTGGAATAAAAGTGCTGTGTATAATGATAACAGTATCTACGTATTAAAGTTAAAAAATTTAGAGGATAATAAAAGTAGAGAAATTACTTTTAAAAATCTTTAGAATATCATGGATAAAGGAGATTAATACGGCTGTCAAGGGATTCTTTAGGTTTGTCAACAAATAAAACCGTAAGATTATGCAAAAGGTTTAACATTTAAAAAGTCTAACAGCAGTGAAAGGTAGAAATGGAAAAAGATCTAAAAAATTAAATAGAAACTGTATTATTCATTTTCAACAACAATCTTTCAAATAACACTAGACTACACAAAAATTACCTAGTATTTTACAAATTTATTAAAACTTTAATTTTTAAAATGTCTACTTTTCCCACATATCCCCATAAATGTTAGGAGGATTTGATGGTTTGTTGATAGGAGCCATATCTGAAGGACTGAGGCCTGTTGGAACTTCTTCTGGCATAACAACACCTCTGTGGAAAAATAATAAACATGAAAATTAATTTTTTCAAATATTATACACAAATTAACTACACAAAACAATAAATATACTAAAAAATCTCTTAACTGTCTTGTTCTATGGAAAAAAAGTTCAATTTTTTTTTAATCTCTCTTTCAGTGTAAGTATAATAATTGTATGTTTGACAGGCTTTTCCAGATGAATTCTTACAAAATAAAACAAAGTAATACCACCAAAGGGGTGTTATTTAATTTTAAAAATTTTATAAAATAAGAAATGTTTAATTTTTTTGTGTTTATACAATATATATAATAATTCACTATAATGTCTCACATCCTTGAATTAATTTCTTTTTTTTTCTTTTTTAAGGAATCTTTAAATTGGGTTAGGAAAATAAAGTATAAAAAATATTCTAATAGAATTATTTGAATGGGTGAAATACAACTGATAAATAAACTTGACTGCTATTAAATGAAAAACAATACATGGGTCGTTTTCCCATTACATAAGAATTTCTGTCCTGAAGCGATTATGGTTTCTACATGAAATTTCTAGCAAACCAACTATAACAAGTCACCATAAGGTACTTACATCTTAAACATAAAGTAGTTACGTTTATTATCAATTTGTTTTTATTGTTAAATTTGAATTCAAAATGTCAAAATCTATTTCCCTCATGAGCCCCATAACATGAGTCAGTTACTTCAAAGGAGAATAAGTTTTCCATTTCTGCAATTATTAACTTACTTTTCTTTCTAGTAAGAAAATTCAATGTATTGAATTTTAGAATTGAAACTGAGACTAATTGCTTAAAATAATAAGAATGACTTCTAATGACTGTGTCCCAGAGGCCCAATCTATTTCCCTCACATTTTTTTAAAAGCCCGCCAAAACACAACCAAGATTCGTCCGTTTATATTTCAAGCTGGCAACACTGCAGAAGAACCTGTTTTCTCAAATTTGTGTCAGTTCAAGAATTCGAATCATGTTATTTGTCATTCTATTTCCCTCAGCACATAGTGATTTTTCAAAGAAGGGAAATTTGTGTCTTTTTTCAACCGACTTCAAAAAAGAGGAGGTTCTCAATTCATCTGTGTGTATATGTATATATATATATATATATATATATATTTAACCTGCCACATTAACTCCCAATCCCTCCTAGCAAAAGGAACACACAAATCCAAGCTCTCTAGGAGCAATAGTTTTTTAATGGCGTAATTTTGAATATATTGAGTGAGGACTGAAAACAGCAGTTTTTTTTATTTTTTAAAAGCTTATAACTCAAAAACCAAAAGTTAGAAAAATTTAATATTTTACATTTTTACTAGTCTTGGTATGTACAACTTCTATACTAAAAATCATAGAAATCAGAGAAGTCAAGGTCCAAACCATTGGTTGATTTGACATGGAATGACCCCATATGTATTTCAAAACAAAACCGACAAAAAACAAATGAAGCTATGAACTACATGGGAAACATATACTTCAGAGCAAAGAAAAAAATAATTTTTAGAAAAATAAAAAACAAAAAAACTGACTTCAAGACTAAACCTGCATATACAAACTTGAACTAAAAAGTAAAAAATAATTATTTAATTGCTTCGAAACAAAGAGAATTAAATGACAATCAAGGAAATTATCGATACTTATATACCTATTCATCAAATTTATGATTAGTTATTTTTGGAGTCGGTTCCAGCCAAAAAGGGCAGTTTAATCCTGTCTTTGCAATAAACTTTCAAATGGCATGAGACAGCAGGGAGATGGTGATGAAACAGTAGGGGGGGGGGGGATCTTTACAATTACCATTTCTTTTCAAATTCTGTTTGTTTTGGTTGACACCAACTCCAAAAATAACTGATCATAAATTGTGAATAGGTATATAAGTATCAATAATTTCGTTGATTGTCATTTAATTCTCTTTGTTTCGAAGCAATTAAAATATCATTTTTTTTTACTTTTTAGTTCAAGTTTGTATATGTAGGTTTAATCTTGAAGTCGGTTTTGTTTTTTTTCTAAAAATTATTTTTTTTCTTTGCACTGAAGTTTATGTTTCCCATGTAGTTCATAGCTTCATTTGTTTTGTCTGTTTTGTTTTGAAATGCATATGGTGTTGTTAATCTTAAATCAAACTCAAAATTCTATTTCCCCCCCCCCCCAACAAAATTGAGGGAAATAGATTATAATATGAAAAACTGTAACTGAAATAAGATTAAAAAAAAAAAAAAAACCTTTTTTGTGTATTTTCACTATTTATATTAATATATTATAATATTCATTATATTAATATAATGTTCGATTTCCAAGTTTAAATGTATATTATTATATCTTACCATTTTTAAATTTTTTCTATCAAAGTTAAATCTTAATTCACAACTGTCTAATACATTAATTACAACCAGCGAATGAGATGGCTGAAAAACAATAAGAAGGTTTTGGCATGAGAGGCATGATGAGAATTGCCCAGTGGCACCTCCCTCTATCTTGTTCATCATTTAATTTTATTCAAGGAGATCTCTCATCCAGCTCCTTTTCAACCTTCCAGGAATATTGTTGGGCATCACTGTTGTGGACATGTCGTGTACGAGTTTGTTGGGATAACCTTTTAGTCTATTATGAAATCATTTGCAGTAGGTATGTATGTGTTATTTGATGGTAGGCATATGTAGGTCCGTGTGCAGTTATGTTACTTACGTACCAAGGTGCCTGTGTGATTGACCTAAAAGTTTTGGCCAGAAAAGTTTGTAGTTTTTGTATATGCATCGTTTTGGCAGTTCCGTAAATTTGTGAGGCATATGTCCAAATAGGTTTCAGTAAGTACAATTAAAGAATAAAGTAGCCTTAGCCTTTGATTTAGTGTTTTACGTTTAGAAGATATGTCTGTTAAAACTTTTATAAGGACTCCATGTCATCCTACGGTCAAAAATTAGACCAAGGTAATGTACTCTGTCAGTTTGTGGAATCTGTTCATTTTGATGAAGACAGGGGACATGTCTCTTTTCGAAGTTAAAAAGTGATGTGATGAGATTTATTGTCATTCAGTTTTATTTTCCATAGTTTGCACCAGTTTAAGTTTAATGTTTAAATGTTTATTTCGTGTCAACTAATGTCTTTTAATGGACTAGTTGATCCATGGACTAGTTGATTCAAGTAGAATTATATGAATTGTGAGTGTTTTCTATTTCCCTCACACCCTCTCAGTTTGCTTCACTTTCATGATCATCAATTTGCATATAGAATACATTCTATGAAAAGATTTTTCGTTAGAAACCTTTAGTATACTATTACAAGGATGTTTATGTTTAAAACCTTTTTTTTTTACATAACTTTTTTCTAATGGAATCACAATGTCGAAATTCTAACAAAATGATAAAATGACCGATAAATTGAAACAATGGTTGATGAATTAAATTCCAATCAGAAATAAAGTTCATAACTAAATATAATATCTTAAACGCTAATAAAACCAAAGCTGAACTTTATGGATTAACATAGGAGTGATGCCTATCCTATTCTTCGAGCGGCCTCGGTTGCCTTAAATCCATGTTTAAATTCATATAATAAAATTGATCGAACTCACCATATTAATATATTTATTTGAACATTTAGTAATGACTGGAATAAAAGGTAATCCCTATTTTAAAAATATTAAACAATATTGTTTACATTCGAAAAGGTCGAATATAAAATAGAATTATAACAAAGATGGTACAGACAAACTAAATCTTAATTAATAAAAAAACTACAGGACTTTTGAAAAGGCCTGGTATATAGCAACTTAACCCCCTCCCCCTCCCCACACTAAATGGTATAACCACCAATATATAGAGCTGGACTAATTAAAATAAAATAGGCCAACCGCACAGAGATTAATACTACACGTCTACTGATTTTAAGATGGTATCTACATTAAGGACATAATTCTGTAATCAGGGACCTCAACAATATCAAAGTGAATTACTTAGATCCCCAGAATCGTAGTTAAAAAGTGGTTATGGCAAGCAATAAAAAATTACCATTTGAATATAGCCTAGCTACGATCTTTTCAATGAAGATTACAAATTTCTTGTTTTTCGCTAAGATCTGCAGGAGGTTAACCCGCTCCATATCACAGCAAATAATTCCTGTTAATTTAAAAAGCACCAACTGGACACATCGAGCACAACTCAAACTAAGGCCCCAGAGCATAGCAGTTCAGTGCCTTACCTACTGTCTCTTCATTTTTTTTTTTTTTTTTAAGGAAAAATGTTTTTTTTTTAATTTAATTGACCTTAAGTCTATTAAAAATATAATAAAGTCATCTCTGTAAAAGCAATTTATTTATTTATCATATAAATTGTATCTTATTTTTGTTGCTGATGCTTTGATAATAACAATTATTAATAATAACCATTATTTGCTTGATAAAGTGACTTTACTAGAAAAATCAATGTTGGAAATTTTTTAATTACCTATAGGGTTTTGTCCTCTTTTGTTCATATTCCTCCCGATTTCTCCTTCTTAATTCATCATAACTAGTACTTCTCCTATCAAGAGAGGGACCAGCATCATTTAGTTGAATATCTATATAGAGAAAAGTCAAATGTCAAAAAATGAGTTTTAACCTTCACGCAAAAAAAAAAAATTAAATAAAACTTTGTTAATTACAATTTATGCAGAAGGAGCTTTGGTTCTTTATTCAAACTTTTTTTGGTACAACTCCTAATTGATTTATTTAGCTTGCTACTACATGTTTTGGGATTTTAGTCCCATCTTCAAGTTTCTCATTTGCTGTGGTTTATGCACATTGTCCACTATCATAATATAGCTCCATATTAACTCTTAGTCTACTGTGTTACATCTAGACCGAGAGTTAAATATACCTATAATATGATAGTGGACAATGTGCATAAACCACAGGAAATGAGAAACCTGATGATGGAGCTAAAGTCCCGACACATGTAGCAGCAAGCTAAATAAATAAATTAGGAGTTGTGCCAAAAAAAGTTTGAAATAAAACTCTGTATTCATAAAATTAGATATGAAATGGCTCAAATCTTTCCAAAGACTTAGATATACATTTGTAATGTTTATTCAAATTTTTCAAACATTAATTACTAACATAATAAATTTAGTTTCACTTCAATGATGTTTGCTCAACCACTTTATGTCCATACTACTACTATTAAATACTTTACTATTAGAACAAATACAATTTAATAATTTATTTTATAATAAATTAACCATACAATAAAACATTATTAATAAGTTTTTCATAGTATTTATGAAGAATTGTTCTTAAATTACCAATTAATGGTGCTGGTAAATACAGAGTCTTAAAAAATGATCATTGATATAGTCATTTCAATATAACAAGCTAATTACTAATGGTAGAACTATATCTGATATAGAAGGTAATTTCACTTATTTAGGCCCTTCATGATCAAGTGTTATTGACCTAATCCTTACTAACTCATTGGCTATTCATAGTATACTTGATATGTTTATTTCAGATCAACTACTTTTATCTGATCATCTCCCGTGCGTCCTAATAACCGATTATATCCAGCACAATCCTAATCAGAGAAAAAGAATCAACCTAAGTAAACAAATTATTAGATGGAATCCCCTAACCTATGAACTTTTAAAACAGAACTTACCAATTTAACATTTCCTAAGGAAAATACTATTGATGAAATATATTTAAAATTAGAAGAGAAAATGAAAAATGTAATTAATTATGCCGGAATGATAGAGACCTTAAACCCCATAATAGTTATAATAATAACAATAATAAGCAACCTTGGTATAGTAACCAGTACTTTGAAGCAAAAAAACAATTGAATAAATCATATAAAAAATTTCAGAAAATACAAACAAATATAAGCCAGAAGGAATTTCTTGCTGAAAGAAGAAAATACAGGCAAATTCTAAAAAACTGTAAGGAGACATATTTTAATACGCTCTTGAATGATATAAGAAACTCAAAAGATTTTTGGGAAATAATGAACAAACACAGGAAGAGGAAAGTATACATAAAAAATCTGTTAACAGTAGAAGATTGAAATAGCTACTTGCAAGAACTATACTTACCCAGGGATTCATCTGACGGATTTAATACACTCGATGTCCTACATCCACATTTTGATTCTCCTATTTCTCTACATGAGCTGAAAAGAAGCTTCAAGTCATGCAAACCTAATAAAACGCCAGGCTTAGACAATATTCAGAACGAGTTTTGGATCAATATTCCAGAACAAGGGATAAATTATATTTTAAAAATGTTTAATAAAATTTTAGAAATAGAAACACTGCCAAAATCTTGGGGGGAAATTCTGATGTATTTGATTCCAAAGATCAAACACCCAGCTATTCCAGACGACTTTCATCCCATTTCAATGCTCAAAACCATTATAAAAATATTTACTAATATATTAAACAATAGAATTGGTAATTGGATAGAATTTTGTAACCCATTAGTAGAAACTCAAAATGGTTTTCGAAAAGGAAGAGGTTGTGTAGACAGTATTTCCTCACTCTTAGCTTTGATTCAAATCCACATTCAAAAACCTAAATGAAAATTCATAAGGTATAGTTGACTGTAAATTATATATAGGAGATGTAGTTTTTTTTTTTTTTTTTTTTTTTTTTTTTTTTTTTTTATTAACTATTTAGTTAACTCCCTGCTACTATTAATTTTATTTTATATATGTAACAACTCATTAGCTTAACCACTATATCTCATAATTTCTATACCTACTATTGTTTTTTACATTTACCTATTATATTGTTATACTTATTCATTCACTATGACTCCTGAAATATTCTTTTCAATTGTAATTCAATATTTTACATTTAGTGTCTTGGCTTTAGTGCCCTCATATTTGAATTCAGTTATCTGTCCTCAATATCTCAGTAACTCTGTATCTATTCATTAATTGTTAACTCCTCTAATTATTATCTCAATAACTAGTCCTCATTATCTCAACAACTAAACATCTACATTGTTTATGTTCACCAATTATTTTGTCGAAATTACTCATTAGCATTTAATTAACTATCACTCATTTTAATTTATTCTCATCTTTACCTCAATATGGCCTTTTGATTTGCCTTTATGTTACTATCCTTACTCTTATACAGTCATTTATGTATCATTTTATGTTTATTTATATTTTTTCTCAATCATTCCTATGTTTTGTGATGTGTGTTTATTCATATATTTTACATTGTAGTCATGTAGTCAATGTAGTCATACCTTGTTGCTTGTTTTCTGTTCTTCTAGCCCTGATGAAGACTTGCAAAGCAAGTCGAAACGTCGGCTTTGACAATTAAAATAAAATAAACATTTTGTTTTGATTTGCTGAGTTCATTGACTGCCTACCCTAACCAACTACATCTCCTAAATGAAAATTATATGCAATCACACTAGACTTCAAAAAAGCCTTTGATTCTATCAATCAAGAAATACTTTGGGATAAACTTTATAAATTTGGGTTAAGCCAGAAAATAATAAGAATAATAGGAGACTAAAATAAAAAATCCAATATGAGATATAAAATAAATGAAAATACTACGGACAGCTTCCCAATTATCAAAGGAGTTTTACAAGGAGACCCGATGTCACCAGCCTGCTTTGCTATCTATATAAATGATCTAGACAACTACTTAACATCACAGAATTGTAATCCGGTATCTATAGACGGTAAAAATAATATCAACACAATCTTATTTGCCGACGACTTAATTTTGTTTTCAGATACCAAACGGGGAACCCAAAAGAAATTAGACGCTTCACAAAAATATTGTTTCCACAACAAATTATCAGTAAACCATAAAAAAACAAAAATTATTATTTTTAGTTAGGGAGGAAAAAAATCAAACAAAGATGTGTTTTTCTACAATAATGAAATAATAGAAGTGGTAAACTCTCATAAATATCAAGGAGTCATTATTTCTAGATCAGGATTATTCCATCTTCAAGCTAAATCTGTCACTACCAGAGCTAAAGCAGGAAATAATAACACAAGGGCAATATTTTCAAGTCTAAAGAGTTCTCCCTGGGAGGCAAAGATCAGGTTGTTTCAAAGCCTAAAGGAATCACAAATATTGTACACCAGTGAGGAGTTATGGGCATTAAGGTATTTAGAGGTAGTAGAAAAAGTACAATCGAACTTTTTAAAAGGTTTATTGCATTTACCTTTCAATACTCCAGGCCATTACGTAAGACTCGAAACAGGTCAAGTATAAGTTTAAAAATATTTAAATGTCTTATAAAATGGTGGATTAGTATTCTAAATATGCCAGCTAATAGAATCCCCCGTAGCCTATTCAATAAATTATATGAACTTCATACTGCACATCCTCAAGAAATAAAATATAGCTGGATTGGATAACTAAAAAATTTACTACTAATATCAAACAATACTTATTTATGGGAAAATCAGGATCCTGTCCTAATAAAGAAGAATTTAGGAAAAGCGGTTGGAGAATATAAACAACATGTTAATAGCTCAGGATTTAGAAAGAGTAAACAATTCTACCTTCAATCCCTACTATAAGGAAATAAAACCCACACACATTACTGGTGCCAAATATCTCCTTTTAAATGCCCCATTTTACAAAATAAGAAGAATAATGTCACAACTCAGGCTTGCCTCAGATAAAAAAATACAGATTTATTAAAAAATAATATGTACAAAATAGACTCCGAAACCATATGCAACTTATGTAATCAAAATGAAAAAGAAAGCTTAAATCATATTTTATTCAACTGCCCCCAATACCTAATATTCAGGCGGATTTTTTAAATTAATAATAAAATAAAAAACGTCCCCCATAATATAGCCACGATTTTAACAATTGAAGATCAACAAAAAATTAACGTATAATATAATTTCATTACAAATGTAATTAAACTTAGAACATTCCTTTTGAACGAATAATGACAGAACACCCAAGAGGGTTAGTAACAATAATAAGATGTAATTTTTTGTTTTTATTTTAGTTTCGATTTGTTGGTATAATTTAAATTATTTACTTGTACATAATAAAACCACAAAATTAAGTAGGAAATTATGTTATATCAAAAAACATTGTTAATTAAGATTTTATCTTATATGTCTAAAATCAAATGGATCTATACTTTATTTTCTTCTAAATATGTACCTACATGGGTACTTTGCTGTATAAATGTAACTACACTGGCCAAGCTCTATAGTAACAAGCGTAACGCTTATTCAATAAATAATTTCATTCATTCATTTATAAAAAGCTAATTACCTAAATAAAAACTTGAATCATAAATTTTAGTTCTAATGAATTTGGGTAATTAATGATCCAATAGTATCCTTGAAATATCAAATGTGTAAAACATAGTATGTTAGTCTGATGCAATAAATTCCAGGGAATATGTAATGTCCAATTCAATAAAAATATTGTAAATTCTAAAATCTACTAAATTAAAATTAGCATAAAAATTATAAATAAGTTGATACAAAAATTATACAATACAATAGGTATTATTACCCTTAGTACCAAGACACAGCTTAAATAAAACAGAACAGAGTAAAATACAAAATTTTCACAAAGACTAATTATACCATCTAAATTGGGTCTGAAATCATCAAATCCTGACGACAGCGGCCTGTCAGTATCTAAATCCATGATACTTTTATTTGATATATCTGAATATTTCTCTGACTCAGGAATATCAGTTAAAACTTTTTCAAGATCTTGATCTTCAAGTACTAATCTAAAAAAAACTAATCAGATTAATTGTGATTATTAGTGATAAATAACAGCTATAGCAAATTTAATTGTAAATATGAACAACAAATGATTTCAAGAAAACTGTTTATTTTTTATTAAAAATAATCACTGAGAGGCAAAAGGAACGGTACAATTAAATATATTACTAATTTGTTTCATATAAATAATGATTAATCCATAAAACATAAGAGGAAATGATATTGACATGACAACACCATAAAATAATAGTAGTTGATACTCTTTTATTTACCTCCAGTGAATTGAAATAGAGGGATATATATACTAACGAATTTTGCGAAGAACCAAATCGTCTATTTCTGAGTAAAGCTCCAATCTTACTGTCAGGCAATGACATTAGTTTTTCCGCACACTTTCCTTGATAAGATATTTTCCCCATCAAATAGCCAATGACAACAGCACTAATTACTTTTGGCACAGCACCAAATCTTGGATTAGGGTTCAAATAACCTAGTTTTCAGAATGAAGATTAAAAAAAAAAAAAAAACTATCATCTAATAATTACTGGAAAATAAAAGATATAAACCAACCTGATTTTACACCCATATAAGTACCCACACCGAATACTGTACTAAGAGGCAAACATCTTTGATAAAATGACTCTCTATTGCATTCTTGAAGCACTCTCATTTCATCACTGGAAAACCTGTAAGGCTAAAATTAAGAAAACACAATCCTAGTGGTTAAAATTAATTTAATTATAAAATCCATTTTCATAAAAATTTTGTTTAATAGACTCCTGAATTCAGAATATATCTTACTGTGGGAGGAGGAGGGGCAGCCATTTCTAAAGATCTATTTAAAGTCAAGAATCTTTAATTTTATCAGTATCTTTTGCTAAGTGACAGAACAATGTCTCTATATGTTTACTGTTATAACACCGCTGAACTGATATCAGGTTAGAACCAGCTCAGAAGAACAGTACGCCAAAGAGCAAAGATTAATTTTATCAAAAAGATACCAAAATTTATACACGATAATAATGTGGATTATAGCTGAGATGTTAACGTTACATGAACCATCACTACTGAGTATGCTAATTAAGATAAATTAAAAATATGCCTTAAGACCAACAACAATATTTTGTTTGGATATATTTTATATATAGTATATTTTGTGGAGGAATATTCATTGAATAATAGTAACAAGTGCGAGTAATTGTTTTATATATTTTACTGAAAGAAGAATACTTTTAATAACCTTTCAATAATTTTTATACAGATAACTAAATATAGCATGAGTCAAGAAAAATGAGATACTGCTGAAAATGAATAAGACGAATTAGGTATATTATATTATTTTCGCTTTTTGTTCCTGGGACGCCAATTCATTAGAAAAAATTCAAAAGACTTAATTTGACAGTCGATGTATCCTTGGCTCTTTTAATATTATCTTCCTGTAATTCTTATACACTTATACTACATTTATTAGGTACTCGAATATGCAACTCAGAGAAATCTCTAAGGCAAAGATTTTCATTTAATTCAACTGAAAATAAACCAACACAACTGTACTTTTTTAAAAATAAACCACTTTTGAAAAATATATTTATTTTTTGTTTAATTTATTTTTTAGGCAGGAATATCCAGGAGGAAATGGAGGGAAAGATATATATACTATTATATAAAAGGACAAATCATTTTTCATTTGTGATCATTAACCAAGCGTACTACTGAACCAATCTGAATCAAATTTTAACCTCTTCATCATTATAGTTCCAGGAAGTTTTAGCAATAAGGAAACTTATTTATTTTAAATTAAATCGTTACTAAAAATGCGATTAATATGTAGATTCTAGTGCAGTTGGCCGACAGGTGGCGAGCGCCATTCTGCATGAGAGGTTACGATACGGTGTTATATAGAGCTTGAATTTTATAATAGAATTTACTTATATTCAATTAAATTATTAAAAAAGACTTAAATATGTGGTGTGACATGTGGATCCCAGTAAAGTTTGAAAATCGACCAATATGTGGCTAGCATCACCATTCTGCAATAGAGTTAACAGTCGTGAAACAACTGAACCCATATACAGGTACCAATTTTGACTACACCATATACTTACAATTAGTTATTTGAAGGTTTAGCAATAATAAAATTTACAAAAATTAAAAATTAACTGTACATGTACTGTATTATGTTGAGTGGTTGAAAGAAGGTTTGCCACACAGTCATATACTTTTATAGTTAGAAATTAAAATCCAACCAGATAAACCAAAAAAATTATTTCTGCCGAATAAAAATCATCATCAAATAAAAATGTCGACCCTTTGCTTTTTGATATTGTATTTAAAAATATGATTCATAGGCCTTAAGTTCTGAGCTCAGATAACGCAATCCATTATCCACAGGCTCCTTAATAGTATCTTTCTATCTGGATTACCTACTCTACAATAAATTCTTTTTATCAAAATTTGCTATTTTATGTTGTGTGTGAAAAATGATTCGTGGGCCTTTAGTTGCCAGCACTGATAATGCAGACTATTATCCGCAAGAGTCTCTGCCCATCTGATTACCCTAGTTTCAGTATAAAAAAACGTTTAACCCGAACAAACATTAGTTATTATTCCTGTTTTTACTATTTTGGTCATGATACATTGATTATATTTTAGATTGGTTACTTATTATTTGCAATACTTTATCTTTTTATTTTGTTATAAATATTATCTACTAGCATCCCCCGTCGCGACTTCGCCCTTTCCCATAAGTAAAGAACTTCTTAATTTTAACTAATAATTGATGTTTTATTTGTGGATCTACAAAAATCTTGAATTCAAGTATGCAAATAAGCATTATTATAAATGAAATTTCCACACGTAGCAGTAATTTTTAACCTGGTTAAAACTGCAAAGATTGGGTGTTTGGAGATTACGTAAAAACATAATTAGACATCCAATATTTTATTTTAATGTTTGAGTTGGTAATCAGATGGACAGAGACTCTTGCGGATAATGGTCTGCATTATCAGTGCTGGCAACTAAAGGCTCACGAATCATTTTTTACACACAAAATCAAAAAGCAAATTTTGATAAAAAGATTTTATAGGTAATCCAGATAGACAGATACTATTAAGCAACCTGCGGATAATGGACTGCATTATCTGAGCTCTGAACGTAAGGCTTATGAATCATATTTTTAAACACAATATCAAAAAGCAAAGGATCGACATTTTGATTTTGGTAATAATTTTTATTCTACAGAAATAATTTTATTGATTTCATCTATTTGGATTTTAATATCTAACCATAAAAGTGTATGACAATATGACAAACATCGTTTCTGTCACTCAGCATTATAGATTTAAATTTGTATTACTGTAAAATTTCTTATATCTAAACCTAATTTCTAATATCTGATACCTTCCCTGAACTATGAAGATGAATGTGTTGAAATTTTGTATCGATGGGCTCAATAGTTTTACTATTGTGAACTCCACTAAACTATTCAAACTTCACTGGGATCCACATTTCACACCACATGTTTAAATCTTTTTTAATGATATAATTGAATATTAGTAAATTCTATTATAAATTTCAAGCTCTATATAGCGCCCTACCTTTGTAAGCCTCTCATGCGGAATAGCTCTCGCCACCTGTCGGTCAACTTTACTAGAATCCACACCATAGAGTTATAAACAAGTGGAGGGGACTTACCCATAGAGTTTTGAATACCACAGATCCGACAAGCTGGCGGTGGAGACAGGGTGGGGGTATGCTCCAAGCAAAAAAAAATTTTCTTCTTCATTCTTTATAGTGTTTTGCTTATTAGGTATTTTTATTTATAAACTTACCATTAAATTCAACACACAAATAAAGGGTTTAGGCTTTGAAAGGAGCAATAAAGACATTACATAATAGTTAATATCACATTTTATATCATATTTTATTGTTTAGAATTAAAGGTTTTAATAAAAATACAACTGAAAGCTGCCATTGATAAGTGATACCCAAGCTATCAAGCTAAAATTTCTTGTTCAGGCAAAATATGACGATTTTGACATATTCAGCGAGCTAGGGTAGGTATTTTACGAAATTTAATCGTAATTTCATATACAGTATCTGATAATAAATTAAATGAACTTTGATATGAAAAAAAAAGGAATTTGGGATCGAACAAATATTTTTGATGTTATAGCAAAACATGTGCCAAAAAATGTTGGATTTCATAACAGTTAGCGGTATTTAGCGTACTGGCATGGGAGATTTACGGGACTTGAACAAATTTTTATGTATGGGAGCTAATTTTAAATTTAACAAGCTTTCAGATGAAAAAAATAAATTTCGGAAGAGAGAAATAGTTTCGGAGTTACAGCTAAAAGAGTACCTACAAAAGAGTTTTCGTGGGGAACCGCAAAGCGGGACTTTCCTCACAGCGAATTTCTGGTAATGATACATAAAGATGTATCATTATTTAAAAAGTTGAATAAAGAAATAGATACTTATATATAAGTAACTTGTATATATATTAATAAATTAAAAATTAAACAGGTTGGTTCCTACCGACTCACACACTTGTCAAACCAGTATATATGATTTTCTCTCCAACCCCAATTTTCCTAATTTCCAATCTTTTCCTCTTTCTCAGAAAACTATTATATCTACGGACATCTTTTAGGACTCTAATTAAAGCTAATTAAATTTTCTTTAAATTATTTCCGGAAGGTGTTTTTGTAAAACCCAGTACTTTCATCAGAATCCGACTGAGAACTTGACTCTTAACAGAAATATTTCAAATTTTGTGAAAACTCACCATTTTTGGAGAGCTCTATCTCCGCAATAAATTAATTTAAACAGATGCAATTAGGGTTAAAATTACACAAATTTAGAACTCTTTAATATAGTTAATATGCTATGTCCAGCAAATTTTCATATTTTACGAGATATAAGCGAAAAATGAATATAGTGCAACAATTTTGGAGTGTTTTCGAGTACGATTTTTGAGTTTCGATGTTTGAGGGTTGCAAACATGAATTTTAACTACTCTTATGAGTCCTAAACATATTTAAAGAATGGTGGATATTTTTTTTTTTTTTTTTTTTTTTCACTTTTCGGGTTAGTTTTCCGCAACATAAAAACGTGTCTGGCGTCACGTTCCCGACAGCTTTCGGCTGCCAGACCACTTGTTTCGAGTTTAGAAAAGGATACACTAAACCATGAGACCAAACTCAAGAACATACCTTTCCAAATATTTTTTTTGCTATTATGGGCGATTTTAAGCGTTCGCCACTCCGCCTTCCGACGGATACAGGCTGCCAGACCACGATATATCATTTCAAGACGGATGATACTATAAAATGGGTTAGGAAACACATTCATATCATTCCAATTAAATTTGCATGAGGCAGGCTCCTGGACTATGGAGGGATCTAGAAGGAGGTAGTGGGTGTTGAAGTTAATTTTGTATATAGGAGGGAAGTTTACTTGTACCCTATTGGCTAGACCTGAATGCTGTTATCTGATATTAGAAATGTGCTGTTAAGTAATTAAAATAAAGACTTATTAAACTTCCATTGTGTTAATTAAAACCCCATAATCCAGCAGGTTATGGGCCCAGTTATACACAGGACATAGTGTATGAAATAAAGTTCGCGAAGTCGGGAAGTGAAGGTATTTGTCAGAAGTATCCGTGCCGTTAAACTTAAAAATAGACCATTGTTAAAAAAAAAAAATTAAAACTGTAAAGATGGAAGACATCAAGACTCTGGAAATTATTGAAAAATTAGAAGGGCCACAGAATTTTTACTTATGGAAATTTGAGTTAGAGGTATGCCTTAAATCATTAGATTTGTATAGTTACATCTCAAACAGAGAATCAGTAAAAGGTGAGAAAAACTATTATAAAAACGAAGCTAAAACTCAAAAACTTCTTTTAATGTCATTGAACAAAAGGAATAAAATGCTTATAATGTCCTGTGAGAACGCAGAGGCAATGTTCAACAAACTTGTAAAACTGTATGAAGGAAACACAGATCAACAAAAGGATTCATTGCTTCAAGAATATTTTAAGTTTAAAATAACAAATGTCTCTTCCGATATTCCCAAAATAGAAAATATTGTTATCAAACTTAAAAGTTTAAAACATCCTATTAAAGATGAAGAGGTTATTCAAAGAATACTTTCCGCTTTGCCCCATTCTTTTAATAATTTTATTACTGCTTGGCAGAGCACCTCTAAGGAGGAACGCACTTTAGAAAATCTCACATCTAGGCTGTTGTCCGTCAAGAATCATGATATAACCCAGAATGATAAAGGTGATGTCGCGTTTAAAGCCACACCTAAAGGTTTAAAATGTTTTAGGTGTTGGACACATTGCCAAGCATTGTTCAAATAATAGTAGCAATAGGAACTGCCAGTATTGTAAAAAGTCCAATCATGAGTCAAATCAGTGTTTCTTCCGTCCTAAAGGTAACAAAAATCAAAATAACAAGGTTGATTTTCTCGTATCCTCTACTGAGAATAACAATACATTTGTCATAGACTCAGGCTGCTCCACGCATATGACCTACGATTTTAGCCTGTCAGTTGATGTTAAACCGATACATAATGAAATTAGTGTAGCAAAGGATGGTCAGAAAATGCTAGCTACTTTTATTGGGGACATTCATTTTGAAAATTTTATATTGAAGGATGTCTTGTACGTTAAAGATTTGTCCAGAAATTTAATATCGGTCAATAAAATTACTGAATCTGGAGCTAGTGTTGAATTTAAAAATCACATGGTACTTATAAGGAAAGGTGAAACCGTTATAGTAGGAAAAAAGAATTCCGAAGTTTTATATGAGCTACAAGAACCTGGCGTTAAAAATGAATCTCTACTTAGTAAAACCATAGACGACACTTTGACCTGGCATAGGAAACTTGGGCACCTAGGTTTTACAAATCTAAAAAGGTTATCTTCTCTTTCAACGGGAATGTTTATAAACAAGGAAGATAAAAAGAAAGTAGACAATTCTTTTGATACATGTCTTCGAGCTGAGTTTACGAGAAAACCTTTCGGAAGACATCGAACTAAAGCGACCCGCCCACTTGAAATAATACACGCAGATGTAGTTGGTCCGTTTGAAGTAGAAACGTGGGATGGATATAAGTATTTTGTTACCTGCATGGATGACTATACTCACTTTGCGGCTGCTTTCTTATTAAGAGGAAAATAGGAAGCATCAGGTGCACTTATGTCTTATATCGCAGAAATTGAGAACAAATGGCAAACAAGGGTCTGTAAAATCCGATGTGATAGGAGAGGAGAGTACTTGGAGAAAAATTTTGTTGCTTTTTTCTAAAGGAATAATTTTAGACTACACGCCACCACACACTCCACAATTGAATTACCACTCACAAGGGGAGGACACACTCAGTCTCTCACGGATCTTGTTGAAAGTCCATATAGGGCTTTTTCTACTTTACAAATTTTATTTTGAGGTTTCTCCCATCCTTGTGGTATCTCCATATAAAGCGGATGTTCTAATTTTCCCTACAGAAATGCTGTTTTAATATCAAATTTTGCGACGTGGTAGTTCCTTCGCGCAATCAAGACATGTATGAGACGCAAAGCATCACTGCTCACAACAGGACTGTAAGTTTCATCACTGCAAAGCTGTTGCTCGCAGCCTCGTGCAACTAAACGGGCTTTATAGTTTTAGTTATCTTTAACACGAAAAACCCATCTGTTGGTTAGAATTTTCTGACCATTAGCAGTTTTTCTGTCAACAAGAGTCCAAGTTTGGTTTTTCTCCAAAGAAAGCATCTCCTCAGCCATTGCCATCTTCCATTTGTCGGAATCTTTTCCAGCTACAGCTTCCTTGTAGGTGAGTAAGGCCAATTCAGGGTCACTATCTTTACCGAGGATGTAGTTGTTCAATTTTTTGGGTAAACGTTTTTCTCTTTTACCTCTTCCGAGTTCTGCGATTCCTTCTTCCGATTCCTCATCTCTTTCTTCTGGTTCTACATTTTCTTCTTCATGCTGATTTTGTTCTTCCTGCTCATCTTCTTCCAATCCTACAGCTTCCTGATCTTCTTCTTCCAATCTTGCAGCTTCCTGATCTTCTTCTTCCAATCTTGCAGCTTCCTGATCTTCTTCTTCCAATCTTGCAGCTTCCTGATCTTCTTCTTCCAATCCGGCACCTTCCTGATCAGATGAGTCAAAATCATCAAACCATATTGTCTTGGGATTAGGCTTTTCTACATCATTATCCTGGACAGAATTGGTGAATTGAACATCCCTCGAGTAGATTATTTTTCTCCTTTTACCATCCCATAGTCTGTAAGAGTTCTTGGCATAACCAACAAAATATATTTTTTGCCCTGTTATCAAGTTTTTTTAAGTGACCCAAGTTTTTTACATATGCGGTCCATTTGTAGTTCGAATCATACCATATTTCTTCCGAGCCTCTGTCGGGCTTCTGTTAATGAGATACACCGATGGGAGGCACCCACAGCTCTTTCTAATATTGGGTCAAACAATAATGCTCTAGTCCGGTCCATTAATGGCAAGTTTTTTGAAGGTTCCTGGTCAAAAAATATTAGACATGTATTTTGCCGTTCCGACCAATGGGCCCTAGAAGCCGAGAAAAAAAATAAAATAGCATTAAACTAATTTATTTTTTATCTCGAGTTTGAAAAATGATATCGACATGATTCTTGCACCAAGATTTTCAGTTTTGATTGCGAATTAAAGGAAAAATACAGTCGCTCCATAGATTTTGGTTTAGGTTAATTCAATTCTAAAAAAATGATTAGTTTTTCAAGCAAACTACCTCTATAGATTTTGTGAAAAAATTATATTGAATATACTTCACTTGAAGTATACGGTTATATATATATATATTTTTTATTTATATCTATATATATACATACGTTTCCTGAGTGCATATATAGACAATCAGAGTGCAATTTGTTTGATCAAAAAAGGAAATTTTAATAGAAAAACTAAACATATCGTTGTACGTTTCCATTATATTTAAGATTTGGTAGCAAATAATACTGTAAATATTCAATATTGTCCTAGTTCAAATCAAATAGCTGATGTGCTTACAAAACCTCTAGACAAGACTAAGTTTTCATATTTTAAAAATCAAATTGTAAAATTGTAAACATAATGTGTTTTTTCTTTTCTTTCATTGAAAGTTTTATTTTATTTTTTGTTAACAAAATTAAGAGGGTTGTGTTGAAGTTAATTTTGTATTTAGGAGGGAAGTTTACTTGTACCCTATTGGCTAGACCTCGACAAATCAAAATATTGCGTCTCGCATGTTTATGTAACCTTAATGCTGTTATCTGATATTAGAAATGTGCTGTTAAGTAATTAAAATAAAGACTTATTAAACTTCCACTGTGTTAATTAAAACCCCATAATCCAACAGTGGGGGACCGTGACACATCCCAGGTACTTACTTGTCCACTCTATGATATTCAATACTCTACGGCTTACCTCCCAATCGCTGAAGCTGATTAAGCCGCGGTCACACTAGGCTGTTTAACAGCCGCTGGTAAATATCGCCATCAAGCCGCGGTCACATTAGGCTGTTTAGCAGCCGCTACTATTCAGCCGCTGGTAAATATTTCCATCAACAAGCTCATCTGAAGGGTTCACTTTATAGTACAGTTCCTGTTGATGACTTGAAAACATTGTGTGTATGCGTGTAACATGTCATCTATTGGTGTGAGTCGTGACGTTTTGAGACGTCTCTCAACACTCTCTTAATGTATTCTGCAGACGAAGCGTCCCACAGGCAAGGATAATTTCGGAATAAATCCAGAAATGTTATAATGTCTTTGCCTGACCACTTGTTGCTGTCAACCATATTCATTATTATTTCAAATAACACTAAATAAAATCAACACGTCTTAATTCACCAGCTGCCTGTGAGCTACTAGGGGTTCACACAGACTGGTTGGCACTAGCGAGGAGACTACGTGACTGCCAGCGGAGGGTAGGCAGCGCTAAAAAGTTAAACATGTTCAACTTTTGATTGCGGCTTGTAAACACTAGCCTGCTGGCTTTCTCCATCTGCTGGTTCCCGGTCAGACAAGGCTGCTAACTAGCAATATTACCACCGGCTAGTTAGAAGCGGCTGCTAAACAGCCTAGTGTGACCGCGGCTTTAGACTCAGCCATTTTGAATCGCAATATATAGCCAGCATATTAGCCGTTTTTCAGATCAAATCATGGTTTCTTAGGCTTTATTCTGGGATTTTATTATATTGAATGCGTTATTTGTCCATTTAATAAAGGGGAAATACCCTAGCCCAAATAGAATGCAACTCGCCAGTTGAGGCAAAGTGAGCGTTGCCGGTTGGTGTTTTGCCTCACCCCTCACTGGAGAAAAATATGGAGAGGCACTATATGCCTTATGACTCTACGATCCACACATTAATCGCATTTTAATTTACGATTTAATTGAAAATCAATAAATTCCATTAACGCTAAACCTTCCTGGAACTATAAAGATGGAGTCGTTATGTACTGATTGGTTTAGTAGTGTTCGAAGTTACTGATCACAAAAGAAAAATGGCTTGTCCTTTTATATAATAATATAGATTTAGTTATATCTCATCTTGTTATTTATAGTTCTGAAGAAGGCCAACAAGGCTTTTGTGTATTCATGTATTTATTACATAAAAGTGTATCAAAGAATTATAAATTGCAAGTTGGTGACTTGATAGCCAAGCAAGAGTCTTAGCGCGTTAGGTACTGAAGGTCATGGGTTGGAATCCAACCTTTTAAATTTATTTTGAGATGGACTCACGAAATGAAACTATAGGATAACCTGTCCTTGCTCTAGTTAAACTACATAAGTGCATAAAGCCTAAATAAAAACAAATTTCAAGTAATATTTATTACTAATTTTTCATATTATGCAGTTTTTAATTTTTATGTTGCCTTTTGTTTGTTATATTTCACACCTTGTTTATTTTTACAGGTTTTTCATTTATTAAATTTTAATGGCTAAAAAATGTAATTCAATCCTTGATTTTCCAACAGGGATAGGTGACATACGGACAATGCAAACTATGTTAGCTCGTTGCGGAGGGCATTTTCCTATCAAACCAATGATATTGAAAAATTCAATCGAATGTGCTCTGCTTCATTGGTGGTGTGTACTTACCTTTAAACGGAAAACATTAGCAATAGAATAGGAGTGAATTCATACTGTTTGCACTCTAAGAACATCTGTAGGTACCTTTTTTTTACAAGAATACTTGAATCATTAAATGTTCTATCTTCAAATAATAATCATCATTAGATGCACTACCACCTTATAGGACCTTGGCCTACTCCAATCAGAAGAGTCCTCAGTGGGTCTTTTCCATCCTAAACTTGCTAGTCAAAGCATTGTTTTGCACATTCCCCAAAAATGAAGTCTCGTTCTAACTGTCTATCAGTGTGTTCTTCCATTATTTTTTTAAGGAATCAAGCATCTTTCATTCTTTGTACTTCTTCGAATTCTTATTATGCCACTCTTCATGCTGGCTACAATATCTGTTGCTAAATTTTTTTTAATTTTGTTTCTTGAAAAAAGATATATTTATTCTGAGAGACCATGTACCCTAAGTATAATATGAAAGTACAATAAAAAAAAAGGTATTATTGTCAGGCTGCCTTCATATTAGGCAGCAACTTCTGTATATTATAAGTTATATACATATAAATATGTAAGATGGAAATTGAAAATACAAACAAATCTTTCAGTTTATATACAAAACATTCTTATACTAATATATTAATACATAATTTCAGAAGATTGATAATTGAGGGGATGTTTGAATAAATGACGTTTAAAGGAAGTGCAAGCAGAAGAATTGCAAATTGAAAAGGGTAAGGAATTCCCAAAATAAGGCTGATCCACAACCTGGATCAAAATGACCCGATTTATGGACTGACCATAAATCTTAATTATCAATTTCATCACTCTGGACATTTATGATTGTTTTACTGTTTCTTATTTTATTTATTTATTTAATTTTAACTATCATTGTTTCCTACTAAGGAAGTAGTCGGAAGAAATGAATATCTTTTAAATATCTTAACCTACCTAATAATTCATAAAAATGAAAATCTTAGGACAAGAATAACTCATAAACAATGAACTAATAGGTCTAACTTCTTGGAAAGTTTTTTTTTAATGTTAATTTATATTTTCACTTAGGGCACTAAACCATGAAGAAACTATATACAATATACTGAGTCCTTGTGGATTATGAAGTGATTAAATAAAAAACCACTCCTAGGAGGACTTCCAATTAATAATGAAAAATAAAATATATCGTAACAACCAAAGAAGAAAGAGGGAACAGGCATGTAGATATAGTGAATAACGTTGAAGCAGACTGAATATCACAACAAAAGGGTATCCAAGTTTCACTACCAGGGCATTACGATGGCAGGATGATATAAGTGGAGAAATACAAAAAGAAAAATAGCTGGGAGGTCGGTATTTGATTTAAACCAAAACCGTAAAGCTGAAAATGAATTTAATTTAATGAATATGAATATAATTTTTATCAAACATTTGCAAACAAACTATAACAATTAATAGAGACTTTAAATTATTAAAAATAAATAAATAAAATTTAGATGTCATATTTTGTTGGTACAAATAAAAGTAAGACATTAATTTCTACTTTCCATTTCTAATCAAAAGTCTTTGATAAAACAAAACAATTGTTTGGGAAATTTTCACTTGGGTCACTTTTCTGCAATGCATAAGATTTAAGATTCATTCTTAACCCTTTAACAGGCGATTTATCCTGGAGGATACACATAATTAATGCCTTTTGCTCAATAAATGACGTAGTGTTCGACGCATTATCCTACTCATTATTGTTTAATATTCTTTATTCAACCTCGAATTTCATGATACATGAGTGGGGATTAGCCTGCCTATAGCCATTTAAAGAGAGAAAAAAAAGAAGAAATGTATTCAAAAATCCCCGGCCCGCCCGTTAAAGGGTTAAATCTCTTTCCTTTTCAAACTTCTTCTTTAAATCTCATCTATTGGTGTCCTTCAAAAGGTTTAGTGGACTGAGTATTATATAATTTTACAGGGACAAAAAAATAATAGCAGATTACTATAAAGTTGTTATAATTATTGAATTTCACGCTTCAAAAATTCATGAATCAAATTAGTAAAGTTTACAAGTAAAATGCTATTGTAAACATATTGAAATAAAAGCAGCTCAGACAATATAAAAAATGGAAATATAAACCAACAATGAGAGAATAAGAGGTAGAAATTGTAAAATTTGCATTACATTCAATACTTGAATGTCCCAATTTAATGTAAAAATAGGCATAAATAATGTAAAACTGGTTACTCACGGAACTCCTAACTCTTGCTTCCTAATCATATCACCTACTTTGCTGTCTGGGATATTCATCAACTTTTGACGACAAACTCCTTCATAAGATATTTGACCAATAAAATAAGCGATAGTGCAAGCTAAAAGAACTTTAGGAGTTGAACCCCATTTGGGATGAGCATTTAATTTTCCTGTAATACATCGAAGAATTCTTGATAATAAGTTATAAACATGACAGAGTCACTGTTATTATCCACCATTACCTGCGCGTAGAGCCATGTAGGTACCTCCTCCACATAAAGCCATTAATGGTAGAGATCTACTAAAAAATGCTTCAGTAACACACTCATTTAGTGCTTGGATTTCATTTTCAGAAAGAGTACCCCTCTGAAATATTAAATTGAACAATAATATCACAGAAACATAATTTAAATGCATCAAAGATTTAATTCAATCATACTGAAAGAGTGAAATAACTAAAAACTATAAACATACACGTGACATCGTGAACGCAATAGAAAATTTTGAATAACCTAAGATTTGCAGTATCACTTAAGTAACCATGATTAACTATGCAGGAACAGCTGATAAAACTAATTTAACATGAATCAAACCTTCTCAATTTTGGCATATTAAAATAAACAATACTTACACAAGGGAAAAGCATAGCAGTTTCTAAAATTTTCATATAATCTTTATTAACAGCATCAGTAAATACAAAATAACTATATCACAACAAACAACAATAAACATATTAATAAGAAACAATATACATAAAATTATTTTATTTTATTTTTTTTTTTTGTATTAGTTATATAAAAAAATTAATTATTTCAAAAAATCTTTAGTACTGAACAACTCAGGAGGTTCAAATGTAGCCAGGGTTCTTTGTTGATGTGAAACCGTATTGGCTCGCTTCTGCAAACAGAAAATACAATTTTCTAAAAATGATTTATAACAACAATTTGAATAATTTTTCATTGAGTAATCCTTACAAATAAAGGTTTCAAGAAATGCTTCAATTTTCCCTCAGTTGAAATTCCAAGATCAGTCTCCGCTTT
The DNA here is from genome assembly GCA_003667255.2 of Euschistus heros. Taxonomy (NCBI): domain Eukaryota; kingdom Metazoa; phylum Arthropoda; class Insecta; order Hemiptera; family Pentatomidae; genus Euschistus; species Euschistus heros. Next base: position 2,885,070 of record RCWM02000087.1, read on the forward strand.
TTCCACAAGGGCTTCAACACTGTATACATCTTGTTTTACTTTGGCCACCATGAACTCTAGTTTCCTAACTTTATCAAAGAGAACATCCAAATCACCTCTGCAACCCAACAGAGAATTACATTTTTGTACACTCGACTCTGCACGAACCTACAAAATTATAAGCTAAACATTGCATGCAATAGGGCAAACCAACAAATGGAATAGAAATTATAAAATAATAAGCACAATAACGAACCATATCAATTAGACTAGAATATTCATCCAATCGGGTTAGTGTTTCATCAATGGATTCTTCAATTGTTTTCACCTATAATATGTGAATATATACATATAAATCAATAAGAATTCATGATAATTGTAATTATCAAACTTGATTAATATGCTAACCCCATAAGACATATCCACTTTCAAATAACCAGCATACTGGTCAATTAATATTTCTGCCTCTTCAGACATGTTATATTTCAAAAATAAAAAATACTTCCAAAAATCAAATAATATCTAAGAAAATACATGAGCTAAGGTTTGTTTATACAGTCAAAGAAGTCTGAGGGAATATTAATTTATAGCTACTGTGGTTCCCAAAAGTTCTCGTGTTTAAAGAAATTATTTCATTAATTTTAAAACAATTGTTAACCCTGAGAAAGTAGGACATTTTTTTAGTTTATTTCTCAAAACATAGAACATATAATAATGATGTATACTAAGGTAAACACTATTACTGCTATGTTTTATAAAAATGTTTGAAACAAATAATGAGCACACGCTAGTTTTTGCAAATAACATAAGTATGAATTGATAGTTCATATTTTCAAAACTATTAGGCCAAAGATTGTTTAAAAAACCTGGAAAGAATATGATTTCTCATGTCTAATATTATTACTTTCGGACCGTTTTCTTTTTTTTTTTTCCAAAGATTTTCAATTGGATTCATGTTAGGTGATCAGTGGGGAATTCCGAAAAAGTTATTACAATTATAAAGTAGCCATACTCTTGTTTTTCTTCATACTCAGGTATTTCGGCATATTTTCCCAAAACAATACTCGATATTGTAGGACTTTTCTATCCATTTTTGGTTAAGTAGATAATTTTTTTTAATTTTTGCGTAAATAAACTTTTTCCTATCCCACAACTTCCATTGTTTTCTAATTACCCTTCAGGCTGTATCGGCGTATTTATCACCGGACGATGATAAATATTTTGTACTAAAATCTTTTTGATTTCAAGCTGCATGATTTTTGACGATCTTGATATGTTCTTATTCTGAAACCATTCGTTTCCATATTGATCTGAGTACTTCAGGATATATCCTGCAATTAAATTCGGTATTCGAGTCGTCTTCGACAACATTGCCATAAACATAAGCAGTATGAAGCAACTACGCCAGACCAAAACTACCGATATAGTTCCACAGCATAAGCTAATAAATCCAGCAAAGACAGATTACGTGGTGTTTGCAGTCCGACGAGTAAGAAAACTCAGCCAAGGACGCAGCGAGTTAGCCGTTGAACATGAATGACAATAAATATATATATTGCTTGATAAGCATGCCTAAGATCACGGGCCGTAATTCCACTCACAAAACAACGATAATCTGCACTAATCTGCTTCTTTTATACTATACCATAGTGTTTCTTACTTTTGGCGCATGTTTCTTTAGCATTTTCCGATATTAATATAATTTATTCTCGAAATAGCTGAAATGTCGTGATTTCTTAGGTATGATAAATTAAAATTTAAAGTGCATTTTAACTGTCGGAAAAACTAAATAAATAAATAAAAATAATAAATTATAAATATAAATTGTGCTTTAATATTAATTGCGATTTAAGAATACAACTAATACAATACTTTGATTTTTATAATTAGTCTAGGAGCTCCAGAGGTGACTGTTGTACGGAGATGTGTACAGCACATTTTTGTTCTGGGTGCTTCCTTTACCCATATAGATCATTTTTATCAAGGGTACGCGTTTCTGCTATGGGGAGATTTTTTGCAAAATGGCTGCCTAAATTAAATCAGGAAAATCCATATATCTTTTAAACTAGTCGCTGTATCAAATAATTTTAAAGGATAAATTTTGCTCAAAATATTTTCTTACGTTGAATAAATGTATTGTAGTATATGTTTTTTTATTTATTTATTTTTTTAGCCTTCTTGTATAATCTAACTTGAGCAGGTAGTATATATTTATCATATTTAAAAATGATAAATTGTACAATTTATATTATAATTTTATCTCTGATATGCCCAAACATTCTATAAAATATTAATAAAGAACAGCAAATTATTTTTTTTTTCTCTCTCTTTATTTGTTTAATCCACACCTGTCACTTAACATGTGACAACAAGCAGATGTGATAAATTGTTGTATAAAAGATAATTGGCATGTCAGGCATGAGGGAGGACAGCACCCAGCGGTACTTACTCCTAACATGAACATGATATTTAATTAGTTTTAACGGAGTAGATCCCTCAACCAACTCCTTTTTAGTTTCCTTTGGGTATTATCTGGCAAGCTTATGGAGGCCATACTTTGTATTAAATTATTGATATGTCCTTGAAGTTTGTCGTGAAGTCTTTTATATAAAGTCTGGATGTGATCTTGTACCATGGGTATGTGTAAGTCTGTGTGTAAAGTTTTGTTATTGACATACCAGGGTGATTGTGTAATGAGTCTTAAAGTTTTTGACTGGAAAGTCTGTATTTTTTGGATGTGTGTTTTTTTAGCAGTTCCGTAAATTTGTGAGGCGTACGTCCATAGAGGTTTTAATAAGTAAGAATATGTATTTAGTCTTTGCGTAATTTTCAATTTAGATCGTTTATGTAGAATTGGATATAATAGTCTCAGTCTTTTGTTAAGGCTTAGGCGTTTCTGTTTCACATGTGGGCCCCATGTCATCCTTCTGTCGAACATTAGTCCTAGGTATTGAACAGTGTCAGTCTGTTTAATTGGAACATTGTTGATGTAAACGTTGGGGCAGGTGTTATGTCGAAGTGCAAAAGTTATGTGCTGTGATTTGTCGTTATTTAGTTTAATTTTCCATTTGTTGAACCAGTCTTGTAACTGTTGTAAATAGTGTTGGAGAGTCAGTGAAGCCTGATTTATGTCTGAGTGTCTAGTCAGAATTGCAGTATCATCTGCGTATGTTGCTATTATAGTGTTAGGGTAAGTGGGTATGTCGTGTGTGTAAACAATGTATAGCAGAGGTGCAAGAATCGATCCCTGCGGTACTCCAGCCCTAATTGGTCGAACAGAAGAGATATACGAACCTTGTCGAACAGAGAAAAATCTGTCAGAAAGGAAAGAGAGAAGGATAAGATAGTAAGTGGAAGGAAGGAATGATTTAAGTTTAAATAGTAGTCCATTGTGCCAAACTCTGTCGAATGCTTGAGCTACATCCAGGAATACCCCAGTAGCATATAATTTTTTCTCCAATGCAACTGAAATGTAGTCTGTGACTCTGTGAAGCTGGTGTATGGTTGAGTGTTGTGAACGAAATCCAAACTGGTGTTCAGGTAGTATGTCTTTGTTCGTTAGTATGTCTAGAATTCGTCTATACAGTAATTTTTCAAAAATTTTTGAGCAAATTGGAAGTAAACTGATGGGTCTGTACGAAGAAGGAGAGTTGGGGTCTTTATTTGGTTTTTGTATCATTAATACGTGTGAATATTTCCATTGCAATGGGAATTTAGTTGTCCTTAGTATTGCATTAAAGAGTGTTGTAAGAAAGACTGTAGCTTTTCTGGGCATATGCTGGAGTAGCTCAGCAGTAATCAAGTCATGTCCTGGGGCTTTTTTTTTTTTGATAATTTTTGAATTTCTAGAATTACTTCAGATGGCTTAAAGGCTGGTGGAGGCAACGTTAGCAGTAAGGGGTTGTCAAGGGTATCTTGTACGTTAATTTCGTGTTCATTGTCAGTGAGGTCTGTATGAGGTATGAAAACAGTCGATAGATGATCAGCGAAGAGTTCAGACATTTCGCTTTCCGACTCGGCCCAAGTGCCATCTTCTTTTCGGAGTGGTGCTGACACCTCACGATGGTTTAAAAGCTTTTTTGTATGCCTCCAAAAGCTTCCATCGTCAGTATTGAGATTTGTTAAGAATGTATCATAGTTGGTCTGTTTGAATTTTTGGATTTGTCGTTTTAATTCGTTATTTATTTGGTTGTATGTATGTTTGTCCGATGGTAGTCTGTTAGTCTGCCATACCTTACGAGCTCTTATCTTGATTCTGATCAAATCCCTTATATACTGTAGATAGTTTGGCTGGTAACTTTTCTTGGTTTTGGGAACTGATGAGGACCACGCAGATTCCTGAATGCATTTTGTGAAAACGTCAACAGCGTCCTCTATTTCTTTTCCTGTTTTCATTGAAAGTGGAACTGAGAGTTTTTTATTTAAAATTGTTTCGTAGCAGTCCCAATTAATGTTTCCTTGGATGAGTGTGGGGCGTTCTACTTTCATACATGGCTCTTCAAACAAGATCAGTTGAATAAGGGAATGATCAGAACAGAGGTCAGAACTAGTTCTAACTGTGTAAGGTACGGACTGTAGTCCTTTAGTGATAAAGAAGTCTAGTAAGTCTGGTGTCTTACGTCTCGATGTAGGCCAGTACGTCGGAGAATTTGGAGTTATACTGTTTAAAGAAAGCTTATGGAGAGCAAAATGAAGGTTTCTACCTCTTGGAGTAGTTAACCGTGACCCCCATAGTTGATTTTTTGCATTATAGTCACCTCCTGCTATGAAACATCTTCCAAGTTTTTTAAAAAAGCTACAAAACATGTCAGAGGTCAGCGCATACCGAGGAGGACAGTACACCGCTGCTAATGTTAGTGTTATTTGTGCTGTGTAAAGAGTTATGGCTGTTGCTTGGATGTCTGGTGTAATTGGAATATGTTTAGAGTGGTGTTTGAGACATGTTGTTTTGATGATGATGGCAGTCCCACCGTGCGAAGTATTGTCTGGGTGATCGGTCCTGTAGATGGTATAGTCCGTTATGCTTATTTTATGACGTGAAGTGAGGTGGGTTTTTGTAATAAAAGCGATGTCGGTACGTTTCTCGTGTAAGTAAATGTCAAGTTCTGTTTTATGTTGAAGAAGTCCGTTCGTATTCCAAAGAAGGATGGACAAGGAACCTACAGTTAAATAATTAGGGTCCATAAGTGGGGTTGAAGGCTTGTCTGATTTGTGTAAGTTGTTGGAGGAAACCAAAAAGGGGTTCGAGGTTATCTAAACCATTTAACAAATTCAATATTTGGGGAGGATAATTATCAGCTGGGGCTACCGGCTGAGCAATGTTCTGCCTCATATCTGACATGAACGCATTCTGTTGCTGTCTTCCTTCAGGAGCTGGACAAGTGTGTGGAGGTCCTTGCTGCTGCATTCTTGAAACTAGTTGAGTGGGCTGAGGTTGCTGTGGGTCCTGCTGCATTCTTGGATCTAGTTGAGTGAGCTGAGGTTGCTGTGAGTGCTGCTGCAATGGAGGAGAGTCTTGTGGCCCAATTGAGATAGAGGTAGATTGAGAGGGTGCGGACCTTCGATGATGGAGAACTCGTGAATTTCTCATGTTTCTTAACTCCTTCAAGATTTTACATCCTCTGTAGTTCGCAGGATGTGCGCCCTGGCAATTTGCACATGTAGCGGGGTATCACGCGTTTTCTGGCATGAGGAAGTTGCGTGTGTTTGGCCGCATCTTACACATTTGGGTGTGTAATTGCAGTAGGTCTTAGTATGACCGTACTGTTGGCACCGATTGCATTGAGGTATCATCCTCTTCTTTCGTGGCTCTTCAATTATTACTCGAGTGTAGAAAATGCTTTTAATTTGGTAGATATTATCATTGTATGTTTCTTTGGTAATATCAACGAAAAACATTGGTAAAGGTAGTTTTAACCTTGATATCACATTAGTAACGTTAGTTGCCTCATAACCTTTACTTTTTAAGGCATCAATGATAATTGATTTTGGGGTTGAATGATGTAGGTTTTTTATTACTACTCTCTATCTATCTTGGGGTAGCTGGAACGTGTGAAATTCGGCATTTTGTGTTCTAAGTGAATTCACTAAAGCACGATATGATTCCGGAGTCTCTGGGTTAATGCAAATATTTTTTGGTGTGGTTTTTAACTGAAATGTAGATGGGCCACTTACCTGTTCTAAAAACCCAACAAACGCTGGGTAGTTTTCTACTCCTTTTACGAAAATCGGTGGAGGTCTAGCTATTGGAGCAGTTTGTTCTGACCGGTTGGATATATTTTGTGAGTTATCACTTAAAATACTGAATTTATTGTGAACAGGGGTGATAGATGGGAGGTTATTTGGCTTCTTTTGTTTCTTTTGCTTCCTGGTATCTCTTTCTATTTCTGAGAGACGTTTACGACCTGTAACGATTTCCCAGACACCTTGTTCATTTTGAGAATTGTTTTCCGCTATACTATCCGTAGCATCCATATTAGAAATGTTTGTTGATGATGACGCTGCTTCGGTCATTTTTTAAGTGTCCTATCACACAATAAAAAAGGAAAAAAAAAAAAAAAAAAAAAACTTATTCAGAAGGTCACTAGTATCTTCTACAATTCATTTTTCAAAAATTAAAGATCATTGTGAGTATCGATACTAGATATCGATATTCCGCGCTGTCTGGGGGCAACACAGATGAGTGGTGGTTATATATAGAAAAAAAGGTTATATATAGGACTGCTATGAGTTTTTTTATTGTTTTGGTGATGTTTTATAGTCAAATTGTTTATTGTTAAGTCGTGTTAACTAATCTTGTGAGATATTGTATCTTTAAATAAAATTTGTTCCATTACAGTTGATAGTTATTCTGACACCCCTTACAAATTTGGTGTCAGGTGTGGGGTGTCAGCTTGGAACTTAGAATTGGGGTGTTGTATCGACTATGGAACAGCAACTTAAGTCAGAGGTTGAAGAGTTGAAACAGCTTCTAGAGCTGGAGAGGCAGAAGAGCGAAATCTCACGTCTGAAACTCGAGAATGAGGAGCTAAAACTTGCCATGCTTGGAGCTGGACAGGCTAACCCTCACCGGGATCGTCTTTTTACCAAAGAGATTCACGATTGGAGTGGTGAGGCGCTGAGGTCTGGCGATGCAGAACTTTACCTGGAGCGCTTCGATCGTGTCGCGGACAGATATGGTTGGACGGATAGTGACCGCAGGGAAGTCCTTATTTCGAAGCTTACTGGTGCAGCGGAACGGTATCTTCGCATACACGGTCGGGAGTTGAAGGAGGCCAAAGCTTGGAAGACCGTTAAAGAACTGTTCCTGAAGAGGTTTGGGAGGAAAAGGGATCTTCTGGCAGATATGCGGGCTTTATTAAAATTAAAAAGGGACGCCGGTGAAGACTATCGAACGTATGCGGGCCGGTGTGAGGAAGCAGGTATCCTCGCATTTACCATTGAAGATCTCGACAGTGAAGGGCAAAGGACAGGAGCAAAAGCAGTAATGGAGCGAGTGGTACTTGGTATGTTCCAGCTAGGTACAGAACCATCAGTTAGAAGGTACCTGAAGGGCCAAGATCTTAAGACTCTCGAAGATGCTGTTGCCCTAGCGGAACGAGTGTCGCCTGAGTATGACCTCGGAAGTGATAGAGCGGTGAAGCTCGTCACCGGGGACTTTGTAGACGATGACTCTCAGAGTGGTTATCAGGGCGATGAACAGTCCATTCAGGATGGAACTTATATACGCGGAGTTCGCATCAACACACCTCGAGCGACTCGCGGTGCGGGCTCGCACTATAATGTGGACAAGTCCAGACTTCCGCCTAAAACGCCATGTCCGAGATGCTCCTAAAGTGGCCATTGGATGCGGGATTGCCCAACATGGAAAAAAAGGTGTAAATTATGTGGAACGGAAGGTCACTTATTTGAAAACTGTTTGCGAACTAAATGCTTCAGGTGCGGCGAATTCGGTCATGTACGCAGAGCGTGTCGTAAGGAGTTAAGAGATTCAAATCAGCGGCCTCAGGCGAAGACGAGTGGAATCAGAAGTGAAGGAAGAGTAGAGGACGAGAGACCGGCTTTAAACAGGGTCGCCACCGAGATGAGGCCTCTGCCTCGGTGAGTGCGTCAGGGTCAAGAGGCAACGTTGGGATCCTATATACAAGCTCCCCGGAATCTGAACCATTCGCAGTTTTCATCGGGTTTGGAAGGTGCCAGAGGAAGGTCATCGTCGATACTGGTGCTGACATAACTTTGTTAACTGTGCCTGTCCCGGGGGTGAGTATCGAGCCAGGAGGGAACAATACGATTACAGGAGTTACCGGCGAGAAGCGTCTGGTAAAAGGCAAACAAAATCTGGACATTTCTATCGGGGATGCAACTGTCAACCACTCAGTCTGGATTGTCTCCCTCGAGGTGGGAGCCGAGGGAGTTCTTGGCAGGGACGTGTTGAAGAAGGTGAAGGCTACGATCGACGTTGCAGATAGGATCATGTATATTCCCCCACAGGTGAATTCGAGATGCAGGGAGTTGCAGTCAGACTCTAGCGGAAACGTAGTACCGGAACGGAAAGGAGTAAGACATTCCCTCGTGAAGATCCCGGGAAGTATTGTGGTACCAGCTTTTAGTCAGGTCGTGACTGATGCGAAAGTTCATCCGAAGTTGATTGGTAATGACATTCTCATCGAGCCTTCAAGCCTTCCCGGAGGATCGATGCGCGTTGCCAGAGTAGTCGCCACTCCGTCCTCAGCGGGGAGAGTTGGGATAAAGCTGGTGAATATCTCTGAGGAAAATATTCAGCTACATAAAGGTACGGTGGTTGGCGAAGCTTCCCCTATCGAGAATGATGAAGGGAAAGGAGTTGGGCATGTTCGGTTCGTTGAGCAGAGGGATGATGAACTTAAGGATCTCCTCACAATCAAGCTTCAACATTTAAAAGAGGATGACAAGAGAGCCATAAGGGAGCTTCTCAAGCGCTACGGAGCGCTCATAGGTACCTCGGATGCAGGTGAGTTAAGTTGCACTGGAGTCGTGGAACATACCATTGATACACGAGAGGAGGGACCTATTGCTGTTCGCCCCTACAGAACTCCCCATACACTCCGGCCAGTGGTGAAGGAACAAGTTAAGGATTTGCTAGAGAAAAGGGTAATTCAACCGTCGACTAGCCCATGGTCGGCGCCAATAGTTATTGTGAAGAAGAAATCGGAACCCGGGGAGCCCGCAAGATATCGCTTTTGTACGGATTTTCGTGGGTTGAACTCCATCACAAAGGTGGCTTCTTATCCCCTCCCTAACATTAACGAGACCCTGGACAGGTTGGGGCAGAGCAAATTCTTCACCACCCTTGATCTGGCCAGCGGATATCATCAGATTCCAATTCGCGAAGAAGACAGGGAAAAAAACCGGGTTTAGCACAACAGATGGACACTTTGAGTATCGGCGAATGGCTTTTGGCTTAGCTGGAGCGCCTGCCACCTTTCAAAGACTGATGGACTATGTATTGGCCGATGTATGCGGAGATGAATGTCTCGTTTACCTGGATGATATAGTTGTGTTCGCGGCGACCCCCGAATTACATTACGTTCGGCTCGAGAGGGTGCTCGACAGATTGTTAAAGGCAGGGTTACGAATTAATCTAGGGAAGTGCAATTTTATGAAAAACGAGCTGATTTATTTGGGGCACCTGATTTCTCAGGAAGGGGTGAAACCTGATCCTAAAAAGATAGAAGCAATCGAGGAATACCCCCTTCCCAGAATTGTTAAAGAGTTACGGGCTTTTTTAGGGTTGTCCGGGTATTACCGAAGATTTATTAAAGATTACTCCCTGCGAGCACAGCCCCTTACTGAGATGACTAAGGAAAACGTCACGTTTGAGTGGACTGAGAATAGATTCCAGGCCTTTCGGGAGCTGAAATCGTGCTCGAAGACGAATCCGGTTCTGGTCTATCCAGACTTCAGCAGAGACTTCATTCTGTCAACCGACGCATCGGGGGTTGCTCTTGGGGCTGTCTTGTCGCAAGAAGTTGATGGAGTCGAAAAACCCGTTGCCTATGCGTCGCGGCAGCTACAAAAAGCTGAAAGAAACTACTCGGCCACAGAGCGTGAGCTGTTAGCTGTTGTTTGGGGCGTCCAACAGTTTAAATGCTACTTGTATGGACGTAAGTTCGTGGTGGTTACGGATCACGCCCCGCTGAAATGGACGTTGGGACTAAAGGAACCGAGCTCCCGACTGATGCGCTGGCAGATCAAACTGGCTGAATATGATTATGGGATCAAGTATAAGCCAGGAACTCTTCACAGGAACGCAGACGCACTCAGCAGAGCAGTTCGGGTGATTGAGGGAGGACTTGATAGAGCCATTGACAGGGAGGAGATACTACGAGCTCAAAGGAATGACAAGGAATGTCAGCAAATTCTGGCTCGATTGAGGAAGCCATTTACAGTCGACGAGGAAGGACTGATCTTCTACGAGGATGGTGGATCTTTTAGGTTGGTGGTGCCTCGAGTCTTGCGCCCCGATTTCCTAAGATGGCTACATGATGAGCCCTTCTCGGGTCACGGAGGTATAAGCCGTACGTTACAGCGGGCAGAGCGTTGTCTTTATTGGGGAAGCCTTAGAAAGGATGTTGAGGACTACGTGCGGAGGTGCAAGGCTTGCGCCAGTAGAAAGTTGTTACCTAAGGTTCCCAGTGAAGCTCCATTCCACACGACATACCCTGGGCAAATGGTGGCGATGGATATTCAGGGTCCATTTCCCAAGTCGCAGGTGGGTAATAGGTACCTTCTTACTTTCGTTGACCACTTCACAAGGTATGCGGAGGCCATACCCATCAAGGAGCAGAGCGCGGAAGAGGTGTCTCGGGCATTTGTGGAAAGTATAGTCCTTCGCCATGGGGCACCGGAGGTCTTGTTGACGGACCGCGGAACCAATTTTTGCTCAGAACTCCTAAGAAAATCTTGCAGCAGGCTAGGAATCAAGAAGATACAAACCACCGCCATCGGCCCAATGCCAATGGACGTGTTGAGCGCCTTCATCGAACTTTAATTGATAATATGGTTCACTTTGTCAATAGGAAAGGGACTAATTGGGATCTCTACGCGCCGTTTGCCTTGGCAGCTTACCGCAGCTCAACACACCGATCCACCGGATATACCCCAAACTTCTTAACATATGGGCGAGAGATTACTATCCCGTTCCATTGTAATATTAATCCTATTCTTGACCAACAGCCTGTCACTTATCCCGATGAGATGCTGGATCGGTTACAGGAGGCCTATCAGATTGCAAGTAGCACCAGCAGAAGGATCGAGGAGGACAATAGGTCGCGACTAAACCGTGGACGACGTAGTCGGACTCTAAAAGCAGGGGATCTGGTGTACGTGAAGAAATCTGGACCACCGCCGGGGAGCTGTCGTAAATTTTATCTGCCATGGGAGGGCCCCTGTAAGGTTCTTGAGAGTATGAGCCCTGTAAATTATTTAATCCAAAGATCCGACGGCAAAAGAGATGTAATGCATATTGATCGACTTAAGTTCTATTACCCCTCTTCAGAGGACGAAATTTCAGCACCGGAGACTGAGATCGGTTCGGATCACAAGAGAGTGGAGAGTACCGACGAGTCAAGCGCCACGGATGAGGAGTATATTTACCGCCCGTGGAATCAGAGGGACGAGGTAATTGTTTCTAACACATCCAGAGGTTTTTCGCCCCGAGTTCTAGAGCGTCGTTCAGAGCGGCGCAGGAAGCCTCCAAATCGCTTTACCCCAAGTCCTTCGCCTCAAAAGATAACAGATACTGAAGGAGTCAGGACTGAACCCAATATCGTAGAAGCCCTAGAGGAGGAACCAGCTAGATTGCAGCAGGAGCGGAGTGGCTTTGAGGCCGAGTCCGCAGCAGAGGATGAGCAACAAGAAGAAGACCTGGAGGATCCCTTGGAGCCAGCAATGACGTCACACATCGTTCTCACCTACCGACCTCGATCATAGAGGAGCGCACTACAGACTCGCCTAGCGTACGGAGGCCTCAGCGAGATCGAAGACCTCCCAGAAAATTCTCCCCGTAGAGTATAAACGGGGGTGGTCCCCCTTTTAAAAAGGGGGGAGTGATGTGAGTATCGATACTAGATATCGATATTCCGCGCTGTCTGGGGGCAACACAGATGAGTGGAAGGTTATATATAGGACTGCTATGAGTTTTGGTGATGTTTTATAGTCAAATTGTTTATTGTTAAGTCGTGTTAACTAATCTTGTGAGATATTGTATCTTTAAATAAAATTTGTTCCATTACAGTTGATAGTTATTCTGAGACCCCTTACAATCATTTTCAAAGTTATTACCAGTAAAAAAAGTAATTTTAGGAAAATATAACCTTTAACAACTTTTATCACTTTAATCACCATATGATCACTTTACAGCAAATTATTAGAACAGGATTTTTACAACTGGTCGATAAACCACATTTGCAAAATTTAGAACATGAGATAGAGTTTAATGTACATGCACGCTTCTTTTGAAACCCGCAACCCTTGCTTGAGCATGGGTGTCGAAAGTTTTCTGATAGACTGTGTTCATTAATATTTGGCATCCACCGTGATTCACGTTCATCATACCCATAGTAAGAATGGTCATGATATAACGAATTTTGCTCTTCCTACAGGTTGTACTTCCGTGCAAGTTGTAAATATGCTCTTTTTATGCCCAGGGAAACACTCGGAAGGAGCTTTGTAGAATCTAACTTTTACATTTCGTGATACTTAGTTGCTCGAAGCTTATTCTTGTTATTAAAGCCTTTGCTCAGTACTTTTGCAAAGTAGTCCTCAGCTTTTTGAATCATTTTATCTGTCATCTCTTTGTTTCCAAAATCTGGTATAAGGTATGCACAGTCGTTTGGCTTGATTAAGCGCAAAGTGTTTTGTTCCAAATTTACTCGTCGTATCACACCCTGTCAGTGAGCATTGTTCATAAATAATCGTTCATCAGTTTGTTCAAGAGAATATTTCAACACCCTGTAAAAGAGTAAAATTCGTTATATCATGACCATTCTTACTATGGTATATATTATATTTCTAATTGGCAGCCATTTTGTAAAAAATCTCCCTAAGCAAAAACGCTTCCCTTGATAAAAATGATCTATATTGGTAAGGAAAGCACCGAGAACAAAAATTTGCTGTACACATCTCCATGCAACAGTTACCTTTTCTGGAGCAATTAAAATTTAACTAAAACTACTAAATTCTAAGAACATCTTATAAAGTATATTTTTATTCTAGTAGTATGTATCTAGTACGTTTTTACTATGTATATCTTCTTAAGGTTAATTTGTTATAATTTCATTTTTCTTGTATTTTGGGATTACCTGAGTTTTTGTTGAGCTAAAAAAGTTCTGGGTTATGAAGCATATGTTTGGAGTCCTTTGTATTTTTGTAGTTGGAATCACATGTGTAGCTTCACACCGGAGAGGCATATGTCAGTAATGGTCGAATGACGGATTTATGTAACATAATTTTGTTGCGAGTTGACAGTGGAAGTTTTTTTCGGAAATATGGGGACATTGTACTGATAAGTTTTTTGGCTTTGCTGCATTTATTATTAATATGGGATGTGAATGTCAAACGTTTATCTAATTCGACCTAGATAGATAACAATTTGTGCCCAAGGGATTCGAATTTGATTAAGGACAATATGATCCGCTAAAATAGGCCTTCTTTTGGTAAACATTATTACTGCAGTTTAGTGTTCATTTATTTGTATTTTCCATTTCTTGTAGTATTTATTGAATTTGGAGTATATTGATTTTAATCTATTTTCTATTGTATCTATCCAGTAAGAATTAAGGTAAATGGTTATGTTATCTGCATAAAACGATCTATCAGCTGAAGGGAGAGAAGGTAGATCGGATAAGTATAGATTGAAAAGAGTAGGGGAAGGGGGATCGATGGCCGAGTGAGTTGGAGGGAGGGTTCCAGCGGGCTTGGTACTGAACGTCGTGGGTCGAATTCCATCTGGGTGGGTGAAAATTTATTTCGTTGCGAACCCATGAATAAATCTTGACCCCACCCTGGCTAGAATAGGTTGGTAACCTGTAGTATAACTCTTCCTTCCTGCCCTAGAACGAGTGCATAGGGACGTTAAGCCTAAACAAACAAACAACAACAAGAGTAGGGGGAAAGACGGGATCTTTGGGGGAGACTAGCTGATAGGGAATGTTTAGGTGTTGTGGTATTGTTAGTTGTGATTTCAAAGGATCTACTAGAAATAAATAAATGGATTATATGAATAATATAGGTAGGAAATTGGTAATTGATAAGCTTTTATATTAGTCTGTTATGCCATATTGTGTCGAAAGCTTTTTCAGTGTCCAGTAAGTTAAGTTAGTAAGTTTTTATTAATAAAACCTGCTGTGATAAATTCTGTCAATCTATCTAACTGTGCCACTATGGAATGATGGTTTCTAAAACTGAATTGTACACTAACCATGATATGGTTGTCAGATATGAACTTGTTTAACCTCTTCAAGAATATTTTTGAAAGAATATTAAAAAGGTTAATTGGTCTATTGTTAACGGCTTCTGAAGAGTCTTTGGTTTAGGTATCGGAATTTTTTCCTTTATTGTTTGTAGATAAAGATAGTTCCGAAATTTCATCTTCATTCACATCTAAAACTATATCATAGCAATTCTCCACGTCAATTATATTATACTGTAAAACATCACCTCTTTTTTCTTTTAATGTTCCTATTTGATGATGATGTTCCGGGAGTATCATCTATTGTATTTTCAGCCCCTCCTCCAAGGGCCCTTGGATGGGTTGCTTAGCTCGTAAAATTAATAAGCAAGACGAAGAATTAACTTTTTTTTTAAATTTCTGAAAATAAAGAAAACATAACTATATAACTTTAAACTGCACTCTTTACTCTACGGCAGCTACAGCACAGTTAATGAATTAAAATCATATCATTGGAATTGAAAGTGTTTTGGAGCCACTGTATGCGTGTTTTCAATGAAAAATCCTCTGTGGTATTAAAAGAGAATGGTTACAATTTTGATCTATCACAAGATTTTACAAAATAGATATTCCATAATTTCGACATATTTTTGAATAATTTATGTAATCATATTATTTAATTAACTAACATGGATTTCAGTCATAAAAAAACAAAAATACAAGGGTTAAATTGCATGCGTATGCTATTGTGAATTGTTTTTAAAACATAACATTTTTATACTATACCATGACTTTTATCTTAATCTACAATTAGGGCCAACATTGTACACTAATGATCTTTGGAAGAAGTTAAAAATCCTTGTAATCTTGAGATAATTATTTTACTACCTCTCTGTTCAATTAACAAACATGAAAGTACATATTATTATTGTTAAATGAAATAATGACTGAACTATTAACTACGTAATGAATCTTTTTTTTGTTAATTTTTATAATGAATACAATGAAGAATAAATAATATTTTTTATTTGAAAATCCAAAAACCGTTATGCAGCAGGTGGTCCCCAATTTCAAGTTTAAAAGGAGGCGGGTTCTATTTTTTTTTCCCCCATGTCAAGCGAAATATTTGATTTTGTTAATTTCATTTACGAGTTTTGTGAAGTAGTAAGACAGTATGAATTGAATCATGTCCCAGAAACCAGACGATTTTGACGTGATTTCTGTTGTAGGAACTGGTTCATTTGGTACTTGTTATAAAATTCGTCATAAAATCACAAAACAGTTTTATGTTTGGAAAGCTATTCATTATGGAGAATTATCTGAAGAAAAGAAAAAAGTAATCATTACTTAAACTTTAATTTGTCACTGAACAATTTGTTTTTTCAGTGTAATTATTTTTGGTAATTTATGTGATTATATTTCAGCTCCTTGTATCTGAAGTTAACTTGTTGGGCCAGTTACACCATCCCAATATTGTTGAGTATTTTGATAGAATAGTCAGAAAAGAAACTTCAACTTTATATATAATAATGGAATGGTGCCAAGGTGGCGACTTAAGTGCTCTTATCAGGACTTGCAGAATGTAAGGAAACAATATAATTATACTTTTTAAATAAAACTTTTTAAAACTAAAGGTTATCACCTTATTTTGTTCTGAATACATATATTTTAAGATTACAAATTTATTTTAGTGACAATAAGAAACTAGATGAACCTTTCATCTGGAAGGCCCTTATTCAAATTAGCAAAGCTCTGCAAGTTTGTCATACAAGGCTTCCTCAAATGACATTATTGCATAGGGATATCAAACCTGCCAATATTTTCATTGATTCTAAAGGAAATTTCAAACTTGGTGATTTCGGTTTAGCTCAGAGTGAAGAGGATTGTAATTCATCTGATAATATTGTTGGTACTCCTTATTACATGAGTCCAGTAAGTATTAGTTCTTATTTACTCTTATGAATGTCATGATAAAATAGATGTTTCCGTATTGTCAACATGACATAAGTGTACCCATGAGCATTTCTATCACAAGTATTGGGAATGTATGCTAGCTCGATGTATATACAATAAATATTATTTCTCTTGTGTATCAGGAGATCAGTGTGATACTGACATAATCATTACATTTTTTTGTTTTCTAAAACTCTTTGAGTTTTATTTAGTATCATCACTATTATGCTCAGTCTTGTCTACTCTTCATGAAGTTATGCAGCTTTAAAACCTGTCAGTTTTCCACCAGATGCAGGTGCAGGTAATAGGCACCGTTACATTACATCTAATAACAAATGTAATGTAATGTAATGGTGCCTCTAGCCTAAGTTGTACATAGCACCTAAAATAGTAATCAAATGTCTTTTTTTTTATTTCCTTGTTTTGTCTATTACATTGCATAAACATCTTTAATACAAATGCTGTAATATTTATTAAGGAGCATCAAATGCTTTAAATTCATCTCGGTATACCTTATTTACTCTACACAATTGCTACCCTATGAGCAATTCCCTCACATTGTATTCCTGTTGCATTCTTTTGAATTATTTTTATCTTAAAAGCCATTTAAGTTACACAATAAGGTATTCATTATTGAAAATAATGAATAGCATCATAAATAAAAAAAATTATTAAGGACATTCAGAAAAATTGTAAAATAGAAAGCATCTGGAGGTGAACTATTAGTTTATTATTATTGTATACTATTAGGTTTTTTTTTTTAATTACAATTACATTTTGCAGGAAATAGTTAGAGGAAGAAGGTATGATAGAAAATCTGATATTTGGGCTTTAGGATGTTTAATTTATGAACTTTGTTCCCTCGTCCCTCCATTTAGAGGAGTTACACTACAAGAGCTCGTTGTAAACATTAAAGCAGGAAGGTAAAAAAATTAATCAGCATTATGCAAAAAAACTGTACCAGGAGAGATTTATCTTTTAAAAATCTAGTATGTTAATATATCTATATTTGAAATCTTCAAATATATATAAGCGTGAGTATATTTTTTAATTAATATTGTCTGTGATGCAGATTCTTTTGAGTGTGGAATATCAATCATGGTAGTTCCATGATAAAAAAAAAAATGTTATGCTACTGATATATAGGTGTTTGATTTGTGAGTAATGTTACTTTGGAAGGTAATGTGATCGGGATTTGTTTCCAGCTATTAACTTATTATTTCTAGTTTCTCTTCCAATTCTCATATGTTTAAAAATCTTTATGTTTAATACAACTTCATTCTTGGTTTGATGAAATGGATGCCTTCTATATGAATAACCTGTTATTTTGAGTCTATGATTGCAGGATTAATATTTCTTTGTTTTTTTAATTAAGTGATTTAGTCATATTTTTGTGAATTAAGCATTTAACTTTGTGTGTTCATAATATTAAACAATTATATTATAGGATGATGCAGTTATACTGATATCCAGGGTTAGTTAATAGTTTATTAACCTATGTATTTTGTAAGAACATATTCAATCAAGTGCAGAATGGTTGATACTTATTCCATTGTTTCCCTCTAGAAGGGTGTCAACTGGCATTCAAGGTCGTTTAAGAAGTTACAATTTTTTGTTTTACCCAATAAATATGTTGTTGATAGTCTTTACAGATTTAGATTAAAATTCAGAAGAGGTTGTTCTGTGATTTCATGACTAGTAGTATGTGTATTTTTAATGATCATTAATTATTAGAAATATATATTTTTCACCTTTTCTAGGTGTTAATGGCTAATAAATCTTTATTATAAAAAATTAAATATTTTTCCAATATGTTTTTATTTTATATGCTGCCTGTTTCTAATGCCAAACGGTTAAGTGGCCCTTTGGTATATAGAAGTTAGGTGTCCTGCTCTAAACAAGCTTGTTTTTTGGTAGTGAATCTTTCTCGTCATCACTCTTTAGTGTTTAAAATTATACCCATTCTTCCTCTTATTAAAAAAAAAAATTATATATTAACTAATTCATAGGCAGTATTAATTTATAATAATGAAAATTCTATTTTTAATAAGCTTTGAATGTTACTTCATGAAATAATTTAAAATTATTTTTATGTTTGTTTAAGGTATCCACCCATCCCAGAATTCTATTCAGAGAATTTAAATTTAATCATAAATTTCATGCTCACTGTCAAGAGAGAATTTAGACCAACTGTGGAAATGATAATACATCATCCATTAGTTGTGGCCCATGCTACTTCAGAATCTCACATAGCTAATAAATCTCAGATAAAATATAGAGAAAGATCAGAAGAAAAAATTGAAGAATTTGAACATTTATCAAAAGGCATTAGTAATATAAGTTTATCTCATAGAAATCCAGAAGAAATAAGTGAAGCCTTATTTAAAGAAAAGTGGTTTAACCGTTTAGAAACTTTAAGGGAAAGAGAATCAAAATTGAGAGAAAGAGAAGAAATATTGTTTCTGAAAGAGGAGTCGTTAAATAATAAGGAAAAATATTTATCATTGCTTGAAAAGAGAACGAAAGAAAGAATGACCCAAGCCCAACTTTATTTAAGTAGAAAAAAAGGAAAACTGTATGGTAGTATTGAAGATATGAGTGATATATCAGCTGATCCAGGAGATACTAGTATTCTTCCAACTAGTGCTAAATTTAACCCATCTGGTTTGCCGAAACCCTGCTTCTTAAGATCGTCTTCAAATAGAAAATCTGTTACTTCAAAACATGTTCACTTTGAAAGAAAACCACTAAAAGAAGGTGTAGCTAACATACCACATTTAGCAACCGATAAATCAAAAAAACAATATGTGATAAATTCGAGGATTGAAGAAATGATGTGGTTGGAACAAAAAAGAATCAATTTTCAAACCAAAAACATGGAATCAACAAATAAAGAAAACCTTCATACATTCAAGAACAGTAGAAAAACAAAATGAACAAAAAATTTAGTAGTGGTGATATTTAGTTAAGGTAAAAAATATTAAGATTTACGTTTTCAGTATTTTAGTAATGAAAACTGCAAAACTTTCCCGTACTTTAATTTGATTAATATATTTACGTACAATAAGTAATGATTTTAGTTAATGAACAAAATCCCCTATGTAATAAGAAAAAGTAAATTTAGCAAGATACTCTCAATTTGTTAAAAACGACAATTATAGATTTTTATTTTTAGTGATTTAATTGTACAAAAAAATTGGAAAAAAAAGAAGTACAACATTGCTGATAGGTTTAGCTTGTTGCTCACTTACATCCAAAAAGTAAAGTATTTTCAAGATATTATTTCTACCAGTCTATTTAATAGGCTCTACAACTCTCTTGGAAGGCAGTTTTAATATTTTTCACTTAATTATGCGATACTCCTGGATAAAGGACAGAAAAAAAATATTTCAGAAATCTGTAAGGGTGCCCCCAACTTAAATAATGAAAGTAATTGTGAACTAAATATTTGTTTTCATCTTCAACTGGTTTGTAATAAAATGTTTCTGACTTAAGAAACACTAAAAAAAATTGTTTCATTTATTAACTAGTTTTTTAAAGAAAATTTATTGTTGTCTTGTTATAAAATAAGATAAACTATTATAAGGATTGTGCCATTGTTTTCTTTATTTTTATTTGTAATGTTCTATAGCTGTTACAACCAGATAATTCAGTTGAATTAGTTAAGACTAAGACAAATTAACAAACAAATGTAATTATAAAGGTTTATTTTTATTTACAATTATCAAAAACCCATTTTTGGGTTCACATTGTACCTGACTAATAAATATATTTATTTTCATGCTGATGAATTTATTCTTCACTATCATGGCCAAGAAGGATTCTCACCAGGTCCTAACACTCTACCATAAAGAGCACTTTTATCTCTAAATCGAATCATTCTCGACGTTTCAAAATCATCAACATATTTTCCAAAGTAATAACCCATAGCAGGGAATACGAGAAGCCAATATTGGCGGTAGATACCTAAAGCCATCCTAAAATTAAAAAAAAAATTATTCTACAACAAACATAAATATTTAAATAAATTAAAAATACAAAATGGAAATTATTACTTTTTTTTTTATTTCAATGAGTAGTAAAAGGTTTTTATAATAATAGATATACATTAAGTAATAATTTTTGCTGATGAATTAACAGAGAAAATCATAACAACTACTCTGTGATACTTTAAACTTTGTTCTAATCAGTTTTCATTTCTGAATTCATCTGCAGCACTAAATTGTAGTGTTTGGTTACCTATTTCTTTGAAAACCCAAAGTGTTAACTATATGATGAGATAACTATAACTGATACCTAAGATCAGAAATATATCTTGAACTAGCATTCATAATTCATATTATAATTTCACACTTTAATTTCCTGATACAAGAAATGTTACGTTAAATTATCACCTAAAGCAAAACTTTCAGGAGCCTGCCTAATACTCCCATATAATAATTTGAGTTATCATAAGATGAAGTAGCCATTTGATTCTAGATGAAATAAAGACCCTTTCTTTAACAGTGTTTAATCTAAGTAATATAACTCCTAAATTATAAACTAGAAAACTAATCTCATATTAAAGATATTTCTGAGTTCAGACTGACCACAATTGATCAGCTATTGAAGGAATGCATTTAAGAACAAAAAAGCATTTTTTTTATTTTTCTTTATCAGCTGGCTTGAGAACCTAGGTTATCAATCATTCATAGTAAATAAATTTAACAATTTAAACCTCAAATATTAAAAATAAATAAATAAAATCCCAACTATTTTATTTTTATTTTATATTCAGCTGG
Source organism: Euschistus heros (assembly GCA_003667255.2). NCBI lineage: Eukaryota > Metazoa > Arthropoda > Insecta > Hemiptera > Pentatomidae > Euschistus > Euschistus heros. The sequence goes on from RCWM02000087.1 coordinate 2,906,211, forward strand.
AATGACCACACACTAATTCTTAATAATATATTAATCATTTATTAATGAGAAAATTCAGACATTTTGAACATTTGTAATTATAAAAATATGAAAAATTCAAATTCAAATAACTATAGGGCTTTATAAAGTAGACATATCTTCATTTTAACTATATTTGTTAGCATACAGAAATGACTTGGTTTAGTATTCCCTATCATCTACCTGTTTTGGGTCTTCTGTGTCTTAAATTTATTTCTATCGTTTGAAGTAACTCAAAAGTAGAACTGAAATTAAAATAGATTAATAAAAAGGCCCATATTACCCTTCAAATTCATTAATACACTTGAATAACTTTCTACAGGGAAAACTCTAAGTAAGAAGTAAAAATGATCAGCTGTTTCTAAATAAAATAACACAAGATAAAATAAGTAATATACCTTCCCCTTAATTAGAGATTTTAGTTAAATTCACTACTGCTATTTAAAGATTTCTGGTTATTTTTCCAATTCTGTGTATGGCTGTAATCTGAGTAAATAGCAGTAAATGCAAGCACAGGAATAATAATACTGATGCCGTATTTCTTCAAGAAACCTGTCACTCTAAAAACCTCATTTGCCATATAGAAATATATACCTCAAATCCTAAAAAAATACAGTAATATTTCCTAAACAATATTTGACGAAACAAACTACAGGGACTTCACAAATATAGTGAAATTAATAGATACTAAATATACTGACCTACGGTTTTCAACTTAACCACTGAGTGAAAAAAAAATTTTGATAACAAAGAGCTAATGGAAGTAATGTTAGCACCTTGAGAAGTTTTCTTCCCTCTGAAGTAGTTTCAACGTTTTCGATTTTCATCGCGCCCTCAATTTTTATTCTTGGTTAGTTTATAAATTATTTACTACTAAAATCCCGCAATGTTTAATGCACATGTATTTACAATAATGGAATTGCCTTCGCTTTAGGAAGATTACAGTTGTATATCATCGCTAGCAACAAATATAAATGAATTCTAAATTGTCTCTTTTAACCCTTTTCCTGGCAAAAACAGAAGTTAGATTTTAGAATTCTTTTGAAAAATTTAAGTTTAGCCTTCATAAATCAAGAAACGATTATCTATTCCCGCCAAAATTGGTTTTAATTATTTTTATGGTCATTCGTCAAAAAAGGGAACTGTAGTTTCCCTTTGCCAGGTTACCGTAAGGTTGCTCTAGCAACAAAAGGGGAACTCTGGTTCCCCTTGCCTGGTTACCGTCTATGAAAATTAGGGAAGATAAAAATTTAAATCTTATTAAACGTGTCATAAAATTGCAAATTATATCGAAAATAAATATCAGCTGCTTTCTGAGATTTTAGAAAGGTAGAAATTCAGTCTTTCAGCTTCTCATCGGTATCAACTTAGAATAGATTTGAATTCCACATTAGCTAAAACAAATCATTTCTAAGAATAATAAACCAAAATCAAGAAAATATGACTCTAAAATGAAGAAATAAAAATGGATCTTGAAAAAGGTGTGAAAAGAAAAATTTTAGGAGAACTTGGACTCTCCTAAATTAAAAAAAAAAAAAAAAAAAAAAAAAATGAAAAGGCTATTGCTTACACAGCACGACTGATACTGTAAGTGATGTGGTACTGAAAGGACAGTTTCTGGTAAGAACTGTCAATTTTTGATCAGAGAAATATTGTTTTGTTAATGTGACATAGAGGACATTTACCTTCACATACCTGAAATCTCACTGAAATTGTGGCAGGCACTCCATGGGTTATTCGATTGTGGCTTGCTAACGAATAACTCATGGTAAACGAAGCGCGACCAGGCTCCATTCCTGGATACAGAACCAACTTCAGCCCTGGATTCTTTTAGAGAAAATTCTAGCAAACTTGATGCTCTCTTCTTTCCGCTTGGAGTTTTATCAAGATTTTTCTTTCTTCCTCAATCTTTATTTTCATCATGTTCTTTTTATAAAAATTTTTATTCAAGCAAGAAGTAAAATCAATCGCCTTTTTTTTCAATACTGGTATCCAGGCAAGAGGAACTGAGGTTCCCCTAGTAGGTGTACTGGTAACCTAGCAAGGAGCATTGGGGTTCCCTTTTCAATTTCTTCGATTATAAAAGTCTGAATGTAAGTTTATATTATTTTTTTGCCGTTTTCTTTAGTAAACAACTCAATCTATACGGATCAACAGATCACAGGCCTGAAAAACAATAAATAACTAATAAAAACCTGTTGTAAACATGCCTAAAGCCGCGTTCTCACGGGGCAAAAATACGAAAGAGTGGCACGCCTTCGTCTTCTTGTTCGCGGTGCTTGCCTGGAGTGGAGGAGAAAAGTGAACTAGCCGAGAGTTGTGGACAGTTCACACGACCACGATTCAGTTTGCCCCTTGAAACCTACTTTGGAGGAGCTTCTCGTGGAAAGTTGTGCAGTTTTGAGTTCAGTTTTTATTGATATGTTGGCAAAAAGATTGAGAGAGTCACGTGGACATATAAAAAAACGGAAGAAAAAGCGTTACTGGGTCAGGAACTGGATACTCGCAAGAAAAATCATCGAATATTAATAAACAGGATCCTTATGGCTATAAATAAACAGGACAACAATGGCTGAATATCCTTCGGATAACTTAAAAACCGTTAAATATTTTAACATTACTAAATCAGTATCTTTATAAGGACAACAATGGCGGAATATCGTTTGGATCCTGGATAATTTCAACGTATTATCCATTTTCGTTCTAAAAAAACCACTTGTCAACTCTCTCAACTGGCGTGGTCCACACCTGAAAATCAAACAGGTTTAATAACGATCGTGAGCGGTCGTGGACTCCCTTCTCTCAAGATGATGTCAGAGGCATACTAACGCCACCTCGTTCAGACGGAGGAAATTCCACTAATGCGTGGATCACGCCAACGTGCCACGCCCCGTGAGAACGTAGCTTAAGGGTTAAGGGAAGGTCGAAACCTTCCAGCTATCTTTATAACTTGTCACATTAAAACTAAGAAGTTCTTATCGATCAAAACCTCAAAAACCCAATATGATACTGATAAATAGTTATTCATTACTATATTTTTTCTTATTTGTTACTTGACAATTCCTTGGAAACGTTTACCAATTGAGAATGGCGGTAAATATTAAGGGAGGATGAATGGACTTCATTATTGAGGTTACAGTTTTATAATACCCTTCCTTAACAAGTTATGACTAGTAAAACAAATTTAAAGACAACGAATAGTCTCCTGTGAGCTCCGGGCTTTGTTCTAGACCTGAGTTCTGTGGAGCCCTATTGAGGAAAAATAAAATAATAGATTAAGAACGTTAGTGTACCAGATGTTTTACGCCCTAAAGCGCAATAAAAAAAACTTATGTTTATATTCTAGTGATATATAATCTGCAAAAGTCTTATCGATGTTTTAGGCAGATCACGGCTGTTAACTTCCGCTCGCTATGTAAGCTAAAGTAATATCGATTGAGATGCGGACTTATCAGTATATTCTTACCTTTTAATATTCTATATTAAAATTAAAATATTTCAATCCATCAGAGTATTGCAAAAGCAATATAATAATAACAATTATTCTGTACAATATGCAACCCCTCATTAAGCTAATGATATTTGTAACCTTTTGTGAAGTAACCTAAAGTTGCTGTAAAATAACATTGGAGGGCGGGGGCAGGATGGCGGAGTGCGTTAGGTTGAGAGACTCAAGGCCATGTGTCAAAGGCTGGGGATTCCGACCTTCAGCACCCTTCAGTTGATTTTCTTTCGTGTAAGTCCCGCGAAATGACTTTACCTTGGAGGGTAACAGTTTCGGCTACTACCGGTGAACCACTATTCTAAAAGTTCGATTCTCATGATGTAGCATCTAACGTGCCAGGCACTGCATAGGCGATTCACAAATGAACATACCTCTTGAATCTATTTAACTAATTTATAGATCTACATCTCGGAGTGGGCTTTGGCTTGCTATAAAATATTGCACCTGTCTTCTCTGCATGGAGCTGTTGTTCTCAAGTTTTGGTAACCTATTCTCTCTAACATGTTTAACCCTTTTCCTGGGAAGAAGGGAGCTGTGGTTTGCCTTGACAGATTACCGCCTAGGAATATTAGGAAGGATAAAAAAATAAAACACAATAAATGTGTCATAAAATTGTACATTATATTGAAGATAAACATCAGTTGCATTCTGACATTTCAGAAAGGAAGATATGATACCTACTAAATAATTGTTACGTTTTTTCAATACCATATTGGTATCAATCGACGACATTTACCTTCCCCTGTTAACATCGGGAACAGAACTCATCTCCAGAGACATCTCCACCTGATGTCTTATCGACATTTATGGTTGGTAATCGAAGCTCTTCATTTATTAAATTTGTATTTTTCTTTTCGAATTCAGTTCCCTTTTATATTTTCCCAATAATTCCATTTTGGAATGATTCCAACCGTTTTGTCAGTATTTGAAAGATGAAGGAACATCAGTGGACCATAGAGTAATGCCGGCCTTACAACGCATTTATAAATTATCAGCTTGAGTCGTAGTGAAAGACTCCTAGACAGTTATAGGTGATAAGAGTTTATATGATTTTGTATATGAGTTTCTTTTCAAAATGGGCCGAAAAAGTCATATTTCTGTCAAAGTAAACACCAATCTATTAGAAATTTTGTTTGTATATCCATTTAATTTAAAACTGACCATTAAAATACATCATTATTTTACAATTTATGCTAGTTATTTAATTATAATGCAGTTTATCCACGCCTGAAATTTTTTAAAATTTTCATTTCATTTCGTTCGTAATATAAATTACCCTTGTAAAAAGAGACTCATCTGTCCATAAAATTTTCCTCAGAAACTGGTGTTCTTGAATGTCTCTATTTAAAAGCCAGCGGCAAAATTGTATTCTATGTACATGATCATTAGGTTCTAGCCCTTGTACTTGTGTGAAATGATATGGGTGAAAATGTTCTCGGTGCAAAATGTTGATAACTGACCTTTGGGAGATACCAATTTCACGGGCCAAGTCTCTTGATGAAACACTGGGATTTTCATTTACTATATCAATAATTTCCTCTTCGAGTTCAACATCATGAGGAACTTGTCCCAATTCTTGACGTAACTTATGAACGGAACCTGTTTCAGATAAACGTTGATGAGTTCGTGAAAACACTATCGTAGAGGGGAGGCGCCTATCTGGAAACCTAAGTTGGTACTCCCGCCGCGCTGCACTCGCGTTTCCATTACAAAAACCATACAAAAAATGTATGTCAGCGTACTCACCATTTGTGAACGTTGCCATCTTCGCAGGTGTATTGCCAAACAGAAAAAAATAATCCCAATAAATAAAATGGGCCCTCAAGCTAAGGATAAGCAATATTAGCAAGGGTCTTTCTAATGATAGTGACACTTTTATCTCTGTAGCTTCTTAATTTCCAAATCAAACTTTCAATCATTATATCAAAATAAAAATAAAATAATAAACAATAATCCCCTCCCATTTCAAAATAAACAGGAAAATAACTATGAAATAGCGATAATGTGCTTAGTACTGAGAGAGGTCAAAGTCGCTGTTGTTATTATGAATACCTGAACTGGCCTAAAATTTATGTCAATAAATATTATATTTTTTCTTTGCTTTTTATTCTAATGAAGTGTTTCTTTTATTTAAAATACAGATTTTCATCAAGCGATTATCATAATGTCTTATTTACCAAAGTACCTGATTTGTATGCTAAATGAGAACACCATGTTTTTTTCGGTTTCAAAAGTAAATTTCTCCATGAAATTAAAACAAAATCATTACGTTTATAGATAATTAACATTTTGTTTTTAAATGGATATACCTTTTGGCTCAGGGTTGTGCAATTATATAACCATACAATTTATAAGAAAAAAAGTTTTGGCATCCATTTTTTTTAAATAAGGGAACTATAGCTCTAAAAAGGTAGTGATAAAAAGAAAAGTACATGTTACTTTAATGAAAATAGCTTAACCCTTTTCTTGGCATGAAAAGGTCGTATTTGATCTCTTCAAAGGGATTTTACTGGGAATTTTTTTTTTTTTTTCAAAATTATCTTGCCAAGAAAAGAAAACTTACTACGTAGCCCTTAAAAAAAAAAAAAAAAAGGTTGACATGAACAGTAATTAAATCAAAAATACATCACTTTTTTGCTAACTAGGATGTTTAGGAGACGACTACAGGTCTGAATTCGTACATGTTCGATATTCGTAGTAACGACCGTTCATGAACAATTACCTTTTGGATTTAAGTTAATTCTCCAAATAACAATATCTAATACTGCCAAAATGATGCTATGTGAATATTGGCATTAAAAAACGATAAATTTTAGTCCATTTTTTTTTTTTGTGATTTACTATACATTATCCTGTTACTTTGTTTTGGTCATCGATAAATTTATTTCCTTGAAATTCATTTATCAATTTTTTTTTCTGTTTATTTGATTAAAAAGAGGTATAGGGTTTAATTCAACGGGAAATTATAGTAGTTAACATGGATATCACACAAATCATTAGTGATTCTTTTAGTATTATTATTATTTCTATGTGTTTATTTTTAAAAATACCCCAAATTCGTAGTATTATTACATTGAAAAATGCCAGGGGAATTAATATATACGGATTAATCATGGAACTTGGAAGGTAGATCTTAAATACATTTTTATAAAGTTTTTAAGCATGGTTCAATGTATTTGAAGGTAATTTGATGCATATTTGGGTGCAACAGTTCACAATATTTTAGAGTGGTATTTCTGTATTTTGATGATTGATTTAAGTTTGTTATTAAATGTAATCAGGAATGCTCATGATATTGAAACTTATCTTGTTTGTTTCCATGACACAGAGTATTTTGCTGATTATTTGTACAAGTGTTAGTTACTGGGTATGCTTGACATTAATTCAAATGTATAAACAGTACATACATCTGCAGTTGTATAGTTTGAAGGACATATCTCTGATTATTACCTATTTTATGTCTATGATTCATTGAGACAATTCTGACACATTGTTTTATAAATGCCTGAACATACCTGATAATATTATTCAGGGAATATTGAAATTTGTTGTTATTTATTTAATTAGGTATGATCAAAGCTTTTAAATACTGAAGCTGATAATTGAAATAATAAAAATGAACTAGATTTTTGTGTGCAAAACTAATAATATAAACATATATTTACAAGGAAACTCTCCTGGGAATAAACTCAGCATCAATAAAGTGTGCACCTTATTCTGCCAGTGGTTTGGGTTAATATCTGTTGGATGAGCATTACCCTAAAACAGCTAGTAAAAATTATGAAGACTAAATGCCATCACAAAGTTGTTGACGTAATTAAATAAAGTTAGTTTAGTAAAAAACCTTTTACAGTCTTCATCACTTAAATAAATATAGAAGAAACTTTTAAGGTAAGTGTAGGCAAATAAACTTGCAACGCAGGTTATTTTTTTTTTTTTAGTAGATAGGAAATTGCTGACACTATACCTGTAAATTATTAACATCATCCCAATGGAAATTGTCTTCAATATAATTTATGACACCATTTGATACACTATCAAAGAGCCTTGGAGAGAGGCATTTATTCGTTCAGGAGCCTGATAAATGAATCTTACTTTAATCCCAGACTGTGGTCTTGGAACATTCAACATAAGATATCAATTTTTTTTACTTGTATTAGAAAGTGTATTATATGAATGACCTACAATTTTATAGGGCACTATGCACAGGGCCGCTGAGAGGGGAGGGGAGCAAAATCCTCGGGGCCTGTGCTAAGGTGACCACTCACAAGTGTTATTTTATATAACTGATTTTATGGTATTAGGAAATTGTAGTTTATTAAAAGTTTACTTTAATAAAAAAATAAATTATATTTTTTGGATGTTGGGAAGGGGAGGGAGATCAGGGTTGGCTCTTGATGGATCTGACTATGCAACCAAATTAGATTTTTGATTCATGATCTGTAAGTTTTCCAATTAGATATTGATGTGTCTCAAGAGCATGATTTTTTTTTTCCCCCTGGGACCTTAATTTGAAAAAATAAATAAGGAAGTTATGCAAACTAAAAATTGGTAGGATAATTGATTTTTTTCCGTATTGCCAGTTAACTGACTTTACAGTAACTTAATAAACTTAGGCAGGAGGGTGAGAGAAATGGACACAGAAAGACTTAGGTCAAGAGATTTCAGTCACTCATACTATAAATTTCTCAAACATTTTTGATATTATTGGGAGGAGCAGTGGCTCAGTGGGTAAGGAACTATATTTGCATCAACTAGGCTTCAGCTAAAGTCTGGCTGCAGACAGAACATTTATTTTTTGTCAGTAGTGGATTGACTTAAGAGTTGATTTAATTTTAATTTAAAATCTTAAAAGCTCAAAAAAAGATTTAAAAGTTTGTTCAGAAATTAAAAAATAATTGTCCTCTCCTTGGGAATCACCCAGTCTCCATTTAGTAGAGGAAAATTTATGTATATGGTTTTGGCCAAATCTCCTTTCACAAACATTGGCCTTGAAATCTTACATCCTTACCAAAGTACTGAACCCAAGACTCTCCATGGGTTGTACAGGGTTTTTCTATTTTTTTTTTTTAATTATTACTTCGATAATAAGTCCATTTTGTTCAGTATCATTCTATTTTTTTCTATCCAGCACTCTCAACTTACCCTCTATTCTGAAGCCAATTGTAATACCAGGTTAACTTTCTCGTCTAACTATGCTTGGTGTTCTACCTTATAAAACGGTTGAAAAGATTCATCAAAAAATTATTAGAATCATCGGCCTGGACATACAAATAAGTTACAGCTACATTCTAGGAAATCCAGCTCACCTCCTTTTTTTTATAGTTTACTTAAATTAACTTTCCTCTTTTTAAAAATACTTCTTGGTTTACATTTGTTCAACAAATATCCTACAGTGAAAAGTATATTATTGTAATTACTAATAAGTCTCTAATCTCCACTCATTTTACTAATATTTATTCATTATGTATATATTACTTATTCATTAAAATTAATAATGATTTTTTATTATATGAGTTTCTTAATTTACATCATTCTGTATTTACTACTGTGGAATGTTTGCTTTAATAATGTATCAAAAAGAAGAAAAAATGTTTAAATTCATCATAAAACCAAAAGAAAAGTATATTAAATTAAATTGAAATTTGATTTCAGCTATACTACAACAGCATTGTACAATTATGTCAATAAATATTCTCTTCTTTCCTACATGGAATATCCAGTCTTGATAGCTCAGGAATATGTGCTAATTTATCTGGTTTTATTTCATCAAAACTTAATAGGAATGAAAGTAATTATCGCTACAATTCTGTATTTTGGTTTCACTTTATCTTTTCTAATGAAGCTACTAGATCCAAGTCTGTTAACAATTATGGTAGTAAGTAAATTAATGTTTTATATTAAAGGAGTAATTAGCAACTAGTTGAAAAACTTAATTTGATATTGAAACTGTTTGTAGCCATTTTGTACACCTGTTTCCTTATCAAGCAAGGCAATTCAACTATGGGAAATATGGAGTAAACAGAATGCTGATTCAGTCAGCGTCACTACATGGGTTATTTCGGCCTTAACTAATGGAAGTAAGTATTTGGTTTGTTAGAAGTATTAAATACAACAAAATAATCAGTTGATTATTAAATTTTAATTTAAGATCAACCTACGAATAAGTTATAATAATAAGATTTTTTGACATTAATAACCTTGAAGGACAGAATGGTAAGCAGATTTTTGAATAGAAGGTTGATTTGAACTGAACAGCAGCCTATCATATGCTTAGAGGTAAAAGTCACTAAGTGCAATTTTTTCCAAATTCTACAAAAAGTCACCAAGTGAATATAACTGCTGTATATGCACATTAGAGAATGAGTAAATTCACTATTCAACTATCTGAGAAATTTTTAATGAGCATATTCCCATTTGAATATTGAAACAGAAAAGAATTGATTTTGATAATTAATGACTATTACCTCGAAGCAGACAATATGTGTATGTATACATACGAGGGAAATTTATGAAGTGAAATGGTTTTGATTCTGTGATTGTTTCCTTTCTACATTAATCACTAAACTAGTATTTTTAATCTTAGATGAAAGAAATGTTGGTTTTTTTAAAGTATGTTCTTAGTCAACTATTCTTTAACTTTAATGATTGTGTATATAATTACCCTGTATTTTTAGATTTAACTTGAATTCAATATTGACATTAATGTTTTTTTAAACAATGCACTTATATTTTGAGATACACTATATTATATTAGAATGTGTTTTTTTTTCTTGAAACTCTTTGCCTTCCATTAGAATCAACCTAACAGCTACCTCATCTAAAATTTCATTGGTAGTTAAGAGAAACAAATAATCTTATAAATAAAGCTAATTTTAAAAATCACCTTAGGACTCAGAGGATCATAGATTATATCGTTCATTTAAGTAAGATCAGGGAAACTAGAAATATTTGAATGATTATGATATCTAAAACTTAGTTAGGTGAAAAGGTAAAACAGAAAAGATGAATAATAACAGCAGCTGTAAAAGGTAATTTTGAGGAAGGGCAACAAGGTGAAATTGTAGTGTTCTAACAAGTATTGGTGAAAAAAACGCTTTGGGATTAAATATAAAATGATGAATGTAACATACTTTTTAGCTTATCGTATCATTGAGTCATAAACAAGTTTTTGCGTTAGACTTTAACCACAGATTAAAATTTATTTATAAATATTTAAAAAATTGAAATATTTGGGGATATGCTCAAATATAACATGAAATAACAATTAAAGTAACAATTCCAAAATTTAAAAACATGTAAAATATTAACAATTGGGATCTGAACTATATATATGAATTTATACAAATCTAGTATTGATCATATTTTTACAGGTCGCATATATACAATACTAATGGATTCTAAAGATTATTTACTACTAACAAATTTCACACTTTCAACTGTGATGAGTGGGACTATCGCAATAACTGCTTATATAATGCAGCTCAAGAAGAAACAGTCTAAAGAAAAATAATCAAAACAGTCTTCTAGGAACAAAGATCAGTAAATAAGAGAAAACTTCAGGAATGCAATAGATCTGTAAACAATCAATCCAAGGTTGCATCATCAGTCCTTCATTATTAGATACATATTTGCCGCTTACAAGGAGGTTCATAGTTCAGTTTAGATACTTCTGTAAAGGTTGGTGTATTAGAAGATTTGAATGGAGTTCTTCTCACAGGTGAAGGTATTTTAAAACAATCCCTACAGACAGCCATGTACTTATCTAGCCCACCAATAACTTCTATCTGGAAAGTTAAGCATCACATGAGATAGTAATTACCCTAAGTACAATGAAATAAATACAAATAATCAATTTATTAGATACATTTCTTAGATCAATTCTCTTTTTACATTATGAAAAAATTATGGATACCTAAAATGAAGAATATTTAATGAAATATTATTTCCATTGATTAAATCATTAGTAAAAATAAAACACCCAGAAAGAAATCAAAATAAACAGAATTAAGACATTAATACTTATTCTAAGTATTTAAAAAAAGTTAAGCATTCAACAATTGTATTTATTATTAATTTCATCTTGCCAATTCGGTTATTGTAAAACCAGTGCCATAGTAATTAGTATTAAAGTGCTCAGAAGTAAGATAGTTTTATAATTGTATTGTTTTTTGAAGTTTGATTTATAATTAAGTCTTTACAATTAATTGAATTAAGATCGTTGCCACTTGTTCATAGTATTTTTAAAAATTAAGCTTTCAACAAATTTATTTATTATTAATTTCATCTTGCCTATTCAGTTATTAAAAAAAACCAGTGTCATAGTAATTATTAGTAATATAATGCTCAGTAGTAAGCTGCTTTTATTATTGTATTGTTAGTTGAAGTTTGATTTATAAATAAGTCTTTACAATATTATATTACATGAATAAAGTGTTATTTTAACTAAGATATTTTGATTACCTCATTCTCTTCGGATAACCTCTTGGTAAATGAGGCGTTTTTACCACATGACATGCAAATAGCAGAAAGTTTATCAACATTATTTGCAAATGGGACAAGAGCCAAAATATTCTCAAAACCAGTTCGCAAATAAGTTGCATCAAGTCCTGCAACAATGATTATTTTTCCTTTTTTCAAATATTCCTTACAAAATGGAAAAATATCGGCAAACTAAAAAAACAAAAAAAAAATTAAAGTTGAAACTAAGTAAACAATTTTAATAGCAAGAAATAAACTATTTATAAAAAGATTTTATTAAAAATTAGTTTAGGTATCATGGTTATGCTATTATCAACTAAAAATCTGGAAAAAAAAAAGTTTCTAAGCAATGACCTTATTCCTGATCATATATATATATATATATTTTTTTTTTTTTTTAAAGTGCATGAATTAATAAGGCTTCAAAGGGGACTAGATGGCCAAGCGAGTTGAGGTAAGGGTATCAGCACAAGGATAACCCATCCTTCCTGCCATAGTTAGAGTATATAAGGATGTACCCCCCCCCCAAAAAAAAAATAAAAATAAAAAATAAACCTCTAAAACCTCTTGAAAATTTGATGACTGATGTCATATTTTTGAACTTGGTACAATAATGTTAACACCAGATACAGTAAATCATTCCTCAGTTCTAACCTTCAGTTGATTTTCGATTAGAGCAAGTACACTAAAATTCTTTAGCAACCATAAAATTCTGCCAGCTGCAATTGTTTTCAGTCCATTAACTAAAATTTCTGAACTAAACTTACTACTTCTTTTGATCTGTACTAAGTCCAAATACTTCGATTATATAATGTAGGGGGTAATTTCCACGATTTTCTAAGCTAGTTAAGTGTTTTAAAAATATTTTTGTTCTTTTCGGGTATCAGCAGTCCTTTTACTCAACCTTAAGCAAGGGAAAGATTGAAGGGGATTTAGCTTTTATTGCCTCTAGAATTAGTTAATTTCAAATGGTGAAGATCTTAATAAGAATGAATCTATAAACATTTTCCTGAGTTGGGAAGCAATGGGAAGAAAAAAAGAATCAGCACTAATAAAATTGGCGTACATGAGCAATTTCTTTATTTAAACTTGTAATAATAGAAGGCAAGAAAAAACAAAACAATTATGCCATCTCATATACAAACTACATCCTTTAGGACAGTTTATCCTTTCTTTTATCTAAAGAAATTAAGTATGTTTAAACACAATTATTAATAATGAAATTATAGTAATCAATAATATTTGATTTTTCTAGAATAACTTCATAAGCGAATGAACCATTGGTACTTAATTAGAAGTTTATGCAGTTTTGTTAAAAAACTAATTTATAATTTTTTTCTTATCTATAATGTATATTTTAATTGAATGATGCCAAAACAAAAACCTCAAGCCTAAAAATACTAAGCATTTAGTTATTAATAGATACCAATTTGAAAGACATGAAATTTTATTCTTATGCCATTAAGTTTTAACAAAATAGTTTTTATCTCTTTTTAAATATTTTGGTTTTCTTTATTTATATATTAAAAATTAGAACAAAAAATTAAAGATAACAGTTTACTTACAAACTGTGCTTCATCTATCCCTATTACATCATATTGTTCAACATTAACAATATGATGAAGTTCATGACAATTGATGGCTGTCATTCTCTTTCCATCATGTGTCATAACCATATCATTGGAATAACGATTATCAGCATCATACTTAACAAGAGCACAATTATAACTGCAAAGTCTATATTTCCTTATTCTTCTGATTAATTCTGAAGATTTACCCGAAAACATAGGTCCAATAATAAGCTGTAAATACAATAAAAATAGTTCTTGAAGAATGATAGGTAAAAATCTTCCATACATGCATCATCTATTTTAATAAATCTAAACATTTTAAATTTAATTCAAGAATTCAAAATACTGTCTGATTCTGAAGAAACAGCAAAAGATTATTTATATTTGAAAATATTTCACTTGTATAGAAATATGAAAATTTAGTTTAAACCTGGTATAAACCAAAAATGAATACTATACAGCTAGGTAAGCAACTTCAAGGAATAAAACAAATTATGGAAAGGGGCTGACAAAGTCGTCAACACATTATTCTCCCAGGTCCAGGTTCACATCCTGATAGGGTAAGCCAGATAGTTATTGACACTTTTATCTTAAAAATTAATAAAAATATTTAGCAAAAAAAAAAAAAAAATCATAAAATCCCTTTTCAATCCTACAACTCAACTGAGTGAAAGTACTTTTAATTCTGTCCGTATTTTAAAAGATATCCATAGAGTGTCAATAACTGATTTTTCATTATTTATTATCACTATTTTGTGAAATACATTCCAGGAATAATGTTTGGTTTTGAACTTTCTTAAGTATTCTCAGCTTAAGTATACTAATTAAGGAAAACACAGCAAATTTCAACTTCATTGAAATATTCTTTCTATAATTTTAGTATGAATATTTTCTTCAGGGTGTCAATAACTGTTTGGTTTACTCTACAATGTTATTAGTAAGTAGATGTTAATTAACTCAGGGATAGAGGCCCTCCTTGGGATTACATGTGGTCAATAAAGCGATTAATTGATTCTTAAACTAAGGTGAAAATGGTTGTTTTACGTCATCTTTTGATAAATTTCTGAATAAGCATTCCACTTTAATTGAATTCTGTAAACCAGGACATTCAGAGATCCTCAATAAATTTAATTACCTGATTAACTGATAATTAATTTAGTAAGAATAAAATTGCCATTTATTTATTACTATAAAGTCATTAAATATCTTTAGGGAATATTTAATTATATGCTGTTCCCTATGTAATTACTAAAGGAATGATTTGTTGAAGAACATAGCATCAATTTTAATTATAAGTAGTCAATGTTATATGATTGTTTAAGTAGTTATACTTCATTTGAAGGGTGTTAGGCTAGAAGGAGGAATGTCCAAAAATAATCTGAAAATGAAAATTTCATTGTCACCTGTTATCATCACCCCCATGTACTATTACTTTCAATGGTTTTATGGAGCCTAGAAAGAGGATTTTCACATGTTTTCGAGTTTAAGAGACAGTTACCAATGAGAAAGAATATAAACTTTGTAATTTACTTTTGCGATTTACTCAGAACTATTATTCCCCTTCAAAGCTGAACACCCTTCATATAAAGATATCACTATTTACAAATTTAGTCAAGAATTTAAAATATGGAACCTACATCTAACCGGCCAAATTTTGGGATATGTTTCTCCATCTTAAATTTAAAAAAACACCAAAAGTCTCCTATAAAGAAAAAATTTACAGTTCCTATTCCTCTTAACTTGTCACAAATAAGATGGCTAGGATTGTCACAATTGAAGAATCATCAGTATATGAAAAATCAGTATGCGGGTTCAAACCCAGGACTGTAAATAAAATATTCAAAAATATTCACTGTTTGATTTAAATGAGATACCCTTTATTAGAGTCAAGAAAACCGGTAATATTCAAGAGAGTTGTTTACATAACCTAAAAACACACCATAACCCGCTTAAAACTTACGAGGGAAATATATCGATAGGTACGCTGTAATTGATAGTCAATGATTAAGTAAAAATACGAAAAATCGTAATTGGTTAATTTCCAATGTTTTTCAGTGGTTACACACAAAAAAATTAATTAGTCATTCCAAGAAATTAGGACTTATAAAAGCTCCATGGTATATATTAAATTGTCAACAAAAATATACTGCCCTAAAATTACATTCTAACTTACACATATTAACATTCAAAGAACGCATTGTGATAAACAGTTTCTCAGATTTATATTTCAGCTAACCTGTTAATTACCATTTCTGTATTTGACAGGTGAAATAAACTAGTCAACCTTTAAAGAAATAGGCTTTATTCAACTAAAATATAGCACTGGTTGAACATAAAACACTTATTGTACACTACTCAATATAACCTTCCCATAATTAAGATAGTCAATAATAACATATGGTAATTACTAAATGAATGATATAGTCACCACATTCTTCCGCCCATAAGTTTAGATATAATACTCCAAGTATCGTGGGGGATTACGTGTTCCCGATATCGCAAACTCTGAAGCATCAGTCTCTACCGTGATAGGAAATGATTCATCTATTGCCGAAACCACAGATTGAGCGATTATTTGTTTAAGCGACTCAAAGGCAAGCAAGTGCTTCTTGACTTAATGGAAAATAATGAGATTGAACAAGTGGTCTTATTTTATCAGAGTATTTTTGAACCCATTTGGAGTAGTGAGAAAAGAAGCCTAGAACCCGTTGTAGTGAGGCAGTGTCAGTAGGTGCTGGTAATTCTAAGAGAGATTTGATCCGTTCTGGATCTGGTTTTATAGATTTGTTAGAGATATTGTAGCCTAAATATTGATTGTTGATGTTCGTAGCCTGCATTTATTTTCGTTTAGAGTTAACTTGTATTTTTTTGCAGCTGTAAGAAATTTTTGTCATGCTCTTCTTCGTTTTTCCCACATATTGTTACATCATCAAGGTAAGCAAACGTTCCCGTTAGACTTTCCTTGTGAATAATTTCATCAACTACCCTTTGGAAAGCAGCAACTCCGTTCGTAACACCAAAGGGTATTCTAGTAAATTGGTACAATTGGTTATTTGCCTCGAACGCTGTATAGGGCTTGTCCTCAGGTCTGATAGGCACTTGATGATAAGCACTATGTAAATCAATAGTGCTGAAAAGGGATTATTGAGAAATTTTGTGAATGATTGAATCAATCCGCGGAAGAGGGTAAGCATCCAAAAGTGTAAAGCGGTTTATCGTCTGAGAATAGTCTATGACCATTCTCCTTTTATGATTATTACTTGTTGTTACTAAAGCTTGAGCTCTCCAGGGTGAATTGCTTGGTTCAATGATTCCTTCTCGCAGCATTCTATTTGTTTCATTCTGTATGAATTTGAGATCGTCTCGAGAGTATGAATGCTGTCTAGATTTAGTAACAATTGGTTTCCAACCTTCTGCCAGGCACGAAAATAAGGAAACTGGGTTGACAATGGCGACAGCTAAACTGCAGAGTTTCAAAGATTCACTGGGCCTCCGAATTCTAATTCGACAGAACGATGGTGTTCTAGAAAGTCATGCCCTAATATAACGTCGGCACATAGGTCTTTCATGACTGATAATTTTATATTATTGTAACAGTTTTTATCTATCTGAAGGTCTATTAAGCAGGTGCCAACAATAGGAGAAATTAGTGACATCGAGGCCATTGAAACCTGCCCACTTTGAGGTGAGATAGGAATGCTTAGATCACGAGCTTTACTCAGATTAACAAAACTGAGTGAGCTCCCTGTATCTACAAGCGCTTGGCACCAGTTACCATTCAACTTAATTGATTTCACAGCCTTCCTTACGCAGGGTGGAGAAGCCGCAGATATGGTGGTAGCTATAAGATAGCTAGTGGTAGCAAAAGTTTTTGATCGAAATTTCGACTTGCAAACTGTTTCAAAATGCCCAATTTTTCCACAACCCTTACAGATAGCGTCTTTTGCAGGACACTTTGATCTTTGATGAAGCAGACCCTCACAAAAATAACATTTTTGTTTTGGAAGTTTTGGATAGAGCTGCAGATGTCGGTTCAGGTGAAGGATCGATTGAGTTCTGAGGGCTTGATTCATAAGTAGCGGCATTCATCTCGGTGGAAAGAACAACATACGTTTTCGAATGCATCTGAGCCAATTCCAGAGCAAGGGCTTGTTTATAAGCATCCTCTAGAGGTAGAGAATTATTCTCTAAAAGGCGCTGACGAATGGTCGTTGAAAGTAAACTAATAAAGGAATCACGAACACAATCTTTACGATTTTGTTCGGCAGTAACATCAGTGAATTCGCAGTCTTTACTCAGCAAATTTAATACTTGCAGATAGACATCTATAGATTCATTTGAAAGTTGTTTGCGGGTTGCTAGACAGTGTCTCGCATATACAATGTTTTTTGTAAAGACTTTTTAGAATTTTTTCAGCTTCCTCAAACGTTTTATACTTATTGAAATATAGAAAAACTGGAGGAGAAACGAAATTTGTTAATAATTGCAGTTTCTTTTTTGAGTCAAGAGTATTGTCGTAACTGATAAAGTAGCATACCAGTGACTCCATTCTTGAGCAGCATTTTGTGATGACGGGTCGATGTCAAGCCTCTCCGGTCTAAGAAACTTATCCATATTTAGTTGAATAAATTGAAATAAACTAGTCAACCTTTAAAGAAATAGGCTTTATTCAACTAAAATATAGCACTGGTTGAACATAGAACACTCATTGTACACTACTCAATATAACCTTTCCATAATTAAGATAGTCAATAATAACATATGGTTATTACTAAATAAATGATATAGTCACCGCATATAGGTACGGATTTAAACATAAAAACAAAGTAATGCTTATGAAGGGGGACAAGGGATCACATATGGTGTTAGAGGCCTCGTCACTGAGTATAGAAGTAGATGAATAGATTAATCAGGTTCTATACTTAATGGTCCGTGATGACTGAGCGCCTTGGGACGAGTGTCTCTACACGCCTGGTACAGATAGTCGTGGATTCGAATCTCGAATCCCGCTTTGTTGCATTGAAATGTATTTCGTGGTGGACCCACAGGACGAATCTTGACCTTCCCAACCTAGCTAGAATAGGTAGGTAACTTGTAGGATAACTCTTCCTTTCAGCCCTAAATATACATAAAGACATTCAGCCCCCAAAATCAGATGGTACTGAAACTGTTACCCCTTTCAGGTATTTTACTGTAAATTCAGGACTTCATGTGGATCACATACTATTACAATTAGCTTCATTATGGGTTGCACATTAAATATTAAAATTATAATAATGAAAAAATGTTTATTGTTTTATTGACTGGAATATATTAGTTTTAATGCGTAACAATGAAAATTGTGGATTTCACTGATAAGGTCTCAATCTCCAATGAAAAGTACCTTTTAGGTTTGTTTGTTTTAAAATCTATCTAGTGAGGAGTCTAGCTTCGAAAAACAGGAAGCCTACCTACCTATGAACATATGTTACAAATATGACAACAGTTTTCATTTGATTTTTATTCTGATATTACTAAGCTAATTAGCTAGTCATCTAAGCATCTCAATTTTCAATAAAAGACTTAGTTCTTATTTTTTGGTGTGTGGTGAGGATAACAATGAATAGTATAAAACCGAGTTTACCGCGCTTGGACAGATCTACGATCTAAGCACGGTGGTCGAAAATTTTCGATTTTCTTGGAAGCTATTAAGTTTTTACCAAAAATCTCGAAAAATATGAATAACCCAAGTATTATAATAAGGTATTATTGTTTCATTTTCTAATAGACAAAGATTCGTATAATTTAAGCTCATAATTTAAGCTCAAATATAATTTTGTTGAAGCCCTACCTTATTTTGGCCTGGCGATAAAGAATGTCTAGGGGGATCACCTTACCAAGAGGTGTTAAAGACTCTACTAATTCGCGGATGACTTAGCCATAGTTTAGTAGGATCGCATAGAACACTGACATAATCAAACACAAAGTCCCAAGAGCATAAGGACGAATACTTTACTAAAGGGACTCCTCCACTGGCTCCATGTTTCAAACTGAAAAAACCAAATCCATCCACTTTAACCGAAAGAGTAAATACTCCCCACTCTCCTGAACGTTAGCTCTCGATATTTTCTATTCCGTTACACAATAGTCATAAATTGTTCTGGGTTTAATTTTCGAATTCTAAAATTAAATGGAAATCACAGTATCTCCACATTAAAAATAACTGCTACAACAACGAAATAAAGTAACTAAGATTTTTTTAGTAGAACTTCGTGGGGTGCAGGGACAGACATAACGAGGTTAAAATTGTATAACTGCTTTGCTATGACGCCAAGCTCCGATTATGGCTCTTTCATTTATGTGATCCGCTCGATTCCAATAACTCACTAAGCTAGACTCCCTCCACAACACTTGAAGCCGGATTGCAACCGGGCGCTTTCGAACGAGCCCGATCCTCAGCAGATGTTCTTAGGCTGCTTCTCCCCCACCTTGCATTTCAGAAGACAAAACTACAATAAAAATGATATCTCAACACGAATACTCACAGACACCAACACTCAAGCGTAAAAATACATATTGAAACCAAAATTGCATGGATCTGTTCAGAACAAGACCAAGTCACACTCTTCCATTAGTTGAAAGAAATCTATCAGCAAACAATAGCTCTAAAAGAACTACCTTTATAACAGAAGAAAACGAAAACCCTCCCTGGACGCACAAACCTCCCAAAAACAATTGCACTTAAACCTACAAGTTATTCCAAAAACAATACCCTCCGATCGACTTCCAAACCAGACGCTCCTGTATGCTCCAAACTTGCAAAATCCGTGTGTGATCGACACTGGACGGAGCCAGATCGGATTAATGCAAACAGCTTTGTTCTTGTCTGCGTCACCCTTAATTCCCAAGTACAAATTTAAATTGCACAAAACTAGGGTATTTTTAATAGACAGCCGAACTACATGCAGATATCGCAGCTCTCCACTGCTCTATGTCAATTATCAAAAACAATAATAAGCATAACTGATTCATTGAGCTCACTTAAAGGTTCTAAAACAACATGTACATCAATTCCTCCTACTATAACAGAAAATTCATAGATACCTAAATAGATTACCACACCTGACAAACAAACAGGTTTACTTTATTGGGTACCGCGTCACGTGGGAATTGTGGGCAACGAGCTCGCTGATATAGCTGCTAAAGGAAGCCCGTGCACTCCCAAGCAGAGGAACATCCATCTTGACTCCACGAAGATATTAGCTCTCCTTTAAAAATTGAAGTTCATGATCGGTTGGCTAGTCACTTGTGAAACGAGAGCCCCCACCTAGTAAGCTGAAAAAAAATCAAAAATCAGTTTAAAACCATGGACAACATCCGTTCGATCAAACCGGTAGAGAGGAAGTAGTCGTGTGCAGGCTCAGGATGGTTCACACTAACCTTCACACTCGCATCTAATAAACAAGCAGCCACCGCCAAAATGCCACTAGCTCCAATAGATTCTGAGATTCAGTTAGCTCTTCAAAGATTGACAACTTTTTCCAAAATTTAAAAAAAAGTTTTGTTTTAGTTACCTTTTGAGCGTAATATTGGCTGAAATATTCATCACAAGAAGAAATAGATGAGAGATAAAGATATATTACATTTATCTAGCTTTACTTTAAGCAGATATAGAGGCTTGATTGGTCTCTTTTTCTTAAAAAACTGGTATTTTGAGCGGTTTTATACAAGGAACCCTTGTTTCATCTAGGCACTATGAGTAGGATGGAACCTTGTTTTGAAATCTATCTCCAGTGCTCATTTCATGATACCTACCATTATATGTTTGTATTCCTTATTTTGATTAAATCTCATTTCTCTGATATAATGAGACTTAACAGTATATTTGCAAGTTATTGAAAATTACAAATTCATAATTTATCCCATAAATATTTATTCAACTTATAGTTTTCAAATTAAGAACAACTATATAGTAAATATCTTTATAGAGGCAAAAATAGGTTTGCAGTAAAACACATTCATACCTTTTATGATGTCCTTATTTTACTTATAGGGTATACAGGACATCGTCATGGGAGGGGGGGGGGACTAGGCGGTGTCATCCTTTCAATCCACAACCAATAGTTTGAAGATAAAAAAATTTGTGGACTGTACTTCAATATAATATAAGTATTTGGCGGATAATGCATTTTTTTATTTTCAGATTTTCAAGATGGGGCTCCACTGAACCATCCAATATGTCTCAAATCCAATCCTTACAATTAAAAATACTCAGTGCTCCTTACTTTGGCACTAACAAACTAATATTTCCTTCCTTATATAACTAATATCAACAAAATTTGACCATGATTAGTTTATTTCTTTCTCGACTCTTTCTTTTTCTGCACCTTGTTGGTACATTCTAATGATATGTTGTTGATTTTTTCAATTATAAGCAGTTGGTATTTGGCTAGAAGTTTTTACGATGAGGCTTGTCAGTAGATTCAAGGGCTTCTTCATTACATTGGGGCAGACTTAAGTTGGGACGTTATTTATTTGAAGGGTACAAGCCCAACATACTTCACAAATTTTTTCAAAATAAAGATTGTCATAGTTCACATTGAAGTATTAATTCTAATATGCTCTGTTTGAAATGTATGGATAAATTAACCATTGTGACTCCTCAAATTATTAAGTTATTGTGTATTTCCATTTATAATTTAGTACCCTTTTCTTTACATTTTGATGATTTTACACTCTTATTTTCTTTCTTGTTATACAATTGTTTTCTTGAAACTTTTTGGTGTTCCACACTTGAAGTTGAAGAGTGTTTATCACCAAGTAGATATAAAGGATTATTCTTTGCTCTTTCGAAACATTTGTTATAATTTAAATCCATGGCTCTGATAGTCAAAGGTACATCGTGAATGCAAATGTTTGTAGGTGGAGCCCTGGTCGAAAGGCTGTCATACAAATTTTCAGAGTGTTCTTTCCAGTTCCTGCTCATTAGGAACTGTTCAAAAACTTCTTTAAGTGTAGGGTAAACAGTATTTAAGAATAATATTATTTTTTCCCAAATGTTATCAAGTACAAAATTTTGCATCACAATGTGTCTAGGGATGACAAGACATTTGGTTCCTTTATGTGATATAATTGTGTGTTTACATAGCTCTTCACCTGGAACAGTTAAAGAAAATAAAACATGTTTCAGGAAATGGATAGTTGGATAATATTCAGATAATATAGAGAGGAAAATATACCCAATCCGAAAGTTGCTCCATCTCTCAAATGACAAATTTGCATAAAAACAGATTCTAAATTTATTTTAGAGTCTACTTTTGAATTTTGGTCTTTATAAAGTCTGTAGCACTTTTTTGAGGGATTTGTTTTTACTTTATATTTTTGAACAACTAACCGCTGAATTACAGTCACTTTTCCTTGGAGTATAAAGTGTGTAACATCTACGTTGGCATCATCTTTCACTGAAATATAAAATAGAATAATTAGCAATTAATATTTTCATTCTTTAATTTATGGAGAAAAAGGTAAATTTGATTTGACATCCTAATCTTTATTGTGCAATGGAAACTTGCTTGAAAACCACTAAAGAGAAAAATACTGTTTTAGATATTTAGTTTTATTTTTTTCTCTACCAAGCATTTAGTTTTAAAAATCTAAATACATTGAATCATGTTGGTTAATAAACACTATTATTTATCTTCATTGTTAGGATTTGCAAATGAACATGAAGACCTAAAATGCTTCATAATTTTTTACATGCCAATTTTATTCCCTCTCTCAACAGAGAAAGTAATAACAAAAGAATGCCTCATTTAAGCATTATTTAAGGGTATAAGAAACAATACAACATAGCAATATTCTTGTCTTTCATAAAAATAAATGTTTATGATCATAATGATATATAAAAATAATAAAAACATTATCTAAAAAGTGTTATTTATTTATTTATTTTTTGCTAGAATAATTGTCAACTGTCAGTTGAAATCAATTTGAATAAAAACAAAACAAAAATTAAAACCCATACTGCTACAACCTTTGGAGGTTCCTGGGTTGAGTAATTTGGTAAGGTTGTACTTTTTCTTCACTAAAAGGTTAGAATAGAGATGATTTGGAATCACACTCAATAGCTAGTTTTTCCCTCAATTTTGGGTACCCAGTTTATGAAGGGTGGGTTTCCTCACTCAAGGATCGATCCTCATTTGACAACATTATAAACGATTATCTTCCTCATCTGTATTGGATCCTGGGTCTTGGTTTCCATTATCTTACTCACTGAGCTATTTTGTACTCCTATTAAAATCAAGACAATCTTTTAACCCTTTAACGGGCAGGCTGGAAATTTTCGAATACATTTCTTCTTTTTTTTTTCCTTTGAATGGCTATAGCCACGCTAACCATAGCCATGTATCGTGAAATTCAAGGTTGAATAAAGGATATTAGACGATAATGAGTAGGATAATGCTTCGGATATTACGTCATTTATTGAGAAAAAGGCATTAAATATGTGTATCCTCCAGGATACATTGCCTGTTAAAGGGTTAGGATTCTAGAGGAGACGTAACAGCAAGATTTAGTAACCATATTTCCTGGTGTGATTTGATTTATTAAGAATTTGTAATTAATACATATTTTTATTTAATACTAATGACATTCATATTGCGAATACATGCATAAATGCATAACATATAATATATGTTATTTATACATAACATAAATGCAATATATATAATACCAACATATTCAATGATCTGAGAGATCAAAGGTAATTTTGAGTTTTTTTCTTTCAAATTAGAAGGCCTATTAACACAATGTTTTAGTTGGTAAGATTCTTTGGTCTTAGGGAAGCAGTGAATATTTGATAATAACTGTTGAATTGCATTAGTGGAAAACCAAATTCAATTTCATGGCAATAAACCTGTCAAAATATAAAAAAGTATAGCTAGCCTTCATTAGTACAATTTTTTTTAACAATATTTTTAGGAATATTTAATAAAACATAATTCATTTTTATCAATTTAAAATTAGTATTCTATACCTGTATTTTGGAAAATTTAAAACTAAGCTTGATGTTTCATTGTTATTATTTTTCATTTTATATTCTCAATCAAAACAATAGATTTGAGTCAATCCAATAACCAGTTTATCAATATAATAACTCAGTTATGAATGAAGCAGTAATAAAAATAAAGGAGGCTCTTATAAGAGCTCTAAGCTCATAGATAAGCTGAAGCAGTAATTATCCATTAAAGAAGACCTGAATCATAATAATTTCAAAAAAATAAAAAATAAATAAAAGAAAGGAGAATGGGTTAGTCAAAAAAGGTTATAAGAGAAGAAAAATAATATAGCTTAAAAAGGTAGATCTTAAAGGTTATCACATTATTCTTTCATAACAAGGTAAACATTTACTTTGTGGGTTACCACAGAACCTTTCCTGCCTGGATTTGGATTAGAAATGCTCCTGTCTAGAGCATTGATACTGCCCTAACTTATCTAATCAGTTAGAATGGCCTCAATTAAAAATTAAAATGTACAATAAATATACCATTTTAGACTATTTTTTTTTTGTTAAAGTGAGTAACTATTTAGCTACAGTATCTAACCAAAATAAAAAAGATCTGTTGCATTATTCTTTTAGATCTTTTTATTTTAAAACACTTAAATACTTATCGAGTCAAGAGTTACATGTATTTATAGGGTTTCCAGTAAAAAAAAAAAAAAAAAAAAATTGATAAAGAAATTATCACACAAAGTTCTATGTGAAGAAAGGAATACAATTATCATATTATTTGGTATAAAACTATAATTTACTATTTCTGTATTTTAGCCAAGAGGTGAGTTTTTTAATTGTTCACAATTACTAATGATTATGACAACTAAAACAATGTTAGTTTTAAAGATTTAACCATGATTTAGTTTTTAATTGATATTCATGCATGGGACTCTCCTATTTTTGTTTGAAGAACCAACAAGAAAAGAGTCCAACAATTTAAATTGTTTTTATAAAAATTATGCGTGAGCAAACCGTAAATAAACATATTTGTAGTTATAAAAATTAATTACCTACCTTCTTCTTTTTGAACTTGGTAAAATAAAAGGAAATACATATAGCTGGTATGAAAAATATGTTAGAATCATGATAGCCAATTTTTAAGTAGGGTCTTGTTAACTATACAAATTAATTTTTAAAAATCAAATGAAAATATCACTTACCTCGAACTATATCGTTTTCACCATAGTTAATGATGACGGAATGTACACAACACTGATGAATTTTGTCTTCAGGCCAGCTATTGAAATAGGGAAATTTCATCATGGCAGCTTTTATTTCTTCTCTTTGTTTTTTAATTGTTTCTTGGAGTAGCGATCCAAGAGTATCATTTTTTTTCTTTAGAACACGTGATTTTACTGCCTTTCGGAACATTGTTGACTGCCAGACACTTCTTTGTTAAATCAATAAACAAGGTTTCTATGTTGTTCTCCTAAGCAATTTTTCGTTTATATTATTCAACGAAAAAATCAAGTCCAGTATTAATGATGCTAAATGCTATTATATAAGCGTATTAAATTTATTTTTAATGTGAATGCTGTATAATGCGTATGCACTAAGTTTTGGGTTCCTTCAATCCTTATTTTTGGACCGGAAACCTGGGCGTCGATTTAGACTGAATTTTATTCGTGTACAAAAGGCCTTTTGTATAATAAAAGAACTAACAATAGCTAGAAATTGGAGCCCTAAAGTAAATATATATAAGAATATACATTATCTTAATATTTAATTAATTTTTACAGTTGTGTATGTACAGTTGTAAATTTGAATAAATAGATAATAAAAAAAATAAGATTACTAATTAAAAAAAAAAATCAGTAAAATGGAATAATAATTACACAGAAGCTTCTATTATATAAAAACATAAACTTTTTTTTTTTTAATCTATTTATTGAAATTTCCTAATGTATTAAAAAAAACAAAAACATCTATTAGTAAATGTAAAAAAAAAACTTTAACTTACATTTGAAGAGTAGAATTCCAAAGATAAGTCCATTTTTTAATTTTTTTCACAGCTGGTTGATAAATATAAAAGTCAGACTGAAGTTAGAAGGGGGGGGGGAGGCTATTTTTTGTATGGCCGTTTTCAATGTGATTTAACTAATTAATTTTTTGAGAATATCATTCACCGAAATATAGTCTTATAGAAAACCTATTCAATAAAAAAAAAATCTGTAAATTGGCCTTAGCTGGTTTTGGAATTCCACACCGCATTTAACCTGCGATTCTTTGGAGAATACATTGCTAGGAAGGTAACTGAATAAGCAACGGTTAAATATTTCAGGCTCAAAACGTTTTCTTCTTGGAAATTATTTATTTTTGTTACTATTGTTTAATATGCTCTATTATACATGAATACTATACTATAGTGCTACAATAACGGGAAGATTTTTTACATTACCGCGCTATCAAGTAAGTATAGTTAAAATAATTTAGAAAACATTCCGCACTTCGTTAGTATTAGTAAAATAGTTATACCAGTCTGGCTCGTGAGCCTTCTAGGGTTTAAAGGAAGAGTGAAAAATAGACCTGCAGGAAAAAGATGATCAAATAAGGATAGACCGCTACCTTAGTTACAGCCCATTATTTTGGTTAAAATACAATGTTTTCTACGTTTCCTCGCATCTTTAAAAAAAAAATCTAATCATAACGTCAACAGCAGTCTGAACGAAAAACCTGATACCTCCAAAATTACCTATGTCTAAAAGAAAGTTTTGACTTTTTTTTTTGAAGGGGTATTGTAAATGCGAGAGGTATTGCGATAATAACCGAAAATATAATCCTGGGTCACTAACCACCACCACGTACATGGTATATAATAATAATAATAATAATAATAAAGTTCTTTATTTATTCTGGGACCTTAAGTCCCTTAAGAATAAAAAATAATGTACAATCAAGGGCCTTCAGAGCCTTAAAATAAAATAATATTTACATAACAAAGTAACAGATAATAATAATAATAATAATAATAATAATAATAATAATAAAAAAAGAGCAGAAAGAAGATATTAATAAAAAGTAACAGAAAATTTATATTAATTTTTTACAAAAAAAAAAAAAAAAAAAAAAGATTTCTTAAATATAAACTGTTTATAATTATAGTTTATAACAACTAGAAAGTGGCTATTGTCAGTTTTTGGAGGAAAGGATCTGGGTGGATAGTAGATGGTTAAAGAAGTGGTATTTGAAAGTAGAAAGGTCAATTGAATGACGAATGTTGAGAGGGATGGAGTTCCAGAGAGAAGAGGATCGGATTACGAAAGATCTGTCGAAAGTGGCTGAGCAATGAGCAGGAGAGTATGCAAATCTGATTGACGGGATCGGGTTTGGCGGGTAAGAATTGAGGATTTGAGTTGAAGGAGTTCGGAAATGTAAGGTGGATGATGGGATTGAACGGTTTGGAAAAGTAAGGATGCTAGGAAATACTGGCGACGGTGGGAAGGAATAAGCCACTTTAACTCCGCATAAAACTGCGAAACGTGGGCGCTCCTCGGGATCCCGAAAATAAAGCGGATAAAGCAGTTAAATAGTCTTTGATTTTGGCCTCGAGATCCCCAGAAACACCCCCATAGACAGCACAGCAGTAGTCAAAGTAGGGGAAGATGAGAGAGGTAACTAGTAATCTACGGGTTTCGAAAGGAAGAAGGTGGCGAACGTAATTGAGACGTTTTAGGATAGGGATGGTGCGGCGGGAAATTTCGGATATGTGATTTTTCCAGGATAGGGTTTCATCGAAAACAACTCCAAGGTTTTTGACCGAGGAGTAGAATTTGATATGATCACTGTTCAGGAAAAAGGTAGGAATAGAGGATATGGTTTTTAAGAGGTGACTCGAACCTATTACAATCGCTTTGGTCTTTTCAGCATTAAGATTTAGCTTGTTTTTCGATGCCCAGTTACAGATTCGATTCAGGTCTTCTTGGATCCTTTTAGTGGCTTGTAGTAAGTCAGAGTTGGGAAAGGATAAATAGATTTGGAGATCATCGGCGTAGAGATGATACCGACAATGATGGATGGAAAGCGGAAGGTCATTAATGTAGACAGAAAATAGCGTGGGTGATAGTGAAGATCCTTGAGGAACGCCACAGGATAGGGGTTGGGTCTTGGACGGAGTTTTATTTGGAATAACTACATACTGTGATCGATCGGAAAGGAAGGACTTAAACCAGAGCAAGGCAGATGTGGATAAGGAAAGGTTTCGAAGTTTAGATAGGAGGATGTTGTGGTCAACTTTATCGAATGCTTTGGAAAAATCTAAGAGGATAAGGATATAGGTATATAGGTATATAGGTATATAGACTGATCCTACTGTTTATTGTTGTTGTATATTTACTCTCTTTTTGTTTATAAGAGCATATTATTTATGCATATATTAGGTAGGAATAATAACAATTGTTAAAAGAGGGGAAAATGAATAATAAAGGAGGAAATACGAGACATGTAGAGATTATGAGGAAAAGTGATTAAAAAAAAAAATATCAAATAAGAAGAAAAAAATATATATAAATTTACTGGTTTGTCTTAATATATCTTGTATGTTATATGATATATTATATATATATATATATATATATATATATATATATATATATATAATATATATATATATGTTTTAAATATCATGAACAATGGATATCTTATTGTTAATTAGAATATGGTTATCTTTAATTATATCAGTATGTGTGTACAGCAACCCAATAAAGTTGAGCAGCAATATATATATTTTTTTTTTTATCAATAAAGCGTTTCTCAATCTTATGGAGCCTTGGATGAACCACATCAGGGTAAATTCGGTCCAGGAACACTAAATAAATTTTTAATGGTACGAGAGATACTTACGAGGTAACGAAGATAATTAAAAATCACCTGCCCTCAATGACAGTCATAATGATCAAGTAATTAATATAATGCAGCATCGTTATAATGCGAAAGTATCTTCATAATATCAAATAATAAAACTTTTTCTTATCTGGAACAATGACAGACATGAGTGCTTGTTATAATTTCACAGTCCAAGCATTCCGGCACAGTCCCTCCTTCAAGTTCCCATTAAAAGCTGCCCCTACACGAAGAATTATTCCCACCCCGTCAGCAGCTTCGCAATAAAACAATAATTTTTTCTCCCCCCCCCACTCCAATGTCCGTAGAAGTTGTAGCCTTGATAAATGACACTCCCTGGGGTAATTAATTTACCACTTAATAAGATTAATTAATCCTTTCTCCTATTGCTTTTCACTTGCAGGCTATTTCTTTCCTCTGAGTCAACCTTTACTCTTACCCAGCTCTGTTACAATATTTTCTGGCCGAGGTTATTTTTTATTATGCTTCCTTAATAACATCCTATTCATGACATCACAATGAAGCTGTCCTTGGAAAAAAAATCTGAAAAGGTGTTTGGAGAACATATTGTAAATTAATTCTGATTCATATCGTTTTATTGATCCTCAATTGTTACAAGAACTAAGCAAGCATGTTTACCACCAGTATGTTCTTAATCAGGATTAACTTGCTACTTGTTTGTTTTTTGGTGCTTAACGTCCTCATGTACTCCAAATTGGGAAGGAAGGAAGGGTTATCCTACTGATTTCCGATATATTTTAGTCCAGAAAAGGAAGGTCAAGATCCATTCCGTGGGTCCGCCAGGAAATGCATTTCAACCTCCCCAGGTGGGTTTCAAACCCACGATCTTCTGTAGCGGGCTCGTTGAGGCCTCAGCGTGTTCTAACATCGAAGTCCAAAACTTACTGTTTATACTGATTGTAAAACCGAACATTTTTTTGTTTGTTTAGTTGCTTTGTTATCAACAGCTAGATCATCAACGCCTGTGGGTTACTTGGATTTAATTAAGTATTAAGAATCTAACCATCGGCCCGAACACGAAGAAGGTCGTCAGAACAGCTGAACCCACGGGGGGCAGGCAGAGTTCAGGGGGCTCCCAAGTCCTATACCTGGTTAAATAGGTTGCATGTATAGGGCATGGGGATTTATCAGAGGATACGGATAAAAACCATATGTAGCCTAATCGCTCTATGTACATTGGTACGCTTGATCATAAGTAGTCTTATTGCTTTGAATCCTTTCTCATAGAATTCGTTTCCCTCAGGTACCCGTTTGAAGATATCGAAATTGCAGACAGAGTTAGGCAAAATTTAATCACAGCTATTTGAAACTAACTTCTTGGAATCAATCACCTAATTTAAGGATGCTTAAATCTTTCAGTCAAATATTAGTTAACTGAAAATAACTAGAAAGTTTAATCATTATTAAATTAGGGGATTGATTCCAGGAAATTAGTTGTCAAATAGCTATGATTATATTTTGCCCTACTCTCGTTCCGGATTAGTCATAGCCCGGTGTTTAGTAATCCAAAACACTTAATTGGCCTGGCTGTTCGGTAAAATGAAAATTTTCCTGTGGCACCTTGTATCACTGTAGGTTGGAAGGTTATTGAGGCATTAGGTTCCGAACAGTCAACTTATAGCAGATTGGCAAAAAATAATGGTATTTTACTTCTGTTTTGACTATCTGAGTATAGTATTGTTTTATTTTTTTATTCAAAAGCTTAAAGCTGTTAAGCGATTTAAGTTCTTTTGGCATTGTACAATTAAACATAAATAATAATTAAATAAACATAACAACGTTTTATTCGCATTAATACATTTAATGTATTCCCACCAATTCGTCTGGTGCCCATTCCTTTTCTTCTTCTTGCTGCCTTTCATTCTTTTACATACTCAACCCATGAGAAGACATGGATCTTCGGTCTTTCCCTCTTTCTTCTATACTCTGGCCTATAAGGTAAAATCTTTTTTCGTCATCTATTTTCTGCCTTCCGCATAAAATGACCAAACCACTGAAGCCTCCTTGTCTCTATACCATGCAAAATATTCTTCTCCTACCCTTTGGTTGCTCTAATAATATTTAGAGGAATCCATTCGAGTCGGCCGGAACTACGACAAATTCAAGAGAAAGCAGTTAACGGGCATTTAAAGACACATAAAGTTTAAAATCTGTGATTAATGATTACAATAATATATGGTATTGCCACAGATAGAGAAAATTATACAACAAGAAAAAAGAATAAATCTATATAAGTATAAAATAAAGAAAAAATTGGTGTGGCTGTCAAGGATACGGCCGTGCGTTGTACGTGAATACGTTTATGTAACCGGTTATATTTTTTAAATAAAATATTTTTATTTATGTATTTACGATAAAAGTAAGGAAACAAATAATTATTGTGTTACGATATAACTTTATTAATTATAGGTCTGTAATACGAAAAGTACGGCACAAATGGCATACAAGATACATCGAGATTTCTGGTAAACGTTAAATCAATAAAGGTATTACCTAACGTTGTTGGAGAAGTTTTAATAAAAAACAAATTGAACTCGCTGAGCATGAAGTCGAGTAATGAGCAGTTTTGTAAGACATCAACACTGAAGTCTGTAACTATCATAACTAGTGTAGTAAGATCAGGGTCGTAAATCGGGTATACTTTAAATTAAAATAAATGTTCGAAATATCAATATTATCTCTATTACAATTAGTGAAGCTATTGATGTTGCGATTTATGGCACGATTTATTCCACCGGCTTTGCGACTTGATGATGATACCGCTACCGATGATGTAGTTGCAATTTGTCTGTTCCAAACGGTTTTATAATATGATCTCAGATCAAAGCTAGGCACATTCACAGGCATGGAATTTCACATCCAAGTTTCGCTGATTGCCAAATAATCTGATCGGTTGATGATTGTATCGGTAGAGATGTCTTCTGAGTGCGCGACCAAGCTTTGTGCATTAATGACGGTAATAAATATATAACAATAATGATACGGAGCTTTTTACGTTTCCGGCCCTGCTTGACTCAGTCATCTGGTGTTTTATTATTACCATTCGATTGTTCTTTCCTTTCCTACCGTTTACGATATCTATATTTGGTTTTGGCTTTTCGACGAGTATAGGCCGTTTTTATATTTTTTTTTCTTTTAACACCTTTTTATATTCACTTTCACTACTTTAAACTTATGTTATATATACAGTAGATAGATTTAGACGACAGCTGACGATTAAAACTTAAACGAACATCGTTGCTTCTTCGAGTCAAAAGTTATACTAATTGCAAGTCTCGATACGCAGCAAAATAACCTCAAAATTGCGGTGCTTCCCCCTCCACCGATTTCGATGCCTCGCTGTTCTCGCTTATCGTAATGCATTCTTTGATCATTTAGCTATCCAGTGGTATAACTTAATTTTGGATGTAGAGGATAGATTCGAAACTACAAAGCCAAACTGTATCCCCCGATTTCGTTATCATTAGGTTTTTTGGATTACCTCCATATGGTAACAAATTTAAAGACGTATTCACGTCAAACAATAGATTGAGGACATTTACAAAACGGTTAATAAAAATATCAAGTTATTATATTTTATTGTAAATTTTTGCTTAAAATTCTATTTTATTATTATCTATTCCTATTGTTTATAGAGTAATAATTATGTTTTAATGATTCATAGTATTGAAAAAACTGTAAGCTGGAAAGTTATGACTCGGTAAACCTTAGTAAGGACAAGATCCAGGACAGCAATCGGTTTACCTTTTGGGAAAGAAAATATTTGTACTGGTCAAGGGGAGTCCATGTTGGTGTAGGGTGGAACCACCTAACGGCGGGCTACCTCTGCTTTTCCTGGAGCATCGTTCTATAACATTAGGTCTGAAAATAAGGGGATAGGATAACTATTATATTCAATGAATTTTTTAAAGAATATTACAATGTATTGTTATTTATATGTGAAAAGTAGTGAAAATAATTTTTTTCAAATGTAGGTAGAAAGGAGTTCCCAATATAGTGTAGGTAATTTGCTTACATCTTATTTTAGAATTAAAAAAAAAAAAAAAAAAAAAAAAAAAAAAGAATACTTGTTTATAGAGTATAATACTCTATATAGCATTATATTGTTATACTGCATAATACTAAGTACTTGTTTATAGTCATAATCTATGACCATAAATGAAATTGCCCATTTATTTTAAGATAGAACAAAAAAGTTCGATTTTTGGGCCTATTTTTCTCGTTTGATTAAATTTATGATTTTCTTCATTGTACTCAATTTACCCGTTTTTTAAAAATGTATATAAATTTTAAAAATTATAATAGGTCTCCATTTTGGCACACTTAGGATTAATGCAAAATTTTTGGAAAAATCCCAAAAATTATCTTAGTGTTCAATAGTAAATAATATATAGTTTCTATTAAGATTGGCTTCTTCGATAAGACTGAATTCGCAACTGTAGATGACTCATATCTTTTCAGATCATATAATATCAGAGCCTATAATCCTAAAAAAAAAATCAATTCATTATCTTTCTTTCTGTAAACTCTATTAATTGTGATTTTGATAATATTTAGTTTTTTAAAATAATAAGATAAAGTTTCTTTCAAACAAACATATGTATATAATTGCTAATTACAAATTAAATATCAAGAGGTGATAAGATCTTTTTGGATAAAATATAGGGGACTTCCCAGGCCGATTTTGTTCCTTATTTATTTGGAGATTCTACATCGAATAACAATGCATATTTTAGATAAGATTGTAAAAAAATTAAATATATGAAAAATAATATAACATTTTCAAAACATCGAGTGAACTACCCTTATAGATTTTTTATGCAATATAGATGTCAGAATTTAATTTATCACACCAAAAAACTCTTATGTTAAAACTGAAACAAAAAAAAAATATATATTTTTTGCTTATTCGAGAAGGGTCAAAATTTTGGGGACATTCATTTTGATGCGCTTTGTACTGACGTCAGTTTGTACAATCTCAGGTTTTAAAAAAAATTATAAAGATGAAATTTTCATCTTTTATTTATATAAATAATTATTTTGTTATCTTTAAAATTCTGTGTAAAAACACAATTGATATACAAAATTTAAGTTTTATGATAATAACTTAAGTTTTAAATACGTAGGATCACCTTAGTTGAATTATTTTGCGTACATTAGAACGTAAAAGAAACCTACCGTACATATTTGACTTGTAGTGATTAAGAGGTGACGGAATTATAAGGAATGGTTTGATATTAAAAAAAAAGTTTAAAGGGTTACCTCATTGGTGATATTTTATGTAAAGAGATTATAATTTTAAATTCATCTGAAAATTTCTATTTGCATTGGATGGAAAGAATAAAACGTAGGAATTGGCCATTTTAGTTAGGCTTTTATATATTTTTTAAATTTCATTTTATTTTTTTGGCATCGGATGATCCGGAAGGACCACGTAGAAAAATTCAATGGTATATTTATATTTAAATATATATGTTTCTTTTTAAATAAATTATTAGAACTTGATTTGATAGAAAAATTACCGTCTGAACAAAAAAATTAAAACTTTAGCATCAGCTGTTATGGAATAGCCTCTACGTTTCAAGCTGATGTATTCTCACCGGCATTTCTATAAGGATCACCCATGTATCTAAATCTATCAAATCCCATGTCCCAGAATGGAATAGTTAAGAAGTTAGCGAAGCGAACATCACTTCAGAAGAAAAAATCCTATATTATAAATATGAGCTGTGGTTGCCAACAATAAAGAATGTCATTCACTTTGAAGAGGAAAAGTATCACTCAACATTACCGGTTCAACGAAATAGTATAACTTCAGTTCCTCAAAGTTGGCAAAATATAAAAAAATCTGCCATTATTTAAGTGTTTTATTTTTTTGGTAAGACTTATCATAACAGAAGATGAACTCGAATGAAACTTCTTAATAATGATTCTTTATAATGTAATGGGTTTACAGCACAAGGAAAAAAAAGCAGCTGTGAAATGTAATAAAACTTGGAAATTAGGGTTTTTATCTGCATAGGAATTATTACAGTAATCTACTGAGTTGACTATTAAGGAAATTATTAATTTGTTTTACGTCAATGTTGATGGTATGGCAAACACCTCAATCTCATTATCAGGTGAATGCTGAGGTAAGAAAAATGAAACTAAATAAAAGTAGGGAGGGTTTGGAAGAAGAAAGCAGGAGGATGTCTTCTTCAAGTTTATATTACAAGGGGATTTTCTTGCTCTTTAAACTAGAGCTAGAGCTGGTGGGCTCTCCAGCGTCATAAGACCATAAAGTGATCTAGATAGAGTTGTCCTATCTCTGGTCTAGCTGAACTAAACTATCTTATAGTTTATACGTCACTAAAATTTGATAGAGGAAGTCAAGCCAAGCCTTCCTGATGATGTTACTTTAGTGGAATGTTTTTATATAAACTTGAAGGTTCCTTGGAATAGTTTCGACATATAAAAATATTAACATTTTCTTGATTTATTTTTTTTTCTAAACTGTTTTTAATGAATAAATTGTTCAAGCTGACTCACTGAAGGGCAATAACTAATAAAGATAATAAAAATATAAAAATAATAATAAAAAAAAAATTAAGATACAGTCTTAATTTTTATTATCTTTTATAACATAATAATAATAATAAAAAAAAGTTAAGATACAGTCATAATTTTTATTATATTTTTATGATATTTTATAATATAATAATAATAATAAAAATAAAATAAAAACAAATGAAGATACAGTCATAATTTTTATTTTATTTTTATTATTTTTTATAATATAATAATAATAATTTTTTTTTAAAATTTCAATTTTTTTTTTTGGACATACACATTAAAGACATACGGAACAAATAAAATGACACATTTTAACAAACTCCAAATTTTTCTGGCAAAAACATTCAGGAATATCAAGAAAGTATCCTGGCACATAAGCCTCATAGCCTCACATCAGGCCCACTACAAATGATTTCTCGAAAATGCATGGGCATCCACGGAAGGCTGAAAAGCATCTGAAGATTCCTATTTTCTAAGCTAAGTTAGTAAAAATAATCAAGGTCGGTGATGGACCACTTGGTTCTACTAACCCCCACGCTTTTCACTCCAAGTAATTCAGTATTTCACCAAATTCACTGAATTTTAATCACTGCTTGACAGTTGCGAATAATGATTCAAAGTTAGAAAAAAAAAACAACAGTCGTGTATAGATCCCTCCCCAGTTATAGAGGAGCTAGGTTAGACCGATCTTTCGTCACTGGTGTCAGTATCCAGTGGAGGCTGACAGCGCAATACTTATTTTTGTAAAACAAAAAACAAAACAAAAACGGATACACATGTTTTTTCATGGTATTTACCTCAAGATGTACGGTCTTTTTATAGGAATATTTTAGAAAAAAATACAAATATTCGTGATTCAATATACAAGGGTTCAACTTTTCAAAGAATTGTAATTTCACAAGATAGAATTAACTGCTTTATCATTACTTTATCAGACAGTCAAGTGCTGTTCAAAATTTCGCTGGCGCAATCGAACTTCATAAAATCGACACACACAATTTTATTTAATAATTCTCGAGCACAATATGAATATTTTTCTCATAGTTTATCCTTGTTAATTGGATTTTAATTGGATGCTTCTTCAATGGTTGATGGATGCTTCAACTGTGAAAAATAATTAGGAGGTGAGGCAGTGATAAAGAAGGCTAGTTGCTGATGACCTGGTAATTGCCAGGAGGGCAGTCCCCGCCATTAGGAAGGATTTCCCTCGAGGCCAAGGAAGGCTTCATCAGTTTCACCTCATCAGCATCCTTCTCCCGGCTACAGCTTTAGTACTTTCTTTTATTTCTTTCGCAGTCTCTCTGATGACTACACAAAGGTGGCGGTAAATCCTATCTCAGCCGACCTCATCATGATTATTCTTGAATAAAAGGCAATGTGAGCTTTAAGTGCTAAGTGTGTTGAAGAGAAGAACAATTTGAAACATCCGACCCGAACTAATTAGTGTCAATCAAAAAGAAATATCAATCAAGACCAAGAGCTCAGAAAGGATTAATGTTCCAATACGGCTCTTGCTTAAAGAGTAACAATTCATTCTTAAAGTACCTACGTCAAACAAGTTTCTGGTAATAATGATGTTTTAAGGCTCTCTGGTACCCTTGGTTACAGGAAAAAACGTGACGGAATAAGATAATCACGCTAACATTGTTGCAGGTCTAATTTCATTGTGAGTATACATTAAACTGAGAATAAAATTAGGTGTTATAAGTGATTTCTTACAAATTTTAACTACATTAATGAAACAGAGAACATTTGCAAAGTTAAGAAAAATAAAAGGACTTGTTAAGGAAGTGAAGCCTTTCTTGAAATGAAGAACTTTCTGTTCTATACATTTCTTTAAATGTTTGAAAAAGTGGTAAAATTTTAACAAGGTACTCAGGAATAAACTAATTTTTTTAAACTTCTAGTAATTTTGAATATTCATTGTCTAAGAAAATTGTTCAGCAGTGTCCTTACATATTTAAGCCCTTATATCAAACAAGTTCCATCAAATAACTTTTATCCTACGATTTCCTGTCCGTTCACTTTCTAGGACTTCATCTGAACAAATATCTTATTTGGAATCAAGACAAGTACAGTTTTGGAAATGACATATAATCCTTACACTTAAATCTTTAAATTCTGTGATATAGCCTTTCTTAAATTTACTCTGAAAATCCCTTCTATTAATAATAAAAGTCTTAATATTTGGTGAGGTGTCGAAGAATGTAAATGCCCGAAATGTTGGGAAATCTAAAAAAATAATAGTTGTCATCTAGCCCCTGATGCTTGGTGGTTAGATTAATATCGCAAAACGTAACGGTGTTGCGGGTCAGATATCAAAGAGCGCCGGACTGCTGTCACTTAATTTTTAGTTAAAGGTGCTTTATGTTTTTATTGTTGTGATTTAACTAAATAAATTTAAAAAAAAGGGTAGCTTTGCTTTTAAGCAACTTAGACTTTTTCATTGTCAGCAAAGATTATTCATCTTATATTGGTTTAATCATTTTTCTGTACTTTTTATTATTATATAAATATTTTGACTTTATACATTTTGTAGTTTTGGGCTAACTAAATAAATAAAATAAAAAAAAGGAGATTAATCTTCTTAAATTAGTTTAATTAATTTTTCGGTTCTAAGGTATATTATTATATAAATATTTTGTAGTTCTTGGAATGTTTGGAATATTGAAGTCAGCCTGTTTCTTTCTTGGAAATAGAGATTTGGGTCTATACAAAATAGTCCAAACACTCAACACCATCTCTGATTTAGAACTATCGGTATAAATTATTACATTACTTCAGAATATATTAATTTGATAATTTATTTAATGGTGTTGTCGGGAAGCTGGTCGTTAGCGGTAGAGTTCTCTGTTCATTGAAATATAGGTATGATAATATCGAATTCATTTTGGTATTCAACTATTATAGTCATTTATAATTCTGATTTTCTCATTGTCTTTAGACAGGGCACTAAAAATATTGTGATTTTTATTTATTTATTTTTTTGGGTAATTGAGGGCAATACATTTAATGGCTGCTACCCTATTTCGTTTGGATCAGCCGACACTTGTTCTATAATTTTAAAATGATAGCCTTTTTGCTTCATTTTGATTAGGAACCGAGGTTTTTACGAGGATATAAATAATAAAGCAGGCCGAGGAGTTCATAATACCGTCCTGATGCTTTATGTAGCGTACATTATCTTCCTATTCGCTCCCCTCCCCCGTTATTACTAGAGTGGAAGGTGCACTCCTATTAATATTTTATTTCTTAGAGGCTTCCCTCGCTCTCATAAATAAGAAAACTAGATAATTTTAACTAATAATTGAAGTTCTATTCATTCATCGATAAAATTCTTGTATTGAGCATTATTTTTTAAATTTAATTGCATTGATTTGGTGTTTGGAGATTACGTAGAAGCATAATTGGACATCTAATTTTTAAATTTATTGTATGAACTATTCATTTGGATGGACAGAACTCTTCCTAATAGTGGACTGCATTATCTATGTTTACAACTAAAGACCCATGAATCATATTTTAACCCACAATATCATAAAGTAAAGAATCGACATTTACATTTGGTATTCATTTATATTCGGCAGTAATAATTTTATTGGTTTCATCTCTGCCACTCAATGTTGTACATTTAAGTTCTTCCTAGAACAATGAAGATGGTGTAGTTAAAATTTGGTACATATAGGTCCAGTAATTTTAGCATTGCAAGGTCTACTGCGGAATGGTCGATTTTTAAATTTGGGATCCGCATGTTGACCCACATATTTGAATCTTTTTGATAATTTAATTAAATTATTAATATAAAGCTTTATATAACACTGCACCTTTGTAACCACTGATGTAGAATGGCGCTAGCCAAATATCGGTCAATTTTCAAAATTTACTTAATATTACTTTTTTAATAACAAACGTATTGAAAATCAATAGATTTAATTATTTCTAAAGCTTCAATAAACTATAGAGAGGATGTGGTAAAAATTTTGTCTAGATTGCTCCTGTAGTTTTTTTGGTTAGTGGTTACAAACGAAACATGACTTTTATATTAATAGTATAGGTATGCATAACTTCCTTTACCTTAACTATTATAAATTTTATCCCTGGCAACACAATTAATCACACCTATTTCTGGTATATTTGACTTATTGAAATTATTTTCCTGACAGGACAGTACCATGTTTACAATTCATTAATACTTAGTGACATTTAGGGAATGGTTAATTAATAAGGACTGAAGAAACATATTACAATTTAATAATACTCTAATACTATTTAGGCAATACATGAATATTATTAACACATATAGGTATAATTGTAATTAGGTGGAAGCACACAATTTACATTTACACCTTAAGATTATACTAGTAGTTACTGTTTACAAAAGGCACACTCATTTTCAATGAAATCCTCTTTCACCGAGACCCGGTTCTTCTCTGCCTCCATGCAGCCAAACTTCGATGTATGTATGTATCCATATTTATTCGTTAATTTATTTTATTTAATAATTTTATTCTATGGGATACGTTCATGATTTCTTCATAATATTTTCCGAGTTACTAAAATAAAATGAGTGGAAAAAAAATAATTTTTAGAGAAAAAAACAAAACCGACTTCAAGATTAAACCTACATACACAAACTTAGCTAAAAAATAAAAAATAATATTTAAATTGCTTCAAAACAAAAGCCATTAAATGAAAATCAATGAAATTATCGATACTTATATACCTATTCACAATTTATGACCAGTTATCTTTGGAGTCGGTGCCAACCAAGAAGGGCAGTTTAATCCTGCCTTTGCAATAAACTTTAGAATGGCCGGAGACAGCGGTGTGGTGGTGATGAAACAGTGGGAGGATCTTTACGATTACAATTTCTTTTCAAATTCTGTTTGTTTTGGTTGGCACCGACTCCAAAAATTACTGATCATACATTGTGAATAGGTATATAAGTATCGATAATTTCATTGATTTTCATTTAATGGCTTTTGTTTTGAAGCAATTTAAATATTATTTTTTATTTTTTAGTTAAGTTTGTGTATGTAGGTTTAATCTTGAAGTCGGTTTTGTTTTTT
Organism: Euschistus heros; assembly: GCA_003667255.2. Classification (NCBI taxonomy): domain Eukaryota; kingdom Metazoa; phylum Arthropoda; class Insecta; order Hemiptera; family Pentatomidae; genus Euschistus; species Euschistus heros. The sequence continues at coordinate 2,947,302 of RCWM02000087.1, forward strand.
TCTCTAAAAATTATTTTTATTTTTTACTTTTTAGTGGTGAGAGTATTTTTGTCTGTATATATGTCAATTCTCGATCTTCAAGCTACCCTGAAAAATAGTTCGAGTTACTGAAGAAAGACTTATCGAGGTTATCATTCCACTTACCTTCATGTAATTGGGAAAATTAAACACAAAATGGGAGTTGAAATCATTACGTATATTTTTCATTAATGGGTATGTGTATGTTGTTTGTACATACATATAAAATCATTGATACAGAAAATTAAATACCTGGTACCAATTTATCATATAACTTTCAAATGAATTGCGCTTTTTTCTGAGGGTGCCTAAAAGTAGACTTACCGCCTTCCACCAGTGGCGATCTTTTCTTTATTCTTTAGGACGGTTGAAAGAGAACTCCGCTGAATTCGGAATTCACTAGCAACAAACGCCCAACTTCTTTCTTCTTTCTGCACTTTGCAAATCAATTTTAACTTTTCGTTAATTGAAAGAATTTTCAGTAGCCACTGTAAAACCACTCGAGTGAATAACTAATAATAAGAGACTGGTGTAACTATGAACTGAAAGACAAACAATGACAGAAAACAGGAAAACAAATTATACATGAAATTCTTTTAATTTGAGTTCGAGTTATAAAGGTGATGACTTCTAAAAGTTTGTTTCATAAAGGTGGTACTCTCTTTTGAACCCTATTTTCAGTTCTACTTATTTTCGACACAATTTTTCACGTTCTTTGTCTGAAATCGTCTCATTGAGGTGAAATTTAAGTGTAATGTACTTCCGATCGCAGATTTTGTTCGAAATATTTAAGAATTTATAATTGTACAAAAGAAGTACAACACATCGAAAGTTGACTGTATATGTAAATTATTTTTGTTAATAATTTAGATTTAGTTACCATGGAGATTTTGATAATCATAATCATAAATATGTTTAAAATGTAAGGTTATATAACAGTGATTTTTATTAACTGTTTTTTTTAATTTTTCTTAAAAAGTGCTTCGTTGATTTCAAAATATTTTTTGTGGGACTACCTCTGTAGTATGCCCTACCGGTCTAAAAAAGAATCATCAAAATTGATTAAGAATTGACGGAGGTTCTCAACACATCTGTATTTTATTTTTTTTTGTATGTTACGCGATTACTCCGTCAATTCTGAATCAATTTTGATGATTGTTTTTTAGATCGGTAGGGCATACTTCAGAGGTGGTCCCATAAAAAATATTTTGAAATCAACGCAGCACTTCTTAAGAAAAATAAAAAAAACAGTTAATACATGATTTTATTAACAGTTTTTTTGATTTTTCTTATAGAGTGCTGCTTTGATTTCAAAATATTTTCTATGGGACCACCTCTGAAGTATGCCCTACCGATCTAAAAAAGAATTATCAAAATTGATTCAGAATTGACGGAGTGATCGCGTAACATACACACACGCACAAAAAAAAAATACAAACGAGTTGAGAACCTCCTCTTTTTTGAAGTCGGTTAAAAATAACTTAAAAGTTAGAAAAGATAGCAGATCCCTTGGCCTATGACTTTTTAAACTTCGAATAGGTAACAGGGACTTCATATGGTATTATACAAGTAGATTAGCGGGATTTTTATTAGAAGAGTTTAGTATTTTAACAATAGTTTATAGTTTGATATTAGAGGTACCATGGTTAGTTGATAATTTTGTTTTGATAGTGAAGGATAAAAGATTGAAGTTTTTGTATTTAATTTATATATTTATTTTCAGCTGTTATGCTAAGCAGAAAGTTCTGCTCCTATATCCAGCGATGTTTCAGTATTGTGTAATAGTCATAAGATCAGATCGTCTTGAAGATTGATAGTATTTTCTGGCAAGAGATCTTGTAAGTTTAATTTTATATACTAGTTTCAAATCTGTTGTGTGTCCATTATATTGCATGTATTATTGCATTATATTTTATATTGTCTGAGATATAGATCATACATTTTTTTTTTATTAGGCACGTGGCTTTTCGCAGAGAAGCTAACGTGGATTGATTACCAGTTGATTTCAATCACAAACATAACGTAGTTAATTGTTTTTCCACCAAACGGATCACTTTATGAATTGAATAAATAAACTAAGAAGACATGGGAAAGAAAATTATTGAAAACAAGGACCATTTATATGCATTAGGTATACAATATTAAATTCATGGGGACGGGAGCCCTCACAAAGCTGCCTCAAATGCTCCGAAGTATGAAATTGATTTCCCAACAGATATCCCAAGACAATATTAAACTAAATGGTTAAACGCTTGTACGAGTAATATTACCGAACCTTTGCTCGCGGATGTGATCAATCAACTACTTAGTAAACTGACAAACTAGAGAATGTAATTAAAAAAATACTTGGTTTGCCGATAAATAAGAATTTAAACTCCACTTGCATTCTCATTATGTTATACTGAAACTTTAATTTCAAAAAGGGGTAATATGATGAATTTATTCTTTTTAATTATTTAGTTAGTTACTGCCAGAAATAAAACACTATGGCAATTTTCTTTTTTCACTCTTTCTATTATAGATATTATACCTAATTTTAAGATATATAATTGAACAACTTTTGAAATTAAAAGGAACCTGAAGATGGGATATAAATCCTAACACATGTTATTTTTTGTGTGCCCAAGAAGAATACATTCGATAAATGCCAACTTGCATATTATCTTGCATTTGACCTACCGAAATGATGTGAATGATTGCTTATTATTGAGCTTAAAAATTTAAATAATAAATACAAAATAGTTTTCTGAATTAACAATCTAAATTGTAATTGTAGAAATGCTTAAATCAATGACAAACAACTAAAACTATTGGGAAAAGAGGTTAGCATGACAATCGTTCTTTTTTTTTTTAAGGTTATTATTTTATAACTTTTGGAATTTGAAATGTTAGAAAAATATTTAGCTACTGGAACCGTGATGGCCGAGAGCAGTTGGAGGAGGGTCTCAGAGAGCGAGGTGCAAAACGTCAATTCCAGCCACCCCAAACTGGTATTATTTATAGTTTATATAAATATTATATATGTTTTTATTTAATTATAGATACAAGTAAGTATAAGTATATTAAAATCCGTCCTCTCTGCCCTAGTTGGCTCTAACAAATTAACAGCTACTTAATCGAATTAATATCAACTCCCATAGCTTTAGATCGTTCTTTTCATCAGCCAATTCACAGCTATCGAGTTTACTGAGACCAATGTTATAGTTTCCAATAAAATAATTTATTTTTGACATTTTATAGTAATAAAAAGGCTTTGAATGTCCTGTAACACCAAATTGAAAATAAAAATATAATTATTCTTTATTTATTTTATTAAAAAAAAAAAAAAATATATATATATATATATATATATATATATATATATATATATATTAGGACTTAACGTGCTTATGTACATAAACTAAGACAGGAAGAATGGATTTTGATATAGTTAAATAAAAGCATAAATAATATTTTTAAAAAAAATAATATAAACATTAATAATTACATCATTACGCCCAATAGATAGATTGCGATTATCGCCATAATCCTGAACCCAGAAATTTACTTCAGATTTTAAAATTTCTAAACATTACTTATATTCTTAAAAATGATTTTTTCTATCAAGCCTTTTTTTTATTTTAAAAACTTTCCACCATTTCTTCTCAGGAGGAAGTCAAAACGTACTTTTTTTAAAGCTAAAATGGCATCTCTCAATAAGAAACCCCTTCTATGTAGTCTAGATACACTTCTCGCGTCTGTAAACTGTAAAAGTCAGTTAAAGATTTAATTGTACATTTTACTCATTAATTTATAAAATCCTTGGCTCTAATTAAAATTATGAAAAAAAAAAAAAAAAAAAAAAAATAGAATTTATATATAAATTCTTTCTAGACAGCGATGCGGATACGATATATATATATATATATATATATATATATATATATATATATATATATATATATATATATATATATATATATATTAATTTATTCATTATACCTGTATCGCTGGTAAGTTTTATTGTATTTTTTCTATATGTATTGTTTTTCTAATATATTTAACAGCCTTTTATGCTTTCGACCAGTTCTTCAGTTTTATTTAAAACAACCACTTTGAATACGAAAACCTGATAATCGATCGTGGATCCTTCCGATTATTAAATAAACTTTGGCAGGAAATCTTAAGTTAATCGTCGAATGATCCTTTCTGCCCCTAGCATCAGCGCTTTAATGTCAATAATTTGTTTGACTTTAAGGTCAGATTTGAAAACTTTATGTTTACATCAGTTAAAAACTTCAGGACAAGTTTCAATAGTTACTTAGATTGCGACACTTTGTCCCCTAGCTGATAGCTAGGAAAGGATACGCCTTCAAAGGAAACTTATAATGAGGCTATTGAGCTACCGAAATTACGCCCTGGGGAAGAAAATGGATTCTTGCTATCGACATAATCTTGAACCCAGATAGTTAATTCAGAATTTTAAAATAAGAAATTATAACGAGGTTAAATAATGACCTAAAACGAAGAAACCAAGAGATTTTTGAATGAATTTTAATAAAATGTTGTATATGTTACCATTACAATTTTAATAAACTGTTGTATATGTTACCATTACAATTTTAATAAACTGTTGTATATGTTACCATTACAATTTTAATAAACTGTTGTATATGTTACCATTACAATTTTAATAAACTGTTGTATATGTTACCATTACAAGTTTAATAAACTGTTGTATATATTACCATTACAATTTTAATAAACTGTTGTATATATTACCATTACAATTTTAATAAACTGTTGTATATGTTACCATTACAATTTTAATAAACTGTTGTATATGTTACCATTACAATTTATGAAACTATTCTTTATTAGTAATTTAATTTTTTTAAGCTCAAAAGTAATTCAATAAGCAATCATTTCGCTAGCTCAAATGCAAGAGGATAAACTAAAATCAACTGTTGTTATTAATAAATCTAATGAGTACAAAGTTGGCTATGATCCAACGTATTCTTAAATGGTACAAAAAATACCATGTTTCAAGATTCAGCGCTACCTTTTCAAAATTCGCAACTTTGACCTAGTAACGCGATGAAAAATATTTGTTGACCAATTTGCCTTATTTGTCGCATATTTGGACATCCGAGTCCAAAGTAGTTCTTAAATTTATTTCTCTGTATATTTTTCGTTTCTATTCCTTATTTTTTATTTTTTTATTTTATAGTTTCTTTATTTTTCTTGAACGCTTTGTAATTATTGTATAAGCATATAATTATTATATCATCATATTGTTATTATTATTTCTGTTTCTTTCTCTTATTTTTCTTATGTATATATTTATACCAAAAGTTCTATTTTGAATTGTACATACATAGATCATCTTTTATACATATTATTATCTTCGTTTGAAATTAAGATAGCCAGACTATTATACAACCTTATTATACATGTTTGTTATTCTTAGGGGACAATATGTCCCAGAATAAAGATTATTTTTTCATTTCATTTCATTTACTTGAATAGGAATAAAACAACATAATTATTTCACTATTTTCCACAGTCATATACCAAACTCTGAAAGTTAGGTGTAATATAATCAAAACCTTCACTATCATTTCTTTAAGCCTTAATAAATGGGCCTAAACATAAGTTAGAATGACATTTATACTATATCTAAAAGCAGTGGTTAATATACAACAGAAGCACGAGCCAGATGATCAAACTAAAAAATCTCAAAAAATCAAATTTTTTTCCATTGTGCGCCACTGCTGACTAATTGGTATCGTCAAAACTTTCGACCTGTGGTTTTTAAAGAAAACCTTTTTACATACAAAATTAAACTAAAATAAAATAGGTTTTCTGCAATTTGAGCATGAATTAAGTTCTGTAGTTTAAGAGGAGACTAAGAGACAAGCTTTAAAATTTTCGGATTTCTTTCAAAAAGTGGTGGAAACTGTTTTTTCTTCAATTTTTCTGTTCGGCCTTATAAGCGACATTGAACGATTTTAAATGTGAGTTAGTTCGCTAAAATCTAACAGAATATAGTGTTACTACATCCAATGCTTCTATATATAAATAGCTGTATAAAACATATCAATATAAACATATTGTTACATTAGTGAACGTTTCTATTTCCTTAATTTTTTTTGAAATGTTAAAATAACTTTTAGTATAATTATAATATACTTTTAACAATGAAAATCGTGTTTCATTGAAATATCCGGTTAATCCGATCTTTTGGGCGTTCCAATCTACATCTTGGTCCCTTAGGGGTCGGATTAGTGAGGTTCAATTGTATTTATTTTAATTAACTTTCTCTTCGAAAATTGAATCATTCTGATCTGGTCCCTGAAAAGAACAGTTTGGATATCTCTAGTCATAAACCTAGCCAGAATGCCTATAAATAAAATTTCTCAAATTATTTAATTATTAACTTTCTAAAGAAAAAATGTATTAATCTAAATGTAGGAATAAAATAAATATAAGTTTGTTTTTATTAACTATTCTAACAAGAACTAAAATATATAAATATTGTCGGCTCAGAATAAGGTGAGATAGCAATAGAACAAAATTAAGGCGGTTAGAAATAGTAACGGATAAGGTACCTTCATAAGGATTAGTGGCTTTCGTTTCTAGAGTACAGCTAATTAAACTTGGACTTGGATTAAGCGGAGTCAAGTACCATGCTTAACTGGTCGCCATTTACTTTTTCCCCTTATTCGGTCCTTAGGAAGCTAATGAACTCTTTCTGCACTTCACGATCCATCTTTTTTTCCTCATTATTGTTTCCCTAATTTAAAAATTATATAATTTCAATAATTAAATAATGAGTGGTATTTTCAAACGAAAATTATATGATTTATCTGAGAAAATCCTATGAGCTTCCTTGCGGAAAAAGCTAAACCTCTCTGTTGAAAGAAATACTTGATTATTTTAATTTAAAACAAAACAAAACAACTGTTAAAAAAAAAACCGAAATCAAGAGCAATGTGAAATAGAGATCAAAATATCTAAATATACATTTTTTTTATTTTGTATGATTCTGTTATTGGAATACAGAATACAAGCAAAGTATAATGAAATGTTCATTAAAATAATAGAAGTTTTAGCAAGATGATTTTCTTTATTATTTTCTTAACATTTATTTATATTTGACATAAATATCAATAAATCCAGTTTACTTTGACAACGCATTAATTTCACAGACAGGACATTCCATCGGTCTGATATTTGACCGTAAAATATTAAAACAAAAAAGAAAAAGAAGAAGGAAAACCTAGACCAACTAAAAACCAAGACTTCAATACTCACTTTTTGTGGCACATTTAACTTAGCAACTTAGGCGTGAATTCAATACTTATACTTTCTTAAACCTATTTGTACATACGCTTCGCGGCTTAAAAGGCATATTTTAACTAACTCCTATTTTGCAACATTCATAAAAAAAAAGCGTATGCAATAGAATCCTTCAATATTGTTAAATTGACACCAATTGTTAACCAAAAATTGCAAAATCCACGAAAAACGAATTGAAAAAAATTGCATAGACAAGAAAACATCCAAAGAGTGTTAAAAGAGAAATCCTGAATTATGTTAAAATAAAAAATCGAGATAGTAGGAGGTAGGTTATGTTTTTCCTCATGCCTTTGACGCTATGTATTGTAATCATCCACCTAATTCAATTATTTTCATTATGATAATTGACAGGATTGAATAAAGGTAAAAGTGTTAAATAAAAAAATGTCCCTTTTTTTCTATAGCAAATAATTCATACAATCAGTTATAAATTTATATGTTTTATATGTTATAAATTTATTTTCACCCTATCTGTTTATATATTCATGGGATGGTAATATACTATGTAGCTGAGAGTTATAAACAGATATAAACAGGTTATTTGTAGTATTTATATTTTGAGATGGTTACTGCTGAATCTGTATTAGCATTGAATTTGGATCCGTCAGTGTTTGTACTTACATGTTGGAACTGTTCTCTCAGAGTAGGGATTTGATATTTGCATTTATGATAATTGCCGGCAAAAGGCGATTTCAGCGTTAATTTCATGATAAATGTTTGAAATAACATATCATATGCAAGAGAATATGGTGCTAATTTAAAGCAGTGAATTAATTTTGAGATTTATCTAGGTACTTTAATAAGCTATTGTATATGAAAGGAACATTTTTTTTTATTTTTTCAATGTGATGATCTTAGAATAAGGACATACAAAGGTACCATTTCGTGATAACATTTATTAGCTTCTATAATGCAGATCCCCATTCTACTGTAGAAACAAGTTGTATATCTCAAGGTTGGACGAATTAGAAAAAGAGATTCAGCAAACTACTCAACTAAAACGTAAATATCAATATAACTTAAATATATAATAGAATAGAATAGAATAGAAAATAAACTTTATTCTGGGACGATGTCGTAAGATGAAATAAAATAAATTAACAATCTGGTTAACTATTTACAATTTTACAAATAAAGAACAAAAATAGAAATAAAAATTACAAAAATCCAATATTGCAGGAAAAAAAATAAAAACCTATTTACATCTACTGAATGCACTTCTTTTTTTTTTTTTTAGTGAGGTTTTGCTAGTCAGTATCATTCTGGAGGGAAAGGAAGTATTGAAAGAGAAGGGATTTAAATGTGGACAGAGATGGAGCATTACGGATATTACAGGTTAGTGAATTCCACAAGGAAGTAGCACGGGAAATAAAGGAGTGGTCAAATGATGTACTCTTATGGGAAGAAGTATACAGGTCAGAGGAGCGAGATCTTGTAGTGCGGGAGGAGACCGAGGATCTGAACTGGAAGATGTTATAGATGTAGGAGGGATTCCGAGAATTGATGGTTTGATAGAGGAAGGAGGCTAGGAAGTAATTTATGCGGGATGAAGGATAAAGCCATTTTAACTCTGTATATAGATGTGATGTGTGGGAGGCTTTTGGAACCCTAAAGATAAACCTAACGAAACAGTTCATTAGTCTTCTTAGTTTACTCTCGAGTTCCGCCGTCAAGCCACCATATGCAACACAGCTGTAGTCAAAATGGGGTAGGATAAGGGAAGAATCCAAGAGTTGACGAGTAGGTTTCGGAAGGGAGTCCAGGGAAGAATGGAATAGTTTAAGGATGGATATAACCCGTCGAGAAATTTGGGAGATATGAGGTTTCCATGAAAGGGTTTGGTCAAAGGTAATACCAAGGTTTTTGACTGTGGGGTGGAATTGAATAGGTTGGGAGTTCATTGATCGGGAGGTGGGGAAGGGATCTCAGATGGGTATTAGGACCTATGATAATAGCCTGCGTTTTTTTTACATTTAATTTTAATTTGTTATCAGAGGCCCACTTGCAAATGCTATTAAGGTCTTCTTGGATAAGGGAGAATGATTTAATTAAATCAGAAGGATGAAAGGATATTTATATCTGGAAATCATCCGCGTATAGATGGTAGGAACAATGGTGAATGGAATTTGGTAGATCATTTATGTAGGCACAAAAAAGAGTAGGAGAGGCACTGGAACCTTGGGCTACCCCTAATGTCAATGAAAGGGAAGAGGAAAGTGGCTGGTTTGGTATGGATACTATTTGAGTTCTACTATAGAGGAAGGAATGAAACCAGAGGAGAGAGCTTGAGGAAAAAGATAGGGCTTTTAGTTTCGTGAGGAGAATAGAATGGTCTAGGGTGTCAAAGGCTTTAGTAAAGTCTAGAAGGATAAGTACAGTTACTTTTCGTTCGTCAAGAGCAGTATGTATGTCATTTGTAATTTTTGTTAAGGCTGTCTGAGTTGAATAACCAGGTCGGAACCCAGATTGGAACGGATTAAGGAGATGAGAGTTTTCTAGGAAATTGGAGATTTGTGATTGAACTAGTCTTTCAAGGGGTTTGGACAGATTGGAAAGTATTGATATAGGACGGAAATCATTAAGTGAAGATGGGTTAGATTTCTTTTGTAAGGGTTGTATTTTAGCTTTCTTCCAGGATGAAGGAAAGGTGGAATTTTGCAAAGAATAATTATATATATGTAGGAGGACTGGAAGGATAGTAGGAAGGCAGAGTTTGATTGATTTTAATGGAATACCATCATGTACAATAGCTTGCGTTTTACATTGGAAAATGGCATCAATGAGGTCTGATATAGGAAAAATAAAAATTGGAGGAGTTAAAAGGAGGACCACTTGGAGCGTAGCTGGCGGAAAGAGATGAGGAGTTTGATGATGAGGTAGCAAAAAAGGAATTCATTTCATTAGGAGTAAAAGAGTATGAAAGCGGAGGATTTGAGGATTTACTAAAGGAAAGTTTTGATAAAATTTTCCATTTTGATTTTGGATCACAGGCACTGGAGGGGCTTCATGAAAATATTGTGATTTAGCTTTTCGAATGGCAGTTTGTGTGTGATTCCGAAGGGATTTAAACAGAGTGTAGTCGTCCTGAAGTCTAGTCAGTCGAAAACGTCTTCGGGCGGCCTCTGGTCTCTTTTGTAGGTTTTTGATTTCTATTGTGATCCAGGGTGCTGGTGGACGTCGGATTAGGATGGTTTTTAGGGGAGCATGTGAATCGAGGATGGATAAGAGATTGGATGTGAGGATGTCAACCATGTTGTTGATAGTGTGGGATGAATATATAGAGTCCCAGTCCAGAGCGTCAATATCATTTTGGATTGAGGAAAATGTTAAAGAATCAAGATTGCGATAGGAAATGGTTTTTGGAATGAATGTTGGAGTTTGGATATAGAGCCCTTACTAAAATTATGACTGAATCATGCACGGTTTTTTAAATAATATGTTCCAAAATTCAAGTAATTAATGAATGAAATTTATTGTTAAATATTAACCAATCGCCCAAAAAATAAATTTCACATTCACATCCTCTTGTCAAATAAACTTTGCATCCTACTAATTATTTCTTTTTTTAACTTAATTGTTTGATTCACACCTATGAGGCATGTAAATGCAAGACCAGTACCCATCGGTTCCTCCTCCTGACATTATTTTAGATTGTTACTTAAGGAGGTCCCTCATCCAGCTCCTTTTTAGCCTCAAAACGTATTGTCAGGTATATTTGTTGTAGACTTGTTTTGTATGAGTCTGTTTGGATGGTCGTAAAGCTTGTAGTGAAATATTCTGTATTTTGTTTTGATATGGTCCAGTACAATGGGTATGTTGTAGGTCTGTATGCAGTGTTTTATTACTTATGTACCATCGAGTTATTAGTCCTAATGTTTGTGATTGGAGTTTGGATATCTGAGTTTTTTGGCTGAACCATAAATCTGTGATGCGTAAGTCCATATGGGTTTTTAGTAAGTATGTTTAGTTATTTAGGCGCTGTCTTAGTTTCAGGGAGGATCTTCATTGTAGCAGGGAAAACAACAGTCGTAGAATCTTATTTAAAGTATGTCAACCTTCCATCGAATGTCAGTCCTAACTATTTTACTGTGTTAGTCTTTGGAATTGGTTTTTTGTCTTAGTATGATGATGGACATGTGTCATTTTGTAGTGTGAATGTAAGGTGTTGTGACTTTTCGTTGTTTAGTTTGATTTTCCAAAGTTTAAACCAGTCTTGGAGATTCAGCAAGTAATTCTAAAGAGCCAATGAAGCCTAAGTAGAGTCGGAGTGTCTTGTGAGAATGGCTGTATTGTAGGTATAAATTGATGTTATTACAATTACGAATTAAAATCTATAAAGATCTGTAAATTAAACTAATTCACAATGTCTAGGTTAGGCTCTGTCTTATTGAAATTTTATTTTTTATTAAGAATATCAAATTTGTTTTTATTATATATTGTTGAGTCAAAGCTAGTGGGCTTTTTCTAATTCGAAACGAAACGTGACTTCGTCCGAATTAAAATTACACTCTGGGTTTTGGACTGTATATGGAATTACTTGAACAAAGGTTTGCAATTTTAGAGGAAAAATAATTAGAAGAAATATAAACCAAGTAATATGAAATTGATTTACCAAAGTGAAGATCATAAAGTTGTGCCGGTAGAACCCCTCTGAGCATCCGAATGCATTCGCCCGACTAGATAAAGGTTGGGCGTCTTGGTGTAGAAACAATCGGTTGAGAGATCTTCTGGCTGAACTTACACTCATTTGCTAGTAAAAGGTAAAAAAAATGTCTTTGAAAAATCGCAACATAAAGAGTAGAGACAAAACGATTAAATTAAAACTGGAAGACATATGTCTTGAACAAAACCGTGGAAGGCAAACGCCTTGGACATTGAAAAATCTTCTAGTCTCAAGTAATTCTGCAGAAATGGCCAGACATGAGATAAAAAACAGGTGGCGGAAAATGAATGAGTAGCGCTCTTTGGAAGATTGCTATAAATACTTGAAGATTTAGTTGCCATAATTATCGACTAGATGGGGGTAACGCTGGTTTCAACATTTTATTTTTATTTTTTTTAGTATTTAATTTTTCTATTAACAAGGGACGCCTAATGGCGTGAACACACACACGCACACGCACACGCAAACGCACACGCACACGCTCACACACACACACACACACACACACACACACACACACACACACACACACACACACACACACACACACACACACACACACACACACAAATCGTGTGTGAATCGGACATAAAAACAACATTAATAAAATTTGATATTGGAGTTACATACATATATACCACCAATTTAATAGGGGTGAAACATCACTGATTTTATTTATTTATTTATCTTTTTTTCGGGGGGCGAGGGCGAATCAAACATAAAAACAACTTTGATAAAATTTGATAGTGGAGTTATATATATATATATATATATATATATATATATATATATATATATATATATATATATATCAACAATTTAATAGGGGTGAATCCTCACATTTTTTTTTTTTTTTTTTCGGTGTGAGGGTGAATCGGACATAAAAACAACTTTGATGAAATTTGATATTGGAGTTTCATACATATACACCAACAATTTAATAGGGGTGAAACATTACCAATTTAATTTTTTTTTGGGGGGTGGCGGGTTTTTCGGGAAAATCAGTCGAGTTTTTTTATGTCCGATTCACCGCCTCCCCCTTCTCCCCCCCAAAAAGTAAATCAGTGATGTTTCATCCCTATGAAATTGTTGGTCCTAGTTATGTAAGGCTAATATCAAAATTTATTAATGTTGTTTTTATGTCCGAAGAGACAAAAGCTGTCTCTTCTACAAAAACTGTCGTTCTCCAACAGATTATCAATTGAGAGTCAATTTATATAGCCTTACTTTAACAATGTCTGAGTGATAAAGAATAGAAATTGATATTATTAGTTAATTATTAATGTTTCAGATCATTGATCTGAAACCTCATATGTCCCCATAGCAGTTGGCCTCTAGGGATGAGATGGTCGGTATATTGCATTGGATGATGATTCTGGTATAAGTTTAATGAAACCTTTCAGCAAGAACAGTCTCCAATCAGATGTAGCTTCTGACATATTGAACCCGTATTGCACCTCAACTTTGAACATATATATTATAATACAGTTAATAATAGTTTTACTAACTAATAACTTAATCATAATTAATATTAATATGTATTTTGATGCACTATAGGCGAATATATTCGAAATTATATAGAGCATAAATACAAATCAATGGAAGTCTTAAAAAAAAAATCTAATTATTATATTATTAGAGTAAAATCCTCACTAACTGTGGGATTTAGCGTGGCTACTGCGGAATGACAATTCTTTTAATATTCAATGCAGTTATAATAAAAGAAAGAACTGACAGCCCCAATGAGGAAATTATTATTTTTTTTATAATAATGACTACTTTAAACTTTACTTGCGTTTCCGACTACTCCAACATTTACATGACAAACGTTCAAAGAACCCAATTGATTACAAATGACTTATTAACATGACAGTAATTAGAACCATTTGGGCATACGGAGTTGAGCTTTGAGGCTCCACTAAACCTTCCAATTCTTCTAGTATCAAATCCTTACAATCTAAAACCCTTCGTAAAATCCTCAATGTTCCAAATTATGTAACAAATAAACTTATTCATAATTATCTAACAGTCCCACATTTTGCAGGTTTAGGCCAAACAAGATACCTGTCTTCCTTGATAAGTCAACCCATTGGAATCCACTAATCTCCTAACTCGTCTCACTTGATCATCGATAAATCTCCGAGGTATTTGAAAAGAAGGTGGCCTAGGGGACTTTGTAATTTTTTGAAGAGCTACTAATGGGTAGTTCTTTACAAGTCATTGTATTCATATTACCGCACATTTACTCATTGTATATGTCGTATACAGTTGTAAGTATCAGAAAAGTATATATTTTTTCATGATTTAACAATTTATTGATATTTACAACTGAAATCAATATATATAAATAAATTAGAGGAAAATGATTACAATGATATGTGAATAACATGTAAAGAACTACTCACTAGTAGCACTTCAATAGTTCTACATTACAGTGTCTCTTTGCCATCTTCTGTTCAGACACCTCGGAGGATTATCAGAAATGGAGGGTGAAGTTGGGAGACTGGTGGATTTGAATGGGTATAAAGTTTACTATGAAAGAATAGATAGAATGGTTTGGTCCAAATCATGTTGTTTATCCCCCACCTTATTTAAAATATACTTTTGGGCTAAATCAGTAACATATGGAACATCAAGATCTTTAAGGATAAGTTTATTTGAGACGTAATAAGGAACATTGAGGATTTTACGAAGGTTTTTGGATTGTAAGGAATGGATACGATAAGATTTGGAAGGTTTAATGGAGCGCCGAAACTCAACACCGTATGTTCAGATTAGTCTAATTACTGTCATGTAATTAAGTTTTTTGTGATATATTGGGAGCGTTGAATGCTTGTCTAGTAAACATTGATGTATCGTAGTAGTCGGAAACAACGAGCAGTTTCTTGTCTTTTAAGTCTGGTAAGAAAAAAGTATATTAAAAAGAAAAAAAATACAAAAAGAATATCGATAGTGTTATGTAACAAGGTGGAATAAATTATTAAAGTTAATTTTAAGATACGTTTTATAATTATTACTCAACCGGTTTCTTCTATGGCCGATTCCTGTAGTGGTCGAACGCACGCAACAGTTGAGGCTAATCCATCGCCAAATTTACTGATTAATGGATGAATGCTACTACGAAGCTCAGGGGGAGGGGTGAGGGAGGAGGGGAGGGTTAGGGTGGCTACAGAGGCAGCCGGGAATAATCTTCAGAGAGGGCCGAGGTGTTATTTATGGAGCCACTATCGGCCCCAACAACTATTTATTATTAAAGCCATTGGCAGGCGAAAGGACAACGACTCTCCCTTAACTCCACCATCAGGTTAGGGAGGAGTTCGTCCTAGTCCACTGCAACCTTCCACAGGGGTTCTCTCTCTCAGTCCATTTTCAAATGGGTAATGTATTCAGTCCACCCTTAGATTTAGCTTAATTTTTAACTTCAATGCAAGAATCATGAATATTTCATTCCTATCGTAGTGAATATGCAATTTAAATTGAAACATGTTAGATGTGAAATACAGGTTTGATGGCAGGTTTCGGATCCAGTGAATTGGTTGAGGTAGGCATGTTAATATAGAATGATCAACATAATTAAAAACTGATGAATTATTTGCCACTTTAACGATATTTACTAACAATTATTTATTGTAATGCAGTTTAAAATTTAAAAATAGTCTATACAAGACTTAAGATACAAGAAACAGCTCGTCGTTTTTTTATTACACCAACATCTACTAGACAAGCGTTTAAAGCTCTCAATAAATTACAAAAAACTTAATTAAATGACAGTAATTAGACCAATTTGTACATATATGGGGAACTTCGGCGGACCATTAAACCTTCCAAGTCTTCTCGTTTCCAGTCCTTACAATCCAAAATCCTTCTTAAAATCCTCAATGCTCCTTATTACGTCTAAAATAAACTTATCCTTAAAAATCTTAATGTTCCTCCATACATTGCTGATTTGGCCCGAAAGTATATTTTAAATAAGGTAGAGATAAACAACATCTCAGTTTTAAACATATCGAGGATTCAATTGCAGTTGAAAAGTGTTTGCCTTGTTTAATTTTGTACATACCTTTCCTGTACATACTCTGGATCGCCCCTAGTAAGACCTGGGTCAATGCCTCGTTTCAGCACAGCGCTTCACATTTATTTATTAGGGACTTCATCATAGGCTTTTTCTAAATCTATAAATGCTAAATGTAGTTCTTGCTGTCTTTCCTTGGATTTTTCTATTAGCTGTCTTATAATAAATATATTATCAGTGCAGGATTTACCAGCTGTGAAACCACTCTGTCCCTGTTTCAGAACTAACATATACAATTATAACATTTCACACAAGTACTTGCACGAGAAATATTAACATTTTTGATGTTAGAAAATCAATGGACAAAGGATCATTCCGTATTCTTTCTTAAAACAGATATTGTCTTAAAAAATTATGATGAATCACCAGAAAGTTTTTAAGTAATGATAGAATGTGCATAAATAATATTCGTTTCTGACATTAAAATTTCGTTCCAAGTTTACAAGCAGTAGGAAATACGGAGGCAAAGAACAGTGTTGCGAACCATCCAGGTTCAACTGCTATCAGAATGAAATGTCCAACTAAAACCATTAACTTAGTTGAAATGAACCAGTGACTGAAATCTATTGCGTAGGGTTAATTTAGTTAGTCCCTCCTCCATTACAAAACTCTTTAGTTGGAATGCTAATCCTCTTGGGAGAGTGAAAAATTATTGCCTTCTTTATTTAATATATTCATAAGAAGTAAAATTAAACGGTGTAATTTATCTTTAAAAAATTCAATTAGTCCTAGAGATTAGATTTCATAACGTAGAGGATAGTGGGGTCGATTTTAACTAGGGGCTAATTTAGCAGGCTATACAAAAGACCATGAGTCTGAGATATTAGTAGAAACTGATCTTAATCCGGTGTTTTTTAGTGCCGGTCCAGTGTTTTGTTATGAACAATTACCAAGTAAGTAAAAACACTTCGGTTAGCTACTTTATTTCTTTAGGACGCTAAAACATTCAAGATCTTGGCAGATCATTGATGTATAGAAATAGTAAACTATCCTATTTCTGGCGTTCTTTTAATCGACGCTCTCAAGCGGTGATTATTCTTACCGCATACGCTAATTTACCAAGTTAGAATAATATTTAATTATGAGTTTACTTATTTCATAATTCGTATATTTACCAGTAATTACAATAATATATAATATTAAGAAAGTAATTTACAGTAAAGAAAGCTCAAATGTTACCAAAAACCTTTCACTAAACACTAAAGATGGGTGCTCTGCGGTATTCCTCTGGAATTTGATTTTAATAATATATTAGGGCCCAAAAATCAGTATGAGAATTTAATGAAAAACAAACTAAACTCTAATATTTAACAAATAGGATTATAAAAATTCTCTAAGCATAACAAAAAAGTAATATAAAATAGTGCTATTAATTTTTTTAGTGATTCTGCTTTAGCAATTAATAAAAAACTCTGTTATAATAAAATATATTACAAAATTAATCAATGTTAGGGAGAAAAATTGATGTATGTTTAATAATTACTTTGGGTCATCGATTCTCGATAACGATTCTTTTCTCAAGAATCGATGGAATCGAGTATCGACATTAGGAAGAGATACATCCCTATTATAAATATATGTATGTACATACTGACAAGAAAAAATATATGTACACACATAAATAAAATGAAAAAAAATAAACTTAATTCTGGGACGTATTGTCCCCTAAGAACAACAAAAATGTAGAATACATAGTACCATAGTCTGGCTTATATTATTTCAAACAACGCTATTTATATGTGAAAAACGTGTGACATATAAATACGGCTAATAGTAAATAAAATTGTATAAAGAACTTTCAGTAAATATACTAACATAAGAAGAAGAAAAAAATAAAAATAACCATGAGAAAAAAGGTTTGTAAAGAAAAGAGACTATAGCTACATATGTACTATATGTACATTGATTGGAGAATATATGAATACACTTATATAAATATACATATACATATTTATATATACACATACATTACATTCACATATTCGTACTATTCTGTGCACCTAAGCATACTCATTTGAATTGTCATGAAAAAAGATAATGAGTGAAGAAATTATTTCTTTTTTAAGGAAAAATAACTGAATTAAGTGAGGACACTATTGAATTTATATAAAATAATGTTGTTAATCTAGTTATCGGTATCGGATTTATTGAATTCGACCAAATAAAATGTTATTTGTTACTCATATAAGTTGGCATCTGATTGGGATGTAAGGAGATATTAAAAAAGGAGTGCTTTAAATGAGCTACAGAAAGGAGCATATCTAATTTCAGGAGCGAGAGTGTTCCAGGGGGTAGCGGGTTGGGATTGTAAGGAATGTTGGTATAATGCGGTTAGATAAACCAATACCCTCACATCAGTGATTTCTCTAACACCCGAGCCTGAAACGTTATAATTGCTTCGTTTGAAGAAATTGCGCTCGTGTTTGTTCTCAATTTACGCAATTCGTTAATTAATAATTGAAACAGAACAGCCATCATATTCTCGTCCCATATAATCGGATACTAAATGACGAAGGGTCAGGGATTAATCTTTCCCCCGGGCACTAAGACAAAGAGTTGGCCCCGGCAAGATTGATGGCGACCGTTTTTTTTAAATCCACCATCGCCTGGCAGACAGAACTTTTAAACCCGGCAGGTTCCATAAAGTACTTTTATAATTACTTGCCCTTGCGGAACTCCTCCACCCGCCATTAATAGCACCACTCACTAATTACAATGACTTATTCATCGCTAACCTCAACTCCGGTGTCCCTAAAACGGCAGCCAGTGTTTACTATTTCCCTTTTCATTAAGGATTCCCCGCCGGAATATTCACCGATCTCGTTCCCTGACCTTTGAACTTTTCAAAATTCATGTTTGAAAATTTTACAGTGACATTAATTAATTGGTTCTGTGAATTAATAATCATTTCTAGGAAATAGAATTAGGAAAAAGCATCAGCTGTGCTAGAATATAAAACATTTTTCACGTACACACACACTTATATAACTTACATTGATATATTTAATTATTTAATTTGTTGTACTGTGACTATTTTATTCAGGGAAATGGTCCAAAGATATTTCTAAAAAAAAAAAAAATCTTATGTTCACCAAACCTCAGCAAATATTACACCTTTATAAAATTTTCATATTTTGTGAGAGGTTGCGAATTCCTTATAATGGCGGCATTACTGAAAAGATTAAGAGCTGAAACAGGCCGTTATAATACTTAAATGTTGTACTTACGTAAATTTATAAATCGGTAGGGGCCACTTGGACAATGAGATCGTTAAAATATCGTCCCCACTCAGCCAAACTAGCGAAAATTTTGTATTTTCAGGAGAGAAATTTAAAGTTGAAAATTGAAAGTAGTGTTGTGTCGGTACCAATTTTTTTCGATTCACTGGTACCTAAAATCTATTTTGTATTCTCGCTTTAAAGATAAATCAATATTGCAGAACATAATCTAATAATATGAGCAAACCAGATGTATTAAAGAAACAAAAATTATGCTAGACATAAATTAGTAAATAGTAAATAACATTTATATATAAACATATAACGTTTAAGTTGACTTACATTCCTATGTAAAAAGAAAAATCTTAAAAATATTTATTTGAGTTTTTTAGTTGTATTTGAACTTGAATGATTTTAATTATGGTTGTTAGCCCATAATCAAAATTGTGAGCTTTTAAAGCCCTTTAAAATAGCCAAAAATTGGTCCGTTATTATAGATAACAAAAAAAAAACATTTGTTACAGTTACTTTTGTGTTGTTTTTTTTTCATTAGGAAGTTGAATAGCATAATAATTAATTAATTTAGTATCACAAAACTATGGTCACAATCGACCGTGTCGATCGGTTCCTAGGAATAGACTCTGGAACAACAATTCTCAATACCATTTCTTTTATCAAGAACCGGTGAAATCAACCCATCCCTAGTTTACAAATTCAAAAATTTCAAAACTTTAAGTCTCAATATAAATTTGTTTCCAATAATTACAGAAAATCCCGACAAGTAATGAGGAAAACATAAGAGATTGTCTAC
Source organism: Euschistus heros (assembly GCA_003667255.2). Lineage (NCBI taxonomy): Eukaryota > Metazoa > Arthropoda > Insecta > Hemiptera > Pentatomidae > Euschistus > Euschistus heros. The sequence continues at coordinate 2,967,425 of RCWM02000087.1, forward strand.
CATCTATCCTCTTTTCTTCTACTACTGCTTAGTTTACTATAGGAACTAATATCTTCAAGAAGCGATTTCACTTTCCTTTTTTAGGCTTGTATCAATATGTTAGACTTTTCGTCATACGTTTTTAGAATTAATATATGTAATCTGTGTCGAAAAGGGCTGAAGTTTTGAATTTTTGTATGTGCTTAGAGCTGCTGATGAATGTTTAACATTCGAAACTATTCTTCTAATAAAAAACTCCAATAAAAGTTAAATATAATTTATCAATTCTAATTGTATTGACCCTTCTATACATCATGCTTAGCTCAACTGTTTTTTTAAATATATGCCACTAATTAGAGGCTGTTTATGGAAATTCAGCATCTCTGGGTTACCATTAGGTTACCACGCTGAAAACCTATGGCCAGCACTAGCACGTTGTTCTTATCGAACGTTAAACTGAATTACGTAATTAATTAAGGATTTAGGTACAATTTTTTTTTTCTTGGGAGGAGGAGGGAATTAGTCAATGCTAAAAAAAAAAAAGCGGTGCATTTTAGATTGGGCTAAAATTTCCTGTATTTTCAAGTGTGCATTATTATTACAAATTTGATGTTTAAGTAAACACAAAGGTGAAATATAACACTTTCCATTAACCTTTAATTGGTTGTGCATTCAATAAGAGTGATTGGTGCATGTAATCGATACATAATAAATTTCATAGGTAACTTGGGAAAATATTGTCTCAAAGAATAATAAATAAAAATTCAAAATAAAACATTGAATTATTAGCCTGAGATACGAACAAAAATTAAACGAAAACCCTCCATATAGTGGTTTTTGTGAAAAAGTGCATATACTCTGAAAACGAGTTACTAACATTCATTGGAGGATTTTTGATATCTGGGTTGTGAAAAATGGGTTAATTCGTGCTTCTTAATAAGAATTTAAAGTATCTTTATTATATTTGGAGTAAACTGTAATTTTAGAGTAATTACAGGATTTATAAAAACGATAAAAAATATCCTACTAAAAAGCACAATCTTAACTTATCGACTCCTTTATGACACCCAGGAATTTAGTAGGAAATGATCTATGAAGTTTAAATTTAATAAACGTATTACTTACTAGTTCGGTAAGATGTACTATTTCGATAAGACAGTTACAGAACTGTTTGTAGTATTCAAATAGTACTACATTACTCCTGGAAGAGGCTGGCTGGATCCCAACTCACCAAGCTCCAAGTAACAGGTCGATTCCTTGCGTTTACTTCTTGTTCAAAGTATTTAGCATTGCAGATCCTGTTCGAAACATTGTCTAGGTGTATGATAACTTGAGAGATAAGAGTATTCTGGTGCATAAAACGCTCTTAAATCATTAAAATTAATTAATGAATAAGCGATAAGTACAAGATGAACATAGCCAACTTATGTAAATATTGTTTTGGGCTTAAAAAATAAAAAAAATAAAGTGAATCCAAATCGAAAATAAAAGAGAAACAAATAATTGTTTATTTTCAAAGGAACTAGATGGAGTGTTGATTGGAGAAAATAGCGATGTAGTTAGCTTGCAATGTTTCAGGATAAATCCTACAAGTATTGATTCTTTAAAGCCTCGGCTTGCTCTCGAGGGACCCATCGCTCTGCCTCAGATCGCTACTAGCGTGAAGAAGGGATCCCATTCCTTAACGGTTCGACTACAAAATATTTTGAAATAGCTTTTAATACAAAATGAACACTTAGAAAAATAAACAATTTAGGACGAGATTAACTAACACAAGTAAACACATATTACAATAAACCTATAGCTGGTGAGTAATCATTAACTATTCTTAAGATTATTGACTATTGTTCTAAACTAATTGTTTAGCCACAATGGTGGCTGGATTGATATATATTGTATTATGTTAAGAGGGATAAGTCAATAGGATAAAAAATAAGAATTATTAAAAGTAACAACATAATTTTAATAGGTCATAAGTTTGATGGCTATCATCAGGGCAAACAACAAGAAGATGTCAAGTACAGAATCAGAAAATATACTAAAAAGATACAATAAATAAAATCCAATAATAAATTAAAATTAAGCTAAGTAGGAGCTTATTAAAAAATATAATATGGTTTCGCTAAACCATTTAATTCATCTCGCAACCAATCCTTGCAATCCAAAATCCTTTGAAAAATCCTTAATGCCCCTTACTTTGTCATAAATAAATCTATCGATAAGAACCTTAATGTTCCACATTTAGCGCAAACCAGATACCTGTAATTTCATAGTAAACTCCAAAACTAAAAAAACATTCAAGTCGATTAGTCTTTCAACTTGCCTCCTGTTCTAGAGGCGCCTGAAAAGAAGATGGCCTTGGGACATTCTTATATTGAAGTGCTTCCAAGGGTAGTTGCTTTGCAAGTAATTGAAATGTTAGTATCGAACCAATTGGATGATACCAAGTTTGCGTCCCAGAGATTAGGAATACATTCAAATGATTGGAAGAGGCAAATCTCTCAATCAATAAAGCGGGTAAGTAGGTACTGAAAGGAATACAGGCTTCTCGACTCTAGATATGGTACAAGAGAATGGTATAAAAAAAAAATGTACTGTATAACATATGATGTATTATATATTCCCATTTTTTATTTTTTACTCCATTAATGACAAATAAAAAAACAACTCATGCCTTTCTCGATTTTAAGTGTAAATGCTGCATTAAGTATTAAATTAAATGTTCAAACTTTTGTTGTGTGCCATGAACTAATAGTCATTTAGATTAAAAATTGCTCAATGTGTACAGGAATTCGTTATTTCTCAATGATAACATATAATTCGTTATTATAATAAACATTAGGAATCCATATGGACAAACGACTTACTTACTTAACCCACATGAAAGACTAAAGCAATATGAAACGGCTCGTCATTTTGGACTTCTTCAATATTTGCTAGATAAACATTCAAATCTTCCGATTAGTTACATGACAGTAATAAGAACTATTTGGATATACGGAGTTGAGCCTTGAGGCTCCACTAAACCATCCAATTCGGCTCGTATCCAATCCTTACAGTCCAAAAACCTTCGTAAAATCCTCCATGTCACAGACGTATCCACTAAGATCTTAATGTACCATTAGGATTGTTGATTTAACCCAAACCAGATACCTAACTTTTCATAGCAAACTCCCTAACCATTCAAATACATACAGCTTCACATTCTATTCCAAATAACTCTCCGAGGCGCCCGAAAAGAAGATGGCCTCGGGACCTTCTAATATAGTACTTTATTATACAAAACTTTTATAAGTGCTTCCATGAGTAGTTACTTTACAAACAATTAATATTAGTGTTATATTTTATATTGAATGCAGTTGTAAATTAAATAGCTATTAAACAAATAATAATTAAAAATATGGGTTTAATAGATCGGTAAATTGGATGTTGATAAGTATTTAGGAAGTGCGATTTTGTTTAACATTTTGAATTTCACAATTTAGACACACGCATTCACTTCACGTATAACCTATTTATGTGTCTTTTAGGTGATAGTGAATATTTAAGAATAACAATAAATAGCACACATTCATTGCCTGAGGTTAGATTTTTATAGCCTTTATATGTGTATTAAAGAAGTACTTTAATAATAATATAAACGTTGTATTATATATGATCAACCAATTCAATTCATATTGAATTATAAATTTATTTTATGACTAATGCCTATTGAAGACGTTTCCTATTAGAGACTAATGGAGATTGGATCATGGTGTTTGAGGAAGGAGGCTGAAACTGATCTACCCTTCTTGAAATTTAATACAGCTCATTTTGAGAAACGCTACACCTAAGCTCAATAGGTAGGCAGTCTAGAATTAGTGTTATTACCTGAAACGGATATACTACCATGGCCAACACCTGTATATCAGGTAGTTTTAAAATCATTGTTACAGTAGAAGAGATAAAGCTTATAAAAGAAAGAAAAATTGTTTATTCCAGAATAGATTGTAGATTAAATTAGTTACCGATTTCTTATGATACAGAACTATTTGAAATGGTGATAATATAGACGAATAATAAGCAATTTATACTAAAACATAAAACAATTTTTATGTTCGAGTACGAGTTGCTATATGATTTGATCTACTATAAATGCTACAATGGAAAATATTTTGAAAGTTTACTCAGCTCTGTTGGTACTACTGCTCTAATCACTTATTTTCGCGAGACCAATGTGCTAAGGGGAGGTACTTCCAAAAAAAAAAGAAGACACAAACGCACCCTTAAAAAATAATCGCAAAAATAAAACAATCGTTGACTATCGGTCGTTACATTTAATCTATTTATTAATATGAGATTGGTTCTCAATATTATTAATGAAAATTTAAGAAAACTTGTGGAATAAACCCTGTCCGCAGTAGGCCAGGTGCTAAGAAGATTGCCATTATTCATTATTGATATGTACTTGGGATCATTTTTCGACCATGTACTTTAAATTCTGTGTAAGAAAACATTTCAAAAATTTTGAGTTTGATTAAGTCAACTCATATATAATCAATTCAATTATAATTACCTCCATTTTTGAGTTTATTCTGGTTATAAATATTAAATGTTTTTTTATTAATCTTTTTCACAACTGTCAAATACATAAAACGACAACAAGCGAATGTGATGGCTATAAAACAATGAGCAGGTTTGGACATGAGAGGCATGATGATGAGCATTGCCCAGTGGCACCCCCATTTCTCTTGTTAGTCATATAATGTTATTCTAGGAGATCTCTCATACATCTTCTTTTCAACTGTCTATAGATATTGTTGGGCATCACTGTTTACATGCCATGTATGAGTTTATTGGGATGACCTTGAAGTCTATTGTGAAATCTTTTGTAGTAGGTCTGTATGTGTTCTTTCGCGTTTCGACGAACTGTGTGGTCCCCATGTCATTCTGCTTTTAAAAATTAGTAAATGTTAAGTTAATACTATTTAAATTAGTAAATTAATTAATTTATACAAACATTAGAGTTTTTATACTACTTGAGTCATGTTTGTCCACTACAAACTTCACTGTAAAAACTACAAGTTTACAAATATAGGATTATAAAAAAATATAAGATATAGAAATGCATTAAAATAAAAATAATGCCATTATTTAGAATAAATGTCGAAATACTGATAAAGTGTTTATTTCATATTTTGGATAGAATACATCGATGAGGAAATCATATGAACTGATTCGTAGTGCAGGAAGCAAAAGTCATGTTTGAATTTAGAGATCTATTCTATGGGCCAAAGTAAATGTTATAGTTTTGTTATTTACTTAATAACTTGTTTTGGCTGTGATATGACTATCATATTGAAATTATCGAATGAGACTATTGTGATATTATATCGTGATGATAGGTCCATGTATACTGATGACAAATCAGCATATAATTATTTATTCATCCCAAACAATTAATCCCATACGATTATCCTCCTTTATAATGGTAACAAAATGTTATTACAAATAATCCAAATACAAACAAAAATAAAAATACAAACAAAAATATTCAAACATATCATCAAATCAACTTACTCTTCGTCACTAACCTATGATTCCCTCGGCTACAGAATCCTTTAATAATATTCGAGTAATCCTTGTTGAACAGCACATTACTTGGAATCCAAATACAAGGCTGATCAGCTCGGGAAGGATAATAATGTTTTTCTGAGCTATTTGCACCAGTTAGTAATGCATCAGGTATTAGAAGTTGTTAGTGAAAACTACTGGACTGAAAACAATGAGCTTATTTGAAGACGTTTGGGAACCTGACATCTGAGCGAGTAGATTCCCAGTGGTGTAGATTTACTCTACGTTTTTCAGAATTTCTCTGTCACCATTGTTTCTTATTTAGTGCAAACTGTGCGAAGTAATGTTTGGTGTATCTACAAAGGGTTTTTGTTGAAAGGTAGGTAAATAATTACAAAAATGTATTATTAATTTTTAAATGTCTAAAAGGGATACATTGAATATTCATCTATTAAGGTGATTAAAATTCTAAAAAATTACGTTCGACAGAGTGCAAGTGTACCACTTGTTTCCTGTGTTATTAAAATTTACTCTGCACTAATGATAACAATTTTTAACGAATATGGGAGGTATCAGATTTAGCCATACAAAAGAAAGAGAAGAACTAAACCTGACCACATCCACTTGATTTCGCAAAATTAAGGAACAGGAGAAAATAAGGAAAAATAAATCAAATAACAGCCATAAAAAAAAAAAAAAAAAAGCCTTGTTTAACCGAAATAATTTGTTTTTCTGTCTAATTTTTTTAAGCAGTTCTGATCAAGTTTTTCTTTCGAATGAGATATTTCTTGTTTTTTTTATGGAAACTATCTTGATTTCCTATTTTTTAAAATATATTGCTACAGCCTGATTTAGTTATATTAATAATTTTATTTCGATATTTTTTTCTGTAATTTCGTTTACTTATAAAACCAAAAAAAAAAACCACTAGTTCTGGTAGCTCTAGTGGATATGATCCTTAATTCCTGGAACCACGTTCGAGTCTGGTGAGACAGATATTTATAAGGTACTATCAGCGGCGGATCGACTCAGGGACAAGTCCTCTCTAAATTGAGTACCTTTAATTGGAGAAAAACCTTGCATTTGAGGGAGATTCGGGCTAAATCTCTTCATTGCACAACCGTTGGCTTAAAACAGTACAACTATACCAAGGGATGGACCCAAAGTCCTTCATGAGTTGTAGAGTGCTGCAGGTTTTAATTGGATAGAATTAACAATATGATTAAATTATAGAAATAAGTACATGCCTATACTCATATATAAACTCAATACAAAGAAGCGGAAAAGTATGGTCTAATGATGAGGTAACAAAAGTTAGTATAAAATACATAAAAAGAGGTCGATAAGGAAAAATTTAAGATTTCACTTAAATGCTTATAATGAAAAAGGTCTTAACAGACAGTGTAAAAAAAGGTATAAAGAGAAAATTAGTAGAATTTCTATCAAAACGAGAATAACGCTAAAATAAACTAATATTTAAAAAAAAAAAAAAAAAAAAAAAATGAAAATTTATTGGAAAGAAGATAGTGACAGAAAACCTAACTAATGAACTGAACTAATTGGCGCAAAAGGGGGTGGTGGCAGAAAACTGAACTAATGAGAGGAGGCAGGGAATTTGAGTGGATTTTGAGAATTGATTTAATGAGGATAGGGATAGCGAGATCAAGTATCAGTTATAGAAGAGAAAAAAAATGAATAGACAGAGTTACCAAGAATAGACAAAAAATATTTGAATGACTAAATCTAAGGAGAGAAATTGAGTGATTAGAGGGAATTTTTATAATAGGTAAAAATAAAATAGAGTAATGGATGAAGATATTGTTGTTTTGATCAGATTTAAAACTTGGAGATGGGTGAGCGATATATATTGTTTTGCTATTTTGTGATTAGCAGGTGTGATTTGATGTGATGGATATGAATAAATTCCGAAAGAAGAGTATTTGCACAGATTGAAACTTGAATATAAGTTTTTTCCTAAAGCAAAGATGTGAATAAGTAGTAAGCCATATTTTGAAAGTGTTGAGGCAGTATAGTCACGGAAGATATATTCCTGCTGCCCAAACTGTACTTGACATTTACCACCCTCGCCTCTGGTTCGTTTAATTCTTTGTTAATAACTTTCAACATTTAGGAAACCTCCTTATCACAATAATTCCGACGATCCCACATTCAGACATTCTCAGACATGTACAAAAAACCAGCATTCTCTGGCCAACTCTTAAATTATTACTCCAAACACCCCTACCACACTTATGAATACAACCAAAAACTTTACCTATAAAGGATTACCACGTAACTAACACATTTTTATCACAAGTAAAAAAAAAAAAAAAAAAAAAAAAAAAAAAAAAAAAAAAAAAAAAAAAAAAAAAAAAAAACCACGTAAAAACTCAAAAAAAATATTCCAAACCTGCAGTTTTACCTTGTACCAAACTTCTTAATAATAATAATAAATAGTGTAGGGAAACCGTTGTTTCTTCAATTGATTTCCTCTTACCACCTCCTATTTATATAAGCTGATCTCTACTCTTCATCTGTTATCTTTATGATATGAACCAACAATCAATACGCTTATTTTTCAGTAGCTCTCGTCGATTTCTCAACATCTCAAACCTGAAAGATCCCATTCCTTTCTAGCTCCGCTGAAATATATTATACCACATCCCTTATTCTCTACCTTATTATAATTACTCATACTTTAAGGAAGACTACTAATTATCTACAACCCCGTATATCTCAACATAAATCTTTCAGCTGTTACTTTAACTCTGCTATTTAAAAACCATCATGCCGTTTAACTATGGATGAGAATTGTAAGAAAAATATCGACATTCCGTACGGACAATTTTTAGAACTCTGAATATTGATGACAAGAAATTTTTATTTACTCAAATTAAATATTCCTATCACCTTACGTGATATTCCTGTTTATTTTATCATTTTGGTTAATTCAGATAGCGACATCGAACTGCCGCACAATCAAATTCTTCAAATCCTCATCTCTTGGTCACATGTAAAACTTATTGATTTTGGATTGTACTTAGGTAAAGTATTCACCATAGAAACCACACCCAATGAAATAATGATACCAAAAACCTGATTATACATTAGGACTGACTAGGCTAATTGGTGAATTGGAGCAGGGGAGGAATGATTGCCGGAAGAGGAGGTTTCGCCAGGCTATATCAGTCTGCCACATTCTTAATGAAGATGCCTCCCTAATTGGAAGTGCCGCCTCCAGATTAGATCCGTCAGATATAGAGCTCCCCCTACCCCCTCCCCAGTTCCGGCTAACATTAAGGCCTCCTCGGTCTTCCCAGCAGATGAGGGGGAACGCCCCCCTCTCGATAAGGACCTAAAGTCGGGTTGAATGTGGATTCATCGGGGAATTGTTGGACCATATATATTATAAAGATATAAGTACTAATAGAAACCCAATATTTTTTCTAATTACATTTTAATTTCCTATTATTTATACTAAAACATGATATGGTGACAATGAAACTTAAAAAAGAAATGATATAGTATTTGAATTATTAAGGGGGTATATTTAAAGTATATTAGATGAGGATGATCATAGACCGAGATTCATTTCTAAAACTCTAATGTTTTTAACGATGTTCATAGTATGAGCTCCCTCAGACTGCCAAAAATCATGTTAAATAGGCATCCTGAAAGAGGGAAGAGGGAAATAGGAAGGCTTAGATTGCACCGGAGGGAAGAAGTTGAAGCGGACCTAAAGACTTTTGGTGTGAAGTACTGGAAGAGAGTAGCTGGTGACCGGAATAAATGGAGGAAAATCGTGGAAGAGGCAAAGATTCTGTATGGACCGTATCGCCATTGTTGTTGCTGTTGTTGACTTGGATCGTTCTTTTCCATGGTCCTTTAAATGCTTTAGTAGCCATTCTTTATTGGTTGAGAAATAACACATATTTATAGGTAAGTTTAGGGAATGAAGTGACTCCTGTTTGTAGCCATGATTTTTTCATCTCCACTTTTATATAACTGGAAATATTTACATGCTTGCCCCTTTATTAATATACAGTAGCCTTTCAGATCAAACAGCATTTTTTTTTTTTCATCATAAATAACCCTCAGGCTTTCTGGTGTATTATTCAAAGGTATTAAAAGCTGCTTTCAATGATCCAGATGGTTTGCCAATTCTGCTTAAATCATTGCCGAAACCTAGGATTCGTCGTTAAAGGTTGTCCTCCAATGGGGATTAATTGTTTGGTCAGGATACATGCCAAATAATATCCTTGCCTTAGTCCATGGAGCGTTTAACGTCAACATGCACTCTCATTGTTATTGAGATGGAGCTTTCTTTTTGGGTAAATAATAAGCTGAAACACTTTCAAATTTAATTTTTCTCTATTAAACTTATCACTGGCTTTTTGAAGGTCTATGGATAAATGATGCATTGCTAAACGCAAATCAGGATTTAATGTGTTATAGACGAAGATCATAAATCGAAACTAATCATTAAAATTATTGTATTATATAAACCTATGTTTTAGTTAGAAATATTTTTTCTATTTTTTTTTATTTTATTACTCTTACCAAATCAGTTGGCGGAAACGCTAAGTCGTCAGACATAAGGGTGTTCGGCCCCATTAGTCCTCCTGACTCGAATTTACTATTCTATCTGTCAGTTATTTCTCAACCTTATTCGGTTTCTTTTAAAATGGCGTAATAGAGTGAGTTTGTAATAAGTCTTAGTATTAATGACTGGAAAGTTTGTTTTTAATCTTCAAAAAAGTCTGTTTTTAGTAGCCCAAGAAGTTGTGATGAGTAGGCCCATAAATATTTTAGTTATTATTTAAGTCTGATTTTAAATTAGTTTAGATTAACAAATCAGGATTGTTAATTATTTTTAATAAAACTATTACAGTATTTTTTTAAGCTAATCATGAAGTATGGTCAAGAAATATTCCGTTAGTTATTTTACTGTTGAGTGTAATAATACATACCATTCTCTTGGGTCAATTATGATATATTTATTTTGACGATGAATTTGAGTTTATAATGTATGTGAGGGCTTTATTTTGAAAAAAACGTCTTTGCAAGAAGTCAGATTCGCAGTGACGCAGGCTACAATGGCATTGTGCAAACTTATCTGAGACAATATTTAAAATGATTCGGTTTTCAGGAGAAGGGAGTGAAAGAGTCCGCCTGCATTGGCCGGAAGTAATTTGATTGAAGATGGTAGGAGAGGCTTACTCAAAGAGATAGGGGCCCAATTAGTGGACTGTCAACCCCACCCTCACCCTTCTCCAATTTTCTTACTATATTCTCTTCCCTACCCCTCGCTGTATTTTTGTACTTGTACCTGAGGCTCTGACCAGAATCCGCTTGGTTATAATCGAGGGATTGGAACGACAGCAATGAAATTAACTCTGAGGATGCAAAGTGAAGAAAAAAAAATTATACATTAGTGAATTTAGTTCACTAAGAGATTGAAATACAGGCAATAATGTCGCTAGTAGCATTTTATTTTCAATGATGTAGCTTGCGGAAAACTTATTATCGACAAAATATAGAGTTTGTCAAAAAGTCCGTGCGGTGTTTTGACCTGAATGTAAATCCAACTTTTTAATCTACATACATACATAACTTGTAATTTTAAAACATGCATGCACCTTTTTGTTCAATGAACTTTTGCTAATGAGTAGGGAGGTCGAAGATATCCTTTTCGAAGAACAAATTGGTTTTCCCATCAAAGAAACATTCCTGGTGTTGTTTATTTGCATTCACATCGGAAATCGATTCCCTACTATTGCAGAGAAAAGAGAAAAGGCGATATGGTGCAAGGTCAGGACTTTAAGAAAAGTGTGTCAAAACATCCCAAGCATCACCAACAATGTTTTATAAGTGCATAAAGACTTAGGGTTTGCTTATGTAGCCAGGGTCTCAAGGTGGGAAACGCCACCGGTAATATACCAATATAAGAGTTTACGTCCACTAAAGACGTCATTGTTTTTGGAAATCCACCGAATGACGAGCTCTCAAATAGTAAAGACTATGAAAAAACTTTTATTTTTACTAAAGTAACAAAAAGAAAGACTAGTCTGAAAGTTACAGGCAGAATTATCATCGAAAAACTTAACAGCTTCTAATACCTATAGACTGGATATTGACTTGAGTGGTTTGTTGTCTATTACGAAATGTTTTAGACAAAGGACAAAGCAAGAAGGCAGACTGCTGATGCCATAGTGATATATACAGAGTGTAATAATGAGTGGATCTAGAGGAACAGGTGGTATTAAAGGGAAATTGGCACGTCACAGCTATTGCCACCAGAGGTGGTGGTCCCAGGCCTTAAGAAGGATTTATTTCTTGAAAGGTCAGAACATATTGTGTCAAAATCATGGTCTAATTAGTTACTAACGAATGTGGGTTGTCCCTAAACGTACGATTAAATGGAGACCGGACCGCTCTGCTTTAACATCGAAATTTTCATCACAGAGGCACGCAAATCATTTTCGTACTTCATGATCTATTATTGTATATGCCACATAAATGTTTGTTACACAAAAATAAAAATGAAAAGTAGATGAAAATATAAATTCCATTCCGAACCAAGTACAAACATCAAATTATAATTTAACTTTGAGATGTGGGAAGTGAACATGCTAAAATACTCGGATATTAGTTAAGTGTTAGTCACTTCACTGTTTTTTTTTTTTTTTGCAAAATAAGCAAAAATACGTTTTCATATGATTGATTGTAAACAAATAGAGCCCAAATCAGATCTTCAAATGTAGTGTTAGTCCAGTCAATCTAGACCAAAAAATGGGTAATCAGAGGATCTAAAAATACTAGTTCCAATTTTTTCAAGAATGTGTAGGGCATGGTCCACTGAACAAGAACCAATAAGGTCCCTCCAAATCCCGATGCCACTGGGGAAAATGGGAGGCTTTAAATGTTCAATTTTTAGGTTTTTCGACTATAACTCGAAAACAGTGTGTTGCATTGAAAAAGTTTTTTTTAGTATAAAAGTAAAGCTTATTAAATTTTCTACAAGTTTAGTCATATACATTGTTACAAAAAACTGGACTGCTTTCGTGCTGCCGACTCCTGAAAAGATGAAATATTAAAGAAAATTGTTTATTACTCATGTTTTTTGTATATTTTTGTCTTTTAGATGCTCACTCGTTCATTTTAGAGGAACGTAGTCAGGATAGAACTTGTACAGCATTAAATACCCTATAAGAATATATGTATATCATATGTTCATTTATATTGAACACGTCGCAACTTACAGCAAGATGTAAATGAATTTAAAGATTTCAACGAAAAGCCTGATTTTCTAATTAAATTTTGATGTTCCGTTCAACGGAAATTTATTGGACTTCATTGGTTCATGTTGAGGGGACCATCCCCCTACACATTCCTGACCATTCCCTACAACTAGTATTTTTATCTCCTCTGATTTTCCTATTTTGACTGGACTATGAATCGAGTACGCAGATATGAGGATAAACAATTATACTGTTTATCACTTTAGGTACGCATGATGATGTAGAAGGATCAATTCAATTAGGATTGATGAATTAAATGCCACTTCTATTGAGATTATTTTATTTGAAAACTAGTTTCGAATGCTAAACATCCATCTTCAGTTCTAAAACATACAAAAATTTTTTTTCAACACATCAGTACTATGTTACATATTATATACTTTAGTATATATAATCTATGTAACATAGTACTGATGTAATCAGTACAAAAATGACACACAAATATATATATATATGTATATATATATATATATATATATATTAGTATATATTTTATATTTGTGTATCATTTTTGTAATAAGAAATTAGAAGTCGGTTGGTATATGCACAAACCTTAAGATATTAGACGCAGGCTATCCCATACAACTGTAAGAAACTTGAAATAATTAATTGTTGTTGATTAATATATTTTTTATTTTGAAGAGAAAAGATTTGCCCAGTCGGGATTCGAACCCGAGTCTCCACTTTTCTAGCGTGGTGCCTTATCCACTAGGCTACCGAGCTCGTATCCGAACCAGGGAAATCTTTTCTCTTCACTGATCCATACCCCCGGGCACTCGCAGTTGCGAAGTACAAATCGGGGAATGTTCATTGAACATTACTGTTAACTAGATCTTGTTGACATACGTCATATATATATTATAATATGATAATAATAATTGTTGTTGATTAATATATCCGATTTTATATTTTGAAGAGAAAAGATTTTGCCCAGTCGGGATTCGAACCCGAGTCTCCACTGTCTACTCATACAGTGGAGACTCGGGTTCGAATCCCGACTGGGCAAATCTTTTCTCTTCAAAATAAAAAATGTAAGAAACTTGAATCATTATTTATAAATTTATTCTCAAAAATATGTATGAGTTCAGGAGATAGAATATGTTTATGAATGAAAATTATGCAACTGTTAGCTCCTTATTAAAAACGTTTAATATACATTGGAAAACGTTTACTGCTATGCCATATATCAAAACACCAATAAAGAATACAAAATAAATGTGTTATTATTTATTAATAAATAATGAATTAAGGTTATTTTATTATTATTTTTATTAGTTATTTGAAATAAAATTGGGCAGTATAAAATAACTTTTATTTATGTAAAATTTATGAACATCATATAAACAGATTTCTATTTTAAATTGCTTCAAACAGATTCTTTTCTCTGGATGAAACAATTGAATTTTATATGAATTTATTTCAGGACAGAATAAAATGGATGGTATACATTAGGTAGGTGAGTGTATTCTTGGTAGGTGATGTTTAAAGCATAAAAGTTGTAGGTTTAAACTGGATTTCAATACATAGGTAAGCAATACTCAAGGACGTAAAAAAAAAAAAATAAAATAAGAAGATATACGAGTAAATACAAATTAAATGGTTCAGAGAGACTGAATATTGACTTGAGATATTTTTGACAATGGACTTTTGTGAGGTAGAAGTTGAAGTTAAAATTAAATGTCTGGAAAGCGAGTGGTAATTGAAGAGAATAAATAGAATTGTAGCATTCAACCAACTCGGTGAATAAGGAACCTCAAGGGAGGTAAAACCAATGTCGCTTTTAACATTTACCATAAAGCCTTCTTAATTGAGCCTGGTGACTAATCTCCTATAATGATTTAGCCACCCCTGTTGGAATTCATCCCCGCCTTTATCAAACATTAAACAGAGATTAAAAATTAAGCGGCTTAGGAGTTGATTCCTTTCCGATTGACGGCAAAAAAGGACTCCCCTCGCAATGTAATATAAATGAGCTGCTCGGATTTCCATCGGAATTATGTTCCAATAAATAAAATTTCTGATATTGTAATCTTTTTATGATTTGCGGGTAAAGATTAATTTCAGAGCTACTTCATTTCTACAGCTTATTATCCATCAATTACCAAATTCGTAAATATGTAAAGCTAGAATTATAAAATTAATTTCTTGATTCTTTTTTTTCATTTTTGATAATGATTAAGGAAGAATCTGTACTTTATAGCACAACTCTTTATTACCCTTGACTGTGTCAAATTGGTATTTTGTAAAAATATTTATTTTTATATATAAAAACTATAATGTGAAAATTGAAGAAAGATGTGTTTACTAACATAGTATTATTCTAATTATTTTTACTGATTACATTTTTTTACATGCACGAATCCATTTCCAACATAATAATAGAACAGTCATTTACAATAAATAAACTTATACACTTTCTTTGGGTACCCAGCCATGTTGGAATAGCTGGGAAAGAATTGGTTGATGTTGCTGCTAAAGAGGCGAGAAGTATGTTTCCTGTGCCCAACATACCGATTGTCCTCAGCGACCACCAAATATATATTAAACAGCAGTGCAAGGAGGCATGGATTAATTATTGGATCAGGATTCCGGATAGTAACAAACTCACTGCGCATCGGACACACTAGACTCACACACCAATACCTACTCCAAGGTACATCACAGCCAATGTGCTCAAGGTGCCATGTCCCTCTATCAGTAGAGCACATATTCAGTAACAGCGGTCTACACCCCACAGCTGGAACACCCCTCTTCAACAAGGACCTAGCCCCAATCCTCAAAATAATCAACCAGATGTTCTTAAGTTCGTCAAGGATTGCAGGATTTTTAGTATCATTTAAGTAAACTAGAATCCAGAATTTGCATCTGGTGCCTCTGGCCATGTCGCAGTACACAAGACCTTAAAATAAGATAAATAAAAATACATTAGCTATAAAAATATGAATAAAAATTGCAATACATGTATCATAAATACTAATAAACTGAACCTACAGATATACAATATTAACTACTTAACCTACCTGACGAGACAAAGGACCCTTTTCGGTATTTTTTGGCAGTTCTTGGAAGCAACGTTCATTACTTTGCTTGCTGACTTTACTACTTTTATTAAAAAATATATCAAAGCATACAAGTGTTTATTCAATATCCACTCCTCTCTTGTTAATGTATTTTAACCGAGAAATTGTGGTAGAAATAGGTATACATAAAATATTGGTTGGCTCAGTGTTATATATCAAACCATTCGCAGAAAATATAACCTTATACCAATAAATAATGGGGCGTATAAATAAATAAATGACCGTTTTATCAAATTCCAGAGTTCAAAAGTCTGTAAATATCTTAATGCTATTTATTATTTACCAGTACTTAATAATCCCTTTAAAGCATTGTCTAAGCTTGTTTACTAACACGGGACTTCTTAAAAAAAAAGCCTCAGTTCATTTATTTATTTCAAAGAAGAAACATGACAATAATATGAATGATATGAAATTTTCGTAATTTTTAGACATTACTGGAAAAAAAAAATCACAGCTGCTGAAGCAACTCGTGAAATTATTAAATATGAAGGGAAGGTGTGCTTGAAGAGCGCACTGCGCGGCGTTGGTTTGAAAAATTTAGAAGTGGAGATACGACGTTGGAAAGAAGGGAGCTGTTGAGTCATATCCGTCCACAGGTACTCGCGAACTTGCCAGGGATTGTGGTGTGTCGAAAGCTAATGTTAGTCGCCATCTTCTCTCCATGGGGAAGGTGAAAAAGGCCTGCAGACTGGCCCCTCACGAACTCACTCCTCAATAATCAGCTAAGAGGCTAGAAATTTGTGAAAAGTTATTGGACAACCCTTCTGATATAAGATTTTATCGGAGGATTATTACCTGTGATGAAAAGTGGGTTTGCTGGCGAAATCCAAATACCCATAAGCAATGGCTAGATCGCGGTCAACCTGCTTTACCGGTTGCTGCAAGAGTGCAATTTGAAAAAAAAAAAATCCATGCTTTGCGTTTTTTGGAATTTAGAAGGTGTTATTCATCACGAATTTGTTCCTGATGGACGCTCTATGAATTCTGAACTCTACTGCGAACAACTGGAAAGATTGTACGCAAAGTTGTCAAAGCGTTATCCTGCTCTGATCAACCGAAAAGGAGTTTTATTCCAACAAGATAATGCTCGTCCACACACTTCCCGTCGAACCAAAGAAAAGTTTACAGAACTTCATGGGTTTTAACTCCTGCCTCATCCACCATATAGTCCATACCTCGCACCTTCGGATTACTACTTGTTTCGATCCATGGCCCATTTTCATCAAGGGAAAAAATTTGATAATTTTGCGGAAGTTGAAAATGCTGTCCAAGAGTTCTTTGACAGCCATCCCAAGGAATGGTATCAGCGTGGCATCGAGCAATTGGCTAGCAGATGGGTAATGACGGTAGATAACAATGGTCATTTTTTTTTATACACCCTATTATTATTAAATTAATTTAAAACAAGTTAAACGTAACTTAAAAATATGAATTAATTAAGTATTTATTTATTATATAGTTTATTAAAAAATAGATTACTATAAATAAACAAATTAATTAAACTAAGCAATAAAAATATGTATAAGTAAATAAAGATGGAAACAGAAAGTACTTCGAAGGATATAAGGACTTGTCTGTAAAACTAGTCGGTGGATATTCGGACGAAATGGAAGAGGTTTGACGAATGGTCTCGGAAAAGATTGGGTGAAATGTATTAATAAGTATCAATTAAGATTGGTGGCAGGGAGGCCACATGCTAGAATCCCTAAAAATGCCATGAAGTAAGGATTGACCATGTTCTGAATATAGTTAAATCCTTTGGAGTAGGGTTGGAACTATTTTAAAGGAGGCCCAGCTTCTCGAAGGACTGTAGAATGAAAAATCTATTGTCTATTGGCATAATATTATTTTAATGTATTGCATCTTTTACATGCATATATCCTATTATCAGGTGTCTTTGAAGAACACATGAACTAAATGAAAATAAAAAGGGAAATAATTATTAAATAAAGAGTTATATAATATACATAAAAATGACAATATAAATAATCAACAACAGAACCAATGGAATTACTAGATTAAATCATACAGATTTAATACCTCATATTGAGTAAATCATTAGATTTTATAAAAATAAATATAATGTATTCAAGTCATATTATGGAAAAATAATTTGGAGCATAAAGTATATATTCGTGAATTTGACGAAACCGTCATGGTTTCGTCTTATTTTATCTTAAGAACTGTAATCTATGTCTATTTATCTGTCTTAGAATTAGAATTTATTGAATAAGCAACATGAGGGTGTTGTACGAAATTGTTATTATTAAGACATTATTGGAAAAAATCTTGTTTTCCAATCTTGTACTTCCGCCAGAAGTACTCGTGAAATGAACAAAACTTAAGGAGGTTTTTTTGGTTTGAAAAATATTCTAGTGGAGATATGTCCAAAAATACAATGCTTTTATTTAAGTTTTTTTTTTTTTAAGGATTTATCCATAATGAATTTATTCTGATGCGAACAAGTTAGCTAGACTGTACTTAAAACTGTTTGTTCAAGAGTTCTACTCCATCAAAGCAATACCCTACCGCATACGTTTCCATCAGACGTTTCCACCTTCTTCCATAATATTTTTATTTGCTTTCATCCATGACCCAATTCTAGAAAGGGAAAATATTACTAAATATAAACAAGTCAAAATGACAGTTATAGACTGCTGTCCTTAAGAGCTGTACCTGCATGGTCACCTTATAAATGTTTATAAAAAAATAAAACAGACAAAAATTATAGTTAAAAATGAAATAGTTTAGAAATAAGTAACGTTAAATTAAATTGTTAAGATCATTTTTATCCAAGCGGTATAGAATATACTCCTCTAAAGCTAAAGTACCCGGCATTTGAAGATAAAAGCAGAGGGGACAATAAGACCCGTAAATATCGAAAACTATTTATTCCAGGCCATTAGAACTCGACAAGAGGCAGAATAGAATTCTCATCTTATCTATTCCTTAACGCCCTTTGAATGATTTCGTTGAAATCAATACCTATTGAGCTTCATTTTGCTAAAATTGATATTTAATAAAATAAGAGAGGATTTATTCATGAAATATAATAATCATACATAATAATGATGTTTAAATAGTAACGGTCATCTCTATTTATATGTATATAATTTAAGAGTAATTAGGTCATAAGGAGAACATATAATGTCACATTATGTCATCATCAGAATGAAGGCTTTTCATTAAGTTGTTTTTATATACATATTTTTTTTACTTATCCATTCTATGAACATTACTGACGATCCATATCAGTACCTATTTAATCCCTTCAATATACCGTATGATGATGTCCTAACTTTGTGCCATTGAAAACAGAGAATTTCTGACGGGATTTTTTTCTAGCGTCACAACTCGTAAGCCTAAAACTAATAAAAACAAACGAAAAAACAGTAATTAGTGTAGTACTTACACTAACAGGTCGTCCGTACAAATACAAATTACCAAATGAGAAAATATGCGGTTTTTGCATTTAGCGATTCGTTACATAGATTAGTTATAAGCAAATAGTTTGTAAAATCGATCCTTTGACAGGGTTATTATTCTTTGCATTTATATGGACGATGTACCAAGTGATGAACACTGTTTCAGCTATTGTATGTATTCAACTGTTACGGAAATTTCTGATAGTCAAACCTTTTTACACATTTGATTACACTTTTTACACACACATTTGAGGTTTTACACTTTTCTTAAATCTCCTTGGGGCCTCACTTGAAAGTCACAATAAGTTTTTCAATTGATCACTGGTAATTTTATGTTTCTGTTACTACTGCATTCATGATAAAATAGTGGAATCGACTTTTATAATACCTTGTTTTTATTACTCATAGTATCAAAATCAGACAAACGTGTATCAATATTGTGAAACTTTCTCACCTTTTCCATCCATATTTGCTTTTGTCTTTCTTTTTAGTTTAGCCTTATTCTTTTTCCAAGAATTGTTTTTTTTACATTTTGTAAAAGTTTGTATATTTATTTCTAATTTCTAAGTTTATATAAGTTTTCATTTTTTATATTATTGGAAATATTCAATAAAAATGTGCAATAAAATTGAGCTACCAAGAAAACTATCCTCTTACTGTATGCTACTAAAATATTTCTGCAGCATATCATCGTCTTTGTTCCACCGGACGGACAATATAATAACTTCGAAAATAGGTGAAACAGATTACGACATGAAAGATATATAAGATATGGTATGACAAAATAAAAAATATATGATTAAAAAAAACACAAAGTTGCATGAAGTAGAGTCATTATAAGGTATTGTTAAGGCATACATATACGTTTGATTTGTTCCCCTAAAATGTTGGCTTTCATTTAAGCAGGTATATGTTCATATTTATTGCTGTTTACTGAGCTCCATATCTTCCATCCAAGATAGGAACGACAGGTAAGATTATATAGGATACCAACCTATTCTGGTCAGAGTATGAGGTCTCTTTCACACACTCCGGTTTTGTCCGTCACCATATTATTAATTATTCAAGCTTCCTTTCAGGCACAAAGGTTTCACCCTGACATGGTAAGATTTATTTACGACATACTAGCATAGTATTTTTCTTAAAATCATCAAAATTAATGACATCATTAACGTATTTCAATGAACAGTATTTCCCTAAATTAAGATTCGTAACGAAACGAGTAAGAACATTATAAAATTTCCAGTGCATTGGATCAGTCAAGGAGAGAAAAATGTCACAGTTTATACAATTATTAAAGAGCCAACATATGATCGATGTTTAATTATTTTCCAATTCCCACGGATTTCTATGAGAATAAAAATATATTTAAACATACTATAATTTACTCCATATAAAATCATGATTATAGTATGATAGGCCAGAATTTTCCTGTAAGACGTGAATACCGTCCATTATATTGGTAATGGACGGCATCCACTGGGCGCCATAGATAACAATACTTTTGTAAGTATAGAATCTTTTGAATGACTTAGTATCATGTTTACGGTGAGTGACAGGGGTATTTAAAGAGAATTTATAAAACGGAGGTGAAAATATGGAGAAAATAATGGAACATGTTAGAATAAGCGTTGTAATGGAAGTGAAAATAATCTTATATGTTATTGAGGAAAGAAGAATAAGGTGGTACGGCTAGATAAGATGATTTTGTACTGTTCGAATACTAAAATCATTTATAAAAATGTAGTATTAAAAAAAAATTGAGTATAAAACCAATCCTACTAAGAAACAAAAATGCAGAAGAAGACATGTCCACCCATGAAGAGCTGATTTAGAAAACCGAAAACGGCTTAAAGATAAGTTTGCTTGAGGCAAAGATTAATGAAATTTTAAAAAATAATAACAGTGAAAGAATAGATCTCTTAGTTTGCAATATTAAGTTAAAAAGTATTAACGGGAAGATCTCACGATGTGAAGCATTGTAGTATCCTGATTTATATCCCTGGACAAAATAACATTCATTTGGGTTTCCGAAAAATTTAATAATTTTCAAAATCAATTCAACGATTTACATGTTGAATCTCTTGAAGTCTTTCCTGATCTCAATGGGATTAAATTTATTAAAATGTTTTACAAAAAGAAATATTTGTATGTTTATCATGTAATTCTACTTTTTTTTTCTTTCTTTTTTTAAATGCTGTTGACCATATTATTTTTTATTTAGCACTATAGCCCAAGCTGTGCCTTGGCCTCACTAAAAATTGACAGTGTTTTCTTCCACCTTCCTTTGCCATCCTCTCACTCCCAGTCGTCTCGAATGGTCCTCGACGTGGCCCAGCTACCTTATCTTTGTTTCCTTCTCAAAGACTATTTCGCAGGGCATACATTATCTTTTTGGTAGCCCATGATACAGCATCTTTAATACAATACCGATCCACCGCAGTCTTTTTTATTACAACTACAATATTGGATTGACCAAAGAACTATGTATTTTTTTATTCTACCATTTCTATAGTCGTTTACCTGACCGAAGATTTTTCTATGGCCTCCTCTCTTCCAAATTTTCGGGATCAACTTACTCTTCCAATTTAGATTATTTAGTGTATCTGCAATATTTCAAAAATTGCCAATAAAGAATGCTTATGGGACGAGTATGGCAAAACATAATCAGTATTAAGTTGTTTCTTAATAACAGTAATTCATATTTGGCGATATCATTGGCAACCGAGACACCATATTACAATAAATAGAAAATAACTGAATTCATCTTGATCTATAAAGTGGAACAAGCAAATAATAATCTCAAGAGTGTTTTAAATAATGCATTGCTTCAGACTCCGCTAAAGCATGTCACATTCAGTATATTCCGTAAAGTAATTTTCATTTATGATAAATTGCTATTAGACAAAAAAACCTACCAATCTCTGTAATGGACCTGAACAAGAAAAGTCGCATGTTAAAACACTTTTTAATATAAAATTGTGTCTTTCCATTTCTATTCCCTGCTCATTTTCTAATAGTCACCTAGCTATTAATAAATAAGTGACTATAATTAATTGATTAATTATTTAAGTATGAAAAATTGTTCTTGATTAAGAAATACCGTTTCTTGACTGACGGTTTTTATCAAAAGTGCATTCCTTCTAAACCAATAAAGGATCGGGTTCTCATTTCACTGGACAGATTATTCTAGGAAAATGATGACTCCGTGCTGAAAGGATGGTTAGCTGAAATTTCATTTTATTATATTTTTAAGAATGTTTATTGGCTATTTATTACAATCTAGCTCAATCAAGGGCAATATGTAATTGAGATGTCTACTATAGGATTCGTATAATATTGACAAAAATAGATAAATAAATAATACTTGAATTATAAATTAATAATATAAATTGTAGGTAAAAAAAAAGAATCTGTACCAAAATCACGCTCAACCACCAGGTTTTATCCCTAATTAAGGGTACCCACTTTATTGAGGCTGGGTGTGCCTCAGGAGGGTATCCTGACCTCAAAGTCGAGCCACCACTGAAATAACAGAAAATAAATTTTATTAGACTGATTCGATGCTGGTCCCGGGAGCTTGGGAGTCAAGTTTCTTTCTTGCCCACTAAGCTACCGGGCCTCCCGTTGTTTTTTCAGGTTTAATAAAATATTCACTCATTGAAACAATTCAACAAAACACTAAAAACGTTTATGATGAAACCGAATATCATATTAT
Organism: Euschistus heros; assembly: GCA_003667255.2. Lineage (NCBI taxonomy): Eukaryota > Metazoa > Arthropoda > Insecta > Hemiptera > Pentatomidae > Euschistus > Euschistus heros. The sequence goes on from RCWM02000087.1 coordinate 2,990,481, forward strand.
ACATCGTGATCAATATGAACATGTGTTTAAACCAATTTTAGGAGGTTCTAGGGGTATTCATTAACCAACCAAACAAATCCATATCACAAGACAAAATGATAGTTATTATTTTTATTTAAAAGGATTTTAAATGTTTTAATTTTAATTTTAGAATATTTGAAATGATTTCAGCATTACAACAGATTTCAGTTAGAATAATTTCTCAAAAACTGCAGAATTTAGTTTGCTTTTTATTGGTGTAACTCATGATACAATTGCACTTCACCTTTTGAGTCTAACAGACGTTTTTCTGATGAAAAACACTAGAGAATAAATACTTGATTGCTCCACATACCTACTAGATTGAATAAATGTATTAGTTTTTTTTATCACTTGTCCATATGCATGATGGATAAAGAGTTGTGAAGGTGGCAAGCTCTCCCTCCCCCCCCCCCCAAAAAAAAAAAACTTATTTATAGGGAGTTAAGGGGGGGTTAAACAAATTCTTGCTGATTACCTAATGTTACATAAACGTACTTTTTTTTTAAATATTTAAAAAAATATTGTTTTTCATCAGTAAAACGTCTGTTAGACTCAAAAGGTGAAGTGCAATTGTATCATGAGTTACACCAATAAAAAGCTAACTAAATTCTGCAGTTTTTGAGAAATTTGACGGCTTCTATGGTTCTCCAGTGAGGAGTGAGGAATTTTCAAAAAATATTAAAAATTTAATTTTTAATAAATGTTTTGTGTTTTGCGCGTTAAAAGGCCCCTTAAAAGTGAATTTAAATTAACTAGACCTATTTCATCTTCTAGAAAATTTAATGCTGATTAAGAAAATATCATCGTTTTAGTTTCTACGCTAAAACAAAGTAGAGAAAACTGTAATTTTTCAGAAAAAAGTAAGATTTTAAAAATAAAAACGAAAAAAATTCTATCTCCTCAAAAAATTGAGATAGGACACTCGTTTTTTGTTTTTGCGCCATTCTACCTCGTTTAGTTTGCAGTATTACCCTTTTTTTTTTTACACTATGTCTGGGACACCCTGTATAAGATAAGAACTGTGAAGAAGAAGATTAAGTATGGGATTTTGCCTGTATAGTGCCTAACTGCATTCTAAAACGCAAAGCGGGGTCAAACCAACAACAATTATTGTTCGATTATTAAAACTTTATCTGTTAAATCAATGCATTATATTTATATTATTATATGTTGAAGGCTCCGCTCACCGTCAAGGACACGGCTTCACCCGTGAGTGGGTTACATTATTCTTGTAACTGAAATCTGTTGTAATGCTGAAATCATTTCATCCACTCACCATCAAGGATTGAATGATAGAATTAGAAAAAAAGGAGTAGTAGGTATTTTGAATAAATAGACACCACAAGCTCCTGTCCCTTTTTACTAGGAGCTAAATAAAAGGAGGAGCTAAATAATAATCCCTAGCTCTATCTAGTGGAATTCAGCCTGATTCCTAAAATGAACGGTTTTTCTAATCACTATAACAAATACTCTTTATATATTTTATTTTTGGATCGATTCATATTTACTGCTTAGAAATAAACTGAATCGGTATAATAGAACAAATTCCTCTTCATATCAATTAAGTGCGTTTGAACTTAAATTATTTGAATATTTTGACACATTCATGATGAATACAACCTTATTATTGAGGTTATGTCCAGCCCTTCCTGACCAAATAATAGATTTTCTTAAGTACATATATTTCCTGGATGCTTATATGTCTAGAGGGACAATAAATAAGAGGAAACGATTGTTCAGGGAATAGATAGCTCATTTAATGAAACCTCCTATTGGCAAAGAGAGCCATACATGAATATCATTATTTCTATTTCCAACAAGTAATTCGATCCATTTCCGATTCCTGAAAAGGATAAAGATTCCATTGTTATTTCTGTCTGTATATGAAAAAAAATTTTTACTGATTTAAAGACAAATTTTTATTATTGGTGGCATTCGTATTGTTTTGTAAAAACGATGGATAAGAGTTTTGTAACAGACTGTTATTCACATGGGGTTTTTCCAAAAAGACTTATCTATTTATAACAGATTGTTAGTAATTAACTTCATACAAATGCTTAATAGTGTAATATTTCTATTTAATATCAAAATTACAAAATTTTTATTTTAAATGGTAAATAATCATTAAATTGAGAATATATAAAAAAAATAATATACTGATTGTTGTACAGATATATAAAATATCTATCTTATTATAACCATTCCTGTTTATTTATAATAACATAATATAATAATCATTGTTATTTATTATAGAGCAATCAGGAACAGCTATAAACATATTGAGCATATAAAAGGTTTTTTAAAATATTTTTCGCAAAGGAAAACCCGTAGCTGATCATAATAATTTTTTATAAATAAATTATTTCAAGACTCGAGAACTAATATAGCGCTTTTGCAAGACAAATAATGCTTATAATCACACTGGTCTTAATTTTCGTTTTTAGTTTACTCTATTTTCTACCTAATACTTTTAGATGACATCGGAATGAATAAGTAAAAACTCCTCTCTGTATTTAGTATTTCCTTGAATAAAACTCTTAAAAGATTAAATTCTGTAGCTGATGTCCGTTATATTCAACTTTCTAAGGCCTTGCATTTTAAATGTTTTCAATTCAGTTTGAAAGCAATTCTATTTAATCTTTGAATACTTCAATTAATTAGGGTTAGGGAAATCTCGTTTTATTCCCCGTTAGATAATTCTTAAGGAATATTTCATAAATATACGCTTAATGTAGTTTTGATATATTGTTGTCACCTAATCCTGCCTCATCTTACTTTTTAAAAAAAATAATCAGAATTATATTTCATTCGAAAAAAGATACTGGTTCTACCAATCCAAACTAGAAAAGTCAAAACTTCTTATATAAATATATTTTTTTAAGTCGTGAGCTGCACTCACCTACTAAAACCTGAATACACTTTTGCATCACAAATGTATGGTCCTTCTAAACAAACAGAGGTAGATAACTTAATTTTCAGTCCAAGACAAAAAAAAACTGACTGAAGGATCATGTTACGTCAAGAACAAAATCATAAATAGTGGCTGAAGCATATCGATAATCAATGAGCACGGACGCACTGCCAGCTATTTAATGATTAAATGCACTCTCAAATAAATTCATAAATGAAAACGCCTACATCTTTTATACAGAAGAATACCGAGAAGAGAATGATAAACATCTGAATGAGAGATCTCTGCACATAAATGTTTGTAGATTAAAGACAAGGAAGAGGCAAAGTTGAATACTCTACTTTACCAAGTCTAACATACCTGTATCTTGTTCCTATTTTAGCACATCTGCTGATTGTTATCTATGTTTTTGAGAGGTGCAGATTAAAGAATTAAAGTGAGCAAAATGACTGCTCACAGATGAATGCCGTTTGAATAAAATAATATAATTTTCTATATTCAGTTCTGCGCACGCGCCCGAATTGTGAGGTTGCACGTTAGATCTGTCTGTGAAAAGTGTTCTTTTAACTAGTGTTCTAGATTAAAACATCATGTGAAAAAACATTGTGAGCAAATTATTAGAAACTTTGATTATTACAGCTTACTAACGTGAGTAAATACCTTGTTTATAAACTATAAAACAGACCACTGTGTTTACGAATTGCATGAGACTGGCGTGTACTGTGGCCATCTTATCACTAGCAGTACCCCCAGGCTGAGCCAGTACTCTGCCAGTCGTAGCTGAGGGAGGTGCTACTGGCGCTTTCCTCAAATTATTACGTATTCCAATACGTAAACCTTATATATTTATATATATTTTTTTGTCTATTTTTTTTTACTTTTTCTCTTCACAATATTTATATGATCGTTACATTAGCATGCGATATTTCCACATGGTAATGTCCAGCAAAAAAAACTAATACTAAGAGATCAAGAAGCTTAGGAAATACACCAAGGAACTCCCCTGCAAAACAAAAGCCAAAACGCTCCAATAGAATCACTCCTCCCGTCACTCCAGAGAACTCAATAGATATGGAATCTCTTCCAGGTCCTTCAACCCAAGTATATACCGACGAGTCACCATTCTTCACACCAAACCCATATCAAGTATTATCTAACAGGACAGAAACAACAGAAACTAATAGCACCCCAAAAGTAATTAAACCCCCGCCCATCTTTGTGAGAAATATAAAAAACATTCAGCTCCTATGTGAACAATTAAATAAAATAGTAGGCTCCGGTAAATTTACACTCCATAGTCGGACAAATGATACTAAGATTATCCCAGACACGCCAGAAATTTACAGGAAAATGGTGAAGTATCTCTCTGATACCAAGGCAGATTTTCACACATACCAGTTACAACAGGAGAGATCACTTCGAGTAGTAATTCGCCATTTACATGCATCAACACCTGGCAATGTCATCGAAGAAGAACTGACTGCTATGGGATTTAAGGTCAAGCAGGTTATAAATGTCCAAAGAGACAATAAAGATCAATCAGGTACAATCAGCAAAATAGCCTTACCTCTATTTTTTGTCGACCTCGAGCGAACACCGGGGGTAGAAGAAATCTACAATGTAAACAGACTGTACTACACCAGTATATCAGTCGAAAAACCATACCCAAAGCGGGAAATAGTTCAATGCCATAACTGCCAGGCATATGGCCACACAAGACGCTATTGCCATCATTTACCACGTTGTGTTAAGTGTGGCGAGCAACATAAATCAGAAGAATGCAGCAAATCCCGACAAACTCCTGCAGTTTGTGCACTTTGCCACCAAGGGCACCCAGCAAATTACAAGGGATGTCAAACCTACAAAACCTTGAAATCAAGAATGCAAACAACCCCTAGGAGAGAAGAGCCATCCAGACCAACAAGACAACCATCCAAAACAGTCAATGGAGCAGTAACCTTCTCTGAAATGTTAAGAGGCTCAGAACCAGCCTCACATCTCAAGGCCCAGCAGCAGCCTGAACCTGCATCACAAGAACCCCAAATTCCTCATCCTTCCGCCATTCATCCAAAGCTTAATCCTCATAACCCTAATCCTCATCAGATTCCTTACATCCCTCCTCCTCCGAATTCCTCTGACCTCACCAATATACTGTCGTCTTTCCTCTCAGAGTTTAAATCAATAGTTACCCCTCTCATAACCCTACTTTCAACTGCATTATCACATTTTGTAATCCCACCACCTAGAAATCCTTAAATGTCCCCATTTAAGTCCCTTACGATCCTTCTATGGAATGCAAATGGTGTTCGAAATCACACTAACGAACTAACTACCTTATTACAGGACAGACAAATCGACGTAGCCCTTATTACTGAAACAAGACTAACCAACAAACGCCTATTTAACATACCTCAGTACGAAACATATCGAACTGACCACCCAGATGGAACAGCCCATGCTGGATCCGCTGTCATCATACACCAATCCCTCGCCCACTACCTATTCCCATTACCAGTCCATGATTTCCTTCAATCCACTGCTGTAAAAATTCAAACTCCTTTCTTTCCTATAACTATTGTGTCAGCGTATTCCCCTCCTAATAAATCCATTTCCGAATCCCACTACACTTCCTCTTTAAATTCCCTAGGACAACACTTTATTTTAGGAGCAGACCTAAATGCCAAACACCAGCAATGGGGAGCCAGAACAACCAACTCCCGTGGGCGAACATTGTTGTCTGCACTAAATTCTAGTCCTTGCAAAATCCTCTCTCCCGACTCTCCCACATATTGGCCTACCGATCCTAATCGTAATCCCGATCTCCTAGACTTTTTTATCCTCAAAGGCCTAGGACCTCTTAATCATTCCATAACTCGCCTAGACGACCTATCATCAGACCATAGCCCATTAATATTAAACCTATCCATATCACCAGTTCCTAAATCACCCTTTTCCTCATTTATCAGAGGTCCAGTCAACTGGAAGCTCTTCCAACAAATCCTGACCGATCAAATAGACCTCAGAGTTTCCTTGAAAACCCGTGAAAACCTGGATGATGCTGTTCACTCCTTCACTACCTCAATCCAGCAATCCGCTTGGGCAGCATCTTCACCGAATAATACCCCCAAAAACCCTAAAACAAACCCATTACCACAAGACCTTTTAGACCTCATCCATGCCAAGCGCTATTATAGAGCAGTATGGCAACGCACAAGACATCCATCTGATCGTTGCACGTATAACTACTACACGAAATTAGTCAAGCGCGAATTGGCTTCCTTTAGATCCCGGTCATTCAATACACACCTCTCGTCCCTTTCCGCTCATGATAATTCCCTCTGGAACATAACAAAAAAGATCCTAAAATCCAAGCCCATCTCCCATCCCCTCCGACGAGGTGATGGCTCATGGGCCGCATCTGACATGGAAAAAGCAGAGGAACAAGCCAATCACCTTTCCCAAACATTTACTCCAAACCCTGGACTTTATCCTAATCAATCCAGTACAGTCGAAGATTTCCTATCTTCTCCCATTCCACTTTCCTTACCTCCTAGAGCTGTTACCCCCTCTGAGGTCAAATTCCTACTTCGAAAACTAAACAAAAGAAAATCCCCTGGCTATGACCTCCTTACTCCTCAAATCCTCCGCCAACTTCCACATAAAGCAATAATGTTCCTTACCTATATTTACAACTGCATCCTACGCACAACCCACTTTCCTGTTCTGTGGAAACACTCCGTCATAATAACTTTCCTAAAACCAGGCAAACCTCCTAACAGCACTTCATCATATAGACCAATTAGCCTACTTCCTATTCTATCTAAAATATTCGAAAAAATCCTCCTTAAACGTATCCTATCCAAACTTGACACACAAAGTTTCCCCTCCCACCAATTTGGATTCCGACCAATGCATTCTACAGTCCAACAAGGACTCCGTCTTGTTGACCATGTATCTTCTGCTCTGGAAAGGAAGCAATATTGCTCGGGTGCCTTTCTGGACATTGCTCAGGCTTTTGACCGGGTTTGGCACACCGGATTGCTTTTTAAACTTAAGAGCATACTACCACAAACCCTCTACCTCGTCCT